>JASXTE010000008.1:7817711-10525211 GCA_030280995.1 Hemileia vastatrix | reverse complement strand
TAGAATCAACTTTTTAGTGTAAATATTTAAAGAAATTTATTGTGAATTACGTGCATATTTTTTAAGTATTAAATAATATTTTTGTGTTATTTTTTTTATTTTTTATTTTTTGCAGAATTTTAAAATATAAATCAGCACCTTCAATTAAAGTTAAAAATAAAATTTTTGGTGGAAAACTATAAAGGTCATTTACTTTAAATTATGAAAGTATTTTTCAACTATTAAATAATCTTTTTGTGTTTTTTTTGACCAGTCAGTAAAATATTTTTTTCAGAAAAATAAATTTCTGTTTCTTCTGAATCAAGCCTTAATCCTCTATCTTCATCTTCATCCATTTAATCTTCCTTCTCCTGATCTTCAAAGTCTATACCATTACAATCATAACAAAATAGTGATACTTGAAATAAAAAAAGATATTTAAAAAATAAAATTCACTTGGATAGTTTATTTGGGAATATATCAAACATTGAGTACTTTTAAACTTAATTGGAAAAAATAATAATCATCAAAAGAAGCTACCAGATGATTTAAAATATCTAACTGATAGGAAGAAATGAAGGTAAAGCAGTTATTAGTAGTTTTTTTAAGCCTCAATTTATTTACAAAGTCATTCTTTTGATTGTTTAAAAGATGAATCTTTTAAACCACTATCCAATCTCATCACAAAACTATATCAAGCAGCTTTAGTTTTCTTTCTAATTTAAAATAAGAATATGTTGAATGTTATTATGGTTGGTTTTGAAAGGAGACCAGGTTCTATTAAAATATTTTTCCTTGTTGAGTGTATTAATTTTTGTTTGACCATTGAAAAAAATTACTTATTTTAATTATGTAGGCATCTATTATTTTATCAAAAATATATCTAAATCCAAAAAATATAATGATTTTAAAAAATGGGACTCTGTACCTTCTTTTAATTTATTTCTTGCTCTTCAAATTAAAAAACTTTTTAATGAAGAATTCAATAAAAATTATGAGCTTGCAACCAGATTTGGAATACTGAATTGGAGTGACTTGGTATAGGAAGAGATAAGCTGTGAATTTTTTTATTCTCAAACATTATATGTACTCATTCAATTTTTATAAACAGATACATAAAAATGGGAATGATGCAAAGTAACTTATTTTGGATTATTCTCTTATATCAATCCTATTACTGGCCAACCTAGTCCTTCACCTGTTCATATAAAAGGTCATGAGTTATAATTTCCAGATCATAAGTTTATAATTGATTTTGGTTGAGGAAATGGATTCATCAATTCTGTTTTGAAATTTTCTCTTAATAATAACCAAACAACCACAGAACCTCCAGGTTTGCAATCTTGTCAAATATTACACATTTTGGGTGCCCTTTTCAGATCAGTTAAAAGTTAATCCAACAAATAAACAAGGTAAAAAAGAAAGGAAAAGGTAATAAATTTAAAAAAATTTAAGTAGATCAAAAAAGTATAGGGATTAGTAGAGTCACTAAATATTTATTATTCTTTCATAAATTTTTAATAAATTATGATATTTAAATTTACTGGACTCAATTAATGTGCCAAAAACCTTGTGTTATATAACAGGTAATCACAACAACATTAATTGGTTTCATGGGGTTCCTCTAGCTTATACCTGTGGAAAGTTCCAAACTTCTGTTTCTAGACTTGATATGAATTTTGGCTTTAGAAATTTTCATTTATTTAAAACTAGTAAATTTGAAATATCTTATTAATTTATTTTTTAATTTATATAATTATATTAAATTTTGGTGACTTGCACCCCTTACTTCAATAAAATGAAAGTGGGGGGGGATTGCCAAATATTTAAAACAGATATAGAATTTTGTTGACTAAGCTCTATTAAGAAATGAAAATTTATTGACTTGAGCTTTAAATTTGAAATATATGATCTGTTAACACAAAGAAGTAAAAAATAGTGTCAAATTTAGCCAGTGGGACCATTTAAAAATGAATTTTTTACTTTACTCAATAAGTTAATCAACAGATGATGGATAGAGTGGACTAATATGTAAGAATTTACAAAATACTTTAATGTGAAAAAAATTGTAAACAAGTGAAATGGGAAATTAAACAAAAAAACTAGTAATAAATCAAATATATTCATCAAGTGTTCAATTTTTTAAATAGATTTATTAGCTTTAACACGTTCTATCATGAAAAATTTCTTTTTGAATCACCTTCAAGTTGATTCTTGAGCTTCATCTTATCCAAGAGAGAATTCTACTCTTTCTTTCATTTTTCAATACGTAGAGTTAGCTCATATTTCTTTTCCTCCATGTCATGTTCCCTATCATCCCTCTGTAAAGAGAGAAAAAAAATTTTCTTTTGAAATTTTAGAGTCTCTCATTAAACTTCAACTTTACCTAGAGTCTTAAGAGATATTAACCAAAAATGAAAGAAAAGTAGACAAAGTTTTCTCTCAATATCATGTTCAGCGATAGAATCTTCTACATCCAAAAAATTTTTGGGATTAGCATAATCTTACTCTCAAAGTATAGAATCCATATCTTTATAGTAAGGTAATAAAGAATCAAGTTTATCATCTAAATATTTAATGCCCTTACTGATACCAATGTCAGTAATACCAAAACCTGTGGAAGATGAAAGAGTCTTAGCCTTATTGTATTTGGATTGATAGCTTTTGAAGCATTCAGAAATCTGTTTTAGAAAAAGATAAATCCTTCCCTTTATCTTATTTATTTATTTGTTGGCCATTAGAACATAGACATTTACTTTCGGTGTGGGGGATGTCCTACTTTAGTTGCTTTCTCAGTACCAAAACAAGAATCATAATTAGTTTTAGTTTTTAGCCAGTTTATAAGTATAAAATGATTCTCTTTTTTTAGTTGAATCACCAGAAAAAAAACTTGGGCATCTGATAGCAGGTGCCAATCCCTATCTTTGACTTAACTCAATTTCAGCTCAGCTGTGCTTCTTCTGGATAGACTGCACACTGGAAAATGAGCACACTAGCTCATGCAAAATCATATAAAATTTACTCTTAAATCAAAACTGAATATAGGTATAGGAACCTGCTAGTAGGTGCCACTAGATTTTTTGAAGTGAATGATTTTGATTTCTTAGCTGAGCAGGGGAAAGAGGGAGTATTTGGATTTGTAGAACAGGTTGGGGAAGGCTTCCTTTGAGAAGATATGTGACAATGATTCATGTTAAGATATTTTATGATTAAAAGGAGTAGAAATGAACAAATGAGATGGTGAGGAATCTCAATGAATGGAATAAATAGACACAATGGGAGCGTGCAGCAAGGTAGGGAGTTTGGCACATCCAGAAAGCTGTCCAATATGTGGTTATGAAAAATTGAGGATAAAAATTTCATATAAGAGGTGAAAATTTACACATAAAATTCCTGATAACCCAATTATTTCCAAAATTAATTGCAGAAAATAATTGGCGTATAAGGATTTTTATCTGCAATAAATTTAATTGTGGATCTGCAAATGTTGATACCCACTATTATTAAATTTTAAGTTTTAATTCTAAATTATTTTAAATTTTTAAATTCTTTTATGTCTCTATGTATGTATTCTGGTACAAAAAATAAATAAAACAAAATAAAAAATATAAATAAAAAAATAAATAACACATGTTTTTATATTTCTCTCCAATTTTTAATTTTTAATTTATTTTATTATTGAAAATTAATCTCTCTAAAACTATGTGGATGTGGAAAAAAAGTGCCACAAACTGTCCTATGATATGATAACCAGATAAAAAAGGCAATAGAACAGCACCAATTTATTTTAAAAATTTTTGTTGAATGGTTAAACCCTAGGTTGTATAATGTTCCATGTCTCCTATTGTCAGCCTGTATATCCCCAGGACTGAGTAAAAATTACTTATAAGTTATGTTAAATACATGAATTATACATGGGAACAATAAATGAGAGTACACAAACAGTATACATAAGTAAAATTATGATAATACACAAAAAATGCCATTATAACACCTTATATACACACATATATCCACCTTTTATAAGTCTTATGTACTTAATATTAAGTTGAAATATGTTAGGGTAGCATTAAGAACCTTAATTATAAGGCTACATAATTTTTAAGTATACTTAAAGCTGTTATTTTCATTGTTTTATGCAAAAAACAAGAAATGCACTTTAAATCACTTAAAAGTTGATTATATGCACTATAAATTTAATAATATTAAAAATGCGCTTTGAAAGATCAATTTGTCTCATTTAGGACTATTGATTTGGCTACTTAAATGCATAAAAATAACACTTTTCAAATTTGGTGTTTTTTATGCCAGAAATGGCTTCTGTGTACTAGCTACATACCGCCTGCAGTTTTCCCATGTGAATAGCTTCATTTTTAGCAAATTTAGCTTTTTCAAACTATAATTACCCCACATTCTACGACAGATGTGGGGAACCACACTAAAATAGGCGACAGGCGCTTATTTAGTGTCCTAGCTTAATTAATAATGCATTGACCCTGTTTATATGCACTAATTTCATTAATAACCTCACTCTTGGCGCCTTATTTCACTACCATGCTTAAATTTGCCTAAATTTAGTCAAGGATTTACCCTTGAAAGCACCTTCCAGGGACTGCATGTAGTTACCCCACATCTCATGCTCTTTTTTCAGTTTTTGGGTGGTTTCTCAGTCATTATTGGTCATTTTTGAATGGGAATTTCATGTAGTATAATATCAGGATTAGCCCCATAATTTATAAAGTGAATCCCCCTTATTAATAAGCTACTATTAAACTTAAAATTTCCTCTTTAGTTTTTTATATTATTTTTTAATATGCATATACTCTCTTTTTATCTTATTCTTTAATTTTGATGGATTTTCCTTATTATTACAGAATTTTGACGGTTGTTACTCTTCTAATTATGTCATGGGTTGCTTGGGATATTAATCGGCATGTCTATTAGTTGGTTTGAGGCGTCATTAACTGTGTGTTGGAGTGGTACATTAAGTATTCATTAGGGAACTCAGTGTGTATAAAAGGAGGAGGTTTTTGGGTCTTGTTTCTACATTCTTTATCAATACAAGTTACACCATATAACCAAACCAATTACAGTACACATCAATTAGTACTTTTATAAGTCTTTTGAGTAGTATCTGAATTATTAAACTCTTTTTTTCTACCAACTAAAAAGATTGTAAGCCATATATAAAAATAGTGAAAATTATATTACTGAGACCTTTATTTTGAATTATATTTTACTATTTTTTGGATCTACACTACAGTATTCATATAGGACCATATAAATCTTCTAGACAAAGACTTTTCAAGCTAGTTCACGTCCTTTTATTTGATCTTAGCCTGACACCTATTATTTTTACTTGCTTATATAAGATCTGTTACATTTCTATTTTACTTTATTTTACTCCATATTTTACCATCTTATCTATTTTTACTCTGTTAAAGTAACTGTATCTACTAAATATCAGTACTAACCTTCTTATTTTAACCTATCTAAACTTAATTAAATTATATGTAAAAAAGGTGGATGATGCTTCACATCATTTATTCTGAAAACACGTTAACAGCTTTCATCTTCTAATTCACCTCCTGTCATGCGATATGTGACAATCAAAGAAAAAGTCAATCTTTTAATCAATAAATCAGTAAAAAAATCCATTCTTGAGGCACAGAAAGAAACACCTACATAGCAACTTCTTTTTATTTTTGTGTGTCTTGATTCAACCATGCTGGCAACTTTCAGCCTGGGTATCCTCAGGACTGAGTAAAACGTACTTATAAACTATGTTAAATACATAGGTTATACATGGGAACAATAAATAAAAGTACACAAGTTGTATACCTAAGTAAAAATTGTAATAAAATACAATATATGCCATTATAACACCTTATATACATGCATATATACACCTTTTAGAAGGTTTATGTACTTAATATTAATTTGGAATATTCTAGGGTAATCTTGAGAGCCTCAAATATAAGGCTACATAATTTTTAACTAGACTTAAAGCTGTTGTTTTCATTGTTTTATGTGAAAAAAAAGAAATGCACTTTAAATCATTTAAAAGTTGACTATATGTGATATAAATTTAATAATATTAAAAAAGTGCTTTGAAAGATCAATTTTTTTTAATTAGGACTATTGATTTGGCTACTAAAATGCATTAAATTAAAACTTCAAATTTGGTGTTTTTTATGCCAGAAATGGCTTCTGTGTACTGGCCACATACTGCCTGCATTTTTCCCATGTGGCTAGCTTCATTTTAAGCAAAGTTATATATTTTACACTAAAATTAACCCAAATTCTATGCCCACTGTGGGGAAACACGCTAAAATAGGTGAAAGGTGCTTATGTAGTGTCCTAATTTAATAATAAGTGCATTGACCCTTATCATATGCACTCACTAACTCATTTAATAACCTCAAGCTTGGCGCTTTAATTCACTACCACGCTTAAATTTGACTAAATTAGTCAAGGATTTACCCATGCAAGTGCCTGCCAAGGACTGCATGTAGTTACCCCACATCTCACACCCTTTTTTGGGGTTTTAAGTGGTTTCTCAGTCAATATTGGTTATTCTTGAATGGGGATTTCATGTAGTATATTGACATAATTAGCTTCATAATTTCTACTGTTAACCCCCCTTAATATTGTGTAATATTTAGTCTTATTATTTCCCTTTTAAGCCTTTATTTTAAGGTATTACAAACATACACTCTCTTTTTTTCTTATTCTTATAAATTTGATTGATATCCCTATTACTACAGGATTTTGGCAGATGATATCATTCTAATTATGTTACTTGTCACTCTTTATGATGTTGGAAAGTTTTATTAGTGGGAATTAGGCATCATTAGCCGTGTATATAGCTGGTAAATCAAGGGGTTCATTTGATGAATTATTGGGTATAAAAGTAGGGGGTTTTTGGTTTTGTTTTTTAAATTCTTTATCATTACAATCAAATATATAACCAAGCCAATTACAATAAATATCAATAGTACTTATAAAGTGTTTGAATATTATCTTAATTATTACATCTATTTCTCTACCAACTATAAGATTGTAAGCCATATATAATTAGCATGATTAAAATTACTAAGTCCCTTATATTGAGTTATATTTTAGTACTTATTGGATTTGGACTACAGTATTCATATAGGACCATTAAAATTTTCTAAACAACTGAATATTCAAGCTAGTTCACGTCTCTGAACTTGATCTCAGCCTGACAGAAACTGTGTTATCTAAATCTTAAATCTAAATTAGTCAATAATATGCTTATACTTTTCAATATTAAGAAAAAACCCAATGTATTAGTGCTATGGTTGATGATATACTTTCAAATGCTGAGTTATTGTGTGTCTGAGGGTAATTAAAGGTATGTGAGTAGGAAAAGGAGTAAGGTTCTGTCAGGCTAAGATCAACTAAAAGGATGCGAACTAGCTTGAAAAGTCTTTTTCTAAAAGATTTATATGGTCCTATATGAATACTGTAGTGTAGATCCAACAAATAGTAAAATATAATTCAAAATAAAGGTCTCAGTAATATAATTCTCACTATCTTTATATATGGCTTACAATCTTTTTAGTTGGTAGAAAAAAAGAGTTTAATAATTCAGATATTACTCAAAAGACTTATAAAAGTACTAATTGATGTGTATTGTAATTGATTTGGTTATATGGTGTAAATTGTAATGATAAAGAATGTAGAAACAAGACCCAAAAACCTCCTCCTTTTATACACACTGAGTTCCCTAATGAATCCATTGATGTACCACTCCAATACACAGTTATTGACGCCTCAAACCAACTTATAGACATTCCCATCAACATCCCCAGTAACCCAGACATAATTAGAAGAGTAACAACCATCAAAATTCTGTAATAATAAGGAAAATCCATCAAAATTAAAGAATAAGATAAAAAGAGAGTATATGCGTATTAAAAAATAATATAAAAGACTAAAGAGGAAATTTTAAGGTTAATAATATCTTAATAATAAGGGGTATTCACTGTAGAAATGATGGGGCTAATACTGACATTATACTATGTGAAATTCCCATTCAAAAATGACCAATATTGACTGAGAAACCACTGAAAAACTCAAAAAAGAGTGTGAGATGTGGGGTAACTACATGCAGTCCTTGGCAGGCGCTTGAATGGGTAAATCCTTGACTAAATTTAGGCAAATTTAAGCATGGTGATGAAATAAGATGCCAAGAGTGAGGTTATTAATGAAATTAGTGCATATAAACAGGGTCAATGCATTATTAATTAAGCTAGGACACTAAATAAGCACCTCTCGCCTATTTTAGCGTGTTTCCCGACAGTGGGCGTAGAATGTGGGGTAATTATAGTGTGAAAAAGCTAAATTTTCAAAAATGAAGCTATTCACACGGGAAAAATGCAGGCAGTATGTGGCCAGTACACAGAAGCCATTTCTGGCATAAAAAACACCAAATTTGAAAAGTATTATTTTTATGCATTTAAGTAGCCAAATCAATAGTCCTAAATGAGACAAATTGAGCTGTCAATGCGCATTTTTAATATTATTAAATTTATAGTGCATATAATCAACTTTTAAGTGATTTAAAGCGCATTTCTTGTTTTTTACATAAAAAAATGAAAATAACAGCTTTAAGTATATTTAAAAATTATGTAGCCTTATAATTAAGGCTCTTTAGGCTACCCTAACATATTCCAACTTAATATTAAGTACATAAGACTTATAAAAGGTGGATATATGTGTGTATATAAGGTGTTATAATGGAATTTTTTGTGTATTATCATAATTTTACTTATGTATACTGTTTGTGTACTCTCATTTATTGCTCCCATGTATATTTCATGTGTTCAAAATAACTTATAAGTACTTTTTACTCAGTCCTGGGGATATACAGGCTGAAAGTTTCAAGGATCTGTGGTTTCTATTGGAGGGTCAGTGATAAATTAAGGGCAGTTTATTCAAGGGGTCAATGAAAGGTGGGATGGTCTATATAATTGGGTGTATTTGGCTTGAAATTCATTAGAATTTAATTTTAATATTGTTGTGATAGTAGTTAAGTTAATATAAGGCTATTATTGTTTCATATCTAATTTATAATTTAATTCATTTCAAAATCTTAAAATTTCCTGAATCCCTTATGATTTTTAAGTTCTGACCCTTTTTGAGATCAGCCAGAATATTTAGTTTCATTTTAACTTACATTATTATTCACCTCAAACTTATCTCAAAGAAGTTTTAATTTATCTTCAACTTATCTTCAAACCACTACCTTGAAGTATTCCTCTGTGCCTCAAAGGAATCTGAATCCTTTTTCCAATATCACTTGTTCAGGAACACCCTTGACCTTGTGTGTAGGCCCATCTGGTGACACATCCTTCTTTTTTTTCTTTAAATTTCTATTTTTATTTTTATTTACTGACATACCTATTTTTTCTGATTTAATTTTCCTTTATCTTCATCATTTTGCCTCTTAGTTATTTTTTTGATCCATCTGTCCCTCTTTCCTAGCCTCATTGCTATTATATCTATTTGTACTTATCCATTCTCAACTGACCAATTCTATTGAATCAAACTCATGCACTGAAAAAGAGAAAGTGGCACCGGCTACATTGTGGTGATCCAAAATTGGCTGGGGCCTTTGTTGTGTAGTTTGTTACTGTTTGGTGATGTCTTAAATGGCATTGATTTTTCATTATGTAGTCTCTCTGGGTTCTCAGGATGAATATTAGAGCTGCAGGGATAAGGCTATTATCATTAGATAGCCATGGATTTCTTCTATATTTTAAGTTTTGATGGTATTTTTATATTCCAAGTTTTAAGGGCTCTTTTAGTCACTTTTCATTTTTACTATAATTGTTTAATTTTCTTTTTTTATGTTTTCTGGGCTAGCCTTAAGTTTTAGGGTTAAGTTCTTAGTACCATTAGATAGTCCTGATTTTCCTCTATGTTTGATGTCCTGTTTATGTTTTAGCATATCTTACGATTTAAGGTGTTTTCTGTTGTTTTCTGTTTTTTTAGTTGTTTTTAGTGGTTTTCTGGATTTAGGAGGCTGGACTGCTTCAAGGTGGCCCACCTGCCTCTACCATATCATGTTGGAGAGCACTTCTAGAGAGTTTTTATGAAATTTGGCCGGCAGAAAAGTCAAATTAGTTTCTGTAGCAAGATTTTTAGATGGGGGGTCTGTGTGTACATACTGAATAAGACAGCTTGGGGGCAACTTTAATTATCATAAAACCATCTGGTAATTAGATCACTTTTTCTCACTCTGTTTTCACTTTTTTTGGCCACAATTGGCTGGGTTTGGTTCAAGGTGAGTTCTTCATTTAACTCTACTTTGGAAACTGGTTTTCTCTGGTGTAGCTTTGCAACCTGCATCAAGTATTATTGCTGTTTTCTGCGCAACAAGTGCACAGGGATTTGGTTTTCAGGTGTGGATCTTTCTGAATTTCAGGTTTTATTTGGTATGTAGTCATATAGGCTACTGTCTTGACTTGTTAAGCAGTCAAAAAGTGTGTTGGAAGGGTTATTGTAACAGTCTCCAAATTGCTGTAGCAAATAAATCTCACCTGGTATTTCTCAAAAGGACAGGGGATTTTCTCTCTGGTTTTTCTCCAACTCCCTTGGTAAAGGCCTATAGCTATTACTATAAGATTTTCTACAACATCAGCTAGGCTATGCTAAGATTCCAGTAAATATTATGTTAAATTATTTGAACATAAATAAGAGACTAAATGTATTTAAATTATATACACAAATTAAATAACATATTAAATAAAATTATATAAAAATATTTTTGATATAATTAAAATAAATATTATATTATTTTTATTTTTATTATTTGTATATAAATCTATAGAAACTTAATGAATATATTCTATTCTATAAAAGTTGGCGCATTTTTCATGAGTTTAATGTTTATATATTAATAATTAATTGATTAAAAATTTATATTAAAAATTTATCTTATAAATTTAATTAATTAGTTAATGAAATATATTTATTAAAGAATAAAAATTATAACTCAAAACCAGTAATTATTAGAACTCTTTTACTCACAATTGGGTCAATAAGATATAATAACCAAGTAAACACTTTATTTAAATATAAATATTTTATTTTAATAAATTAGTGATTTTATTAAAATACTTACATTTTTAATTTCAATAAATATTATACTAGTATAATTAGTTTAATTTACTTAAAAAATATTTTTTTACATTATATAAATTAAGGGGTATCAAAGTAAGAAATCATTGATTTCAAAATACCTCTTCTTTCCACCAAATCAACCATGATTATTTTTAAAACATGCCATATTGTGCCCCCAGAACACCATTTTAACAGAGAATTAATGTCAAGTTTGTGGCTTTCTTTTTGTGTTGTGAAATACCTTTTAAATAATTACAAATTTCTAAATTTGATACCCCCTATTAAGTATATTAAATTTGTACGTCACACACATTATAATTTTTATATTTTACTAAAACTTATTTTTAATAAAATAACCAATAGTGTAACATGTTTTAGTATTACTATTGTTAAAAACTCCCTGTTTTATATAAAATTAGTATCCATATAATATATTACACTTTTACAGGGTTCAAGGGTTGGATAAAATAGGTCTTTTATTTCTGTTTTAGTAATTAGTTATGTGGCAACCTCATTTTCTCTGTTCCACTTAATTGTAGATTTTTCTTCTTCTTTTATTCTGTATATAAAATTAGTTAAATTTCAGAGGGCATTATTTGCCTATGTAAAGGCTTTGGTTTCTCATCTTGTAGTCTGCATTACTTACATTATCTTACATTTTACAATTTACATCTTTGTTACAAATATTAGTATTTTTCTATCAATTTCACTACAGTGTTTAAAATACATAAATTGAGAAATATAACTATATATAAGGTTGCTTTAAGAGTGGTGCAATTGTTATATATTTTTTTTGTTATAGTAGAGAGAAATAAACTTAATTATTTAATTTAAATAAACCCTTTACCTCCAATAGTTGTGTTTGAAGTCATTATTTTCTTTATTAGTTTGTGATTATTCTTTGTTTTTCTTCTTATTGTTCTTTTGGTTCTTCTTCTTCTTCTTCTTCTTCTTCTTCTTCTTCTTCTTCTTCTTCTTCTTCTTCTTCTTCTTCTTCTTCTTCTTCTTCATCTTCTGTATTTTATTTACTTCCTCTATAAAACCCACCAACATGATAGCAAGTGCCTATCCCTATAATCAGTTTTGATTTAAGAGTAAATTTGATTTGATTTTGCAGAAGATAGTGTGCTCATTTTTCAGTGTGCATTCTTTCCAGAAGAATTAAAGCTGAGCTAAAATTGAGTTGAGTCCAAGATAGAGATTGGCACCTGCTATCAGGTGACCATGTTTTTTTTTCTGGTGATGTATTTTTTTTTGCTACATTTTCCATCTCTCCACTTTCCCACTGTTGTCTGTCATAGCCTTTATGCTATTATAAATATTATTATATTATTTAAGTGATGTCATTGGGTTAATTGTTTTACAGAAAAGTAAAATCATTTGTGATATTACATTTTAAAATATTTTCAGTCACTCAACATCTTTCAAACTGGAAAAGACAGGGTCTTGAGACTCTTGCTTTTTCAAATGCACAAATATTCCTGCAGCAATTTCTCTAGCTAATTCCTTTTCTTATACCATCTTATTGAACACTGGTACTTAGTCAGAGTTTTTATTACTGAAATAAAAAAGGCCTAATATTTATTTGTTTGCATGTCTCCAAATAGTTTCTTCACCAATGAATTTTATCTTTCTCCATCATTTCAGAACATCAAACAGACAAATAAATGCTATTAAGTCAGAGATTGAGAAACATTAGAAATTTTTACTTTCAAGAGATCTAAGAACACAGATTCAGACAAAATCTGATGTAAAAACTCCTAAAAAATAGATGATGACTTCATCTGGATGATTTAAGGAATAAATGGATTGAGTTTTATCAAGATGAAGATCCCAAAAAAACAACAAAATTTTCCTAGAATGTTCCTTCTGCTTCTCAAAGTAGTGGTTTTCATGTTGCCATTATGCCATTTACTCTAGCTGATTTATCATTTGATTTGCAAAAATTAGTTTTGTATTTCATGTCTCAAAACTTTTTTAATTTTTATTAAAATGCTTTTTGTTTTTCTTCTGCTATTATGACTACCCAATAAAGTAAAATTAATATAATATTAAAAAAATAAAGTATTCATTAAGCAAAAATTAAATGAATTATATGATTTAAAAAGTAAAAGAATTTCCTTAAAAAATTTGATCAAAGTAAATAAATTAAACAAGACTCAAAATAATAAGAAGAAAAAGAAAAAATTTATCAACCTGAAAAAAATTGAAAGTCATAATCTTAGGAATAAAAGAAAAATTCAAAAAATAATATTATAAAAATATTTAAAAAATAAGAAAATAATTAAATAAAAATGTATATCATTAAAAAAATTAAATATATGTAAAAAAATAATATAGATTTAAATATGAAAGCTGAAATAAGAAAATTAAGGAGTAATAAAATATATAATTCATAAAAAAATTGGTTCAATTTTTTTATATAAATTAAGAATTAATGTAAATAAAAATTTGAGTTGCCTTCCTATTAGTTAAGCTTTTTTTTAGATTTTTCTTTACCTGTATAATTCTGAAAAAAAAAATTGAAATTTTCATTCTTGGTAATAAATCTGGCCATTAGAAGGCAAAAAAATTAGCTGGAGTAATGGATACCAGTAAGCCAATTGCAAAGCTAGAATGTGCCAACGTGACTCTACAATTTGAGAAACCAAAAGTTTTGGCATTTGAAAAAATTACTAAAAAGAGGAAAAGGTTTAAAGAAAAAAGTGGAGAAAAGATATAAAAATATATGGAGAATACCTAGTTTCACATTACTTTTTCAATTTTATTTTTGACTTCTATTCTCACAGCCAGTGAAGACCTTTCTTGGAGTAACAATCATTTTTTCATTTTTTTTATTTTCTGAGAATATGAGAACCCCTTTCTGCTTTAATTGCAGTAAGGTTAGTTAAAGTCTTTTTTTTATTTTTTATTTTTATTTTGTTACTCTCCCTGGCTCTGGGACAGTACTGACCTTTCTGCTGTAATTTAAACAAGATTTTTTTATATATACTTTTTTGTCAGCCTGTATATCCCCAGGACTGAGTAAAGATTACTTATACGTTATGTCAAACACTTGAACTATACATGGGAGTAATAATCAAGAGTACACAAACAGTATACATAAGTAAAATTATGATAATATACAAAATATGCCACTATAACACCTTATATACATGCATATATCCACTTTTATAAGTCTTATGTACCTAATATTAAGTTAGAATATGTTAGGGTAATCTTAAGAACCTTAAGTATAAGGCTACATACCTTTTAAGTACACTTAAAGGTGTTATTTTCACTGTTTTATGCAAAAAACAAGAAATGCACTTTATTTCACTTAAAAGTTGACTATATGCGCCATAAATTTGAGAATATCAAAATTGCGCTTTGACAGATCAATTTGTCTCATTTAGGACTATTGATTTGGCTATTTAAATGTATAAAAATAACACTTTTAAAATTTGGTGTTTTTTATGCCAGAAATGGCTTCTGTGTACTGGCCACATACTTCCTGCTTTTTTCCTGTGTGAATAGCTCCATTTTTAGCAGAGTTAGCTTTTTCAAACTATAATTACCCCAAATTCTACACCCACTGTGGGGAAAAACACTAAAATAGGTGACAGGCGCTTATTTAGTGTCCTAGCTTAATTAATAATGCATTGACCTTGTTTATATGCACTAATTTCATTAATAACCTTACTCTTGGCATATTATTTCATCACCACACTTAAATTTGCCTAAATTTAGTCAAGGATTTACCCGTGCAAGCGCCTGCCAAGGACTGCATGTAGTTACCCCACATCTCACGCTCTTTTTTGAGTTTTTGGGTGGTTTCTCAGTCAATATTGGGTATTTTTGAATGGGAATTTCACGTAGTATAATGTCAGGATTAGCCTCATCATTTCTACAGTCAATCCCCCTTATTATTAAGCTATTATTAACCTTAAAAATTCCCCTTTAGACTTTTATATTATTGTTTATTATGCATATACTCACTTTTTATCTTATTTCTTAATTTTGATTGATTTTCCTTATTAATACAGGATTTTGACCGTTGTTACTCTTCTAATTATGTCATAGATTACTGGGAATGTTGATGGGAAAGTCTATTAGCTGTTTAGAGGCGTCATTAACTGTGTATTGGGTGGTACATCAAGGGAATCATTGGGGAACTCATTGTATATAAGAGGAGGAGGGTTTTTGGTTGTGTTTCTACATTCTTTATCATTAAAATTTACCCCATATAACTAAATCAATTACAATACATATCAATTAGTAATTTTATAAGACTTTTGAATAGTATCTGAATTATAAAAAAATATTTTTCTACCAACTAAAAAGATTGTAAGCCACATATTAAAATAGTGAGAATTATATTACTGAGACCTTTATTTTTGATTATATTTTACTATTGGTTGGATTTATCCTACAGTATTCATATAGGACCATTAAAATCTTCTAGACAACTGATCATTCAAGCTAGTTCACATCTTTTTACTTGACATCAGCCTGACATTCTTTCATATATTTTTTTTACTCTCCCAGCCAAGGGGAGCTTGTCTGGGTGGCTGGCGATCTCACTTCTTCAATTTCAGAAAGGTTTTCTTTTGTTTTTTTTTAACTTTTTTAATGATTAATTTTATTTTTTGTGGCATTTATCTGGAAACAGCTAGTTATATCACACCTATCAAGCAATTATTACAACAAAAATAATGAGATTGGGAAAGGCAAAAAGCTGTAAAAACTTTCATTTACCAAAAGCCTTCTCAGTACAACTGTACTTACAATAGGCAGGTGAGGTCTTAAGGAAGATATAAAGAGATAAAATCTTAGTTTGACTGAAAAAAGGGAGGAAGTAAGGAGACAGGGTCTTTTATTGCAATTTATTCTGGTCACAGTCTTTTGTACCACTTTGATTCAGTATTTTTCTACATACTCTGTATCACATCCTTTAGTTATTTCAATTGAAGATAGAGAGAAATGAGAAGGAGATTATGATAAATTAATAGATGGAAACAAGCAAAAGAAACTTTATATTTAGCAGAGTAAACAAGCAAGAGATACTGCTAACTTAATAGAGAAGAATCAGCAAGAGATACTGCTAAAATCACAGAGTAAATGAGCTAGAGATACTGTTGAACTTTCTTTATTTTATACAGGCATGAAGGAGTTTTCAAACATTGGTGATTATTCTAACTTAATAGAGTAAAAAAAAAGAGATACTACTAAAACCACAGAGTAAATGAGCTAGAGGTACAAATGACTTAATGAGAAAATTGAGCAAGAGATAATTCTAACTTGATGGTGAAAAATTCTGTTACTGGAATAAAACACAAAAAAAGACCCTGTCCCCTTACTGCCTCAAAAAATGAAATAAGCTTTGTCTTTTCCAAAGTTAGTATATGGCTGAAGTGTATGATGTGTCTGAATAGATTTTCCTTTATTTTTTTACTCTCCCAGCCAGGGAGAGTAGAAAACTTGCTGATGTAATTATAGAAAGGTCATTTTTATATTTTTTACATGATTTATAATTTATAATTTATAATTTATAATTTATAATTTATAATTTATAATTTATAATTTATAATTTATAATTTATAATTTATAATTTATAATTTATAATTTATAATTTATAATTTATAATTTATAATTTATAATTTATAATTTATAATTTATAATTTATAATTTATAATTTATAATTTATAATTTATAATTTATAATTTATAATTTATAATTTATAATTTATAATTTATAATTTATAATTTATAATTTATAATTTATAATTTATAATTTATAATTTATAATTTATAATTTATAATTTATAATTTATAATTTATAATTTATAATTTATAATTTATAATTTATAATTTATAATTTATAATTTATAATTTATAATTTATAATTTATAATTTATAATTTATAATTTATAATTTATAATTTATAATTTATAATTTATATTTTATAATTTATAATTTATAATTTATAATTTATAATTTATAATTTATAATTTATAATTTATAATTTATAATTTATAATTTATAATTTATAATTTATAATTTATAATTTATAATTTATAATTTATAATTTATAATTTATAATTTATAATTTATAATTTATAATTTATAATTTATAATTTATAATTTATAATTTATAATTTATAATTTATAATTTATAATTTATAATTTATAATTTATAATTTATAATTTATAATTTATAATTTATAATTTATAATTTATAATTTATTATTTATTATTTATTATTTACTCTCCCAGCCAGGGAGAGCCTAGCTGGGAGAGTAACGACCTCACTGCTGTAATTTCAGAGTGGTTGGTTTTTTATTTTTTATTTACTTTAGTACCATTTCAAATCGATTTTTTTATTTCATACAATTCACCCAACTTGGGACATGAAGGAAAGTGTAACAAAATGACTAGGTACATGGATGGGTTTTAATCAATATGTGAATGCCAGAAATGGGAATTTAAATGCTAAAAAATTAGAGAATGTTTGTAAAAATGTGATTTTGTGAGGGAATCTATTAATGCTAATAAGAAAAGAAGAGTATTAGTGAGTAATGGGAGAGGGAAATTGTCAGCCAGGCTATTCCAGGAGTCCAGTAAATGATATGTAACTTATAAGACCTGAAAGAGGAGGTAATAATTGTATTTAATGTATATAAATTAATATTTTATTGCATAATAAAATTATATAAGTATTTTATTACATATAAGTGTTATATTAATTTTATTGGTTATATAAATTTTTTATACATTTTAATTTAACATAATATACTATATTCTACAAATAATGGCGCATTTTTTATGTATTTAATAATTATAAATTTATATTTAATTAATTAAAAACATATATTATAATTATAAGTGTAAAATTTACTTATAATATAATTAAACTAATTATTTATATATATATATTAAATATCATTTTTTATAATATTAAACAATAAATAATGACGCTTCTTTTGACCTATAATTGTGTCAGGAAAAACTAATTAATACTGAATTGAAATAAATTACATATTTTTTGCGTCAGAATATTTTTGTTTCACTTAAAAATCCTTAAATCAGACTGTACCATCTGTTTTGAATGATTTTTCTCATAGTTCCTATGTTCCAGGCTTGTTTAGTTATTGACTATTTTTACTTACTGATTTGGGAATTAATGGCGGGAAAATTGGATTCTTAATTGGGGTTTTTAATTATTTGTTTCATATTTTTCTCTACATTGTTATGTTTCACTTACTCTTTGATATACTTGTTTTATCCTATTATAATTATTGTATTTACAAATATAGTGGCGCTTCAGAGGACCCATTTCCTATAAAAGGGCCTTGGATAATCCCCTGTAGCCTCATCACTTACTATACACTCAACAATTTAAAATATAATTTTATTACGCTTATTATTATTTTTATTAGTATTACAATCTAATTAAAGATTCTAAATAACAAATTAAAGGTTGCCTTAAGTATTATAAGAATTATAGTGTTTGCCACACAGAATTCTTACTTAAATAATATTAACATTAATAAAACCAATTTGGTGTCACCTCTCAAATCACTCGTCGTTGCTTTCTCTCAAATAAATTAAATAATTTTATTTGTTTTTATTTCTTTTATTTCTAAATTACTATTTCATTCTTGTCCTCCTCTCTTTTCTTCCCTCTTCTCTTATCTCTTCTAGACGACTGACCGACAGAAATAGCAGGGTATCAAGAAGCATAACAGGGAAATCTAAAACAGTCAAAGTAAAATCAAAAAAATTCTGAAATTGTTTTACTGGACAATAAACTGGGCTTCAGCTGTTTTTTAATACCCTCAATTCATTTTCACTACATTAAATGTTTGTTTTTTCATGGGGAACAGAAGTGGAGCAAGTATTATCCAGCAATGACAAAAAGATTCACTACAAAACATTTTTCAGCTTTTTAGCTTTTATCCAAGTAGTCTCCTTTGGTCAACTTATTTCCATTTTTTTTGTTTCATAAAATCTCGCTCAATAAGGGGAATGAAGAATAATGCAAGCATAAGTATTTACATTTGGGTGAGCTCTTGTAGGGGAGAAGCTGTGAAATGAACAGAGATTCTAATGATAAGGAAGTATTTATAAGCTTAACACATGAGAGGCATGCTATTGATAAATCTTTATGTATTTAATATAAGTTTTGAAACATCTAAAATAATGGGAGAGTTGGAAAGAAGATGAGAATTATTAAGAGAAATTTTGTGACAAATAGCATCCTGGATGAGAGCAGGTCTGATATTTGAGTGGGCCTGACAAAACAGAAGTACATGTTTGGGGGTGTATTTTCTGTTGGAGTCATACATTGGGAATTTTGGTGATTATACTATTTTGAAACAGAAAAGGTAATTTTTAAGAAGAAAGTGTCATGATCTTCATTGAGAAATGACTTTCGCTTGGGTTTGTGTGAGGTCAGACAGTTTGAAAATTGTAGGTGGGGAAAACCTGCCTCTGATATTTCTCATGTAAGCAGGTTTAGGGGGGGGGGAAGGAGAGTTGGAGGAAGCTTCAGTGAGCTTTTAGAATTGATTTTTGTGAGGCAAATGATGGGGGAGGGGGGGGGGGGTGGGAGGAAAGAGGAGGGCTGCTTCAACTGATGAGGATAAGGGGTGAATTATTTCTAATGTTAATTCTAAGTACTGATATATGTTGCATGGTATCAGACAACTGGACTCTGGAAAGAGCAAAAGAACAGTAGGTACCCCAGAAACAGTATATCTAAATTAAGAGCATGCATGTACGATTTCTCATTTATACTCATTGACACTAAAAAAAATCAACACCACAAAATATAGGCCAAAGCAAGCAAAACCACACTCACTACTTTTATAGCCCCATTCTGGATTTGTAAGCTAATTTAAAGAAGACTTCTCACAGTCATACCCATATGCTTCCCACCCTAAATCCCATGCTACATTGAGCATTGTATAACATAGAGTTTCCTGCCCAATACAACCATTTGATAAAATGTTCCTTCATGCACCTAGTTGATTGAGATTATGAGAAAGAACTAAATAAATATGAGTAAATGGTTTTCTTTTGCAAAACACTGCAAGTGTTAAAGCATCATTGGAAATCAGATTTCAGTATCAATATAGTTTAAAACATCAGATTGTGTTTCATTTTTGTAATAATATATATATATATATAACACAATTGTCTTTAATACCAAAAAAAAAAACCAACAAAAGATTTTGTGATGTAGGGAGTGGATGATGTGTTACAAAAATGAAAATTAATGATAAAACTATATGTGATGTGGAAAAAGGATGATGTGTTACCAAAGTATGAAAATTACAACAAGAAATCATATGATATGGGGAGTGTGAATTTATATGTCAAAGGGGATGAAATTTTACTGGAATTTAAAGAAAAGTTACTGAATGATTTCTGGTAAAATGTTGGTCAAAAACTGGTCAAATGATTTTCATATAATTTTTAAATGCAGAAAAAGTGCTGGAAAATTTCTTTGTTAGTGCTGTTTGCACTCTGGACTTGCATGCAGGTCCTCCCCCTGATTTTTCCTGGTGAGCGTTAAATTACACTCAGCTTTACAGCTTTCAAGAGTAAAAATTTCCAGAGAAATTTATTTGTGGCCTGAGACATCAAAGAATGTTTCTGCACAACCCTTTCTTCCTTTTTTTGTTTTGATTATTTTTTATTTCTTACAATCTTACTCAGCAAGGGGAATAAAGGGATGGTAGATAAGTAGGCTTGATAACCCACCACTGCATCCACCCCAACCTTTTCCAAAAAACACCACCACCACCACCATGATTACCACCCTGACCCACCTCAACTATCTCCCTTACCACCACCATTACCATCACTGCCTCTTCCACCACCTTCTCCACCTTAACCACCAGATGCAAAAAAAAACAAAAAAAAAACATAAAAACATAATAACATAAAAAAAAGAAAAAAGAAAAAAGAAAAAAGAAAAAAGAAAAAAGAACAAAGAACAAAGAAAAAAGAAAAAAGAAAAAAGAAAAAAGAAAAAAGAAAAAAGAAAAAAGAAAAAAGAAAAAAGAAAAAAGAAAAAAGAAAAAAGAAAAAAGAAAAAAGAAAAAAGAAAAAAGAAAAAAGAAAAAAGAAAAAAGAAAAAAGAAAAAAGAAAAAAGAAAAAAGAAAAAAGAAAAAAGAAAAAAGAAAAAAGAAAAAAGAAAAAAGAGAAAAGAAAAAAGAAAAAAGAAAAAAGAAAAAAGAAAAAAGAAAAAAGAAAAAAGAAAAAAGAAAAAAGAAAAAAGAAAAAAGAAAAAAGAAAAAAGAAAAAAGAAAAAAGAAAAAAGAAAAAAGAAAAAAGAAAAAAGAAAAAAGAAAAAAGAACAAAGAAAAAAGAAAAAAAAAGAAAAAAAATATGTAAGTGACTTTTCCATCTTTTTCTTTCTGTTTTTTTCCTCCTTGACCTTGAACACCACCACAACCATCTCTTGCACCTCCACCATCACTCGCCCACCACCACTCGCCCACCACCACTCGCCCACCACCACTCTCCCACCTCCACTCAAAAAAAAAAAACATGATTATCAGGGCGAAGCTGATAAGACACTAATTAAAACTATGTTTCAGGGTGATTCATTTCTCTTTCTGTAAATAATTCTCAATTTTTAGTGACTACTTATCTAGCTAAAGATCTGAATGGCCATGAAATTTTTTTATTTTTGTACGTTTCTTTTAATACGTAGTGTTTCTGTACAAAAATGAGAGACATAAAAAAATATGATAGAAATGAGAGGACTAAAGTGAAAGGGGTGTGCAGCGATACTTATCAGTGTCGCAGGAAATCTTTTGTTGTAGCAGGACACTGAGATTGGTGCTTTGTGGTTTTAAACCCAGTTTTTGGCTTGCGATCGGTTGTCGCAGGACTGCCTGCGACACCACTTTCCCACGTAGTGTTAGAATTAGTAAAAAAATCTTATCAGAATTTATCATCACCAACTCTTCAATGTACCGCCTAAAAATTTGACCTTTTGTTTGAGTTGTCTTTCATCTTTCAACTTGAGTTACCTCACAGCACAACCCATTCAAGTTAAAAATGATCTAATGAGCTGCCTTTTGGCATAAGTGCAAGAACAAATGACAAGACAGATTTCACAGCGGGTTAACTTTTGAGGTGGGGCATGGTGAAAAATATTTTCATTATTCATCAGGGGTCATAGATCCTATGTAAAGTAAGAAGTTGATGATGCAATAATTGTAAAGAAAAGAAAAAAAGTGAGGTGTTAGACTTTCCTAGCTGGCCCCCATAAACAAGTGATTCCAACAACCGAAAAAAAATCTCTACTATATACGATGTTTGGGAGTGCTAGATACCTGTACACCATGTATGCGCTTGGGTGTGCACTATAAGGCTCTTGTGAAGGTATCCATTATTTTCCCGGTTCTTAACGAAAAACATGTTGAAGTGGTTTAAAACAATTATTAGTGAGGTGGATGATCGCAACAACAATTTAATTATTCATTTAGCTTGTGGCGTAGTCACATAATAGTATTATTAATTCTTTTTTTAGGTTGAGAGATTGGCTTTCAAACCACCTGATGAGAATTGGGGGTTTTTTTTTTCTATTTCGTACAATCTCACCCAACAAGGAGAATGAATGGTTTGGGAACAAGTAATAGTCTATCTACAAATAGAAAGGATATATCGGAGAGGAAGAAAAGGGTAATTTATAATAAAAGAAAATGGAGAAGCTACTGACTGAGGGGCAAGTAGTGAGGAAATCTACCAGAGTCAACTAAAAAATCCACCTCCAGGGCTAGTATCGGGTTTAGTTTCCCGCACCTAGATATCTGCAGTTTGTGCGGGAGACTACGCAGAACACAAAGCAAGAGATGAGCAGCCAGTTTTATCATGCTTGGAAGTAGGAACACTGGCTTAGATATTCCCTACTTTCTCTAATCTTCATCCTTTGTTAACACTTTGTTTTACCTTTTTTCTATGTCATGTGCTACTGTATGATTTGTGGGTTTTAAAATCTGTTCACTTGGAAAGCAACCGATGGACAGCCTTTTATTAACATCATCACATGATCTCACCCAGCAGTGTACAAAATGATAGAAATGGGTTCCCGAGATAAACGACATGATCATATTGGAAAAGGAGGATGATTAGAGTCGGCTGCGACGTGGAATCATACCCTAAAAATCTTAAATTTTATTCTTTTTACAAAGCTGATGCAAAAAATCCGAGTATAATGTGGATAGATGGTTGGGAAACAGGGAATTATGGTTAAAATGAGCCTGCAGTCAAATAGCTTTACAGAATGAAAATCCAGATATCACTTCCTTAGTACCATCAAACTCAAACATTACTACACCTCTGATACATTTCAAAGAAAAATTCGGTTAGCTTTCGCTGTTGGTTTTCTAGTATAAATTCATTTATGATACGATAATTCCATCTTTTGAAACATGTTTCTAGTTCTTAATTGATCAATTAGTCAACTAACTAGAATTCCTTTCTAGTTGTAAGCGAGCTAATGATTGATGTATGAACAGCATGATTAACAGAATTGAGCTTCAATCTATAAAAAACTAGTTGATGGGGTATAAAACTTTTTTTTTCAATTTCAACTACCAACCTGTGTAGCTATTTATAAAAAATCTATTGTAGAGTTGGTTAAGTTATCGTTCATTTTTTTCTTGAGTCATAGTATTTTCTGGAAACGTGCGGGTTTGCTATATTGCGAGAAAGATGTGGTCCTTACTTTGAGCATTAGTGTCCCGGCGGGCTTGTTAGACAGCTGTTTTGAAAAAGCCATTGTTTGCTGTTATCTGGAACCCATATTCATAAGTTTGCTTGCGCTAGCCCCATGCTGTTGGACGATTCTGGCGCATTATCATCATCGACTTTTTGAAAAAAATCGTATTTCAATTTAAATGAACTATCTTCTGTTGCATTGGTTTGCCTGGTGGGTAAGTGTACCACTACGAAGTTGGTCGGCATTTGTACCTTTGGAGCGTCGAAAATTATCAGATGGTTACGATGCACTTCATATTTCAGCTAATATTGAGACATCACGACAACCGCAAAGTCAAAAATCATCTTCTACAGTGAGGAATTTCTTTTCTACTGAAGAAAATGTGAATCAAGCTATGGAGGACATTCAAAATATGAAAATCTCAGCAGAGGAAGAAACTATCTCGATAAAAAGTTTAACACAACTTACCGATCAATTTTATAAATATAATCAAGACATGTTATCAGGAGGAAAAGTTTGGGAAACCTACAAGGCTACATTAGAAGAATTCAAACAAAAGATTCAGAAGCACACTGAACAGGAGAGGTGGATTAATTTGATTCAAACGCGTGGGGATCAAGCAGTACGCAAAAAATGGCTGAAAGATTCGTACACCTACATGAAGCTAGTAACATGGGCAAGTAAAGCGGAAGCTCGGCAGCTTCTGGCACTTTTTTTTTGCCTTTCAGAGGAACAACTGGACAAACTGCCTCAAATTATGCACTTGGAACGCAACATAGCGGGGTTGAATTTGTGGATTGATTTGCTCAAACAAAATATGAAGAAGGAAAAATTAGAAAAGTGGTCTGTTAAGTTTAGAGATAAAATAATTCTTTCTAATGAATTTGGAACGGCTCGACCAATTGAAAACCACATCCCAGCAAGTTGGTGGACAAAACTTGCTCGATTGTTTAGTCTCGCGCGTCAAGGTGAAAAGCCATCCGCCCTGGGACGCGGATTTTTTAGCAGTTAGTTTTAACTTCAACATCCATATATATTTATATGACCTAAAATAACGCTTGGGCCTTTCAACTTTAAAAATATTTATAATATTTTAGCAGAGCTTAAGATGCTAGTCTATGTCGTTGATCAAGCCCTTCAACATACTCAAGATCAAATAATCAGGGATTATCCAAGTCTTACCTCCACCTGGAACTTACTTGACACTCAATTCAGGTTTTGGGCCTATATGTCACTTCGCCCAGGTAAAAAATATTTACCTTGATCTACAATACTTTTCCAAAGTTTTTAATTTACAATTTTTATTAGCGCGGATGGTGGTTAACGAGGAACATAACCCTGTACCAGACTATCTCCATCATCACGTTTCTCCATCTCCCAAGTCGAAAGACAGAACCAAAATTTACCCATTTTCTAAAGCTACTTCCGTTTTAGCCAATGAAGAGGGAAATCAATATTTTTTGAAGGAACTTGAGAACATTGATGAAAGCTCTACAGCCCTGCAACAATGGATCAAAAACCATCCCACTCTGCCACCCGTATTCTACAATATTCAGATATGAAGGTGACTCGATTATATAAATGACATTATATTGCAAAACTTAGTTTTTTTTTCTGAATATTTTAATTGATAACTAAACCTTCTCGCAAAGCACCAGGTTTTCTAAGAAATCTTTCTACTCTATTAAATAAAATTTTCCTTCTGCAACTTTTCGAAGGCATTTTTGTTTTTTTTTTTGTTTTTCTCTCAGATTTTTTACGTACGTGAATTTTTTTTAACTTTTTTTTTTTTTTGTAAATTTCAGGTGTCATAACCTAAAAATTTCTGCTCTTTGAGACACCGTTATAATTTTTTTTACCCAATCGTTTTTTTCAATGCCCATGGAGTGAAGCTCAGAGGAACAAAAATTTTGTAAATCCGGGCACATTTCTCAATCTGTGTTAACGTTATTTATTTTTGAAATTTCAATTTAAGAGAGAATTTATTATTTTTCTTAAAGGCAAAGATATGTAGAAAAAGAAGTGTATTTTTATTTTGGGGAAGGAGATTTTAGAATTATTGGTGTTATTCACACCATGTGCCAATATTTTTTTTATTTAGAAATAACAAAGTAAGTTAAAAACAAGAAAAAATGAGTTAGAAAATGACGAGAAGAATAAATTTAGAAACATATCAATTTTAAATTGATTATTTTTACATCAATTTCTGATAACCAATTCTTAGAAATTAATGAAGAAAGTAAGAATAGAAAGGTTGAACATAAATCAAAAATTCAAATTTACACTGATTAAGGGTTTGTGGGAACTTGTGTTTATATAATTTGGGTATGCATGAAGCAATTTTTTATAATGGATAAGAAAGGAGGTATCAAAGTTGGCAAATCAGCACTAAGAAATAAGAAATTAATTTTGATAAAATCAGCACTTAAGTAATTTTCTCTTTTTACACCCCAATGGCCTTAACTATGGCATATTTAAAAAATGAAATTACTTAATTATTTTATTCAAATCACTTCTTCTTCACAAGAAAATTCTCTTTGATTGCCATTAAAATAGCCCATTTGTTTCAAACACTAAATGTTAATATGCAATGGTTGATTTCAACTGAAAATATCCATCAGTAAATAAGCACTTAGAAGTCAGAAATGAATTTTGATAAAATCATCACTGGATTCATTTTATATTTTTGAACCAAAATGGCACCAAAACTGGTGTATTTCAAAACTGAAATGAAATGCTTTTTTTATTCAAACCACTCTTTTTGGAAGAAAATTGGGTTCCACTCACCTGAAAAAAACCCTGGCACTTACTAGAAGGTGCCTATCCCTGACTGAACTATGTTAGTTCACTTTGGAGGAGGAACTGTCAGCCTTGATATCCCCAGGACTGAGTTAAAAGTACTAATAAATTATGTTAAACACATGGACTATACATGGGAACAATAAATAAAAGTACACAAGTTGTATACATAAGTAAAAATTATGATAAAATAAAATATATGCCATTATAACACCTTATATACATGCATATATCCACCTTTTATAAGTCTTATGTACTTAATATTAGGTTGGAATATGTTAGGGTAATTTTAATAATCTTAAAAATAAGGCTACATAATTTTAAGTAGACTTAAAGCTGTTGTTTTCATTATTTTATGTGAAAAACAAGAAATGCGCTTTAAATCAATTAAAAGCTGACTATATGCACTATAAATTTAATAATATTAAAAATTTGCTTAGACAGGTCAATTTGTTTTAATTAGGACTATTGATTTAGCTATTAAAATTCATAAAATTAACACTTTTCAAATTTGGTGTTTTTTATGCCATACATGGCTTCTTTGTACTGGCCACATACTGCCTACATTTTTCCCATGTGTATAGCTTCATTTTTAGCAAAATTAGATTTTTCACACTATAATTCCTCACATTCTACACCCACTGTGGGGAAACACGCTAAAATAGGCAACATGTGCTTATTTAGTGTCTTAATTTAATTATAAGTGCATTGACCTTATTATATGCACTAATTTCATTAATAAACTCAAGCTTGGCACCTTTGATTCACTACCACGCTTAAATTTGCCTAAATAGTCAAGGATTAACCAGTTCAAGCACTGGCCAAGGACTGCATGTAGTTACCCCACATCTCATGCCCTTTTTTGGGTTTTTAAGTGGTTTCTCAGTCAATATTGGTTATTTTTGAATGGGGATTTCATATAGTATAATGTCAGGATTAGCCCCATAATTTCTACTGTTAATCCCCCTTAATATGGAGTAATAATTAGTCTTAATTTTCCCTTTTAGTCCTTTATTTTAAATGCATTACACGCATATACTCTCTTTTTTGCTTATTCTTTATTTTTGATAGGTTATCCCTATTACTACAAGATTTTGGCGTGTGATATCATTCTAATTATATTATTGGTAACTCTTTATGTTTTTTAAAATGTCTATTAGTTGTAATGAGGCGTCATTAATCATGTATAGAGCTGGTAAATCAAGAGGTTCATTTGGGAAGTTATTGTGTATAAAAGGAGGGGGTTTTTGGTCTTGTTTTCTACATTCTTTATCATTAAAATTAAAATATATAACCAATAAAGTTATAATACATATCAATAGCAGTTATAAAGTCTTTGAATAGTATCTGAATTATTAAATCTATTTTTCTACCAACTATAAGATTGTAAACCATATATATAATTAGTGAGATTTAAATTACTGAGACCCTTATATTGAGTTATATTTTAATACTTATTGGATTTGTACTACAGTATTCATATAGGACCATTAAAATCTTTTAGAAAGCTGAGCATTCAAGATAGTTCACATCTCTGTACTTGACTTCAGCCTGACAATTGGGGACCTTTCCTCAAGAATTCTGTTGGTTATCTTCCAGTAAGTAAAAATTCAAAAAGAGGCTACAAGTAAACAAAATCCCTATAGAAATATTTAGATGATTACAACAGGTTGGGGTCACTTATATAGTGATTTCAGAGAAAGAAGCCCTGTTATATGATAAAATTGTGATATTGAATCAACAATTTTACCACTAATTTAACATAAAAATTGTAATTAGTGGGAGTCTGTCAATAGACCAATTTATTTTGTGATCTTTGCAGATAATAAAACAGATAGTAAAAACTAATTAATTGTCTTCTTTTAACAGGACTTTTAATCCCTTTTAATTGGTTTCTAAATCTCATTTAATATTTAGAAAGAATCTTACTGACAAATTTTCTTTTTTAAATATAAAAACATGGCTACATATTGTAGACCAGTTAAATCAAGTGACCACATAAAAGCATATTTGACTTTTGGCACTTAAAAATTCACTTAATACCTAAAATTAAGCAATGAAATTTTCTTTAGTGGTATTGATGAATACTGATAAAACTCCCTTTGAAGTTTTAATATCTCAAATTTCAATTTTTTGATTTAAATTCCATGTAAAAATGTGTGACAACAACAATGATATTGTGAGTAATAAGGCAAAACCGTATAGCTTAAGAGCTAGAGCTGAAAGACCTGTTATAGGACATTCAAATGGAAGGACAGAATTCCCTCACCAACAGCAACACTCTACATATGTCTCTTGAGGAAAGGGAAAGACTTTTAAGACAAATATCAATAAATAAAACAAAAAATACTTTACAAAAACAAATTCACTCCCTATCCACTCTGCTAAACACACTAACAATAAGAGTCAACAACATATTAGACCAGATAAACAATCTAGAGAAAAGAGCTTCTCAGGGTTTCATAGAAGTCAACCAAGCTCTAGTTGAAATAAAAGCTCAACAAACAGCAGTTGCACCCAAATATTCCACAGCCACACCTCCAGCCCAAGAGGAGGACCAAAAGATTACTGTAAGCAAGTGGAAGTGGGACTTTTATGCCTAAAACTACAACAACCCTCAACAACACGGCTCCAGATTTAAGCCTAGGTATCTTCAGGACTGAGTAATTCTTATGTTTAAAATAAGATAAACTTAAATACATTAAGCTTATATCACCACACAATATGGGGGGCGGACTTGCTAGCAAGTCCGCAACCTTGGACCCAAACTCACCATAGATTGAACACACATTGAGCTATTGATAAAGGAACCATTCAATCAGGGATGAACACCACTCAGCAGAACAGTTTTAGGTGGGTGTTCAAGTAGAGTTCAGTATGGGTTCAGTATGAGTTCAGTCTGAGTTCCATCTGAGTTCCATCTGAGTTCAGGTTGAGGACTTGCTAGCAAGTCCACCCCCTATATTGCGTAGTGTATCTTAAACATAAGGTTAAAACACTTATATATATGTGTAAAATACATATATATATAATTGTTACACTATTATATAACTTATAGTAGTTTAAATAGCTTATCCATAGCCTAATAATACTTATTATGGTGTTAATGGAGTCATAATATACTTATTTTAAGTGATATTAAGTAATTATTGACATACATAAGCTTATATGTATACATAAATCTCATATTCAGTGAAATATGCAGTATATTATGTATATTTAGGTCCATAAGTGGGTTTTAGCCTCTTAATAGCCAATAACCATTGTTTTTCTGCTTATTTTAGGTCATATTGACATATTCAGTGGATTCACAATCCCTACAGAAGCATATACATCTATTTCAGGTGCATGTACTCAGTTTTGACAACTTAATCTGTTTCATTGGGTGGATATTCCCGGATTTATGGGTTGGGAGGTCATTGCTGGGTTAATATGGATGCTTGGGGATGTTATTGGGGGCTTGGAAATTTAATTTGTTTCTTTATATACTTTGGGTTTCATTTTATTACTTTTGGATTAGTTATTTTACCTGTTTCCTTATGGTATGCACTTTTATCTGGATTTTCTAATTATGGTATGGGTCTGTGTTATCATTAATTGTGATGGAGGGTCCTTACTGGAGGTCTGGGTGTTGAACCTTCTTGAAGAGGAAGCCATTGGGAGGTGATGGGCCTTCACAGTGCTGTAATTGCTGGGGATAGCAGTGATATTATCTGGATTGAAGGTCTGTGCACTCCAGTGGATTTTGGTATAAGTAAGGGAGGATTTTGACGGTTATTAGACATCACTTACTTACTACAATTCAATTAAACATTTAAACACAATCATTATCATTTAGAAATATATTATAAAGCCTTTATAAATTGATATTATCATTATATAAGCTATAACTATATTCTATTGATCTATTTTCCACCACTAGCACACATTTAAATCCAAGTATTGTGAGTTTCATTTGAGTATAAATATTTTATTAGTCTTTCCCTGAGGTTTAATCACTAAATAATTTATCAATAAGTAGTAGGACCATTAATAAATACTATTAAATCATATTTATATACTAGATACACTGACACCAGCAGTCACCCTTACAAATACTATTAAATCATATTTATATACTAAATACACTGACACCAGCAGTCACGGGAAGGACAAGAAGAGGCAGGGGAAATGGAATAAGACCATGGTAGGTCATCCATATTCTCAGGATCAATTATAAAATACTAAAAATTAATTAATTAAAGGTAAGGAAATTTATAGAGAGTTACTGGATATAATTGATAAAGATTTAAAAAATTATTCATTTGAAAATAACATGTTAAACTTGTCTTTACATGATGACAATGTACATAGTTTTATTGATCAGCAGGATAATACTAGTCACATTAAAATGGAACCAAATGAAGTAAATCTTGAGCCTGATGATGAGTCTTCTGAATTGGACACAGAAAAAATTGAATATTTTTTAAAAGAAAATCCAATGGAATCAAAAATCATTAGAAAATTATTATTAACAGTTGAAAAATTAGAAGAATTCTCTAGAGAGTCAAACAATAATACAGAAAGTATATTATTAAACATTACACCATCATTGAGTAATACTGCCAATAGGTTAAAAATTATTGAAAATTCAAATAATGAATTAACCAATGAAAATAAAAGATTAAACTCTGAGTTAAGAATTTACAAATTAAATTAGAACATTCCCAGAATATTATGGCTACCATAGAGGGATGTGTAAAATTGTCTTTTTCAAATGTGAATGATACCTTAACACATGTACCTGTAATAAAAGATAGGTTGAAAAGAGTAGAAATCGAAGTAGCTAACATTTTGAAAAATACTGATAAACTAAAAGATAATAACTCCTATGTGGAAAGAGTACCAGTTTTTATGAAACACTTAGATGAGAAACCAATTCTTGAACATGAAAATAGTGTCATGGGCTCTGAGAATATAAAATCAGTAAAGGATAAAATAAATGATCATCTTTCTAAAGTAAGTGAATTACTTAATATTCCTCAGGTTAGGGAAGCAAAAACTAACCAAAAGAACTGGCCTAAGTAAGATCAGTACCCTTCTTTTGATGGGGATTCAAAGTCTGATTGGCAAAAATTCATTCAGAGAATTGATAACTTAAAATTTTCATACAAATTACCTGATGAGAAAATTACATCAAAATTGACATCTTTATTTACAGATTTGGCCTTATTATGGTTTGAATCTGTATTGAGTAAGTGAATCAACTACTCCTAGAATGAATGGAAGGCACTAATTGAAAGACAATTTGGTGGCCCAAAATTTAGGATCACTCAACAAAGATTGTATGAGAAAGCCAGATATAATACTAATGCTGGAGATAAACCAATGGTATTTTTAATGAATTTAATAACAATCATGAAAGCCATGGATCCAAAAATGGATTATGATGAGTGGAAAGAAAAAATAATATATAAATTGCCTATATCAGTCAGTGACATTATTGTAGCTAGAACTGAAACCATCAGAGATACTTCTGGGTTTATTAATATATGCAATGAAATATTATTGAACCACAAATATGAAATCAGGTATAATTATTACAAGAAAAGTGTTGAGGTAGTAAAACCGACTACAAATGAGTTACCAGTGGAGAAGAAAAAACCTTCAGCTTCACTTGTCCCTAAAAGACAAGAAAACAACACTTGTTACAAATGTAATGAGCCTTGGGCTAAAGGTCATACTTGTAAGAAAAGAATAAATGTTATTGAAAACCCACAAGATTCTGAACCAATTAATCATGAAGATGAAAAGGAAAAATCTAGTGAGGATTGTAAAAGTAAAACTTCTTACAGTGATGATGAAAATGAGATATATGTATTAGAACAGGATATTATCTTCCTGATTGATGCAATAACTCATACAGATACATTGTTAACTTCCATTGAAGAAGCTGAAATTATTCAAGATGTATCTCATGATACTTAAAAAATCACACCTATTAGAGCGCCTGTTATTATATATGGAAAATAAATGAATGCCATTCTTGACACTGGGGCTGCAGGTAGTGTAGTTTCTATTAACACTTTAATGAAACTAGATAGTAAGTATAAGGAAAAACTAGAAACTGTACAAACAAAGAAGTGGAGGGTTTTTCGTTCAGTATTAAATCCAATTAACAAATACAAAACTGCGGTATCGTTTAAATATAATAATGGATATGTAAGAGCAGTGTGTGAACTTGTGGTAATGGATAAAAATAATTGTAGTGATTGGTTTATTATTGGCAATGACTTGTTGACCAAATTTGCAATCAAACTAGATCCTGAAAATATTTTTTTTACTATAGGTGTAAATGGCAAAAGAAAATTCAAGATTTGCTCTGAGAATTCAGTTTATTCCATTGCTCCTAAAGAAGAGCAACTGCAAGGTGGAAGAACCACCTCTGAAGTGTTGGAATTGGAAAATGAAATCTGAAAAAGCCTCTTTCAGTTCTCAACTCTCAAAATTTGAAGAAAACAATATTTTGAGATTGATAAAATCTTATACTATGGTATTTGCTCATGGTTCAAATGAACTAGGATTGGTCAAAGACCATGAGATGAAAATATCTTTAAGTTGTGATTTGGATAATATTCCTGGAAGATTGAAAAAGAAACCTTACCCAGCTTCTCCTGCAAAAAGAAAAGACATTGAAGACAAACTTTAAATGTTGTTAGAAATGGGTATTGTTGAAAAAGTGGACACAACACCTAAGTATTGTGTTATTTCACCAGTTTTAATCTCTTATGAAAAAGATAAGGCAAGATTATGTGTTTATTACAGAGCTCTGAATACATTCACTGTAGATGATATTCACCCTCTATCAAGGATAGCTTCTATCCATGCTACCTTACAAGGAGCAAAATATATTTCCTGTCTGGATGGAAACAAAGGTTACCACCAGATCCCTGTGAAAAAAAATTCTCAGAATTTCTTACTCATAACCACTCACATGGGGATATATAAATATGGGAGAATGCCTTTTGACCCAAAGAATGCGCCTTCAGTCTTCCAAAAATTGATTAATAGTATTTTTCATCAGGAAATGGTTGAAGGATGGATTTTAGTTTATATTGATGACATCATAGTGTTTTCAAAAACATATGATGAGCATTCAAATCACCTGAAAAGAGTGTTTCAAAAGATGTATAAAATTAATAAAAAAATTGCATTAAAGAAATGTAAGTTTAGGTTTTAATCCTTGAAAGTACTTGGACATGTTGTGTCTGGATTACAAATTTTTGTTGAGCAGAAAAAAGTGGCAGCAATAAAAACATTAGTATACCTAAGAATGTGAAAGATGTTCAAAGTTTCTTAGGTATGTGAGGATATTATAGGCAGTATATAAAAAACTACCAATCCATTGAAGCCCCTCTAACAACATTAATCTGGAAAAATGATTCTTTTATTTGAAATAATGAAAGACAACACACCTTTGATAAATTGAAGGAATGTTTAATGTCAGCTCCAAAATTGGGACTGACAGATTTTAACCTCCCTTTTATCTTGTATACTGATACAAGCTTCACAGGGTTAGTTGCTGCTTTACAGCATAAACAGATAATAAATGGGAAATTACCTGAAGTAGTTATTTGTTATATATCCAGAACCTTAAGAAAGACAGAATTAAGGTATGGTGTTACCCAACTGGAATGTTTAGCCATTGTGTGGGCCCTGGGAAAACTTCAATACTATCTGTAAGACCAGAATTTTGAACTAATAACAGAATGCAGTGCAGTAAAATCATTACTAAACATGAAAACACCTAATAGGCACATTTTTAGATGGCAAATAGCTGTACAAGAGTACAAAGGAAGAATGAAAATCACTCATAGAGCAATAAAATTGAATTCTAATGTGGATTTATTATCCTGAACCCCTTTTCCAAATGATACAGAAAACCCAGCTTATGTACCTGAAAATGAGGTTATACATATATTTGGGATTTATATAGTGGATTTAGAGGAAGAATTTATGCAAACTATATTAGAAAATTATTCATCTGACAAACATTTGTCTAAATTATCTACCATTTCAAGTGATCCAACTAATGCCTCTATGAGTGCATTAATTAAAACCTTACCCCTAAAGTATAAGACTGCATTTGAAAAAGGTAAATTATCAATTGAAGATTGATACATATATTACAGGAAAAAGCTAAGTAATGTAATAGTTAAACCACCTTCTATGAAAGAGTTAATGTTAAGTACTTGTCATGAGGACATCTTAGCTGGTCATTTTGATTTTAACAAAAAATTAGCTAGAGTTAAAAATAAAGCCTTGTGGATAAACGTGAAAGAAGATGTAAAAAAATACATTGAAACATGTGACTCTTGTCAGAAATCTAAAAAATTGACTAGGAAGAGAGCTGAGTTATTACAACAAATAGAGCAGCCAAAAGCTCCATGGGAAATTACAAACATGGATTTTTTCACTGGCTTGCCATTAGCAGGAAAAGAAAGTTTCAATTCTTGCTGGGTAATTGTAGATAGATTAACAAAAATGTGTAAATTTATCCTAACCCATAAAGAGGTATCTGCAAACAACTTAGCATTAAAATGGTGGACTCAAATGATGAATACTTTTGGGTTTCCCAAAGCCATAATTTCTGACTGAGACCCTAAATTTACTTCAGAGTTCTGGTAATCTTTGATGGAAGTATCAGGTTGTCAATTGAAATTGTCTACAGCACAACTCCCACACACTGATGGGCTGGCTGAAAGAATGATTCAGACTCTTTAAGACATGATCAGAATATATTGTGCCTTTGAATTAGAATACAAAGAAAATGAGGAATTCACACATGACTGGGTAAAATTAATTCCTTGCCTTGAATTTGCTTATAATAGCACAACACATTCTGTAACAGAGAAAAAACCATTTGAACTCTGGCTAGGGATATGCAACAAATACCCCAGTAAATCAATTGAATAAATTACCAAGGTTAGATATACAATCTGGTACTAAATCCTTTGCTCATATGCAACAAATGTGTAGAAAGCATGCAGAGGAATGCATCCAAAATGCATTTGAATATGAAAAGAAAGGTGGGATAAAGCTCATAAAGAATTTGAATTCAAAAAAGGAGATGAAGTCCTAATTTCAACACTACATTTTAACTTACAAGGTAATGTTAAATTAAAGAACCCTTTGTAGGACCTTTTGTGATAAGCTAAAATTGCTGGTAATAATTCTGTGGAAGTTATACTATATGCCCCATATGATAGGAAACATCCAGGTTTCCCTATCTCATTATTAAAACCTTACCATGCAAATGATCCTGATATATTTCCAAAAAGAAGAGGTAAGCCTAAAAGCCACCTGAAGAAATTGTGGAAAAAGAAGAGATTAAAAAAATACTCAAGAAAAGAATCCTTACTAAAGAAAAAGGAATTGAGTATCTATTAAGATTAAAAGGAAAATCAAATGAATTTGATAAATAGATACCTGAAAAAAAAGTTCAAATTTATCCTCCCTTCTCAAGAAATTTGAAAAGAAATAAATTTCGGTTCAGCCAACTGAGGGGTTAAAAAACCAGTACTTATAATATTTTATTATGTTTTATTTCATTAAAGAATTAATCTTTAATGCTACAGAATTTTCTGAATACCTGAAAAATAACATAAAATAAAAAAGTGTATAATTTATCATTATTTTATTGTTTTTTTGTTTAGGAAATTGTCAGCCTGGATATCCCCAAGATTGAGTAAAAAGTAATTATAAGTTATTTTAAACACATGGAATATACACGGGAGCAATAAATTAGAGTACATAAATAGAATACATAAGTAAATTTATGATAAAATACAAAATATGCCATTATAACACCTTATATACATGCATATATCCACCTTTTATAAGTCTTATGAACTTAATAATAAGTTGTAATATTTTAGGATAATCTTAAGAACCTTAAATATAAGGCTACATAATTTTTAAGTAGACTTAAAGCAGTTGTTTTCATTATTTTATGTGAAAAACAAGAAATGTGCTTTAAATCACTTAAAGTTGACTATAGGTGCTATAAATTTAATAATGGTGAAAATTCCCTTTGAAAGGTAAATTAGTCTTGATTAGGCCTATTAGTTTGGCTACTCAAATGCATAAAAATAACACTTTTCAAATTTGGTGTTTTTATGCCAAAAATGGCTTCTGTGTACTGGCCACATACTGCCTGCATTTTTCCCATGTGAATAGCTTCATTTTTAGCAAATTTAGTTTTTCACACTATAATTACACCACATTCCATGCCCACTGTGGGGAAACACACTAAAATAGGCGACAGGCGCTTATTTAGTATCCTAGTTTAATTACAAATGCATTGACCCTTATCATAGGCACTCACTAACTCATTTAATAACCTCAAGCTTGGCGCTTTAATCCACTATCATTCTTAAATTTGCCTAAATTATTCAAGTATTTACCCGTGCAAGGGCCTGCAAAGGACTGCATGTAGTTACCCCACATCTCATGCCCTTATTTGGGTTTTTAAGTAGTTTCTCAGTCAATTTTGGTTATTTTTGAATGGGGATTTCACATAGTATAATGTCAGTATTAGCCACATCATTTCTACTGTTAATCTCACTTTATATGGAGTAATAATTAGTCTTAATTTTATCTTTTAGTCTTTTATTTTAAATGTATTACACGCATATACTCTCTTTTTGGCAGATTCTTTATTTTTGATGGATTATCCCTATTACTGCAGGATTTTGGCATGTGATATCATTCTAATTATGTTATTGGTCACTCTTTATGTTGTTGAACATTTCTATTAGTTGGAATGAGGCATCATTAATCATGTATAGGACTGGTAAATCAAGGGGTTCATTGGGGAAGTTATTGTGTATAAAACAAGGGGGTTTTTGGTCTTGTTTTCCACATTCTTTATCATTACGATTCAAATATATAACCAGTACAATAACAATACATATTAATAGCACTTTTAAAGTCTTTGAATAGAATCTGAATTATTAAATCTATTTTTCTACCAACTACAAGATTGTAAGCCATAAATATAATTAGTGAGATTTAAATTACTGAGACCCTTATATTGAGTTACATTTTAATACTTATTGGATTTGTACTACAGTATTAATATAGGACCATTAAAATATTCTAGACAGCTAACCATTTAAGTTATTTCATGTCTCTGTACTTGACCTCAGCCTGACAGACCTTCACTTTCTTTTCTCCTCTTCTATCACTGGAAACTAAAGCACTTTGAGAGCCATTCATCTCACCATGGTTTCTTTTAGGCTGAGTTTAAGTACAGAGATGTGAATAGCTTAATTAGTCAGTTTTCTAGACGATTTAAATATTCCAGTATGAATAGTATTGTCTATATCTAATTAAGTAATAGAATTTAATTAAATGTAATGGTCTCAGTAATTTAATCAAACTAATTATAAATGGTATACAGCTTACAGTTGGTAGAAAAATAGAACTAATGATTAAAAATAATATTTAAAAGACTTTTGCAGTACTAATAAATATATATTATAATGTTTTGGTTATATATTTATAAGGTGATGTGAAAGAATGTAGAATATAAGCCCAAAACCCACTCCTTTTATACCCATGAATTTCCCAATGTTCCCTCTTGATTTACCAATCCTTTACACAGCCAATGATGACTCAAACTAGCAGTTACACATGCCCATCAACCCAAGGATCAACCAATAACAAAAGAAGAATCATATCACATACCAAAATACAAAAATAGCAGGGCTTAATCTATCAAAATAAAGTAATAACCAAAATGAGAGTATATGCATTAAATTTTGAAAATAAAAGACTAAATTAGGAAAAAAAAGAACCTAAAAATAATGTCTATTTAAGAAGTCTTAAAATTAAAATTTAAGGTATTAATAGCTAAAAATTTATAAATGAAAGATCCATTTAAAAATTCCAAATATTGCCTGAGAAACCATTGAGAAACCCAAAATTAGAGATGAAATGTGGGATGAATGAATGCAGACACTTGGAAGGCACTTGCACAGGTAAATTCTTGACTAAAAAAGAAATTTTAAGCATGGTTATTAGCCTGGATATCCCTAGGACTGAGTAAAAAGTACTTATAAATTATGTTAAGCACATGGACTATACATGGGAACAATAAATAAAGGTACACAAGGTGTATGCATAAGTGAAAATTATGATAAAATACACTATATGACATTATAACACCTTATATACACGCCTATATACACCTTTTATAAGTCCTACATACTTAATATTAGGGGGTGTCAGTTCTGGCAAATCCGCACTTAAATTAAGTGCGGATTTCAAACCAAATCAGCACTTACAAATCAGCACTTAAATTTTGCAAAAAAGTCACTTATTTCAAAAAAGGGTGTCAGTTATGACCTCAAATCAGCACTTTTTTCCCGTTTTTTTCACAACCACATTTTGGCCACAAAACATCCCTTCCTTTCTTACCCCATCCCTGTCACATGTGACACACTGACCTTCCTCGCTACCTACCCATCAATCCTCGGCACACACCCCTTCCTGACATTTTCAATATTTTGACCAGGCATGTTTACATTCTTTTTTACTTATTTCTTCTACTTTTTAATCTTTTTTCTTGTTATGTTCCAGTTTCATAATGCCTCCCAGACATTCCAAATCTCAAAAGGTAACTCAAAAATCTGCTTCGTCACAAAAGTCTCCTCGTAAAGCAAGGATTACATATAAAAAAAATCAGTGACTTTTTCTATTACTTACAACTGTTTTTACAGAATTGAAAACTATGTTTCAGCTAATATTTTATGGAAGTGAACTCTGTTCTTCGCCCGAAGAACAGAGTTCATCCTCCTATTTTCACACTCTGTTTGCACCAATCTCCATCCCTTTCAATTCTATCAACACATGCTTGTCTTCCCTCCCCATGCCTTTCGCTATCCTCCCAGCCCCATTGTATGCCATCCTCTTTTGATCCCCATTTCACCCCTCTCAACCTCTCCCAGACCCTTTTCTTCATTTAAAATGCCTCAGAACCCTTAATCTTCTCTTCCAACTCTTTCCCAACCTTTTCGCTACCCCATATATCCTCCCTCACCCCTCTCTCCAGCCTTTCCAACCCTTGTAGCCCCATTCCTCCCCTTTACCTCGCCTCCACAATTCTTGAACCCCAATTTCCTCCCTTTCAACCCAGTCCCTATTTCTGTATATAAAAATAAAGTGTTAGGGAGAAATGGGGAGGTAAGCGAACTGGAAGGAGAGGAGAGGAGAGGGGTAGAGAGGTGTGGAGAGGGAGAGGAAAATGTGGATAGGGGTTGAAAATGATGACGAAGGGAGTGAAAAGGTTGGGGAGAAGGATGAGGTGAGGATAAAGAAATATTTCAAAGGGAAAAAGTGGGTATTCTTGAGAGGGAGTAAAAAAAGACAATAAAAGAAGATAGTAATACAAATATACAAAAAATATAAAGGATATGAGTGAAGAAAAAAAAGAGAGTGACTGAAAAAATATGCGTTTGCTGAAAATATGCGATTTCATGTTGAGTTGATGAAAGAAAACACAGAGAGAAAAAAAAATAAGACTTTAACAGCAAATTCAAAAACCAAAAAAATATGCAAAAAAATTTACCATTCTCAGTGAATAATACATGCAAATTGATAATTTGAAGAGAAAGAGAAAAAAATTAAAATTGCATTGAAAAAAGTTGGAGTGTTATTGGAAGGATTTTCGCCCTTATACTAGTTGATTGAGAAATAGAAGTGTTGGATATAGTCGGAGGTGAATCAACTTGTTCATCTTCATACAGCTCTAACCATTGATCTTTGAGGTCAGCAAGTAGGTTATGAAGTATAGTGCAACACAGAATCCAGTTGATCACCGCCTCCATTTCAGATTTATTTCTAAGAGGACTTCTTAATTCCCTTAAACTAGAAAAATGGCCTTTCAAGATTCCAATAGAATGTTCAATACGGACTCTTGACTTTGCCAAATGATTGTTGAATTTGGCATTTTGACTGTCTTCTGAAGCTGCTCCCCAAAAAGCAGGAAGTACATACTTTCCATTCATATAAGCAGAATCTGCAAGAAGATACTGATTTTCATCAAAGAATTTTTCAGGTTCATTTGAGATATGCATTCTTTGGAAGACGTAGGAGTCATGACATGAGCCAGGATAGCCAGCGAAGAATGATATAAATTTTTTGTTTACGTCACATATAAGCTGAACGTTAATTGAATATCTATAAAGAAGATATATTTGTTTGTGTTAGTTTCAAGGAGGATGAAAGGAGTTAAAAATAATCTACCTCTTTTTACGGTCAAAGTAATTGTTTCCACCTTGAGCAGGTTTCTGGCTCAAAGGAATAGTAGTACCATCAACAAAACCAATACATCCTGGAAAGCCCTCTGCTTGCATAACCTGAGATGATTCAAGTCGCTCTTCTTTTGTTGGCCAGGTGAGAAGTTGAGATTCCAAGGAGTTGATGGCAGTGATACATCGTTTGGTATAAGTGTTAACTGAACCATACCCTAAATCAAAGACATTTTCTAAACGTTTCAAAGCGGCTCCATTACCATTTGAACCCAAACGACATAGTGTGATGGCCAATTGAATTGAAGGATGTCGTTGTTCTTTTTGAGAATTATTGTGAAATATGGGATGATCCTGAATAAGCTCAAGCAATTTAAGGAAACATTCCTGAGAAGTCCTGAACAGCTGTCTAAAACTGGGTGTAGATAGGTTAAGAAGTGTTTGGATGGTGTACTTGGGGGTATGAAGTACTTGAGGCTTTCTGGGAAGAAGGTAACGTTTCCTGGCCATTTTTGATAAAACGACAAAATCTTCTTCTAGATCAGAATCGGAATCAGAGTCCAAGAGCAGTTCAAGCGCCATGAAAGTCATTGCTTTATGTAATTTATCACGATTTGAAAGTGAGGAAGGCATGACTCTTATATGATATGATATGAAGATGTAAGTGATGTACGATGTTTTGAGTTATGAAGTGTTATGCTGTGGAGTGTGCGTATGAATGGGATGATGCTGACAAATCAGTGAAATGGGACTTGATGGTGAAATCAGCACTTTTGGTTGAGAAAGTGCGGATTTGAGTGAAATAAGTGACTTATTTCATTTTGAAATCCACCAGTATTGGGGCTAGTGTGTTTTGGAAATCCGCACTTATTTAAGTGCGGATTTGTAAGTGCGGATTTGCCAGAACTGACACCCCCTATTGAGTTGGAATATGCTAGGGTAATCTTAAGAACCTTAAACATAAGGCTACATAATTTTTTAAGTAGACTTAAAGCTGTTGTTTTTTACGTTTTATGTGAAAAACAAGAAATGCGCTATAAATCACTTAAAAGTTGAATATATGTGCTATAAACTTAATGATGTTAAAAATACGCTTTGACATATCAATTTAACGTAACTAGCCCCAGGGCTAGTGGATAAGGAATCCACAATAATGCATTATCCTGCCTCTTATACTCCAATTTCCATTCCTAATTCCTGATCCCAAACTCATCTCATCCATGATGGATTTGCAAGAAAGTCACATGACTCATAATTTCTGATTCCATCCTTAAGTCTTTCCTCACTCTATGCTACTTAATTTTGGTGGTGAACACTTAAAGTTTTTTTCTATCTACACACCCCAACTGCACATTTGGTGGTGAATTCCCACTTCCCTCATCACATAACCCTTCCACCAGCAACAATGAAACACCTCTCTACTAGAAAGCCACTTCACTCAACAATGAATGCTATTACTTTTCTTTTAGTTCTTTACTATAAATCTGACTCTGATTTGGAAGATGCTTTAGCTTATATTTGTTTTCTTTCCAAAAAGTGTTACATCATCATCAGGGGACCAAATCTTTATCATGATCCCCGATATGATCTGGCCTCCATTCTCAACATTCCTCATTTAAACTTCACCCAACTTTTTAGAACTTCTCCCAATTCTTTCTTCAAACTTTATCAACTCATCTCCGATCATCCTATCTTTCATAAAAATTCCCATAATTAACAACATAATCCTGCCATCCAACTTGCTGTTGCACTATGTCTCTTTGGCTCAAATGGAAATGGTGCTTCCGTAAGACTTTTGGATAATCTCTTTAACATAGGATATGGTACTGTGATATTATACACCAAGCGCTGTATGATTGCTATCCTTTCCCTCAAGTCTCAAACACTTGCTTGTCCAACTCCAGAACAGCAACTTGAATCCTCTCAAGTAATGCAAACTGAAGGTTTCCCTGGCTGTGTAGGATTTGTTGATGGCACAACTATACCTTTGAGTCAAAATCCTGCTAATGATGGCAACCATTATTTTGATTGAAAAAAAAGGTTTCTTCAAAATCTTCTCCGATTTCTCATCCTTCATAAACTAACTTTTTTTCTTCTTTCTAGATACTCTATTGCCATTCAACTTGTATGCGATGTCAATAAAAAATTTATTGCTTTTCATAGTGGCTGCCCTGGCTCATGTCATGACTCTTCCATCTTCCAAAGAATGAGGAATTCTCAAACCCCTGACTCATACTTTGACGAATCTCAGTACCTCCTTGCAGACTCAGCATATGCAAGTTGGAAGTACATTATACCTGCTTTGCGTGGTGCAACTTTAGAAAATGACCCCAAAACTAAATTTAATTATCACCTTTCCCAATCAAGAGTAAGAATTGAACATGCTATAGGTATTTTAAAAGGACGATTTTCTAGTCTTCAGGAGCTCAGAATCCAATTTCAAAAAAATTGGAGATCAAAACTGCAAATCATTGGATCATGACTTGCATTATACTCCACAATATCCTAGCTGATTTAATGGATGTATGGAATGATCTTTATGAAGAAGAGGATCCTGAACCAGCACCGGCTCTTCCCTCCCTTTAATCTCAAAACATTCATTCAACCAGCATACGCTCTGTCATTATGCCTATTACTATCCAACATTTCTCTTCACCACCCTTTTAAATTATCTTTTTGTACTCTCCAAATGTCCTCTTTGTGTACTTTATTCACTTGGTTTGGTATTTTGGTTTGTTGCATATTCATTTTTTTTTTTGGAATTTACGGTGAATATCTTTTTTTTGGATGGCTCATTGGTTTTCTTTCACCAGCTCAACATGAAATTGCATATTTTGTCAGTGATTTTTTTGTCATTCATCACTCATATCCTTTTCATCCTCTCCTCAAACATCACTCAAATATTTTCGTTACTTTTATTTTCTCAACTCATCTCACCAGGCAAGTCTTTTTTTTCTTTTTTCTTGTTTTTTATTTTCTGATCATGAAATTTTTATTTTGCGTTTTTTTGTTTTTTGTTTTTTTTTTTTTTTTTTTTTTTTTTTTGTAAGTTCTTTTTTTTATTTTCAAGGTTAGACTAATTTTTTTTCTCTTTTTTTTTCTTTTTTTTCTCTCTTTCACCCTCTTAAGCTGCCTCATTTCACCCCTTTTCCTCTCTCTTTACCTGCCTCAAGTCACTCCTTCTCCCCTCTCTTTATCTTCCTGAAGTCCCCCTTATTTCAACCTCCTTGCCTGTCCCAAATTCCCCCTTTCCCCCCTCTTTAGGTGCCTCATGACCCCCCTTCCCCTCTCTTTAGGCGCCTCATCACCCCCCTTCCCCTCTCTTTAGGTGCCTCAACTCTCCCCCCATCTCCTCTCTTTAACCATATCAAAACCCCCCTTCTTCCCTTTTAGGTCCCCTCCCCCCCTTCTACTCCCCTTTAGCTACCTCTACCTCCCCTCCTTCTTAACAAATGATTGCTAAAGATTGTTTGTTAAGTAAATGAATCAATAGTGATTCGTTTACTTACCAAACAATCGTTAGTGATTGTTTCTTAAGGATGAGGAGGGGCTAGAGAAGGCTTAAGGGGAGTGGAAGGGGGGTTTGGAACATTTAAAGAGGGGTGAGGGGGGATTTTGGGGGTATTTGTGGCAATTAAGGAGGGGGATTCAGGGGGATTTTGAGACATGCAAGGAGGGATTCGAGGGTGGTTTTGAGGCAAGGAGGGAGGGATTTTAGAGGTGATTTCAGAGAAATAAAGGGGGGAAAGGGGACTTTTATGGGAGTTAAAGAGGGGTTAACTATTTTTTAAAAAACATACTAAAATGTAATTTTTTTTTGTCAGAATTTTAGAAAAAAAAAACTTTTACATTCTGTTAAGGTCTTTCCTTGTAAATTACAAAATAAAAAAGGTTTAGATTTTAATTTTTAATTTTTCTTACAAATAATTTTACTGAATTATTTTTTTTAATTTATTTGTTCTGATTTTTCTTTTACTGATTTTTTTTTTTATTTTTTTTAAAATTATTTTGACAGGATTTTCTGTGAAGGTTTTTTATAACCAAACTTCAGGTTTTCTTTTGTATTTTTTTTTGAAATAATTTTTACTGAAAATTTTTAATTTTTTTTTGTTTTAAAATTTTTTTTTAATTTTTTAAAAGGATATTGCTTTAAATTTTATTTTAAAAGATATTATTATGTGAGTTTTTTTTTAAAAATATGTGTTGAATTCTTTTTGTAAAATTTAAATTTTTTTCAGATCAAAAAAATGTCTTCTTCTTCAGATTCACCCCTTACTTCACTATCATATTCATCTTTATCCTCTTTATCATCTTCATCTTTATCATCTCTATCATCTTCTTCAAAATTAACTTCAATACAATCATCTTCTAAAACATCAAAAAAATTAATGATAATCAGTCTTATCAGAAGAAAAGATATCTGAAAAAAAAAATTCATCATCTAAATCATCAAAAAAAATTAAAGATAATCTGTCTCATCAGAAGAGAAGATATCCAAGAAAATAAATTCTCTTTGAAAGTTATTTTTTTCATATCCCTAAAAATTTTTTTCATAAAACTAAAGTATATAAAAAAAATCAATATCCACAAAAATTACCAGAAGATATCAAATATCTAACAAATTTGGAGATGATCGAGTTTTTGTAGTTATCAGTAATACTTATAAGGCTCAATTACTTTTGGAAGTTCATTCATTTGATGGTGTAAAAGATGAATCATTCAATCAACTATCAGATATTATCATAACTCTCTATCAAATGTCTTTGGTTCAATTACCTATAAGGAATACAAATTTATTGGGTGGTATCATGATTGGATTTGGTTGGAGACCAGGTTTTGTTAAAGGATATTTTCTTGGTATGTCTAATAATTTTTTTCCATTCTTAATATCATTTCACTTATTTCATTTATATAGGCATATATTCATTGCTCAAGAATATCACTAAAGGTCAAAAAGATGATGATTTTCGCTTATGGGACACTCTACCTTCCTTTAACTCTTTTCTTGCTCTTTGACTCAAAAAGCTCTGTAATAAAGCATTTGAAAAAATTCATGAACTTGCAGCCAAAGTTGGAATACCAAATTGGTGTGACTCCAAATGGGAAGATATCAGCCACGAATATCTTTTATTTTCTAATGTTATTATCACTCATTCTGGATTCCACAACAAGATTCATATTGATAGGAATGATGCCAATTTTCTTACTTTTGGTATATTTTCATATATCAATCCAATAACTGGCCAACCAATACCATCTCCAGCTAAAATCAAAGGACATGGTTTATATTTTCCAGACCACCGGTGCATCATTGATATTGGTTTGGGAAATGGTATCATTGAAACTATTTGGAATTCTTCTTAGGATAATCATCAAACAACCAAAGCTACTCCTGGTTTGGAATCCTGTCAATATTTAACACAGTTTGGTTGCTCATCTCAAATCAGTCATAAGTTGATTCAAAGAATCAACAAGGTAAATTTAATTAATTTAAAAAAATTTATCTAGATCCAAAAAGTATGGGGATTAGAGCTGTCATCAAAAATTTTATATTTTTTCATAAATTTTTAATAAATATTTTTTATATATCAATTTGCTCAAGTAAATTGATGAGCCAACGACCTTTGGTTGTATAACAGGTAATCATGAAAACATTTATTTGTTTCATGGGGTTTCTCTAGCCTATACCTGTGGAAAGTCCCAAACTTTTGTTTCTAGATTTGATCTGCATTTTGGCTTGTGGAATTGTCATTACTTTAAACTAGGGAGATTGATATATATTAGATATTTATTTAATAATATATGTAATTATATTAAATTTATATGATTTCCACCCCTTACTTCAAAAAATGCAGGGGGGGGAGGGGGGGTATTGCCAAATTTTCAAATCTGACATGTGAAATTGATGACTTGGAAAAATTTTGGTGATACCCACCACTTGCTTCAACAAAATGCAGGGGAGAGTAATGCCAATTTTTTAAAACAGATATAGAATTTTTTTGACTTGTAAATATTTTGGTGAAAATTTTTTGGTTTTACCTGTCCCTTACTTCAATAAAATCCAGGGTGGATTTTGCCAAAATTTCTTAAAAGATTTGTGAAATTCTTGATATGTAAGAATTTCGGGGATACTGGTAAAATGCAGGGGGTAGTAAAGCCAAATTTTCATATAAGACTTTCAAGATTCATGACATGAAAGAATTTCGGTGATACCCACCCCTTACTTCAAAAAAATTCAGGGGTGGGGGATCCTCAAATTTTCAAAGGAGACATGAAAATTTTATTTAAAAAAAGAATATTTAACATTTAGATACAAAAATTCAAGTAATGACTGATAGAGTAATGAAATACAGGAAATTATTATAAATTTTATGTACAGAAGTGTGAGTGAAATAAAACAAACTTGTCATCCAACAACTTCTTTAAAAGTTCAATTTCCTCAACAGATTTATTAGCTTTAATACATTCTATCAATAAATCTTTCTTTTTGGAATTTTCTTCATGATCAAACTTATATTTCATCTGCTCTAATAGGTTTTGATGTTTGAGTGTTTTCTCCTCTTTTTTGATTTTTCAATTCTTAGAGTTAACTCAAACTTCTTCTCCTCCAAATCTTGGGCCCAACCATCCTTCCGTAAAGAGAACTCGTACTTCCTCTCCTCCAAATCTTGGGCTGGATCATCCTTCCATAAAGAGAGCTCATACTTCCTCTCTTTCAAATCTTGTAGCCTATCATCCCTCCTTAAAGAGAGCTCGTATTTCTTCTTTTCAAAGCTTAGAGTCTCTTTAGAAATTTATACTTGTTCTAGAGTGATAATAAAAATTAATATAAAGTATAAGAAAACTAGAGTAAAGTATTAAGAGGTATGGTATCACTTACCAGCATCAAGTTTCTCTAAAAATTGTTCCATAGACAAAAAAGGGGTTTGTGATGAAGTATCACTTTTTTGTCTTCTTTGGGTGTGGAAATTTAGACTACTTGAAGCCCTATGCTTCTTGTTCAAGGTCATATTTTCCTCCTCATAATTGTCACTACCTTCAGACTCAGTTGATTGAGGATCCTGGGTCTGTTCATCAGCCTTTCAAGAAATAGGAAAAAGATAAGTAAATAAAAAATAGAAAAGATAAGATAAAAGAAAAAAGAAACAGACCTGAGTTATATTTGGTTGGGTTAAATCACCAATAGGATCTACGGAAAAGCTATCTAGATTTGTCTCATTCAAATGAGGGGAGGCTTGAGTGGAGGAATAGAATGGGAAAAGATTTGCTTCAACATCATGTTCGGAGATAGGATCTTCTCCATCCAACATGTTTACAGGATTAACATCGGCTTGCTCTCCAAAAATTGCATCCATCTCTTTAAATTAAGGACATAAAGATTCAATTTTATTGTCTATGGATTTGATACCCTTACTTATATCAATGTTGGTAACCCCAAAACCAGTGGAAGATGAAAAAGCCTTTGCCTTCTTGTATTTAGCTTGGTAATGCTTGAAGAGTTCAGACATCTGTTTAGGCAAAAGATCAATCCTTCCCTTGGTCTTATTCCATAATTCATTTGCCATTAGAAGATAGCCATTAACTTTTGATTCTGGGGGCCGTCCTACTTTAGTTGCATACTCAGTACCAAAACAAGAATCATAGTTAGATTTGGTTTTCAGCCAGTTGATAAGAATGAGATGATCATCTTTTTTTAATTGAACGGACTTAGATTTCTTGGCTGAGTGGGGGAAAGAGGGAGTAGTGGGATTAGAAGAACAACTGGGTGATGGCTGCCTTTGAGAAGATCTAGGACAATGAGGCATGTTAAAATATAAATGAAGATGAAAAGGAGCAGAAACAAGCAGATGAGATGGTGAAGGGTTCTGAGAAGATAGAATGGACAGGATGGGATGAGAATGGGAGTGTGCAGCAAGGTAGAAGGCATATCCAGAGAGTAGTCCAAGATGTGGTTATGGCAGAAAGTAGGTCAAGATGTGGTTATGACAGAAAGTTGTCCAAGATGTGGTTATGAAAAATCGAGGATAAAAATTTCAGATAAGAGGTGAAAATTGACACGTAAAGTGTCTAATAACCCAATTATTAGCAAAAATAATTGCAGAAGATAATTGGGTTATGCATATTATTTTCCACAATTAATTTAATTGTGGATTGGTCAACATTGATACCCCCTATTATATTTACAACTCATTCAATTACTACTATTACCACCTTAGCATTTACAACTGCATATTTCTAAGTCTTCAAAGTAATAATAATAATAATCTTTTTACCTTTTTATTGAGTATTTAATTATAAAGATAAAAAATACATACTGCTTTTGAATTCTTGAGTTTTCCTCACCTTTCATTGCTATTAACCTGCCATAAAATCTTCTAGACCAAAAGAACCTTTTGACAAATAGACACAAGCTTTGCACCTTTATTTAACTACCACACTTAAATTTGCCTATATTACTCAAGGATTTACCCGTGCGAGCACCTTCCAAGGACTTCATGTAGTTACACCACATCTCACATCCTTTTTGGGTTTTTCAGTGGTTTTTCAGTCAATATTGCTTCTTTTTGGATGGGGATTTCATGTAGTATATTTTTATAATTAGCCCCACCATTTCTGCTTTTTATCCCCCTTAATCTTTTTTAATATTTAATTTTATTCTTTCTTTTTTAGTCTTTTATTTTAAGATCTTACTTGCATATACTCTCTTTTTTTCTTCTTCTTTATTTTTGATGGATTATCTCTATTATTCCAGGGTTTTGGCAGGTGATATCATTTTAATTATGTTATTGGTAGTTTTTTATGTTGCTGGAAAGGTGTAAAAGCTGGAATGAGATGTCATTAGCCATGTATAGGACTGGGAAATCAAGATGCTCATTGGAGAATTATTGGGTATAAGAGGAGGGGGTTTTTGGTCTTGTTTTCTACATTCTTTATCATTACCATCAAAATATATAACCAATACAAATAAAATACATATCAATAGTACTTATAAAGTCTTTTAATAGAATCTGAATTATTACATCTATTTTTCTACCAACTATAAAATTGTAATGCATATATAATTAGTGAGATTTAAATTAATGAGACCCTTATATTGAGTTATATTTTAATACTTTTTGGATATGTACTAAAGTATTCATATAAGACCGTTCAAACTCTTCTTGAAAACTGAATATTTAAGCTACTTCAACTCTCTGTACTTGAACTCATCCTGACAATGGTAGTGAAATCTGGGCACCAATCTTGAGGTTATTAATGGAATTAGTGAATATAATGAGGTCAATTCACTAATAATGAAATTAGGACACTAAATAAGCACCTCTTACTTATTTTAGCATGGTTATAAACATGGAGAATACAAGGTGGGGTAATTTTAGTGTGAAATTACTAACTTTTTTAATAATGAAGCTATGCATGTGGTATAAATGCAGGCAGCATGAGGCCAGTACACAGAAGCCATTTCTAGCATAAAAAATAAATTTTGAAAATTTTTATTTTTATACATTTTATTAGCCAAATAAATGGTTGTAAATAGGAAAACGTGATCTTATAAAGGGAAAATTTAATATTATGAAATTTATAGCACATATATTCAACTTTTAAGTGATTTAAAGTGCATTTATTCATGATTTCACCATAATAATGAAAATAACAGCTTTAAGTCCACTTAAAAATTATGTAAACTTATTTCTAAGGTTCTTAAAAATACCTTAAAATATACAACCTAATAGGGGGTATCAAAGTTGACTAATTGGCAATTAAATTAATTGTGGATAAAAATCCTTATACCCCAATTATCTTCTGCAATTATTTTAGCTAATAATTGGGTTATTAGACATTTTACATGTCAAAGTTTACTTCTTTTCTGAAATTTTTCTACTCAATTTTTTATAACCACATATTGGACAACTTTCTGTCATAACCACATCTTGGCCTACTTTCATTCATAACCACATCTTTGACTACTCTCAGGATATGCCTTCTACCTTGCTGCGCACTCCCCTTCTTATCTCATCCTGTCTATTCTCTCCATTCAGAACACCTCACTATCTCATCCACTTGTTTTTGCTCCTTTTCATCTTCAATTATCTTAGCATGCCCTATCATCATAGAAATTCTAAAAGGCAGCCTTCTCCCAGTTGTTCTTCAAATTGCACTACTCCCTCTTTCCCCCGCTCAGCTGAAAAATTAAAGAACATTCAATTAAAAAAAGATGATCATCTCATTCTGGTCAACTGGCTGAAAATAAAATCTGACTATGATTCTTGTTTTGGTACCAAAAATGCAACTAAAGTAGGATGGCCCCCAGAATCAAAAGTTAATGGTTATCTTCTAATGGCCAACAAATTATGGAATAAGACCAAGGGTAAGATAGAGTCTTTAACTAAACAGATTTCTGAATGCTTCAAGAATTATTGAGCCAAATACAAGAAGGAAAAGACTCCTTCATCTTCTACTGGTTTTGGTATTACTGACCTTGATATCAGTAAGGGCATCAAATCCATAGACAATAAACATGACTCTTTTAGTCCTTACTTTAAAGAGATAGATGATATTTTTGGAGAGCAAGCTGATGTTAAGTCTGCAAACATGTTGGTTGGTGAAGATTCTATATCCAAACATGATGTTGAAAGAAATCTTTTTCATTCTTCTTCTACTCAAGCCTCCCCTCATTTAACTTCCACAAATCAAGATATCTTTTCAATAGATCCTTATGGAAATATAAATCAACCTGATCTAACTCAAGTGTGTTTTTTCTTTTTTTTATTTACATTTTCTTATTTGTAAATAGGCTGAAGAACAAATGCAGGAGCCACAATCAACTGAGTCTGAAGCCAGCAACAATGATGAGGGGGAAAATGTGACCTTGAAAAAAAAGCAAAGGGCTTCAAGTATTCTAAACTTCCCCCCTCAAAGAAGAAGAAAAAGCGATACTTCATCTCAAACCCCTTTTTATTCTATCGAAGAATTTTTGGAGAAACGTGATGCTGGTAAGTGATACCAAACCTCTTAATACTTTACTCTGATTTTCTTCTACTTTTTTTAATATTTCTTATCACTCTAGAACAAGTGGAAGTTGCTAAAGAGACTCTAAAGTTTGAAAAGAGAAAATATGAGCTCTCTTTAAAGAGGGATGACAGGGTACATGATTTGGAAGAGAAGAATTTGGAACTTTCTTTACGGAAGGATGATAGGATACAAGTCTTGGAGGAGTGGAAGTATGAACTCTCTTTATGGAAGGATGATAAGGTACAAGTCTTGGAGGAGAAGAAATATGAGTTATCTCTAAGTATGGAAGAATCAAAGAAAGAGGAGAAAACACTTGAGCATCAAAACCTCATGTAACAGATGAAATATAAGCTTGATTGTGAAGAAAATTCCAAAAAGAAAGATTTCTTGATAGAATGCGTTAAAGCTAATAAATCTGTTGAGGAAATTGAACCTATAAATAAATTGTTTGATGAATAGTTTGTTTTATTTCTCTCACACTTCAACTGTTCATAATTAATTGTACATAAAATTTTATCTTAATTTCCTGTATTTCTTCACTCTATTCATCATTAGTTGAATTTTCATATTTTAATGTTATAAATTCTTTTTCCAATAAAATTTTCATGAATTTTTAATGCTAAAAATTCTTTTTTAATTAAAATTTTCAAGTCACATTTGAAAATTTCCCAATCCCACCCCTGCATTTGATTGAACTAAGTGGCAGGTATCACCAAAATTCTTTCAAATAAAGAAGTTTGAAAGTCTTTTATGAAATTTTGGCAACATTCCCCCCTGCATTTTAGTGAAGTAAAGGATGGGTATGACCTAAAATTTCAAGTCAATTTTTTATTTGCAAGTTTCATATGAAAATTTGGAAATAACTCCCCCTGTATTTTATTGAATTAAGGGAAGGGTATCACCAAATCTTAAAGTCAAAAAAAATTTTTTAAGCCTGATATGAAAATTTGGCAATACCCCCCCACCCCCTGTATTTTATTGAATTAAGGGATGGGTATCACCAAATTTTCAAGTCAAAATTTTTCTTAAAGTCTGATATGAAAATTTGTCAACCCCCCCTGAAATTTATTGAATCAAAGAAATCAAGTGGAAAAAAAAATTGAAAATTGAAAATTTCTACAACCAATTATTTTCACCAGTCCCAATCAAGTTTTCTTATTTTATATAATAGCCAGTAGAACAACCTAAGGCCAGATGCACCATTATAAAAAAATAGTAATCTATCTTGATGTAACTTTAAAAAATAATGGGAAGAGACAAATCAAAATTTAAATGAAAAAAATTAAAAATGAAAATTTCCACAGCCAAATATTTTCACTAGTCCCAATAAAGCTTTCCTATTTTATATAATAGCCAGTATAATGACCTAATGATAGATGCACCATTATATAAAAACAGTAATCTATCTTGATGTAACTTTAAAAAATAATTGGAAGACACAAATCCAAAATGAAATGAAAAAAGTTAAAAAGGAAAAATAATTTTGAAAAAAAGGAAAATAAAAAGAAAAAAGTAAAAAAATTTAAAAAATTTAAAAATAATATAAATAAAAAAAATAATAAAAGAGAAAAAAAAGAAAAAAATTGGAAGAAAATATTTTATGATAGAAAAATTTTTATAATATTTTAGTTACCATACTTGACAGATCTACTAAGAAAAATTTTTATATCTATTTTTTTGATTATTAATACAATTAATTAGACCTTCATTTATTTGGAATGAGCAGCCAAAATGGGTAAATTATTTACAAGAAACTAAAGTTGGAGGTGCTTTAGTTGTTTGATGCCAATGTTGAGAAGAATTCCATATAGCCTCAACTATCACATTGGCAGTACCAAAATCAATAATAAATTTATGGTTAGGAAAATAAAGGCCATGTCCCTCATCAGAAGAGGGTGATGGAGTAGGAACACCAGTCTCTGGATTAATATAAGTCAAAATTCCAAATTTTAGACAATTCTTATCATGTTTATCTAGATGAAAATTATTGTAGAATATTTATAAGTGATGATAAAATTAGAACAAAAAACATTTGCATTTATTACCTCTTCCCATTCAGGATCAGACCATTTTGGTAAACCAGATTCTTAAGCAAGTTGATGGTTTTTTTGAAAAGCTTGATTATATAATTTCTCAAATTGATTTACCAAGAAAATAATAAATTATCCTAAAGAATTCCATTGTTTCAGATCTTCTTCAATTTGCTTGGGTTTCAAATTTTTCAGTAACAAATAAATTCCTGAAATATATGACAAAATTAAAAATTACTTAAAAGAAAAAATATTTACATACAAAAAGAAACTCCTTGATCATATCCTGATCGCCAATCAAATCCTTTAATGACACCAGAAATCAGATTTTTATTGGATTAGGTTTGTCAAAGCAAAACCATTTGATAGAGAGTAGAAATTAAATAAGAAAGCTGGAAAAAAACTTCATCCTTTTTTCCATCAAATTAAGGAACTTCTAAGATGAATTTAGGTTTGTATCCATTATTGACAAGTGCAACAATGAGATCTATACCCCCTTCTGTAAGGTTTTTGATGTTTTTGTAAAAAAAAAATTTCTTAAGATTTGATATTGAAGTCTTATAAAATTTGAGATTGTCAAAATGTCCAAAGATTGTTTTGCAAAATATCTTGATCCTAATCAATTTTCTATTTTGATGAAATTTCTTCATTGAATTGCTTGATTCTTTAGCTGGTTCCATTATTTCCTGCTTTTTATTTTCTGGTAAGAAAGCTCAGACTGCTTGGGAGAAGGAATAGAATTGAAGGATATTGAAGAGATAGAAGAAAGTAAAGATAAAAAATAAAGAAGTTGAATATATTAAAGAATAGAATTTATAGACATTGAAGATATAAAAGAAAGTAAAGAAAAAGAAGAAAAAGTTGAATATATTTGATGGTTATTCTTGGAGCTTTCAAGATTTGAAGACAAGGAAGAAAGAGAGGATAAAGATGATTCAGAAGAAATTGATAATAATGAAGATGAGTGAGTTAAACTTTCCATAGTAACATCCTGGAAAAAATAAATTTATAAAACAAAAAAAATAAAAATAAGAAAATAAATATATATAAAAAACCTAACAATAAAACATTATCAGTAAAATAATTGAAAAGAAAAAAATTTAGTAACAAAAAACAAAAAAAAATTGCAAAAAAATCAGTAAAAAATTTTGAAAAAAATTAAAATTAAAAATAAAACCTGAATTATGATTGAAATACCAGGTAATATCCTAGAAAAAAAATTTCTAAAAAAAATAAAATAAAATAAAATGTAAAATAAATTGCAAAAAAATAAAAATAAAAATTAATCCTGGATGTTTTTTGAAATACCAGATAAATTTCTTGAAACAACAAACAAATTCACCAAAAAAAAAGAGTAAAAAAAAAATTAAAAAAAATTCAGTAAATTTGATTTCAAAAATAAATAAATATAAAATAAATAAATAATAATTACTTACCTGCTATTGGAAATACCACTTGATGTCATTCAATCCAATTTGTTAAAATAAAATTTAAAAAAATTGAATTCAGTAAATTTCAGAATAATTAATTATTTGCCAAAACAAACACAAATAAATTAAATTAAATTACCTGATTTATTTTGGAAACAGGGGGAAATTTCCAGAAACTAAGGGAAAGAAAAAAAATTCTGTAAAAAAAATTAAAAAGCAAAGATTAGTCTTTTTTGCTAATGAATTGATAAGTTAGTGAACCATCAAGAATGATTTTTCATTAACTTATCGAATTGCTAGAGATTTGATAAGTAGGTTCTGAGGGGTTTGTGGAGGGGTTTGGATGGGATTGAGGGGGTAAGGGGGGGGCTTGAAGGGGCCAAGGAGGGGGTGAAGGGGAGTGAAGGGGGGTTTGAGGTGGGCAAGGAGGGGATAAAGGGGGGTTGCAGTGGCCAAGAAGGTATTAAAGGGGGGAGTTGAAGTGGCCAAGAAGGGGAGAATGGGGGGTATGGAGGAAGACATGGAGGGGGTAAAGGGGTATGATGGAGGAAGACAAGGAGGGGATAAAGGGGGAACTTGAGGTGGACAAGAAGAGGAGAAAGGAGGGTATGGAGGCAGACAAGGAGGGGCGAAAAGGGGATGGTGGAGGGTGAGAAAAAAGAAAAAAAAAGATAAAAAAGATAAAACAAAAAAAAATTAGTCTAACCTTGAAAACCAAAAAAAAGCACTTACAGGACAAAAAATAAAGAAAAAAAGTTCAAGAAATAACAAGAAAAAATAAATTATTAGCAAGTAAAAAAATTAAAAATAAGAAAAAAAATGACTTACCTGGAGAAATGAGATGAGACAATAGAAGAATTGAAAATATTTGACGGATGTTTGAGGAGAAGAGGAAATGGATATGAGGGATGAATGAAAAAATGAAACAGTGAAAAATTATACAATTGCAGAAAATATGTGATTTCATGTTGAGCTGATGAAATGAAACACATGAGACATCCAGAAAAGAGAATTGACAGCAAATTCAAAATTTTGGTTATGCAAAAGAAAAATAACCAACACAAGTGAATAAAACATGGAACATGAAAATAACACAAGTGAAAAAAACAAGGAAATTGAAAATTGAGAGAATACAAAAAAAAATCTAAAAGGGTGGCAAAGAGAAATGTTGGAGAGTAATAGGCATAATGACAGAGCGTATGCCGGTTGAATGAATGTTTTTTTATTCAAGCAAGGGGAGAGCCTGTGCTGGTTCAGGATCCTCTTCATCATAAAGATCATTCTACTCATCCTTTAAATCAGCTAGAATATTGTGGAGTATAACGCAAGTAATTATCCAATGATTTGCAGTTTTTATTTCCAATTTTTACTTGAAATTGGATTCTGAGCTCCCAGACACTAGAAAATCTTCCCTTTAAATTCCCAATGGCATGTTCAATCCATACTCTTGATTGGGAAAGGTGATAACTAAAGGTGGTTTTGGGGTCATTTTCTATAGTTGCACCACAGAAAGAATGTATAATGTACTTTCCACTAGCATATGCTGAGTCTTCAAGGAGGTACTGATATTTGTCAAAGTATGAGTCAGGAGTTTGAGAAATCCTCGTTCTTTGGAAGACAGAAGATTAATGATATGAGCTGGGGCAGCCACTATAAAAGCAATAAATTTTTTATTGACATTGCATACAAGTTGAACAGAAATAGAGTATCTAGAAAGAAGGTAGAAATTCAGTTTATGAGAGATGTGAAATTGGAGAAAATTTTGAAGAAACCTTTTTTTTCAATCAAAATAATGGTTTCCATCATAAGCAGGCTTTTGACTCAAAGGTATAGTTGTACCATCAACAAATCCTACACATCCAGGGAAACCTTCAGCTTGCATTACTTGAGAGGATTCATGTTGCTGTTGTGGAGTTGGCCAAGTAAGTTTTTGAGACTTGAGGGAAAGGATGGAAATTATACAGCGCTTGGTGTATAATATCACCGTCCCATATCCTATGGTAAAGAGATTTTCCAAATGTCTTACAGCAGAACCATTTTCCATTTGAGCCAAAGCAATATAGTGCAGCAGCAAGTTTAATAGCAGAATCACACTGTTTATTTTGAGAATTTTTATAAAATATCGGATGTTTGGAGATGAGTTGATAAATTTTGAAGAAAGAATAAGGAGAATTTTGAAATAGTTGAGTGAAGTTTAGTTGAGGAATGTTCAGAATGGAGTGGAGATCATATCTGGGATCATGATGAGTATTTGGCCCCCGTGGGTTTATGTAACACTTTTTGGAAAGAGAAGACATATAGGCTACACATCTTCCAAATCAGAGTCTGTTTTATAGGAAAGAACTAAAATTAAAGCAATAGAATTCAATGTTGAGTGAAGAAGCTGCCTATTAGAGAGGTGTTTCATAGTTGTTGGTGGAAGGTTTATGTGATTAGGGAAGTGGGAATTCACCACCAAATGTGCAGTTGGGGTGTGTAGATAGAAAAAAACTTTAAGTGTTCACCACCAAAATTAAGTAGCATAAAGTGAGGAAAGACTTAAGGATGGAATCAGCAATCATAATTCATGTGACTTTTTTAAAAATCCATCATGGATGTGATGAGTTTGGTATCAGTAATTAGGAATGGAAATTGGGGTATATGAGGCGGGATAATGCATTATCATACATTCCATATCCACTAGCTGTGGGGATAGTGGATAAGAATCTTCTGCAATTAATAATGTCTGATCCTGTGAAAAAAAATTCCTGATCCCTATTTGCGGATTGGTCAGCTTTGATACCCCTTAATATTAAGTGAATAAGACCTATAGAAGGTGGATATATGCATTTATTTTAATTATTATAATAGCATATATTTTTTAACTGACTTATTTCTCATATTTATACATATTGTATACTTTCACTTATTGTCCTCATGTCTAATACAAGTGTCTAGCATATTTTACATGAATATTTATACTAATTTCAGGGGATATCTAAGCTGAAAGTTTTGATTTTATGAAGAATCACATGTTCAAGCCCCATCAGTATTTCTCCTCAAAAACCATTGACATAAGTAAACAATAAAGAAGGAAATAAATCCTTGAATTAAAAAAATTTAATTAAGGTAAATAAATATAAAGATGTGTATAAAAATGTATTAAAAGATGAAACAATTAATGATGCTACTCAAACGTAACCTACCCAGCCCCTTAACCATCACTACACCACCACCAAGACCCTAAACTAAACCTTTTATCCATAATTAAGGGCCCAAAAATTGGGGCTTTATACATTCTTTCAGATTATTTTGCATGCATTATTCTATCATTTGAAAGTGAACATATGCAATAACAATGATTTGATTCTAGAAAATTGTATTTTGCTTTGTCCAGGGGCCTGAAAGATTGAATAAAATTTTACTCTTGTAGGTACCTGGGTTGGAAAAACTCAAAAGTATTGTTGATTTTTCGGTTGTACAAAGCAAAGATGGTGATAGGAAAAAAAAAGAAATTTTTGCAAAAAGAGTCCATTAAATTGATCTGGTAGTTTAAAAGTGGCCATAAATGAGTCTTTTTCACTGCTTAACTACTTTTTAACCTCTGCTTTTTTTCCATATACCACCATGATATCATCAGTACCTGTATTTTTGCATCTAAATACTGACTCAGGTAAATCTCAGTTTATATAATTTTATAAATTTATTTATTATTTCTGATTAAATTTTTAATATTGTCATTAGGGGGTGTCAGTTCTGGAAAATATGCATTTAATTTAAGTTTGGAATTCATACCAAATAAACATTTAAATTTTGAAAAAACACAATTATTTCAAAAGTAGGTGTCAGCTCTTAAATCAATTCAGCTGTCTTTCATTTATTTTCTCACAAGATATTGGTCCTATAAAGAACTTTTCTCCTTCTATTTCACTCAAAAATTAAGCTTTAATAATCTTTTCAAAATATAGGAATATTTATGTAATGGTTCAAAATCTAATGAGATACTCAGCTTGAAAATAAAATTAAAATTGACAAAACTATAGTGGTTTAAAACTAGAAAGTGTTTTTCACAAAGAATTACCATATCACACTCAATTTTAAGCTACAATTATTTTTTCATGATATAGAAAGATTTTAATGATGAACTTGAAGCTAATTATCTATTTATTTATAAAATGAAAGTAAAATAAAATGAGGTATATCTAATTTTAATTTAACATTTCACAAGGGGGAAAAATGATGAACTAGTTGTCTAGTTCAGTTTTGTGACCCTATAACATTCCTAGGTGCATTTTTCTGAAAAACTATTGAAATTCACTTATTGAGCCCACTTTATTTTTTGCCTTCAGAAGAGTATTAAGCTGGTGTGGCATAGGTATGCTTGTAAGAGATAGGAAGAGGAGGTGCTGATAGAATATTTGGATGAATCCATGAAGATGAGAGTAAATGAGCCAAGGAGATGCCAATTTCAGATAAGTAAAAATAATAATGTGGGGTAAAACAGGTTCAATCCACATATATGACCCATAGTTGTACTCTGAAACCAAAAACTGAACTAGACATCTAGTTCAAGGATTTATTCCCCTGTGTGTGTTTTTCACTAATAAGTGCCATATCCAGCTCAAATTTTTAGCTAAAATTATTTTTTCAAGATATAGAAAGAATAAATTGATGATCCTGAATCTAATGTGGTAATCAGACTTTAAATCAAAGTAGAATTGACTGAGATATATTAAAATTAATTTAACATTTTTTTTCACTGATAAGTGTCATATCCCACTCAAATTTTAGCTAAAATCATCTTTTCAAGATATAAAATAATTAATCTGATGGTTCTAAAACTAATGATAAGCTCAGAATCAATAATAAAATAAATTGAAAAAGTAACAGATGATTGATTGAAAATAAGTATGTGCCAGTGGTATGGGAGGGAGAGTTTCTAGTGAGTTTGTTCATTGTGAAACCAACACTTTTTGTTGAAGAAGAGTCAGCCCGGATATACCCAGAACTGAGTATATTTAGCATATAAACTATTCTAGAAACATGCAATAGGCATTTAGAGAGCCTTAAGTAAATATAATAAGCATACATAAGCGAATTAAGTCACATACTACAGTATATGCAAAGAAATACCTTTTTACATCCATATAGTCAACTTTTATAGCTCTTATGTACTTAATATTGAATTTTAATAATTTAAAGTAGTCTTAAGTACCTTGGAATGAAGGGTGAATAATTAATTAAGTGGTCTTAAGCTGTCTTTTTCATTATTATGGTGAAGTAATTGATAAATGTGCTTTAAATCACTTGAAAGCTGAAAATATGCACTATAAATTTAATAATATTCAATTTTAGATTTGGAAGTTCAATTTACCTTATTTAGTGCGATTGATTTCAGTACTTTTAGTCTTAAAATAAGACTTCTAAAAATTGATGTTTTTGATGCAAGAATTGGCTTATATGTGTTGGCCTAATGTTGCCTGTATTTATCCCATGTGAATAACTTAATTAGTTAAGAAGAAAATAATTTCATGCTTATTTCTTACTAGTTTACATGCACTATATGTGTAATCTCTCCAAAAAGGTAAGAGGTGCTTATTTAGTGTCTTAATTGTATCGCACATACGCTGTGAAAAGAGTCTTACAGTCTCCTCACTGTAAGCAGAATCCAAGGGAGTTGGCTAAAACTAAAAAAAAACTGTCCCTTTAAGTAAAATAAGAGTTCAAAATTAACTAAGCTATAGACTCTACTTGATAATAAATGAACAATAAAATATTTGTTATTAATTTCATTGAGATGTGGAATCAGTGCTCTTAATAAAGAGGTTGAAAAACACAACAGTGAAGCTGTATTTAGAAAAGTTATTTAAATGATTGAAAAATATGTTTATATTAAGCTTTTATTTTTATATAATTTTTTTGTTAAAATCAAGTTCCTGGTTATGAGAGCTTTAAAATGGTACCCTTTATGTTATTATTTATGATGATGAGTGAAACTAATAAATTGTTATGTAAAAGTGTTATATTTACAAGGGCATTACAATTTTATAATTTGTTATGAATATAATAAATAAATGATATAATATGTGTTGTTGTGGTTGGTTTTTAATTTACTATGATTTTCTGTATGTATAATGTCTAACTTTAAGTCTACATGCTTTATATGCATAGTATTTCATGTACCCTACTTTCCCTAACCGGAGCATTCCAGAGCTTGTACAGACTTCCGGACTCAATTTGAACCTTTGATTTATGAATATATAATCTAGAAAAATTATATATGTTAGAGATACTTCTCCTTTATGATCCATTCCAATTTTCGTAATCTGTGCAGCCCTATTCACTTAGTAAAAAATTATCAAAGTTTAGTAAATTAGAAAAAATCAAAAATAACCAAAAATACTTTATAAATTATTAAAAATAGTAGAATAATAGTAAAAATTCCACTAAAATTTCCAAAGTTTTTTCAGACTCCTGAATTTATTTTCCATGCACTTCCTTTCTGGTAATTATTTGTTAAATCTTGACCCATAAAATTTACCCTTTTTAATCACTTTTAATACTCAATTTATTTAATACATCCATCTAAAAATTTGATTGGCCTTTCCAATCTTAGTAATCATCCCCCAAAAAACCTTTATAATAAACTCAAGTGCCCTACTAAACTTTAGACTACCACAACTCTCACCTCATTTTATGCACTAATAATTGCATTAAACTCAAGATCAACAGCCACATTTCACAATCACACCTAAAATTTCAAGATGCACCATTTTAGTCAATAATTTACCCATTTAAGTGCCTTCTAAGACTCTGGAATCAGCTAATCCACATTTTACATATTTTCTGGTTTCATAATGGGTTTAAAAGCAATATTAGGGGGTATCAATTTTGACCAATCTGTGATTAAATCAATTGCAGATAAAAATCATTATACCCAAATTATCTTCCACAATTATTTTTGCTAATAATTGGGTTATTAGACCTTTTACGTTTCAATGTTCACCTCTACCCAAAATTTTTATCCTCAATTTTTCATAACCACATCTTGGACAATTTTCTGGATGTTCCAGCCTCCCTGACTTGTTCTGCTCTCCCATCCTGTCTATTAATTTCCACTCAAAACCCCTCCCCATCTCATCTGTTTTTTTCTTCTCCTTTTCATCTTCAAATATCTCAACATGGCTGGACATCATAGATCTTCTCAAAGGCAGGCTTCCCCCAATTGTTCATAAAACCCCATTACTCCCTCTTTCCCCCACTCAGCTGAGAAATTAAAGACTTTTCAACTAAAAAAAAGATGATCATCTCATACTTTTCAACTAGCTAAAAATAAAAACTAATTATGATTCTTCTTTTGGTACTGAGAATGCAACTAAAGTAGGAGGGCCCCCTGCAAAAAAAGTCAATGGCTATCTTCTAATGACCAATGAATTACAAAATACAACAAAAGGAAGGATTGATCTTTTTCCTAAACAGATTTATGAATGTTTCAAGAATTACCAAGCCAAATACAAGAAGGAAAAGACACTCTCATTTCCTACCAGTTTTGGTATCACTAACATTGATATTAGTAAGGACATAAAACCCATAGATGATAAACTTGAATCTCTATGTCCATATTTTAAAGAGATGGATGCTATTTTTGGAGAGCAAGCTGATGTTAATCCTGCCAACATGTTTTATGGTGAAGATTCTATCTCCAAACATGATGTTGAAAGAAATCTTTTTCCTTCTTCTTCTACTCAAGCCTCCCCTCATTTAACTTCCACAAATCAAGATATCTTTTCAATAGATCCTTATGGTAATATAAACCAACATGATCCCACTCCAGTAAGTTTTTATTTCTTGTCTAGTTGTTTTTTTATTTCTTAAAAGGCTAATGAACAAACTCAGGATCATCAAGCAAGTGAGTCTGAAGCTAGCATCAATGATGAAGAGGAAAATGTTACCTCCAAAAAAATACAAAGACCATCAACTACTTTAAATTTAAACAGTCATAGAAAACAAAACAGAGATAGTTCTCCCAAACCCCTTTTTCTTCCATTGATGATTTTCTGGAGAAAAGTGAATCTGGTAAGGGATAGCATATCTTTTAATAATTAAGTGAGCTTTTATTTTCTTTTGTTAATATTCCTTTTCACTCTAGGTAAAAATGAAGTTTCAAGAGATACTCTCAACTTTCACAAGAAACAATAAAAGCTCTCTTAACAAAGGGATGATAGGGCACAAGACTTGGAGGAGAAGAAATTCAAGCTTTCCTTAAAGAGGGATGAGAGGGAACATGACCTGGAGGAAAAGATATTTGTGCTTTTTTTACAGAGTGATGAGAGGGTACAAGACTTAGAGGAGAAGAAATTCAAGCTTTCTTTAAAGAGGGATGAGAGGGCGCATAACTTGGAGGAGAAGAAATTTGAGATAAAGAAAGAGGAGAAGGCTCTTGAGTACCATTTCCTATTGGATCAAATTAAACTCAAGTATAAAATTGAATATGGTTCAAAAAAAAAAGATCTCTTGAGAGAATGTGTTAAAGTTAATAAATCTATTGAGTAAATTTAACACTTAATGAAAATGTTTGATAATTAGTTTTTTTATTTTTTTTACAAATTTTTCTTGATAGAATGCATTAAATCTAATATTCAATCCTCAAAACACACTCCTGACTGAGATTTGAAACATTTTATTGCAAAATTTTAGATAATTTGTGTGTTTGGTTAAATTAATTTTGTTTTATTTCTTTTTGGTGATAATATCATATGTGCTGACTTTTTAAAGGTCTTGATTCTAGATGATTTTTTTTTTGCAAAAATTTGAAAAACTCATAAATTTTTTCTTCTTTACATTAAAATCATTAAATTTACTTTTTCTAAATACAGCTAAGTCAACAAAACTCTATATCTGTTTCAAAAAATTGGCAATAACCTCCCCTGCATTTTATTGAAGTAAGGGATGAAAATCACCAAAATTTAATATAATTACATAAATTAATATATAAATAACTAAATTATATCAATATCACTAGTTTTAAAGTAATGACAATTCCTCTAGCCAATATTTGGATAAGATCTAGAAACAAATTTATGTGACTTTCCACAAGTGTAGGCCAAGGAGCCCAATGAAACAAATAATTGTTGTCATGATTACCGTTTATACAACACAAGATCATTGGCCCATTACTTTAGTTTAGGAATTTTAAATATTAGAGTTATTTATAAAAAATTTTATGAAAAAATAAAAAATATTTGATGACTCTACTCATCCCCACACTTTTTTTGATCTACATAAAGTTTTATTAAATTTATAACTTTTACTTTCTTTTTTTACATTATTTATTTGTTGGATTAGTTTTTGACTAATTTTGAAAGAGCAGAAAAAATGAGTAAATTCATGACAAGATTCCAAACCAGGGGGAGCTTTTGTTGTTTGGTGATTATCCTTAGAAGAGTTCCAAATAGTTTTGATGATTCCAGTTCCCAAACAAAAATAAATCATGCGCTGATGGTCTGGAAAATATAAGCCATTTTCTTTAATTTTAGCTGGAGATGGTATTGGTTGGCCAGTTATTGGATTGATATATGAGAACATTCCAAAATTAGGATAATTGGTGTCATTCCTAGTAATATGAATCTTATTGTGGAGTTGTGAATGAGTAATAATATCATGTGAAAATAAAAGATATTGGTTGCTAATTTCTACGCATTTGTAGTCACAATAAGTTGGTATTCCAACTTTGTTAGTGAGTTGATGATCATTTTCAAAAGCTTTATTGCAGAGTATATTGAGGCAAAGAGCAAGAAAATTATTAAAATGAGGTAAGGTGTCCCATAAGCAAAATTGTCATCTTTTTCAGCTTTAGATAAATTTTTAAGTAAAGAATAGATGCCTATGGAATTGAATTGAGTGAAAAATATTAAGAATGAAACCAAAAAAATTATTTGACTTACCAAGAGAATAAACTTTAATAAATCCTGGTCTCCATCCAAAACCAATCATGATACCACCCAAATAAATCATATTTTTAATTGCTAATCAAACCAAACCCATTTGATTTAGTGTTATTATTAGATCGGATATTTGATTAAAGGTTTCATCTTTTGAACCATTAAAAGAATGATTTTCATAAATAAATTGAGGTTTAAAAGAATTACTGATAACTGCTTTTATCTCATTGTCTCCTGATTTAGTAAAATATATTAAATCTTCTGGTAACTCTTTTGGATAAGAATTTTTTTGATCCACTTTATTTTTATAGTACTTGATATTTGATATATAGTCAAATAAGCAGTCCAAATGAATTTTCTTTTTTAAATTTCTTTTATTCTGCTGACTTCAAATAACATTATTTTTTTGATATTTTGGATGATGATTGAAAAGAAATTGAATTTGAAAAGGATGAGATGATAAAGATGATAAAGAGAATGATTAGAGATAAGTAAGAGCTGATTCTGACAAAATAGACATTTTTTCTCTGAACAAAAAAAAATTTGTGTCAAAAACCAAAAAAAATAAAACTAACTAAATTAAGATTTTTTATTCAACCATAAGAACTCTATTGATAAAAATTAATCCAAATAATTTTTTTTTGAAAAGAAATAAATTACTAAAACTTTCCTTGAAAAAAAAATTGAATCAAATATAAAAATAAGTAAAATAAAAACAAAAATAAGTAAAATTATTTCCCAAAAAATATGAATTTTAAATCTATTTGGTGTTCAATATACCAACTAATGTCCTGGAAAATAATGAGAGGGGAAAGGAATAAGAGGGTAGGGGGGTAGGGGGGAAGCTGTGGAGGGAAGAGGGGGATGAGGGGGGGGAGAGGGGTGAGGTTGCCTAAAGTGGTAAAAAGGGGGTATAGGGGGGGTATAGGGGGCCTAAGGAGGGAAAAGGGGGTGCCTAAATGGAGGAAAATAAATACCTAAAAAGGATAAAAGGGGGTAAAGGTGAGGAAAGGTGAGGAAGAGAATAAGGGGGAAAGGGGGAATGGAGGCAGTCAAGAAAGGGGAAACAGAGGGAAAAAGAGCAGGACAAGGGATAAAAGAGGGAGATAAAGAGGGAGAGAAAAAATAAAAAATATAAGTTTAACCTTGAAAAAAAGTAATTGAAGCACTTACAAAATAAAAAAAACAAAAAAAAGCAAAAAGAATAAAAAATAAAACATGATTATCAAATAAAATATCAATAAAAATCAAAGAAATGACTTACCTGGTGAGATGAGTTAAAAAAATGCAACCAAAATATTTGAAAGATGTTTGAGGAGAGGAGGAAAAGGATATGAGTGAAGAATGAAAAAAAGAAACACTGAAAAGATATGTGATTTCAGAAAATATGAGATTTCATGTTGATCTGGTAAAAGAAAACCAATGAGCCATCCAAAAAAGAGATACTCACTGTAAATTCAAAAAAAAGGAATATGCAACAATCAAAAATAACAAGCCAAGTGAATAAAGTATACTAAGTGGACGTTTGGAGAGTATGAAAAAAAAATTAAAAGGGTTGTGTGTCAAAATGGTGGAGGGTGATTGGCATAATGACAGAGCATATGCTGGTTGAATGAATGTTTTGTGATTCAAGGGAGGGGAGAGCCGGTTCTGGTTTAAGATCCTCTTCTTCAAAAAGATCATTCCACTCATCCTTTAAATCAGCTAGGATATTTTGGAGTCTAATTCAAGTCATTATCCAATGATTTGCAGTTTTTATTTCCATTTTTTTTTGAAATTGGATTCTGAGTTCCCAGAGACTAGAAAATCTTCCCTTTAAAATCCCAATAGCACATTCAATCCATACTCTTGATTGGGAAATGTGATAATTTAAGGTTGTTTTGGGGCCATTTTCTAAAGCTTCACCACAGAAAGCAGGTATAATGTACTTTCCACTTGCATATGCTGAGTCTGCAAAAAGGTACTGAGATTTGTCAAAGTATGAGTCAGGAATTTGAGAAATCCTCATTCTTTGGAAGAAAGAAGAGTCATAAAATGAGCCAGGGCAGTCACTATGAAAAGCAATAAACTTTTTGTGAATGTCACAGACAAGTTGAACGGAAATAGAGTATCTACAAAGAAGATTAAAATTTAGTTTATGAAAGATGTGAAACTGGAGAACATTTTGATGAAACCTTTTTTTGCAATAAAAATAATGGTTACCATCATGAGCAGGCTTTTGACTCAAAGGTATAGTTGTACCATCAAAAAAACCTACACATCCAGGGAAACCTTCAGCTTGCATTACTTGAGAGGATTCAAGTCTCTGTTGTGGAGTTGGCCAAGAAAGTGTTCGAGACTTAAGAGAAAGGATAGCAATCATGCAGCTCTTGGTGTATAAAATAATAGTACCATATCCAATGGTAAAGTGATTATCTTGACATCTTACAGCAGCACCATTTCCATTTGAACCAAAATGACATAGTGCAACAGCAAGTTGAAAGGCAGGATCACACTGTTTGTTATGGGAATTATTATGGAAGATAGGATGATTGAAGATGAGTTGAGAAATTTTGAAAAACAAATCAGAAGAAGTTTAAAAAATTTGTGTCATGTTTAAATGAGGAATGTTGAGAATGGAGCAGAGATCATATCTGTGATCATGAAAAAGATTTGGCCTTCTTGGGATGACATAACATTTTTTGGAAAGAAAAGACATATAAGCTGAAGTGCCTTTCAAACCAGAGTCAGAATCAGAGTCAGCGGCTAAAACTAAAGTGATAGAATTCATAGCTGAGTGAAGTTTTTTTGTAGTAGAGAGGTGCTTCATTATTTTCAGTAAAAAAGGTTGTTGGTAGAAGGTTTTGTTGATGAGTGGGAAGTGGGAATTTGCCACCAAATGAGCAGGTGGGGTGTGTAGATAGAAAAAAATGCTAAGTGTTTGCCACAAAAATTAAGTATCATAAAATGATGAGATACATAGGGATGGCATTCACAATTATATTTCATGTGAATTGCTCAAAAATCAATCATGGATGTGATGAGTTGGGATCAGGAATTAGGAACAGAACTTGGGGTATAAGAGGCAGGATAATGCATGATCCTGGATTCCTTATCCACTAGCCCTGGGGCTAGTGAAAAAGAATCTTCCACAATTAATAATTTCTGATCCTGGGAAAAAAAAATTCAGATCCCTAATTGCAGATCCCTGAACATTGATACCCCCTATTGGGTATTTTTAAATGTGAATTCCAATGGGAAAATTTTTATAATTAGTGTTTTACTTCAACTTATGATCTCCCTTATTTAGACATTATTTTGTTCCTTTTTAGTGGGTCATTTGAATAATAACATGCAAATATTCTGTTTTTGGGTTATTACTATCTTTTGGTAGATTATCTTGTGTTATTCTTGTATTTTGGTATGTGAAATGGTTCTTCATTTGTGAGGGGAAAGTAATTGGGTTAATAGGCCTGTGAAACTTCTTGAAGTGGACTCCATGAGAAGATGAGCCCCCTCAGAGTGCTGTGATAGCCAGGGATAGCAATGTAGTGCTTCTTGGAAACAAGAGGTGGACACCAAGGATTTATGGGTATTTAAAGAGGAATTTTTTGGGCTATTATTCCACATTTTTTACTTCACCTTTTAATCATATAACCATTCAAACTCAAATCATATATATTAGTACTGTATAGGTCTTTTAAATATCATTTTAAATCATTAGTTCTATTTTTCTACCAAATGTAAGCTGTAAAACATTTAAAATAAGTGAGATTAAATTACTGAGACAATTTATTGAATTTTATTTGAATACTTAATTATTTTTGGACAAATCTATTAATAATAGACCTTTTAAATATTCTAGAAAACTGACTAATCAAGATTTTAATGTCTCTGTAATTGAGCTCAACCTGACAAAAAGTGTGGATTTGCATGAAATAAGTGACTTATTTCAGTTTTGAGTTACACAGTTTTTTGGTTCTGGTGTGTTTTCAGAAATCTTTACTTAGATAAAAGCATGTTTTTATGTATAAATTTTCAGAACTTAAAACAATTATCCTACAGTATCATTACACAATATAGGGGGTGGAATTGCTAGCATGTCCTCAACCTGAACTCATACTGAGCCCATACTGAACTCTACTTGAACACCCCCCTAAAACTGTTCTTCTGAGTGGTTTTCATCCCTGCTTGTATGGTTCCTTTATCAATAGCTCAATGTGTGTTCACTCTGTGGTCAGTTTGGGTCCAAGGTTGTGGACTTGCTAGAAAGTCCGCCCCCCATATTTTGTGGTGAATTTATTTTTATTTTATTACTTTAAAATTTTATTTTAATGGTCCAGATAGCACTATTAAAAGACAGAACCAAATTCTTTAGTTATATGTGTACTCATTTTTCAATGTGGTAATTCTCACATTAAATTCCAAAAAAGTGTTCCCTTATATAATTTTCACTTTAATATCTTCCATTATTATGTTTTTAGTGATAGTACAAACTAATAATTCCAACCAATACAGCCATCACAAAGTAATGACTAAAAAAGACTTGAATTGGTTATTAATAGCCTTATAATTAAGTGGGTGTACTCTTTGGTGATTTTTAAGCCAGATATCTGTATAAGAATGTTATTCACTTCTGATGAAACCTTTTAATTCTCTTTTTCTCATCTTTATTGAAGGATTGATGACTTGAAAAAGGCAAAATGGAATGATGAATAATCTTTCAATTTTGAGAAAAGGCTTCAAAGAATCAATTAGTCTGATATACAAATAATAGAATACAATCAAGAATTTATTTAATAACCATTTTGTTCAAGGTCTGGATGTTTTTTGAAGAAAAACAAAAAAAAACTCAAAATATTTGTCTTCCTGAAATTTAAACTTTTTACATATCAATAAAGAAAGTTGATACTAAAGCCCTCCTTCTTTTTTTGAAATGCCTTAATAATTTTAACAAAATTATCCACCCTGAGGAAATAATTTTTTATTACATACATCAAAAATAGCCTTATAATAGTCATTTTTTCATAAATTTGTTTTATAAACTCTTAGTTCAAGTATCTGCTAGTACTCTCTCCACCATTTAAAAAAACTTAATAGTTCATGAGTTCAAAACTATTTTATGTCAAATTCTTTTAACTTAGTATTTTAAATCTGGTAGTCTATAATAGCCAGTGAGTAATGGTAAGAATGAAAGGAAAAAGTTGAAAATAGTAACATAAGAAAAATATATATCCAAGGATTACATTTCCAGTAATTTTATGTACATACATATTTTAACAAAGAATTTGTTCTATTTAATACAATGGCTGAAGGATTTCTCATGAATGATAAGAGTGTAATTTTGAATCACACAATTTTTTTTTTTAACTTTAAGAATCTAGATTTTTGATTATTTTTTTTAGTTTTTAATCTTTTAGTTTTTTTTCAGTTTTTATTTTTAGTTTTTAGTCTTTAGTTTTTACTTTTCAGTCTTTAGTCTTTGGTCTTTAGTTTTTTAGTTTTTATCTTTCTTTATTTTTTATTTTTTTGGGGTGAGAACCCCAATCAGCCACTTATTACAGCATAATATATGAAATTACACTCAACATTTTTTTTCTTTATCTATACATTAGGGGGTGTCAAGAATGGCAAATATTGAAAAACATTAAGTACATTTCTAGTCACAAAAAAATTGGAATCCCATATATAATTGGTCATCAAAAGAGGAATATTTAATAGTAAAATTTCATATAATTTATAATTTATAAGTTATTTGTTTTATTGAAAAAAATTATATTTTCGAATTTCTGATTTTCAATTTTTGACACACTCTATTTAATTATAAGGTCACCAAACTAGGGAGATGAAAATAGATGCAAAATAAGATACATATATCAGAAAAAAAATTGCTGGGAGATAGAAGAGGTGATAGGGAGGCTTTTGTCAGGCTGAGGTCAAGTAAAAGGATGTGAACTAGCTTTAATGGTCAGTTGTCTAGAAGATTTTAATGGTCCTATATGAATACTGTAGTATAAATCCAATAACTAGTAAAATATAATCAAAATTAAAGGTCTCAGTAATATAATTCTCACTAATTTTATATATGGCTTACAATCTTTGTAGTTGGTAGAAAAATAGATTTTATAATTCAGATACTATTCAAAAGTCTTATAAAAGTACTAATTGATATGTATTGTAATTTATTTGGTTATATTGGTTAATTGTAAATGATAAAGAATGAAGAAATACAACCAAAAACCCTCCTCTTTTTATACACAATGAGTTTCCCAACGATTCCCTTAATGTACCACCCAATGAAAAGTTAATGAAGCCTCTAAACAACTAATAGACATGCCCATCAACCTTCCCAGTAATCCATGACATAATTAGAAGAGTAACAACTTCCAAAATCCTGTATTAATAAGGAAAATCCATTAAAATTAAGAAATAAGATAAAAAGAGAATATATGTCTAATAAACAATAATATAAAAGTCTAAAGGGGAATTTTTAAGTTTAATAATAGCTTAATAATAAGGAAGATTTACTGTAGAAATAATGGGGCTAATCCTGACATTATACTATGTGAAATTCCCATTCAAAAATACCCAATATTGACTGAGAAACCACCCAAAACCTCAAAAAAGAGCGTGAGATGTGGGGTAACTACATGCAGTCCTTGGAAGGCGCTTACAAGGGTAAATCCTTGATTAAATTTAGGCAAATTTAAGCGTGGTGATGAGATGAGACGCCAAGAGTAAGGTTATTAATGAAATTAGTGCATATAAACAAGGTTAATGCATTATTAATTAAGCTAGGACACTAAATAAGCGCCTGTCGCCTATTTTAGAGTGTTTCCCCACAGTGGGTGTAGAAAGTGGGGTAATTATAGTGTGAAAAAGCTAAATTTGCTAAAAATGAAGCTATTCACACAGGAAAAAAGCAGGCAGTATGTGGCCAGTACACAGAAGCCATTTCTGGCATAAAAAACACCAAATTTGAAAAGTGTAAGTTTTATGCATTTAAATAGCCAAATCAATAGTCCTAAATGAGAAAAATTGATCTGTCAAAGCACATTTTTGATATTCTCAAATTTATGGCGCATATAGTCAACTTTTAAGTGAAATAAAGCGCATTTCTTGTTTTTTGCATAAAACAGTGAAAATAACAGCTTTAAGTGTACTTAAAAATTATGTAGCCTTATACTTAATGTTCTTAAGATTACCCTAAAATATTACAACTTAATATTAAGTACATAAGACCTATAAAAGGTGGATATATGCGTGTATATAAGGTGGTATAATGGCATTTTTTGTGTATTATTATAATTTTACTTATGTATACTGTTTGTGTACTCTTATTTATTGTTCCCATGTATAGTTTATGTGTTTAACATAACTTATAAGCACTTTTTACTCAGTCCTGGGGATATACAGGCTGACACTCGCCCACCCAAAAAAACAATAAAAAAAATGATAAGTTATACATTTTTATTTATTTATTTGTTTAATTTTCAGGTATTCAGATTAATTGTGTAGAATTAAAGATTATACTTTAAAGAAATAAAACATAATAAAATATTATGAGTACTGGTATTTTAACCCCTCAGCTGCTTGAACAGAGATTTATTTCTGTTTAAATTTTTTAAGAAGGGTGGATAAATTAGAAATTTCTTTTTCAGGTATCCATTTATCAAATTCATTTAATTTCACTTTAAATCTTAGTAAATACTCAGTTCCTTTTTCTTTAGTAAGGATTCTTTTCTTGAGTATTATTTCAATCTCTGCTTTTTCCACAATTTCTTCAGGTTGCTTTTTAGGCCTTCCCCTTCTTTTTGGAAATAATTCAGGATCAATTGCATGGTAAGGTTTCAATAATGAGATAGGGAAAACTGGATGTTTCCTATCATATGGAGCATATAATATGACTTCCACTGCATTATTACCAACCATTTTGCTTACTACAAAAAGTCCTACAAAGGGATCCTTTAATTTAACATTACCTTGTAAGTTAAAATGTAGTGTTTATATAAGCACTTCATCTCACTTTATGAATTCAAATTCTTTATGAGATTTATCCCACCTATTTATTTCATATTTAAATGCTTTTTGGATGCATTCTTCTGCATGCGTTCACCACATTTGTTGCATATGAATAAAGGATTTAGTACCAGGGTGTATATCTAACCTTGGTAATTTATTTAAATGATTTACTGGGGTATATGGTACGTATCCCAGACAGAGTTCAAATGGTTTCTTCTCTGTTACAGAATGAGTTGTGCTGTTATAAGCTAATTCAAGGCCAGGAATTAATTTTACCCAGTCATGTGTGAATTTCTCATTGTCTTTGTATTCTAATTCAAAGGCACAATATCTTCTGATCATGTCTTCTAGAGTTTGTATCATTCTCTCAGCCAGCCCATCAGTTTGTGGATGGTGTGCTGTAGACAATTTCAATTGACAACCAGATACTTCCATCAAAGATGTCCAGAACTCTAAAGTGAATTTAGAGTCTCTGTCAGAGATTATGGCTTTAGGGAACCCAGCAGTATTCATCATCTGAGTCCACCATAGTAATGCCAGATCTTAAGCAGATACCTCTTTATGGGTAGGGATAAATTTACACATTTTTGTTAATCTATCTACTATTACCCAGCAAGAATTGGAGCTTTCTTTTCCTGCTAATTGCAAGCCAGTTACAAAATCCATGTTTATTATTTCCCATAGAGCTTTTGGCTGCTCTATTTGTTGTAACAACCCAGCTCTCTTCCCAGTTAATCTTTTAGATTTCTGACAAGAGTCACATGTTTCAATGTATTTTTGTACATCTTTTTTCATGTTTATCCACCAGGATGTGTTTTTAACTCTAGTTAATGTTTTGTTAAAGTCAAAATGACCAGCTAAGATGTCATCATGACAAGTACTTAACATTAACTCTTCTATAGAAGGTGGGATCACTATTACATTACTTAACTTTTTCATGTAATATATATATCCATCTTCAATTGACAGTTTACCATTTTCCAATGCATTTCTATACTTTGGAGGCAAGGTTTTGATTAATGCACTCATGGCGGAATTAGTTGGATCATTTAGAATGGTAGATAGTTTAGTCAAATCTTTATCAGATGAATAATTTTCCAATATTTTTTGCATAAATTCTTCCTCTTAATCCACTATATAAATACCAAATATATGTATAACCTCATTTTCAGGTACATAAGCTGGGTTGTCAGCATCATTTGGCAAAGGACTTCTGGATAATAAATCCACATTAGAATGCAATGTTCCTGCTCTGTGAGTGATTGTCATTCTTCCTCTGTACTCTTGTACATCTAGTTGCCATTTAAACATGTGCCTATTAGGGGTTTTCATGTTTAGTAATGATTTTACTGCACTGAAATCTGTTATAAGTTCAAACTTCTGGTCTTCCAGATAGTAATGAAGTTTCTCCAAAGCCCACACCACGGCTAAACAATCTAGATGTGTGGCACCATACCTTAATTCTGTTTTTCTTAAGGTTCTGGATATATAACAGATGACTACTTCAGATAATTTTCCATTTATTATCTGTTTCTGCTGTAAAGCAGCACCTAACCCTATGAAGCTTGCATTAGTGTACAAGATAAAAGGTAGGGTGAAATCTGGCAGTCCCAATATTGGAGCTGACATTAAACATTCCTTTAATTTATTAAAGGCGTGTTATCTTTCATTATTCTAAATGAAAGCTTCATTTTTCCTGATTAATGTTGTTAAAGGAGCTGCAATGGATTGGTAATTTTTAATGTACTGTCTGTAATATCCACATATACCCAAAAAACTTTGAACTTCTTTTACATTTTTAGGTATACCAATGTTTTTTATTGCTGCCACCTTATTCTGGTCAGCAAAAATTTTTAATCCAGATACAACATGTCCAAGTACTTTCAAGGATTGAAATCCAAACTTACATTTCTTTAATGCAATTGTCATTTTTATTTCATCCATCTTTTGAAAGACTCTTTCCAGGTGATTCAAATGTTCATTATATGTTTTTGAAAACACTATGATGTCATCAATATAGACCAAAAGCCATCCTTCAACCATTTTCTGATGGAAAACACTATCCATTAGATTTTGGAAGACTGAAGGTGCATTTTTTGGGCCAAATGGCATTCTCACATACTTAAATATACCCATATGTGTGGTTATTAATAAATAATTTTGAGAATTCTTTTCTAAAGGAATCTGGTGGTAACCTTTGTTTCCATCCAGACAGGAAATATATTTTGCACCTTTTAAGGTAGCATGTTTAGAAGCTATCCTTGGAAGAGGGTAAATATCATCTACAGTGAATGTATTCAGAGCTCTATAATCACCGGATAATCTTGCCTTATCTTTTTCATAAGAGATTAATACTGGTGAAATAACACAATACTTAGGTGTTGTGTCCACTATTTCAACAATACCCATTTCCAATTACATTTTTATGTTGTCTTCAATATCTTTCCTTTTTGCAGGAGAAGCTGGGTAAGGTTTCTTTTTCAAGCTGCTAGGAATATTATCCAAATCACAACTTAAAGAGATTTTCATCTCATAGTCTTTGACCAATCCTAGTTTATTTGAACCATGAGCAACTGCCATAGGATATGATTTAATCAATCTCAAAATATTTTCTTTGTCAATTTTTGAGAGTTGAGGACTGAAAGAGGCCTTTTTGGATTTCATTATCCAATTCAACCATTTCAGTGATGGTTCTTTCACCTTGCATTTGTTCTTCTTTAGGAGAAATGGCATACACTGAGTTTTCAGAACATATTTTAAATTTTCTCTTACCATGCACGCCTATAGTGAAGCAACTGTTTGCATGATCTAGTTTAATGCCAAATGTTGTCAATAAATCATTGCCAATAATAAACCAATCACTACAATTATTATTATCCATTACAACAAATTCACACACTGCTCTAACATATCCATTATTATATTTAAAGAATACAGCAGTTTTGTATTTTCCAATTGGATTTAATACTGAACCAAAACCTCTCCAGTTCTTTGTTTGAACAGGTTCTAGTCTTTCCTGGTACTTACTATCAAGTTTCATTAATGTCTTAATTGAAACTACACTACCTGCAGCCCCAGTGTCAAGAGTAGCATTCATTTCTTTTCCACATATAATAACAGGTGCTCTGATAGGTGTTATTTTGTAAGTATCATGAGTTACATCTTTAATTATTTCAGCTTCCTCAATGGAAGTTAAAGATGTGTCTGTATGAGGTATAGCATCATTCAGGAACATAATATCCTGTTCTAATACAAATATCTCCTGTTCATTATCACTGTAAGAAATGTTACTTTTTCAATCCTCACTGGATTCCACACTCTCATTTTCATGATTACCTGGTTCAGAATTCTGTGAGGTTTCAATAACATTTATTCTCTTCTTACATGTGTGAACTTTTACCCAAGGTTTATTACATTTGTAACAAGTGTTATTCTCCTGTCTCTTAGGGACAAGGGGAGCTGAAGGTTTTTTCTTCTCCACTGGCAATTTACTTGTAGTAGGTTTTACCACGTCAACACTTTGTCTGTAATTGTTATACTTGGTTTCATACTTGTGGTTTAATAATATCTCATTTCATATATTAATGAATACAGAGGTATCTCTGATGGTTTCAGTTCTAGCTACAATAATGTCTCTAACTGATATAGGCAACTTGTATATTATCTTTTCTTTCCACTCTTCATAATCCATTTTTGGATCCATGGATTTCATGATTTTTATTAAATTGATTAAAAATACCATGGGTTTATCTCCAGCATTTTGATTATATCTGGCTTTTTCATACAATCTTTGTTGAGTGATTCTAAATTTTGGGCCACCAAATTTCCTTTCATTTAGTGCCTTCCATTCATTCCAGGAGTAATTAATTCCCTCACTCAATACAGATTCAAACCATAATAATGCCACATCTGTAAATAAAGATATTGACTTTGAAGTAATTTCTTCATCAGGTGATTTGTATGAAAATATTAAGTTATCAATTCTTTGTATGAATTGCTGCCAATCAGATTTTGAATCCCCATCAAAAGAAGGGTACTGATCTAACTTACACCAGTTCTTTTGGTTAGATATTGCTTCCCTAACCTGAGGAATATTCAGTAATTCACTTACTTTGGAAAGATGATCATTTATTTCATCTTTTACTGATTTACTGTTCTCAGAGCCCATGACACTACGTTCATGTTCCATCATTGGTGTTTCATTTGCGTGTTTCATGAAAACAGGTACTCTTGCCACATAAGAAGTGTTATATCTTATTTTTTCACTATTTTTCAATATTTTTGCTACTTCTATTTCTACTCTTTGTAACCTATCCTTTATTATAGATACATGAGTCAGAGTATCATTTATATTTGAAAAAGATAATTTAATACATCCCTCAATGGTAGCCATAACATTCTGAGTATGTTCTAATTTATTTTCTAAATTTCTAATATCAGAATTCAATCTTTTGTTCTCATTGATTAATTCATAATTTGAATTATCAATAATTTATAATCTATTGGCTGTGGTACTCAATGATTGTGTTAGCTGTAATAATACATTTTCTGTATTATTGTTTGACTCTTTTGAGAACTCTTCCAATTTTTCAATTCTCAAAAATAATTTACTTATTATTTTTGATTCCATTGGATTCTCTTTCAAAAAATATTCTATTTTTTCTGTGTCCAACTCAGAAGACTCATCATTTGATTCCATTTTTATATTAATAGTATTATCCTGGTTTTCAATAAAACTATTTACATTGTCCTCGTTTAAAGACAAGTTTAACATATTTTTTTCAAATGAATAATCCTTTAAATCTTTATCAATTATATCCAATATTTCCTTATCAATCTCATTACCTATAAGTAATTCATTGTCAGTTTGATTCAATTGACTATGAGGAGTTGGATGACTTACCAAGGTCTTATCCCACTTCCCCTACCTCTCCTTGCCTTTCTCCTGTAAGGGTGGCTGCTGGAGCCCTGCTGTTGAGGATTGTTGTAATTTTTTGCATACCAATCCCATTTCCATTTTCTTACTGTGATCTTTTGATCCTCCTCTTGGGCTGGAGGTGTTGGTACAGAATTGGTGGGTGCCACTGATGGTGGTTGAGCCTTTATGTCCACTAGAGCTTGGTTGACTTCTATGAAACCTTGAGCTGCTCTTTTCTCCAGGTTGTTGATCTGGTCCACTATATTGTTGACTCTTATTGTCAAGGTGTTCAATAGGGTGGATAGGGAGTGAATTTGTTCTTGAAATGTATTTTTTGCTTTCTTTATTGAAACTTTCTTTAAAAGCCTTTCCCTTTCCTCCAGAGACATTGGCGGAGTGTTGCTTATTATGAGAGAGTCCTGGCCTTCCATTTGAATGTCCTGTAACAGGTCTTTCAGCTCTAGGTCTAAAGTTATAAGGTTTTGCCTTATTACTTACAATGTCATTGTTGTCACAGATTTTTATGTGGAATTTCTTCTAAATAATTGAAAGTTTAAATATGAAAACTTCAAAAGGAGTTTTATTAGTATTTATCAATACCTGAAGACAATTATATTGCTTACTTATAGGTATGAAGTGAATTTCTTAGTGCCAAAAGTCAAATATGCTTTTATGTGGTCACTTGATTTAACTGGTCTACAATATGTAGCCATGATTTTATATTTAAAAAAGAAAATTTGTTAGTAAGATTCTTTCTAAATATTAAATGAATTTTACAAACCAATAAAAGGGGATTAAGAGTCCTGTTAAAAGAAAACAATTAATCAGTTTAATTGGTTATTATCTGCAAAGATCACAAATTTAATTGGTCTATTGACAGACTCTCACTAAGAAAAATTTTATGTTAAATTAGTGGTAAAACATTTTATCTGCAAAAGATCACAAATTTAATTGGTCTATTGACAGACCCACTAATAACAATTATATGTTAAATTAGTGGTAAAATTGTTGATTCAATATCCCAATTTTATTATATAACAGGGCTTCTTTTTCTGAAATCACTATATAAGTGACCCCAACCTGTTGTAATTATCCAAATATTTCTATAGGGATTTTATTTACTTGAAGCCTCTCTTTGAATTTTTATTTACTGGAAGATAACCAACAGAATTCTTGAGGAAAGGTCCCCAATTGTCAGGCTGAGGTCAAGTACAAGGATGTGAACTAGCTTGAATGGTCAGTTGTCTATAAGATTTTAATGGTCCTATATGAATACTGTAGTATAAATCCAATAAGTAGTAAAATATAATCAAAATTAAAGGTCTCAGTAATATAATTCTCACTAATTTTATATATGGCTTACAATCTTTGTAGTTGGTAGAAAAATAGATTTTATAATTCAGATACTATTCAAAAGTCTTATAAAAGTACTAATTGATATGTATTGTAATTTATTTGGTTATATTGGTTAATTGTAAATGATAAATAATGAAGAAATACAACCAAAAACCCTCCTCTTTTTATACACAAGGAGTTCCCCAATGATTCCCTTAATGTACCACCCAATACACAGTTAATGACGCCTCTAAACAACTAATATACATGCCCATAAACATTCCCAGTAATCCATGACATAATTAGAAGAGTAACAACTGCCAAAATCCTGTATTAATAAGGAAAATCCATCAAAATTAAGAAATAAGATAAAAAGAGAATATATGTGTAAAAAAAAATTATATAAAAGTCTAAAGGGGAATTTTTAAGTTTAATAATAGCTTAATAATAAGGGAGATTTACTGTAGAAATAATGGGGCTAATCCTGACATTATACTATGTGAAATTCCCATTCAAAAATACCCAATATTGACTGAGAAACCACCCAAAACCTCAAAAAAGAGCGTGAGATGTGGGGTAACTACATGCAGTCCTTGGAAGGCGCTTACACGGGTAAATCCTTGATTAAATTTAGGCAAATTTAAGCATGGTGATGAGATGAGACGCCAAGAGTAATGTCAGTATAGTCTAGTATATAAGTATGATATAATAGTATTTATTTATGGTCCTACTACTTATTGATAAATGATTTAGTGATTAAACCTCAGGGGAAGACTAATAAAATAGTTATACTCAAATAAAACTCACAATACTTGGATATAAATGCGTGCTAGTGGTGGAAAATAGATAAATAAAATATAGTTATAGCTTATATAAAGATAATATCAATTTATAATGGCTTTATAATATATTTCTAAATGTTAATAATTGTATAGTAGTGTTTGTTGGAGTTGTAGTAATTGAATGATGATAAATAAACGTCAAAATCCCTTCTTACTTATACCCAAATCCACTGGAGTGCACAGACCTTCAATCCAGATGATGTCACTGCTATCCCCGGCAATTACAGAACTGTGAGGGCCCATCACCTCCCCATGGTGTCCACTTCAAGAAGTTTCAACACCCAGACCTCCAGTAAGGACCCTCCATCACTATTAATGATAACACAGATCCATACCATAAATAGAAAATCCAGATAAAAGCGGATACCATAAAAAAACAGGTAAAATAAACAATCAAAAAGATATTTAATGAAACCAAAAGCATATAAAGGAAACAAATAAAATGTCCAAGCCCCCAATAACATCCCCAAGCATCAACATAAACCCAGAAATATCCTTCCAACCCATAAATCTGTGAATAACCATCCAAGGAAGTAATTTTAGTTGTCCAAACTGGGTGTATGCGCCTGATATAGGTGTCTATGCTTCTGTAGGCATTGTGAGTCCACTGATTTTGTCCATATGACCTAAAATAAGCAGAAAAACAAAGGTTATAGTCTATTAAGGGGCTAAAACCCACTTATATACCTAAATATACATAATATACTGCATATTTCACTGAATATGAGATTTATGTATACATATAAGCTTATGTATGTCAATAATTACTTCATATCACTTAAGATAAGTATATTATGACTCCATTAACACCTTAATAAGTATTATTAGGCCATGGATAAGCTATTTAAACTATTATAAGTTATATAATAGAATAATAATTATATATATATATAATAAAATAATATATATTATTATTTTAACCTTATTTTTAAGATATAAGCTTAATTTACTTAAGGTTATCTTATTTTAAGTATAAGAAATACTCAGTCCTAAGGATATTTAGGCTGACAAGTAAGGTTATTAATGAAATTAGTGCATATAAACAAGGTCAATGCATTATTAATTAAGCTAGGACACTAAATAAGCGCCTGTCGCCTATTTTAGAGTGTTTCCCCACAGTGGGCATAGAATGTGGGGTAATTATAGTGTGAAAAAGCTAAATTTGCTAAAAATGAAGCTATTCACACAGGAAAAAAGCAGGCAGTATGTGGCCAGTACACAGAAGCCATTTCTGGCATAAAAAACACCAAATTTGAAAATTGTAAGTTTTATGCATTTAAATAGCCAAATCAATAGTCCTAAATGAGAAAAATTGATCTGTCAAAGCACATTTTTGATATTCTCAAATTTATGGCGCATATAGTCAACTTCTAAGTGAAATAAAGCGCATTTCTTGTTTTTTGCATAAAACAGTGAAAATAACAGCTTTAAGTGTACTTAAAAATTATGTAGCCTTATACTTAAGGTTCTTAAGATTACCCTAACATATTAAAGCTTAATATAAAGTACCTAAGACTTATAAAAGGTGGATATATGCATGTATATAAGGTGTTATAATGGCATATTTTGTATATTATCATAAATTTACTTATGTATACTATTTGTGTACTCTTAATTATTATTCCCATGTATAGTTCATGTGTTTAACATAACTTATAAGTACTTTTTACTCAGTCCTGGGGATATACAGGCTTACAGCCTTTGTGGTTGAAAAAATAACCTGTATTGACACAAGGTCTCAATGTAAAGGTGTAATATGACTGAATTTTAGATACAGAAACTGAGTATCAATTTGAAAAAAGAGAAATTTCCATAATATAAGTTTATTTATCATTTTTTCCTTTCCCATTTTTTCTACATAAGCAACCAATATATACAAAAAAGTTTTATTTACAACAATAGACCATGTAAATATCATAAAAAGTAATTTTTGAAAAAAATGAAAAAATGTCAAATTTTTAAAAAAAAATGTTCACCAATGATTAGATGTTTCAGAGGCTTTGAAGAAAACCTTTCTTCACTGAGGCATAGATGAAATCAGTTTTTTTAAATTGCTTATGAAGGTCATCCCAAGAAGAATGCAAGGCTTTCACCATCTCTTACTTTGTTTTTTGGATTGTAAAACTGATAGATATTGCTTTTCATTATCTTCCATAGTCTCTTAATGGGATTAAGATTCAGTGATTGATATGTCCACTCAATATTTTTCAAATTCACTTGATCCTGTAAAGCTTGAGCTCTCTTTGAAGTATGGATTGGTGAATTATCCTCCATGAGTGAAAATTCTGAGCCAAAATTTTTTGAATTATAAAATGGAAGAAGGAAGCCTTGGTATACATGCTCAATCATCATCTTTAATGTTTGATGTTGGGGATAAAGCATTTCTGGTTGGAATTAAGTGGTTTTAAAAAATCTCCCTCCACACAATAACAAAAAATTTTCCACTTTGGAATGAGGGTTGAAGGCACTCAGGTAAGACTTTTTCTGTTTTTGAATTCCAAATCAATTATGAATTAGATTGTTTCTAATCTCATAAGAGTAATAATCAGTTCATATGAATTTCTTCCAATATTCTGTTGATCAGTGTAGATTTTTGTGAGTGAGATCAATTTGGTGCTGTCAATGGGCTTCTCCAACAAATGGCTTCTAAGCTCCCATTTATTTTCACAGCCCCATCTTGTGGCAATTCTTAAAAACTTTGTGAGACACAAATATCCTTGTTAAGGAGTCAGAGATATAAGTAAGCTTAGAATATCCGTTTAGTTTGAGGACACATCCAATCTCACACAAATTTTGGAGAGTCATCTTGTGTGGGCAACCAGCTTGGGAGGCAGTATTGATTGTCCTAGGCTCTGATAGCTTTGAATGAATGAGTGAAAAGTTGTTAATGAAAGATAAAGCTTGTGTGAAAGGTGAAATTGGTTTCAACCATCAAACTACATTGTGGTGATGAATTCTTTGGGTTTGGTTGAATATTGATTAATTTATGCACTAGAGGGGGCATGTTACAGACAAGGTGAAAAAAATAGTTTTTTTTGCATCTTCATACTGAAGGAATCAATATGTACCAAGTAAGATATCCCTAATAAGGATATCTATGCACAGGTTGGGGATATGTCAAGGAGTGATATAAGGACAGAAAAATATGTGTAAGAACCATATGTGCGAAAAATATATATGTGAGAAAGATATGGGTAAAAAATATATTGAGACCATGGGATATTTTGTGTTTTTATTTTTATTTTCTCAAAAGAATGATTTTATTTTATTTTTTAAATTTTTTCCTATATATATTTATATGTTTGAGAAAAAAAATTCTCATGGTTGGAATTTTTTTTTCTATATTTAATTTTCTTGCACTTACTTCTCTTTCGCTTACTTTCTTAAATTTATTTTTCTGGCCTTATGTCCCTCATTAACATATCCCCAACTTACATTTGGATATACCCATCAGGGATATCTTACTTGGTGCATATTGAATGCAGAAAAATTACAAAGGACACCAACAAACTGGAGCAGTTGTTTGTACTTTTAATTAGTGAGGTAAGAATTGGTGTTTCTAATTTTGGTGAAGGGAGAGGGGAGTTATTTACAAGGTTGCTAAGGGCACAGGGAGGACTGGCCCAGGTGGTGAAGGAGATGAGGACAAATCAACTAGATAGAAATAAAGGAAAAAGTGTGAAGGAAGCTCCTTGAAGAAAAAACATGGGGTGACAATAATGGGGGTCACAAACCTTACCAAATGCACCATATGAACACACCACAAAAAAGGTAACAAACCCACCATCAAAAAATGAATTAAACCTTTGCTTTCCATGTGTATTTTAACAGTGTATATGACCCCCAAACATATTTGTTTGGGTCAAAAAATTCATCAAAAAAATTCCCTTCTTTATCATGATTATTCAGCACTAGAGGCAGAGATGCCAAAATTAGGTAAAAAAATGCCAGCACCTAGATTTTTTTCACCTGTTCCTTAATTTCATATTCATAAAATTCATATATATGACTTACTAGAATTTAATAAATCCATTAATTATACAAGTAGACTTAATCTTCATCAATTTTTACTAAGATAAAATTTCCCTTTCAGCCTGCTGTCAACTTAATATCACTGCTATAGCTCTAGCCCTTGATACAATTGTTAACTCTGATACTGATTCTGATACTGAGCTCTACTTGGCTTTCCTGTGTGAAATTTTGGAGAGCTGATACTTATTTCCTAGAACCCCTTCCATACAACACCAAACTTGATTTCACCTTGATACTTTTGCCAAATTTCCTGAAGCTAGCTTTCAACATATGATTTGTAAAACTTTGCCTGTTTTTTTAGCTTACTTAAATTAATTAAATATTACTCCATTTTCAAAAAGATTTCTAACTTTCCACAAAGAGAACCATATATTATAATCTCTGTGGCACTTTTCCATTTTGTCTCAAGTGGTAATGGTGCAGCATTAACCCATCTTGAAAGCCTCTTACATATTAGTCAAGGAACAGTTCAAATTTATAAAATTCAGGTCATCACTCAAGTTATTTCTCTTGAATCTCAACTTTTGACATAGCCCAATAAGTAAAAACAGTTGGAGAACTCTCAGGTAATTAAAACAGAAGGTTTTCTTGGCTTCATTAGCTTTGTTGATGGTACCACCATAACTTTGAGTCAAAAGCTTTCCAGAAATGTAAATAACTATTTTGATTGCAAAAAAAGGAAATATTTTTTTCCTATATAGTTTCAAATAAATCTTATACAAATATTTTCCATGTTTTTCAGTTAGATACTCAATCTCTCCTCAATTGGTTTGTGATATTAACAAGATATTAATTTCTTTTTATGCTCACTTCCCTGGTACTTTCCATCATAGAAAGAAAAAGTGGAAACAAGATGTTGGGCTCAGTTCACATACTGAATTAATTCAATTAAGTATGCAAACTGAACCAGAAATCTGGTTTCAACTTTTTCCCCCTTTGCATGATTTCTCAGTATTTCATCAAATGAATAATTCTCAAAATCCTCAATATTTTTTTAATGATGTCAAACATCTTTTAGAAAACTTTTCTTATTAAAATGGTGTTTATGTGATCCCTACTATTTTGGCACTTGTGATGAAGAGAATGAGAGATCTATATTCAATACTGATCTAGAAAAATATTGTTTTGTGATTCAGAATGCAATATGGATACTGAAGTCCAATTTACTTTTCTATGAGAGATGAGGACTCCACTCTGTAATGAAAAATAAGTGTAGTATTCTGTAAACTGGATTACTGCTTGTCTTATACTATACAATCTTCCAAAGAGTGAAAAAATGGTGGACTAGATGTCTCATTCAGTTTTGTGACTCTATTCCATTCCTAAGTGTGTTTTTTGTAACAAAACTTTTAATGTCACTTTTTGAGCCCACCTTATCTTTTACCTTTGGAAGAGTATTAAGGTGGTATGGGGTGGGTATGCTTGTAGGAGAATGGAAAAGGAGGTGCAAATAAAATTTTTGGATGAGTCCATAAAGATGAGACAACATGAGCCAAGGAGATTCCAATTTCAAAAATGAAAAAAATAAGTTGGGATCAAACAGGGTCACTCCAAAATAAGACCCAGAGTCTTACCCTGCATCCAAAAACTGAACTAGACAACTAGTTCAGGAATTGTTCCCCATTTTCTTGCTAATTTAAAATATGTATGGATTGATTTTCAAAAAGATTATATTCCTAATCCAACCCCACAAATAGAATCAAGAAGTGCTTCATTATCTAAAACCAGCTTTATACATACTTATATTCTACCATTCACCCTTTCTCATCTTCAAGGCCTATCTTAGCTAATTTAAATTCTTTTTTTTGTATAATAATTTTTTGCAATGAATTTCTCCAGTTTTCCAGTTTCATTTGTTTTGGTTCAGCTCCCAGACTTAAACTGCATAACATTTTCAATTGAATAACATTTTTACAATTTTTTCTTAATATTATATTTCATCTTTTCTTCTTCTCTCACTTGCATCACTTATTGTTGGTTCTGATACTTCTCACTCTGCAGCTCTTAAGGTAAATCACCTTCTATTTTTTTAATTTAATCACTGATTGAAATTTCTTTTTTTTGTTTCAAATTTCTGATTAAACAGCTATTTCTTCCTTTTCCCTTTCTTTTTCCTTTTCTTTCTTGCATCTCAATATTTTTTATTCTTGTTTATTTGGTCATTTTTAGGTTTTTTTTCTTATTTTTATGCTGTTATTTTTTTTCAAAATCACTCCTGAATCATTTGGAAACAGTTCAGAAAAATCATATGAGCATTTTCCAGTAATATTTAGGTGTTTTTGGTTATTTTTTAGGGGTTTTTTCACTAAATCAAATCAGAATCATTAGGGAACAATTGGAAAAAATTTGTAAACATTTTTCAGGCATTTACAAGTGATTTTTATGTGTTATTTGGCACTTTGATTGGAACTTTTTTTCACTTTTCTGGGAACTTTTAAGAAATACTTTTTGGACTTGTGGTCACCTTTCTTGTGAGTTTCAGAAACTTTTGGGTGATTTTGGTCACTTTTCTGGGAATTTTCAGAAGTTTTTGGGGTACTTTGTGTGAGTATTTCTTTCAGGTAGTTTTAGGAAAGCTTTTTAGGTATATTTTATTCAGTTTTTATAATTTTTTTAATAGAATGTTTTTTTTTCTATATTTTAGATAAAAATGACTGAAAATATAGACTCATCTAAAAATGAAGAAATTTCTTTGTTAAATTCTTCCTTTTCTTCACTTTCCTCACTATCTTCATCTTTGATTTCTTCACTTAACTTGTCATCATCATCTTCACTTTCTTTAATATTATTTCTTTTAAACTCTAGTCAAAGTAGAAATTACCACACAGAAAAAAACTTTTGTTCCAAATTTTTTGGTGGTTCAACTGGCATAAGTTACTTCAAAACAACATTCTTCCCAAAAAAAGGTTATCCAAATAAATTACCTAAAAATGAGCATGCATGTACCATGCTCTGCATGGGACTCAATATGAAATCAAAATATATGAGATACAGTGACAAATCAGTTTTACTGCTGGTTTCACCTAGATTAATAAATTAAAAACCTATATTATATTATACCTTTTATTTGAATATTATATAAATATTTTTAGAATATTGAATATTTTTAAACTTGGTTTTTTAGTAAGGTAAAAAAAATAATTAATTTTAAGAGTTTTCTGAGCTATCTACTCTTTTTATCCACTTTAACATCATATTATTCATTTCTACTATTGAGTACCTCTTTGTATACCACATTATTTGTATTTCCTTTAGCTTTTTCAGCCAAAAGTACATGAACCATTCCCACTATACTTTTCTCTTGAGAGACCATAATACAGCTGACCATTCCCAAAAACTGATGATATAAAATTCAGACTTACAATATCCAGTGATTGACCTTGAAATTTTTATATTTTCATCTAAAATTCTAATCTGACAGGTAGTTGAAATGGCCTCAGCTTAAAAAATAGCCCTTCTTGGTCTGAGCTCTAAAGTCCAACCCTGAGGATGAACACTCTCTTCTCTTCACATGGCACTGATGAATTACATGCTTCTATCACATTTCTCTCTAAACTAGTGACCACCAGTTTTTTTACATTTCAAATTCCTGAAGAGGGATCAAGATTATGAAGTAAGATGATTGGGCTTCCATTCTTCAACAATAATGTGTATAGATGAATTCAAAAATAAATTTCAGTTTAATTGTATTAACTATAACTGCTTAAACTTGATTGTTTCATAATTGTGTTAAATATTTGATATCTTCTGTTAACTTCCTTGGATAATTTATTTATTTATTTTAGAATTGTGATACTTGATTTTTGGTATATGTGAAAATAAACTTTCAAGCAGAATTTTTTTTATTTTTTTTAATTTTGATAAGATCATTTATTAATATTTTTGTGAAGGTATTGATGATAATTAAAATGAAATATAAATTGAAGATGATAATAACAAAGATGAAGCTGAAGATAGAGGAAAAAGGGGTTAATCAGAAGAAACAACAATTTTTTTTCTAACATAAAAAGTAATTACTTGCCAAAAAAAACTCAAATAAAATTAATTTAATTTAAAAAACTTGCATCATTTAAAATAAATGACCTTGAAAAATTTGGCTTGTAATATTATTTAAAATAATTTTTACTTCAAATGAAATCAAGGAATTTTTTTCTACATGAAAGGAAATAAAAAGAATGATATCAAAAACAATTTAAAAGAAAAATAACTATAAAGTAACCTAATATTATACAAAAATAATGCATAAGCCAGATAGAAATCTATCACTAGCTTGCTAGATTTTTGTTTTTGCTTATTTTCTTTGTGGAGTAGGGATAGAGGCAATAAGCCTGTTATTTTTGGCTGCCTAATTTTTATTATTTGGGAGCAGGGTGGTTTCCTATGACATATATAGCAATCCAGGAAGGCAGAAAGGCTGTCTGGATGGCCATTCATTAAGTTGTCAGGGAGGAGATTGGCTTAGAGAAGATTTTGTTGGAGGTGCTGCATTAATCAATAAATAAATACAAGAAAATGATCAATTATCCACCTTTCCATAAATAAGTTAAAAGGTACAAAATAAAATAAAATTGAATCTGTTTTATTTGAAATTTCTGTCCAACTAAATAAAAATCTACACAATAAACTCATTCCTGAACAAACTTTTTGGGTAGCATATCTTGCCTCTCCCCATTCAGCATACTCATGTTAAGAAATAAATGGCCTCTCCTTATTTAGCATACTTATGCTTGGGTGGTGAGCTGGGGATCTTAAAAGATTGCCAGCCAGCTAAAGAATCTGGCTGGCTGTCCTTTCTTAGAAAGAGAGGGAGCTTGAATGAAAGTCTTATAGTATTCAATCCATCCAAAAAAACTGGTTGGCTATTTTTGCTAATGGAAGGGGGGATGGTGAGGTGAGATTCTTAGAGTATGCAAGCCAGTCAGATTTTCTGGCTGGCTGGCATTTCCAAGAGTGAGAGGAGAGTGGGGAGAGGGGTGGGAATCCTTAAGGACAACATCCAGTCAGCAAATCTGGCTGGTTGACATTTCCAAGAGTGAGGAGGGAGGTGGAGAGCAGGGTGATAGTAATTTAAAGTGATGAGGGGGCCTAGGGGATGTATATTTGGGCATGCAGTAAAGGTAGAGGATGGAGAAAGGGCTAAAAGGCAGGAAGGAGGGTGAGAAACAGAGGATAATGACCAGGCCAATGAGTGATAAAAATTTGGATGATGGAGAGAGAAAAAAAAGAAAAGAGGTAGAGAGAAAAAAAATTACCTTAAAAATTGAAAGAAAAAACTTATAAAAAAACAAATAAAGTAATAATAATAATCATGAGCAGATATAAAAATTAATAAAAAAAAAGGTAAAAAATGACTCACCTGGAGAGATGAGTTGAGAAAATAATTGAACTCAAATTAATTGAGGTATGCAAGAGGAGAGGAGGAAAAGGATATAAGGGGTGAAAGAAAAATAGAATGATTAAAAAATTATGCAATTGCAGAACATATGAAATTTCATGATGGGTTGATGAAGGGAAAAAAATGAGACATGAAAAAAAGAGACTTTCACAGTGAATTCAAAATAAAATTCAATATGCAAAAAAAAATAAAAATGACAATTTCAAGTGAAGAAATAATGCAAGAGAGTATGAAAAAAAAATTAAAAGGGTTGTGTTGGGAAATGCTGGAGTGTAATTGGAATAATGACAGAGTGTATCCCAGTGGAAAGAAAGCTTGGTATATCAAAGGGGGAGAGCTGTTACAGTTTCAGGATCCTCTTCTTCATAAATATCATACCACACTTACTTCAACTAAGCCAGGATATTATGCACCATAACACAAGTTATTATCCAATGATTTGCTATTTTGATGTCCAAATATTTTTGAAATTGGATTCTGAGCTCCCAGACACTGGAAAATCTTTGCTTTAAAATTTTAATAGCATGTTCAATTTGTACTTTTGATTGTGCAAGGTGATAATTAAATGTTTTTTTTGGGTCATTTTCTAATGTTAAACCTTGGAAAGCAGGTATAATGTACTTTCCACTTGCATATGCTGAGTCTTCAAGGAGGTACTGAGATTTGTCAAAGTATGAGTCAGGACTTTGAGAAATCCTCATTATTTGGAAAAGAGAAGAGTCATGACATGAGCCAGGGAAGCCACTATGAAAACCAATAAAAATTTTATTGACATCACACACAAGTTGAATGTTAATAGAGTATCTATAAACAAGATAAATAGTTAGGTTATGAATTATGATAATTTTGAGAACATTTTTAAGAAAACTTTTTTTTTCCAATCAAAATAATGGTTGCCATCATGAACAGGCTTTTGACTCAATGGTATATTTTTACCATCAACAAAACCTATGCAGACAGGGAAACTTTCAGCTTGCATTACTTGAGTGGGTTCAAGTTGCTGTTGTGGAGTTGGTCAAATAAGTGGTTGAGAATTGAGGGAAAGGATGGAAATCATACAGCACTTTGTTTATAATAGCACAGTACCATAACCTATGTTAAAGAGATTTTCCAAACATCTTATAGTAGAACCATTTCCATTTGATCCAAAGCAACATACTTCAAAAGAAAGCTGAATGGCAGGATCACACTATTTATTGTGAGAATTGGTATTAAAGATAGCATGATCAGATATGAGTTGAAAAAGGTTTATGAAGGAAATGGGAGAATTTCAAAAAAGTTGTGTGAAGTTTGATAGAGAAATTTTGATATGTTAGTGGAGATTGTATCTGGGATTATGAAGGACATTTGGCCCCCTTTGGATGATGTAATGCTTTTTGGAAAGAATAGACATATAAGCTAAAGTGTTTTACAAATCAGAGTCAAAAATTAAAGATAAAGCAATAACATTCATAGTTGAATCAAGTCACTTCCTAGTAGAGAGATGCTTCATTGTTGTTGGTAGAAGGTTTAGGTGATGAGGGAAGCAGAAATTTGCCACCAAATGAGCAGGGGGGGGGGGTGGGGGTGGGGTGTAGATAGAAAAAAATGTTAAGTTTTCCCCACCAAAATTGAGTAGCCTAGAGTGAAGAGAGGCATAAGGATGGCATCTGAAATTATATGTCATGTGACTTTCTGGTAAATCAATCATGGATTTAATGAGTTTGGGATCAGGGATTAGGAATGGAAATTGGGGTATAAGAGGTGGGATAATGCATTATCATGCATTCCTTATCTACTAGCCCAAGGGCTAGTGGATAAGAATCTTCTGTAATTAATAATGTCTGATCCAGGGGGAAAAAAATCCTGATCCCTAATTGTGGATCCCTTAGTGTTGATACCCCCTAATGGTGGAAGATTCTTATCCACTAGCTCCCAAAAGCTAATTGAAAAGAACATCAAAATAACCCCATTTATTTCATCCTAATACCCCAATTTTCTGTTGTAATGGCAGATCCCACACAAAAAATAAATGTCCAATTAAACTCAAACTTTGATATATTCCACACCAAATATCATCAAAAAAAAGAAAAAAAATGGTGGAAAATACTTGGGATTATTTTGCTTTTTATCCACCATTAATTTAATGGTGGATTAAAGTACTTTGATACCCCCTATTACATCTCTGGACATATAGTTAGAGAAAAAGAAAAAAAAAATGGGGCTGAATTCATCAGATTTGAAATTGATTTAATTACTCTTGTTTTGTGAGGCTACATATTTTTACTGTGAACACTACTCTCATCTGATCAACATTTTATTTTAAGGGTAAAACAGATCTCTACCTAAGTCTCCTCTGTCGAAATACACAACACATACATGTCTCTGAAAAGTAAATGGTGAATTCCAAATATGATATTCTAGAGAAGCAGAAAGAATGAGACAAAAGAGAAAAAGAAAAGATTCTCATGGATACAATCACATTTTGGAGACAGGAAGGTGAGTGTGTAACACTTTAAAAAATTAAAACTGATGGTTAAAGCGTATGGGATATAACCTTAGAAAAGTAGTACCTGCAAATAAAAGATCATATATTTCAGCTCATTAATCAATTAAAATTTGAAAGAAGGAAAATCGTTAACAGTTTGATTTTTTTTTTTTTTTTTGTGCAATTTATAAATTAAAAAGGCATAACCTAAAATGTCAATTAAAATTAGAGAAATAGCTTACAAACGAAAGACAATTTTGAAAATGATGATCCTATACATGTAAGTTTTTTTTTTTTGTTTCGTTGTAATCATTTCAAAATCGAAAATAAAAAAACAAAATCTATTAAAATATACATTCAAAATTCATGACATATTCTGAGGACACGCAATGACTGGAAATCGGTCAAGGGGGGTGAATGCGTTGAAACCAATTTGATTTGAAACAGGTCGAAAGTGTTCGGTTAATTTATTTGCGTGTTGTATTAATCTTCCTACTCTATTATCATTTCGCTCAATTTTTCGCTGTTGTTCAAGATTTTTAATAGCAAACCCTGGGTAATGCAAAGTAAAACCATCATCCTGCAAATAGAAATAATTCAAAATAAACAAAGACTCATCAGCACTGGTATAGATATCTTTTCGATTATAAAGATCAGTAATGTGAAGTGACTCTTGTCAATTTAATCCATCATGAATACACTCCTACAACGCTTACGTGATTAACATATTGACAGCAATTATCATCTCTTCCGAATAAGCTCCAATATAGACTTCCGGAACCATTCATATCCATCAAATCATCGTTATTCTTCCCTTTTCCACCTTCAATCTCATTTAAAAATCGTTCAACTCTGTTCACCCCGGAGCCAAAAGCATATATTAAAACTCCAATGATTGGTGAAATCAAGATTAATAAGCAGAGGATATGCCATTTTCGAATTGTGATTTGGAAATGAGATATCTTATTTTTATCGATCGGTTGATCAGAACACCTCCTCACAAGTTTAACAGACGGCAACGCTTCCTGATGCCCCAACTTTTGTTGAACATGATCACTATGATTACCAAGTTGGTAATTGCCGTTCTTTTTCTTTGGATGATAGATTTCATTTTCCCTCATCAAAGATAAAGATGATGAAAGATCAAATTCTTTAGGAATACCATAAATACTATTTTTTTCTAGATCATATGAGCTAAGCCTGGCGCCATCCAAAGAGGGTGAGGGTAAAATTGTTGAAGATGAAGGTGGCCCCTGTTGAGTTTTCAATTTGATGTGATTCAAGGAATTAATATTAATTTTTTCTACCTGCCTTTTGCTATTTCCCCGTGCACATTTTCTCAGCATGAATTGATAAGGAAATATCTTCCCTTCCTTCTTGAAGAAAAAAAATATGAAAATTGCAAAGATTGCTGGGATCAAGCACCAAACGAATTCGTCCCATTTACGCGTGTGTCCTATCCAATCAAATTCTCCAGCATAGTATACCTTAGAATACTTTGAAGCAAGTTTTGCATCAGATCTATAATCTCTAGCAGAAGGCGGATAAAAATGATTTGTGCTAAAACGCCCCCCCCACAAAAAATTTAATAGGAAAAGTTTTGAGAATGTTAAAATATGTGAAACATTTTAAATATAAAGAAATAATGCAAAAGGATGAAGAAAACATAGAAGACATACACCATATCAATTTCATTGATTGCTAAGTCTTTTTTTGAGACTCCATACCTCCCACTACCCACCAAATGGTTGGGTGCATGTGACTTGATAAGCTTTGCCATTGCTTGTGTCCATGCAGGTTCAGGATCAGTAAGTTCATTTCCTAATTCCCAGCCTAAGATTACGGGATCATCTTTCATTGCCAGCTGTTAAAGTGTGTAAAAAATAAATAAAAAATGCAACAATTCAAGATAGATTTATTCAAAAGAATCACAGAAAGAAAAATAAAGATTACCATGGTATAGTTTGATGTATGGTTAAGTAAAGTGGACACATAAAGGGAGAAATCTTGAAACACAGGAGAATGAATGTCATAAAATTGAGAACTTTGGGAGAGATGCAGATTACGCCAGCGTAAAAATGTAGCAATTCCCCCATGGTCTGCATTAACAAAAGAATGCTCATCAGAGATCCAAATAACTCCATCCAGATAACCAAAGACATATACAGTAGTCATATTGATCAGTTAGCGGAATGATTAAACGCAGACCATAGCTGGAGATTGAAATATGGATATGCAATATGAAGTGAGATTAGCTGGGCAGAAGATTGTCAGGGGTGACAGCCGAACAGACCGTTTAGCCGCATAAAGGGCATAATCAATAACTTCAAGTGCGCGGGGATTAAATGTTCCTAGAGCAGGTTGGACAGTAAGAGAACTTCCTACGCTGACGCCTAGAGTTGTTGAGCGGACTGTGGCTAATAGATATCATTAACACCAATAGTTGAGTCAAAACTTGAGCATTCATATAATATATCATAGAGAAATGGATTTTTTTTGGCTTACAAGCACCCATTGCAGAAGCGGTAGCTAGGGCTTCATTGACACGTTTTTGGGAAGGATAGGAAGGACTAGGTGATACATTTTCATCTAGACCTGATAAAGATGAAGACGGAGAAGGGAGGTGTGTGGTCAAATACCCAAAGCACGGAGGGAAAGGGCAAATGAAGATGGAGGAACCAAAATAGAAAAGCAATGGTGAGTGCAATCTTGAGATATTGGGAAATCAAGAGGAAAGGACAGCTGCTATCAAAAGAGTTATTACCAAGCCAGTAGATGTTAGGACCAGCTATTTTGAAGGTAGAGTTGTCTGGAAGGACCAAACGGGATCTATCGCGGCGGATAAAGTCAGAGGTAGGAAGACGAGGAGCAGTGAGACGACGATCTGAAGGCCCCATGATGACAAAATTGGAGTAATTTTGCGGCAGGCATGTCGGACTAGAGGAAACCATTGTCAAAGAAACTTTCACTGGTGTCTGATATCCTGATTAATAATAATGGTACACTATTTTAATTTATTGATATAATCTTATAATGATCTTTTGGTTGAAGCGTCAATGATTATAAAACATATTCTGGTGTTGGATATTTTGGCGGGATACTTTGGTGCTAATTTGCTGCCAGAGGCACAATCCTCTCTGACCCTCCTAAAATGGGAGCCTAAAGTACTCATATCGCTTTCCTTTTTTGCCACTTTTTTGACATTAAATTAATTTCAAACTCTCGGTAGTCTTTGCTGTACATACATACATACCATACATACACCCAAACAAGAATCGCTTGCGGATAGATCCTAAAGCATCTCCTCAAGAGAACGTTCAGTGAGCTGACAATTATTGGTCATGAGCCACATTAGCCTAGGATTTAATATCTTCCCTAACAATGTTGAGAAACAACAATTCCAAATTTTAACTAACAACACATTCATGCCTGGCGCTTAAAAGTGTTCAATGCTGGAGCTTTCAAGCTCCAAAGGAACATCAACTTACTCTTACTCCCTTGCATCTGACTGTTAGAAACTGGCAAGAACCATGTTTTAGTATGGACTTCGTTTAGTTAACCTCTCTACAAAATCTTTGACCAACGTGGGTGAACAATTTTCTCTCTCGGTAATTGCCGCTCTTCCTGTTCGCACAAGCATAATCTGTAAATCTATACTCACAGCATTATTCTGATCCTTTCTTTCATAGATCGATTTTATGTGAAAGGTCTTCAGCTCTTAATGGGTTTTTTGTTAATTTGTTTTTTCTTTTCTTTTCTTTTCTTTTCTTTTTTTTAGCCAGAATTCAACATTTCTAGGCAGATCTACATGATTTACAGAACAATTAATTGATTTGTTGATCAAGAAAACTCTTACCTAACAAGGAAAACAGAAACTTGGCGTATCTAAAATCTAATTGGGCCCATCTCTCTGTTGCGCAGCCGGTGGAGTGAAAAGCCACGTTTGGAAAGAGATGGCAAGCTCAAGATGTCTACCCATCAATCAAATTTTTTCGATTAAACAATCAGTACTTCAATTTTTTTTTTTTTTTTTTTTCGCTATTCACTAACTTTTGTTCAAGCTTTTTTTTGACTTTATGTTACCATATGTGTTGTCAATTTACTGGTTTGAATATATATATATATATATATATATATATTTATCGTGTCATCGACTTCGATCATCTCTGTCCAAAAGAAAATATCAGCCAAAACTTATGATTGAAACAATGAAACTTTTGACTTCTTAGAATGACAAGCGAGAAAAAAATAAAAAAAACTTCTTTTAGCAATCTTCCATGGACGGAACGAAGTCTCATGTACTGAACCTAATTATCTGGCGCTTCTGACATAACTTTAAATTTGCTCAATAGGAGCCCCCCCCTTTTTTTTTAAAAATAAAAAATAAAAAAAGATCACTCGCTAACTAAGGGCATGATGAAAACTATGTCCCTTTGTTCTAATAGCCTGGTAGTGTATACACACACGCGAATGGCGGGTCCTATGTGTAAATGTTTTGATGTTGTTGTTTTATTTTTAAGTAGGCTTTTTTCTTTTTATTTTTGAGCGCATAAAAAATGATGGGAATCACTATGCTGTTGGTAGCGCGCTCTGTGGAAGTTCTAAAAAAATTAAATAAGAAACCTATCCTAACTTAACTTACAATGGCGAAAAATTCCACTTTTTAACATATTACATATGACGTATATACCACGCTTTCTCCATTATCAAGGTTTTACATGTTTTATGTGGGATATTCGATATGACCTGTTTAAACCCTTTAGAATACATATGAAGAAAAGACTTAAGAGGAAAAAAAAATCAGGTATTGAAAATCCAACAAACATTCTCCACTATTACGAATAACCAAACCTGTTTTACCTATAGTTAAATGCACTTGTATCTTTCCTGTTACTTCCAAATAGATGAAAGTGAGATGAGAGAGGAAGCATACAAAGAAAAGGAATAAATAATTATAGAGGCGAGGCTTAGAATGATCTCATGGATAATGTAACGAGAAGTATAATATGTGAACTAGAGTTTAATTACTAAAATATACCTGTAGCACGGTGTCATCCTGTAGAACTCCGGAAAGAACCATTGCATTGCTTACCTGTAGCATAGTGTCAGCCTCAGGTGACCACTCTGCACTGTTTAGGTCAATATGCGCAACTTGCTCATACAAGGCTTCAACATTTTCATCAAAAATAGTGACTTCATCAACTTCAACTTGGACATCTCTGGCTCTAATCTGCCTGTGTTGGGGTCTTTTGTATGGGATGTAAATGGGTTTGTTTTTTGCATTTGGATCAGATGCAAAAGCCATGGCACATTCCCTCATGATGTATAGTCTGGTAGAGAATATGGATGAGTTGAGGTTGTAAGGACAGTGAGCAAAAATGTGGGCAGTTGATTTGCATTCATGACATTGTCTTTGAGCACCAGGAGGTTTGTAAGAGTCAATTTGATGCTGTGGGTGAGCAGCCACATTAAAGATGGGCTCTGTTGACAAAGAAGCAGTAGGGGTTGTGGAAACAGTCTCTCTATCAGCTCTGTTCTGGGCTAAAGTTGGCATGAGTTGACAGAAATCTTCAAATGTGACCAATTTTGAGTCAGGACGGTCATCCAGAGCAACACAAAGATCAACATTAAGGTCTTTCAGGGATTGTGGGAATAGAGCATGAGACATTAGAGCTTTGATAACCTTCTGATTAAACACAATACCCTTTTGTTCAATTACGTCAAAGTATTTGTTGAAGGCTTTCAAATATTCAATGTGTGATGTAAATTGTGTTTGTTTGAAATTAATGAAATTACAAATAGCTGTCATGATGGATGTGTGATTGGATCTGGTGAATTTGTTGCTGATGTAAAGATATGTTGGATGCCCTTTCCAGCCAGTGGAGATCTCATGGTGCAGGTTAGGTGAAATTGAGTGTACTAGAATTAGGTGAGTGACTCTATCCTCAAAATCATCCAGTCCATTATCATCACTTAAGGCATAAGCTCTAGTGCCAACAAAATATTTGATTAACACCATTGCATTGCTATGCAAGTCAGAGTAATTGCTACCATTTGTGTCAAGATTTGGTATGGATTTGGTGAATTTGATTACATTATGTAAGGTTCTTTGTCTTTCTATCATGCTAATGGGGGCTGGGGCTGACATATGGGGAAGCATTGGGCATGAACAACTGAGAGGATTGACCTGCCTTAATGGGGAGACCAATCTCCCTGTTGGTGTTGGCCGATTTGCCTCACTCATATTAGCAATTAAAGATGTGGGTCAATGTGGGAAGGGAGGAAGAAGGGAGGCAACAGCAACAGAGGGTAAGGGTGGGAGGAGGTAGGTAGTAGAGTGTTAGGGTTGGATTGAAGGGAGGGGGAGTTAGCTGTGTGGGTAGACCTATGGTGAGGTCTCCAATTTCCTGTGTAAGGTCCATGATAGGATTGGGGACCTTCAATAAAGGCCTGCACAGTTAGTTTGCATCAGTTGGTTTGCAAGCAAGAGGAGATTTTGCTGTAGGAGAGGGGGAGAAAGGGAGTTTTGGGTGGTAAGCAATTGGAGGTGTAAAAGTTGGGGAGTGGAAATTTTTTATAGGGGGTTTAACAGGGAAGGTGGAGGAGGTGGAGGCATTGAGTGAGGAAGAGGGTAATGGCAATGCTGGTATGGGGGTAAGTGTTGGTGCAGGAGTGATTGAAGGATTGGAATGTTAAGTTTTGTAGGGTATAAGAGTAGTGGGATAAATCGGTGGTTCAAGAGGATTAATACCAATGCTGCAGAGCTCTTGGTTGGATATCAAATAGGATCGTAAGGGTTTTCTACCAGCTTAAGAAGGTATGTATGTTTCAGACATGCAATGGGGGGTGATTTGGCTACAAAATTCCTAGTGTTGCTAACATTGTGGAGTTTTTTACGGATACTGTTTCAATTCCCACAGGTACAGTCCATAACCTGTAGCACAGTGTCAGCCTGTAGAACTCCGGAAAGAACAAGAGAACAGGAGACACCAGGACTAAAGACTTTATACATTCACACATAAGTAAGTACATAGTCCTAGTGACTTAACAATACCAAATACCTTTGGTCAGTAAATGTAATAAAATGTTAAGTAAAATAAGGAAATAAATCATATTCTCACCTAGAATATACTAAATACCTTTGGGCAGTAAATGTAATAAAATGTTAAGTAAAATAAGGAAATAAATCATATTCTCACCTAGAATATACCAAATACCTTTGGTGAGAATATGGCCTATCTGACATGTGAAGTTATATAGTAAAATACAAGATTAACCTTAACAAGATGTATAGTTCTGTATTCAATGATAAGAGTACCATGTATTCCAAGTGACATGGCCAGTCTGTAGTGGAACACTATCCTTAAAGCCCCCCCTCAGAACATACATATTAAACATAAAAGAGAAATAAAGAAAAAAATAGAAAGAAGAAGGAAAAAAGAAAAGAAAAGAAATCAAGAACCAAAATAGAAAAATAAATAATAAAAAATTATCAAGTAGTTGTTGATATAAAGGCTTAGTAAAGATATCAGCCGATTGATTACTAGTAGAAAACCAAAAATAATTGATAGATTTATTAGCCACCTGTTCTCAAATATAGAAACAATCCCTTTAAAAATGTTTAGGTTTTTTATTAATATCATTAATAGTAGAAAGAGAGATTGATGTAGTGTTATCACCATGCAAATTCATGGTAGGAGAAACAAAACCACACACATCAAAAGAAATTTTGCAAAACCAAATAATTTCCCTAACACTGAGTGATAAAGATAGTATTTTTGAATGAGCAATGGAAGTGGCCACTACTACTTGTTGATGTGAAACCCAAGACACAGGGGAAACATATGATAACATAAGAAAACTTCCTACAGAGTAAGAGAACTCACCTGTTAAGACCTAAGAAGGTGGACTAATTCTAGCACTGATGCTAACCTAAGGTGTGACTGACTATGCTACTAAGAAGTGAGACTAACTAGATTGACTATGTTGGGGTTACAAACAGTGAGGGAGGACTGACTATGCTGATCAGCAGTGAGACTAAGAAGTAACTGGATTACTATCTAAGTTGTTTGATGAGGAGTACCACACAGTGCTTACCCCATAAAACCCCATTATGAAATATCCCTTTCCCCTGCCTATTACAATGCATATCACCCATAGCACTCCTCCTCCTTGCCTCTCAACCCAAATGGTAAAAATACCCCATCTTTTACCCCTCCTTCCCCCTGCCCTCCTTCTCAAAATCTTTCACCTTCTCCTTAGCATTATCTAAGTCCCATACTGGCTCCCAAGACCTATCTCCTACTCCATAACCTTTCCAGTGCACCAGGTACTGAACCTTCCCTCTGTGCACCCACTTAGTAATAATCTTTTCTACCTCAAACTCCTCTTCATTTCTAACATAGACTGGTGTTAGTGGCTCTTCTGGGCACCCTGGTATTGCGTCTTCTTGGTTCCTTGTGAGTAAGGAGATATTGAACACTGGGTGCACTTGTCTCATTTAAATTGGTAGTTTCATTTCATTTTTTGAGTCAGATATTCTGCGCTTGATCTTAAATGGGCCCACTTTCTTGTGATCTAGCTTGGAACTTGGGTGTAATGTAGAAAGAAATTTTTAGCTTAGCCAAACCTTGTCACCTACCTTTTAGCACCGAATGTTGAGCCTTTCCTTGATTATAATGGCACTTCATTGACTGTTGGGATAGCTTGAGCGCTGCTTCTAATTCCTGACATATACTTAGTATTTTCTGAATTTGTTCTTCAGCTTCTGGAACTTATAATGTTGATGGAGTACCAATTTAGAATGTTAAGTGGTATCCATATTTGGCATAGAAAGGTGACATTCCAGCTTCAGCATGTGTCTGATTTTTGTACAAGAGTTCAGCCAATAGTAGCAGTTTCACCCAATCATCTTTCTGATAGTTAATGAAATGGCACAGGTATTGTTCAATTGCCTTGTTCACTATCTCTGATTGCCCATCAGTCTACAGACTCCACACTGTTGAAAAAATGGGCTTAATGTTTAATTTCTCATAAATTGCCTCCAACAAATTAGAGCTAAAAGTAATTCCCCTGTCAGATATTATACTTTCATGTAAACTATGTAGTTTCCAGAAATGCACCACCATTAAGTCTGAAATACCCTTTAATGTATCCTTTGTAGTAGTGGTGACAAAGTGTGCAATCATAGTGCAGCAGTCAACAACTTTGAGGATAGCATTATTTCCTTGTGACTTGGGTAACTCCAATATCAGGTTGTAAGAGAGCTCCTTCTATGGCTGCTTGGCCATGTTTATTGGGTTCAGTGGTGTTGTTGTTGGAATAAACTTGCTTCTATGGAAAGAGTCACATGCTATTACATAGCACTGGATGTATGCTTTCATGGACTTCCAGTAAAAGTTGTGATTCACCAGCTCTAAAGTCTTGAGAAGTCCTGGGTTTCCTGCCATTGGGGACTCATTCCTTTATCTTAACACCTTCCTCTTGAGATCTTCATCATTTGGAAACACTATACTCCCATTCTAATACAGCACTTCCCTTTTCAGGTGATACTCCTTCAATCCTTTCCTTACCAATACCTCCTTTGATAACAGAACCTTCACAAACTCCTACACTCCCTCATCCTTTTCCAGCACCCTTCTTACCCATTCCATCAAATAATCATATTTCAATTCCACCTCATCTAGGATTACCCTCTTATAAAGGTTCCCCTTCAATAGCGTTTCCCCAACAGTATGTAGCTAATCTGGAGCTGGGTGAAATTTTGGATGTTGTGATAGCACATACAGTTTTCTTCTTTTCTTCCCTGGTCTAAATTGAACAGCAAAATTAATGTTACTTAGAAGTTCTGCCCAACACACTGGCTGGAGAGTCAACTTCTTTGTGATCAGGAAGGTTCCCAGATTTTTATGATCCATGTAAATAGTAACTTGTAAAAAGTGAGGTCCTCCTTCCAAATAGCAGCTTCAAGTTCATACAGCTTCAACTAGTTCAAATAACTCCTTGTCATATATTTCATAGTTCAATTAAGTGCTTAACAGTGTATGTGACAAATATGCTACTGGGTGTAAGTCTTTTCACATCAGAATTTTTTTTAAATTTGTGGTTTATATTGCCTGGTAATCACTTTCATCATCCCAAACAATAATATTCAAGAACACTTTAGATTTAGAACTACATTTTGAAGAATTTTATATTTTTATATGTATTTTATTTTTAAGATTTTATTTTAGTTCATATTTCTTTTTGTCACATTAGGGGGTATCAAAGTTGACCGATCTGCAATTAATTTAATTGTGGATAAAAATAATTATACCCCAATCATCTTCCACAATTATTTTTGCTAATAATTGGGTTATTATACTTTTACATGTCAATGTTCACCTCTATCTGACATTTTTATCCTCAATTCTTCATAACCACATCTTGGACAAGTTTCTGGATATCTTAGGCTTCTTACCTTGCTACACACTCCCATCCTGTCTATTCATTCTATCTGCTCAGAACCACTCCCCATCTCATCTTTTTTTCTTCACCTTTTCATCTTCAAATATCTCAACATGCCTTGTCATCATAGATCTTCTCAAAGGCAGGCTTTCCAAATTTTTTCATTGAATCTCATTACTCCTGCTTTCCCCTACTCAGCTGAGAAATCAAAGACTTTTCAACTAAAAACAGATTATCATCTGATGCTTATCAACTGGCTAAAAATAAAAACTAATTATGATTCTTGTTTTGGTACTGAGAATGCAACTAAAGTAGGACAGCCCCCTGCATCAAAAATTCAATGGCTATCTTCTAATGGCCAATGAATCCCAAAATAAGACAAAGATAAGGATTGATCTTTTTCCTAAAAAGATGTCTGAATGTTTCAAGCATTACTGAGCCAAAAACAAGAGGTCAAAGACACTTTAATTTTCTACTGGTTTTGGTATTACTGACATCAATATCAGTAAGGGCATGAAATCCATAGATGATAAAAGCGAATATCAATATCCATACTTTAAAGAGATGGATTCTATTTTTGGAGAGAAATCTGATGTTAATCCTGCAAAGATATTGGATGGTGAAGATTCTATCTCTGAAAATGATGTCAAAAAAATCTTTTTCCTTCTTCTTCTACTCAAGCCTCCCCTCATTTAACTTCACCAAATCAAGATATATTTTCAATAGATCCTTATGGCAATAAAAATCAACCTAATCTAACTCAAGTATGTTTTTATTTCTTGTCTAGTTGTTTTATTTTTTTATTTCTAAAAAGGCTAATGATAGAACCCATAATCCTCAAGCAAGTGAGTCTGAAGCTAGCATCAATGATGAAGAGGAAAATGTTACCTCCAAAAAAAAGCAAAGACCATTAACTACTTTGAATTTCAACAGTCAAAGAAAGCAAAACAGAGATAGTTTTTCCTAAAACCCTTTTTCTTCCATTAATGATTTTCTGGAGAAACATGAATCTGGTAAGTGATAGCATACTGCTTAATAATTTAGTGAGATTTTCTTTTCTTTTGTTATTATTCCTTTTCACTCTAGGTAAAGTTGAAGTTTCAAGAGATACTCTCAACTTTCAAAAGAAACAATACGAGCTCTCTTTAAAAAGTGATGATAGGGGACAAGACTTGGAGGAGAAGAAATTTGAGCTTTCTTTAAAGAGGGATGAGAAGGCACATGAATTGGAGGAGTAGAAATTTGAGATAAAGAAAGAGGAGAAGGCTCTTGAGTAAAATTTCCTATTGGGTCAAATAAAACTTAAGTATCAACTTGAAGATGGTTCAAATAAGAAAGATTTCTTGAGATAATGTGTTAAAGCTAATAAATCTATTGAGGAAATTGAATGCTTTATGAAAATGTTTGATAACTAGTTTTTTTATTTCATTTAGAAAGTTTTCTTGATAGAATGCATTAAGGATAATAATCAATCCTTGGCACACACTCCTCACTGAGATGTGAAACATTTTATTGCAACATTTTAGATTATTTTTTTGTTTGGTTAAATAAATTTTGTTTTATTTCTTTTTTGTGATAATTTCATATGTGCTGACTTTTTAAAGGTCTTGATTCTAGATGATTTTTAAGCAAAAATTTGAAAAACTAATACATTTTTTCTTCTTTACATTCAGATCATTAAATTTAATTTTCTAAATACAGATAAGTCAAGAAAAATCTATATCTGTTTTAAAGAATTGGAAATTCCCTCCCCTGAATTTTATTGAAGAAAGGGGTGGGTCTCAACAAATTTTTTCTAAGTCATCAATTTCACATGTCAGATTTGAATATTTGGCAATACCCTCCTCTGCATTTTATTGAAGTAAGGGGTGAGAATCACCAAAATTTAATATAATTACATAAATTAATATATATGAAACTAATATATATTAATTCCCTTAGTTTTAAAGTAATGAAAATTCCTCTATCCTAAATGTGGATACATCTAGAAACAAATTTTTGTGACTTTCAACAAAAGTGGGCTGAGGAACCTCATGAAACAAATAAATTTTGTGATAATTACTGTTTATATAACACAGGGTGATTGGCCCATTACTTTATTTTAGGAATTTGAAACATAAGAGTTATTTATAAAAAATGTATGAAAAAATAATAAATATTTGTTGACTCTACTCATCCCCATACTTTTTTGATCTACATAAAGTTTTTTTATATCTGTTAAATCTACCTTATTTTTTTACCTTGTTTATTTGGTGAATTAGGATTTGACTGATTTGAAAAGAACATCCAAAATGTATGAACTCTTGACAAGATTCAAATCCAGGTGGAGCTTTGGTTGTTTGGTGATGATCCTGAGAAGAGCTCTAAATAGTTTTGATGATTCCAGTTCCCAATCCAAAATTTATTATACAGTTGTGATCCAGAAAGTATAATCCATGACCTTTTATTTTAGCTGGGGAAGGAATAGGTTGTCCAGTAATAGGATTAATATAAGAGGAAGTCCCTAAAGTAAGATAATTGGCATCATTCTTATTGGTATAAATCTTGATATTAAAACCAGAATGTAATTTTTTCGAGAAATTGGCCAAGAAATAGTTGAGTGATCCTAAGATTTGGGAGATAAAATCATAGATCATCATCAGATAAGAGTTTCATAAGTCTTTTTCTCTTATTGTGCAATATAAAAACTGTCGGTCAGTCGTCTAGAAGATATAAGAGAAGAGGGAAGAAAAGAGAGGAGGACAAGAAGGAGATAATATTTTTAGAAATAAAGAAATAAAAACAATTAAAATTATTTAATTTATTTGAGAGAAGGCAACGATGAGTGATCTGAGAAGAGACAACAAATTGGTTTTATAAATATTATTATTATTTAAGTAAGAGTTCTGCGCGGCAAACAATATAATTACTATCAGACTTAAGGCAACCTTTAATTTGTTATATAGACTTTTAATTAGAATTGTATTACTAATAAAAAAAAATATAAACGTAGTAAAATAGTTTTTAATTTGTTGAGTGTATAATAAGTGATAAGGCTACAGGGGATTATCCAAGGCCCTTTTATAGGCAATGGGTCCCCTGAAGCGCTACTATATTTGTAAATACAATGATTAGAATGGAATAAAACAAACATATCAAAAGAATAAATGAAACATAACAATATAGAGAAAAACATGAAACAAATAATTAAAAGCCCAATCAAGAATCCAATTTCCCCGCCATTAATTCCCAAATCAGTAAGTGACAATAGTGAATAACTAAACAAGATTGGAAACATAGGAACTATGAGAAATATAATTCCAAACAGATGGTACATTCTGATTAAAGGACATTTTTAGTGAAACAAAAAAAATAATTTGACGCAACAAAACAAGCAATTAATCTCAATTTAGTCCAAATTAATTTATTTGTTTTTTTTCTAACACAATTAAGGGCCAAAAGAAGCGTCATTAATTATTGTTTAGTATCATATGAGAGGTATTATTTAATATATAAATTTAAGTAATTAATTTAAATATATTATAAATCAAATTTTCACTTGTAATTATAATATATGTTTTTCAATTAATTAAATATAAATTTATAATTATTAAATACATCAAAATGCGCCATTATTTGTAGAATATATTATATTATGCTCAATTTAATTGTATATAAAAATATATATAACCAATAAATTTAATGTAACATTTGTATATAATAAAATTCTTATATAATTTCATTATGCAATAAAATATTAAGTTATATTCATTAAATACAAGTCTTACCCACTCTTTAAGGTTTTATAATTTATATATCATTTACTGGACTCCTGGAATAGCCTGGCTGACACTCCCTCACTCTAAAAAAAACAATAAAAAAAATGCTAAGATTTTTTCTTTTTGTATTTTTTCAACAGAGCAGGCAGATTTGAAATTTCTTTGCCAGGTATCCATGCATCATGTTCAGATGATTTGTTCTTATATCTCAATAAATATTCAGTACCTCTTTCAGAAGTGATAATTCTATCATTGAGAATTTTATCAATTTCTGCTGTTTCTGTGACTTCCTGAGGGTTCTTCTTAGGTCTTCCTCTTCTTTTTGGAAAAAAGTCACTGTTGGAAGTATAAGGTTTAAGCAAAGAAATGGGAAAGACAGGATGTTTCCTATCATATGGAGAATACAATACAACTTCTACTGCATTATCACCAACCATTCTTTTAACAACAAATGGTCCTACAAAAGGATCTTTTAATTTGTGGTTACCTTGTAAATTGAAATGGACAGTAGAGATCAACACTTCATCACCCTTGTTAAATGTGTATTCTTTATGGGATTTATCCCATCTTTTCTTTTCATATTCAAATGCTTTATCAATACAACTCTGAGCATGTTTTCTGCATAGCTGTTGCATTTGCATAAAAGATTTTACACCAGGGTGTAGTTCCAACTTAGGTAATTTATTATTGAGAATCTGAGCAGGAGTGTTTGGGACATAACCTAACCAAAGCTCAAAAGGCTTTTTCTCAGTGACAGAATGAACAGTGCTATTATATGCAAATTCAAGACCAGGCAAAAGAGTGACCCAATCATGAGTAAATCTGTCATTATCTTTATATTCTAAACCAAAGGCACAATACCTTCTAATCATATCTTCCAGAGTTTGAATCATTCTTTCAGCTAGACCATCAGTCTGAGGATGGTGAGCTGTAGACAATTTTAACTCACAGCCACAAATATCCATCAAAGAGGTCCAAAACTCAGAAGTGAATTTTGGATCCCTATCAGAGATAATGGCTTTTGGAAAACCAATAATATTAAACATGTAAGACCACCATAAGAAAGCTAATTCTTTGGTGGATACATCTTTGTGGGTTGGAATAAATTTGCACATTTTTGTGAATCTATCAACTATTACCCAACAAGAGTTAAAGCTGTCTTTACCTGCAACAGGAAGACCAGTGACAAAATCCATATTAATGATTTTCCAGGGAGCACTAGGTGCTTCAATATGTTGTAATAACCCTGCCCTCTTACCTGTTAACTTTTTAGATTTTTGGCAGGAATCACAAGATTCAACATATAATTTTGTGTCTTCAGACATATTAGCCCACCATGCAGTGTTTTTGATTCTAATCAATGTTTTTTCAAGATCAAAATGACCAGCTAATATGTCATCATGACAAAGTTTGAGGATAGTTTCTTTCATTGAAGGAGGAATAACAATTACATTGGTAAGCTTCCTTCTATAATAAATATAACCATCTTCAATAGAAAACTTTCCTTTATTTAAAGCATTTTGGTATTTTGCAGGAAGAGTTTTTATTAATGCTTGAATTGAAGCATTCTTAGGATCATTCAAAATAGTAACTAATTTATTTAAGTCAGAATCTTTATCATATGAATCCAGTATTAACTGTAATAACTCTTCTTCCATATCAACTATAAATATACCATGTATATGAACAGTGTCATCCTCAGGTACATAAGCAGGATTGGAGTCATTATTTGGCAGAGGCAATCTGGAGAGCATATCAACATTAGAGTGAACATTTCCAGCTCTGTGGATAATAGTCATCCTTCCTCTGTATTCCTGAACAGCAAGTTGCCACCTGAACATATGTCTGTTAGGTGTTTTGAGGTTTAAGAGAGATTTCACAGCACTACAGTCAGTTACCAACTCAAATTTTTGGTCATCCAAGTAGTAATGAAGTTTCTCAAGAGCCCAAACAACTGCTAAGCACTCCAATTGAGTGGCACCATATTTCAATTCACTATTTCTTAAGGTTCTTGAAATATAACAAATTACAACCTCTGAGGATTTATCATTAATAATTTGCTTTTGGTGAAGGGCAGCACCCAGACCAATAAAGCTAGCATCTGTATAAAGTACAAATGGCTTGTTAAAATCTGGGAGAGCCAATATAGGGGCTGTCATTAAGCAATTTTTCAATGTATTAAAAGCTTTCTGACAGTCATCATTCCAGAGAAAAGCAACATCTTTTCTGGTTAGTTTTGTAAGAGGCAAGGCTATGACCTGATAATTTTTAATATATTGTCTATAATAGCCACACATACCTAAAAAACTTTGGATTTCTCTTACAGAAGTTGGTGCTTTCACATTTTGAATGGCAGCAACTTTATTATGGTCTACACAAATTTGTAAGCCTGACACAACATGGCCAAGGACTTTCAAAGATTGAAAACCAAATTTACACTTTTTTAAAGATAAGGTCATATTGATTTCATCCATTTTTTGGAAAGCTCTATTTAAGTGAATCATATGTTCATCAAAAGTTTTAGAAAAAACAATAATATCATCAATATAAACCATGAGCCAACCTTCAATTATTTCTTGATGGAAAGTGTTATCCATGACTTTCTGGAAAACTGAAGGAGCATTTTTAGTGCCAAATGGCATCCTAACATACTTATATATTCCCATATGAGTAGCAATAAGCAAAAAATTTTGAGAATTTTTCTCAACTGGAACTTGATGATAACCTTTATTACCATCCAGACAACTAATAAATTTTGCACCTTGCAAGGTAGCATGTATTGAATTAATTCTGGGTAAAGGATAAATATCATCAACAGTATAAGTATTTAAAGCTCTGTAATCTCCACATAATCTAGCTTTATCTTTTTCATATGAAATCAAGACTGGGGAGATGACACAATATTTGGGGGTGACATTCACTTTCTCAATGATATTCATTTTCAATAATGTTTCAATATTATCTTCAATATCTTTTCTTTTTGATGGAGAAGCAGGATATGGTTTTTTCTTAAGGGAAGGAGGAATATCACTCAAATTACAGGATAAGGTAATTTTCATCTCTTCCTGAACAATTCCCAAGACATGAGAACCATGAGCAAAAGCCATAGGGAAAGAGGTAATAGAGGCAACAATAGAATCCTTTTTTTCATTAGTCAAATGATCACCAAAAGAAGCGGTATTTATTTCATGTAATAAATCATCCATTTCAGTTGTTGTTCTACCTTTACATTGGGTCAGTGAGTTACAAGATTTCAACAAATGCCCAGAAGGTTTAGGAGAAGAAATTTTGAATTTTCTTTTCCCATTCATTCCTAAGGTAAAGCAATTATTTGCTGGGTCTAGTTTCACACCAAACATGGTTAAAATATCATTTCCCATAATAAACCAATTGCTCAAATTATCATTTTTCATGACAACAAACTCACAAATAGCTCTGACAAAACCACCATTATATTTGAAGAATACAGAGGTTTTGTATTTGCCAATAGGAAATAAGGTAGAACCATACCCTCTCCATTTTTCAGAAGTTATAGGCAATAATTTACTTAAATATTCCTTATCCACTGAAGCCAAAGCTTTTTCAGATACTACACTTCCTCCAGCACCAGAATCAAGAATTACATCAACATTTTTACCATTAATGATAACAGGTGCCTTTAAAGGGGATATGGGAATAGAATTGTTAGTAATATCTTTAATTATCTCAGCATTTTCTACTGAAGATAGATTCAATACACAATCTTCAGATATATTATTTAAATAATGGACATCATTTTCCAACATTAAAAACATCTTTAACAGATTCATTGTCATAGGAGATATTACTTTCACAGTCACTGGAAGAATTATTGACATCAAGTTCAACTTCATCAGTGTCTTCATTTTGTTCAACAAGATGAATTTTCTTGTCACAAACATGACCCTTCTGCCACGGTTTGTTACATTTATAACAAGTATTTGTTGCATATTTTTTAGGTGCAACTGGGGCAGAGGGTTTACCAGATTTTTCTGGGAGCTTTATAGAAGGTTTATTCTGATCATTATAAGATTTACTAAGGTAATTCTTTGGTTCATATCTATGGTTGAGTAGTACTTCATTACAGATATTAATGAAAGAAGAATTTTCCCTTACATGCTCAGTTCTAGCAACAATCAAATCCCTAAGAGAATTTGGTAATTTATACAAGATTTTATCTCTCCAAATATCATAATCCATCTTTGGATCAATTGCTCTAAGGATTTTAGTTATTTTCATCAGAAAAACAATGGGCTTTTCAACAGAGGAGGATACATATCTAGTATTCTCATACAGTCTTTGCTGAGCTAACCTGAATTTTGAACGACCAAACTGATTCTCAATCAAGGATTTCCAATCATTCCATGTATAATGATTGTTATCTAAGAGGACAGATTCATACCACATCAAGGCTACATTGGAAAATAAAGAAATTAGCTTAGAAACTATTTCCTCATCAGGTAGTTTATAAGATCTCTTTAAATTATCAATTCTCTGGATAAAGTGTTGCCAATCAGAGGAAGAATCACCATCAAAGGTAGGATATTGGTCTAACTTAGGCCAATTTTTCTGACTACTGGGATGGTCCACTTTTTGGTTTGAATTATTTATTAGTAATAATTCCTGAAGTTTAGCCAGGTGTTCAGAAATTTCATTATTTACAGAAACAGCTGGTGCATGACCATCACAAGATTTTTTGCTAGTAGCAAAATATTTTACAGACTCATTGTCAGTTTGTTTAATGGTTGAAATATGAGGAAGAAAGGATGAACTTTGTTCAGGTTTTTTCCCTTTATTTTTATGCAGCTTATTTGCAGAAATCTCATTTAATTCATTATTGATGGTTAAGGTTGAGAACTTTTCCTGTAGGTCAGACACATAGTTTCTTATTCTTGGAATTTCAGACATCTGGTCATTTACTTTTGCAAGAGATAGAACATTTCTGTCCTCAGAAACTGAGTGTTTGGTACTTAGTGCATGGAAGTCATTTTTTAGTTTCTTAAACTCATTTTGTAGAGATTTTATTTCATTTTTGAATGAATAATTTTCCTCAATAAGGGGTTTCAATTCACTAAATGTCTTATGTAGACTGATATTTCTATCTGAGATAGCTCTATGGTCACTTCTTATTTGTTTTTGTTGACTAAGAACAATATTTAAGGTTTCTTTGATTTTTAAATAAGCTGTATCTTGTACAGAAGAACTCACTTTACATTGCAAGTGTAAATTATTTAATCTATCATTTTCATGGATTAACACGTCTCTCACATGTTTGTCTTTCACAATATTAAAATCAAGGGTATCTTTCAATATTTCCTCAGAAGTTTTTTCAATTAAGTTATAGATTTCAGGGGGAACAGAATCATTTTTAATTGCAAGAGAAGGATTAATTAAAGATGTAGAAGTTAAATGTAAAGGTTCATCAAATGACAATTTGCTAATTACATCAATAGGGCTACTAGTTACAGGAAGCTGTCTTTTAACAGGTTTAACTGTTCTTTCACCATGTTCAATAATATTACCTGCAGAAGAAGATTTATTAGAAAACATACCCAAGTGACTATCAACCAAATTACTTACCATGGCAGAGGAGGAAACTTCCCCTGGGACTGGGTTTGGGATTGTGCTTGGGCCTTCTTTCTCCTGCTTTGTTGGTAGGGATGAGGAGGTGGATGGAAATTGGGTGTTCTGGATGGGCCAGGCTGATGATGAGGAGGGTGTTGCACATTCTGCTGGTAGTGACTCATTAGATAATCCCATTTCCATTGCTCTACTTCCATAGTATTTGGATTTTGGATGGTTGAGCTGGGTGGCTGTGAAGGTTGAGCCTGAAATTGAAGCTGATTGGGAGGCAATTGAGGAAGGGCCTGGGCCTGAATCTGGTTCCTGAGTTCTTGGACCTGATCCCACAATGTGTCTACCTTTGCTTTGTACGTCATATTTTCTGTCTTCAACTCTTTTATATGACTGGATAGGTTGCTGATTTGTTGTGGCAGAGGAAGCTTTTTTATTTTGAAGCCTTTTGGAAGACCTTCTTGAGGCACTAGAGGCTTTACTTCCTTCTGTGGTACTGGGGGAAGGGGGTTTGGTTTGTTTGCATTTCCTGTCATTTCCACATCCTGCAGTATGTGAATTCTTTGTGTTAGCATAAGATTTTTTATGACCAACTTTAGAAGAACTTACAGTGTCAGCATCATAGTCAATTTCTATCTCATCCACTTGCATGTTATCCATTTTTTCTGCCAAATTGTTGGACATACTAGTGGGAAGATTTATATTTTACTTTTTACTTTATAAAAAAAATAATAAAAGTTAGTCAATAATTGCTGCAAATAATAAAAAAAAAATATTTAATTAATTAAATTATAGAAAAAATAATTTTCAATATAAAGTAATAATTAAAAAATTAATTTTTTAAAAAAATGGATTGCAAGGTTAAATTGGGAATAACAAGTAAGTTAATTCAACCAATTAATTACCAATATTAAATATGGCAATATATTTGGGACTAAGCACAAAGTACTTTTATGTCAACCAAAATTAACAATAATTAATAATAAAAAAAAAATTAAATTAATAATTCAATTTGTATTAATAATAATGTCAATTCTTCTAGGACTAAGAGGATTTAACACTCTATAATGGTCAACTAGGAAAAAAAAATTTTAAAAATTGAACACTTACACTCAGTGAATCAGCAATTAAGCCACAATCACTGTTATTGCAATAAAAATATAGTAATATGAGTGAGAGGCGCAAAGGTGAACTTACTATAGTGATCGAAAAATCACTTCAAAATAATATAAAAATTAATATTATATAAACCTAAGATGTCGAACCCAAGTTCGAAACACAGTCGCGGCAAAAGTTTTGTTTTGCTAGGTGGTCCGTGCGTTTTGTCGTTCGTCGCCAGGCTCAATCGTCGTTGTCGTTTGGAAAGGCCCTCAGTTGTCGGTCAGTCGTCTAGAAGATATAAGAGAAGAGGGAAGAAAAGAGAGGAGGACAAGAAGGAGATAATAGTTTTAGAAATAAAGAAATAAAAACAATTAAAATTATTTAATTTATTTGAGAGAAGGCAACGATGAGTGATCTGAGAAGAGACAACAAATTGGTTTTATAAATATTATTATTATTTAAGTAAGAGTTCTGCGCGGCAAACAATATAATTACTATCAGACTTAAGGCAACCTTTAATTTGTTATATAGACTTTTAATTAGAATTGTATTACTAATAAAAAAAAATATAAACGTAGTAAAATAGTTTTTAATTTGTTGAGTGTATAATAAGTGATAAGGCTACAGGGGATTATCCAAGGCCCTTTTATAGGCAATGGGTCCCCTGAAGCGCTACTATATTTGTAAATACAATGATTAGAATGGAATAAAACAAACATATCAAAAGAATAAATGAAACATAACAATATAGAGAAAAACATGAAACAAATAATTAAAAGCCCAATCAAGAATCCAATTTCCCCGCCATTAATTCCCAAATCAGTGAGTGACAATAGTGAATAACTAAACAAGATTGGAAACATAGGAACTATGAGAAATATAATTCCAAACAGATGGTACATTCTGATTAAAGGACATTTTTAGTGAAACAAAAAAAATAATTTGACGCAACAAAACAAGCAATTAATCTCAATTTAGTCCAAATTAATTTATTTGTTTTTTTTCTAACACAATTAAGGGCCAAAAGAAGCGTCATTAATTATTGTTTAGTATCATATGAGAGGTATTATTTAATATATAAATTTAAGTAATTAATTTAAATATATTATAAATCAAATTTTCACTTGTAATTATAATATATGTTTTTCAATTAATTAAATATAAATTTATAATTATTAAATACATCAAAATGCGCCATTATTTGTAGAATATATTATATTATGCTCAATTTAATTGTATATAAAAATATATATAACCAATAAATTTAATGTAACATTTGTATATAATAAAATTCTTATATAATTTCATTATGCAATAAAATATTAAGTTATATTCATTAAATACAAGTCTTACCCACTCTTTAAGGTTTTATAATTTATATATCATTTACTGGACTCCTGGAATAGCCTGGCTGACAAAAACACAAAATAAATTATGTGATTTTTGGAAAAAAAGGCTCAACTTTAAAGGTCAATATCTCAGCAACCAATGAACCAAATTAAAATCCATTTATGGGAAATGAATGATAGGCTTTGGGAAAGTCTTCAGTCTAAGGACATGTGACTTAACCAAATATAACCCTATTTGTTACATAAAAACATGAAAAAAAAATTAAATTGGGAAAAAAAGGCTCTACTTTAACAGTCAATATCTCAGAAACCACTGAAAAAAATTCAAATCTGTTTGTGGGAAATAGAATAAAGCCTTCAGGAGAATCTTCAATTAAAAGTAAACTAGATTCAAATCATTCTAAACCTAATTCTGAGTCTGAATTTCAAAATTTTACAAAAACTTGAAAAGTGGTAACAGAGAAGAGAACAAGAGGAGTTGAATAAGTTCACTGTTATCCAGATAAGAGTTATACATATATTTAAGTATGAAATTCTCATAGAAGGAATGAGATATCATATATGCATGAAAAAAAGGAGATGAAACCTACCTTGATTGAAAAGTAGGAAAAATAGAGTGAGAAAGGTTGATGTTGGAATTTGGGAGAAATTGAATATTGAGTAAGTGAAATGCATAAAGAATGTGCAATGTATGTGTTTTAATGACATGGAGTGTCAGCCAGGCTACTAGACTTACCCAGTGAAATAATTAATTATTTACTGGATGAAGCCGCACCTTATCATTTTTAATTATTATTTAATTATAATTTAGTTACATTAAAATTAATTATAATAAATTAACTAATTACAGAATTTTAAAATTAAAAAATTAATTAATTAAATAAATAATTAAAATTAAAAATATAATTTTGTCCCTTATATTTTTCTCTAACACCGTGCTCATTTGACAGGTTGGGAAAAAATAAAATTTTATATTAAAAAATAAATATAAAGATAAAATAAGATTTAAATATTCAAATAATATTAAATATATACAAAAAAATCAAATTTCTTATTTAGGATTGACTTTTACAGTAAATATTAAATATATTGATGTATTTCTGACATACTCTGTAAATACATCTTTTTGACGCCTTCTTTTTAGAATAACTTTATTATTTGAAATACTCTTTCTGGAATGTTCTTTTCTCTCTCTCTTCTTACTGTTTTTAGAATTTGATTGCCGTGCTTTGTCTCTCCTTTGCCTATAAAAGGCCTCTCTTTTTGTTGTCTTTTAATCATTCCTTTTACCAACTCATTTATTACAACAACTACAACAGTTAAAAACTTATTTCTTATATTTTATATCTTTAGTATTTACAACAGACGTAATTATAATCTATAACTCATATAAATATTTAAATCTACCTCTTATTTTGAGTAAAAGAATCATACTTGATTGAGAAAATACGTACCTAATTATTGAGAGTCAAATAAATCCTTAAAATCTTCATATTACACTGTACCAAAGCTTCTAGACCAAAATTGAACCTTGACAGTTGGAATCCTTTCCGAAATATTGACGGCGCAATGTTACTTGAGGCGTAATCGAGGGGACCATTGGCGTACAAGTACCTGTAAAGGACGAGTGGAGGCGAGAAAATGACAAACGTCATACGTCACGTGATAAAAGTTTTTGCTGCAAATGGGAATCGAACCGCGCTTCAAAACTTAAGCTCATATACTGACTAAAGATCGTATATATCGTGGTAATTATTGTTATTACTATTTGTGGGTTACTCTTCACTCTTCATTTGCTACATATTTCCTTTTACTCAGCACTCTGTAAATGGCATTAATTTGCTCATTTTGCAGGGGGAGGTGTCTGGTAATTTGGAATTTAATTTTATTATTATATTTTTTTTTATTTTTCCTGGTTGACCTTAATAGAGCAATAAATGTTCTTAGTCCCAGAAGTAATAAAATAATTATATTTTAATATTAATTATCATTTTTCAGTTGACAATTGTCCTGATTAATTTGAATTTTAATTGTTCCAGTTGACAAATTGTCCTGACAATAATATATTTTATTAAATAAAATAATTATTATAATTTTTCAGTTGACATTTGTCCTGATTAATTTAAATTTTAATTGTTCCAGTTGACAAATTGTCCTGACAATAATATTTTTTATTAATAAATAATTCACATTTAATTACTTCAGTTGACTTTGAGTCCTGGTAATCCAATAAATCTTTTTAATTAATAAAACTCATATTTAATTACTTCAGTTGACATTAAGTCTTGGTAGTTAAGTGATCAGTAATAAAATTTTAAAATAAAACTTCATATTTAATTACTTCAGTTGACATTAAGTCCTGGTAGTTAAGTGATCAGTTAAAATAATTTTTTTTTAATTAATAAAGATTCATATTTGATTATTTCAGTTGACAATAAATCCTGGTAATAAATTAGTTGATTTAAATCCTGAAAATAAAAATTAATAGAAATTCTAATTTATTTCTACAGTTGATTGTATTATCCTGGTTTTAATTTTTTTTTATTTATTAATTTTATTTAAGTTGATTTTTATCCTAAAAAAGATTTTTTTTTATTATTTTTATTTTATTTCTGTTAAATAAAAATTAAAAATAAAGACTAATTAATTTTTGTCTCTTTCCTTCATTTCAGTAGAATCTTAAAATGACTGATCAAAGTGGTTTTGCTGCACGTGAAAAAGAACTAGACTTAATTGATTATGATGAGCCTACTTCTGTAAGTTCTCCTTTAACAAGAAGAATTTCTCAAACTAATAAATCCTTGCCCCAAACAGGATGTAAAAATGGAAGAAGTAGAAATCCTAGTGGAAAATACTCAGGATCAGAAGCCCATGACAAACTGTCAGTATAGTCTAGTATATAAGTATGATATAATAGTGTTATTTTATGGTCCTACTACTTATTAATAAATTATTTAGTGATTAAACCTCAGTGGAAGACTAATAGAATAGTTATACTCAAATAAAACTCACAATACTTGGATTTAAATGCGTGCTAGTGGTGGAAAATAGAAGAATAAAATATAGTTATAGCTTATATAAAGATAATATCAATTTATAAGGGCTTTATTATATATTTCTGAATACTAATAATTGTATTGTAGTGGTTGTTTGAAGTGTAGTAATTGAATGATGATAATAAACCGTCAAAATCCCTCCTTACTTATACCCAAATCCACTGGAGTGCACAGACCTTCAATCCAGATGATGTCACTGCTATCCCCGGCAATTACAGCACTGTGAGGGCCCATCACCTCCCCATGGCGTCCACTTCAAGCAGTTTCAACACCCAGACCTCCAGTAAGGACCCTCCATCACTATTAATAATAACACAGAGTCATACCATAAATAGAAAACCCAGATAAAAGCGGATACCATAAAGAAACAGGTAAAATAAATGATCAAAAAGAGATTTAATGAAACTAAAAGCATATAAAGGAAACAAATAAAATGTCCAAGCCCCCAATAACATCCCCAAGCATCCACATTAACCCAGAAACATCCTTCTAACCCATAAATCCGTGAATAAACATCCAAGGAAGTAATTTGAGTTGTCCAAACTGGGTGTATGCGCCTGATATAGGTGTCTATGCTTCTGTAGGCGTTGTGAGTCCACTGATTTCGTCCATATGACCTAAAATAAGCAGAGAAACAAAGGTTATAGGCTATTAAGGGGCTAAAACCCACTTATATACCTAAATATACATAATATACTGCATATTTCACTGAATATGAGATTTATGTATACATATAAGCTTATGTATGTCAATAATTACTTCATATCACTTAAGATAAGTATATTATGACTCCATTAACACCTTAATAAGTATTATTAGGCCATGGATAAGCTATTTAAACTATTATAAATTATATAATAGAATAATAATTATATATATATATAATAAAATAGTATATATTATTATTTTAACCTTATTTTTAAGATATAAGCTTAATCTAGTTAAGGTTATCTTATTTTAAGCATAAGAAATACTCAGTCCTAAGGATATTTAGGCTGACACTCCCTCACCCCAAAAAAAACAATAAAAAAAATGTTAAGAAATTTTAATTAAACTTAAGGAGTGAAATAATAAAAAATAAAAAATAATTTTTATAATACATATACTGAATGAACAGTATTATTTAGATTTAAATTTTTTCAAGAGATTTTTAAGATCAGAGATTTCATTTTCTGGAATCCACTGGTCATATTCACTTGATTTATTTTTAAATCTTAATAGATACTCAACTCCCTTTTCTTTAGTAAGGTGTCTCTTTTTAAGTATCTTTTCAATTTCTGCCTTTTCCACTATTTCTTCAGGTTGCTGTTTATGCCTTCCTGATCTTCTTGGAAATAGAGCAGTATCATTAGAATGGTATGGTTTTATAAGAGAAATAGGAAATACTGGATGTTTTCTATCATAAGGTGCATATAGAATAACCTCAACAGCATTATTACCAACCATCTTTTTAACTACAAATGGTCCAATGAATGGATCCTTCAATTTAACATTACCATTTAAATTGAAATGTAGCGTTGAAATAAGGACTTCATCACCCTCTTTGAACATTTGTTCTTTATGGGCTTTATCCCATCTTTTCTTTTCATACTCAAAAGCCTTATTTATACATTCTTGAGCATGTTTTCTGCATAGTTCCTGCATCTGAAGAAAAAATTTAGTACCTGGATGAATATCCAATCTAGGTAACTTATTAAGAGTTTTAGCAGGGGTATTAGGTACATAACCCAACCATAACTCAAATGGATTTTTGCCAGTGACAGAATGTACTGTACTATTATATGCAAATTCTAAACCTGGGATAAGGGTTACCCAATCATGAGTGAATTTGTCATTGTCTTTAAAATTAAGACCAAAAGCACAGTATCTTCTTATCATATCTTCTAAGGTTTGTATCATTCTTTCTGCTAGCCCATCAGTTTGTGGATGGTGTGCTGTAGAAAGTTTTAATTGACACCCTGAAACATCCATAAGTGACGTCCAGAACTCAGAAGTAAATTTAGGATCTCTGTCAGAAACTATTGCTTTGGGGAATCCTGCTGTATTTAACATTTGTTTCCACCATAAAAAAGCTAAGTCCTTTGCAGAAACCTCTTTGTGGGTAGGAATAAATTTACACATCTTTGTAAATCTATCTACAATTACCCAGCAGGAGTTATAACTCTTATGCCCTGCTATTGGCAAACCTGTTACAAAGTCCATGTTAATGATTTCCCATGGAGCTTTTGGTTGCTCAATTTGTTGTAATAAACCAGCTCTTTTTCCTGTTAATCTTTTAGATTTTTGACAAGAATCACATGTTTCAACATATTTCTGAACATCCTCAGACATGTTAATCCACCAAGCTGTGTTTTTTACTCTGGTTAATGTTTTATGGTAGTCAAAATGACCTGCTAATATATCATCATGACATATACTTAACATTAACTCCTTCATTGAAGGGGGAATTACAATTACATTACTTAATTTTTTCCTGTAATATATAAAACCATCCTAAATGGAAAATTTTCCTTTCTCTAATGCCTCTTTATACTTAATTGGTAATGTTTTTATTAAAACATTCATTGAAGCATTAGATGGATCATTTAATATTGTAGTTAATTTACTTAAGTCAGGATCTGAATTATAATTATCAAGAATTGATTGCATAAATTCATCCTCAAGATCTACAATATAAATGCCATAAATGTTAATAATCTCTGACTCAGGAACATAAGCAGGATTATCATCATTATTAGGCAGAGGTACTCTAGATAACAGATCTACATTAGAGTGCAAGGTTCCTGCTCTATGTGTAATAGTCATCTGTCCTCTGTATTCTTGTACAGCTAATTGCCATCTAAACATGTGTCTATTAGGAGTTTTCATGTTTAAGAGTGACTTAACTGCACTACAGTCAGTTATTAACTCAAATTTTTGGTCTTCAAGGTAATAATGTAGCTTCTCAAGAGCCCATACTACTGCCAAACATTCAAGTTGAGTAGCACCATATTTTAATTCACCACTTCTCAGAGTACGGGAAATATAGCAGATTACTACTTCTGACATTTTACCTTCAATAAGTTGTTTTTGATGTAAAGCAGCACCCAGTCCAATAAAACTTGCATCTGTATATAATACAAAAGGTAATTGGAAATCTGGTAATCCCAAGATAGGAGCTGTCATTAAAAATTCCTTCAACTTATTGAAAGCTTGTTGTCTTTCATTATTCCAAATGAAAGCTTCTGATTTCTTTATCAGTGTGGTCAGTGGTGCAGCAATTGATTGGTAGTTTTTTATATATTGTCTATAATAACCACACATTCCAAGAAAAGATTGTACATCCTTCACATTTTGAGGAATGCCAATATTTTTTATTGCAGCCACTTTATTTTGGTCTACACATATTTGTAAGCCAGATACAATATGGCCAAGCACTTTTAAAGATTCAAACCCAAATTTACATTTTTTCAATGCAAGTGTCATTTTTATTTCATCCATTTTCTGAAATACTTTCCTTAAATGGATTAAGTGTTCATCAAAAGATTTAGAGAACACTATGATGTCATCAATGTATACCATTAACCATCCTTCAATCATTTCATTATGGAATGTTATATCCATTAACTTCTGAAATACTGATGGAGCATTTTTTGGTCCAAATGGCATTCTGACATACTTATAAATTCCCATGTGTGTTGTTATCAACAAAAAGTTCTGTGAATTCTTTTCAACAGGAATTTGATGGTACCCTTTATTTCCATTTAGGCAACTTATATATTTAGCACCTTTAAGGGTAGCATGTATAGAGGCAATCCTTGGCAAGGGATAAATATCATCTACTGTAAATGTATTTAATGCTCTATAATCACCGCACAGTCTTGCTTTATCTTGTTCATAAGAAATTAGCACTGGTGATATTACACAATATTTTGGCGTAGTTTCAACCTTCTCAAGAATGTTCATTTTCAATAACATCTTAATATTATCCTCTATGTCTTTCCTCTTCATTGGTGAAGCAGGGTATGGTTTCTTTTTAAGACTAGCAGGAATATTATCCATATCACAGGTTAAACTAATTTTCATTTCATGTTCTTTTACAAGGCCAAGTTCATTTGTACCATGTGCAAAAGCCATTGGAAAAGCTTTAATTAATTCCAAAATATTATCTTTCTCAGTTTCACTTATCTGAGTGCCAAATGATGCTTTTGAAATTTCTGTTTCCAGAAGTTCCATCTCATTGGATTCTCTTCCTTTAGACGGGGAATTTGTTACTGACTCAATGTGTAAGACTGTGTTAAAAGAATTTATTTTAAATTTCCTTTTACCATTCATGCCAATTGTAAAATTGTTATTAGCAGGGTCTAATTTTACACCAAATTTAGTCAGAATATCATTTCCAATGATAAAACAGTTACTACAATTAGTATTATCCATTACTACAAAGTCACAAGTTACCCTTACATAACCATGTTGGTGTTTAAAGAAAACAGCAGCTTTGTATTTAACAATGGGGTGTAGTACTGATCCAAAACCTCTCCAATTTTTATTCTGAAGTGGTTCAAGCTTAAACTTATATTCACTATCAATTTTCTGTAATGTATTAGTGGAAACAACTGAACCAGCAGCTCCTGTGTCCAATACTATATTAACATTTTCACCAGAAATGATAGCTGGAACCGTGATAGGTGTCATTCTAAAGTTATCAGCTTGTATATCCTTAATGATTTCAGCATCCTCAAAATTCATTAAAGATTCATTTGAGTCCATATTCAATATTGGATTTTCAAAGATGGACAAATCATCTTCCAACATACAGACTTCATTTTCATCACTATATGAGATATTGCTGTCATAATCACTTGATTCTTTACTTTTTTCAGTTTCAGTTTCAGATTCACGTTGATTTTCAACAATATTTATGTTTTTCTCACATTTGTGACCTTTTACCCAAGGTTTGTTACACTTATAACAAGTATTTGTTTCATACTTTTTAGGTACTACAGGTGAAGTAGGTTTTTTCTGCTTCTCCTGAAGTGTTTTTGAATTCTGAGTTTTTACAGGTTCAACATTTTGCTTATAAGTGGAATACCTTGATTCATACTTATGGTTTAATAATATTTCATTGCAAATATTAATAAAGTCAGAATATTCAGTAACATTTAATGTTCTAGCTACAACAATGTCTCTGACAGATATAGGTAATTTGTATATTATCTTATCTTTCCATAAGTTAAAATCCATATGAGGCTCAATGGCTTTTAATATTTTGTTTAAATTCATTAAAAATACCATAGGTTTGTCACCATTCAACGGATTATACCTAGTCTTCTCATACAGTCTCTGCTGAGTAAGCCTGAATTTAGAACCTCCAAATTGTTTTTCAATAAGTTGTTTCCATTCAGCCCAAGAGTAGTCTCTACCCTCACTTAAGACAGCTTCAAACCATAATAAAGCAACATCCTTAAATAAAGAAATTAATTTTGATGTTATTTCTTCATCTGGTAACTTATATGAGAATTTTAAGTTGTCAATTCTTTGAATAAAATGTTGCCAATCAGAGCTGGCTTCCCCATCATAAGTTGGGTACTGATCTATCTTAGGCCAGTTCTTCTGATTGGATTTTATCTCACAAATCTTAGGTAAATTCAACAACTCATTCACTTTTGATAAATGGTCTTGTATTTCTTCCTGCACGGATTTGTGACTTACATTTTCAGATTTGACACTACCACCAGATGGTTTTAATTGTGGTGGTACAGGGAAGGAATGAGATTCACTTTTTCCAATGAAAGGATTATTATTATATTGATTATACTTATGATTATCCTGGTTCATTAGTAGATTGGCAGGTTCAATCTCAACTTTAGTTAATCTTTGTAGCAACTCAGAGACACTTTGATTTGTCTGGGCAAAAGATAAATTTGTTCTTGATTCAGTCTTTAATAAATGTGTTTCATATAATTTTTCTAACTCACAAAATTTGTTTGAAAGGTCATTATATTTATTACTCAATGAATCATATTTAAGAGTTAAGGACAAATGTTCTTTCTCTAATTCTTTATTACGTGTTGCTAATTGAGAAATGTTCAATGTCAAGGATGAAATTGTATCACTAGTGAGCTTAACTGTCTGTTCCTCACAATCAGTCATTCTATTCCACAATGCTGAAACAATTCTATGGACAGTTGGATTATTGTTAAAATATTCCATGTCCTCCTTTTCAATTCTCTCACTCTCCTGTGAACTTCTCATCTCACTAGTAGGTGGTTGCAACTGAGGATTAACTGTATTATCATTGTATATAGTACTGTTATTATGGACAAAAGACAAGTCAGGTGTATCTACTCTAAAACCTAAATTTTTTAAATCCTCCTCTATTTTTTGTACAGATTTAACATCAATAGAATTACCTATATTGTAATTATCAGTATTATGTCTAATCTGAGAGGGTAAGTTACTTACCAAGGGATGGTTGCCAGTCCTGATTTTTGGCGCTTTTTTCCCTTGTAAGGGTGAGCTGAGGAAGTCAGATGAGGGGGTGGATCCCTGTTGCAACTGTGGCTTGTCCACTGTTGGTGAAACCAGTCCCATTTCCATTTGTCTACCAGGATTTTCTCCTGGGAGTGAGTGGACCCTCCTTGGGTAGGGGGTTGCTGATTTGATTGACTGGGCTGGCCTCCCTTTAATTCTGCCATTGCCTGATTAATCTGCTGAAATCCTACCTTGCAATTGTTTTGCAACTGCTCTACTTCTTTGAACATGAGAGATTTTGATTCCTACAACTTCAGAACCTGTTTGGCCAGGTGGGACAGTTGATCCTGAAGAGGAGGAGACGTCTTTTTTATAGTTATCTTTTTTAAGAGGGCGTCCTTTTCCTCTATACTCATGCTTTCTGGCTGGGGGTACTGTTGTCCCTCCATGGTGATGTCCTGGAAAGTTTTTGTTAGCTTTAGACCTGGTATTATAAGCAGGCTGTTCACTTACACTATCCTGGGGAGCACTCATATTGTTCAGAATGACAATATTTTACGTCTACAAAAGGAAAAAACTCTATGGAATTAGTAGACAAAAAGATATTAGCAATTATATTACTAATAAAAAAGCAATGGAGCTTACCCTGAATTAATATCTTTATTTATTTAAATAAAATATAAGAAAAATTCGAAAAAATCTGTTAAAAATATAATAATAAGTTTAACTAGACCTCTATAAGGGTGAATAATTAGCTTACCAAGATTTAGCCAAATACCAATTTAATTGGGTGTTATATTGGTGTCCAAATACCAAGTGAAATTGGGTTTATATTTGGTACAGTTACTACTGTAAATACCTAATTTTTATGATAAAAAATTAGTAAAATTATTATAAGGGTTCTTTTCCGCAATCAATGAGTTATGATGACCCACTAATATGCAGAAGACCCAAATATTTGGTTAATTTTGAGTTGTACTAAGGTAAAAATCACGTCCCAAGGCTTATACTAAATAATAAGTAAAATATAAGGAAAGACCCCCAATTGTCAGTACAGTCTAGTATATAAGTATGATATAATAGTGTTATTTTATGGTCCTACTACTTATTAATAAATGATTTAGTGATTAAACCTCAGGGGAAGACTAATAGAATAGTTATACTCAAATTAAACTCACAATACTTGGATTTAAATGCGTGCTAGTGGTGGAAAATAGAAGAATAAAATATAGTTATAGCTTATATAAAGATAATATCAATTTATAAGGGCTTTATTATATATTTCTGAATACTAATAATTGTATTGTAGTGGTTGTTTGAAGTGTAGTAATTGAATGATGATAATAAACCGTCAAAATCCCTCCTTACTTATACCCAAATCCACTGGAGTGCACAGACCTTCAATCCAGATGATGTCACTGCTATCCCCGGCAATTACAGCACTGTGAGGGCCCATCACCTCCCCATGGCGTCCACTTCAAGCAGTTTCAACACCCAGACCTCCAGTAAGGACCCTCCATCACTATTAATAATAACACAGAGTCATACCATAAATAGAAAACCCAGATAAAAGCGGATACCATAAAGAAACAGGTAAAATAAATGATCAAAAAGAGATTTAATGAAACTAAAAGCATATAAAGGAAACAAATAAAATGTCCAAGCCCCCAATAACATCCCCAAGCATCCACATTAACCCAGAAACATCCTTCTAACCCATAAATCCGTGAATAAACATCCAAGGAAGTAATTTGAGTTGTCCAAACTGGGTGTATGCGCCTGATATAGGTGTCTATGCTTCTGTAGGCGTTGTGAGTCCACTGATTTCGTCCATATGACCTAAAATAAGCAGAAAAACAAAGGTTATAGGCTATTAAGGGGCTAAAACCCACTTATATACCTAAATATACATAATATACTGCATATTTCACTGAATATGAGATTTATGTATACATATAAGCTTATGTATGTCAATAATTACTTCATATCACTTAAGATAAGTATATTATGACTCCATTAACACCTTAATAAGTATTATTAGGCCATGGATAAGCTATTTAAACTATTATAAATTATATAATAGAATAATAATTATATATATATATAATAAAATAGTATATATTATTATTTTAACCTTATTTTTAAGATATAAGCTTAATATAGTTAAGGTTATCTTATTTTAAGCATAAGAAATACTCAGTCCTAAGGATATTTAGGCTGACACAAACCCACCAGAAGAGCTTCCAAAAGGCTTTAGGATAAAAAAGTTGCCGTTGTCTCAGCAGGTAAAGAATCTGTCTACCCACATAAAGGAGTTAAGGACAGACAGCTTGAGACTAAAGGTAAGGGTAGATGCCTTTGAAGAAAAGGTGAAAAGAACAGATACTTTTCTCCAAGAGAAGAAGAAACCTCTTCCTCCCAGGGATCAACAACAATTGGCTCCCCAATCCCAAGAGATGGTGGAAGTGTCCAAGTGGCAGTGGGACTGGCTCAACACTCAGTGGGACTACTTGGCTCAAAACCAGCATCAGTTACCTCAGGTAGGTCCATCAAGGCCCACCCAGGCCAACCCCACTCCTCCCCACCCTTATCAAGGAGGCAAAAGAAGAAGGAATCCCAATATGGTGATACCCAGCAAACCCTGGTACGTCCCTCTATTGATTCTCAAGTGCCTTTTCTTGTGGCTTACTCTGTTCCTTCAGGTAAATCTGGAAGGCAGGATGAAACCTTGAGACCTATAGAGGCTGGGAATAGTAGACAGATATCTAATGTATCTAATCCATTACTTTTAATTGCTACCTCAATGATTAATCCTGATATGGCTGTGATTGATGAAACTCTTGACCCTGAGTTCTATGAGAGTCTGGAAAGTTACTCAGTTTCCTTATTGAGAAACACTCCAGATGTAGCAAGAATTAATTATGAGCACTTGAGAGATATTATTGCCAAGCAAAATTATATAATGAACAATATGCAATTGACTCAGAGATATAATAGTTTGTTGACTGATCAAGGATATCAAGCATTAAAAAGTGAAGCTCAGAGAGTCTCTGATGAATTGTCTCATTACAAAGCAACCCATGAAAAGAAAATTGCTTTATGGCAAAATATAAAAAATGATTTGTCTAAACCAAAAGATACTGTATATGCCTGTTGCCAGGAGGTAGAGATAGATAAGATAAATCTGAAAAGATTGAGTGACCATTTGTCATCTTTTCAACATAAAAATCAATTATCTTTTGCAACTATCAATGAAAGTTTATCTAGTCTTTCAAGAATGAAAACAAGACTAACAACCATTGAAGAAAAATTGAACTCATTGTTAAATGACCAAAAATATTCTGACATTTCTGAGAAGGAACATATAGTGCAGGATGCTCAACCAGTACCTGTGGCTAGTTCATCTAAAATAAAAATTGATCCAGAAATACCTGTTGATAACACTGAGTTTCCATCAAGAACTGATGATGCACCAGGATCTGCAACAGAAGGATTAAACAATGAGATTTCAGCACAATTAGAGAAATTACAGCTGCTTCTTACTCAGAAAAAAGCTAGTACTAAGGAGACTCCTTCAAATCAAAAGAATTGGCCAAAACTTGACCAGTACCCAACATTTGATGGTGATTCTTCTTCTGATGGGCAACAATTAATTTGCAGAATTGATAATTTAAAAAATTCTTACAAACTCCCAGATGAGGAAATTGTGTCCAAGCTAATTTCTTTGTTCACTAATGTTGCCCTGATGTGGTATGAATCTGTTCTCCTGGATGGGAATGACTACTCATGGGAGGATTGGAAGAAATTAATTAAAGCACAATTTGGTGGCTCCAAGTTCAGAATGGCTCAACAAAGGCAGTATGAGGAAACTAGATATAGCTCTTCTACTGATAAACCTATTGAGTTTTTAATGAAACTTGTAAAAATCTTTAGGGCAATGGACCCAAATATGGAGTTTGATTTATGGAAGGACAGGATCCTCTATAAATTACCAATGTCTCTGAGAGACTTGATAGTGGCTAGGACTGAGTTCTCCAAAGAACCCTCCTCTTTCATTAATACTTGCAATGAGATACTTCTAAACAATAAGTATGATGCAAGAAGATTCATTCCTAGGACCCCTTTGGAGAAACCCTCCACTTACCAACAAAAACCTCTGGAAAAGGTTGGTAAACCTTCTGCCCCTGTTGCACCAAAGAAGTATGCAACAAACACTTGCTTCAAGTGCAACAAGCCTTGGCAGAAAGGCCATGTTTGTGACAAGAAGATAAATCTTGTAGAACAAACAGAGGAGCATGCTGATGACACAGTGGCACTGGATGATACATCAAGTGATTGTGCCAGCAATATTTCATATGAATCTCAACAAGAAATATTGATGCTGGAAGAAGATATTCATTATTTAAATACTATTAATATTGATAATAATGATTTATCTACAGTTGAGGATGCTGAGATCATAAAGAACATTGAGGATAACTCAATTGTTATTGCCCCTCTTAAGGCACCAGTCTTGATCAATGGAACCAGCATTGAAGTTGTTCTGGATTCTGGAGCTGGAGGAAGTGTAGTATCTGAAAGAGCACTTGCTTCAGTAGATCAAGACTATAAATCTAAACTGATGCCTATCATTTCTGAAAATTGGAGAGGGTATGGCTCTGTTTTGTTCCCCATTGGTAGATAAAAAGCCATAGTGTTTTTTAAATATAACCATGCTTTTGTAAGAGCTATTTGTGATTTTGATGTCATGAAAAATGATAACTTGAGCAATTGGTTTATTGTAGGGAATGATATTTTAACCAATTATGGCATAAAATTGGATCCTTCAAACCAATTTTTCACAATGGGGATGAATGGGAAGAGAAAATTTAAGATTTCCTCCCCTAAAAAATTATTAAAACCAGAATTGAACACATGTAATACTGTGATTCAATATAAAGGAAGATATACAAAGGAAATGCATGCCCTTATGTCTGAAATTGACAATGCTTCTTTTGGAGAACAATTTTCTGGTGAGGATAAAGATTCCATCATTAACTTGATAAAATCTTTTCCTATGGCCTTTGCTCATGGGTCACATGAACTGGGATTAGTTAAAGAGGAAATTAAACTTTCATTGTCTTGCCCATTAACTGATATACCATCTAGTTTAAAGAAGAAGCCTTATCCTGCTTCTCCCACAAAGAGAAAAGATATTGAAGATAATATCTCTACCCTTTTAAAAATGAATATTATTGAAAAGGTAGTTGAAACACCTAAATATTGTGTTATCTCACCTGTCCTAATTTCTTATGAGAAAGATAAAGCCAGGTTATGTGGTGATTATAGAGCACTAAATACTTATACTGTTGATGATATCTATCCTTTACCTAGAATCAGCTCTATACATGCTACTTTACAGGGTGCTAAATATATCAGCTGTTTGGATGGTAATAAGGGATATCACCAGGTACCTGTTGAGAAAAATTCTCAGAACTTTCTGATGATTGCCACTCATATGGGTATTTATAAGTATATTAGGATGCCATTTGGCCCTAAAAATGCCCCTTCAGTTTTCCAAAAAGTAATGGATAACACATTCCATCAAGAGATAATTGAAGGTTGGCTGATGGTTTATATTGATGATATCATTATATTCTCAAAAACATTTGAGGACCATCTTAAACACCTGTGTAAAGTATTCCAGAAAATGGATGAAATAAATATGACACTTGCTTTGAAGAAATGTAAATTTGGTTTCCATTCTTTAAAAGTTCTTGGTCATGTTGTTTCAGGCTTACAGATATGTGTTGACCAGAACAAAGTGGCAGCCATACAACAGGTGAAAGCTCCTACAACAGTGAGAGAGCTCCAAAGTTTTTTGGGAATGTGTGGATACTATAGACAGTATATTAAAAATTACCAAGTCATAGCTTTACCCCTTACCCAATTAACTAGAAAGGATGTTGCTTTTGTCTGGAATAGTGAAAGACAAAGAGCCTTTGACACTATGAAACACTGTTTGATGTCAGCACCAATTCTTGCTTTACCTGACTTTAATCAACCATTTGTTTTGTACACTGATGCCAGTTTCATTGGTCTTGGTGCTGACCTCCATCAAAAAAAAGTGATAAATGATAAAGTTTCAGAAGTAGTAATTTGTTATATTTCAAGAACCTTGAGAAATAGTGAATTGAAATATGGTGCTACTCAATTAGAGTGTTTAGCTGTAGTATTGGCTCTAGAAAAGCTTCATTATTACCTAGATGACCAGAAATTTGAACTTGTCACTGACTGCAGTGCAGTTAAATCCCTTTTAAACTTGAAAACACCTAATAGACATATGTTTAGATGGCAGCTGGCTGTTCAAGAGTACAGAGGGAGAATGACAATTATTCACAGAGCTGGTATTGGTCACTCAAATGTGGATATGTTATCAAGGTTACCTTTACCAAATGATGACTCTAATCCTGCTTGTGATCCTGAGGATGAAATTATCCATATCCATGGGATATATGTGGTTGATATGGAGGAAGAGCTATTACAGCTTATTCTGGAATCATATGATAAGGACACTGACTTGAAAAAGTTATGCACCATATTAAATGATCCAAAGAATGCTTCAATACAAGCATTAATTAAAACCCTTCCACCAAAGTACCAAAAAGCTTTGGAAAAAGGTAAATTTTCAATTGATGAAGGATATCTATATTATAGAAGAAAGTTGATTAATGTTATTGTTATTCCTCCTTCTATGAAAGAAATCATCTTGAAAATTTGTCATGATGACATATTAGCTGGACATTTTGATCTTGACAAAACAATGATCAGAATTAAGAACACTGCTTGGTGGGCTGATATGTCTGAGGACACAAAATTATATGTTGAATCCTGTGATTCTTGCCAAAAATCAAAAAGATTAACTGGTAAAAGAGCAGGATTAATGCAACATATTGAACCTCCTGATGCTCCATGGCAAATAATAAACATGTATTTTGTAACAGGATTACCTATTGCTGGTAAAGACAGTTATAACTCTTGTTGGGTTATTGTGGACAGATTCACAAAAATATGTAAATTTATCCCTACCCACAAGGATGTTTCCACTAAAGAATTAGCTTTCTTATGGTGGTCTCATATGTTTAATACTGCTGGTTTTCCTAAAGCCAAAATCTCTGACAGAGACCCTAAATTTACTTCTGAATTTTGGATGTCTCTGATGGATGTTTGTGGTTGTGATCTGAAACTTTATACTGCCCATCACCCTCAGACTGATGGTTTAGCTGAAAGAATGATTCAGACTTTAGAGGACATGATAAGAAGATATTGTGCCTTTGGCCTTGAGTATAAAGATAATGACAGATTCACTCATGATTGGGTTACCTTACTTCCTGGGTTAGAATTTGCTTATAATAGCACTGTTCATTCTGTTACTCAAAGAAGGCCTTTTGAGCTCTGGCTTGGATATGTTCCTAATACTCCTGCCCAAATTCTCAATAACCAAATACCTAAATTGGATATACATCCTGGTGTAAAATCTTTTCTTCAAATGCAACAACTATGTATAAATCATGCTCAAAAATGTATTGAAAAATCATTTGAATATGAGAAGAAAAGATGGGACAAATCCCATAAAGAATACACTTTTAAAAAGGGTGATGAAGTGTTGATTTCTACAGTCCACTTCAACTTACAAGGTAATAACAAATTAAAAGATCCATTTGTTGGTCCATTTGTTGTCAGAAGAATGATTGGAGATAATGCAGTTGAAGTTATTCTGTATTCCCCATATGACAGAAAACATCCTGTTTTTCCAATATCTCTTTTGAAACCTTACACATCCAATAGTGATTTATTTCCAAAAAGGAGGGGTAGACCAAAGAAAACCCCAAATGAAATCACTGAGACAGCAGAAATTGAAAAAATTTTAAATGACAGAATAGTCACTGCTGAGAAAGGTACAGAATACTTATTGAGATTCAAGAATAAATCATCTGAATATGATTCTTGGATACCTGGGAAGGAGATATCTAATCTTCCTACTCTACTAAAAAAGTATAAAAAGAAAAAATCATAGAATTTTTTTTATTGTTTTTTTAGAGTGAGGGAGTGTCAGCCAGGCTACTAGACTTACCCAGTGAAATAATTAATTATTTACTGGATGAAGCCGCACCTTATCATTTTTAATTATTATTTAATTATAATTTAGTTACATTAAAATTAATTATAATAAATTAACTAATTACAGAATGTTAAAATTAAAAAATTAATTAATTAAATAAATAATTAAAATTAAAAATATAATTTTGTCCCTTATATTTTTCTCTAACACCGTGCTCATTTGACAGGTTGGGAAAAAATAAAATTTTATATTAAAAAATAAATATAAAGATAAAATAAGATTTAAATATTCAAATAATATTAAATATATACAAAAAAATCAAATTTCTTATTTAGGATTGACTTTTACAGTAAATATTAAATATATTGATGTATTTCTGACATACTCTGTAAATACATCTTTTTGACGCCTTCTTTTTAGAATAACTTTATTATTTGAAATACTCTTTCTGGAATGTTCTTTTCTCTCTCTCTTCCTACTTTTTTTAGAATTTGATTGCTGTGCTTTGTCTCTCCTTTGCCTATAAAAGGCCTATCTTTTTGTTGTCTTTTAATCATTCCTTTTACCAACTCATTTATTACAACAACTACAACAGTTAAAAACTTATTTCTTATATTTTATATCTTTAGTATTTACAACAGACGTAATTATAATCTATAACTTATATAAATATTTAAATCTACCTCTTATTTTGAGTAAAAGAATCATACTTGATTGAGAAAATACGTACCTAATTATTGAGAGTCAAATAAATCCTTAAAATCTTCATATTACACTGTACCAAAGCTTCTAGACCAAAAGTGAACCTTGACATGGAGCCAAAAAAAAGTGAAATAGGGGAAACAGGGGATAATTACCATTCCAAGGAGGGATGAATGGTAGGGTGATGAAGCTAAAAAAGAAAGTAAAGAGGGAGAGAAAAAAAGGTTAATTTTACCATTGAAATCAAAAATAACCACTTACAAAAAAATTTAGATACAAAAAAATAAAAAAACAGAAAAAAAACAAAAAAAAATTATAATCAGCAATCAAAAAATCAAAAAAAAGAATAAAATGACTTACCGGGAGAGATGAGATGAGAAAATAAATGAAGCCAAATTGTTTGAGGGATGTTGAAGGAGAAGAGGATAAGGATATGAGGGATGAATGAAAAAAAGAAACAGTGAAAAATTAAGCAATTTCAGAAAATATGTGATTTCATGTTGAGCTGGTGAATGAATATAAATGAGACATCAAAAAAAGAGACATTCAGCATAAATTCAAAATAAAAATGAATATGCAAAAAACAAAAACACCAAAACAAGTGAATAATGCACAGAAGTTGAACATTTGGAGAGTATGAAAAAAAAATTTAAAGGGTTGTGTTTCAAAATGTTGGATAGTGGTTTGCTTAATGACAGAGCATATGCTAGTGGAAAGAATGTTTTGTGATTCACAGGAGGGGAGATCTGGTGCAGGTCTGGGATCCTCTTCTTCATAAAGATCATTGAAAAGACATATAATCTAAAGTGTCTTCCAACCCAGAGTCAGAGTCAGAGTCAGTGGCTAAAATTAAAGTGATAGAATTCATAGCTGTGTGAAGTTGCTTCCTAGTAGAGAGGTGCTTAAATATTGTTGGTAGAAAAGGTTGTTTGTAGAAGGTTTAGGTGATGAGGGGGTAGTAAGAATTTTCCACCAACTGAGCAGATGGGGTGTGTAAATAGAAAAAAATGTTATGTGTTTGCCACAAAAATTAAGTATCATAGAGTGAAGAGATACATAAAGATGAGATAAAATTTTATGTGTTTTCCACCAAAATTAAGTATCATAGAGTGATGAGATACGTAAGGATGGCATTGGCAACTATATTTCATGTGACTTGCTTACAAATTAATCATGGATGTGATGAGTTTGGCATCAGGAATTAGGAGCAGAAATTGGGGTATAAGAGGTGGGATAATGCATTATTGTGGATTCCTTATCCGCTAGCCCTGGGGCTAGTGGATAAGAACTTCTGCAATTAATAATGTCTGATCCCAAGAAAAAAAATTCCTGATCCCTAATTGTGGATCCCTCAACTTTGATACCCCCTATTAAAGATTGACTGAGTAGTGATTAAAATTTCAATTCATGAAATAACTCTGCCAACTCATAATATTCTTATGAAATGGTGATAAATTATATCACAAAAAATTCCCTAATATCAGCAATGTATGTCTTTTAATAAGGTTATCATTTGAAACTCTCAGTATTTGAGGAATATATAGAAATTTAAAAAGCATAAATTAATTTTATTTTACTTTTATTCATACTTTTGAATTTGAAAAGCTCAAAAACTGGATTAAAATCTACTATCATCAGAATTGGACTATGTTCAAGAAATATATCCAAATGATATTTAAAATAATAGTTCTTAGTATAAATAAGGTGTGAGTCTCCTATATTGAGTCAGAAATCAGGAAAAAATACATTCCTATATTTGAACTCTTTAGTTGTGTTTGTTTTTGACTGAATTCTGAAAAATAAATTTTAATAATTTTGATGGTTAAATGGGTTTTTTAGATAACTTAATTTAACTGAAAATAATAATAATGCATAATCAAAAATTTGTAAATTTAAATCAAAGAAAAAATCAGTTTATACAGCCCAAAATTAAAAATAAAAGTTTCAAATTCTGAGTTGACAGGAGTTTTCAACAAAATCAGTCAGTGATTGTGTTTTATATGTTTTACAAAACAATTAATGGAATAATTAAGCAGGTTAAAAGTGTTATGTTTGTAATAATTAATAAAATTTTCCATCCTTTTTTTAATCAATTTCAATTCAAAATTAACATTGAATTATCTTTCATTAAAAAATACTATTAATCAATCTGATTCTTAAGCTCTCCTTATTTTTTTTCTATTAATTGTGCATTAAAATGGCACTATACTTTCAGTAAAGATCTATCCATCCTTAGAAAAGAGCGCAAGCTTAGTTCAAAGTAAATCTCAGTATGAGTTCAGTATGGGTTCAGTGTGAGCTCCATCTGAGTTTCATCTGACTTCAAGTTGAGGACTTTCTGGCAAGTCCCCCCCAAACATGGGTGGTGATAGGTGTTTTCTCTCAAGTTTTTCTTCAAATTCTTATGTCAAGGCCTATAACTAGTACTACAGTATTTTCTACACTAGCTTTGATGATTATGATGATGATGTAAGGAATAATCTTCTTAACTTGAGACTCAGGGACACCACTCAACTCAACTATGAAATGCAAGGACAACTTTCCACTATGGCTTAGAATCCAGAAGATAAACTCTACCTGCTAAGAAACCATTACAACACAATTTTGAATGACCTCATTTTTTATAACTATATCAAGAAAGAAAAGAAAACTTAAAAATTAGCTATAATTAGTATCATATAAGATATTAGTCAGTTTAAAAGAGTATAATATGATACCATAATTGATGATAATATTGATCAAGAGAAAGATAGAAAGAAGTGTGAATGTCACAGTCAATGTATACTCTCAATGATCATCAGTATAGGTCAAAAAGTAAAAAAGGTTTCAATAAAGTTTCAGATAACTAACAGCAGAAAAAAATATGGGCATCTTATAGCAGGTGCCAATCCCTATCTTTGATTTAACTCAATTTCAGCTCAGCTGTAATTCTTCTAGATAGACTGTGCACTGAACTATGAGCACACTAGCTTTCACAACATCAGATCAAATTTACTCTTAAATCAAAACTTAACATAGGAATTGGCACCTTCTAGAAGGTGCCACATTATTATTTTCAGGGTAAGTTTATAGAAGTATGTATTAACACATGTCTACATGTGTATAAATTTAAGAAAATGAGTGACATCTAGTAACATATTCATGTGGTATTCAATAGGGAAAAGCTAGTTGGAACCATCATACACATCAACCATATATTATTTTTGGAAAAAATGAACCTTATATCATTTTTATGCATAGTAAACATATGAAACACTGAGCTGTTTAAGAACTTCCTATATATATGTCTTTTATTATGTATTTTTTTATACTGTTTTTTTTGTTTTTACTGTTTTTATGTTGTTATTAAGTAAAAGTACAGTTTTATTTGTTACAAATGCTCTTCATACTCTTGTAAAAGATCCCAGTAAGACATTAAATGATTAATACAACATTAATGTCTCTAAATTGAATTATTAATAATTGAGTGAGGCTGGAGAAGCATCTAAAGCCTTTGTAACAACCTAAAGTGCCACTCTTATTTGTCTGGTTTGAAAAATAGATTAAATTAAGAAAAAAAGAGACTAGTAAAAATAACTTCATGAGTATATTTTAGTCACTTCTACATTCCTTTACATTCCTACAATTCCAGAATTGAGGTCTAAAGGTAGAAGTTATATCTTTAGATTTAGATCAGTCACACTGAAACAAAAGTGATAACTTTAAAACAAGATGAGTCACATCAAAAAGAAGCAAAACATAAAAATAGGAAAAAATAAAAAACTAGTACAAAAAGATGCATAATAAAAAAACATAGATATAGGGAGTCTTTAAACAGCTAACAGCATATACCTTTGTGTTGTTAAATGGCTTTGGTATGCATACTTTACTGATATTTGAGGCTTTTTTTAACCTCCTTGAATTAAAAACCCCTATTAGCTGGGGAATTCAGAATTTACTCTACCCTGTTAACTAAAGCTAATGAAATCATTTTGACCTCATTTGGTAATTTGATATTTTTCCACAAAATTTTCTTCACTGCACATTGTAGCTGAAGATCATTCTTACATGTCATTACTTAAGTAAAATAAAAACATTTTTTATTTTAATGCTCCCCTATTAATACACAATTATCCCTTTTAATATCATATCCCATATCCCACCTCTCCTTGTAGCCTTAAATTCATTTTAAAGCAATGAACTCAACTTATCCTAAGAAAAATAAATCTCCCAATTGGAATCACCAATAAGAAGAGCAGTTAGAAACTTTTTGGGTTCATTTTAGAAAATAACCTGAATACAAAACTTACCAATTTTGAGAAACCTTTTAGGAGAAAATTGAAGAGCACTTTAACCAATAAAGTAGTGTACACTACTTGGAAATTGATCAAATAAAAAAATATTAGCTTCTGCTTATAAATATTTTTTAATTTAATTTAATTTTACCTATTTATCCCTGTCAATATATATTTCAGTCTCTCAAAATTGAAACCCCAAATTTCAGCTCTATTTACTACTCAATTGAGAGTGATCCTCCCAGTGGAACATCACCAACTGACTGGATCCAAGCTTCTCTTACTCTTTATCAAGATAAACAAGAATAGCTTTTAAAATTCTTCAAAATTGGAAGATAAAACCTTTTCTTCAAAGTATTAAATTGAGCCCACCAAGGTTTCAGATGGTGACACTTTCGACTTGACTGGTAATGAGAGTAGTAGAGATGAAGACTTACCCAATGAGTCACCAAAACCATCTCTAGCTTCAAGTGGTTTCAAAGCATGTCCAATTGAGATTGAAACAGCCAAAAAAATAGTTTTATACTGAACACCTTTTAGTTGTGCTCTTCGAGCTGGATAGGGATTCATTTGGGAAAGCCTAGGAAGATAAGGAGATAGAAAAGTGTCTTACCCCTAAATGGTGTATTATCTCCTTGCTTCCATAGGTTGTAGTGTATCTTTCTCCCCAACATAAAGATGAGCTGAAAGTATAAGGTGAGTTTTTTTCCTTTATATTTTGGTAATTATATAGATTTTCAAGCATTAATTAGTTTCTCTTTCTTCCTGAGTGTTAGATTTACTAATCATATGCCCCTTTTAATGCATTGTTTTCCTCTCATTGGTGCACCATAAATTTCCAGTTTCAGGCCTCACTTTGTATTCCTCAAAGCCCTACCTTGTAATAAAAAAGGGGGCTTCAAGTGGTGTGTATCTCACCATTATTTATCTTTGAAATTTAAATTCCAAGTCTCCTTTAAAATTTCTTCCCTGATATTGTGTCCATTAAATACTCATCTCTCTTTGGAATTAAAATCACATATATCCCTTACACTCTTTTCTCTGTTATTGTGTCTCTCCATTTATCATCTCTTTTTGTGTGCTCCTCTTTTACTCATATCTTTTTGCATCTCCCTTTTATCAGTAATGTATTTTTTTCCTGAGGGTTCTCTCATTTTTCATGTAAAAAATTTAATATAGATTTGATTAAAAACATAAATTTTTTTTTTCTATTTAAGATATTGAAGCTTATATTCCAGAAAAAATTCATATGTTGAAATAAATTTTATATAAAATTTTTTACATTAATTGTATATACTTCTGATTCACTTTCCTTTTCATACCTCTTAATTAACTCTAGAAGCCTATTTATGTGCCTTTAGGTCTTTTTGAAGTTGTAGGTGCAAGCTTAAATTATGTAACTTATTATTTCAGCAGATGTAGTTTAAAAAGGTATCTGAAGTTACCAGTTCAAAATATTTTCTAATTATTTTACCATTAATAGAGTCATTTGAAAGGTATTGATTGCTTGCTGACTTTAGCTCAACCGCCATGTTGTGGATAATCATACAGCATGTCATGACTTCTTTTACAGAATCTGTCAGCCAGAAACTATGATTAAGGGAAAATAAATCAGGAGGATTTTACTTATGACATAAACTTAATAAGTTTAATTCAGATTTATGATACTTAAGATAAGTCTAAGCTTGAGGGACAATGTTTTGTGTCAGGATGAGTTCAAGTACAGAAATGTTAGTAGCTTGATTAGTCACTTGTCTAGAAGATTTAAATGGTCCAGTATAAATAGTGTTTTCAGGCTGAGATCAAGTACAGAGAAAAGAAATAGCTTGAATAGTCAGCCTTCCAGAAAATTTTAATGGTCCTATATGAATACTGTAGTACAAATCCAATAAGTATTAAAATATAACTCAATATAAGGGTCTCAGTAATTTCAATCTCACTAATTATATATGGGTTACAATCTTATAGTTTGTAGAAAAATAGATGTAATAGTTCAGATAATATTCAAAGACTTTATAAGTACTATATATGTGTATTGTAATTTCATTGGTTATATATTTTGACTATTATGATAAAGAATGTAGAAAACAAGACCAAAACCCCCTCCTTTTATACCCAATAACCCCTCCAATGAACCCCTTGATTTACCAGTCCTATACATGGCTAATGATGCCTCATTCTAGAAAATAAAACTTTTTAAAAACATAAAGAGTGAACAATAACATAATTAGAATGATATCACCCACCAAAATCCTGTAGTAATAGGGATAATCCATAAAAAATAAAGAATAAGCAAAAAAGAGAATATATGCATGTAATATCTTAAAAAAAGACTAAAAAAAGAAATAATAACACTAAATATTACACAATATTAAGTGGGATAAACATTAGAAATGATGGGCCTAATTATAACAATATAATATGTGAAATACCTATCCAAAAACAACCAACATTGAAAGAGAAACCACTGAAAACCCCCCAAAAGGGCATGAGATGTGGGGTAACTACATGCAGTCCTTGGAAGGCGCTTGCATGGGTAAGTCCTTGACTAATTTAGGCAAATTTAAGTGTGGTAGTGAATTAAAGGCCCCAAGCTTGAGGTTATAAATGAAAGTAGTGCATTTAATAAGATCAATGCACCTATAATTGAATATGGACACCAAATAAGTACCTGTTGCCTATTTTAGTGTGTTTCCACACAGTGGGCTTTGAATTTGGGGTAATTATAGTGTGAAAAAGCTAAATTTTCAAAAAATGAAGCTATTCACACAGGAAAAATGCAGGCAGTATGTGGCCAGTACACAGAAGCCATTTCTGACATAAAAAACACCAAATTTTAAAAGTGTTATTTCTATGCATTTGAGTAGCCAAATCAATAGTCCTTATTAAGAAAAATTGTTCTTTCAAGGCGCATTTTTAATATTATTAAACTTATAGTCCATATATTCAACTTTTAAGTGATTTAAAGTGCATTTCTTGTTTTTCACATAAAAAAATGAAAACAGCAGCTATAAGTCTACTTAAAAATTATGTAGCCTTATATTTAAGGCTCTTAAGATTACCCTAAAATCTTTCAACTGAATATTTAACACATAAGACTTATAAAAGGTGTATATATGCGTGTATATAAGGTGTTATAATGGCATATATTTTATTTTATCATAATTTTTACTTATGTATACAGCTTGTGTACTTTTATTTATTGTTCCCATGCATATTAAATGTTTTTAACATAATTTATAAGAGATTTTTACTCAGTCCTGGGGATATCCAGGCTGAAACTTGCCCACCCAAAAAAAAAATTAAAAAAATGATATGTTATACATTTTTTTTTATTTCATTTTTCAGGTATTCAGGAAATTCTGTAGCATTAAAGATTAATTCTTTAAATAAATAAAAAATAGTAAAATATTATGAATACTGTTTTTTAACTTCTTAGCTGGTTTAACAGGTTTTTTATTTCTTTTTAAATTTTTTAAGAAGGGAGGATAGATTAGAAATTTCTTTTTCAAGTATCCATTTATCAAATTTGTTTGATTTTCCCTTATATCTTAATAAATACTCAGTTCCTTTCTCTTTAGTAAGGATTATTTTCTTGAGTATTTTTTCAATCTCTTTTTTCCCACAATTTCTTCAGGTTGCTTTTTAGGCAGCCCTCTTCTTTTTGGAAATAAGTTAGGATCATTTGCATGGTAAGGTTTTAATAATGAGATAGGGAAAACTGAATGTTTCTTATAATATGGGGAATATAATATGACTTCTACTTCATTATTACCAACCATTTTTTTGACTAAAAAAGGTCCTAAAAAGATATCTTTTTAATTTAAAATTACCTTATAAGTTAAAATGTAGTGTTGAAATAAGGACTTCATTTCCTTTTTTGAATTTAAATTCTTTATGAGACTTATACCACCATTTCTTTTCATATTCAAATTCTCTTTGAATGCATTCTTCTTCATGCTTTCTACACATTTGTTGAATATGAATAAAGGATTCAGTACCAGGGTGTATTTCTAACCTTGGTAATTTGTTTAAATGATTTACTGGGGTATTTGGTACATATCCCAGCCAGAGTTCAAATATTTTTTCTCTGTCACAGAATTAGTTGTGCTATTATAAGGAAATTCAAGGTCAGGAATTAATGTTACCCAGTCATGTGTAAATTTCTCTTTGTATCTTTATTCTAATCCAAAGACACTATATCTTCTGATCGTATCTTCTAGAGTCTGTATCATTCTCTCAGCCAGCCCATCAGTTTATGGATGGTGTGCGGTAGACAGTTTCAATTGACAACCTGAAACTTTCATCAAAGATGTCCAGAGCTCTGAAGTAAATTTAGGGTCTCTGTCAGAGATTATGGCTTTGGGGAACCCAGAAGTATTCATCATTTTAGTCCACCATATTAATTTCAAGTCTTTTGCAGGTACCTATTTATGAGCAGGGATCAATTTACACATTTTTTTAAGTCTATCCACAATCACCCAGAAAGAATTGAAACTTTCTTTTCCTGCTAATGGAAATCCTGTGAAAAAGTCCATTTTTATAATTTCCCATTATGCTTTTGGCTGCTTTTTTTTTGTAAAAACCCAGCTCACTTACCAGTGAATCTTTTTGATTTTTGACAATAGTCACATATTTCAATGTATTTTTTTACATCTTCTTTCATGTTTATCCACCAGACTGTATTTTTAACTCTACTTATTTTTTTGTTAAAATCAAAATGAGCAGCTAAGATTTCATCATGACAAGTACTTAAAATTAACTCTTTCATAGAAGGTGGTATAACTGTTACATTACTTAGCTTTTTCCTGTAATATATGTATCCATCTTAAATTGGAAGTTTACCTTTTTCCAATGCATTTTTATACTTTGGAGTTAAGGTTTTAATTAATGCAATCATAGAGGCATTTGCTGGATCATTTAAGATGGTAGATAATTTAGAAAAATCTTTATCAGATGAATAATTTTCTAATATATTTTACATAAATTCTTTCTCTAAATCCACAATATAACTCCTAAATATATATATTACCTCATTTTAAGGCACATGAGCTGGGTTGTCAGTATCATTTGACAAAGGACTTCTGGATAATAAATCCACATTAGAATGAAATGTTCTTGCTCTATGAGTGTTTTTCATTCTACCTCTGTACTTTTGTACAGCTAGTTGCCATCTAAACATGTGCCTATTAGGTGTTTTCATGTTTAGTAATGATTTTACTGCACTGAAATCTGTTATTAATTCAAGAATCTGGTCTTTCAGATAGTAATGAGGTTTCTCCAGGGCCCACACAATGGCTAAACATTCCAGCTGGGTGGCACCATACCTTAATTCTGTCTTTCTTAAGGTTCTGGATATATAACAGATAACTACTTCAGATAATTGACCATTTATTATCTGTTTTTTCTGTAAAGAAGCACCTAGCCCTGTAAAGCTTGCATAAATATACGAGATAAAAGGGAGGTTAAAATCTGGCAGTCCCAATATTGGAGCTGAAATTAAACATTCCTTTTATTTATCAAAGGCATGTTGTCTTTCATTATTCCAAATGAAAGCCCCATTTTTCCTGATTAATGCTGTTAAAGGAGCTGCAATGGATTGGTAGTTTTTTATATACTGCCTATAATATCCACATATACCTAGAAAACTTTGAACATCTTTAACATTTTTAGGTATACTAATGTTTTTATTGCCGCCACTTTATTCTGGTCAACAAAAATTTGTAAACCAGATACAAAATGTTCAAGTACTTTCAAGGATTGAAATCCAAACTTAAATTTATTTAATGCAATTGTCATGTTAATTTCATCCTTTTTTTGAAATACTCTTTTCAGGTCATTTAAATGTTCATCGTATGTTTTTGAAAACACTATGATGTTGTCAACCTAGGTATCCCCATGAATGAGTATTTCTTATGTTTAAAATAAGATAACCTTAAGTAAATTAAGCTTATAACTTAAAGATAAGTTAAAATACTTATATATATGGTTATAATACATATATATATAATTATTACACTATTATATGACTTATAGTAGTTTAAATAGCTTATCCATAGCCTAATAATACTTATTAAGGTGTTAATGGAGTCATAATATACTTATATTAAGTGATATTAAGTAATTATAGACATACATAAGCTTATATGTATACATAAACCTCATATTCAGTGAAATATGTAGTTATATTATGTATATTTAGGTCTATAAGTGGGTTTTGACCTCTTAATAGCCTATAACCTTTGTTTTTCTGCTTATTTAGGTCATATGGACGTATTCAGTGGACTCATAACACCTAAAAAAGCATATACACCTATTTCAGGCGCATATACCCAGTTTGGCCAACTTAATCTGCTTCCTTGGATGGATTTTCACGGCTTTATGGGTTGGGAGATCATTACTGAGTTAATATGGATGCTTGGGGATGTTATTAGGGGCTTGGAAAGTTGATTTAGTTCCTTTATATTCTTTGGGTTTCATTATATTCTCTTTGGATGAGTTATTTTACCTGTTTCTTTATGGTATCCACTTTTATCTGTTTATTCTATTTATGGTATGGGTCTGTGGTATCATTAATTGTGATGGAGGGTCCTTACTGGAGGTCTGGGTTTTAAATCTTCTTGAAGTGGAAGCCATGGGGAGGTGATGGGCCCTCACAGTGCTGTAATTTTTGGGGATAGCAGTGACATCATCTGGATTGAAGGTCTGTGCACTCCAGTAGATTTTGGTATAAGTAAGGGAGGTTTTGACGTGTTATTAGACATCACCTAATTATTACACATCAAAAAAACATTATAACACAAATATTATCATATAGAAATATATTATAAAGCATCTATAAATTGATATTATCTTTATATAAGCTATAACTATATTTTATTGATCTATTTTCCACCACTGGCATGCATATAAATCCAAGTATTGTGAGTTTCTATTGAGAATAACTATTTTATTAGTCTTCGCCTGAGGTTTAATCACTAAATCATTTATCAATAAGTAGTTGTAAAATTAATATTTACTATTAAATCATACTTAGATACTAGCATACACTGACAGATGTCATCAATATAAACTAAAAGCCATCCTTCAACCATTTCCTGATGAAAAACACTATCAATCAGTTTTTGGAAGAATGAAGGGGCATTTTTTGGGCCAAAAGGAATTCTCACATATTTATATATCCCCATGTGTGTGGTTATGAGTAAGAAGTTCTGAGAATTCTTTTCCACAGAAATCTGGTGGTAACCTTTGTTTCCATCCAGACAGGAAATATATTTTGCACCTTTTAAGGTAGCATGTTTAGAAGCTATCCTTGGAAGAGGGTAAATATCATCTACAGTGAATGTATTCAGAGCTCTATAATCACCGCATAATCTTTCCTTATCTTTTTCATAAGAGATTAATCCTGGTGAAATAACACAATACTTAGGTGTTGTGTCCACTATTTCAACAATACCCATTTCTAACAACATTTTTATGTTGTCTTCAATGTCTTTTCTTTTTGCAGGAGAAGCTGGGTAAGTTTTCATTTTCAAGCTACCAGGAATATTATCCAAATCACAACTTAAAGATATTTTAATCTCATGGTCTTTGACCAATCCTAGTTCATTTGAACCATGTGCAAATGCCATAGGATAAGATTTCATCAATCTGAAAATATTTTTTTCTTCAATTTTTGAGAGTTGAGGACTGAAAGAGTATTTTTGGATTTCATTTTCCAACTCAACCACTTCAGAGGTGGTTCTTCCACCTTGGAGTTATTTTTCTTTAGGAGAAATGGAACAAACTGAATTTTCAGAGCAAATATTTAATTTTCCATTTTAATTCATGCCTATAGTAAAGCAACTATTTTCAGGATCTAGTTTGATTCCAAATTTGGTCAATAAGTCATTTCCAATAATATACCAATCAATACAATTATTATTACCCATTACTACATATTCACATACTGCTCTTACATATCCATTATTATATTTAAAGAATACAGAAGTTTTGTATTTTCCAATTGGATGTAATAATGAACCAAAACTTCTCCAGTTCTTTTTCTGTACTGGTTCCAGTTTTTCCTCATACTTACTATCAAGTTTCATTAATGTATTAATAGAAACTACACTACCTGCAGCCCCAGTGTCAAGAATAGCATTCAGTTCTTTTCCACATATAATAACAGGTGCTCTTATAGGTGTGATTTTGTAAGTATCATGAGTTACATCTTTGATTATTTCAGCTTCCTCAATGGAAGTTAAAGATGTATCTGTATGAGGTATTGCATCATTCAGGAACATAATATCCTGCTCTAATACATATATCTCATTTTAATCATTACTGTAAGAAATTTTAATTTAACAATCCTCACTAGATTCCTCCTTTTCATCTTCATTATTACTTGGTTCATAATCATGTGAGTTTTCAATAACATTTATTCTTTTCTTAAAAGTATGATCTTTATCCCAAGGTTCATTAAATATGTAGCAAGTGTTACTTTCTTGTCTCTTAGGGACAAGGGTAGCTGAAGGTTTTTTTCTCCTCCACTGGTAACTTATTTGTATTAGTTTTTACTACTTCAACATTTTGCTTATAATGATTATACCTGGTTTCATATTTTTGGTTCAATAATATTTCATTGTGTATATTAATAAATCCAGAAGTATCTCTGAGGGTTTCAGCTCTAGCTACAATAATGTCTATGACTGATATAGGCAATTTATATATTATTTTTTCTTTCCGCTCATCATAATCCATTTTTGGATCCATGGCTTTCATGATTTTTATTGAATTCATTAAAAATACCATTGGTTTATCCCCAGCATTTGGATTATATCTGGCTTTCTCATACAATCTTTGTTGAGTGATTCAGAATTTTGGGCCACCAAATTGCCTTTCAATTAGTGCCTTCCATTAATTCCATTAGTAGTTAATTCCCTCACTCAATAAAGATTCACTCAGAAGACTCATCATCAGGCTCAAGATTTACTATATTTGCTTTTATTTAAATATGACTAGTATTGTTCTGGTGATCATTAAAACTATTTACATTGTCATCATGTCAAGACAAATTAAAAATGTTATTTTCAAATGAATAATCTTTTAAATCTTTATCAATTATATTCAATAAATCTCTATCAATATCATTACCTATGATTAATTCATTGTTAGCATCATATAAATGACTCTGGGAAGATGGATGACTTACCAAGGTCTTTTTCCATTTCCTCTGCCTCTCTTTGCCTTTCCTTTGTAAGGGTGATTGCTTGATCCCTGGTGTAGAGGATTGTTGTAGTTCTGGGAGTACCAATCCCATTTCCACTTGCTGAATGTGATCTTTTGATCCTCCTCTTGGGCTTAAGGTATTGCTGTTGAAGGGTTTTCCACTACTTTTGTTGGTTGAGCCCTTAGTTGCACCAGAGCCTGGTTGACTTTTATAAAGCCCTGTGCAGCTTGTTTCTCTAAATTTTTCATTTGGTCCATCATATTGTTGACCTTGATGGCAAGAGTGTTCAGAGGTGTGGAGAGGGAGTGAACTTGTTCTTGTAAGGTATTTTTTGATTTCTTGATTGTTATCTGATATTATAACCATTCCCTTTCTTCCATTGACATTTGTGGGGTGGTGCTGTTTGTAGGGGAGTCCAGTTCCTCAATTTGGACATCCTGTCACATATACCTCAGTTCTAGGTCTTAAGTTATAAGTTTTTTCCTAATTACTCACAATGTCAACATGGTTATCCCACATTTTTACGTGGAATTAAAATCAAATATTTGAAATATGAGTTATCAAAACTGCAAAAATTAGTTTTATCAGTGTTAATAAACACTACTTAAGACAATTTAATTGCTTACTTGAAGGTATTAAGTGAATTTATAAGTGCCAAAAGTCAAATATGCTTTTATCTGGTCACTTGATATAACTGGTCTACAATTTGTAGCCGTGTTTTTATTTTTAAAAAAGAAAATTTGTCAGTAATATTCTTTCTAAATATAAAATGAATTTTACAAACCAATAAAAAGGGATTAGAAGTCCTTTTTAGAAGAAAAACATGTATCATTTTTTATTATCTGTTTTATTATCTGCAAAGATCACAAAATTAATTGGTCTATTGACAGACTCCCACTAAGAACAATTTTTATGTTAAATTAGAGGTAAAATTGTTGATTCAATATCACAATTTTATTATATAACAGGGGTTCTTTTTATGAAATCACTATATAAGTGACCCCAACCTGTTGTAATTATCCAAATATTTCTATAGGGATATTATTTACTTATAGCCTCTTTTTGAATATTTACTTACTGGAAGATAACCAACAGAATTATTGAGTAAAGGTCCCCAATTTTCAGAATGAAATCAAGTACAGAGACAAGAAATATCTTGAATAGTCAGTTGTCTAGAAGATTTTAATGGTACTATCTGAATACTGTAGTAAAAATCCAAAAAGTATTAAAATAAAAAACTAAATATAAGGGCCTCAGTAATTTCAATCTCACTAATTATATATAGGTTACAATCTTATAGTTGGTAGAAAAATAAATGTAATAATTTAGATACTATTCAAAGATTTTATAAGTACTAATGATTTGTATTGAAAATTTATTGGTTATATATTTTGATTGTAATGATAAGGAATGTAGGAAACAAGACCAAAACCCCCTCCTGTTATACCCTATAACCCCTCCAATGAAACTCTTGATTTAAAAGTTCTATACATGGCTAATGACACCTCATTCTAACTAATACGCCTTTCTAAAAACATAAAGAATGACAAATAATATAATTAGAATGATATCACATGCCAAAATCCTGGTGTAATAGGGATAATCCCTCAAAATAAAGGAGTAAGAAAAAAAAGAGAGTATATGCGTGTAATATCTTAAAATAAAAGACTAAAAAAAGAAAGAATAAAACTAAATATTACAAAATATTAAGGGGGATCAACAGTAGAAATGATGGGGCTAATTATTTCAATTTACTATGTGAAATCCCCATCAAAAAATGACCAATATTGGCTGAGAAACCACTGAGAAACCCAAAAAAGGAAGTGAGATGTGGGGTTACTACATGCAGTCCTTGGAAGGCACTTTCACGGGTAAATCCTTGACTAATTTAGGCAAATATAAGCTTTGTAGTGAATTAAAGGCTCCAAGCTTGAGGTTATTGAGGAAATTAGTGCATATAATAAGGTCATTGCACCTATAATTAAATTAGGACACTAAATTAGAACCTGTTGCCTATTTTAGTGTTTCCCCGCAGTGGGCCTAGAATGTGGAGTAATTATAGTGTGAAAAATCTAACTTTGTTTAAAATGAAGCTATTCACATGGGGAAAATGCAGGCAGTATGTGGCCAGTACACAGAAGCCATTTCTGGCATAAAAAACACCAAATTTAAAAAGTATTATTTTTATGCATTTGAGTGGCCAAATCAATATTCCTAATTAAGAAAAATTGATCTTTAAAGGCACATTTTTAATATTATTAAATTTAATGCACATATATTCAACTTTTAAGTGATTTAAAGCTCATTTCTTGTTTTTCACATAAAACAATGAAAAAAACAGCTTTAAGTCTACTTAAAAACTAAGTAGACTTATAGTTAAGGTTCTTAAGATTACCCTAGAATCTTAAAACTAAATATTAATCACATAAGACTTATAAAAGGTGGATATATGCATGTATATAAGGTGTTATAAAGGCATATTGTCATGCGCCACGTGACACTTGAGGCAAAAGCAGCTCATTAAATCAATAATATAGAGGTCTAAATCCATACTCGAAGCGCAGAAAGAAATTCTCCATGGTAACTGTGACTTTCCTTTGTGTACTCACTATTCAACTGCGCTAGTCTAAACTCTAAATCTAAATTAGTCAATCTCTCAATAGTGTGTCTTAGTCTTTTTCTCAATAAGCAACCCACAGCGCAATAGTCAATGTAATAGTACGCTAACAGGTTTATTAAGAGTCTGTGAATTATTAAAAAGGGGTAGTGAGAATGGACGGAATGGTTAGTGGAGGATTAAGGGGTTAACAGATGTTAGTGAGGAGGGTCCAGGTGTAACAGGTGTATTTTAATGGTCTGTGGTGTGCGGAATAGTAGTTGGGTATGAGGTCAATGCAAGGAGGAGTAAAGGATAGAAAAGGATTGGGTTTTTGGTTTGACATTCTTTAGAATTAAATTATAAAACGTATTTATAGCTAATAGTGGTAAAGCTTTAAAGATAACCATTATTATTGTATCTTTCCTTATTTTCTCAATAATCATTTCTAAATTTAAATCTTTGATTGTTGAGTGTTACAACCCTTTGTGAGATTCTAAGAATATTAGTATTAATTTAAATATATATTGAGATTCTTCTCGAATATAACTCAAAGCAGTAGCCCTTCCTTTGAGTCATCTTTGAATCACTTCCTCGAATCATTCCTCTGAGCTTCAAAGATGTCTCTAAAACCCCTCATCTCACTTTCAGGAACATCCTCAACCTTGTGCATAGGTTGTCCGGTGACAGTATAATTTAATTCTCCGTAGTTCTCATTCTTTGTACTACTACGTCCCTTTTCAGGTGTTTTCTAAAACTCTTAAATGGCACCTGTTCAACGCACTCCTCCTATGGGCGCTACTACTAGAGCTCGCGCCAGAGGCATGCCAACAGCCACACGGCCTGTTTCCCGCACTCACTCCTTGGAACCACTTGACCTAATGGAACAGCAACATTCAGTCCAATCTGTAGAAGACATCCCACAGGATTTTGATGATTCTAGTGATGATGAAGAAGGAGAGGATACAATGCACAAGGCACCATCCGCCCCTGCTACTCACCCTTCTAGTCAACCTTTGGAACCTGGACCATCTAATTTGCTGGAGGACTTCATGAGACTTTTCATGAACACCCTTTCCAATACAACGTCTTCGGAGGGATCTAAATTCAAAACTCCTTCCATGAAATCTCCTTATAAATTCGATGGAGAACATCCAGACAGATTGCAGCCCTTCTTGCAAACCTGCAAACTCCTGTTCCATAATGACCCTCGAACCTTCAATAACGACAGATCAAAAGTTGTTTACACTTCTTCATTCCTAGCCGGGAAAGTAGCAAGCTGGTTTGAGCCTTATCTTCTAATTCTCTCTTCGAAAGAAACCCACTTACTTATTAATAACTGGGAAAAGTTCAAAGACCAACTCTTCACGTTGTTTGGTGACCCTAATGAAACTGAAAACGCAGAAATTGAACTTGATTTTCTTCGCATGAGTGATAATGGTAAAGCCTCTGAATATATTTCGAGCTTCAGAGCACTTCAAACTCAAGTAGGTTGGAATGATGCTGCCCTTAAGTATCATTTCAAAAAAGGACTTCCTTCGAGGATTCTGGATCAATTAAATCTTCACGGTCAGAAGATGACTACTTTAATGGATTTAATGGACCAAACCCTTGAACTTGACGGCGTTTACCAAGGAGGACTTCAACATCGTCTATACGCCAACAAATCTCCAGGCCTAAATTTTAAATTGGGACCTTCTTCACACCCACGGACAATTCAATCCTCCTTGACTCAATCCAAACCCAATAAGGGAAAGGACAAACCTCGACCTAAAAGCTCAACCCCAGGCAATATCAGCAAAGTACTGGATCCTAAAGGGGAACTTAAAGAAGCTGAGAGGAAGAGACAAGCAGATAATGGGTTATGTATGTATTGTGGGGGTAAGCACAAGCTGGAAGATTGTGTAAAATTGAAGGAAAGAGAAGGTACTAGTTCAAAGTCAAAAAACTAGTAGATAGTTTACTTGTGTGCAAAGCAAACTATCTTATCTCTCCCAGTGCACAGAACCTCCATGTCTTAAGGACTGGAGTTGCCTTAAATCGCTTGAGATTCATTCTTTTTAAGGAGGATATCCCCTTCAGTTGTCTTATAGACTCTGGAGCTTCAATTTCTTTTGTCAGTTTATCTTTTTCCGAGAAGTTACAACTGAAATTTACAGATATCAATCAAACTCCAATCTACTTGGTTGAACCAGAGGAACCCAAATATTGGGTAAGTAAGAAAGTTTTATGGGTTTTCAACTTTCCAAACTTTCCCCCCTTTGAGTGGGAATTGTCGGTCTTGAACGCCCCAAGGATGGACGATACCATTCTTGGCCATGACTTTCTAACGCATTGGAATCCTGAAATTGATTGGACACGGGGATTGATCACCCCATGCACTAAGTATATTTCTGATTCTTCAATGCAGGTCAATAGGGAGTTAAACAACCTGCCTGACAATGTCCTGCTAGAGGAAAAATCTCTGCCAGATGACTTGCAAGCATCTGATATTTCTCTAAATGAGCAATTGGCTAACCCTTCTAGCTTGATGACTTTACTCAAAGAGGATTTAAGTTGCCTCGAAGTAATTGAATTCTGCTCTCTCAATTCTGGTCTTCCCTTGACAGATTCTCTCAAAGATGATGAGGACGACCAAATCAACATTGAAGCCATTAAATCAACTCTACCGGAAATCAATCATGATTTCCTCGATGTTTTCTCAATCTGCAAGGCTGATAAGTTACCACCTCATTGACCCTATGACCATCAAATAGAGTTAATAGGTCCAGTACCTCCGGCAGGTCCTGTCTATTCTTTGTGAAAGAACAAATCTCAAGTTCTTCGAGACTACATTTCAGAGAATATATCCAAAGGTTTTATCAGAGCCAGTAAATCTCCAACTGGCTCCCCTGTTCTTTTTGTAAAGAAGAAGGATGATAGTCTTAGGTTGTGTGTTGACTATAGAAAGCTCAACACAGTCACTAAGAAGAATGCATATCCTGTTCCTCCTATGTCATTACTTCTTACCCTTTTCAATGGTGCTAATTTCTTTTCTAAAATTGATCTTAGAGGCGCTTATAATCTTATTCGCATTGCAGAAGGTCATGAACAACTGACTGCAATGCACACTAGATTTGGTAGTTTTGAATATTTAGTTATGCCTTTTGGATTGTGTAACGCACCATCAACTTTTCAAACTTTTGTTAATGAAATCTTCTAAGATGTTGTCGAACAATTTGTTTCTGTCTATTTAGATGATATTTTAATTTTCTCGAAGACACTGGATGAACATATTCATCATGTTCAACAGGTTCTAAATTGACTTTGAGATCATGGTCTCTACGCCAAGCACAATAAATGCGAATTCCATCTTAAATCAATTGATTTTTTGGGTTTTACATTGTCCACTGATGGTTTAGTCATGGACGACAAAAAGGTCCAAAAAGTCATGGAATGGCCTGAGCCCAAAACCATTAAATCCCTCCAAGGATTTTTGGGTTTTGCAAATTTCAATAGAAGATTTATTAAAGATTACTCTAAAACTATTTCCAATCTTACTTATCTTCTTAGAAAAGATATTCCTTTTGTTTTTACTTCTACAGCACGAAATGAATTTGAAGCATTGAAGACAGCGTTCACCACAGCTCCAATTCTTCAACACTTTGATCCTTCTGCTTCGACAATTGTCGAGACAGATGTGAGCGATTATGCTATTTCAGGGGTCATTTCTCAATTAAATCCTGAAACAAAATTGTTTCATCCTGTTGCTTTTGAGTCACACAAACTCATTGCGGCAGAACTAAATTATGAAATTCATGACAAAGAGCTTTTAGCTATTATTCATTGTCTTAAAAAATGGCGCTCTTTTCTTCTCATCTTAGATAGTCCTTTTCAAATTTTAACAGACCATAATGCTTTGAAATACTTTATGTCTTCCAAAGTGCTAACCAGGCGTCAAGCCAGGTGGGCTGAATTCCTGTCTGAATTTCCTTTTTCTATTTACTATCGCCCAGGTAGGAACTGCATTGTCCCAGATATCTTGTCACGTTGGGAAAACGTTTACCCACAGCGGGGGGACGCATTTGCTGACAAAAACCCAGCAAATGTGAAATCAATCTTCAACGAATCAATGTTAACGACTCATCAACTTAATTTGATGACAGTTCAAACCTTTCAAAATCCACTATCCAACATCCTCAAAGCTCAGTCAAAGGACAATTATTGTTTAGGGTTAAAAGACAAAATACTCTCAAAGCAAGGGGCCAAAAGATTTAGAATTGAATCAGGTCTATTAGTTTTCGAAGGTAGAGTAGTCATACCCAACAACAATGAAATAAAATTATGGATTTTCAATAGTCGACATGATTCTCCATTAGCTGGTCATTTTGGGGTTGATAAAACCTACCAGCTAATAGCAAGGGATTTCTTCTGGCCAGGTTTGACCAGGGAAATCAAGGCCTATATAAAAGCTTGTTACAAATGTAATAGGAATAAGGCTCCCCGTCACCGAAAGCATGGGTTGCTTCAACCACTTCCTATTCCCTCTAAACCTTGGGAATCTTTATCGATGGATTTCATTTCTCAAGTTCCTCTTTCTAATAATTTTGATGCTATATTAGTAATAGTAGATAGATTTTCAAAAATGTCTATTTTTATTAAAACCACTACTACTGCTATAGCAGAAGATTTGTCAAAATTGTTTCTAGAATATGTATTTTCCAAACACGGCTTACCTAATGTTATTATTTCAGATAGAGGCTCATTGTTTGTATCCACATTCTGGACTCAACTGTGTTGACAACTCAATATCACGAGGAACCTCTCCACAGCCTATCACCCTGAAACCTATGGGCAAACAGAAAGGGTCAACCAAATCCTCAAACAATACGTTTGAATGTATGTCAGTTACCAACAAGACGATTGGACCACATGGTTACCATTGGCCGAACTTGCTTATAATAACTCAACTCATTCTTTGACACAACAATCTCCTTTCAAAACTGTTTATGGAAGATATCCTCGATTCAACTCAATCCATGTAGGAACTAATCATCCTGCGGAACATTATCTTTGAACCATATCACGACTCCAAAAGGAACTTAAATCAAATTTGGAATTAGCGATTCGAAGGTACAAGGAACAGGCCGACAAACATCAACAATCTGCTCCTTCTTTTAAACCAGGCAAAAAAGTATGGCTCAACGCCCAAAACATTCGAACAACTTGACCATCAAAGAAACTGGCTGAAAAACGCTTGGGAGTATTCAAAATCGACTCTGAAGTCTTTAAAACTGCATTTCAACTCAAGCTACCTCCTAAATGGCAGGCTATTAACCCTGTTTTCCACGTATCTCTCCTGGGACTAGCTCTAGAAACATACCCGGGCAAGAACCAACCTCCTCTGGAACCGGTCGAAGTAGAAGACCATCTAGAGTGGGAAGTAAGTTTTATCCTTGATTCAAGAATGCGCAAGGGGAAACTTCAATACCTTGTGGAATGGGAAGCCTTCCTTGATGACACAGACAAAACATCCTGGGAACCAGCCATTAATGTTTCTAACGCCCCTGAACTCCTAAAATCTTTTCATCTTAAATATCCTTTAAAACCAAATCCTTAAAACTCTCTTTATTTTATTTTTTTCTTCTCTCTTTTTTCTTTTCTTTCTCTTTTTTGTTCTTCTCTCTAAAAATCTAAAACATCTTTACTTCTAAAATTTCCTTATTTTGTTTTCTTTCTTCTTTCTTCTTTTCAAAAGTTTTTTCAACCTTCTTTAAAATAAATAAATTAAATTAAAATAAAATTAAAATAAAATAAAATAAAATTATTAAAAATAAAATTTAAAACAAAATAAATAAAAAAATTTTCATAAAGACTTTTTTTAAATTTCTTTAAATTTTCTTTTCTTTTTTCTTTTTCAATTTTCTATATACATTCTTTCCTTAAAAATTCTTTTCTTCGAACTATCAAAATGTTTTTTCACAAACGCAACACAACCATTTTCTCGAACTTCACTTCAACCGATAAATCTCTCTTTTAAAAATTCTTCAAACAAATTACTTCTTTTCTTTCAAATTCTCTTTTCAAAGTCTTTTAAAAATTATTTATTCTCTTCTCTTCTTTCTTTCATTTCAAATAACTAAAATTCCTTAAAACTTCAATAAATAAATTTTCACAAATAACAATTTTTTTCTTTCATTAAATTTTCATTTCCAACAAAATTATTTCAATTAACTATTTCTTTTTTTTACTTAAATTTAAACTAAAACTCCTTCAATTAAATATTTTTTCTTTTGTTCTTTCAAAATTAAAAACAAAATTTTATTTAAATCTTTTTCTTTCTTTTTCTTTTTCTCTAAAAATCTTATATAAAAATGAAATTTTAAAATTTTAAATAAAACAACGAAATAAAAAATAACTAAAAATACACATTGCTTCTACTTTTCTTTTTTCTTTCTTTACCTTTTTTTCCTTCCATTTTAAATTTTCTCCTTTATTTTCACTCAAACCAATCCCTTCATCTTCTCCAAAATCAACCTTATCTTCTTCATACATTTTTCAAAAACCTCCTCCTCTCCTACTGGTACCACTTCCCCAATTTCCAGTAGTTCTTTGGCCACGTCAAAGGAAGCAGCATCAATAATCTTATCGACTTCATCGCTTAAATCTTCAATAAACTTGGTTTGTCAACCTTGTCAAGAGTCTCTTCATTATCCTCCCTTGAATCAACCACTTGTTGATTTGCCTCGACTGGTAGCAATGGCGCAGCTTCCAAAATTGGAACTTCTGCAATGACATCTGGATTCTAAAACAAGATCATCAGTAACATAATTTCTAAAACAATAGAAGAATGGACTTACTTCGAATATGGGGTCAGCCTCTAAGAATAATTTTGGAGTAACCTCCACCACCACTTCTTTCTCTTCCTCGTCATCTTCCATGACCATCCTCCATTTTTTTGGTGTCCCCCTTGAAATGGGGACCTCCACCAACTCATCCACCTCCTCTTCTACCCTTTGTTTACCCATGGCGCAAGTTACCCAGGACGTCATATTATCCTCGACTTCCTCCTCAGCTGCTTCTGATTGGTCATCCCCGACCAACCCGTCCCATATGTCTTCAACCACTTCTTTTGTTTTTGGTATCACCCAATATTTGGTTTTCGTGAATCGATGCTTGATGTCTGCATTTTTTGACAAGGCATCACACACCACCCGTCTCCAGCAGCAAAACTTGCACTTCTGGCAAGGACCTCGTGACACCGTACTTTCAACGCAAAAATACTCCATCAATTTGCAGGCCATGCAGGCCTGGGAATATTGCCACGTTACAATTCCCCCATCCACTTTAGGGTGTGGAGGCATGGGAGTTGGTGTAGGACAATTCAACATAGTAAATTATAAAGTAATTAAAATAAAAGGGGAGGGAAACTAGTGTGGGAAGTATGTCTCACACTCAACGGAGCTCGTGTTTTTATACCCGGGCATCTGTCACACGCCACGTGACACTCAAGGCAAAAGCAGCTCATTAAATCAATAATATAGAGGTCTAAATCCATACTTGAAGTGCAGAAAGAAATTCTCCATGGCAACTGCAACTTTCCTTTGTGTACTCACTATTCAACTGCGCTAGTCTAAACTCTAAATCTAAATTAGCCAATCTCTCAATAGTGTGTCTTAGTCTTTTTCTCAATAAGCAACGCACAGCGCAATAGTCAATGTAATAGTACGCTAACAGGTTTATTAAGAGTCTGTGAATTATTAAAAAGGGGTAGTGAGAATGGACGGAATGGTTAGTGGAGGATCAAGGGGTTAACAGATGTTAGTGAGGAGGGTCCAGGTGTAACAGGTGTATTTTAATGGTCTGTGGTGTGCGGAATAGTAGTTGGGTATGAGGTCAATGTGAGGAGGAGTAAAGGGTATAAAAGGATTGGGTTTTTGGTTTGACATTCTTTAGAATTAAATTATAAAACGTATTTATAGCTAATAGTGGTAAAGCTTTAAAGTTAATCATTATTATTGTATCTTTCCTTATTTTTTCAATAATCATTTCTAAATTTAAATCTTTGATTGTTGAGTGTTAAAACCCTTTGTGAGATTCTAAGAATATTAGTATTAATTTAAATATATATTAAGATTCTTCTCGAATATAACTCAAAGCAGTAGCTCTTCTTTCGAGTCATCTTCGAATCACTTCCTTGAATCATTCCTCTGTGCTTCAAAGAAGTCTCTAAAACCCCTCATCTCACTTTCAGGAACATCCTCAACCTTGTGCGTAGGTTGTCCGGTGACACATATATTGTATTTTATCATAATTTTAACTTATGTATACAACTTGTGTACTTTTATTTATTGTTCCAATGTATAGTCCATGTGTTTAAAATAATTTATAAGTACTTTTTTCTCATTCCTGGGGATATCCAGGCTGATAATTGCTGTCTAAATCCAATTAAGTATTGAAATATAATTCAATATAATGGTCTCAGTAATTTAATCTTACTTAACATAAATCTTTTACAGCTTACAGTTGGTAGAAAAATAGAGACAATGATTTAAAAAATATTTAAAAGACTTTAACACTATTAAAGAATATGTATTATAATTAATATGTTTTATGTTTAAAATTTAATGTAAAATAATGTAGAATAATAGGCCAAAAACCTCCTCCTTATATACTCTTGAATTCCCAATGTTCCCTTTTATTTTCCTAGTCCTCTTCACGGCTAATGATGCTCCATACTAGCACTTCAACATGCCTATCAACCCAAAGCATTTCTCATAACAAGACAAGAATCATATCACATGCCAATATACAATAATAACATGGGTTAACCCATCAAAATATAGTAATAACAAAAAAGAAAGTATATGCATGAAATTCTTAAAATAAAAGACTAAATAAGGGAATAAAGGACGTAAAATAAACTTTTAATTCAATATTTTCCACAGTATAAAGTTAGACACTAATTATAACAATTTTTTCATCAAATTCTCATTTAAAAATAACCAATATTTCTGGAGAAATCTTTGAGAAACCCAAAATAAGACTTGAAATGTGGGGTGACTGAATGCAAACTCTTGGAAGTTGCTTTCATGGGTAAATCCTCAACTAAATATGGAATTTTAAGTGTGGTTGTGAAATCTGGGTGCCAATCTTGAAATTATTAATCATATTAGTGCATATACTGAGTTCAATGCACTAATGATGAAATTAGGACACCAAATTGTAGCAGGGTGTCAGCCTGTAGAGCTCCGGAAAGAACCATGATTGCATTTCTTACCTGTTGCGCAGTGTCAGCCTGTAGAGCTCTGGAAAGAACCAGAGAGAAGGAGACACCACCACTACAGAATACATACATTTACACATAACTAAGTACATAGTCCTAGTGAATTAACATTCCCCCCACTTAGTTATGATAAAATATTACTGACATATCCCCATTCACATATAACCAACTCAAAAAAAAAGGAAATTAAAATGAAAATATAACAAAATAAAGTAAGGAAAAAGAAAGAGAAGAGAAAGATAACCCCATTACCACATACATACATCTTTCCTTCTAAGCATTTTCAGAGATGGGCACAGTCATTTTGTGAGTATATCTGCACACATTTGAGCAGTGGGAAGCCATTCTAACATTTCTTTTTTTATTAAGAGCTGTTTATTCACAATATAGAAACACCTATCCACATGCCGTATCCTCTTGTTTCCCGGATGGTCATTTGCATTGGTGATTGCTCATTTGTTGTCACAGAAGATCTTGATTGGGGGAATATCAGGGAATATGTCTTTAAGAAGGTTTGAGATCCAAATGGCATCTTTCATAATGCCACCAAGTGCTAGATATTTAGAAGTGCATGATGTATCACTAACTGTTAATTGACATCTTGATGCTCACACAATAGGGAAAGAGTTGAGAAGAAGGAGATGTCCACTCTGAGATCTTAAGAATTCTTTGTTATTCCAAGTGGAATAAGCAAAAGAAAGGAGCTCAAGTGGAGAATCTCAGTCAGGATTAATGTGAAGACACAGGTTGGAAGTGTGTTGAACATATCTGAGCAGGTAGTTTAAAGCAATCCAGTGAGTGGCTATGGGTTCTGAGAAGAAACGTGCTAAAAAACTGACAGGCAAGGACAGATATGGCCTAGTTGATACCCCCACATAACTGATAGCACCTAGAATAGAGAGATATTTAGTTGTATCAATAGCTACCTCATCATCCTTGGCTGTGGTAATTTCTAGATTAGTTTCTAGGGGGGATCTTGTCCTCAATCTAGAGGGGTTATTAGTCCGCAGAATCTTGTGAATGAGCTCAAAACTTTTCAGATAAAACCTTCTGGAACTTTTTTGATAAAAACACCTACAATATCATCCACATTATCATTCTAATTTACCTTAAAACTACCATCCAACCCGTTCTCCAATTCCTTCAATACCTTCACACTACTTTTAGTTACTATACCATCATCAACATGAATCCATATCACACCCAAAAATTCCTTCTTCCTAAGAAAATAGAATATTTTTTCATGATGACTTGCCTTGTACCCCATAGCATCTAATTTTCTGGCTATATGAATCCACCAGAATCTTTCTGCTTGCTTTTTACCATAGAGGAATTTCTTTAAATGTAGTGCATTCCCAATAGCATGTATCTGGTAAACCCTAGGAGGGCATACTAAAATTGCTTCATCAATTGGGCTGTGAAGGTAAGCAGCTGTGACATAAAAAAAGTTTTCAGGAAATTTGTGATAAGCAGCTAAAGTGAGAAGAATGTGTTGTGAAGCAAAATCTGCATTTGGATGCAAAAGTGTCAGTAAAATCAATACATTACTGTTGCAAAAAACCTTTTGATACATATTGTGCTTTGTAGGTTGGGGGTTTAGATGAAGTATTTTTGATGGTGAAGACCCATTTTGCATTGTTTAGTTTGGCACCAGGAGGAAGCTTCTCTTCATACCACACATCCATAGCTTTCATGTTCAGTAGTTCCCTTTTGCATGCTTGGTCCTACTTACAACTGTCAGGTAAGAGAATAGCTTGCAAATGGGTTTGGGGGATAATGGATGATTGGGACGAAAATTTCTCCACAGTTTCATGTACAGCTTTTTCTTGAAAAAGAAGTGTTTTTTTCATCCTTTAACTCACCTAGTTTCATATTGTTGAGGATATAACCAAGAGAATCCTTGGATGGTGATGGTTGATAAGCAGCTTTGTGAGCAGTAAGTTGGTCACCAGGGGAAACAGCCATGGCAGATTCAAAAAAGTTTTTGACTCTTGATTCCAAAAAATCCAACCAGCATTGGTTAGAAAATTATCTACACACTTGCAAATCAAGGCATGTTGATCTAGTTTTTGGCATGTTTCCTTGAGACTATGAACAAATGCTGTTTCACCAAAAATTCAAAAAGTTGGAATAGTTTGGGGTTGCATTGTAAATCAGCTGAATAGGAGTTTTGTCACCTGTTTTAATATTAGGAATAAAGTTGTAAACATGGTCTGCCTGCTTGTATGCCAAACCCCAGAATGATTTAGGTAGTTTGTTTGCAAGGAGTATTTTTCTTGAAATGTCAACAATTGTTCTGTTGAACCTTTCAGATGTTCCATTTTGTTTGTGATGGTGAGGGCAAGTGACTTTGTGAGTAGCATTAATATTGGCCAAAATCTGAGCCATCTTAATTCTGTGCATCTCACCTCTATCAGTGCATAAAACTTGAAGCTTCTTCCCAGCTACATTTTCTAACTTTTTATAGAAAGAAACAAAACATGAAGTTGCCTCAGATTGGGAATTCAGTAGAAATAACTCACCATAAGAAGTTAAGCTTTTTCTGAAAATTGCTTCCTGTTGTGCACCATGAATAGTGGGATCCATGGAACCAACTAGATCTCCTACAATTAGACTCATTAGGGATTCTGGCTTTGATTCACAGTTTGCTGATGGTTTCCTAGCTCTCTTTGATATTAAACAATATTCACAATCAATCTTACCTTCAGGCATAGATAATGTTAAACCAGTGCCCATACCAGCATTGATGATTTTTCTGATGATGTCAACACTTATATGTCCTAATCTTCTATTCCAGTCCATTAGGGAACCTTAGGTTGCAGGTGGAAAGTTGATGTGATGATTCTTTTTTACAATGCAAAGAATAAAATGGTGAAAGGTGTAGCAATAAGAGTGAACATCATTTGGATTGCGATTACTAACACTAATTATATCCAATACCCACCATCTTCTTGTATTCTCTACCTGGCCAGTCATTATCAAATCTTCTTTAAAATAAATCTGTAAATTTTTTATTTCAGAACAAAAACCAAAACAGAAACCACAGTCCACTAAATAAAATAAAGATATAAGAGTGGTCCTAACATCTGGACAATAGAAAACATTGGTAATATTTATTATTTTTCTGTCCCCTTTAAATTTTAAATCTCCTATAGCAGTGATGAAGGAAGAAGGACTCTTAGTGGCAACTTTGACTGGGATTTGTTTTTATAGAGTTTTAAATTGCTTATAAGGCTCACATTTCCAGTGACATGATGAGCTGCTCCACTGTTCAAGATAGCATAGTCATCAGAAATTGCCTCAGGGGACCATTCAGCACTATTCAGATCCATATGTTCAACCATTTCATACAGTGCTTTGATATTTTATTTCAAAAATAGTGACTTTATTAGCTTCAATTTGAGCATCTCTAGCACAAATGGGACCAAGTTGAGGGCATTTGAAGGGAAGAAAAACCTTTCTGTTTCTTGGATTGGGATCAGAAGCAAAAGCAGTTGCACATTCATGCATAATGTATATTTTAGGTGAGAAATTTTCAGACTGAGTATTATATGGACAATGAGACACAACATGAGAAGTGGAATGGCGTTAATGAAAATTTTGATGTGCACCAGGAGGCTGGTAAGAATCATTTTGCCTAAGAGGTTGAGTGGTGGCATGAAGAGAGGGTTCAACAGAGAGAGTTGCAGTAGGTGATGATGAAATGCCTTCTTGATCAGCTCTATTTTGGATTAGACTTGGCATGAGTTGACAGAAGTCTTCAAATGACACAGATTTTGAATTGGGGTGGTTATCCAAAGCTACACATAGATCCACATAAAGGTCTTTCAATGAGGAGGGCAGCAAAGCATGCACCATTAGTGCTTTGAAAACTTTGGTGTCAAACACAATTTTTTTTATTTTTTTTATTTCATAAAACAATTGTTTGAATGCCTCCAGGTATTTGCTATGTGATGTGAATTGTGTCTGTTTCAAATTGATGAAGTTGAAGATGGCAGTCCTTGTGGAAGTATGATTTGTCCTGGTGAATTTATTACTCATATGAAGATAGGTTTGACGTGCTTTCCAGTCAGTGGAGACCTCATGGCACAAGTTAGTAGAAATAAAGTGTAGAAGAATTGAGTGAGCTACTCTGTCTTCAAAATCATCAGGAACAGAAACATAATTCAGTGCATACGCTCTTGTACCAAAAAAATCTTTTATTAATGCCAACACATTGCTATGCCATTCTTAATAGTTGTTGCCATTAGTGTCAAGTTTTGGTTTAGATTTGGTGAATTCCATAACATTTTTCAAGGCACATTGTCTCTTTACCATGCTAGCTGGGGCTGTGGCTGACATTTGGGGTGACAATGGGTGTGAACAACCAATGGGATTGGCCTGCCTGAATGGGGAGGCGAATCTCCCCATCAGTTTTGGCTTATTTTCATTTCTCATCTTGGAAATAGAGGATATAGGGCTGTTAGATGTGGGGAGAAGAGGGGTAGGGTCAGATGTGGAGAGAAAAGGGGTAGGAGTAGGGTGGGAAATGGGTAGACCTATGGTGAGACCTCCTTTTTCTTGCATAAGGTTGTTGATTCTATTCAGGACCTGAAATAGAGATCTGGGCGGTTTCTTTGAGTCAGATGATTTGCAAGGGTGGACGGAGAGTGAGGAGAGGACTTGGGTGAACTTTCTGTTGGAGAGGCATTAGGGTGATTTGCAAGGGTGGAGGGAGAGGGAGCAGGAGGGGAGGATGAAGATGGAGATTGCAGTATGAGGGTGAGATTAGGGGTAGTAGTAATGGAAGAAGTATGTTGTTGATTGGAGGATTGTTTGTTGTGAGAATCGGAGTAATTTGGGAGATTAGTTAAGTCAATAGCAAGGTTACAAAACTCTTGGGTGGATATCGCTTGGGTTTGTTTAATTTTACCAGCACAATGAGGAGGTACATCTTTTTCAGACATGCACTGGGGGTCTTTTGGCCACTAGCTTTCCTAGTGTTGCTAACGCAGTGGAGTTTTTCATGGATAATGTTTCAATGTTCCACAGGCATAAGCCATTTCTAGCATAAAAAAAACATCAAATTTTAGAAGTATTATTTTTTGGAAATTTAAGTAGCCAAATCAATTGCTCTAAATAAATAAAATTGGTCAGTCAAAATTCAATTTTAATATTATTTAATTTATAGTGCATATATATCCAGCTATTAAGTGATTTAAAGTGAATCTATCAATTATTTCACTATAATAATGAAAAAACAGGTTGAAGACCACTTAAAAATTATTTAACCTTATGTCTAGGGTACTTAGGACTAACTTAACATATTGCAACTAAATATTAAGTACAAAATAACTATAAAAGGTGGATATATGAATGTATTTAAGGTATTCTTATGGCATATATTAGGGGGTGTCAGTTCTGGCAAATCCGCACTTAAATTTGACCAAATCTGCACTTAAATAAGTGCGGATTTCCAAAACACACTAGCCCCAATACTGGTGGATTTCAAAATGAAATAAGTCACTTATTTCACTCAAATCCGCACTTTCTCAACCAAAAGTGCTGATTTCACCATCAAGTCCCATTTCACTGATTTGTCAGCATCATCCCATTCATACGCAGCACTCCGCAGAATAACACTTCATAACTCAAAACATCGTACATCACTTACATCTTCATATCATATCATATAAGAGTCATGCCTTCCTCACTTTCAAATCGTGATAAATTACATAAAGCAATGACTTTCATGGCGCTTGAACTGCTCTTGGACTCTGATTCCGATTCTGATCTAGAAGAAGATTTTGTCGTTTTATCAAAAATGGCCAGGAAACGTTACCTTCTTCCCAGAAAGCCTCAAGTACTTCATACCCCCAAGTACACCATCCAAACACTTCTTAACCTATCTACACCCAGTTTTAGACAGCTGTTCAGGACTTCTCAGGAATTTTTCCTTAAATTGCTTGAGCTTATTCAGGATCATCCCATATTTCACAATAATTCTCAAAAAGAACAACGACATCCTTCAATTCAATTGGCCATCACACTATGCCGTTTGGGTTCAAATGGTAATGGAGCCGCTTTGAAACGTTTAGAAAATGTCTTTGATTTAGGGTATGGTTCAGTTAACACTTATACCAAACGATGTATCACTGCCATCAACTCCTTGGAATCATCCCCCTTTTCCCCCCTTTGGCTGCCTCATTCACCCCTCCTTGGCTCACTCTAACCTCCCTTTTCTCCCTCTTTGGTCTCATCTCTCCCTTTCTCCCCCTTCTTGGTCTCCTCATATCTTCCCCTCATTCCACTCCACCCCCCACCAAATCCCCCAAATCCTCCCTCCAAATCCCCACCAAACCCGCCTCTAACCCCCCCTCCAAACCCCCCTCCTATCCCCCTCAAAACTCCCCCAAATCCTCCCTCATATCCCTCCTACCCCCCCTTAACCTTCACTTAACGATTCGTTAACGAATCGTTAAGTTATTGAACGATTGCAGCTAATCGTTCATTAACACCATGCAATATGGGGGGCGGACTTGCTAGCAAGTCCGCCGAGAGGTTGAGAGGGGTGAAATGGGGATCAAAAGAGGATGGCATACAATGGGGCTGGGAGGATAGCGAAAGGCATGGGGAGGGAAGACAAGCATGTGTTGATAGAATTGAAAGGGATGGAGATTGGTGCAAACAGAGTGTGAAAATAGGAGGATGAACTCTGTTCTTCGGGCAAAGAACAGAGTTCACTTCCATTCACTTATATTTCTTTTTTCTCAACTCATCTCTCCAGGTAAGTCATTTTATTCTTTTTAAACAGAGTGTGAAAATAGGAGGATGAACTCTGTTCTTCGGGCGAAGAACAGAGTTCACTTCCATTCACTTATATTTCTTTTTTCTCAACTCATCTCTCCAGGTAAGTCATTTTATTCTTTTTAAACAGAGTGTGAAAATAGGAGGATGAACTCTGTTCTTTGGGCGAAGAACAGAGTTCACTTCCATTCACTTATATTTCTTTTTTCTCAACTCATCTCTCCAGGTAAGTCATTTTATTCTTTTTAAACAGAGTGTGAAAATAGGAGGATGAACTCTGTTCTTCGGGCGAAGAACAGAGTTCACTTCCATTCACTTATATTTCTTTTTTCTAAACTCATCTCTCCAGGTAAGTCATTTTATTCTTTTTAAACAGAGTGTGAAAATAGGAGGATGAACTCTGTTCTTCGGGCGAAGAACAGAGTTCACTTCCATAAAATATTAGCTGAAACATAGTTTTCAATTCTGTAAAAACAGTTGTAAGTAATAGAAAAAGTCACTGATTTTTTTTATATGTAATCTGAAATTTTTTAATAAAATTATTGTATTTAAGAATTGCAATATTGTCAATCAATCTTTATTGATCAACTTAATTTAATAAAGTATTATTTAAATAAGTTGCTTCAAAAAATACTTTGCATTGAACCTAGTTTCTAGACTTGATCTGCATTTTGGCTTAAGGAATTGTCATTACTTTAAAAGTAGTATACTTGACATATCTTATTTATATATTAATTAATTTATGTAATTATATTGTATTTTGATGACTTTCACCCTTTACTTCAATAAAATGCAGGGGAGGGTATTGCCATTTTTTTAAATCTGACATGTGAAATTGATGACTTAGAAAAATTTGGTGGTACCCACCCCTTGTTTCAATAAAATGCAGGGGAGGGCATTGCCAATTTTTTAAATCTGACATGTGAAATTGATGACTTAGAAAAATTTAGATAAGCAAACTTATTGACTAGAAAGTAAAGATAGAAAATTTTTATTATACATTCAAATTTTTGTCAAAAATAATGTACTATATTCTTTTCCTTTTATAAGTCAGCATATAAGAAAATATTACCAAAATTAAATTAACTAGAAAAACAATTTATCAATTGAAAAGGTCAAGTAATTTTTTAATGTCCTCATAAGATTGGCCATTTTTAACACATTCCATAATGAAATCTTTTTTTTTAAAACTCTCTTGTTTTTCCAATTCACAAGTAGCCATTTCTCTTTGAAATTGACGGTCATTTACTCTTTCCATCTGCTCTACCTCAAATTTTTTTTCTTCCAAATCTAAGGCTTGCTGATCTTTCCTTAGCATATGATCAAACTTCATCTTCTCAAAGTCAAGGGCATTATTTGCAATAGTTGATTTCGCTGAGAAAATTAAATTGAAATAAATAAATAAATGAGTTAATGATTAAGATATATAGTAAACAAAACTTACTTATATCTTTTTTTTCAAAATAATCCTCAAGGGAGCCAAATGAGCTTGTTGAAGTATTACCACGTTTTAATAGATGTTTCAAGTTCATTGAAGTTGAGGCTCGACGCTTTAGTTTGGAGTTTGAACAAGAGGCTTCAGGAAGTTCTTCTAAAGCAGCTTCTAAAGAGGTATTCACATTTCCAGAATTGAGATTATTTAATGGAGATTGAGTTTGAGTAGGAGGAGACTAGAAAGAAAGAGAAATTCAGAGAAGAATTGAAGAAAAAACAAAAAGTAAACATACATTTAAATTTTGGGCCTCTGAGGATTCAGATCTTCTGCGATATGATTGTTCTGCTTGATAGTTGGGATCATCTTCAGCTGAACTATGGTTAGAAGGTGGAGGGGATTGATCTTCTTCAAGTAAAGGTGTGTTGGGAGGATTATAGGAAGGTTTGGATCCAGAGGGTATATGCTTAGTAGTATCGTGTAGAAACCAAGGGTTTACATCAACTCGGGTGCCAAAAAGATTATCCATTTCCTCATAGAAAGGACACATGACATTGAGCTTTTCGGAAACAGTAGTAATTCCAATCTCCAAATCATCATCGTCAATACCAAAGCCAGTTTCATTTACAGCATGATGAGTCTTTTTATATTTTGAATGGTAACTCTTAAATCTCTCCTTCATTTGTTTAGGATTGATATCGATTCTCCCCCTTGTTTTCTTCCTTACTTCATTGGCCATCAACAAGTAGCCATTAACCTTTGAAGAAGGTGGACGTCCAATACGAGTGGACTTTTCACATCCAAAACATGCTTCAAAATTTGATTTTATTTTAAGGAAGTTGATTATGATGAGATAATCATCCTTTTTAAGCTGACCTGAACCTGCCTTTGATTTTTCAGGTGTAGGGCTTGCTTTACGAGGAGACTTTTGTGACGAAGCAGATTTTTGAGTTACCTTTTGAGATTTGGAATGTCTGGGAGGCATTATGAAACTGGCACATAACAAGAAAAAAGATTAAGAGGTAGAAGAAATAAGTAAAAAAGAATGTAAACATGCCTGGTCAAAATATTGAAAATGTCAGGAAGGGGTGTGTGCTGAGGATTGATGGGTAGGTAGCGAGGAAGGTCAGTGTGTCACATGTGACAGGGATGGGGTAAGAAAGGAAGGGATGTTTTGTGGCCAAAATGTGGTTGTGAAAAAAAACGGGAAAAAAGTGCTGATTTGAGGTCATAACTGACACCCTTTTTTGAAATAAGTGACTTTTTTGCAAAATTTAAGTGCTGATTTGTAAGTGCTGATTTGGTTTGAAATCCGCACTTAATTTAAGTGTGGATTTGCCAGAACTGACACCCCCTATTGTATTGAATGACTTATTTCACTTATTTTTACATATTGTATACCCTTACTTATTGTACCCATGTGTAATATATGTGTTTAGAATATTTTATATGCTTATTTTATTTAGTTGTGGGAATATCCTGGCTGAAATTTTGTGCATTTCATTATAATTATTCTGTGAACATTGGAGTATGAGTTAAAATAAGTGGTAACATGTCAACTATTCTCTTGAGTGGGAAATAATATGTCTCTGTATTGGATAAAATGTGAATTTCTCTTTTGGTGGGAACCTTTTATTGTTCAGGATTATGTGACATGGTAAATGTCTTGGGTAGGAATGAAATAATGTGTTTCTTATCTCAGGATCATTTTTAGTATTTAAATTTTACATATATATAATACTGTATGTAGGGATAATTTGAAATTTACTTTTGGATTCTATTCACTTTTTAATTTATATTAATTTTTATTTATTTATTCCATTTCTATGAATCTTCTAATTTTTTGGCTATAAAAAAGAGGGGGATTTGGTAGAGAAAAGGTATCTTTTTATCATCTCTTTATTACATTAAGAATTATTTTTATACTATCCTTGAAAATTTTTCTCATATTATATTTCCAATCCAAAATAAATATAAAATATTATTACTATAGTTATTATAGCTTTACAAGTAAATTTTCAAAAGTAAGAAAACTACTGTTTCAAGGGTGAAACTATGCTCCATAACTCTAGCTTCTCTGATAGAATCAATACCCCCATAGGCAACAAGGTTGGGTGATGATTCCTCAATGGGTTAGTAATACACCAAAAGCATGTTTGATATCTTTTTCATTCAGCCTCTTGAAGTTTTGAAAACTATTTACTTGTGGTGTCCTATGGTTGAGGAATAGTTTTTACCCAGAGATGACCAAGGCTGATAGATATATTTCATCAGTAAGATAGTCAATGTGAGTAATATGTGTGTTATTTAAATTTATCTTTTATGGTATCTTGTGTTCCCAAAAAAGAAGTTTATCAAAAAATAATGCTTCTGTGAAGCACATTAATATCATTCAAAGAACCTGAGGAACCAAAAAAGCAGTTTCAGAAGCATAAATGGTTGCTGAAACCTGTATTCAAAATCATGGTAGGTGACCCTTTTATTTCCCTGAAACTGACTTACCCATGCTCTAAAGAAATTTTTATCCAAGTTCAATGCATCCTGGGAACCCCCCCCCCCCCCCCCCCCCCCCCCCCACTCTTCATATTCTCTCACACAATCATATTCTTTTCTTGTTGGTTAGGTTCACTTAAGTAGTAGTCCAATTGATTCAGTTTAATAATATCTTTGATGAAAATTTTGAGACATTTTAGTTCTGTGGTTTCACCCATCTGAACATAGTCATCAGTGCTATCAGCAGAGACTCCAAAGGTCAATTGACATAGAACACAAGTAATTTTTTGTTCTAGTGATAAACTTATTTGGCCACAACCGTTCCTTAGAACAAGACAAATTATAGTTAAAAAAAATTATCATATGTTAATTGACTTACACTTCTCCAAACCCAAAAGGTATGATTTGGCTGTAAATTTTTGGACATCTTTTGAAATAGTTTTTTGCTGATTCCGAATCACCACGCAAAGAGATGGTTGTTGTATGTACACTTAGTGTTAAAATAATCCTTCATTAACTGATGATGCCCTTCAACACAATCTAAATTTATTAATTCTTCTTTTTTTTTTTGTAATATTTTTTTTGGAAACAATGCATTTTTCTGCATGACCAAAATATATGATAATTTTTAAAGAAAAAATCAAAAAAGAAAATTAAGGCACAACTATCTAATTTAATCTGGTCTAAGCTAAGCTAATGAGAGAGAACCAGTCATTCATTCTATCTTAGTTATTGAAATATTTGAATATATATATTTCTAATCACCTTGAGAGGCTTCAAACAGGCAGGTATCACTAGATATGACGAAAAAAAAAAATAATAATAAAAAACATAAAAGCAAAAAGCAAAAAAAAAAAAAAAAAAAAACCTTGCTTGAAAGAAAAGAAAACGATACAACAAAAATAACATGCAAAATGTCAATTAATTGAAGGATTTAAAACCCTGAATTACACATTAATCGGCCGAACTATGTGCCAAATAAGATTAATTAACCTTTGAGAAAACACCTCCCCAGTGTCTTATTAACCACAAATGCAAAACAAAGCCCTACTAAAGTGCCAAATTTTAAAAGTATTCAACGTAAAAAAAAAAACATGCTAAGGAGTAGTAGGTGTCAGAATGATATGATTACTCATTATTATGTTTGTTTATTGAACGAAATGAAAAGGATCACATCCGCGTTTGAAATGAGGAAGTGTGGAGAACAAATCAAATACCAGAACGATTTCTATGAATCTCATCGTTTATTTAAACAAGTCCAAATCATCATAGCCCAACCAAATTAGCCATTGAAGCAGTCAAGCCTATCATGATCAGGATAGGTATTGTTAACGAATGAACAGCAGCAAACACCAAACTATTTGCATACGATTTCGCTTTTGGTTTGCTGGATGAACTAGATGAGCTGGTAACATTGGAGGAGGCAGGACCATTGAGCCCGGAAGGATGAGGCGATGTACTTGTTTCAATGTAGGCATCTTTCATATCTTTGCCTACACAAGTGATAATAGGCTCTATTGTCAAATTGCCTCCAGCGATGGCACCCGGAAGAACGAATTCAACTGCCAAAGCAACACTTTGAGGGTACAAATCGTGGGCTAGGACTGCAAACAATTGGTACAGAAATAGAACGTGAGCATAGTGCCTAATGAATATTAATCTAATCAAGTCAAAGCATGAGTAATCAATTGAGTCTCAGATTTACCAATGAAACCAGTAGCTAAAGAGCTAGCTCCAGCCAATATGCTTTGAAAATTATTTAAAACCTGCTTGGCAGTAACGGCACCAGCAGCAATCTTCCAATCTGATAAGACAATTCATGAGCATTTGCCCAATATATACAGACTACATTAAATCTCACCCTGAGTGTCGTAGGTTTGTCCTTGACCATTGTTTGACCAAATGATAGGAGTCAAACCCATAGCGTTGGCAATATATCGAACACGATCATCGATATCTGAGAACACACATACACACACATACACACACACAAAAAAAAAACAAAGGAAATGGTTAATAAAACTTGACTTTGGCTTGAGATAGCCCAATCATAGATAATGATTTGATTCAAAATGCAGACATACCACCATAAGGAGGCCTCATAGTGTTGGGGGTAACACCTAAAACGTCCTTGATTACTTTTTTTGACCATCCCAGCTCAGCAATGATTTGTTCATTGGTTAATGTAGTCAAAGTAGGATGGGACCATGTGTGAACACTGGAAGAAAAAATAAAATAGAATAAAAAAAAATGGATAAAAATAAAAAAGATCAATATAAATTATATTGCTGTGAGAATACAATACCATCAAATCATGCTGACTCACGATATTTGGTGGCCCACCATGTACTCATACTGGAGTATAGAAGGACGGCTAAGAACACGGGAACCCACGACAAAAAAAGTAGTCTTCAATTTATTAGCATCCAGATAATCCAGTAATCTGGGAGTATCAGGAGAAGGACCGTCATCAAAACTTGCTCCCCAAGTAGCCTTATTGGGACAAACAGTGATATCATTGCTTCTTGTACAACCACCACATGTCCACCAACAATTGCCATTAGGGCCAGAATGAGCCACAGCATCAGCATTTGTAGCATTTGAACAACCATTGAGACCATTTGGAACTGCTTTGGGAATCTGAGACATGTCGATTTCGCTTATCCACTGTTTGACCAAAGGAGAATCCAACGGGGGTATTCGGTCCAGGGGAGGATAAGAAGCAATATCCAAGGTAGAAGAAGGCAAGTTGGGAGCACCAGAGATGGGAGATTTTGAGCCAGCAGTATAAGTAGTTGGAAGAGCAGAAGTAGCCTGAGTTGCCATAGTTCTTCCAATAGGATCAAAGGAGCCAGTTTGAATGGCGCCTTGATCAGCATTATTGGGGACAGGAGCTGGGGTAGGAAGGGCGCCGGCACTTGTAACGACAGAAGGAGGAGTTCTTTGGCTGTCTTGGGCGACGACAGCTGAAGAAGAAAGAAGAAGGATGGAGAGGGAGATGCGTAGAGCAGACGACATCATGTGTCAATGGGGAGGGGCAAAGGCAAAAGGAAAGGCTTGACAAAGCAGGACAGTGGAAAAATAAAAGGTAAAGCAGACCCAATGAAGGCAAGAATAACAATCAAGATGAAGAAGGGATCTGCGAAAGAAAGAATCAATCGACAGCAATCACAACACCCAACAAGGACAATAACAATAACAATAACAATGGTAATAATAATAAGGCGAACAAGACAATGTCCAGGAAAAGGAAGAGAACCGCACAAATGAACGAATAAGACTGTAAGAATTATCACTCAGATGATCCGATGGGGTTTAAAGCCACACCCAAAACAGGAACTCTTCGCCGGCAGAGAGAACGAAGAGCCAGACCGAAAGATAATGAGGAAGTCTGTCCCAACACCCAACACACTCAACACCCATCAAAATGAAGTCAAATGAACCAGCGGCACTTTCTGCGACTACCAAGAAAACTAAACAAACAACTAACTCAACGCGGGTGCCGAATAATGAACCCCACCAAAACTCAGCCGCAATGATGTCACTCATTCAGCCTTTCCTTCCCAACCCTCTCACACGCACAAACAAGAATATCTAAATTCCCCCTGCGCGTGGTCGCAGGAACAAACTCTTCCGTTCTCCTTCACCTCAACACTTAAATTTGCGTCGAGGATCTTTTTTTGGTCTTTTTCTGTCTCCCTTTCCCGCTCGAGCCACATCTTGGCATCCTGACATCCTCTCGCTTGGGCCAGTCATAATTAAGTTCTAATTCCCCTCATATCCATAACTTTAAATTCGTTGCTGGAACCAAATGTGAACGATATGTAACCACATATCTATATATCTATATAGATGATGAATATTAACATTCCTGCACATTCTCAATATTAAAACTTGGATGGATTCAGTGCATACACCAAAAATCCAACTCAGGTGAAATCTTGAGTCCAATCAAGTCTGTCTCTTGGCAGGATAATCATCTATTTCAGCTGGTTTTCATGTAGAGTAGTCACATTCAGGCATACATATGCACATCATATGCACATACATACATACACACATACATTCTCCTACATCAATCCACAAAAGTAGCTGATGATATAGCTTCAAATATGAAAAAAGCTTGCAGCTATTTTATTTTATTTTTTTCGCAAATAGCTGTAGCTGACGTAGCCTGATTTGTTAAGATGAGCATCAACAAAACTATCCATCCGCAAACTATATCTTGGCACATCACATTCTCGTCTATTCTTTAACTTGGAACCCTTTCTTTAAAATAATAGGGTCAAAACTTTAATTCTTTGGTGCTTAGGGGTATATCTGTCTCCGTTTGCGTAAATCTTTTCAGTTTGCGTATTTTCATCGAATTTCCAATCAAGGTTTCTTTTTTTCTGTTCAAAATTTCGTAGAATAGATACATACATACATACGCAGTATGTTGAGCGAGTTGACCTACGTAAGAGGAGGTAAATGCTAAGATTGTCTTATTAGCTGTGTGGACTGTGGTTCCTTCACAGGATTATTGCTGGGTTTTTTATTAGTACAGCCAGATCCGAAAAGATTGAGACCAAAATGAAAATTTTCAAAAATTTATTGACAGCCCAAATGTTAAGCTGTATTATTATTATTATATTAAGAGAGGCGAAATAACAAAGAGATCAACCCCGATTACCCATAACATGAATTAAAGATGTCAAATATATATATATATATATATACATATATATGTTGCAGCTCAACTTTTTAGACTCTCAATAAATTTTGGAAATTTTTTTCATTTTTTCTCTCAATGTTTTCGGATCTGGCTGTAACTCTTCAGCGATATGTCTTAAACACACTTTACCGAACCTTTTATTTTATTTTATTTTTATTTTATTTTTTTTTCACCAATCAAGGCGGGAGGAGATGGGAAGAGGGGGAAGGAAAATTCATTCTTTCTTTTATTCAGTTAAAGTGATCACAAAATCTCTGAGTGATTATTTACAAAATTAAAAAAATTTAAAATTTAAAAAAAAAATTAAAAAATTAAAAAATTAAAAATAGACAAACAAAAAAAAGGCAAAAAAAAGTAAAAAAGTAAAAAAAAAAAAGTCATTTGCTGATCAATATGCAGGTTTCGAGAATGCTTTTTTTCGGTGCTTTTTTTTTTTTTTTTTTTTTTTTTTTTTTTTTTTTTTTATGCAGGACCTCACCAAGAGATTTAGTGATCGATGGAACTATTTTTTGTTTTCTTCGTTTATCCATAAATCAAATCGATATATAGGTATATACCCCTCCTTCACTTTATATATATATATAAAGGCTTACGGTTTTTGTGAACATAAAAAATGATCATTTAGTTGTCTGAAAATACTAAAAAAAAAGTTATTCTTTTTAAATCATACAACAAAAAATTATAAAAACAAAGAAAGAGAAAGAGAAAGAGAAAGAGAAAGAGAAAGAGAAAGAGAAAGAGAAAGAGAAAGAGAAAGAGAAAAGAGAAAGAGAAAGAGAAAGAGAAAGAGAAAGAGAAAGAGAAAGAGAAAGAGAAAGAGAAAGAGAAAGAGAAAGAGAAAGAGAAAGAGAAAGAGAAAGAGAAAGAGAAAAAATCACTGAACTAAATGACTCAATTAAGACTGCCATCTAATCACAACCTTTTATTTATTTATTCCTGCCATTTTGTATCATGATTTATTTTATATATACATATATGAGCCTGCTACCCGTCTGCTACGCAGACTGTCGGCCGGTCGTCTAGAAGTGAGAAGGAAAATATAGAAGAAAAATGTAGAAGAAAAAGGAGAAGAAGAAGAATAAAAAGAAAGGATAACAACAACAAATGAAAAGGGAAGTAAGGGTTTGTAAACAACTATTGGACATAAGGGTTTTTTCTATTTAATCAAGTAGGTAAAATTGTATCTCTCCACTTATAACAAAACAAATTCTAATAATTGAACCACTTTTAAAGCAATGTTTGTTTTTAGATCTTTTTCTTAATTCTAGTAGTATTTAAAATACTGTAATAAAATTGCTAGAAAAATATGTATAAGGGTAACAAAAAGTGTTGTTTATAAAATGTAAAATAATGTGAGTAATGCGGTCTACAAGGGGAGAAACCAAAGCCTTTATTTAGGTAAGAGAGGCCCTCTGAGATGTTACTAGATGTAGATACATAGTAAAAAGAATATATATAAAAAATGAAAATTAAGTATAACAAAGAATATTTGGTTGCCATGTAACAATTTACTAAAACAAAAATAAAAATCCAATGTATCCACCCTTTAAATCCTCAAACAATGTAATAGATTAAGTGGGATACTAATTTGGTATAAAACAGAAAAATGTAACAATAGTAATTTTAAAACAGGTTACATTATTATTATTTTTGTTTAAAAAATCAGATTTCAGTGAAACATAAGAATAATACTATTTTTGACATAAAGAATTCATATACTTAGTTAATGTAGTATGGAGCATAATTAATTAAGTAAATTAAACTAATTTTACTAGTATAATATTTATTGAAATTAAACAAGTAATTATTTTAATGAAATCACTAAGTATTAAAATAAAACATTTATATTTTGTTAAATAAAATGTTTCACTTGTTTGATTTCTTTGATGATACAATTGTGAGTCAAAAAAGCACCCAATAATTATTGGTTGTAAAATATCAGTCTTTGTATTTATTTAATATATATAATTAATTAATTACATTATAAGTTGAATTTTATTCCTTATAATTATAATTTGAATTTTTAATTAATCAAATATTAATTTAAAAAGATCAAACACATAAAAAATGTGCCAATCTTTTATAGAATATAATATAATATATTTTTATTTAAATGTAACTACAATTTATATATAACAATAAAATTAATATAACACTTATTTTAATTATAAAAATATTCTTATATAATTTAATTTAATATAATATTAATTTTTATATCTAATTTAAATACATTTTGTCTCTTATTAATTTTCAAGTAATTTAACATAAGATTTACTGGACATTGAGAATAGCCTGGCTGACACAGACAGTCAGCAGGCATGCACACACCTTGCATGATAGTTATATATAGGTAGATAGATCTTACAATCTCAGGTTTTTAGTGGAATGAGTGGGCATGAAATGAGAATTGCTGGTAAGGCTTCTGTATCTAGCAATGTGCAGCCCCATGTGTTCAAAGTGAAATCAGTAAGGGTAAGTAAGGTTAGCAGCCAAATTTTCTATTTTTCTATGAAAATAGGGCACTAATACTTTTATATATATAGATGTGTGTGTGCCTGGGCATGTGCATCTCTTAACTAGCACTATATATATTAGTGTAGACTCTTACATTATATATACATTTTAATTTTTTAATTTTTTCAACTTGTTGAATGATTCAATTCCCTCTCACTTCATAATACATCCCACTACATAATACCTCCCTAGACTTAGTGAAAAAAATTACAATTATCAATTTTTATCATTAACTGTTGGGGAGTTCTTTTGGTCTAGAAGATTTCAATGGAGGTATCACAGTGTTGGAAGGTGGAGTTTGAAGATTTCAGAGTCAAAGGTACATTGTAGAGAGTTCTAAACTACTAAGCAGTAGACACAATGTGAGATGGGTTGGTTCTTCTTTTCAATTTCTAAAAAGAAGTGCCTGCCACTCTTATTTTTTTTAAAGACAGCGCAATAATGTGTAACACTAATATTTGATTAGAAAGTTTATAAGTTGAGAGATGATTTTAAAAGATCAGGAAAAACAAGTATTACTATCTGGATATTTCTATTCTTAACAAGCGCTAATATCCACAGCTACTTCCTCTTGAAGCTCTATCTTTGAATATGCCTTATTATAGCAATAAAATAACTCTAATAATAGTCAATCCTACTGAATCTATATATTCTCTCTATTTTGCGATCTTTCACTATACTATATGAAATACACACACAGACTGTCAGGCTAAGGTCAAGTACAAGGACGTGAACTAGCTTGAATAGTCAGTTGTCTAGAAGATTTTAATGGTCCTATATGAATACTGTAGTTCTAATCCACTAAGTTGTAAAATATAATCAAATATAAAGGTCTCAGTAATATAATTCTCACTATTCTTATATATGGCTTACAATCTTTATAGTTGGTAGAAAAATAGATTATATAAATTCAGATACTATTCAAAAGTCTTATAAAAGTACTAATTGATATGTATTGTAATTGATTTGGTTATATTGGTTAAATTGTAATGATAAAGAATGAAGAAATACAACCCAAAAACCTCCTCCTTTTATACACACTGAGTTCCCCAATGATTCCCTTGATGTACCACCCAATACACAGTTAATAACGCCTCTAAACAACTAATAGACATTCCCATCAACATTCCCAGTAACCCATGACATAATTAGAAGAGTAACAACCGCCAAAATCCTGAAATAATAAGGGAAATCCATCAAAATTAAAGAAAAAGACAAAAAGAGAGTATATGCGTATAAAACAATAATGTTAAAGACTAAAGGAGACTTTTTAAGGTTAATAATAGCTTAATAATAAGGGGGATTGACTGTAGAAATAATGGGGCTAATCCTGACATTATACTACGTGAAATTCCTATTCAAAAATAACCAAAATTGACTGAGAAACCACCCAAAAACTTAAAAAAGAGCGTGAGATGTGGGGTAACTACATGCAGTTCTTGGCAGGCTCTTGCACGGGTAAATCCTTGACTAAAATTAGGCGAATTTAAGCGTGGTGATGAAATAAAGTGCCAAGAGTGAGGTTATTAATGAAATTAGTGCATATAAACAAGATCAATGCATTATTAATTAAGCTAGGACACTAAATAAGCGCCTGTCGCCTATTTTAGTGTGTTTCCCCACAGTGGGCGTAGAATGTGGGGTAATTATAGTGTGAAAAATCTAACTTTGCTAAAAATGAAGCTATTCACACGGGAAAAAAGCAGGCAGTATGTGGCCAGTACACAGAAGCCATTTCTGGCATAAAAAACACCAAATTTGAAAATTGTTATTTTTATGCATTTAAATAGCCAAATCAATTGTTCTAAATGAGCCCAATGGATCTGTCAAAGCGCAATTTTGATATTCTCAATTTTATAGCGCATATAGTCAACTTTTAAGTGAAATAAAGCACATTTCTTGTTTTTTGCATAAAACAATGAATATAACAGCTTTAAGTGTACTTAAAAATTATGTAGCCTTATACTTAAGGTTCTTAAGATTACCCTAACATATTCCAACTTAATATTAAGTACATAAGAACTATAAAAGGTGGATATATGCGTGTATATAAGGTGTTATAATGGCATTTTTTGTGTATTATCATAATTTTACTTATGTATACTATTTGTGTACTCTTATTTATTATTCCCATGTATAGTTCATGTGTTTAACATAACTTATAATTACTTTTTACTCAGTCCTGGAGATATACAGGCTGACACAGACGCACAAATGACAAAAGACTCAGAAATATCTCTAATATATTCTCAAACAATTGATCACAGAAAATCTAATATCTTATACTTGACTCCACAATTACTAACTACTTGTATGTTAACTAATTATTTGTCAATTTTTATCTCTCCTCTTTTTTTTATTACTAGATGCAATACCCTTTTTATATTTTTCCAGCGCTCAAAACACAGTTCCCTAGTGGATCTCCAGCGCTGACTCTAGCTCCACATTATTAAAACAATAACCAATCTATTAGTAAACTACGTACACTGCTTGTAACAACTACAGCGCTTAAAACATACCCTATCATTACTAACACTAGTATTAACTTATACTCCACATATGCACTCCTGACTGTACCTTTGTTTTGTTTCAGCGCTACTTCCAAGTTTGACTTCTTCTAACACTGATCCTAGTTGCTTTGACTTTTAACTAGTTAACCTCCTATATTACCTGTTTCAGTAAGTTACCACACTAGCTGCGGTGCAGTATAATTTGCACTTGAGTCCTTCCTTAATGCATAACACACAATTATTGGAAAATAAAAATCCATATTGTTCAGCGTTTTCAATCCTAAATTGATATCACACAATTCCCCATTGTGCGGCGCATCCTGCTGCAAAATCCGAATGCACAGACCCTGAATCCTCTTCTGCGCTTCTATTTCCCTTTGTTCTTTTAAACACACAAATATGCATTATATTTTAGCACTACCTACTGCACTATGAATCCCCTTTGTTCTTCCTGGACTATGCGAGCTGATTGGTCCAATATCAAGCTACCTGTGAGGCGCATACCACATCCTCCTTCTACTTGCAACTGTCCCCAGGAGCCTATAAATACCCTGTGTCTCACAGCGTTTTCTTCCTCCATATTCCAACTTCTTCCCTCATTCACTACAAATCATCATCTTTACCTTCTCCCTCTTCTTCTACTTCTACCAGATATCTATTTTCCTTCTTAAATTTATATCCTTCAATGAATACTAGAAAAACTTCCATTAACACCAAAAATACCGTCAACATTGTGAATGCAATCGGACAGTTTGTGCGCACACAGCCCAATGCTGCTCCACCTAAGTAACCAGTAACTACGCTGATGGGTGAGACAAGATGCACCCGCTGCATCAAGAATGGCATAACTCCCTAACACTTCTCAAAATCCTGCTGTGGAAATAATTTCTTTAGTGTAAATTTTCTTCACTTCTCTTCCTTCCTTTCCTCCTATTACTAACTTCTATTTCTTTCCTTCCTAGTCATGCAATTACTGTAAAAAACGCAAAAAGAAGTGTAGTTATGATGGGCCCCCACTGTGGCACCATCAAATTTTGATGGAAACTCAGTGATAAAAACAGGCATTTCTGGAACTAATTTCACTTTGGATGAGCTAGGAACAGGTACAATTGGGGTATCCTGCACCACATGTTCTTTCAAAGAAATTTCAGAAAACTTTTGATCATGTAACAATGAATTCAATTTCTCTTCAATGTTTGTTAACCTAGTCTTCACTCTTGGAATACTAGATAAACTTTCAGAATAGATATCCCTAAGACTGAGTATTTCTTATGCTTAAAATAAGATAACCTTAATTACATTAAGCTTATATCTTAAAAATAAGGTTAAAACACTTATATATATGATTATAATACATATATATATAATTATTACACTATTATATAACCTATATTAGTTTAAATAGCTTATAAATAGCCTAATGATACTTATTAAGGTGTTAATGGAGTCATAATATACTTATATTAAGTGATATTAAGTAATTATAGACATACATAAGCTTATATGTATACATAAATCTCATATTCAGTGAAATATGCAGTATATTATGTATATTTAGGTCTATAAGTGGGGTTTAACCTCTTAATAGCCTATCACCTTTGTTTTTCTGCTTATTTTAGGTCATATGGACATAATAAGTGGATTCACAACACCTACAAACGCATATACACCTATTTCAGGCGCATATACTCAGTTTGGACAACTTAATCTGCTTCCTTGGATGGATATTCACAGATTTATGGGTTGGGAGGTCATTTCTGGGTTAATATGGATGCTTGGAAATTTAATTTTTTTCCTTTGTATGCTTTGGGTTTCATTTTATTCCTTTTGGATGAGTTATTTTACCTGTTTCTTTATGGTATCCGCTTTTATCTGGATTTTCAATTTATGGTATGGGTCTGTGTTATCATTAATTGTGATGGAGGGTCCTTACTGGAGGTCTGGGTGTTGAATATGCTTGAAGTGGAAGCCATGGGGAGGTGATGGGCCCTCACAGTGCTTTAATTGCCGGAGATAGCAGTGACATCATCTGGATTGAAGGTCTGTGCACTCCAGTGGATTTTGGTATAAGTAAGGGGGGATTTGACAGGTTATTTATCATCACTTACTTACTACAAATAAATTAAACACTATTACACAATTATTATCATTTAGAAATATATTATAAAGAATTTATAAATTGATATTATCTTTATATAAGCTATAACTATATTCTATTTATCTATTTTCCACCACTAGCACGCATATAAATCCAAGTATTGTGAGTTTTATTTGAGTATAACTATTTTATTAGTCTTCCCCTGAGGTTTAATCACTAAATCATTTATCAATAAGTAGTAGGACCATTAATATTAACTATTAAATCATACTTATATACTAGATACACTGACATAAACTCTCATTGATGGTTGCAAAAGATAACTGGCTCTTATTTTGTAAAGATGATTAATGATCACTCAATATTTTTAAGTTCATCTCATGTCCCTCTAGCTCCTGGCAACAGATGGAAACAGTATCTTGTAAATTAGAAAAATCATTCTTGATATTTTTTCCATAAAGCAACTTTATTTTCATGAGTTACTTTGTAATTAAATAAATAATCAGAAATTCTCTGTAATTCACTCCTTAATGATTGGTAAGCCTGTTCAGTTAAAAAACTATTAAATTTCTGAGTCAATTGCATGTTTTTCATAATATGATTTTGTTTAGCAATAATATCCCTCAAATATTCATCATTAATTTTTGCCACATCTGGAGTGTTTCTCAATAGGGAAACAGAATAACTTTCTAGACTCTCATAAAAATCAGGATCAGGTGTTTCATCAATAACAGCCATATCAGGATTTATCATTGAAGTAGCAATCAAAACCAAATGATTAGATACATTAGAATATTGAGCAATTTGTCTACTTCTATCAGCCTCTACTGGTCTCAAAGTCTCATTTCCTCTTCCAGAATTACCTGAAGGAACTGAATCAGCAACAAGAAATGGTACTTGAGATTCAATAGAGGGGCTTACCATGGCTTTGGCAAAAATTGAATGTGATTGTTTTTCTTCTTTCTTCCTCCTTGATAGGGGTGAGGAGGTGAAGGGTTGAACTGATGGGTTGTGAAAGGACCAGCCTGAGGTGCTTGCTGTTGTTGTTGTTGTTGGACTGTAGATAATGCCACTGGGTGTTTAACCATTCCCATTTCCATTTTGAGACTTCCACCTTTTCTTTCTGTTGAGGGGCCAATTGTGGAAGGGCTTTTGGGGGAGGAGGAGGTATCCTCTTCTCTTGAAGAAAGGGCTCTATTTTTCTTACCTTTTCTTCTAGATAATCTGCTTTTGACCTCAGTTTGAGATTCTCTGACCTCAACTCCTTGATGTGAGTGGAGAGATTGCTGACTTGCTGATGCAAGGGCATCTTTTTTATCTTGAATCATTTTGGAAGCTTTTCTGGGGGGTTGATTGAAGGCTTTTGAACCAGATCCAGAGAAGTTGTCTCCACTTTTATCTCTATTTCTTGCATTTCCAAATCCTGATTGGTCCAGTAATTGATTAATTTGAGCAAGTTTTGTAGTCAAAGGAGAACTTATAGAAGAAGCTTCATCATAATCAATCAAATCTAGTTCCTCATCATGGCCAGCAGAAGCATTTTGATCAGTCATTGTTGTAAATAACCTGAACTGAGTGAAAGAAATATTAAAATTTAATCAGTTATTATTTTACTTTGTTTAAAGAAGAATGAAAGAGAAAAAATAATATATCTAGTATATAATCAACTATCAGGATTTTTTAAACAACTGGAATAATGAAAATATAATTTTTCCCAGGAAAAAAAATCAACTGAAATAATAATCACAATTTTTATTAATTAAATTAAGATAATTTTATAACCAGGATTTAAAATAAATCAACTAAAATAGTAAAATAATTTATTAATTAGTAATATATATGTTGATAATTATCAGGACTAAAAGTAAACTGAAGAATTTAATTACAAGGACTTAATGTCAACTGAAATAATTTTAGTTACCAGGAGTTAATGTCAACTGAAATAATAGGGGGTATCAATGTTCAGGGATCCCCAATTAAATTAATTTCAGATAAAAATCCTTATACCCCAATTATCTTCTGCAACTATTTTTGCTAATAATTGGGTTATTAGACACTTTATGTGTCAATGTTCACCTCTTATCCAAAATTTTTCTACTCAATTTTTCATAACCACATATCAGAAAACTTTCTGTCATAACCACATCTTGGCCTACTTTCATTCATAAAATCTGCAATTATATGTCATTTGACTTGCATACAAATCAGTCATGGATGTGATGAGTTTGGGATCACGAATTAGGAATGGAAATTGGGGTATAAGAGGCAGGATAATGCATTATTGTGGATTCCTTATCCACTAGCCCCGAATCTAGTGGATAATAATCTTCCGCAATTAATAATGTCTGATCCCTAATTGCAGATCCCTGAACAATGATACCCCCTAATTTAATTACCAGGACTTACTGTCAACTGAAATAATTTAATATAATTAATTCAACTAATTTTATATATTATTATTTTACTTCCAGGACAATTTGTCAACTGAAACAATAATATAATATTTTAATTATCAGGGAAGAGGTCAACTGAAATAATAATAAAAAAATATAATATAATTAATTTAATTTTTATATTACTTCTAGGACTAAGAACAATATAGTTCTATCTTGGTCAACTAGGAAAAAAAATATTTTATTTACCAGGCACCTCACCCTGTAAAATGAGCAAGTTAATTCAACTTACAGAGTACTGAGTAAAAAAGATATACATAGACTATGAAATGTGCAAAGTGACCCACTGACAGTAACCAATATAATTACCACATATATATATGACTATTGTCAATATATGAACCTAAAATTTGGAGTGTGGTTTGATTCTCGGTTGCAGCAAAGAAATAAGTCACGTGGTTGATGATGTTTGTTGTTTTTGTTGTCCACCTGTCCCTACTGGTTCCTCAATGTCAATGGTCCCTTGGTCACTGGCTTCAAGATATCAATGCGCCGTCAACAATTTGGAAAGGGCCTCAAATGTCCAAAAGTTGTTTTTGTCTAGAAGATTTTGATGAAGGTATGACGGCATTGGAAGGTGGAGTTTGAAGATTTCAGAGTCAAAGGTACGTATGGGTTATCTTTTATTTTATTACACAATTTAAAGAGGTAAAATTTTATATAATTATTATTATAATAAATGGTTTAGAAATATGTGGTGTAAATACTAAAATAATAAATAATGGTAATAAATATTTAATTGGAATGATGGTTTAATAAGATAATAAGTAAGTAAAGGATGATCAAAAACATCCAGAAAGGGTAGGCCTTATACAGGCAAAAGAGAGACAGAGTATGGAGTAAAAATCCTATATATAGGTGTATGAGAGAGAGAAAGAAATTTCAAGAAGAAATATTTCAAATTTTAAGATTGTTCTATAAAGAATGATTTAGAATGTTGTATTTACTGCATATGTCAAAATAATTTGATTTTTTTAAAAATTCCTGTAAATGTCATTTTTAAATAAGTAATTTGTTTTTTTTGTATATATTTAATTTATTTTAAATTTTATTTTAATATTAATTTGTATTTTAATATTTAATTTTTATTTTTTTAACCTGACATTGAGCACAGTGTTAGGAAATAAAAATAAAATATATCTGACAATTAATTTTAATTTTAATTTTTTTACTAAATTTACTTTTTTGTAACTAGTTAATTTATTACAAGTAAATTTAAAGTAAATATAATATAATTAATAATAATATATAAGAAATAAAAGAGTGTGGCTTCATACCAGGAAATAAACAATTATTTAACTGGGTGAGTGTAGCAGTCTGGCTGACATTAACCATCTCCACAACCATCTCTTCTTCTTTTTTTTCTTCTTCTTCCATCATTTAGTTGCATGCTCAGTCTTTTTTTTCTCTCTTCTCCTTCTCCTACTGTTTTGAACTTAAATTTTCATTTTCATTTTATTACAACCAATAAATGCATATTAAGAAAGACTGGTCCACATAATTTGTCCACAAAAATAGGATGAGAAAGAAGAACAAAAAGATCAAGACAATCAATCAGAGAAAAAAATAAAGAAATAAGTGAGCAGAAATAAGAAGGCTTGAAAGGTAAAAAAAATAAATAGTGACATTAAAATAAAGAAATAGTGTAATGAGATGTCAAATAAGTAAGAGAATGAAATCTCTTAAATATCTAAAACTGCTCTACTTCTCAGATAGAAAGGAACAAGGAACAAACTTATCTGAAACAGGTAAAATTGACACCACAACTTCTCTTCATTATGGTAACAGAATATAAGCAAAAAAATTCTAAACTATATTTAATCACCTAATTTTAATATCTCTCTCTCTCCATCCTTCTTTCCTTTACCCCTATACTTGTGTTAACCAACTAATCACAAATTACTTGCAAATTACACAGCAATTTATCCTAATCACTTTAAAACATTTGGCTGACTTAAAAATCATGACTCAAATTACCTGAAACTATTCACAATGATTAATTCATAGCCCTAGATTCATAATATAATCTCAAAAATATAAAAAATTGAGTATTCTTTTCATAGCATTGAATTTCATTAAAAATTGCAGATTGGAACTTTAAAACTAGTGATTGTAGAAAAATGAGACTAGCGCAATTGAAAAGAGAGGGTGAAATGTTGTAATATTTAAAAAATGATAAAAAAATATTTATGTTTGGTCAAAACAATTGAAATTTTGTTAAGATTTTATTTTATTTTAATGGGTCACTCTACTATAAATTCACAAAAATTAGCAAAAGATCTAAAAAAAATGTTAATTTTTTTCACCAAAAATAAATATTTTTTGATCTTTTATTTTTTAAATATGACTATATTTTACCCCCTCTTTTTAATTGTGCTAGTCATTTTTTGTAAAAATCACTTGCTTTAAAGTTTAAATTTGTGATTTTTAATGAAATTTAATGACATGAATAGGGTACTCAATATTTTATATTTTTGATATGATATTTTGAATCTAGAAATATGAATCAATGGTAATGAAAACATTCTGGTCACTTGAGTCATTTTTTTGAAGTCAGTTTAATTTTTGAAAAGTGAAAAGGATATAGTTCCAGGGACTATGGTGGCATTTGCCATAAGGGTAGGATTTATGATGTTAATTTTTTATGAATTATAGTATTTCTTGGTATTTGTATTATTAGAGGGTATCAATATTAGCCAATCTGAAATTAATTTAATTTCAGATAAAAATCCTGAAACCCCAATTTTTTTCCACAATTATTTTTGAGCATAATTTTGTTATTAGACATTTTACATGTCAATTTTCACCTCTTATCTGAAATTTTTATCATCAATTTTTCATAACCACATCTTTGACAACTTTCGGGATGGGCAAGCCTCACTACCTTTCTGTGCACTCCCATTCTGTCTATTCCTTCAATCCATTCAGATTCCATTCCATCTCATCTGTGCATTTCTTCTCCTTTTCATCATCAAATATCTTAACATGACTTATCCTCACATATCTTCACAAAGAAAGCCTTTCCCCACTTGTTCTTTAAATCCAACAACTCCTTCTCTCCCCTCCTCAGCTAAGAAATCAAAGACCATCCAACTAAAATAAGATTATCACCTCATACTTATCAACTGGCTAGAAACTAAAACTAATTATGATTCTTATTTTGGTACTGCGAATGAAACTAAAGTAGGGCCATCCCCTGCATCAAAAGTCAATGGCTATCTTCTAATGTCCAACAAATTAAGAAATAAGAAAAAGGGAAGGTTTGATCTTTTTCCAAAGCAGATGTCTGGACCCTTCAAGCACTATCAAGCGAGGTACAAGAAGACTAAGACTCTTTCATCTTCCACTAGTTTTAGTATTACTGATGTTGATATCAGTAAGGGCATCAAATCTGTAGATGATAAACTTAATTCTTTATGTCCTTACTTTAAAGAGATGGATTCTATATTTGGAGAGAAAGTTAATATTAATCCTGAAAACTTGTGAGATAGAGAAGATGATATCTATGAAAATGATATTGAGAGACATATTTTTAAATCATCTTCCTTCACTAAAGCCTTCCCCCTTTTTATTCCAGCCAATCAAGGTATCTTTTCTATAGATCCTTATGCTGATATAAACCAACTCAATCAAACACCTGTGAGGTATTTTCTTGTATCTAGTTAATTTATTTCTTTTTTTCTTTGATTGTTACTAGTCTTTTTGTTTTCTTCCCCATTTCAATTGTCCTTAATTTAATGTACATGAAATTATTTCATAATTCTTGCATATTTCATTACTCTATCCATCATTAATTGAATATCATATCAAGAAATGTAACAAACTCATTTTTAGTTGGTCCAAGTGGCAAAAATTGTTGCACGTTTTTCTTACTTCTTTGTGTTTTTGTATCAAATTTTTCAAATTTAAAACTCAAGTCAATAAATTTTTCATTTCTTAACAGAGATTAATCAACAAAAATACATATCTGTTTTGAAAATTTGTCAATCACATCCCCTGCATATTATTAAGGTAAAAGGTGGGTGTCACTAAAATTTTAACAATTCATCAATTTTGCATGTGAGAATTGAAAATTTGGTTGTACCCTCCCCTGTATTTTATTAAAGTAAGGGGTGCAAATCACAAAATTTTATTATAATCACATAAATTAATAAATAAATAAACAAGATAGGTCAAATGTATTATTTTTAAAGTAAAAAAACTCTTTATTCCAATATGCAGATCAAGTCTAAAAACTAATTTTGGGACTTTCCACAGGTATAGGCTAGAGGAACACCATGAAACAAATTAACGTTGTCATGATTACCTGTTATACAACACAAGGTTATTGGCCCATCACTTAAGTTTAGTAAATTGAAATATAAGATTTATTTATAAAGAATTTATTAAAGAATAATAAATATTTGATGAATTTACAAATCCCCATACTTTTTTTATCTACCTGAAGTTTTTTAAATTTTATTACTGTTACCTTCTTTTTTTTACCTTTTTGATTTGCTGAATTAACTTTTGACTTATCTGAAAAGAGAAGCCAAAATGAGTGAAGGGTTAGACATATGAGAAAGGTGAGAAAAAGAAAAACACACCTTGATAAAAGGGAGGAGTAATAAGTAAAGAGAAAGGTAGTTTGAGGAGTCTGGAAGGCTAAATGCATGATGTAAGTGTTATGATATGCATTATGAAATGAATTGTGAAATAGATAAAAGTGAAATTGAGACAAAAAGCTCAACTTTAAAGTTCAATATCTCAGATACCACTGAGCCAAATTCAAATCTTTTTATAGGAAATAACAGATAGGCTTCAGGAAAATCTTCAGTTAAAAGAATATAAGGATGAAATAAAGAAAAGTAAAATTTGGAAAAAAGGCTCAACTTTAAAGGTCAATATCTTAGCAACCACTCAACCAAATTAAACACCATTTGTGGAAAATAGAAGATAGGCTTCAGGAGCATCTTCATTTAAAAGGAGATGTGATTAAAATAAGCCTAACACTTATTTGTAATATAAAAACATGAAATAAAAAAAGTTAAACTGAGAAAAAAAGGCTCAACTTTAAAGGTCAATATATCAGCAGCCACTGAGCCAAATTCATATCAGTTTGTTGGAAATGAAGGATAAGAATCAGTAGAATCTTCTTCATAAAATAAATTAGATTTAAATAGAACTAACCCTAATTCAGACTCTGATTTTCAATATTTTACAAAAACTAAAAAAGTCATAATGAAAATGACAACAAGAGGAGTTGAATTAGTCCACTGTTATCCAGATATGAGTCCTAGATATTTTTAAGTATGAAATTCTCTTAGAAAGTAAGGGATATAATAAAGGCATGAAAAAAAGGAGGTGAAACTTACCTTGATTGAAAGGTAGGAAAAATAGAAAGAGAGATAGAGAAGTTGGAATTTGGGGGAAATTGAATATGGATCAAGTGACATGCATATAAGAAGTGCAATTTATGTGTTTCAATGACATGGAACCAAAAAAAGTGAAATAGGGGAAAGGGGGGATAATGACCATGCCAAGGAGGGATGAAGAGTATGATGATGGGGCCAAATAAAGAAAGAAAAGAGGAAGATAAAAAAAAGTTAATTTTACCTTGAATATTTAAAATTACTAGTTACAAAAAAAAATTTAGATATAAAAAAGAAAAAAAACTAGAAATAAAAATAAAATAAAAATAATTAGCAAACATTTAAGTAAAAATGAAAAAAATGACTTACCTGGAGAGATGAGTTGAGAAAACAATTGAATTCAAATTATTTGAGGGATACAAGAGGGAAGTAGTAAAGGGATATGAGTGATGAAAGAAAAAAAGAATGACTAAAATATTATGTGATTGCAGAAAATATAAGATTTTATGTTGAGTTGATGAAGTAAAAAAAGAGACTTTAACAGAAAATTCAAGATCAAAGTCAATATGAAAATAAAAATAACCTTTCCAATTGATTAGGTGAAGATTGTATCTGGGATCATGAATAATATTGGGCCCCCTTTGGTTGATGTAACACTTTATGAAAAGAATCAACATATAAGCTAAAGTGGGTTCCAAATCAGAGTTGGAATCAGAGTCAGAAATCATAGCTAAATCAATAACATTCATAGTTGAAAAAAGTTACTGTCTAGTAGAGAGGTGCTTCATTAGGGGGTATCAATGTTGACCAATCTGCAATTAAATCAATTGTGGATACAAATCATTATAACCCAATTATCTTACACAATTATTTTTTCTAATAATTGGGTTATTAGACCTTTTATGTGCCAATGTTCACCTCTATCCAACATTTTTATCCTCAATTTTTCATAACCACATCTTGGATAACTTTCTAGATGTACCAGCCTCCCTACCTTGCTGCACACTCCCATCCTGTCTATTCATTTCCATTCAAAACCCCTCCCCATCTCATCTAGTTTTTTCTTATCCTTTTCATATTCAAATATCTCAACATTCCCAATCATCATAGATCTTCTGAAAGGCAGCCTTCCCCCAGTTGTTCATCAAATCCCATTACTCCTTCTTTCTTCTGCTCAGCTGAGAAATCAAAGACTGTATAACTAAAAGAAGATGATCATCTCATACTTATAAACTGGCTGAAAATAAAAACTAATTATGATTCTTGTTTTGGTAATGATAATGCAATTAAAGTAGGACTGCCCCCTAAATCAAAAGTCAATGTCTATCTTCTAATGGCCAATGAATTACAAAATAAGACAAAGGGAAGGATAGATATTTTGCCTAAACAGATGTCTTAACGTTTCATGCAATACCAAGCCAAGTACAAAAAGGCAATAACTCTTTCATTTTCTACTGGTTTTGGTATTATTAATATCAATATCAGTAAGGGAATAAAATCCATAGATGATAAACTTGAATTTCTGTGTCCATACTTTAAAGAGATGGATGCTATTTTTGGAGAGCAAGCTGATGTTAATCCTGCCAACATGTTGGATGGTGAAGATGCTATCTCTGAACATGATGTTTAAAGAAATCTTTTCCCATCCTCTTCCTCCACTCAAGCCTCCCCTGTTCTAAATTCAACAAATCTATATAGCTTTCCAATAGATCCTTATGGTGATATAAACCAATGTGATCCCACTCCAGTAATTTTTTATTTCTTGTCCAGTTGTTTTATTTTTTTTTATTTCTAAAAAGGTAATGAAAAAAACCAGGATCCTCAAGCAAGTGAGTCTGAAGCTAGCATCAATGATGAAGTGGAAAATGTTACCTCCAAAAAAAAGCAAATACCATCAGCTACTTTGACTTTACACATTCATAGAAAGAGAAACAGAGATAGTTTTTCCCAAAACCCCTTTTTCTTCCATTGATGATTTTCTGGAGAAACATGAATCTGGTAAGTGATAGCATACCTCTTAATAATTAAGTGAGTTTTTCTTTTCTTTTTTTAATATTCCTTTTCACTCTAGGTAAAGTTGAGGTTTTAAGAGGTGCTCTCAACTTTCAAAAGATACAATACAAGCTCTCTTTATGAAGGGATGATAGGGCACAAGACCTGGAGGAGAAGAAATTTGAGCTTTCTTTAAAAAGGGATGAGAGGGCACATGACTTGGAGGAGAAGAAATTTGTGCTTTCTTTACAGAGGGATGGGAGGGTAAAAGACTTGGAGGAGAAGAAATTTGAGCTTTCTTTAAAGAGGGATGAGAGGGCACATGACTTGGAGGAGAAGAAATTTGACATAAAGAAAGAGGATAAGGCTCTTGAGTACAATTTCCCTTTGGATCAAATGAAACTCAAGTATCAACTTGAAGATGGTTCAAAAAAGAAAGATTTCTTGAGAGAATGTGTTAAAGATAATAAATCTATTAAGGAAATTGAATGTGTAATGAAAATGTTTGATAACTAGCTTTTTTTATTTTGTTTACAAAGTTTTCTTGATAGAATGCATTAAAGCTAATAATAAGTCCTTGGCACACACTCCTCACTGAGATTTAAAACATTTTATAGAAAAATTTTAGATTATTTGTTTATTTGGTTTCAATTAATTTTGTTTTATTTCTTTTTTGTGATAATTTCATATATGCTGACTTTTTAAAGGTCTTGATTCTAGATGATGTTTTTTTGCAATAATTTGAAAAACTCATACATTTTTTTTATTTACATTCAAATCATTAAATTTACTTTTATAAATACAGTTTAGTCAACAAAACTCTAAATCTGTTTTAAAAATTTGGCAATAACCTCCCCTGAATTCTATTGAAGCAAGGGGTGGGTATCAACAAAATTTTTTGCAAGTCATAAATTTCACATTTCAGATTTGAAAATTTAGCAATACCCTCCCCTGAATTTTTTTGAAGTAAGGGGTGAAAATCAACAATATTTAATATAGCTCCATAAATTAATAAATAAATAAATAAAATATATCAAATTTACTAGTTTTAAAGTAATGACAATTCCTCAAGTTGAAATGCGGAGCAAGTCTAGAAAATAAGTTTTGGACTTTTCACAGGTATAGGCAAGATGAACCTAATGAAACAAATTAATTTTATCATAATTCCAATTTATACAACACAAGGTTGTTGGCCCATTACTTTAGTTTAGTAAATTGAAATATCAGATTTAATTATAAAAGATTTATGAACGAATAAGAAATATTTGATGACTTTACTAATCCCCATACTTTTTAGATCTACTTGAAGTTTTTTTCAATTTATTACTTTTACCTTTTTGATTCTTTGAATTAGTTTTTGAATAATTTGGAAGGAGGTGCCAAAATGAGTAAAGTTGTGACAAGATTCCAAACAAGGGGGAGCTTTTTGTTGTTTGGTTATTATCCCTAGAAGAGTTCCAAATTGTTTCAATCACGCCATTTCCCAAACCAAAATCAATCATGCACTGATGATCTGGAAAATATAAGCCATTTCTTTGATTTTAGTTGGAGATGGTATTGGTTGGCCATTTATTGGATTGATATATGAGAATATTGCAAAAGTAAGATAATTGGCTTCATTCCTATCAATATTAATCTTATTGTGGAATACTGAATGAGTAATAATAACATTTAAAAATTAAATATATTGGTTGCTAATTTCTACCCATTTGGAGTCACACCAATTTTGTATTCCAACTTTGGTAGAAAGTTGATGATTCTCTTCAAAAGCTTTATTTCAAAGTTTTTTGAGGTGAAGAGCAATAAAAGTATTAAAAGAAGGTAAGGTGTCCCATAAAAAAAATTATCATCTTTTTCAGCTTTAGATAAATTTTTAAGTAATGAATATATGCCTATTGAAATAAAATTAGTGACATGATTTTAAGTAAGAAAAATATATTATCAGAAATACCAAGAGAATAGCCTTTAACAAATCCTGGTCTCCAACCAAATCCAATTAAAATACCTCCTAACAAATTCATATTCCTTATTGGTAAGTGAACCAAAGCCATTTGATATAGTTTTATGATGATATTGGATAGTTGATTGAAGGTTTCATCTTTTGAACCATTAAAGGAATGATTTTCATAAATAAATTGAGGTTTAAAAGAGTTACTGATATCTGCTTTAATTTCATCATCTCCTGATTTGGTTAAATATATTAAATCTTCTGGTAACTCATTTGGATAAGAATTTTTTTGATCCACCCTAGTTTTATAGTACTTGATATTTGATATATGGCCAAATAAGCAATCCAAATGAATTTTCATTTTTAAATTTCTTTTATTCTTCTTAGAGAATTATTATTTTTAGTTTGATATTTTGTATGATGATTGAAATGAAGTTGAATTTGAAAAATATGATATAGAGGATAAAGAGGATGATGATAGAGAAGTAAGAGGTGATTCTGACAAAATAGACATTTTTTTCTCTGAACAAAAAAAAATTTGTGCCAAAAACCAAAAAATAAATTGGCAAAAGAATAAAACTCACAAAATTTAGTTTGATTATTCAACCTTATGAATTTTATTGATAAGAATTAATCCAAATAACTGTTTTTTGAAAAGAAATCAATTACTGAAACTTTCCTTGAAAAAAATTGAAACAAAAAAAAAGAGAATAAAATAAAAACAAACATCAGAAAAATTATTTCCCAAAAAAATGAATTTTAAAGTTATTTGGTGTTAGATATACCAACTAAAGTCCTGGAAAATAAATGATAAAAATAAATTATAATCAAAAATTCAAACCCAAAAAAAAAATTGTATCACAAAAATTATAACCAAAAAAAAAAATTCAAAATTATAAACACACCAAATTTATTTTTGAATCAGCTTGAACCATAAAAAATTTTTTTTATAATATTCTGTTAAAAAAAACAAAAAAAAAACCAAAATAATGTTTATAAAAATAATAAAAATTATCTTTTACAAACTCCCATATTACCCCTCCATGTCTGCCTCATTTCCCTCTTTTTGGTGACCTCAAACCCCCCCTCCCCCTTCTTGATCTCATCAAAACCTCCTTACCCCCCTTTTTCACCAGTTCCTCCCCCCTTTTCCCCCTTCAGGCACCTCTTCCCCCCCTATACCCCCTTTTACAATACTCCCCCCCTCTCCCCTCCACTGCTTTTGTTGGTCAGTCGTCTAGAAGAGGTAAGAAAAATAGGAGAAAAAGGAGGAGAGAAGGAGGAGGACAAGGGAAAATAAAGAAATAAACCAAAAAAAATATATATTTAATTTATTTGAGAGGGAAAACAACGGTGAGCAACTTTGAGAGGTGACAAAAACTTAGATTTTATTAACAATAATATTATTAAATGTAAGGGTTCTGCGCGGCAAACAATTTTAATTACTATCAGACTTAAAGCAACCTTTGATTTGTTGTATAGAATTTAAATTAGATTTGTATTACTAATAAAAAAAATATAAACGTAATAAATTGGTTATTTAATTTGTTGAGTGTGTAATAAGTGATGATGCTACAGGGGATTATCCAAGGCCCTTTTATAGGCAATGGGTCCTCTGAAGCGCTACTATCTTTGTAAATACAATGATTAGAATGGAATAAAACAAATATATCAAAAGAGTAAATGAAACATAACAATATAGAGAAAAACATGAAACAAATAATTAAAACCCCAATTAAGAATCCAATTTCCCCGCCATTAATTCCCAAATCAGTAAGTGAAAATAGTGAATAACTAAACAAGATTGGAAACATAGGAACTATGAGAAATATAATTCCAAACAGATAGTACATTCTGATTAAAGGACATTTTAAGTGAAACAAAAAATAATTTGACGCAACAAAACAAGCAATTAATCTCAATTTAGTCCAAATTAATTTATTTGTTTTTTCTAACACAATTAAGGGTCAAAAGAAGCGTCCTTAATTATTGTTTAGTATCATATGAGAGGTATTATTTAATATATAAATTTAAGTAATTAATTTAAATATATTATAAATCAATTTTACACTTGTAATTATAATATATGTTTTTTAATTAATTAAATATAAGTTTATAATTATTAAATACATAAAAATGCGCCATTATTTGTAGAATATATTATATTATGCTCAATTTAATTGTATATAAAAATATATATAACCAATAAATTTAATGTAACACTTGTATATAATAAAATTCTTATATAATTTCATTATGCAATAAAATATTAAGTTATATTCATTAAATACAAGTCTTACCCACTCTTTAAGGTTTTATAATTTATATATCATTTACTGGACTCCTGGAATAGCCTGGCTGACACTCCCTCACTCTAAAAAAACAATAAAAAAAATGCTAAGATTTTTTCTTTTTGTATTTTTTCAACAGAGCAGGCAGATTTGAAATTTCCTTGCCAGGTATCCATGAATCATGTTCAGATGATTTGTTCTTATATCTCAATAAATATTCAGTACCTCTTTCAGAAGTGATAATTCTATCATTGAGAATTTTATCAATTTCTGCTGTTTCTGTGACTTCCTGAGGGTTCTTCTTAGGTCTTCCTCTTCTTTTTGGAAATAAGTCACTGTTGGAAGTATAAGGTTTAAGTAAAGAAATGGGAAAAACAGGATGTTTCCTATCATATGGAGAATACAATTCAACTTCTACTGCATTATCACCAACCATTCTTTTAACAACAAATGGTCCTACAAATGGATCTTTTAATTTGTGGTTACCTTGTAAATTGAAATGGACAGTAGAGATCAACACTTCATCACCCTTGTTAAATGTGTATTCTTTATGGGATTTATCCCATCTTTTCTTTTCATATTCAAATGCTTTATCAATACAACTCTGAGCATGTTTTCTGCATAGCTGTTGCATTTGCATAAAAGATTTTACACCAGGGTGTAGTTCCAACTTAGGTAATTTATTATTGAGAATCTGAGCAGGAGTGTTTGGGACATAACCTAACCAAAGCTCAAAAGGATTTTTCTCAGTGACAGAATGAACAGTGCTATTATATGCAAATTCAAGACCAGGCAAAAGAGTGACCCAATCATGAGTAAATCTGTCATTGTCTTTATATTCTAAACCAAAGGCACAATACCTTCTAATCATATCTTCCAGAGTTTGAATCATTCTTTCAGCTAGACCATCAGTCTGAGGATGGTGAGCTGTAGACAATTTCAACTCACAGCCACAAATATCCATCAAAGAGGTCCAAAACTCAGAAGTGAATTTTGGATCCCTATCAGAGATAATGGCTTTTGGAAAACTAATAATATTAAACATGTAAGACCACCATAAGAAAGCTAATTCTTTGGTGGATACATCTTTATGGGTTGGAATAAATTTGCACATTTTTGTGAATCTATCAACTATTACCCAACAAGAGTTAAAGCTGTCTTTACCTGCAACAGGAAGACCAGTGACAAAATCCATATTAATGATTTGCCAGGGAGCACTCGGTGCTTCAATATTTTGTAATAACCCTGCTCTCTTACCTGTTAACCTTTTAGATTTTTGGCAGGAATCACAAGATTCAACATATAATTTTGTGTCTTCAGACATATTAGCCCACCATGCAGTGTTTTTGATTCTAATCAATGTTTTTTCAAGATCAAAATGACCAGCTAATATGTCATCATGACAAAGTTTGAGGATAGTTTCTTTCATTGAAGGAGGAATAACAATTACATTGGTAAGCTTCCTTCTATAATATATATAACCATCTTCAATAGAAAACTTTCCTTTATTTAAAGCATTTTGGTACTTTGCAGGAAGAGTTTTTATTAATGCTTGAATTGAAGCATTCTTAGGATCATTCAAAATAGTAACTAATTTATTTAAGTCAGAATCTTTATCATATGAATCCAGTATTAACTGTAATAACTCTTCTTCCATATCAACTATAAATATACCATGTATATGAACAGTGTCATCCTCAGGTACATAAGCAGGATTGGAGTCATTATTTGGCAGAGGCAATCTGGAGAGCATATCAACATTAGAGTGAACATTTCCAGCTCTGTGGATAATAGTCATCCTTCCTCTGTATTCCTGAACAGCAAGTTGCCACCTGAACATATGTCTGTTAGGTGTTTTGAGGTTTAATAGAGATTTCACAGCACTACAGTCAGTTACCAACTCAAATTTTTGGTCATCCAAGTAGTAATGAAGTTTCTCAAGAGCCCAAACAACTGCTAAGCACTCCAATTGAGTGGAACCATATTTCAATTCACTATTTCTTAAGGTTCTTGAAATATAACAAATTACAACCTCTGAGGATTTATCATTAATAATTTGCTTTTGGTGAAGGGCAGCACCCAGACCAATAAAGCTAGCATCTGTATAAAGTACAAATGGCTTGTTAAAATCTGGAAGAGCCAATATAGGGGCTGTCATTAAGCAACTTTTCAATGTATTAAAAGCTTTCTGACAGTCATTATTCCAGAGAAAAGCAACATCTTTTCTGGTTAGTTTTGTAAGAGGCAAGGCTATGACCTGATAATTTTTAATATATTGTCTATAATAGCCACACATACCCAAAAAACTTTGGATTTCTCTTACAGAAGTTGGTGCTTTCACATTTTGAATGGCAGCAACTTTATTATGGTCTACACAAATTTGTAAGCCTGACACAACATGGCCAAGGACTTTCAAAGATTGAAAACCAAATTTACACTTTTTTAGGGATAAGGTCATATTGATTTCATCCATTTTTTGGAAAACTCTATTCAAGTGAATCATATGTTCATCAAAAGTTTTAGAAAAAACAATAATATCATCAATATAAACCATGAGCCAGCCTTCAATAATTTCTTGATGGAAAGTGTTATCCATGACTTTCTGGAAAACTGAAGGAGCATTTTTAGGGCCAAATGGCATCCTAACATACTTATATATTCCCATATGAGTAGCAATAAGCAAAAATTTTTGAGAATTTTTCTCAACTGGAACTTGATGATAACCTTTATTACCATCCAGACAACTAATAAATTTTGCACCTTGCAAGGTAGCATGTATTGAATTAATTCTGGGTAAAGGATAAATATCATCAACAGTATAAGTATTTAAAGCTCTGTAATCTCCACATAATCTAGCTTTATCTTTTTCATATGAAATCAAGACTGGGGAGATGACACAATATTTGGGGGTGACATCCACTTTCTCAATGATATTCATTTTCAATAATGTTTCAATATTATCTTCAATATCTTTTCTTTTTGATGGAGTAGCAGGATATGGTTTTTTCTTAAGGGAAGGAGGAATATCACCCAAATTACAGGATAAGGTAATTTTAATCTCTTCCTGAACAATTCCCAAGGCATGAGAACCATGAGCAAAAGCCATAGGGAAAGAGGTAATAGAGGCAACAATAGAATCCTTTTGTTCACTAGTCAACTGATCACCAAAAGAAGCGGTATCTATTTCATGTAATAAATCATCCATTTCAGTTGTTGTTCTACCTTTACATTGGGTCAGTGAGTTACAAGATGTCAACAAATGCCCAGAAGGTCTAGGAGAAGAAATTTTGAATTTTCTTTTCCCATTCATTCCTAAAGTAAAGCAATTATTTGCTGGATCCAGTTTCACACCAAACATGGTTAAAATATCATTTCCCATAATAAACCAATTGCTCAAATTATCATTTTTCATGACAACAAACTCACAAATAGCTCTGACAAAACCACCATTATATTTGAAGAATACAGAGGTTTTGTATTTGCCAATAGGAAATAAGGTAGAACCATACCCTCTCCATTTTTCAGAAGTTATAGGCAATAATTTACTCAAATATTCCTTATCCACTGAAGCCAAAGCTTTTTCAGATACTACACTTCCTCCAGCACCAGAATCAAGAACTACATCAAAATTTTTACCATTAATGATAAAAGGTGCCTTTAAAGGGGATATAGGAATAGAATTGTTAGTAATATCTTTAATTATCTCAGCATTTTCTACTGAAGATAAATTCAATACACAATATTCAGATATATTATTTAAATAATGGACATCATGTTCCAACATTAAAACATCTTTAACAGATTCATTTTCATAGGAGATATTACTCTCACAGTCACTGGAAGAATTATTGACATCAAGTTCAACTTCATCTGTGTCTTCATTTTGTTCAACAAGATGAATTTTCTTGTCACAAACATGACCCTTCTGCCACGGTTTGTTACATTTATAACAAGTATTTGTTGCATATTTTTTAGGTGCAACTGGGTCAGAGGGTTTACCAGATTTTTCTGGGAGCTTTATAGAAGGTTTATTCTGATCATTATAAGATTTACTAAGGTAATTCTTTGGTTCATATCTATGGTTGAGTAGTACTTCATTACAGATATTAATGAAAGAAGAATTTTCCCTTACATGCTCAGTTCTAGCAACAATCAAATCCCTAAGAGAATTTGGTAATTTATACAAGATTTTATCTCTCCAAATATCATAATCCATTTTTGGATCAATTGCTCTAAGGATTTTAGTTATTTTCATCAGAAAAACAATGGGCTTTTCAACAGAGGAGGATACATACCTAGTATTCTCATACAGTCTCTGCTGAGCTAACCTGAATTTTGAACCACCAAACTGATTCTCAATCAAGGATTTCCAATCATTCCATGTATAATGATTGTTATCTAAGAGGACAGATTCATACCACATCAAGGCTACATTGGAAAATAAAGAAATTAGCTTAGAAACAATTTCCTCATCAGGTAGTTTATAAGATCTCTTTAAATTATCAATTCTCTGGATAAAGTGTTGCCAATCAGAGGAAGAATCACCATCAAAGGTAGGATATTGGTCTAACTTAGGCCAATTTTTCTGACTACTGGGATGGTCTACTTTTTGGTTTGAATTATTCATTAGTAATAATTCCTGAAGTTTAGCCAGGTGTTCAGAAATTTCATTATTTACAGAAACAGCTGGTGCATGACCATCACAAGATTTTTTTCTAGTAGCAAAAGATTTTACAGACTCATTGTCAGTTTGTTTAATGGTTGAAATATGAGGAAGAAAGGATGAACTTTGTTCAGGTTTTTTCCCTTTATTTTTATGCAGCTTATTTGCAGAAATCTCATTTAATTCATTATTGATGGTTAAGGTTGAGAACTTTTCCTGTAGGTCAGACACATAGTTTCTTATTCTTGGAATTTCAGACATCTGGTCATTTACTTTTGCAAGAGATAGAACATTTCTGTCCTCAGAAACTGAGTGATTGGTACTTAGTGCATGAAAATCATTTCTTAGCTTCTTAAACTCATTTTGCAGAGATTTTACTTCATTCTTGAATGAATAATTTTCCTCAATAAGGGGTTTCAATTCACTCAAGGTCTTATGTAGACTGATATTTCTATCTGAGATAGCTCTATGGTCACTTCTTATTTGTTTTTGTTGACTAAGAACAATATTCAAGGTTTCTTTGATTTTTAAATAAGCTGTATCTTGTACAGAAGAACTCACTTTACATTGCAAGTGTAAATTATTTAATCTATCATTTTCATGGATTAACACATCTCTCACATGTTTGTCTTTCACAATATTAAAATCAAGGGTATCTTTCAATATTTCCTCAGAAGTTTTTTCAATTAAGGTATAGATTTCAGGGGGAACAGAATCATTTTTAATTGCAAGAGAAGGATTAATTAAAGATGTAGAAGTTAAATGTAAAGGTTCATCAAATGACAATTTGCTAATTACATCAATAGGGCTACTAGTTACAGGAAGCTGTCTTTTAACAGGTTTAACTGTTCTTTCACCATGTTCAATAATATTACCTGCAGAAGAAGATTTATTAGAAAACATACCCAAGTGACTATCAACCAAATTACTTACCATGGCAGAGGAGGAAACTTCCCCTGGGACTGGGTTTGGGATTGTGCTTGGGCCTTCTTTCTCCTGCCTTGTTGGTAGGGATGAGGAGGTGGATGGAAATTGGGTGTTCTGGATGGGCCAGGCTGATGATGAGGAGGGTGTTGCACATTCTGTTGGTAGTGACTCATTAGATAATCCCATTTCCATTGCTTTACTTCCATAGTATTTGGATTTTGGATGGTTGAGCTGGGTGGCTGTGAAGGTTGAGCCTGAAGCTGAGGCTGATTGGGAGGCAACTGAGGAGGGGCCTGGGCCTGAATCTGGTTCCTGAGTGCTTGGACCTGATCCCACAATGTGTCTACCTTTGCTTTGTACGTCATATTTTCTGTCTTCAACTCTTTTATATGACTGGATAGGTTGCTGATTTGTTGTGGCAGAGGAAGCTTTTTTATTTTGAAGCCTTTTGGAAGACCTTCTTGAGGCACTAGAGGCTTTACTTCCTTCTGTGGTACTGGGGGAAGGGGGTTTTGTTTGTTTGCATTTCCTGTCATTTCCACATCCTGCAGTATGTGAATTCTTTGTGTTAGCATAAGATTTTTTATGACCAACTTTAGAAGAACTTACAGTGTCAGCATCATAGTCAATTTCTATCTCATCCACTTGCATGTTATCCATTTTTTCTGCCAAATTGTTGGACATACTAGTGGGAAGATTTATAATTTACTTTTTACTTTATAAAAAAATAATAAAAGTTAGTCAATAATTGCTCCAAATAATAAAAAAAAATATTTAATTAATTAAATTATAGAAAAAATAATTTTCAATATAAAGTAATAATTAAAAATTTAATTTTTAAAAAAAAATGGATTGCAAGGTTAAATTGGGAATAACAAGTAAGTTAATTCAACCAATTAATTACCAATATTAAATATGGCAATATATTTGGGACTAAGCACAATGTACTTTTAAGTCAACCAAAATTAACAATAATTAATAATAATAAAAAAATTAATTTAATAATTCAATTTGTATTAATAATAATGTCAATTCTTCTAGGACTAAGAGGATTTAACACTCTATAATGGTCAACTAGGAAAAAAAAAAATTTAAAAATTGAACACTTACACTCAGTGAATCAGAAATTAAGCCACAATCACTGTTATTGAAATAAAAATATAGTAATATGAGTGAGAGGCGCAGAGGTGAACTTACTATAGTGATCGAAAAATCACTTCAAAATAATATAAAAATTAATATTATATAAACCTAAGATGTCGAACCCAAGTTCGAAACACAGTCGCGGCAAAAGTTTCGTTTTGCTAGGTGGTCCGTGCGTTTTGTCGTTCGTCGCCAGGCTCAATCGTCATCGTCGTTTTGGAAAGGTCCCCAGTTGTCGGTCAGTCGTCTAGAAGAGGTAAGAAAAAAAGGAGAAAAATGAGGAGAGAAGGAGGAGGACAAGGGAAAATAAAGAAATAAACCAAAAAAAATATATATTTAATTTATTTGAGAGGGAAAACAACGGTGAGCAACTTTGAGAGGTGACAAAAACTTAGATTTTATTAACAATAATATTATTAAATGTAAGGGTTCTGCGCGGCAAACAATTTTAATTACTATCAGACTTAAAGCAACCTTTGATTTGTTGTATAGAATTTAAATTAGATTTGTATTACTAATAAAAAAAATATAAACGTAATAAATTGGTTATTTAATTTGTTGAGTGTGTAATAAGTGATGATGCTACAGGGGATTATCCAAGGCCCTTTTATAGGCAATGGGTCCTCTGAAGCGCTACTATCTTTGTAAATACAATGATTAGAATGGAATAAAACAAATATATCAAAAGAGTAAATGAAACATAACAATATAGAGAAAAACATGAAACAAATAATTAAAACCCCAATTAAGAATCCAATTTCCCCGCCATTAATTCCCAAATCAGTAAGTGACAATAGTGAATAACTAAACAAGACTGGAAACATAGGAACTATGAGAAATATAATTCCAAACAGATAGTACATTCTGATTAAAGGACATTTTAAGTGAAACAAAAAATAATTTGACGCAACAAAACAAGCAATTAATCTCAATTTAGTCCAAATTAATTTATTTGTTTTTTCTAACACAATTAAGGGTCAAAAGAAGCGTCCTTAATTATTGTTTAGTATCATATGAGAGGTATTATTTAATATATAAATTTAAGTAATTAATTTAAATATATTATAAATCAATTTTACACTTGTAATTATAATATATGTTTTTTAATTAATTAAATATAAGTTTATAATTATTAAATACATAAAAATGCGCCATTATTTGTAGAATATATTATATTATGCTCAATTTAATTGTATATAAAAATATATATAACCAATAAATTTAATGTAACACTTGTATATAATAAAATTCTTATATAATTTCATTATGCAATAAAATATTAAGTTATATTCATTAAATACAAGTCTTACCCACTCTTTAAGGTTTTATAATTTATATATCATTTACTGGACTCCTGGAATAGCCTGGCTGACAGCTTTCCTCCCTCCCCCCCTCCCACCTCCCTTCTTTCCTTCCCTCCTCCCCATAGTTATATACCTAAACAAATTGCTAAGAAATTTGTTTAAGGATTAAAGGGAGTAGGATCCAAGGAAAGAGGGGAGGGGGGAGGGGGGGAAAGGAATAAGGGGGTAGGAGGGAGAGGGTGATGAGGGAGGGGAGAGGGGTGAGGCCACCTAAAGGGAGGTATAGCGGGCCTAAACAGAGAAAAAAATGAATGCCTAAAAGGGATAAAAGGGGGGAAAGGTGGCGAAAGGTGAGAAATGATGGGTGAGGAAGAGAATAAGGGGGGAAAGGGGGATTAAGGCAGTCAAGAAGGGGGAAAAGGAGGGAAAAAGAGCAGGACAAGAGAGAAAAGAGGGAGAGAGAAAAAAATTAGTTTAACCTTGATTAAAAATAATTGAAGCACTTACAAAATGAAAAAAAAACAAAAGCAAAAAAAAAGCAAAAAAAAACATGATTAGAAAATAAAAAATTCATAAAAATGAGAAAAATTACTTACCTGGTGAGATGAGTTAAAAAAAATGCAACCAAAATATTTGAGGGATGTTTGAGGAGAGGAGGAAAAGGATATGAGTGAAGAATGAAAAAAAGAAACACTGAAAAAATATGCGATTTCATGTTGAGCTGGTGAAAGAAACCCAATGAGCCATTCAAAAAAGAGATATTCACTGTAAATTCAAAAAAAAAAATGAATATGAAACAAACAAAAATATCAAGGCAAGTGAATGAAGTATACAAAATGGAAATTTTGAGAGTATGAAATCAAAAAATTAAAAGGGTTGTGTGTCAAAATGGTGGAGGGTGATTGGCATAATGACAGAGTGTATGCTGGTTGAATGAATGTTTTGTGATTCAAGGGAGGGGAGAGCCAGCACTGGTTCAGGATCCTCCTCTTCATAAAGATTATTCCACTCATCCTTTAAATCAGCTAGGATATTGTGGAGTATAACACAAGTCATTATCCAATGATTTGCAGTTTTTATTTCCATTTTTTTTTGAAATTGGATTCTGAGTTCGCGGAGACTAGAAAATCTTCCCTTTAAAATCCCAATAGCACGTTCAATCAATACTCTTTATTGGTCAAGGTGATAGTTAAAGGTGTTTTTGGGGTAATTTTCTAAAGTTGCACCCCGAAAAGCAGGTATAATGTACTTTTCACTTGAATATGCTGAGTCTGCAAGGAGGTACTGAGATTCATCAACATATGAGTCAGGACTTTGAGACATCCTCATTCTTTGGGAGACGGAAAAGTCATGACATGAGCTGGGGAAGCCACTATGAAAAGCAATAATCTTTTTGTTGAAGTCACAGACAAGTTGAACAACAATAGAGTATCTACAAAGAAGATTAAAAATTAGTTTATGAAAGATGTGAAATCAGAGAAAATTTTGAAGAAACTTTTTTATGCGATTAAAATAATGGTTGCCATCATGAGCAGGCTTTTGACTCAAAGGTATAGCTGTACCATCAACAAAACCTACACATCCAGGGAAACCTTCAGCTTGCATTACTTGAGAGGATTCAAGTCTCTGTTGTGGAGTTGGCCAAGCAAGTGTTTGAGACTTGAGAAAAAGGATAGCAATCATGCAGCACTTGGTGTATAATATGATGGTTCCATATCCTATGGTAAAGAAATTATCTAAACATCTTACAGCAGCACCATTTCCATTTGAAATAAAGAAAAATAGTGCGACAGAAAGTTGAAAGGCAGGATCATGCTGTTTTTTATGGGAATTATTATGGAAGATATGATGATTTGAGATGAGTTGAGAAATTTTGAAAAAAGAATCAGGAGAAGTTCAAATAAGTTGTGTGAAGTTTAAATGAGGAATGTTGAGAATGGAGCAGAGATCATATCTGGGATCATGATAAAGATTTGACCCACTTGGGATGATGTAATGCTTTTTGGAAAGAAAAGACATATAAGCTAAAGTGTCTTTGAAACCAGAGTCAGAATCAGAGTCAGCAGCTAAAACTTAAGTTATAGAATTCATAGCTGTGTGAAGCTGCTTCCTAGTAGAGAGGTGCTTCATTATTGTTGGTAGAAAAGGTTGCTGGTAGAAGGTTTAGGTGATCAGTGGGAAATAGGAATTTGCCACCAAATGAGCAGGTGAGGTGTGTAGATAGAAAAAAATGTTATGTGTTTGTCACCAAAATTAATTATCATAGAGTGATGAGATATTTAAGGATGGCATCTGAAATTAAATTTCATGTGAATTTCTTACAAATCAATGTTGGATGTAATGAGTTTGGGATCAGGAATTAGGAATGGAAATTGGGGTGTAAGAGGCAGGATGATGCATTATTGTGGATTCCTTATCCACTATCTCTGGGGCTAGTGGATAAGAATCTTTCACAATAAATAATGTCTGATCCCAGGAAAAAAAATTCCTGATCCTTAATTGCGGATCCCTGAGCAATGATACCCCCTATTGTTTTTGGTTGAAGGTTAAAGTGATGAGGGAAGCAGAAATTTTCCACCAAATGAGAAGGGGGGGGTATATAGAAAAAAATCTCAAGTTTTTAAAACCAAAATTAAGTGGCTTAGAGTGAAGAGTGACATAAGGATGGAATCTGTAATTATATGTCATGTGAATTTCTTAAAAATCAATCATGTATGTGATGAGTTTGGGATTAGGAATTAGGAATTTATATTGGGGTATAAGAGGTGGGAAAATTCATTATCATTCATTTCTTATCCACTAGCCTAAAGGTTAGTGGATAAGAAGGATCTTCAATTAATAGTAATTATGTATGATCTGGGGAAAATAAATTACTGATCCTTTATAGTGGATTGCTTAACGTTGATACCGCCTCTAATTATTTTGATCATTTTATATCATTATTTCATTTAACCTGATGTCTTGGATAGGGGGTTTCAGAGTTGAAGAATATCCACTTAAAAATTTAAATTTAGATAAGTGCAGACTTCAAAGACACACAAGTCTCAACACTGAGGTATTTCAAAGCAGAAATAAGTTATTTTATATCACTCTAATACTCAATTTTTTAACCAAAAATTCTAGCTTCACAATAATGGTCCATTTCACTGATTTTTAGAATCATTCCATTCATATATAGGATTATTCAGCATAAAAATTCATTTTTATAAATCAAAAGTTTATAAATCAGTTATAACTTCATGTCATATATGACCCATGAATTCCTCAACCTCAAAACATGATAGAATATATTATTCAATCAAATTCATTACTTTAAATATCTTTTATTTAATTCTTTTTTTGACTATGATCTTAAGTGAGAATTGGGGGGTTTTTTGGTAAAAATATCCATGAAATGATACTTGTCAGGCTGAGATTGAGTACGGAGACATGAATGGCTTGATTAATAAGTTTTCTAGAAGATCTTATTGGTCCTATATTATTTCTGTAGTGCAAATGAAATATGTATATAAATATAACTCAATATAAGGTTCTCAGTAATGTTTATCTCACTCACTACGCAATATAGGGGGTGGACTTTCTAGCAAGTCCTCAACCTGAACTCAGATGGAACTCAGATGGAACTCAGACTGAACTCATATTGAACCCATACTGAACTCTACTTAAACACCCACCTAAAACTGTTCTGCTGAGTGGTGTTCATCCCTGATTGTATGGTTCCTTTATTAATAGCTCAATGTGTGTCCAATCTGTGGTGAGTTTGGGTCAAAGGTTGCAGACTTGCTAGCAATTCAGCCCCCCATATTGTGTGGTGACTATTTATAAATGGGTTAAAATCTTATAGTTGGTTGAAAAATAAAGAATATAGTTCAAACACTATTCAAAGACTTTAAAAGTACTAATAAAATGTATCATAATTTTGATGGTTATATGTTTTGGTTGTAATGATAAAGAATGTAGAAAATAAGACCAAAAACTCCCTCCTTTTATACCCAGTAATTCTCCAATGTGTTCCCCTGACTTACCAATCCTATACATTGCAATGATGCTTCATTCTAGCTAATACACCTGCCCATCAGCATAAGTAATGACCAATAACACAATTAAAATGATATCACCTGCCAAAATCCTGGAGTAATAGGGATAATCAATCAAAATAAAAGAATAAGCAAAAAAGAGAGTATATGCATATAATATCTTAAAATAAAAACTAAAAAAAGAAAGAATAAAACTAAATATTACAAAATATTAAGGGGGATTTACAGTAGAAATTTAGGCACTAATTATTTTAAATTACTATGTGAAATCCTCATCCAATTATCACCAATATTGACCGAGAAACCCAAAAAAGGACGTGAAATATGGGGTAGCTGAATACAGTCCATTGAAAGGTGATTTCATGGGTAAATACTTGACTAAATATGCAATTTTAAGTGTGGTAGTGAATTAAAGACGCCAATCTTAAGTTTTTCAATGAAATTAGTGCATATACTGAGGTCAATGCATTTATAATTAAATTAGGACACTAAATAAGCACCTGCTTCTTATTTTAGTGTGTTTCTCCATAGTGGGCGTAAAACTCATGGTAATTATAGTGTGAAAAATTTTTCTTTTCTAAAAATGAAGCTATTCATGTGGGAGATATGCAGGCAGTATGTGGTCAGTACACAGAAGCCATTTTTGGTATGAAAGACACTAAATTATAAAAGTTTTAATTTTATGCAATTAAATAGGCAAATCAATGGTTCTAATTAAGAAAAAATAATCTTTCAAGGTTTCATTTTTACTATTATTAAATTTATAGTGCATATATTGAGCTTTTAAGTGATTTAAAGCACATTTCTTGTTTTTTCCATAAAACAATCATTACAACAGCTTTAAGTCTACTTAAAAATTATTTAGCCTTATTTTTAAGGCTCTTAAGATTACCCTGAAATATTCCAACTTAATATTAATTACATAAGACATATAAAAGATGGATATATGTGTGTATATAAGGCATTGTAATGGCATATACTCTGTTCAATCATTGATTTCACTTATGTATACAACTTGTATGCCTTTATTTATTGTTCCCATGTGTACTACATGTGTTTAAAAAATTATAATCAATTTTCACTCAGTCTTGGGAATATCCAGGCTAATAATACCTAGGTTTTCCCTGCCAAACCCCAAGAACTTCACACTCTCAGGTATATTCTTCAAAACCTTCTTAATCTATTTGAGCCTAGTTTGAAACATTTATTCTGGAATTCACAAGAGTTTATATTTAGACTCTATGTGCTCATACAAAATCACCAAAATTTCTCAAAAATCCTCCAAATCCCCAGATTATTCCATAAATTCAGTTATCCATGACACTATATTGTTTGGGGTTAAATGGTTATAGAGAATCTTTGAGAAATTAAGAAAATTTCACCTTTTTTGTGTATGGCTACATTAATAGTTGTACAATAATATGTTTCACTGATAATATTTCTGTCTTCTCTCAATTACTTTTTTTTAAAACTAAAGAATAAAAAATTGAATCATCTCATGTAATAAAAGCAGATGATTTATTTTCCCCCTTAATCCAATATCCTTCTCTATGTGGAAGCCACTAATTTTACAAAAAAAAAAAATGAGATTTTATGAGTTATTTCTGATTCAGATATTTTGATGTTAAAGTTTAATACTATTTCCTTTCTATGGAGATTCATTTTAATTTCAGAATGTCTGTGAAATTTTCCAGAGACTTTTACTATTCTTACCCAATTATCCAGTCTCATGTAAAAATTCTTATCTATTTTAAAGATTGAAAATTTTGAAATAATTTGAAAGATACTTTGGTGAAGAAAATTATTTTTTGACTGATTTTATGTTTGCGAATGAAAAGTCTTTATTGTTAGGAAATATCATAAAGAAGCCAAATTTTTACATGCTTTTTAGTTGTATAAGTTTAGTTTATCATAAATGTATTTTTTTCTAATGTTTTTTTTTAAATTTCTAATTAAAAAAACAATTATCTTTCTTGAAACTACCCTAGTGGGGGGTAAAAATTACAAATTCAAATCTGACTTCATAAATTAATGATAAAAGATTCATTTAAAGTAATTTAAAATATTTAAATAATGTTGATTCCTTAAGGGGTTTCAAAGTTATAAATCCTCCATTTCAAAAGAACTCATTTTTCCACCAAATCAACCATGATGATTTGTTAAAATATGCCATATTGTGCCCTCTAAACACCTTTTTACTGAGAATTAATATTAATTTTGTGGCTTTTTTTTAAAAAAAATACCTTTTAAATATTTTCAAGTTTCTAAATTTGATGCCCCCTATTATAGTAAATGTAGGTTAGATTTTTTACAAAAAAATCACTGAAACCATATGAAAAAGAGCTAATAAATTGAGAGCAAAAATAACCACAAAAGCATTTCCAAAATACCAACCAAAAATGTTCCAAAAAAAAAAAAAGAAAAATATCATCAAAAACACCTTTAAAATTCTTTCAAAATACTTCCAAAAAATTTAAAATTATACCAAAATGAATGCAAAAAAAACTCTTAAATCTCTTCTAAAACAATGTTAAAAAAGCAAAAAATAGTTCAAAATAGATGGAAAACACTTTTAAAAAACACTGACAAGTTTCACCGAAATGAATGAAAAATAAAATTAAAAGAAATAAAACTCAAAGTGATTGATGAAAACACTGAAAAAGCAAGCACAACAATAACACAAAAAATCATGATAAACCCTACCTTAACAGATAATCTAAAAGAAAAAAAGCAAGTGAAAAAACATCAAAAAAATCACAAAAATTAAGATAGAAGATGAAAGAGTGACCTACCTGGTAAGATATTTAGAAAAATTTAATACAACCAACAGGAAGATAAGTAAGTAAGGGATTAAGAAAAATGATAAGGTAGCAAAAAAGGTTTTCTGGTCTCATAGAGAAGTAGAAAAACTGAGAAATATGAAGTTTTAAGTTAGAGAGAGAGAGACAGGGAAACAAATGAAATCAGTAAACTTGAGATTTTCATGTCCAATAAAAAATTCCGGTTACAATGAAACATAAGTATTTTAATTTATTCAGTTAATTATAACAGGTATTATAGTTAATAAGAGACATGAGACATATATGGATGATAATAGATCACTTTTAAAAGTGTATAATGCTTTAAGATAATTAAAATAGTCCTTGGTAAGAAAAACAATGATGAAATAGGAAATACTTTTCTAAAATTGATACTCAAGAAATTTAATAGGATCTACAGTGATTTATTACTATGCAATAGAAATTTCATGAGTCCTGTATGCATTATGAATAATAAAAAATAAATGAAGGTTACACCACAAGAGAATCAATGATATTTTGTGTTTTTCACCACCCAATTTTTTGACCTGTCAGTCAAGAAATATATCACTTATTATTGGCTTGAGAAATTTCAACAAACTTTTATTTTTCCTAAGCAGGTCAACAGTCTTATCCATTAATAAAATTTGTTTGAAATGTCTCAATCCAACAAATGATAAATTTATTGACAGACAGGTCAAAAAATTGGGTGGTGAAATGCACAAAAAAAACATCATTGATTCTCTTGTGGTGTTAAGTAGTGCAAAAATAATTGATCAGCTTTAAAGAGAAATATCTCAATAAAAAAAGATAATTTAATTCTACTCATTTAAAATAAAAACCAAGGTTTTGGGGAGTCTTCTACTAAAAAAAAAGTATTCAAAAAAACTGACCCAAATTCTAAGTTTTTTTTTCAAGAAAGTTATCTTAAAATTATTAGAAAAATCAAAGAAAGTTGTGATAGAAATTTAAAAAAAATCTATATTAGTTACATTAACTAGTTAGGAGAAGGATAATTGATCAGAAATTGAAAAAAACTATTTTAGTGGATTATGGTGTATGTTGATGCTCTCCTAGAACAATTATCTATTATGCAACAGTAAGGATAGAGTTTCAAGTAGTTTGAAAAGGTGATGATAAAAATAATAGAAGCACTTACTGGGATGAAAAGGGTATAAATTTTATTAATTATGGGAGAATCAAATGAAATGAAAATTTTCAGATTAATAGTCAGGACTGAAAAAATCTAATGCATAATGAATTTGAAATTAGTCCATATTGGTGAGTTGACCAAAAAAAATAAGTAAAAATAAGAAAAAGTTAAAGGAAAAAACATCACAAAAAATGAAAAAAGAAGGAGAGATGTTTAGAAAAAAATATTTTTTAAAAAAAGAATAAGAGGTAGTGAGGGATGAAGTAAAATTAAAAATAAGGGAATAATAATTTCTGGTGTCAGAGGGTGATTGAAACATTGGAAAAATAAGTGATCACTTAACTTATGCAATCTCAACTTTGGGAGAGGGTGGAAAGCAACTGAAAGGTCAGTGAATTTAACAGAAAATAGATGAAATAAGTAATTAAGGGATGTGGTGGCTAAAATGTGGCAGTGAAAAAAATAAAAAAATGCTGATTTAAGGTCAACTCTGATACCTGCTTTCAAAATAGGTGACTAATTTTAAAAATTTAACTGCAGTTTTGGTTTGAAATATGCACTTAAGATAAGTGCAGATTTGAAAAATCTACCACCCTCGATAGGCTCCTTTGTTCTGAAGCTCTCTAATGCATGGTGTAGCTATAGAATGAGAATCTATATATATATATAGTTCATATTTCCTGTTTAAATAAATTATCTTTTATTTACCAGTTTGATATATGATAGGGGGTATCAAAAATAGAAAATTTTAATTATTTAAAAGGTATTTCACAACACAAAAAAAAAGCCAAAAACTTGAAATCAATTCTCATTTAAAAGGTGCTTTGAGAGCACAATATGGCATGTTTTAAAATCATCATGGTTGATTTGGTGGAAAAGAGGTATTTTGAAATGGAAGATTTCTAACTTTGATACCCCCAAATATATCTGATAACTTTTAAGTACTTGAATCAATAAAAAAGCTACCTCTTGCATTTAAAGTGAGTTTTTTTAATCTTAACTTGTGTTTAATATTTCTTACACTATTTTATGGAGTTTAAAAGTTAATATATCAGCACTTAGAAATTAGAATTTTTTTTTGATAAAATCAGCACTTGATTAATTTTCTACTTGTGAGCCACAATAGCACCAACACTGGTATATTTTAAAGTTAAATTTAAATGCTTTTTTATTCAAAGGACTCCATATTCAAAAGAAAAATTTATTTAATTATCTTTAGAATACCCCATTTATTTCAAAAAATAGAGCCTGAGATGTAATAGCTAATTTGGCTTGAAATCAGAACTTAATTTAAGTGCTGAACTGAAAATTTTGACACTGCCTATTAAGGGGTATCAAATTTAGAAATCTTCACATCTTTTTTCCACCAAATCAACCATTATTAGTTTTTCATATATGTAATATTGTGTCCCAAAAACACTTGTTTGCTGAGAAGTAATTTTGAATCTGTAGCTTTCTTTTTTTGTCATTAAATAAATTTTAAATAATTACAAATTTCTAACTTTGATACCCCTTATTATCTGTTTTATCTGTTGTTTATGATGTGATAATCCTATTTTTTAATAGTCTGAAATTAAGAACTCATTGGATAAACAGGTATATTTTAGTTATTATCTAAATCATCAGCGCATCTTTGTGGAGTGTTTTTAAACTACATTCAAAAAAAATTATCAGAAGCACTAGCAGTACAAAAATAGATTTTTTTTTACTAATTTACCTAGAATTTACTTTAATTTTTTTTAGTGTTTTATCATTCAATATAACATTCTTTTTTCTTTGATAATTTGAAAATAAGTTCCAAAATAAAGTTAAGAGACTTCTTAACTTTGAATATAGTATCCTATATTTTCTTTAATTATGAGTTTTAATGCAACATACCCAAATAATTTACTCAAATAACTTCTCTAGTAATTGGAAAGATTTCCACAAAGAATTCTACTTTTCCTCAAGGAAATTTGGAAGTAATCTCAAATTAGTTTATCTCACCTGCCATGGGCATCCTTGACTAAGTGCATATGATTTCTGGTAACTCTTAGCTGAGCACTTTAAATATAAGACACACTATTTGCATAGCTACTAAGGCTTTTTTCACTTTAAAATTTTTCTTCTTAGAGTCAATAATTTTATCATAAACCAGCTGTGAGCTAACCCATGGTAATTTCAAGTCATTATTTTCAAATTTTACAAAAGCTAATTTGAAAAAAGGTAATTTATAACCAAATTATTTCTATAACATGATTGAAAGAAGATAAATAGGAATATGATTTATGAGAAAAAATAGTTTTTCTTTCTTGGCTTGAATTACCACCGCTTCTGGAAAGACTTGAAAAAGATTCAAAAATGTAAAAAATTTAGCCATTGTCATTGCTTTTGTTTGGTCATTGATTTTTTTTTCTTTTTTTCTTTTTTTGGCAGTTATGAAGGTTGGGATTTTTTTTGGGGGGGGGGGGGGAAGGGGGTTATAGTCTTCTTTTGCAATTTTTGAAATTTTCTATTGACTTATTTCAGTGATTTGATGGAAGTTAAATCTTCATAGCATATTACCTTTATCCACCTTTTAGTAGCTTATCGGCTCTTCCATTGGCTTTTCATGAGAGTACTTTACACCTTTTAAGGCTCTTACTGTTTTTCTGGTTTTTGGTAACTTTAACCAGATTTCTAAACCTTCTGAAAGATGATTTTTTTGAAAATTAATCTTATTTCTTTTGTGATTCTTAGATTTTGTTTTAGCTCTAAGGTTTATTTGTTTATTCTCAGAAATCTTCAGTGGCTTGAGAGAAAGTTAAAACTCAGAAGTTTCAAACAAAGCTGCCAATAATTAGGGAAAAGATATTTGATCTGTTAAACTAATAAAACAGTAATAATACAACACTTTTTGATATCGTTTTATCGATTTTTTATTTTATTAGAAATAATATTTAACGTTTTTTTTAAATTTTAAATCAGTACTTTTTCAGTTTGAGCCATCAAATGTGCTCCCTGGTTATATCGGAGATCTAACTTGAGATATTAAAGTACAAGCTTGTTATTTCTTAGCAGTATTTTAGACTTGGACTTTTAAATTACCCGCTTTTTTGTGTTTGAGTTTTGATTTGGTCATTAAATTAATATTCTCTATGCTTCTCAATGGAAGAGATCATTTTTTATTTCTTCTGGTTGATGGATTGAAGGTAATCTCTTCATTGATTTTTCTTACTTCTTGGTGTTTGAAAAGAGGTTTTGATGATCTTTGACATAAACTCGTGTGATGTAAATTTGGTATATTTCAAAACTACGGTTTAGATAAATTTTGAATAAATTCTGAGAGGATTTAAATAAGGGTTATCAAAGTTAGAAATCTTCCATTTCAAAATACCTCTTTTTTCCACTAAATCAACCATGATTATTTTTTTAAATATGCCATATTGTGTCCCCTAAACACCTTTTTACTGAGAATTAATATCAAGTTTGTGGCTTTCTTTTTGTTTTTTGAAATACCTTTTAAATAATTACAAATTTCTAACTTTGATACCCCCTAATATGTGCACGAAGATTGATACTCGATCTTCGCCTTTTAGGTCGCTTTAAATTATTGTCTTTTTTTTCCAAATTCTGAGTTTCTATAGATTCAAATATCTAAAAGAGCCTTTTATTTTAAGAATTTCTTATCCATTAGCAGCTACCACTACACCTCTTTTTTTCTACTCTAAAGCCACAAGAAAATGTTAAATCCAGATAAAAAGAGTTATTTCTCTTTGGTTAAATATATTACCAATAATATTTTTTGTTTTATCTTAAGTTTTTTCTTTAGTTTAAATCTATGATAAAGCATGATAAATGGGTATATTTCCTTAATGAATAAAATGAAATACATATGTGATATAAAAATATTTTCAAAGGTAACTTCAGAAACTGGAAACTGAATTTTTTTTTTCGAGTAGTGAAACTTGTGAATAAGAACATGTTGCTTTTTTCACTTTCACAATAGACTCAGTCTTTTCAAAATGTTTAAATGTCGATAAAAATATATTTTCCTCGATAATCAATAATGAGCACCCTTTCCAGTTCTAGTTCCATTTCTTGGTGATTTAGTGAATCCCCTTCTAATAATCAAGGAGTTATCAACTTCACAGCAGGGACTATTAAATTCAACACTACAGTTAAAAATAGAGTGCCTGCTTTAAAATGCCTTGCAGAACTATATTCTTACAAATCCTCATGGGGTAATGGTATAACAAAACATATAAATTGAAACATATTACGAAAATAAGTTAGGATCTAAGATAAGAGAAACAGAATAAAAAGAGTTTAAATAAGTCTCACGGCAATTTGAAATATCCACAGCTGAAAATTTGGCCATCATAATAACGAAAAGAAGTTAAGCATCTATTTTACAATAAAAGACTAAAGAAACTCAAAATAATATGGCAAATAGATTGAAACACAGGCAACAATCGAAAAAGCGGGAAAATTTATAAATTTCTTTCGAAGGTTAGTAGGCAATCACCAAAATCCGTCTTATTTAATTTTCGAAGGTACAAAACAAGTCTGAGTGCATTCGAGTGTCTTGAGGGATGATATGTTGTCCTGCCATAATTCTTTCTGGGTAACCAATCTATCCAATGGTTAGGGTTACTTTTTGTGTGTTTCAGTTCTTTATTATAGATACCAATCCAGGGTACTTGTAGTAAATAGATTCTTACGGATTCTATGGGAACTGGCTAAGTTATAAATTATTTGATATGATAATATTCATAACATGGTTAAATATCCTTCGTCCTTAGATTCCCGACTTTTTATGCGTTTAACTATTGCGGGAATCGATTCCGGGCATGTATTTTATGTTTGTATGGTTTCATCTATCATCTATTAAAGAAATACCGTGTGCACTGCATAAGAAATATCTCCTATTAGCTTCAAAAAGAAAGCGGAATGATATTCTGTGCAATCTAATGTAGCATAATGTTTATAACACTAAATCAGATTCATAAACCGATTTTACTTGATTGAAATAATACATAGGACATAACTATTTATAAGCCTAATAATTTCGTCTTCTTCCTGTCTAGTTAATTTTTTCATTTGAATCCTTCCATCTAAATTGAAATTTTCTTAGCTCTTTAATAATTTTTTCCATCTAATGAATTTCCAAAAATCATAAAAATTATCAAAACCTGAGAGGAATATAAGTAGAGTAAATAAATGTGGGGAATATAACCCTAAAATTGATGATAGAAAAGTACGAGAGAGAAATAATACTAAGATTAATTGAAACAAGCATTATATAAAAGATAAAACTAACGGAATTGAGTCAAAATATATAGAAAACTTAAACAGGTAAATTTAAGAGTTAATTGAAAAATGGAAATAAAGAACGTAGCGTGCCATAGATTCGAAAATTCCGTTTTCAAACTAAAAGCGCCTTTACAACGTATAAATATATTACTGCTGGATGGAATATTTTTAGACATGTTTATCAATGTCAGCAAGGTACTCAAATATTTAGCATTTTTCCGTCTCACTTAACTTCATTTTAAATAGAAAAATCGAGCTTACTGGTCTTGTTTAGTCTCACTTAGTCTCATCTAGTTTCATCAATCAACTATTTTTGTATTAATTGTGAGAACGATTCATAGCTAGAGCGCTAAAAATCAATTTGTAAATTAATCATCAGAAATTGTGATCATGTACCAGAAGAATCGGAGAAGTTTTCATTTTTATTTTTCTAAAAAAACAACAATCTAATATCTTAACCTTTAGAGCGCCCAATATTAGGATTTAGCGAAAACAATACATGTGCTAACAGGAGGCATGCCGGTTCAATCAAATCTAGCCGTTGTAAGAGAGAAACAGAGTTATATCGGAATTGTGAACAGGTGCCATGCCTGCCCCGATTATTTCCTACTACTAGCGGCTGTCTTTCCTGTAGATACCAATGAATTTTCAATATCCTTCCACTAATACTTGTGTGGAGGCCATGCGTTGCAAGTCATCTCAGAGACTCTCTGTTCTCTCAAGTTTTCCCTGTCTCAGAGAACTGAATAGTTTTAATTTTTTTTACTCTACAACGCCCCTAGCGGAAAGATAACTTAGGAACTAACAAAGAGTATATAATTATTATTACGGATGTCGTCATTTACTGTTTCAGGTTTGGTGATCAAGAAGCAATCATTGGATAGCCGCAAACGTGGTTCTAACTTCATTTTGCGAGCCATGAAAGATATATAACGAGCCCAGGAAGCAGCGAGCAATCATCACATTCAAAATATCTTTTACTATTCGTTTGGGCCACACAATATACTCCATATTTATTTTAATAATGATATCTTACAACTCTAAATCTATTTTTTTAAAGAGTACACTATTGTTTTTTGTATTGTGCATTTCATACAAGTTAGCTTCAGCAAGTCTAGCTTGGACTGAACCCATGATGATCGACCGAGGGGTACCACACGAGTGCCATGGTGTAAGACTCCAGTACAACATAGAATATCTGAATAATCAAAGAGTTATAGCTGTTCACGCCTTAAACTTAGAAGATAGCGGCGTAAAGTATGTTAGGATATTGGGTCAGGATGTTAGACCAGTAACAGAGCATCCCGCAACTCAGAAGTCACAACAGAGTTACAATGATGTCATGAGAAAAGTACTGCAAAATAATGAAGTTGAGCCTTTCTTTGTATCCGTCGGTATTGCGGGCAATTAGGCATGGTAAATTGTGTTCGCGAATTCACAGTTTTCAACATCTTGGACTCATTTAAGTTTTCCTAACCTCTTTGATAGGTGAAGCGCTTTATTCCGTGGTTATTTTTTCAATGGCGAAGGCCGGGGAGTTCCAGGTGAAATTTTCAGGTAAACCATTTTATTCCACTTTTCCGTTCAATCCCATCGCTCTTCTCTTCCCTCAAAATTGTTTACTTATATTATTTTTAATTTATAAATGTGAGGATATTTTTAGTATACAAGAATCCTTCGCACTTCCTTCTCATCGGCTTGATTCTCATTACCTTTTATTTTACTATATTATACTTATTTTTCATTCCTTGAAAAAAATGGCTTTATTTACTTTCTTGTTGGTTTCAGTGATCTTACTGAGTTGAATAGAATAAGACCGGGATTTCTAATTGATAAATGATTTTTCCCTTGCTAGTATGAAATTTTTTTAAACCTTAAAAAATGCTAGTGCCTATAATATTTATAAATATATCCATTAAAGATAATGCGCTAAGAAAAAAATTAGTTTAGTTAAAAGATGTTGAAATTCGGAAAAGAAATTTATTTAGCTTAAATTTAACTGAGGGTTTAGGTTTCAGAGGGGTAGGTAGGGCTACCTTTTCGTTTGAGAAAATAGTAAAAAAGTGTAGTCTTTATTATCAAGCAAGTTGTTGAAAAGTTATAGGTACTTAAAATACAAAATAAAGTGAGGCATCAGCTCGGATTGATGGCTGAATGGCGAGAGTGGTGGTTTTAAGAGTGTATGAGAAGATTATCAACTAAAAATCTTTTCTGGAACACAACCAGACAACCTAAAATATTTGTCACCTTTGAAAAAAAAAAAAGGATAAGCTAGGTGAATATAGGGCATGTAATTTCATACACATAGTTGCTTGGCTACTCAAGCCTCATTTCACAACGTAAGTAAGATTTCGTCATTTTCAGTCATATCGAACCTTTGTAATTTCACACTCCGTCTCCTAATATTCTTGCTACTGTGTAGTTATGTATGGTATCAGCTGCAGTCCAGGAATGAACTGAGGACAAGATGGAGGCCATGTTGCCAGGCTAATCTACATGGTAAATAAATACATTAGCTGTAAGAGACCAAAAACAATTTTGCATTACAAGTTGAATAGATGTAAAAATAGTATAGCACACAAATATATTGTTATTTTGTGCTGTACTATTGTTAAATTTTGGGACGTTATATATGCGCGACATGTGTTGACTTCTGGCACATCTTAGCCAAAAGGCTTCTAAAAAAAGCATAAAAAATGAAATTAAATGACAAAAAACACTTGTAATTGTGCCAACGCATGTGCTAACCTGTCCATCAAACTTCTTTCAAAGTTTTTTTTATCTCTTCCACTAAAATAAATTAAGTCCTCTAAGTTAAGAGTATCTTTTGCTCATGGCTGCTTTTCAATGCTGTTAGTGTTAGATACTTTCCTTCTTTAAAATTTAGGGTTATATTCCAGTTGCTTTCATTCTAAAAAGATTATAAAGGTTAGAGCTTAAGTGTTAGGATTTGGTTGCAAGATGGGGAGGAGGAGCGCTATGGACAATATGCATTGTAAAGAGGTGGAGGAGTGGGTATTGCATAAGGGGGTTATGTGGGGCAAGTGCTGTGGAGCACTCCTCATCAGACAGCTTCTATAGTAATCAAATTACTCTCTTGTCTCACTGCTAAAAGTAGCATAGTCAGTCCCGCCTTCCCTCACTGTTGGTAGTCCCAACATAGTCAGTCTAGTTTGTCTCACTGCTGTACCCAGCATAGTCAGTCCCGTTAAGGCTAGCATTAGTGCTAGTAGTAGTCCGCCTTCCTAGGTCTTAACATTTTTTCCAATCTTAATTGGTGCACTACTAAAGAACAATGATTCCCTCAGGTCAACCTGATGTAGCAACCCTCACTGCAATTCAAGAACAAATGGCACACTTGCAGGAACAAAATACCAGACTCATGGAACACTTATAAGGGGAAAAGCCCTCATATTGCGGCTCCACTGAAGTGGAGCTAGACGCTGCTGAAGCCCAGGCACAGGCACTGCCTACAACACCAGTGCCACTTGTTAAAGGGCCCAAATATTGCAGTCCCAGAAATCTTCAATGGAAAACAAGGTCCCCGGGCAGATAAGTACATGTTGCAGGTAAACCTCTATGTCCTGCTCAATGGACATCAGTTCCCTGAAAAGCAAGCAAAAATTGGGTTTGCAATATCATACCTCACAGATGAGGCAGTATGCTGGGCAATGCCATACACCAAGGAGCTCCTCAAAAACTTTTGGGCGACAAAAACTTCCATCAGTTCATAGTGGCTTTTGAATTAGCCTTTGGAAACCCAGATGTGGCCAAAAACTTGGAGCATGCACTCAATCAGTTGCAACAAAGAAACTTGTCACTGAGTATGTGTCCAAATTCTGCGACCATTCCAGCTATGTCACAACATGGGGAGAAGGGGCGCTCATGTTCCACTTTAGGAATGGGCTATCACCAAGAATAAGAAATGCCCTAATCAGTCACCCTCATCCAACCTCCCTCCAAACACTCATGGAACTGGCTGTCCAAGTTGACAACAAGTTCACACATCAACAAATGTATGGTTGGAGTGGTGCTTGTCCATGGCACAGCTATGCCTCATCAAGCTGGGCCAGTTCCAGGGAGCCAAACACCATGGATATCAATGCAGAAAATGCATGTGGCACTAGTGGGAGGAAAAGGTTATCTGATGAGAAGTACCAGAGATGCATGAGAAGAGGGCTGCACCACTGATGTGGGGGAAGTGGTCATTTAGCAAGGGAGTGTAGGGGGAAATTAAGGGTTATTGAGGTGAAGGATAGCACAGGAAAGGTGCAGGTAAAAGAAAGCTCTTGGGAGTGAAGTTTGTGCCCTCCTAGTGCAGATTAGAGGGAAAAGATAAGGAGGAGTTAGGAGAAGAATTATCAGTGTGTAAGCCACTTGAAGTGAATGATAATTATATTAGGGGGTGTCAGTTCTGGCAAATCCGCACTTACAAATCCGCACTTAAATAAGTGCGGATTTCCAAAACACACTAGCCCCAATACTGGTGGATTTCAAAATGAAATAAGTCACTTATTTCACTCAAATCCGCACTTTCTCAACCAAAAGTGCTGATTTCACCATCAAGTCCCATTTCACTGATTTTTCAGCATCATCCCATTCATACGCAGCACTCCGCAGCATAACACTTCATAACTCAAAACATCGTACATCACTTACATCTTCATATCATATCATATAAGAGTTATGCCTTCCTCACTTTCAAATCGTGATAAATTACATAAATCAATGACTTTCATGGCTCTTGAACTGCTCTTGGACTCTGATTGTAATTCTGATTCTGATCTAGAAGAAGATTTTGTCTTTTTATCAAAAATGGCCACAAAACGTTACCTTCTTCCCAGAAAGCCTCAAGTACTTCATACCCCCAAGTACACCATCCAAACACTTCTTAAACTATCTAAACCCAGTTTTAAAGAGCTGTTCAGGACTTCTCAGGAATGTTTCCTTAAATTGCTTGAGCTTATTCAGGATCATCCCATATTTCACAATAATTCTCAAAAAGAACAACAACATCCTTCAATTCAATTGGCCATCACACTATGTCATTTGGGTTCAAATGGTAAAGGAGTCGCTTTGAAACGTTTAGAAAATGTCTTTGATTTAGGGTATGGTTCAATTAACACTTATACCAAACAATGTATCACTGCCATCAACTCCTTGTAATCTCAACTTCTCACCTGGCCAACAAAAGAAGAGCGACTTGAATCATCTCAGGTTATGCAAGCAGAGGGCTTCCCAGGATGTATTGGTTTTGTTGATGGTACTGCTATTCCTTTGAGCCAGAAACCTGCTCAAGGTGGAAACAATTACTTTCACATTCTCGTCAAAGATTTTCACCAAAATATTTACAAGTCAAAAAAATTCTATATCTGTTTTAAAAAATTGGCAATACTTTCCCCTGCATTTTATTGAAGCAAGGGGTTGATATCACCAAAATTTTTCTAAGTCATCAATTTCACATGTCAGATTTGAAAATTTGGCAATACCCCCCCCTGCATTTTATTGAAGTAAGTGGTGGAAGTCATCTAAATTTAATATAATTACGTAAATTATTAAATAAATATCTAATATATATCAATTTCCCTAGTTTAAAGTAATGACAATCCCTTAAGCCAAAATGCAGATCAAATCTAGAAACAAAAGTTTGGGACTTTCCACAGGTATAGGCTAGAGGAACCCCATGAAACAAATAAATGTTATCATGATTACCATTTATACAACACAAGGTCGTGGGCCCATTACTTTAGTTGAGGAAATTGATACATAAAAAATATTTATTAAAAATTTACGAAAAAATATAAAATTTTCAATGACAACTCTAATCCCCATACTTTTTGGATCTAAATAAAGTTTTTTTAAATCGATTAACTTTACCTTCTTTCATTACCTTATTGATTCTTTGAATCAACTTATGACTGATTTGAAATGAGCAACCAAAATGTGTTAAATCTTGACAGGATTCCAAACCAGGAGGAGCTTTGGTCGTTTGATGATTATCCTTAGAAGAATTCCAAATAGTTTTGATGATACCATTTCCCAAACCAAAATCAATGATGCACCGGTGGTCTGGAAAATATAAACCATGTCATTTGATTTTAGCTGGAGATGGTATTGGTTGGCCAGTAATCGGTTTGATATATGAGAATATACCAAAAGTAAGAAAATTGGTGTCCTTGGTATCGGTGTGAATTTTATTGTGAAATCCAGAATGAGTGATAATAACATTAGAAAATAAAAAATATTCGTGGCTGATATCTTCCCATTCGGAGTCACACCAATTCGGTATTCCAACTTTGGTTGCAAGTTCATGATTTTTTTCAAATGCTTTATTACACTGCTTTTTGAGTCGAAGAGCAAGAAAAGAGTTAAAGGAAGGTAGAGTGTCCCATAAGCAAAAATCTTCATCTTTTTGATCTTTAGTGATATTCTTGAGCAACGAATACATGCCTATATAATTGAAATGCCTAGATAATAATCATATAAGAGTTTCAGAATCCTTATCCTCTAAATATGCAATATAAAAATGTGAAATAAGACAAGTGAAATTCGGAAAAAAGGCTCAACTTCAAAGGTCAAAATCTCAGCAACCACTGAACCTAATTCAAACCTGTTTGAGGGAAATGAAAGATATGCTTTAGTAGAATCTTCAGTTAAAGGACATGTGATTTAAATAAACCTAACCCTAATTTGTTACATAAAAAAATGAAATAAAAATTTAAATTGGGAAAAAAAAGGCTCAACTTTAATGGTCAATATCTCAGCAACCACTGAATCAAATTCAAATCTGTTTGTGGGAAATAAAAGGTAGCCTTCAGGAGAATCTTCAGTAAAAAGAACATTTGATTTGAATAAACCTAACCCTAATTCCGAGTCTGATTTTCAAAATCTTACAAAAACTTGAAAAGTGGTAATGAAGATGAGATCAAAAGGAGTTTTATAAGTTCACTGTTATCCAGATAAGAGTCATACATATATTTAAGTATGAACTTTTCATAAAAGGAATGAGATATCATATAGGCATGAAAAAAAGGAGATGAAACTTACCTTGATTGAAAAGTAGGAAAAATAGAGTGAGAAAGATTGATGTTGGAATTGTGGGGAAATTGAATATGGAGTAAGTGAAATGCATAAAGAATGTGCAATGTATGTGTTTCAATGAAATGTAGCCAAAAAAAAGCGAAATAAGGGAAAGGGGGGATAATGACCATGCCAAGGAGGGATGAAGAGTAGGGTGATGGAGCTAAAAAAGAAAGTAAAGAGGGAGAGAAAAAAAGGTTAATTATAACATTGAAATCCAAAATAACCACTTACAAAAAAAATTTAGATAAAAAAAATAAAATAAACAGAAAAAAACAAAAAAAAATTATAATTAGTAATCAAAAAATCAAAAAAAAAGAATAAAGTGACTTACCTGGAGAGATGAGATGACAAAATGAATGAAACCAAATTGTTTGAGGGATTTTGGAGGAGAATAGGAAAAGGATATGAGGGATGAATGAAAAAAAAAATCACTGACAAAATATGCGATTTCAGAAAATATGCGATTTCATGTTGAGCTGGTGAAAGAAAACCAATGAGCCATCCAAAAAAAAAAATTCACCGTAAATTCCAAAAAAAATGAATATGCAACAAACCAAAATACCAACCCAAGTGAATGAAGTACACAAAGAGGACATTTGGAGAGTACAAAATGGTATGGGAAAGAAAGGGATGATGTGGCCAACATGTGGTTTTGAAAAAAAAATCACGAAAAAAGTGCTGATTTGAGGTCAGAACTGACACCCATAGAAAAAAGATTAAGAAGTAGAAGAAATAAGTAAAAAAGAATGTAAACATGCCTGGTCAAAATATTGAAAATGTCAGGAAGGGGTGTGTGCCGAGGATTGATGGGTAGGTAGCGAGGAAGGTCAGTGTGTCACATGTGACAGGGATGGGGTAAGAAAGGAAGGGATGTTTTGTGGCCAAAATGTGGTTGTGAAAAAAAACGGGAAAAAAGTGCTGATTTGAGGTCATAACTGACACCCTTTTTTGAAATAAGTGACTTTTTTGCAAAATTTAAGTGCTGATTTGTAAGTGCTGATTTGGTTTGAAATCCGCACTTAATTTAAGTGCGGATTTGCCAGAACTGACACCCCCTATTATACTGAACTTTCCTTTAATGAACCTTGATGTCACAACAAATTTATGATCCCTGTTAGAGGGTGGGGCCACAGAATGTTTTATTTCCAACAATTTCTTACAGTAAAATGAAATGAAAAAAATTGGACCACCCTAGGTGTCTAATTATGTTTGATGGATCCCCAGGTGGGGGAGGAGAAGTAAGAGAGAAAGTTTTTTTCAGGTTCTGGTGTGATGGAAGGGAGTATCAGTGCAAGGCATATGCAACAAACCTGAAGGACCAGTACAACATGGTACTGGGTATGAGTTGGCTGGACCAATATAACCCACAAATTGATTGGAAGGAAAAGAAGGTTCAGATGGGAAGGAAAGGGGTTCCTGGTGCTAAAGTGTTGGCCCTGTGGCCTTTTCAGGGGCCATGATCCCATCCTGGCAAGTCTCAAGATGTTTTGTTATCATCATTAGACTTGCTGCCAGAACTGATGCTTCCTCTTTATTCTAAGCAGCAGGCTGGGGATGGTTCACCAATGGGGAGCACCAAAGAGGGCCAGAAAGAAAATGAAGTGCACCAAGGAAAGGAGAAGATGCAACAAGGAGAAGATGAAAGGGTGAATGGCACAGAGAAAGCATTTTCTCCCAGGCCCCATCAGGGGTCAGGGGCCCCACCCGGTGAGTCTCCTGGTTTTTTATTATCATCAGTTGACTTTCTGCAAGAGCTGACACTTTCTCTTGATGATAAGTTTCAGGGCTTGGAGGGGGCGCTGTAGGAGGAGGAACTGGAATGTGACACAACAGCTTTGAACATATCTGCCAAGATTGCAGCCTAGGCCCAGTCCCCGAAGCTGAAAAAAAGCCTCAAAGACATGGTCCCTGAAGCCTATTGGGAATTCTTACCACTTTTCAAAGATGGAGGAGTAAAAACCCTACCAACCCACTCACCATAAAACTTTGCCATTGACCTGATACTCAGAGCCACTCCTTAATTTAGTTGCATAATCCCATTGTCAATTTTGGAATCCGCAGTGCCAAAAGAGATGATTGATGAAAATTTAAAGAATGTTTTCATCAGAGAATCAAAATCTCCCTGGGTAGCACCTGCAATCTTTGCAGGAAAAAAAGGATGAGTTGTTGAGATGGTGTATATATTTCAGAAGATTAAATGCACTAATAGTTAAGAGAAGGTACCCCCTTCTGCTGACTAGTGAGTTGATTGAAAGTCTTCAGGGTGCAGAAATTTTAAAATTCCAAGATCTCAGGGAAAGCTACCACAACATGTGCATGAAAGAATAAGATGAGCATAAACTGGCATTTTGCACTAAATTTGGTCATTTTGAATGTTTGGTAATGCCATTTGGTCCATGTGATGTGCTTGCCACTTTTCAACACTTCACAAATATCATCTTCAGAGATAAAATAGGGATAGATGTGGAAGTGTATCTAGATGACATCTTGATTTACTACAGATCAATGGAGGAACACCAGATATGTGTGAAGCACCATTTGCAGAATTTGGAACAAGCCCAAGTATGGTTGAAACCAGAGAAATGTGTCTTCTCAGTGAGTAAAGTCCCCTACCTAGGTATGATTATCTTAAAGAATAGGATGAAAATGAACCAGGAAAAAGTAAAGGCAGTAACATAATGGCCAAAAACAGTGTTAGTAAAGGAGCTCAATTCATTTTTAGGCTTTGCAAATTTTTACCACTGTTTCATTGAAAATTAGTCCCAAATCTGCTGAACATTACATGACCTCACAAAAACAGAAGTCAAATTTAACTGTAAAAATAGCCAACAAGATGCATTTGACTATCTGAAAATTAAATCTGTGACAGCCCCTATTCTTGCAATCCCTTATTTATTAAAGCCATTTGTTCTAGAACGTGACTGCTCATATTTTGCACTAGGTGCAGTATTATCCCAATACAAAGCTAAAAATTTCTTGCACCCAGTAGGATATTTGTCACAAAAACTGCTAGGCACTGAAATAAACCATGAAATATACAATAAGGAGTTATTGGAACTAGTTGAGGCAGTGTGCACCTGGCACCACCATTTGGAAGGAGGGACTCAATGGTTACAAGTTATTATTTATACAGATCATAAAAACTTAGAAACCTCCCTGACCACAAAAAATTTGATGCACCAACAAGCACACTGGGCAGAACTTCTTAGTAGCATTAATTTTGTTGTTAAATTCTGACAAGGGAAGAAAAGTGGAAAACCTGATGCGCTATCACGACATCCTGACTTGCGCTCAGCACCAGACCAGCTACATACTTCTGGTGCAAATTTATTGAAGGGGGACCTTGAAGAGGGGGAAATCCTAGATGAGGTGGAAATAGCCAATGAGGAGTTGATAGAATGGGTAAGTAGGGGGTGGGAAAAAGATAAGGGAGTGCAGGAGTTGGTGAAGGCGCTGTTATCAAAAGAGGTATTGTTAAGGAAAGTATTGCAGGAGTATCATCTGAAAGGTGAAGAACTGTATTGGAAAAGGAGGATATTGGTGCCAAATGATGAAGAACTCAAAAGGAAGGTGGTCAAATCAAGACATGATTCCCCAATGGCAAGATATCCAGGACCACTGAAGACTGTGGAGTTGGTAAATTGCAACTTTTACTGGAAGTCCATGAAGGCTTACGTATAGCACTATGTAATGGCATGTGACTCTTGAAAGGGAAACAAGGTCAGTCCAACCACAACACCATTTACCCCACTGAAAATTGGCAAGCAGCCATAGAAGGAGCTCTCCTATGATCTTATGGTGGACTAACCAAAGTCACAAGGGAAGAATACAATTCTAAAAGTAGTTGAACATTACACAAAGATGGCCCACTTTGTCCCCAACACTACAAATGTCACATCAGAGGGTATTTCAGACTTAATGGTGGCACATGTCTAGAAACTACATGGATTTCCTTAAAGTCTAGTATCAGGTAGGGGAAGTACTTTTAGCTCTAATTTGCTGAAAGCAATGTATGAGCAACTGAACATTAAGCCCATATTGTCAACAGCATGGAATCCACAAACTGATAGGCAATCCAACATAGTGAAAAAGGTAATTGAACAATACCTATTCCACTTCATTAACTATAAGCAATATGATTGGGTACAGCTATTACCACTTTCTGAATTCTCGTACAATAACCAGACACATTTTGCAACAGGAATGTCACCACTCTATGCTAACTATGGATATCACCAGACATTCTCAATTGGTACCCCATCCACACTACAAGTCCCAGGAGCCAAAGAGCTGATTCAGAAAATACTGAGTATACATCAATAATTTGATCCAGCGCTTAAGTTATCCCAGAAAGCAATGAAACATCATTATGATCAAGGAAAGACCCAACATTGCACACTACAGGTAGGTGACAAGTTTTGGCTAAGCTCAAGTTTCCTTTCTAAATTGTGCCCCAAAACTAAATTAGATCACAAGAAGGTGGGACCATTCAAAGTCAAGCACAAGGTATCCTACTCTGCTTATGAACTGGAGTTACTAATCTCAATGAGGCAAGTACATCAAGTTTTCAACATTTCATTTCTCACAGAGTAAAAAGAAGATAGAATCCCAGGAAGCCCAGAAAAGCTACCAGCTCCAATCCAGTTGGGAAATGAAGAGGAATTTGAGGTGGAAAGGATTGTTTCTAAGAGGATGTACAGGGTAAAGGTTCAGTACTTGGTGCATTGGAAAGGCAATGGGGTTGGAGATAGGTCTTGGGAACCTGTGGAAAATTTTGTGAATGCAAAGGAAAAATTGAAGGAGTTTAGAAAGGAGCACAGGGGGAAGGAGGGGTAAAAGAGGGGTTAATGTTAGGATTTGGCTGTGAGGTGAAGAGGAGGAGGGATATGGGCGCTATGCATTGTATAGAGGGGAAGGAGTGGGTATTGCATAAGGGGGTTATATGGGTCAAGCACTATGGAGCGCTCCTCATAAGATAGCTTCTATAGTAATCTAATTACTCTCTTGTCTTGCTGCTAAAAGTATCACAGTCAGTCCCGCCTTCCCACACTGTTGGTAGTCCCAACAAAGTCAGTTTAGTTTGTCTCACTGCTGTACCCAAAATTGTCAATCCCATTAAGGCTAGCATTAGTGCTAGTAGTAGTCTGCCTTCATAGGTCTTAAAATTAAGCTAGGTTAGAGTTAGAGTGAGAGTTAGAGGTTAGAGGTTAGGTTAGAGGTAAAATTTAGGATTAGTGTTAGAGGTCATTTGTTAGACGTGAGAGAATGTACCCATTTATGCAATTATTTTGTAACAATTGGCCCTTTTCCTACCAAACTTCACTTTTTCTAATGCCCATCAAAAAATTTTCTTTATAAATTCAAATTGCATAATTGAAAATAATGGAGGATAATTGATAACCTTATGATCTTAACACCATAGGATATGAGGTTCTTATGTATTTAATTCTAAATTTTTTCTACCTTAGGGAATCTAAAACCTTTGCAGTAAAATATAAGTATATAATTGAATGTTACTTAGTTCATTTCATAATGAATTGCCTCATTCAGACAACCTATGCAGTATCTTTTACTATTAACTAATTTTAGCTATTATTCAACCCTGGGACTTTGGAAATAGAAAGGTAAACCTCAATCGTTAATATTTCTTACATGTCATTCAATATGCTCAATAAATAGCTTAATACAGAATAATAAAAGTATATTATTTCCTCTGTATGTTTAGAGAGCACATTTTCTTGTGTTCTCTTGTCATATTTTAGTAATTGAGGTTTAGAATATTCAGCCAGTAGTGTAAAACAGTGAAAATGGATAAAATTTGGTGATGAGTAGTGAGTATAGTGTCTTGAAATCTTAATTTAAGGAACAGTGGAGGAGTGAAGGATGTGAGTATGTATCTCCAAGTGAGATTCAAAATAGAAAAAAATTGGCAGGGAGAGATGTGACTTAATGACATGAAGTATTTGTAAGTAGATATACTTATGTATACCCAATATTAAGGGCATCTACCTTGATTTCAGTAAAAAATAAATATATAATTGCATTTTACTTGGTCATTTCATAATGAATTTAAATATTCAACCACCCTATGCAGTATTTTTTACTAATCACCACATTTAGTTAATATTCAACCCTGGGACTTTGGCAGTCATTAGTTAAACCTCAACTGCTAATTTTTTATGCATTTGATTCAATGTTCTCAATGAATAACTTGGTATGAAAGAATAGGAGTATATTATTTCCTATGTGTGTTTAGAGAGCACGTTTTCTAGTGGTTGCTTGGCATATTTTAGTAATTGAGGCTTGGAGTGTGCAGCCAGTTGTGTGAAATAGTGAAAATAAATAAGATTTGGTGATGAGTAGTGAGTATAGTGAATTTAAACAATAATTTGTGAAAAAGTTGTGGAATTAAGGGTATGATTAAGTATCTTGATGAGCAATGTAAAATAAAAAAAATTGGCAGGGAGAGGTGTGAGTTAATGATGCAAAGTAAGTATCTGAAAGTATATAAACTTACTTGTACCCAACTTCTACTAAAATTAATAGCTAATGTGAGCTGTAAATGACACAGTTTTGGAATATGCATCAAAGTAATAGTTAAGTATGCATGGAGTGGGGTGTTACCAACACAGTGGTAGATGCCCTAGCTAGAATGAATAGTTAATGAGGGATGATAATTCAAAGGTGAATGAATATGTGCTCAATTATTTGTAAATTATGCATACCAACCTATTTTAAAACCACAGTGGTAGATGTCCTTACGTCATTTTGTATATATTTTTGCACATTCAATATCTACCCTTCAACATGACACATTTTACTCTGTTTTTCCCATAGCCTATTTTTTCTTCATATATCATTTCCTCCACTTTCTTCTTTACTACATATTATTTATTTCCCTTCCTCTTTGTAGCACAATTGTTTCATCCTGCATAATATTCCCCCCCCTTTATATTGTGAAATGAGCCCAGACACCTCTTTTGACTTAGACAAGTTACTTGCTAAATTTTGGCTTCATGTCATACCAAAGCCAGTTTTTAAGTTTTTAACTTTATTGATTCATTTCATGATTTAAAATAATTCTCTTCATCATATCTCAACCATGATAGTAAACACAATCATTTGAGAATCAAAAAAAGACTCATTCAACTTTCAGGTCTTTAAATACAATGAATATGAATATGAGATCTCAAGTCCATAAAAGATAATGTGAGAAATAGAATCCCATTAAATTTACTTGGATTGATGCAATCTCATGTCAAAATTTAATTTTTTCCATTATCAAATGTCATGGTAGTAGGAAAATTTGCATTAATTCAAAATAAATTGCATAATAAAGCAAATGATTAGGGGGTATCAAGGTTTGAAATTTGTAATTATTTAAAAGGTATTTCACAAAACAAAAAGAAAGCCACAAACTTGATATTAATTCTCAGTAAAGAGGTGTTTGGGGGGCACAGTATTTTATATTTAAAAAAATAATCATGGTTGGTTTGGTAAAATAAAAGGGTATTCTGAAATGGAAGATTTCTAACTTTGATACCCCCTATTATTATGATTGTGCATTCAAAAAATTATTCATAATCATAAAAAATTTGGAAAAATAAATGTGAAATTTTCATTCCTATGGGGTTGATAATTTCAGTTCTTAGTTACTGTCAATATGAAGAGGAAGAAGGGGAATATGAAATGAGGATATAAAAGAATAAAAGCAGGGTTAACTTGTGAAAACCTGATGCCTTATTTAAATAATAAACAGGAGTATTGGAAGTAAAAAATACCTAAGTTAAGAGCTGGACTAGTGCATGTAAAGTGAGGGGAGAGGCCAGAAGACATCCAATGACTTGAAGGCAAAAAATCACTATTTTCAAAGAAGAAAAATCGCTATTACAAGTTAGTGATGTTTCTATTTAAAAAAACAAGAAATCTCTACAAAAGTGACACAAGGAGAGGGAAAAATTATGAGCTAATGAAGCATGACTGTGGAACTTTGGTTTTAGTGGACATTAAAAAATTTATGGTGAGTAAAATTTTGAATGATTGCAGAAACAGGCCAATCAGCCTAATTTTTTAATGTCACATAATATTTGATAATTTAATTTTTCAAGCACAATTAAACATGCTATAAAACAGCAGGGAAAAAGTGTGCATTATTCTAGTGCTTTTTTCTATCCCTTGTTGTGATTCCGATTGAAAATTCAGTCTATGTTACTGGATGACTGTGTTCTGTCTCACTGCTCCCAGCCCCTACCTTATTCCCCCTTCCTAGATTTCCACTTCATTCTTACAACTCTCCCTCCCCTACCTTACCTCCCTTTATTCTACACTTTTTTAACTCTCCTCAATTAGACTTAATGTTAAAAAAAAACTAGGAAACAATCTCTTTTTTTTGAAGCTTTATTTATTTAGTAAAGACTTTTCAATTTCAAAGAAAACAATCAATAAATAATCAAAAAATGAAACTTTTAAAAAAAAGACAGATACCATACACAATGTTTGTCTTACAGCAAAAGAGGATCAATAAAGTTTTGAGCTCTTCACCTGCTGATTTTTTGACCTATCAGTCAAGAAATCTATCTTTTACTGGTTTGAGACATTTCAAAAAGCTTTAATTTTGCCTACAACAGGTCAAAGTAAAGAGTCCTTTCAATCAATAAAAGTTGTTTGAAATGTCTCAAGCCAATAAATGATAGATCTCTTGACTGACAGGTCAAAAAAATGGGTGGTGAAAATCATAAAACACTGTCAATTCTCTTGTGGTCTTATGCAATGGGAGAAATATTATTTCATGTTTGGATTACAGGTGCTAGGTTCCTGAAATGAAATTTCAAGTTGTACATTTTCCCATATAACACTTTATTACACTAAAAAATGTTTGTGTTTTCTATGGATCACAATCAAGGCACAACAATTACACAAAATTTATTCAATGGTTAGATAACTATTATTTTTCACACTTAAAGGTGTTAAGTTGAGTCTTAAACAAGGTCTTAAATGAAAAAAACAATTTTTACCTAACTGTTGCACAACTTTTGCATAATTGTTGCAACCCATGGCTAAATAAGCATTTGTCAGAGTTCTGGGAGTTCTGAAGGCTTAAAATAAAAGCTGAACTTGTACAGGACACCATTTCATGTTTTAATTTTGACAGGAAAGATATCCTTTCCAAAAACACATAAGTGACCCAAATTTTACTAACAATTTATTAAAGAACAAGAAGAACCATAAAAATGTGATTTAATACAGGACATCATCTCATTGATTGCATTTTTTAGCAATGAGACCACCTATAGAAGCACAAATAGGCACAAATTATACCCTAACTCTATTGTATTGAAGAGTAGGAAAAATTTACTAGAACTAAGTGGCCCAGTAATCAACACTATTACACATGTTTCTTTTGCCAACAGGAACAATGGTGGTGCAAAAAAAATGCAGCAGGCTTGCAGCAATTGTTTTTTGCACATAATAGTCTTAAGTGGGCCTTAGGTGCAAAAAATAATTGTTACAAAAACTTTGCACACAACTGTTGTGCATTTGTTGTGCCACATAGTGAAATGAGCATATTTTTTATTTCAATGCAGTGAAAGATTTTCACCATAATGGTGATTTGTACAAATGTAGTTGAATCTGGTGTAAGGATAATAGGGCTTTAACAATATCATCTGCACTTGAGACTCTACTGTGTTAGCTTAATGGTGGAAGCTATACTCAGTATTTTTCTCACTGCTTGTCCCAATATTCTTTTTCTCCAATTTTATACCCAAAAGTGAAAATTTATAAAGGAGATTGTAAAATTTCACTTGTTGTGTTATTTATTCAATATGAAAGTCAATATTGAATACCCTTTTTTTCTTCATCCAGTCCATATCAAATTTTCAACAACAAGTTGAAGATTCTGTAGGCACTGTGTATCAGCTATGTGAGCACCATTTTCACATTTCAAATGATATATGATGAATTTTGATTATTAAAAAATAAATGATCTATTCAGATTCACAATTAATAAAAAATTGACTAAGTTATAGGTATTTAAATCTAATATGTGTTTTTTACTCTCAAGTGATCTATCCCACCCAAACCTTAAGAAACATATGTACTTTGAAGATAGAGAAAGACAAATATGATGATACAGATTGTATGAGCTATTAATATTTAGAATCTAAGTAATATTGACCCAGATATAGATATATTAATCTAAAAAGTATTTTATTTTCTTAAGTGCCATACCTCACTCAATATTTTTGATAAATTTGTATTTTGAATATAGATGAAGATTAATATGATGATTCCAAATCAAATGAGCTATTTAGATTTAGAATCTATGTAAAATTGACCAAGATATAGTTATTTCAATCTAAAACTGATTTTTACTCCTAAGTGCCATTTCTCATTTAAACTATTGGATAAATTTTCACTTTGAGGATAGAGAGAGATTGATATAGTTATTCCAAATCAAATAAGCTATAAATTACTAAAAACCAAGTAAAATTGAGCAAGATATAGCTGTTTCAATCTAAAAAGTGATTTTTTTGCTTAAGCGCCATATCTCACACAACTTTCAAGTGGTAAATTTTAAATAAAGATATAAAAATGATACTAGTTTTAATATCTAGTTAGATTGATAATTATAATATTTAACTTCCTATACTGTCAAAGCACAATGGCAGCTGAAAATTTGAGTCAGATATGGCACTTACGCACAAAAATCACTTATAAGATTGAAGTAGCTATATCTTTCTCTATTTTACTTATAATTTAAAACATAATATCTCATTTGATTCAGAATCATCATATTTATCTTTATCTATCTTTTCAATACATATTTCTCTTAATTTTTGGGTGGGAAACAGGACTTAAGAGTAAAAAACACATTTTAGATTAAAATACCTATAACTTGGTCAATTTCTTACTAATTGTGAATCTGAATAGCTTATTTAATTTTTAATAATTTTTTTTAATATTTCATTTGAAATGTGAAAATGGTTCTCACATAGCTGATACACAGTGCCTACAGAGTCTTTAATTTGTTGTTGAAAATGTGATATGGACTGGATCAAAAAAAGAGGGTATTCAATATTGATATGCATATTGGATAGAAAAGACTGGCAAGTGAAATTGTTTGTTCTCCCTCATGAATTTTTGCTTTTGGGTGTAGTTTTGGAGAGAGAGAAAAATATTTGGACAAGCAGTGAGAAAAATACTGATTATAGATTCCACCACTAAGCTAACACAGTAGAGTCTTAAGTGAAGCTGATATTGTTTGAGTCCTATTATCCTTTACGCCATTTTCAGCTTCAGTTGTACAAATCACCATTATGGTGAATGAGTTTCACTGAATTTATTACTGCACCACTTAGCTCTTAAAATTGCTTTTTGTCTACTTTTATTGCTTTTTTTTGGTATGCACATGGAGACTCTTCACTGCTTCAGTAACATATTTTTCAGTCCCTCTAGAAAATTCAGTGAGAGACTCTGATGATGCGCATTGCCCCTCATTAGTCTAGTAGGCATTGAAACATTTGTGAAGTGCAGTGGAGAATGAGGGAAAGTGGAAGGTGAAGATAATGAGAGAAAGTGAAAGGGACATATAACAAAAGAAAGTGGAAGGAAATTTAAAAATAGAAAGTGGAAGGGAAACATAACAATAGAAAGTGGAAGGGAAAGATAATGGGGGGAAGTGAAAGTGAAATATAACAATAGAAAGTGGAAGGAGAAGATATCAGTGGAAAGTGGATATATGACAAATGGAAAAGAGAGGGGAAATAAGGAAATATTAGATTAGGGAAAAGGAGGGGATGTGAAAGGAGAAGAGAGAGAAAAGAGGGAGGGGAGGTGAGAGTTAAATGAAAGTTAGTTGAGGTAGTACACCAGCAGAATAACTTGTGGAATCCTTGTTGGAATTATTTCAGGAAGTGAAAAAAACACTAGACATCTGGTCCACTCTTTTTTCCTGCTGTGTAAGAGCATGTAAAATTGTCCATCAATTATCCCAATTATGAAATTATTTTAATTAATTAGTCCTTTTCTCTCAAATCATCACTTTTGCTAATGTTCATCAAAAAATTATCTTCATAAATATAAATTGTGTAATTGACAATAATGGAGGATAATAGAGGATAATAAAGCCCCATATGATCTTAAAACTATGTAACATAAGTTTCTTATGTGTTTTATTCCCACATTTTTCTACTTTGTTTTTTTATATATCTATTTTCACACATTTAATATCCACACTTCAATATAAAATGTTTGAATTTTTCTTCCCATTGCCCATTCTTTCCTATAAATCATTTTTCCCACTGTCATCTGTCCCACATATTATTTCTTCCTCTTCTTCTTCCTCACACATAACCATAACCATACCCATCACCCAGTCACCCAGTGAAGTCCCAAAAGCCTATATCAGCCAACTGAATACCCCTTGAAGAAAATAGAATCTCTAAATATTGGCTTAATGTCAGCCAAAAGCCTATTTTTGGTACAAATCAAACTTGTAAAATTCTCTACCAGTCATTGATGGAAGACTTCAATATCAATACTGTACAAATCAAAACAGGTTTGGATCAAATAGGAAACCAGTACGTTTTTTTAGGCCTCTTTTGGTTTTATTTTATCATAATTATTTTTAAATTATGTTGAAGAATAATCAAAACCAAAACTTAAAAATTTTCATAAACTTATTATTTCCTTGGAAAAAATCCACCCAGTGACACCATTCCAATGATGTAGCTTCAAGCTTTAAAAGAGGAATGTCAACACCAATCAAAGGATTCTTCTTTTTAAGTAGAGGATGTCTAGGTGGTTCTATTTCATGCACCAAAGTGGAATCCTAATCCCCCTAGTCACCAAGGAACTTATCACAGTCAAAGCCCTAAGATTAATGATAGCAACTTTTAAAATTATTCTCATCCTCTTCCTTCTTCTCTTCTTTTGCTCATGTTACAAGGCCAACAGGTAAAAAACAGGCAAAATGATTGTGAAAAGCTTGTACATATTTTAAAGAAGAAAATTTAAAAGAAATTAAGGAAAGTAATAGGATTTCTAAATTTTCTGCAGAAAAAGACAATATGGAAAGAGACATTGAGATTTTTTATGGTCTGAGAAAGATTTCACTGGTGAGATGACTAGTTCTGGATTGAGGCTTGTGAAAAAGAGGATTATTAAGCATATGAGGAATGAGTATGAGGATGAGGATAAGGAATAGCATGAAATAGGATTATATTTAGATAGAATTTTACCTTTAGTTTTGGAGGCTCATTATATGTTACAGAAACCTGAAATATATAGTCTTGAGCATATATTATCTGTAATATAAAATGTGATCATTTAAAAATAAAAATTTTGATTAATTCAATGTGCATTGTTCTCAATACCAAAAATTGAATATGCAATCTCAAGTCCATAAAAGATAAGTTGAGTGATTTCTTTCTATTAGATTTACTTTGATTGATGTTATTTAATGTTGAAATTTATTATCTTTCATTAGCAAATTGAAAATATTAGGGGAACTCAAATTAATTCAAGAAAAATTGCATGATGGTACAGATAATTTTGATTATTTTTCATGCAAAAAATTATTCATTACTACTGGGAAAGTATTTTGGTAACATAAAATTTAAAACTACTCACATTACTTTTATCAAATTAAGTAAAATTGAAGATTACAATTTGTCATTTATGTAAATTTTAATAGCCTACTGAATATACTAGTCCTCAAACATCTCCCCTTCTTCTAGATATTCCCTCCTTTTATTCTCCTCAAATTTATCTTTAGATTAAAAGGCTTTTTTGTGACAGTATAAAGTATCCATATTTGAAGGATCCTTTACCATAATATTGTTAAATTATTATTAAGATAAGTAATTTTTTCATCCTATTTCTCATCCTCAACCTCATTCTCATTTTTAAAATGTTTATTAATTCTATTTTTCACAAGCCTCAATCAAAAATTAGCTATTTTATCAGGAAAGTCTTTGTCATAATATAAAAAATTTCAATTTTTCTTACCATTTTCTCTCTTTCTGCAGAAAATTTAGTAATCCTATTACTTTCCTTAATTTTCTTCAAATTTTCTTCTTCAAAAAAAGTATAAGATTTTTTAATTCATTTTGCCTTTTTTGTTCCTGTTTGCCTTGTAACATGAGCAAAAGAGGAGAAGAAAGGAAAAGGATGAGAATAATTTTAAAATTATCTATCATTAATCTAAGGGGTTTGACTGTGACAAGTTCCTTAGTGACTAGGGAGATTAGGATTCAAGTTTGGTGCATGAGATTGAACCACCTAGGCATCCTCTACTTTAAAAGAAGAATCCTTTGATTGGTTTTGATCTTCCTCCTTTGAAGCTTGAAGCCACATCATTGGAATGGTATCACTGGGTGAATTTTTTCCAAGGGAATCATAAATTTATGATAATTTTAACGTTTCAGTTTTGATTATACTTCAAAATAAATTAAAATTAATTATGGGAAAAGAACATTAAATAGAGGCCTAAATAAGAATAATTTTTACCTTTTTTTTCCACACCCCTTTTGGTCCCTACAGTATAGATATCGAAGTTTCCATCAATGACTGGTAGAAAATGTTAAAAGTTTGATTTTTCCCAAAATAGGCTTTTGGAAGATATGAAGCCAATATTTTAAAATTTTATTGTCTACAAGGGGTATTCAGTTGGATGATATAAGCTTTTGGGAATTCACTGGGTGACTGGGTAATGGGTATGGTTATTAGTGAGGAAAAAGAAGAGGAAGAAATAATATGTGGGACAGATGAAAGTGGGAAAAATGATTTATAGGAAAGAATGGGCAATGGGAAAAACCAATTGAAAAATTTCAAATTGAAGGGTAGATATTAAATGAGTTAAAATAGATATATAATAAAACAAAGTAGAAAAATTTGGGAATAAAATACATAAGAAACTTATGTTGCATAGTGTTAAGATCCCATGGGACTCTATTATCCTCAATTATCCTCCATTATTGTCTATTATGAAACTTGTATGTATAAAAATAATTTTTTTGATGAAGATTAGCAAGCTTTTTGGCTGGAGAGAAAAGGGAAAATTAATCCAAAAAATTGAATAATTGTGCTTATAAAATTTAACTATCAGATGAAATTCAACATTAAAATATTAGGCTTATTGGCCTGTTTCTGAAATAATTTAAAATAGTATTTAATATGGATTTGCTAAGTTGTTCTAAAACCAGTGTTTCAAAATCATTCATAGATAAATCCTTATTTAAATTCTCTCTTTTTTCCACTTTCATGGAAACACTTCTTATTTTTAAGTAGAAAATCACTAAATTGAAAGAATGAAATTTCTAATTTGAAATAGAAATTTTTTTGCTTTGAGAATGGTAATTTTTCTGCCTTAAAGCAGTGGTCTGCTTCTGACTTTTCCTACCACTTTACACACATAAGTCAAATTATTTACTTGGATTTTTTTTTACTTTTTTACTTCCAATACTCCTATTTTTCAATTAAATCTGGTAGCAGGTTTTCAAAAGTTAGCCCAAATTTTATTATTCTATATCATGGTTTAATATTCTTTTTTTCCTTTTTCATAATTACAGTAACAAAGAACTGAAATTATCAACCCCATAAGAATGAGCAGTTCACATTCATTTTTCTTTTGTGATTATTTTTAATAATTATAAATAATTAGCTGTTATCAATGTTAAGAGATCTACAATTAGGGATCAAATTTTTTTTTTCCAGATCAGGTATTACTAATTGCGGAAGATTCTTATCCATAGCCTTCTTGTATTAGGCTCAATAGTTCTTGAAGTGCTCAGACATCTGTTTAGGCAAAAAATCAATTATTCACTTTGTCTTATTACTAAATTTGTCGGCCATTAGATGGTAGCCATTTAATTTTGATGCAGGGGCCTCCTACTTTGTTACATTCTCAGTACCAAAACAAGAATCATAATTAGTTTTAGTTTTTAGCCAGTTGATAAGTATGAGATGATCATCTTTTTTTTACTTAAATGGTCTTTGATTTTATATCTGAAAGGGGGAAAGAAGGAGTAGTTTTCTTTGAAAAACAAGTGGAAGAAGTTTGCCTTTGAGAGTATATGTGACAATGAGGCATGTTAAGATATTTGATGATGCAAAGGAGCATAAATGAGCATATGAGATGGGGAGGAATATGAATAGATGGAATAAATATACAGGAATAGAGTGCACAGAAAGGTATGGAGGCTGGCACATGCAGGAGGCTCTCCAAGATGTGGTTATAAAAAATTGGGGATAAAAATTTCAGATAAGAAGTAAAATTTGACACATAAAATTTCTAATATCCCAATTATTTATAAAAATAATTGTGGAAGATAATTGGGGTATAAGGAATTTTATCTAAAATTAATTTAATTATGGATCCGCTAACATTGATACCCCCTATTGTTTGCATGTACAATAATCAAAACAATCTGTTTCATTATGAAATTTGTTTTGAATTTATTATGATTCCCTTACTATCATCACATTTGCAAATGAAAAATATCAAATTTTGACACAAAATTTCACCAATTCAAGTAAAGTTAAAGGGATTCTATTTTTCACATTATCCTTTTTTATTAATTGAGATCACATATTCAAATTCATTGTATTCAAAAACCTGAACATTTAATGAGTCAATTTTTTGATTCTCAAATGATTGTGTTTTCTATAATGGTTGATATATGGTGAAGAGGCTTAGTTTGCAACATTTAATAAGTCACTTAATCTTAAAACTAAAATACTGGATTTAGGCTGACATGAAGCCAAAATTTAGCAAGTTTCTTGTCTAAGTCAAAAGAGGTTTCTTGACTCATGTCAAAAGATAATGAGGGGGGTATTTTTCAGGATGAAACACTTGTGCAAGAAAGAGGAAGGAAAAGTAATAATATGTGTGACAGACATAAGTGGAGGAAATGATATATGATACAAAATGGGCCATGGGAAAAACAAAGTGAAACATGTCATGTTGAAGAGTAGATATTTAATGTGCAAAAATAGATACAGAATTACAGAAAGTAAAGAAAATTGGGAATTAAAAACATAAGAACCTCATGTCCTGTGGTGTTGAAATTTATAATTTTTTTTTTGATGGACATTATAAAAAGTGATGATTAGGGAGAAATCGGAATATTAATGCACAAAAATTGCATAATTGGGATAACTTGATGGACAATTGTACAGTAGTACCTGGAAACACTTTTTTCCTCTCTATGAATTTTTTTTCAGCTCTCATTTCTCTCAAACTACCAATAAGTTTTTATTACAAACATGTATCATAGCTAAAAAGCATATGTAATCATCTTATTGACAAAAATATTTTCTTATTAACTAATGAATAGGCTCCACAGAGGTTTCTACTACTTCCTGAAACCTCTGAAGCATAGACTTAATCAAGTTATCTAAGATGTTTTCTGGATGGTTCTCCCAAGCTAAATCTAAGGTTTTGTCATCTCTTATTTTTCTTGGGTTATAAAACAGATGGATATTTATTTTCATTACTTTCCAAAGGTTCTTTATTTGATTAAAATTAGGTGAATTGGTAGGCCATTTCATTTTCTTCAAGTTCACTAGATCACAAGATGATTTTTTTTGTTTAGATGTGTGAATAGGAGCACTATCTTCAATAGGAAGAAACTCACAGTGAGGGGTTTTTCCCCTAAAAGGGTTTGAGGGACCTGCAGTGCACTTCTATAAGTTTTTGTTTGATGTTTGACATTTCAAAGAGAGGACCACAAGGAGGACTTTGGCAGTGTTGACAAAGCCCTTTCTAACCATGTTTGATGACCAGCTGCTTTGGAAGGTGGGTTGTAGGAATACAGGGAGATATTTTTTAGATTTAGTGCAACAAACATATTTCATTTGTTAAGATTTTCCAAATTCAAAAGAGGACTTATCAATCTAAATCACCTTTTTCAACTTTTAACAGTCCAGTGGAGGTGCCAGCAAGCAAAATTAAGGTTATTATTGCAATGAATAAGGCCAATAGAAGGTTTTTTAGCTGTCTTTCTTTTACTAAGACCCAAATTTTGAGCAGGCTTATGGATTTTACAGGAAAATATGTCTTTATTGAGTAGGTCATATTTTTGAGAAACTTTAACCTCTCAGTTTCTCTTGAGGACCTGAGCCAATTTCATTAGATGACAGAAATTCATCTTGCGTTGGGATCATTTAAAACATGAAGTCTTGAAAGCAATATTGGCTTAATATCTTTATAGGACTGAGAAAACTGTGGAAAATATAGAGGAGAGATGGCAAAAAATAAGAGACTTGTTACAGCCCCCAATCAACATGCCAACAATGATACCTTTCATATTCTATCAATGTGTAAATTTTGGAATTAATATGATGATTCAATTAATTGTGTAATACAGTTATGACTTGAGATGGAAATGGTATTAATGAAAGAAAAATTTCATTTGAGAAAAAATTTGGTGGTGGAAAAAACTTTTGAAATGCAGCAGCTAGGCTCCAGATAGAATTTTTATATATTACTTTAGCAGTGGAAACTGTATCAGCTAGACTCCAGATAGAACCAGATGAGAAATTTACAAAATGTATCCAGGTATATATAGTTGAATTCTAAGTAAATAAGGAACTAGGTTCATAAAATCCCCCCCCACTTTGCTATCAACCTATATAATAGTATAACTAAGAAAAGAGAGCTAATCAGTGATAAAGAAATAAAATATGGAAGTATTCACTAAAATCTTAAGTGAGAGAACACAATAGGTGTATTTAATGAAATTAATGAAAAGTAAAATGAGAAAAATAAATACATCTCCCCATCAAGATAGAACCATGCCCCAAGTACTATATGAAACAGAAAAAAGAAAAAATTAAAGCACCAGGCAGAAAGGATTTGAGAAGTAAGAAAAGAAAAGCATTTGTGATATTTGAGATAATTGGAATGAGAAATGAGTATTTAGAAAGAAGGGAATTGGGATAATTAAAAAAACTGAAGATTTCTGGACTTGCTTTTTTTGGTGGGTAGTAGAATTTGATGAAAAGATATTCCAACAGTAGGGGAGGCTACCATTTAATGCTGATATATATCAGATTTAAAATATATAGAGAATAAATTGTTTGCACCTTCTGAGATCACATTGATGAGCATGTTTTTTTAATATTGGTAGCCTGAGGGGAAAAGGGGAAGAGGGGTGCATATAGAAGATTGGAGGAAGAGGTGGCTGTTTTTGGCCACAAAATTAAGCAGGAATAGTATGATTAAGACCCAAGATAACACCTGTATCCAGAATAAAATAGAAAGAAAAAGGTTTGATAAAACAGAAATAACTTTTTGGACTCAAGAAGCTGCTGGGTTTGATTTTTACTTCATTGAAAAATGGAGCTGCTTGACTAGCATTTGAGACAGCCCAAAAACTTTTGACACAGAATAAACTAGACTCAAGATAGAGCAAGAGGAGCTATTGATGAAATTTCTCCAGCTAGATATAGTCAATATCTAAGTAAATAAGGAGCTAGGTCTTTAATAGCATGTACAGTGGAAGGCAACAAGTTTTTGCCACCAACTAAATTTTTTTCACTACTATTTTTCTTTCCTCAAAACTGCCACCATCTCAAGTTTTTCTTGTAATAATCACTTAATTAAATCATCATTTACATTCCACAAATTTGGCTTTGAGTACTTAAAAGTAACACCTAACTGAGAAAATGAATGATATTATTGTTGGCATGTGGATTGGAGGCTGCACAAAGTCTCTTATTTCCTGCTATCTTTCTCCTTCTTGTTCAGCTGTTTCCTCATTATTTGAAATATATTCATCCCAAGCTACCATCAAGATTTAAGTTATAGTGAATCCCCATGAAAGATGACTTCCCTTGATCTGAGGAAATTATAAGTGGTCCTCAAGAAATACTGAGAGTCTAAAGTTTCTCAGATATCTGACCTACCAGCTAAAACCATATTTCACCATACAATCCTTAAGTGTGCCCATAATTTGGGTCTTTAGAAGTGGACTTCAGCTAAAAAATCTTTGGTGGGAATTACTCATCACAAATATTGCCTCACTTTTGCTCACCAGCACCTCCACTATACTTTTGGTGATTGGAAAAAGGAGATTTGGACTGATAAGTCCACTTTTGAGCTTGGAAAAGCTCCACAAATAAAATATTTTTGGTGCACTAAATCTGAAGAAAATCTCTCTGAATGTCTACAACCCACCTTCCAAAGCAGCTGTTCATTTAAAATGTTTAGGAGTGCTTTTTCAAAACTACCAAAGTCTCCCTTGTGGTCCTCTCTTTTAAACTTCAAACATAAAACACAATGATTGAAGTGTACCACAGGTCCCTCATATCTTTTTTGGTAGAAAACAACCCTCTCTGTAGAATTCTTCTTATGGATGAAAACACACTTATTTGCACATCTAAAAGAACTAACTTATTTTATGATCTATTTAAATTGAAGAAAATTAAATGGCCTATTCAATCAGCTGATTTGAATCTAATCAAGAATATTTGGATATTAATGAAGACAACTATCCATCTGTTTTATAACCGGAAAACAAGAGAAGAAAAGAAAAATGCCTTACATCTATCTTGGGGGGAACTTCTAGCCAACATTTTAGATAATTTGATTAAATCTATTCCACAAAAGGTGCAGCAGTAGTAAATTCCTCAAGGGGGCCTACTTGTTGGTGAGCAGGGTAAGACATTTTTTGATATAATTATTAGATATTTAGAGTCTAGATATGCTTTTTATCTATGATAAATGTTTTTAATGAAAACTAAGTGGTAGTTTGAGAGAAATGAGAGTTTAACAAAAGACTCATGGGGTGAAAGAAACTTGTTTCCAGGCACTTCACAATTGATTATTTAAAAGCACTTATTATGCAACTTCTTTAAAAAATTACAAATCTAGCATCACCCCTTTATTAGGAAAATTTTTCTTACTTAAACAGTTTTCCCATAGTGAAAACCCTAAAAAACAAAAAGGAAACCCTTGTAGAATTTTAATCTCCCTCATGCTACACTATGCACATGGATATGACATCATTAAAAATGACAAACTTTGTTTCTGCAACCAATTTTTATTTTCTTACCATCCACTTAAAAGAATCAGCACAGGGGAAAAAAGAGGCAACCAGAAATTGGGTTCAGCTCACATACTGGATTAAATCACTTCAGTATGTGAACTGAACATGAAATATGGTTGCCACTTTTTCCCCCTATTCACTGTTCTTTACCCAGATAGGAACCATTGGTCCCTTCCTTGCCAGTATGTACAGTTCCTGGAAAGATATTCTAATAACCCTTTAATATTTTTTCTCATGGACCCCCTTTCACACTTTTTCATTTACCACCACCTAGTTGTTTATTTAACCAACCCTTCACAGCCTTAGCCACTCCTCCATATTCCCTTCACCACCTTGGAAGTACCTCCCTTCTCCCTTCTCCCTTCTCCCTTCTCCCTTCTCCCTTCTCCCTTCTCCCTTCTCCCTTCTCCCTTCTCCCTTCTCCCTTCTCCCTTCTCCCTTCTCCCTTCTCCCTTCTCCCTTCTCCCTTCTCCCTTCTCCCTTCTCCCTTCTCCCTTCTCCCTTCTCCCTTCTCCCTTCTCCCTTCTCCCTTCTCCCTTCTCCCTTCTCCCTTCTCCCTTCTCCCTTCTCCCTTCTCCCTTCTCCCTTCTCCCTTCTCCCTTCTCCCTTCTCCCTTCTCCCTTCTCCCTTCTCCCTTCTCCCTTCTCCCTTCTCCCTTCTCCCTTCTCCCTTCTCTCTTCACTGAAACAATCAACACCAATTCTTCCCTCACCAACTTGTAAGTACCAACCACTTCTCCTATTTTTTGATGTCTTTTGTAATTTATTCTCTATCTTTTCACTATAAAGACAGAGTAATAACTGAATTTCTCACCTAGTCTTAACATGCCCTCCTCTGGAGCAAGAAGCCATCATAATTTAATAAGCACAGAGAATTGGTCACCAAAAGGTGGCTTGGTGGTTTCAGCTAGTTCCACATTTCTCACAATTTTAACCTACCTTGAACAACTGTTCAATCAATTATTCAAAGATATTGGGACTGGGGAACAGTCAAGACTTCCTCTTGAGTTGGTCTCCCATGAAAGATGACTCCTGGTGATTCTCTTGAGCTGGAAGATGTCCTCAGATCAAGCAGTAAAACCAAAATTACTGATATTGGTAACTCCTTGACAAGGAGATTTTCACATCACCTAATTTTCAAGAATACCCATGAGATAGAGTGGTAGAAACAAATGGAAGCTAAGAATTCATTTTTTAGGGAAGTCCATTGCCCTCACCAACTTGATTTTTCTCACAGACATCCACACTGGTAATCAGAAGATTGGAGTAAGTTCATTTCGACTGATGAGTAATCTTTTTAGATTTTAAATTAATCAATTTCAAAATTGATTTGGCATTCAAAAACAGAAAAGTCCTTACCTTGACTTCAACCATCATTCCAAAGTGGACAATCATTGGTTATGGTAAGGGGGAATTTTTTAAAACCACCAATCTAAGCCTGGATATTCCCCGGACTGAGTAAAATAGGAATATAAATTATTCTAGACATATGTTTTACAAATGGGGACAATACGTGAAAGTATACTATAGGTATACATAGGTGAAATAATTCAGTTACTACAATATATGCCATTATAATACTTCAAATACATGCATATAACCAAATTTTTTAGGGCTTATTTACTTAATATTAGATTGGAATTTGTTAAGGTAATCTTAAGAATGTATACATAAAGTTACATAATTTTTAAATAGACTTAAAGCTTTTATTTCTATTATTACACTGAAATAATGAATAAATGTGCTTTAAATCACTTAAAAGTTGAATATATGATCTATGAATTTTATAATAACAAAATTTTTCTTTGAAAGAACTGTTTGTCTTATTTAGGACTATTGATTTGGCTACTTAAATTTATAAAAATAACAATTTTAAAAGTTGATGTTTTTTATGCTAGAAATGGCTTCTGTGTGCTGGCCTAATGCTGCCTGTGTTTATCCCACATGCATAGCTTCATTATTAAAAATGTAAGCAATTTCATACTATAATTTCCCCACATTTTATGCTCCATATGTGTAAACAAGCTAAAATAAGCAAGAGGCACTAATTTAGTGTCCTAATTTCATTATTAATGCATTGACCTTATTATACGCACTGATTTCATTAATAACCTTAAGATTTGCACCCATATTTCACTAAAAGACTAAAAATTGCCTATTTAGTCAAGGATTTACCCGTGAAAGTGCCTTCCAAAAGTCTGCATTCAGTCAGCCCACATTTCACATCTTATTTTGGGTTTCTCAATGATTTCTCAGGCAATATTGGTCATTTTTAGGTGGGGATTTCAAATATTAATCTGGAATAATTAAGAAACCTTCATCTCTAATGTAATTAACCCTTAATTATACATTATATTTATGTCCTTTCTTTCTTTATTTAGCCTTTTATTTTAAGAATTACATGCATATACTCTCATTTTGGTTATTACTCTATTTTGATGGATTAAGACTCGTTATTTGTGTATTTTGGAATCTGATATGATTCTTCATTTTTTATTGGTTTATCCTTGGGTTTTTGAGAGTTTTTAACCTCTTTTTTAGGGTATCATTGACCATGTAAAGGATTGGTAAATCAAGGGGGAAATTGCGGAATATATGGGTATAAAAGGGGGAGGTTTCGGACTTATATTCTACATTCTTTTACATCAACTTACAAATATTTAACAAAAACAATACAACACATATTTATTAGTACTTTTAATTAATTTTAAATATTTTTTTAAATCATTAGTTCTATTGCCAACTGTAAGTTGTATACCATCTATAATTAGTGAGATCAAATTACTGATACCATTACATTGAATTATATTTTATTACTAAATTGGATTTGGACAGCACTATTCATACTGGACCATTAAAATATTCTATAAAACTGAATAATTATGCTATTCACATTTCTGTACTTGAATTAAGCCTTAAAATCAGGGGCCTTTCCTTAAGAATTCTGCTTTTTATTTTCCAGTAAGTAAGAATTCAAAAAAGGCTACAGTAAATATAATCTGTATAAAAATATTTGGATTAATTATAAAGGATTGGGTCACTAAATATAGTGATATCAGAAAAAAAATCCCATTTATATAAAAAATTGCAATATCAGAATCAACAATTTTACTACTAATTGCACATAAATTGTTCTTAGTAAAGATCTGTCAATTGTCCAATTAAACTTATAATCTTTCAGATATCAAACCAAATAATAAAAACTGATCAATTAATTCTTTTTAAAAGGAATTTCGATCCTTTCAGCTTTTTTTTACAATTCATTTAAATATTTAGAAAAAAATTACTAAACATTTTTTTTTTAAAAATAAAACATGGTTGCATTTTGTAGACCTATTACATTAAGTGACCATATAAAAGCATATTATAAATTTGGAACTTATAAATTCACTGTAAAAACCTACAAATTAGAAATTAAATGAATTCAGTAGTGTTATATATTACTGATAAAACTCCTTATTGAAGTTTTTGAACACTTATATCTTGATTTATTGATACATTACCAACTTTAATGATGCTTGACATTATTGAAAATTTGAGTAAGGAGTTTAAACCTTACATTTTAAGACTCAGAGCTAAAAAACATGTTTCAAGACATTTAAATGAAGGATAAAGGATCTCCAACCCATTCAAGCAGTAGTAGCACTCCTCAAATGAAAATAGAGTAGAAAGAAATATTATTAAACAAAATCTCAATAAATAAATAAAAAAACATGTTGGAAGAGCAAGTTCATTAAATATCTCAACTCCTAAATAACTTAACTGTAAAGGTCAAAAATATGGTGGAACAAAGGAATAACCTAGAAAAGAGGGAAGCTCTAGGGTTTATAGAAGTCAATCAAGGTCTGGTAAGCCTCAAGGCTCATACTAATTCAGTAGTTAACAACCCTTCCACAGCACCACCAGCAGTAGCTCCAGCTCCAGATCAATAAATGGAACTAAAATTATAGTCAGAAAATGTAACTGGGACTGTTACTCACATAACTACAATCATCTTCCTCATTAGAGCTTCAGCAGTCAACCTTACAGGTGAAAGGGAAAGAAAGGAAGGGTAAGTGGAATAAGACCATTGTGAGTCATTGATCTACTATTCATTTATATAATACTAATAAAGAGTTACTCATAGGTAATGAAATTTAAAGAGATTTATTAGATAAAATTGATAAGGATATTAAGGATTATTCATTTGAACATATTATTTTGGATTTATATTTACATAATAACACTGTAGATAGTTTTATTGGAAACAAAGATCATACTAAAAATATTAAAATTAAGCCAAATGAAATGAATTTTGAGTCTAAAAAATGATGAAACTTCTGATTTGGACACTTATAAGATAGAATAATTCATGAAAGAAAATCTAATGGAATCAAAAATCATAAGTAAATTATTATTTAGAATTTAAAAATTAGAAGAATTCTCAAGAGATTCTAAAAATAAAACAGAAAATGTATTATTAAATCTTACAAAATCATTAAGTACTACTTTCAATAAGCTAAAAATTATTTAAAATTCAAATATTGAATTGAAAAATGAAAATAAAAAATTTAACTCTGAGGTTATGAGTTTATACAGTAAATTGGAATATTCTCAGCATACACTGGCTAAAATTGAGGGAGAGGTAAAATTGTCTCTTTCAATTGTAAATTAAACTTTATCACATGTAACTTTAAAAAAAGATAGATTACAGATATTAGAAATAGAAGTAGCTAATATTTTGAAAAATACTGAAAAAATTAATGAAAACACCTCTTATGTAGAAAACATACCACTTCATATGAAACAATCATATGAAAGACCAATTATTGAAAAAGAAAATAGTGTTACAGATTCTGAGAGTAAAAAATCAGTAAAAGATGAAATACATGATCATCTATCCAGAGTAAGTGATTTAATTAAATATTACTCAGGGTAAGTTATTCAGAGCTAACCAAAAGAAAAAGCCTAACTTAGTTCAGTACCCTTCTTTTGATGATGATTCAAAATCTGATTGGCAACAATTCATCCAAAGAATTGAAAACTTACAATTTTAATACAAATTACCTGATGATGAAATTAATTCAAAATAAATATCATTATTTACAGATTTGGCCTTATTATGGTTTGAATCTGTTCTGAGTGAGGGAATTAAATATTTCTGGGTTGAATTGAAGGCATTAATTGAAAGAAAACTTGGTGGCACAAAATTTAAAATCACACAAGAAAGATTGTATGAAAAAACAAGATATAACCCAAGTACTTGGGAGAAACCAATGGTATTTTTAAAATGAATTTTATGAAAATCATGAAAGACATGGATATAGAATTAATTATGATGAGTGGAAAGAGAAAATAATATATAAATTGCCTATATCAGTCAGAGAAATTATTGTAGCTAAAACTGAAACCATCTGTGATAATTCTGAATTTATTATTTTATGCAATGAAATATTAATGAACCACAAATATGAGACAAGGAAAAATCACTATCAGAAAAATGTTGAGGTAGTAAAACCTACTGCAAATAAGTTACCAGTGGAGAATGAAAAACCTTCTGCTCCTCTTTTTCCTAAGAAAAATAAAATAACTCTTTCTATAAATGGAATGAAACTTAATGAGCCTTGGGTTGAAGGTCATACTTGCAAGAGAAGAATAAATCTTATTGAAAACTAACAAGATTCTGAATTCAGTAATCATGAAGATAAAAAGGATGATTCTATTGAAGATATTAAAAATAAAATATCTTACAGTGATGATTAAAATGAGGTACTTGTATTAGAACACAATATTATGTTCCTGAATGATGCATTTACTCCCACAGAGGCATCTTTAACTGCCATTGTGGAAACTTAAATAACAAAAAATTTAAATCATGATACTTAAAAAATCACACCTATTAGAACACTTGTTATAATATGTTGAAAAGAAATGAATTCCATTCTTGAAACTGGGGCTGTGGGTAGTGTAGTTTCTTTTAACACATTAATGAAAATCAACAGTAGGAATAAGGAATAATTTGAACCTTTAAATACAAAGAACTGGAGACTTTTTGGTTTAGTATTATGTCCAATTAGAAAATACAAGACTGCTGTATTTTTTTAAATATAATAAAGAGTATGTAATAGTAGTATGTGAATTTTAGTAATGGATAATAATAATTTTAGTGCTTGTTTTATTATTGTAAATGATTTATTGACCAAATTTGGTACTAAAATAGATCCTGAAAATATTTGGTTCACAATTGGGGTAAGTGGAAAAAGATAATTCAATATTTTTTCTGAAATTCAATTTATTCCATCACTCCTAAAGAAGAACAATTCCAAGGTGGAAGATTCATCTCTGAAGTAGTTGATCTAGAAAATGAGATCCAAAAAGCCCATTTCAGCCCTCAACTTACAAAAATTGAAGAAGAAATTATTTTGAGATTGATAAAATTATATCCTATGGCATTTTCCCATGGTTAAAATGAACTAGGATTGGTCAAAGACCATGAGATGAGCATCTCCTTAAGTTGTGACTTGGATACTATTACTTGCAGCTTAAAAAACCCCTACCCAGCTTCTCCTGAAAAAGGGAAAGACATTGAAGACAACATTTAAATGTTGTTAGAAATGAGTATTGTTAAAAAAGTAGACATAACAACTAAGTATTTTTTTATTTTAAAAGTTTTAATCTCTTATGAAAAAGATAAGGAAAGATTATGAGGTGATTACAGAGCTCTGAATACATTCAATGTAGATGATATTTACCCTCTTCTAAGGATAGCTTCTATCCATGCTACCTTAAAAGGTGCAAAATTTATTTCCTGTCTGGATGGAACCAAAGGTTACCACCAGATTCCTGTGGAAAATAATTCTCAGAATTACTTACTCATAACCACACACATGGGAATATATAAATATGTGAGAATGCCTTTTGGCCCAAAGAATTCCCATTCAGTCTTCTAAAAATTGATGAATAGTTTTTTCATCAGGAAATGGTTGAAGGATGGCTTTTAGTTTATATTGAAGACATCATAGTGTTTTCAAAAACATAAAAGGAGAATTTAAATCAACTGAGAAGAATATTTCAAAAATGGATGAACTTAATATTACAAAAGCATCAAAAGTATGTAAATTTGTATTTCAATCCTTGAAAGTACTTGGAAACATTGTATCTGGCTTACAAATTTTTGTTGACAAAAACAAATTTTCAGCAATAAAAAATATTGATATTCCTAAAAATGTGAAAAATTGTCAAAGCTTTCTAGGTATGTGTGGATATTATAGGCAGTATGTTAAAAACTACCAATCTATTGCAGCCCATTTAACAAAATTAATCAGGAAAAATGAGGCTTTCATTTGGAATAATGAAAGGTAACATGCCTCTGATAAATTAAACACATGTTTAATGTCAGCTCAAATATTAGGACTGCCATTTTTTAACCTCCCTTTTATCTTGTATACTGATGTAAGCTTTCCAGGGTTAGGTGCTGCTTTACAACAGAAACAGATAATAAATAAAAAATTATCAGAATTGTTTGTCTGTTATATATCCAGAATCTTAAAAAAAATAGAATTAAAGTATGCTTCCACTCAACTGGAATTTTTAGTCATTGTGTGGGCCCTGGAGAAACTTCATTATTATCTGGAAGACCAGAAATTTGAAATAATTACAGATTTCAGTCAAGTAAAATCATTACTAAACATGAAAACGCCAAAAAGTCACATGTTTAGATGGCAACTAGCTGCACAAGAATACAGAGGAAGGATTAAAATCACACATATAGTAGGAAACTTTCATTCTAATGTGGAATTGTTATCTATGAGTCCTTTTCTAAATGATACTGATAACCCAGCATATGTGACTGAAAATTAAGTTATACATATATTTTGGATTTATATAGTGGATTTAGAGGAGAAATTTATGAAAACAATGTTAGAAAATTATTAATCTGATAAATATTTTTCTAAATTATCAACCACCTTAAATGATCCAACAAATGCCTCAATGAGTGCATTAATTAGAACTTTACCTCCAAAGTATAAAAGTCCATTGGAAAAAGGTAAATTTTAAATTGGGACAGATAAATATATTACAGGAAAAAGCTAAATAATTTAATGGTTATATGTCCATCAATAAAAGAGTTAATATTAAGTACTTGATATGATGACATCTTATCTTTTCATTTTGGTTTTTAAAAAACATTAACTAGAGTTAAAAACACAGCCTGGTGGATAAACATGAGGTAAGATGTACAAAACTACATTGGCACATGTGACTCTTGCCAAAAATATAAAAGATTAACTGGGATGAGATCTTGTTTGTTACAAAAAATATAACAGCAAAAGGCCCCATGGGAAATCATAAACATGGAATTTGTGATTGGATTTCTATTAGCAGGAAAAGAAAGCTTCACTTCTTTCTGGCTAATTTTTGATAGACTAAAAAAAATGTGTAAGTTTATTCCTACCCATAAAGAGGTATCTGCAAAGGACTTGGAATTGATATAGTAGACTCAAATGATGAACACTTCTGGGTTCTTCAAAGCCAAAATCTATGACAGAGACCCAAAATTTACTTAAGAATTCTGGAAATCTTTGATGGAAGTATCAGGATGCCAATTAAAATTGTCTACAGCACACCATCCACAAACTGATGAACTAGCTGAGAGAATGATACAGACTCTAGAGGATATGATCAGAAGATATTGTGCCTTTGTATTAGAATACAGAGACAATGAGTAATTCACACATGACTGGTTAACTTTGATTCCTGGCCTTGAAATTGCTTATAAAAGCACAAATCTTTCTGTAACAGATAAAAAACCATTTGAACTCTGGTTGGGGTATGTACCAAGTACACTAGTAAATCTTATAAACAATTTACCAAGGCTATACATACACCCTAGTACTAAATCCTTTATTCATCTGAAAAAAATGTGTAGAAAGCATGCAGAGGAATGCATTCAAAAAAGCATTTGAGTATGAAAAGAAAAGATGGGATAAATCCCATAAAGAATTTGAATTTAAGAAAGAAGATGAATTCCTTAATTCAACACTACATTTTAGCTTACAAGTTAATGTTAAATTAAAAGATCCATTTGTTGGACTTTTTTTAGTCAACAAAATTTTTGGTAAAAATTCTGTGGGAGTCATAATATATGCACCATATCATAGGATACATCTGGTTTTCTTTATCTCACTATTAAACCCTTACCATGCAAATGATCCTGTTTTATTTCCAAATAAAAGAAGAAGGCCTAAAAAACAGCCTGAAGAGCTTGTGGAAAAAGCAGGGTTTAAAAAAATACTCAAGAAACTAATCCTTACTAAAGAGAATAAAACTGAGTATTTATTAAGATATAAAAGAAAATCAAGTGGATTTGATAGGTGGATACCTGAAAATGAAATTTCAAATCTTTCCTTTCTTCTTAAGAAAATTAAACAGAAACAATTTTCTGTTCAACCTACTGAGACTTTAAAACCAGTACTCATAATACTTTATTATGTTTCTTTCTTTGAAGAACTGTTCTTTAATGCTACAGATTTTTCTGAATACCTAAAAAATATAATAAAATAAAAATGTATTAATTATCACTTTTTTATTTTTTTGGTGGTCTAGTTTCAGCCTGGATATTTCCAGGACTGAGTAAAACATGCATGTAAAAAATGCTAGACACATGTATTACAAATGGGGACAATAAGTGAAAGTATACTATAGGTATTGTCAGTATATGCTATTACTTAAGTATGATTTAATAGTAAATATTAAAAGTCCTACTACTTAATATTAAAGTATTTATGGTTTAAATATCAGGGAAAGACTAATAAAACTATTATACTCAATTTTTAATTCACTATATATGGATTGGTGCAGACTTGTGGTGGAAAATAGGATAAAAAAATATAGTTATATCCAATATAAAGATAATGTCAATTTATAAGGGCTTTAAAATATATTTTTATACGCTGATAATTTTTTATTATGGTTATTATAAGTGTAGTAAGTAAGTGATGTCCAATAGCCTGCCAAATCCTCCTTTACTTATACCAAAATCCACTGGAGTGCACAGGCCTTCAATCCAGATGATGTCACTGCTATCTATAGAAACTACAGCACTTTGAGGGCTAATCACCTCCCCATGGTGTTCACTTCAAGAATTTTCAACACCCAGATCTTTATTAAGGACCCTCCATAACAATTAATGATATCATACACCCATACCATAAATAGAGAGAACAGATAAAAGCAGATACCATAAAGAAACAGGTAACATTAATCATACAAAGGTAATAAAATGAAAAAAAAAGAATATAAAGGAACAAAATCAACTTTCCAAGCCCCCAATAAGATCCCAAAGCGTTCATATTAACACAGTAGTCATATCCCAACCCATAAATCCACAAAAATTCATTAAAAGAAGCAGATTAAGTTTTCCAAACTGGATATATGTACCTGAAAAAGGTGTATATGCTTGTTTAGGGGTGGTGATTCAGTTTAATATGTTCATATAACCTAAAATAAGCAGAAAAATAAAGCTTATAGGCTATTCAGAGGGTTAAACCCACATATAGACCTATATATACATAGTATAACTACATATCTCACTGAATATGAGGTTTATGCATACATATAAGCTTATGTAGATCTATAATTACTAAATATCACTTAAGATAAGTATATAATGACTACATTAGCACCTTAAAAAGTATCATGGGGCTATGGATAAGCTATTTAAGTTCATATAAATCATATAATAGTACAATATATATATATATAAGTATTATAACCATAATATAAACTTATAAGATTAATTCAATTAAGGTTATATTTTTTTAAACATAATAAATACTCAGTCCTGGGGATACCTACAATGAAAGGTGTACATCTGTGAAATAAGTTAGTTATTACAATATATGCCATTATAATACTTCAAATACATGCATATATCCACATTTTTTAGGGCTTATGTACTTAATATTAGATTGGAATTTTTTAAGGTAATCTTAAGAATCTATAAAGAAGGTTAAATAATTTTTAAATAGACTTAAAGCTGTTATTTCTATTATTACACTGAAATAATGAATAAATGTGCTTTAAATCACTTAAAAGTTGAATATATGCACTATAAATTTTATAATATTAAGATTTTGCTTTGATAGATCAATTTTTAATATTTACGACTATTGATTTGGCTACTTAAATTTATAAAAATAACAATTTTAAAAATTGATGTTTTTTATGCTAGAAATGGCTTCTGTGTACTGGCGTTATGCTGCCTGTGTTTATACCACATGCATAGCTTTATTATTAACAATTTAAGTAATTTCACACTATAATTGCCCCACATTGTATTCTCCATATGTGTAAACATGCTAAAATAAGGAAGAGGAATTAATTTAGTGTCCTAATTTCATTAATAGTGCATTGACCTTATTAAATGCTCTAATTTCATTAATAACCTCAAGATTGGCACCCAGATTTCACTACAAAACTAAAAACTTCCTATTTAGTAAAGAATTTACCTGTGCAAGCTCTTTCCAAGAGTCTGTATTCAGTCACCCCACATTTCACATCTTATTTTGGGTTTCTCGATGATTTCTCAGGAAATATTTTCATGTTTAGATGGGTATTTCATCTATAAATTTAGAATAATTAAGACCTTTATTTATACTTTTAGTCCACTTTAATTAGACATTATATTTAGCTCCTTTCCTTCTTATTCAGTCTTTTATTTTAAAAATTACACTTATATACTCTCATTTTTCTTATTACTCTACCTTGATAGATCAACACTTGTTTTTTGTGTATTTTTGTCAGCCTTGGTTCCCCCAGGACTGAGTAAATGGAGCATAAAAAGATGCTGAACACATGTCTAAGACATGTGGAAAAGTAACAGTAAATGATACCTGAAGTAATTATCTTTAATGCTCGAATATAATATAATAAAACACCCTAGAAAGGTCAAAGAAGTACTTTTATTAAGTCTTAAGTACTTAAGTTTAAGTATAGTGTAAACCCAATAAGTCTTAAGGAATTATGGTTATGGTAATATAACTTATTAAGTGGTCTTAACTTGTTTATTGTACTTTATTATGAATTTCTAGCAAAATGTGCTACAAATTCATACTAAAAGCTAGGTATATGTGCATTTTTTAAAGGTATCAAAAATGCACAAGGACAGTTCAATTGCACCCTATAAGGAAAATATATTAGGCTATTCAAAAGTCTTAAAATATGATTTTTCAATATTAAGGTTTTGTCACTTAAAATTGGCTATTTTGTAGTGGTAGTATGCTGCCTGCATAAGTCCCATATGTTAATATGCATTATTAACATAATTAGTCCTTTTGGCCTAAATTCTTACCTTATGTGTGATTATACATTATGTTATCACTCAAGAATTTAGTGGATTGCACTTAATAAGTGTATTAACTACATGGTGACATCATAAAACATTATTATATGCACAGACAGTATCAATCACCTCAAGATATGCACCCAGGAGGTCTCAATCATGCCTCAAATACATATATACACCTAAAAGATCAAGAATTCACGCTGTAAACCACCTGTCAAGGCTATGGGAAAACCCCCTGCACTTACCATGTCTCTTCTGGTCTCTGGATCTGGGTATTGGGTTAATGGTTGGGCATGGGAATGGTATACTTTGTGTGGGGAAGAAAAGAAAAGAAAAGAAAAGAAAAGAAAAGAAAAGAAAAGAAAAGAAAAGAAAAGAAAGGAAAAGAAAGGAAAAGAAAGGAAAAGATAGGACATAAATATAAAAAACGTAAAAATGGAATAAATTGAAAAAATTTGAAATATGAAAAAAGGATGAAATTGAAAAAAAAATTTTTTTTTAAAAAGAAAGAAAAAAATGAAAAATTATCAAAAAAAAATTGGAAAAAATTAGAAAAAATAATAATACACCACACAATATTGGGGGGCCAACTTGCTAGCAAGTCTGCAACCTTGGACCCAAACTCACTACAGATTGAACACACATTGAGCTATTGATAAAGGAACCATACAATCAGGGATGAATACCACTCAGCAGAACAGTTTTAGGTGGGTGTTCAAGTAGAGTTCAGTATGGGTTCAGTATGAGTTCAGTATGAGTTTCATCTGAGTTCCATCTGAGTTCAGGTTGAGGACTTTCTAGCAAGTCCACCCCCTATGTTGCGTAGTCATAAAAATAATTTTTAAAGAATTTTAAAAATAAAATGAAAGGAAAGAGAAAATGAAAATGAAAAATGATAAAAAATGAGAAAAATTAAAATAATATTTAAAAAAATTAAAAAATAGGAATAAAAATAAAGTATAATAAAAATAAAAATAAAAGAAAAAAGTAAAAAAAAGTAAAAAAAGTAAAAAAAGTAAAAAAAGTAAAAAAAGTAAAAAAAGTAAAAAAAGTAAAAAAAGTAAAAGTAAAAAAGAGAAAAAAGAGAAAAATAAGAAAAATAAGTATTAAATGAAAGACATTCATGGTTTCAAAATATCTTTCTTACACTTGTTTTTTTATCACACTTATTTTTTATTCATTATTTTTATTACACTTAATTTTATGTCTTTATGTGCCTCTCTAAAAAATGTAACACATGCATGAATATCCCCATAAGGGATATCTTATAAGTTTCATAGTGTTATTGAGTGGAAGATAAAGATTTCAAACTGTAAGCTAGAGGAAATAGGTTTAGTGGTTTAAGTTTGACTTGAAATTTTTTTAAGGCTCTCTTTTACTTCTTTTTCTTTTTTTTTCTTCATTTTTTCTTCTAGGTGAAAAAAATGAAGTTTATTGTTTCTAGGTGAAAAAAATACAGTTTTTTTTTGTGAGAATTTTTTTTCCCATACCACCAAAAAAGGTATGGAATAAAAATCAAAAATATATGGTATATTCTTGGTTGAGTTGGGTATAATCTTGGCTGGTTAAGCATATTTTTTTGGATTTTTTAACCCATACATTTTTAATGTTGTGGGAAAGAAAAGCTCTAACAAGAAAAAAAATCTCACAAAAAAAATACATTTTTTTACCTAGAAACAGAAAACTGCATATTATTCATCTAGAAAAAAAAACTCAATGTTTTTTAAACTAGAAGCAAAAATGGCAAAAAGGAAAGTAAAAACAATCAACAGAAGTAAAAATTAGCCTCACAAAATGCTTAAGTGAAACCCAAAGAGTTAAAACTATGTCCTTTGGCTTACAATTTGGCATCCTCATCTTCCAAGTAATAGGGGGTGTCAGTTCTGGCAAATCCATACTTAACTTAAGTGCAGATTTCAAACCAAATCAGCACTTAAATTTGGTAAAAAATTCACTTTTTTCAAAAAAAGTTGTCAGTTATGACAGCAAATCAGCACTTTTATCCGACTTTTTTTTCACAAGCACATGTTGCCCACATCATTGCTTCCTTGCCCACCCCTTCTGTCAGCTTAGGTATCCCCAGGACTGATTAATTCTTATGTTAAAAATTAGATAACCTTAATTACATTAAGCCTATAAGTTAAAATTAAGGTTATAATACTTATATATATGGTTATAATACATATATATATAATTATTACACTATTATATGACTTATAGTAGTTTAAATAGCTTATCCATAGCCTAATAATAATTATTAAGGCTTTAATGGAGTTATAAAATACTTATTTAAGTGATATTAAGTAATTATAGACATAAAGAAGCTTATATGTATACATAAAATTCATATTCAGTGAAATATGTAGTTATATTATGCATATTTAGGTCTATCATTGGGTTTTAACCTCTTAATAGCCTATAGCCTTTATTTTTCTGCTTATTTTAGGTTATATGGATGTATTTAGTGGACTAAAAACGCTTACACAAGCATAAAAACCTTTTATAGGCGCATATATCCATTTTGGACAACTTAATCTGATTCCTTTGATGGATTTTCACAGATTTATGGGTTGGGATATGATTACTGGGTTAATATGGATGCTTGGGGATGTTATTGTGGGCTTGAAAAGCCAATTTGGTTCATTTATATGCTTTGGGCTTCATTATATACTCTTTGGATGAGTTATTTTACCTCTTTCTTTATGGTATCTGCTTTTATCTGTTTACTCTATTTATGGTATGGGTCTGTGGTATCATTAATTTTGATGGAGGGTCCTAAATGGATGTCTGGTTGTTGAAACTTCTTGAAGTCAATGCCATGGGGAGGTAATGGGCTCTCACAGTGCTGTAATTTCTGGGGATAGCAGTGACATCATCTGGATTGAAGGTCTGTGCACTCCAGTGGATTTTGGTTTAAGTAATTGAGGATTTTATGGGTTATTGGACATCACTTACTTACTACATACAAATAAATACTAAAACACAATTTTTATCATTTATAAATATATTATAAAGCATTTATAAATTGAAATTATCTTTATATAAGCTATAACTATATTTTATTTATCTATTTTCCACCACTAGCATGCATAAAAATCCAAGTATTGTGAGTTTATATTGTGAATAACTATTTTATTAGTCTTCCCCTGAGGTATAATAACTAAATTATTTAACAATAAGTAGTAGTACCATTAATATTTACTATTAAATCATACTTAGATACTAGCACACACTGACAATTGGGGGTCTTTCCTTAATTATTACTTATTATTAGGGGGTATCAATGTTCAGGGATCCGCAATTAGGGATCAGGAATTTTTTTTCCCGGGATCAGACATTATTAATTGCGGAAGATTCTTATCCACTAGCCCCAGGGCTAGTGGATAAGAAATCCATGATAATGCATTATCCCGCCTCTTATACCCCAATTTCCATTCCTAATTCCTGATCCCAAACTCATCTCATCCATGATGGATTTTTAAGAAAGTCACATGACTTATAATTGCTGATGCCATCCTTAAGTATTTCCTCACTCTATGCTACTTAATTTTGGTGGCGAACACTTAAGTTTTTTTTCTATCTACACACCCCAACTGCACATTTGGCGGAGAATTCCCACTTCCCTCATCACATAACCCTTCCACCGGCAACAATGAAACACCTCTCTACTAGGAAGCTACTTCACTCAAAAATGAATGCTATTACTTTTCTTTTAGTTCTTTACTATAAATCTGACTCTGATTTGGAAGATGCTTTAGCTTATATGTGTTTTCTTTCCAAAAAGTGTTACATCATCACCAGGGGGCCAAATCTTTATCATGATCCCCGATATGATCTGGCCTCCTTTCTCAACATTCCTCATTTAAACTTCACACAACTTTTTAGAACTTCTCCCGATTCTTTCTTCAAACTTTATCAACTCATCTCCGATCATCCTATCTTCCATAACAATTCTCATAACAAACAGCGTAATCCTGCCATCCAACTTGCTGTTGCTCTATGTCGCTTTGGCTCAAATGGAAATGGTGCTGCCGTAAGACGTTTGGATAATCTCTTTAACATAGGATATGGTACCGTGATATTATACACCAAGAGCTGTATGATTGCTATACTTTCCCTCAAGTCTCAAACTCTTGCTTGGCCAACTCCAGAACAGCGACTTGAATCCTCTCAAGTAATGCAAGCTGAAGGTTTCCCTGGCTGTATAGGTTTTGTTGATGGCACAACCATCCCTTTGAGTCAAAAGCCAGCTCATGATGGCAACCATTATTTTGATCGCAAAAAAAGGTTTCTTCAAAATATTCTCCAAGTTCTCATCATTCACAATCTAACTTTTAATCTTCTTTCTAGATACTCTATTGCCGTTCAACTTGTATGCAATGTCAATAAAAAATTTATTGCTTTTCACAGTGGCTGCCCTGGATCATGTCATGACTCTTCCGTCTTCCAAAGAATGAGGATTTCTCAATCCCCTGAATCATACTTTGACGAATCTCAGTACCTCCTTGCAGACTCAGCATATGCAAGTGGAAAGTACATTATACCTGCTTTCCGTGGTGCAACTTCAGAAAATGACCCCAAAACTAAATTTAATTATCACCTTGCACAATCAAGAGTACGAATTGAACATGCTATAGGTATTTTAAAGGGACAATTTTCTAGTCTTCGGGAGCTCAGAATCCAATTTCAAAAAAAATTGGAGATCAAAACTGCAAATCATTGGATCTTGACTTGCGTAATACTCCACAATATTCTAGCTGATTTAAAGGATGAGTGGAATGATCTTTATGAAGAAGAGGATCCTGAACCACCACTGGCACTCCCCTCCCTTGATTCACAAATCATTCAATCAACCGGCATACGCCCCATTATAATGCCAATTACTCTCCAACATTTCTCTTCACCCTTTTAATTTTTAATTTTTATGTTTTCATACTTTCCAAATGTCCTCTTTGTGTACTTTAATCACTTGGTTTTGTATTTTGGTTTGTTGCATATTCATTTTTTTTTTGAATTTACGGTGAATATCTTTTTTTTGGATGGCTCATTGGTTTTCTTTCACTTCCTCAACATGAAATCGCATATTTTCTTATATTGCATATTTTGTCAGTGATTTTTTTTTTCATTCATCACTCATATCCTTTTCATCCTCTCCTCAAACATCCCTCAAATATTTTGGTTGCATTTATTTTCTCAACTCAACTCACCAGGTAGGTCATTTTTTTTCTTTTTTCATGGTTTTTTATTTGCTAATCATGATTTTTTTTTTTTTGCTTTTTTTTTGCTTTTTTTTTTTGCTTTTTTTTTGCTTTTTTTTTGCTTTTTTTTTGGTTTTTTTGTTTTTTTTTGTAAGTGCTTCTATTATTTTTGTTCTAGGGTAAACTAATTTTTGTTTTGCTTTTTTCTCTTTTTTATCTTTTTATTTTTTTGTTTTTTTTTCTCTCCTTCACCTCTCTTTATGATCCTCAAGGCCCCCCTTTTTCCCTCTCTTTACCTGTCTCTGACCCCCTTTTTACCCCCTTTTTAGCTGCCTCAAATCCCCCCTTTCCCCTCTTTTTAGGTGCTTCAATACACCCCCCTTCCCCTCTCTTTATGTCCCTCAAACCCCCCCTTTCACCTCTCTTTACCCACATCAAACCCCCCTTTCCCTCTCTTTAGGCGCCTCAAACACCCCCCCTTCCCCCCCTACCCAATCATTATATCCTCCTCTACCCCCCCCTGTTTATTAACGAACGATCGTTACAGATCGTTCGCTAAGTAATCGAATCGTTAGCAATTTGATTACTTAACGAACGATGTGTAACCATCGTTTGCTAAGTAATCGAATCGTTAGCGATTCGATTACTTAACGAACGATCCTTATAGATCGTTCGTTAACATGGAGGTGGGGGGGGTGGGTGTTGGGGAAAGGGTTTGGGAGGGGGTAAGGAGATTGGAAGGGGGGGTTTGAGGTGCCTAAGGAGAGGGGAATGGGGGGGGTTTGAGGTGCCTAAGGAGAGGGGAATGGGGGGGGTTTGAGGCGCCTAAGGAGAGGGGAATGGGGGGGTTTGAGGCGCCTAAGGTGAGGGGAATGGGGGGGTTTGAGGCAGCTAAAGAGGGGGGAATGGGGGGGGTTTGAGGCAGCTAATGAGGGGGGAAGGAGGGTGATGAGGGACCTAAAGAGGGGGGAAAGGGGGGTATTTCAGGGGGATTTTGAGGCAGGCAAGGAGAGCATTTGAGGGGGAAAAGGGGACTTTAATGGGAGATAAAGATGGGTTACCAACTTTCAAATAAAGATACTAACAAATTTTTGTTTGTAATTTTGATTATTTTTTTTATTTTTTTTGCAGTAATATAGAAAAAAAAAATTCTTTCTGATAAGGACTGTCCCTCTTATTTACAAAACAAAAAAGGTTTATAATTTTATTTTTATTTTTTCTATAATTAATTTTTGTGATTTTGATTTTAATTAAATAATTTTTTTATTTTTTATTTTGATTTTACTGATTATTTTTTTTTCATGATCTTGTGAGAAGGTTTTTAATAACCAATCTTCAGGTTCACTTTTAATTTTTTTTTTAAATTTTTTTTTTGTGTTTTAATTCTTACTGAAATTTTCTTTTTTGAATGAATTTAATTATTAATTTTTTTTAATAGGATTTTGCTTTGATTGTGTTTTTTAAAATAAAACCTCAGGTTTTTTTTTTATAAATTTTTTTTTGGAAAAATTTTTACTGATTTTTTGGGTTTTTTTTTCAATTTTATTTTTAAAATAAAAAAACAGCTTTTTTTATTATTAGGTAGGAATTTTTTTTAAAAAAAATTTGAGTTAAAATTTTATTGACAATTAATTTTTTTTTCAGATCAAAAAAATGTCTTCTTCTTCTGATTCACCCCTTACTTCTCTCTTATCTTCATCTTTATCTTCTTTATCATCTTCATCTTTATCATCTCTATCATCTTCTTTGAAATCAACTCTATCATCTTCTTTGAAATCAACTTCCATACAATCATCTTCTAAATCATCAAAAAAAATTAAAGATAATCAGTCTCATCAGAAGAAAAGATATTTAAAAAAAAAGTCTCTCTGCGAAAGTTATTTTCGTCATATCCCAAACATTTTTTTTTATAAAACTAAAGTAGATAAAAAAAATCAATATCCAAAAAAATTACCAGAAGATATCAAATATCTAACAGAATTTGGAGATGATCAAGTTGTTGCAGTTATCAGCAATGCTTTTAAGCCTCAATTCATTTTGGAAGTTCATTCATTCGATGGTGTAAAAGATGAAGCTTTTAATCAACTATCGAATATTATCATAACTCTTTATCAAATGGCTTTGGTTCGATTACCTATAAGGAATAAGAATTTGTTGGGTGGTATCATGATTGGTTTTGGTTGGAGACCTGGTTTTATCAAAGGATATTCTCTTGGTATGTCTAATAATTTTTGTTCCATTCTTAATATCATTTCACTTATTTCAATTATATAGGTATATATTCATTGCTCAATAATATCACTAAAGCACAAAAAGATGAAGATTTTTGCTTATGGGACACTCTACCCTACTTTAATTCTTTTCTTGCTCTTCGACTCAAAAAGCTCTGTAATAAGGCATTTGAAAAAAATCATGAACTTGCAACCAAAGTTGGAATACCAAATTGGTGTGACTCTGAATGGGAAGATATCAGCCATGAATATCTTTTATTTTCTAATGTTATTATCACTCATTCTGGATTCCACAATAGGATTCATATCGATAGGAATGATGCCAATTTTCTTACTTTTGGAATATTCTCATATATCAATCCGATAACTGGCCACCCAATACCATCTCCAGCTAAAATCAAAGGACATGGTTTATATTTTCCAGACCACCGGTGCATCATTGATTTTGGTTTGGGAAATGGTATCATCGAAACTATTTGGAATTCTTCTAAGGATAATCATCAAACGACCAAAGCTCCTCCTGGTTTGAAATCCTGTCAAGATTTCACTCATTTCAGTTGCTCATTTCAAATCAGTAATAAGTTGATACAAAGAATCAATAAGGTAAAGAAAGAAGGTAAAGTTATTTGATTTAAAAAAACTTTATCTAGATCCAAAAAGTATGGGGATTAGAGTTGTCATCGAAAATTTTATATTTTTTCATAAATTTTTAATAAATATTTTTTATATATCAATTTTCTCAAATAATGTGATGAGCCATCGACCTTGTGTTGTATAACAGGTAATCATGATAACATTTATTTGTTTCATGGGGTTCCTCTTTCCTATACCTGTAGAAAGTCCCAAACTTATGTTTCTTGACTTGGTCTGCATTTTGGCTTGAGGGATTGTCATTACTTTAAACTAGGGAAATTGATATATATTAGATATTTATTTAATAATTTATGTAATTATATTAAATTTAGATGACTTCCACCCCTTACTTCAATAAAATGCAGGGGGGGGGTATTGCCAAATTTTCAAATCTGACATGTGAAATTGATGACTTAGAAAAATTTTGGTGATACCCACCCCTTGCTTCAATAAAATGCAGGGGAGAGTATTGCCAATTTTTTTAAACAGATATAGAATTTTTTTGACTTGTAAATATTTTTGTGATACCCTTCCCTTACTTCAATAAAATCCATGGGGGGTTGTGCCAAAATTTCTTATAAGACTTGTGAAATTCTTGACATGTAAGAATTTTTGGGATACCGGTAAAATGCAGGGGGTAGTAAAGCCAAATTTTCATATAAAACTTTCAAGATTCATGACATGAAAGAATTTTTGTGATACCCACCCCTTACTTCAAAAAAATCCAGGGGTGGGGGATTGTCAAATTTTCAAAGGAGACTTGAAAATTTTATTTAAAAAAAGAATATTTAACATTAAAATACGATATTTCAAGAAATACAGAAAATAATTGTAAAATTTATGTATAAATAAATATGAACACATGAAGTGTGAAAGAAATAAAAGAAACTAGTCAACAAAAAATTTCATTAAACGTTCTATTTCTTCAACAGATTTGTTTTCTTTAATTCATTCGATCAAGAAATCTTTCTTTTTAGAACTTTCTTGGAGATCATGCTTATACTTCATCTGTTCCATTAAGTTTTGATGCTCGAGTGTTTTTTCCTTATTTTTGGATTTTTCAATACTAAGAGTTAACTCAAACTTCTTCTCCTCCAAATCTTGAGCCCTACCATCCTTCTGTAAAGAGAGCTCAAACTTCTTCTTCTCCAAATCTTGGATCCGATCATCCTTCCGTAAGGAGAGCTCATACTTCCTCTCTTCCAAATCTTGTACTCTGTCATCCCTCCTTAAAGAGAGCTCGTATTTCTTCTTTTCAAAGCTCAGTGTCTCTTTAGCAATTTCCACTTGTTCTAGAGTGAGAATAAAAATTAACATAAAGTAGAAGAAAAGAAGAGTAAAGTAATAAGAGGTATGATATCACTTACCAGCATCATGTTTCTCTAAAAACTGTTCCATTGAAGAAAAAGGTGTTTGTGATGAAGTATCACTTTTTCGTCTTCTTTGGGAGAGGAAATTTAGACTAGTTGAAGCCCTTCTCTTTTTGTTCAACGTAGCATTTTCCTCCTCATCATTGTCACTAGCTTCAGACTCAGTTGATTGAGGATACTGGGTTTGTTCATCAGCCTTTTAAGAAATAAGAAAAAGATAAGTAAATAAAAAAATAGAATTGATAAGATAAAAGAAACAGACCTGAGTTAGATTGGGTTGGGTTAAATCGCCAATATTATCAATAGCAAAGCTATCTAGATTCGTAGAATTTAGAAGAGGGGAGGCTTGAGTGGAGGAAGAGGATGGGAAAAGATTTGCTTCGACATCATGTTCGGAGATAGGATCTTCTCCATCCAACATGTTTACAGGATTAACATCGGCTCGCTCTCCAAAAATTGCATCCATCTCTTTAAAGTAAGGACATAAAGAATCAAGTTTATTGTCTATGGATTTTATACCCTTAGTTATATCAATGTCAGTAACCCCAAAACCAGTGGAAGATGAAAGAGCCTTTGCCTTCTTGTATTTTGCTCGATAATGCTTGAAGCGTTCAGACATCTGTTTAGGCAAAAGATCAATCCTTCCCTTGGTCTTATTGCGTAATTCATTTTCCATTAGAAGATAGCCATTAACTTTTGATGTGGGGGGCCGTCCTACTTTAGTGGCATACTCAGTACCAAAACAAGAATCATAGTTAGATTTGGTTTTCAGCCAGTTGATAAGAATGAGATGATCATCTTTTTTTAATTGAACAGTCTTTGATTTCTTGGCTGAGCGGGGGAAAGAGGAAGTAGTGGGAATTGAAGAACAACTGGGTGATGGCTGCCTTTGAGAAGATCTAGGATGACGAGGCATGTTATTATAAATGAAGATGAAAAGGAGCAGAAACAAGCAGATGAGATAGCGAGATGAAAAGGAGAAGAATCAAATAGATGAAATGGGGAGAAATTCTGAGCGGATAGAATGAACAGGATGGGATGAGAATGGAAGTGCGCAGCAAGGTAGAAGGCTGGGATATCCAGAAAGTTGTCCAAGATGTGGTTATGGAAAATTGAGTAAAAAAATGTCGGATAAGAGGTGAACATTGACACGTAAAGTGTCTAATAACCCAATTATTAGCAAAAATAATTGCGGAAGATAATTGGGGTATGCAGATTATTTTCTGCAATTAATTTAATTGCAGATCGGTCAACATTGATACCCCCTATTTAGTATAAACCTTAGAACGTGATTTTTACTCTAGCATATCTCATACAAACCAAATATTTGGGTCTGAAGAACATTAGTGGGTCATCATAACTCAGTGATTGTGGAAAAGAACCCTTATAATAATTGTATTAATTTTTTATGATTTAAATTAAGTATTTAAAGTAGTAACTGTACCCAATAAAAACCCAATTTCACTTGGTAGTTGGATACCAATATAACACCCAATTAAATTGGTATTTGTTTAAAGCTTGGTAATATAATTATTAACCCTTATAAAGGTCTAGTTGGACTTATTTTCTATTGTTAACAGATATTTTTAAGTTTTTCTTATATTTTCTTTAAATAAATAAAGATATAAATTCAGGGTAAGCTCCAGTGCTTATATTATAAATTTTATTGCTAATAAATTTTGTATACTAATTACCTTACAGGTTTTCTCTTTTGTAGATGTGAATAATAGTTATTAAAAGTCATAATGAGTGCTCCACAGGACAATGTAAGTCATAAACCTGTTTTTAATACCAGGTCTAAAGCTAAAAACACGGTTCCAGGACATCACTATGGAGGGCCAATCCTATCCACAGCCAGAAGCAATGAGAATAGAAGAAAAGGACACCTTATTAAAAAATATCACTATAAAAAAGACTTCATCTCCTCTTCAAGATCAACTGTTCCATCTGGCCAAAAAGGTTCTGAAACTAGAGGAGTCAAGATATTTCATACTAAAGGAAGTAGAAAATCTGCAAAACAACTGCAAGGTGGGATTTCAGCAAATGAAGCAAAAGTTGATGGATTTAAAGGGATTACAGCCAAATCAGCAACCCCCTACCCAAGGAGGATCAAGTCAGTCACAGGATAAAATCCTGATAGAGAAATGGAAGTGGGAACGGTTCCATAAGCAGTGGAAAGCCACAATTGCAACAGGGATCCACCCCCTCACCAGACAACCTCAGCTCACCCTTACAGAGGGAAGAAAAAACATCAAAAGTCAGGGCTTGCTCCTATCCCTTGGTAAGTAGATTACCCTCTCAGATTGAACACAATACTAATGATTACAATGTAGGTAATGTTATTGACATTAAATCTGTCCAGAAAATTGAGGAGGACTTAAGACAATTAGGTTTTGATTTAGATACACCTGATCTATCTTTTGTTAGTAAAAATAGTACTATTTACAATAATAATACAGTTAACCCTCAGATGCCAAAACTTATTAGTGAGATGAGAACTTCACAAAATAGTGAAAAATGTGAGAAGGAAGACATGGATTATTTTAATAATAACCCAACTGTCCATAGAATTGTTCCAGCATTATTGAATAGAATGACTGATTGTAAGGAACAGACAATTAAGCTCACAAGTGAAACAATTTTGTCTTTGACATTGAATATCTTTCAATTTGCAACAAGAAATAAAGAATTAGAGAATGAACACTTGGCTCTAACTCTTAAATATGATACTTTAAGTAATAAATATAGTGACCTTTCAAACAAATTCTGTGAGTTGGAAAAATTTTATGAAGCACATTTATTAAAATATGAGTCAAGAACAAAATTATCTTTTGCAAAAACAAATTGAAGTGTTTCTGATCTGTTACAAACATTAACTAAGGTTGAGATTGAAACTTCCAATCTACTAAAGAATCAGGATAACCATAAGTATAAAAAGTATAATCATAATTCTTTCACTTGCAAAAATGAATCTCGATCATTTCAAATACCACCACAAGTAAAGCCATCTGGTGGAAGTGTCAAGTCTGAGAAGACAAATGTAAGTCACAAATCCATACAAGAGGAAATACAAGACCATTTATCCAGAGTGAATGAGTTATTGAATTTACCTAAGATTAGTGAGATTAAATCTAATCAGAGGAGCTGGCCAAAGATTTATCAGTAAGCAACTTATGATGGGGAAGCCTGCTCTGATTGGCAGAATTTTATTCAAAGAATTGATAATTTAAAAATCTCATATAAGTTACCAGATTAAGAAAGAACATCAAAACTGATCTCTTTGTTTAAGGATGTTGCTTTATTATGGTTTGAAGCTGTATTAAGTGAGGGTAAAGATCACTCTTGGGCTGAATGGAAACACCTGATTGAAAAACAATTTGGAGTTTCTAAGTTCAGACTAACTCAGCAAAGATTATATGATAAAGCTAGGTATAATCTGTGGAATGGTGACAAACCAATGATATTTTTAATCAATTTAAATAAAGTATTGAAAGCCATTGAGCCAAAGATTGATTTTAACTGATGGAAAGATAAAATAATATATAAATTACCTATATCTGTCAGAGACATTGTTGTAGCTAGAACAATAATGGTTAATGAATACTCTGAATTTATTAATATTTGAAATGAAATATTATTAAACCATAAGTATGAAGCAAGGTACACCACTTATAAAAAAATGAACCTGTGAAAAACTAGAATTCAAAAACACTTCAGGAAAAACAGAAAAAATCTACTGCACCTGTAGTACCTAAAAAGTTTGAGACTAATACTTGTTATAAGTGTAATAGGCCTTGGGTTAAAGGTCACAAATGTGAGAAAAACATAAATATTGTTGAAAATCAGCAAGAATCTGAAAATGAAACAGAAAAAAGTAAAGATTCAAGTGATTATGACAGTAATATCTCATATAGTGATGAAAATGAAGTCTGTATGTTGGAAGATGATTTGGCCATCTTTGAAAACACAATATTAAGTATGGACTCAAATGAATCTTTAATGAGTTTTGGGGATGCTGAGATAATTAATGATATACAAGCTGATAACTTAAAAATGACACCTATCATGGTTCCAGCTAACATTTCTGGAGAAAATGTAAATATAGTATTGGACACAGGAGCTTCTGGTTCTGTTGTTTCTACAAATACATTACAGAAAATTGATTGTGATTTTAATTTAAATCTTGAACCCCTTCATGGTAAAAATTGGAGAGGTTTTGGATCAGTACTACACACCATTGGAAGATACAAAGCTGCTGTTTTCTTTAAGCATCTACATGCTTATGTTAGAGTAACTTGTGACTTTGTAGTAATGGATAATACTAATTGTAGTAGCTGTTTTATTATTGGAAATGACATTCTGACTAAGTTTGGTGTGAGATAAGACCCTTCTAATTATCATTTTACAATTGGAATGAATGATAAAGGAAAATTTAAAAAAAATTCTTTTAACACAGTCTTGAACATTGATTCAGTCATAGATATTCTTTGAAAAAGAAGAGAATTCAATGAGATGGACCTTCTGGAAACAGAAATTTCAAAAGCATCATTTGGGACTCAGATAAGTGAAACTGAGAAAACAAATATTTTGAACTTAATTTAAGCATTTCCAATGGCCTTTGCACATGGGACCAATGAACTTGGCTTTGTAAAAGATCATGAGATGAAGATTTGTTTAACCTGTGATATGGATAATATTCCTTCTAGTCTTAAAAAGAAACCATACCCTGCTTCACCAATGAAGAGGAAAGACATAACGAAAATATTAAGATTTTGTTAAACATGAACATTATTGAAAAGGTTGAAACTACACCAAAATATTGTGTAATATCACCAGTGCTATTTTCTTATGAACAAGATAAAGAAAGACTGTGTGGTGATTATAAAGCTTTAAATACATTAACAGTAGATGATATTTACCCCTTTCCATTGATTTCCTCTATACATGCTACCCTTAAAGGTGCTAAATATATATAATTTGTATAGATGGAAATAAAGGGTACCATCAAATTCCTTTTTAAAAGAATTCACAGAACTTTTTGTTGATAAAAACACATATGGGAATATATAAATATTTCAAGATGCCATTTAGACCAAAAAAAAGTCTTTCTGTATTTCAGAAGTTAATGGATATAACATTGCATAATGCAATGATTGAGAGATGTTTAATTTTATATATTGATGATATCATAGTGTTCCCTAAGACATATGATGAACACTTAATCCATTTAAAGAAGTTCTTTAAGAAAATGGATGAAATTAAAATTACCCTCACATTTAAAAAATGTAAATTTGGGTTTGAGTCTTTAAAAGTGCTTGGTCATATTGTATCTGTCTTACAAATATGTTTAGACCAAAATATGGTGGATGCAATCAAGAATATTGGAATTTCTCAAAATATAAAGGATGTACAATTGTTTCTTGGTATGTTTGGTTATTATAGACAATATATAAAGAATTACCAATCGTTTGCTGCAACATTGACCACAATGATAAAGAAATCAGAAGCTTTAAATTGGAATAATGAAAGACAAAAGGCTTTTGATAAGTTGAAAGAATGTTTGATGACAGCTCCTATCTTGGGATTACCAGATTTACAATTGCCATTTGTATTATATACAGATTCAAGTTTTATTGGTCTAGGTGCTGCTTTGCATCAAAAACAACTTATTGAAGGAAAAATGTCAGAAGTAGTAGTTTGCTATATTTCACGTATTTTAAGAAGTAGTGAATTGAAATATGGTGCTACTCAACTTAAATTTTTAGCAGTAGTATGGGCTCTTGAGAAGCTACATTATTACCTGGAAGACCAAAAATTTGAGTTAATAACTGAGTGTAGTGCACTTAAGTCACTCTTAAACATTAAAACCCCTAATAGACATATGTTTATATGGAAATCAGCTGTACAAGAGTACAGAGGGCAGATGACTTTTACACATAGAGCAGGAACCTTACACTCTAATGTAGATCTATTAGCTAGAGTACTTCTACCTAATATTGATGATAATTTTGCTTATGTTCCTGAAACATAGATTATTAACATTTATGGCATTTATATTGTAGATCTTGAGGATGAATTTATGCAATCAATTCTTGAGAATTATGCTTCAGATCCTGACTTGAGTAAACTTACTAAAATATTAAATGATCCATCTAATGCTTCAATTAGTGTTTTAATAAAAACATTACCACAAAAGTATAAGGAAGCATTAGAAAAAGGAAAATTTTCTTTTGAGGATGGTTTTATATATTACAGGGAGAAATCCAGCAATGTAATTGTAATTCCCCCTTCAATGAAGTAGTTAATGTTAAGTATATGTCATGAAGATATATTAGCAGGTCATTTTGACTTCCATAAAATATAAAACAGAGTAAAAAATACAGCTTGGTGGATTAACATGTATGATGATTTTCAAAAATATGTTGAAAAATGTGATTCTTGTCAAAAATCTAAAAGATTAACAGACAAAAGAGCTGGTTTATTACAAAAAATTGAGCAGCCAAAAGCTCCATGGAAAATAGTTAACATGGACTTTGTAACAGGCTTTCCAATTGCAGGGAATAAGAGTTATAACTCTTTCTGGGTAATTGTAGATAGATTTACAAAAATGTGCAAATTTATTCCTACCCATAAAGAGGTTTCTTCAAAGGACTTAGCTTTTTTAGGGTAGAAAAAAGTGTTAAATATATCACAATTCTTCAAAGCAATATTTTCAGACAGAGATCCTAAATTCACTTCTGAGTTATGGACATCACTTATGGATGTTTCAGGGTGTCAATTAAAGCTTTCTACAGCACACCATTCACAAACTGATGGGCTAGCAGAAAGAATGATACAAAACTTAGAAGATTTGATAAGAAGATATTGTGCTTTTGGTCTTGACTTTAAAGAAAATGACAAATTCATACATGATTGGGTAACCCTCATCCCCGGTTTAGAATTTGCATACAATATTACAGTACCTTCTGTCACTGGAAAAAATCCATTTGAGTTATGGTTGAGTTATGTAACTAATACCTCTGCTAAAAATCTTAATAAATTACCTAGGTTGGATATCCATCCAGGTACAAAATCTTTTCTTCAAATGCAAGAATTATTCAGAAAGAATTCTCATGAATGTACAAATAAGGCATTTAAGTATGAGAAGAAAATATGGTATAAAGCCCATAAAGAGCAAATGTTCAAAGAGGGAGATGAAGTCCTTGTTTCTACACTACATTTCAATTAAAATGGTAATGTTAAATTGAAGGATCCATTCATTGGCCTTTTTTTAGTAAAAATGATGGTTGGTAATGATGCTGTTAAAGTTATTCTATATGCACCATATGATAGAAAACATCCAGTCTTTTCTATTTCTCTTATAAAACCATACCATTCTAATGATACTGCTCTATTTCCAAGAATATCAGGAACGCATAAACAGAAACTTGAAGAGATATTTGAAAAGGCAGAAATCGAAAAGATACTTAAAAAGAGACACCTTACAAAAGAAAAGGAAGTTGAGTATCTATTAAGGTTTTAAAATAAATCAAGTGAATATGACCAGTGGATTCCAGAAAATAAAATCTCTGATTGTAAAAATCTCTTGAAAAAATTTAAATCCAAATAATACTGTTTAATTAAGTATATGTATCATAGAAAGTTTAAAAAATCATTTTTCTATTCACTCCTCACTTATTAATTAAAATGTTTTAACATTTTTTCATTGATTTTTTTGGGTGAGGTAGTGTCAGCCTAGGTATCCCCAGGACTGAGTAATTCTTATGTTCAAAATTAGATAACCTTAATTACATAAAGCAGTTAAAATTAGGGTTATAATACTTATATATATGGTTATAATGCATATATATATAACTATTACACTATTATATGAATTATAGTGGTTTAAATAGCTTATCAATAGCATAATAGTACTTATCTTACGTGATATTAAGTAAATATAGACATACATAAGCTTATATTTATACATAAAAGTCATATTCAGTGAAATATGTAGTTATATTATGCATATTTAGGTCTATAATTGGGTTTTGACCTCTTAATAGCCTATAGCCTTTATTTTTCTGCTTATTTTAGGTCATATGGATGTATTCAGTGGACTAAAAACGCCTACACAAGCATATAAACCTTTTATAGGCGCATATATCCATTTTGGACAATTTAATCTGATTCCTTTGATGGATTTTCACAGATTTATGGGTTGGGATATGATTACTGGGTTAATATGGATGCTTGGGGATGTTATTGGGGGCTTGAAAAGCTAATTTGGTTCATTTGTATGCTTTGGGCTTCATTATATACTCTTTGGATGAGTAATTTTACCTGTTTCTTTAAGGTATCTGCTTTTATCTGTTTATTCCATTTATGGTATGGGTATGTGGTATCATTAATTTTGATGGAGGATCCTTACTGAAAGTCTGGGTGTTGAAACTGCTTGAAGTGGAGGCCATGGGGAGGTGATGGTCACTCAAAGTGCTGTAATTGTTGGGGATGGCAGTGACATAATCTGGATTGAAGGTATGTTCACTCCAGTGGATTTTGATATAAATAAGGGAGGATTTTATGGGTTTTTGGAAATCACTTACTTACTACACATCAAATAAACACTAAAAAACAATTCTCATCATATAGAAACATATTATAAAGCATTTATAAATTGAAATTATCTTTATATAAGATATAACTATATTTTATGTATCTATTTTCCACCACTAGCACACATAAAAATCCAAGTATTGTGAGTTTATATTGAGAATAACTATTTTATTAGTCTTCCCCTGAGGTTTAATCACTAAATTATTTAAAAATAAGTAGTAGTACTATTAATATTTACTATTAAATCATACTTAGATACTAACACACACTGACACCTTCCCTGTCACATGTGAAACCCAGACCTCAATCTTCTCATCAATCTTTGGCACATACCACTCACTGATATTTGAAAGATTTTATTGCCAAATTTCCACCAGAAATTTTTCTTTCCTTCTTTTTTTATGTTTTTAACCTCCCCAAATCAGATTTTGACCTTCATCAAAGGTCAATGGCTTTTTGTTAATAGAAAATGAGCTAAAGAAGAAAACAAAAGGGAAAATAAACATCAATTCTAAGCAAAGAAGGAGAAGTTCAAAATTTTTTTAATAAAAATATAAAAAGGCTCATTTCACCTCCACTTCCACTGACTTTGGTATTGATTATTATGATTTGGAGAATGAAATTACTACTGTTTCCAAAAAGCTAAACATCATGTGTCTTCTCTATGAGTAAATTGATATTTATTTTGGTTCGTGATTTAATAGTTACTTTTAATCATATCAAAAATATTTAAATCATGAGATTCTCATAGAACCATTTTTCCTTACTGGAATCTAAAATATTGCACTTTTAGAATATCAGATGGTAAAAAAATACTGACACCTTTTCAAAAACTCTCTTCACCAACATAATTTTATCACCTCATCACCAATTTTTATTTCTAAATATATCTAATTCAACAGAATTATATATCTGTTTGAAAATTTTTGAAATAGCCTCCCCTTAATTTTATTAAAGCAAAGGGTGGGTATTAACAAATTTTTCTAAGTCATCAATCTTCCATGTCAGATTTGAAATTTGGCAATATCCTCCCCTGCATTTTATTGAAGGAAGGGGTAAAAATCACCAAAATTTAATATAATTCCATAAATTAACAAATAAATAAAAAAGATAAATCAAATTTACTAGTTTTAAAGTAGTGACAATTCCTCAAGCTAAAATGTTGACCATGTCTAGAAACTAAGCTATAGGAAAGATGAACCCCATGAAAAAATTTAATTTTATCATGATTACTGTTTATACAACACAAAACTTTTGGCTCATTAATTTAGTTTAGTAAATTGAAATATTGGATTTAATTGTTAATAATTTATGAAAGAATAAAAAATCTTCAATGACTTTACAAATCCCCAACCTTTTTTTATCTACCTAAAGTTTTTAAATTTATTACTGTTACCTTGTTGATTTGTTTTACTAACTTTTTACTGGTCTGATAAGAGCAGAAAAAATGAGTGAAGGGTTAGAAATATGAAAATGGTGAGAAAAAGAAGAAAAAAAACCTTGATGAAAGGGTAGAATAATAGGTGATGAGAAAGGTAGTTAAAGGATTCTGGAAGGATAAATGCATGACGTGAAAGCCATGATTTGCATTATAAAATAATAAAAAGTGAAATTGGGAAAAAAAGGCTCAAATTTAAAGATCAATAAGTCAGCAACCACTGGGCCAAATTTAAATCATTTTTCAGTAAATGAAAGATAAGCTTCAAAAGTATCTTCAGCTAAAAGGACAGTACATGCAAATCAACCTAACCCTAATTCTGACTCTGCGTTTCAAAATTGCACATAAACTTGAAATGTGACAATGACAATTCCAACAAGAGGGAGATAAAGTCCTAGATAACAATCAGATAAGGGTTTCAGAAGCCTTATTCTCTAATTATGCCATATAAAAACATGAAATAAATTAGGTGAAATTGGAAAAAAGGGCTCAACTTCAAATGTCAAAATCTCAGCAGCCACTGAGCCTAATTCAAACCTGAAAGAAGGAAATTAAAGATAGGTTTCAGGAGAATCTTAGGTTAAAGGATATGTTATTTAAATAAACCAAATCCTAATTTCTTATAAAAAACACAAAATAAAAGAAAAGCAAATCGGGAAAAAAAGGCTCAACTTTAAACTTCAATATCTCAGCAACCACTGAGCCAAATAAAAATTTGTTTGAGGGAAGTGAAATATAGCCTTCATGAGAATCTTCAGTTTAAAGGACATCAGATTTAAATAAACCTAACCACAATTCTTTGTCTGATTTTCAAAATTTTGCAAAAACTTGAAAAGTGATAATAAAAATGACAAAATGAAGAGTTACATAAGTCCACTGTTATTGTCAGCCTAGGTATCTCCAGGAATGAGTAATTCTTATGATTAAAGTAGGATAGCCTTAATTACATTAAGCTTATTACTTAAAATAAGGTTAAAATACTTATATATATGGTTATAATACTAATATATGGCTATAATACATATATATACAATTATTACACTTTTATATGACTTATAGTAGCTTAAATAGCTTATACATAGCCTAATAATACTTATTAAGGTGTTAATGGAGTCATAATATACTTACCTTAAGTGATATTAAGTAATTATAGACATACAAAAGCTTATATGTATACATAAACCTCATATTCAGTGAAATATGTAGTTATATTATGTATATTTAGGTCTATAAGTGGGTTTTAACCTCTTAATAGCCTATAAGCTTTATTTTTATGCTTATTTTAGGTCATATGGAAGTATCCAGTGGACTCACAAAGCCTACACAAGCATATACACCTATTTCAGGCGCATATATTTAGTTTGGACAACTTAATCTGCTTCCTTGGATGGATTTTCACAGATTTATAAGTTAGGATATGATTACTGGGTTAATATGGATGCTTGGGGTTGTTATTGGGGGCTTGGAAAGTTTATTTGGTTCCTTTATATGCTTTGGGTTTCATTTTATCCTCTTTGGATGAGTTATTTTACCTGTTTCTTTATGGTATCCGCTTTGATCTGTTCATTCTATTTATGGTATGGGTCTGAGGTATCATTAATTGAGATGGAGGGTCCTTACTGGAGGTCTGGGTGTTGAAACTGCTTGAAGTGGAAGCCATGGGGAGGTGATGGGCCCTCACAGTGCTGTAATTTCTGGGGATAGCAGTGACATCATCTGGATTGAAGGTCTGTGCACTCCAGTGGATTTTGGTATAAGGGAGGATTTTGACGGTTTATCAGACATAAATTACTTACTACACATTAAAAAAACATTATAAAACAATTATTATCATATAGAAATATAATATAAAGCATTTATAAATTGATATTATCTTTATATAAGCTATAACTATATTTTATTATTTTATTTTCCCCCACTAGCACACATAAAATCCAATTATTGTGAGTTTAAATTGAGAATGACTATTTTATTAGTCTTCCCCTGAGGTTTAATCACTAAATCATTTATTAATAAGTAGTAGTACCATTAATATTTACTATTAAATCGTACTTAAATACTAGCATAAACTGACAGTTATACAGATATAAGTCCTATGTATATTTAATGATGAAAATTTAATATAAAGAAAGAGATATCATATAGACATGAAAAAAAGGAGTTGAAACTTACCTTGATTGAGAGGTAGAAAAAATAGAATGAGAAAGAGTGAAAGTAGAATTTGGGAGAAATTTAATATGGAGCAAGTTAAATTCTTAAAGAATGTGCAATTTATGTGTTTCAATGACATGTAGCCCTAAATAAAGTGAAGTAGGTGAAAGCGGGAATAATGACCATGCCAAGAAGTGATAAGGAGTAGGATTATGGAGCTAAAAAAAGAAAGAAAAGAGGGAGAGAATAAAAAAGGTTAATTTTACCTATAAAATCAAAAAATAACCACTTACTAAAAAAATTTAGATAAAAAAAACAAAAAAAAACAAAAAAAAATTAATTAGAAAATATTTAAGTAAAAATGCAAAAATAAATTACCTAGAGAGATGAGTTGAGAGAAAGTTTGACCTCAAATTATATGAGTAATTAAAGAGTAGAGGTTTAAATTGATATAAGTGATGAAAGAAAAAAAGAATGACTGAAAAATTTTGCTATAGCCAAAAGTATGTACTTTTATGTTGAGTTGATGAAGGAAAACAAAGAGACTTGAAAAAAAGAGACTATAAGAGAGAGTTCAAAATCAAGGTCAATATGCAAATAAGAATGACCATTCTAAGGAAAAATTTCCCAGAAGTCCTAAAAAACTGTCTAAAACTGGGTAAATATAGTTTAAGAAGTTTTTTGATGGCAGAATTGTGGGTATGAAGTACTTAAGCCTTTCTTGGAAGAAGGCAGTCTTTCCAGGCCAATTTTGATAAAAAAATGAAATCTTCTTCAAGATCAGAATCAGAATCTCAATCAGAGTCCAAGAAGAGATCAAGAGCTGTGAAATTTATTTATCTATGTAGCTTATCAGGATTTGAGAGTGAGGAAGGCATGTCTCTTATATGGTATAAAAATGTAAATTAGGCAATATAGGGGGTGTCAGTTCTGGAAAATTTGCACTATTAAATATTCCAGGTAAAATTAAACTTTTCCTTCTCTCCCTCTTTTCATGTATTTTTTAGCTCCATCATCCTACTCTTCATTCCTCCTTGGCTTGGTCATTATTTGCCCTTTCTCCTATTTCACTGTCTTTTGGTTCCATGTCATTGAAACACATACATTGAACATTCTTTAAGCATTTAACTTGCTCCATATTCAATTTCCCCCCAATTCCAACTTCACTCTTTCTCATCCTATTTTTCCTACCTTTCAATCAAGGTAAGTTTCATCTCCTTTTTTCATTTCTATATAATATCTCATCCTTTCTATAAAAATTTGATACTTAAATATATGCAGGACTCATATATGGATAAAAATGGACTTATTAAACTCCTCATGTTGTCATTTTTATTATCAATTTGCATGTTTTTAAAAAATTTTGAAAATAAGACTCAGGACTAGGTTTAAATTTATTTGAATCTAATGTCCTTTTAACTGAAAATTCTCCTGAAGGCTTTCTTTTATTTCCAACAAACAGGTTTGAATTTGGTTCAGTGGTTTCTGAGATATTGACTTTAAATTTGAGCCTTTTTTCCCAATTTGACTTTTTTTTATTTAATTTTTTATGTAAAAAATTTAGATTAGGTTTATTTAAATGACTTTTCCTTAAACTGAAGATTCTCCTGAAGCCTATATTTTACTTCCCACAAACAGGCTTGAATTAGGTTCATTAGTTGCTGAGATTTTGACCTTTTAAGTTGAGCCCTTTTTTCCAAATTTCACTTATCTTATTTCATGTTTTTATATTTCATAATTAGAGAATAAGGATTCTGAAACTCTTATCCAATAATTATCTGGGCTTTTATCTCCCTCGTTTTGGAATTATCATCATCAATTTTCAAGTTTTTGTGAAATTTTGGTAAATGGAGTCATACTAAGGGTTAGGTTTGTTTGAATCAACTGTCCTTTTAGCTGAAGATACTTCTGAAGCCTACCTTTCAGGTCCAGAAAACCAAATTCAATTTGGCTCACTGGTTGCTGAGATATTGAACCTTAAGGTTGAGCCTTTTTTTAAAATGTCACTTTTATTTATTTCATAATTCATATCATAAAATTTACATCATGCATTTATCCTTCCAGATTCCTTTGATTATCTAGGCTTTTATCTCCCCCTTTTTGGAATTCTTATCATTAGTTTTCAAGTTTCTGTGAAATGTTGAAAATCAGAGTCAGCATTAGGGTTAGGTTTATTTGAATCTACTGTCTTGTTAGCTGAAGATACTTCTGAATCCTATCTTTCATTTCCAGAAAAACAACTAGAGTTTGGCTCAGGGGTTGCTGAGATATTGAAATTTAAAGTTGAGTCTTTTTTTCCCAATTTCACATTCATTAATTTCATAATGCATAACATAACGTTTACATCATGTATTTATCCTTCCAGATTCCTCAAACTAACTTTCTCTTTACTTACTATTCTGCCCTTAAATCAAGGTGATTTTTTTTCTCTTAACATTTTCATATGTCTAACACTTCAATCATTATTTATTATCTTATCAGATCAGTCAAAAGTTAGTCAAAAATATCAAAAAGGTAAAAAAAGAAGATAAAATATATAAATTGAAAAAGCTTTAGGTAAATAAAAAAAGTTTGGTGATTTGTAAAGTCATCAAATATTTTTTTCTTTTATATATTTTTAATAAATAAATTTGATATTTCAAGTTACTAAACTAAAATAATGAGCCAACGACCTTGTGTTGTATAAAAGTTAATCATGATAACATTAAATTGTTTCATGGGGCTCATCTTGCTTATACCTGTGGAAAGTCCCAAACTTAGTTTCTAGACCTGGTCCAAATTTTGGCTTAAGGAATTTTATTACTTTAAAACTAGTAAATTTGACTTATCTTATTTATTTATTTATTAATTTATGGAATTATATTAAATTTTGGTGATTTTCACCCCTTACTTCAATAGATTGAAGGGGAGGGTATTGCCGATTTTTCAAATCTGACATGAAAAATTTATGACTTAGAAAAAATTGTTGTTCCCCACCCCTTTCTTCAAAAAAATTCAGGGGAGGGTATTGACAAATTTTTCAAACAGATATGGGATTTTTTTGACTTAGCTTTAGTAAGGAATTCAAATTAGTGGTAAGGTGATAAAATTATGTTGGTGATGAGGTTTTTTGCACAGGTGTCTGTATTTTTTTTACCATCTGAAGTTCCAAAAGTGCAATATTTTAGAGCCCAGTAAGGAAAAATGGTGTTATCAAAATCACATGATATAAATATTTTTGATAAGATTAAAAGTAACTATTAAATCAGGAACCTAAATAAATATTAATCTCCTCATAGAAAAGACACATGATGTTTAGCTTTTTGGAACCGGTAGTAATTCCATTCTCCGAATCATAATAGTCAATACAAAAGTCAGTGGAAGTGGAAGTGAAATGAGCCTTTTTATATTTTTATTAACAAATTTTGAACTTCTCCTTCATTTGCTTAGGATTGATGACAATTCTCCCTTTTTGGTTTCTTTTTTACTTCATTTTCCATCAACAAAAAGCCATTGATCTTTGATGAAGGTGTAAATCTGATTTGGGGAGGTTGAAAACATAAATAAAGAAGGAAAAAAACATGCCTGGTTAAATTTTGCAACAAAATATTTCAAATCTCAGTGAGGGATGTGTGCTGAGGATTGATGAGAGGATTAAGGTCTGGGTGTCACATTTTACAGGGACAGAGTGGGAAAGGAAGAGATAATAAGACCAACATGTGATTTTGAAAAATAAATTGGGAAAAAAGTGTTGATTTTAGCTCATAGCTGACATGCATTTCTGAAATAAGTGGCTTTTTTGCAAAATTTAAGTTCTGATTTGGTTTGAACTCAGTGCTTAAGTTAAGTCCATATTTTTCAGAACTGACACCCCCTATTTGGTCAAATTTATGTGCTGATTTGTAATTGTGGATTTTCCAGAACTGACACCTCCTAATATGGGGTATCAAATTTAGAAATTTGTAATTATTCTAAGGGTATTTCTCCAGAAAAAAAGAAAGCCAAATACTTGACATTAATTCCCAGTAAAAAGGTGTTTTAGGGACAAAATATGGCATATTTTAAAAAATAACCATGGTTGATTTGGTGGAAGAAAAAGTTATTTGGAGATGAAAGATTTTTAACTTTGATACCCCCTAATTATACTACACGATGGATATATTAATTCTTGTGATACATTATTCTAGGGAGAAATATAAAGACAGAAGATTAAGTTTCAATAAAATAAGGAATAGAAAAGTAACTTTGATAAAAAAACTAGTTTAAGAAAAATATGTGTAAGAAATTATTTTTAAACCATAAAGGTTTTGGATTTATTATTTATTTTTTTTATTTTTTCATCTTCTTTTTTTTTCTTACATTATTTTTTCTTTCTCAATTTTATTTTTTTTCTTTCTACTTCTTACATTATTCTTACATTTTTGTTTCTTTTTTTTGTTCTTATCTTTTTTATCATTTTTCATATTTTACTAAAAAAAAATTTAAATCTTTTTAATGTTTTTTAAATTTTTTTGAAATCTTTTTATACCTTTTTTATATTATTTAATATAGTTTTATAATTTTTTTTTGATTTTTTTATTATTTTTTATTATAATTTTATGTTTATTTTCTATTTTTCTGTTTTTTTATTTTTTTATTTTGGTATTTTGGTATTTTTGTATTTTTGTATTTATTGTATTTTTAAATTTTTTCTTATTTTTGATATATATTTTTTAATGTTTTTTTAATGATTTTATTTAAGTTTATATCTTATATTTTTATTACTTAATTTTAAATTTTAAATTTTTTTATGTCATTTTTCTATTTTACTTTATACTATTTATATTTTTTTACTTTTTGTATTATCTATCCTTTTTTTCTTTTTTTTCTTTTTTTTAATTATTCTTATTTATCCTTTTGTTTGGGAATTCCTTTTGGTCTAGAAGATTTAGATGGTGGTGTAAGGGTTTAGGTAGGTGAAATTTGAAGATTTCAAAGGTAAATGTACGTATGAATTTGTCTTTTAGTTTAATTACTCAATTAAAAGAGGTAAAATATTTTATAATTATTATTATAATTCATGATTTAGAATTACATTGTTGTAATTACTAAAAAAAATAATTAACATTAATAAATATTTGATTTAATAAATAATTTGATAAAATAATAAGTAAGTAAAGGATGAATCCAAAACAACCAGAAATGGGAGACCTTATATAGGCAAAAGAGAGTCAAAGTACAGAGTAAAAATCTTATAAACAAGTGTATGAGAGAGTGAAAGAAAACTCCAGAAGAAAATATTTCAAATTTTAAGACTGTTCTATAAAGAAAGACTTAGAATCTTGTATTTACTGTATATTTCAAAATAATTTGATTTATTTAAAAATTCCTGTAAATGTCATTTTTAAATAAGCAATTTGATTTTTTTTGTATATATTTATTTTATTTTAATTTTTTTTAATATTAAATTTTATTTTAATATTAATTTGTATTTTAATATTTTAAATTTTATTTTTTTAACCTGACATTGAGCATGGTGTTAGGAAATAAAACTAAAATATATGGGACAATTAATATTAATTTTAATTTTTTACTAAATTTACTTTTTTTTAACTAGTTGATTTATTACAAGTAAATTTAAAGTAAATATAATAAAATTAATAATAATATATAAGAAATAAAAGGGCATGGCTTCATCCCAGGAAATAATTAATCATTTCACTGGGTAAGTCTAGAAACCTGGCTGACACTCCCTCACTCTAAAAAAACAAAAAAAAATGCTATGATTTTTTCTTTTTTATTTCTTTAGCAGAGTAGAAAGATTAGATATCTCCTTCCCAGGTATCCAAGAATCATATTCAGAAGATTTATTCTTGAATCTCAATAAGTATTCTGTATATTTTTCAGCAGTAACTATTCTGTCATTTATAATCTTATCAATTTCTGCTGTCTCAGTGATTTTATTAGGGGTCTTCTTTGATCTTCCCCTCCTTTTGGGAAATAAATTCCTATTGGATGTGTAAGGATTCAAAAGAGATATTGGAATAACTGGATGTTTTCTGTCATATGGAGAATACAGGATACCTTCAACTGCATTATCACCAACCATTCTTCTAACAACAAATGGACCTACAAATGGGTCTTTTAATTTGTTATTACCTTGTAAATTGAAGTGGACTGTAGAAATCAATACTTCATCACCATTTTCAAAAGTGTATTCTTTATGGGATTTGTCCCATCTCTTCTTCTCATATTCAAAGGATTTTCCAATACATTTTTTAGCATGACTTCTGCAAAGTTGTTGCATTTGCGGAAAAGATTTTACACCAGGATTTAAATTCACTTTAGGTATTTTATTATTGAGAATTCGGGCAGGAGTATTTGGAACATATCCCAGCCGGAGCTCAAAATGCTTTTTCTGAGTAACAGAATGAACAGTGCTATTATAAGCAAATTCCAAACCAGGAAGTAAGGTAACCCAATCATGAGTAAATCTGTGGTTGTCTTTGTACTCAAGGCCAAAGGCACAATACCTTCTTATCATGTCCTCCAAGGTCTGAATAATTCTTTCAGCTAATCCATCAGTTTGGGGGTGATGGGAAGTAGAAAGTTTATGATCACAATCACAAACATCCATCAGAGAGATCCAAAACTCAGAAGTAAATTTAGGGTCTCTGTCAGAGATTATGGCCTTAGGAAAACCAGCAGTATTAAACATATGAGACCACCACAAGAAAGCTAATTCTTTAGTGGAAACATCCTTGTGGGTAGGGATAAATTTACACATTTTTGTGAATCTGTCCACAATAACCCAGAAAGAGTCATAACTGTCTTTCCCAGAAATAGATATTCCTGATACAAAGTCCATTTTTATTATTTTCCATGGTGCATCAGGAGTTTCAATATTTTGCATTAATCCAGCTCTTTTACCAGTCAATCTTTTTGATTTTTGGCAAGAATCACAGGATTTAACATATATTTTGGTGTCTTCAGACATATTAACCCACCAAGAAGTTTTCTTAATTCTGATCATTGTTTTCTCAAGATCAAAATGTCCAGCCAATATGTCATCATGACAAATTTTCAAGATGATCTCTTTCATAGAAGGAGGAATAACAATAACATTACTCAAATTTCTTCTATAATATAGATAGCCTTCATCAATTGAAAATTAAATTTTTTCAAAAGCCTTCTGGTATTTTGGTGGAAGGGTTTTAATTAATGCTTGTATTGAAGAATTCTTTGGATCATTTAATATGTTATATAACTTTTTTAAGTCAGTGTCCTTATCATATGAATCCAGAATAAGCTGTAATAGCTCTTCCTCCATATCAGCCACATATATCCCATGAATATGAACAATTTCTTCATCAGGATCATATGCAGGATTTTAGTCATCATTTAGCAAAGGTAACCTTGATAACATATCCACATTTGAGTGAATAATCCCAGCCCTATGAGTTATTTTCATTCTCCCTTTGTATTCTTGAACAGCTAGCTGCCATCTGAACATATTTCTGTTAGTTGTTTTCAAGTTTAAGAGGAGTTTAACTGCACTGAAGTCAGTGAAATGCTCAAATTTCTGGTCAACCAAGATAATAATGTAGCTTCTCCAGAGCCCATACTACTGCTAAACACTCAAGTTGAGTGGCACCATATTTCAATTCACTATTTCTCAAGGTTATTGAAATATAACAAATTACTACTTCTGATACTTTGTAATTCATCACTTGTTTTTGATTTAGGGCAGCACCAAGACCAATAAAACTGGCATCACTGTATAAGACAAATGGTTGATTAAAGTCAGGTAAAGCAAAAATTGGTACTGACATCAAACAATGTTTCATAATGTCAAAAGCTCTTTGTCTTTCACTTTTTCAGACAAAAGTAACATCTTTCCTAGTCAATTGGGTAAGGTGTAATGCTATGACTTGGTAATTTTTAATATACTGTCTATAGTATCCACACATTCCCCAAAAACTCTGGAGCTCTCTAACTTTTGTAGGAGCCTTCACCTGTTGTATGGCTGCCACTTTGTTTTGGTCAACACATATTTGTAACCCTGAGACAACATGACCAAGCACTTTTAAGTAATGAAAACCAAATTTGCATCTATTCAAGGCAAGTGTCAGATTTATCTCATCCATCTTATGGAACACTTTCCACAGGTGGTTAAGATGGTCCTCAAATGTTTTAGAGAATATGATGATATCATCAATGTAAACCATCATCCATCCTTCAATTATTTCCTGATGAAATGCATTATCCATAACTTTTTGAAAAACTGAAGGGGAATTTTTTGGGCCAAATGGCATCCTAACATACTTATAAATACCCATATGAGTAGCAAGCATCGGAAAATTCTGTGAATTCTTCTCAAAAGGTTCCTGGTGATATCCTTTATTACCATCTACACAGCTGATATATTTAGCACCTTGTAGGGTAGCATGTATAGAGCTAATTCTAGTTAAAGGATATATATCATCAACAGTATAAATGTTTAATGCTCTATAATCACCACATAACCTGGCTTTATTGTTCTCATAAGAAATTAGGGCAGGTGAGATAACACAATCTTTTGGTGTTTCAACTACCTTTTCAATAATATTCATTTTTAAAAGGGTAGAAGTATTGTCTTCACTATCTTTTCTCTTTGTGGGAGAAGCAGGATAAGGCTTCTTCTTTAAACTAGGTGGTATTTTAGTTAATGGGAGAGATACTGGAAGTTTCATTTCTTCTTTTAACAATCCTAATTCATGTGACCCATGAGCAAAGGCCATAGGAAAAGATTTTATCAATTTAATGATGGAATCTTTATCCTCACCAGAAAGTTTTTCTCCAAAAGAAGCACTGTCAATTTAAGACACAAGGGCAGGCATTTCTTTTTTAGATCTTCCTTTATATTGAGCTTCAGAATGACTGGTGTTCAATCCTGGTGTTAATAATTTTTTGGGGGAGGAAATTTTAAATTTTCTCTTCCCATTCATCCCCATTGTGAAGCATTGGTTTGAAGGATCTAATTTCATTCCATATTTGGTTAAAATGTTATTTCCCACAATGAACCAAATACTCAAGTTATCATTTTTCATGACAACAAAATCACATATAGCTCTTACAAAACCATGGTTATATTTGAAAAATACTGTGGGTATTTACAAATGGGTGAAAAACAGAGCCATAACCTCTCCAATTCTCAGAAATGATAGGCACAAGTTTTGATTTATAATTTTGGTCAACTGAAGCAAGTGCTTTCTAAGATACTACACCTCCTCCAGCTCCAGAATCTAAGACAACCTCAATTTTATTTCCATTGATCAATACTGGTGCCTTGAGGGGGGCAATAATAATTGAGCTTTTCTCAAGATTTCTTATTATCTCAGCATCTTCTACTGTAGATAAATCATTATTCTCAATATCAATATTATTTAAATAATGAATATCCACTTCCAGAATCAAAATCTTCTGTTGAGATTCATATGAAATATTTCTGGCACAATCACTTGAAGTATCATCCAGTGCTATTGTGTTATCAGCATGATCCTCTGTCTGTTCAACAAGATTTATTTTCATGTCACAAACATGGCCTTTCTGCCAAGGCTTTCTGCATTTGAAGCAAGTGTTTGTTGCATACTTTTTAGGTGCAAAAGGGGCAGAAGGTTTATCAACATTTTCCAGAGTTTTCTGTTGGTGATTGGAGGTTTTCTCCAATGAAGTTCTAGGAATGAATCTTCTAGAATCATACTTGTTATTTTAAAGGATCTCATTACAAGTATTGGTAAAAGAAGAAGGTTCTCTTGAGAACTCAGTCCTAGCAACTATTAAGTCTCTCAGAGACATAGGTAATTTATAGAGGATCCTGTCCTTCCATAATTCAAACTCCATATCTGGGTCCATTGCCCTAAATATTTTTACAAGTTTCATCAGGAACTCAATAGGATTTTCAGAAGAAGAGCTATATCTGGTTTCTTCATACTGCCTTTTTTTGAGCTAACCTAATCTTGGAACCACAAAATTGTGCTCTTATTAATTTCTTCCAATCTTCCCATGAGTAATCATTTTTATCCAACAGATTCATACCACATTAGGGCTACATTGGTAAAATAAGAAATTAATTTTGACACAATTTCCTCATCTGGGAGTTTGTAAGAGTTTTTTAGATTATCAATCCTGCAAATGAAATGCTTCCAATCAGATGAAGAATCACCATAAATTGTTAGATATTGGTCAAGTTTTGGTCAATTCTTTTGATTTGAAGTAGTCTCCTTATTACAAGCTTGTTTCTGAGTGAGAAGGATCTGTAACTTCTCCAATTGGGAAGTAGTTTCATTGTTTAATCCTTCTGTAGATGATCCAGGTACATCATCAAGTTTTAATGGAAACTCAGAGATATCTTCAGAAATTTCTGGCACTAATTTTACTTTAGATTAACTAGGAGTAGGTACAATTGGGTTATCCTGCTCAACATGTTCTTTCAAAGAAATATCAGAAAACTTTTGATCATGTAACAATCAATTCGATTTCTCTTCAATGGTTGTTAACCTAGTTTTCACTCTTGGAATACTAGATAAACTCTAATTGATGGTTGCAAAAGATAACTTGTTCTTATTTTGTAAAGATTAATAATGGTCACCTAATCTCTTTAAGTTCAAATTATGTCCCTCTGCCTCCTGGCAATAGATAGACACAGTATCTTTTAAGTTAGACAAATAATTCTTGATATTTTGCCACAAAGCAACTTTCTTTTCATGAGTTACTTTGTAGTTAAACAAATCATCAGAAACTCCTTGTAATTCTCTCCTCAATTCTTGATACCCTTGTTCAGTTACAAAAAATATTGAATTTCTGAGTCAATTGCATTTTTTTCATTATATGATTTTGTTTAGCAATAATATCCCTCAGTTATTCATCATTAATGTTAGCTACATCTGGAGTATTTCTCAATAGGGAAACAGAATAGCTTTTCAGATTCTTATAAAACTCAGGATCAAGTGTCTCATCAATAATAGCCATATCAGTATTTATCATTGACGTAGCAATCTATACCAAAGGATTAGTTACATTAGAAAATTGAGCAATTTTTCTACTACTATCAGTCTCTACTGGTCTCAAAGTCTTATCTCCTCTTCCAGAATTACCTGGAGGAACTGAATCAGTAACAAGAAAAGGTACTTGCGATTCAATAGAGGGGCTTACCATGGCTTTGGCAAGAATTGAATGTGATTGTTTTTTCTCTTCCTTCTTCCTTGATAGGGGTGAGGAGTTGAAGGGTTGAACTGATGGGTTCTTGAACAACCTGCCTGAGATACTTTTTGATGTTGTTATTGTTGTTGGGCCTGTAGATAATCCCTCTGGGTGTTCAGCCATTCCCATTTCCATTTTGAGACTTCCACCTTTTCTTGTTGTTGGGGGGCAAATTGTGGAAGGGCTTTTGGGGGAGGAGAAGTTTTCCTCTTCTCTTGAAGAAAGGACTCTATTTTTCTTATCCTTTCTTCTAGATACTCTGCTTTTGAACTCAGTTTGAGATTTTCTGACCTCAAATCCTTGATGTGAGTGGAGAGATTGCTGACTTGCTGATGAAAGGACATCGTTTTTATCTTGAATCCTTTTGTGAGCTCTTCTGGGGGGTTGATTGAAGGCTTTTGATCCAGAGAAGTTTCCTCCACTTTAATCTCTATTTCTTGCATTTCCACATCCTGATTGGTCCAGTAATTGATTAATTTGAGAAAGTTTTGTAGTCAAAGGAGTATTTACAGAAGAGGCTTCATCATAATCAATCAAATCTAGTTCCTCATCACAGCCACCAGAAGCACTTTGATCAGTCATAGTTGTAAATAACCTGAACTGAGAGAAAGAGATATTAAAATTATATCAGTTATTATTTTACTTTGATTTACAGAAAAATAAAAGAGAAGAAAAAATATTTCTGGTATATAATCAATTATCAGGATTTCGTAATCAGCTGGAATAATGAAAATATAATATTTATCAGGACAAAAAATCAACTGAAATAATAATCACAATTTTTATTAATTAAATTAAGATAGTTTTATTACCAGAATTTAAAATAAATCAACTTAAACAATAAAATAATTTATTAATTGGTATTATATCTGTTGATAATTATCAGGACTAAAATTCAACTTAAGAATTTAATTACCAGGACTTCATGTCAACTGAAATAATTTTAATTACCAGGAATTAATGTCAACTGAAATAATTTAATTACCAGGACTTACTGTCAGCTGAATAATTTAATATAATTAATTCAACTAATTTTATATATTATTATTTTACTGTTAGGACAATTTTTCAACTGAAACAATAATATAATATCTTAATTATCAGGACAGAGGTCAACTGAAATAATTAAAATAATATAATATAAGAAATTTAATTTTTATATTACTTCTAGGACTAAGAACAATATAGTTCTATCTTGGTCAACAAGGAAAAAAAATATTTTATTTACCAGGCACATCCCCCTGTAAAATAAGCAAGTTAATGCCGCTGTAAAAAAGATATACGTAGACTATGAAATGTGAAAAGTGACCCACAAATAGTAATCACTATAATTACCACAATTATATATGACTATTTTCAATATATGAACCTAAAATTTGGAGTGCCATTTGATTCCCAGTCAGAGTAAAAAATAAGTCACGTTGTTGATGAAATTCATGGTTTTTGTCATCCACCCATCCCTACTGGTTCCTCAATGTCAATGGTCCCTCGGTCACTGGCTTCAAGATATCAATGTGCCATCAATGATTTGGAAAGGCCCCCAAGTGTCAGGAATTCTTTTTGGTCTAGAAGATTTTGATGGAGGTATAACGGTGTAGGTAGGTGTAATTTGAAGATTTCAAAGGCAAATGTATGTATGAATTTATCTTTTAGTTTAATTACTCAATTAGAAGAGGTAAAATATTTCATAATTATTATTATGATTTATGATTTAGAATTACTTTGTTGTAAGTACTAAAAACTATAATTAATATTAATAAATATTTGATAAAATAATAAGTAAGTAAACAATTAATCAAAAAAACCAGAAAGGGGAGACATTACATAGGCAAAAGAGAGTCAAAGTATGGAGTAAAAACCCTATATACAAGTGTATGAGAGAGAGAAAGAAAATTCTGGAAGAAAATATTTCAAATTTTAAGATTGTTCTATAAAGAAAGACTTAGAATCTTGTATTTACTGTATATGTCAAAATAATTTAATTTATTTAAAAATTCCGGTAAATTTCATTTTTAAATGAGCAATTTGATTTTTTTTGTATATATTTATTTTATTTTAATTTTTTTTCAATATTGATTTTTATTTTAATATTAATTTGTATTTTAATATTTTAAATTTTATTTTTTTAACCTGACATTGAGCATGGTGTTAGGAAATAAAACTAAAATATATGGGACAATTAATTTTAATTTTAATTTTTTACTGAATTTACTTTTTTGTAACTATTTGATTTATTACAAGTAAATTTAAATTAAATATAATAAACTTAATAATAACATATAAGAAATAAAAAAGCATGGCTTCATCCCAGGAAATAATTAATTACTTTACTGGATAAGTCTAGCAGCCTGGCTGACACTTTTCTTTATTCTTTCTTTCATTTTTTTTATTTTTTTCTTTCTTTTCTACATATTAGATTTTTATCATGGGGTATCAAAGTTAGGAATTTGTAATTATTTTAAAGAAATTTTACAAAACAAAAAGAAAGCCACAAACTTGACATTAATTCTCAGTGGAAAGGTGTTTTGTAGGCATAATATGGCTTATTTTTAAAAATAATCATGGTTGATTAGGTGTAAAAAGGAGTTATTTTGAAATGCAAGATTTCTAACTTTGATACCCCCTATTAGGAGGTATCAAAGTTGACTGATATGCAATTAAATTAATTGAGGATAAAAATCCTTTTACCCCAATTATCTTGCACAATTATTTTTTCTAATAATTGGGTTATTAGAAATTTTATGTCAGCCTGTATATCCCCAGGACTGAGTAAAAAGTACTTGTAAGCTATTTTAAACACATGAACTATACATGAGAACAATACATGAGAGTACACAAACAGTATACATAAGTAAAATTATGATAATACACAAAAAATGCCATTATAACACCTTATATACATGCATATATCCACCTTTTATAAGTCTCATGTACTTAATATTAAGTTGGAATATGTTAGGGTAGCCTTAAGAACCTTAATTATAATGCTACATAATTTTTAAGTATACTTAAAGCTGTTATATTCATTGTTTCATGCAAAAAACAAGAAATGTGCTTTATTTCACTTAAAAGTTGATTATATGTGCTATAAATTTAAGAATATTAAAAAATGTGCTTTGACAGTTCAATTTGTCTCATTTATGACTATTGATTTGGCTACTTAAATGCATAAAAATAACACTTTTCAAATTTGGTGTTTTTTATGCCAGAAATGGCTTGTGTGTACTGGCCACATACTGCCTGCATTTTTCCCATGTGAATAGCTTCATTTTTAGAAAATTTAGCTTTTCACACTATAATTACCCCACATTCTATGCCCACTGTGGGGAAATACACTAAAATAGGCGACAGGCGCTTATTTAGTGTCCTAGCTTAATTAATAATGCATTGACCCTCTTTATATGCACTAATTTCATTAATAACCTCACTCTTGGCTCCTTATTTCACTACCACACTTAAATTCTTCTAAAATTAGTCAAGGATTTACCCGTGCTAGCGCCTGCCAAGGACTGCATGTAGTTACCCCACATCTCACGCCCTTTTTTGGGTTTCTAGGAGGTTTCTCAGTCAATTTTGGTTATTTTTGAATGGGAATTTCACGTGGTATAATGTCAGGATTAGACCCATCATTTCTAAAGTGAATCCTCCTTATTATTGATCTCTTATTAACCTTAATTTACCCTCTTTAGTCTTTTATATTGATGTATAATATGCATATACTCTCTTTTTTACTTATTCCTTAATTTTGATGGCTTTTCCCTATTATTCCAGGATTTTGGTGGTAGTTACTTTTCTAATTATGCTATGGGTCACAAGGGATGTTGATGGATAAGTCTATTAGTTGGATGGAGGCGTTATTAACTGTGTATTGGACTGGTAAATCAAGGGATTCATTGGGGAACTCAAGGTGTATAAAAGGAGGAGGTTTTGGGTCTTGTTTTCTATATTCTTTATCATTACAATACAAACATATAACCAATACAATTACAATACATATCAATACTACTTATAAAGTCTTTGAATAGTATCTGAACTTATTAAATCTATTTTTCTACCAACTATAAAGATTGTAATCCATATATAATTAGTGAGATTAGAATTACTGAGACCCTTATGTTGAGTTATAGCTTTCTTATTGGATTTGTACTACAGTATTCATATAGGACCATTAAAATCTTCTAGAAAACGGACCATTCAAGCTAGTTCACGTCTTTGTACGTGACCTCAGCCTGACAATTGGGGGCCTTTCCTCAAGAATTCTGTTGGTTATCTTCCAGTAAGTAAAAAATTCAAAAAAGAGGCTACAAGTAAATTAAATCCCTATAGAAATATTTTGATAATTACAACAGGTTGGGGTCACTTATATAGTGATTTCAGGAAAAGAGGCCCTGTTATATAATAAAATTGTGATATTGAATCAACAATTTTACCACTAATTTAACATATAATTGTTATTAGTGGGTCTGTAAATAGACCAATTAAATTTGTGATCTTTCCAGATAAAAGTTTTTACCACTAATTTAACATAAAATTGTTCTTAGTGGGAGTCTGTCAATAGACCAATTAAATTTGTGATCTTTGCAGATGATACCCAAATTAAACTGATTAATTGTTTTCTTTTAAACAGGACTCTTAATCCCTTTTTATTGGTTTGTAAAATTCATTTAATATTTAGAAATAATCTTACTGAAAAATTTTCTTTTTTAAATATAAAAACACGTCTACATATTGTAGACCAGTTAAATCAAGTGACCACATAAAAGCATATTTGACTTTTGGAACTTCTAAATTCCCTTCATACTTACAAGTAACAATAAAATTGTCTTCAGTGGTATTGATAAATACTGATAAAACTCCTTTTTGAAGTTTTATAATCTCAAACTTCAATTCTTTGATTAAATTTCATGTAAACATGTGTGAAAACAATGATATTGTGAGTAATAAGGCAAAATATTATAGCTGAGAGACCTGGTACAGGAAATTCAAATGGAGGGCCAGGATTCCTCCACAAATGTCTCTGGAGGAAAGTGAAAAACTATTAAAACAGGTATCAATAAAGAAAACAAAAAATACCTTACAAGAACAGATTCACTCCCTCTCTACTCTACTGAACACCTTGACAATAAGGGTAAACAATATAATGGACCAGATAAACAATCTGAAGAAAAGAGCAGCTCAGGGTTTCGTAGAAGTCAATCAAGCTCTAGTAGAAAGAAAGGCTCAACCACAAACAGTGGCACCAAACAATTCCATAGCAACACCTCCAGTCCAAGAGGAGGACCAAAAAATTACAGTCAGCGAATGGAAGTGGGATTGGTACATCCAAAATTACAACAAACCTCCTCAACAGAAGGGCTCCAGCAGTCACCCTTACAGGGGAAAGCCAAGGAGAGGCAGGGGAAATGGAATAAGACCTTGGTAAGTCATCCATCTTCTCAGGATCAATTATATAATCCTAACAATGAATTACTTATAGATAATGAAATTGATAGAGAGTTATTGGATATAATTGATAAGGATTTAAAAAATTATTCATTTGAAAATAACATGTTAAACTTGTCTTAAAATGAGGACAATGTACATAGTTTTATTGACCACCAGGAAAATGCTATTAATATAAAAATGGAACCAAATGAATTAAATCTTGAACCTGATGATGAGTCTTTAGAATTGGACACAGAAAAAATTGAATATTTTCTAAAAGAAAATCCAATGGAATCAAAAATAATTAGTAAATTATTATTAAGAATTGAAAAATTGGAAGAATTCTCTAGAGAGTCCAACAATAATACAGAAAGTGTATTATTACACCTCACACAATCATTGAGTACAACAGCCAATAGGTTAAAAACTATTGAGAATTCAAATAATGAATTAATCAATGAAAACAAAAGATTAAACTCTGAGATTAAAAATTTAGAAAATAAATTGGAACATTCTCAGAATATTATGGCTACCATAGAGGGACATGTAAAATTGTCTTTTTCAAATGTGAATGATACCTTAACTCATGTACCTGTAATAAAAGATAGGTTACAAAGAGTAGAAATTGAAGTAGCTAACATTTTGAAAAATACTGATAAAATAAAAGATAATACCTCTTATGTGGAAAGAGTACCAGTTTATATGAAACACTCTGATGATAAACCAATTATTGAACATGAACATAGTGTCATGGGCTCTGAGAATATAAAATCAGTAAAAGATGAAATAAATGATCATCTTTCTAAAGTAAGTGAATTACTAAATATTCCTCAGGTTAGGGAAGCAAAAACTATCCAAAAGAACTGGCCTAAGTTATATCGGCACCCTTCTTTTGACGGGGATTAAAAATTTGATTGGAAACAATTCATTCAAAGAATTTATAACTTAAAGTTTTCATAAAAATTACCTGATGAAGAAATTACATCAAAATTAATATCTTTATTTACAGGTGTGGCCTTATTATGGTTTGAATCTGTATTAAGTGAGGGAATTAACTACTCCTGGAATGAATGGAAGGCACTAATTGAAAGACAATTTGGTGGCCCAAAATTCAGAATCACTCAACAAAGATTGTATGAAAGAGCCAGATAAAATCCAAATTCTGGAGATAAACCCATGGTCTTTTTAATGAATTTAATAAAAATCATGAAAGCTATGGATCCAAAAAATGGATTATGATGAGTGGAAAGAGAAAATAATATACAAGTTGCCTATATAAGTTAGAGACATTATTGTAACTAGAACTGAAACCATTAGAGATACCTCTGGGTTCATTAAAATATGCAGTGAAATATTATTAAACCACAAATATGAAACCAAGTATAATAATTACAAACAAATTGTTGACATAGTAAAACCTACTACAAGTAAGCTACCGGTGGAGATGAAAAAACCTTCAGCTCCCCTTGTCCATAAAAGACAAGAAAATAACACTTGTTATAAATGTAATGAACCTTGGGTTAAGGGTCACACGTGTAAGAAAAGAATTAATGTTATTGAAACCTCACAAAATTCTGAACCAAGTTATCATGAAGATGAGAACATGGAATCCAATGAGGATTGTAAAAGTAACATCTCTTACAGTGATGATGAACATGAGATATTTGTATTAAAACAGGATATTATGTTCCTGAATGATGCTATACCTCATACAGATACATCTTTAACTTCCATTGAAGAAGCTGAAATAATTAAAGATGTATCTCATGATACTTACAAAATAACACCTATCAGAGCACCTGCTATTATATGTGGAAGAGAAACGAATGCCATTCTTGACACTGGGGCTGCAGGTAGTGTAGTCTCTATTAATACATTAATGAAACTTGACAGTAAGTATAAGGAAAAACTAGAACCTGTGCAGACAAAGAACTGGAGGGGTTTTGGTTCAGTTTAAAATCCTATTGGAAAATACAAAACTGCTGTATTCTTTAAGTTTAGTAATGGATATGTAAGATCAGTGTGTGAATTTGTTGTAATGGATAATAATAATTGCAGTGATTGGTTTATTATTGGAAATGACTTATTAACAAAATTTGGCATTAAACTAGATCCTGCAAACAGTTGCTTCACTATAGGTATGAATGGTAAGAGAAAATTCAAGATATGTTCTGAAAATTCAGTATATTCAATTTCTCCTAGAGAGGGAGAACTTCAAGGTGGAAGAACCACCACTAAAGTGGTAGAATTGGACAATGAAATCCAAAAGGCCTCTTTCAGTCCTCAACTCTCAAAAATTGAAGAAGAAAATATTTTGAGGTTGATCGAATCTTATCCTATGGCATTTTCCCATGGTTCAAATGAACTAGGATTGGTCAAAGACCATGAGATGAAAATCTCTTTAAGGTGTGACTTGGATAATATTCCTGGAAGCTTGAAAAAGAAACCTTACCCAGCATCTCCTGCAAAAAGGAAAGATATTGAAGACAATATAAAATTGTTGTTGGAAATGGGTATTGTTGAAAAAGTGGACACAACACCTAAGTATTGTGTCATTTCACCAGTATTAATCTCTTATGAAAAAGATAAGGCAAGATTATGCGGTGATTATAGAGCTCTGAATACATATACAGTAGATGATATTTACCCTCTACCAAGGATAGCTTCTATCCATGCTACCTTATAAGGAGCAAAATATTTTTCCTGTCTGGATGGAAACAAAGGTTACCACCAGATTCCTGTGGAAAATAGTTCTCAAAATTACTTATTAATAACCACACATATGGGAATATACAAGTATGTGAGAATGCCATTTGGCCCAAAGAATGCGCCTTCAATCTTCCAAAATTTATGGATAGTGTCTTTCATCAAGAAATGGTTGAAGGATGGCTTTTGGTTCATATTGATGACATCATAGTGTTTCAGAAACATAAGATGAACATTTAAATCACCTGAAGAGAGTCTTTCAAAAGATGGATGAAATTAATATGACAATTGCATTAAAGAAATGTAAGTTTGGATTTCAATCCTTGAAATTACTTGGACATGTTGTATCTGGATTACAAATTTGTGTTGACCAGAATAAGGTGGTAGAAATTAAAAACATTGGTATACCTAATAATGTAAAAGATGTTCAAATTTTTTTGGGTATGTGTGGATATTATAGACAGTATATTAAAAACTACCAATCCATTGCAGCTCCTTTAACAACACTAATCAAGGAAAATGAGGTTTTCATTTGGAATAATGAAAGACAACATGCTGTGGTCTTCCAACATTGGCAGGGGCCTTTGTTGTGTGATTTGGCGCTGTTTGTGCATGTCTTAATTGACATCTGTTAAAGAATTGGGTATTTTTCTGGTTTTATTCCGTGGATATTGGGTCTGCGGGTATGTGGGTACTATCATTGGATAGCCCTGGTTTTTCTCTATATTTTATGTCTTGAAGACATTTTTCATATTCTCAGTTTTAAGGGGTCATTTCCTCATTTTTCATTTATAAAAGATTGCTGTTTAATTTTGTTTTTTGTGTTTTACGGGCTAACCTTAAGTCTTAGGGTTAAGTGCTTAGTACCATTGGATAGAGCTAATTTTTCTCTATATTTCATGTCTCAATGTTGTTATAGTGAAATTCCGTGTTTTAAAGGTTTTAGTAGTTGTAGCTAATTTTTCTAAGTAGATTAGTGGTTTTTGTTGGTTTTCTGGCTTCAGGGAGGCCGGGCCGCTTCAGGCGGCATCTCCGACGTCAGGCGGCCCGCCCGTCTCTGTTTTAGGAGGTTGGGGAGCGCTTCAGGAGGGTTTTTTATGCAATTTGGCGGGTACAGGCGCCAGATTGGTGGGTGCACATGGGCTCTTAGTTAGTGGTCTGTGTGTACATAGTGAATAAGACAGTTTGGGGCAACCTTAATCATCATACAACCATCCGGAGGTGATATCATTGTTCCTCACTCAGTTTTCACTGTTTTCTGGCCACAATTGGCTGTGTTTGTTGCAAGTGAGTTCTTCATTTAACTTAACTTTGGCAACTGTTTTCTCTGTTATAGTCTTGCAAGCTATAGCAAGTATTATTTCTGTCTCTGATGTGGATTTGCAGCCTACATCAAGTATCTTTGCTGTCTCTGGTGTGGACTTTGCTCTACATTTCAGTTCTTTGGTCTGGTAGTCTATCTGGGGACTACTTTCTTGGCTCATCAAGCAGTCAAGTGTGTTAAACAGGAGCTTTAGCAAAACAGGAACCAACTTACTTTAGCAAGTAAATCTCACTCTATTTTTCTAAAGGGACAGGGGATTTTCTCTTTGGTTTTTCTCCAACTCCCTTGGTCAAGGCCTATAGCTAGTACTATAGGATTGTCTACAACGCCTTTAATAAATTAAAGGAATGTTTAATGTCAGCTCCAATATTGGGACTTCCAGATTTCACCCTACCTTTAATCTTGTACACTGATGCAAGCTTTAAAGGGTTAGGTGCTGCTTTACAGCAAAAACAGGTAATAAATGTAAAATTATATGAAATAGTTATCTTTTATATATCCAGAACCTTAAGAAAGACAGAATTAAGATATGGTGCTACACAACTGGAATGTTTAGCCATGGTGTGGGTCTTGGAGAGACTTCATTAATATCTGGAAGACCAGAAGTTTGAACTAATAACAGATTGCAGTGCAGTAAAATCATTGCTAAACATGAAAACACCTAATAGGCACATGTTTAGATGGAAACTAGCTGTACAAGAGTACAGAGGAAGAATGAAAATCACTCATAGAGCAGGAACATTGCATTCTAATGTGGATTTATTATCCAGAATTCCTTTGCCAAATGATACTATAAACCTAGCTTATGTACCTGAAAATGAGGTTATACATATATTTGGGATCTATATAGTGGATTTAGAGGAGGAGTTTATGCAAAATATTTTGGAAAATTATTTATCTGATAAAGATTTGACTAAACTATCTACCATTCTAAATGATCCAACTAATGCCTCCATGAGTGCACTAATTAAAACCTTACCTCCAAAATATTGAAATGCATTGGAAAAAGGTAAAATATCAATTGAAGATGGATATATATATTACAGGAAAAAGCTAAGTAATGTAATAGTAAAACCACCTTCTATGAAAGAGTTAATGTTGAGTACTTGTCATGATGACATCTTAGCTGGTCATTTTGATTTTAACAAAACATTAGCCAGAGTTAAAAATACAGCCTGGTGGATAAACATGAAAGAAGATGTACAAAAATACATTGAAACATGTAATTCTTGTCAGAAATCTAAAAGATTAATTGGGAAGAGAGCTGGGTTGTTACAACAAATAGAGTATCCAAAAGCTCCATGGGAAATTATAAACATGGATTTTGTCACTGGCTTGCCATTAGCAGGAAAAGAAAGTTTCAATTCTTTCTGGCTAATTGTGGATAGATTAACCAAAATGTGTAAATTTATTCCTACCCATAAAGAGGTATCTGCAAAAGACTTGGAATTACTATGGTGGACTCAAATGATGAATACAGCTGGATTCCCCAAAGCCATAATCTCTGACAGAAACCCTAAATTTACTTCAGAGTTCTAAACATCTTTGATGGAAGTATCAGGTTGTCAATTGAAATTGTCTACAGCACACCATCCACAAACTGATGGCTTAGCTGAAAGAATGATACAAACTCTTGAAGACATATTCAGAAGATATTGTGAATTTGGATTAGAATACAAAGACAATGAGAAATTCACACATGACTTGATAACATTAATTCCTGGAGTTGAATTTTCTTATAACAGCACAACTCATTCTGTAACAGAGAAGAAACCATTTGAACTCTGGCTGGGATATGCACCAAATACCCCAGTAAATCATTTAAATAATTTACCAAGGTTGGATATACAACCTGGAACTAAATCCTTTATTTATATGCAACAAATGTGTAGAAAACATGCAGAAGAATGCATTCAAAAAGCATTTGAATATGAAAAGAAAAGGTTGGATAAATCTCATAAAGAATTTGAATTCAAAAAAGAGATGAAGTCCTAATTTCAACACTAAATTTTAACTTACAAGGTAATGTTAAATTGAAGGATCTCTTTGTAGGACCTTTTATAGTAAGCAAAATGGTTGTTAATAATGCAGTGGAAGTCATATTATATGCCCCATATGATAGGAAACATCCAGTTTTCCCTGTCTCATTATTGAAACCTTACCATGCAAATGATCCTGACTTATTTCCAAAAAGAAGGGGAAGGCCTAAAAATCAACCTGAAGAAATTGTTGAAAAAGCAGAGATTGAAAAAATACTCAAGAAAAGAATCATTACTAAGGAAAAAGGAGCTGAGTATTTATTAAGATTTAAGGGGAAATCAAATGAATTTGATAAATAGATACCTGAAAAATAAATTTCTAATTTATCCACCCTTCTTAAGAAATTTAAACAGAAATAAATTTCTGTTCAACCAGCTGAGGGGTTAAAAACCAGTACTCATAATATTTTATTATGTTCTATTTCTTTAAAGAATAATATTTAATGCTATAGAATTAATCTGAATACCTGAAAAATTACAAATAAATAAATAAAATGTATAACTTATCATTTTTTTATTGTTTTTTTGGTTGGGTGAGTGTCAGCCTATATATCACCAGGAATAAGTAAAAAGTACTTATAAGTTATGTTAAACACATGAACTATACATGGGAACAATAAATGAGAGTACAAAAACAGTATACATAAGTCAAAATTATGATAAAATACAATATATGCCATTATAACACCTTATATACATGCATATATCCACCTTTTATGAGTCTTATGTACTTAATACTAAGTTTTAATATGTTAGGGTAACATTAAGAACCTTAATTATAAGGCTAAATAATTTTTAAGTATACTTAAAGCTGTTATTTTCATTGTTTTATGCAAAAAACAAGAAATGCGCTTTATTTCAGTTAAAAGTTGATTATATGTGCTATAAATTTAAGAATATTAAAAATGTGCTTTGACAGTTCAATTTGTCTCATTTATGACTATTGATTTGGCTACTTAAATGCATAAAAATAACACTTTTCAAAATTGGTGTTTTTCATGCCAGAAATGGCTTCTGTGTACTGGCCACATACTGCCTGAATTTTTCCCATGTGAATAGCTTCATTTTTAGCAAATTTAGCTTTTTCACACTATAATTACCCCACATTCTACGCCCACTGTGGGGAAACACACTAAAATAGGTGACAGGCGCTTATTTAGTGTCCTAGCTTAATTAATAATGCATTGACCCTCTTTATATGCACCAATTTCATTAATAACCTCACTCTTGGCACCTTATTTCACTACCACGCTTAAATTTTCCTAAAAATAGTCAAGGATTTACCCGTGCTAGCGCCTGCCAAGGACTGCATGTAGTTACCCCACATCTCATGCCCTTTTTTGGGTTTCTAGGTGGCTTCTCAGTCAATTTTGCTTTTTTTTTGAATGGGAATTTCACATAGTATAATGTCAGGATTAGCCCCATCATTTCTTCAGTGAATCCCCCTTATTATTAAGCTCTTATTAACCTTAATTTTCCCTCTTTAGTCTTTTATATTGATGTATAATATGCATATACTCTCTTTTTTACTTATTCTTTAATTTTGATGGATTTTCCCTATTATTCCAGGATTTTGGCGGTATTTACTTTTCTAATTATGTTATGGGTAACTAGGGATGTTGATGGACAAGTCTATTAGCTGGATGGAGGCTTTATTAACTGTGTATAGGACTGGTAAATCAAGGGATTCATTGGGGAACTCAAGGTGTATAAAAGGAGGAGGTTTTGGGTCTTGTTTTCTACATTCTTTATCATTACAATTCAAACATATAATCAATACAATTACAATACATATCAATAATACTTATAAAGTCTTTGAATAGTATCTGAATCTATTAAATCTATTTTTCTACCAACTATAAAGATTGTAAGCCATATATAATTAGTGAGATAAGAATTACTGAGACCCTTATATTGAGTTATAGCTTTCTTATTGGATTTGTACAACAGTATTCATATAGGACCATTAAAATCTTCTAGACAACAGACCATTCAAGCTAGTTCACGTCTTTGTACTTGACCACAGCCTGACATTTTAGGTGTCAAATTTTAACTCTTATCCAGCATTTTTCTACTCAATTTTTCATAACCACATATTGGACAGCTTTCTGTCATAACCACATCTTGTCCTACTTTCATTCATCACCACATCTTTTACTACTCTCTGGATATGCCTTCTACCTTGCTGTGCACTCCCATTCTCATCTCATCCTGTCTATTCTTAGATACAAAAAAGAAAAATAAACAAAAATACCATAATTAGCAATCAAAAAATCAAAAAAATGAATAGAATGACTTACTTGGAGAGATGAGATGAGAAAATAAATAAAACCAAATTATTTGAGGGATATTTGAGGAGAGGAAGAAAGGATATGAGGGATGAATAAAAAAAAGAAACAGTGAAAAATCATGTGATTGCAGAAAATATGTGATTTCATGTTGAGCTGATGAATGAAAACAAATGAGACATCCAAAAAAGAGACATTCAGCGTAAATTCAAAGTAAAAATGAATATGCAAAAAATATAAAAACCAAACCAAGTAAATAAAGCACACAAGCTACAAATTTGGAGAGTATGAAAAAAAAAATGAAAAGGGTTGTGTTTCAAAATGTTGGAGGGTGATTGGCATAATGAAAAAGCATATGCTGGTGGAAAGAATGTTTTGTGATTCAAGGGTGGGGAGAGCTGGTGCAATTTTGGGATACTCTTCTTCATAAAGATCATTGAAAAGACATGTCAGGCTGAGATTAAGTACAAAGATGTGAAATAGCTTTAATGGTCAGGTTTCTAGAAGATTTTAATGGTCCTAAATAGTTACTGTAGTACAAAGGCAATAAGTATTAAAATATAACTCAATATAAGGGTCTCAGTAATTTTAATCTCACTAGATATAAATGGGTTACAATATTATAGTTGGTAGAAAAATAGATGTAATAATTCAGATACTATTCAAAGACTTTATAAGTGCTATTGATATGTATTATAATTTTATTGGTTATATATTTGATTATAATGATAAAGAATGTCAAAAACAAGACCAAAAACCCCCCTCCTTTTATACACAATTACTTCCCCAATGAGTTCCTTGATGTACCAGCTCTAAACACAGTTAATGATGCCTCATTCCAGCTAATAGACATGTCCAGCAACACAAAGAGTGACAAGTAACATAATTAGAATGATATCACCCACAAAACTCCTGTAGTAATAGGAATAATCCATCAAAAATAAAGAATAAACAAAAAAGTGAGTATATGTGTATTATACATTAAAATAAAAGACTAAAAAGGGAAAATTAAGACTAATTATTACTTAATAATAAGGGGGATTAACAGTAGAAATGTTGGGGCTAATCATGACATTATACTATGTGAAATCCCCATTCAAAAATAACCAAAATTGACTGAGGAACCACTTTAAAACCCAAAAAAGGGTGTGAGATGTGGGGTAACTACATGCAGTCCTTGGCAGGCGCTTGCACAGGTAAATCCTTGACTAATTTAGGCAAATGTAAGCATGGTAGTGAATTAAAGCACCAAGATTGAGGTTTTTAATGAAATTAGTGCATATAAAGAGGGTCAATGCATTTATAATTAAGCTAGGACACCAAATAAGTGCCTTTTGCCTATTTTAGTGTGTTCCCCCACAGTGGGCGTAGAATGTGGGGTAATTATAGTGTGAAAAAGCTAACTTTGCTAAAAATGAAGCTATTTACATGGGAAAAATGCAGGCAGTATGTGGCCAGTACACAGAAGCCATTTCTGTCATAAAAAACACCAAATTTGAAAAATGTTATTTTTATGCATTTGAGTAGCCAAATCAATAGTCCTAACCAAGACAAATTGATCTGTCAAAGCACATTTTTAATATTATTAAATTTATAGTGCATATAGTCAACTTTTAAGTGATTTAAAGTGCATTTCTTGTTTTTCACATAAAACAATGAAAACAACAGCTTTAAGTCTACTTAAAAATTATGTAGCCTTATATTTAAGGTTCTTAAGATTACTTTAACATATTCCAACTTGATATTAAGTACATAAGACTTATAAAAGGTGGATATATGTGTGTATATAAGGTGTTATAATGGCATATATTGTATTTTATCATAATTTTTACTTATGTATACAATTTGTGTACTTTTATTTATTGTTCCCATGTATAGTCCATGTGTTTAACATAATTTATAAGTACCTTTTACTCAGTCCTGGGGATATCCAAGCTGACAAGACATATAAGCTAAAGTGTCTTCTAAACCCAAGTCAGAATCAGAGCCAGCAGAGCATTCATAGCTGAGTGAAGTTGCTTCCTAGTAGAGAGATGCTTTATTATTGTTGGTTGTTGGTAGAAGGCTTAGGTGATGAGTGGGAAGTGGAAGTTTGCCACCAAATGAGCAGATGGGGTGTGTAGACAGAAAAAAATATTTATTTTATTTTTTCATTTTATTTTTTCATTTTTTAACTTTATTTTTTTCATTTTATTTTTTTCATTTTATTTTTTTGATTTTTTTAATTTTTTACATTTTCTTTATTTTATTAAATTTTATTAAGTTTCTATTACTTTTTTTTATTTCTTCTTTTTCCTTTTTGTAATTTTTTTTCCTTTCTTTTTTCTGTTTTTTTTTTTTTTTTTTTTTTTTTTTTACTTTTTCTCAATTTTTTTTTTTTTTTTTTTTTCAAATTTTTTCAAACTTTTGCTCTATTTTGTTATTTTTGTTTCATAATTTCTCGTTCCTTTTTTTTTTTTTCTTTTCTTACATCTCTTTTTTTTTTTTTTTTTTTTTTTTTCTGTGTGTTTTTTTATTTTTTTATTTTTTTATTTTTGAAAAAAAAATCCTTAGGATGCAAAATATTTTTCTTACTCTTGTTTTTTTTGCACTTACTTTTCTTACATTTTTTTTCTGACTTTATGTCCTTCCCTACAATATTCCCAACTTGTACATTGATATCCCCATCAGGGATATCTTACCTGGTGCATAGTGTTAATTCATTCTTACAATCTCCCCCAACTAGGGATATGAAAGAACATGTTATCAAATGGTTGTATTGGGCAGGCAATTCTATGTCGCATAATGTTCAATGTAGTATGGGATTAAGGGTGGGTATTATAAGGACAGGACTGTGAGCAGGCTTCTATACATTAACTTACCAACCCGGAATTGGGGGTTAAAAGTAGCGAATGTGGTTTTGCTTTCTTTAGCCTATAATTTTTGGCGTCAGTAAGTATAAGAGTTGCGATTGTACATGCTCTAACCATTGTAGACAATGTTAATCTTATGGCTGTTACACGTTTAATCTATAGTCATGCTATTATTAATTAAGGATAATAGTCTCAATGATACAGACCTTGCTCAACAACCTGAACAGTGAAGTGCATGTTTTCTGTAACATCCGGCTTGCTGTATTGTTACAGGGCTCCCTATGCTGACCTCTGCTTGGCAGTGTAAGTACAACATCTTACAGCCTGTTCTGATGTGATGACTCCGGTTTGGCTCCGTTGATGGAGAATTGCATATATGCAGAATGAGAGATTTGAACGTATTGTTCGAGCACCCAGAGTGAGTGGAAGGCCAATGGGACGACCGCAGGCTGAAAAAGGCGCGACAGAACGAGGTGAGCGGATCTATCCACAAGGTTGGAGTGATGTGCAGATAAGCTTACGTCGATGACGATATGTGCATAACCATATGCGATGTTCCATCTTCATTAATCTTCAAGCTCGGCCCAAGTCGCTTATCGTGCGTCCTCATCCTGCGCAGGGCGCAATCTCACCCGGCCCCCAGTCTGCGCTGACCAGAAACCGGTCTGTAGCCGAGCGTAAATCTCCTCTCGGCACGCTTGCACATCATCCGAGCGCCAAGAGCCGTCTCCCCCTCGCAACTCCGCAGACGACCCGCTCTGCCTCTGCGCAGTCGTCCAAACCTTCGCCTCCGCCGCCGTCAACGGTCAAGAGGAGCAAAACTTCAACGCTCATCAAAAACCATCTCCTTTCCCCTGCCAAGTACAAATCTCTCCGCTCTGCAGTTAAAAGCCAGCCGCCCTCGCTCAATCTTCCCCCCAAGAAACTTCCTTCTCCTCCTCCTCCTCCTCTCACCTCCGATTTGCCTCGTCGTCCAGTCACCAGATCGCGCTCCAGGACCATCACTTCGTCAAGTCTCCCTACTCCTACTCTCTCCTCCACTGATCCCCTGTCTCCCGAAATCCCTGCTCCCTCGCTCAGAAAAAAACCGTCGCGTGTCGCTCAACTCGCGTCTGCCTATGAAAAAGTCGGCGAGCTGCAGTCTAGAAAACCCCCAAAGCGATCTGTATCCTCTTCTAACCACTCTTCTCAACATGCGCCTTCCTCCACTAAATCTTCTGCCTTCAATGTCGAATTTGCTACTCCCACTCATCGAAAACCAAGCTCGTGTGTGAGTCTCAACAGCGACACTTCCTCTCCTTTTTCTCCCCCCTTGTCTGCTCTTGCGGCTTCCCTTAGCCGGCAGAACAATCAACTTCGAAGGAGCGGCCAATTCAATCTGGCTAATTCAGTCTCCGACATGCTTCAGTATTCAACCGCTTCTACCATGTCGTGGGATGATGATGCACCCGATCATCTGCTGACTGATTCAATTGAAACTGATGCAATGGTTGCCGATATCTCAATGGTCGACACCTCTCCTGCTCGTCTGGCTACTGAAAATGCTGCTGTAGCATTAGCAGCTGCTCGGGCTCAGTTCATCAAAGCTGTCAAAGCTGATTCTACTTTGCCTGTCAATCAGATCCTCCAACAGTCTCCATCCTATCGACCTCCATCTGCCAGCGATCCTCTGCATCCAACCTATTCAAGCTCCACCACCCTTCTTTGTCCTTCTTCAGCTTGGACTAGGTCGCCTTCCCCTCAACCTTCTCCCTCATCAGAATCGTTTTTGACTCCCACAGCAAAAGGCGTCAAACCCTCTGATTTCTTATCACCTTCTAGTGCTACTCCCCGAGGATCTGTTGCACGTTTGGTCTCACAGGATGCTCAGATGGCGATTTTGCTGGATGAGTTGGACAAGTCCAAGGCTAGAGAAATTGATCTCAAGAAGCAGCTCGAGAGTCGAAGTGCTAGCTCGACTGACACATCAACTACTCCCTTGTCGAAATCCCAATCTTTGCCATCAATTCAGCTCACTGAAGAACGCGAGACATTGCTATCAGAAGAGGTCCACCGGTTAGAAGAAGAGCTCAGGAATCTCAATGAAGTTAACATTGATTTAGAAAATCAAGCTGATGCTCTGCGAGTGGAGAGAGAAGTCCTAAATGGACAAGTCCATCAACTAAAAAACCAGATCAGCGATTTAGAGCAAAAGCGAGACCTTGAATCTCTCTCTTCCAAGGCCTCAGGTTCAAGCTCACTACAACTTGTTAGTGCTCAAAGAGCTCGGGCGCTTGCTATTTATGATTCTTTCATTGACCAAGTATCAAATGAGGTGGACGTTGTCAGAAATCAATTGCTATGTTTAGGATTTATAAAATCAGTGGTTTCTCAGCAATTTTTAGAGCAGGCTGAAGAACTGGATATTCAAAGTTTATGCCTTGATGGTCATACAAACAAACGAACATACTGATATGACCAACAGTAGGGTACTCCAAGTCTACGCCCAATATGTTTTTTTTTTTTGTTTTTTTTTTGTGAACCCGGCAAATGACTGATGCGATGATGCTTTTTAATATAAGCTAATGTACTGCTTACCACCTAACATTGAAAAAAAAAAAAAAAAAAAAAAAAATGAGGGGGAAGTTCCTGTTAAGATTCTATATGTCGTTTTTTTCTTTTCTTTTCTTTTCTTTTCTTTTCTTTCTTTCTTTTTCTTTTTTTTGCATGGTTGTATTACATATATTTATTTATTTAATGGTGGATTAAGGTCTGGAACTACTAACTAGGTGTTTGAGGGTTTTTTCGTTTCTTTTAAATTTTTTTCAATGAAACATTTCGGTAATAGATGAAAATAATTTCTTGAGGGCTATGCATGTTTATTGAATTCAGATCTCTTGTGGGTGGATGTATGGAGTTGGCTTAATTTTGCCCTTGTTTTTACTTTGAGTGAGCGCTGATATAGAATAAGATATGTTTGGGTAGGTATGTACGGTGGCCAAATATTTCGGTCACTTTTCATTTCATCACAACTCTCACAAATCACAACGAAACCAATTGTAGTTGCACATTCTGTTCCTTTGTGATGTTAGAGATTCGAAGGATAAATGTAGAAACAAATTTCGAAGTGTAATTTTTTATAATTTTGATGTTTTGTAAAAATAGTGCCATTTTCAAGTTTGGAAGCAGTAACCTGATGAACTAAAGACTTTTCACTATCTGATAGTTTCCACATCAGTTACCAGATTTGAGTCCAATTTGAAATGGATGGACATCACTCAAAGCAATAACTCATTAAGGATATCACCACAAATATATATATATATATTTGGGGGAGGGGGGGGGGACTTTCAAGCAAGTCAGCAACTGTAACTTAGATTGAAATCAGATTGAACTCTTACAATAGCTCTAAGTGAAACCCTGCTGAATCCTTACTGACTTGTAACCAAAAAAAAAAAAAAAAAAAAAAAAATTATTGATTTAATGATCACTTAACTGACACCACATGCAAACTGCGGAGGATACCCAAAATTTATCACCCGGAGGATTTGAGTGGGATATTGAATCCCACTCAAATCCTTTTTGCATATCCGGGTCTCCTCCTCATCCTATTTGATTCATCCCCACTCATATAATCTTCCTCTGCTACTGCCCGGCCATCCTACTTCCATCTGACAAATCCTGGTCCTAACTACCCATTTCACCCTCTTTCAAAAAATCACTAGTCACATTTTATTGGCCCAGCCACTCTCAACTAAATATTGGTCACCTTATCTCTTCCTGCCTTTTCCAGTGCAGGCCTCCCCTTTGGAAGCCTCAGGCATGGCTGGTCTGACAGTACCAGTGAATAGAACCCTGTTTATGTGGTTAACTGCCCTTTTCAATACTACAAAGTTAATTCTCTAACATATTTTTATTCACTCTTTCTGATAAATGTTCTGACTACTTCCTATTTTATTACTCTCCACCTTTGTTTTTTTTCTTTTTCTTTCATTTTCAAGAATGGAAACTGCTAAATCTCTAAATCTGACTATGGAGGAAGTGGAGATATTATTGTCCATAGACCTTGAGCACCAGGCATCCCAGTGTAATGAACAAATGCTCCATCTTCATGATGAAATTACAAGTTTAAAAGCCAATCTTCCTACTTCAAGTTCAACTAATCCTTCACCTAAAAAACAATCCAGCCCTCCTCCTACAACATAACTTGCAACCATATGATGCTTCTCAATCAAGAACCCCAGCCAACTTTTATAATTGGGCCAATACCTCAGCTCCCCCTGTAAACATCTTATCTTGACACTCTAGCCAAGGCACTCCCCCCAGTGCAAGGTTCAAACCCTCATCAGCCAAATCTACAATTACTACCAGTAAATATTTTCCCCCTAAACATCAAACAACACACAGAAAGCCTCATCAAATGATGTCAAAAGATTTCCCTCACAACTTTCCCTCAACCAAGGTATTATTTCTTTAATTTTTTCTTTAATACCACATCTAATTGTCTTCTTCCTTTGCATTCTTTTTTTAGACACATCAAGCTTCTATGGGGCCTAACTGACACCTATTCCACTCCTCATACCCCCAACACCAAATATATAGAACAGTTTGATAGTCACTTCCACAACATTCATCAGATCCAGGAAACCAATGATAACCCATCAGTACTGGCTTTGATTTCTATCCATGAAATAGAAGGTGAAAAAAATATTGCAGTGGATACAATTAAACTGAAGAAAAGTTTGATAAAGATCAATCACAATTTCATATCATACACTCAAGCTCACCTTTAACAGCTTGGGATACAATGTTGAGGACCTAAACTGTGTGAAGCACCTGAAAGAAAGTTCCACACTTCCTTTCAACTATGTTCCATTTCTCTTTTCTGTGATGGTTTGGCCTCAAAATCATAAAATATATGTTCAAGCCAAGCAGACTATGTCCACAATAACCTCAACCTCAACAAGGCATACTATGATTATGTTCACCATGTTTGGGCCAAATGCTACCATTCAGAGGTGCCAACATCTGGGAAAATTGCTTCTTTCATAGAAATTAAGAAGTGTTCAAAAAAATAAGGTTGTGTCAGATGATTGTTACCCTGTTTATATCAATATATCAACTAAACTTTTTTTGTCTAGTTGCACAAAAAAAACATTTAGAATTTTCAAACACCCTAAACCTTCCTGAACATTATATGGTCATTATCTGTGAGCCTCTGTCTCACAGTGACAACAAGTAAAATGATAACAAGGGTTGCTTTGTAATAAAAAGGCTCCCTATGGATCTAACTCTGCTAACCTATCTTTTCATCAATTGGATTCCATCATGGCAAATAATATGAGGCTCAATGGTAAGCCCAAATTTGCAAGATAAAGAAAGTTTCCTAAGATCTCTTCAAAATAAAAGTTTAAAAAAACCCCCCTATTGGATTACCTATGTATTTCTACAACCACCATTGGTTGGCTCAGTTTACACCCCCCAACAGCAAGCTATTGCCAATAGTTCTTCTGTAGCTTTACTCCCTGATGCAAGTTGTTCATTCTTACCTCCTGGAGACCCAAACCACAACCCTGATGAGAGACTTTTGGACAAACATTTCATTATCAAACACCTAGATACCATTCTGAAGAAGTTTAGATTGAGTGTGAAAGACATTCTTTACAATTTCCAAGAATACAGTAACCCAGGCCCCAAAGATACTTTCAAAGGTTCCAATTCAGACAGCTTTTGTAGGGAAGATGACTGGTTGATTTGCTATAATTCAAAGGAAGACTTAAATCATGGTAGCCAGTTTCACTTCAGTTGTACTTCATTTAAAGAGCTTCATTAAGCAATTGAGGAATTTTCCTAGAAAAATTTGAATTATTTATAATAATAAATCTTATCTTGTTCTTTTCAATACTTATGTTTGAAAAAACCCACTGTGTGACTCTCCCTCTCTTTTGAAGTTTGTATGTTTTTTTTCATACAGTGTCATTTATTTTTGAACATTTTGAATATTCATTTTATATTCTAGGTTTCCATTATACTTACATTGATTTTATAAAATAACCTTAATCATATTTCACAACAACTTTATTTGTTCATATCACAGTACACTACCCAGAAATATGTTCTTGTCACCCCTTAAAATTTTTATTGCCCACAAACAACCACAATATGCATACAGATAGCTCACTTTTCCTTCTTACAACCACCATCATCTCAATACCTTCCATTTTTGTCCAAATAACACCACTGAATGAAAAAGAAGCACTTAAATCACTATCAAAATACAAATAGAATGTTTATCTAATCAACTCACCTATCTGTGGCATCAAATTTCATCATATGAGACATGCCATAATTCTGCTAAACCTGCACAATGAAGTTACATATTGAAACCCCCTGCCATTTAACTCAAACATTTTTTCCCTTTTTATTCATCAATTTTTGTGATTTTCCTCTTTTTCTTTTTGTGATTTCCTTCTGGGTTTCTCTGGCTATTTACTTGTACTAATCCTATATCTCTCTGATCCTTACTTCTTCATCCAGAAACTGGAGGTCTGACAAATTTTTTTAAAATGTGAAAAAACTACTGAACATTTTTATTTTTATTTTTTTATTTTATATTATAAATCTCAAGTTTTTTCTTGACCATGTCACAAAATTTTGAATGAAATTGAATAAGTTTTGTGAGAGTAGTACAAAAAAAAAAAAAAAAAAAAAAAAAAAAAAAAAGAGGGTGATGAGGATATATTGCCAGGCACTGTAAAATGATACACAACTGCTACATCAATTATAAGCTTAATCATAGTTATAAGAGTTTTTTAATCCAAAATTTCTGTATGTTTGACATTTGGTAAGAGTGTATTGGGAAGTTCACTTGGGTTTTTATTCTCCAAAGATGGAAGACAATATTCGAAATTCTTAAATCTTCCACTTTTTGAACAAACTGAATTAAATTGTAAACTAATAAGTGTTTTGTTATTCCATCTTGGTAACTTGGGTATTTCCTTTATATTAAGAAGAGGAGAAACTAGTTTTATACTCTCACATTATCAAGCTAATAATATTTATTTAGGTTTGTTATTTTCATCCATTCTATATAAGTATGTATATGCCTTGGAATCATGAATTATTTAAAATATAAATAAACCAAAAAGTTAGTAATGAATTACACAGAATACAGATATATGATATAATTTAACATGGAAAATTCTCTCCATATAAAGTAGAGATACTAAATTTATACATTGCATCTATCTAGCTATTATTTTTTAATAAATTTTCTTTTCTGCATCTAATCTTAATAAAAAAGAATGTGCCTTTGAAAGATGAATATATTATATTTGAAATGAAATAAGAGTTAGTAACAATATACCCAAAATATTATTATATGATTTATCACAAACTTTTATACTTTTTTAAATATCATTTTAGCAATATATTTTACTTGTTTCTTTGAATATTCTACTATTGTGTAAAGACACTGATCTTTTTTTCTATGTGTAAATTTTATTTGAGGGCCACAGTCTAATTTTTAAAGTGTAAGATATATTTTTTAACACTCTCAAAGGTAAATAACCAGATTTTGAAGAATAAAAAGAAGGATATCTGAACCAGATCAAAAGAAAGACAACTCTTAAAAGTCAAACCAAAACTGTGAGTCTCACTGTACCAAAAAAAAATAAAAAAAAATTAAAAAAAAATAGAGAAATTATATCTCAATGCCAATTTTTGTTAAGGATTGCCTCTGTGCTCAAGGTTTTTCTCAAAAACCTTGTATTGACTATTTTGATACCTACACACCTACTTGCCACCTGACCATGCTCCAAGTTCTTCTGGTTATGTGTGCAGAACACAACTCTCAGATGGAGCACATGGACGTTAAGGGTGCCTTTCTTCATGGCTCTCTTGCAGAAGAAGTGTACATGAAAGTTCCAGCCGGAGTCCCTACAGAACCTCATTTTTAACTTCCCATTCTTAAACTAAAAAAATCTTTTTATGACCTTAAGCAATCCCCGAGATATTGGTACCAGGAAATCAACAGCTTCTTTGCCTCAGTTGGTCTCAGTGTCTCAGAAGCTGATTTATGTCTGTTTCTATCCAAAGATCCTGACAATCCCATCTATGTCTATCTTCATGTGGACAATCTTTCTTTCATTGGGAAGGATCTCACCAAATTTAAAATTTCCATTGCAGAAAAGTACAACATGGATTTCCTTGGAGACCTAAAATATTTCCTAGGAATGAAAATTTCCTGCCAAAGTGACCTCAAGACAACTATTCTGTCTCAACCAGCCTTCATTCTCAATCTCTTTAAGTCATATGATACACTCGCCTGCAAATCAGTTGAAAAACCTATGCTTCCTCATTATCAACTCACGGTTGCCACTGCTGAAGAAAAACTTGAATTTGTAAAACTTAAAGTGAGCTACCATAGTGAAGTAGGCTCCTTAAACTATCTTGTACCCTTTAACAGATTATGGTTATGAAGTATTGAAGGGAAATCTAGGGATAGAAAAATTTATCTGGAAATATGCAGTTATTTTAGAGAGGATTTTTTTTAGGATTGAAGAGGCTGGTTTAACTATTTCAGGTTATGAATTCTCTTTTTGTGTGCCAGCTTTGTAAATCTTTGGTCACGTGGTATGTAGAGAGGGTAGGATTATGTTGGAGAAATAATTAAATAAAATTAAGTCCTGGCCAAGACCCAAGAATATGACTGATGCCAGAGAGTTTTTAGGTGTATGTGTTTACGTTAGAATGTTTATCAAGCACTTTTCTTCATTGGATGCTCCTTTGAGAAGGTTGACTAGGAAGGATGCTGATTGGGAGTGGAATGAAAAGTGTTAAGAGGTGTTTATTAAATTAAAAAAGTAGTTGGGGAAGATATTATCCTGCACAGGTTAGATTATGGGAAAGATGCAAGCCAGATTTATCTAGCAGTGGATTTGAGTCAGATTGCTGCTGGGGTGTTTCTGTCATAAATAGATAAAGCTGGTTATATAAGACCAGTCAGGTATGAATCTCTGGATTTTACTGAGGTGGAATCAAGATATTCTAAACTGAATTAGTGCTTTGTGGGGTGGCAAAAATCTTAAAGAAATTTTCAAATATTTTATGGGGACAACACTTTGAATTGCAAGTTGATTCTAAATCATTGATTCAAATGATCAATTTTCATAGTTTAGAAAATGAACCCATGACTAGATGGGCAGCTTTTATTCAGAATTTTTCTTTAGATTTAGTTCACAAGCCTGGAAAGACATTTACTATTCCCAATGGATTATCAAGAAGACCATCTAATGGAGAGGATTCTGACTAAGAGGAATCTGATGAAGATATACCTGCAATTAAGGCCAGTAAAAAAGGTGCTGAAGACTTTCCTTACCTCCCCCATGAGGTTAAACTGGAAGGATTAATATCTGTAGATAAAGATGATGATTACCTCAACCATGAGGATAAACTGGAAAATAATAAAATTATGATAAATTATGTGCTTTGGGAGTTTGATGATGGTGTAGATAAATTTGGTAATAAAGAGGTTGGATATTTTGTGTATATGGATGAGGATGGTTAAAAGTGTGGAATAGTAAAAATTTGTTGAATGGTGTATATGTTGTAGTTTTAGAGAATTCGGTTAAAGAGAGGTTGGGTGTTAATAAAAATTTGGTAAAAAAGAGGTTGGACAAAGATGAAGATGAAGATGCTGAAAAGGGTAAAAATGGGAAAGAAGAATATGTGGTTGCTAAAAGGTTGGAAGGTTCAAAGATAGAAATTTCAAAAATCTTTTATTATAAAAAGAAAAGTAAAGAATTTAAGTTATTGGCTCATTCATGTGCAGGTGATTCAGGAGATAGGGAAGTGCCTGTAGATATAATATCAATGGATTTTCAAGATGATGTCTGGGACAGACTTGATTTTATTACAAAGTTGTTAAATATTTATTAATGCTAGAAAGGCCAGAAAAATATGCTAGTGATGAATGGGTGGCTATCAAATGGAAGTCACAGGCATTTTCTCTCTCTGGAAGAAGATAAATGAGGAGGAGGTATCCAAATCCTCAAGTAGTTATTACTCAAAAGAAAGGGCAAGAATTGGTTATGAAATCAATGCATGAAGATTTTGAACATAGAGGAGTTGGTGAAACTTATAGACAAACTGCTGATATATTTTGGTGGCCTGGTATGAAGCTGAATGTTAAAAAATGGCTTCAGTCATGCAAAGAATGTCAAAGGAGAAGTTATTCAAGGCAAAAAGAACCTGGACATGAAACCAGTGAAAAATACTCTTTATGTTAGGGTTAGTTTGGATGCTGTTCATGTTAAAGAGGGGAGATATAAATATTTGATTGTAGCCAGAGATGATTTTTCTGGTTGGACAGAGGCATTGCCTCTTAGAAATTTTAAAGCCAGGAATGTGGCAGATTTTTTGATAAAAAATTGGGTATATAGATATGGAGTGATGAAGTTGGTAACAGTTGATGGAGGTCCTGAATTCGGGACAGAGTTTAGAGAGGCTATATCAAAAGTTGGACCAAAGGTTAGGGTAGCCACTACCTATTATCACAAAGCTGAAGGGATGTTAAAAAGAGGTAATCAGGTTATTAAGGATGCTTTAGTTAAAATGTGTGGATAAAGTGCTGAAAAGTGGAGGCACAATTTACCATTAGTTTTTTTTGCTGACAGAACCACTGCCTAAAGGACAACTTGATATTCACCATAAAAACTAGTTTTTGGACAGAAAGTGGTTTTAACAGTTGATTTAGAGGCTGAATCATATCTTGGAGTAGATTGGGACATGTTCAAAACTAATAAAGTTTAATTATGTGCAAGAATGGTCCAGTTAGAAAAGAAAGAAGAAACTCTAGAAAAGGAATATTTGAAAATGATGAATATTAGGAATCAGTCAGGCAGATATTGGTATAAAAGTTTGGCTCATAAGTTAAGGAAACCTTTGAAAATTGGAGATATGTTCTTAGTGTATAATATGAGTTTGGAAAGTCAGTGGGGAAGAATGTTTGCGGATAGGTGGAATGGACCCTACAGAGTTAGAGAACAGGTGTCTAGAGGTTCATATGTGTTAGAAGAGTTGTATGGAGTTTTTTTGAAGAAGAGGGTAGCCGCTGATAAAGTTAAGCAGTTCTAGCACAGGGGAACAAGGTGTGCCAAAGTCTAACTCTGAAAGGAGGATAAACTATTCTATTATTGTTTAAAGAAGATTCACTCCGCAAGAGAGAATAACCTAAAACTATCTTTAAAATTATCAATCATTATATTTGAGTGTTTCAAATTTTGTGGTGAGGAATTATGTTGAGCTTTATTTATTTATGGTAGAAGTGTTGATAAGGGAACCTTCTAAATTTAAAATTGGAAAGTTTGGGGATAATTGATGGGCTGGCTGCTCTATACACAATTACCCCACAATGTTTGTTACCATAGTTTCCCTATTTCTAGTTGAATCCTGGCTGGGTTTTTGTTATATAGGAAGTCCACTAAGACTATAAACTGGATCAACAGGACATCAAATGATTATGCTTATTCAAAGCTGGATTTGAGGTTTTTTTTCATGTTTTATTCTTGATTTATGAGAATATATTTTTGAATTTTAGTTAGAGTCTTATTTTATGTTCATTTTAAAACTATTAAAATTAAATTTTTCAGAGATAATGATCACTGGTGGTCTCCAATCATTTTTACAAATAGGAGGGAGCTCACCCAGTGATCATTTCTTTTTTTTATAATGTTTTCAAATTTTTCAAAAATCATTCATGTTTATTTTCAAATTCTTTTCTTGTGTATCCCAAATCAAGTTGCACTTGTATGTGGGTATGATTTCATGGGTTCAGCTCATCAAATGGCTGGGGGCATCTTTATATATATTTAATTTTAGTTTTCAAATTTTTGGACATTATTTTATATAAATTTTTAATTTTTAATTTTTAATTACAAATTATATATATATATTTTTTAAAATAAATAAATAAATAAATAACTATTAATTTTTAATTTTAATTATCTTAATAATTTAAATTTTATTTATTTATATATTTTATTACTATTTTTTTAGGGGACAGGGTCTAATGGAGTGCAATATCTGTTGGATTCTATCTAAAGATATGCTGTTAGTCCTCCAAGGCTTTAAACTGGCTAATATTAAAGAATTTTTCAAGACTTTTGGATTTACATTTTTGGATCTGTTAGTCCTTCAAGACTTTAAACTGAATACTTATGAAGAATTTTGAATCCTATGGTATCTGCTAGTCCATCAAGACTTAAAACTGAATATTAAAGAAGAAAATTTCAAAAATTTACAAGCAACACAATCTTTGGTCCACTATGACCTAAAACTGGAAATGAACTATAGGATTTGGTCCTTTAAGATCTTAAACTGGAAGTAACATCAAAATGTCAATCATTGGTCCCCTATGACCTTAAACTGGCAAATTACTTTCACTTTGGTCCACCAAGACTATAAACTCAAAATTTATTAAAAGTTTGGAAATCAAGGATATTAGGAGGGAATGGTAATCAAGAGGGATATTCAATTCAGTAATTCTCAATTTATCACTGGTTTACCAGTACTCAAACTGTTACTCACTCATTTGGACAACTCAGTCATTAATGAAAATAGTGCAACTCACTTTAGACAATGGAGATTTCATTAAATGGATTTATTTAGCATTAAAGAAAGATGGAAATTTTAAATGTTATTGATGAAGATTTTTAAAATTTAAAAAATAAAGATGCTAAAAATGTCTGGATAATTATGATTTATGATAAAAAGTAGCAGTGATTTTAAAAGGATTGGAAAAGTATTTGAATGTTGTGATTCTGAATCATAGAAGAAGGATAGGTTTTGGATTTAGTGGGTCTCTTTGGTAGACTATTTAGGTGGAAGCTTGGAGGACTTTATGGCTAGAATGGAATCAAAGTATTTGGCTCAGGGGGGAGCCCAATGGGAATGGAATCAAAAGTATTTGGATCATTAGGGAGGCCCACTCTCTCATGCTTTGAAGAACAATGGAGACTTGTAGAGGAGAGTCTGAAGGGATTCAAACCTTGCTCTCAGTAGTGGAATCATCACAAGGCAAATACTTTTTATAAAATTTTCTTTTTAAATATGACAATTAAATGATGTTTAAAAAAAAGAATAAAATCAACCAGAAAATAACATTTATTAGCACTAAAACAAATCAAAGTATTAAAATTTTTAAGAAGAGAAGAAAATAAAAACAAATAATCCTTTTGGAATCTTTGAACAGAAGTATCAAACAAATTTGAAATAGTAACCTTCACTTCATAATGTCTTCATGTTGAAGAGGATGAAGAGAAGATGAATATATGAAAAATCAATTATGCAAATTTAAAGAATGAGGACATTCTTCATTGGAGGAAAGATGTGGCAGTCTAAAGTTTAGTATGGCACTTAAGTTTAATATAAAAGGATTTTTTCGGGATAATTTCTGATATTGGAAATCCCAATCTAATTTTAAAATGGTTATATTAAATAAATTGAGTATTAAAAGTGGTTAAAAAGGGTTAATTTTATGAGTCAAGATTTAACAAATTATTAAAAGACAGAAATGAAAGTATAGGTTTAAAAGTGCATGGAAATTAAATTCAGGAGTCTCAAGAGCCTTTGGGAATTTTGGTGGAATTTTCACTATTTTTCTACTATTTTTGATAATTTTCTTAACTTAGATAATTTTTTTACTAGGTGAATAGGGTTGCGCAGGCTACAAAAATAAGAATGAAATATAAAGGAGAATCAGCTCTATCATCTGTAATTTTTCTAGATATTTTTTTGATATTTTAAAGGTCCTAATTGAGTCCAAAAGTCTGTACAGGCTCTGGAGTACTCTGGACAAGCTCCATACAAACTCTGGTGATCTCTGGATGAGCTCTGGATGAGTTCTGGAATGCTCCAGCTAGGGAAAGTAGGGAATGTGACATACTATGAATATAAAGCCATTAGACTTGAAATTAAACATCTAACAGCTTGTATATTAACAATCATCATATAAAAACCAATGACAACAATTCATATTTTAGCAATCATTTATTACTTCACAACAAATTATAAAATTCTAATACCCTTATAAATATAACAATTTTTATATAACATTTATTTAATTCATTCATCATTATAAATAATAAAATATAGGGTACCATTTTAAAGGTCTTATCACCAGGGATCAGATTTTAACAACTGAATCTTATAAAAATAAAAGCTTCATAAAAATATATTATTCAATCATTTATATAAATTTTATAAATACAGCTTCACTGTTGTGTTTTTCAACCTCATTATATAGATCACTGATTCTACATCTTAAAACCGTTAATAACAAATAGTATATTGGTCATTTTATATTAAGTAGAGGTTACAGCTTAGGCAATTTTGAACTCTTTATATACTTAAAGGGACAATGTTTTCTACAGTTTATCCAACTCCCTTGGATTCTACTTACAGCAAGGCAACTGTAAGAGTCTTTCTACACTGTCATCAATAAAGATTTTACTACATGTTCCAGAATTTCATCTTGTAATATCCACAGCACCTGTGCCTGATACACTGCCACTGATTTTGTAGCACCTTGCAGTGACTTTTTTAACCTAATGCACCCCGATGGAGTTTCAAACATAGTCATGGGTCTTGACAACATATCTAACTTGTGCTCATTGTATCCTCCCATTATATAACCTAATCTGTAAAATTCTTGTCCTGAAAAAGATTCCACAAATTATTTTGGTGTTGGAGGTAATCCTGTGTCCTTAAATTTAACCTTGTTCATCTCTTTTAAATCATTAACAATTCTTAACTTTCCATTATGCTTGAAAAGATAAAATACTGGAATTGAGTAAGTAGACATTGACTGTTCTAACAAGCCATACTTTAACATTTCCCTAATTAATTCTGTTTTTTCCTCTCTGATAGCCGCTGGAATAGGAAATTCTTTCTTTTGCCACAGTGCATGAGGTATAACTGGAAGAATATAAGATTTCCCATAAGAGTGCTTCAATAAACCCCTTTCCTCTTCTGAAAATGTGATAGCTTTTTTCCTAAGTACCATAACATGTAAAAATAAATTCTTTTCTTCCTGAGACAACAAATTTTCTTGTCCAAAATTAACCATTTGAATTTTTTCTGAATTTATCTTATTAGTTGGCATAAATTCAGGTGGAAACTTTGTTAAAAGCATGTCATAAGGATTTCTTGATAGCACCAGCCTCTGCAAAGGAGGGTCCAAATACAGCATCAGTACATTTAATGGCTTAACTTTAACAGCTACTGGGTTATAATTTGACTCTTGACAGTGCCAGACTCTTCCTTCATTACTTAATATTAGACCTTTTCTAATATAACTTTGAGTTGTACCTACATCCTGTTTTTGTCTTTTATTTTTAATATAAGCGTAAAAAAATCCAAAATCAAAGAAATAAAAAAGTCTATGCACAATACACTCTATAGTAGTATTACCAAGACACATGTGAAGCCTCACCTTACATATCCCTGCTTGGACTGACTTATCACTATCCAGGCTCCTCTCATCTTGGGAGATAGTAATACATAAGATTCCAGCCCCTAATGAAAAGATTGGCACCTCCCTGGTGGTTTCCCATTCTCTTCATCCTCATAAAACTCTCTTTCCTTCTCTAAACTCACAGATCCAACATAATTAGTCTTCCAGCCACCATCCTTAGGTGCTACTAAGACTTCTGTCACAAGAATACCATTGTCACCCATAATTCTAATTCCTATAGTTTTATTCAAACAATAATCTATTGTCGCTAAATAATTCATTAAAAACAGAATTCCTAAAGCTGGTTTTACTACACCCATAGGAACATAAAAGTGTAGATCTCTTGATGCTCCTGCAACCTGTGTCTTGACATATTCAGCTACCCCTATAACCAGTAACCTACCACCACAATTACATGCAACAGTTCCTTTGCCATTTTTTACTGGTAAACCTAAATCCACAGCATCTTCTGCTGAGACTACATTTATCTGAGAACCAATATCAACCAGCAATCTAATCTGCTTTTCATTAATTTTGACTATTAAATACCTTAATGGTCCTGCATAGTGTGGTACCCTTGGTAATCCCACAACTGGTTGGAATGAATGCTCTGCCATATGATACTTGACACAATCAGTAACTCTTTGCTTCCTACATTTATCCACTATTCCATTTGTTACCTCTGGAAATACTGCTGTTAGAACCCCTAATGGAACTTAAACTGTTCTATTCAAGAATTGCACAAACAAATCTTCAGCAGCATTTGGAAAATCAGAATTTACTGGATGCTGCATTGTCTATTTTGATTGATCTGTCTTTGCACCAGCTTTTGTCCTACCTAGAAGATTCTTTGGAGTATTATTTTTAGCTCCTGAAATTCCTTCTTCTGGTACTGCTCTTGGCTGAACTACCTCTGACTCCTCTAATGGTTGTTCTTTGATAAACTGATCCATATCATAATCCATTCTATTTCCAGATTCATCTTCCATCTCCACATCCTCAAGTGGTACTTGCCTATTTTCCCTCTTAGTATACCCTACTTCCTTAATATCCTCAGGATTTGTGTATTTAGCACCAGCCCTCCTTGTCCTGCTAACAGTTTTGGAGCCATCTTCTTATGCTTTCCTGGAAACATCTCCAACCGCACTGTAGTAAGTGGAACTGAAACCACTCCCTCTTTGACTTTAAAATCCAGTGCTGCACAAGTGACTGCAAAATTAACTGTTTTTGTGTTTTTGTCTGCAGGCTCCTTGCCCTTACTAGTATTTAGTTCCATAGCCTTCTTGTTAATATGATCAATGACTTTAGCTCAAATCCATCAATTCTTATCCATAACAAGCTTTGTGGAATCCTCTAACATCAGAGCTGTACCATCTTCAAAAAAAACCTTGTCTTCTTTATCCTTCTGAAATGCATTACATCTTATTCTCTTCTGGCCTTCTTTATCACAATAATAACACCCCATAGAGGAAACCCACAACAGTTGAGTAGTAAATCTAGGCTTGGGTTTAGCTTCAATATATGTAAGTATGATGTTAAGGCTTATTGAAAAACTGTTACAAGAACATTTCTCTTAAATAGAAATACAAATCCATAAAAATAAAAATAAATAAAAAAGAGGAAGAAAATTTTTCACTATTTTTGTAACTACTTAAGTTTTGGTCCTTTTTTTCCCCTCTATAGTTTTTACTTAGCCCTTTTTTTGAAGCTGCAGGGCCCCTACCAGGCCCAACTTGGGGTAATAAAGGGCTGACAATATGTCAACTTAGTCTTGTTAAAAATTTACAACTTTTATTAAGAAAATTTAAAATTTGGCCCACAGCTTTTACTATCTTTATTTCATGACAAAATGGATATCTTTAACATATTTGTCACTTTTTGTTGCTTTTTTTCTTCCCTTAATACCCCATAATCATATATTTATTTCATTTCATATTTATGAGGCCCATTCTTACCATTTATTCAGAAATAATTATATAAAATCTTTATTTTGGAACAATAGTCACTACATGCTTTGAAATTCAAAAAAAAAATTCTTGCTTGAAAAATTTATGTCTCAAAGAGAAAAATGATGCTGTGTGCTCTCTCTTGACATGACTTTATTTTTATTCTTTATGTTTTATCTAAGCCTAGTAGTGGTATGGCTCCAGCAGAGGGAGAAAAAGTTGATAGTTATGGGCCAGATACCTTTCCTGATGTTGGTGAGCATTCTTATGGAGGTGGTTATTCAGGCCCTCAAGATTCTTCAAGAGCCACAGTGGTCAAGAATGTAGTTTTTTTTGTCTTTTTTTAATTTACAATTTTTTTTCCTTTTTCTTGCTTGTTTTGTTTTTAATTATTTATATGCTTGAAATTTGATTGAAGTCACATGCTGAAAAGATGCAGTGTTATTTCTGTTGCATGACTTTATTTCCATTTCTCTGGTTCAAAATGTCAGATGGACTACAGGAAAGTAAAATTGTGGTGAAACTAAGTAAAAGAAATGTAATACTAACATCACACTGCATCATTTTCAATGAATTCACCAAAATCTTGTTCAATAATCAAGAATAGTCAGATAAAACTTGAGTTGGCATCTTTTATGGTCAATCAAAAAGGAGAAAAAAAGAATGTAGTGTTAAGAAACAGCAGGTCACGTGCTGAACAAAGGCAGCATCTTTTTTGCTCACTTGAAAATATTGCATTGCACTAGTGAATTTGACAAAAATTAATGAGGTCTAGCTGAAAACTTAACTACAGAAATTGAAATAAGGTCACGTGATGGAAAAGACACTGCGTCTTTTCAGCATGTGACTCAATCACAATTCAGGCATAAAAATAATCAAAAAAAAATGTACAAAAAAAATTTGAAAAAGACTATAAATGTGAAAAAATGTCAAGAAACACTTAAAAAAATTCAAAAAAATGTGAAAATCTTCAAAAAAAATTCAAAAAAAAAATCAGAAAAAATTAGAAAATGTCAAAAAAATTCAAAAAATTCAAAAAAATTCAATAAAATCCAAAAAAATCCAGAAAAATTCAAAAAAAAATTAGAAAACTCAAAAAATTCAAAAAAATTGTAAGGAAGCCCAAAAAATTCAAAAAATCAAAAAATCTCTAGAAAGTTAAGAAATAATTAAATTGATTACAGTAAATCAATAAAAAATAAATAAATTGTGAAAAATTCTTGCAAGTTTTAGAAAATTGAAAAATTAAATAAAATTTTATAAAACTTCTTTAAATTTAAGAAATTTTTTAAAGAGATTCAAAAAACAGTCAATAAAATACTGAATTCTTTTTTCATATGAACTTTGGTAAACATTTGTCCTTTTCATTTAAGATTACTTGACTAAAATTTATACTTGATTTTTTACAAGAGGAATTGATATATTGAAAATAAAAATGTTGATATCTGATTCATGTTTTAACCACTCTTACAAAAAAATAAGGGCCACAAGAGTTACTACTGAGGTTACTCTGGGGTTAGACTGAGGGGCAAAAAAAAAACTTGCCTACAGGTTGTCATATATTTTACCCTGTGTATGCTTCTGAGATCCCTGACTAAATAATAGGAACTGTACTGCCTTCCATACCTATTGTAATGACCTGTGCTTGCTATACAATGTTGCAGTCTAAAGTTTAGTAGGGCACTAAATTTTATTAAAAGAGGAGTTTTGGGAGAGGAATATTGATATTGGAAAATTCTATCAAATTTCAAATTGGTTATATTAAAGAAAATAAGTATAAAAAAGGCTTAAAAGGGATAATTTTATGAGTCAAGATTAAACAAGTAATCAATGGTCAGTAAATGCAAGTATAAGTCTATAAGTGCATGTAAAGAAAATTCAGGAGGCTCAAGAACCTTTGGGAATTTTTGTGGAATTTTTACTTTATTTCTACTATTTTTAATAATTTTATAAAGTATTTTTGGTAATTCTTGATTCTTCATAGTTTAATTAACTTTGATAATTTTTACTTGGTGAATAGGGCTGCACAGACAACAAAAATTATCATGTATTATAAAGTAAAAGTAGCTCTATTATCTATAATTTTTCTAGATTTTTTATTGGTATTTTAAGGTTCTAATTGAGTCTGGAAGTCCGTACAAGCTCCAGAATGCTCTGGATGAGCTCTGTACAAACTCCAAGTGATCTCTGGACAAGCTCTGGAATGCTCCAGTTAGGGAAAATAGGGCATGTGAAATACTATGCATGTAAGGCCTGTAGACTTAAAATAGGAAATAAAAAACCTAATAGAGAACAACTTAATAACCAACCTCAACAATCTTTATTATTTACATAACAAATTATAAAATTGTAATACCCTTATAAAATAACACTTTTACATAACATTTTATTAATTTTCCCTCATTATCACATATAATAACTTATAGGGTACCATTTCAAAGGTCTTATCACCAGGGATCTAAATATAACAACTAAATCATATAAAAATTAAAGCTTCATAAAAATATAATATTCAATCATTTAAATAACTTTTCTAAATACAGATTCACTGTTGTGCTTCTCACCCTCATTATAAGAACACTGATTCTACATCTCAACACTGTTAATAAAAAATATTTTATTGGTCATTTCATATAAAGTAGAGTTTTTAGCTTAGTTAATTGTGAACTCTTTATTTACTTAAAGGGACAGAGATTTTATTGGTTCATCCAACTCCCTTGTATTTTGCTTAAAGCAAGGCAACTGTAAGAGTCTTTCTACATTGATGACACCCAACATGGGGCTCCAACTCTCTAGCTTTTAATTGATCTTACTTGGTAATTGGACTATTTTAGCCTGAAAGAGGCTTATTAAACAAACACTTATCTTATTTTTTTAACAGTTTTATCTTATACTTTTGGGATGTCTTCTGCTGCTGGATCTGGTGCTTCTCTTCTTGTCAATGCTTTGGTAAGGATTGTATCTTGGGATGGGTCCAAGTTTAATGGGGAAGAAGTTAAATGGTTTCTAAATTGATATGAATCTGCTGCTGCTTTTTATGGAGCTTCATATTTGGACATGGTGAAGCAGGTTAGGAACTTTATTGGGGATAGAGAGGTGGAACTAGAGGTTATTGAAATGGATGGTTATAAAAGGTGGGACTGGTTGAAATTGTCAAAGGAGATGGTTGATAGATGGGTTATTAGGTATATTATGGTGGACCTTAACAAGATTGTCAGTGATTGGAAAGATAAAGGTGGTGTTTCTAATATAATGGACTTCAAAAGTTTATGAAGGAAGTTTACTGAAGTGGTGGATTATCTGATCCTGATGGAGAAGATTGGCCATAAAAATCAGGCCAAGGATTTGTTTTGGTCAGAATTTAGTAGGGAGATCAGAATGGATTTTTTGAAGAAACTTTCTAGGAAGAACAAGATGAAGGACATGCCAAATAAGGAACAGAAATAACCTGCTTTATAGGTCATCAAAGAACATATTCAGGAATTTTTAAAACTTATGGCTTTGGATCAGTATCAAGAATCCTGCAATCAATATGTTAGAAATATCAGTGAAGTTTTGGCCAAAAATAACAATATTATTGTCAAGGATTAAGAGGATAAGAAGGCTCAGTTAGGTCAGCCTTTTGCTAAAGTAGAAGAGGATTTTGATAATAAAATGGTGGATTATTTAGCTTATTTAACTAAGCAGTTTAAAAAATTTGTTCAAGAGACTCAGAAGGCCAACATAGCCCCTGTGGCTTCATCTTCTACTTCATCATTTTATCAGTCAAGAGGTTATAAGAGAAGGACTTATGGGAATAATGGCAATGGAAACTGGTTCAATAGTGGTAGAAATGGTAATGGTAATGTTGGAAATGTTTATATAGGTTATTATGGCAAACCTAAGGTGTGCTCCTATTTTAATATGAGGGGGAAAAAAGCAGAATATTGTTATTTTATGGACAAGGACTCGCAGGCTGGTAGAGTAAAATTTGATGTAAAGGTTTACAAATTTTCTGATAGATTTTTAATCAAATCCAGTGACAGGACAGCACCTTTGGACTTAGTTAGGAGGATTTTAATGCCTGAAAGGAGAGCCAGATTTGAAGAATTAACTGGTGAAGATGATGAAAATACTAAAGGTGATAAAAAGAATGGTAGTAATGATGGTTGAAAATTAGATAAGGGAAAAGAAAAGGAGGTCAGTAAGACCACTTTTACAACTTCATATGGTGCGTTAGAGTTAGGAACAGTTGCTAGGGTAGATGGCAACTGCATAATTAGAGAATAAAATGTTGATGCTTCTAGAAGAGCAGCTGCTACTAAAGCTAAAAGTAGCATTCAGAGCCAGCTTAGGGATAAACCGGGAAAGGCTGAAATAAAAAACAAGATTGAAAAGAAACCTTACTCTAAGGAAAAAAATTATTGGATGCAGAAGGGGATGGCGAATATGGGGCCTTCTAGTTTTAAAAAATTTGATTTGAATGGTGAGCCTATGCCTGTGGAAGGAGAATATGATTCTGAGGAAGATTTACCAATAGCGTCTCTTCCCAGACCAATTTTTCTAGTCCTACTCTTATGGAAGGGGTAAGGAGAACCAGTGATGGATCTGGATAGGTGAAAGAAGCTGGTGATGGAGCTAGTGTTATGGTAGATGAAAATGTTATTGTGGGGGGTGAAGATGGTAATGTGGGTCCTCAAGAGGTTCCCAGGGCCATGTTTATTAAAACAAAAGTTCAATATGAAATTCCAGTAGTATCTGGTCAAGAAAATGTTATGGAGATGGTTTTGGGTAGAGAGAATCTTTCAGCCTAGATATCCCTAGGACTGAGTATTTATTATGCTTAAAATAAGATAAACTTAAGTAAATTAAGCTTATATCTTAAAAATAAGGTTAAAATAATAATATATATAATTATATTATATATATATATAATTATTATTCTATTATATAACTTATAGTAGTTTAAATAGCTTATCCATAGCCTAATGATACTTATTAAGGTGTTAATGGAGTCATAATATACTTATCTTAAGTGGTATGAAGTAATTATTGACATACATAAGCTTATATGTATACATAAATCTCATATTCAGTGAAATATGCAGTATATTATGTATATTTAGGTATATAAGTGGGTTTTAGCCCCTTAATAGCCTATAAACTTTATTTTTCTGCTTATTTTAGGTCATATGGACAAAATCAGTGGACTCACAATGCCTACAGAAGCATAGACATCTATATCAGGCGCATACACTCAGTTTGGACAACTAAATTTACTTCCTTGGATGGTTATTCACGGATTTATGGGTTGGAAGGTCATTTCTGGGTTAATGTGGATGCTTGGGGATGTTATTGGGGGCTTGGAAATTTTATTTGTTTCCTTTATATGCTTTTGGTTTCATTAAATCTCCTTTTGATTGTTTATTTTATCTGTTTCTTTATGGTATCCGCTTTTATCTGGATTTTCTATTTGTGGTATAGATCTGTGTTATCATTAATAGTGATGGAGGGTCCTTACTGGAGGTCTGGGTGGTGAATCTTCTTGAAGTGGACGCCATGGGGAGGTGAGGGGCCCTCACAGTTCTGTAATTGCTGGGGATAGCAGTGACATCATCTGGATTGAAGGTCTGTGCACTCCAGTGGATTTGGGTATAAGTAAGGAGGGATTTTGACGGTTATTTATCAATCATTCAATTACAACAATTCAAATAAACACTACTATACAATTATTAGCATTCAGAAATATATTTTAAAGCCATTATAAATTGATATTATCTTTATATAAGCTATAACTATATTTTATTCATCTATTTTCCACCACTAGCACGCATTTAAATCCAAGTATTGTGAGTTTTATTTGAGTATAACTATTTTTTTAGTCTTCCCCTGAGGTTTAATCACTAAATAATTTATCAATAAGTAGTAGGACCATAAATAAACACTATTATATCATACTTATATACTAGACTATACTGACAGAATCAACTCCAGATTCCTTTATCTTTAGGGAAATTATATACAATTAGTCAGGCCCTTGAAGAAAAGCAGAAGAAGCATCTGACAAGGAGAAGAGTATCTGTTGGAGAGGTGGAATATATATGTGAAAATGCAGAAAATTTTGGAGAGAAGGTGAAAACTCATTTTTCTGCTCCTCTAGAGTATTTAATGGTGATTTTAAATGGCAAAGAGGTAAAGGCCCTGGTAGATTCTGGGGAACAAATTAATTTAATTTCTTTAGAGCAAGAAACTATAATAGGCTTTCTAATTAAAACTGGTACTGGTGTTATCTAAAGAAGCATAGGTGGACATGCTACTGAACCTATGGGTACAGCAGAGAATTTCAAGTTATGTATTGATATATCAATTGGAAGAGCGCACTTTTATGTGGCCAGAATATTAGTAAAACTGGTTCTTGGTGGGCCCTTTTTGATGGACTTTTAAGCTAGGATAGGTTATCAGAGTGGTATTGGAATCGTTTTAGAGATTACTGGTGACAATATGAGAAGGCTTAATTTAGATTTATCCCCTCCAGGAGATGATGGTTGGGAAACAAGGCCTGGTCTTACCTCTATGTGTCAGTGTTGCAGTTGCACCAAGAAGAGGAAAGTTAAAAGGTCAGATTCTAGTGAATTTATTGATAAAGATAAGTATGAAGACACTCATTATTTGGGGTAGTAAGGGCTGATTGCTCTAATTTTGAAATCTCTCCTCAAGGAGAGATCCTGGATTGCAATAGGTCAGCTCACTTGGAGATAATTCAAGTTGATTCTCAATTATTTTCTGTTAATATTTCATTGGAATGTCATTATGTGACGTATTTTTCTATATTTTTATTATCATTATCAAATTATTTTATAAAATTTAAAAATGGTTCAAAGGGAAAGATGGGATGTATTATGTTGGATAAAAATTGGAAAGTGAATTTGGTTAATTATGGCAATATTAGTGGTGGATTATTTTATGGCCTCCAGCATGAGGATAAATTTCAATTATCACATCAAAATCAACAAAAGAATCTTAGTATAATTAATTCACAAAAAAATAATATTTGTGATTATTCTATTTCTTACCTCCAGCAAGAGGTTAAACTGCCAACTTTATTTACTGGTGATTTTATGGTGGAAAATGAAGGGGAAAAAGGTGCTGGAAAAATATATGATAAGTTAGACAAAGGAAAAGGGGGTGGTAATGATAATAATGAAAATATTAAAAAAAAATTATGTTTCAACTTACTCTATTTCTGATTCTGGTTCTGAAGCTGAAGAGAACTGTTATGAAGAAATATATAATGGAAAAACTATAATGAATCAAGTATCTTAAGTAAAAGTGGATGTTGGTGTGGCAAAATATAGAAAGGTAGCAAATAAAATTAGGCCAATTAATGAAACTCTTCCACCTAAATTATATCCGCCTTTGAGGAGAACAAATTTATTAAGAGATCCATATGACTGTCCTTTAGTCAAGAACCTGCCTTAATTTTCTGAAACTTCTAGGATCACTGTCAAGAGATAAGAGGTTGTTAATTTTAGACCTGAAGGATGGCTGTGAGGTGAAGAAAAAAGGTTGTTGTTGGATGTAATGGTTAAGAGGGAAAAGGCCATTACAATTATAGAAGAGGAGATAGGTGTGTTAAAGTATTCTTATGGGGAGCCCTACAAGATTCCAGTTGTTTGCAGGAACCATGGCAACAGAAGCATATTCCAATACCTGCCGCTTTAAAAGAAGATTTTATTGAAGTCATTAGAGAAAGAATTTTAACTGGATTATACAAACAATCATCATCAAGTTATTCAAGTCCAGTATTCTGTATTAAAAACCTAATGGAAAGATTAGGGTAGTTCAAGATTTAAGAGAACTAAATAGGGTTATGATAAAAGATGCAGGAATACCACCTAGAATGGAGGAATTTGTAGAAATCTTTGCAGGGAAAGTGTGCTATGGTTTGGGTAATATAATGGGGAGAAATGACAAAAGAGAGTTGCATCTTGTCTCAAGGCCTCTCACAAATTTTGATACACCACTTGTACAATTACAGCTAACAAGATTGCCTCAAGGAGCAACAAATTCAGTTTCAGTTTATCAAGCTCAGATGGCTTGGATTCTACACTACAAAATTCCACAATATGCTGGTATATTTATTGATTATGGTGGAATAAAAGGACCTTCAACATATTATGGTAATGAAGTTTGAATGAGAATGCAGGGATAGAAATATTTATCTGGGAATATGCAGTTGTTTTAGAGAGGATTTTTTTTAGGATTGAAGAGGCTGGTTTAACTATTTAAGGTTCCAAATTCTCTTGTTGTGCTCCAGCTTTGTAGATTTTAGGTCATGTGGTATTTAGAAAGGGTAGGATAATGTTGAAGAAGAAAGTAAATAAAATTAAGTCCTGGCCAAGACACAAGAATACAACTGAATTCAGAGGGTTTTTAGGCATGTGTGTGTATGTTAGAATGTTTATCTAGGACTTTTCTTCATTGGCTTCTCCTTTGAGATGGTTGACTAGGAAGGATGCTGAATGGGAGTGGAATTAAGAGTGTGAAGAGGCTTTTGTTATGTTAAAGAAGGTATTTGGGGAAGATATTATCCTGCACAAGTTAAGTTGTGGGAAAGATGCAGGCTGTATTTATTTAGCAGTGGATTCAAGTCAAATTGCTGCTGTGTTGGTTCTGTCTCAAATGGATAAAGCTGGTTATATTAGACCAGTCAGGTATGTGTCTTTAGTATTTACTGAGGTGGAATCATGATATTCTCAACCTAAATTGGAGCTTTGTGGTGTGGATAAAGTCTTAAAGAAACTTCAAAATATCTCTTGGGGAGAACACTTTGAATTAAAAGTCAATGCTAAATCTTTAATTCAAATGATCAATTCCCCTAGTTTACCAGGTGCTCCAACAATTAGATTGATAGCTTTTATTCAGAATTTTTCTTTCAATTTATTTCACAAGTCTGGAAAGATCTTTACTATGCCCAATGGATAATCAAGAAGACCACCTACTGAAGAGGATTCTGACTCAGAGGAAGTTTATGAAGATATACCTGCAATTAAGGCCAGTACAAAAGGTTTTGAAGACTTTCCTTACCTCCCCCATGAGTTTAAACTGGAAGGATTAATATGTGTAGATAATCAACAGGAAAGTTACCTCCACCATGAGAATAAAAAGGAAATTAATAAAAATATGATAAATTATTTGCTTGAGTAGTTTGATGATGGTGTAGATATATTTGGTAAAAAAGAGGCTGGAGATGTTGTGTATATGGATGAGGATGGTGAAATTGTTTGATATAGTGAAAATTTGGTGAATGGTGTATATTTTGGAGTTTTAGAAAATTTGGTCAAAGGGATTTTGGGTGTTAATAAAAATTTGGTAAAAAGGAGGTTGGATGAAGATGATGATGATGATGCTGAAAATTGTAAAAAGGGAAAAGAAGACCTTGGGGCTGACAAAAGGTTGGAAGGTTTAAAAATGAAAAATTTAAAATCTCTAATGATAAAAAGTCAAAGTCTAGAATTTAAATTAGTGGCTCATTTATTTGCAGGTGATCTAGGGGATAGGGAAGTGCCCATAGATATAATATTAATGTATTTTCAAGATGATTTCTGGGGACAGACAAGATTTTACTATAAAATGGTTAAATACTTATTAATGTTAGAAAGGCCAGAAAAAATGTGATAATGATGAATGGGTGGCTATCAAAAGGAGTTCACCAGCATCTTATCTCTTCAGAAGAAGATTAATGAGGAGGAGGTATCCAAATCCTCAAGTAGTTTTTACTCAAAAGAAAGGGAAAGAATTGGTTATGAAATCACTGCATGAAGATCTTGAGCATAGAGGAGTTGGTGAAACTTATAGATAAATTTCTGATAGATTTTGGTGGCCAGGAATGAAGGTAACTGTTGAAAAATGGGTTCAGTCATGTGAAGAATGTCAAAGGAAAAGTTATTTATGCCAAAGGAACCTGGACATGCAACTGGTGAAAATCCTTTTTTTGTTAGGGTTAGTTAAGATGCTTTTCATATTAAGGATTGAAAATATTAATATTTGATTGTATCCATAGATGATTTATCTGGATGGGTAGAGGAAGTGTCTCTTATTAATGCTAATGCCAGGAATGTGGCAGATTTTTTTACTGAAAAATTGGGTATATAGGTATGGAGTGATGAAGTTGGTGACAGTTGATGGAGGTCCTGAATTTGGGACAGAATTTAGAGAGGCTATATCAAAAGTTGGATCAAAAATTAGGATCGCTACCCCGTATTATCCTGAAGCTGAAGGAATGGTAGAAAGAGGGCATCAAGTTATCAAGGATGCTTTATTTAAAATTTGTGGAGCAAGTCCTGAAAAGTGGAGGCACTATTTACCATTAGTTGTATTTTCTGTCAGAATCACTACCAAAAATACAACTGGTCATTCACCATAAAAACTAGTTTTTGGACAGAAAGCAGTTTTACAAGTTGATTTAGAGGCTGAATCTTATCTTGGAGTAGACTGGGAGACATTCAAAACTACTGAAGAATTATTATGAGTAAGAATGGTTCAGTTAGGAAAGAAAGAAGAAACTCTAGAAAAGGCATATTTGAAAATGATCAATATTATTATAAATCAGTCAGGAAGATATTGGGATAAAAGTTTGGCTCATAGGTTAAGGAAACCTTTGAAAATTGGAGATATGTTCTTAGTGAATTATATGAGTATGGAAATTCAGTGGGGAAGTATGTTAGCAGATAGGTGGAATGGACCATACAGAGTTAGAGAAAAGGTATCTGGAGGTTCATATGTGTTAGAAGAGTTGGATAAATTTGTTTTGAAGAAGAGGTTAAATTCTGATAAAGTCAAGTGGTTCTATCCTAGGGGCACTAGGTGTGCCAAAGTCTAACTCTGAAATGAGGATAAATTACCAACTATCATTTTAAGAAGACTCCTATGAAATGAGGATAAACTACTTTATTATTGTTTAAAGAAGATTTACTCCATAAGAGAGTTTTAACTAAAAACTATCATTAAAATTAACAGTCATTAAATTTGAATGTCTTAAACTTTATGGTGAAGAATTTTGTTGGAATGTAATTATTTTTGGTAGAAGTGTTCACAGGGAAACCTTCTAAATTTAATATTGGCAAGTTTGGGGATAATTGATGGGCTGGCTGCTCTATACATGATTACCCCACAATTTTTATTACCATACTTTCCCTGTTTCAAGTTGAATCCTGGATTTTCTTTGTTATATAGGAAGTCCACTAGGACTATAAACTGGATCATCACAATGTCAATTGATTATGCTCATTCAAAGCTGGATCCAAGAATTTTTTTGTGTTTTATTTTTGATTTATGAAATTTATTTTTGAATTTTTTTAATGTTAGAATTTTATTTTATTTTAATTTTAAAATTATTAAAAGTAATTTGTTCAGAAATAATGATCACTGGTGGTCTCCAATCATTTTTAAAAATTGGAGGGGGCCCACCCAGTGATCATTTCTATTTTTTTTATTATGTCTTTCAAATTTTTTAAAAAAATTTCTTTTATTTTTGTTTTCAATTTCTTTTCTTGTGCATCCCACATCAAGTTATACTTGGATGTGGGTATGATTTCAGGGGTATGGCTCATCAAATGGCTGGGGGACATCTTTTATATATATTTAGTTTTAATTTCAAAATCTCATAACATCTTTAAAAAATTATTTTAATTTAATTTAAATTTTCTAATTTATAATTAAATATTTTCTATCTCTAAATTATTTCTACTTTAAAATTTAAAAATAAAAAAATAAAAAAAATAAAAAAGTAGTATATGTTAGATTTTATGTTAAATAATTAATTAAGATTAATAAAGATGCAAAGATGGGCCAATGAAATAATGAATGTAATAGAATAAAAATAATTTAATAATAAGATTAATGAGGGGACAAAGGCCCAATGGAGTGATGATGTTGATGATGAGCCAGAGGCAATGGTACAACAGCAGAGTTGACTTGATAATGATTATGGGACAATGGCCTGTTTTGATTTGGTGCCAGGACAAAGGCCAGTCTTGATGAGGATGTGGAGGTAAATGTCCATCTTGGTGGTGATGGCATGGGGACGAGGCCCATCTTAACAATGGTGCTGGGACAATGGCCAGACTTGGATGGTTTAGTAAAGCGGGCAAAGGTGCATTGGATCTTAGGTCTTATAATGATTGGTGAGCAACAAAAGATAATTTCAATTACTAATAAAAGAAATATAATCAGGGGTATCAATGTTGACCGATCCACAATTAAATTATTTGTGGATAAAAATCATTATACCCCAATTATCTTCTGGAATTATTTTTGCTAATAATTGGGTTATTAGACCTTTTAAGTGTCAATGTTCACCTCTATCTGAAATTTTTATCCTCAATTTTTCATAACCACATATTGGAAAACTTTCTGGATGTGCCAGCCTCCCTAACTTTCGGCGCACTCCCATCCTGTCTATTCATTTCCGTTCAAAACCCATCCCCATCTCATCTGTTTTTTTCTTCTCCTTTTCATCTTCAAATATCTCAACATGCCTTGTCATCATAGATCTTCTCAAAGACAGCCTTCCCCCAGTTGTTCATCAAATCCTATTACTCCCTCTTTCCCCAGCTCAGCTGAGAAATCAAGGAATTTTCAGCTAAAAAAATATGATCATCTCATACTTATCAACTGGCTAAAAATAAGAACTAATTATGATTCTTGTTTTGGTACTGAGAATGCAACTAAAGTAGGATGGCACCCTGCATCAAAAGTCAATTTCTATCTTCTAATGGACAATGAATTATGAAATAAGACAAAGGGAAGGATTGATATTTTTCCTAAAAAGATGTCTGAACATTTCAAGCATTACCAAGGAAAATACAAGAAGGCAAAGACACTTTCATTTTCTACTGGTTTTGGTATTACCAACATCAATATCAGTATGGGCATATAATTTATAGATTATAAACTCAAATCTCTATGTCCATACTTTTAAGAGATGGATGCTATTTATGGAGAGAGAGCTGATGTTAATCCAGCAAACATGTTGTATGGTGAAGATGCTATCTCCAAACATGATGTTGAAACAAATCTTTTCACATCCTCTTCCTCCACTCAAGCCTCCCCTGTTCTAAATTCAACAAATCTAGATAGATTTCAAATAGATCCTTATGGTCATATAAACCAATGTGATCCCACTCCAGTAAGCTTTTATTTCTTTTCTGGTAGCTCTATTTTTTTTATTTCTAAAAAGGCTAATGAACAAACCCAGGTTCCTCAAGCAAGTGAGTCTGAAGCTAGAATCAATGATGAAGAGTAATATTTTACCTCCAAAAAAAGCAAGACCATCAACAACTTTTAATTTCAACAGTCATAGAAAGAAAAAAAGAGATAGTTTTTCCCAAGCTCCTTTTTCTTCCATTGATGATTTTCTGGAGAAATGTGAATCTGGTAAGTTATAGCATACCTCTTAATAATTAAGTGAGCTTTTATTTTATTTTTTAATACTACTTTTCACTCTAGGTAAAGTTGAAGTTGAAAGAGATACTCTCAACTTTCAAAAGAAACAATACAAGATCTCTTTACAAAGGGATGATAGGGCACAAAACTTGGAGGAGAACTGATTTGAGCTTTCTTTACACAGGGATTGGAGGGTACAAGACTTGGAGGAGAAGAATTTCAAGATTTATTTAAAGAGGGATGAGAGGGCACATGACTTGGAGGTGAAGAAATTTGAGATAAAGAAAGGGGAGAAGGCTCTTGAGTAGAATTTCCTATTGGATCAAATGAAACTCATGTATCAACTTGAAGATAGTTCAAAAAAGAAAGATTTCTTGAGAGAATGTGTTAAAGCTATTATATCTATTGAGGAAATAGAAAGCTTAATTAAAATTTTTGATAACTGTTTTTTTTAATTTTGTTTACAAAGTTTTATTGATGGAATGCATTAAAGCTAATAATCAATCATTGGCACACGCTCCTCACTGAGATTTGAAACATTTTATTGCAAAATTTTAGATTATTTGTTTGTTTGGTTAAAATAATTTTGTTTTATTTCTTTTTGGTGATAATTTCATAATTGCTGACTTTTTAAAGGTCTTGATTCTAGATGATTTTTTTTTGCGTAAATTTGAAAAACTCATACAAAATCATTAAATTTACTTTTCTAAATACAGCTAAACCTACAAAACTCTATATCTGTTTTAAAAAATTGGCAATACCCTCCCCTGAATTTTATTGAAACAAGGGGTGGGTATCACCAAAATTTTTCTAAGTCATCAATTTCACATGTCAGATTTAAAAATTTGGCAATACCCTCCCCTGAATTTCATTGAAGTAAGGGGTGAAAATCACCAAAATTTAATATAATTCTATAAATTAATAAATAAATAAAAAAGATATCTCAAATATACTAGTTTTAAAGTAATGAAAATTCCTCAAGCCAAAATGTGGACCAAGTCTAGAACCTATGTTTGGGACTTTCCAAAGGTATAGGCAAGATGAACCTCATGAAAAAAAGTAATGTTATCATGATTACTTTTTATACTACACAAGATTGTTGGCCCATTACTTTAGTTTAGTAAATTGAAATATCAGATTTCATTATTAAAATTTTTTGAAAGAATAAAAAATATTTGATGACTTTACTAATCCCCATACTTTTTAGATTGCCTTAAAGTTTTATTAAATTTATAAATTTTACCTTCTTTTTTTACCTTTTTTATTCATTGAATTATTTTTTGGCTAATTTGGAAGGAGCAGCCAAAATGAGTAAAGTTGTGACAAGATTCCAAATCAGGGGAAGCTTTTGTTGTTTGGTAATTATCCTTAGAAGAGTTCCAAGTAGTTTTGATGATATCAGTTCCCAATCCAAAATCGATTATACTTTTCACCACGGGAAATCTGGGGGTGAACTGCTAGCAGTTCCCTCTATTTGAAAATATCAGGAATTTGTCAGGAAACTGTTGGGAAACCATCCTGAAACTGTCAGAAATATGTTTTTAAATCTGATGAAAAAACATTGAAAAAATAAACTGTCACAGATTAAATTCAGAACAATCCCTCCTTGAGCAGAGCTTAGGAACCACATTGAACATCAGTTAATCTCAGGTTTGGCAAAAGGTTGAACAACATCACTTAGCATACCTTAATATTCAAATATTAAACTTGAATATATGTTGCGTGTATGATATAGATGCATATGCATTTGAATTTGCATGGTGGATACTTATTGCATGTTAAAAATTGATGTGAAATGCCTATCTAAAGTGTATGCATAATGACTATGAAGAATAAATATGCATAAAAATATGCATAAAAAATATGCATATTGAATATGCATTAAAAATATGCATATTGAATATGAAAAAAAGGTGCATATATGTATATGAATAAAATATATTAATATGCATATAAATCTGTATAATGAATATGCATATGCATATCCATAAATATGCATAATGATCGAAAAATGCAAAAAAATGATGCTTAACGAGTATATTTTATGCATAAATAGAAATATGCAATATGAATTCATATTGCATACAGATAACACTGGCAAATCAACTTGACCAAAACTCATACTAAATTTTCATTCTGGACTAAAGGTGTGAGGGAAGGAAGAAAAACAGTCCGACGTTAGAAAAATGCTACATGCACTCATTTTGTAGCAGAGCAAATGAGAAGTGCTGAATTATGGTTGGTGCCCATAATTTAGTATGATATCATAATTTTATTTGATTGTTTTCAATATTGAAAAGACTTTAGGTCGGTTGATATGGATCTAGCTGCGCCAGGGTCTAATCTAACTATTTTAACAATTTCTTAATAATTAATGGGTTTTAATACAAAAAAAGGTTGTATTTTTTGTGGGATATTGGATATGATAAGGTCTTTTGTAAAAAAAACTTATATTGTTCAAAAATATTCCTGAATCAGATGTGGGATAATCACTACAAAAAATTGTAGTACTGTGGGCAATAAAATATATGCACAAGCAGTAAAGAAAGGACTGAGTGAACCCTTTTTGTGCAGTAGGAATCATTAGAGTGGAATTGTGGATGAAAAATATAATTCATTATTACCATTTTATTTAATCAAAAAATTTATAATATTAAAAAGAACTATTGATTAATTGGTATTTGACCTTTGTGCCTCACTCATATTTATCATTTGATTGATTTTTTGTCACCATTATGTTATTAATATTATAAGTATAGCAAAAAATTGTGTGCCCAACGCATACCAGGTGATGTTACACTTTTTATAATATTATTAAATAAAGGTAAAAAAATATGAAAATGATTTGTTTTACAAAAAATAAATTGATATCCAAAAGCAATATGAGGGATAAAAAGGTAAAATTAAAGGGATCAAATATGAAATAAAAAATTAAAGTAAAATTCCTGCCATCAAGAGCAAGTAGACATGATGGGGTGAACGCCCACCAGTGGCACTAAACTTGGACTATAATTTCTTTTTTGTAAAAATAAAAAAAAATCCACTTGAGCTTTACCAAAACTTCAGGATGACAATTTTTCCATATCAAACAACTTCTAGTGCAATTATTGAAGAAAAATTTATTTTCATTGCAATAGAGAGAATTGATCACATCAGACTGCATGTGACAAAAAGTGTCCAGCACAAGTTCAGCCGAACTTGTGCTGGACGCTTTTATGATGTAGAGTAGCTAGGGTGGAATTTTTTTTCAGTTCATCTGGTATTTCTTATAAACATGTCCACTGGTATTTGATCTTTGTGCCTCACTCATATTTATCATTTGATTGATTTTTTGTCACCTTTATGTTATTAATATTATAAGTATAGCAAAAACTTGTGTGCCCAACGCATACTGGGTGATGTTACAACTTTTATAATATTATTAAATAAAGGTAAAAAAATATGAAAATGATTTGTTTTACGAAAAATAAATTGATATACAAAAGCAATATGAGGAATAAAAAGGTAAAATTAAAGGAAGCAAATATGAAATAAAAAATTAAAATAAAATTACTGCCATCAAGAGCAAGTAGACATGTTGGGGTGAATGCTCACCAGTGGCACTAAACTTGGACTATAATTGCTTTTTTGAAAAACAAAAAAGTGCCAATCCGAGGTTTAACAAAACTTCAGCAGAACCATTTAGCCATATCAAACAACTTCTAGTGCAATGATTGAGAGAGAATCGATCACACCAGACTGCATGTGACCAAAAGTGTCCTGCACAAGTTTGGCCAAACTTGTGCTGGACACATTTATGGCGGAGAGTAGCTAGGGTAGAATTTTTCTTCAGTTAATCTGGTATTTCTTATAAACATGTCCATTGGTACTTGATCTTTGTGCCTCACTCATATATATCATTTTATTAATTTATTGTCACCATTATATTATTAATATTATAAGTATAGAAAAAACTCATGTGCCAAATGCATACCAGGTGATGTTACACCTTTTATAATATTATTAAATAAAAGTAAAAAAATATGAAAATGATTAGCTTTACAATAATTTAAATAGATATTAAAAAAAAAAGAGAATTAAAAAAGTAAAATTAATCTCAAAGAGATCAATTATGAAAAACAAAATACTAGTAAAATTCTTGCTCTCAAGAGCCAGTAGAAGTTTTGAAACAAATGGGAGCCATCAGGGCTAAATTTTAATAAGTGACCTTTTTTTTAAAAGATAAAAAATGATACACCTGAGGTTGGGAAGAACAACAGGTGGATGATTCAGCTAAACAAAACTACTTGTAGTGAAGTTTAATAAAAAAATGTTTTTTGTTGCCATAGAGAGAATTGATCCCATCTGACTGCACATGACCAAAAGTGTCCAGCACAAGTTCAGCCGAACTTGTGCTGGACACTTTTATGATGGAGAGTAGCTTTGGTGAAAATTTTCTTCAGTTCCTTCATCTTGTATTCCTGATAAACATGTCTACTGGTATTTGATCAGTCTGTATCTTTCATATTGATCATCCGATTAATATTTTATCACCATTATATTATTAATGTTATTAGTATAGCAAAAACTTGTGTGCCAAATGCATACCATGTGAAGTTATACCTTCAATAATGTTTTAAAATAGACGTAAATAAATATGGAAAGGATTAGTTTTACAAAAATTAAATAGAAATTTAAAAATAAAAAGATGAATAAAAAAGTAAAATAAAAGTCAAAGAGTTCAAATATGAAAAAAATACTAGTAAAATTCCTACTATCAAGAGCCAGTAGAGGTGTTAAAGCAAATGGGAGCCATCAGGGTTTAATTGTAATAAGTGACCTTTTCTTTAAAGATAAAAAATTATACACCCGATATTGGGCAGAACAGCATGTGGATGATTCAGCTAAACCAAACTACTTCTAGTGAAATTTGATAAAAAAAATTTTTTGTTGCCATACAGAGAATTGATCCCATCTGACTGCACATGACCAAAAGTGTCCAGCACAAGTTCGGCCGAACTTGTGCTGGACACTTCTATGATGGAGAGTGGCTGGGGTAGAATTTTTAATCAGTTTATCTGGTATTTCTTACAAACATGTCTACTGGTATTTTATCTTTGTGCCTCACTCATACATATTGTTTGATTAATTTTTTGTCTTAATTATATTATTAATTATATAAGTATAGCAAAAAATTGTATGCCAAATGCATACTGAGTGATGTTACACCTTTTATAATATTATTAAATAAATGTATAAAAATATGAAAATAATTTATTTTAAAAATTATTAATTGATATCCAAAAGAAATATGAGGAATTAAAAATTAAATTAAAGGGATCAAATATGAAAAAAGAAATCCAAGTAATATTCCTAATATCAAAGGCCAGTAGAGATAATGAAGCAATTGAGAGCCATCAGGGATAAATTACAATAAATTGACTGTTTTTTAAAGATCAAAAATTGTGTACCTGTGGTTTGGATGAACTCTAGGTGGAAAATCCAGCTATATCAAACTACATCTAGTGAATTTTTTTATCAAATAATTTTTTTCATTGCCATAGAGAGAATTGATCCCATCTGACTGCACCTGACCAAAAGTGTCCAGCACAAGTTTTTCCAAACTTGTGCCGGACACTTTTTTCATGGTGAGTATCTAGGGTGCAAGTCTTCTTCAGTGCAACTGGTATTTTTTTAAAACATGTCCACTGGTATTTGATCTTTGTGTGTTATTCTTATTTTATTATGTGATTAATTTTTTGTCACTAGAATATTATTAATTTTATTAGTATATAAAAAACTTGTGCACTGAATGCATGCCATGTTATATTACACCTTTTATAATATTATTGAAAAATGTTAAAAAAATATGAAAATGATTTTTTTTCCAATATTATAAATTAATATCCAAATGTAACATGAGTGATAAAAAAGTAAAGTAAAAGAGTTTAAATATGAAAAAGAAAAATTCAAGGAAAATTCCTGCCTTCAAGTGCCAGTAGAGGTGTTGAAACAAATGGGTGCCATCAGGGCTAAATTTGATAAAATTTAATTTTTTTTAAAGATAAAAAATTTCTCACCTGATGTTTGGAAAAACTCAAGGTGGATAATTCAGCCATACCAAACTAATTCTAATGTAATTATTTAGCATTTTTTTAAATTTAATTTCCACAGAGAGAATTGATCCCATCTGACTGCACCTGAACAAAAGTGTCCAGCACAAGTTCGGCCGAACTTGTGCTGGACACTTTTATGATGGAGAGTAGCTAGGGTGGAAGTGTTTCTCAGTACATCAGTTTTTTGTTTTTCACATTTCTATTGGTTTTTTAACTTTTTTTTATCATTCATATTTATCTTATAGTTAATTTTTTGTCACCATATATATAATTAATGTTTCTAGTATAGCAAAAACCTGCATGCCAAATGCAAAATTGGTGATGTTGCACCTTTAATAATATTATTATATAAAGTTAAAAAAATATGAATATGTTTAGTTTTTAAAAAAATAAATTGATATTTAAAATTTAAAAGAGTAATAGAAAAGTAAAATGAAAATAAATGGGATCAAATATGAAATAAAAAATACAAGTAAAATTTTACTATCAAGAGCCAGAAGTGGTGTTTGGACAGTTGGGGACCCCTAGGTCAAGACTTGGTCTAAACTTACTTTTATGTATAGCTAACAAATTTTGAGCTGAGGTTTGGACAGACTTCCAGGGGACAATTTTACAATATTAAACATTCTTTACTTCAATAATTGAGTGAAATATCATTTTCATTGCCATAGAGAGAATTTATCTCATATGACTTCATGCAACCAAAAGTGTCCAGCACAAGTTCGGCCGAACTTGTGCTGGACACTTTTATAATTGAGAGTAGGCATACAGAAAATCTTCTTAAACTCAAAAGGGATTTCTTATAAACATATACACTGGTATTTGATCTTTCTGTGTCATTTAAATTTACCATTTGATTAATTTTTTGTCATCATTATATTATTAACGTTATTACTATAGTAATAACTTGTGTGAAAAATGCATACCAGGTGGTGTTCCACCTTTAATCATATATTATTAAATAAAGGTATAAGAGTATGAAAATTATTTTTTTAATAATTAAAAATTGATATCCAAAGCAATATGAGCAATAAAAAAGTAAAATAAAAGGGATAAAATAAGAAAAAAAATCTAAGGAAAATTCCCACTATCAATAACAAGTAGAGGTGTTAAATCAAATGTGCACCACCAGTGCTAAGCTTGGACTATATTTTCTTTTTTGTTAAACCAAAGAAAGTGTCCTGATGAGTTTTGAAAAATCATCAGGAGGACATTTTGGCAATATCAAACTACTTATTGTGCAGTGATTGAGAAAAATGTCATTTTCATTTCCATAGAGTAAATTTATCCCATCTGACTGCATGCAACCAAAAGTGTCCAGCACAAGTTTGGCCGAACTTATGCTGGACACTTTTATGATGGTGAGTATCTAGGGTTCAGGTCTTCTTCAGTTCATCAGGTATTCCTTATAAACAAATCCACTTGTATATGATCTTTCTGTGTCACTCATATTTATCATTTGATTCATTGTTTTTCACCATTATACTATTAATGTTATTAGTATTGAAAAAAATTATAAGCCAAATGCATACTGGGAGATGCTACATCTTTAATAATCTTATTAAATAAAAGTAAAAAAAATATGAAAAGTATTAGTTTTACAATAAATAAATTGATATTTGAAATCAAAAAGAGAAATAAAAAAGTAAAATAAAAGTGATTAAATATGAAATTAAACATTCAAATAAAATTTCTGCCATCAAAGAAAATTTGAGTTTTCAGACCAAAATTGCACCACCAGTTATAGATTTGGAATATATTTTCATTTTTTTTAAATTAATAAAAGTGTCCACCTGAGGTTTTCAAAAAAATCAGGAGGATAGTATAGCAGTATAAAACTACTTCTTGTGCAATGATTGAGCAAAAATTCATTTTAACTTCCATTGAGTAAATTTATCCCATCTGACTGCATGCAACCAAAAGTGTCCAGCACAAGCTCAGCTGAACTTGTGCTGGACACTTTTATGATGGAGAGTAGCTAGGGTGCTAGTCTTCTTCAGTTAATCTTATATTCATTTTAAAAATGTCTATGGGTATTTGATCTTTCTGTGTCATCCATATTTATTATTTGATTATTTTTTAGTCACCATTATATTATTAATGTTTTTAGTATAGAAAAAACATGTTTACTGAATGTACACTGTGTGATTTTACAACTTTAATAATATTATATAATAACTTAGGTTTGGACAAACTTCTGGGGGACAATTTGTCCATATAAAACTACTTTCAGTGCAATGACGGAGTGATCATTCAGTCTCATTTCCATAAAAATAATTGGTTGCATCTGATGGCATGCAACCAAAATTGTCCAGCACAAGTTTGGCCAAACTTGTGCTGGACACTTTTATCATGGAGAGTAGCCAGGGTGCAAGTCATTTTAAATCATCTGGAATTTCTTATAAACATGTCCACTGTTATTAAATCTTTGTGCCTCACTCATATTTATCAATTGATTAATTTCTTGTCACTATTATATTATTAATATTATCAGTATAGCAAAAACTTGTATGCCAAATGAATACTGGGTGATGTTACACCTTTTATAATATTATTAAATAAAGGTAAAAAAATATTAAAATGATTTATTTTACATAAAATAAACTTCTATCCAAAAGCAATATGAGAGGAATAAAGTAAAATAAAAGAAATCAAAGATGAAAATTAAAATCCAAGTTAAATTCCTGCCATAAACAGAAAAAAGAGATGTTGAATCAAAATAGCACTAACAGGGTTAAACTTGGACTAAATTTTCTTTTTTGTAAAAATAAAAAAAAAACCCACTTGAGCTTTACCAAAACTTCAGCATGAAAATTTTGCCATATCAAACTACTTCTAGTGTAATTTTTTATCAAAAATTTATCTTCATTTCCATAGAGAGAATTTCTCCCATCTGACTGCACCTGACCATAAGTGTCCAGCACAAGTTTGGCCAAGCTTGTGCTGGACACTTTTATGATGGAGAGTAGCTGGGGTAGAATTTTTCTTCAGTTCATCTAGTATTTCTTACAAACATGTCTACTGGTATTTTATCTTTGTTCCTCACTCATAAATATCATTTGATTAATTTTTGGTCGCCATTATATTATTATTTTTATAAGTATAGAAAAAACTCATGTTCCAAATGCATACCAGGTGATGTTATGCCATTTATAATATTATTAAATAAATGTATAAAAATATGAAAATAGTTTATTTTAAAAATTATTAATTGATATCCAAAAGCAATATTAGGAATAAAAATTAAGTTAAAGGGATCAAATATGAAAAAAGAAATCCAAGTAATATTCCTACTATCAAAGGCCAGTAGAGGTTTTGAAGCAAATGAGAGCCATCAGGGATAAATTGTACTAAATTGACTTTTTTTTAAAGATGAAAAATTGTGCACCTGTGGTTTGGATGAACTCTAGGTAGAGAATTTGGCTATGTAAAACTACTTCTAGTGAAGTTTTTTATCAAATAATTTTATTCATTGCCATGGCAAGAGTTGATCTCATATGACTGCACCTGACCAAAAGTGTCCAGCACAAGCTCAGCCAAACTTGTGCAGGACACTTTTTTGATGGTGAGTATCTAGGGTGCAGCTCTTCTTCAGTGCAACTGGTATTTTTTTAAAACATATCCACTGGTATTTGATCTTTCTGTTTTATTAATATTTTATCATTTGATCAATTTTTTGTCACCAGTATATTATTATTTTTATTAGTATAGCAAAAAAACATGTGCCAAATGCTTACAGGGTGATGTTAAACCTTCAATAGTTTTATTAAATACAGGTAAAAAATTATGAAAATGATTTTTTTTACATAAAATTAATTGATATCTAAAAGAAAAAAAGGGATAAAAAGAAATAGGTTGAATAAAAGGGATTTTATATGAAATTCAAAATTCAAGCTAAATTCCTACTTTCAAGGCTCAGAAGAGGTGTTGGATAAAATGGGCATCATCAGGAATAAAATAGTACTTAATTTGATTTTTTGAAAAACTAAATGAAGTTTTCAACTGATTTTTTTCCAATATTTAGTTGGACACTTTGTCTATATCAAATTACTTCTAGTACCATGATTGACCAAATTAAATCCTCATTTCCATATGCAGAATTGATCCCATATGGCTGGACCAGGCCAAAGGTGTCAACCACAAGTTTGAGAATTCTTCTGGTGGACACTTTTATGATGGACAGTAGTAGGGTGCAAGTCTTCTTTAGTTAATCTAGTACTCCTCATAAACATTTCCAACTTATTTTCGGCCAAAAATCAGGTGGAAAGTTTGTCCATATCAAATTACTTCTAATGCCATGATTGACTAAAAATTGATTCTCATTGCCATATAGAGAGTTGATCCCATATGACTGGATCTGGCAAAAGTGTCACCACAATTTTTGATAAACTTAAGTTTGAAAATTTTATGATGGACAGTAATAGGGTGCAAGTCTTCTTTAGTTAATCTAGTATTCATCATAAAAATTTCCAACTTATTTTCGGCCAAAAATCAGGTGGAAAGTTTGTCCATATCAAATTACTTCTAATGCCATGATTGACTAAAAATTGATTCTCATTGCCATATAGAGATTTGATCCCATATGACTGGATCTGGCAAAAGTGTCACCACAATTTTTGATAAATTTAAGTTTGAAAATTTTATGATGGAAAGTAATTGCAAGTCTTCTTCATTTCATCAAGTAATCCTCATAAAAATTTCCACCTGTATTTTGGCCAAACTTCAGGTGGACACTTTGGCCATATTAAATTAATTCTAGTTCCATGTTGATAAAAAACTGATACTTATTGCCATATATAGATATTAAACCCATCATACTGTGCCTTTCCAAAAGTGTCTACCTGAATTATGGCTAAACCTCAGTTGGACACTTTTATGATGCAGAGTAGCTAGGGAAAAAGTATTCTTCAGTTAATTTGGTATTCATAAAAAATTTATCCTCCTGAAGTTTAGCCTAACTTCATGCAGACAATTTCAGAAAGCACCAGTTAGTCACTATCCATCAAAAAAGTGGTCACCAAAATTTTGGCTAAACTTGTGGTGGACCCCTTTGATCAGCCACAGTCAGATGAGATCAACTCTTTAGATGGAAATGAGGATGATGTTTTGGTCAATCATGGAAATAGAAGTAGTTTGATGTGGCCAAATTACCCCCCTGAAGGTCAGACAAACCTCACAAGGACACTTTTTAGCAGGGAGTAACTGAGAAAAATCCATTCACCAGGTCAAAAGTTAGACAACTTGCAGTCAAGTGGTTTTTCAGGTATCTTAAAGTAACATCAGAATTAAACTTTGAAGGAATTTCAGTGCTTAAATTACTTACAAGCCAGACCAAAACTCTGAATGTCACTTTACCAAAATGAAAATTAGAGAAATTATATTGCACTGCTTATTGTTAAAGCTTTCTATCTTATTTAATCTTGAGTGACTTCTGGAAATTGTGCCTTGGTGCTATATTAGCTTTTTTTCCTGGAAAGAATTCCTTCATGCGAACTACCCTTACACCACTTATTCCAGGCCCATGAAATACCTTTTTGTGATTTTCTTTCTGCAGGTTGGAATAATAGACTTTACCAAGACAAAAATCAATGAAATCAAATTGAAAACTATCATACCCTGTTGTTTTTAAGGATATGTGGGATGAATTTACTCATTTACACTTTTCCTACATGAAATAATATAATCCTCTTCATTATACCATTTTTTAAAAGTGAACTCTGCCAAAAAATTTGAAAATTTCAAAATGACTTGGTGACTTTGTGATGGTAGAAGAGTTATAATCTTTGTAAAGATTTCAAGGCTAGTACAATTGACAGAGGCATCATGATCATTATAGAGGGAACATAACCAAGTGAAGTAAATACCACTCTGGACCTATAAATGACAGTGAATAAAAATTGTACAGGGTAGCTTACACCACCAACAAATCACAGATGTTCCCAGTGTGATTGTCACCTGGGGGTTCACATTGGGTTAGCATAAAATGTGAAAATGCCACTGAAAACGCCAATGCAAAAACAACACAAATTTGCAAACACCACCAATCTTTGGAGTGTCAGTGCAAATGCCTCATATTCCTTGTCCATTCATCAATCTACCATTCCCTCCTCATTTTTTATTCATTTCATATAATCTCACCCAACTTGTGGCATGAAAGAGCAGTAGATAAAATATTTTAAGTAAAAAAGTGTGAGGGGGGCACAAGAAAAGAGGATCAGGGAAAGGAAAAGGACACAAAGACTAGGTACTACTGTGAGAGGGGAAGTTTCTTGGGAAATTTACCAGATTTTATTCCTCCCTCAATTTTATAGTATTTTCCAATAACTTATTCTCTTTTATTTTTACGTTTTTTTATTTCATTTTAACCACCCAGCTGGAGGAGTGAAGGAAGAAACAACAAATATAATATTAAGTACAAGTGAGATGAGGAAAGGAAAGGAGGGAAATGAAAGGGAAATTAAAGTGGTAAACAAAGAGGAGTTGTTGGTTGAGAGGAATATTGCTAGGATATCTGCCAGTATTTATTGAGGCAACACAAGCAATAATTTGGGAGAGGAAATGGATGCAGGATTGTTGTTTTACCTTAAGCATTTAATTTTACTTACATTGTTCTTGTTCCAGTTAATTTTTTTTTTTTTTGGTGATATCATGGATGATACTCAGCCACCACCAGTGAGCACTGCTGAATCAACCCAAGCTAATTTTTAAATCTTGGGACATATTCAGAATCTGCTTTGATGAACAGTACAACATTTTATTGGGCTAGACATAAGAAATGCAAGTGGACCCAGTAACTTCCACATGAGACTTCACATCGGCCTCACTACCACTCTCTTCCAAAAGACTTAAGGACTCAATCCTGAGGCTTTGGAAAATTCTTCAGAGCTAGTTGTAGGCTCCTCATCAGAAGTTTGCATCAGTAAATTGATGTTTTTTTCATTGCTTCTGAAATGCTTAAGCTTTTCCCAAGCAGAAATATATTTTACATTTTTAGTGATTCTAAGAAATGGCCGGTTCAAAAATATTTGTCACATTTTGATCAATAAAATATGATATTTTTTGATTTTTTACAACGTTTTATGAGTATACTTAAATATAAGTAGAGTTAAATTATTAATTAGGCAAGCAGATAATGAGAGCAAGGAGAGAAGAAAGTAGGTTTGAAATTTGATTTTCTGAGGTATCAGACCAAAACTAGTTACCAGTGAGTCAAGTTGAGAGGGAAGTGCGGAATTTTTACTTACACTCCAAAGATTGGAGGCTTTTGAAAATGTGTGTTGTGTTTGCATTGGCATTTGCACATTTTACGCAAACCCAATGTGAAACCCCAGGTGACAATCACGCTGGGAATGGCTGTGATTTGTTGGTGGTGTTTGTTGCCAAAATGCATATATGAGGCGACATGTCGCCTCATATATGCATGTAAGAAACCACCCTTCCACATACCTAAATTTTTTTCCACAAAGCATAAGATGAGGTGGCATATCCTCATCATTTTGCAAATGCACCATGTCCTGGTGACATGAGACTTTGTGCTGCCTCATGTCATGAGGAGATGGTGCAAATGATGTATGTACTTTTTCATTCTAACATAGAATTAAGATTCTATTCTGTATTTTATTACTTTAGTGAGAATGTGTGGGAAAACATGAGGCAACATGTTGCCTCATGTTTGCCTGCATAGAGAATTTGAAATTAGGCAATATCATATCCAAGAAATGAAAAAATAATACCCTGTTTATTTCCAAATGTATAAAATACACAATAAGCACCTTTTGATATTAAATGAAATTAATGTACTGCATTGGGTGATGTAGATCTCAGTGCAGCTGCTGCATTTAAGTTACTACAGGATCAATGAATGGGGGAAAATTTTGCCAGGTGCAAGGCTGTTGCAGATGCAAAAGATCTACACATTTTTTTCTACAGATGTTGCCTAATCATAAAAATTAAAAGATTCCAAAAATTTTCTACATAATTGAAATTGGAAGATACTCATTTTAAATTGAAATAATGCAGCGTTCGAGTCTATGTAGTTATGTATAAATTTCATAAATAAACATGTTGCCTCACTTTACCTGTTGTAGAGTCTTTAAATTTTTACTTTTCCTTAAATAGTGTGAAGAAAAATGTTGCTTTGCCGCTTCACTTAGTAGAGTAAGTAGAGTGGGTGTAAAAATCTCCAAACATGATACAAAATTTTGCATCATTTTATAATTCACTATTAGAATACTTTAGTTTCCAATAACATAAGCATAATAACATGTAACTTTTTTAAAGATTAAATGAAGTTTACTTTCTATATGCTGGTGATTTCTTCATTAAAACTAAATAAATTTTGTCTTGAATGAGAGATTCAGTAAATTCAATTTGAAATGTTGTTGAAAATTACAACTGATTTTTTTAAAAATTTCATTTTATGCAAAAATTCAGAGTACATGATAAAAATATGCTAGGTGAGAATGAAACAATTAAGTGGATTAGGAGGTATTTTGAAAGGCTTGTTCAGGGCCAAGTGGCTGCCTGCAGGGGGGTAGGGCGGGTCACCCCAGGGCATGACTGTACATCTATTCCAGTTTCAGAAGTTGTTTTTAAATATATAAAGTTGAATATTTTTATGTATTGTGTAATTTTTACTGGAGCTCAAATCAAGTGAATTGAAATCTGGCTTTACTTTTTGCAATTTTTTTGAGAAAAATACTGGGGAAAAGTATAATTTAATATTTTTTATTAAAAATACATTATTTTTTTAGGTAGACTTGAGCTAGTAAATTTACTAACAATATTTTGACTATAAGCAGTTGAGCCTTTGCTCTGGCTCATCAACAGCCATCACATAAAATTATAAGGCATGTAAAATACCAGATTTTTTATATACCTTGGCTAGGATCCACTGTTATTTTAGCTCATCTTTGTGCCTAGTTTTAAAACATGAATTTAAAAGTAAGCCCATATACAAAGGCCTCTGGGTCCTGCATATTTTTAGCCATAATAGGTAATAGAAGCATTTCACAAGTACTGGATGTAGTTCCAAGTCCATAAGAATTTCTCCCCAGGCCACAATTTAGTTTCTTCTCTTGTAAAATTCAAAGTTTCAGTATTCTTTTACTATGTAATTATTACTAATATATGCTTTGATTTGGGAGAAAACCTTAATTCATATTTTTAATAAGTGGAGCTCAAATTATACATCAATAAACCAATCATTAATTTTTCAAATTTTCAGTGGTAAAGTGGACCTCTTGTAACTTTACTCTATGTACAAAGTTTAATTCAGTAAATATTAACTGCTGAAATATTTTCTGGTAGGTTATCTGGACCTTAAGTGCTTGAAAAATCTATACACACTATGGGAAATCTGTTCATCATTCAGATAATGTAACTTAATTGGCCAAGAAATGTTTCTAGTCTTGTGTAAATACTGATTTCTTCCTGAATTATCTTTTTTCCACTCAACATTTATTTCTATTCAAGATTGAATGATCTTATACTATCTCTCCCATCTACATTGGCTTGCTTTGATCTCACATATCTGATTTCAGAAGCTCCCCAGGTTTGGTGGAGCAAATTGTTTCACTTTATCTCTCTAATATATAAAATACTATTGGGGTTAGGTCACATTCACCTCATATTAAAATTGGTTAAATTTTCCCTACTCATTCCCACATCCTCTATAACCTACTTGGCCCACAAAACTATAAAAATTTAGTTGCTCCTTTTGGGAGTTGGCTTCCAGGGCAGGATTCACCCTCTATATGAGTTGAAGCTGCATTGTAAACCCAAAAGGATACTAAATTTCCCCTACTAATTAATATTTAGATTTTCTGACTCTCTAATTTACAAGTAACTATATCTGAAGAAAGTTAGTAACTCTCCAACATATTTATTTTTCTTCCAGAATATAACCCATTAATTGCTTTGGGATGTCCTGTACAAGATATATTCAATCAAAAAAATCAAATATTTCACATTTCCCCTGATTTCTTATTTCCTATCAGACCTTATCATCCTATACAAGACATAAATGAAGATTTTTTATCAAAGAGAGAGGACAAACTAAGGTCAATAAGAAACTGTGCACCTTACAACAACAAGTAGCTACAACAAAGCATGTGCTAGAACTGGAAAAAAGACTCTATTTTCCCCGCACAGTGAAAAGAATTTCAGATGCAGCCAAGGGGAAGCAGTGAAGAGGAGGGAAAAATGGAAGGGATATGGGGGATAGAGAGAAAAATATTTGGATATAATTTCAAGAATAATCATACCTAAACACAGTTCAATCAGAAACTGTGCACCTTACAAAAACAAGTAACTACAAAAAAGTGTGTTCTAAAACTATAAGGGACACAATGATGAGTTTCTGTGGTTAGAATTAAGTGGATAAACAGAAAATAAAAAAGAAGAGAAAATGAATGAACCTAGAAAAAAGACTGTAATATCCCCACACAGTTCAAGTACTGTCAGATGCAGCTGAGAGGGAAGCAGAGGACTAGAGGTAGAAATTGAAGAGATAAAGAGAGTAGAGAGAAAATTATTTGGTTGGGGAAAATTGAAACAGTAAGAAGAAGCCAGATTATATGAAAAATAAACAATAAAAATAATAAAAAACAATGAATATCTTAAAAAATAATAAACTACAATACAGAATAGGAGAAAGGTTCACACTCAAAGACAGAGTTCATATGCAAGGATATGTTAATCAAAATTTTAAAAATACCATCTTTCCCCACAAATTCTTCTTCTCATGATTCAAGTAGAAGTAGAAAAGAAAAGTAATTATTTTTTAGTCATACCATTACTGAGAAAAAACCTCAAAAAAAATTATTGTATGAAGATATTGGTTGAAAGAAATCCAAAGAAGCTCTAAAAATGGTCGGCTTGTCAAGAAGTGTTAAACCACTGGGTGTAGTACCCAGCTCAGTTAAAGAAAAATCTAGTTCTGATGTAGACACTTCAAGTAAGCTAAGCTGACTCATTATTAGATAAATTTTTCAAAAATGATATCTTCTTTGAATTCCACATTTCAGGAATTCTCTGCCTGTTTTAGACCTAAAATCAATTTGGGATAAGCTGCAGGACCAAATTATTTAACTTCTGATTTAAGTATAAGGCATAGCAAATTGATGATTTTTCAAAATTTTATTTGCCATGCACTCATTCCCTCATGGTTAGCCAGTGTTCGACATCATGTAGGGGAGACTGGAAAAAATCTCAAGGCAGCTGAATGGCTCTTATTAAACAAATTTTACTACATGGTTTCTTTATTCCCACTTTGGAATATAGAAAATTCTGAATTTCAAGAGAATAATATGATATAGTTTCTTTCCCTGCTGGTATCTACAATCAACCTTTTAACTTCCTTTGAAATAAATGACGAAATAATTGTATCTCTTCAGGATCATCTGAAAGGGTATATAAAATTTCTTAAAGAATTTTGGCCACATATTGACATCAAGCCTAATTTCCACTTAGCCCAACATTTTCCTGAATTTCTGCAACAATTTGGGACAGCACAATCATCAGCAGCTTGGGCTAAAGAGTGTATGAATGGAATGTTGGGATCTATCTCACACAATAATAAAAAAATTATGTGCTCCTATATTCTTTTTGTTCCTGATAATTATTTACTTTATTTTTTTTTATTTTAGATGAAATGGACAAAAACTTTATGAAAATGTTTATCTTGACTGGGGAAGCATCAATATCTTCTTGAGAGGAATGAAAATTGATTTGAAAACAAAATGAAAGATGTTTTTGATATAGAAAAAAAAATACTTCAAAATCAACTGTTAAACTACTTCATGAAGAATATGTTTTATGGCTGGATTATTTAAACAAGATTGATGGTAAAAAGTGTTTTTCAAATATTTTTGAAAAAGGTAAATTGACTGGTGCTTTAGAATTTCTTCCATCTAAAATTACTGATCTCCAATACTTTAACCTTGGTGGTAAATACTTCTCACTATACTCAAAACATCAAGGGAATGGGAATATTGAGATCAAATTATCAAAAGGCAACAAGGTTGTAGTGGTGTTAAGAACGTGGGAGTCAAAGAAGTTCCCAGATCTAATCTTTATTCTAGTTGGATTGTATGATGCTGTTCAAAAAAAATTGAAAATCCTTTCTCAAAAGCAGGATTCAAAACATTTTGATGCTACAATAGATGGTCTAAAAATGTTATTATTACTCATAAAGATATTATTTGACATGCTTCAAGAACTCTCAATCCAAGTGGCTTTGGTGGTGTTCTATCTGATACTGTCTGTATAATGTCATTAAGTAGTATAGCTGGTGCCTATTAATCACCTTTGTAATATCCATTATGAATTCAATATATACCTTTTAGACACCAAAGTATGATCTATTGCCTGTTGGAAATTATGCAAACAGCACTATATGAAGAATTCAAATTGGTCCTAATGATTCAGCTATGAGCTATGTGTCATGATGAAAAATTGTCCCACCAAAGTTCCAACACAGGTTTGACTCAGGTTAGACCACAGGTACTAAACAACCACTTGACTGCAAGTCGTCTAACTTTTGACCTGGTGATTTATCAGAAGGAAAATCTTTTTTTTTGGATAGATGCCAAGGTTTCATACTTGTGTATTATGGTCAGTATTAATTTTGAAAGTGTCTGTCCAAGCAATTTCATTGCCCATCATGACACATTTTGTTTTAAATGTTTCAAACTGCGTGATGCAGTATTAAGGTGTCACATAGTATAATTAAGTTCTATTAAGTGCCCTCCTATGATGCCTAAATTTATAATTTAATATCTTACATAATAATTTTTTTTATATAAATTCATCAATATTTTATTTTATTATCAAATTTAATAGAGCAAGTATCCTGAATTATTATATATGCACAAGCTTAGGTTAGATCAATTTGTGCTCAATTTGTGCTCAACAGAGGACCAAAATCAAGTTCTGGAGGATCAACTTGTGCATAATTTGGAATCAGTTGATATTCTCTCTATAATCAATCTGAGAATAAATGTAAATCTAACTCAAATTTACTTATGTTTATAAAGTATTCATAAACCTGGAATAATTAAGGGACACTCTAAATTTCAAGAGAGGGGATTGCTAGCAATTAACCCCTAGATTTCCCGTGGTGGTTGTTATCTGGAAATTATAACCCATGACCTTTTAATTTAGCTGGGGAAGGAATAGGTTGTCCAGTAATAGGATTAATATAAGAGAAAATCCCCAAAGTAAGGTAATTTTTGTCATTTTTATTGGTATGAATCTTGTTATGAAAACCAGAATGAGTAATTATAACATTAGAGAATAGGAGAGAATTACTGAAAATCACTTCCCACTCAGAGTCACACCAATTTGGAATCCCAACTCTGGTTGCAAGTTCATGATTAGTTTCAAAGGCTTTGTTACAGAGTTTTTTAAGTCAAAGAGCCAGAAAGGAATTAAAGGAAGGTGAGGAGTCCCATAATTTAGAATCATTATTTTTCCACTTTAGATAAAATTATAAGTAGCAAATATATGCCTGTAAAATTAAAATAAGTGAAGTATATTGAGAATGAAACCAAAAAAATTCTTTGACTTACCAAGAGAATAACCTTTAATAAATCCCGGTCTCCATAAAAAACCAATCATGGTACCACTCAACAAATTTTTATTTTTAATTGGTAATCAAACCAAAGCAATTTGATATAGTATAGAGATGAGATCAGATAGTTGATTAAAGGCTTCATCTTTACTCCATCAAAAGAATGATTTTCATAAATAATTTGAGGTTTAAAAGTATTACTGATTACTACCTTAACTTCATAACCTCCTAATTTATTTAGATATTCAATATCTTCTGGTAAATTCCTGGGATATTTCTCTTTTTTATTGAGTTTAGTTTTGAAATACTTGATGTTTGATATATGGCCAAATAGAAGATCCAAGTGAATTTTCTTTTTGAAATATCTTTTACTTTGATAAGTTTGTTCATCATTTTTTACTCTTAAAGTTTTTGAAGAAGATTGAAAAGAAGTAGAAATCAAAGAAGATGAAAAAGAAGATAAATATGAAGATAGATGTATAAGGATTGAATCAGAAGAAATAGACATTTTTTTTCTGAAATTATTTTTGATGAATTTTCATTTTTTGACTATTATTCTGAATTTTTTTTGATGATTGAAATGAAGTTGAAATCAAAGAAGATGATAAAGAAGATAATGATGAAGATAGAGGTATAAGGCTTGAATCAGAATAAACAGATTTTTTTTTCTGAAAAATTTATTATTTACTGGTCAAAAAAACATCAATTTTTTTTTTAAAAAATAAATAAAAACTCACAAAATTTAAATTAAAAAACCATTAAGATTTTCATCAAATAATAAATAAGAATAATCATTACTTTACTTCAACTTGAAAAGTTTTTTAGGTTAATTCTGGACTAAAAAAATAAAAATATTAAATATTAATATAACATCTCTTTCAATTTTTTTATTGCACCCTCATTGATCCCTGTAAAAATTCTCTATTATTGTTTTCATTACTCCCTTGTTAGTCCCCTTTCTCCCCTTGAAAAAAATCTCCAAAGCCCATTCAAAACTCCCTCCAAACCCCCCAAAATCTTCACCAAAACCCCCAAAATACCCCCCAAACCCTCTCTAAAATTACCACAAACCCTTTCCAAACCACTCCAAAACACCACCCCAAACCCTTTCCAAAACCCCATCAATCCCCCCCTATAACCCCCTTGAATCCCCCCCTCAATCCCCACCTACACATGCTTCAATCCCCCCCCCTCAATCCCCACCTACACACACTTCAAACCCCCCCCAAACCCTCTTCCAAAACCCCCCTCAATCCCCACCTACACATGCTTCAAACCCCCCTCCAAATCCCCCTTACCCCCTCCTCAATATTCATTATATTAAAAAACAATTGTCCTCAATTTTTCACTAATAAGTAAGTAGTGATGAGGGGGTTGAAGGGGGGTTTTAAGCAGGTGTAGGGGGGGTTTTGAGGGGGTTATAGGGGAGGTTTGAAGCAGGTGAAGGGGGGAGGAAAAGGGGGGTTTGAGGGAGGAATAGGGAGAGGAAAGAAGGGTTTGAGGAATCCAAGGAGGAAGGAAAGGGGGGTGAGAGGCAGCCAAAAAGAAGGGAAAGGTGGGAATGAGGACACAAAAGAGGGGGCAAAGGTGGTATAATGACCAGGCCAAGGAGGGATAAAGAGGTAATGATTGAAAGTAAAAAAAAGAGAAAAAAAGGAGAGAAAGAACAAAAAAAGAGTTAATTTAACCTAGAAAACCACAAAAAGAACCCCTTACAAACAAAAAGAAAACCAGAAAAAAAACAAAAAAATTATAATTAGCAAACAAAAAATGAAAAGAAATGAATAAAATGACTTACCTGGAGAGATGAGATGATAAAATATGTGAAACCAAATTGTTTGAGGGATGTTTGAGAAAAGGAGGAAATGGATATGAGGGATGAATGAAAGAAAGAAACAGTGAAAAATTAAGTGATTGCAGAAAATATGCGCTTTCATGTTGAGCTGGCAAATGAAAACAAATCAGACATCCAAAAAAGAGATATTCACCCCAAATTCAAAAAAATGAATATACAACAAACAAAAATACCAAGCCAAGTGAATAAAGTATACAAAGTGCACATTTGTAGAGTATGAAATCAAAAAATTAATAGGGTTGTGTGTCAAAATGGTGGAGGTTGATTGGCATAATGACAGAGTGTATGCCGGTTGAATGAATGTTTTGTGATTCAAGGGAGGGGAGAGCCGGCACTGCTTCAGGATCCTCTTCTTCATAAAGATCATTCCACTCATTCTTTAAATTGGCTAGGATATTTTGGAGTATAAGGCAAGTCATTATCCAATGATTTGCAGCTTTTTTTTCCATTTTTTTTTGAAATTAAATTCTGAGCTCCTAGAGACTAGAAAAGCTTCCCTTTAAAATCCCAATAGCATTTCAAATCCATACTCTTGATTGGGAAAGGTTATAATTAAAGGTGGTTTTGGGGTCATTTTCTAAAGTTGCACCACGGAAAGCTGGTATAATTTACTTTCCACTTTCATATGCTGAGTCTGCAAGGAGGTACTGAGATTTGTCAAAGTATGAGTCAGGACTTTGAGAAATCCTCATTCTTTGGAAGACGGAAGAGTCATGACATGATCCGGGGAAGCCACTATTAAAAGCAATAAACTTTTTGTAAACTTCACAGACAAGTTGAATGGCAATAGAGTATCTACAAAGAAGATAAAAAGTTAGTTTATGAAAGATGTGAAATTGGAGAACATTTTGAATAAGCCTTATTTTGCAATCAAAAGAATGGTTGCCATCATGAGCAGGCTTTTGACTCAAAGGTATAGTTGTACCATCAACAAAACCTACACAGCCAGGGAAACCTTCGGCTTGCATTACTTGAGAGGATTCAAGTCACTGTTGTGGAGTTGGACAAGCAAGTGTTTGAGATGTGAGAGAAAGGATAGCAATCATGCAGTGCTTGGTGTATAATATGACGGTACCATATCCTATGGTAAAGAGATTATCTAAACATCTTACAGCAGCACCATTTCCATTTGAACCAAAGAGATATAGTGCGGCAGCAAGTTGAAAGGCAGGATCACACTTGTTTTTATGGGAATTATTATGGAAGATAGGATGATTGGAGATGAGTTGAGAGAGTTTGAAAAAAAAGAATCAGGAGAAGTTCAAAAAAGTTGTGTGAATTTTAAATGAGGAATTTCAAGAATTGAGGCAAGATCATATCTGGGATCATGATAAATATTTGGCCCCCCTGTGATAATGTAACACTTTTTGGAAAGAAATGACATATAAGCTAAAGTGTCTTCCAAACCAGAGTCAGCGGCTAAAACTAAAGTGATAGCATTCATAGCTGAGTGAAGTTTCTTCCTAGTAGAGAGGTGCTTCATTATTGTTGGTAGAAGTTTTAGGTGGTGAGCGGGAATTGTGAAGTGGGAATTGGCCACCCAATGAGCAGGTGGGGTGTGTATATAGAAAAAAATGTTATGTGTTTGCCACAAAAATGAAGTGTCATAGAGTGACGAGACACATAAGGATGAGAAAAAATGTTATGTTTTTGCCACCAAAATTAAGTAGCATAGAGTGAAAAGACACATAAGAATGGCATCTGCAATTATATGTCATGTGACTTTCTTACAAATCAATCATGGATGTGATGAGTTTGGGATCAGGAAGTAGGAACAGAAATTGGGGTATAAGAGGCAGGATAATGAATTTTTGAACTCCTTATCCAGTACCTCTGGGGCTAGTGGATAAGAATTATCCGCCATTAATAATGTCTGCTCCAAGCAAAAAATAATCCTGATCCCTAATTGCAGATCCCTGAACATTGATACCCCCTATTATAAAAAATTTACTGTTTATTTTCATGTTTTGATATGATTTTATGAACCTAGGCCTCTAACTTGATCATATGCAAAAATTTTAGGTCATTTTAGTAGGATACTATTGGAAAAACAGTAAGTGAAGTATACATATTTCTACCTGCTGTGTATGTCACATACTGTTTGCTAATAATAGGGGGTATCAATGTTCAGGGATCCGCAATTAGGGATCAGTGATTTTTTTTCCCAGGATCAGACATTATTAATTGCAGAAGATTCTTATCCACTAGCCCAAGGGCTAGTGGATAAGGAATCCATCATAATGCATTATCCTGCCTCTTATACCCCAATTTCCATTCCTACTTCCAGATCGCAAACTCATCACATCCATGATGGATTTTTAAGAAAGTCACATGACTTATAATTTCTGATGCCATCCTTAAGTCTCTCCTCACTCTATGCTACTTAACTTTGGTGGCAAACACTTAAGTTTTTTCTCTATCTACACACCCCAATGCACATTTGGCGGTGAATTCCCACTTTCCACTCATCACCTAAACCTTCTACCAACAACCTATACTACCGACAACAATGAAGCACCTCTCTACTAGACAGCTACTTCACTCTACTATGAATGCTATTAACTTACTTTTAGTTCTCTACTATAAATCTGACTCTGATTTGGAAGATTCTTTAGCCTATTTTTGTTTTCTTTCGAAAAAGCATTACCTCATTGCAAGGAGGCCAAATCTTTATCATGATCCCCGATATGATCTCTGCTCCATTCTCAACATTCCTCAACTAAAATTCACTCAACTATTTAGAACTTCTCCCGATTCTTTCTTCAAAATTTATCAACTCATCTCTGAACATCCTATGTTTCATAAAAATTCCCATAACAAACAGTGTAATCCTGCCATTCAACTTGCTGTCGCACTATCTTGCTTTGGCTCAAATGGAAATGGTGCTGCTGTAAGACTTTTGAATGATCTATTTAACATAGGATATGGTACAGTGATATTATACACCAAGGGCTGCATGATTGCTATCCATTCCCTCAAGTCTCAAACACTTGCTTGGCCAACTCCAGAACAGCAACTTGAATCCTCTCAAGTAATGCAAGCCAAAGGTTTCCCTGGCTGTGTAGGTTTTGTTGATGGCACAACTATACCTTTGAGTCAAAAGCCTGCTCATGATTGGAACCATTATTTTTATTGCAAAAAAAGTTTTCTTCAAAATGTTCTCCAATTTCACATCTTTCATGAACTAACTTTTTATCTTCCTTCTATATACTCTATTGCCTATCAACTTATATGTGATGTCAATAAAAATTTATTGCTTTTCACACTGGCTGCCCTGGATCATGCCATGACTCTTCTGTCTTTCAAAGAATGAGGATTTCTTAAACCCCAGACTCATACTTTGACAAATCTCAGTACCTCCTTGCAGACTCAGCATATGCAAGTGGGAAGTACATTATACCTGCTTTCTGTGGTGCAAACTTAGAAAATTACCCCAAAACTAAATTTAATTATCACCTTGCCCAATCAAGAGTACGGATTGAACATGCTATAGGTATTTTAAAGGGACAATTTTCTAGTCTTTGGGAGCTTAGAATCCAATTTCAAAAAAAATTGGAGATCATGACTTGTGTTATACTCCACAATATCCTAGCTGATGTAAAGGATGAGTGGAATGATCTTTATGAAGAAGAGCATCCTGAACCAGCACCAGCTCTCCCCACCCTTGATTCCCAAAACATTCAATCAACCGGCATACCCTCCATTATAATGCCAATTACTCTACAACATTTTACTTCACAACACTTTTAAAATTTTATTTTGGTGCTCTCCAAATGTCCACTTTGTGTACTTTTTTCACTTGGTTTGGTATTTTTGTTTTATGCAATTAATTTTTTTTTGAATTTATGGTGTGGTCTTCCAACATTGGCAGAGGCCTTTTTTGCTCTGTTTGGTGTTGTTTTGGTATGACTTAATTGGCATTGGTTGAATAATTGAGTGTTTTTCTGGTTTTATTTGGTGAATATTTGGACTACAGGTATGTGGGTACTACCATTGGATAGCCCCGGTTTTTCTCTATATTTGATGTCTTGATGATATTTTTAATATTTTAAGTTTTAAGGTGTCATTTACTCATTTTTCATTTCTAAAAGATAACTGTTTAATTTTGTTTTTTGTGTTTTAAGGGCTAACCTTAAGTCTTAGTTTTAAGTGCTTAGTACCATTAAGTAGAGCTAATTTGGCTCTATATTTTATGCCACAATGTTGTCATAGCTTAATCTTGTGATTTAAGGGATTTAGTAGTTGTGGTGTATTTTTCCAAGTATTTTGGGCTTTATTGGAGGTTTTTGGTGGTTTTCTGGCTTCAGGGTGGTCCAGCCGCCTCTAGGTGGGCCCACCCAACATTGGGGGACCCCCCCCCTGGTGCTAGAAGGCTCGGAAGTGCTTCTCTTTTTTTTGGATGGCTCATTGGTCTTCTTTCACCAGCTCAACATGAAATTGCATATTTTGTCAGTGTTTTTTTTTCATTCATCACTCATATCCTTTTCAACCTCTCCTCAAACATCTGTCAAATATTTTCAGTTCCTCTATTTCATTCCTCTATTTCTCATCTCATCTCTCCAGGTAAGTCATTTTTTTTCTTATTTTTGATTTTTTTTACTTGCTAATAATTTATTTTTCTCTTTTTTTTTTGTCCTTTTTTTTCTTCTTTTTTTTTGTGCTGTAAGTGCTTTTTTTTCGTTTTCAAGGTTAAACTAATTTTGTTTTTTTTGTTTTATCTTTTTTTATCTTTTTTTTCACCCTCCATCATCCCCCTTTTTCCCCTCCTTGTCTGCCTCCATACCCTCCTTTCTCCCCTTCTTGGCCACCTCAAGTCCCCTCCTTTACCCCCTCCTTCATCCCCCTTTCCCCCCTCCTTGTCTTCCTCCATACCCCCCTTTCTCCCCTTCTTGGCCACCTCAACTCCCCTCTTTAATCCCTCCTTTCCCACCTCAACCCCCCCTTTACCCCCTCCTTGCCCACCTCAAACCCCCCTTCACCCCCTCCTTGGCCCCCTCAAGCCACCCCCTTTTACCCCCTCAATCCCCCCACCACCACCTACTTATCAAATTGGTAAAAATTTGATAAGATAGTGAACAATTGCTGATAATTTTTCACTAACTTACCAATTCAATAAGTTAGGTGTAGGGGGGGGGGGTTGAGGCGGGTCTGAGGGGGTAAAGGGCGGGGTGCTTAAGGGGGTCAAGGGGTAAAGGGGGGGTTTGAGGCAGGTAAGGAGGGGTTATAGGGGTGGTAAAGGGGGGGTTTTGAGGTGGGCAAGGAGGTGGTAAAGTGGGGGACTTTTTGGAGGGCATTTTGAAGAGAAAAAAAAGACTAATCTCTGCTTTTTAATTTTTTTACAGATTTTTTTTTTCTTTCCCTTAATTTCTTGACATGTCCCCCTGTTTCAAAAATAAATCAGGTAATTTAATTTTTTTTTATTTGTGTTTGTTTTTTCAAATAATTAATTATTCTGAAATTTACTGAAATCAATTTTTTTTAAATTATATTTAAATAAATTGGATTGAATGACATCAAGAAGTATTTCCAATAGCAGGTAAGTAATTTTTATTTATTTATTTATTTATTTTGCAATTAAATTTACTGAATTTATTTTAATTTTTTTTATTTACTCTTTTTTTTTTGAGTGAATTTGTTTTACCTTGTATTTCAAACATAATTCAGGTTTTTATTTTGAATTTTTTTTTGCAACTAATTTTTTTTTTGATTTTTTTTTACCAAAAAAATTTTTTTTCTTTTCAATTATTTTACTGATAATTTTTTATTTTTAGGGGTTTTTTTAATTTTTTTTTTTTAATTTTTTTTTTTTCTAAATTTTTTTTCCAGGAAGTTACTATGGAAAATTTAACTCACTCATCTTCATTATCATCAATTTCTTCTGAATCATCTTTATCCTCTCTTTCTTCCTTGTCTTAAAATAATGAAAGCTCTAAGAATAATCATCAAATATATTCAAATTCTTCTTCTTTGTCTTTACTTCCTTCTATCTCTTCAATGTCATTCAATTCAATTCCTTCTCCCAATCAATCTGAGCTTTCCTTACCAGAAAATAAAAAGCAAAAAATCATGGAACCAGCTAAATAGTTAAGAAATTCAAAGAAAAAATTTTATCAAAATTGATAATTGATTAGGATGAAGATATTTTGCAAAAAATTCTTTGGACATTTGGACAATATCAAATTTTATAAAACTTCAATATCAAATGTTAAGAATTTTTTTTTTCAAAAATATCAAAAGCCTTACAGAAGGTGGTATAGATCTCATTGTTTCAGTTGTCAAAAACAGATACAAACCTCAATTCATCTTAGAATTTCATTCATTCAATGGGAAAAAGGATGAATTTTTTTGCCAGCTTTCTGATTTAATTTCTACTCTCTATCAAATGGCTTTGGTTCGACAATCCTTATCAAATAAAAGTCTGATTTCTGGTGTCATGACAGGTTTTGGTTGGCAATCAGGATTTGATCAAGGAGTTTCTTTTGGTATGTAATTTTTTTTTTAATTATAAGTAATTTTTAATTTTGTCATATATTTCATGAATTTATTCTTTATTTAAAAATTTGAAACAGGTGCAAATGGAAGAAGATCTGAAACAATGGAATTCTTTAGGATCATTTAATATTTTCTTGGAAAATTGTTTTAAAAAATTATGTTTTCAAGATTTTCAAAAAAACCATCAACTTGATTTAGAATCCGGTTAACTGAATTGGTCTGATCCTGAATGGGAAGAAGAAATAAATTTATATGTTTTTTGTTCAAATGTTGTCATCACTTATCATGGATTTTAAAATCATGCTCATATAGATAAACATGATAAGAATTCTCTAACATTTGAAATTTTCTCTTATATTAATCCAGAGACTGGTGTTCCTATTTCATCATCCTCTTTTGATGAGGGACATGGCCTTTATTTTCCTGACCATAAATGTATTATTAATTTTGGTAGTGCCAATGGAATAGTTGAGGCTATATGGAATTCTTCTCAAAATTGGAATCAAACAACTAAAGCACCTCCAACTTTAGTTTCTTTTAAATAATTTACCCATTTTAGCTGTTCATTCCAAATAAATTAAGGTCTTATTAATTGTATTAATAATCAAAAAAAATTAAATAAAAAAATTGTTCTTAGTAGATCTGTCAAGTATTGCAATTAAAATATTATATTTTTTCTATCATTAAATATTTTCTTCCAATTTTTTTTCCTTTTTTCTTCTCTTTTATTAATTTTATTTATTTATTTTAATTTTTATCTTTTTTTTAAAAAAATTTCCCTTTTTATTTTCCTCTTTTTCAATTTTATTTATCCTTTTTAATTTTTTCATTTAATTTTGGATTTGTCTCTTTCATTTTTTTTTAAAGTTACATCAAGATATATTACTGTTTTTATATAATGGTACATCTGGCTATTATATAAAATAGGAAAACTTGATTGGGACTGGTGAAATTAATTGGTTGTAGAAATTTTCAGTTTTAATTTTTTTTCATTTAATTTTGGATTTGACTCTACCACTTATTTTTTAAAGTTACATCAAAATATATTACTGTTTTTATATAATGGTTCATCTGGATATTATATAAAATAGGAAAACTTGATTGGTACTGGTGAAAATAATTGGTTGTAGAAATTTTCAATTTTAATTTTTTTTCATTAAATTTTGGATTTGTCTCTTCCAATTTTTTTTAAAGTTACATCAAGATATATTACTGTTTTTATATAATGATACATCTGGCTAGTATATAAAATGAGAAAACATGATTGCAACTTGTGAAAATAATTGGTTGTAGAAATTTTCAATTTTAAATTATTTTTCCATTTGATTTCTTTGATTCAATAAATTGCAGGGGGGGGGGTATTGCCAAATTTTCATATCAGACTTTAAAAAAAAATTTGACTTGAAAATTTGATGATACCCTTTCCTTAATTCAATAAAATACAGGGGTGGGTATTGCCAAATTTTCATATCAGACTTAAAAAAAAAATTTGACTTGAAAATTTGATGATACCCTTTCCTTAATTCAATAAAATACAGGGGTGGGTATTGCCAAATTTTCATATCGGACTTTAAAAAAAATTTTGACTTGAAATTTTGGTGATACCCATCCATTACTTCAATAGAATGCAGGGGGGAGTATTGACAAAATTTCATATAAGACTTGCAAAATTATTTACTTGAAAGAATATTGGTGATACCCACCCCTTAGTTCAATCAAATGCAGGGGTGGGATTGTGAAATTTTCAAATGTGACTTGAAAATTTTAACTAAAAAAGAATTTTCAACATTAAAAATTCTTGAAAATTTTATTTAAAAGAGAATTTATAACATTAAAATATGAAAATTCAACTAATGATGGATAGAGTAAAAAAATACAGGAAATTAAGATAAAATTTTATGTTCAATTAATTATGAACAGTTGAAGTGTGAGATAAATAAAAAAAACTAGTCATCAAAAAATTTCTTTAAATGTTCACTTTCCTCAACAGATTTATTAGCTTTAACACATTCTATCAAGAATTCTTTCTTTTTGGAATTTTCTTCACGATCAAGCTTATATTTCATCTGTTCCATGAGGTTTTGATGCTCAAGTGTTTTTTTCCTCTTTCATTGACTTTTCAATACTTAGAGATAACTTGAATTTATTATCCTCCAAGTCTTGTGTCCTATCATCTTTCCATAAAGAGAGTTCGTACTTCCTCTCCTCCAAGACGTGTGTCCTATCATCCTACCATTAAGAGAGTTTGAACTTCTTCTCTTCCAAATCATGTACCCTTTCATCCCTCCTTAAAGAGAGCTCTTATTTTTGCTTTTCAAACTTTAGAGTCTCTTTAGAAACTTCCACTTGTTCTAGAGTGATAAGAAATATTAACAAAAAGTAGAAGAAAATCTGAGTAAAGTATTAAAAGGTTTGGTATCACTTACCAGAATCAGGTTTCTCCAAACATTCTTTGATAGAAGAAAAAGGGGTTTGAGATGAAGTATCACTTTTTCTTCTTCTTTGAGAGTGGAAATTTAGACTACTTGAAGCCCTTTGCTTTTGTTCAAGGTCACATTTTCCTCCTCATCATTATTGCTGGCTTCTGACTCAGTTGATTGTGGCTCTTGGGTTTGTTCTTCAGTCTATTCATAAATAAGAAAATGTAAATAAAAAAAAGAATTGGTAAGATAAAAGAAAAAAAATACTTGAGTTGGATCAGGTTGGTTTATATCACCATAAGGATCTATTGAAAAGATATCTTGATTTGTGGAAGTTAAATGAGGGGAGGCTTGAGTGGAAGAAGAAGGAAAAAGATTTCTTTCAACATCATGTTCAGAGATAGCATCTTCACCATCCAACATGTTTGCAGGAATAACATCAGCTTGCTCTACAAATATATAATCCACCTCTTTAAAGTAAGGACATAAAGAATCAAGTTTATCATTTATGGATTTGATGCCATTACTGATATCAAGGTCAGTTATACCAAAACCAGTAGAAGATGAAAGATTCTTTGCCTTCTTGTACTTAGTTTGATAATGCTTGAAGCATTCAGACATCTGTTTTGATAAAAGATCTATCCTTCCCTTAGTCTTATTCTGTAATTCATTGGCCATTAGAAGATAACCATTAACTTTTGATGCGGGGGGCCGTCCTGCTTTAGTCGCATACTCAGTACCAAAACAAGAATCATATTTTGATTTAGTTTTTAGCCAGTTGATAAGAATGAGATGATCATCTTTATTTAGTTGAACTATTTTGGATTTCTCAGCCGAGCGGGGGAAAGAGGGAGTAGTGGGATTTGAAGAACAACTGGGTGATGGCTGCCTCTGAGAAGATCTATGATGACGAGGCATGTTAAGATAATTAAAGATGAAAAGGAGCAGAAACAATCAGATGAGATAGCAAGATGAAAAGGAGCAGAAACAAGCAGATGAGAGAGTGAGATGAAAAGGAGCAGAATCAAATAGATGAAATAAGGAGAAACTCTGAGCAGATAGAATGAACAGGATGGGATGAGAATGGGAGTGCGCAGCAAGTTAGAAGGCATATGCAGAGAGTAGTCCAAGATGTGGTTATGGAAAAGAGTTGTGCAACATGTGGTTATGACAGAAAGTTGTCCAAGATGTGGTTATGAAAAATTGAGTAGAAAAATGTCTGATAAAAGGTGAACATTGACATTTAAAGTGTCTAATAACTAAATTATTAGCAAAAATAATTGCAGAAGATAATTGGGGTATAAGGATTTTTATCTGCAATTAATTTAATTTCAGATTGGTCAACATTGATACCCGCTAATACATACTCAAGTGGCCTGAACATTTTGTATATGATCAATTAAGTGGCCTCATTTTAAAACACAAAACTAAACAGTAATTTTTTTTTCTTATTAAATTTTGCAGAAAATTTGAAATTTGATTTAAAAACCAGTGGTTTTAAAAAAGTGTGACAACACCCATTGGAAAGAGAAGGTGAAATATAGTCATATTTGAAAAAAAAATGATTGAAAAATATTTATTTTTGGAAAAAGTAAATGACATGTTGTTGAGCTTTTTTGTTATACAGAAAAACCTGAAAAGCTTGCAGGTTTTTCATCTCTGATCCTCCACCAAAAACATTAGTCTAGGCAGCTTTTGGAAGGGAATAAGTGGCAAGAAAACAGCAAGCTTTTCTTGTTTAGCAGTATTTATGGGTAAATCCACCAATAGTAGCGAAATTGTTGCTCTTATGAGAGATAAGTTTATTTCACCTCTTCTCCCCTCATTCAGTACCTAGTCACTTATTGTTGAAGATTATCCTGCCACTCTATATGAGTAAAACTTTATTTGAAAGGACACTTTATATAACACAGAGTGTTTGATAAACAGAGGAATGACAACCCGGGCTGATAAAATCACTCAAGATAACATTGTTAGTTATGTCCGTGCGTCTATTGGCTGAAATGCATGAAGATAAAAACCTATGGTAAGTTCAATGGTCCATTGTGAACATATGGAATTCGTTACATAACTTTTCCGGCATAGTAAATTCGTGACTAATGAACTGCGAAGATGGGGAGTTCCAAGTCTTTCAGCATAGACGCAAGACATTCAGAGAATTTTTATTTTGTCAACTAATTAATCTCTGGCTAGGAAGTAGCTTGAAAGTGGATTTCTTGTGCTGAAAGGTGGTGAGCTTCCATTACGAAACCATTATCTAAAAGTGTCATAATTTTCATGAATAATTTTTCGTGCTTGCCGCCTTAATTCAGTCATCTTGTTCTATTTTATCTCTTAGATTTTTTCTAGAAGTGTGGGTGGGGAAGAGGGGGGAAGGGGCAAGATGTTAAGTTTTGTTGGTAGGTTTTGTTGAGAGCTGCAAAGAGGGTCTGAATTATCTAGAGCACATATCTAAATTACTTCTTCTTATACAGGATTGGAGAAAGGAGAGCGGCGTACGGTTTTCTTGTCAGACATTTTGTTATGGAAGCCCTTTTCTGCTATCACTTCTCTATTTTCTCCTGTTGAATTTTAATCTTTATTCTTATTTTTTTCATTATCACACCTCTGGGCCACCAAAGTCAATCAGTTTTCTCACTCTTGGTGACCCTCAAAAAATAGTTTAAGTTCTCCAAGCTCCTTTGATTTTGGCTATATATTAATCTCAAATTATGCGTGCGGCGTAAAAAAACATTCATTCTATTTAACTCTTTTGTGACCGGCTCGATTACGGTAGTTTGGATTGATTTTAACTAACCAAGATAGATAGATTCCCTTCTGTCGAGCTCTTTACTTTTATAATTTTGTAGCTAGTGTAAATTTATTAGCGTACCTTGGTATTACGATTCATATTTAGTCTGTACTTTAATTTACCTCAATCACTCTATCCGACTGTACATTTTAACCTCATTTCGCTTTGTTATAATCAAAATTTTGGCTCATGACTCCGTACCAAAATGGGGTTTTTTTTTGAGTTCTATTGAAGATATGTTATGTGCGTGTTTTTATGTACTACAGGGATGTTTATGTTTTGTGTAGCTATTTATGTAAGAAAAGCATTCATAATCATAATATAGATGAGTTTTTTTTGCACTGGTGGAATGTTTGCACATGAGATCCAAAACCCAAATATATAAAAAGATGCGATAAATGAAAATGGGGTTTGATGTCTACAGTACAATTTTTTTTGGAAAAATCTAAAGAAGAACCGCTGACTAACTTTGTGTAAGTCAAGTTTGGCATTATACTATATATCAACCTAGATCAGTCATCACTTACTCAGCACCCTTAAAAATTAGATTTGTCGATTATCTTCAAAAACCACTATCCTGCCACCGACTTTCACACATTTCATGTGTATTTTACTTTTTTAAAAAGAAAGAAAAATCTATGCACAAATAAGTTATACACATGCAGGGTGTTTTCAAAAGGGAGTAGGAGTGTCCAACTAACTACCAACAAATATTATAAAATGAAAAAAAAAAACATTTTCGTTGACCACTATATGAACTATTTATGATTTTACTGAAAAATTATTTTTCTCCAATTTCTCCATGTTTTATTTTGAAATTTATTAAAGCTCCATCTCATTTGACTCACCTTCACTTATCTTAACTTATTACCATAAAATATTGTTTTTAGCGAATTTCCTCTTCAACTTGAGTAGAAATGGAGCCATGACTACGACTGCATCGAAGCTCTATTTTCTTGGTTTTTGACAAAGTTATCAAGCGTTCTTTAGGAACTATGCTATCTATCACACTTAGCAACGAGATGCCATAAAAGTTACTTCTCTTCTACTAATATACATATAGTCTAACTTGAGTTTGAGCTGCCTCCCATAAACGACCTTTTATGATGTGATTTAGAGGATTGCTTTGGCTTCGGGGCTCAGAGAGCAACAACATGGCGAACTACATCGGTCACTCATTGGCTTACTCTGGAGCCTACATTGTTTGTCTTGCTTTGGAAATGGTTACCTTGTTTTGTTTCACTTTCTCGGGGACCTAGAAGAATGTGTTTTTTTAACTTTTTTCAGTGAGGAAGAGGGGGAACGGGAAAGCTTGGTTTGTTTTAGCTCTTTTCCCTGGAACGCTTGTTTTTGCTTATTTTCTTTAATTTTGCCCCTACTTCCATTTTAAAGTCTAAAAACACCAAAATTGATCTGATCTTGGTTTTAAATTTTATAAGGACATAAGCTAATGAACAAGTTTGGAATTCGGTGAATTTCTCTTCTTCGACGGTGATCATAGCTTCGCCTAATCTCCTAATTCGACCTGGCGTCTTCTTTCCTTACTCAATTTAATTTGTAGTCGTTTCATTTAAGTTACTGATTCATATCCTCTATATCTTATATCCAAACCAAAGGTAATTTTTTCAGTCCCTTTTCCTTTCGATAATTGCTTTAACTTTGGTGGGTAGGATGTTCATTTTTGCAAAAATAAAATAGAATAAGAAATTACAAAACAAACAAACAAACAACTATGGCTTTCTTCCATTCAACATTGTCATCCTATGCATTATCCATTACCTCACACACTCATTTTGGTTGAATATGGCTTTTGGGGAATGTAACCTTTTTTTTCGCACCCTCAAAACATTTTTCCGACTGAGATGATTCTGGAAAATGTTTCAACTTTCATATCTATCACATTCTAATGATATATTTCAGTAGTTGTACAAGCTTAAGGTATTTGTGCTGTGAGAAATACTTGGATCACTTGCCTCTGAGGACACAGAACAAAGATTCATAGGGTTAAGTACAAAAGAGACCCGTCCAAGATAAAGAAGTTACTGTGGCAGTATGGCTGCAAAAATGTAGATTGGTGTTCCGTGTACCCAAAATAAAGGGGAGAGGGGACATGGTCTCGCCATCTCCAGGTACTGAGCTAGAGGCGTCCAATGGCACTGTTGATCTTTACCTGGTCCCTTAAGGCATTACTTCCTAGTCATTCGACTTGGGTTCAGTTGCGCGAATGAGTTTATTTTGACTAAAATCAGTCTGCAGATAGTTAGCGGGATTCTTGCAAGGCTCAAACGTGGAAAGTGCGCTCATACGCTGGGATACTTTCTCCGCTAAAGTATTATTTATTGATCTGAAAAAATTACGTAGAATAGCATTCATTCAATTGCTATACTAAATACATCTTCAAACTTAACATGATTCAGTTGATTGTCACCAAGCGTTATGTTGTTAAAAGAATTAGTTTGGACAAATTGTTTTTGGTGTACTTGAGTTGACAGTTCTGGCTTATTTCCCCATTGCGTTGGCTGTGTTGACTGGATTGATAGCTGGTTCGAGTGGCTTATATTGAACAACCAGAAAGTTATTAGATTATCATGGGTAGGGGCACGCTGACCTAGATGTGCAAATCGTTCAATGATTTTTTTGGGTCCAAATGATCACTCACCCCCACTCACCCCTATCTCGGAAAGCTATCCTAGGCTCTCTAGACATCCTTTCAAGTGCTTTTCTTGAGCGAGTAGCCACCGATCAGAGTTGAATAATTGAACATTGGTCCCGCCACAATTAGTTTCGATTTGCTCCTATATACCATGTTACCAATTTCAGTGATGATTTGCTCCTACCGTGCATGGTGAGCTAGATACCTCTACTGCACCTATTAAAAATATACTTATCGTGGCCAACACCATTTTTCAGTAGTAGGTGGTTGAACGCTTTTCATTTAATCTACTTTTTACCATCCCAGGTTCTGTATTCTTCATCGGCTGTAAACTGTTCCCTCGCGTCATCGCAATTCAGTTTATTCAGAAAATTTCTCCTGGTTGAGGCCTGACCCTACTCCCATCGAATATCTAATATCTTCTGTTACGAAATTATCAACCATATATATACATACCTATATACATATAATTACCTATATATAGTAAAAAGACAAGCTTGATTTTTGACTTTTTCTCCTTGTTTCGTGTGATTACTTTGTCATAACGTTTCCTCTGGTGTATATGCTTAGTATCAATTTCGTAGCAGTAAATTTACTGTCCTCAAACTTTTATATTAAAAATTTGCTATGCTCAACTCACGTCACACAACTTCATCTTCTCATTATTCAAGAAACACTCATCCAAGTGTAGACATCTCAAGTGGAGATGGTTCTCAGCAAAATCCAGCTGAAAAATTCAGTAAGTTACATCGCTTTTAGTTATCAGTGTTTTCTTCATTAAATGAGTTACTTATCTATTCAGAATTACCCATGCCTACTCCACCACTGAAGAGCGACTTATCTGCTTACTCACTTAGCATTCCTCCGCGGATTGAAGTAGAGAGTCCTCGTTCAGGGGGGATCCATAGAAATACTTCAATTTCAAATCTCCACCAAAATAACATTTATTCATCTACAATTGGAAGTCTTCCCAGCAATTGCTACTCTTCATCTCCTAGTTATCCTCCTAGGTCCAATCAAATAAACACACTTCCGCCGGGTGGATTGCCTCCCATCTCAGCTATATCTCAACAGCAATCTCGCCCAAGAACAAATTCTACTTATCAGTCATCTGCTAATTTGATTTCAAATACTCAAAATAAAGCATTTGTTCCAAATAATTTCGAGAGACGTTCTGAAATACAGAGAAGAGGAAGCGTAGAATCAGACTTCACGACTGATTCACAGCACACCTCTACCACCATGCAAACCCAAATCCCTTTATATGATTATCCCGACTCATCTACCGGCCGTGGAATGACCAGACTATCTTCTCACATGGGTTTGTTATAACACTGCCTTTGCTGGATTATCAAAAATTTGACTAAGTCATACGTCATCTATTTCAGGAGGTTCTAGTCGACCATATAGTCAAAATATCAACCCTTCTACCTCAGAGTTTTCAGCCTCCGATTTAAATAGTTGCACCAGTGGAGTGAGTTGGACAGCAAATTCTGGGCATGATCGGGACTTATTTTCCGAAAATATGGGGGGTAAAACAATGAACGCTGGAGAAAATGTTTATGTCTGCGATGTACCAGGATGTGGGAAAAAATTAACTCGGACATATAATCTAAAGGCTCATCAAGCCACTCACGTGAATGACAAGAAGCACAAATGCGAGTAGTAAGCACTTCAGCGATTCAATTTTATGGTTGCTATCTTTTCCAATGAGCTCTCCAGTTTATTTATTTTTAATTTTTCTCTGCTTTTTTCAGTTGTGCGCAAGCGTTTGCTCGACGTCACGACCGGGATAGGCACGAGAGAATGCACACGGGCGAAAAGTAAAACTCGGTTTCTTTTTTTATCTTTGTGAGCCATTCAAAACTTTTCTAATATCGCAAAATTTCTGCCAGACCATACGTGTGTGATCAGTGCCAGAAAGGTTTTATGAGAAGCGACGCCTTAAGGTACGATTATTAAAATGTATTCTGTGGCAACTTTTTCAAATTTTTGATGATTTATTTTCTTACTCGCAAGTCGACATCGCACGCAGGAGCCTAAGTGCGGAAAATTTCTCTAACGAAACACACCAAAACTTTAAATCGTTCAATTTCATGCCATGGATCCCATCCACGCCATTTTTAAACTCCCTTTTTGAAATCAATCCCCATATAAAAGAGGGAAAAAGTTACTAACTACAAACATGACCTTACGTGATTGTTTCTCCCTGCGATACAACTCAATTCAAAATTTCAATGGTGTTTGTCTTAGGCCATTTGATAAACAAAATTTGAGTATATATTACATCTTTTCAAACTGATAATTTACAAATATCATTTCTATATATCAATTTTTTACTTGCTGATCATGTATGGCTCATCATACATAATCGTAAGACTACTCGATAGATTTTTTCTTGAGTTTTAACTGGGCTAGTCGTGTAGAAAAAAGCAGTATTATTTGAAAACTTTATAAACCAAGCTGTCTAGATTTTGAAGACTGAGAAAAATGCGAAATGGCTTACATGTTTGCATATGGGAAGTTTGTATTTTGGAAAATAGCTCATTTGTAAAGTGCACTAGTATTTCTGTTATCTATTATTATTGGTTTTTTTGTTTTTTGTTTTTCAGATCAGCTTAAAAAAATCAAGTTAATGTGTTTTGTTGGCCTGCTGAATATCCTGGTAGACCAGAATTCACTACATGGTTTTTTGTCCGTGGCCAATTTATACTCAAGATTGCTTTTGTGTCCATCATAATATTTGCTCAAGGTTTTATCCAAACCAAAATTAAACTTACCGAGGCATTGTATAGTCTTGGGAATTATGACCAAAAAAATGAACGATCATTGTTTTCTCTAGAATGTTTTAGCTTTGACATGTGGCTCTAACAAAATAATTTGATTCAAATTTTTGCCAACATTATCTAATTTTCATATTCATTCCTCCCAAAAATTTGAAGAGAGAAGTTAAGTGGAAAAACGTGGTTAAAAAACTTTTTTCAGTATATTTTATGCTAGATACGAAACGCTGGAATTTTTCCAAAAATCTATTGTGTTTTTAATGTTTGGTTTGAAAAGACAACTACAGTAAAATAACTATCTCTTTGTAAAACCACAAATTAACTATTAGTAACATAATTGGTTCAGCGTCATCATTCTAAATCTCAACAATGGCTATGCTTAATTTCCCAGCACCAACTGCTAGCTCGACTGCCGTGGATAGACTGATGCACCAAGTTTACACGTCAACTAAAACACTTTCTCGAAATTTTAACTTTTAAATCACATTTCCTATTTTAAATTTGAATTACATGTAAAATATTGTGTTCACAAAAGAATGGTACATTGAAGAAAAAAAAGAATACTGAAGTGGAATACGAATTTATTTTGTTGATGGGAAAAAAAATCTTCCGATTTATTTTCATAATGATTGGTAACATATTCTAATGATAACAGTCCCGAAAATGTTGATTTGAATAAGTTTTTGAAAATAAAAAATAAAATAAAAAAATAAAATAAAGAATGAATGAAGAAACAAGCTTGAAGGCTGATAAATAGTATAATTCTGTGAATCAACGCTCAGTAATAAAAATAAATATAACCATTAACAAACTATTATCATTATATTTATTAAAACGAGATTTAGTTGTCGTTTTCATTACGTTTTTGTTATCGAATCACAAGATGCATTAAAGCTTGAAAAAAACTTCTTGATGTATTTATTTTAGTACTTCGATGGTATCAAAGAGAATTTTTTCTCAATCCTTAAATCATATGATTAATTTATATATGTATCCATGCTACAGGAATGAATTTTCAAATAATTGAAGTTTTAAGCTTGCATAAACAAGTTATGAATTGTCAAGTCAAGAACAACCTCAATAAAAACAATTATTATATTAATATGACTTATTAAATTATATATAAAGTGACAATTTTCCACTAATTTTCAAGAAGCACTATGATATCATTATCTTTTAGTTTCTAAGTTGCCCTCTTATTGTTAAGAAAATATTATGATTACTTTTCTGTTCGGAGCTTGATAGGACTTTTTGCAGTTTAAGAACTCTGTGTACGTCACAATTAGATGGTCAAACACTATATAAAAGGGGAAAATCAGGGAAAAACCTAAAGTAGTTGAAAGCTTTGTGTATTAAGTACCTTAAGGAAGCGGAGACAGCTGTTAGTTTGTGGAACATAGAGATAGGCACTGTGGAAGTAAATCATAAAAATTCTCAACCAATTATTTTATTGATATTTCCCTTGCGAGAATCGAAAAGCAACTGTGAATTTAATGCGGGTATCACTTTATACTATTGGAAAAAATAACGCTGTTTCATACTTCAAAAACTCCAGTAATTTGCATATAGTGCTATGTTCAGAAAAAGTGCTGGGAATGAAGTGAACTATCAGAAAATCAAAAATCATTGAAAAAAAGTAATATGATTGTCCCTAATCTTTTAAATACCAGAATTACCCACAATCATTCACTTTACTACAAATGTAGTTATCACCTGAAAAAAAACATGGGCACCTGATAGCAGGTGCCAATCCCTATCTTTGACTTAACTCAATTTCAACTCACACTACCGAATTTGTTTGTTACGCCACACGGCGTAACAGTTGCGTAACGGTTGTGTAACAAATACATAACAATTATTATTGATTGCTAGGGGACATAAATATTGTTATGTATTTATTAGGGGGTATCAAAGTTAGAAATCTTCCATTTCAAAATACCTCTTTTTTCCACCAAATCAACCATGACTATTTTTTAAAATATGACATATTGTGCCCCAAAAACACCTTTTTATTGAGAGTTAATGTCAAGTTTGTGGCTTTCTTTTTGTGTTGTGAAATGCCTTTTAAATAATTACAAATTTCTAACTTTGATACCCCCTATTATACAACCGTTACACAACTGTTACGCACTTGTTACACCTTGTGGCGTAAAGAATGGTGTTGGTGGTATTAGCTGTAATTCTTCTGGAAAGACTGCGCACTGAACAATGAACACACTAGCTCGTTCAACCTCAAATAAAATTTACTCTTAAATCAAAACTGAATATAGGGATCTTGATTTTTTGCGGTGTATATTTCAATAGAAAGCATTGCAAGACCATGCTGGATCTAAAAATTTTAAAATATTGAGTTTATTTTTAAAAAAAAATGTTACAGAAAATTATGGAGAGTAATGTAGATTACAAAGATTTGGGAGAGTAAACACGTAAAAAATTAAAAAGTGGGGGGCGCAAAACACTATAGTATTGTTTGATTCCCCTAAACTAAAGGAGGGACCAACCGGCTCAAATTTATTTTAAGTTATTGTATTTTATCTCACAAAAAGTAAGAGAAACTGAAGACGCCCGTGCACCCGCACATAAAAAGAGTCAATATACCAAAAATTATAAAGTATACACAATACATATTATTTCAATGGTTCTCCCATTTGGCTCGTTAAATTTTGGAACGAAATATAAAATTATCATCTGTAGCCTCTCTCCAAATTTTTAAGAGGTAACTGCGCTCAAGTAAGAATATCATGCAGAATGTATTCATATATATTTCTTTAAAGTTTCCAGCTCATCAAGATATTTTGTTGTAATGGTGTGAATAAACAACAAAATAGAAGGATATAACTGAGCGTTCGTGTAGAAAGCATGTGGTTGGAAAAATTACAACGAAATAAGAATATCAACTTGAATTTATATCATAAGATATATTTCTATCCATGGCCGAACGTTTTTTGGAGTCACATTGGAAAAATTACCAATAATTTTGTTCTTTGAAAAATAAAAAAAAGGAGTGTCTTTCAGATGTTTTAGCTGTATTAGGTGTATTGTTATTTTGTTGACCGTATTAATCATGTATGGCACAGACCCTAGACCACAAGAGAATCAATGACGTTTTGTGCTTTTCGCCACTCGATTGTTTGATCTGTCAGTTGAGAAATCTATCATTTATTGGCTTGAGACATTTCAAACAACTTTTATTTTGCCTACGACAGGTCAACATCAACAGTCTTTTCCATCAATAAAAGTTGTTTGAAATGTCTCAAGCCAATAAATGATAGATCTCTTGACTGACAGGTCAAACGATCGGGTGGCGAAAAGCACAAAACGTCATCGATTCTCTAGTGATGCTAGTGATAGTGCGCAGACCTCTGAGGTATATAACGTGACTCTCGTCATTGTATATCCTTAGTGGTCTTAATCTATTGCTGGGTAATATACCTTTCCTTCCTTTTTATTTCTATATTTTATTCGTAGTCTAATGCCTATTCCTATTGTATACTATGCTACCTTTAGGTTGGCAGCACATTCATAGATATAGGCTGGTGAGAAATACTCACAAGACTACGTATTATTATCAAAGGTCCTTAGGAGGCTCCAGACCTCATAACCTTTATATGTCTCTTCCCTCCATCTTTAACACTCCCCACGAGGTGAAATATGTGCACGCCCAAAAAGAGTTGCATTCGTATTCTGGTCTCAATATAAATCATGGGGGGAAAATAACAAATAATAATAAATTAGTGAGAACAAAAACCCAAAAAGAAATTAAACTTCATTTGAATACATCTATTAGAAAAATTTCGCTTTTTCTGAAGTGTGCTAACAGCTAATTCCGAAAAAGATTGCGGCTTTCTAAAAATGTTTTCCTTTCCTACCTCTCCTCAAATGTGAATCTAGGTCATTCCACCTCGTGGATTTGGCCCATTGAATGGTCCCAAACTTGATTCCCTTAAGTAAAGCTACCCTTGACTCACACTCAGAATGAGGTGAGAGAGGAAAACACATTTATTAAGCCGCAATCTTTTCGGAATTGCCTATAAATATTAACTAAGCCTCGGGCTCGTTGTAATTGAAGTGAGTTTGTTAAAGATAAGACTTCCTTTAGAATATTATTAAATTTCCATCTTATTTCCTTGTAAAAGTAGAATTCTACGCAAACATACGGGATACCAGGCTGTTCTTATAGCGATTGGTAAGTTCAATTCTCACGGATAATGTGTTAACGTTAGAATGAATAGATTGCACCATGACTAGTATGACGGGAAATATCCGGGAAGGAAAATGTTAATAAGCAAATAGGAAGATAGAAAATAACACAACACAAGTAGAATAATAGTGAGTTTCAAACATTAGCATGTACGCCATTCAAACACGTCACAAATTTGGTACGAAGTAAGTCATTTTTATTTGAAGTACATCTGCCCAGGGCAGGTGCACTTGAACGGCGTGTTTGTACTTCAACACGTCCTTTTCTAAATACATCTACGCCATTCACACACTTCATCCCCTTATCATGATTAGTCAGCACCCGGTGCACACACGCCCATTACTTAGCACAAAAGTAGGGAGTTTTTGGCTTCATGTTTGAGACCCCTAACCCTAAATCTGCCATTTATCATGACATCTTGAAATGGAGTTTTGAGGCTGAAGTCCGCCAGGCGTTTATGCTAATGTTTGAGACCTCATATTATCATACCTAGCATGACCGGAAATATCCGAAAGGAAAAATATTCTACTAAACAATTTTTTAGGTCTCGATTACGCCGCAGTATCACCATGTATATATTAACTAGCACCTTGAAAATATTAAAACAAGTGAATATAAGGATAAAACCAAATTTTGCTCAAGATAATAGCCAATATGTTATGGGCCTCTAGTGCCAAATATTTTTATCTTTCTCTTTTCTAAATGTTTTTTTTCTTTCCTCACTCAAACTGACTAGACAAGCCTTGTCAGCTCGCCTCTCATTTGGTATGACTCAAACGCCTAGTCAGCTTGATCAAATATTTCACTTATCATAATTTTCTGTTTTCTTGTTTTTTTTTCTAGTCTTTTCCTGCTTCAGTCTCATTTTCCATTTTCACATTTCTCCTGCTCTCTTTCTTTCAGTTTCTTCATGTAACGTGATTAGGTTGGGCTCCTCGCAAGATCCTGAACAAAGTGGTGTGGGTGCACATCCTCCTGAAAACCCTTTTTACTTTCTTATTCCATTCTATTCCTTCTCCTTTTCCTTTATCAAACTTTCTTTTAATTTTTTTCTTTTCTTTCCAATTATTTCTTCTATTTTTCTTTAAATCAAAAAAACAACAACAACCCAACATAAACCCCAACAACCAATCAAGACAACAATCTTCAATACTGACACCAACTCCACCATCAACCCCAAATCATCATCCTTCCTCAAATACAACATCCACTCATCCACAATAATCAACCTCAAGACCAACCTCAGTACCACTGAATACAAAGACAACACTTATGATGAAGATTTTGAACCGTACCAAGAAAATACCCAAGCAAAAGACATTCCATCAGACAATGATGAATACAGAGATCCAAGGGTTTCCTCAAGAAATGCAGCAAAAAAATATGTTTCAGACATCATCTGGGATGTCAGAAAAGAATTGGAAAACTGGTCCACCAAACTGAAAGATGATGGGTCAAATTTCTGCATCTGGTACAAAGAATTACAAATGGCACTCAATGACTATATAGGTGATCCAAATTTTTCTACAAGACCAAACCCTCTGAATGAATCTTTCAGGGAAATAATTGGCTGTTCCATTCTACTCAACTATGTTGACATCAACATAGAATCTCAAATTATGTTATTAGTACCAAGCCCATAAGCTTTCTCACATCTCCAAGCTAACATAATGTCCTATCATGCTCAGAACAAATGAACACCCTCAATTGTTTCCTTAAAATTCATTCTAAGGATTTCCACAACCCCATAGCAATGCTAGCACATATGAAGGATTGCTATGCCAGCATGAAAGCCAAAAAATTAAGGTTACACAATGACATTATAGCTTTATTTTTTCAAAGAGCAACCAAAGATGGCTTTTATTACAGTGCCAAACTATTGAGATAAGTCAAACTACTTGCCAACTTCTCCTGGGAAAATCCAACAACAGTCTCAATTCAACAGGAAATCTGTCAGTGTATGCCAGTATTTAAGTATTATTTAATAGTAGATATTAATGGTTGTCAGCCTAAATATCCTTAGGACTGAGTATTTCTTATGCTTAAAATAAGATAACCTTAAGTAAATTAAGCTTATATCTTAAAAATAAGGTTAAAATAACAATATATATTATTTTATTATATATATATATAATTATTATTCTATTATATAACTTATAGTAGTTTAAATAGCTTATCCATGGCCTAATAATACTTATTAAGGTGTTAATGGAGTCATAATATACTTATCTTAAGTGATATAAAGTAATTATTGACATACATAAGCTTATATGTATACATAAATCTCATATTCAGTGAAATATGCAGTATATTATGTATATTTAGGTATATAAGTGGGTTTTAGCCCCTTAATAGCCTATAACCTTTGTTTTTCTGCTTATTTTAGGTCATATGGACGAAATCAGTGGACTCACAACGCCTACAGAAGCATAGACACCTATATCAGGCGCATACACCCAGTTTGGACAACTAAAATTACTTCCTTGGATGGTTATTCATGGATTTATGGGTTGGAAGGACATTTCTGGGTTAATAAGGATGCTTGGGGATGTTATTGGGGGCTTGGACATTTTATTTTTTTCCTTTATATGTTTTTGGTTTCATTAAATCTCTTTTTGATTGTTTATTTTACCTCTTTCTTTATGGTATCCGCTTTTATCTGGATTTTCTATTTATGGTATGGATCTGTGTTATTATTAATAGTGATGGAGGGTCCTTACTGGAGGTCTGGGCGTTGAAACTGCTTGAAGTGGACGCCATGGGGAGGTGATGGGCCCTCATAGTGCTGTAATTGCCGGGGATAGCAGTGACATCATCTGGATTGAAGGTCTGTGCACTCCAGTGGATTTGGGTATAAGTAAGGAGGGATTTTGACGGTTATTTATCATCATTCAATTACTAAAACTCCAACAAACACTACTATACAATTATTAACATTTAGAAATATATTATAAAGCCATTATAAATTGATACTATCTTTATATAAGCTATAACGATATTTTATTCATCTATTTTCCACCACTAGCATGCATTTAAATCCAAGTATTGTGAGTTTTATTTGAGTATAACTATTTTATTAGTCTTCCCCTGAGGTTTAATCACTAAATCATTTATAAATAAGTAGTAGGACCATAAATAAACACTATTATATCATAATTATATACTAGACTATACTGACAATTGGGGGTCTTTCCTTATATTTTACTTATTATTTAGTATAAGCCTTGGGACGTGATTTTTACATTAGTACAGCTCAAAATAACCAAATATTTGGGTCTTCTGTATATTAGTGGTTCATCATAACTCAGTGATTGCAGAAAAGAACCCTTAAAATAATTGTACTAATTTTTATCATAAAAATTAGGTATTTACAGTAGTAACTGTACCCAATATAAACCCAATTTCACTTGGTATTTGGACACCAATATAAAACCCAATTAAATTGTTATTTGGTTAAAGCTTGGTAAGCTACTTATTCACCCTTATAGAGGTCTAGTTAAACTTATTATTATATTTTTAACAGATTTTTTTGAATTTTCTTTTAATTTATTTAAATAAATAAAGATATAAATTCAGGGTAAGCTCCATTGCTTTTTTATTAGTAATAACATTGCTAATATCTTTTTTCTACTAATTCCATAGAGTTTTTTCCTTTTGTAGACGTCAAATATTTTCATTTTTAACAATATGAGTGCTCCCCAGGACAGTGTAAGTGAAAAGCCTGCTTATAACACCAGGTCTAAAGCTAACAAAAACTTTCCAGGACATCACCATGGAGGGTCAACAATACCCCCAGGCAGAAAGCATGAATATAGAGGAAAAGGACACCCTCTTAAAAAAGATAACTATAAAAAAGACGTCTCCTCCTCTTCAGGATCAACTGTCCCAACTGGCCAAACAGGTTCTTAAATTGGAGGAATCAAAATCACTCATGTTCAAAGAGGTAGAGCAATTGCAAAACAATTGCAAGGTAGGGTTTCAGCAGATGAATCAGGCATTGGCAGAGTTAAAGGGAGGCCAGCCCAGTCAGTCAAATCAGCAACCCCCTATCCAAGGCGGGTAAACTCACTCCCAGGAGAAAATCCTGGTAGACAAATGGAAATGGGACTGGTTTCATCAACAGTGGACAAGCCACAGTTGCAACAGGGATCCACCACCTCATCTGACTTCCTCAGCTCACCCTTACAAAGGAAAAAAGCGCCAAAAATCAGGACTGGCAACCATCCCTTGGTAAGTAGATTACCCTCTCAGATTGAACATAATACTGATACTTACAATATAGGTAATTCTATTGATTTTAAATCTGTGCAAAAAATAGAGGAGGATTTAAGAAACTTAGGTTTTAGAGTAGATACACCTGACTTGTCTTTTGTCCACAATAACAGTGCTATTTATAATGATAATACAGTTAACCCTCAGTTGCAACCACCTACTAGTGAGATGAGAGGTTCACAGGAGAGTGAGAGAATTGAAAAGGAAGACATGGAATATTTTAACAATAATCCAACTGTCCATAGAATTGTTTCAGCATTGTAGAATAGAATGACTGATTGTGAGGAACAGACAGTTAAGCTCACTAGTGATACAATTTCATCCTTGAAATTAAACATTTCTCAATTAGCAACACGTAACAAAGAATTAGAGAAAGAACATTTGTCTCTAACTCTTAAATATGATTCATTGAGTAATAAATATAATGACCTTTCAAACAAATTCTGTGAGTTAGAAAAATTATATGAAACACATTTATTAAAAACTGAATCAAGAACAAAGTTATCTTTTTCCCAGACAAATCAAAGTGTCTCTGAGTTGCTACAAAGATTAACTAAAGTTGAGATTGAAACTGCCAATCTACTAATGAACCAGGATAATCATAAGTATAATCAATATAATAATAATACTTTCATTGGCAAAAGCGAATCTCATTCCTTCCCTATACCACCACAATTAAAACCATCTGGTGGTAGTGTCAAATCTGAAAATGTAAGTCACAAATCCGTGCAGGAGGAAATACAAGATCATTTATCAAAAGTGAATGAGTTGTTGAATTTACCTAAGATTAGTGAGATAAAATCCAATCAGAAAAACTGGCCTAAGATAGATCAGTACCCAACTTATGATGGGGAAGCCAGCTCTGATTGGCAACATTTTATTCAAAGAATTGACAACTTAAAATTCTCATATAAGTTACCAGATGAAGAAATAACATCAAAATTAATTTCTTTATTTAAGGATGTTGCTTTATTATGGTTTGAAGCTGTCTTGAGTGAGGGTAAAGACTACTCTTGAACTGAATGGAAACAACTTATTGAAAAAAAATTTGGAGGTTCTAAATTTAGGCTTACTCAGCAGAGACTTTATGAGAAGACTAGGTATAATCCGTTGAATGGTGACAAACCTATGGTATTTTTAATGAATTTAAACAAAATATTAAAAGCCATTGAGCCTCATATGGATTTTAACTTATGGAAAGATAAGATAATATATAAATTACCTATATCTGTCAGAGACATTGTTGTAGCTAGAACATTAAATGTTACTGAATATTCTGACTTTATTAATATTTGCAATGAAATATTATTAAACCATAAGTATGAATCAAGGTATTCCACTTATAAACAAAATGTTGAAACTGTAAAAACTTGGAATTCAAAAGCACTTCAGGAGAAGCAGAAAAAACCTACTGCACCTGTAGTACCTAAAAAGTATGAAACAAATACTTTTTATAAGTGTAACAAACCTTGGGTCAAAGGTCACAAATGTGAGAAAAACATAAATATTGTTGAAAATCAATGTGAATCTGAAACTGACACGGAAAAAAGTAAAGAATCAAGTGATTATGACAGCAATATCTCATATAGTGATGAAAATGAAGTCTGTATGTTGGAAGATGATTTGTCCATCTTTGAAAATCCAATATTAAATATGGACTCAAATGAATCTTTAATGAATTTTGAGGATGCTGAAATCATTAAGGATATACAAGCTGATAACTTTAGAATGACACCTATCATGGTTCCAGCTATCATTTCGGGTGAAAATGTTAATATAGTACTGGACACAGGAGCTGCTGGTTCTGTTGTTTCCACTAATACATTACACAAAATTGATAGTGAATATAAGTCTAAGCTTGAGCCACTTCAAAGTAAAAATTGGAGAGGTTTTGGATCAGTGCTACACCCCATTGGTAAATACAAAGCTGCTGTTTTCTTCAAACATCAACATGGTTATGTAAGGGTAACTTGTGACTTTGTAGTAATGGATAATACTAACTGTAGTAACTGTTTTATCATTGGAAATGATATTCTGACTAAATTTGGTGTAAAATTAGACCCTGCTAATAACAATTTTACAATTGGCATGAATGGTAAAAGGAAATTTAAAATAAATTCTTTTAACACATTCTTACATATTGAGACAGTCACAAATTCCCCGTGTAAAGGAAGAGAATCCAATGAGATGGAACTTCTGGAAACAGAAATTTCAAAAGCATCATTTGGCACTCAGATAAGTAAAGCTGAGAAAAATAATATTTTGGAATTAATTAAAGCATTTCCAATGGCTTTTGCACATGGTACAAATGAACTTGGCCTTGTAAAAAATCATGAAATAAAGATTAGTTTAACCTGTGATATGGATAATATTCCTGCTAGTCTTAAAAAGAAACCATACCCTGCTTCACCAATGAAGAGGAAAGACATAGAGGACAATATTAAGATGTTATTGAATATGAACATTCTTGAGAAGGTTGAAACTACCCCAAAATATTGTGTAATATCACCAGTGCTAATTTCTTATGAACAAGATAAAGCAAGACTGTGCGGTGATTATAGAGCATTAAATACATTTACAGTAGATGATATTTATCCCTTTTCAAGGATTGCCTTTATACATGCTACCCTTAAAGGTGCTAAATATATAAGTTGTCTAGATAAAAATAAAGGGTACCATCAAATTCCTGTTGAAAAGAATTCACAGAACTTTTTGTTGATAACAACACACATGGGAATTTATAAGTATGTCAGAATGCCATTTGGACCAAAAAATGCTCCATCAGTATTTCAGAAGTTAATGGATATAACATTCCATAATGAAATGATTGAGGGATGGTTAATGGTATACATTGATGACATCATAGTGTTCTCTAAAACTTATGATGAACACTTAATCCATTTAAGGAAAGTATTTCAAAAAATGGATGAAATAAAAATGACCCTTGCATTGAAAAAATGTAAATTTGGGTTTGAATCTTTAAAAGTGCTTGGTCATATTGTATCTGGCTTACAAATATGTGTAGACCAAAATAAAGTGGCTGCAATAAAGAATATTGGCATTCCTCAAAATGTAAAGGATGTACAATCTTTTCTTGGAATATGTGGTTATTATAGACAATATATAAAAAACTACCAATCAATTGCTGCACCACTGACCACACTGATAAAGAAATCAGAAGCTTTCATTTGGAATAATGAAAGACAAAAAGCTTTTGATAAGTTGAAAGAATGTTTAATGACAGCTCCTATCTTGGGATTACCAGATTTCCAATTACCTTTTGTATTATATACAGATGCAAGTTTTATTGTACTGGGTGCTGCTTTGCATCAAAAACAACTTATTGAAGGAAAAATGTCAGAAGTAGTAATCTGCTATATTTCACGTACTCTGAGAAGTAGTGAATTGAAATCTGGTGCTACTCAACTTGAATGTTTGGCAGTAGTATGGGCTCTTGAGAAGCTACATTATTACCTTGAAGACCAAAAATTTGAGTTAATAACTGACTGTAGTGCAGTTAAGTCACTCTTAAACATGAAAACTCCTAATAGACACATGTTTAGATGGCAATTAGCTGTACAAGAATACAGAGGACGGATGAATATTACACATAGAGCAGGAACCTTGCACTCTAATGTAGATCTATTATCTAGAGTACCTCTGCCTAATAATGATGATAATCCTGCTTATGTTCCTGAGTCAGAGATTATTAACATTTATGGCATTTATATTGTAGATCTTGAGGATGAATTTATGCAATCAATTCTTGATAATTATAATTCAGATCCTGACTTGAGTAAACTCACTACAATATTAAATGATCCATCTAATGCTTCAATGAATGTTTTAATAAAAACATTACCAAATAAGTATAAAGAGGCATTAGAAAAAGGAAAATTTTCCATTGAGGATGGTTTTGTATATTACAGGAAAAAATTAAGTAATGTAATTGTAATTTCCCCTTCAATGAAGGAGTTAATGTTTAGTATATGTCATGATGATATATTAGCAGGTCATTTTGACTACCATAAAACATTAACCAGAGTAAAAAACACAGCTTGGTGGATTAACATGTCTGAGGATGTTGAGAAATATGTTGAAACATGTGATTCTTGTCAAAAATCTAAAAGATTAACAGGCAAAAGAGCTGGTTTATTACAACAAATTGAGCAACCAAAAGCTCCATGGGAAATCATTAACATGGACTTTGTAACAGGTTTGCCAATAGCAGGGCATAAGAGTTATAACTCCTGCTGGGTAATTGTAGATAGATTTACAAAGATGTGTAAATTTATTCCTACCCACAAAGAGGTTTCTGCAAAGGACTTAGCTTTTTTATGGTGGACAAAAATGTTAAATATAGCAGGTTTCCCCAAAGCAATAGTTTCTGACAGAGATCCTAAATTTACTTCTGAGTTCTGGACATCACTTATGGATGCTTCAGTGTGTCAATTAAAACTTTCTACAGCACACCATCCACAGACTGATGGGCTAGCAGAAAGAATGATACAAACTTTAGAGGATATGATAAGAAGATATTGTGCTTTTGGTCTTAATTTTAAAGACAATGAAAAATTCACGCATGATTGGGTAACCCTTATCCCAGGTTTAGAATTTGCATACAATAGTACAGTACATTCTGTCACTGGCAAGAAGCCATTTGAGTTATGGTTGGGTTATGTACCTAATACCCCTGCTAAAACTCTTAATAAGTTACCTAGATTGGATATCCATCCAGGTACTAAATCTTTTCTTCAGATGCAGGAATTATGCAGAAAACATGCTCAAGAATGTATAAATAAGGCGTTTGAGTATTAATAGAAAAGATGGGATAAAGCCCATAAAGAACAAATGTTCAAAGAGGGTGATGAAGTCCTTATTTCAACACTACATTTCAATTTAAATGGTAATGTTAAATTGAAGGATCCATTCATTGGACCATTTGTAGTGAAAAAGATGGTTGGTAATAATGCTGTTGAGGTTATTCTATATGCACCATATGATAGAAAACATCCAGTATTTCCTATTTCTCTTATAAAACCATACCATTCTAATGATACTGCTCTATTTCCAAGAAGATCAGGAAGGCATAAACAGCAACCTGAAAAAATAGTTGAAAAGGAAGAAATTGAAAAGATACTTAAAAAGAGACACCTTACTAAAGAAAAGGGAGTTGAGTATCTATTAAGATTTAAAAATAAATCAAGTGAGTATGACCAGTGGATTCCAGAAAATGAAATCTCTGATCTTAAAAATCTCTTGAAAAAATTTAAATCTAAATAATACTGTTTATTCAGTATATTTATTATAAAAATTATTTTTTATTTTTTATATTTCACTCCTTAGTTTTAATTAAAATGTCTTAACATTTTTTTCTTATTGTTTTTTTTGGGGGTGAGGGAGTGTCAGCCTAAATATCCTTAGGAATGTGTATTTCTTATGCTTAAAATAAGATAACCTTAAGTAAATTAAGCTTATATCTTAAAAATAAGGTTAAAATAATAATATATATTATTTTATTATATATATATATAATTATTATTCTATTATATAACTTATAGTAGTTTAAATAGCTTATCCATGGCCTAATAATACTTATTAAGGTGTTAATGGAGTCATAATATACTTATCTTAAGTGATATGAAGTAATTATTGACATACATAAACTTATATGTATACATAAATCTCATATTCAGTGAAATATGCAGTATATTATGTATATTTAGGTATATAAGTGGGTTTTAGCCCCTTAATAGCCTATAACCTTTGTTTTTCTGCTTATTTTAGGTCGTATGGACAAAATCAGTGGACTCACAACGCCTACAGAAGCATAGACACCTATATCAGGCGCATACACCCAGTTTGGACAACTAAAATTACTTCCTTGGATGGTTATTCATGGATTTATGGGTTGGAAGGACATTTCTGGGTTAATAAGGATGCTTGGGGATGTTATTGGGGGCTTGGACATTTTATTTTTTTCCTTTATATGTTTTTGGTTTCATTAAATCTCTTTTTGATTGTTTATTTTACCTCTTTCTTTATGGTATCCGCTTTTATCTGGATTTTCTATTTATGGTATGGATCTGTGTTATTATTAATAGTGATGGAGGGTCCTTACTGGAGGTCTGGGCGTTGAAACTGCTTGAAGTGGACGCCATGGGGAGGTGATGGGCCCTCATAGTGCTGTAATTGCCGGGGATAGCAGTGACATCATCTGGATTGAAGGTCTGTGCACTCCAGTGGATTTGGGTATAAGTAAGGAGGGATTTTGACGGTTATTTATCATCATTAAATTACTAAAACTCCAACAAACACTACTATACAATTATTAACATTTAGAAATATATTATAAAGCCATTATAAATTGATATTATCTTTATATAAGCTATAACGATATTTTATTCATCTATTTTCCACCAGTAGCACGCATTTAAATCCAAGTATTGTGAGTTTTATTTGAGTATAACTATTTTATTAGTCTTCCCCTGAGGTTTAATCACTAAATCATTTATAAATAAGTAGTAGGACCATAAATAAACACTATTATATCATACTTACATACTAGACTATACTGACAATGGTCCTACTATTTAATATTAAATGATTTATAGATTAAACCTCAGGTAAAGATGATAATAACACTGTTAGAGAATCTACCCCGTTGCAGTAAATTTTCAGTAGATATTTGCATAATTTCTGTGTCCATAGTTACTGAAATGAGGTTTCACACCCTAATATGCAGATTCAGTTAGCAAACACACATTGAGAAAATTTCCTCACCCTTGTGTTGACTTGCCAATTCAGTAAACTCTACTTTTTTTTCTTGCGTTCTCACTACTCATTTCACTTTCCTCAACTTTTCAGATGGAACAACTCATACTTGATGAATTACTCACAATGGAAGAAGAAATAATTGTATTTACTAAATTTCTAAACTCGTATGATACAACAAGGCCTAAAAAAGAATTAATAAATCAAGACCATGTTGAAGGACATCATTGCTTAATGAAAGATTATTTCAATGTTAATTGTACATACAACAACCATCTCTTTGAATGACGATTCCAAATCAGCAAAGAACTATCTCATAGGCTTTCTACAGATTTACAGGAACATAATACCTTTTGGGTTTGGAAAAGTGTAAGTCAACTAACATATAATAGTTTTCTGACTCTAATTTGTTATTCTACAGGACTGTTGTGGCCAAATTGGTTTATCACCAGAAAAAAAATATACTTCTGTTCTATGTCAATTGGCCTATGGAGTATCTGCTGATAGCAATGATTAATATGTTCAGATTGGTGAAACTAAAGCACTACAATGCCTCAAAATATTCATCAAAGATATTATTACATTATATAAATCTGAATACTTACGTGAACCTATGCAAGAAGAATAGAAAATTATTCTCTGAGAATATGTGGAACATGGTTTCCCAGGATGCCTTGGCGCAATTGATGGCATGCATTGGGCTTGAAAAAACTTCCCAGGAGCATGGGCAGGTCAGTTTCAGGGCAAAGAAGGTTCACCTACAATGATTTTGGAGGTGGTTGCCAGCAAAAGATTACCTTTCTGGCACTACTTTTTTGGCTCCCCTGGATCCTTGAATGATATTAATGTGCTTCACAGAAGCAGTATTTTTTATTAACTTCTTTCAGGAACACAAGATACAATAAAATTTAGAATTAACCGACCCAAATATTCAAACACCTACTCTCTTGCTGATGGAATATATCATTCCTGGTCATCTTTGGTCAAAACTATTTTTCACCCGCAAGATGCTTCAAGTAGAAACTTTGCTAAGCTTCAAGAGGCTCCACAAAAAGATATTGAGTGTGCTTTTGGCATATTGCAAGCCCTTTGGGGAATAATCAACCAACCTTGTTGTCTATGGGACATTAATTCTGTAAAAGATGTCATGACATGTTGTGTCATTCTTCAAAACATGGTGGTTGAGTCTAAGTAAGAAAATGATCCTTACATTTCAAATTATTCTATCAGAAGTCAAATAATTACCAATCACAATGATCTGATACTCTCCAATACATTATCAAACTACATCCACCATAATAAAGAGTTACATAATTCAAGTATACACTTCCAGCTTTGAGAGGACCTTAAAGCACATAACTGGGCATCTAGAGAGAGTTTGGATATATGAAGTAAAAAAAAATGAAATGTAAGTGATAAATTTATGGTGCACATAAAATTTAATACCATGAATATAGATATAGAACATATAAAATAATAGAGATAAAAGAAACTTACCTTTAGCAAGAAAATAGTTTGTGTCATATAGTCTACTCAAAAGACAATAAGGCTACTAGTGTAAAAAGGGAAATGAATATTATATTTCAAGATGAGAAAAGATCTGAGAAGAAATGGGCGTTTGGAAGAGTGGTTTTATATTCAAATCAGGGTCTGGTGGGGTAGAAAGACACATCCAATCTTTCTCTTTGCTCTGGAATTTTTGTTGGCTGTAAATAATTTGTGGTGTTAGCTTGAGCCAAAAGTAAAGAATAGGAGATAATAAAAATTTAAAACAATAATAATAAATAAATAAGAAATGGTTGTATAAATACTTTATCCAAAAGAGTATTATTATTAGGTGAGATTATAAAGCAAGAGATAAGATTGAGCTGGTTTATATTTAATAATTATTATTTAGATTAAATAACATATTTTTTTGCTTATATTTTAATAGTTGCACATAAAAAATATAAAAATACTTACCTAACCATAAAAATAAATTATTTAATGTTTTATAGTCTACTCAAAAGGCAATAAGGCTACAAGTATAAAAGGGGAAATGAACATAATATTGCAAGATGAGAAAAGATGTGAGATTAAATAAGCATTTTGAAGAGTGTTTTTATATTCAAATCAGGGTCTGGTGGGATATAAAGACATCACCAAGCTTTCTCCTTCTTCTGGAATTTTTGTCAGCTGTAAAAAAATAAATGAGATTTTAGCTTGAAGCGAGATTAAGAAATAGGAGGTAAGAGAGAAATAAAAAAAAAGTAGCAAAATTAAAAAAAATAAGAGTGAAACAAAGAATTAAAGTAGCAAAATTTAAAAAAATAAGAGAGTAACAAAAACTAAAGTAGTGACATTAAAAAAAAGAGAGAAAGAAAAAAAATACTCACCTTGAGGGAAGATTGGCTATTTGAAAATCCTCTTGGACAAGGATGAACCAGTAATAGCCTATGGATATATAGAGAAAATACTTCACTCCTGAATGAGGTATTTTTTCTATCCAACCATAGACTATTTCCAGTTCATCCTTGTCCAAGAGGATGTGAAAATAGTCAATCTTCCCTCAAGGTGAGTATTTTTTTTCTTTCTCTCTTTTTTTTAATTTTGCTACTTTAGTTTTTTTTACTCTCTTATTTTTTTACATTTTTCTACTTTAATTTTTTTTTTACACTCTCATATTTTTTTTTTTAATTTTGCTAATTTATTTTTATTTCTCTCTTACCTCCTATTTCTTAATCTTGCTTCAAGCTAACACCTCATTTATTTTTTTTACAGCCGACAAAAATTCCAGAAGAAGGAGAAATCTTGGTCATGTCTTTCTATCCCACCAGACCCTGAGTTGAATATAAAAACACTCTTCCAAATGCCCATTTTTGCTCACATCTTTTCTCATCTTGAAATATAATTTTCAGCTCCCCTTTTATACTTGTAGCCTTATTTCCTTTTGAGTAGACTATAAGACATTAAATAATTTATTTTTATGGTTAGGTAAGTATTTTTATATTTTTTTACATGCAACTATTTAAATATAAGCAAAAAAATATGTTATTTCATCTAAATAATAATTATTAAATAAATTCAGCTCAATATTATCTCTTGCTTTATAATTTCACCAAACAATAACACTCTTTTGATAAAGTACATACACAACCTTTTCTTATTTATTTATTATAATTGTTTTAAATTTTTATTATCTCCCATTTTTTACTGTTGGCTCAAGCTAACACCACAAATTATTTACAACCAACAAAAATTCCAGAAGAAGGAGAAAGCTTGGTCATGTATTTCTACATCACCAGACCCTGACTTTAATATAAAAAAACTCTTCTTAATGCCCATTTTTGCTCACATCTTTTCTCATCTTGAAATATCATATCCATTTCCTCTTTTATACACCACGCAATATGGGGGGCGGACTTGCTAGCAAGTCCGCAACCTTGAACCCTAATTCATATCTTTTTCAGCACACATTGAGGTGGTGATGAAACAATCATGAAGAAATTTTGAATTTACTTTGAAAACACCTTGAAACTGATTTGAACCTTCATTGAACCACAGTTGATTAATAGTTCAAAAAATATTCACAGCAGGAAAAAAGTGTGCACTAGATGTCTAGTGCTTTTTTTTGCTTCCTGAATTGATTCCTGGTAGAATTACAAGTGGGACTTCCATCTGATGCCTCCCTCCCCTAATTCTCCCTTATCTTCAATCTGACTTCCTATCCTACCCCCTTATCTCATTTCTAAACTTGCCATCTACTTACCCATTCTCCCTATTCCTTTCCTTCACAGTGAGAAAACAACTCTCCTCTCCTTCCCCCCCTCTCCCTTCTCTTCTCTTCATTTCTCACACCTCCCACAGACCCTCACTCACCTTTCCCAGCCCACTGTCATTATTTAGTTTTATTTTACTTTGTATTTTTTTCATTTTTCATGTTTCTTCCCTACAAAAATCTTCCTTTTTCAACGATTGGCCACATTTTTTTAGTAAACACAAGCAACTCAAATTCTGAAATATGTATTTAGTTACATTATTTACCACTTGGAATGGGTTATAATTCCTCAAAATTTTATTCCTTGTTATTTCTAATTTATACATATTAATTATTCTCAAGTTTATAAAAAGTTGGCTACTTCCCAAGCCCTTGCATGCCTCCCCAACACTTTTTTCACCTCTTCAATCTCATCGCTCACCTCCCCCAGAAAAATAAAGGAACTGGGGAAGGCTGGGGAAGGTGAGAGAGGGGCTTTACAGGGCTGGGAGAGGTTATAAAATCCCCTAACCCACTTCGGGAAGGCTGGAAAAGGTGAGCAAGGGTCCTTAAAGGGCTAGGAGAGTTGATAAAAGCCTCTCACCTACTACTCACAGCCCTACTTAGTCTTTACAGCACCTCGTTCACATCTCCAGCCAAATTAAGGGACTTGGGAAGCTGGGGGAGGTGAGCGAGGGGCTTTGAAAGTCTGTGGGAGGTAATAAAAGCCTCTCACTCACTTCTCCCAGCCTTCCTTAGTCTTTACAGCACCTCGCTCACATCTCCAGCCAAAGTAAGGGACTGGGGGAGGCTGGAAGAGGTGAGTGAAGGGCTGGAAAGATTGGGAAGGTGAGAAAGGGCTAGGGGAGGTAAGCGAGAGCTGGGGGATGTGGACAATAAACTGGGGAGGTGAGTAATAGTTTTAGAATGTGAGAGAAAGGCTGGTGAGGGCTAATGGAGGTGAGTGGGGTGAGTGAGGGGAATGGGAGGTGAGCGAGAGGTTGCAAAAGGGGTGTAGTTGTGTTAAAAGTGAAAATAGAGTGGAGGGGAGTAGTGAGGAGGGCTTAAACATAGATTTTGAAGCTTAAAGGGTGTAGCAAATGTATCAGGAGGGCAATAAAAGGGTGGTGAGTGGTAATAGAATTAACAGAAATGAAAAAGCAGAAAAATTTGTGTGGAGAGATTGAGAGGTTGTCCATTGAGGTAGTGAAAAATGGAGTGTGAACTTTGTTCTTCGGGCGAACATCAGAGTCCACCCCCTCAATCTACAGCTCTATTCTGCCGATATGGAAAATGATTGATAATTATTTTTTATTGATATTTTTTAACTTAAACCTATAGTTTATACGTCTTTATTTTATATTTTTGATTTACAATGCACTTTAAGACTAAGAAAGTAATATAGTAAAATAATTGATAATGAAATACTATTTTGCTTTTTTACACAATAATTCACAGAATTCTTTTGATAACTATACATGATATAAATAAATAATATAATAGGAAAATTGTAGCAAAAAGTTAAAAACTAGAATAAAACATTTAAAGAAATTTTAAACTATTGAACTTATGTATTTTTTGAGTTTATTGTATTTATTTTTAAATGTAATAGTAAAATATGTTGGTTAGATTAAAAATAGCTTTGAATTAAATTAAATAATTAGGGTAAAGGTTGAGGAAAAGATTTATCCACATATATAACCATTTAGGCTTATTTCTTGTTTTGTGATTGCTATATATAACTGGATAATTGACTGTAATAACTGCAAATTTAAAAAACTTCAATAAGTTATCTACCTCAATATATTTATGATAATCTATTCAGTAACAGAATAAAATATCTGAGTCCTTTCTTTTACTAATTTTTTTTCATTTCAATGACTATATACATTTTCAAAAAAATTATTTATCATGTTTTTGGTGGAACTTAGATTGAACTCTCAATGCAATCTTGTTTCCAAGTGTGGTTCATAATAATTTAAGCCATGAAAAAATTTATACTTTTTTAGAAGTTTTATTAATTACTTTTAAATATAAAAATAATTATATTTTTATATCAAAATATTTTTATTAAACACTTTGAAGTTCTAAAAATAAGTACATATTAAGAATTATTTTTAGATAATATTATATTAAAAAAAGTTTTAAGTTGATTATATATTATTATGATATGATTTCTTTCCATATTACGTATTACGAAACTACCTAAAAATCAATTTTATACAACTATATTACATAAAAAAGATATCAGCTCTTCTGCTTAGATTTAAAGTACTTCAAAAAAACATTATTTTTGCCTTAGGTACACATTATATAGAGTATTCAGAGCATCATATTAATTTTTTAGACTTACACATTTAAGTTGAATGGAAGCCTCACAGGATAAAATTGGTCATTTTGTAAAAAAAAAAATAAGTAAATATCTTTTAAATCAATATATATTTTTATAAAAAGTCAAATTTTAATATTTATGTTTAGTTTAAAATCTGTTATGAAGATTTGAAATATTGCTATTTAAATTAATTTTTATAACAATATAACCATTCCAGTATTGCTTTGTGATAAGGCCAATTTCAAGAAAATTTTTAAATTCTTCTGTTTAAATAAAATATCAAAGGGATTGTTTTTCATACACTTAGAAACTGAATAGAAACATCATATAAGATCTACCAATCAGCATAAATATCATAATTCCAATAAATCATTGATAAATCTTGAACCCATATATATAATTTTACAATTGCGTGTAAGTGTTCAGTTGTGAATTACTCCTATCAAAACTTTGATTCTAATGACTAAAAAAGCGTACCTGAAATGTTTCATTTAATTTATTTTTCAAAACCATAGAATTGAAATATTTTTTCTTTTCATTTAAAACATGGAATAATATTATTTTTAATAAAAAGATGATTGCCTTTACAGCTGCTTTTCTACATGGGTATAATCTAAATTACCTATTGTGTCTTTTTTACAAAATGAATATCATATAATAGTTTTTTAATTTGAAACTGATAGAATTATGAAAAATTACCACTTTTACCTATTTAATTCAGTTCTTGAACAATAATACAATCAAAATATCTACCTGAAGCACATTTTTTAACATGAGATCACTTTTCAAATTATATGGTGCTTATTCCCAGGTTGACACTGAAATTATCCCACAATACAGCATTGAAGCAAAATCAAGTACTAAAATTAAAGTTTAAATAAATTTATACTACTTTGTTTTAATTATCTTTAAATTTTTACATCTAGCTTGAATTTCAGTCTTTCATATGAAAAATTCACTAAGTAGTGATTAATTATTTCAACTCATGAGATTACTCTACCAAATAACCATATTTACATTGAATTTTGATGAAATACATCATGAAGAGTTCCAGAAAATCATATGTGTATTACATTGAATAAATTAATATTGTGAAAATTCTTAGTAGTTGAATATTCGATAGAAAAAAAAAAGAGCAAAAAGATATTTCCTTTTAATTTTAATCATCTTCTTGCATACAAAAATGGAAAAAACTGGATTAAAATTCACTTGTATAAGAATTATACTTCTTTCTAGACATATAATTAAACAATTTATCAATTATTAGTGCTAAGTGTAAAGAAGATATTAGAGAACTTCATTGAAACAGAAATTATGAAAACATATTTCTATCTTTTATTTTTCTTAATTATGAGTCTTTTCACACTATTCTAGAATAGAAACTTGAGAATTTTTATGGTTCAATATTTTTATTAAATAATTCCATTGAGTTTAAAATAATTATATTGCATAATAAGAAATAATAAAAATACAAAAAAAAAATATCAGGTAATATGGTTTAAATTAAAAAATAAAAGCTTCAAATTCTTGGTTAAAAGGAGTTATCATTAAAGAGAACCACTGATATTATTTTATATTTTTTCAAAAAAAATAGAATAAAATAATTAGAGAGGTTAAAAGTGATGTTTTTGAAATAAATAGTATAATTTTCAGTCTTTTAAGTGATCAGGTGAAATTCAAAATGAAAATGAAAATGAGTTTTGTGAAAAAAATTCTGTGAATGGATCAGATTATTAATCTTCCCTTGTTATTATTTCTATAAATTATTTATTAAACTTTCACTATTACTCAAGCACAGACTCATCCATGTTTGGTTAAGAGCCCAAGATGAGTTCAAAGTAAAGTTCAGTCTGAGTTCAGTCTGAGTTCAGTCTGAATTCCATCTGAATTCAAGTTGAGGACTTGCTAGCAAGTCCCCCCCAAATATTGCGTGGTGATACTAGTAGCCTTATTAATTTTTGAGTAGACTATAAAATATAAATTAATTTCTTTTGAAACATATAATATTTTTTTCTTCTATTTTTATGTGAACCATTAATTTTAGATATATTTCTTATACTGACAAAATATTTATCTACAAACACACATTAATTTCATTTAATTTAAAGGTATAATTATCATTACTAACCCTTCTATTTTTTAACTTTGCCTTCATACTTTGTAAAATAAGTAAATCATCTTCCGTCTCACAATCTTTTTCTTTTGAGTGCAAAACTTTAAGATCATTAGCCATAATTTCACTGGAAGACTTCTCCTCATTTAGGCTACAATTTTTTTCTGAAAGTTGCAGTTTTCTTACTTTAATATCTAGATTTTTTTCTTCAATAGCTAGCTTTCTTTCTCAATTTCTAGTCTTTCTTCTTCAATCTTTATTTTATCATTTTTAATAGAAGATTCTTTTCTGTTAGTTTGTATCTTGACTTGGTTAGCCTATTTGTTTCACTTATGGCAGTTACATGTTTTTTGGATAGGTCATTAAAGCAGGATGTGAGTAAGAATTTATATTCTTCCATTCCTTCAGTAAGGCACCCTTTCTTTGCAGATTTTATCCCAATTGGATGGACTGTAAATCCACTAGAGGCTGGAGAAGGTTTTGGTGGTTCACTAGTAAAGTTTACATTCCCATTGCTTTTGTTCCCACTCAAATTGACCATTACACTATTTGGAACCTTTTTTGGTTCCATTCACCACATTGGAGCAAACTTTAACTTCTCCCAAGCTGGAAGACTTTTAAAAGCTGAATTTGTTTGGTCTTGATAAAGAGATAAGGCAGTTTGGATCTGTCACTTGGTGAGATTCCACTGGGAGGATTCCTTTCAATTGAGTAGTAGATAGAGCTGAACTTAAGGTTTGCCATGTTGAGAACTTGCCATCTATATTATTAAAAAAGTAAGTTTAAAATAATTTAAAAATATCTTTATAACTTGAAACTGACCTTATTCAGATTTGATCATAGTCCCGGTAGTGCACAGAACTGAATTGGTTGAAATGCGCTTCAATTTTCTTATAAAATGTTTCACCAGATTGGTAAGTTGCAAATTCTGGTTGCTTGCTGATGTGAATCCAGGAGATAGCTAACTGCTCTTCTTCTTGGTGATTCCAATTAGGGGATCTCTTTTTCTTAGCTTTGGATGAGCTCATCATGTTAGATTAATTTAGGAGTTTTAGGACAAGGTGTGAAATGAGGAAAATGGGTAGATAGAAGGGTTGTGTAGTAATAGTTGTGAATTATGATATGAAATTATTTTTCTACAATAAGTAGTGACATATCAAAGTAATCAGAAGCTACAAGATGGAGTGAAAAGAATTGGCTGGAAAAATATTGAATTACCGAATGAGGTCAAAAGGAGCTCAGTAACTTTAGTTGACAGGCTACATTACATGCTGAATTCACTAGCTAATAGAGGCCTTTAATGAAAAGAGGGTTAAGGTTCATGTAAATATGCAGTAAAATAAGCATACCAAACCAATTTACTGGAATGGAGGTAGATGCTCTTATTCTCAGTTTTTAACTCACAATATTTGGAGTGGTGCAGACTAGTGGTGGAAAATAGGCTAATAAAATATAGTTATAGCTAATATAAAGATAATATAAACTTATAAGGGCTTTTGAATACATTTTTATTTTATAATAATTTTTTAATAATGTTAATTTGTTGTGTAGTAAGTAAGTGATGTCTAACAACACGTTGAATCCTCCTTTACTAATACCAAAATTCACTGGAGTGCACAGACCTTCAATCCAGATGATGTCACTAATATCCACTAAAATTATAGCACTGTGAAGGCTCATCACCTCCCCATTGCATCCACTACAATAAATTTAAACACCCATACCTCCAGTAAGGACACTTCATCAAAATTAATGATATCATACACCCATAACATAAATAGTGAAAAAAAATTAAAGCAGATACCATAAAGAAAAAGGTAAAATAACTCATCCAAAGAGAATAAAATGAAACCCAAAGAATCTGAAGAAAAAAATCAAATTTCCAAGCCCCCAATAACATACTGAAGCATCCACATTAACCCAGCAATCATATCACAACCCAGACATCTATGAAAATTCATTACAGGAAGCCAATTAAGTTGTACAAACTGGATATATGCGCCTGAAAAAGGTGGATATGATTGTGTAGGCATGATAAGTCCATTGAATAGGTCCATATGACCTAAAATAAGTAGAAAAATAAATCTTAAAGGCTATTTAGAGGGCTAAACTCACATATAAAACTATATATACATAGTATAACTGCATATTTCACTGAATATGAGGTTTATGAATACAGATAAGCTTATGTATGTCCATAATTAATTAATATCACTTAAGATAAGTATATTATGACTACATTAGCATTTTAATAAGTATTATGGAGCTATGGATAAGCTATTTAAATTTATATAAGTCATATAATAGTGTAATAAATATATATATAAGCATTATAATCATATATTTAAGTGTTTTAACCATAATTTTAACTTATAAGCTTATTTAATAAAGTTATCTTATTTTAAACATAAGAAATACTCAGTCTTGGGGATACTTAGGCTGGAAGTCCCTGATTCAAAGAAACCAATTAAAAATTCTAAGATGTTTTAATTAAAAAGTAAGGAGTGGATAGAAAAAATATTAAAACCATTTCTATATTACATATACTGTATTTTACAGTATTGTTTGGGTTTAAATTTTTTCAAGAGTTTTTTAAGATCAAAAATTTTATTTTCAGGAATCCACTGTTCATATTCACTTGATTTATTTTTAAAGCTTAATAGTTACTATACTCCCTTTTCATTAGTAAGGTGTCTCTTTTAAAGTATCTTTTCAATTTCTTCTTTTTCAAATATATATTCAGGTTTCTGTTTATTCCTTCCTGATCTTCTTAGAAATAGGGAAGTATCATTAAAATGGTATTTTTAATAAAAAATAGGAAATACTGGATATTTTCTATAATATGGTGCATATACTAGGGGGTATCAAAGCTGACCAATCTGCAATTAGGGATCAGAAATTTTTTTTCCCGGGATCAGACATTATTAATTGGGGATAATTCTTATCCACTAGCCCCAGACATAGTGGATAAGGAATCCACAATAATGCATTATCCCGCCTCTTATACCCCAATTTCCATTCCTAATTCCTGATTCCAAACTCATCAAATCAATGATGGATTTTTAAGAAAGTCACATGACTTATGATTGCTGATACCATACTTAAGTCTTTCCTCACTTTATGCTACTTAATTTTTGTGGGGAAAACTTAAAGTTTTTTTCTATCTACACACCCCAACTGCTCATTTGGCGGTGAATTCCCACTTCCCTCATCACATAAACCTTCCACCAACAACTATGAAACACCTCTCTACTATACAGCTACTTCACTCCACTATGAATGCTATCACTTTACTTTTAGTTCTCTACTATAAATCTGACTCTGATTTGGAATATTCTTTAGCCTATTTGTGTTTTCTTTCCAAAAAGTGTTACCTCATTTCCAGGGGGCCGAATCTTTATCATGATCCCAGATATGATCTCCACTCCATTCTCAACATTCCTCAACTAAACTTCACTCATCTATTTAGAAATTCACCCAATTCTTTCTTCATACTTTATTAACTCATCTCTGAACATCCTATGTTTCATAACAATTCCCATAACAAACAGTGTAATCCTGTCATTCAACTTGCTGTTGCCCTATGTCACTTTGGCTCAAATGGAAATGGTGCTGCTGTAAGACGTTTGGATAATCTATTTAACATAGGATATGGTACAGTGATATTGTACACCAAGAACTGTATGATTGCTATCTTTTCCCTCAAGTCTTAAACACTTGCTTGGCCAACTCCAGAACAACGACTTGAATCCTCTCAAGTAATGCAAGCTGGAGGTTTTGCTGGATGTGTAGGATTTGTTGATGGCACAACTATACCTTTGTGTCAAAAGCCTAATTATGATGGCAACCATTATCTTGATTGCAAAAAAAGATTTCTTCAAAATGTTCTCCAATTTCACATCTTTTTTAAAGAAACTTTTTATCTTCTTTCTAGATACTCTATTGCTGTTCAACTTGTATGCAATGTCAATAAAATATTTCTTGCTTTTCATAGTGGCTGCCCAAGCTCATGTCATGACTCTTCCGTCTTCCAAAGAATGAGGATTTCTAAAACTCCTGACTCATACTTTGACAAATCTCAGTACCTCCTTGCAGACTCAGCATATGCAAGAAGAAAGTACATTATGCCTGCTTTTTGTGGTGAAACTATAGAAAATGACCACAAAACCACCTTTAATTATCACTTTGCCCAATCAGGAGTACAGATTGAAAATACTATTGGGAATTTAAAGGGAAGATTTTCTAGTCTCCAGGAGCTCAGAATCCAATTTCAAAAAAAATGGAAATAAAAACTTCAAATCATTGGATAATGACTTGCATTATACTCCACAATATCATAGCTGATTTAAAGGATGAGTGGAATGATCTTTATGAAGAAGAGGATCCTGAACCAGCACCAGCTCTCCCCTCCCTTGAATCACAAAACATTCATTAAACTGGCATATGCTCTGTCATTATGCCTATTACTCTCCAAAATTTCTCTTCACAACCCTTTTAAATTATTTTTTTGTACTCTCCCAATTTTCAACTTCCTTGTTTTTTTCACTTGTGTTATTTTCATGTTCCATGTTTTATTCATTTGTGTTGGTTATTAATTTTTTGCATAACTACAATTTTGAATTTGCCGGCAATTCTCTTTTTTGGATGTCTTATTTGGTTCATTTCATCAGCTCAACATGAAATTGCATATTTTCTGCAATTGCATAATTTTTCACCATTTCATTTTTTCATTCATCCCTCATATCCATTTCGTCCTCTCCTCAAACATCCCTCAAACATTTCTAATTCTTCTATTTTCTAATCCCATCTCTCCAGGTAAGTCATTTTTTTCTTATTTTTTATTTTTTTACTTGCTAATAATTTATTTTTTCTCTTTTTTTGTCCTTTTTTCTCTTTTTCTTGTCCTGTAAGTGCTTTTCTTGGTTTTCAAGGTTAGACTAATTTTGTTTTTTTGTTTTATCTTTTTTTTTGTTTTTTTTCAACCTCCATCATCCCCCTTTCCACCCTTTTTCACCCTTTATCACCTCCTTGCCCACCTCAAACCCCTCTACATCCCCCCAGTGCCTACTAATTGAATTGCTATCAATTTGATAAGTTAGTGAATGATTTTTAGCCATTGTATAAATTCATAAAACAAAATAAATAAATAAATAAATATATTAGAAAAAACCCAACAATAAAAAATTATCAGTAAAATAATTGAAAAGAAAAAAAAAATTTGGTAAAAAAAAAAAATAAATTGCAAAAAAATTGGTAAAAAATTTTGAAAAAAATAAAGATACAAAATAAAAACCTGAATTATGATTTAAATACCAGGTAATATACTAGTAAAAAAATTTAAATAAAAAAATATTTTTTAAATAAATTGCAAAAAAATAAAAATAAAAATAAATCCTGAATGGTTTTTGAAATACTAGATAAAGTTCTGGAAAAAACAAACAAAATCACCAAAAAAAAGAGTAAATAAAAGAAATATCTAATAAATCCAGTAAATTTAATTGTAAAAAAAAATAAAAAATAAAAAATTACTTACCTGTGATTGGAAATACCACTTGATGTCCTTCAATCAAATTTATTAAAATAAAATTTAAAAAAAATTGAATTCAGTAAATTTCAGAAAAATTAATTATTTGCAAAAAAAAACACAAATAAAAAAAATAAATTACCTGATTTATTTTGGAAACAGGGGGAAATGTCCAGAAACTAAGGGAAAGAAAAAAGAAATTCTGTAAAAAAAATTAAAAAGCAGATATTAGTATTTTTTTTCTTGCTTCAAAAAGTCCCTCAAAAAGTCCCCCCTTTACCCCTTCCTTGCCCACTTCAAACCCCCCTTTAACCCCTCCTTACCCACCTCAAACTCCCCCTAATTCTCCCCCTTTAACCCCTTCTTACCCACATCAAACCCCCCCTTTAGTCCCCTTTACCCTCCCTCAATCCCCCCTTTACCCCCCTTTAACCACCTTTAACCCCCTCTGCCCCCCTTTACCCCCCCTTTACCCCCTCAAAACTTCCTCAAAACCCACCTCAACCCCCCCAAACCCCCCCCAGTGCCTACTTATTGAATCACTATTGATTCAATAAGATGGCTGTAAGGGGTTTGTGCAGGGGTTTGAGGGGGTAAAGGGGGGGCTTGAGGGTGCCAAGGAGGAGGTAAAGGGGGGGTAAATGGGGGGTTTTGAGGTGGGAAAGGAGATGTTAAAGGAGGGGTAAAGGGGGGATTGAGGGAGGGTAAAGGGGGACTAAAGGAGGGGGGGGGTTGAGGCAGGTAAGGAGGGGTTAAAAGGGGGGGGTAAAGAGGGGTAAAGGGGGGATTGAGGTGGGTTGAAGGTGGGAAGGGAGGGGTTAAAGGGGGGTGGTTTGAGGCGGACAAGGAAGGGTTATGTCACGCGCCACGTGACACTCAAGGCAAAAGCAGCTCATTTAAATCAATAATAACAAGGTCTAAATCCATGTTTGAAGCGCAGAAGCAATTTTACATAGCAACTGCAACTTTCCTTTGTGTACTCACTATTCAACCACGCTAATCTAAAACTTTAAATCTAAATTAGTTAATCTCTCAATAGTGTGTTCAGTATTTTTCTTTGATAGGCGACGCAAAGCGCAAAAGCCAATGAAATATTCTGCTAAAGGTTTATTGTGTGTCTGTGGGTTATTAACGGGGGTAGTGAGCATGGACGGGATGATTAGTGAGGAGGGTCCAGGTGTGTCGGATGTTAGTGAGGAGGGTCTGTGAGGATATAGGGAGGTTTGTGGTGTGCAGAATGATAGATGGGCACAAGGTCAATGCGAGAAGGAGTAGTGGATATAAAAGGGATGGGATTTTGGTTTGACATTCTTTAGAATTAAATTATAAAACTTATATATAGTTTATACTGGTAAATCTTCAGGTTAAATCATTATTATTGTACATTTCATTATTTTCTCAGTGATCATTTATAAAAACTTAAATCTTTTATTATTGACTTTCCAACCCTGTGTGAGATCCTAAGAATATTAATATTACCTTTAAATTATATTAAGATTCTTATCAAACATATCTCAAAGAAGCAGCTCTTCCTTTGAATCATCTTTGAATCACTTCCTCGAGTATTTCCTCTGTACTTTGAAGAAGTCTCTAAACTCCTTCCTCCATCTCACGTTCCCAGGAACACCCTTGACCTTGTGCGTAGGTCGTCTGGTGACAGTATAATTTAATTCTCCATAGTTCTCATTCTTTTGCACTACTACATCCTTTTTTAAGATGTTTTTAAATTCTTTAAAAATGGCACCTGTTCAATGCACTCTTCCTATGGGCGCTACTACTAGGGCTCACGCCAGAGGCAGGCCACCAGCCACATGGCCTGTTTCCCGTACTCACTCTCTGGAACCTCTCGACATTAGGGAATGGGAACACTCAGTCCAATCTGTGGAAGACATCCACCAGGATTTTGATGATTCTAGAAATGAAGCAGAAGGAGAGGATACAATGCAAGAGGCACCCTCTGCCCCTGCTACTCACCCTTCTGGTCAACCTTTTGAACCTGGACCATCTAATTCCTTAGAAGACTTCATGAGACTTTTCGTGAAAACGCTTTCAAATCCAACATCTTCAGAGGGATCAAAATTCAAAACTCCTTCCATGAAACCTCCTGATAAATTTGATGGAGAACACCCAGACAGATTGCGCCCCTTCTTTAAAACCTGCAAGCTCCTGTTCCATAATGACCCTCAAACCTTCAATAATGACCAATCGAAGGCTGTTTACACTTCTTCATTATTAGCCGGAAAAGCAGCCAGATGGTTCGAACCTTATCTTCTCATGCTCTCTTCAACAGAGACCCACTTACTTATCAATAACTGGGAAAAGTTCAAAGACCAACTCTTTACGTTGTTTGGTGACCCTAATGAAACTGACAATGCGGAAATTGAACTTGATTTCCTCCGCATGAGTGATAATGGTAAAGCCTCTGAATATATCTCAAACTTCAGAGCACTTCAAACTTGAGTATGTTGGAATGATGCTGCCTTCAAGTATCATTTCAAAAAGGGACTTCCTTTGAGGATTCTGGATCAATTAAATCTTCATGGTCAGAAGATGACTACCTTAACAGATTTAATGGATTGAACCCTCAAACTTGACGGCATTTACAAAGGAGGACTACAACATGCCAATACACCAGCAAATCTCAGGGCCTAAATTTTAAATTGGGACATTCTTCACACCCACGGCCAGCTCAATCCTCCTTGACTTAATCCAAACCAAATAAGGTAAAGGAAAAACCTTGACCAAAAGACTTGACCCCAGGCAATATCAGTAAGGTATTGGACCCAAAAGGGGACCTTAAAGAAGCTGAGAGGAAGAGACAAGCAGATAATGGGCTATGTATGTATTGTGGGGGTAAGCACAAGCTAGAAGATTTTGTGAATTTGAAGGAAAGAGAAGGTACTAGTTCAGGGTCAAAAAACTAGTAGATAGTTTACTTGTGTGAAAAGCAAACTATCTTATCTCTCCCAGTGCACAGAACCTCCATGTCTTAAGGACTAAAGTTGCCTTAAACCACTTGAGATTCATTCTTTTTAAGGAGGATACCCCCTTCAGTTGTCTTATAGACTCTGGAGCTTCAATTTCTTTAGTCAGTTTATTATTTGCTGAGAAGTTAAAGATGACATTTACAGATATCAATTGAACTCCAATTTATTTGGTCAAATTAGAGGAACCCAAATATTGGGTAAGTAAGAAAGTTTTATGGGTTTTCAACTTTCTGAATTTTTCCCCCTTCAAGTGGGAATTATCAGTCTTGGACGCCCCAAGAATTGACGATACCATTCTTGGCCATGACTTTTTAACACATTGGAATCCTGAAATTGATTGATCACCCCATGCGCTAAGTATATTTCTGATTCTTCAATGCAGGTGAATAGGGAGTTAAACAACCTGCCTGACAATGTCCTGCTAGAGGACAAATCTCTTCCAGATGACTTGCAAGCATCTGATCTTTCTCTAAATGAGCAATCGGCTAACCCTTCTAGCTCAATCACTTCACTCAAAAAGGATTTAAATTGCCTCAAAGTAGTCAAATTATGCTCTCTCAAATCTGGTCTTCCCTCGACAGATTCTCTCTTGAAGATGAGGACAACCAAATCAACGTTGAAGCCATTAAATCAACTCTACCTGAAATATATCATGATTTCCTCGATTTTTTTTCAATATGTAAGGCGGATAAGTTACCACCTCATTGACCCTACGACCATCAAATAGAGTTAATAGGTCCAGTACCTCTGGCAGGTCCTGTCTATTCTTTGTCGAAGGATGAATCTCAAGTTCTTCGAGACTACATTGCAGAGAATGTAGCCAAAGGTTTCATCAGAGCCAGTAAATTTCCAACTGGCTCCCCTTTTCTTTTTGTAAAGAAAAAGGATGGTAGCCTTAGGTTGTGTGTTGACTATAGAAAGCTCAACACAGTCACTAAGAAGAATGCATATCCTGTTCCCCCTATGTCATTGCTTCTTAACCTTTTCAATGGTGCTAATTTCTTTTCTAAAATTGATCTTAGAGGCGCTTACAATCTTATTTGCATTGCAGAAGGTCATGAACCACTGACTGCAATGCCCACTAGATTTGGTAGTTTTGAATATTTAGTCATGCCTTTTGGATTGTGTAACACACCATCTACTTTTCAAACTTTTGTTAATGACATCTTTCAAGATGTTGTCAAACAATTTGTTGTTGTCTATATAGAAAATATTTTAATTTTCTTGAAGACCCTTGATGAACATATTCATCATGTTCGACAGGTTCTAAATCGCCTTTGGGATCACGGTTCCTATGCCAAGCACAATAAGTGTGAATTCCATCTTAAATCTATTGATTTTTTGGGTTTTACGTTTTCCACTGATGGTTTAGTCATGGATGACAAAAAGGTCCAAAAAGTCCTGGAATGGCCTGAGCCTAAAACTGTTAAATCCCTCCAAGAATTTTTGGGTTTTGCCAATTTCTAAAGAAGATTTATCAAAGATTACTCTAAAACTATTTCCAATCTTACTTCTCTTCTTAGAAAAGATATTCCTTTTGTTTTTATTTCTACAGCACAAAAGGAATTCAAAGCATTGAAGACTGCATTCACCACAGCTCCAATTATTTGTCATTTTGATCCTTCTGCTTCAAAAATAGTCAAGACAGACACTAGAAATTATGCTATTGCAGGGGTCATCTCTCAATTCAATCCTGAAACGAAATTGTTTCATCCTGTTGCTTTTGAGTCCCGCAAACTCATTGAGGCAGAATTAAATTATGAAATTCATGACAAAGAGCTATTAGCTATCATTCATTGTCTTAAAAAATGGCGCTCTTTTCTTCTCAGCCTGGATAGTCCTTTTCAGATCCTGACTGACCATAATGCTTTGAAATACTTTATGTCTTCCAAAGTGTTAACCAGGTGTCAGGCCAGGTGGGCTGAATTTCTATCTGAATTTCCTTTCTCTATCTCCTATCGCCCAGGTAAGAACTGTGTTGTCCCAGATATCTTGTCACGTCGGGACAATGTTAACCCACAGCAGGGGGACGCATTTGCTGACAAGAACCCAGCAAATGTGAAATTAATCTTCAACAAATCAATTTTAACAACTCATCAACTTAATATGACAACAATTCAATCTTTTCAAAATCCACTATCCAACATCCTTGAAGCTCAGTTGAAGGACAATTATTGTTTAGGGTTAAAAGAAAAAATAATCTCAAAGCAAGGGGCCAAAAGATTTAGTATTTAATCAGGTCTATTAGTCTTTGAAGGTAGAGTAGTCATACCCAACAACAATGAAATAAAAATATGGATTTTCAATAGTCAACATGATTCTCCATTAGCTGGTCATTTCGGTGTTGATAAAACCTACCAGTTAATAGCAAGGGATTTCTTCTGTCCAGGAATGGCCAGAGAGATCAAGGCCTATATAAGATCTTGTTACGAATGTAATAGGAATAAGGCTCCCCGTCACCGGAAGCATGGGTTGCTTCAACCACTTCTTATTCCCTCTAAACCTTGGGAATCTTTATTGATGGATTTTATTTCTCAACTTCCTCTTTCTAATAATTTTTATGCTATATTAGTAATAGTAGATATATTTTCAAAAATGTCTATTTTCATAAAAACCACTACTACTGCTACAGAAGAAGATTTGTCAAAATTGTTTCTAGAAAACGTATTTTCCAAACATGGCTTACCTAATGATATTATTTCAGATAGAGGCTCAGTGTTTGTATCCACATTCTGAACTCAATTGTGTCAACAACTCAAAATCATGAGGAATCTCTCCACGGCCTATCATCCTGAAACCGATGGGAAAATGGAAAGGGAGAATAAAATCCTCGAGCAATACCTCCAAATGTATGTCAGTTTCCAAAAAGACGATTGGACAATATGGTTACCATTGGCCAATTTTACTTATAATAACTCAACTCATTCTTTGACACGACAATCTCCTTTTGAAACTGTTTATGGAAGACATCCTTGATTCAACTCAACATATCACAACTTCAAGAAGAACTTAAATCAAACTTGTAATTAGAAATTAAAAGGTACAAGGAACAGGCCAAAAAACATTGACAATCTGCTCCTTCCTTTAAACCAGGGGACAAAGTATGGCTCAATGCACAAAAAATTTGAACAACTCAACCATCTAAGAAACTGACTGAAAAGTGCTTGGGACCATTCGAAATTGACTACAAAGTCTCTAAAACTTCATTTTGACTCAAGCTACCTCCTAAATGGCAGGCTATTCACCCTATTTTCCATGTTTCTCTCCTGGAACTGGCTTGAGAAACATACACGGGTAGGAACCAACCTCCTCCGGAACTGGTTGAAGTAGAGGACCATCTAGAGTGGGAAGTAAGCCGTATCCTTGATTCAAGAATGCGCAAGGGGAAACTTCAATACCTCGTGGAATGTGAAGGCTTCCTCAATGACTCAGACAAAACATCCTGGGAACAAGACATCAATGTTTCTAACGCCCCTGAACTCCTAAAATCTTTTCATCTTAAATATCCTTTAAAACCAAAACCTTAAAACTCTCTTTTATTTTTCTTTTTTCTTCTCTTTTCTTTTCTTAAAATTCTAAAACTTCTTCTCTTCTAAAAATCCTTACTCTGTTTTCTTTTTTTGTCTTCTCTTTCAAAAATTTTTTTTTTCTACCTTCTTTAAAAATAAATAAAACAAAATAAATTAAAGTAAAATAAAAAATTAAAACTAGATTAAAATTAGAAAAATAAAATAAAAAAAACAAAGTCTTAAAAATTCATTAAAATAAACTATTAAAAATAAAGAATTGCTTTAATTTTCTTTCTTATCTCCTTTCAAAATTTTTTTCTTTTTCAACATAAAATTTCATTTCCTTATTTCTTTTTCTTTGAACTATCAAAATTTTTCATGAACTAAATACGACAACCTTTCTCAAACTTCACTTCAACCTTTAAATATCTATTTTACAATTCTTCAAACAAATTACTCTTTTCTTTCAAATTCTTTTTTTTCAAAAACATTTTTTTCCTTTCTCTTCAAATAGCCAAAATTCCTCAAAACTTCAAAATTAACCTTAAAAAAATTTTCATGAATAACATTTTTTTTCTTTTTTCTCATTAAATGTTCATTTAAAAACATAAAACTAAAATTTTCAATCTACTATTTTTTTTAACTTAAAATTTTTTTTTCTTTTCAAAAACTTAAACTAAAATTTCTTCAGTTAAATATTCTTTCTTTTCATCTTTCAAAATTTAAAACAAAAATTTTATTCAAAAATTTTTTTCTTTCCTTTTTTTTTCAAAATCTTATAAAACATATAATAAAATTTCAATTAAAACAACAAAACCAATAGAATAAATAAATACACAATTTACATTTGCTTTCTACCTTTTTTTTTCTCTTTTCCTTCTATATTTTCTTTTTTCTCTACCCATTTAAAATCTTCTCCTGCATTTTCTCCCAAACCAATTTCTTCAATTTCTCCAATACCACCCTTATTTCGTTTCTGCATTTTTCAAATACCTCCTCCTCTCCTACCGGTACCACCTCTCAAATTTCAAGTATTTCTTCTGCTACATCAAAGGAGGCGGCATTGACAATCTTTTCGATCTCGTCATTTAAGTTTTTGAAGAATCGAACTCGTCGACCCGGCCGAGGCTTCTTTGACCACACCTGGTCAAAGGTTTCCTCCTCCTCCTTCGAATCAACTTCCGGTTTACTGGCCTCAACTGGCAGCAATGGGACAGCCTCCACAATCAGAGCTTCTTCGATGACATCTGAATTCTAAAAATATAAAATATAGTCATCAGTTTAAACTAAAAAACTTTAAACAAAAAAAGTAAAACTCACCTCAAAAACAGGGTCGGGTTCTAAGAACAGCTTTGGGGTGACCTCTATTGTAACTCTCTTCTCCTCCTCCTCATCATCCATCTCTTTTCTGGAGGACGGCTCAAGATGGTAACCTCATCCTCATCCTCTTCAACTAACTCATCCACCTCTTCTTCCACCCCTCATTTTTGATCTGTGGTCTGGGCTACCCAAGTCACCACGGTATCTTTGACCTCATTTCCCTCTTCTTCCACCGATTGATCATCCCTGACCAATACGTCCCAAATATCCCCAACCACCTCTTTGGTCTTAGGGATCACCCAGTACTTAGTCCCCATAAACCTCCTCTCAATATCCCTGTTTTTTGCAAGGGCATCACAGACCACCCGTCTCCAGCAACAAAATTTGCATTTCCAGCAAGGGCCTCATGTGGCCATGCTTTCAACACAGAAATACTCCATTGACACACAAGCCGTGCAAGCGTGGGTATACTGGAAAGTAACAACACCACCATCAGTCCTGGGGTGTGAAGGTGTGGGAACAGGAGTGGGGCCGTTAGACATAATAAAAATTTTTAAAAGAAGAAGTAGAGGAAAATTATAGTGTGGGAAGAATGTGTTCTCACGCTCAATGGAGCTCACGTCTTATACCAAGGAATTTTTCACGCGCCACTTGACACTCAAGGAAAAAGCAGCTCATTTAAATAAATAATAACGAGGTCTAAATCCATGTTCGAAGTGCAGAAGCAATTTTACATAGCAACTGCAACTTTCCTTTGTGTACTCACTATTCAACCACGCTAATCTAAAACTTTAAATCTAAATTAGTTAATCTCTCAATAGTGTGTTCAGTATTTTTATTCAATAGGCGACACACAGTGCAAAGGCCAATGCAATAATCCGCTAAAGGTTTATTGTGTGTCTGTGGGTTATTAACGGGGTAGTGAGCATGGACGGGATGGTTAGTGAGGAGGGTCCAGGTGTAACAGATGTTAGTGAGGAGGGTCTGTGAGGATATAGGGAGGTCTGTGGTGTGCAGAATGATGTATGGGAATGAGATCAATGTGAGAAGGAGTAGTGGATATAAAAGGGATGGGATTTTGGTTTGACATTCTTTAGAATTAAATTACAAAATGTATATATAGTTAATAGTGGTAAAGCTTCAGGTTAAATCATTATTATTGTACATTTCCTTATTTTTTCAGTAATCATTTCTAAAAACTTAAATATTTGATTATTGAGTTTCCAACCCTTTGTGAGATCCTAAGAAAAAAAATATTACCTTTTAATTATATTAAGATTCTTATCGAACATATCTCAAAGAAGCAGCTCTTCATTCGACTAATCTTCGAATCACTTCCTCAAGTATTTCCTCTGTACTTTGAAGAAGTCTCTAAACTCCTTCCTCCATCTCACATTCCCAGGAACACCCTTGAACTTGTGCATAGTTCCTCCGGTGACAGGTTTAAGGGGGAGATTGAGGGGGTAAAGGGGGGATTATAGGGGTAAAGGGGGGATTGAGGGGGTAAAGGGGGGGATTGAGGGGGTAAAGGTAGGACTTTTTTAGGGGCATTTTGAAGCAAGAAAAAAAAGACTAATATCTTCTTTTTAATTTTTTTTCTTTCACTTAGTTTCTGGACATTTTCCCCTGTTTCCAAAATATATCAGGTAATTTATTTATTTTTGTTTGTGTTTGTTTTTGCAAATAATTAATTATTCTGGAATTTACTGAATTAATTTTTTTTAAAATTTTTTTTTAATAAATTTGATTGAAGGACATCAAAGGATTTTTCCAATAGCAGGTAAGTAATTTTTATTTATTTATTTTTTTGCAATTAAATTTACTGCATATATTAAATTTTTTTTTTTTATTTACTCTTTTTTTTTTGGTGATTTTGTTTGTTTTTTCAAGAGCTTTATCTAGTATTTCAAAAACCATTCATCATTTATTTTGACTTTTACTTTTTTGAAATTTATTTAACAATTTTTTTTTATTTTTTTTATTTTTTTTAGAAATTTTTTTTTTAGGATATTACCTGGTATTTCAATCATGATTCAGGTTTTTTTTTTTGAATTTTAATATTTTTCAAAATCTTTTACTGATTTTTTTGCAATTTTTTCTTTTTTTTTACCAAGAATTTTTTTTTTCTTTTCAATTATTTAACTGATAATTTTTTATTGTTGGGGGTTTTTTAATATATATATATATTTTTTTTTAAATTTTTTTTTTTATAAATTTTTTTTTCAGGAAGTTACTATGGAAAATTTAACTCTCTCATCTTCATTATCATCAATTTCTTCTTAATCCTCTTTATACTCTCTTTCTTCCTTGTCTTCAAATCTTGAAAGTTCCAAGAATAACCATCAAACACATTCAACTTCTTCTTCTTTATCTTTACTTTCTTCTATCTCTTCAATGTCCTTCAATTCTATTACCTCTCCCAATCAATCTGAGCTTTCTTACCAGAAAATAAAAAGCAGAAAATCATGGAACCAGCTAAAGAATCAAGCCATTCTAAGACAAAATTTTATCAAAATTGAAAATTTATTACGATGAAGATATTTTGCAAAGAATTCTTTGGACATTTGGACATCCTCAATTTTTATAAGACTTCAATATCAAATATTAAGAATTTTTTTTTACAAAAACATCAAAAAACTTACAGAAGCTGGTATAGATCTCATTGTTGCAGTTTTCAATAATGGATACAAACCTCAATTCATCTTAGAAGTTCATTCATTTAATGGGAAAAAGGATGAAGTATTTTTCCAGCTTTCTGATTTAATTTCTACTCTCTATCAAATAGTTTTGGTTTGAAAACCCTTATCAAATAAAAATATGATTTCTGGTGTCATGAAAGGTTTTGGTTGGTGACCAGGATATGATCAAGGAGTTTCTTTTGGTCTGTAAATATTATTTTTATTTTAAATAATTTTTAATTTTGTCATATATTTCAGGAATATATTCTTTATTAAAAAATTAGAAGCCAGAGCAAATGGAAAAAGATCTGAAACAATGAAATTCTTTAGGATCATTTAATATTTTCTTGTAAAATTGATTTAAAAAATTGTGTATTCAAGCTTTACCTAAAAATTATCAACTTGCATTAAAATCTAGTTTACCAAATTGGTCAGATCCTGAATGGTACGAAGCAATAAATGCTTATGTTTTTTGTTCTAATGTTATAATCACTTATAAAGGATTCTACAATTATTTTCATCTAGATAAACATGATAAGAATTGTCTAAAATTCAGAATTTTCTCTTATATTAATACAGAGACTGGTGTTCCTATTTCATCACCCTCTTCAGATGAGGGACATGGCCTTTTTTTTCATGACCATAAATGTATTATTGATTTTGGTAGTTCCAATGGAATAGTTGAGGCTATATGGAATTATTCTTAACATTGGCATCAAAAAACTAAAGCACCTAAAACTTTAGTTTCTTGCCAAGAATTTACCCATTTTGGCTGTTCATTCCAAATAAATGAAGGTCTTATTAATTTAATTAATAACCAAAAAAAATTAGATTAAAAAATTGTTCTTAGTAGATCTGTCAAGTATGGTAACTAAAATATTATAAAAAATTCTCTATCATTAAATATTTTCTTCCATTTATTTTTCTTTTTTTTTCCCATTTACTATTTTTTTATCTTTTTTTATCTTTTTTAGTTTTTTTTAAATTTTCTTTTTCTTTTTAATTTTTTTCATTTAATTTTGGATTTGTCTCTTCCAATTATTTTTTAAAGTTATGTCAAGATAGATTACTGGTTTTATATAATGGTGCATCTGGCCTTAGGTCGTTCTACTGTCTATTATATAAAATAGGAAAACTTGATTGGGACTGGTGAAAATAATTGGTTGTAGAAAGTTTCAATTTTAATTTTTTTTCATTTAATTTTGGATTTGTATCTTCACAATATTTATTAAGTTACATCAAGATAGATTACAGTTTGTATATAATGAAGCATCTGTCCTTAGGTTGTTCTACTGGCTATTATATAAAATAGGAAAACTTGATTGGGACTGGTGAAAATAATTGGTTGTAAAAAATTTCATTTAATTTTAGATTTGTCTCTTCCAATTATTATTTAAAGTTACATCAAGATAGATTAATATTTTTATATAATGGTGCATCTGTCCTTAGGTCGTTCTACTGGCTATTATATAAAATAGGAAAACTTGAGTGGGACTGGTGAAAAAAATTGGTTGTAGAAATTTTCAATTTTAATTTTTTTCATATAATTTTGGATTTGTCTCTTCCAATTATTTTTTAAATTTACATCAAGATAGATTAATATTTTTATATAATGGTGTATCTGTCCTTGGGTCGTTCTACTGGCTATTATATAGAATAGGAAAACTTCATTGGGACCAGTGAAAATAATTGGTTGTAGAAATTTTAATTTTTAATTTTTTTCATTTGATTTTGGATTTGTTTCTGCAATTATTTTTTAAAGTTACATCAAGATAGATTACTATTTTTATATAATGGTGTATCTGGCCTTAGGTTGTTCTACTAGCTATAATATAAAATAGGAAACCTTGATTGGGACTGGTGAAAATAATTGGTTGTAGAAATTTTCATTTTTAAATTTTTTTCCATTTGATTTCTTTGATTCAATAAATTGCAGGGGGTGGAGGGGGGTATTGCCAATTTTTTATATCAGAATTTAAAAAAAATTTTGTCTTGAAAATTTGGTGATACCATTCCCTTAATTCAATAAAATACTGGGTGGGGTATTGCCAAATTTTCATATGAGACTTACAAAAAATATTGACTTGAAATTTTGGTGATACCCATCCCTTACTTCAATAAAATGCAAATGGTAGTATTGCCCAAATTTCATATAAGACTTGCAAAATTATTCACTTGAAAGAATTTTGGTGATACCCACACCTTATTTCAATCAAATGCAGGGGTGGGATTGTGAAATTTTCAAACGTGACTTGAAATTTTAACTAAAAAAGAATTTTTAACATTAAAAATTCTTGAAAATCTTATTCAAATAGAATTTATAACATTAAAATATAAAAATTCAACTAATGATGGGTAGAGTAAAGAAGTACAGGAAATTAATATAAAATTTTATGTACAACTAATTATGAACAGTTGAAGTGTGAGAGAAATAAAACAAACTAGTCATCAAACAATTTCTTTAAATGTTCAATTTCCTCAACAGATTTATTAGCTTTAACACATTCTATCAATAAATCTTCCTTTTTGGAATTTTTTTCACAATGAAGCTTATATTTCATCTGTTCCATGAGATTTTGATGCTCAAGTGTTTTCTCCTCTTTCTTTGATTTTTCAATACTTAGAGATAACTTGAATTTCTTCTCCTCCAAGTCTTATGCCCTATCATCCTACTGTAAAGAGAGTTTGTACTTCCTCTTCTCCAAGACTTGTGGCCTATCATCTTTCCGTAAAGAGAGTTTAAACATCTTCTCTTCCAAATCATGTACCCTGTCATCCCTCCTTAAAGAGAGCTCCTATTTTTGCTTTTCGAACATAGAGTCTCTTTAGCAACTTCCACTTGATTGAGAGTGATAATAAATATTAACAAAAAGTAGAAGAAAAGCAGAGTAAAGTATTAAGAGGTTTGGTATCACTTACCAGCATCACCTTTCTCCAAAAATTCTTTGATAGAAGAAAAAGGGGTTTGAGATGAAGTATCACTTTTTCTTCTTTTTTGAGAGTGGAAATTCAGACTACTTGAAGCTCTATGCATTTTTTTCAAGGTCACATTTTCCTCCTCTTCATTTTCGCTGGCATCTGATTCAGTTGATTGTGGCTCCTGCATTAGTTTTTCAGCCTATTTATAAATAAGAAAATGTAAATAAAAAAAGAATGGATATCATAAAAGAAAAAAAACATACTTGAGTTATATAAGGTTGTTTTATATTTCCATAAGGATCTATTGAAAAGATATCTTGATTTGTGGAAATTAAATGAGGGGAGGCTTGAGTAGAAGAAGAAGGAAAAAGATTTGTTTCAACATCATGTTTGGAGATAGCATCTTCACCATCCAACATGTTTTTAGGATTAACATCAGCTCTCTCTCCAAAAATAGAATCCATCTTTTAAAAGTAAGGACATAAAGAATCAAGTTTATTGTCTATGGTTTTGATGCCTTTACTTATATCAAGGTCAGTAATACCAAAACCAGTAGAAGATGAAAGAGTCTTTTCCTTCTTGTATTTGGCTCAATAATTGTTGAAGCGTTTAGACATCTTTTTAGGTAAAAGATTTATCCTTTTCTGGGTCTTATTCTGTAATTCATTGGTCATTAGAAGATAACCATTAAATTTTGACACTGGGGGCCATCCTAATTTAGTTGCATTTTTGGTACCAAAACAGGAATCATAGTTAGATTTAGTTTTCAGCCAGTTGATAAGAATGAGATGATTATTTTTTTAATTGAATGGTCTTTAATTTCTCAGCTGAGCAGGGGAGAGAGGGAGTAGTGAAATTTGAGGTACAACTAGGAGAAGGCTTCCCTTGAGAAGATCTATGATGGAGGGTCATGTTAAGATAATTGAGGATGAAAAGTAGCAATTACAAGTAGATTAGATGGCGAGGTGCTCTAAATGGAGAGAATAGACAAGAAGAGATGAAAATGGGAGTGTGCAGTAAGGTAGCAGGCATATCCAGAGAGTAGTCAAATTTGTGATTATGAAAAATTGAGTAGAAAAATGTTGGATAAGAGGTCAATTTTGACACATAAAATGTCTAATAGCCCAATTATTAGCAAAAATATTTGCGGAAGATAATTGGGGTATAAGGATTTTTATCTACAATTAAGTTCATTGCTGATTGGTCAAATTTAATACCCCCTAATATAACTTCAACAGCATTGTTCCCAACCATCTTTTTTACTACATATTTTACAATGAATGGATCTTTCAATTTAACTTTACCATTTAAATTGAAATGTAGTGTAGAGATAAGGACTTCATCACCCTATTTGAACATTTGCTCTTTATGGTCTTTATCTTATCTTTTCATCTCATACTCAAATCCCTTAATAATACATTCTTGAGAATGCTTTCTGCATAATTGTGGAATTTGAAGAATAATTTTTGTAGCTGTATGTATATCCAATCTTGGTAATTTATTAAGCAATTTAGAAGGGGTGTTAGGTACATAACCCAACCATAACTCAAATGGCTTTTTTCCAGTGACAGAATGAAATTTACTATTGTATGCAAGCTCTAAAACTGGGATAAGCTTTACCCAAAAATGAGTGAATTTGTCATTGTCTTTAAAGTCAAGACCAAAAGCAAAATATCTTCTTATCATATCTTCTAAGGTTTGTATCATTTATTCTTTCAGACCATCAGTTTGTGGATGGTGTGCAGTAGAAAGTTTTAATTGACAACCTGAAACATCCATAAGTGATGTCCAGAATGCAGAGGTAAATTTTGGATCTCTGTCTGAAACTATTGCTTTGAGGTATCCTGCTATATTTAAAATTTGTGTCCACCATAAAAAAGCTAAGTCTTTTGCAGAAACTCTTTGTGGGTTGGAATAAATTTATAAATTTTTGTAGACCTATCTACAGCTACCCAGAAGGAGTTATAACAATTATTCCCTGCTATTGGAAAACCTGTTAAACTATTTCCCATGGAGCTTTTGGTAGCTTAATGTGTTGTAACAAACCAGATCTTTTTCCATCAATCTTTTAGATTTTTGACAAGAATCACACATCTCAAAATATTTTTGAACATCATCAGACATGTTAATCCACCAAGCTGTATTTTTTACTCTGGTTAATATTTTATGGAAGTTAAAATGACCTGCTAATATATCATCATGACATATACTAAACATTAACTCCTTCATTGAAGGGGGAATTACAATTACATTACTTAATTTTTTTCTATAATATATAAAACCATCTTTAATGGAAAATTTATCTTTCTTTAATTCTTTCTATATTTCAGCAGAAATGTTTTTAATAAAAAACTCATTGAAGAATTATATGGATCATTCAATATTGTAGTTTGTTTACTCAATTCAGGATCTGAAGCATAATTATCAAGAATTGAATGCATGAATTCATCCCCAAGATATACAATATAAATGCCATAAATGTTAAACATCTCTGTTTTAGGAACATAAACTGGATTATCATTATTATTAGGAAGAGGTACTCAAGATAACAGATCTACATTAGAGTGTAAAGCTCCTGCTCTATGTGTAATAGTAATCCATCCTCTGTACTCTTTTAAAGCTAATTCCCATCTAAAAATATGCCTATTAGGAGTTTTTATGTTTAAGAGTGAATTAACTACACTAAAGTCAGATATCAACTCAAATTTTCGGTCCTCAAGGTAATAATGTAGCTTCTCAAGAGCTCATACTACTGCCAAACATTCAAGTTAAGTAGCAACATATTTAAACTTGCTACTTCCTAGAATTCTTGAGCTATAGCAGATTACTCCTTCTGAAATTTTTCCTTCAATAAGTTTTTTTGATGCAAAGCAGCACCCAAACCAATAAAACTTGAATCAGTATACAAGGCAAAAGGTAGTTGGAAATCTGGAAATCACAAGATGGGAGCTATCATCAAACATTCTTTCAACTTATTAAAAGCATTTTGTCTTTCATTTTTCCAAATGAAAGCTTCTTATTTATTTATCAGTGTGTTCAATGGTGCAGCAACTAATTGGTAGCTCTTTATATATTGTCTATAATAACTGCATATACCAAGAAAAGATTGCACATCCTTAACATCTTGAGGAATTCCAATATTATTGATTTAAGCCACCTTATTTTGGTCAACACATATTTGTAAACCAAATACAATATTACCAAGCACCTTTAAAAACTCAAACCCAAATATACATTTTTTCAATGCAAGGCTAATTTTTATTTCATAAATTTTCTGAAATGCCTTCTTCAAATAGAGTAAGTGTTTATCATATGTTTTAGAGAACACTATGATGTCATAAATGTATACCATTAACCATCCTTCAATCATTTCATTATGGATTCTTATATCCAATAATTTCTGAAATACAGAAGGAGAATTTTTTGGTCCAAATGGAATTCTGAAATATTTATAAATTCCTATATGTGTTTCTATCAATAAAAAGTTCTGTGAGCTCTTTTCAACAGAAACTTGATGGTACCCTTTATTTCTATCTAGGAAACTCATGTACTTAGCACCTTTAAGGGAATAATTTATAGAGGCAATCCTTGGCAAGGGGTAAACTTCATTTAATGTGAATATGTTTAATGCTCTATAATCACCACACAGTCCTGCCTTATCTTGTTCATAGGAAATAAGCATTAGGTAGATCACACAAAATTTTGGTGTAGTTTCTACCTTTTCAATAATTTTCATGTTTAACAACATCTTAATATTATCCTCTATATCTTTTCTCATCATTGGTGAAGTGGGGAAAGGTTTCTTTTTAAGACTAGCAGGAGTATTATCCATTTCACAGGTCAAACTAAATTTCCTCTCATGATCATTCACAAGGCCAAGTTCATTTGTCCCATGTGCAAAAGTGATTGGAAATTCCTTAATTAAGTCCAAAATATTTATCTTCTCAGCTTCACTTATCTGATTTCCAAATGATGCTTTTGAAATTTCTGTTTTCAGAAGTTCCATCTCACTGGTTTCTCTTCCTTTGCAAGAAATATCTGTTACTGACTCAATGTTTAAGACTGTGTTGAAGAATTTATTTGAAATATCTTTCCAACATTCATTCAAATGGTAAAACTATTATTAGAAGGGTCTAATTTTACACCAGACTTTGTCAGAATGTCACTACCAATGATAAAACAGCTACTACAATCAGTATTATCCATTACTACAAAGTAACAAGTTACTCTAACATTACCATGTTGATTTTTAAAGAAAACTGCAGCCTTTTATTCAACCATGGGGTGTAGTACTGATCCAAACCCTCTCCAATTTTTAATTTTAAGGGGTTCAAGCTTTGACTTATTATCACTATCAATTTTCAGTAATTTATATTTATAAACAAAATAACTAGTAGCTCCTGTATCCAATACCATATTTAAAGTTTCTCCAGAAATTATTGCTGGAACCGTGATAGGTGTTGTTCTTTAGTTATCAGCTTGTATATCCTTAATGATCTCAGCATCTTCAAAATTCATTAATGATTCATTTGAGTCCATAATTAATATTGGATTTTCAATGATGGAAAAATCATCTTACAACATCCAGACCTCATTTTCATCACTATATGAGATGTTACTGTCACAATCACTTGAATATTTAATTTTTTCTGTTTCATTTTCAGATTTTTGCTGATTTTCTTAAATATTTATATTTTTCTCACATCTGTGACTTTTAACCCAAGGCTTATTACACTTATAATAAGTATTTGTCGCATACTTTTTAGGTAATACAGGTGAAGTAGGTTTTTTCCACCATTCCTGGAGTAATTTTGAATTCTGAATTTTCACAGGCTCATTATTTTGTTTATAAGTGGTGTACCTTTCTTCATACTTATGGTTTAATAGTATTTCATTAAAAATATTAATAAATTCTGATTACTCATGTACCATTATTGCTCTAGCTACAACAATGACTATGATAGATATAGGTAATTTATATATTATTTTATCTTTACATAATTTAAAATCAATATTTGGTTCAATGGCTTTTAATAAAGCCTCAAGCCATAATAAAGCAACACCCTAAAACAATGAAATTAGTTTTGATGTTATTTCTTTATCTGGTAACTTATATGAGAATTTTAAATTGTTAATTCTTTGAATTAAATGTTGCCAATAAGAGATAGCTTCCCCATCATAAGTTGGGTACTGGTCAAATTTTGGCCAATTCTTCTGATTGGATTTAATCTCACAAATCCTTGGAAAAATCAATAAATAATTTACTTTAGATAAATTGTATTGTATTTCCTCTTGTACTTATTTGTGACTCACATTTGTTCTTTAAGACGTGACACTTCCACCAGATGTTTGTATTTTTGGTGTAAATAAGAATTATTGAGATTCATTTTTTCAAATGAAAGGATTATTATTGTTCTGTTTGTACTTTTGATTATCCTTATTCGTTAGTAGATTGGAAGTTTCAATCTCAACCTTAGTTAATCTTTGTAAAAAATCAGAGAAAGCTTGATTTTTTTGTGAAAAAGATAACTTTGCTCTTGATTCATATTTTAATAAATGTGCTTCATAAAATTTTTCTAACTCACTGAATTTGTTTGAAAGGTCACTATATTTATTAGTTAAAGAATCATATTTTAGAGTTAGAGCCAAGTTTTTTTTTCCAATTCTTTTTTTCTTGTTGCTAGTTGAGAAATATTCAATGTTAAGGACAAATTTTTTTTACTTGTGAGCTCAAATGCTTATTCCTTACACTCAGTCATTCTACTCCATAGTGCTGAAATAAATATATGGACAATTGGATTTTTCTTAAAATACTCAACATCTTCCTTTTCAAATTATTCACTATTTATTGAAGCTCTCAATTCACTGATAGGTGGTGGCAACTGAGGTTTAATTGTATCATCTGTATCTACATCAAAGCCCAATTGTCTTAAGTACTCCTAAATTTTCTGAAAATATTTTACACCAATCAAATTATCTGCATTTTAATAATCAGTATTATGTACTATTTTAAAAGGAAATTCACTTACCAAGAGATAGTAGAAAGCTCTGGCTTTTGAGACTTTTTTTGGCTTGTAAGGGTGACTGGAAGTGGTCTAATGAAGGGCTGGACCCCTGTTGCAATTGTGGCTGGCCCAGTGTTGTTGAAACAAATCCCATTTCCATTTTCCCACCAAGATCTTGTCCTGGGACTAATTTTCTTTTCCTGGGGTAGGAGGTGGATGGGTTTTCTGTACTCCTTTCAGTTCTGACAGTGTTTGATTTAATTGCTGAAATACTATCCTGAAATTGATCTCTGCCTTCTCTACCTCTTTGATGATAAAAGACTTTGACTCCTCCAGCTTATGAACTTGTCTGGCCAAGTGGGAAGGTTGATCCTGAAGAGGAGGGGATTTCCTCTTTATAGTCACCTTTTTTAATAGGGCATCCTTTCCCTCTATACTTAATTTTCCTGGTTGAGGATAAGACTGTCCTTCCATAGTTATGTCCTGGAACATTGTTTTTAGCTTTAGACCTGGCATTAAAAGCAGGCTTCTCACTTACATTGTCCTGTTTAGAACTAATAATTTCTAAAATAACTATTTAATAAGCCTACAAAAGGGAAAAACTGTATGGTAAACAGTAGACAAAAAATATTAGTAATATAAATACTAATAAAAGCACTGGAGCTTACCCTGAATTCATATTTATATTTAATTAAATAAAATATAATAAAAATTGGAAAAAATCTGTTAAAAATATAATAATAAGTTTAACTAGACCTTTATAATGGTGAGTAATTAGCTTACTAAGCTTTAACCAAATACAAATTTAATTGGGTGTTATATTGGTGAACAAATACTAAGTGAAATTAGGTTTACATTAGGTACTGTTACTACTGTAAATACCTAATTTTTATTTGAAAAAATTATTATAATTAGTATAAGGGTTCTTTTCTGAAATAAATGAGTTATGATGACGCACTAATGTTCTGCAGACACAAATATTTGGTTTATATGAGCTATACTAGAGTAAAAATCATGTCCTAAGGCTTATACTAAAATAATAAGTAATAAATTTGGAAAGACCCCCAATTGTCAGTGTATGCTAGTATTTAAGTATGACTTAAAAGTAAATATTAATGGTCCCACTACTTAATATTAAATTATTTATAGATTAAACCTCAGGGAATGACTAATAATACTGCTATTCTCAATTTTTAACTCACAATATTTGGATTGGTGTGGACTAGTGGTGGAAAATAAGCTAATAAAATATAGTTATAGCTAATATAAAGATAATATCAATTTATAATAACTTTTACATAAATTTTTCTTTTTAAAATTTTTTTTGATAATGTTAATTTGTTGTGTAGTAAGTAAGTGATGTCTAATAACTTGTTAAATCCTCCTTTACTTATACCAAAATCCACTGCAGTGCACAGACCTTCAACCGAGATGATGTCACTGCAATACACAGAAATTACAGAACTTTTAGGGCTCATAGCCTCCCCATGGCATCCACTTTAAGCAGTTTCAAAATCCAGATCTCCAGTAAGAACCCACCTTCACAATTAACTATATCATACACCCATACCATAAATAGAGAAAACAAATAAAAGTGGATACCATAAAGAAACAGGTAAAATAACTCATTCAAAGAGAATAAAATGAATCCTAAAGAATAAAAAGGAACCAAATCAACTTTCCAAGCCCCTAATAACATCTCCAAGAATCCACATTAACCCAGTAATCATATCCAAGCCCATAAATCTGTGAAAATCCATAAAAGGAAGCAGATTAAGTTGTCCAAACTGGATATATGTTCCTAAAAAGAGGTATATGCTTGTGTAAGCATTTTGAGTTACTTAAATAGGTCCATATGACCTAAAACAAGCAGAAAAATAAAGCTTATAAGCTATTTAGAGGGTTAAACACACATATAGACCTATATTACATAGTATAACTGGTTATTTCAGTGAATATGAGGCTTATCCATGCAGATAAGTTATGTATGTCTATAATTAAGTATTATCACTTAAGATAAGTATATCAGGGGGTATCAAGTTGACCAATCTGCAATTAAATTAATTGCAGATAAAAATCCTTCTACCCCAATTATCTTCTGCAATTATTTTTGCTAATAACTGGGTGATTAGACATTTTATGTGTCAAAGTTGAACTCTTATCCAACTATTTTATACTCAGTTTTTCATAACCTTATCTTGGCCTGCTTTCATTCATAACCACATCTTTTCTACTAATTTGATACACCTTCTACGTTGCTGCGCATTCTCATTCTCATCTCATCCTGTCTATTCTCTCCATTCAGAGCACCTTGCTATCTCATCTGCTTGTTTTTCCTCCTTTTCATCTTCAATTATCTTAACATTCCCCATCATGATAGATCTTCTCAAAGGCTGCCTTCCCCCAGTTTTTCTTCAAATTGCACTACTCCCTCTATCGCCTGCTCAGCTGAGAAATCAAAGACCATTCAATTAAAAAAAATAATCATCTAATTCTTGTAAACTGGCTGAAAACTAAATCTAACTGTGATTCTTGTTTTGGTTCAAAAAATGCAACTAAATTAGGATGTCTCCCAGCATTAAAAGTTAATGGTTATCTTCTAATGGCTAACAAATTACAGAAAAAGTCCAAGGGAAAGATAGATCTTTTACCTAAACGGATGTCTGAATGCTTCAAGCATTATATAGCCAAATACAAGAAGGCAAAGACTCTTTAATCTTCTACTGGTTTTAGTATTACTGACCTTGATATCAGTAAGGGCATCAAATCCATAGACAATAAACTTGATTCTTTATGTCCTTACTTTAAAGAGATGGATGCTATTTTTGGTGGGCAAGTTGGTGTTAATCCTGAAAACATGTTGGATGGTGAAGATGCTATCTCTGAACATGATGTTGAAAGAAATCTTTTTCCTTCTTCTTCTACTCAAGCCTCCCCTCATTTAACTTCCACAAATCAAGATATCTTTTCAATAGATCCTTATGGCAATATAAACCAACCTGATCTAACTCAGTATGATTTTTTTCTTTTATCTTACCAATTCTTTACTTTATTTACATTTTCTTTTTTCTTAATAGGCTGAAGAACAAAGGCAGAAGCCACAATCAGCTGAGTCAGAAGCCAGTGACAATGATGAGGAGGGAAATGTGACCTTGAACAAAAAGCAAAGGGCTTCAAGTAGTCTAAATTTCCCCTCTCAAAGAAGAAGAAAAAGTGATACTTCATCTCAAACTCCTTTTCCTTCTATCAAAGAATTTTTGGAGAAAGGTGATGCTGGTAAGTGATACCAAACTTCTTAATACTTTACTCTGCTTTTCTTCTACTATTTGCTAATATTTATTATCACTCTAGATCAAGTGGAAGTTGATAATGAGACTCTAAAGTTTGAAATGTAAAAATATGAGCTCTCTTTAAGGAGGGATGACAGGTTACATGATTTGGAAGAGAAGAATTTTGAACTATCTTTATGGAAGGATGATAGGACACAAGTCTTGGAGGAGAGGAAATACAAAATCTCTTTATGGAAGGATGATAGGTTACAAGACTTGGAGGAGAAGAAATTTGAGTTATCTATAAGTATTGAAAAATAAAAGAAATATGAGAAATCACTCAAGCATCAAAACCTCATGAAACACATGAAATATAAGCTTGATTGTGAAGAAAATTACAAAAGAAAGATTTATTGATAGAATGTGTTAAAGCTAATAAATCTGTTGAGTAAATAAAATATTTAAAGAAATTTTTTGATGACTAGGTTATTTTATTTCTATCACACTTCAACTGTTCATAATTAATTTTACATAAAATTTTATCTTAATTTCTGTATTTCTTTACTCTATCCATCATTAGTTGAATTTTGATATTTTAATGTTATAAATTATTATTTAAATAAGATTTTCAAGAATTTTTAATGTTAAAAAGTCTATTTTAGTTAAAATTTTGAAGTCACATTTGAAAATTTTACAATCTAACCCCTGCATTTTATTGAACTAAGGGGTGGGTATCACCAAAAGTCTTTCAAGTAAAGAATTTTGCAAGTCTTATATGAAATTTTTGCAATAATCCCCCCTGCCTTTTATTGAAGTAAGGTATGGGTATCACCAAAATTTCAAGTCAATTTTTTTTTGCAAGTCTCGTATGAAAATTTGGCAATACCCTCCCCCCCCTGTATTTTATTAAATTAAGGGAGGGGTATCACCAATTTTTCAAGTCAATTTTTTTTAAAGTTTGATATGAAAATTTGGCAATACCCCCCCCCCTGTATTTTATTGAATTAAGGGAAGGATATCACTGAATTTTCAAGTCAAAATTTTTTTATAGTCTGATAGGAAATCTTGGTAATATCCCCCCTGTATTTTATTGAATTAAGGGAAGGGTATCACCAAATTTTCAAGTCAAATTTTTTTTTAAAGTCTGATATGAAAATTTGGCAATACCCCCTCCTGTATTTTATTGAATTAAGGAAAGGTAATCAACAAATTTTCAAGTCAATTTTTTTTTTAAAGTCTGATATGAAAATTTGGTAATACCCCCCCTCCAATTTATTGAATCAAAGAAATCAAATTGAAAAAAAAAATTATAATTTAAAATTTCTGCAACCAATTATTTTCACGGGTCCAAATCAAGTTTTCCTATTTTATATAATAGCCAGTAGAACGACCTAAGGCCAGATGCAACATTATATTAAAACAGTAATATATCTTGATGTAACTTTAAAAAATAATTGGAAGAGACAAATCCAAAATTAAATGAAAAAAAATTTAAATTGGAAATTTCTACAACCAATTATTTTCACCAGTCCCAATCAAGTTTTCCTATTTTATATAATAGCCATTAGAACAACCTAAGGCCCAATGCATCATCATATAAAAAAATTAATCTATCTTGATGTAACTTTAAAGAATAATTGGAAGAGACAAATCTAAAATTAAATGAAAAAAAATTAAAATTGAAAATTTCTATCACCAATTATTTTCACCAGTCCCAATCAAATTTTCCTATTTTATATAATAGCCAGTAGAACAACCTAAGGCCAGATGCACCAATACATAAAAACAGTAATCTATCTTGATGTAACTTTAAAAAATAACTGGAAGAGATAAATCCAAAATTGAATGAAAAAAATTAAAAAGGATAAATAAAATTGAAAAAGAGGAAAATAAAAAGGGAAATTAAAAAAAATTAAAAAAGATAAAAATTAAAATAATTAAAAAATTAATAAAAGAGAAAAAAAAAGAAAAAAAAATTGTAAGAAAATATTTAATGTTAGAAAATTTTTTATAATATTTTAGTTGACATTCTTGAAAGATCTACTAAGAACAATTTTTTTATCTTATTTTTTTTATCATTAATACAATTAATAAGACCTTCATTTATTTGGAATGAACAGCCAAAATGGGTAAGTTCTTTACAAGAAACTCAAGTTGTAGGTGCTTTAGTTGTTTGATGCTGATGTTGAGATGAATTCCATATAGCCTCAACTATTCCATTGGTACTTCCAAAATCAATAATACATTTATGGTCATGAAAATAAAGGCCTTGTCCCTCATCAGAAGAGGGTGATGGAGTAGGAATACCAGCCTCTGGTTGATATAAGAGAAAATTCAAAATATTAGACAATTATTATCATGTTTATCTAGATTAACATTATTGTAGAATCCTTTATAAGTGGTGATAACATTAGAGCAAAAAACATAAGCATTTTATGCTTCTTCCCTTTCAGGATCAAACCAATTTGGTAAACCAAATTCTAAAGCAAGTTGATGGTTTTTTTGAAAAGCTTGAATAGATAATTTTTTAAATCAATTTGCCAAGAAAATATTAAATGATCCTAAAGAATTCCATCATTTCAGATCTCTTCCATTTTCTCCAGTTTCAAATTTTTCAATAAAGAATAAATTCCTGAAATATATGAAAAAATTGAAAATTACTTTGAATAAAAAAATATTTACATACCATAAGAAACTCCTTGATCATATCCTGGTTTCCAACAAAAACCTTTCATGAGACCAGAAATCAGCTTTTTATTTGATGAGGGTTGTCTAACCACAGCCATTTGATAGAGAGTAGAAATTAAATCAGAAAGCTGGAAAAAAACTTCATCCATTTTCCAATTAAATGACTGAACTTCTAAGATGATTTGAGGTTTGTATTCATTATTTACAACTGCAAAAATGTGATCTATACCACTTTCTGTAAGTTTTTTAATTTTTTTGTAAAAAAAAATTGTCTTAAGATTTGATATTGAAGTCTTATAAAATTTGCAATCATCCAAATTTTAAAAGAATTTTTCGCAAAATATCTTCATCCTAATCAATTTTCTATTTTGATAAAATTTTTTCTTTGAATTGCTTAATTCTTTAGCTGGTTCCATGATTTTCTGCTTTTATTTTCTGGTAAGGAAAGCTCAGATTTATTGAAAGAAGGAATAGAATTGAAGGACATTGAAGAGATAGAAGAAAGTAAAGATAAAGAAGAAGAATTTGATTATATTGAAGGAATAGAATTAAAGGACATTGAAGAGATAGAAGAAAGAAAAGGTAAAGAAGAAGAAGTTGAATATATTTGATGGTTATTCTTGGAGCTTTCAAGATTTTAAGACAAGGAAGAAAGAGAGGATAAAGATGATTTAGAAGAAATTGATGATAATGAAGATGATTGAGTTAAATTTTCCATAGTAATGTCCATGAACAAAATATTTATAAAACAAAATAAATAAAAAAATAAAAATAATAAATTTAAAAAAAACCCCCAACAATAAAATATTATCAGTAAAATAATTGAAAAGAAAGCCTTCTTTTTTGGTTAAGTAAAAAAAATTGCAAAATAATTAGTAAAAAATTTTGGAAAAATAAAAATTCAAAATAAAAACCTAAATTGTGTTTGAAATACCAGGTAATATCCTTGAAAAAAATTTCTAAAAAAATAAATAAATAAAACAAAAAAAAACAAAAAAAAATTGTTAAATAATTTGCAAAAACATAAAAACAAAATCCTGAATGGTTTTGGAAATACCAGCTAAAGTTCTTGAAAAAAAAATCACCAAAAAAATAAAATAAAATAAAAATCAAAATAAAATCAAAATAAATTCAGTGAATTTAATTGCAAAAAAAATAATAATATAAAAAAAAATTACTCTTCTGCTATTGGAAATACTACTTGATGTCCTTCAATCCAATTTATAAAAATAAAAAAAATAAAAAAAAGAATTTCAGTAAATATCAGAATAATTATTTGAAAAATAAAGACAAACAAAAAAAATTAAATTACCTAATTTATTTTGGAAACAGAGGGAAATGTACAGAAACTAAGGGAAATAGTTAAAAATTTCTGTAAAAATAAATTAAAAAGCAGTGATTAGTATTTTTTTCTCTCTTCAAAATGCCCCCAAACTGCTTCAAAACCCCCCAAAATCTCAAGTTCCCCCCTATAAGACCACCCTTTACCCCCTATTTGGCCACCTTTGCAAAGTAACCAAATTTAGAATAATAGACAAATGATTTTTTAAAAAAGTCACCCCCACCAAAGTTGTCATACATTTCACCATCTACAAAACCATTACTAAAGCCGTTGTCTTACCCTTGCTCATAAGCTCTATATCATGGTGACAAAACAAAATTGTGTATAATTAAAACAAATACAGAATTTAAGTGAGGAACAATAAAAAACTTTATTATCAAATTTAGGTCACAAACATCTTGTAATCATGATGTTCAGTCAACAAAGACCCAAGATCTATGCCTCCAAGAATCCCTCCAGCTCTGGCCACCAACCTAGAAGAAATTTAAATGGAAAGGTCAATCAAAAAATAAATAAAAAACAAGAATGGGGAACACAAACGGATTAAAGCCTGATTTGCATTGTTGGTTTACCACTTGTGACTGAGTTTGATAAACATGTTGATCATATCCGGCAGGAGCATAACTATAATAATTAATTAATTTAAATAAGGATAAGCCTGCTAGTTAGGCAGCCAATGAATGTCGCAGAAATAAAAACTAATAGTTACCCAGGTTGGGATGCTGTGGGATGCAGTTGACCAAAAAAAGCACTGGAGCCTAAGCCAAATGCTCTCCTGTCATTGGAAGGAGGGAAAGGAGGGGGACCCAATGGAGGGACAAAGTTCTGATTCTTTTCAGCAGGGTGAGCCCAATGAGACTTTGGCCCACCAGGGGCGTTGGTTTCAACATATAAGTGTCTCATGTATTGTTCATTCCATTTACTGTAAAGAAACAATAGTCAAACAAATAAAAGGAATACCATATGAGTTTATGAAGCAATTATTGGAGGGGCGAAGTTCTGATTCTGGTCAGCAGGGTGAACCCAATGAGACTTTGGCCCACCAGGGGCATTGGTTTCAACATAAAAGTGTCTTTTGTCTTGTTCATTCCATTTCCTGTAAAGAAACAATAACCAAATAAATAAAAGGAAAACCATATGAGTTTCTGAAGTAATCATAAAGGAATAAGGCTCAAGAATAAGAGTTGAAATCAAATACATACTTGACCCAGCCTTGTGGAAATGGGTGATTATCATCTGTTGAAGGATTTTCTGGAGTGGGTGCAGCATTATAAGTAGCATTTGGGTAAGAAAGCTTTTGTGGTCATATATTCTCAACTTGATGGCCTGAGAGATAATAAAACAATTGACTAATAGTCGTTTTTGCCTCTTTACTCTTATACAATAAATTATCATTCTTACCCCCCAATCTGACATTACACAAATATCATCAACTAACTTCTTTTTCCTTTATCTCTATTATCATCTTCAACTTGGTTGTTTGGTCCTAATTACAGATTGACCTATGCAAGTGGAACTTATATTTGATTCTTCTAGAATAACTCCTCCTCCATTGACCACAAGGGTTGGTCTGGCTCCTCCACAGCTATTTGTTGCAAGGTGAATGATATTTTTAGCTCATTTTGCATTTTTTTTGAATGCAAATGTAGAAGTACTTCAAAAGAGGGTTTAGCACCTATGGTGATTCAATTTTTCTTGCTTTGTTGCAACATTGAAGTTACTCTTGTAATAAGGGTTGAGCCAATGTATGAAAGTGCAAGATCTCATACTTACTAGTTTTTCATACTTTATCTTGGCTTCCCTGTCTTTCTTCCAGCGTAAAGTCTTCTATGAATGGGTTTGGTGGCTTTCATGGAGGCAGGTGCCAAAACGAAAATCAGGTGCAAAAAACAGCCACCAATCTTGATGCTGAGGTTAGCTTTGGTCTTTAATCTTATTTTTTGGTGCTTGTATTCTAATTACCACTTTGTGTCTCACAGATGAAAGACTATCAAAAAGCAAAAGAGTAAATCACCATCCTGTGGTAGATCAAATGATTGTTGTGCCTCAGCCGTAATGAATTCACCTAATACAGAGTTGTGTTTACATTGCTGTTTTTTTACTCTCAGTCTAGTGCCATGCTTTGATTCTGTTTTGTCTTGATTTACTGTTTTTACTGCAATTCATAAAGCCTGTGTTTTTGAGACTTGTAATCATTGCTGAGCAGATGAAGAGATTCTATTCACAAAAGGAAAATTCATATCATAATTTTTGCCTTACAGGGCTTGACTAGGCTCAAGAGGATAGACCAATTTAGGGTAAGATCATGTAAATGACAGAATTTGGGTAAAGGGGGGGTAAAGAGGGTCACTTGAGGCAGCCAAGGAGGGGGTAAAGGGGGGTAAAGGGGGGTAAAGGGGGGTAAAGGGGGGTAAAGGGGGGTAAAGGGGGGTAAAGGGGGGGAAAGGGGGGTAAAGGGGGGGAAAGGGGGGGTAAAGGGGGGTAAAGGGGGGTAAAGGGGGGTAAAGGGGGGGTAAATGGAGGTAAAAGGGGGTAAAAGGAAGCTTGAGGGGGTAAAGGGGGGCTTGAGGGGGTAAAGGGGGAACTTGAGTTGGCCAAGGAGAGGGTTAAAGGGGGTAAAAGGGGGATTAAGGATAATAAGAAGGGGAGAAAGGGGGTTATGGAGGCAGACAAGGAGAGGGGAAAGGTGGATGATGGAGGGTGAAAAAAAAGAAAAAAGAAGATAAAACAAAAAAATTATTCTAACCTTGAAAACCAAAAAAAAAGCACTTACAGGAAAAAAAATAAAAAAAAGGACAAAAAAAGAGAAAAAATAAATTATTAGAAAGTAAAAAAATAAAAAATACAAAAAAATGACTTACCTGGAGAGATGAGATGAGAAATAGAGGAATTGAAAATATTTGACAGATGTTTGAGGAGAGGAGAAAATGGATGTGAGGGATGAATGAAAAAATGAAACAGTGAAAAATTATGCAACTGCATAAAAAATGCAATTTCATGTTGAGCTGATGAAATGAAACAAATGAGACATCCAAAAAAGAGAATTAACAGCAAATTCAAAATTTTAGTTATGCAAAAAAAAAACCAACACAAGTGAATAAAACATGGAACATGAAAATAACACAAGTGAAAAAAACAAGGAAGTTGAAAATTGGGAGAGTACAGAAAAATAATTTAAAAGGGTGGTGAAGAGAAATGTTGGAGATTAACAGGCATAATGACAGAGTTTATGCTGGTTAAATGAATGTTTTGTGATTCAAGGGAGGGGAGGGCTGGTGCTGGTTCATGATCCTCTTCTTCACAAAGATCATTCCACTCATTCTTTAAATCAGCTAGGATATTGTGGAGTATAATGCAAGTCATTATCCAATGATTTGAAGTTTTTATTTTTTATTTTTTTAAATTGGATTCTGAGCTCCAGGAGACTAGAAAATCTTCTCTTTAAAATCCCAATAGCATGTTCAATCCGTACTCTTGATTGAGAAAGTTGATAATTAAAGGTGTTTTTGCGGTCATTTTTTATAGTTGCGCCATGGAAAGCAGGTATAATGTTCTTTCCACTTGAATATGCTGAGTCTGAAAGGAGGTACTGAGATTTGTCAAAGTATGAGTCAGGAGTTTAAAAAATCCTCATTCTTTTGAAGACAGAAGAGTCATGACATGAGCTGGGGCAGCCACTATGAAAAGAAATAAATTTTTTATTGACATTGCATAAAGGTTTAACAGCAATAGAGTATCTAGAAAGAAGGTAAAAAGTCAGTTTATGAAAGATGAGAAATTGGAGAACATTTTTAAGAAACCTTTTTTTTCAATAAAAATAATGGTTGCCATCATAAGAAGGCTTTTGACTCAAAGGTATAGTTGTGCCATCAACAAAACCTACACATCCAGGGAAACCTTCAGCTTGCATTACTTGAGACAGTTCAAGTTGCTGTTGTGGAGTTGGCCAAGCAAGTGTTTGAGACTTGATAGAAAGGATAGAAATACTACAGCTCTTGGTGTATAATATCAACGTCCCATATCCTATGGTAAAGAGATTTTCCAAACATCTTACAACAGCACCATTTCCATTTGAGCCAAAGCAATATAGTGCAACAGCAATTTGAATAACAGGATCACACTGTTTATTATGAGAATTGTTATGAAATATAGGATGTTTAGAGATGAGTTGATAAAGTTTGAAGAAAGAATTAGGAGAAGTTCAAAATAGTTGAGTAAAGCTTAGTTGAGGAATGTTGAGAATGGAGCAGATATCATACCTGGGATCATGATGAATATTAAGCCCCCTTGGGTTTATGTAACACTTTTTGGAAAGAAAAGACATATAGGCTAAAGCATCTTCCAAATCAGAGTCAGATTTATAGTAAAGAACTAAAAGTAAAGTGATAGCATTCATAGTTGAGTGAAGTAGCTGCCTAGTAGAGAGGTGTTTCATAGTTGTTGGTGGAAGGCTTATGTGATGAGGGAAGTGGGTATTCACTGCCAAATGTGCAGTTGGGGTGTGTTGATAGAAAAAAACTTTACGTGTTCCCCACCAAAATTAAGTAGCATAGAGTGAGGAAAGACTTAAGGATGGCATCAGAAATTATATGTCATGTGACTTTCTTAAAAATCCATCATGGATGTGATGAGTTTGGGATCAGTAATTAGGAACAAATATTGGGGTATAAGAGGAAGTATAATGCATTATCATGGATTCCTGATCCACTAGCCCTGAGGCTAGTGGATAAGAGTCTTCCATATTTAATAATGTCTGATCCCAGGAAAAAAATTACTGATCACTAATTGCAGATAAGTTAACTTTGATACCCGCTATTATGACTAAATTAGCCACTTAATAAGTATTATGGGGCTATGGATAATCTATTTGAATTCATATAAGTCATATAATAGTGTAATAAATATATATATAAGCGTTATAACCATAATTTTAACCTATAAGATTAATTTAATTAAGGTTATCATTTTTTAAAAATAAAAAATACTCAGTCCTGGGGATAACTAGGTTGAAAAAATCACTGCCATCTAGGACAGACTTAGAAACTATGATGCAAGCTCACAAAGAGATAGCAAAACAGTAAGACTCAGTTCACAGAACTTTCAGAACCTATCAATACTGGAAGCACCACCACAACATTCTCACCCTTCAGTGTTGTCATATGACATGTGACACTCAAAGAAAAAGAAGTTAATTAAGTCCATAATTCAGTGCATAATTATCTTTACTAAACCCATACATGAAGCATAGAAGCAACATTTTCTTAGCAACTGGGTTTCTTTGTGTTCTCAATCTAGAGATGCTTGTTCAACTGTGCTTTATCTGAATACTAAATCTAAAGTAATAAATTAATTAAATTACATGATTATTCTTTTCAAATTAAGCAGATTGACATTCTATTATAGCCATTTTTGATGAGATATATTAAATGTGGGGTATTGCGTGTCTGAGGGTTGTTAAAGGGTCTGTGAGTAGAAAAAGGTGGTAATGTTGGATTCTCTTTGATATGATAATGGAATTTACTAAAAGGGTCAAATACATGTGGAGATGTCTATAGAAATAGTGTTGTATTTGATTCAGAATTTCTTAGAATCTATATATATAAAAGAACTGGTGCCCTAACTTCTTAAAATTTAGCATATTAGACCACTAGCTTAACTGACCCTGACTAATTCCAAATTGAATACTTGGGTCTGCACATTGCTAAATGCAGCAGCCCCACCAGCAATTCTCATTTCACAACCAATCATTCCACTAAAAACCTGAGATTCTAAGGTATATCTATCATGCAGGGTGCATAGCACACATACACATACATCCGGGCCAAAGGTCTGGATGTGTGTGCAAGCCTGCTGTTTGTCTGTGTAGCAGACTGGTAACAGGCTCATTAAATTATAATATCTTGTGATAATATTTAAATTTATAGTAATATATATTGAGCTATAATTTTTTCCTTATTTTTATTAATAATCAATTTTAAAATCAATCCAAAATCATTAAATTATTTACCTTGATTATTAAGTTTTCAACATTTTGTGAGATTTCTTATAATATTAGTATCACCTTTAAATCTATATTAACATTCCCCTTGAAAACTTCTAGAAGAGGGATAGCTTCCTTAGACATATCTTCAAGGTATTCCTCTGTGCCTCAAAGAAGTCTCAACTATCCTTTCCAAATCTCACTTACTCAGGAACACCCTTGACCTTTTGCATAGGTTTTACAGTGACAAGCACCCAAAAACTAATGAAACCTATCACTTCTGAAATTCTTCTCACAGTAGCTGAAAAACCTCTTCAACCTCTGAAATTCTGGAACTGTATTTCACCAGACCACCAACTTTTTGTAATCAACAATTTCCTTCCCCGTCCTTTTTTCCCAACAGACTTCAACCTGTCTATCCAATGGTTGTCCAACCATCCAACCTTCCCTTAAATAGGGGCAGCTACCACAATCCTTTCCCACATCCACCCCAGCTACCCCAATAATGAATTGACTCATGTTTTCCAGCCTACCCACTACAACAACCCAATTCTCTGGCCAGAAATATTCCACCAATGAGAGATAAAGCAGTAGAACTCACTTAAACCACAGCAGAAGACACATCAGACGCATTCCAAAAACTAAACATGAATCAAGAAAGCTTTTATCCTCAGGCCCCACTCTTTTACATGAGTGCTACCCATAATCTCTCAGGAAACCTTCAAAAGCTAGTAGATTTCATCCCTATAACCTCTCCAATGTCAATGAGATTAGCCACTAACAGAAATCAACCTTACATTTCAGGCAAGGAGAAAGTGTTCTTAATTGGGATGAATTGGAAAATTATCAAAATTAGCCCTGTTTTCTACTGTGCACAAGCCAGAAGTATGTTGATTTCTCCAGTGTCTTTATTAAGAAGCAGAGAAAAATTACAGACCTCTTCATCACAGGATTTCCACATTTCTCTCATCAAAAAAACACTTTTTATTTAAAACTTTGAAATTGAGAAACACCTGTGGGGAACACCACCAATAATAAAATCACATATCAATCTTTATCCCATTGTACCTAGCATACCTACCTGTTTATCTGAGCTACAAACCATTTCAATTTAACCTATTGTTTACCATTTAGAGCTACCAGTGAGCTATCCTGAGCACAGAAAAATATCCAAAGAAAAGGAAATAATCTTTCGATTACACTTTCTATTATGACACACAAGCCTAAGGAAAATAAGAAGAATGATAAACTAGATAATGGAAATAGGATTAACTGAAATGCTACAACCTAGAAAGATCATCTGTCACACTTTCCAGATGTGCAAGAGACATCAGGAATTTTTCATTCAGTCAACTTGTAGAAACCCAGAAAAAGTGGAAATTATTATGACTAACTCATTAGATCATTAGAGGCAATGTCTGTAGATGTAGGTCTATATGCACTAAAAATCAGATACTTAGCTACCTCATACAGAAAATTTGACATTCTCAAAGAAAAAACTTGTGCGGAAGAATGAGTAAAAGATGTCATATTATGCCTAGAAAAACAAAACAAATGCAGTAGTAAAACTACAAAGAACCAAAAATGGTTGTGAGTTCAACAACAAAACCTTAAATCTATTTCTAACTTCAAAGGAATAATAGGGGTTTCAAAGTTAGAAATTAGTCAGTTCAAAATACTTATTTTTTCCATCAAATCAGCTATAATTATTTTTTAATATATAGCATGTCTTACCCCTAAGACAGCTCTTTACCAATAATTAAAGTAAGCTTTTGGCTGTATTTTTGTGGTGTGAAATGCCATTTAAATAATTTCAGATTTTTAACTTTGATACCCCCTAATACATGAAAATCTTATAAATACTATCACAAAAAGAATGGAAGTATTTAAAGCTAAAACTTATCTTTAACTGAAACCAGGAAAACTGTCATATTTTCAGTCACTTTCCACAAACCTTTTAGAGATTTTACTTCAAATGGGAATTGTAAACACTCAAAAGAATCCCTAATAAAGCATCAACCACTAAAGCCACATACTAAGCCATGTTTTGCATAAAGCCTCAAATTAACTTGATAAGATGCTTTGGAAAAACAGCATATTTTCATATACCTGAAGAAAAATGACTGAAACTAGATTTCAGAGGTGTAAAATGTTTTGTGATAGGTTTCCCTCCAGGTATGAAGGGCTCTCTATTATGGAATCTGTCAAGCAACAAAATAATTTCCTCTGCATGAGCAAAATTCAAAAATCAACCACATGAAATTACACAGACAACCCTGAAAAAAATGGACATGAACTTTATCCTGAACAAATCTAGATTTCTAGGAAATTTCAAAGATGAGAATAAAATAATAGAAGAAGAATAAATGATTAATAAAATTTAAACTAACTGTTGATTTATTGTCTCTAAAGTTCCTAAATCTTTTTAAAGGGAAATAAAATAATCCAAAAAGCAGTCAATGGAGGGAAGAATGCAACAAAAAATAAACAACTTAAAAGCCATGGATTTATGGAAAAGAAAAACACCACCCAAAGAAGAATGTATCTTGGACATAAATTGGTGGTTACCAAAAATAAAGACAAAATTAGTGGATCATAAAAATTTAAAGTGTGATATTTTGCAGAGGGTTTCAAACAAGTCAAAGTTTTGGAATTACTTCTACTTTTGCACCAACAGAATCATTAAGGGCTCAAAAAATTGTACTGACTATAGCTGTGACAAATAACTGGCCAATACATGCCTTTGATATCAAGGCAGCCTATCTTCAGAGCTCAATTGTGGAACATGTTTGGGTTCAAGACCCCCATAGTTCTGAATGTAACAATTGAAAAGCTTATAAACTAAATATGATCCTATATGGCACCTGCCAAGCTTCCAGATATTGGTGTCAACACTTCAGAAAAAAATTGGAGCAAATAGGTTACACACTATCTACTTTTGACAAAAGTGTTAACTTTATATGAAACAAGAAAACAAAAGCTATGATCTGGGTGCAAGTTGATTACAGAATAGTGAAAGCAGAGAGAATCTCTATTTTGAAACAACTGAAACAAGATCTCCAAAAAACTCTCACAATTAAGTGGCAAGCTGGACTACATAGCATGGTAGGAATCAAAAAAAAGAGAAAAAATTTAGGATTTGTACTCAGGCAGCCCAATCTTATCAACATGATTTTACCTAGCCACCACCCAAGAAAGCTTCCCAATCATCAACCCCTACCAACCAAAGGCTGACCTAAATAAAGCTGAAAAACATAGAACTGGTAAATACAACTGAATATTTATACATCAGTGGGTATCTCACCTATGTAGCCAGAGATTTGTGACCCAATGCCAGCTTCACTGGGAATCAATTAGAAAGAATTGTAAAAAAATTATATGATAAAAACTGGAGATTTTTACATCACTTTTTAAGATAACTTCAACACACCATGAAAAAGAAGCTTACATTATACCCTAATATGACCAACAAATCCCTCCTTACTGTACTCTCTGATGAAAACTTGGACATGGAATTTTTTAGGTCAACTGGAGAAATGATAATCACACTTAATAACTTTCTAGTTTTCTGGCCTTTAAAAAAATGCCCTTGGAAGCAACATAGACATTTCACGCAGAATACATGGCATTAGGAGCAGCTACTAAAATGGGCCTATGGATATGCAATCTACTCAGTGAGCCAGTTAGCTTTGACAGACCTTTCAACACCAAATGCAAAAATAAAGAATCAATCAAAGTCTCTATTGATGAAGCTTTGAAAAAAAGGATTAAACACAGTGATCAAGAACTCTACTTCATTAAGGAAAAACTGCAAAAAGGAAATTCCACAATAGAATGGATCACAACAAATGAGAAAAAAGCAGATATTTTGACAAAGCCACTCAAAAAAAATGCCACAAAAAAGGCTAAAAAAATAGGTCTTATATAAATGAACAATCCACCAGCTACTCATAATTATATATATAGTTTTCCTTCTTTATATTTATTCTCATGCTTTCACCTAATCACATCCCTATACCACTTTAATGAGTGTCAGTGTCTTGTTGAGGGGGAAGGTGTTAGGTCTATTAGCTAGTGGATGGGGAAGGATTGGAATTTTTTAACAAGATGATTATCATTTATTATTTCTTATTGTCTATATATACTTTGTGGATAAAGCATAGTTGAGGTCTAACACCTTCCTCCTTGACTTAGACACTGATGGATGGTACCAATAATAGTATCTACAGAACTCACTATTTATTATAAGGCTTGTGACTTAGTTATTGATAAAGATAAAGATAAAATGAGAAGAGAAACAGAAAGATAATTTTTTTTTAATAATTAAGTATTAAAGGATGCCCAATTGTATACTGCCTTTTCATTGTTTTTTTTGTTCACTGTTTTGTTCATGATGTCTGCCATTTGTTCTTGTGTTAGAATACATTCAATAGTGGCTTTCTTTTTTCATAGTTTTTCATTGATGAAGAAAAGTTATCTGTGATTTTTTCTTGTCCTTTTATTTGATTTTTTTTCAGGCATTACTTTTATGGATGCTTGGTTGTTGCACTGTAGTGTAAAGTGGTTAATTAAGTTGATCAGGTCATTTAATAGATTTTGGATCTGTATACATATTCTAGTAGCTGCACCAAGGGTCATGTATTCCACATGGCATGTTAATGTTTCAAAAGAGGGCACTCTTTTTGAGCTCCAGAAAATTAAACTGTTTTGTAGAGTAATGACCATACCTCACATTGATCTTGAAAATTCCCTGCCCTAGTTGGAATCTGAGAAAACTAATAGATTTACTGTTGGGGAAAATTTAACAGGTCAGAGATTTTGATTGTTGTTTGATGTATATTTCAAGTATTCTAATAAGTGGTATAATTCTCACCAGTGCTCATTTGTGGGAGATTTTTCATGACATGCAAGTTGGTTCACTGTGTAGCTCATGTCTGGATTATTTCAATGGTGATGTAGCTTATTGATCCGATAATTGAGAGGTATTCTGTTGCACTTGTACTGTTTTCTGTTAGTTAAGTAGTTCATAAGTCAATATTTTTTGGTAGTGGTTGATGGTCTTCAGCTCCACCCATGTGATTTCTCTCATTTATCTTGTATATTAAGGATTTTTACTGAGTATGAAACCTTCATTCATTCAATTAACTTTAAGACAGACAATTGCATTCAGGTTTTCTTTCCATTTGATTATTAGCATTTATTTCAGATCCTTTCAATTTTTTTAAGTGCTTCTATATTATTGGTGGTTTCAATATAATTTTCAACATGTACCCATAGTATTGCATTTTAAATTGTGTCTTTAGGGAGATGTACACTATTGCTGTATGAGAACATCTAATATCCAATATTCCATAGTTGTTTTATAAAATAGTACTACCAACATCTTGCTGCTTGACATGTTCCATAGAGAGATTTTTTGAGTTTGTAGAATTTAACATCATTTTGTTTGAAGCCTGGTGGGTATTTCAGCCAGACCTCCTCATGTATTGGACAGTGTAAGTATGCTTAAGTGACATCAAATGCATGCACAGTCAAATTATACATTTCTTAAATTTTCAGAATGATTCTTTGTGTGGTGAAGGATACTGTTGGGGAAAAAGTTGAATAATATTCAATACCCTAAATTTTCTTGAATCCCTTAACTATATATCTTGCTTTTGGTTTCAATTTTCCTGTTAGAGAGTCTACCTTCTCTGTGAAAACCTATGTAGAATCCAGTATTCTTGAACTTTTTGGTGGTTGTTTTTTTACTCATACTTTCATGTTTCCAAATTTCTCCAGAATATCTAGCTGGATTTTGACTTTAAACATCTTCTCATATGTGGTAAAGGTTGAAGAGACTTTATTGGGTATTTTTTTCAACAAAAAAAATTCCCATTTAAAAGAAAAACTCCAGGAGTGTTTGCCTAGCCTACTATCAAAAAGTATTATGTGTCCCAATTTTGTCAGTTTCCTGTTGTATCTTTCTATTTTACCATTTTGTTGATAAAAGTATTGTAGGGATTTCTCATGCACCATACCATTTAATTCAATATATCCATCCATTTGTTTTCAAATTCTCCTCCATTATCAGTTCTTAGAATTTTGACTTTTCAGGATGATTGTAGTTCTAGAAAATTTATGATATTAATGAATGTCTTTGTTGCTTCATGTTGTTGTTTCAGAATGTGACACTCACTTTAGGAGATGGATATTTCTTGGATTTTTAGTGTGAATAGTCCTTCCTCAATTGATTCTTCTTCTAAAGGACCTATTAGATCAGTCATTAGTATTTCTACAGGGAGTGGTTCTCTACCTGTTGAGTTCAGAAAATATTGAAGTCTCCTTTTTCACAATTGAAAAGACTCACAAATAATATTTCCAGCTGGTAGTGAGTCCAGTAGTCCTAGTCCCATTTTCTGACTCACAAATATTCAAATCTGTCTTAAAATGGAATAATCAAGGATAAAATTCCTTTTATATAGAATATCTTCATACTTATTTCTTACAATCAGCTTTGAATGGATTAATGGTAGGTTTAGGTTAAAAATCATAGGCTTTACTTTGTCAGATGGTATATAATTAACACTTTTATTTAAAATTCTTGGTACATGATTATTTACTATATTGTTGAATATGGGGTTTTTAAATATTCATTTTTTGTTGATGAAAATCACCAAGAGAATGGGTACATTCCTGTAGCTAAAGAGAATCTTTTTTATTTTACTAGAGAAACATAAGGGTTACTTTTGGTAAGAGATTCTGGAGATATTAGCATATCTCTTGTGTCTTTGCACTAATATAAAGGTTTCATATTGATGATTTTCCCATTCAGTCCTTAGAATAAGATTTTCCCTTTGCCTTTAATGAGAGGTAGATGTCCATTAGTGGCTACTTTTAGAGCAATAGGAGTCTCAAGAAGAGTGAAATTGACTAACTCATTTATATTTCCTGATAGATGATGTGTTTCTCCCGTGTCAAAAATAGGAGGGGATTGGGAGTTGGAGTTGTTGGAAGGAAATTATATCAAAGGAAGCTGCCAGTGCTTCAGGTGAATTTTCTGTAAGCTCAACTATTTTTGTTGTTGGTTTTGGTGTTTTATTATTGTTGGTTGCTGGACAATTTGGCTGCCTTTGTGGGTATTTGAGATAGTAGGAGCACATTCTTTTGTTTAAACGTTGATGTTGATGGGGAATTTGTGGGTTTTGTCTGACAGTTTAATTTTGTGGAACAATGTTTGGCTGAAAAATCAACAGAGGAAAATTAAAAGGTTATTTGATATTTAATTTTTGAAGACATTAATTATTGTAGGGTTGTTGAATCTATTGACACTTTGAGCATTGTGATTGTATATGCCCTGCTAGGTTTCAATTATAGTGAAAATTAATTCAAGAAGCTAATACTGAGTTAGAGTTTAGATCAGTATGAGATGTTTTATAATTAAGTTGCAGTTCATAAAAAGATTCTTTGTGACAATATTTATCATATTCATTCACCAGATAAGATTCCAACATAAAAAGATTAGTCATATTGGCCAAATCAGTGGTATTGAGCCATTGAAAAGTAACTTTATCTTCATGTTTCATTATATCCCATATTGTGACCATTGCTCTATTGAGTTCAACAATTTTGATTGCCGTATTTACTGTCCTTGCTATAGTTTTGGTTTCTTTCAGGACTTCAGTACAGAAGTTCAGGTTGTTGTAGATGATGTGTTTAGTAAGGAAGCAAATGATATCTTTGTTACTGACTCATGTAGCTGTAATTTTGGAAATTAATTCTTGTATTTTAGCCATTAGAGAAATGGGTTTGTCATATTATTTTGATCTCATGTTCAGAAGCTTCTATACTTTTTTTAACTGAGTAGCTTATGTATGGCATTTAAAAGAATTTTGATATGTCTGAAGGCATGAGTGCTTGGCTGAGAATACCCGATTTGATCACATATTATAGGACTTACTTAATTCACAAGAATTCCTCTAAACATTCTTTACTTGACTGATTTTTTTGATGCTCTTCTTCACTCTAGGAAGTTTGATTCCCCAGTGAAATTAGCAATGATGAGCTGTATCTCTTTATACCACATTCTGAAGTTAGTGCTGTTCTCCTTGAGTATATGAGGCCAGTCTTTCAGAATCATTCTGGCTTTCATGATGCTGTCATGTATGTGGCTGTCTTCTTGTAATTCTAATAGTGTTTTTTTGTTTGATGATTGTTATCAGAATTGTAATCATCATCTGGATGTGTCTGTCAAGGTTGTGTTTGTTGAGAATTAAATTGCAATTGTGGGGTATGAGGATTAATTTATGAGAGAGAAGCTGCTGCCTTTGAGTTTGGAGTTTTATAATCTAGTAATTGGTTTGGCATGTTGGATTTTTTTGTTTGATATTTGGAGAAAAAAAGTCAAAAATCATATGACAATAAGAAAAGAAGAAATAAATAAACAAAGGAAAGATATGAAAATATGATGAAGATATGGAAGAGATACAGAAATAGAAAATTAAAAGGAAAAAATACTATATTTATGGGATGAAGAAAAGATGAAACAATAAATGCAAAGGAAGAAAAAAAGGTTAGACAAAAAGGAAAAAAACTAGGAGAAATAAAATTAAAAAAATTAGTTTTCCTTTTTTCAAATGAAATGATTATTTTTTATTTTTTTATTTTCTTTTGGAGAGATTTGGCCAAAAACATTGCTTCAATTTCTGGCTAGGGTATTGACCTCACAGGGGGAAAGAATGGTGAACTAGATGTCTAGTTCAGTTTTTGTGACCCTATTCCATTTCTAGGTGCATTTTTGTGACAACCCATTGAATGTCACTTTTTGAGCCCACATTATTTTTTTATTTGGAAGAGAATTAGGGTGGTTTGGTGTGGATATTCTTGTAAAAGAAGGGAAGAGGAGGTAAAAACGAGTTTTTGAATGAATCCATGAAGATGAGAGGACATGTGCCAAGGAGATGCCAATTTCAGAAAAGCAAAAAAATAAGGTGAGGTCAACCAAGGTCACTCCGCAAATCAGACCCAGAGTTGTATCTTGAAACCAAAAACTGAACTAGACATCTTTTTCAGGGATTTTTCCCCCTGTGCCTAATTACTTTTTTTATATATAAATTACTATATTAATAAGAGGAAGAGAAGGAAAGAAAAAAGGAAAAGAGTATCACAATATTTTAGAGGAAAATGTGATAGTAAAAATAAAGAAAGAGAGAAAGAAAGAAAAGTTGAGAGAAAAAAAAAAGGTTGATGAGGCCTAGTCTTATTTTCTTAGTTAGCCAGTTGACATGACTTTTGAGCCATTTGATATTACTTCTAAGAGAAACAAGGGCCCAGAACCTATTGGCTAGTGGACAGGCAAAGATAGGAATTTTTTGACAAGACAATTATTAGGGGGTATCAAAAATAGAAATTTATAATTATTTAAAACATATTTCACAAAAAAAAGAAAGCCACAAATCTTGACATTAATTTTCAGTACAAAGTTGTAATGGAAGCACAGTATGACATATTTTAAAAGATTATAATGGTTAATTTTGTGGAAAAAATAGGCATTTTGAAACGGAATATTTCTAACTTTGATACCCCCTATTATTGCTTATTACTTATATTCTATTTACACTTTGTGGTTGTGGTGTATATATTAATTAGCACCTTGATAATAATAAGACAAGTTAATTTAAGGATAAAACCATATTTTTCCCCAGATTAAAGCCAATACAATTATCCAGTATATATATTTTACATAGAACAACTATAAAATGTTATGTACTGGCTATTAGGGGGTATCAATGTTCAGGGATCCGCAATTAGGGATCAGGAGTTTTTTTTCCCAGGATCAGACATTATTAATTGCGGAAGATTCTTATCTACTAGCCCCAGGGCTAGTGGATAAGGAATCCATCATAATGCATTATCCTGCCTCTTATACCCCAATTTACATTTGTAATTCCTGATCACAAACTCATCACATCCATGAGGCATATCCAGAGAGTAGTCCAAGATGTGGTTATGGCAGAAAGTTGTGCAACATGTGGTTATGACAGAAAGTTGTCAAAGATGTGGTTATGAAAAATTGAGTAGAAAAATGTCCGATAAGAGGTGAAAATTGACATGTAAAGTGTCTAATAACACAATTATAAGCAAAAATAATGGCGGAAGATAATTGGGTTATAAGGATTATTATCCGCAATTAAATTAATTTCGAATCCCTGAACATTGATACCCCTATTATGTGCTTAGTTATGTTTAGAAGTATATAGTCTGTAGTCACTTCTGTGGCAGCATACAGAATAGTACAGCACTAAGGTTTGTTAAAAAAAGCTTCATTGGAGTTGATTATTGATGTTGAAAAAGCCAATTTAATTTTATAATGGTTTATAGTTAAAGAAATGAGTAATTAAAAGGGTTAAAAAGGGTTAATTTTACAAGTCAAGATTAAATAGTTAATTAGTGGTCAGAAAATGCAAGTATAGGTACCAAAGTGTATGGAAATTAAAGTCAGTACTCTCAAGAGCCTTTAAGGAATTTTGGGGAATTTTTATAATTTTTCTTCTATTTTTATTAATTTTATAAAGTATTCTTCATCATTTTTTATTTTTCATGATTTACTTAACTTTGATAATTTTTTATTAGATGAATCGAGCTGTGCAGACTACAAAAATTAGTTGTGATTATTAAAAAAAAGTAGCTCTATTACTTTTAATTTTTCTAGATTTTTTCTTAGTATTAAAAGGTTCTAATTAAGTTCTCAAGTATTTATAAGCTCAAGAGTTCTTGTCACCGGACGACCTACGCACAAGGTCAAGGATGTTGCTGCAAGTGAGATAAAAGGTTCAGATACTTCTTCAAAACACAGAGGAATAGTTCGAGGAAGTGGTTCAAAGATGACTCAAAGGAAGAACTACTGCTTCAAGTTATGTTCGAGAAGGATTCTAATATAATTGAACGATAATATTAAAATTCTTAAGATCTCACAAAGGGTTGGAAAACTCAACAATCAAAGATTTAGGATTTAGATATGATTATTGAGAAAATAAAGAAAGATACAATAATAATGATTTTCACTTTAGAGTTTTATCACTATTAACTATAAATACGTTTTATAATTTAATTCTAAGGAATGTCGAACCAAAAACCCAACCCTTTTATATCCTTTATTCCTCCTCGCATTGACCTCCCTCTCATCGCACCATTCCCATACCACAGACCATTAATAACATACACTTAGACCCTCTTCGCTAATATCTGTCCATGTTCAATTTACCCCTTTTAATTAATTAACAAACTTTTTAATGAAAACTACTAGTGTACTATTACGTTGATCATAGCGCTGTGCGTCGCTTATTGAAATTAAGACTAAGACACACTATTGAGAGATTGACTAATTTAGATTTAGAGTTTAGGCTAGCGCAGTTGAATAGTAAGTACACCAAGGGGAATCGCAGTTGCTATGGAGAATTGCTTTCTGCGCTTCAAGTATAGATTTAGAACTCGATATTATTGATTTAATGAGCTGCTTTTGCCTCGAGTGTCACGTGGCGTGTGACAGATGCCCGGGTATAAGAATCGCGAGCTCCGTTGAGCTTGAGCCATCTTCTCACACTAGTTTCTCTTTCCTCTATATATATCTTTTCTTGATTATTACTTTCCTCATTATATAATGAACTGTCCTACCCCAACGCCTACGCCTCCACACCCTAAAGCGGATGGGGGAATGGTTACGCATCAGTTTTCCCAGGCTTTCACGGCTTGTGAAGCGATGGAGTACTTTTGTGTCGAAAGTACGGAGACTCGAGGCCCTCGCCAGAAGTGCGAGTTTTTCCGTTGGCGACGAGTGGCGTGCGATGCGTTGACAAAGAACGCAGAGATTGGACGACGATTCACCAAGACTAAGTTTTGGGTGATCCCTAAAACAAAAGAGGTGGTCGAAGACATTTGGGATGTCTTGGTTGGAGACGATCAATCAGTGGGGGAGAACAATAAGGAACTAGATAAAGAGATCACAACCTGGGTAACCCAGGCCACAGGTTCAAAACGGGGTGTCGAAGAAGAGATTGACAAATTGGTGGAGGAAGATGAGGATGAAGTCCCTGTTCCAGGGTGGACACCCAAAAAACAACGGGTGGTCATTGAAGATGACAAGGAGGAGAAAGAAGCAGAGGTAGAGGTGGCTCCAAGGTTGTTCTTAGAACCTGACCCCATCTTCGAAGTAAGTTTTATCTGTTGCTTTTTTAGGGATGAGGTTACTGATGAGTTCTTGTTTAGACATCGAATGCCATTGTTGAAGACCCAATTGGGGAACCTGTGTCGCTTTTGCCAACTGAGGCAAACCCTCTGGTCACGGGTGGAATCGAAGAACCTGAGGAAACGCTGGACCAGGTGTGGTCGAAGAATCCTCTTCAGGGTTGACCAGTTAGGTTCGCAGAAGAGTTGTGTGGGGAGGTTGATACAATTATCGACGCTGCTTCCTTCGACGTGGCAGAGTAACTGTTGGAGATTGGAGAGGTGGTTCCGGTAGGAGAGGAGGAGGTATTTGAGAAATGCAGGAAGGAGATAAGGGTAATTTTGGAGAAGATGAAAGGATTGGTTTGAGAAAAATTAAAAGAGAAAGTTTGAAATGAAAGGGAGAGATGTAAAGAAGTAGAAAAGTAGAATTGTCTTTAGTTTTATTTTTGTATTATTTTATTGTATTTAAGGTGAATATTATTTTTTATAAGATTTGGGAGAGAGAGAAAAAAAGTTTTAAATAAAATTTTGCTTTAGAATTTGAAAGAAGAAATTTAAATAAAGAAAGAAAAATAAAGAAGTTATTAATTGAAGGAAGTTTAAGTTTAAAAGAAAAATTTATGTAAGACAAGAGAGAAAGAAGAAAAAAATGGTTGGTGATTGAGATGAGTTTGTTGAAATGAAAATTTAATGAAAGAAGAATTTGTTATTTGCGAAAAGTTGTTTATTGATGTTTTAGGAATTTTAGATAGTTGAAAAGAGAGAAAAAACAGAATTAGAATTTAAAGAGAATTTGAAAAAGAAGAATCATTTGTTTGAAGAATTTTATAAAGAGATTTAGAGGTTGAAGTTAAGTTTGAGGAAATGGTCATGTCGTTATTCGTACAAGATTTTGATGGTTCGAAGGAAAGAAAGTTTAAAGAGAGAATAAATTTTAGAAAAGAAAATTTTAAAGAGAATTTTAAATTTAAGAAAAGAATGTATTTAGAGAATTGAAAAAGAGAAGAGAAAAAAAACATTTATAGAGATTTAAAAGTTTTTTATTTTATTTTATTATTTATGTTTATTCTATTTATTTGTTTATTTTTTTATTTTTTTTAAATTTTATTTTATTTTAAATTTTAAATTTTAATTTTGATTTTAATTTTAGTTGGTTTTGGAGAAAGTTTTATAGAAGGAGAAAAAAAAGAAAAGAAAAAAAGGATAAGAAATTTAAGAGGTGTTTTAGATTTTAAGAGAAAGAGAAAAAAGAAAGAAAAGAAAATTTAAAATAAAAGAAATTTTAAGGTTTTTGTTTTAAAGGATATTTCAAATGAAAAGATTTTAGAAGTTCAGGGGCGTTAGAAACATTGATGGCTGGTTCCCAGGATGTTTTGTCTGAGTCATTGAGGAAGCCTTTCCATTCCACGAGGTATTGAAGTTTCCCCTTGCGCATTCTTGAATCAAGGATACGACTTACTTCCCACTCTAGATGATCTTCTACTTCGACCGGTTCCGGAGGGGGTTGGTTCTTGCCCAGGTATATTTCTCGAGCCAGTTCCAGGAGAGATACATGGAAAACAGGGTGAATCACCTGCCATTTAGGAGGTAACTTGAGTCGAAATGCAGTTTTAGAGACTTCAGAGTCGATTTCGAATGGTCCCAAGCGTTTTTCAGCCAGTTTCTTTGATGGTCGTGTTGTTCGAATGTTTCGTGCGTCGAGCCATACTTTGTCGCCTGGTTTAAAGGAAGGAGCAGATTGTCGATGTTTGTCGGCCTGTTCCTTGTATCTTCGAATTGCTAATTCCAAATTTGTTTTAAGTTCTTCTTGGAGTCGTGATATAGTTCAAAGATAATGTTCCGCAGGATGATTAGTTCCTACATGGATTGAGTTGAATCGAGGATGTCGTCCATAAATTGTTTCGAAGGGAGATTGTCGTGTCGAAGAATGAGTCGAGTTATTATAAGCAAATTCGGCCAGTGGTAACCATGTGGTCCAATCGTCTTGTTGGTAACTGACATACATTCGAAGATATTGTTTGAGTATTTGGTTAACTCTTTCTGTTTGACCGTCGGTTTCAGGGTGATAGGCTGTGGAGAGGTTCCTCGTGATATTGAGTTGTTGACACAGTTGGGTCCAGAATGTGGATACAAACAATGAGCCTCTATCTGAAATAATATCATTTGGTAAGCTGTGTTTGGAAAATACATATTCTAGAAACAATTTTGACAAATCTTCTGCTGTAGCAGTAGTAGTGGTTTTAATGAAAATAGACATTTTTGAAAATCTATCTACTATTACTAATATAGCATCAAAATCATTAGAAAAAGGAAGTTGAGAAATGAAATCCATTGATAAAGATTCTTAAGGTTTAGAGGGAATAGGAAGTGGTTGAAGCAACCCATTCTTCCGGTGACGGGGAGCCTTATTCCTATTACATTTGTAACAAGCTTTTATTTAGGCCTTGATTTCTCTGGTCATACCTGGCCAGAAGAAATCCCTCGCTATTAACTGGTATGTTTTATCAACCCCAAAATGACCAGCTAATGGAGAATCATGTCGACTATTGAAAATCCATAATTTTATTTCATCTTTGTCGGGTATGACTACTCTACCTTCGAAGACTAATAGACCTGATTCAATACTAAATCTCTTGGCCCCTTGCTTCGAGAGTATTTTGTCTTTTAACCCTAAACAATAATTTTCCTTTGACTGAGCTTCAAGGATGTTGGATAGTGGATTTTGAAAAGATTGAATTGTCATCGAATTAAGTTGATGAGTTGTTAACATTGATTCGTTGAAAATTGTTTGCACATTTGCTGGGTTCTTGTCAGCAAATGCGTCCCCCGCTGTGGGTAAACGTCGTCCCGACGTGACAAGATATCTGGGACAATGCAGTTCTTACCTGGGCGATAGAAAATAGAGAAGGGAAATTCAGACAAAAATTCAGCCCACCTGGCTTGACGCCTGGTTAACACTTTGGAAGACATGAAGTATTTTAAAGCATTATGATCTGTTAAAATTTGAAAAGGACTATCTAGGCTGAGAAGAAAAGAACGCCATTTTTTAAGACAATGGATAATAGCTAAAAGCTCTTTGTCATGAATTTCATAATTTAATTCTGCGGCTATGAGTTTGTGTGACTCAAAAGCAACAGGATGAAACAAATTTGTTTCAGGATTTAATTGAGAGATGACCCCTGCAATAGAATAATCGCTCGCATCTGTCTCAACTATTGTCGAAGAAGAAGGATCAAAATGTCGAAGAATTGGGGCTGTGGTGAACGCCGTTTTTAGTGCTTCGAATTCCTTTCGTGCTGTAGAAGTAAAAACAAAAGGAATGTCTTTTCTAAGAAGAGAAGTAAGATTGGAAATAGTTTTAGAGTATTCTTTAATAAATCTTCTATAGAAGTTTTTAAAACCCAAAAATCCTTGGAGTGATTTAATGGTTTTGGGCTCAGGCCATTCCAGGATTTTCTGGACTTTTTTGTCATCCATGACTAAACCGTCAGTGGACAACGTAAAACCCAAAAAATCAATTGATTTGAGGTGGAATTTGCATTTATTATTCTTGGCGTAGAGACCATGATCTCAAAGTCGATTTAGGACCTGTCAAACATGATGAATATGTTCATCTAGTGTTTTCGAGAATATTAAAATATCATCTAAATAGACAACTACAAATTGTTCAACAACATCTTGAAATATGTCATTAACAAAAGTTTGAAAAGTTGAAGGTGCGTTACACAATCCAAAAGGCATAACTAAATATTCAAAACTACCAAATCTTGTGCGCATTGCAGTCAGTGGTTCATGACCTTCTTCAATGCGAATCAGATTGTAAGCGCCTCTAAGATCAATTTTAGAAAAGAAATTAGCACCATTGAAAAGGGTAAGAAGTAATGACATAAGAGGAACAGGATATGCATTCTTCTTAGTGACTGTGTTGAACTTTCTATAGTCAACACACAACCTAAGACTACCATCCTTCTTTTTTACAAAGAGAACAAGAGAGCTGGTTGGAGATTTACTGGCTCTGATGAAACCTTTGGCTACATTCTCTGCAATGTAGTCTCTTGCCAAAACCTGAACATTAATATCCCCTAATGGCATATATTTTATTTAATCATTAATTTCACTTATGTATAAAATAGGTGTACCTTAATTTATTGTTCTCATGTATACTACATGTGTTTAACGTAATTTTTAAGCACTTTTGTCAAGGGGTCTTTTATGTCTAGAAGGTTTTTAACAGCGGTCTAACAGTGGTAACAAGGGGATTTTTGGATTTTAAAGTTTATGGTACGTACTTATATCTTCTTATTAGTTTTTCTCAAATATAAGAGGTGGAAAATTTGTAAATATTATTATAATTAATGAATTAGAATTACTTATTTGTAAAGATTAAAACAATAAGAAATAGTAATGAATATATTTAAGTGTAGTAAATGTTTTAATAAAATAAGTAAGTAATTGAATGACTCAAAATGTCAGCCAGGCTATTCCAGGAGTCCAGTAAGTGATATTTAAATTATAAAACCTTAAAGAGTGAGTAAGACTTGTATTTAATGAATATAACTTAATATTTTATTACATAATGAAATTATATAAGAATTTTATTATATACAAATGTTACATTAAATTTATTGGTTATATATATTTTTATATACAATTAAATTGAGCATAATATAATATATTCTACAAATAATGGCGCATTTTTATGTATTTAATAATTATAAATTTATATTTAATTAATTAAAAAACATATATTATAATTACAAGTGTAAATTTGATTTATAATATATTTAAATTAATTACTTAAATTTATATATTAACTAATACCTCTCATATGATACTAAACAATTATTAAGGACGCTTCTTTTGACCCTTAATTGTGTTAGAAAAAACAAATAAATTAATTTGGACTAAATTGAGATTAATTGCTTGTTTTGTTGCGTCAAATTATTTTTTGTTTCACTTAAAATGTCCTCTAATCAGAATGTACCATCTGTTGGGAATTATATTTCTCATAGTTCCTATGTTTCCAATCTTGTTTAGTTATTTACTATTGTCACTTACTGATTTGGGGATTAATGGCGGGGAAATCGGATTCTTAATTGGGCTTTTAATTAATTGTTTCATGTTTTTCTCTATATTGTTATGTTTCATTTACTCTTTTGATATGTTTGTTTTATTCCTTTCTAATCATTGTATTTACTGATATAATAGCGCTTCAGAGGATCCATTGCCTATAAAAGGGCCTTGGATAATCCCCTGTAGCCTTATCACTTATTATACACTCAACAAATTAAATACAATTTTTATATTACGTTTATATTCTTTTTATTAGTAATAAAATTCTAATTAAAATTTTATATAACAATTTAAAGGTTGCTTTAAGTCTGATAGTAATTATATTGGTTGCCGCGCAGAATTCTTACTTAAATAATATTAATATTTATAAAACCAAATTGTTGTCTCTTCTCAGCTCACTCATCGTTGCCTTCTCTCAATAAATTAAATAATTTTATTAAATTTTATTTGTTTTATTACCCATACTCCTTTCCTCCTTCTCCTCCTCTCTTTCCTTCTTCTATCCTTCTCCTTCTTCTAGACGACCGGCCGACAACTGAGGGCCTTTCCAAACGACGACGACGATCGAAGCCTGGCGACGAACGACAAAACGCACGGACCACCTAGCAAAACGAAACTTTTGCCGCGACTGTGTTTCGAACTTGGGTTCGACATCTTAGGTTTATATAATATTAATTTTTATATTATTTTGAAGTGATTTTTCGATCACTATAGTAAGTTCACCTTTGCGCCTCTCACTCATATTACTATATTTTTATTGCAATAACAGTGATTGTGGCTTAATTGCTGATTCACTGAGTGTAAGTGTTCAATTTTTCAAAATTTTTTTTTTTCCTAGTTGACAATTATAGAGTGTTAAATCCTCTTAGTCCTAGAAGAATTGACATTATTATTAATACAAATTGAATTATTAATTTAATTTTTTTTTATTATTAATTATTGTTAATTTTGGTTGACTTAAAAGTACATTGTGCTTAGTCCCAATATATTGCCATATTTAATATTGGTAATTAATTGGTTGAATTAACTTACTTGTTATTCCCAATTTAAACTTGCAATCCATTTTTTTTTTAAATTAATTTTTTAATTATTACTTTATATTAAAGGTTATTTTTTCTATAATTTAATTAATTAAAAAATTTTTTTTATATTATTTGGAGCAATTATTGACTAACTTTGATTATTTTTTTTATAAAGTACAAAGTAAAATATTAATCTTCCCACTAGTATGTCCAACAATTTGACAGAAAAAATGGATAACATGCAAGTGGATGAAATAGAAATTGACTATGATGCTGACACTGTAAGTTCTTCTAAAGTTGGTCATAAAAAATCTTATGTTAACACAAAGAATTCACATACTGCAGGATGTGGAAATGACAGGAAATGCAAACAAACCAAACCCCCTTCCCCCAGTACCACAGAAGGAAGTAAAGCCTCTAGTGCCTCAAGAAGGTCTTCCAAAAGGCTTCAAAATAAAAAAGCTTCCTCTGCCACAACAAATCAGCAACCTATCCAGTCATATAAAAGAGTTTAAGACAGAAAATATGACGTACAAAGCAAAGGTAGACACATTGTGGGATCAGGTCCAAGAACTCAGGAACCAGATTCAGGCCCAGGCCCCTCCTCAATTGCCTCCCAATCAGCTTCAATTTCAGGCTCAACCTTCACAGCCACCCAGCTCAACCATCCAAAATCCAAATACTATGGAAGTAGAGCAATGGAAATGGGATTATCTAATGAGTCACTACCAACAGAATGTGCAACACCCTCCTCATCATCAGCCTGGCCCATCCAGAACACCCAATTTCCATCCACCTCCTCATCCCTACCAACAAAGCAGGAGAAAGAAGGCCCAAGCACAATCCCAAACCCAGTCCCAGGGGAAGTTTCCTCCTCTGCCATGGTAAGTAATTTGGTTGATAGTCACTTGGGTATGTTTTCTAATAAATCTTCTTCTGCAGGTAATATTATTGAACATGGTGAAAGAACAGTTAAACCTGTTAAAAGACAGCTTCCTGTAACTAGTAGCCCTATTGATGTAATTAGCAAATTGTCATTTGATGAACCTTTACATTTAACTTCTACATCTTTAATTAATCCTTCTCTTGCAATTAAAAATGATTCTGTTCCCCCTGAAATCTATAACTTAATTGAAAAAACTTCTGAGGAAATATTGAAAGATACCCTTGATTTTAATATTGTGAAAGACAAACATGTGAGAGATGTGTTAATCCATGAAAATGATAGATTAAATAATTTACACTTGCAATGTAGAGTGAGTTCTTCTGTACAAGATACAGCTTATTTAAAAATCAAAGAAACCTTGAATATTGTTCTTAGTCAACAAAAACAAATAAGAAGTGACCATAGAGCTATCTCAGATAGAAATATCAGTCTGCATAAGACATTGAGTGAATTGAAACCCCTTATTGAGAAAAATTATTCATTCAAAAATGAAATAAAATCTCTACAAAATGAGTTGAAGAAACTAAAAAATGACTTCCATGCACTAAGTACCAAACACTCAGTTTCTGAGGACAGAAATGTTCTATCTCTTGCAAAAGTGAATGACCAGATGTCTGAAATTCCAAGAATAAGAAACTATGTGTCTGACCTACAGGAAAAGTTCTCAACCTTAACCATCAATAATGAATTAAATGAGATTTCTGCCAGTAAGCTGCATAAAAATAAAGGGAAAAAACCTGAACAAAGTTCATCCTTTCTTCCTCATATTTCAACCATTAAACAAACTGACAATGAGTCTGTAAAATCTTTTGCTACTAGCAAAAAATCTTGTGATGGTCATGCACCAGCTGTTTCTGTAAATAATGAAATTTCTGAACACCTGGCTAAACTTCAGGAATTATTACTAATAAATAATTCAAACCAAAAAGTGGACCATCCCAGTAGTCAGAAAAATTGGCCTAAGTTAGACCAATATCCTACCTTTGATGGTGATTCTTCCTCTGATTGGCAACACTTTATCCAAAGAATTGATAATTTAAAGAGATCTTATAAACTACCTGATGAGGAAATTGTTTCTAAGCTAATTTCTTTATTTTCCAATGTAGCCTTGATGTGGTATGAATCTGTCCTCTTAGATAACAATCATTATACATGGAATGATTGGAAATCCTTGATTGAGAATCAGTTTGGTGGTTCAAAATTCAGGTTAGCTCAGCAAAGACTGTATGAGAATACTAGATATGTATCCTCCTCTGTTGAAAAGCCCATTGTTTTTCTGATGAAAATAACTAAAATCCTTAGAGCAATTGATCCAAAGATGGATTATGATATTTGGAGAGATAAAATCTTGTATAAATTACCAAATTCTCTTAGGGATTTGATTGTTGCTAGAACTGAGCATGTAAGGGAAAATTCTTCTTTCATTAATATCTGTAATGAAGTACTACTCAACCATAGATATGAACCAAAAAATTACCTTAGTAAATCTTATAATGATCAGAATAAACCTTCTATAAAGCTCCCAGAAAAATCTGGTAAACCCTCTGCCCCAGTTGCACCTAAAAAATATGCAACAAATACTTGTTATAAATGTAACAAACCGTGGCAGAAGGGTCATGTTTGTGACAAGAAAATTCATCTTGTTGAACAAAATGAAGACACTGATGAAATTGAACTTGATGTCAATAATTCTTCCAGTGACTGTGAAAGTAATATCTCCTATGACAATGAATCTGTTAAAGATGTTTTAATGTTAGAACATGATGTCCATTATTTAAATAATATATCTGAAGATTGTGTATTGAATTTATCTTCAGTAGAAAATGCTGAAATAATTAAAGATATTACTAACAATTCTATTCTTATATCCCCTTTAAAGGCACCTGTTATCATTAATGGTAAAAATGTTGATGTAGTTCTTGATTCTGGTGCTGGAGGAAGTGTAGTATCTGAAAAAGCTTTGGCTTCAGTGGATAAGGAATATTTGAGTAAATTATTGCCTATAACTTCTGAAAAATGGAGAGGGTATGGTTCTACCTTATTTCCTATTGGCAAATACAAAACCTCTGTATTCTTCAAATATAATGGTGGTTTTGTCAGAGCTATTTGTGAATTTGTTGTCATGAAAAATGATAATTTGAGCAATTGGTTTATTATGGGAAATGATATTTTAACCATGTTTGGTGTGAAACTAGACCCAGAAAATAATTGCTTTACCTTAGGAATGAATGGGAAAAGAAAATTCAAAATTTCTTCTCCTAAACCTTCTGGGCATTTGTTGAAATCTTGTAACTCACTGACCCAATGTAAAGGTAGAACAACAACTGAAATGGATGATTTATTACATGAAATAAATACCGCTTCTTTTGGTGATCATTTGACTAATGAACAAAAGTATTCTATTGTTGCCTCTATTACCTCTTTCCCTATGGCTTTTGCTCATGGTTCTCATGTCTTGGGAATTGTTCAGGAAGAGATGAAAATTACCTTATCCTGTAATTTGAGTGATATTCCTCCTTCCCTTAAGAAAAAACCATATCCTGCTTCTCCATCAAAAAGAAAAGATATTGAAGATAATATTGAAACATTATTGAAAATGAATATCATTGAGAAAGTGGATGTCACCCCCAAATATTGTGTCATCTCCCCAGTCTTAATTTCTTATGAAAAAGATAAAGCTAGATTATGTGGAGATTACAGAGCTTTAAATACTTATACTGTTGATGATATTTATCCTTTACCCAGAATTAATTCAATACATGCTACCTTGCAAGGTGCAAAATTTATTAGTTGTCTGGATGGTAATAAAGGTTATCATCAAGTTCCAGTTGAGAAAAATTCTCAAAATTTTTTGCTTATTGCTACTCATATGGGAATATATAAGTATGTTAGGATGCCATTTGGCCCTAAAAATGCTCCTTCAGTTTTCCAAAAAGTCATGGATAACACTTTCCATCAAGAAATTATTGAAGGTTGGCTCATGGTTTATATTGATGATATTATTGTTTTTTCTAAAACTTTTGATGAACATATGATTCACTTAAATAGAGTTTTCCAAAAAATGGATGAAATCAATATGACCTTATCTTTAAAAAAGTGTAAATTTGGTTTTCAATCTTTGAAAGTCCTTGGCCATGTTGTGTCAGGCTTACAAATTTGTGTAGACCATAATAAAGTTGCTGCCATTCAAAATGTGAAAGCACCAACTTCTGTAAGAGAAATCCAAAGTTTTTTAGGTATGTGTGGCTATTATAGACAATATATTAAAAATTATCAGGTCATAGCCTTGCCTCTTACAAAACTAACCAGAAAAGATGTTGCTTTTCTCTGGAATGATGACTGTCAGAAAGCTTTTAATACATTGAAAAATTGCTTAATGACAGCCCCTATATTGGCTCTCCCAGATTTTAACAAGCCATTTGTACTTTATACAGATGCTAGCTTTATTGGTCTGGGTGCTGCCCTTCACCAAAAGCAAATTATTAATGATAAATCCTCAGAGGTTGTAATTTGTTATATTTCAAGAACCTTAAGAAATAGTGAATTGAAATATGGTGCCACTCAATTGGAGTGCTTAGCAGTTGTTTGGGCTCTTGAGAAACTTCATTACTACTTGGATGACCAAAAATTTGAGTTGGTAACTGACTGTAGTGCTGTGAAATCTCTCTTAAACCTCAAAACACCTAACAGACATATGTTCAGGTGGCAACTTGCAGTTCAGGAATACAGAGGAAGGATGACTATTATCCACAGAGCTGGAAATGTTCACTCTAATGTTGATATGCTCTCCAGATTGCCTCTGCCAAATAATGACTCCAATCCTGCTTATGTACCTGAGGATGACACTGTTCATATACATGGTATATTTATAGTTGATATGGAAGAAGAGTTATTACAGTTAATACTGGATTCATATGATAAAGATTCTGACTTAAATAAATTAGTTACTATTTTGAATGATCCTAAGAATGCTTCAATTCAAGCATTAATAAAAACTCTTCCTGCAAAATACCAAAGTGCTTTAAATAAAGGAAAGTTTTCTATTGAAGATGGTTATATTTATTATAGAAGGAAGCTTACCAATGTAATTGTTATTCCTCCTTCAATGAAAGAAACTATCCTCAAACTTTGTCATGATGACATATTAGCGGGTCATTTTGATCTTGAAAAAACTTTGATTAGAATCAAAAACACTGCATGGTGGGCTAATATGTCTGAAGACACAAAATTATATGTTGAATCTTGTGATTCCTGCCAAAAATCTAAAAGGTTAACAGGTAAGAGAGCAGGGTTATTACAACATATTGAAACACCTAGTGCTCCCTGGCAAATCATTAATATGGATTTTGTCACTGGTCTTCCTGTTGCAGGTAAAGACAGCTTTAACTCTTGTTGGGTAATAGTTGATAGATTCACAAAAATGTGCAAATTTATTCCAACCCACAAAGATGTATCCACCAAGGAATTAGCTTTCTTATGGTGGTCTTACATGTTTAATATTATTGGTTTTCCAAAAGCCATTATCTCTGATAGAGATCCAAAATTCACTTCTGAGTTTTGGACCTCTTTGATGGATATTTGTGGCTGTGAGTTAAAATTGTCTACAGCTCATCATCCTCAGACTGATGGTCTAGCTGAAAGAATGATTCAAACTCTGGAAGATATGATTAGAAGGTATTGTGCCTTTGGTTTAGAATATAAAGATAATGACAGATTTACTCAAGATTGGGTCACTCTTTTGCCTGGTCTTGAATTTGCATATAATAGCACTGTTCATTCTGTCACTGAAAAAAAGCCTTTTGAGCTTTGGTTAGGTTATGTCCCAAACACTCCTGCTCACATACTCAATAATAAATTACCTAAGTTGGAACTACACCCTGGTGTAAAATCTTTTATGCAAATGCAACAGCTATGCAGAAAACATGCTCAGAGTTGTATTGATAAAGCATTTGAATATGAAAAGAAAAGATGGGATAAATCCCATAAAGAATACACATTTAACAAGGGTGATGAAGTGTTGATCTCTACTGTCCATTTCAATTTACAAGGTAACCACAAATTAAAAGATCCTTTTGTAGGACCATTTGTTGTTAAAAGAATGGTTGGTGATAATGCAGTAGAAGTTGTATTGTATTCTCCATATAATAGGAAACATCCTGTCTTTCCCATTTCTTTGCTTAAACCTTATACTTCCAACAGTGACTTATTTCCAAAAAGAAGAGGAAGACCTAAGAAGAACCCTCAGGAAGTCACAGAAACAGCAGAAATTGATAAAATTCTCAATGATAGAATTATCACTTCTGAAAGAGGTACTGAATATTTATTGAGATATAAGAACAAATCATCTGAACATGATGCATGGATACCTGGCAAAGAAATTTCAAATCTGCCTGCTCTATTGAAAAAATACAAAAAGAAAAAATCTTAGCATTTTTTTTTTATTGTTTTTTTAGAGTGAGGGAGTGTCAGCCAGGCTATTCCAGGAGTCCAGTAAATGATATATAAATTATAAAACCTTAAAGAGTGAGTAAGACTTGTATTTAATGAATATAACTTAATATTTTATTACATAATGAAATTATATAAGAATTTTATTATATACAAATGTTACATTAAATTTATTGGTTATATATATTTTTATATACAATTAAATTGAGCATAATATAATATATTCTACAAATAATGGCGCATTTTTATGTATTTAATAATTATAAATTTATATTTAATTAATTAAAAAACATATATTATAATTACAAGTGTAAATTTGATTTATAATATATTTAAATTAATTACTTAAATTTATATATTAACTAATACCTCTCATATGATACTAAACAATTATTAAGGACGCTTCTTTTGACCCTTAATTGTGTTAGAAAAAACAAATAAATTAATTTGGACTAAATTGAGATTAATTGCTTGTTTTGTTGCGTCAAATTATTTTTTGTTTCACTTAAAATGTCCTCTAATCAGAATGTACCATCTGTTGGGAATTATATTTCTCATAGTTCCTATGTTTCCAATCTTGTTTAGTTATTTACTATTGTCACTTACTGATTTGGGGATTAATGGCGGGGAAATCGGATTCTTAATTGGGCTTTTAATTAATTGTTTCATGTTTTTCTCTATATTGTTATGTTTCATTTACTCTTTTGATATGTTTGTTTTATTCCTTTCTAATCATTGTATTTACTGATATAATAGCGCTTCAGAGGATCCATTGCCTATAAAAGGGCCTTGGATAATCCCCTGTAGCCTTATCACTTATTATACACTCAACAAATTAAATACAATTTATATATTACGTTTATATTCTTTTTATTAGTAATAAAATTCTAATTAAAATTTTATATAACAATTTAAAGGTTGCTTTAAGTCTGATAGTAATTATATTGGTTGCCGCGCAGAATTCTTACTTAAATAATATTAATATTTATAAAACCAAATTGTTGTCTCTTCTCAGCTCACTCATCGTTGCCTTCTCTCAATAAATTAAATAATTTTATTAAATTTTATTTGTTTTATTACCCATACTCCTTTCCTCCTTCTCCTCCTCTCTTTCCTTCTTCTATCCTTCTCCTTCTTCTAGACGACCGGCCAACACAAAAACTACAAAAATTTAGGGCCTTTTATAGGAAAAATGTGAGAGATAAAAACACGGAGTTAACACCACCTAATAAAAGGGTGTGAGAGTAAAAAACTAAATATAAAGAGAGTATGTGGAATATAAAAAGATATACTAAATGGTGCATAAATTAAAGGTATCATTTTTATTTGAAATAATACTTGAGTTCCCTTAGATTGTCACACTTAGTATAAAACATTTGATTTAAAATTTTGTTCTAACGGAAATTTATATTTCTTAATAAAGGAATTTGAATTTTTTTAGATTTTATTATATTTTTAATACTATTTTTATTCCCTTTTCAACTGTATTATTGAGCACGGTGTTAGGGAGTATAAATGTAAGGGACATTTATTTTTATTAATTGTTAAAATTACTTAATGTACTTTGCTATTTAATTGTAAGTAATACATAAGTAAGCAATAAATAATTAATTATTAATAAGGATTCAAAAGGCATGGCTTCATCTCAGTAAGATAATTAATTATTTTACTGGATAAGTGTAGTAGGCTGGCTGACAATCCCTCACTTTAAAAAAACAATAAAAAAAATTCTATGATTTTTTCTTTTTATTCTTCTTTAGTAGAGTAGGAAGATTAGATATCTTCTTCCCAGGTATCCAAGAATAATATTCAGATAATTTATTCTTTAATCTAAATAAATATTCTGTACCTTTTTCAGCAGTGACTATTCTGTCATTCAGAATCTTATCAATTTCTGCTGTCTCAGTGATTTCATTAGGGGTTTTCTTTGGTCTTCCTCTCCTTTTTTTAAATAAATCACTATTGTATGTGCAAGGTTTCAAAAGAGATATTGGAAAAACAGGATGTTTTCTGTCATATGGAGAATACAAAATAACTTCAACTGCATTATCTCCAATCATTCTTCTGACAACAAATGGACCAACAAATGGGTCTTTCAATTTGTTATTACATTGTAAATTGAAGTGGACTGTAGAAATCAATACTTCATCACCCTTTTTAAAAGTGTATTCTTTATGGGATTTGTCCCATCTCTTCTTCTCATGTTCAGAGGATTTTACAATACATTTTTGAGCATGACTTCTGAAGAGTTTTTGCATTTGAAGAGAAGATTTTACACCAGGATTTAAATCCAATTTAGGTATTTTATTATTGAGAATTCGGACAGGAGTATTTGGAACATATTCAAGCCAGACCTCCATAGGCTTTCTTTGAGTAAAAGAATGAACAGTGCTATTCTAAGCAAATTCCAACACAGGAAGTAAGGTAACCCAATCATGAGTGAATCTTTCATTGTCTTTATACTCAAGGCCAAAGGCACAATACCTTCTTATCATGTGCTCTAAAGTCTGAATCATTCTTTCAGGTAATCCATCAGTCTGAGGGTGATGGGAAGTAGAAAGTTTCAGATCACAACCACAAACATCCATCAGAGACATCTAAAATTCAGAAGTAAATTTAGGGTCTCTGTCAGAGATTATGGATTTAGGAAAACCAGCAGTATTAAACATATGAGACCACCATAAGAAAGCTAATTCTTTAGTGGAAACATCCTTGTGAGTAGGGATAAATTTACACATTTTTGTGAATCTGTCCACAATACCCCAACAAGAGTTATAACTGTCTTTTCCAGAAATGGGTAATCCTGTTACAAAATCCATGTTTATTATCTGCCATGGTGAATCAGGAGGTTAAATATGTTGCATTAATCCAGCTCTCTTACCAGTCAATCTTTTTGATTTTTGGCAAGAATCACAAGATTCAACATATAATTTGGTGTCTTCAGACATATTAACCCACCAAGCTGTGTATTTAATTCTGATCATTGTTTTTTTCAAGATCAAAATGTCCAGCTAATATGTCATCATGACAAATTTTCAAGAAGATTTCTTTCATAGAAGGAGGAATAACAATGAAATTACTCAAAATTCTTCTATAATATAGATATCCTTCATCAATTGAAAATTTACCTTTTTCCAAAGCCTTTTGGTACTTTGGTGGAAGAATTTTAATTAATGCTTGCATTAAAGCATTCTTTGGATCATTTAATATGGTGCATAACTTTTTTAAGTCAGTGTCCTTATCATATGAATCCAGAATAAGCTGTAATAGCTCTTCCTCCATATCAACCACATATATCCCATGAATATGAATAATTTCATCCTCAAGATCATAAGCAGGATTAGAGTCATCATTTGGTAAAGGTAACCTTGATAACATATCCACATTTGAGTGAACAATACCAGCCCTATGATTAATTGTCATTCTCCCTCTGTATTCCTGAACAGCTAACAGCCATCTGAACATTATTCTGTTAGGTGTTTTCAAGCTTAAAAGGGATTTAACTGCACTGCAGTCAGTGACAAGTTCAAATTTCTGGTCATCTAGGTAATAATGTAGCTTTTCTAGAGCCCACACTATGGCTAAACATTCAAGCTGAGTGGCACCATATTTCAATTCACTATTTCTCAAGGTTCTTGAAATATAACAAATTCTACTTCTGATACTTTATCATTCATCACTTTTTTTTGATGGAGGTCAGAACCAAGACCAATAAAACTGGCATCAGTGTACAAAACAAATAGTTGATTAAAGTCAGGTAAAGCAAGAATTGGTGCTGACATCAGAAAGTGTTTCATAGTGTTAAAAGCTCTCTGTATTTCACTATTCCAGACAAAAGCAATATCCTTTCTAGTCAATTGGGTAAGGGGTAAAGCTATGACTTGGTAATTTCTAATATACTATATATAGTATCCACACATTCCCAAAAAACTCTGGAGCTCTCTAACTGTAGTAGGAGCCTTCACCTGTTGTATGGCTGCCACTTTTTTTTGGTCAACACATATCTGTAACCCTGAAACAACATGAACAAGCACTTTTGAAGAATGAAAACCAAATTTACATTTCTTCAAAGCAAGTGTCATATTTATTTCATCCATTTTGTTTAACACTTTACACAGGTGGTTAAGATGGTCCTCAAATGTTTTTGAGAATATAATGATATCATCAATATAAAACATCAGCCATCCTTCAATTATCTCTTGATGGAATGTGTTATCCATAACTTTTTGAAAAACTGAAGGGGAATTTTTATGGAAAAATGGATTCTAACATACTTATAAATACCCATATGAGTAGCAATCATCAGAAAATTCTGGGATATCTTCTCAACAGGTACCTGGTGGTATCCCTTGTTACCATCAAGACAGCTGATATATATAGCACCTTTTAAGGTAGCATGTATAGATCTAACTCTAGGTAAAGGATAGATATCATCAAAAGTATAAGTATTTAATGCTTTATAATCACCACATAATCTGGCTTTATCTTTCTCATAAGAAATTAGGACAGGTGAGATAACACAATATTTTGGTGTTTCAATTACCTTTTCAATAATGTTCATTTTTAAAAGGTTAGAGATATTTTCTTCAATATCTTTTCTCTTTGTGGGATAAGATGGATAAGGCTTCTTCTTTAAACTAGGTGATATTTCAGTTAATGTACAAGATAATGAAGGTTTAATTTCTTCTTTAACTAATCCTAGTTCATGTGACCCATGAGCAAAGGCCATAGGAAAAGATTTTATTAATTTAATGATGGAATCATTATCCTCACCAGAAAGATGTTCTCCAAAAGAAGAGTTGTAAATTTCAGACATAAGGGCATGCATTTCTTTTGTAGATCTTCCTTTCTATTGAACTACAGAATTAAATTTTTTCAATTCTGGTTTTAATAATTTTTTGGGTGAGGACTTCTTAAATTTTCTCTTCCCATTCATCCCCATTGTGAAACATTGGTTTGAAGGATCCAATTCTATGCCATACTTGGTTAAAATATCATTTTCTATAATAAACCAACTGCTTAAGTTATCATTTTTCATGACAACAAAATCACAAATAGCTCTTACAAAACCATGGTTATATTTAAAAAACTTTGTGGCTTTGTATTTACCAATGGGGGACAAAACAGAGCCATAACCTCTCCAATTTTCAGAAAGGATAGGCATATGTTTTGACTTATAGTCTTGATCCACTGAAGCAAGTGCTTTTTCAGATACTACACTTCCTCCAGCTCCAGAATACCGAACAACTTCAATGCTGGTTCCATTGATCAAGACTGGTTCCTTGAGAGGTGCAATAACAATTGAGCTATTCTCAATATTCCTTATGATCTCAGCATCCTCAACTGTAGATAAATCATTATTATCAATATCAATAGTATTTAAATAATGAATATCTTCTACAAGCATCAAGATTTCTTGTTGAGATTCATATGAAATATTGCTGGCACAATCACTTGAAGTATCATCCAGTGCTATTGTTTCATCAGCATGCTCCTCAGTTTGTTCAACAAGATTTATCTTCTTGTCACAAAAATGGCCTTTCTGCCAAGGCTTGTTTCACTTGAAGCAAGTGTTTGTTGCATACTTTTTTGGTGCAACAGGGGCAGAAGGTTTACCAACCTTTTCCAGAGGTTTCTGTTGGTAAGTGGAGAATTTCTCCAAAGGGGTCCTAGGAATGAATCTCCTGGCATCATACTTGTTGTTTAGAAGGATCTCATTGCAAGTATTAATGAAAGAAGAGGGTTCTCTGGAGAACTCAGTCCTAGCCACTATCAAGTCTCTCAGAGACATTGGTAATTTATAAAGGATCCTGTCCTTCCATAGCTCAAACTCCATATTTGGGTCCATTGCCCTCAAGATTTTTACAAGTTTCATTAAGAAATCAATAGTTTTATCAGTGGAAGAGCTATATTTAGTTTCCTCATACTGCCTTTGTTGAGCCATTCTGAACTTGGAGCCACCAAATTGTGCTTTAATCAATTTCTTCCAATCTTCACATGAGTGGTCATTCCTATCCAAGAGAACAGATTCATACCAAATTAGGGCTACATTTGTAAAAAAAGAAATTAACTTAGACACAATTTCCTCATCTGGGAGTTTGTAAGAATTTTTCAAGTTATCAATTCTGCAAATGAATTGCTGCCAATCAGAAGAATAATCACCATCAAATGTTGGGTACTGGTCAAGTTTTGGCCAATTCTTCTTATTTGAAGGAGTCTCCTTAGTACAAGCTTATTTCTGAGTAAGGAGCAGCTGTAACTTCTCTAGTTGTGCAGTAATCTCATTGGTTAATCCCTCTGTTGAAGTTCCTGGTGCATCATCAATTTTTAATGGAAACTCAGGGGTATCAACATGTATTTCTGGAACTAATTTACTTTTAGATGAACTAGCCACAGGTAACTCTGGAGCATCCTGTACTATTTGTTCCTTCAAAGAAATCTCAGAATACTTTTGATCAATAAACAATGATTTCAATTTCTCCTCAATGATTGTTAGTCTGGTTTTCACTCTTGGAAGACTAGATAAGATCTCATTGATTGTTGCAAAAGATAACTGGTTTTTATTTTGAAAAGATGAATAATGATCACTCAATATTTTCAGTATTTTCTTATCTACCTCTAGCTCCTTGCAACAGATAGACACAGTATCTTGTAGTTTAGACAAATCATTTTTGATATTCTGCCATAAAGCAACTGTCTTTTCATGAGTTACTTTGTAATAAAACAAATCATCAGAAACTCTCTGTAACTCACTCCTTAATGCTTGATAACCCTGTTCAGTTAACAAACTATTATATTTTTGAGTCAATTGCATGTTGTTCATGATATAATTTTGTTTAGCAATAATATCTCTCAAATATTCATCATTAATTTTTGCTACATCTGGAGTTTTTCTCAATAAAGAAACAGAGTAACATTCCAGATTCTCATAAAACTCAGGCTCAATTGTTTCATCAATAATATCCATATCAGGATTTATCATTGAAGTAGCAATTAAAACTAAAATATTAGATACATTAGAATATTGAGTGATTTGTCTACTCTTATCAGCCTCTACTGATCTCACAGTTTCATCTCCTTTTCCAGAATTACCTGAAGGAACTGAATCAGAAACAAGAAATGGTACTTGAGATTCAATAGAGGGACTTACCAAGGCTTGGGAATGATCTGAAGATTGATTTTTCTTTTTCTGCCTACTTGATAAGGGTGAGGATTTGTGGTGTTGAATTGACTGGGTCTTGACAGACCTGCCTGAGGCATTTGAGGCTGCTGATGTTTGGACAGATAATCCCACTGCCACTTTGATACTTCCACCTTTTTTGCTTGCTGGGGAGCCAATTGTGGAAGATCCCTGGGGGGGAGGTCTCCTCTTCTCTTGAAGAAAGGCATCTATTTTTCTTACCTTTTCTTCTAGTGAGTCTGTTCTTTCTCTCAGTCTTAAGCTCTCTGTACTAAGTTCTTTATGTGGGTGGAGAGATTCTTTACTTGCTGAGGTAAAGGCATCTTTTTTATTTTGAAGACTTTTGGAAGTCCTTCTAGGGGGTTGATGGAAGGCTTTTGTTCCCAAGCATTTGTCTCCTCTCCAATAGTATTTCCACTTCCTCCACTTACACATCCTGATTGGTCCAATGATTCATTAATTTGAGCCAATTTTTTAGTCAAGGGAGAACTTACAGAAGTAGCTTCATCATAATCAATCAGATCTAATTCCTCTTCACAGGTATCAGAAACAACTTGATCAGTCATTTTGTAAATTTGACCTGAACTGAAGGAAGGAAATATTAAGATGTATTAGTTTTATTTTTGCTTTTATTAAAAGAAAAATAAAAAAATTTAAAAAATCGTAAGGATTAAAATCAACTAAAATAATAATCACAATTTTTATTAATTCAAAATAATTTTATAATCAGGATTAAAGAAATCAACTGAAGAAAATTAATTTTTAATCAACAAATTTAATTTTGATAATTATCAGTATTAAAATCAACTGAAGGATATTTAATTACCAGGACTTGATGTCAACTGAAATAATTTTAATATAATTTATTTTTATTAGTTTTTAATATTTTATTTTCAGGACAATTTTTTAACTGGAACAATAATATTATTTTAATTTATCAGGACAAATTCAACTGAAAAAAAAATATAATATAATAATAATAATAAATTTATATTACTTCTAGGACTAAGAACAGTATAGTTCTATCTTTGTCAACTATTAAAATAAAAATTCTAATTTACCAGACACCTCCCCCTGTAAAATGAGCAAATTAATGTCACTTACAGAGTGCTGAGTAAAGAGAAATACGTTAACTATGAAAAGTGCAAAGTGACCCACAAATAGTAATCAATATAGTTACCACAAATATATATGACTATTGTCAATATTTAAGCTTAATTTTTTCAGCATGGTTCTATTCCCGGTTACAGAAAAAATAAGTCAGGTGGCTGATGACGTTTGTTGTCTTTGTCATATACTTGTCCTTATTGGAACCTCTTCCTTGATGGTCCCTTGGTTGCCAGCTTCAAGATATCGATGCACCGTTGACTATTCGGAAAGGCCCCCAGTTGTCAAGGGGTCTTTTATGTCTAAAAGGTTTTTAACGGCGGTTCAACGGCAGTAACAAGGGGATTCTTGGATTTTAAAGTTTAGGGTATGTACTTATATCTTCTTATTGGTTTTACTCAAATATAAGAGGTAGAAAATTTATAAATATTATTATAATTAATTTATTAGAATTATGTATTTGTAAATACTAAAACAATAAGAAATAGTAATTAATATATTTAAGTGTAGTAAATGTTTAAATAAAATAAGTAAGTAATGGAATAACTTGAAAAGTACAAAAATAGAGGGCCTTTTATAGGCAAAATGTGAGAGATAAAAACACGGAGTTAAAACCACCTAATAAAAGGGTGTGAGAGTAAAAAACTAAATATAAAGAGAGTATTTGAAATATAAAAAGACATACTAAATGGTGCATCAATAAAAGGTATCATTTTTATTTGAAATAAAACTTGAGGTCCCTTAGATTGTCACACTTAGTATAAAGAATTTAATTTAAAATGTTGTTCTAATGGAAATTTATATTTCTTAATAAAGGAATTTGAATTTTTTTAGATTTTATTATATTTTTAATACTATTTTTATTCCCTTCTCAACTGTATTATTGAGCACAGTGTTAGGGAGTAAAAATGTATGGGAAATTTATTTTTATTAATTATTAAAATTAGTTAATGTACTTAGCTATTTAATTGTAAGTAATAAATAAGTAAGCAATCAATAATTAATTATTAATAAGGACCTAAAAGGCGTGGATTTATCTCAGTAAGATAATTAATTATTTTACTGGATAAGTCTAGTAGCCTGGCTGAAAACTTTTCTCAGTACTGGGAATATCCAGGCTGACAATTTCCAATTGAAAAAATACATGCAGAATCACAACAAAAGCTATCATCAAAGCATCAGGAAAACTATAAGAACCATATAATATGACCTTAAGAACATGGTATCCCAAATATTTCTGTATATCTCATGAGCAGGTGGTGCACTTCTTCAAAAAATATTTGAGTGACCACCATTTTTATGCAAGTCTGAGAATACATGCTTTTCAAAACTATTCAATAAACTAACAGACTTATATTACCTGCATGTATGAAAATACAGCTCAAAGAAGGTTAAATAACCATTCTTACAAAAAGGGGCATAAAATAATGACCTAATAATTTCTGATTGAAAAAATAGATGCACCAACCCAACAAAGGTTATCATCAAAGCATCTGGAAAACTATCAGAACCATATAATATGACCTTTAGAACACGGTAACCCAAATACTTTTGTATAGCCCATGAGCAGGTGGTGAACATCTTCAAAAAAACATTTGAGTGATTTCCACTTTTGTGCAAGTGTGCGCGTATTCACTTGTCAAAACTTTTTGATGAACTACCAGACTTATATTTCCTGTATGTATGAACACAAAGCTCACAGAAGGTGAAATTACCATTCTGGCCAAAAGGGATATAATATTATGGCTTGATATTTACCTTTTAAATGATAAAAATGACTACTGACTGTTCTTCCTCACCTTAAGAGAAGCCTGAAGTTAAAAAAAATGATGGAAAATCACAGTTCATGTTTGCCTTGCATATTCATTCAGAATTAAAATCATATTACATGCACTGTAACTGTAAATATGCAATATGAAATATAAATTATGAATTATGCATTTTTAATACTTAAAATTTAATATTGCATATTGCATAATTTATATATATAGTTATAGTGCATGCAATATGATTTTCATTTTGAATGAATATGAGAGGCAAACATTAACTGTGAATTTCCATCATGTTTTTTTACTTCAGGCTGTTCTTGGGGTAGAGCAGAACTGTTGATAGTCATCTTAATAACTTCAAAGTGAAACATAAAGCCATTATATTATGTCCCTTATTGTCAGAATGGTTATTTCACCTTCTATGAGCTTTGATTTCATACATACAGGAAATATAAGAGCATCTACAACCATGTTGGTAAAGTAGTTCTGTATGCATATTTTACCAACTTATTTTCCAATTTTCACACAATAAGACTCTAGTAACTAATTTATTCTGTAGTCATATAATCAAGTGAGAAAAGTTTTTTGAGTAGCTTCTGTAATTTCCAAAACCTTGGGCCACTTTTTTTTGACTCAACCATTATCTACTGAAGCCAGACCTGCCTCATTAATTATTTATCTGTTTTTTCACCCTCACTTCACACAACAATAGCCACTACTATTCATTCAATTACTACATATATTTGCATTAAAAACTTCAGCCACACCATCTTATCTCTAATAGCTCAATAATAACTCATTTATGTTGACTGAATCTAAGAAAATAAGGTTTCCTAATTGACACCCCCAAGAAGAACAACTTGCTCTGTCATGGATAAGCATTAGCAAGAAACTCAAGTGCTCCACATTTTACTTAAAATTCTCTCTGTCAAATATACACATTATTTAGCTATATATTGCTAGAAATTTAAAGAAATGGATTTTTCACAATGCAAAAATGGTTGTGAAACATGGTCAATCTGTAGGTACTATTTGTATGACAGTAGTCTTTCATAAGCTGGTGACTTCCATCAATGCAATATAAATTAATAAATAATTTTTATGGGCTTTATCACTTGATTTCATTGACTCTAAAAGTTCTATAAATATGATTTCTTCTTCTTCAATAGATTCTAGTTCATCTATAATGTGCATAAATATTTGTGCCATCTTATTGAGGATGTTTGTGTATGAGTTGAAGTATGAAATGGATGCCCTAGAAGTTATTGAGTAAGTTACACAATTGATTAATATTTTTAACACATGTTTAGTTAAAAAAATTTGCATATGGCTGATTAATATTGCAATTAAGTAAAAAATGGCGCCAGTAAAATGCATATAGCTACTGAATATTTGCTGAAATGGCTGCAGATGCTCTAAGTCTGGTAGTTCATCAAAAAAAATTGACAAGTTAATCTTCAAAAACTTACAAAAAAATGGTGGTCACTCAAATACTTTTTGAAGACATGCACCACGTGCTCATAAGCTATACAAAAGTATTCAGGTTGCCATGTCTTTAAGCTCATATTATATGGTTATGATATTTTTTTGATGCTTTGATGATGGCTTTTGTTGTGATGCTGCATGTAATTTTTAAATTGGAAATTATCAGGTCATTATTATATGTCCCTCTTGGAATATGATCAAAAGATGAAATATGTATTTTAATAATTGGATATTTATTGAAAAGTAAAATGATATGTGGTTAAAAAGTTATCAAATATTGAAAACTGATAGAAGAATTGAAAATAGTATGAGAAAAATGTTTTCAAATGATAAATGTGATATTTGAGTATAATGATATGATAGAAACAAGGAAATTGAGAAAAGAAAATTGTTTAGCTGATGATGGATTGTTATATTTTAGTATTAAAATGAAATGTAAAAGGAAATGAAATGTTACAGAGAGTTGAAGAAAAGTTACTAAATTATTTCTGGCCTGATGCCAGTCAAACACTGATCAAATGCTTTTCATATGATGGTCAAATGCAGAAAAGGTGCTGTAAATTCTCTGTGTGGGTGCTGTTCACACTTTGGACTTGCGTGCAGGTCACCCCCTGATTTTTTCTGGTGTTAGAAATGTTATTCAATTGAAAATGTTATAAAATTTCAAGGCTGGTAGCAAAACCAGAAAAATTAACCAGGAAACTGGGGAAATTCATTGCAAAAAATAAAATTGATGAAGATTTTTGGTAAGTGTATGATTATGGGATTTATTAAGTGCTGGTGAGTCACATACCACACTTTTATGAATATATCTTTAAGGATTAGAGGAAAAAAATCTAGAGGTTGGTTTTTTTTGACCTGGTGTTGGAGTCTCAGTACCTAATTCTGACTAAAAATGATGGAGAAAGAAAGTGTTTTGATGACTTGTTTAATCCAAAAGAAGACATTTTTTTGAAAAATACACTGTTTAAATACACCTTTCCAGGGAAGGTGTATTTTAGGTTTAATGGTGGGTTTGGTGCCTTTTTTGTGGCATATTTATGTGGTTTATTTGGTAAGGTTTAAGACCCCTTATTTAATATGGATGTATCATGAATTTATACTGAACACATGCATCAATCACAAAAATTCAATATTTTCTTTAAAAAAATAGTTTAATCATAAGTAAATATTTGTTACTTTTTTTTAATAAAAATAAAACATTATTCAGTACATTTTCAAAGACTTTAATCTTTTTTCACTTTAAAAAAATATTGATAAAGTAAAGACTAAAAGCTTTTAATGACATGACCTCAGCATAAAGATGAAGAGAAAATACTGGAAATTCCCCTTGCATAGTAAAAATATCAATTTTATTATTTAAAGGTTTTAGGTAACCCAGGTTGAGACTGCAGGTAAACCAATAATTCCCAATTACAACATGCAATTCAGCTACACCTTCAACTTATTCCCACACAAAAAAAAGCTAAAGTGCCCAGAAACAAGTCTTAATTATGCTTAAAACATTTGAAGAACACAAAAATCATCAATCAAGTTACCTAAAAGTGTTAGCTTGGTCAATTTTGTGCTCTATATTTTTAATAACATGTCAAAAATATTAGAAATGGGGTATCAAACTAGAAATCTTCTATTTCAAAATACCTTTTTTTTCCACCAAATCAATCATGATTACTTTTTAAAATACACCATATTTTGCCCCAAAAACACACTTTTACTGAGAATTAAAGTCAATTCTGTGGCTTTTTTTGTGTTTTGAAATACTCTTTAAATATTTTAAAATTTCTAGCTTTGATACCCCCTAATGATCTATAATTTTTATGGTACTGAATTTTAGAAAAAAATAGAAATTTTAAACTTAAAAGATAATGATTGTTAAAAACTGAGACTAAATTCATTGGAAGGCAGGAATGAAATATAATCATATTCAAAAATAAATGATTAAAATTTTTTTGTTTTTGGTCAACAAATTGAAATGTTGTTGATATTTTTTGTTATGTTAATGAGCTACTGAACTGAAAATGTCAGCCTGTATATCCTAAGGACTGAGTAAAAAGTGCTTATAAGTTATGTTAAACACATGAACTATACATGGGAACAATAAATGAGAGTACACAAACAGTATACATAAGTAAAATTATGATAATACACAAAAAAATGCCATTATAACACCTTATATACACACATATATCCACCTTTTATAGGTCTTATGTACTTAATATTAAGTTGGAATATGTTAGGGTAATCTTAAGAACCTTAAGTATAAGGCTACATAATTTTTAAGTACACTTAAAGCTGTTATATTCATTGTTTTACGCAAAAAACAAGAAATGTGCTTTATTTCACTTAAAAGTTGACTATATGCGCTATAAAATTGAGAATATCAAAAATGCGCTTTGACAGATCAATTGGGCTCATTTAAGACTATTGATTTGGCTATTTAAATGCATAAAAATAACACTTTTCAAAATTTGTGTTTTTTATGCCAGAAATGGCTTCTGTGTACTGGCTACATACTGCCTGCTTTTTCCCTGTGTGAATAGCTTCATTTTTAGCAAAGTTAGCTTATTCACACTATAATTACCCCACATTCTACGCCCACTGTGGGGAAACACACTAAAATAGGTGACAGGCGCTTATTTAGTGTCCTAGCTTAATTAATAATGCATTGACCTTGTTTATATGCACTAATTTCATTAATAACCTCACTCTTGGCACCTTATTTCATCACCACGCTTAAATTCGCCTAATTTTAGTCAAGGATTTACCCCTGCAAGCGCCTGACAAGGACTGCATGTAGTTACACCACATCTCACGCTCTTTTTTAAGTTTTTGGGTGGTTTCTCAGTCAATTTTGGTTATTTTTGGATGGGAATTTCATGTAGTATCACTACGCAATATAGGGGGTGGACTTGCTAGCAAGTCCTCAACCTGAACTGAGATGGAACTCAGATGGAACTCAGACTGAACTCATACTGAACCCAAACTGAACTCTACTTGAACACCCACCTAAAACTGTTCTGCTGAGTGGTGTTCATTCCTGATTGTATGGTTCCTTTATCAATAGCTCAATGTGTGTTCAATCTGTTGTGAGTTTGGGTCCAAGGTTGCGGACTCACTAGCAAGTCCGCCCCCCATATTGTGTGGTGTATAATGTCAGGATTAGCCCCTCCATTTCTACTGTAGGTCCCCCTTATTATTAAGCTATAATTAACCTTAAAAGGTCTCCTTTAGCCTTTTATATCATTGTTTTCCACGCATATACTCTCTTTTTGTCTTTTCTTTAATTTTGATGGATCTCCCTTATTATTAATAGGATTTTAGTGGTTGTTGCTTGTCTAATGATGTTATGGGTCACTAGGGGCGTTGATGGAGAGGTCTATTACTTGTTTGAGGCGTCATTAACATTGTATTGGATGGTACATCAAGGTGTTTATTGAGGAACTTAGTGTGTATAAAAGGAGGAGGTTTTGGGTCTTGTTTTATTCATTCTTTATCATTACAATTTACACCATATAACCAAATCAATTACAATACACTTCAATTAGTACTTTTATAAGACTTTTGAGCAGTATCTGAATTATCATAATCTTTTTTTCTACCAACTAAAAAGATTGTAAGCCACATATAAAACTAGTGAGAATTATATTACTGAGACCTATATTCTGAATTATATTTTATTATTTGTTGGTTTTATACTACAGTATTCATATAGGACCATTTAAATCATCTAGACAAAGACTTTTCAAGCTATTTCACGTCCTTGTACTTGATCTTAGCCTGACAGAAAATATATTTAAAGTAGAAAATAGCCCAGCAATATGTCTATTTTTCATACCCAAAAAAAATATTTTTTAATCATTTCTTTCTTGAATATTGAAAAAATTCACTCTTTCTTTCAAACTGTGCTAGTCTCATTTTTCTACATTCACTAGCTTTGTGTTTGAAACTCTCAATTATTTATGTATTTTAATGCCATTGAACTAAGTCTATAATTCTGAATTTTGATAAAGCTTCATAAATCTTTTTTTCTTAATTTAATATGAGTATATTTGTTTCTTTTTTTATGGTTTCACCTGTTCAGTAAATCATAATAGTAAAATTTCACTTATTTTAAAATGTTCTCTATAAGAATTATATACAATTTTAAGCTTCACACAATTATTATCTGCTAAAAAGTAAAGCAATGAAAGATTTTATAAAACTCACAAAAGCTTAAAATCTGTTTTTGAAATTTTCTAGTAGCCCATATTTCTTTACATGTTTTATATATATTGACTTGATACTTCACCAGCATGTTGCACATACCAAGAGTTACCCAACTAAGCTTAATGCAATAATTTTTTTTCAAGAGATGAGATACTCAAAATACTTGGAAGAAAAAACTAATGAAATTAATTCTCATATTGATATTTCAGTTTGTATATACCATACTCACTTTTTATCTTAATAGCTTGAATGGCTGCTTAAATGTAAACATATTGAAAAATATATGGAAATGTAGGCTTTGGAGGTTTGGATAAATTCAAAAAATAAAAACTTTTGGGCTCTAGTTGAGTCAAGATAAAAAAGATGTGTGGTTTTCATACAAGAAAAAAAATATTGGCACCTTCTAGCAAGTGCCCAATTTTTTTTTCTGATGTCATGCTTAATTAAAAAAGATTCATGGTGTTGCAATATAATAATCTTTGGTAAAGATTAAGAATAAAATTATGGTGGATATATGTTGTTCTAAAAGTCATCATTAATTCTATTCCCAAGTTATTAGTTAAATTGAGGTTTTATGGGCTCACTTTGAATTTCAAGAGTCCTTTGAAGGATATTAAATCATTTTTGATTTTATTCTAAAGGCTTTTTCATTAAATTTGGTGAAATATGTATTTTATGGCTTTAAATGGATTCTTTATATACTGAATAGAACTTGCTGCAAGGCAAGGGGCTTTATTGAAGGTGTGCATGAGATGATAAAATATTATTTAATTCCACTTTGTGGAAAAGTTTAGCTGTGATTTTTTAGGGGGATAAAGAAATTCACCAGTTTGGGAAGAGAGGAATTGAGGTGTTCAGCAGCCAGATCACTCTTAGATGGGGAAACAAAGATGGAAGAGAGGAGAGTGTGGAGATGAGAGAAAACTCAACCAGAATTTACCTGTTTCAAAAGGTTAAAAGGTGAGGTGAAAGCTTTTTATGTGGTTTTATGTGGGTTTTTGGTAATTTTTCTGGTTTTGAATTGATTGATGATGGCTAGGCTCACACTTCATTAAGGCCTAAGACACCTTTATTAATTGGTCATCTGAATTGTAGAGTTTCTATCTGGAATCTTTATTCAAAACCAGAGAATTTGCTTTTCTTTCCATTGCAAGATTCACTTCTTACTGACAATGAGCCACTATGTTTTTCTGCAAGTTTTTAGCCTATTGCTTGTATTAATTTAGATATATCTTTGCACATTACATTCTCTTGCATAATGACAAAAAGGTAACTGAAAACTACCTGTGGATTACTCAGATAGCAATTAAATTTTTAAAAATGAATCTTGATTCAAAATATAGGAAATGACTTGATCATGATGCTTCATATCATAATTTTATCCAAATTTTTATATATTAAAAAGGGAGCCTGCATATTACTTTTCCAACTAGTTTAATAATTTGAAGAAGAGATTTGAATTTTACAAAAATTAATCAGATGTTGAAAAACCTGCTAGCTCCACAATTAGTTACTATTGAGTAACTTTCCTTGACGTTGAGCAATATATATGTTTGCTAAATGGCAAAATGCTCCTTGCTCAGTATTTTTTGTTCTAACTTTCAGGTTTTGACTTTTGGGTTGGATCTCAAATTTTACAACTAGATATTCTCTTAGCTGATTTTCAAATAGTTCATCAAAACTGAAATAACTTTCTGGGCTTAAGGTTTTCTCCATTTTTCGTGGAGTCATTAATTGTGGCATAATATAAGTCTCATAAATCATTTCAAAGTCTCTAATGATCATAGTGAATTTTTTCGACTTTTTATGTTGGACAGATGCTAGTAGTGATTCTCTGTTGAAATATAATCTGTTGGTTATCAGAAGTAGGAAAATTTTTCGATGTCGCTCCTTATCATTTTGCCCAACATCTGGGAGAATGTGGACGTTTGTTTGATATTTTGGTGGTCCAGCAAGTATTTCCAGGAGGTCGTCTTCGCTAGTGTCTTTAAGCCATTTGTTAATAATGTTGGTAAGAATTTTGTAGATATTAATCTTTCCCTGAGAATCTATAAGCTTATCTCCCATAGTTTTTAGAAAATTTTCAGCATAGTCCATAATATGGAGTGCTAAAGTAACATGAAGGCCCTGGTTAAGCAGCTTCAGAGTTTCCGTATGAGCCATCCAGTAAAAATTCATATCTGGTTCCATCCCTCGTTGAGGATTCCTTACATGCTCGAGTCGACTTGTAATTCTCTGGACATCTTGAAAAATTAAAATTAAGGCAAGCTTGTAATCTTCAAGGTTGAAATGCGTGGTCGGAGAAGATAAGATAAAATTCTCTATGCCTTCATAAAATGGTTTGTAAATCTCTACAGGTCCTCGTCGACGGCTTGAAAATCTCAACTGCCTTGTATACGAGAGTGGCTCCTCGGATTCATAGTACATGATCATCAGATCTTCCTGTACTAGCGAAACTCTTGAATCGCTTGAAAATCCACTGATTTTTTCTTTCCATTCAAAAAGTGGATTCTTTATAATCATTTTTCGCTCATGCAATCTCAGTTCACGTGTAGCTTTCAGATCCATAATCGATCGTAATTTTCTTGGAATATAGCGTAGCCGCGCATCCTGACGCATATTGAGGGCCACATATTCTACCCGTGAGGAACGTGCACTTTGTGTCTTGGTTGACAAGCTGCTTTTGTCACGCAGAATATCATGTTGAGCCCAAATTTTCCTCTTCATGCCCTGGGAGTGTCCCAGAGCAGGTTCAAGCTCATCGAGATCACGAACTTTTTTGGTTCGCGAGTTGCTGTCGTCTTGCGAAATATTATCTTGAGCACCATAAACCGTTTTCATGGCTTTGGAGTAGGTCGGAGTTGCTTCAGGCTTATCGACTAGATGATTAGCCGTATCTGTGTGATAGGCTAGATTTTTAGCATTTCCAGATGACACAGATTGTGCTTTGGCCAGCAAGTTGTTTGCCTGCGTAACTCTTTCATCAACCTGTGCTACTTCATTGAAAATGAGAATTACAAACCATTGGAGCATTTTCGAATTCAAGGTTCCTCTGTGGTAAATGTGATTGTGAACGGCCAGGAATGTACAAATTGCTCGAGAATATTTTTAGCGGTTTTGGCTCTTGCCCGAGATTCAAACTACTGTAAAAGGTGCTTGGATCATGCTTTGGGAGTAGAAGGGAGTTATTCAACAAATCACATCCAAAGATGTTTTGACATAGCTTACAGGGTAACTTGGTCGTGGATAATATAGAGTGGTCTCAGAAACCAGTGGATTACTCGTGAGTCCCAGGTCCTTGTGATGATATAAAGGTAATGTGTTCTGCACATGATGATTAAAAATACCAGAAGCAGGACTCATGGATCCTATAGTTGGATAATGATTTGGCTGAACTGAAGAAGTACTTCTTGATACGCGGCCATGATGATTACTTGAATATTGTGATTTTTCTACTGGGGGATGATCTGACAGGGTTGACGGAGCAGTTGCGGATCTCATTTCCTGATAATCATTCTGATGATACGATTTGCCCTCTATATGATTATTGAAGAAACTTAAAGGAGTACTCGTGAATCCGGTTTGCTGGTAATTATTTAAGTATGGTGATGGATTTGCAATAAAATAACTTGATTGCCCTGAAGAAGTTCTTGTGGGTCCTGTTTCTAAATAATACATAGTTGGATATTGTAATGGGTATGTTACATGGTCATTTGAAATTCCCGATGATAACTTCAGATCTAGCTCTAATCTGTCAGAAACAATATTGTTTAAATTTAAAGGATTCGAATGACCTTTCTGAATATAAATTAGATGTGAAAGAAGAAAAACATCCAATAGGTTCAACATGTCTTGCTCTGAAAAACAGGAATGATAAATATATGTCTTAATTTTCTTCGGAATATGTCTATATAAAATAATCAAACTAGGTCAAAAAGTCTCAAAACAGAGATGAATTGCACAGAATATCTGAGTGGACGGCTAATCTTTTAGCTGAAACATCGAAATTAGCTGTAAATTTGCGAGTGGAGCACTTGGAGCATGTACAGCCCCCGGAAAAATGTAACGGACACCTTTTTATTATTATTTCTTTCTCGATAAATTTCTTTTCAGCATCAAAATTTTTATTATGGGGTGTCAAAATTGGAAATCAGCCACTTCAAAATGCCTCTTTTTTCCCCCAAATCAGCCATGATTATTTTTTCATATATGTAATGAAAGAATTGTGGATCTGTGCTTGGAATTTTGTTTTCGCGCTTTATGATCTTTACAGGAGTTCAACCAGGTAAGTAAGATATGTTAACTAATGTAACTGTTGACTACTAACCTATAAAGTGAAAATAAAATATGAGAAAACAAACAAGCAGAAACACTTTTGCACAAGATTAGAAAAAATAACAGTATTTTTACATGTTTATATAGTGCTACTTTACTTTACTTTGATACGTTATTCTCATCTACATGCTTTGATAGTTTTCACTTATCTGGTTAAGACTGATAATGAAAATATACTAATTAAATAGAGTTATAATAAATGACATTGGACAAACAAGTTTTAGTATAATGACATATAAATATAGCTAATTCTTACATATAAACATTTCTGTTATGCCATAGGGTGTAACAGTTCTGTTCACTACAATAAATGTTCGTTTCGTCTTGGGGCGCAACAATGGCGCAACGATTATGCAACAGTTAAGTAACAATTATTTTTGGGGACGATATTAGGACACACCGGCACACTCAACCAAAAGTGTTAGGTGCACGCCGGTGATGCTATTTTTGTCTATTTTCAATTCAAATTTTTTCGATGTCTCATACTATGTAACAACATCCCTTAGATATATACATAATTCTTACGCTTGGTGTGCAAGTGTGATATTATTACCGAATAGGGAAAAAAACACCCACTACTACAAATACATACGGTGTGCAAGTTAGATACTACTGCATTATGAGGCAACAAAAATATGTTGCCGGGCACTGTACAATCCTTTGTTAAATATGCAAGTATTACTTCAGTACAGGTTAAGTTTGTGAACACTGAACTATTATATACATATTTAATTTTAGTTTTTATCACCAGTAACTTATAAGTGTGGTAATGGCAATCAATATGAGTCAAATGATGATAACGAGCAAATAATTTTGTGACTCTAAACCTTGCGCAATCACTGAAATCTTAAATTAATGTGCACTTTACAATCATTCCCTTAAATCTGTATATAATAGTTCAGTGTCCACAAACTGAGCCTGTACTGAAGTAATACTTGCATATTTAGCAAAGGATTGTACAGTGCCCGGAAACATATTTTTGTTGCCCCATAATGCAGTAGTATATAACTTGCACACCATATGTATTTGTAGTAGTGGGTGTTTTTTTCCCTATTTGGTAATAATATCACACTTGCACACCAAGCGTAAGAATTATGTATATATCTAAGGGATGTTGTTACATAGTATGAGACATCGAAAAAATTTGAATTGAAAACAGACAAAAATAGCATCACCGGTGTGCACCTAACACTTTTGGTTGAGTGTGCCGGTGTGTCCTAATATCGTCCCTTATTTTTGGCACTTTAAGGTCATAGGTGGGTCTTAAGTGCAAAAAACAATGGTTTTGTAACTGTTGCGTAATTGTTGCGCCCCATGGCAAAACAAACATGTGCTGTAGTGTTTACCTGCGTTCGCACATTTTTGTTGAATCAGCAGCTAAAACTCATTTTTTTTAATTTATTCCTTACAATCTTGCTCAACATGGAGCATGAAGGAACATCACAACTACAGGTTATTTGGGAATCTGTTAGTGTTTACTAAAAACTGGGCAACTTGTCTAATGACAGGTGAGGGAGAGAGCAGAGCAGAAGTAATGAAGGGAATATTATGTTTCTTGGCAGCTGCAAAGAGTGCTTTACATGCTTCCAAGTGTGCTGGGAAAAATAAAAGGACATGTTCAGGAGTATCATTAGAGTTAAGGGAGCAGAGAGAGCAAAGAGGAGAGTCAGATGCCTTAAACATAAATAAGTACTGTTTAAGGGGGGAATGGCTTGATCTGCATTGTGCAAACGATGTGGCTAGGGGAAGAGGAAGGTAAGATAAGGCTTTAAACATGAGGGAGGGGAGAATTAAACCTTCCTCCCAGTTTTTTAAGCACTTCCAGCTTGGGAGGGGAGAGAAGCAGTTTTTAGTGTGTGTTTTTAAATGCGTTTTCAAGGCCGAGGCAGAGGGTGGCGAAGAGAGGAAAGTGAGGAAGGACTCAGCTGATGTAGCCATAGGATGAGATGAGTTAGCTAGTGTATTGGCGGTTTTATTACCTGGGATACCTAGGTGTCCTGGGCACCACCATTTCACCAACTTTAGGTAAGGGTTATCTTTTGTGAATTTTACTGAGGTAGAATCAAGATATTCTCAATTGAAATTGGAACTCTGTGGAGTGGCAAAAATTTTAAAGAAACTTCAAATGTTTTATGGGGCCAACACTTTGAATTGCAAGTGGATGAAAAAATTTTAAATCAAATGATTAATTCCCAAAGTTAACCAAATGCACCCATGACCAGATGGGTAGCTTTTATTCAACATTTTACTTTTGATTTAGTTCAAAAGCCTGAAAAAATGTTCACTATGACAGATGGTTTATCAAGATGACCACCTTCTGAAGTGGCTTCTGACTCAGAAGAATTCAAAAAAGATATACCTGTTATCAAGGACAGCACAAAATTACCTCCCTCACAAGGATAAACTGGCTAATTTTTTGAATGTGGAAAATTATGTACTTTGGGAGTTTGAAAAAGGTGTGGATAACACTACGCAATATAGGGGGTGGACTTGCTAGCAAGTCCTCAACCCAAACTGAGATGGAACTCAGATGGAGCTCAGACTGAAATCATACTGAACCCAAACTGAACTCTACTTGAACGCCCACCTAAAACTGTTCTGCTGAGTGGCATTCATTCCTGATTGTATGGTTCCTTTATCAATAGCTCAATGTGTGTTCAATCTGTGGTGAGTTTGGGTCCAAGGTTTTGGACTCGCTAGCAAGTCCACCCCCCATATTGTGTGGTGTAAACTCAGTAAAAAAGAAGTTGGGGAAGAGGTTGTGTATTATGATGAGGATGGTGAGATTGTGTGGAATAGTAGTAAATTGGTGAATGGTGTATATGTTGGATTATTAGAAAATTCAATTAAAGAGAGGTTTAGAGAATGTGAGAATTTGGTTAAAAGGAGCTTGGAAGGAGAAGAAGAAGTAGTTGATGCTGAAAGGGATGTAAAAATTATAGAAAAAGATTCACTTACAGAAAGGTTGGAAGGTCCAGAGGTGGAAAACCCAAAATCTTTTATGATAAGTAGTCAAAGCAAAGGTTTAAAATTATTGGCTCATTCATGAGAAGATGATTTAGGTAATAGGGAATTGCCTATCAATATAGTATTGTTGGAATTTTAAGATAAAGTATTTGGAAAGACTGGATTATATATGATGATGGTTAATTATCTATTAACCTTGTAAAGGCCAGAGAATTGTGATAAAGATGAATGGGTGGCTATCAAAAGGAAGTCACTGGCATTTTATCTATCTGGTAGAAGATTAACTAAAAGGAGGTATCCAAATCCTCAAGTTGATATTACCTAAAAGAAAGGGCAAGAGTTGGTTATGAAATCACTTCATGAAGATCTTGGGCATAGAGTGTTGAAGGACATGGTTGGATAGGTTACTGTGTTTGGGTGAACTCTACACGTGCTTAACACAATGATTGATTTATACTGAGTATTGATTTAGTTTGTGATCAGTTAGCAAGGGTGAATAGTGATAATATGAGACTTTAAATAGATGCTAGTGATCCTCTGTTTTTCCTTATCCGATCTCTTATTTTCTCTCTTCATTGAAAACTGATTGATTGCATTCTTTTTTCTTACACTTTAACATATATTTCTAATATTCAACTCAAAATCCTTTTCCGCTGTATATTCATCTATCACTGGGGACAGGTATTATATACTAGACTCTGTTTATAGGTGTTAATACTGATCATAGTATACTATAGGTGATTGATAATGATTGACTAAACAGCACGGGGGTTTACTAATAGATAAATCTTTAAATATAAATTAAAGGTACTTTCAATAGATTAAATGTCTGAACCTCTTGTATGAGTTTGCCAAGTGATAATATACCCGATTCACCTTCTGGAAGCTTTGATACTACATCCTCAACTTCTACTTATTGACCTGCTCCTGAGACACAGTCTGAACCATTGTTCCGCTATATTTCTTTGACCATGATTGATCAATCAAATGAAAAATTGCTGAGAGTAACAGTTCTCACCACTGGGAACATTTCTTTGTGGAAATTGATGATGTAATTTTATTTTGATTCTCATGACTTGACACATCACATTACTTGTGCCAGTATACCTACTGATGAAGATGCTAATGACTGGCATAAGGGAAAATTAAGGTCTTAATTAATCCTGATAAATTCTGTTGGACCAAGAGATTATTTATTGATTTGCAAAGCTAAATCCACCTATCTTGCCTATAAGAAAATTTATCTGATTATGGTGAAGGTAATGCTTCCACGGTGTCAAATCTTTTGGATCAGCTTGTATATCTTAAATGGGATGGTTCATCCTCACTTAGGGAACACCTCAGAAGGTTTGAAGAAATCAAAAACTTATTTGTCAATAGTGCATCCAGTGATCCAGAAATTCTTATTTCCTCAAAAATTATTGCCATGATTCTTGTTAAAAGCGTTTGAAATGATTCTATGTTGGGTATCACTAAAAATCTTTTTCAAAATTTAAAAAATCTTACACTTGAACAAATATATAATAGTCTTAAGTTAGAGGCAAATTGTAGATTACAAGAGACAGATTCAACTGTGAATGAAAATGTGTTAAAATCCCAGTCTAAGAAGAAAAAGTTGCAATGTTCATCATCACCTGATAATAAAGACAAGAAAAATCTCAAATGTCATCCTTGTCATGTCAGTCATAGTGAAAAAAATTGTATAACTCAGTTGCAGGATGAACTAAAGAAAATAAAAGTTTCCTCACATTCAAAGAATGATAAGGCCAAATTAGCCAAGGACACAACAGAATCTGCTTCTTTGGTTACTGAACAAGAGCATGAAGAGTCTTCCTATTTGGCGGGACATAAGGACATGAGTACTTGCTTTATTCTTGACTTGGGTGCAACATCACATATGGTTGGAGATGAAAAATTGTTATCAAACGTCAAGAGACTTTCCTCTACTATCAAAATTGATACAGCTGAGTACTCAGGAAATTTTTTTTTCAACTCGCAACTAACTCTCAACAATGTTCTAGTGGTCAAGAATATCTTGGAAAATCTTATCTCAGTCAATAAGTTGAGTATCATGGGCTACAGTGTTTATTTTGATCCAGCTGAAATGAGAGTCCTTAACTCTAGTGGACAACTCATTTCCAAACTTTGTCGGAAGGGTCAGAAACATAACTTGTGGTATGTCAATAATTAAGCTTTAATAACTACAGTCACGAGTCTGACCCTTTACCAATGGCATCAATGCTTAGGTCATCTCAATTTAAAGTCAACTAGGAGTTTTCTTTCATCAAAGGGAATAGATTTTATTGATAAAATATTTAATTGCATTACATGTTCTAAGGAAAAGAAAGTTAAATCACCTTTTCTGTCTACATTTCCATTAGCTTCTGTTCCCCTTTTCCAAGTGCATTCTGACGTTTTAGGACCTATTGAGCCGGCCTCAATTGGTGGTCATAGATATCTTGTGACCTTTATAGATGATTGTACTTGGTATTCAAATATTTTTCTAATGAAATGCAAATCTGAGGTATTCTCCAAGTTTGTTAAATTTCAAGACAAGATAAAGATACCTGATTAAATTCTCTTAGCACTTGAGGATGACAGTTCCTTCCTTAAGCAATTATCATCAGCAACTACTTCATCTACTGCTCTTCTACCAGTATCTGAATCCAATTCTCTGTGGAAACCTTTGTCCCAGGTGACGCTTTGGAGTTACTGGAGGATGATACTAATGAGGAACCTATCAGAAAATTACAACACTTGAAGTTTACAATGCAACAAAATACTCCAGAACCGTAAAATTCTGATGATACGGAGGTATTGGAATCTGAGGAAGCTTAAGTTGAGTATGTTTCTACTCATGAAGATACATCTAGTCATGGTAGACCAGTGAGACAATATAAACCTCCTTCTTACTACAGTTTTCTTGCTAGTTATTCTCCTGACAATCCTACATATAAACAAGCCCTGAATAGTCCTGAAGCTGAACTATTGAAGGAGGCAATAGATATGTAGTTTGAATCTTTGTGTGAACATCAAGTGGAAGATCTTGTAACCAAAACTAAAGATATGATGGTTATAGGTGGCACATGGGTTTTTTTAAAGAAAAAGGATGAACTAGGTAGAGTTATTAGATATAAAGCACGCTGGGTGGCTTTAGGAAATCTTCAGAAAGAAGGTATTGATTACAGTGAAACTTATTCTTTAGTTGGTTTTATGGAAACTTTTAGATTGCTTATGTCTCTTCCTGCTACTCAGAATTGGTTGATCTCTCAATTCCATATTTCTACTGCTTTTCTTCATGGCTCCATGAAGGATGATGTCTATGTGACTCAGGTTAAAGGATATGAACAGGGCAGTAAAAATAAATTTTGGAAATTACACAAGTCATTGCATGGTACTGATCAAGCTCCACTTCAATGGAAGGAAAGATTTTTTGAAGTTATGAGCCAGTTGAATTTTACTGAGGCCAAGGGTGATGAGTCCTTGTTTCTCTTTCAAAATTATGGCTTCTTTGTATTCATTCATCTTAATTTTGATGATGGATTAGTTTTCTCAAACAGTGACAATCTGGTTAAGAAGTCTCACAACAACTTATCAAAGCATTTTAAAGTGAAATGGACTGATATCTGGACTTATTATTCTTGAATAAAAATAACTTATTCTGATGAATTTGTCACACTTAGTCAGGAATCTTATGTTGATGAGCTAGCCAAATGCTTTGGCTTGAGTGATTGTAGAAGATTGTCCACACCTCTTTCAGATGGATTTACTCTACTTGATCCATTATCAAGTGAAACTGAAGCTGGTAAAGATGAACCTTATCAAGAACTCATTGGCTTGCTGAACTATCTTACTGTTTCCACCAGGCCAGATATTAGTCATTCTCTAAATGCACTCTCTAAATACAACTCTAATCACTCTCTGTATCACTGAAAACTTGCAATGAAACTTCTCCAACATATTTTCACCAACAAATGCGTAGGTCTCAAATATAGGAGGAATAGTGAACTGATTGTTTTCAAGTCTTATAGTGATGCCGAATATGCAAATTGCAAAGTAACTCAATGTTCAATCACTGCTTTTGTAATATTTATGAACAATAGTCCCATCTCCTGGCAAAGTAGGTGACAGAAGGTTGTCACTCTTTCTGTCACAGAAGCTGAATACATTTCCATGTGTGAATGTGCAAAATAACTTATTTGGATATCAAAACTTCTCTTTTCCTTAAATATTGATATGTCTACTCCTCAGTTGCTTATTCGCTTTAATGCACCGGATCTTTTTTGTGATAATAGTGAAGCTATATTTTTATCCAAATAATCATAAATTAATAGACGCTAAAACTATATTGAATTCAAATATTACTGGTTAAGGCAAAAGGTCAAGCATAATGAAATTCACATCGTTTATTGTCCAACACTTGATATTCTGGCAGATATGTTTTCAAAACAAAAACCTCATATACGTTATGAAAATGATAAATCATGTTCAAATCTGACCATTTCTGAAGCAGGGGGGGTGTTGAAGGACCCGGTTGGCTAGGTTACTGTGTTTGGGTGAACTATACACATGCTTAACACAATAATTTATTTATACTGAGTATTTATTTAGTCTGTGATCAGTTAGCAAGGGTGAATAGTGATAATATGAGACTTGAAATAGATGCTAGTGATCCTCTGTTTATCCTTATCCAATCTCTTATTTTATCTCTTCATTGAAAACTGATTGATTGCCTTCTTCTTTCTTACACTTTATAATATATTTATAATATTTTTCTTAAAACCCTTTTCCGCTGTATATTCATCTATCACTGGATACAGGTATTAGATACTAAACTCTGTTTATAGGTGTTGAAACTGATCATAGTATACTATAGATGATTGATAAAGATTGACTAAAAAGCACGGGGGTTTACTAATAGATAAATATTTAAATATAAATTAAAGGTACTTTCAATATAGAGGTGCTGGAAAAACATTTAGACAAATTTCTGATAGATTTTTGTGGCCTGGTATAAAGATGACTGTTAAAAGGTGGGTTCAGTTGTTGTAGACAATCCTATAGTACTATCTATAGGCCTTGACTAAGGGATTAGGAGAAAACCCAGAGAGAAAATTCCCTGTCCCTTTAGAAAAATATAAGTGAGATTTACCTGCTACAGTAAATTGGTTCCTGTTGTTTAAAAGCCCCTTTTCCAATACACTTGACTGCCTGATCAGCCAAGAAGGTAGTCTCCAGACAGACTACCAAACCAAAGAACTGAAATTTAGACCAATGTCCACACCAGAGAAAGCAATGATACTTGATGTAGGTTGCAAATCCACACCAGAGACAGCAATAATACTTGATATAGCTTTCAACACTACACCAGAGAAAACAGTTGCCAAAGTTGAGTTAAATGAAGAGCTAACCTTGCAACAAACACAGCCAATTGTGGCAAAAAAACAGTGAAAACTGAGTGAGGAATAAGGATTTCACCTCTGGATGGTTGTATGATAATTAAGGTTGCCCCAAACTGTCTTATTCACTATATACACACAGACCACTCTCTAAGAGCCCATGCATTCCAACGAATTTGGCATTTCTGAGCGCCAAATTGCATAAACCCCCTCTAGAAATGCTTCCCAGCCTTCTAGCATCAAGGCAGGCGGTCCGCCTGCCTGAAGCAGCAGGACCACCCTGAAGCCAGAAAACCACCAAAAAACTCCAAAAACACCCAAAATACTTAGAAAAAAAAACTATGTCTACTAAAACCTTTAAAACACATAACTAAGCTACAACAACATTGAGACATAAAACATAGAGAAAAATTAGCCCATTCTAATGGTACTAAGCACTTAACCCTAAGACTTAAGGTTATCCTGTAAAACGCAAAAAACAAAATTAAACAGCTATCTTTTAAAATGAAAAATGAGAAATAATCCCTCAAATACTTAGAATATGAAAAATGTCATCAAGACATAAAATATAGAAAAAAACCGGGGCTATCCAATTGTAATACCCACATCCCCGCAGTCCCAATATTTGTGGAATAATTCCAGAAAAACACCCAATTATTAAACAATGCCATTTAAGACATATCAGAACAATGCCAAACAGACCAACAAAGGGCTCCACCAATGTTGGAAGACCACATCCTCCCTCCAATAGAGAATTTTCACATTCTCCTTCATCACAACCACCATTTTCAGCTTCCTCTCCAAATCTGCTACTGACATGGGTCCTTGCCAACACTGCATTGACAACAATCTCATCTGTACCATAACACCTCCAGCTCATCCCTACAGAACCTCCTGTGATGCCTGTCACTCTATGAAGAAGACTTGTTTCAGACCTGGTACATTGTCCTCTTCATCATCTTCTTCTCTTCCACAACCTGGTCCACTTTCCACCAGCACCAAAAAATCCAGACCATCCATCCTGATCCCCAGACTGGCCAAAAATTTTCATCCTTCAAAAAAGAGTTCAAACCCTGCTATAAACACTAGCTCTTCCATCCCTGGTCCTTCTAATGGTAAGCTCAATACTTCTTCATACTGAAATTCAATCTGACCAATTTCCAGCTCATTCCAATCCACACAGTGATGATGACAATGTGGGAAACCTTGAAGAACACCCACCTTATCCATTGCCAACCATCAAAAACAACTTCCAACAACATTCTTCTCAACAGAAGCATCTTATCCTATATTACTTCCAATCCACTCCTGCCAGGAACCCACAGGACCTTGAGAAAAGGAAAAACCTCATCCACCAGTTCAAAGCCAATGCTGAAAATTTTGTTACATCTCTTGATTCTTTTCTGTAATTACTTCTTGCCCAAAAATCTTGATTTAGAAATAAAAAATAAAAAAACTCCTTATTTTAAAGTCTTGGGGGACTAATCCTCAGTTTTAAGTCTTGGGGGACTAACAGCCCTCATTTTATAGTCTTGGGGGACTAAAAAACCCTCAATTTATAGTCTTGGGGGACTCAAAACCTGAATCAAAAAGACAGAACAAGAGATCAAAGCATTAAAGACCAAAGAAACAAACTAACATTCTGGGGTAACTGTTCTAAAAAGCAGCCAGCTCATCAGTTACCCCCACACTTGCCTTAACAAAATTCAGAGACTCCCCCTTCAATGCCCTCTGCCAGAATCACATCAAATCCACATGATCAGTTTATAGTCCTGAAGGACTCAACCAACAACCATCCTCAGTTTATAGTCTTGGGGGACTGTACCATCTCTCAGTTTAAAGCCTTGATGGACTTCCAGTGTTCAGTTTAAAGTCTTGACAGACAATCCACATTTTGCATATAAGGGTGGAGCCACTTCCATGCACAGTGCTCCACAGCCAACCTGCTGAACTTCCACTCTTTCCTTATTATCTACACATCACTGACAAAATTTTCATTCATCTCTTTTCTCTTCATTGTTTTTACTTTACAGATCATGGCTGAATCTCCAGAATTTGACCCATCGGACCTTCACTTTTTCACTGCTCCAAAGGACTTTGCTTGTAAACAGTGCATCCACATTGCTTCCAAAAAAAAATCTCCAGTTACTTTAAGAAGAACTAACTACACCTCTCCCCTGGCTACAAATTATTCCTCTTATGATTCCCTTTCTTCTCGATCTTCATCCAGAAAATCACAATCAGCTTCCAGGTCACTTTCTCCTGATCCTTCCTTCAACAACCCTGGTTCTCCACCACCAGTGTCCAACCCAGCTTGGCCAAGCAATAATAATATCCACAACAACAACAGCAGCCCTTCTGCTCCAATTAGACCACAAGAATGCCCTTCTTCTCCTTCATCTTCTCAACACAATTTAGAGAATGATCATGAGAATCCATACCTCTATCTGGTTGATCCTCCTTCAACATCCATTCAGCTTTCTTCAACAGTTCAAATCCCGGCTGCTTACAAATTTGATGAGCTTCTAATCTGTAAGTACCAAATTAATAAATCCAATTTCTTTCACAGAGAACAATTACTGATCTAATTTGTCTGTGTAGTTGGAACCACGCCTCCTGAAACTACAATTGGGATTGGCAAACCTCTAGAAACTACCTTAACGCTGGATTATGCCGACATGAAACAAAACCTAAGGATGATGTGTTCAAACATGCTTAAGGCCTTTGCCCTCCACATTCCGTTGAATGACTTTGAAAAGAATCTGAGAAAACAGCTCTTTGATGACCACTGGAATATGTCTAGAATAATTAAGCACACCTTCTAACACTCGATCCCCGCTTCTTCCACTTCTTCCCAAAAATTACCTTCCACTCCGGTACCTGACCATTACAATCCATGTACTCTTTCCAGCCACCTACACCACAAAGAACACGGTTTTCTTCCAATCCTAACAAAAAGCAAAAACGCCACCATAATCCGGACCAACCACCGGAGGCTTCTTATTCCAGACATTAAAATAAATAAGAAATAAATTAATAAGTCACTAAATAGAGAGAACATTAATAATTAACAGAAATATATATATAAAAATTTATTTTACTTTTATTTTTATTTTATTTTATTTAATTTATTTATTTTTTATTTATTTTTTATTTTTTTATTTTTATTTAAACTACTAACATACTAAAAAAAACTTGAAAATAAATAGACAAAATTACCCCAAAAATAAGAGAGCTTAAAAAGTTAAAATGAAATGAATAATAATAATATCATGAGATAACTAATAGTTACAAATGGTATCCCCCAGCCAATTGATGAGCTGATCCCCTGATACCTTACCCACATCCAAGTGCACATTGATGGGGATACTCTGTTCAAAAAATTTTAAATGAATTAAAATAAAAAATAAAGATGAGATAAATAGAAATTGAGAGAATAATAAGAAAAAGAAAGAAAGAAAATAGCATTTCCCGGCCAATTCATGAGCCTTTCCCAACCAATGCTTTCCCACATGCAGGTGACACTGAAGTGGTAACACCATATAATATAATTTTGGCATTTCTCCCTCTTTATATCCTAATAACTCCCATAAAAAATTTAAAAGAAAAAAAAAGAAAAAAAGAAAATAATCTAAAACTACTATGTAATTAGAAAAAATCCAGCTCCATAGAAAGTCCAGTCCAAGGAAATAATCACTGGGTGGGCTCCCTCCAATAAATAAAAATGATGGGAGACCACCAGTGATCCACCACCAATCCAAAATTTCCAAAAGAAGCCTGTCCCAAGCCAGTAAGCCACTTAAAAGTCATAGTGGACTTGAAACCTGAATAACAAAAACCAGAACTAGGATTCAACTAGGACAAACAAAAATACTTGAAACAGACATTCTGGGGTAACTATTTTACAGAGCAGCCAGCTCATCAGTTACCCGCACACTTGCCAAACTAAAATCTAGAAGCCCCCCTGGGTACCTTCTAACAAAACACAAAATACAACACATTAAACCACAACCAATAAGCTTGAAGAGTCCAGCACTTGAAGACCAAAAGAATTTCCAGTTTCAAGTCATAGAGGACTAAAACCTGTGAAGAAAAACCAATACTAGGGTTCAACCAAATTAAGAGAAGGGGCTGGAAACAGACAATCTGGGGTAACTTTTGATAGAGCAGCCATCCCATCGGTTACCCCCACACTTGCCAAAATAAAATCTAGAAGCCCCACCCATGGGTACCTTCTAACAAAAAGCTTCCAACAAAACAGATGCACAGCATCACCAAAATCCAAAATTAAAGAATGGTCCATAGTTTAACCTCATTGGGGAGTCAATCTTCTTCACTTTTTGTGCCACTAGGGTAAAATCTCTTCACCTTATCAGCAGCCACTCTCTTCTTTAAGACTGCGCCATTTAACTCCTCCAAAACATAAGAGCCTCCAGACACCTGAGATCTGACTTTGTAAGGTCCATTCCATCTGTCAGTAAACATCTTTCCCCACTGACTCTCCAAGTTTCTATAATACACCAAAACCAAACAACCAGGTTTCAAGGGATTCCTGAGTCTATGAGCCAACTTCTTGTCCTAGTATCTGACTGATTGGTTTCTTATCTTCATCATTCTAGAGTATGCCTTCTCTTGACTTTCCTCTTTACATTCCAATTGTTGCATCCTGGCACAGAGAAAATATTCTGTTGAGCATATATTATCCCAATCAATTCCAAGATAAGAGACCACTTAAAAGTCCACCGGTAGAACAGCTTTCTGTCCAAAAACTAATTCATAAGGGGAATAGCCAGTTGTCCTTTTTACAGTGAGCGTATCAGAAAAAACACTAAGGGTAAATAATGCCTACATTTTTCAGAACTATCTCCACACATTTTCACCAAAGCATTTTTTATAACTTGATGGACTCTTTCAACCATTCCTTTGGCTTCAGGATAATAAGGTGTAGAAACTCTAACTTTAGAACCAATACTTGCCACAGCTTCTTTGAATTCAGCTCCAAACTCTGACCCACCATCAACAGTCACCAACTTCATCAATCCATACCTAAACACCCATTCTTTCTTCAAATATTCTGCCACATTTTTGGCAGTAAAATTCACCAGAGGCACCACCTTAACCCAACCAGACAAATCATCCCTAGCAACAATCAAGTATTTATACCTGCCCTCTTTGATATGGACAGCATCCAAACTGACTCTTCCAAACACTGTTGTTTCAACAGTAGCATGGCCAACCTCTTTAGGTTTCAAGTGACTTCTTCTTTGACATTCTTCACAAGATTGAACCTAACCCTGCACAGCCAACTTCATACCTGGACACCAAAATCTATCTGCTACTCTTCTATAAGTCTCCCCAAAGCCTTTATGACCAAGGTCTTCATGAAAAGACTTCAGAACCAATTCTTGACCCTTCTTCTGAGTCACTACCACTTGAGGATTTCGATGTCTTCTCCTCATCAACCTCCTTCCTGAAACATAAAATCCAGGACTCTTCTTCTTGATTTCCACCCAAGTATCATCATCACAAGTATCTGGCCTCTCCAAGGTAAACAGATATACAACCATAATAAAATAAAACCCAATCTGACCCCAGGTTTCATCTTCAAAATCCAAAAAAACAATATCCAAGGGTACACCCTGTCATCAAAAACTCCAGTGTACACATGAGCAACACAACCATCCCATCCAGGACACCAATCTCTAAACTTTGGCACCTTCTTTTTCTTCCACTGAATCTTAAGAGAATCCAGTTCACCAACAAAAACACCATTCTCCAATTTTGAGCCATCCCAAACAACATCCCCATCTTCATCAACAAAAACATCCTGATCACCAGAATCAAGATCAGAACCATCCAGTTTAACCTCTTGGTGGAGGCAAGAACAATCATCCAGTTTATCCTCATGGGGGAGGAGAGAAAAATCTTCAGCACCCTTTGCTTTGGCCCTAACCACTGGAACATCTTCATCAAATTCTTCAGAATCAGAATCATCATCTGTGGGTGGCCTTCTTGATAATCCATCTGGAATTGTAAAAGTCTTACCTGGCTTGTGCACCAGGCCAAAAGAAAAATGTTAAATAAATGCCACCCACCTAGTCATTGGAGCGTTTGGAAGGCTAGATGTGTTGATCATTTGAACCAGAGATTTAGCATCCACCTTCAGCTCAAAATGCTGCCCCCACAAAACAGTTTGTAGCTTCTTCAAAATTTTTGCTTACTGGCCTAACCTTCCCAGATTTATCTTCCTGAGACAGAACAGCACCAGCAGCAATATAATTTGAGTCCACTGCCAGATAAATTTTTCCAGCTTCCCTTCCATAATCCAATTTGTGAAGAATAATATCTTCACCTACCACCTTCAACAATTTCTGAAAAGCCTCTTCACACTCTTCAGTCCATTTTCACTCCGCATCTTTCTTGGTCAACCTTCTCAAGGGTGAAGCCAACAAAGAAAATTTTTAATAAAAATCCTGAAGTACACACAAACTCCCAAAAATCCCCTAACTTCAGTAGTATTTTTGAGCCTTGGCCATGACTGAATTTTATTAACTTTCTTCTTTGCCATAAACCTTCCCTCCTTACATACGACATGACCCAGGATTTCCAGAGCAGGAACACAACAACAAAACTTTGACCCAGAAATTGTCAAACCAGCCTCTTCAATCCTAAACAATACTCTCTCTAGAGTAATTGCATATTCCCAAACAAATCTCCTTATACCTGTGTTCTCCTTCAGCACCTCATTTCCATAATCAGTGGAAGGTCCTTTAATATCACCGTCATCAATAAAAATACCAGCATGAGTTGGAACCTCATCCTGTAAAATCCATGCCATTTGAGCTTGATATACCGCTACTGAATTAGTTGCTCCTTGAGGCAACCTAGTGAGCTGAAATCTTCCCAGAGGAGTCTCAAACGTTGTGAGTGGCCGTGAATCAGTGTGAAGTTCCCTTTCATCATAACCACCCATAATATGTCCCAAACCATAACACACCCTTCCAGCAAAAGCTTCCACAAAGTCCTCCGCACTTGGCAGCATCCCTGCATCCTTGATAGTGACTCTATTCAAGGCCCTAAGATCATGAAGCACCCTCAACTTCCCATTCTGTTTCTTAACACAGAAAACTGGACTTGAGTAACTAGAAGTTGATTGTTCATACAATCCTGTCCTGACTCTTTCACTACCAATCTCCACAAAATTTTCCCTAATAGCACCTGGGATCGGAATGGGTTTGATTTGCCAAGGTTCATGACAAACTACAGGAATTAAGTAAGGTTCACCATAAAAGTGTTTCAACACACTCCTTTCCTCTCCAACAAATTCCACCGCTTTCTCCCTGAGCACAATAACGTGCAACAACAACTTCTTTTCCTCATCAGACAACCACCCATCAGGACCAAAATTAACAACTTTCAACCTTTCCACAGTCACCCGAGCGGTTTCCACAAAATCAGAGGATTCTTCACCAGAGGAGTACAGTACGGATCTCTTGATAACAAAGGCCTCTTCAAAGGAGGATTCAAACCCACAGGTATAGGCTCATTGACAGGCCTAATCTTCTACGCTACCTTCTTGTACTTTGCTGCTCCACCGTCAACTTGAGGGATCATCAGGATGTCTTCACCACCAGACCTGGAACTAAAACCAAGGGTTTCCCCATTGCTCACATGTGTGGCCCAGTTAATATTTTTGAAAGATGTAGAAGAAACCCTAGCGGTGCACAATTGGGAGGACTTACTATTAGACCCCAATATCACCACTCCACAGCTTTTCCACAATTCCATCTTCAAAATCTTCAAATCTTGATTCATCTTCTGAATCACGTCTTCTAAAATTATGCAGTTTATCCTCATGCCAGAGGCCCAAAAGTTTAACTTGATGGTCTTCTTTCTTCAAAAATTTGTGAAGTTTAATTTCATGCTGGAGGCAAAAAATTGATCATGATGATCTTCACAAAAATAATTTTTTTCTTCTTTTTTAATTATTTTCAGATTTTTCTCTTTCTTTTTCTCTGTTATCTTGAAATTTTTATCTTCTTTTCTTGAGTTTTCTTCCATCCTACAAAAATAACCAGGGGGTTCCCTAATGCTCACAGACGTGGCCAAGGTAATGTTTTTGAAAGGCGTAGAAGAAACCCTAGCAGTGCACAATTGGGAGGACTTACTTTTAGACCCCAATCTCACCGCCCCAAAACTTTTCCGCATATCTTTCAATAAAGATATATAACCAATCTTCTTCCTTGAACTTGAATTAAAAATAATTAAGAATCTTGGGAGAGAACAGAGACTTGATAAAAAACTTGATGAATACTTGCAAAGAAGAGAAACATTAAAAAGAGAAAGTTGAAAATACACTTAGTATATCTCCTAGGGAGCTGACCTACTACAAACTGGGATTTCCTCATCTTGGGGAGAGGTTGTAGCACTAGGGAAATCAGCCCTCATTACTCTAAAAAAGACAGTCTCTCACTAGAGCCTGAGCCACACTCCAAAAAACCAGAGGCAGAACCCACTTCTTTCCTTCTTCTGCAACAATCAATGCACTGGCACATTGAAGACAAGCCAGGCCTGGTCTCCCAACCATCATCACTAGGAGATGATAACCTCATGTGAAGCCTTCTCTCATCTTCACCGGTCAACTCCAAACTGATCCCCATGTCAAACTGATAACCAATTCTTACTTGAATATCCATCAAGAATGGTCCACCTAAAACAGCTTTCACATTACCTTTGGCAATGTAAAACCAAACCTTTCCAGAGGCTTCACCGACATCCAGCTTTACAAATTTGGATGTCCCAATCAACTCAATGACATGACCACCAATCCCTCTTAAATTCCCACCAATACCTGTCTTGATGTGGAGGCCCAGATGAGTAGCCTCAAAAAATGAAATCAGGTTAATCTGAGAACCTGAATCTACCAATTCCCTAGCCCCCTGCCATTCAGAGTGACATTGACATAACCAAGAGGAGCAGAAAAATGAGTTTTTAACCCCTCACCCAACTTCTCAGCAGAATCACAGATGTATTCGACCTCCCCAGAAGAAACCCTTCTCCTGGTCAACAATTTCTTTTGTCTATCAGCCAACCCAGGACTGATAGCATACAACTCCCCATAAGAGAAGGAAACCTGACCCTGATTCATTCTTTCTAGAACCAAGTACATAACATTAGATTGGCCAGAAACTACTGGCCTCTCAAAGTGAGCCCTTGGCTTCACTACCTTGGTCCTAGAAATTTCTTGAGGACCATAACAACCAACAGATTTTCTATCAACAGGAATCAAACCATATCCCTCACCAGCACCTCTAATTCCAGCAGGCTTTGGAAATGAAGCCAAAGGGACATCCTCCTCTGAGTCAGAATCAACATCCATTGGCATTGGCTCACCGTTCATGTCCAATGCACCAAAACTGGGGGGGCCCATATCAGAAATCCCCTTCTGTATCTTGTACAGCTCCTCTTTTCTGTACTTCCTCCTTGCTGCACTTAGCTTAGGATCCACCTTTGAAGCCTTAAGCATTGGTTGGGCCTGAGAGCTGCTCTTAGGCCTTCCCACCTTTCCAGATTCAACATCATAGATACCAGCCAAGCATTCACCACTTGACTTTCCTCCACAAGAATACAACTCCAACCCACCAAAAGAAGTAGAAAAAGAGACTTTATTAACCTCCTTTCCTTTTCCCTTGACATCTTCATCTGACTTAGCAGAAGACTTCCCCTGATCAGGGATCTCCTCAAACCTTGGCCTCCTCTGATTGAGACCATTTCTTCTCCTGACCAAATCAACAGGAGCCTGCCACTCACTGGGCTTTAAAATTTAACCATCAGGGAACTTGAACACCCTGCCGTCAAACTCCTCCTTTCCTTCTGACACATCTCTGTTCAGAGCCCAAAAATCATTGGACTTGTGCCCCCTCCTGCTGAAATAAGAGCAGACCCAAGGCTCACTCCTACCAGCCCTTCTGTCAAAGTCTCTAGGCTGAGAAGGATCCATATTGACCTTCTTAGCCTCCTGCACAAAGATATGTAGCTGTTTTGTCAGATCAGCCAACTGCTCCACCACTGGGCCCCTCTCCTGCTTGGGAACCTCCACCATATTCTTCTCTTCCTCCTTTACCCTACTCTCCTCTTCAGCCAAAGCTTCACTGACTTTTCTGACATACTTGGCACACCCCTCTTGAAAGTTGTCCACAGCCAACAGCTTCAAATGGCCCTCCACAGATTCCTTCACCTTGTCCAAGGCAGGAAACTTCTGGTCCCCATTAGAAAAAGTCTTCATCATATCCTTCCTTGACAACTCCTTCAATACATCCATCCTGAAATCTCTAGCCAGAGCAGACCAAAAAACATCTTTGGAAGCATTTTCATGTGCCAGCTCCTCTACTTCCACCAAATACTCTACCACAGGATCAAACTGTAGTAAAAAATTCCTGTAACTGAGTAAGTTACCAACACCACCATAAGACTGCCATACACTGAAAAACTTGTTCAGATCCACCATAGTAAACCTGACACCCCATCTATCCACCATCTCCCTGCACAAAAACTTCCAATCCCTCTTCTTGTAGCCAGACATGGCCACAATCTCCTTCTCCACTGCCCTATCACCAATGAAGAAAATGATCTGCTTCACCATGTCCAGGTAAGAAGCACCATCCACACCAGCAGCAGTTTTATATTTCTCCAGAAACCACTTCACATCATCTCTATTAAACTCGGCACCATCCCAAGTTTTAATCCTCACACATTTCCTAACTATCACAGCAGGAGGACCTTCCCCCCCACTGACAGTCACCACAGGAATAGATGAACCAGAAGCCATTCTTCCAGAACAAAATCAACAGAAAAGACCAACAAAAGACAACAGAGAGTCCAAAGAACTAGCAGTTCCTAACCCACTTTGGGCACCAGAAATGTAGACAATCCTATAGTACTAGCTATAGGCCTTGACCAAGGGAGTTGGGGAAAAACCAGAGAGAAAATCCCCTGTCCCTTTAGAAAAATATAAGTGAGATTTACCTGCTACAGTAAATTGGTTCCTGTTGTTTAAAATCCCCTTTTCCAATACACTTGACTGCCTGATCAGCCAAGAAAGTAGTCTCCAGACAGACTACCAAACCAAAGAACTGAAATGTAGACCAATGTCCACACCAGAGAAAGCAATGATACTTGATGTAGGTTACAAATCCACACCATAGACAGCAATAATACTTGATATAGCTTTCAACACTACACCAGAAAAAACAGTTGCCAAAGTTGAGTTAAATGAAGAACTAAACTTGCAACAAACACAGCCCGTTGTAGCCAAAAAACAGTGAAAACTGAGTGAGGAACAAGAATATCACCTCCGGATGGTTGTATGATAATTAAGGTTGCCCCAAACTGTCTTATTCACTATATACACACATACCACTCTCTTAGAGCCCATGCACACCAACAAATTTGGTGTTTCTGAGTGCCAAATTGCATAAAACCCCTCTAGAAATGCTTCCCAGCCTTCTAGCATCGAGGCGGGCAGTCCGCCCAATGTTGGGAGGCCTGCCTGAAGTGGCAGGACCTCCCTGAAGCCAGAAAACCACCAAAAATCTCCAAAAACACCCAAAATACTTAGAATAATAAAGTACAACTACTAAAACCTTTAAAACACATAATTAAGCTACAACAAAATTGAGACATAAAACGCAGAGAGAAATTAGCCAGTTCTAATGGTACTAAGCACTTAACCCTAAGACTTATGGTTAGCCTGTAAAACACAAAAAAAAAAATTAAACAGCTTTCTTTTAAAATTAAAAATGAGAAATAATCCCTCAAATACTTAGAATATGAAAAAAGTCATCAAGACATAAAATATAGAAAAAAACCGGGGCTATCCAATGGTAATACCCACATCCCCGCAGTCCCAATATTTGTCAAATAATTCCAGAAAAACACCCAATTATTAAACAATGCCATTTAAGAAATATCAAGAACATTGCCAAACAGACCAACAAAGGGCTCTGATAATGTTGGAAGACCACATCGCGTGAATAATTTTATAGAAGAAGTTTTCTAAAGTCAAAATAACCTGGACATTCAATTGGTGAAATCACTCTTTTTGGTAGGGTTACTCTGGATGCTGTTCACATAAATGAGGGAATATATAAATATTTTATTGTTTCCAGAGATTATTTATCTTTATGGTTTGAGAAAGCACCTCTAATTAATTTGAATGCCAAAAATATGGCAGATTTATTGATGAAGGATTGGGTATATAGGTATTGAGTGATGAACTTGGTGACAGTTAATGGAGGTCATGAATTTGGGACATAGTTAAGAGAAGCTATATCAAGATACACTACGCAATATAGGGGGTGTACTTGCTAGCAAGTTCTCAACCTGAACTCAGATGGAACTCAGACTGAACTCATACTGAACCCATACTGAACTCTACTTGAACACCCACCTAAAACTGTTCTGCTGAGTGGTGTTCATCCCTGATTGTATGGTTCCTTTATCAATAGCTCAATGTGTGTTCAATCTATGGTGAGTTTGGGTCCAAGGTTGCGGACTTGCTAGCAAGTCCACCCCCCATATTGTGTGGTGATATGGATCAAAGGTTAGGGTGGTGACCCCATATCATCCTGAAGCTTATTGAATGGTAGTAAGAGGGAATCATGTTATTAAGGATGCTTTGGTTAATATGTGTGGGACAAGTGCTGAAAAATGGACTCACTATTTACCATTAGTTTTATTTGCTGACAGAATCACTTCCAAAAGGACACCTGGGTATTCACCATAAAAAATTGTTTTTAGACAAAAAGAATTTTTACAAATTAATTCAGAAGCTGAATTGTATCTTGGAGTAGATTGGGACATGGTCAAAACTACTAAAGAATTATTATGTACAAGAATAATTCAGCTAGAGAAAAATAAAGAACACTTAAAGAAGGCATAATCTTGGGTGATTAAAATCCTAAATCAGTCAGTCAGATATTGAAATAAGAGGTTTGATCATAGACTCAGGAAACCTTTGAAAGCTGGAGATATGGTCTTGGTGTATAATAGGAGTTTGGAAAGTCAGTGGGGGGAGATGTTTTCAGATAGGTGGAGTGGACAATATTAAGTCAGAAAACAAGTATCTTGAAGTTCATATTTTTTGAAGAGTTGTTAGGGGTAGTGCTAAAAAAGAGGGTAGCTTCTGATTAACTGAAGCGGTTATATTATAGGGGAACCCAAAATGCCAAAGTCTAACTCTGTAATGGGGATAAAATAACTACTATTGTTTAAAGAAGATTTACTCTGCAGAGATTATAAACTAAAAAATATCATTATGAAAATTAAATCATTAAAAAAATTAAAATTTCAAAATTTATCGTGAATAATTATGTTGGAATTTACTAATTTTGGTAGAAGTGTTAACAGAAGAACATTCTAAATTTAAAATTGGCACATTTGGGGGTAATTGATTGGCTGGCTTCTCTATACACAATTACCCCACAATGTTTGTTACCAATGTTTTCCTGTTTCTAGTTGAATCCTGGGTTTGTTTTTGCTATATAGGTAGTCTTCTAAGACTATAAACTGGATCAATACAAATTCAACCAATTGTGCTCATTCAAACACAGGATTCATGATTCATTATATATATATATATTATGTTTTATTTTTTATTTTTGAAATCATATGTTTAAAATTTAATATTAGAATTTTATTTTGTTTTCATTTTAAATTTTATTATAAATTAAATTGTTCAAGGATAATGCTTGTTGGTGCTCTTAAATTATTTTTACAAATTGGAGGGAGACCGCCCAGTAATCATTTCTCTATTTTGACTATTTATGTTTTTTAAATTTTTTCAAAATTATTAATGTTTTATTTTCAATTTATTTTCTGTGTATCCCACATCAAGGTGCACTTGGATGTGGGTATGATTTCAGGGGTATGGCGCATTAAATGGATGGGGGCATCTTTATATATAATAATAATATAAATAAAATAATAATAAAATAATAATAAAATAATAATAATAATAATGATAAATTTAAAAAAAGTAGTTTTGTATTTATTTCATATATATAGTTTTTTCTATTTTCTTTAAAATTTTTTAGCAAGAGTCAGAAGAGCTAAGGAAGTTTTTTTCTTGAAAAAGAGGGCATAGCAAACATTTCTGGAGTGGTTCTAGTGAAATTCTCTATTTCTTTAACTTGGCAATGCTTTTTTTGATCCAACCAAGTGACCATCTTAAAGTGAAATTTTAACACTTTCTCTCTAGAATTGTGGTAATCCAAAATTGGCTGAGGCCTTTGTTGTGTAGTTTGGTACTGTTTGGTGATGTCTTAAATGGTATTGATTTTTATTATGATGTTTTTCTGCATTCAAAGGCTGAATATTGGATCTATGGGGATAAGACTAATACTATTGGATAGTACTGGTGTTTCTTTATATCTCTTGTCTTGATGATTTTTAAGCATATTTTAAGGTATAATGTGTTTTCTGTTGATATTTAGGGTTTTTATTTGTTTTTCAGTGGTTTTATGGCTTCAAGAGGCCAGGCCACCTCTACCATAGCATTATGGGGAGCACTTCTAGAGGTTTTTTATCCAATTTTACTGGCAGAAAAGTCAAATTAGTTGCTTTAGCATAGATTTTTAGGTGGGGGTCTGTGTGTACATACTGAATAGGAAAGTTTGGGTCAAATTTAATTATCATACAAACATCTAGAAATTAGATCATTTTTTCTTACTCTGTTTTGAATTTTTTAGCTTAAATTGGCTGTGTTTATTTCAAAATTAATTCTTCATTTAACTCTTCTTTGGCAACTGGTTTCTCTGGTGTAGCTTTGCAACCTACATCAAGTATTATTGCTGTCTTCTGTGCAACAAGTGCACAGTGTTTTGTTTTTCTGGTTTGTATCTTTCTGTATTTCATGCTTTCCTAGGTCTTTATTATATCTAGGATACTATCTTGACTTATTAAGTAGTCAAGAAGTGTGTTGGAAGGGGTATTGTAACAGTATCCCACTTGCTGTAGCAAATTAATCTCACCTGGTATTTCTCAAAGTAACAGAGGATTTTCCCTCTGGTTTTTCTCCAATTCCCTTGGTCAAGGCCTATAGCTAGTACTATAGAATTATCTACATTTCTGGCTCCCAACGTGGGGTGAGGATTTTTTAGCCTTTTATAATTTCTGTTACTTTTGGACTCTCTTCTTTGGTTGAAAATTGGGTTTTAGATTCCAATGGACCATGGCTTCTGGACCCTCTTTCTTTAGTGTTGGTAGTGGAATTACTTGTGCTTCTGAGGATGTTAATCATCCTGTTTCTTTTAGGCTCTTTGTCAGGATAAATTTCTGGAAGAGGCCTATGTTTATGGGGGAGGATGTGAAGTTATTTCTGGAGCTTTTTGAAGCTTCTGGGAATGTGGATGGTGCTTCTTACTTAGACATGGTGAAGCAAGTCATATTATATGTTAATGAAAGCACTCTGATGAAGGAGTTTGCTGCTATGGAGGGATATGGGAGAAAGGATTGGAAAAGGTTGTGTCTGCAGATTACAGACAGGTGGAGATTGAGGTACTCTATGGTAGATCTCAATGTGATTGCAAGTGAATGGCAATCTTATTGTGGGGTGGATAATCTTTACTCCTATAGAAAGTTTGGGACTCAGTTAGAGCCAGTGGTAGATTAAGTGGTGGATATTCAGGAGATGTAAAGTACATATTTTTCAAGGGATACTTTCTGGTCTTCTCTGGCTAGGAATGTCAGAATTGATGTGCTGAAGGAGTTGGAAAGGAAGGAAAGATGAAGATTCTTCCTAATGGGAATAAGAAGTTGTCTGGTATTTCTGTGGTGAAGGAGTTTTTGGAGGGTCATCTCAAACTGTTGGCAGTGGATTATTTCCAAGAAGCTATCACCAAGTATGTTATCAAGGTCAGCAAAGCTTTTGCTGAAGATGTTGAAGATTCTAGGAAGAAGGAAGCTGTGAAAAAGGGAAAGGCTCCTGAGAAGCCTAAAGAAGTTGATCCTGTGATGGAAAAGTTGGTTGATCTGACAAAACAGCTACATATTTCTGTTCAGGAGGCTCAAAAGGTCAATAAGGCTCCTTCTCCGCCTAGGGAACTTGAAAGGAGGTTTGGTAGAAATGATCCTTGGGTCTGCTCTTACTTTAGCAGGAAGGGACACAAGTCCAATGATTTTTTGGAACTGAACAGGGGTGCATCTGAATTTAAGGTGGAATTTTATGGGAAAATGTTCAAGCTCCCTGATGGTTCTTTTTTAAAGCCTAATAATGGTCAGGCTCCAGTTTACATTTTGAGGAGGAGACATAATTTCAACTCAAGGAGGCCAAGGCTTGAAGAGTTGCTTAATGAGGATTCCTCTTCTAATAAAGGTGGAGATGATGGAAAGGGAAAAGGTAAAAAGACTAATAGAATCTCATTCACATCTTCTTCTGGTGGTTTGGAGTTTTATTCTTGTGGTGGACAGTGAAGTGGGGAATGCTTGGCTGGTGTGTGTGATGTGGAAGCAGGAAAGGTGGGAAGACCTAAGAGCAGCTCTCAGGCCCAACAAAATCCTAAGGCTTCAAAGGTGGATCATAAGCTGAGTGCAGCTAGGAAGAAATACAGCAAATATGAGCTGTATAAAATACAGAAGGGTATAGCTGATATGGGCCCCCCTAGTTTTGGAGCATTGAAAATGAATTGTGAGCCAATGCCTTTAAAGGTTGAATCAGACTCTTAGGAGGATGTCCCTTTGGCTTTATTTCCAAATCCTGCTTGAGTTAGTGGGTCTGGTGAGGAATATGGTTTGATTCCTGTTGAAGTTAAATCTGTTTTTGGTTCTTTTCCCCAAGAATCTTCTAGGACCAAGGTGGTGAAGCCAAGGGCTCACTATGAGAGACCAGTTGTTTCTGGTCAAGTTAATTTTATTGACTCTGTTTTGGAAAGGATGAGCCAGGGTTAGTTTTCCTTTACTTATGGCGAATTTTTTGCTATCATTCCTGTATTGGCTTATAGACAAAAGAAGTTGTTGACCAGGAGAAGGGTTTCTTCTAGAGAGGTGTAATACATATGTGATTCTGCTGAAAAGTGTAGTGAGGGGTTGGAACCTGATTTTTCTGCTCCTCTGGGCTATGTCAATGTCACCCTGAATGGTAGGGAGGCTAGGGCATTGGTGGATTCAGGTTCTCAAATTAACATTATTTCTTTGTATGAGGCTACTCATTTGGGCCTCCCCATCAAGACTGGTATTGGTAGGAATTTAAGAGGGATTGGTGGCCATGTCACAGAATTGGTAGAGGAATATGAATTTTTCAAATTAGATGTTTGTGGAGGCTCAGGGAAGGTTCATTTCTACATTTCCAAGGGGGCAGTGAAGCAGTTTTGGGTGGACCATTCTTGATCAATTTTTAAGAAAAAATTGGTTATCAGTTTTATGTGGGAATCAGTTTGGAGTTGACTGGTGAAGATAAAAGAAGGCATGACATAAGTTTAATATGTTTAGGAGAAGATGGCTGGGAGACAAGGCCTGGATTTTCATCAATGTGACAGTTTATGGCTTGTTTCAGGAAAAGAAGAGAAGTGGGTGCTGCCATTGGTTTTTTGGAGTGTGGCTCAGGCTCTAGTAGTAGTTTGTCTTTTTTTAGAGTAATGGGGGCTGATCACCCTAGTTCTACAACCTTTCACTAATATGAGGGGATCCCAGTTTGTAGTAGGTAAGCTCCCTTGGATATATAATAAGTGGATCTTCAAATTTCTTTTTTTAATGTTTCTCTTCTCTGCAAGTATTCTATAAGTTTTTATTTAAGTCTCTGTTCTTTCTCAAGATTCACAATTATTTTTATAAAATTTCAAGAAAGAATATTGGCTACATATCTTTATTGAAAGATATGAGGAAAATCTTTGGGGTGGTGAGATTGGGGTCTAAAAGTAAGTACTCCCAATTTTGAACCAATAGGGTTACTTCTACACCTTTCAAAAACATTACCTTGGCCACACATGTGAGCAATGGGGAAACCCTTGGGTTTTGTTCTAGGTCTGGTAAAGAATAATTCCTGAAGATTCCTCCAGTTAAAGATATATCAGGAAAGTATAAGAAGGTAGCTCAGAAGATTAGTCCTGTAAATGAGACTATGCCTGTGGGTTTGAATCCTCCTTTAAAGAGGCCTCCACTGTCAAGAGATCTGTACTGTACTCCTCTGGTGAATAATCCTCCTGATTTTGTGGAAACTGCTAGAGTTACTGTGGAAAAGTTGAAAGTTGTTAATTTTGGTCCTGATGGGTGGTTGTATGATGAGGAATCAAAGTTGTTGTTGCACGTTATTGTGCTAAGAGAGAAGGCTGTGGAATCTGTAGAGGAGGAAAGGGGATTTTGAAACACTATTGTGGGGAACCTTACTTGATTCCTGTGGTTTGTCATTAACCTTGGAAGATAAAACCTATTCTAATTCTGGCTGATATGAGAGATTATTTTGTAGAGATTGTCAGGGAAAGGGTCAGGACTGGGTTATATGAACAGTCAACATCCAGTTATTCAGTTCCTGTTTTCTGTGTGAAGAAAAAGAATGGGAAGTTAAGAGTGGTGCATGATCTCAGAGCTCTGAATATAGTCACTATCAAAGATGCTGGTATGCCACCAATTGCAGAGGGTTTTCTTGAAGCTTTTTCTGGAAGAGTGTGTTATGGTTTTTTAGTGATATTATGGGTGGTTATGATGAGAGGGAATTTCATGTGGATTCAAGGCCTCACACAACTTTTTAAACTTCTTTGGGAGGATTTCAGCTAACAAAGTTGACTCAAGTAGCAAGATATTCAGTGGAAGTTTATAAAGAAAAAATGACTTGGATTTTCAAGGATGAGGTTCCTACTTATGCTGGAGTTTTTATTGATGATGGTGGGATTAAAGGACCATTTACCCATTATGGTAATGAGGTTTTGGAAGATAATCCTAGAATAAGGAGGTTTGTTTGGGAATATGAAATAACTCTAGAGAGAGTGTTGTTTAGGATTGAAGAGGCTTCTTTGACCATATCTGGGTCAAAATTTTGTTGTTGTGTCCTTATTTGGAAATTCTGAGTCATATGTTGTGTAAAGAGGGAAGGATTATGGAAAGGAAGAAGATAAATAAAATCCAGTGATGGACAAGACCTAAAAATACAACTAAATCAGGGGATTTTTGGGAGTGTGTGTGTATGTCAGGATAATATTTAGGATTTTTCTTAGTTGGCTCCACCTTTAAGGGAGCTGACCAGAAAAGATACAGACTGGGAATGGAAAGAAGAGTGTGAAGAGGCTTTTCAAAAGTTGAAAAAGGTGGTAGGTGAAGATATTATTCTTCACAAGTTGAATTATGGTGTTGGTTATGGGAAAATTTATCTGGAAGTGGACTCAAGCTATATTGCTGCTGGTGCTGTTTTGTCTAAGGAAGATAAAACTGGGAGTGTCATGCCAGTAAGGTATGAGTCAGTGGTGTTTAATGAGGTGGAATATAGGTATTCTCAGCCTAAGCTGTAATTGTGTGGTGTAGCAAAAATCTTGAAGAAGATAAAGACCATTTTTTGAGGTCTAAATTTATGAGTTTTGAGCTGCAGGTGGATGCAAAACCTTTGGCTCACATGATCAATACACCTAGTGTTCTTAATTCTCTAATGACTAGGTGGGTGGAATCAATTCAAAATTTCTCTTTTGACCTGCTTCAAAAGCCAGGTAAAACTTTTACTATGCCTGAGGGGATTCCAAGGAGGCCACCTGCAGATGATGATTCTGATTCTTAAGAGTTCAATGAAGATGTTCCAGTGGTTAGGGCCAGCACAAAAGGTGCTTAATATTTTCTACCCTCACCCATGAGGTTAAAATGGCTGGATCTGATCTTGATTCTGGAGATCAAGATATTTTTGTTGAAGAAGAAGGGGCTGTTATTAGGGATGACTCAAATTTAAAGAATGATGTTTTTGTTGGTACACTGGATTCTCAAACAATTCAGTGGAAGGAGAATGAAGTGCCACAATTTAAAGACTTGTCTCCTGGATGGGCTGAGAAATTGGCTCATGTGTATAGTGGCAATATTTATTAAAGGGTTGTTCCCTTAGATTTAATTTTGTTGGATTTTGAAGATAAGACCTGTGATCAGTCTGGGTTTTAATTTTTTATGGTGGAATATCTGTTGACTTTGGAGAGGAGGGATATTTGTGATGATTATACTTGGTTAGAAATCAAGAAGAAGAGTCCTTGATTTTTTTGTCAGGTAGAAGGTTGTTTAGGAGGAGGAATCTGAATCCTCAAGTTGTGGTAACACAGAAGATGAATCAAGAAGCTGTGTTGAAGTCTTTTCATGAAGACCTTAGTAATAGAGGCTTTGGGGAGACTTTTAGAAGAGTAGCAGAAAGATTTTGATGGCCTGGTATGAAGTTGACTGTGCAGGGTTGGGTTCCATCTTGTAAAGAATTTCAAAGAAGAAGTCACTTGAAACCAAAAAAGGTTTGCCATGCTACTGGAGAATCAACTGAGATGGGAAGAGTCAGTTTGGATGCTGTCCATATTAAAGAGGGCAGGTATAAATATTTGATTATTTCCAGGAATGATTTGTATTTTTGGGTTGAGGCAGTCCCTCTGGTTAATTTGACTTCTAAGATTGTAGCAGAGCTTTTGAAGATAGAATGGGTTTATAGGTATGGATTGATGAATTTGGTTACTGTTGATGGTGGGCTAGAGTTTGGTGCAGAATTCAAGGAAGCTATTGATAGCATTGGTTCAAAGGGTAGAGTGGCTACAACTTATTATCCTATATCAGAAGTCATGGTTAAAAGAGGCCATAAATTTATCAAGAATTCTTGGGTGAAAATGTGTGGATATATGACTGAAAAGTGGAGGCATTATATACCCTTGGTGTTGTTTGCTGATATAGTCGCTGTGAAAAGAAAAACTGGCTATCCTCCTTATGATATAATGTTTGGGAAGAAGCCGGAATTACCAGTGGACTTGAAAGCTGTCTCTTATCATGGAATTGATTGGTATGTGGTGCACACAACAGAAGATTTGCTCAGTTCTAGGATGCGAAATTCAGAATGTACAGAGGAATGTCAAAAGAAGGCATAATCTAGAATGAATAAGTCAGATACTGGGACAATACGCTTGCTCATAGACTCATGAGTGCCTTAAATCCTGGTTTTTAGGTGTTGGTTTATAATAGAAGTTTTGAGAGTCAGTGGGGAATTTTTTTCTGAAAGATGGAATGGAATTTACAGAAACAGATCTCAGGTATCTTGAGACTCTTATATTTTGGAAGAGCTGGATGGTGCAGTCTTAAGGAAAAGATTGGCTTCATATCAGGTGAAGAGGTTTTAACCTTGAGGCACAAGATTTGAAGAAAACTGACTCTGCAATGAGGATAGACTAAGGACCATTCGATTAATTTTGGATTTTGGGTTGCTGAAGAGCAGCTTTTATGTTGGATAATTTTTGTTAGAGGTACCCATGGGTGAGCTCTAGACTTTATCTTCGAAAATGTGGGGGTAAATGATTGGCTGGCTACTCTATCAACAGTTAACCCAGATTGTCTGTTTACAACCCCTTCTCTTAATTTGGTTGAACCCTAGTATTGGTTTCTTTTCACAGGTTTTTTAGTCCTATATGACTTTAAACTAGATTTATCTTTGGTCTTCAAGTGCTGGACTCTTCATTATTATTGGTTTTTAATTATTGTGTTGGATGTTTGTTTTTTTAGAATGTACCCAGGGGGGATTCTAGATTTTATTTTGGCAAGTGTGGGGGTTACTGATGATCTTGCTGCTCTGTAGAACAGTTACCCAAGAATTTCTAATTCAAGTCTTTTGTTTGTTCAATTTGAATTCTAGTTCTGTTTTTTTTCATTCAGTTTTATAGTCCTCTATGACTTTAAACTGGCATGGACTAGGTCCTTAATCTTTGGTTTCTTTTGAATGGCAGCGTATCACTGGTGGTCTCCCATCATTTTTACTTATTGGAGGGAGCCCACCAAGTGATCCTTTCTTTGGGACTGGACTTGACCTTGGATTTCTTTTATTTTTTTAATGTAATTTGTTTATGGATGTGGTTTTATATTATTTTCTTTTTTTTCTCTTTTTTTTTAATTTATTTTATAGGAGTCTATTAGATAAAAAGGCAGAAAATCATAAAAATCAAAAAATATATGCTTTTACCACATCAGGGTTACCTGGATGTAGGAAAGCATTGGTGGGGAAAGGCACATCAATTTTCCAAGAAATTCTATTTTTCTTTTTCAATATTTTTATCAGTTTCTTTTATTTCTCTTATTTATTTATTTATTTTTAATTTTCAGTATTATTTTTGTTTTATTTCAGTTCATAATTATTCAAATCTTTAAAATTTCTTAAATTTGTATCCACATCAGGGTGCACTTGAATTTGGGTAAGGTATCAAGCGACCAGCTCATAAATTGGCTGGGGATACCATTTGTAATTATTATTTATTTTATTTCATTACTTTTCATTTTATTTTGCTCAGCTCCCATATTTTTTTGGGCATTATGGTTTTAATTATTTTAAAGTTTTTTTTAGTTCTTTAGTATGTTAGTAGCTGTAGGTAATATCTAAAAAATAAAAAATAAATAAATAATTTTTTTTATTTGTTTATTTGTTTATTTTTTTATTTTATTTTATTTTTCAGTTTTTCAATAATTTAATTTTGGGAAGAAGAAGATACTGGAGGTTTGATTAGGATTTCGTTGATGTTTTTATTTTTTGTTGGAATTGTGGGATGCACTGTGTTATTTAAAATGTAGTCTGCTGCGGAGATGGCAGGGGTTGAAGTGATCTTGAACTGGTTTTGAAGGAAGCTCAAGAGAGGAAGCAGAAGAGTCTGGGAAGGAACTCTTTAGAAAGACTCTTACAGTTGCCTTGCTCTAAGCAGAATCCAAGGGAGTTGGATAAACCATAGAAACCACTGTCCCTTTAAGTAAAATAAGAGTTCTCAAGTAACTAAGGTATAACCTCTACTGGATAAGAGATGACCAATTAAGAATTTTTATTAACAGTGTTGAGATGTAGAATCTGTGTTCTTTAATGAGGTTGAAAAACACAACAGTGAATCTGTATTTAGAAAAAGTTATATAAATTATTGAATAATAAGTTTTTATGAAGCTTATATTTTTATAATATTTAGCTTTTAAAATATGATCCCTGTTCATGAAACCTTAAAAATTTTACCCTATAAGTTAATATTAATGTTGATGAGTGAAATTAATAAATTCTTATTTAAAAGTGTTATATTTATAAGGGTATTACAGTTTTATAATTTTTTATGTAAAATAATTAATGAATTTTATAAAATATCTGCTGTTGTGGTTGGTTGTTATATGAGGATTTTTATTCACTGATGATGTTTAATTTGAGTCGACAGGCTTTATATGCATAGTATGTCATGTGCCCTACTTTTCCTAACCAAAAAGTTCTGTAGCTTGTCCAGAGTTCTGTGGAGTTTGTACAGAGCTTTTACAGACTTCCGGACTCAATTAGAACCTTTGAAATATTAATAAAAAATCTAGAAAAATTAAATATGAAAGAACTACTTCTTCTATATATTCTGTTCAAAATTTTTTAGCCTGAGCAGCCCTATTCACATAGTAAACAAAATCAAAGCTAAGAAAATTATGAAATATCAAAAATAATCAAAAATACTTCATAAAATTATTAAAAAAAGTAGAGAAATAGTAAAAATTCCAGAAAAATTCACAAAGGTTCTTGAGACCTCTGACTTTAATTTTCATACACCTTTAAACCTATACTTGCATTTTTGCCCAGTAATTATTTTTTAAATCTTGACCCATAAAATTAACCCTTTTTAACCACTTTTAATACTTAATTTATTTAATATAGCCATTTTTAATAACCTTAAGTGCCATACTACACTTCTGACTGCCACAACATTGGAAGGTGTGCATAATGATTCTGGACATCTTCCAGTGGTCATCCAGAAGTTGCTTTCTCAGTATCTTTTCAAATTCATTCAAGTGTCCATGAAGAGCAAAAGCCTTTAGAATGTTTGAAAACATGATGCTTAGTTTTTTTTCATGCTAATTTAAGTTCTGGTCTTTTCTAGTGAAGTTCTGGAAGGTCTTCTGGCATGTTGAGATGTGTGGGAAGTCTGTGACCTTAAATTTTTGGACTGCATTTCTCCGGGAGTACTAGAAGGTGGTTGGTTAGAAGTTTTGTTAAAGGAAGTAAGAATTTTGTTTATTTCTGGTGATATTAGGAAGTTTTCTGCCTAATTTTTGCTTCTGAGCAAGACGGGCAGGCTGCCTGGAGCAGTCTAAGAGTCTAGGAGCTGATTTTGAGGAATTTGAAGTTGTATTGACAGAGAGGAAAGCCAATTTTTTTGAGGATAAAGCTGGTATTTTAGAACAGGCTCTGGGGACTGATCTTCTAGAGTTTTTGGAAGGAGAAGAAGAGAGAGAAGAAGAGGCTGGTCCTAAATCTGGAGATCTGGCAGGAGATCTAGAAATATATTTACAAGAAGTTGAAGGTGAAGGAATGGGATAATTGGGATCTCTTTCACATCTTTTTTTCTTAGAGTTGGAGGAGCCACAAGACCTGTTGTATAATTTTTCCTCAGGGGTTGGTAAGGTGAAATGCAGGGTCTAAACATATGAATACATATCTTGCAGTCATAGTCCTTGGGAGCAGTGAAACAAGGAATATTTGAAGGTTCAAAATCAGGGGATCTAAGAATTACCATGTTCTGTGGTGAGAGAGGAATGAAAAGAAAGAGATGAAGAGAAAATTATATTTCAGTGATGGTAGAAAATGAAGTGGATGTTTAAGTCAACAAGTAGAATGTGGGGGGTATTCATGAAAGCGGTGAAAAATTCTTATGCAAGAATATTATTCAGTCCATCAAGACTTTAGACTAAAAAATGGTTATATAGTCCATCAAGACTTTAAGCTGAAAAATTGTTATATAATCTATAAAGACTTTAAAACTGATAATGAAATAGTTCCCCAAGACTTTAAACTGAGGAATGTGAGTCCCCCAAGACAATAAAATAAGGATTGGTTATGGGTGAATCCTTCAGTACTATAAACTGATAATGTGTTGGTGCTAATTGGGAAAAGGGCATCCAAAGATGGAGTCTCTGAAATTTAGTTCAGGGAAGTGTGGGGGTAACTGATTAGCTGGCTGCTCTGTAGAAAAGTTACCCCAGAATTTTAGCTTATTTCTTTGAGTCTTTAATGGTTTGATCTCTGGTTCTGTCTTGTGATTTAGGTTTTGAGTCCCCCAAGACTGTAAAATGAGGGCTGTTAGTCCCCCATGACTTTAAAATGTGGTATTTTTTATGTTGGCTACATTCAGGAAGTCTGTAAAGTGGTCAAATCTTTTATTTCTAAGTCAAGAATTTCAGTCGAGAATCAAATTACAGAAGAGAATCAAGATATGAAACAAAGTGTTCAGCATTAGCCTTGAACTGATGTATTAGGTATCTTCTTTTCTAAATGTCCTGTGGATCTTTGGCAGTAGTTTATTGGAAGTAGTTTAGAATAACATGTTTTTGTTGAGATGAATGATGTTAGAATTTGTCGTTAATGGTGGGAATTTGATTGGGGGTTGGTTCATCAATGGTTCCCACATTGTCATCATCACTATCTGGATGTTAATGAACTAGAAATTCATTAGTCTAAAATTCAGTATAAATAAATATGGGTTTACTATCAGAAGTACCGGGTTAAGTGGAACTTGTGATAGTAGTGGTGTTGGAACTCTTTTTGGAAGGGTGAAGTTTGTTAATTAATCTAGGTATAAAAATGGAAGGCCTAGATCTTTTGGTATTGTTGGAAGATGGGACCAGGCTTATGTGTAGATGAGGATGATGAAGAGGATGAAGGACCAGGTCTGGAGCTGGATTTTTTTCTGGAATAGCAAGCATCAAAAGAGCTCCTGTATGGATAAACTAGTGGTGTTATGGTACAGATAAGGTTGTGGTCAATGCAGTATTTGCAGGGACCCATTACAGAGATTGATTTTGAAAAATTTTGGAACATGGTTGATGTTGGAGCACAAAGAATGTGGAAATTTTTAATTGGAGGTAGGATGTGGTAATCCAAAATTGGCTGGGGCCTTTGCTGTGTATTATGGTACTGTTTGGTGATGTCTTACACGGCATTGATTTTTATTATGATTTTTTTCTGTATTCACAAGCTGAATATTAGAGCTATGGTAATAAAACCAATGTCATTGTATAGCCCCGGTTTTTTATTATATTTCATGTTTTGATGATTTTTTAGCATATTTTCAGGTATAATGTGTTTTCTGATGATTTTTAGGGTTTTTAGTTGTTTTTCAGTGGTTTAATGGCTTCAGGGGGCCAGGCTGCCTCTACTGTAGCATAATGGAGAGCTCTTCTAGAGAGTTTTTATGTAATTTTTCTGGAAGAAAAGTCAAATTAGTTGCTGTAGCATAGATTAATAGATGGGGGTGTGTATGTAAATACTGAATAAGACAGTTTGGGGCAACTTTTATTATCATTTAACCATCTGGTAATTAGATCACTTTTTCTTACTCTGTTTACCTGTTTTTTGGATAAAATTGGGTGTGTTTATTGCAAGATGAGTTCTTCATTTAATTCTACTTTGGCAATTGGTTTCTCTGGTCTAGCTTTGCAACATGTATCAAGTATTATTGCTGTTTTATGTGCAACAAGTGCAGTGTTTTGGTTTTATGGTGTGGATCTTTTTTTATTTAAGATTTTGTTTGATCTTTATTCTATCTAGGCTACTATCTTATCTTTTTAAACAGTCAAGAAGTGTGTTAGAAGGGTTAAAGTCAGCCAGGCTGCTAGACTTACCCAGTAAAAAAATTAATTATTTACTGGGATGAAGCCACACCTTTTTTTTATTTCTGATATATTATTATTAATTATAAAATATTTACTTTAAAATTACCTGTAATAAATTAACTAGTTACAAAAAGTAAAATTAGTAAATTATTAAAATTAATATTAATTGTCCCTTATATTTTTATTTCTTAACACCATGCTCAATGACAGGTTAAGAGAAATAAAAATTTAAATTTAAAATAAAAATTTAATATTGAAATATAATTTAATATTAAACATAAAAATAAATCTATATATTAAATTCAAATTAATTATTTAAAAATGACACTTACATTAATTTTTAAATAAATCAATTTATTTCTGAAATATACAGTAAATAAATACTTTAAACACCTTCTTTCTAGAACAGTCTTATTATTTGAAATGTTCGTCTGGAAAATTATTTTTCTTCTCTCATCCTCCTGTACATAGGACTTTTACCTCAGTGTTTTATCTCTCTTTTGCCTATATAAGGCCTCCTTTCTCTGGTTGTTTTGAGCATCCTTTACATACTTATATTTTATTAAAATCATTATTAAAATCATATATTTATTACTACTTATTGTTTTTAGTATTTACTTGCACGTAATTCTAAATCATTAATTATAATAATATTTATAGATTTTTACCTCTTTAAATTGAGTAAAGCAAATAAAAGATAAATTACACATACTTTGACTTTGAAACCCCAAAATCCACCTATCACCATTGTTGGACCTCTGTTAAAATCTTCTGGACCATCAGGACCCTCCGACAGTTAAGGTAACAGTCTCCAATTTTCTGTAGAAAATTAATCTCACCTGGTATTTCTTAAAGGGACAGGGGATTTTTTCTCTGGTTTTTCTCAAAATTCTTTTGTCAAGGCCTATAGCTAGTGCTATAGGATTTTCTACAGGGTAAACTTTTGCTTGATCTTTAGGGAGATTTTCTTTATAATTGGCCAGATTAATATTTAAAATTGAAGATAATTTTTGGACTGCCTCATTACATTTAACAGTGGCTGAATCAACTTCTAAATCAGGGATATAATAAGAAGAAGGAGTATAATGAGATCCAGAAGAATATGTATAAGATTATCAGTAAAATGTCAAATATTTAAAGTTTAAAGAAGAAAGAAGAATTTAAAATACTTACTAGATTCAATGGTGGGAAGATCAAAATTTAAAGGTAGACTTGGTAGAAATATTTCTTCTAGAAGTTATTTTTAGGGCTTTTAAAGTTTGAGATAAGAATGAGGTTTGGGAAAGGTAAAAGAGTTGGAAGGTTAGGTATGGATAGGTGAAAATTTAATTGTTGGAGTATTCCTTTTCTTATGGCTTAAAAGTAGAGGCCTGGAAGATCTAGTTATCTTTAAAGATGTGAAAGGAGAATAATTATGGGGGCAGCTATATTTAGTTTGAGAAGAAATAGGCTAAGTTATAGGAGAAGGAGAGACAGTAGACGTAGAAGGAGAAACATCCAGAATAAGATTAGATGGAGGTGGATTAAGCATAGCTTTAGGAACAGTAGGAGTTCTCAGAATGGTAGAAGAGAGCCTAGATTGAAGAGAAGGAGCAGGAAAAGGAGAAGATTATGGAGGAGGGCCCAAGGGTTCAGAGTCAGAATTAATTTTCAAAAAGTCAGATGGTGTGAAAGTTGTTGGTTTTTTGGAGTTGGAATGTTTAGTAGATGGAGTAGAAGGATGAAAGTGGAAAGCAAAGCTGGTGTCTGGAAACTGGAATAAGAAATATTTGAGGCCAGAGAATTTTATTTTCTTCTCTTAAAAGGTGGAACATGCCTTTATATAGGTGTGTCTTTTCAGGTTTAAGGTGTAGGTGCACTCTTGTTGAATGGAGGAGCTTTAGTCACAGGCTTCATCTTTGGAAGGAGTGAAGTTGGAAGGATTCAACTTTAAAATTGGATAGTTAAAATGGTGAAGATAACCTGGATAAGAGGAATAGGATTGGAAAAAAGGATAGTTGAGAAATTTGGGCTCAGAAACAAGCAGTAGGCAGTTGGAATCAATGGAGTGTTTGGTCCACCATGACCATAAACTATAAACAAACAAAAACAAAGTCTTTTTGGTCAACTATAATTTTAAACTGGAAATTACTTTCTCATTAAGTCCACCAATACTATAAACTGGCAATAAAGTTAATGTCTGACTCCCCAAGGCTTTTAACTGGGAATATTAATAAATTCGGACAATTGATTCAATAATTTTAAATGTATCACTGGTTCATCAGAGCTCACACTGAAACTCACTCTTACAGAAAACTCAATTATTGATGGATATGGTGCAGCTAACTTTAGGAATTGAAGATGTCATAAAATGGATCTACTTTATTATGGTTAAAGAAAGGTAGAAATTTTAAAGGATTAATTGGTAGAGATTCTTATGGCGGATATGGTTACCATGCACTATGGAGAACGTAGGGGGTCTGGAAATAAAGTTTCTGAGAAAGTCTAGAAAAATATGAAAGATTCTGACAGTTTTTTAAAGTAGATTAAAGGGTTGGAAATTTGTTTGATAGTTGTGATGCTGAATCTTTTGAGGTTGGAAAGTTATTTGGATTATTAGTGGGTCTCTTTGGTTGACTATATTGGAGGAAGCTTGGAGGCCCTGATGGGAAGAATGGAATCAAAGCATTTGGCTCAGTGGGTGGGGAGCCCACTCTCTCATACTGTGACAATTAGAGATTGGTAGAGGGGATTCTGAAGGGATTCAAACCTTTCTCTCAGTAGTGGAGTCATCACCAGGAAAATAAAGTTTATTTAAGTTTATGTCAATTAAAGTCAGATAGAAAATAGGATCAACCAGATATCATTTTTAACAGCTGTAAAGAAGAAAATTTTTAAGAAGAGAAGAACAGTCAAAATAAATAATATCTTTAAAATATATTTACATCAGTATCAAAACTTTGAATTAAAAATCTTCTCTTTATAATGTCTTCATTATTACTGGCTGGAGTCTCCCGAAAATAAGTTAAAAATTTACACTTTATTTCATCACAAAAGTCTAAAAAGAGATATCTATGGAATTTAGGATAATGATTTATATAGTCAATCTGTACCCAGCCAACATCATCTGTATTGGTAATTTCAATATCTTTAAAGAAATTTTAGATTAGGAAGAGGATTATTTTAATGGATTTGGAATAAGTATAATGGATTAAAAAATTAAATGATGGACTAACTTTTTCAGCCAGGAAACAAAGTTTCAGCAAAACTGAAAGGAGAGACTGGCATAATAGCATTTGGATCTTGAGATGGATTTTGAAGTTCAGGATTTGGATTAGATTTTTAAGAGCAGAAAGCTGGTTTAGCCCTAAAATTTCTGAAGAAAGTGGGAATTTTTGACAGTCTCTTCTTAGGTATGGTAGGATCAGGTAAAGCTTCTGGGCCTGTTTAAAATTTTTTTTCTGGAAGGAATTATTGGACAAATAAATTTGAATTTTTAAGACTGCAAAGATCACAGGCAGTTCTTCCAAGAAGGCCAGGATTAGAAATTAGACAAGGAACTTAGTATCAGGTGCATAATTTGCATGGTAAATCTAAATTCTTTGAATATAATTTAAGTGGATGATGATGAAGATAAAGCTAAGTATGTTAATTTGAGGTGATGGTGGAAGAGGATGAAGAGGAGATGAATATATGATTGATCGAATATGCAAATTTAAGAATGGTGGCATTCTTCTTTGGAAGGAGGATGTGGAAGTATAAAGTTTAGTATGTCACTCAGAATTATTTTTAGATGGATTAAGAATGGATATTTTAAGTATTGGAAAGGTCAATCAAGTTTTATATAATTTTTATTTTAAAAGAATGGTTGGTTTTATTTTGAAAATGGGTTAATTCTAAGATTATTTAGTGGTAAAGAAGTTTAAGTATAGGTTTAAAAGTGAATGGAAGTAGAATTCAGGAGTCTCAAAAACCTTTAGAAACTTCCTGGGATTTTTTACAATTTTTTTATATTTTAAAAAATTTTATAAGTTTTTTGATTATTTTTGATTTTTTACAGTTTACTTAACTTTGAAGATTTTTAATTGTTTGAATAAGGCTGTGTGGACTACTAAAATTAGATTGAAATATATAAAAGAAGTAGCTCTATCATCTGTAACATTTGTAGATTTTTTATTGAATTTTTAAGGTTCTAATTGAGTCTGGAAGTCTATAAAAGCTCTGTAAAAACTCCAGGATACTCCAGATGAGCTCTGGGATTCCCCAGAGGGGAATTAGGGAACATGAATTAACTATGCATATAAAGCCTGTAGACTCAAAATTAGTAGAAGCTATCTATCTAGAATCTATCTATCATTATTTATTAAGAACACATATTAAACAACAACCAAAATCACATTTTATAACATTTCATAAATTGTAATACCCTTATAAAATAACACTTCTATATAACACTTCATAAATATTACACAAAAACTCATAAATATACACTTATAGGGTATCATTAAAAGGTCTCAACTTCAGTGACTCAAATATGACAAATTTTACTAAAAATGTAAAATTCATAAAAATATTTATAGTCAATCATTTAAATAACTTTTCTTAGTACAGCTTTACTGTTTTATTTCCTTCACCAAACATAAGAACACTGATTCTACATCTTGAAACCTTTATTTTCAATTTTTCAACTGTTCTTATAATATCAAGTTGATGTTTAATCTTATTTAATTGTGAACTCTTATTTTACTTAAAGGGACAGAGTTTTTATCTGTTTATCCAACTCCCTTGGATTCTGCTAACAGCAAGTCAACTGCAAGAGTCTTTATACAGCACTTACTGAGAATAGATTTATCCAGAAGAAATATTACTTATATTAAAATATATTACCTCTTTCTTTAAAATTCTCTTATAGAAATTCTTTCTGCTCTCTCTTCTTTGAAAAATACCAACCTTACAATATGTGCTATCTCTGTATTTATAAATTAGAGTGGCAGGAACTTTTTTTTAAATTAGTTTTAGAAAGTAGAACCAACATATCTCAGATTGTGTTTATTGCATAGTATTATAGAGTTCTCTATCTAAAGAAGTAAGCTAATCATCTCATTATTCTAGGTAAAGCTCTTTCAATTAACTAATAGCACTTAAAGTCTCATTTAAAGTCATACTATTAGTTCCTCAAACCATGCTAACCTTACATACCCTATGTTTCATAAGATCCTTAATTATATAGTAAATAATGTTCTGCCTTCTGTACTTACTATAAAAGGTGCATGTGTTTAGAGAGTATTCATCCTTTGTAGGTCCTTAAGCATTAATTGAGAGCTCCTTTTTTGTTTTTAGAGTCTTACCTTTACTTTCTTGTCCTTGAGCACTAAATATACACTTTTTTGTCAATTCTATTTATTTCTAGCACTGTGTTTAACTATTCTTTGCAAGTCTCTAAAAAATTTGCAACAGATAACTGTGGAATATCCTTATGTGCTTTCACACCTATTGTAGGGTGAAACATGTACCATCCCATGAAGCTGCTTCCTAAATCTATATTATTCTCTTAGCGCTAGTTGTGATTATCACAAATACATACAGTTCTCTTTTTGTATAGTCTTGTATGTATTTACCTCTAGTTTCTACTTACTGTGGCACATATATCCATATCACACTAAAAACTGAGCCCATAGAGTCTACTTTTCCTGCACTTTTGAAAATTCCTTTGTTGTTCTTTCTGAAAAATAAGACAAATGCTGAGCTACTGCAAGATGTGTACCAAGAAAGTTTTAAATTTGGCTTAGTGGTTTCTGAGATCTTTACCTTTGAAGTAGAGCCTTTTTTCCCCAATTTCCCTTATATTTTTTCAATAATGCTTTCTTCATGAATTTTCCCATCCAGATTTCCCTTTTTGACAAGTAAAACTTTATCTCATTGTGTTTTTATAAAAAAATACATATGGATACAAATGATGCAAATTATCTTACTTTTTGATTATTCTCATATATAGATCCTATTACTTGACAAGTTATTTTTTCACCTGATAAAATAGAGTTCAAGGCTTATATTTCCATAATCATAAGTATATTATCAATTTTGGTTTGGGAAATGGAGTCATAAATTAGTTTGGAACTCTTCTAAATATTACCACCAAATAACAAAAGCACCTCCAGGCTTGCAATCTTGTCAAGACTTCAAAAATTTTGGCTGCTTATTTCAAATAAGTCAAAATTTAATTCAACACATTAACAAGATAAAAAGAAGTTCAAGGTAATAAGTTAAAAAAAACTTTAGGTAGATTAAAAAAGTATGGGGATTAATAGAGTCACCAACTATTTATTCTTCTTTTGTAAATGTTTAATAAATTCTGATATTTAAATTTACTAAACAAAATTAATGAGCCAATGACCTTATTTTTTATCAGTGGTAATCATGACAACATTAATTTTTTCGTGGGTTTCTTCTAGTCTATACCTGTGAAACATTCCAAACTTCTGTTTATAGACTTGATCTGCATTTTGGCTTAAGTAATTATCATTACTTTAAAACTAGTAAAATTGTCATATATTAGTAATTTATTTATTAATTTTTGTGCCTTTTAGACCCTGTTTAAATAAAATTCAGGGAATATTACTTCCAAATTTTCAAATAGGACATGTGAAATTTATAATTATTATAATTGACTTAAAACCAATTAGAAATGAAAATTTATTGACGTGAGTTAAAACTTTGCAAAATTTGATATGAAAAAACAAGGAAGTAAAAAATAGTGCGTCAAATTCGCCTTTGCAACCATTTAAAAATGAATTTGTTGCATTTCAAGAGAATTTATTAAAAATATGATAGCCAGAGTAATACAATATGGAAAATTAAGAAATACTTTCATGTAAAAAGAGTCATGAAAAATTGAAATGGGAAAGAAAACCAAAAAACTAGTCATCAAAAAATTTCATTAAGAATTCAACTTTTATAACAGATTTATTAGATTTAGTTCATTCTATCATGAAAAATTTCTTTTTAAACTATCCTTAAGTTGATACTTGAGTTTCATTTGATCCAATAGGAAATTGTTATCAAGAGATTAATCCTCTTTGTTTGATTTTTAATACTCAGAGTTAGCTCAAATTTATTCTCCTCCAAGTCTTGTTCCCTATCATCCCTACATGAAGAGAGCTCATATTTTATCTCCTTTGAGTCTTGTGCCCTATAATCACTCAATAAGGGGAGGTCATATTGTTGATTTTAAAAGTGAAGAGTCTCTTGTGCAGCTATAAATTTACCTACAGTGTTAAAAAATATTAACAAAAAATAAGAATAAAAGTAGACTAGATTATTAAGAAGTATCCTATCACTTGCCACCTTCAAACTACTCAAAAAAAACTTTGATAGAAGATATAGGAGTTTGATAATTACTATCTCTCTTTTTATTTTTCTTTCACTTCTGAAATTTAGGGTAGATGAAGATTTTTTCTTTTTTTTTTTGGAGGAGTTTGGTATATTTTTATTATCATCATCATTTTTTCTTGCTTTAGGGGTGCTTTATCATGGATCCTGGTCTTGTTCATCATCTTTTTCAGAAGTAAGAAAAATAGATGTAAATAAAAAAGAATTAAATCAAATAGATACAAGAAAAAAAACTCACTTGAGTTAGATTGGATTGGTGTATATTGCCATAAGGATCTATAAAAAGGTGCCTTTATTGGTTGAATTAAAAAGGGGGGATGCTTGAGTGGAGGAAGAGTATTTAAAAATATTTTTCTCAATATCATTTCTGGAAATAGAATTTTCTCTATCCAACATATGTACAGGATTAAAATCAGCTTGCTCTCAAAACATAGAATCCATCTCTTTATATTAAGGAGATAAGGAATCAAGTTTATCATCTATATATTTAATTCCCTTACTAATATAGAAATCAGTAATACCAAAACCAGTGTGAGATGAATTAATTTTAGCCTTCTTGTATTGGTCTAGATAGTGCTTGAAGTTTTCAGGAATATGCTTTGGTAATATATCAATCCTTGCCTTTTTCTTATTTCTTACTTGATTGGCCATTAGAAGATAACCATTGAGTTTATATGTGGTTGACAGGACTACTTTAGTTGCATTATCAGTAGTAAAAAAATCAATATTACTTTTAGTTTTTAGAAAGTTGATAAGTATGAGGCAATCATATTTTTTTAGTTGAATGGTCTTTGATTTTTTAGCTGATTAGGGAACAGACTAGGTATTTTTATTTGAAGAACAAGTGGGGGAAGGATTCCTTCGAGAAGATATATAATAAAAAGGCACATTAAGATATTTGACAATAAAAATGAGCAGAGATGAGAAGATTAGTTGGGGAGTTATCTTAATGGATAGAAAGAATAGACAGGTTGGAAGTGCACAGAAAGGTAGGGAGACCAGAATATTAAAAAAGTTGTCCAAGATGTGGTTGTAAAAAATCAAGCAAAAAAAATGTCTGATAAGAGATGAAATTTGACATGTAAAGTGTCTAATAACTCAATTGTTTTCAAAATTAATTGTGGAAGAGAATTGGTGTATAAATATTTTTATCAACAATTAATTTAATTGTGAATCAGCTAACCTTGATACCCACTTATATATCATTTAGCCTCACATGTTAATAAAGCTACTTTAAATAAATTGGGAAATTTATTCTCTTAAGTGTATGTCTCCATTAAAACTTATAAAAAAGACTTATCACTGCTACCATTTACATGAGATATAAAATTCCTACCTTTCCAACTAAAGAAGAAAAACTTGAAAAATCTCAGGCAACAAAAGTAGAGGTTTCTCCAGTATTTTTTAGTTTTTCTGATGGTACAGGTATTACATTTAGTCAGGAACCTGTTCAAGGTGGAAAAAACTTATTTGACTAAAAAAGAAAAAGTATATTTATTTATTTGATGCATTCTTTTTGAGCCAATATATTCTGGTATTTCTTCTTTATAAATATTAAATTTCTGTTCAGATTTTCTGCGAGATTTAAAATAAATTATATAATTCTCTTTGGGAAATCCTGGATAATTTTAAAATTCCTATGCCTTTAAATGAATTGGATTTCAAAAAAACCTGAATAATTATTTGATTAAGATAAGTATCTGTTGGAAAATTCTTCTTATGTGAATGTAAATTATGTACTTCCAGATTTTTGGGGACCATCTTCAAAAGATAGAAAAATATTTTAGCTAAAAAATCATTTGAAAAAGTCAAGAGTCATTATCAAATATTCTATTGGAATATTGAAGCGCTATTTTTCAAGTTTAAAGGAAATAAGAACCCTTCTTAAAAAAGGTGAAATGAAATCAGTGGTCCACAGGATTCTTTGATGTGCTATATCTTATTAAATTATAGCCAACCTAAAGAATATATTTATAGAGCTTTATGAAGATGAGGAGCTCATCCCACCTCCTTCAATATCCAACACTTAAGTTTTTAAAACTTTCAGCATAAGGGTTATTTTTTTTCTTATCAAAATTCAAATTTTTGCTAAATATTTTTAATTAAATCTTTAATTATTTATAAAAATACATGTGATACATTATTATTTTTATCTACTATTAATATTAGTGCGATTGTTTTGGAATTTCTTCTTAGATATCTTCAAGATATTCTCATACTTTTACCCTAATATCTTTTTTAATATCATTAAAATGTTCTATATACTTTTTACTCACTAATTCATTAATTTATAATAATTTATTTTCTAATCCTGATACTATACCTTCAACTTTTTCATCAATTACTTTAAAAAACTCTCATTTTTTTCTGATTTAATGTATTCTTTTTTCTGCTCCCAAACACTATCCTCAACCTGTGATTTGTCCTTTTCTTATTCTCTGAAGTATCCTGTAATAGAAACCTATGAGAATTTTTATTTATTTCTAGATATTTATTTAGGAATTAAGATTAGTCTCCATATAGAATTTCTACAATATTATCTCAAACTTACATCTACTTCCTGAAATGGAAGTTAGTTCAGCTTGTGATAACTTTCTAGCTGATAAACCAGGCTATGTGATCTTTATAATTCATATATTTTAAAATAAATTCCTCAAACTCACAAGTTTCTCCATTTAAAATTCTTTTTTCAGTTATTTTATCAGCATCAATATCAATAATGTGAGTATTTTTTGATTCAGTTATCATTTATGGTCTGAAATATTTTATTTCAATACATGATTTTTGTTTGTGCCTGTATAAAAACCATAAAAAATTAAATTTTATTTCTCATATCTTATCTTCTATTTTTCTTCATGAGCCTAATACATTAATTATGTATTCAGTTTTGAGGATTCCATAATGACATCATGGTCATAAAATCTTTTATGGTGTCATCAACAGCTTTAAGACCAATTACTACTTCATTTACTCGATGTGTTCTTAATAAAATAGTACTAAGCATCTTCACAAGGAGGGAAATGTATACAGAACTTATTGAGATGATTGTACTGTGAAGTTTAGTTCTTCCAAGTATATAAGACATGGTACTAATCATTTTAAAAAATAATTTTGTACTTTGTAAAGCTTTGAAATTTGAACTATACCATTTATGAAAAGAATTGAAGTTTTTATTTCGAAGAGAAAAACTACCAATATTTTTGTTCCCTAGAAATATTTAAATGCACAAGAGTGTTTCATGACTTGGTCAAAATTTTCCTTAAAATAATTTATTTAAGCACTATGAAAATCTGTTGCATTGTTAAATTCATGTTTTTAATCTAAAATTCATGAGTTTAAGTGCATAAATTTATATTTTTCTTTTTTTTAATTTAAATTCTTATCAATTTTTTATATCTAATATATCATAAATTTCTTTTTTTATAAATTTTCTTAACTCTCAAGTCAAAAAAATGGCAACACCCTCCACCCCTGCATTTTATCATAGTAGGGGGTCCATATTTCAAAATTTTAATATCAAATTATAAACTAACATGAAAAAAAGTCTTTGTGTGCAAGGCACAAAATAAAAGAAAGTAGAATTCAAGAAAATAAATTTGAATCACATAAATAAATTCAAGAAAACATAAAATAACTTAATATAGAAAGGGTAACACATAAACATGGCCCAAAAATCTATTACTTTATGTAAGTGAAGTGGTTGAGTACCTTGTAAATTTTAAAATTAGAAATTAAGGTAGAAAAAAGACTACCTGTCTTACACCCCATATTTTAAATTTCTTCCTTAAGCTTTTAGAAGTATTAGAGCCTCATTCTCTTAGCTTAATTACACAATTTATTAAGTCTTGGTTGATTCAAAAATAAAAGGAAAAATGACTAAATTAGGAGGTATAAAAGTTAGAAATTTGTAATTTTTTAGAAATTATTTCAAAACACAAAAATAAAGCCACAAAATTAACATTAATTCTCAGTAAAAAGGTACTTTTGGGGTACAATATTCCAAATATTAAAAAATATTCATGGTTGATTTGGTGAAAAAAAGAAGTATATTGAAATGGGAAATTTCTTACTTTGATACCTTCTTTCATTGCATGATTCCACAAAAAAGGTTACTCTCTTTGTTTGATTATTTTCACTAAAATTATTCTAGAAATTTTCAGTAACTGACTTCTCTAAAACAAGGTCAGTAATACATTAATGATCAGGATATTATAAATTGTGTCTTTTGGTTAGAGTTGAAAATGGGATTGGGAAACAAGTAAAATGGTTATTATAGAATAAAACAAAAACAGTATGGGAATTGAGTTGTTCTTTTACATACATGTCTTGTTACAAAATAAAACATAAGTGTTAATAATATTAGAAGAAAAGATATTGCTTTCATCTAAAGTGGTCTATTTTGTAAGTGACCAACTAGGCAGTCAAATTTTCTTTTCAAGGTCATTGTTATATTGTAAAAGCTCAAATAAATAACTTCCTCAAAATAATTTCCAAAAGAAATTGAAAAATACTTACAAATTTAACCTTTTTAAATCTTCATTCATTTATTAAAAAATAAGTGCCTCAAGAAAAATATATATACCTAGAGAAAAAATTAAAATAATAAGAAGAAGAAATAAATGTGATCATAATTAAATAAGAATACCAAATGAAATACCTTTTTTATATCCTGCTCCCAGAAAAATATCAGTCATATTCCATTCATGCTTGCTCTTATTCTTTAAATGTTGTGCAACCAAAGACAATGGATATAAAATAGAGATAAAATCTGACAAGTAATTAAAAGTTTAATTTTGAAATAAATTTAAGGAATAAACCTTTAAGATAGATTGAGGCTTAAAACCATTTCTTAAAACTGCTACAGCTTGATCAACATCACCTTTCACTAATAATTTGAAATTTTCAGGTACACCTTGAGGGTATTTTTTTCTTCTAAAAATACTAGTTTTGAGGAAAGTGATACAATTTAAGTGACCAAAGAAAGATTAAAACCTATTTTTACTTTCCCACAAGTTTTTCTTCAAATTTTTTGATAATTTATGATGAGATTGAAGATAGAGAAGCTAATTATGAAGAAATGTATCCATTTCTGTTAATTTGAGTAAGCATGATCCTATATTGTACAGCATTAAAATAATTAAATGATAAATTAAATAGGGAGTTTTAGTTCTGGTAAATTTACACTTAAATTAAGTGTGTATTTCAAACCAAATAAAATTCAGTACCTAAGTTTAGAAAATAAGTCACTTATTTCAAAAATGGTTTTCAGTTATGACCTCAAATCAGCACTTTTTCCAATTATTTTTTTCAAAACCACATTTTTTCCACCACATCCATTCATTTCTCACCTCATATATTATATTTGTAAAGCAAAAACCTCCCCTTTCTACATATGGTCACATTTTTGAATTTTTCTTATTCAAAATTTCCAACTCAATTTTTTTTCCTTTCTCATCAAACTAAGTTCATTACTTCCAGCTTAGGTTTCCATTCTTCCCTGCATCTTGTGGTTGCTGAGATATTTGACTTAAAATTTGAGTCTTCTTTTTTGCACTATTTTACTTTTATTCATTCTAATCTACTTGATGCACATTCATACAAGATTTGTTATTCATTTCATTTGCTTCATATTCACTTCCCCATAAATCCTGACTTCTTTCTTTTGCAATCTATTTTTTCCTACATTTCCATCAAGGTAAGTTTCTTCTCCTTTTTATTTCTCATGAATATTTTATATATCTTTATTTATATGAATAATTTATACTTAAGTATATTTAGGACCCTCATCTGAATAATGGTGGGCTTATTAAATCCTTTTTGTTATTTTTACTATCATTTTGAAGATTTTTATTTAAATTGGAAATTTTTTAATTAGGGTTTTAATTACTCAAATATAATGTCCTTTTTATTTAAGATCTTCCAAAATCCTGCCTATAATTTTCATAAAAAAAATTTATATTTGTATTAGTTTTAGCTGAGATATTGAACTTAAAGGTTGAGCACTTTTTCACAATTTTAATTAATAAGGGTTAAACATCTTAAATCAGCAATTAGAAAATCTCATTTTTTCAATAAAAAATACTATTTAAATTTTCTATTACATTGATTTTTACTGTTAAATATCCTTCTTTTGATGACCTAATATATATGGAATCCCTATTTTTTGTGACTAGAAATGAATTTAATATGTTTCCACATTTTCAATGCTTGAAACCCCCTATTTTATTCACTTTCATATTACACACTAATATAATACAGCTTCTAAAATGCTTATTCTATGATAATTTGCATATTTATAGCAGTAATTTCAAATTAATATTATAATTTTACTAACTTCATTTGTTTTCCCCTCTCCATGACTTCAAATTGCATAATTTTACCTATTTCATACTTTTTCACTGTTTTGTTCTCCCTGTGTCAATCTCCATTTTTAAATATTTCCTTCTTTTTAATATCCCTCTATACCTCAATCCTCATTTTATTAAATATAGTTGGTTTGGTTGCATTTTTCTCAATTTCACATCAGGTACATCTATCCTACTACTCTATTTTTGGGATTCTACTGATGTATTTTAGAATTTATTTATCCTAATTTATTTTATTTTGGTGCCCGGTCACCTGGAACTCATTTTGTCAACTTGTATGGTACATTAGGTGAAATTTTTAGAATAAATGATAAGATAATAATTGATGAGTAGACAAAACTAGGGCAGTAAATATGATTGTATTGTATAGTAATTTAAATTAAAAAAATTCTTTCAAATTGAACATTAGACTACTTTGAATGAGTTATAAAATATTTATTAATTTATTCAAAAACCTTTCAATAATTTATGATTGAAAGTAATATAGTTTTAAGTGACTCAATAAAAATAGAATAATAAAAATGATTTGATTTATTTTTAATAATTAATGTAAGAGTAAAAAAAAGATTCTTTAAAACAATAAAATAAACAGCTGTTATATATTAGAAATAAGTACAATGTAAATTTTGTGGAACTCAACAATATCATTGATAATTATAAATTTAAAATAAATTTTAATTAAAATAAAAATTAATTTGAATTAAATGGTGAAAATAAATAAAACTTTTAAATTTTAAATTGATATTTTAATGAAATTATTTAAATTCAAGTTTATATTAAATATTTTATTAAAAATTTATATCCTTTAAAGTTCCAAGGAGATACTAAAGGCCCTCTCTTGATCTTACTGCCCCCCTCTAGTCAACTTCAAGCATGGTCTGAGTCCCAGTAATTTCAATGGACTTATATTCACAACTTTGCCATAATTGTACCCCCCTTTAGCTCCATCAAGATAATAAAGAAATAATAATATTTCATTTTAAAGAAAACAAATAATTTCTTAACTAAATTAATTGTATAATAGTTAAATAATTTAAGTAATATAGTCACACAATAGTTTATAATACTTAAAGAACTTTAGATACTAATTTTATAATATTTTTAATAATTAAGTAAATAATTTTTGAGTAACAAATTTTGTCAGACTAGTTTACCTATATTAACTAAGATTCTTTCTGACACATTTTTTACACATTTCTGGACATTTTTACAATTATTCTTGCATGTTTTCTCACTTTATAATGAGCTCATTCATGGTTGTTCTTGAACTTGTTTGAGTGCTATTTTACACTCTTTCTTGGGCTCATTTAAGAATTTTTCACTTGTTTATGCTTTTTTTAACTTATTTTTTAATTAATTATTTCCAGTAATTTTCCATATTATTCATTTGTATTTTGGATTTATTATTTTTCTTTTTTTTGCATTCTAGAAGAATTTTCAGCTTTATTTTGGTTTAATTTTGGTGTTTTTTATGACTTAGAATTTTTTAGATGGTTTGAAATTTTTGATCTTATCATTGTGAAATTATACTAAAATAAGTAAGTATTCTATTGTTATAAATTAATTTTTCAATATATTCATTTTTTTCTTTATATTATGGAATCATGTTGACTCAAATCAAAAAATGGATAAAATTCTTTGTAATTCCAGGGACAGTCATCAAAGAACAAGAGAACTCCCTGGATGGAATAATGCAAAACTTCACTGATTTTAATTTTTCATTTTAAATAACAAAGAATTGATAATTTAGGTACATAAGTTAAGAAATGAAGTTTTTATTAATTCTGATAATTTAGGTAATCATGAAAATTACCAGTTCTAAGAGAGGTTGCCTTTTTTCAATTTTAGAGCTTAAAATATACAAGTCATTTATTAATTTTAGCTACTTGGGGATTTAGACTGTTGAGCCATGCATGGTATCATTTATAAATTAATTTGTTGCATAATTTCTTGAATTTATTTTTGATTCAAATTCACAGGGGAAAACCCAGTGGACCAGACATCTAGTAGTTTTTTTGGTATCCATTTAATATCAGTCCATAATTCTTGTCTAAAATTTGGAGTAACTCTGGTTCAACCCATCCCCTGCCATTGTCTCACAAAGCCGATGCACCAGACTCAGACAGAGTAACTACCTGAATCATGCACAAAATCTCCACATGAAGTCAAAAAAAGCACTAGATGTCAAATGCACATTTTATTCCCCCTGTGATTTGTTTTCTTGAAGTATAGTTAATCAATTTTTGTTTATTTCTCTAAATGAATTTATTATTTTTAATCAATTAAATTAAAATTAAAATTCATGATCTTGACCCCCTTTCAGAATGAAATGCATGGGGAGGTATTGCCCAATCTGATTTGACTAGATAATTTAAGAAAAAAGTGAGGAAAATAAAAATTTATTGTATGTTAGACTTATGAAATTGAAAGGAATTTAAATTTTAAATTATAAATGTAAAGGATTATATGGTTGAATGTATGCATTTTAGCCTTAAAACATAAATTCAACAATTTACTGGATCTTCATTGTACTTAATTACATTTTTTTAACAAACAAAATGAGCAAGTAATGAGAAATTATGGTGAATTAAACATATTTGGTTATAAAAAGCAATGGAACTCTTTTAACAAGAGAAAAGAATCCTACCTCTTTTTATAGTCAAGTACTTGTTTCCTTCTTTAGCAGATTTCTGACTACATGTATTAGTGGAACCATTAGAAAAACCTCTTATTGTGTGACTTGAGATGCTTCAAGTTTATCTTTTTTAATTCTACAAGAAAGCAGTTAATAATTTAAGAAGAGAATATCAGTTTTTCACTGTTTGATATAACTATTAATTGAGCTGTATGCAAAGATAAGTCTTTTTTATAAAATTTGATGGCAGCCCCATTACAATTGGAGCCCAAAAATCATAGTGTGACAGCCAATTGAATTGCTGGATCATCTTATTGTTTTTAAGAATTTTTTAAACACAGGGTGATCCTGTCTAAGATAAACCAATTGAAGGAAAAATTCCTGGGAAGTCCTTAATATTTTTCTAAAACTGGCCTCGAATAGGTTTGGGAAATTCTGGATGGTATACTTATGGGTATGAAGTAATTGGGTATTTCTGAGAGGAAGGAAACATTTCCTGGCCATTTTTAATGAAACATCTAAGTATTCTTAAAGATCGAAAAAAGAATCAATGATGATATCAAGAAGTATGAAACTCATTTATAGATTTAATTCTTAATGATTTTAGAGCAAAGAAGGCATGACTTCTATATGATATTATATGAAAATAAAAATTTTAAATAATCTTTTGAGTTATTGAGTGCTGTTTATTAGTGTGGTGATGTTGGAAAATCAGTAAAATGAGACTTTATGGTGAAACCAAATCTTTTACCTAATAAAGTGCAGATCTGTGTAAAATTAGTTACTTATTTCAATCTTTAAATACAATGGTGTTGGGGCTATTGTTTTTTGGAAATCAACACTTAGATAAGAGAGATTTTTTCCAAAAATGATTTTGGATTTTTAATTGAAATTTTTCCATAACTAAAACTTCCTAATATATTTATGAAAATAATATACTTGTTTATTTTATAATAATTCAAAAATGCTAACCCTAAAAATTTACAAACTTCCTTGAAAACTGCAGCCAAGAGATTCCCAAAATTGCACCAAAACAAGGAAAAAATGTTCACCAACCCACCACCAAAATACAAGCAAAAAATTTTAAAAAACTGCACCCAGAAAAATCAAGAATAAAATGAATTAGAAATACAAGACAAAAATTCCACAAAAGCAAAAAAAAAATTTAAAAAATTTCCCAAACCACTTCCAAAATCTCATGGAAATGGCACTAATATAAGTGCAAAAGTTCACACTAAATTAAGAAAAAACAATCCTTAAAAAAAGTGCAAAATAAAATGAAATTAAATGTGTAATTAAGAGAAAAGAAAGCTTAAAAATTTAAAACAAGCATAAATACAATTGTAAAAAACACAAGAATTAGTACAAAAAAAGAATAATGTAAATGTAAAAATCATAAAAAACAAGACTAAAAATACAAAAAATACCAAATAATCTTGAAAAATCATTTGAAACCCAAAAAAAGATGTGTTGAAGTAACTTCCAGGTGAGTAGTTAAGAAAGATGCCACATGACCCCCATAAGTTAATGAACTAAGTATTTAGGTATAGAGGAAAAAAAGAGGGGAATTTTTTATTTTTGGAGTGAGACATAGGGAGAATAAAATAGTGAAAAATTATGTGATAAGAAAAAATATATGATTTGAAGTTATGGAGAGAGGTAGAAAAAAATGAATTAAGGAAGCTTTATATTTTCATTTTAAATGCAAAATGACTCTTCTTTTTGGATTTCAGTTTCCAATTCTGCCACTTCAGAGGTGGTTCTTCCACCTTGCAGTTGTTCTTCTTTAGAAGCAATGGAATAAACTGAACTTTCAGAGCAAATCTTGAATTTACTTTTCCCATTTATGCCTATAGTGAAGCAACTATTTGCAGGATCTAGTTTGATGCCAAATTTGGTCAATAAGTCATTGCCAATAATAAACGAATCACTACAATTACTATTATCCATTACCACAAATTCACACACTGCTCTTACATATCCATTATGATATTTAAAGAATAAAGCAGTTTTGTATTTGCCAATTGGATTTAATACTGAACCAAAACCCCTCCAGTTCTTTTTCTGTACAGGTTCTAGTTTTTCCTTATACTTACTATCTAGTTTCATTTAAGTGTTAATAGAAACTACACTACCTGCAGCCCCAGTGTCAAGAATGGCATCCATTTCTTTTCCACATATAATATCAGGCGCTATAATAGGTGTTATTTTGTAAGTATCATGAGATAAATCTTTGATAATTTCAGCTTCTTCAATGGAAGTTAAAGATGTATCTGTATGGGGTATTTCATCATTAAGGAATACAATATCCTGTTCTGATACATATATCTCATTTTCATCATCACTGTAAGAAATGTTACTTTTACAATCCTCACTAGATTCCTCCTTTTCATCTTCATGATTACTTTGCTCAGAATCTTGCGAGTTTTCAATAACATTTATTCTTTTCTTACAAGTATGACCTTTAGCTCAAGGTTCATTACATTTGTAGCAAGTGTTATTTTCTTGTCTTTTAGGGAAAAGGGGAGCTGAAGGTTTTTTCTTCTCCACTAGTAACATATATATATTAGTCTTTACTACCTCAACACTTTGCTTTTCATTATTATACCTGGTTTCATATTTGTAGTTCAATAATATTTCATTGCATATATTAATAAACCCAGAAGTATCTCTGATGGTTTCAGTTCTAGCTACAATAATGTCTCTGACTGAGATAGGCAATTTATATATTATTTTCTCTTTCCACTCATCATAATCCATTTTTGGATCCATTGCTTTCATAATTTTTATTAAATTTATTAAAAATACCATGGGTTTATCTCCAGAATTTGGATTATATCTGGCTTTTTCATACAATCTTTGTTGAGTGATATTAAATTTTGGGCCACCAAATTGCCTTTCAATTAGTGCCTTCCATTCATTCAAGGAGTAGTTATTTACCTCACTCAATACAGATTCAAACCATAATAAGGCCAGATCTGTAAATAAAGATATCAATTTTGATTTAATTTCTTCATCAGTTAATTTGTGAGAAAATTTTAAGTTATCAATTCTCTGAATGAATTTTTGCCAATCAGATTTTGAATCTGCATCAAAAGAAGGGTACTGATCTAACTTATGCCAGCTCTTTTGGTTAGTTTTTGCTTCCCTAACCTGAGGAATATTAAGTAATTCACTTACTTTAGAAAGATGATCATTTATATCATCCTTTACTGATTTTATATTCTCAGAGCCCATGACACTATGTTCATGTTCAATCATTGGTTTATCATCAGAGTGTTTCATAAAAACTGGTACTCTTTCCACATAAGAGGTATTATCTTTTACTTTATCAGTATTTTTCAAAATGTTAGCTATTTCAATTTCTACTCTTTGTAACCTATCTTTTATTACAGGTACATGAGTTAATGTATCATTCACATTTGAAAAAGACAATTTTACATGTCCCTCTATGGTAGCCATAATATTCTGAGAATGTTCCAATTTATTTTCTGAATTCTTAATCTCAGAGCTTAATCTTTTATTTTTATTGTTTATTTCATTATTTGAATTCTCAATAATTTTCAACTTATTGGCTGTTGTACTCAATGATTGTGTGAGGTTTAATAATACACTTTCTGTATTATTGTTTGACATTCTAGAGAATTCTTCCAATTTTTTAATTCTTAATAATAATTTGCTAATTATTTTTGATTCCATTGGATTTTCTTTTAGAAAATATTCAATTTTTTCTGTTTCAAATTCAGAAGACTCATCATCAGGTTCAAGATTTAATTCATTTGGTTCCATTTTTATATTAATAGCATTATCCTGGTGGTCAATAAAACTATGTACATTGTCATCATTTAAAGACAAGTTTAAAATGTTATTTTCAAATGAATAATTTTTTAAATCCTTATCAATTATATCCAGTAACTCTCTATCAATCTCATTACCTATAAGTAATTCATTGTTAGGATTATATAATTGATCCTGAGAAGATGGATGACTTACCAAGGTCTTATTCCATTTCCCCTGCCTCTCCTTGGCCTTCCCCTGTAAGGGTGACTCCTGGAGCCCTGCTGTTGAGGGTTGTTGTAGTTTTGGGCATACCAGTCCCACTTCCGTTTGCTTACAGAAATCTTTTGGTCCTTTTCAGCCTGTATATCTCCAGGACTGAGTAAAAAGTAATTATAAGTTATGTTAAACACATGAACTATACATGGGAATAATAAATAAGAGTACACAAATAGTATACATAAGTAAAATTATGATAATACACAAAAAATGCCATTATAACACCTTATATACACGCATATATCCACCTTTTATAAGTCTTATGTACTTAATATTAAGTTGGAATATTTTAGGGTAATCTTAAGAACCTTAAGTATAAGGCTACATAATTTTTAAGTACACTTAAAGCTGTTATATTCATTGTTTTATGCAAAAAACAAGAAATGCGCTTTATTTCACTTAAAAGTTGACTATATGCGCTATAAAATTGAGAATATCAAAATTGCGCTTTGAAAGATCAATTGGGCTCATTTAGAACTATTGATTTGGCTATTTAAATGCATAAAAATAACACTTTTCAAATTTGGTGTTTTTTATGCCAGAAATGGCTTCTGTGTACTGGCCACATACTGCCTGCTTTTTTCCCGTGTGAATAGCTTCATTTTTAGCAAAGTTAGCTTTTTCACACTATAATTACCCCACATTCTACGCCCACTGTGGGGAAACACACTAAAATAGGCAACAGGCGCTTATTTAGTGTCCTAGCTTAATTAATAATGCATTGACCTTGTTTATATGTACTAATTTCATTAATAACCTCACTCTTGGCACTTTATTTCATCACCACACTTAAATTCGCCTAATTTTAGTCAAGGATTTACCCGTGCAAGCGCCTGCCAAGAACTGCATGTAGTTACCCCACATCTCACGCTCTTTTTTAAGTTTTTGGGTGGTTTCTCAGTTAATTTTGGTTATTTTTGAATGGGAATTTCACGTAGTATAATGTCAGGATTAGCCCCTCCATTTCTACTGTAGATCCCCCTTATTATTAAGCTATGATTAACCTTAAAAAGTCTCCTTTAACCTTGTTATAATATTGTTTTCCACGCATATACTCTCTTTTTGTCTTTTCTTTAATTTTGATGGATCTCCCTTATTATTACAGTATTTTGGCGGTTGTTACTTGTCTAATCATGTCATGGGTCACTAGGGATGTTGATGGGCAAGTCTATTAGTTGTGTTGAGGCGTCATTAACTGTGTATTGGATGGGATATCAAGGGATTTGTTGGGGAACTCAGTGTGTATAAAAGGAGGAGGTTTTTCGGTCTTGTTTCTACATTCCTTATCATTACAATTTAACCAATATAACCAAACAAATTACAATACATATCAATTAGTACTTTTATGAGACTTTTGAATAGTATCTGAATTATATAATCTATTTTTCTACCAACTACAAAGATTGTAAGCCATATATAAGAATAGTGAGAATTATATTACTGAGACCTTTATATTTGATTTTATTTTACAACTTAGTGGATTAATACTACAGTATTCATATAGGACCATTAAAATCTTCTAGACAACTGACCATTCAAGCTAGTTCACGTCCTTGTACTTGACCTTAGCCTGAAAATTGGGGACCTTTCCTCAAGAATTCTGTTATAATCCTGTAAGTGAAATTTTCAAAAGAAGGTGCACGTAAATAATATCCCTATAAAAATATTTGGATAATTACAACAGGTTGGGGTCACTTATATAGTGATTTCAGAAAAAGAAGCCCTGTTATATAATAAAATTGTGATATTGAATCAACAATTTTACCACTAATTTAACATATAACTGTTATTAGTGGGTCTTTCAATAGACCAATTAAATTTGTGATCTTTGCAGATAAAATTTTTACCACTAATTTAACATAAAATTGTTCTTAGTGGGAGTCTGTCAATAGACCAATTAAATTTGTGATCTTTGCAGATAATAAACCAAATAAACTGATTAATTGTTTTCTTTCAACAGGACTCTTAATTTTTCTTTTTATTGACCAGTTAAATTAAGTGACCACATAAAAAGCATATTTGACTTTTGGCACTTAAAGATTCACTTAATACCAATAAGTAAGCAATAAAATTGTCTTCAGTGGTATTAATAAATACTGATTAAACTCCTTTTAAAGTTTTTCAAATCTAAACTTTCAATTCTCTAAAATTCCACATAAAAATGTGTGACAACAATGACATTGTAAGTAATAAGGCAAAACCTTATAACTTAAGAACTAGAGCTGAAAGACCTGTTACAGGACATCCAAATGGAGGGTCAAGAATCACCAGTAACAATAAACAATACCCCACCAATGTCCATGGAGGAAAAGAAAAAGCTCTTAAAACAAATGTCAATAAAGAAGTCCAAAAACACCTTACAAGAGCAAATTCACTCCCTCTCAACCCTACTGAATACACTAACAATAAGAGTAAACAATATGTTAGACCAGATCAACAATCTGGAGAAAAGGGCGGCACAGGGCTTTATAGAAGTCAACCAGGCTCTAGTGGATATAAGGTCTCATCAACAACCAGTGGCACCAAATACCACAGCAACACCTCCAGTCCCAGAAGAGGACCAAAAGATAACTGTAAGCAACTGGAAGTGGGATTGGTATGCCCAAAACTACAACAGTCCTCCTCAACAGGGATCCAGCAGTCACCCTTACAGGGGAAAGCCAAGGAGAGGCAGGGGAAATGGAATAAGACCATGGTAAGTCATCCATCTTCTCAAGATCAATTATATAATCCTAACAATGAATTACTTATAGGTAATGAAATTGATAGAGAGTTATTGGATATAATTGATAAAGATTTAAAAAATTATTAATTTGAAAATAACATGTTAGACTTGTCATTACATGAGGACAATGTACATAGTTTTATTGATCACCAGGAAAATACTATTAATATAAAAATGGAATCAAATGAATTAAAAATTGACCCTGATGATGAATCTTCTGAATTGGAAACAGACAAAATTGAATATTTTCTGAAAGAAAATCCAATGGAATCAAAAATAATTAGTAAATTATTATTAAGAATTGAAAAATTGGAAGAATTCTCTAGAGAGTCCAACAATAATACAGAAAGTGTATTATTAAACATCACACAATCATTGAGTACAACAGCCAATAAGTTAAAAGTTATTGAGAATTCAAATAATGAATTGATCAATGAAAACAAAAGATTAAATTCTGAGATTAAAAATTTAGAAATTAAATTAGAACATTCTCAGAATATTATGGCCACCATAGAGGGACGTGTAAAATTGTCTTTTTCAAATGTAAATGATACCTTAACTCATGTACCTGTAATAAAAGATAGGTTACAAAGAGTAGAAATTGAGGTAGCCAACATTTTGAAAAATACTGAAACAATAAAGGATAATACCTCTTATGTAGAAAGAGTACCAGTTTTTATGAAACACTCTGAGGATAAACCAATGATGGAACATGAACATAGTGTCATGGGCTCTGAGAATATAAAATCAGTAAAAGATGAAATCAATGATCATCTTTTGAAATTGAGTGAATTACTCAATATTCCTCAGGTTAGGAAAGCAAAAACTAGCCAAAAGAACTGGCCTAAGTTAGATCAGTACCCTTCTTTTGACGGGGATTCAAAATCTGATTGGCAACAATTCATACAAATAATTGATAACTTAAAATTTTCATATAAACTACCTGATGAAGAAATTACTTCAAAGTTAATATCTTTATTTACAGATGTGGCCTTATTATGGTTTGAATCTGTATTGAGTGAGGGAATTAATTACTCCTGGAATGAATGGAAGGCACTAATTGAAAGGCAATTTGGTGGCCCAAAATTTAGAATCACTCAACAAAGATTGTATGAAAGGGCCAGATATAATCCAAATGCTGGAGATAAACCCATGGTCTTCTTAATGAATTTAATAAAAATCATGAAAGCTATGGATCCAAAAATGGATTATGAAGAGTGGAAAGAAAAAATAATATACAAGTTGCCTATATCAGTTAGAGACATTATTGTAGCTAGAACTGAAACTATCAGAGACACCTCTGGATTCATTAATATATGCAATGAGATATTATTAAACCACAAGTATGAAACCAAGTATAGTAATTACAGACAAAGTGTTGACGTGGTAAAACCTACTACAAGTAAGTTACCAGTGGAAAAGAAAAAACCTTCAGCTACCCTTGTCCCTAAGAGACAAGAAAATAACACTTGTTACAAATGTAATGAACCTTGGGTTAAGGGTCACACATGTAAGAAGAGAATAAATGTTATTGAAACCTCACAGAATTCTGAACCTAGTAATCATGAAGATGAGAATGTGGAATCTAGTGAGGATTGCAAAAGTAACATATCTTACAGTGAAGATGAAAATGAGATATTTGTATTAGAACAGGATATAATGTTCCTGAATGATGCTATACCTCATACAGACACATCTTTAACTTCCATAGAGGAAGCTGAAATAATTAAAGATGTATCTCATGATACTTACAAAATAACACCTATCAGAGCACCTATTATCATATGTGGAAAAGAAATGAATGCCATTCTTGACACTGGGGCTGCAGGTAGTGTAGTTTCACTTAATGCATTAATGAAACTTGATAGTAAGTACCAGGAAAAACTAGAACCTGTTCAGACAAAGAACTGGAGGGGTTTTGGTTCAGTATTAAATCCAATTGGCAAATACAAAACTGCTGTATTCTTTAAATATAATAATGGATATGTTAGAGCAGTTTGTGAATTTGTAGTAATGGATAATAATAATTGTAGTGATTGGTTTATTATTGGCAATGATTTATTGACAAAATTTGGCATTAAACTAGATCCTGCAAACAGTTGCTTCACTATAGGTATGAATGGTAAGAGAAAATTCAAGATATGTTCTGAAAATTCAGTATATGCCATTTCTCCTAGAGAAGAACAACTGCAGGGTGGAAGAATCACCAATGAAGTGGGTGAATTGGAAAATGAAATCCAAAAGGCCTCTTTCAGTCCTCAACTCTCAAAAATTGAAGAAGAAGATATTTTGAGATTGATTAAATCATATCCTATGGCATTTGCTCATGGCTCAAATGAACTAGGATTGGTCAAAGACCATGAGATGAAAATCTCTCTAAGCTGTGATCTGGATAATATTCCTGGCAGCTTAAAAAAGAAACCTTACCCAGCATCTCCTGCAAAAAGGAAAGATATTGAAGACAATATAAAATTGTTGTTGGAAATGGGTATTGTTGAAAAAGTGGACACAACACCTAAGTATTGTGTCATTTCACCAGTATTAATCTCTTATGAAAAAGATAAGGCAAGATTATGTGGTGATTATAGAGCTCTGAATACATACACAGTAGATGATATTTACCCTCTACCAAGGATAGCTTCTATCCATGCTACCTTACAAGGAGCAAAATATATTTCCTGTCTGGATGGGAACAAGGGTTACCACCAGATTCCTGTGGAAAGAAATTCTCAAAATTACTTATTAATAACCACGCATATGGGTATATATAAGTATGTTAGAATGCCATTTGGCCCAAAGAATGCCCCTTCAGTCTTCCAAAAATTGATGGATAGTGTCTTTCATCAGGAAATCGTTGAAGGATGGTTATTGGTCTATATTGATGACATCATAGTGTTTTCAAAAACATATTATGAACATTTAAATCACCTGAAAAGAGTCTTTCAAAAAATGGATGAAATTAATATGACTATTGCATTAAAGAAATGTAAGTTTGGATTTCAATCCTTGAAAGTACTTGGACATGTTGTATCTGGATTACAAATTTGTGTTGACCAGAATAAGGTGGCAGCAATTAAAAACATTGGGATACCTAAAAATGTAAAAGAGGTTCAAAGTTTTTTGGGTATGTGTGGATATTATAGACAATATATTAAAAATTACCAATCTATTTCAGCCCCTTTAACAACATTAATCAGAAAGAATGAAGCTTTCATTTGGAATAATGAAAGACAACACGCCTTTAATGAATTAAAGGAATGTTTAATGTCAGCTCCAATATTGGGACTGCCAGATTTCACCCTACCTTTTATCTTGTACACTGATGCAAGTTTCATAGGTTTGGGTGCTGCTTTACAGCAGAAACAGATAATAAATGGAAAATTATCTGAAGTAGTTATCTGTTATATATCCAGAACCTTAAGAAAAACAGAATTAAGGTATGGTGCCACACAGCTAGAATGTTTAGCCGTGGTGTGGGCTTTGGAGAAACTTCATTACTATCTGGAAGACCAGAAGTTTGAACTTATAACAGATTGCAGTGCAGTAAAATCATTACTAAACATGAAAACACCTAATAGGCACATGTTTAGATGGCAACTAGCTGTACAAGAGTACAGAGGAAGAATGACAATCACTCACAGAGCAGGAACATTGCATTCAAATGTGGATTTATTATCCAGAAGTCCTTTGCCAAATGATGCTGACAACCCAGCTTATGTACCTGAAAATGAGGTTATACATATATTTGGGATTTATATAGTGGATTTAGAAGAAGAGTTTATGCAAAATATATTGGAAAATTATTCATCTGATAAAGATTTGTCTAAACTATCTACCATTCTTAATGATCCAACAAATGCCTCCATGAGTGTATTAATTAAAACCTTGCCTCCAAAGTATAAAAATGTGTTGGAAAAAGGTAAACTATCAATTGAAGATGGATATATATATTACAGGAAAAAGTTAAGCAATTTAATAGTAATACCACCTTCTATGAAAGAGTTAATGTTGACTACTTGTCATGATGACATCTTAGCTGGTCATTTTGACTTTAACAAAACATTAACCAGAGTTAAAAATACAGCCTGGTGGATAAACATGAAAGAGGATGTACAAAAATACATTGAAACATGTGACTCTTGTCAGAAATCTAAAAGATTAACTGGGAAGAGAGCTGGGTTGTTACAACAAATAGAGCAGCCAAAAGCTCCATGGGAAATTATAAACATGGATTTTGTAACTGGCTTGCCATTAGCAGGAAAAGAAAGTTTCAATTCTTGCTGGGTAATAGTGGATAGATTAAAAAAAATGTGTAAGTTTATCCCTACCCATAAAGAGGTATCTGCTAAAGACTTGGCATTACTATGGTGGACTCAGATGATGAATACTGCTGGGTTCCCCAAAGCCATAATCTCTGACAGAGATCCTAAATTTACTTCAGAGTTCTGGACATCTTTAATGGAAGTATCAGGTTGTCAATTAAAATTGTCTACAGCACACCATCCACAAACTGATGGGCTGGCTGAGAGGATGATACAAACTCTAGAAGACATGATCAGAAGATATTGTGCCTTTGGATTAGAATACAAAGACAATGAGAAATTCACACATGACTGGGTAACATTAATTCCTGGCCTTGAATTTGCTTATAACAGCACAACTCATTCTGTAACAGAGAAGAAACCATTTGAACTCTGGCTGGGATATGTACCAAATACCCCAGTAAATCATTTAAATAAACTACCAAGGTTGGATATACACCCTGGCACTAAATCCTTTATTCATATGCAACAAATGTGTAGAAAGAATGCAGAAGAATGCATCCAAAAAGCATTTGAATATGAAAAGAAAAGGTGGGACAAATCTCATAAAGAATTTGAATTTAAAAAGGGAGATGAAGTCCTCATATCAACACTACATTTTAACTTACAAGGTAATGTTAAATTAAAGGATCCCTTTGTAGGACCTTTTGTAGTAAGTAAAATGGTTGGGAATAATGCAGTGGAAGTCATATTATATGCTCCATATGATAGGAAACATCCAGTTTTCCCTATCTCATTATTGAAACCTTACCATGCAAATGATCCTGACTTATTTCCAAAAAGAAGGGGAAGGCCTAAAAAGCAACCTGAGGAAATTGTGGAAAAAGAAGAGATTGAAAAAATACTCAAGAAAAGAATCCTTACTAAAGAAAAAGGAACTGAGTATTTACTAAGATTTAAAGGGAAATCAAATGAATTTGATAAATGGATACCTGAAAAAGAAATTTCTAATTTATCCACCCTTCTTAAAAAATTTAAACAGAAATAAATTTCTGTTCAACCAGCTGAGGGGTTAAAAAACCAGTACTCATAATATTTTATTATGTTTTATTTCTTTAAAGTTGAATCTTTAATGCTACAGATTATTCTGAATACCTGAAAAATTACAAATTAATAAAATAAAATGTATAACTTATCATTTTTTTTATTGTTTTTTTTGGGTGGGCGAGTGTCAGCCTGTATATCTCCAGGACTGAGTAAAAAGTAATTATAAGTTATGTTAAACACATGAACTATACATGGGAATAATAAATAAGAGTACACAAATAGTATACATAAGTAAAATTATGATAATACACAAAAAATGCCATTATAACACCTTATATACACGCATATATCCACCTTTTATAGGTCTTATGTACTTAATATTAAGTTGGAATATGTTAGGGTAATCTTAAGAACCTTAAGTATAAGGCTACATAATTTTTAAGTACACTTAAAGCTGTTATATTCATTGTTTTATGCAAAAAACAAGAAATGCGCTTTATTTCACTTAAAAGTTGACTATATGCGCTATAAAATTGAGAATATCAAAATTGCGCTTTGACAGATCGATTGGGCTCATTTAGAACTATTGATTTGGCTATTTAAATGCATAAAAATAACACTTTTCAAATTTGGTGTTTTTTATGCCAGAAATGGCTTCTGTGTACTGGCCACATACTGCCTGCTTTTTTCCCGTGTGAATAGCTTCATTTTTAGCAAAGTTAGCTTTTTCACACTATTATTACCCCACATTCTACGCCCACTGTGGGGAAACACACTAAAATAGGCAACAGGCGCTTATTTAGTGTCCTAGCTTAATTAATAATGCATTGACCTTGTTTATATGCACTAATTTCATTAATAACCTCACTCTTGGCACTTTATTTCATCACCACACTTAAATTCGCCTAATTTTAGTCAAGGATTTACCCGTGCAAGCGCCTGCCAAGAACTGCATGTAGTTACCCCACATCTCACGCTCTTTTTTAAGTTTTTGGGTGGTTTCTCAGTTAATTTTGGTTATTTTTGAATGGGAATTTCACGTAGTATAATGTCAGGATTAGCCCCTCCATTTCTACTGTAGATCCCCCTTATTATTAAGCTATGATTAACCTTAAAAAGTCTCCTTTAACCTTGTTATAATATTGTTTTCCACGCATATACTCTCTTTTTGTCTTTTCTTTAATTTTGATGGATCTCCCTTATTATTACAGTATTTTGGCAGTTGTTACTTGTCTAATCATGTCATGGGTCACTAGGGATGTTGATGGGCAAGTCTATTAGTTGTGTTGAGGCGTCATTAACTGTGTATTGGATGGGATATCAAGGGATTTGTTGGGGAACTCAGTGTGTATAAAAGGAGGAGGTTTTTCGGTCTTGTTTCTACATTCCTTATCATTACAATTTAACCAATATAACCAAACAAATTACAATACATATCAATTAGTACTTTTATGAGACTTTTGAATAGTATCTGAATTATATAATCTATTTTTCTACCAACTACAAAGATTGTAAGCCATATATAAGAATAGTGAGAATTATATTACTGAGACCTTTATATTTGATTTTATTTTACAACTTAGTGGATTAATACTACAGTATTCATATAGGACCATTAAAATCTTCTAGACAACTGACCATTCAAGCTAGTTCACGTCCTTGTACTTGACCTTAGCCTGACAGTCCTCCTCTTGGGCTGGAGGTGTGGCTTTGGAATTGTTGGGTGCAACTGTTGTTGGTTGAGCCTTTATTTCCACTAGAGATTGATTGACTTCTATGAAACCCTGAGCTACTCTTTTCTCCAGATTGTTTATCTGGTCTACTGTGTTGTTGACTCTTATTGTTAAGGTTTTCAGTAGAGTGGATAGGGAGTGAATTTTTTCTTGTAAGGTATTTCTTGTTTTCTTTATTGATACCTGTTTTAACAGTTTTTCCCTTTCTTTTAGAGACATTTGTGGAGTGTTGCTTTTTGTGGGTGAATCCTGGCTCTCCATTTGAATGTCCTGTAACAGGTCTTTCAGCTCTAGGTGCTAAGCTATAATTTTTTGCCTTATTACTCACAATATCATTGTTGTCACACATTTTTACATAGAATTTAATCAAAGAATTGAAATTTTAGATCTTAAAACTTCAAAAGAAGTTTTATCAGTATTTAGTAATACCACTGAAGACAATTTTATTGCTTACTTGTAGGTATTAAGTGAATTTATAAGTGCCAAAAGTCAAATATTCTTTTATGTGGTCACTTGATTTAACTGGTCTACAATATGTAGCCGTGTTTTTATATTTAAAAAAGAAAATCCGTGAGTAAGATTCTTTCTAAATATTAAATGAATTTTTACAAACCAATAAAAAGGGATTAAGAGTCCTGTTAAAAGAAAACAATTAATCAGTTTAACTGGTTTATTATCTGCAAAGATCACAAAATTAATTGGTCTATTGAAAGACTCCCACTTATAAAAATTTTATGTTAAATTAGTGGTCAAAGTTTTTATCTGCAAAGATCACAATATTAATTGGTCTATTTACAGACTCCCACTAATAACAATTATATGTTAAATTAGTGGTAAAATTGTTGATTCAATATCACAATTTTATTATATAACAGGGCTTCTTTTTCTGAAATCACTATATAAGTGGCCCCAACCTATTGTAATTATCCAAATATTTCTATAGGAATTTTATTTACTTGTAGCCTCTTTTTGAATTTTTACTTACTGGAAGATAATCAACAGAATTCTTGAGGAAAGGTCCCCAATTGTAAGGCTGAGATCAAGTACAGAGATGTGAAATAGCTTTAATGATGAGTTTTCTAGAAGATTTTAATGGTCATATATGAATACTGTAGTACAAATCCAATAAGTATTAAAATATAACTCAATATAAAGGTTTCAGTACTTTTAATCTCACTAATTGTATATGGCTTACAATCTTAAAGTTGGTAGAAAAATAGATTTAATAAATTCAGATACTATTCAAAGACTTTATAAGTTCTATTGATATGTATTGTAATTTTATTGTTTATATGTTTTAATTGTAATGATAAAGAATGTAGAAAATAAGACCAAAAACCTCCTTCTTTTATACACAATAACTTCCCCAATGAACCCCTTGATTTACCACCTCCATAAACAGTTAATGACGCCTCATACTAGCTGATAGACATTCCCAACAACATAAAAAGTGACTAGTAACATAATTAGAATGATATCACCCGCCAAAATCCTGTGGTAATAGTGATAATCCATCAAAAATAAAGAATAAGCAAAAAAGAGAGTATATGCATATTATACATTAGAATAAAAGACTAAAAAGAGAAATTAAGACTAGTTATTACTTAATAATAAGGGAGACTAACAGTAGAAATTTTGGGGCTAATAATTAAATTATACTACGTGAAATCCCCATTCAAAAATAACCAAAATTGACTGAGAAACCACTTAAAAACCCAAAAAAGGGTGTGAGATGTGGGGTAACTACATGCAGTCCTTGGAAGGCGCTTGCACCGGTAAATACTTGACTAATTTATGCAAATTTAAGATTGGTAGTGAATTAAATTTCCAAGATTGAGGTTATTAATGAAATCAGTGCATATAAATGTTATGGTGTTACCATACTATGTACTTAGCTAGTCTCTCATCAGTATATAGTGTAGCCTCCGAGTACATCAGAGACCTTTCCCTGGTTCTGCAAGGCATCATTCTTGACAGGTTATGGGCTGTCTTGCTCATGGAGAACCCTTCATAGAACCCCGTTCATTGCAACAATACTGCAATTTCCCTCCTCCTCATGGTGTATGGGCGCCATATTCTCAATTCTACTCTCAAAACAGTGTATGGGCGCTGTTCTCGCCTCAGCCAAAAAAAAAATGGCATTTTCCACTCTAAATTTGGTGTATGGGCGCCATCTTATCATCCTGCCTAAGAAAGGCATCCGCTCCGCTATGGTGTGTGAGGCATCTTCCCTCATCGTGATTTGTGATGATACGAGCAAAACTTTTTGCCACAAACCAATCTCAACACCCTGCTCATCTACGTGACCCCAAAAGGCACACCCAAACTCTCTAAATCTAATAACTTTGTTTTATGTTGACCCCAAGAAAGGCAACACTCCCTATTCCCTTGTGTCTCAGTTCTCCAAGATTCTACACCCTTATAGGAGCAAGGCTGGAAATCTTCAACTTCACACCTTTTTTCAACTTCCAATTTCGCTTGATCTTCACTTTTCGCGCCGACTGTCTCAAATCTCAACTGCCACTTGTCTTTCCTTACTCATCAAATCCTCTCTTGATGGTGCTTTAGTTTTTTTTTTTACTTTTATTTTTATAGAGTACTTGGTAGTATGTTGCTATCTTGATGGGGGAGATGTACTTACTTTGTTCATTATACTTTTCTTCACTCTCATTAAATACATCTAATTATTGTACTAGCTTACTTAAGATTTTAGATATTTTGTTACTTTTAAGTTTTTTTTTTTCTTTTCTTGTTTTCCTTTTTAACACACTCTTTTTAAATTAGTTTTGTCAGTATAGTCTAGTATATAAGTATGATATAATAGTGTTATTTTATGGTCCTACTACTTATTAATAAATGATTTAGTAATTAAACCTCAGGGGAAGACTAATAGAATAGTTATACTCAAATAAAACTCACAATACTTGGATTTAAATGCGTGCTAGTGGTGGAAAATAGAAGAATAAAATATAGTTATAGCTTTTATAAAGATAATATCAATTTATAAGGGCTTTATAATATATTTCTGAATACTAATAATTGAATTGTAGTGTTTGTTTGAAGTGTAGTAATTGAATGATGATAATAAACCGTCAAAATCCCTCCTTACTTATACCCAAATCCACTGGAGTGCACAGACCTTCAAACCAGATGATGTCACTGCTATCCCCGGCAATTACAGCACTGTGAGGGCCCATCACCTCCCCATGGCGTCCACTTCAAGCAGTTTCAACACCCAGACCTCCAGTAAGGACCCTCCATCACTATTAATAATAACACAGAGTCATACCATAAATAGAAAACCCAGATAAAAGCGGATACCATAAAGAAACAGGTAAAATAAATGATCAAAAAGAGATTTAATGAAACTAAAAGCATATAAAGGAAACAAATAAAATGTCCAAGCCCCCAATAACATCCCCAAGCATCCACATTAACCCAAAAACATCTTTCCAACCCATAAATCCGTGAATAACCATCCAAGGAAGTAATTTTAGTTGTCCAAACTGGGTGTATGCGCCTGATATAGGTGTCTATGCTTCTGTAGGCATTTTGATTCCACTGATTTCGTCGATATGACCTAAAATAAGCAGAAAAACAAATGTTATAGGCTATTAAGGGGCTAAAACCCACTTATATACCTAAATATACATAATATACTGCATATTTCACTGAATATGAGATTTATGTATACATATAAGCTTATGTATGTCAATAATTACTTCATATCACTTAAGATAAGTATATTATGACTCCATTAACACCTTAATAAGTATTATTAGGCCATGGATAAGCTATTTAAACTATTATAAATTATATAATAGAATAATAATTATATATATATATAATAAAATAATATATATTATAATTTTAACCTTATTTTTAAGATATAAGCTTAATCTAGTTAAGGTTATCTTATTTTAAGCATAAGAAATACTCAGTCCTAAGGATATTTAGGCTGACACTCCCTCACCCCAAAAAAAACAATAAAAAAAATGTTAAGACATTTTAATTAATCCTAAGGAATGAACTAATAAAAAATTAATTTTTATAATACATATACTGAATGAACAGTATTATTTAGATTTAAATTTTTTCAAGAGATTTTTAAGATCAGAGATTTCATTTTCTGGAATCCACTGGTCATATTCACTTGATTTATTTTTAAATCTTAATAGATACTCAACTCCCTTTTCTTTAGTAAGGTGTCTCTTTTTAAGTATCTTTTCAATTTCTGCTTTTTCCACTATTTCTTCAGGTTGCTGTTTATGCCTTCCTGATCTTCTTGGAAAGAGAGCAGTATCATTTGAATGGTATGGTTTTATAAGAGAAATAGGAAATACTGGATGTTTTCTATCATAAGGTGCATATAGAATAACCTCAACAGCATTATTACCAACCATCTTTTTAACTACAAATGGTCCAATGAATGGATCCTTCAATTTAACATTACCATTTAAATTGAAATGTAGCGTTGAAATAAGGACTTCATCACCCTCTTTGAACATTTGTTCTTTATGGGCTTTATCCCATCTTTTCTTTTCATACTCAAAAGCCTTATTTATACATTCTTGAGCATGTTTTCTGCATAGTTCCTGCATCTGAAGAAAAGATTTAGTACCTGGATGAATATCCAATCTAGGTAACTTATTAAGAGTTTTAGCAGGGGTATTAGGTACATAACCCAACCATAACTCAAATGGCTTTTTGCCAGTGACAGAATGTACTGTACTATTATATGCAAATTCTAAACCTGGGATAAGGGTTACCCAATCATGCGTGAATTTGTCATTGTCTTTAAAATTAAGACCAAAAGCACAGTATCTTCTTATCATATCTTCTAAGGTTTGTATCATTCTTTCTGCTAGCCCATCAGTTTGTGGATGGTGTGCTGTAGAAAGTTTTAATTGACACCCTGAAACATCCATAAGTGACGTCCAGAACTCAGAAGTAAATTTAGGATCTCTGTCAGAAACTATTGCTTTGGGGAAACCTGCTGTATTTAACATTTGTGTCCACCATAAAAAAGCTAAGTCCTTTGCAGAAACCTCTTTGTGGGTAGGAATAAATTTACACATCTTTCTAAATCTATCTACAATTACCCAGCAGGAGTTATAACTCTTATGCCCTGCTATTGGCAAACCTGTTACAAAGTCCATGTTAATGATTTCCCATGGAGCTTTTGGTTGCTCAATTTGTTGTAATAAACCAGCTCTTTTTCCTGTTAATCTTTTAGATTTTTGACAAGAATCACATGTTTCAACATATTTCTGAACATCCTCAGACATGTTAATCCACCAAGCTGTGTTTTTTACTCTGGTTAATGTTTTATGGTAGTCAAAATGACCTGCTAATATATCATCATGACATATACTTAACATTAACTCCTTCATTGAAGGGGGAATTACAATTACATTACTTAATTTTTTCTTGTAATATATAAAACCATCCTCAATGGAAAATTTTCCTTTCTCTAATGCCTCTTTATACTTATTTGGTAATGTTTTTATTAAAACATTCATTGAAGCATTAGATGGATCATTTAATATTGTAGTTAATTTACTTAAGTCAGGATCTGAATTATAATTATCAAGAATTGATTGCATAAATTCATCCTCAAGATCTACAATATAAATGCCATAAATGTTAATAATCTCTGACTCAGGAACATAAGCAGGATTATCATCATTATTAGGCAGAGGTACTCTAGATAACAGATCTACATTAGAGTGCAAGGTTCCTGCTCTATGTGTAATAGTCATCCGTCCTCTGTATTCTTGTACAGCTAATTGCCATCTAAACATGTGTCTATTAGGAGTTTTCATGTTTAAGAGTGACTTAACTGCACTACAGTCAGTTATTAACTCAAATTTTTGGTCTTCAAGGTAATAATGTAGCTTTTCAAGAGCCCATACTACTGCCAAACATTCAAGTTGAGTAGCACCATATTTCAATTCACCACTTCTCAGAGTACGTGAAATATAGCAGATTACTACTTCTGACATTTTACCTTCAATAAGTTGTTTTTGATGCAAAGCAGCACCCAGTCCAATAAAACTTGCATCTGTATATAATACAAAAGATAATTGGAAATCTGGTAATCCCAAGATAGGAGCTGTCATTAAACATTCTTTCAACTTATTAAAAGCTTGTTGTCTTTCATTATTCCAAATGAAAGCTTCTGATTTCTTTATCAGTGTGGTCAGTGGTGCAGCAATTGATTGGTGGTTTTTTATATATTGTCTATAATAACCACACATTCCAAGAAAAGATTGTACATCCTTCACATTTTGAGGAATGCCAATATTCTTTATTGCAGCCACTTTATTTTGGTCTACACATATTTGTAAGCCAGATACAATATGACCAAGCACTTTTAAAGATTCAAACCCAAATTTACATTTTTTCAATGCAAGGGTCATTTTTATTTCATCCATTTACTGAAATACTTTCCTTAAATGGATTAAGTGCTCATCAAAAGTTTTAGAGAACACTATGATGTCATCAATGTATACCATTAACCATCCCTCAATCATTTCATTATGGAATGTTATATCCATTAACTTTTGAAATACTGATGGAGCATTCTTTGGTCCAAATGGCATTCTGACATACTTATAAATTCCCATGTGTGTTGTTATCAACAAAAAGTTCTGTGAATTCTTTTCAACAGGAATTTGATGGTACCCTTTATTTCCATCTAGGCAACTTATATATTTAGCACCTTTAAGGGTAGCATGTATAGAGGCAATCCTTGGCAAGGGATAAATATCATTTACTGTAAATGTATTTAATGCTCTATAATCACCGCACAGTCTTGCTTTATCTTGTTCATAAGAAATCAGCACTGGTGATATTACACAATATTTTGGTGTAGTTTCAACCTTCTCAAGAATGTTCATTTTTAATAACATCTTAATATTATCCTCTATGTCTTTCCTCTTCATTGGTGAAGCAGGGTATGGTTTCTTTTTAAGACTAGCAGGAATATTATCCATATCACAGGTTAAACTAATTTTCATTTCATGTTCTTTTACAAGGCCAAGTTCATTTGTACCATGTGCAAAAGCCATTGGAAAAGCTTTAATTAATTCCAAAATATTATCTTTCTCAGTTTCACTTATCTGAGTGCCAAATGATGCTTTTGAAATTTCTGTTTCCAGAAGTTCCAACTCATTGGATTCTCTTCCTTTAGACGGGGAATTTGTTACTGACTCAATGTGTAAGACAGTGTTAAAAGAATTTATTTTAAATTTCCTTTTACCATTCATGCCAATTGTAAAATTGTTATTAGCAGGGTCTAATTTTACACCAAATTTAGTCAGAATATCATTTCCAATGATAAAACAGTTACTACAATTTGTATTATCCATTACTACAAAGTCACAAGTTACCCTTACATAACCATGTTGGTGTTTAAAGAAAACAGCAGCTTTGTATTTACCAATGGGGTGTAGTACTGATCCAAAACCTCTCCAATTTTTATTTTGAAGTGGTTCAAGCTTAAACTTATATTCACTATCAATTTTCTGTAATGTATTAGTGGAAACAACTGAACCAGCAGCTCCTGTGTCCAATACTATATTAACATTTTCACCAGAAATGATAGCTGGAACCGTGATAGGTGTCATTCTAAAGTTATCAGCTTGTATATCCTTAATGATTTCAGCATCCTCAAAATTCATTAAAGATTCATTAGAGTCCATATTTAATATTGGATTTTCAAAGATGGACAAATCATCTTCCAACATACAGACTTCATTTTCATCACTATATGAGATATTGCTATCATAATCACTTGATTCTTTACTTTTTTCAGTTTCAGTTTCAGATTCACGTTGATTTTCAACAATATTTATGTTTTTCTCACATTTGTGACCTTTGACCCAAGGTTTGTTACACTTATAACAAGTATTTGTTTCATACGTTTTAGGTACTACAGGTGCAGTAGGTTTTTTCTGCTTCTCCTGAAGTGTTTTTGAATTCTGAGTTTTTACAGGTTCAACATTTTGCTTATAAGTGGAATACCTTGATTCATACTTATGGTTCAATAATATTTCATTGCAAATATTAATAAAGTCAGAATATTCAGTAACATTTAATGTTCTAGCTACAACAATGTCTCTGACAGATATAGGTAATTTGTATATTATCTTATCTTTCCATAAGTTAAAATCCATATGAGGCTCAATGGCTTTTAATATTTTGTTTAAATTCATTAAAAATACCATAGGTTTGTCACCATTCAACGGATTATACCTAGTCTTCTCATACAGTCTTTGCTGAGTAAGCCTGAATTTAAAACCTCCAAATTTTTTTTCAATAAGTTGTTTCCATTCAGCCCAAGAGTAGTCTCTACCCTCACTTAAGACAGCTTCAAACCATAATAAAGCAACATCCTTAAATAAAGAGATCAATTTTGATGTTATTTCTTCATCTGGTAACTTATATGAGAATTTCAAATTGTCAATTCTTTGGATAAAATGTTGCCAATCAGAGCTGGCTTCCCCATCATAAGTTGGGTACTGATCTATCTTAGGCCAGTTCTTCTGATTTGATTTTATTTCACTAATCTTAGGTAAATTCAACAACTCATTTAATCTTGATAAATGGTCTTGTATTTCTTCCTGCACGGATTTGTGACTTACATTTTCAGATTTGACACTACCACCAGATGGTTTTAATTGTGGTGGTACAGGGAAGGAATGAGATTCACTTTTGCCAATGAAAGGATTATTATTATATTGATTATACTTATGATTATCCTGGTTCATCAGTAGATTGGCAGTTTCAATCTCAACTTTAGTTAATCTTTGTAGCAACTCAGAGACACTTTGATTTGTCTGTGCAAAAGATAACTTTGTTCTTGATTCAGTTTTTAATAAATGTGTTTCATATAATTTTTCTAACTCACAAAATTTGTTTGAAAGGTCATTATATTTATTACTCAATGAATCATACTTAAGAGTTAGAGACAAATGTTCTTTCTCTAATTCTTTATTACGTGTTGCTAATTGAGAAATGTTCAATGTCAAGGATGAAATTGTATCACTAGTGAGCTTAACTGTCTGTTCCTCACAATCAGTCATTCTATTCCACAATGCTGAAACAATTCTATGGACAGTTGGATTATTGTTAAAATATTCCATGTCCTCCTTTTCAATTCTCTCACTCTCCTGTGAACTTCTCATCTAACTAGTAGGTGGTTGCAACTGAGGATTAACTGTATTATCATTGTATATAGTACTGTTATTATGGACAAAAGACAAGTCAGGTGTATCTACTCTAAAACCTAAATTTCTTAAATCCTCCTCTATTTTTTGTACAGATTTAACATCAATAGAATTACCTATATTGTAATTATCAGTATTATGTCTAATCTGAGAGGGTAAGTTACTTACCAAGGGATGGTTGCCAGTCCTGATTTTTGGCGCTTTTTTCCCTTGTAAGGGTGAGCTGAGGAAGTCAGATGAGGGGGTGGATCCCTGTTGCAATTGTGGCTTGTCCACTGTTGGTGAAACCAGTCCCATTTCCATTTGTCTACCAGGATTTTCTCCTGGGAGTGAGTGGACCCTCCTTGGGTGGGGGGTTGCTGATTTGATTGACTGGGCTGGCCTCCCTTTAATTCTGCCATTGCCTGATTCATCTGCTGAAATCCTACCTTGCAATTGTTTTGCAACTGCTCTACTTCTTTGAACATGAGAGATTTTGATTCCTCCAACTTCAGAACCTGTTTGGCCAGGTGGGACAGTTGATCCTGAAGAGGAGGAGACGTCTTTTTGATAGTTATCTTTTTTAAGAGGGCGTCCTTTTCCTCTATACTCATGCTTTCTGGCTGGGGGTACTGTTGTCCCTCCATGGTGATGTCCTGGAAACTTTTTGTTAGCTTTAGACCTGGTATTATAAGCAGGCTGTTCACTTACACTATCCTGGGGAGCACTCATATTGTTCAGAATAACAATATTTTACGTCTACAAAAGGAAAAAACTCTATGGAATTAGTAGACAAATAATATTAGCAATTATATTACTAATAAAAAAGCAATGGAGCTTACCCTGAATTTATATCTTTATTTATTTAAATAAAATATAAGAAAAATTCGAAAAAATCTGTTAAAAATATAATAATAAGTTTAACTAGACCTCTATAAGGGTGAATAATTAGCTTACCAAGCTTTATCCAAATACCAATTTAATTGGGTGTTATATTGGTGTCCAAATACCAAGTGAAATTGGGTTTATATTGGGTACAGTTACTACTGTAAATATCTAATTTTTATAATAAAAAATTAGTAAAATTATTATAAGGGTTCTTTTCCGCAATCAATGAGCTATGATGACCCACTAATATGCAGCAGACCCAAATATTTGGTTAATTTTGAGTTGTACTAAGGTAAAAATCACGTCCCAAGGCTTATACTAAATAATAAGTAAAATATAAGGAAAGACCCCCAATTGTCAGTATAGTCTAGTATATAAGTATGATATAATAGTGTTATTTTATGGTCCTACTACTTATTAATAAATGATTTAGTGATTAAACCTCAGGGGAATACTAATAGAATAGTTATACTCAAATAAAACTCACAATACTTGGATTTAAATGCGTGCTAGTGGTGGAAAATAGAAGAATAAAATATAGTTATAGCTTTTATAAAGATAATATCAATTTATAAGGGCTTTATAATATATTTCTGAATACTAATAATTGAATTGTAGTGTTTGTTTGAAGTGTAGTAATTGAATGATGATAATAAACCGTCAAAATCCCTCCTTACTTATACCCAAATCCACTGGAGTGCACAGACCTTCAAACCAGATGATGTCACTGCTATCCCCGGCAATTACAGCACTGTGAGGGCCCATCACCTCCCCATGGCGTCCACTTCAAGCAGTTTCAACACCCAGACCTCCAGTAAGGACCCTCCATCACTATTAATAATAACACAGAGTCATACCATAAATAGAAAACCCAGATAAAAGCGGATACCATAAAGAAACAGGTAAAATAAATGATCAAAAAGAGATTTAATGAAACTAAAAGCATATAAAGGAAACAAATAAAATGTCCAAGCCCCCAATAACATCCCCAAGCATCCACATTAACCCAAAAACATCTTTCCAACCCATAAATCCGTGAATAACCATCCAAGGAAGTAATTTTAGTTGTCCAAACTGGGTGTATGCGCCTGATATAGGTGTCTATGCTTCTGTAGGCATTTTGATTCCACTGATTTCGTCGATATGACCTAAAATAAGCAGAAAAACAAATGTTATAGGCTATTAAGGGGCTAAAACCCACTTATATACCTAAATATACATAATATACTGCATATTTCACTGAATATGAGATTTATGTATACATATAAGCTTATGTATGTCAATAATTACTTCATATCACTTAAGATAAGTATATTATGACTCCATTAACACCTTAATAAGTATTATTAGGCCATGGATAAGCTATTTAAACTATTATAAATTATATAATAGAATAATAATTATATATATATATAATAAAATAATATATATTATAATTTTAACCTTATTTTTAAGATATAAGCTTAATCTAGTTAGGGTTATCTTATTTTAAGCATAAGAAATACTCAGTCCTAAGGATATTTAGGCTGACAAGTTTAATATTCTCTTTCATTGTCACTTGTTACAATCTTTTATTATTAATGTAGGGTGATGTTCGTCTAACTAAGTGGGGGGGATGTTATGGTGTTACCATACTATGTACTTAGCTAGTCACTCATCAGTATATAGTGTAGCCTCCGAGTACATCAGAGACCTTTCCCTGGTTCTGCAAGGCATCATTCTCTACAATAAAGAGGGTCAATTCATTTATAATTAAGCTAGGACACTAAATAAGCACCTGTTGCCTATTTTAGTGTTTTTCCCCAAAGTGGGTGTAGAATGTGGGGTAAGTATAGTGTGAAATTGCTAACTTTTCTAAAAATGAAGCTATTCACATGGGAAAAATGCAGGCAGTATGTGGCCAGTACACAGAAGCCATTTCTGACATAAAAAAAACCAAATTTGAAAAGTGTTATTTTTATTCATTTGAGTAGCCAAATCAATAGTCCTAGTTAGGACAAATTGATCTGTCAAAGTGCATTTTTAATATTATTAAATTTATAGCACATATAATCAACTTTTAAGTGATTTAAAGCACATTTCTTGTTTTTTACATAAAACAATGAAAACAACAGCTTTATGTCTACTTAAAAATTATGTAGCCTTATGATTAAGGTTCTTAATATTACCCTAACATATTTCAACTTAATATTAAGTACATAGACTTATATAAAGTGGATATATGCATGTATATAAGGTGTTATAATGGCATATTCTGTATATTATCATAAATTTACTTATGTATACTATTTGTGTAATATAATTTATTGCTCCCATGTATAGTCCATGTGCTTAACATAACTTATAAGTACTTTTTACTCAGTCCTGTGGATATCCAGGTTGACACTCACTGCTGTGTTAGCATAGTCAGTCCCGTTTCAAGGCTAGCGTCAGCGCTAGTCGTAGTCTTCCTTCTCAGGTCCTAACAAAAATGCATAAAAGTTCTGCTCACAGACTTTTTCTAGGTAACTTTAAATTATAAGTTGTAAACATCTCTTATTTATTTTGTTCCACAAAATCTTTTAGCTGAGAATAAGAATGGGGTAGAGAATAAATAAGAAATTTACTGAACATATTCATTTTTTACATAGATTCAACCATATGTGAAGTAATATAGACAATTCTAATAGCTGATTTTTCTTCAACTTGATGAATAATTTCTCACTAAAGATATTGTTTTTTTCATTATAGTTCTTCAAAGCATATTTTCTAATTATATTACAAAAACTATAGCTATTTTAAAAAGGTTGTAAATTATCATTCTTCTTATCCCTTTTGAAAATAATGGGTCACATTGCTTATTTTTTACATTTATGGATAGGAGGTTAAATTTCACATTGCATAAGCATGAATATTGAATATTTAATATGCTTTTTTCATTAATATGCAACATGAAATATTCATCAATCAACATGAAACATTCAATGTTCAATATGCAATATGAAACACACATTCATAATAAATATTGAATATGTATGAACTTTTCATATTGAATCTTCATGAATAATGTGTAATGCTTATTTTAGATCAATGTGTATTTAATGGGTTCTCAACTAAGGATCAAATCAAGGTTTTGTTGGATCAGCTTATGCCCAATGTAGAACAAATTGTGATTTGATCAAAGACAATTCTAAGATTAAATATGACTTGAATCTTTTCTTCATGTGGTATATATTGTGGGTCTAATCCTTGAATAAATTATCCCAGGGGGAAAAAAAGTTCAACCAGATGTTGGGTTCAGTTCACATACTAAAGTTATTCAATTCAGTATGTGAACTGAACCCAACATCTGATTGTCACTTTCCCCCCCCCTTTTAGAGGCATCATCAAGTTAAAAAAGGGAGAAATTCTAGAAGTTCTTCACCAAATTTACCATGGTGATTAATAGATAAATGGGTATTTAAAGAAGTAAAAATCAAGGGGACTAGAAAGAATTTTGTCCCTACATTTCCTGCAGTGAATGTATTTAAAGATATAAGAGATATATAGAAATATTTACTAAAAAGGGGGACTTGCTGAATAATTACCTGCAAGTAACCTGTTATTATGATAACACTTTAGCATTCTGTTCTTCAATCCATCAATATATCTCTATAATGAAAAATAATCTGGTAGTTGTCACATTTGCACAAAAAAATACATTTTCATTTAAAAAAATTATCTCTTAGAACCATACTTTCAATATATGATATATAGTCAATTTATGTATTTGACACATACATATAGTATAATGACATGTATCCATATTGAACATGTGACATGCATCGATACTAAATATTCATATAAAACACAAATTTAATATGCATTATGCATCCAAAATCTATATTAATTATACTTGATATATGAATATCATATACACTTAATGCATAGACACTGATTATGCATTATGCATCTGAATTGAAGTCACATATTGCAAACTTATAATTGATATTGAATACTCATGGTTGATAGTGCCTATGCATGGTTAATATTGAATATGAGGAGCTGATAATGCATATTCTTATCATGTATTACACCTTCATTATCCAAAAAGATAGTAAAACTGAGCTTAACTGATTTTCAATGTGATTCTAAAGGTCTGATCAACCTGGGATCAAGCACCATTAATTGTGGGTTCAATCTATGAAAGAATAAAATTTTAATGTATTTTCTTCTTGTTTCCAAGAAGATTAAAAAAAAAATTTTTAAATTCCAAAAAGTGTGGTGTTCCGAAGCTGGGTAGGCCTTTGGAATGTGTATTTGGGAATATTTGGTATGTAGGTTTTTGTTGGGGTAATGGTGCTTAGTATTGGTGTTTAGTTGTATTTCTGTAGGCTTAAGTTAGGGTCACTTATTATATCTCAGCTTATTGCCCTTTCTTTTCTCATCATTTTGGTGTGTGTTATGTGTGATTAGCTGTTTTCTATGAGTAGTTGTCTTGTTTTGTGGTTTTAGAAGTTGTTTGGTTGTTTTTGAGCGTTTTCAGGCCTAGAAGTGGCTTCCTGCCTTCAGGCAGACCCCCTGCCTCAACAGGGCCTTGCCTAAGATTGGCAGCCCACCTGCCTGCAAGCAGAGAAGGCTCTAGAGACTTTTTTATGCATGTAGATAGCTGGGAGAGCTGGATCAAGCTGTAGATCTGGTTAGGGGGTCTATGTGTGAGATAGTTGGAAGTAAGTTAGAGGAGATCATCCACCATCTGGGATATCTGGAACTCTGTGCTTCACTCTTTGTCTTTGTTTGGCTGGGCTGTGAAAAGGTTAGTTCTTACTTGACCTCAACTCTTGTCACTGTTTCTCCAGTAAATTCTTGCAATCTATATCAAGTATTATCTCTGTCTCTGGTGTATATTTGCAACCTAAATCAAGTATCATTGCTTTCTCTGGTGTGGCCATTGGTCTAAATTTCAGTTCTTTGGTCTGGCAGTCTATCTGAGGACTACTTTATTGGCTCATAAAGTAGTCAAGTGTGTTGTAAAAGGGCTTTATCAAACAAGACTCAATTTAACTAGCAAGTAGATCTCACATGTATTTTTCTAAAGGGACAGGGGGTTTTCTCCCTGGGTTTTCTCCAACTCCCTTGGTTAAGGCATATAGCTAGTACTATAGGATTTTCTACAACGGAGGGGAGATATAATAATACCCTTTCAAATTTCCTATGGTTAATTTTCTGTCTTTATGGCAGATTCCACACACACACAGACACACACACAAAATAAAAATTGTCAATTAGGTTCAAGATTTATTATTTCTCACATCACATACCCCATTTTTGCTAAAATAAATGACAGATAATAATCAGTTTAATTCATTTTTCAATCCACTATTAAATTAATAGCAGTTTGGAATTATTTGATATCTCATATTATGCATGAAATAGAGGGTAGAAAGGCTCTCACACCTGCAATTCAATATCTTCCATTAATCTTTCCTGGATTTAAAAATATTAATAACAAATTATTTTCTCCACTGGCCCAAGATCAGGTGTATAAGAAAATAAAAGTAACTCTTTTTTAAAAAAATGACAGATTTATCAATGAATTGATATTCTTGGATTTACTTCTCTAAAGGTATGTAACTACATCATAGAGTAGGCTCAAGTAATCCATGTAAATCAGAGAGAGAGAAAACATAGCCGGTATTTATTATAAAAGGAAGATTATAGAATAAGAAATTAAAAAGATAATAAAAAGAAATTTAAAATAATTTAAAAAGAAATTCAAAAGAAAATCATACGAAAATAAAAATAAAATAAAAATAAATTAGGAAGAAATTAAATATAAATTAAATATAAACTAAAAATAAATAAAAAATAAATTAAAAAGATAATTACAATAAATTAAATAGAAATTAAAAAGAAATTAATAAGAAATTAAATAGAAATCAATAAGAAAATTAAAAGAAACTAATAAGAAATTAATAAGAAATCAATAAGAAATTTAAAAGAAATTAAAAAGAAATTAAAAAGAAATTAAAAAGAAGTTAAAAAGAAGTTGAAAAGAAGTTGAAAAGAAATTAAAAATAAATTAAAAAGATATTAAAAATAAATTAAAAATAAATTAAAAAGAAATTAAAAAGAAATTAAAAAGAACTTAAAAAGAACTTAAAAAGAACTTAAAAAGAAATTAAAAATAAATTAAAAAGAAATTTAATAGAAATTAAAAAGAAATTAAAAAGAAATTAATAAGAAATTAAAAAGAAATTAAAAACAAATTAAAAAGAAATTAAAAAGAAATTAAAAAGAAATTAAAAAGAAATTAAAAAGAAATTAAAAAGAAATTAAAAAGAAATTAAAAAGAAATTAAAAAGAAATAATAAGAAATTATAAAGAAATTAAAAAGAAATTAAAAAGAAATTAAAAAGAAATTAAAAACAAATTAAAAAGAAATTAAAAAGAAATTAAAAAGAAATTAAAAAGAAATTAAAAAGAAATTAAAAAGAAATTAAAAAGAAATTAAAAAGAAATTAAAAAGAAATTAAAAAGAAATCAAAAAGAAATTTAAAAGAAAGTAAAAAGAAATTAAAAAGAAATTAAAAAGAAATTAAATAGAAATTAAAAAGTATTAAAAAGTATTAAAAAGTATTAAAAAGAAATTAAAAAGAAATTAAAAACAAATTAAAAAGAAATTAAAAAGAAATCAAAAAGAAATTAAAAAGAAATTAAAAAGAAATTAAAAAGAAATTAAAAAGAAATTAAAAAGAAATTAAAAAGAAATTAAAAAGAAATTAAAAAGAAATTCAAAAGAAAATAATAAGAAAATAAAAGAAAAATAAACTAAGAAGAAATTAAAAAGAAATTAAAAAGAAATTAAAAAGAAATTAAAAAGAAATTAGAAAGAAATTCAAAAGAAAATAATAAGAAAATAAAAATAAAAGAAAAATAAACTAAGAAGAAATTAAATATAAATTAAATATAAATTTAATATAAATAAAAAATAAATTAAAAATAAATTAAAAAGATAATTACAATAAATTAAATAGAAATTAAAAAGAAATTAATAAGAAATTAATAAGAAATTAAATAGAAATAAATAAGAAAATTAAAAGAAATTAATAAGAAATTAATAAGTAATCAATAAGTAATTTAAAATAAATTTAAAATAAATTTAAAAGAAATTTAAAAGAAATTAAAATGAAATTAAAATGAAATTAAAATGAAATTAAAATGAAATTAAAAAGAAATTAAAAAGAAATTAAAAAGAAATTAATAAGAAATTAAAAAGAAATTAAAAAGAAATTAAAAAGAAATTAAAAAGAAATTAAAAAGAAATTAAAAAGAAATTAAAAAGAAATCAAAAAGAAATTAAAAAGAAATTAAAAAGAAATTAAAAGGAAATTAAAAAGAAATTAAAAAGAAATTAAAAAGAAATTAAAAAGAAATTAATAAGAAATTATAAAGAAATTAAAAACAAATTAAAAACAAATTAAAAAGAAATTAAAAAGAAATTAAAAAGAAATTAAAAAGAAATTAAAAACAAATTAAAAAGAAATTAAAAAGAAATTAAAAAGAAATTAAAAAGAAATTAAAAAGAAATTAAAAAGAAATTAAAAAGAAATTAAAAAGAAATTAAAAAGAAATTAAAAAGAAATCAAAAAGAAATTAAAAAGAAATTAAAAAGAAATTAAAAAGAAATTAAAAAGAAATTAAAAAGAAATTAAAAAGAAATTAAAAAGAAATTAAAAAGAAATTAAAAAGAAATTAAAAAGAAATTAAAAAGAAATTAAAAAGAAATTAAAAAGAAATTAAAAAGAAATTAAAAAGAAATTTAAAAGAAATTTAAAAGAAATTTAAAAGAAATTAAAAACAAATTAAGAACAAATTAAAAATAAATTAAAAAGAAATCAAAAAGAAATTAAAAAGAAATTAAAAAGAAATTTAAAAGAGATTAAAAAGAAATTAAAAAGAAATTAAAAAGAAATTAAAAAGAAATTAAAAAGAAATTAAAAAGAAATTAAGGAGAAATTAAATATAAATTAAATATAAATTAAATATAAATTAAAAATAAATTAAAAAGATAATTACAATAAATTAAATAGAAATTAATAAGAAATTAATAAGAAATTAAATAGAAATCAATAAGAAAATTTAAAAGAAAATAATAAGAAATTAATAAGAAATCAATAAGAAATCAATAAGAAATTTAAAAGAAATTTAAAAGAAATTTAAAAGAAATTTAAAAGAAATTTAAAAGAAATTTAAAAGAAATTAAAAAGAAATTAAAACGAAATTAAAAAGAAATTAAAAAGAAATTTAAAAGAAATTTAAAAGAAATTAAAAACAAATTAAGAACAAATTAAAAATAAATTAAAAAGAAGTCAAAAAGAAATTAAAAAGAAATTAAGAAGAAATTTAAAAGAGATTAAAAAGAAATTAAAAAGAAATTAAAAAGAAATTAAAAAGAAATTAAAAAGAAATTAAAAAGAAATTAAAAAGAAATTTAAAAGAAATTAAAAAGAAATTAAAAAAAAATTAAAAAGAAATTTAATAGAAATTAAAAAGAAATTAAAAAGAAATTAAAAAGAAATTAAAAATAAATTAAAAAGAAATTAAAAAGAAATTAAAAAGAAATTAAAAAGAAATTTAAAAGAAATTAAAAAGAAATTAAAAAGAAGTTAAAAAGAAATTTAAAAGAAATTTAAAAGAAATTTAAAAGAAATTTAAAAGAAATTTAAAAGAAATTTAAAAGAAATTTAAAAGAAATTTAAAAGAAATTTAAAAGAAATTTAAAAGAAATTAAAAAGAAATTAAAAAGTATTAAAAAGTATTAAAAAGAAATTAAAAATATAATAAAAAGAAATTAAAGAGAAATTAAAAATATAATAAAAGGAAAATAAATTAAATTAAAAATATAATAAAAAGAAATTAAAAAGAAATTAAAAAGAAATTAAAAATATTATAAAAAGAAATTAAAAAGAAATTAAAAAGAAATTAAAAAGAAATTAAAAATATTATAAAAAGAAATTAAAAAGAAATTAAAAAGAAATTAAAAAGAAGTTAAAAAGAAATTAAAAAGAAATTAAAAAGAAATTAAAAAGAAATTAAAAAGAAATTTAAAGAAATTTAAAAGAAATTAAAAAAAATTAAAAAGAAATTAAAAAGAAATTAAAAAGAAATTAAAAAGAAATTAAAAATAAATTAAAAAGAAATTAAAAAGAAATTAAAAAGAAATTAAAAAGAAATAAAAAAGAAATAAAAAAGAAATTAAAAATATTATAAAAAGTAATTAAAATGAAATTTAAAAGAAATTAAAAATAAATTAAAAAGAAATATAATAGAAATTAATAAGAAATTAAAAAGAAATTAAATAGAAATCAATAAGAAATTTAAAAGAAATTTAAAAGAAATTAAAAAGAAATTAAAAAGTATTAAAAAGTATTAAAAAGAAATAAAAAATATAATAAAAAGAAATTAAAGAGAAATTAAAAATATAATAAAAGGAAAATAAAATAAATTAAAAATATAATAAAAAGAAATTAAAAAGAAATTAAAAAGAAATTAAAAAGAAATTAAAAAGAAATGAAAAAGAAATTAAAAATATTATAAAAAGAAATTAAAAAGAAATTAAAAAGAAATTAAAAAGAAATTAAAAAGAAATTAAAAAGAAATTAAAAAGAAATTAAAAAGAAATTAAAAAGAAGTTAAAAAGAATTTAAAAAGAAATTAAAAAGAAATTAAAAAGAAATTAAAAAGAAATTAAAAAGAAATTAAAAAGAAGTTAAAAATAAATTAAAAATAAATTAAAAAGATATTAAAAAGAAATTAAAAAGAAGTTAAAAAGAAATTAAAAAGAAATTAAAAAGAAGTTAAAAATAAATTAAAAATAAATTAAAAAGATATTAAAAAGAAATTAAAAAGAAGTTAAAAAGAAATTAAAAAGAAATTAAAAAGAAATTAAAAAGAAATTAAAAAGAAATTAAAAAGTATTAAAAAGTATTAAAAAGTATTAAAAAGAAATTAAAAATATAATAAAAAGAAATTAAAAAGAAATTAAAAAGAAATTAAAAAGAAATTAAAAAGAAATCAAAAAGAAATTAAAAACAAATTAAAAACAAATTAAAAACAAATTAAAAACAAATTAAAAACAAATTAAAAACAAATTAAAAAGAAATTAAAAAGAAATCAAAAAGAAATTAAAAAGAAATTAAAAAGAAATCAAAAAGAAATTAAAAACAAATTAAAAACAAATTAAAAACAAATTAAAAACAAATTAAAAAGAAATCAAAAAGAAATTAAAAAGAAATTAAAAAGAAATTAAAAAGAAATTTAAAAGAAATTAAAAGAAATTAAAAAGAAATTAAAAAGAAGTTGAAAAGAAATTAAAAAGAAGTTGAAAAGAAATTGAAAAGAAATTAAAAAGAAGTTAAAAAGAAATTAAAAAGAAATTGAAAGAGAAGCAGTAGAGAGGATTCAATGTAAACCGATCTAGAGGTTCATAGGTGAGGAGCTAATTAAAGATAGAAAGAAAAAGAATAGAAATAATAGAAAACTAGGTGTGAGTTAATGGAAGATGGCCTGTGGCCTTGTAAATTTTAAGATGAGGGAAGACAAGATGATTGGTGAGAAAATGAGAGTTTCATATTTATAAAATATTTTCATTGAAAGTATTGTGGTCCTGAAAAGGCCAAGGATGGAGTAAGAAAGCTGTACACAGTGTCTTTTGGGCCAGAGTGGTAGGACAAGTAGGTAGCTTCTGTGGCACAATCTGATCTTCACATGTAAGAATTGAAATAAATATGACTTGAAATTATTAGCATTAAGGAGGATTTATTTCTTTAAAAGAATGATCATGTTACTAAAAAGTGGTTAAGAAAGTCATAAAAGTGTTTTAGGCACTTGAAATTTGAGCTAAGAGGAGGGTAGGGGAGAAATTTTTATGATAATTTTCTGGTAATTATTTTAGATTCTTATTTTGAGGAGAGATAAATTGAGTAAGAAGTAATGTCAATTGATAGTTTTTCCTTCCATCTGTCTCACCCATATGTCAGAAACCTTATTGACTGGCATTCAAGAGCTCCCAGCCACCATTGAATTAAGAATAGTACATGTTTACAAAGAAAGTTATTTTGGACTTTAATATGGATCATGAAGTATGCACCAGAAGTTATCTGCCTTTCGTTATTAGATTGGAAGGTGCTCTTATTTTATTATAGAGTTCCAACCTATCTCATGTTGTTTCTATAGCTTTGTTCTATAGAAGGTCTACGACATGGGACACCAAGTTTCAGGTTTTTAATGAGTATTGAGGCTTTGTGGTTGGATAAAATTTCAATTTTGAGGTTCTTAGATCAATTTTTGATGAATGCACAGGTTCTGATTTGGCTAAGAGGAGGAGGAAAATTGGAGAAAATGAATCTGTTAAGGGTGTCATTGATGATCGTTGGGGATTTATTTGAGTAAACCAGCTGTAAGACATTTTTTTTTTTTTCTGACTAAGTAATGAAATTTTCTAGTCAAAGTTTATGTTTCTGATTCTTGTATTGATTTTATATTTTATCTAGTAGCAAAAGTTTTTAAATAATTTTTTAAAAAAGGTATGATTATTTTGATTACTGTATAATATAATATCTGCTGTCTAAATCGGCGATATATTATCGGCTAAAAAAATTAAAATTAAAATAAAGAAAAAGAAAAAGAAAAAGAAGAAGAAGAAGAAAAAGAAAAAGAAAAAAAATACATGTTTGCAATAGAAACTTAAAGTTATGTAAGAATTTATAGAGCTGTTCTTCTTAGCAATCTTCAATTCCACCGCCTGTTATTTTATATGTAGCTTCGCCCTCTGGCACTAAAATATCATTACAATAAAAAAGATAATGATTAAACAATGTTTTTCTCATTACTCTTTTATTTATACAACAACAAAGGAAAAATTGAAAAAATCATACTCTCTGGGCTGTCTGCAAGCTTAGCAATTCGTTCGTCACCTCTTCCTTTCCGGAGAGAAATGCGAGTCGCTGAAGCATGTGCCAATATGTGACCTCCAACGGGTTTTTTATCATTCCCAGCAAACATACTAACGGCGCCCGGATCTGACTGTACTTGATTGGTCATAAATATAGCTAAATACATATATGTGAAAGATTCAATATGATATCAACATTTTACTTGTGATGATTCTTGTAAGTATTACTTAAAAAAACAACATACCAACGTTAAATTCTTCTGCTATGCGAGTCAGGCGTGCTAACATTTGATTCAACTTCTGTTGCCTTTCAGATAATTCTCCACGTCCTGAATAATCCACCCTGAATAAAGCTAATATTGAATCGACAATCTATTGTGCTAAAAAGAGTAAGAAAAATCTATTGGTGTACACATATTCATATAGCAAAGCTTACCAAGAGACGAAAATCACCATCTTCTGCAAATTTGGCGGCTAAGTGAACAATAAGCTCCATTTCTAGACATAAATAAAAAGAATTAGTGGTATTCGTCTTTCAAATTCATTAACTTACGATGCTCGCTATTCGCTGCGCGGCCTACAATTATGTTGTCCAAAGCGGCATCAGCATCCATATTGAAACGATCCGCGATTGCGCGTATTCTCTCAGGGCGAAAAGTTCCTTCGGTGTCAATATAAGCAACCTAGACTCCGTAAAAAACTCTTAATTTATTCCAAACCAATCCTTATATATATATATATGTTTATTTTGAAGTAGTTGATATTTTTCATTACCTTGCCTGCACCTCCCCCCATTTCTACCGGAAGTTGAGTTGTGACACACAGCGTATGGCAAAGTTGAGTTTTACCACATCTAGGCCGAGGTAGAATATAAAAATATAATATAAAATATAAAAAAAAATAAAAAAAAACGTAAAATTTCATTCATCATTCAAAGACGGTTTATCAAGAGGGTATTTCACGTGAACGTACCTGAATTCTCCGTAAACTGTGAGCGAATTTGTTTTTAAAAGGGACGTAACCTAAGCGAGAGAGAACGGATTCTTGAACTTTTGAGCGAAAAAAAATCACTTGCCTTCACTAATCGATTGACTTTGAATGCCGCCTCCAAGCATTGCATCAAATGATTTACTTCCGGTTGTTATCATCAATCCCTTTTCTCGATCGATAAGCACATCGGAAGCTTTAGAAAATACCAATAAAACTAAGTCTCATGCTATGATTAGTAAAAAGTTTTTCGAATACGAATACCTGATTTAAATAGTGGTCCCGATAGCTTGCTAGCACAATCCTTAATTTTATCGACTTTTATTTCACTTAAACCCTGATCAAGTCAATGTGAATTTAATGCTAAAAGAGTTCTAAATCAAATGAAGAAATATTCACTTTGATTGCGGTTAGATTTTTGCGCGAAGCTGTTATGATTGCCTTGACGGTAGCGAATCCGCTATCCTTCAGCTTTTTGATATCTTGCGCTGATATACCCTACCATGAGAAATAAACGAAATTTTAGATAAACTAGAGAATTCTATTCAATCCAACCCCTTTCACTTTACCTGATCTTGTAGAAGGTCAACTTCTTGGAAGAATCTAGAATCTGCTTCTGCCATTATAAATATCTGATTCTATATACAGATGAAAGTAACGAGATTTGATGCTTTAAAATATTGTTGAAAAATGTAGGTTTTTTTCTAATGATTGAGAGATGGTTAAAGCTACTGGTGAAGGAACAAATTAATGAGGGGGTTGAGAGATATGCGCATTGCGCACAAACCGGTTAAGAATAAACGGAAACGAATTTTAGGCGAGCATTGACAGAAAAAAAGGCTCAGGCGGTCAGGACGCTGTGGATTGCCGAAATGCGCTCTTCTCCGTTCAAGACGTTTGTTTGGACTCGCTTAATGAGAACAGGTGGGAAAAAATGTCTTACGCTACTTTGCGCCTTAATGAGAGACATCGATCGATCGGCAGAAAAGTATAAATGAAATCATCGGCGTCAATTAAAAGCGTTATGACTTTTCCATTCTGAAAAATTTAAATTTCATCAGGCTATCAACAGCTTCTCCAATGTTCAAACTTTAGAGCATTTTCTTCTTAAATTGTATCAGTTAAATCAGCAGCTTTAAAAAAATATTTGTAAACGTAAAATATTAAATAAACACGAGTTATTGGGCTGTGAAGATAAAACTGAAGTGATTAAATATATCAAGGTTGCTAGGAGGCTCACAGATAAAATAATAAACACGTCTGTAAAACATTTTGTATATAGTGTTTGAAGTTTGATTTGAAAAGAAACGTTGCAGAGGTAGTTTTGAAGGGAGCTTTTAGCAGTTTTAGCAGCGAGGTTAAACAGTCAAAACACCATGCCAAGTAGTCAAAGGCCCAAAGAATGTGATATAAGAATAGATTTGTGTTCACATGCAGAATGCAAATAGCTAAAAAATGTCTACCATTTTTTATATCAAAAAAGTATTTTTGTTTGTTTTGTTGATATGTGATTCATATTAAACCAACAGCAGAGGTTATTCCAGAAGAAGAGCCTTAATCATTCCATTTGAATATCAGTGAGTTCTGCTTTCTTCTATCTTGAGTGCTCAATCTTAGCATTGAATGTAAACGTCATTTGTTTTTTCACTGTTAATGCACAAGTACTTGTAAATTTTTTGCAAAAAAAAAAATTAAAAATAAAAGGCCGCTGTCAGCTACCATTTCTGAGACCCACTTTAAAAAAAGATAACAATGAAATATTTTGCAAGAGGATTTTTTTGAGGCTGTCTGTCTGATGAGCCAGTAAAATCTTTGACAATATCATAAATTTTCCCACCCAAACCGTGAGATAATGTAACAAAAGCAGTGATTGATAGGTCAAACATAATTTTAACGCTCTAGTTCTCTTTGGGCTAGGTGTTGGTGTATCGATTTCGAGAGAAGGATAAGAATCCAACCAAAAGACATTTACATATAAGTACTACATCAATACTTATCTCTACAGGTTATATTCCTTCATATATTCTCTTCTTTTCTTCAAAATAATGAGGGTTTCCATAAAAACTTACCATCAAAACTCTTGAGAGATACCTCAAGCGAGGTTAATAAGGCCCCAGTTTACTTCACAGCATCTATCCTCCTCTCATCACCCTTTTTCCTTAATGTTACACATCTCCTTCCTTTTTCCTGGTGGCAGTTTCTTCAATGATATGCCACGGCTCTCTCCAAGTTTTCTTTCTTTGAATATATTAATATTTCCCATCCTTGACACCATCACAAATGAAAAACTTTCATATTCCTAAGTAGCTCATCGCGTACGCTCCTTCATGCTCCTCTACTAAGTGAGGTGGAATGGTACATATTGCGTCTCAAGGCCTGATTCTAAAGTGATTTGGATGACGTGACTTTAGGCTGCTCTTCTCAAATGGTCTGTCGGACTGTTCGATTGGCATGTCGATCCTTCAGCTGTGGCGCAACCCTAACCCTAGAACGCTTGCTGCAACCCTAACGTGATGAGACTCACATCTTCCCCTTAGTCATGAGCCATCTTCCTTTTCAATCCTTCCCCTTTCTTTTCCCTTGGCGAACAGTCCTGCGGTCGGCCTAGGCTTAAATCAGATCTCCGGCTTTCACCTACTGCTTACTTATGTAGGTTTCCTTCCACTTTGAAATAGCGCACATTTTGTGGCTCATGTCATATTACCCTATAATATAAGTCCCTTAAAATCTAGTACCACTACTACCTATGGCTGAATTAGCTACCTCCTATGCTGCACTCATCCTTGCTGATGAAGGCCTGGAAATTACGGCCGATAAAATCAACACCATTCTTGCCGCTGCTAAGGTTGAAGTGGAGCCCATCTGGGCTAATCTTCTTTCAAAAGTCAGTCCAATTTTTGTCCAAGTAGCTTCCCCATCTTTCACCTCTCATATTTTTTTATTTCATTGTAGGCACTTGCGGGTAAAGATGTGAAGGATATGCTTACCAACGTTGGTGCTGGAGGTGGAGCCGCCGCTCCGGCCGTTGGAGGTGCTGGCCCTGCTGCAGCTGATAGTGGTCCCGCAGCCGCAAAGGCTGAAGAAAAGAAAGAAGAACCAAAGGAGGAATCTGATGAGGACATGGGTTTCGGCTTGTTCGATTGTTCGTAGTTTTCGTCTTTTTACTCTTACTCATTCAGTTGCACTGATTTTATTTACTGGTTATGTTTTTTTTTTTTTTTTTTCCTTTTTTTTTCCTCAGAAAATGAACCTTTCGAAATTACAAAAAGTTTGGCATTCTAGTTTGTGATACGATTCCATTCGGAGGACTCTACTTCATGTTAGACTACAGTCTAATGAATCCATTGATAGGAGCGTTTTACTTGAATGATGATGCTGAAAGGAACAAATTAATTCTTCACCGACCTTGACTGCATATCAATTGATATGCTCACTTAGCTCAAATACTTTTTTTAACTAAGAATTTCTGAGGATGTGTGTTGATTTTAATTTGGTTGACAAATGATAGCCATGAAAGATAAACAAACATATAAGCTAGTTTATGAGCTATAGAGGGTCGCTTGATTTACCGGTGTGCCAAGCAGTGTTGCATTTCCTTGAGGTTGTTTTATTGCTTCCTTAGAATAAGACATTCACTCCTGACAAACCATTGTACATACATGAGTATGGAGGATTTGCTTAATCTCCTATTTGATGATTCAAATTTGGGACTGAAGGTGAAAAAATTCGCAGTACTTATTGACACATTTGAAAATTATTTTGGCAGTGCTAGAATCAGAAATAATCCAGAGAAATTTTCACCCTCACTTGCAAATTTGAATCGCATGGAAAGAGATTATGTATGAAGTCCTCCTAATGTTTGCAAAATGAGGGGTAAATTGTGCATGAGGGTGGAAAACAGAGTGATGAATTGAGTCTAAAAAAAAAAACACTTTGTGAAATACTTTCAAAAGTCTGTTTTTTTAAAAAAGAAAAGAAAAGAAAGGTTGTGGCAGTGTTTTTGTATGACCTCCTTTGATTGTTATGAGTGCATTATAATTACTATTTGAATTGACAGGAGTTGATGGATTGTCAGAATGGCTTGCTATAAATAAAAGGATGAGTGATTTTCTTTTGCTGAATGAAGAGAAACAAAGCTGCAACAGAAGTGAAAACAAACAAACAAAAGAAAAAGAACTATTTTGCTATTATTATTATTATTATTATTATTAGAATGAGAGTGTGGTGGGGTATTGTTTTGTCTGTTGTAACACTTCAAGTGAGTGTTATCTTTTAAAGGGCTGATGATCCTCGTTGGCTCAAGAGAGGATTTTCTCACGAAATGAGAATGATCATCCATTTGTCCCACTTTGGTCAACTCAATCATCCTTGTGTCCATAGAGTGGGAATGTCTTAAAATGAGAATGTCATCTTTCATCTTTCATCTGGGCTGTGGCTGTCATGCACCAAGTCTTTGCACGTGTGTCCACTGTTCCTGTTCTGGATTTTAATCTTCCTATTCCCCTTGAGTCTTTTCCACAATCATCCCCACAATCATTCTCCCTTGCTCATCCTCTCAAGCTTAGTGCTAAAATGAAGGTATGTGTGTAGATAGATAGATAGATATATATATATTCCTATCTGTCTCTCTTTCTTTCTTTCTTTCTTTCTTTCTCTCTCTCTCAAGTTCTCTTTCCTTACTCATCCTCCCTCTTCCAATCATATAATCACACAGTTTTCTCATTCTCTTCTCTTTTCTATCGTTCCTGAATGGCAATCTTACTACGTGGATTATGAATCTCTCAAAGCAGCTATTTACAAGTATGAGAAGGAAAATGTTCAAGCTATACAATTCCATGCTCAACAGCGTCGTCTAACTGATCCAGACTTGGAATCTGCTACTTTATTAGGAACTTATGATGGTCAAAATGTGGAAGCTGAAGAGAACACGGGACAAATCAATTTATCTCCTATTGATATTGCATTTATAGAGTTGTTGAACAAACAACTTAAAAAAGTATGCGAATTTTATGAGAGTAAAGAAAAGGAAGTGATAGAAGAAACAGAGTTAATGTTGAAAGATTTGCAGCGTGCCGAGCAGGATCAAGGGCTCTTCTTCGAAGACGTCGTGGAAGGAGAAGATGAAGATGAAGAGGAGGTTGAAGAAGAGGAAGAGGAGGATGAAAGTGGTGGTGAAGGTGGGCCTTTAGATCAAGATGGAAATGAAAATCAAGTAGATGGTCATGATGTTGATCACAAGAAAGTCAAGCCACTCGATCTGCACAAGGGAACCGCTAAACAGAAACCGGGCAGAAAACGTCGCAGAGAGCTTAATCTTATCAATCTTCTCGGCTTTTCACGTCCTTCACATTTGAGTAACAATAATATCAAGATTGCTACTACCCACAATCCAACTCCAAATCCTGATTCATTAGAAAATATAGATCCGACTACATCTACCACCACTTGCAGCAGTGTTCCCGCACCAGAACATAATAGTCCAGATGTCTTAGCTGCTGCCATTGCAAGTTCATCCAAGATCACCACAAGTCCTCATCTTTATCGTCATGCAAACCGTCCAACTTCGATGGGATGTGAGAAAACAAGAAACACAAGTAAAAACCGTGGTAGAAGTAAAAGTTTAAGTCAAACTAAACCCAGAAGTAGAACTAGAGCTCTCTCGTTTGTCTCTTCTGTCTCGGGATCTATTGATAATGTATTTGAACGACCTCAATCCCTCTCACTTTGGACTTCTGCTTCAGAATTCGCTGCTGATGTTCGAATGCTCTTTAAAAGGAGGTTAACTCAATCTTATATTGCTTTAAATGAATTGAAAAATTACATCTCCCTTAATCAAACCGCTTTTCGCAAAATTCTCAAAAAATATGATAAAATCCTCGCTCGTGATTTAGGCCCTTATTACTTGCAAAACGTCGTGGCTAAGTCTTATCCCTTCCTGCCACATGTATCGCAAACTCTTGCCACTCATGCCCAAAAGTTAATTCCTGTTTATGCTAAAGTGGTCACCCGAGATGATCCAAAATTGGCTGCAAGACAACTTGACTCGTATTTGAGAGAACATGTGATTTGGGAACGTAACACAGTATGGAAAGAAATGATTGGTCTCGAACGTAAAGGTTGGCGACACAGCAACACGATGGCGTTGGCTAGTCAAGATCTTCATCCTATAGCCAATATTTTTGTTCCTGGAGCGCATTCTAAATCTATTCGTCTTCCAATACTTTCTAGTGGGCTCAGTTTACAGTTTCTATCCATCGGGTTTGCATTCATTACCTTGATCTCTTTGATGCTTTTTGCTCCGATTGAACGTGTGGAAGAAAGAAACTGTTTAGCTATCCTTGTGTTTCTCACTATACTTTGGGCTACTGAAGCCCTTCCACTTTTTGTGACTTCTCTGTTTGTTCCTCTTCTTGTTCCTCTTCTACGTGTCGTTCGTGAGGACGATCATAGACTTTCATCACATGGTGCAACTGCATTTATTTTCCAACAAATGCTAAGTCCTAATATCATGTTACTTATTGGCGGTTTCACCATTTCTGCTGCTCTATCAAAACATAATATTGATAAAGTGTTAGCTGGAAAAGTTCTTGGTTTCGCTGGTACAAAACCTACGACTGTCTTATTAGCATATATGGGAGTCGCTTGTTTTGCTTCTATGTGGATATCCAATGTGGCAGCTCCTGTTTTATGTTATTCTTTGGTTCAGGTTCGTGTCCTGTCTGTTACTACCCAGAACACTTTGGCTGCTTGTCAATTCCCCAGATTTTCAATTCAAATAGATAGATAGATATACATATATATATATATATATATATAAACCTATTCAAAATTCAAAAAAGTTTTTTCCTTTTTTTTTTTTTTTTTTTTTTTTTTCTTTTCTTCCTTCACTCTGTAGCCTATCCTTCGAACTCTCCCTTCAAATTCGTCTTTCTCTAAATCTTTGATCTTGGGTATTGCTTTAGCTTCAAATATCGGAGGCCAATCTTCCCCCATCTCTTCCCCTCAAAACTTAATAGCTCTTCAATATATGAATCCACCTCTATCATGGATTACTTGGTTCGCTATCGCAATACCCGTATCAACGTTATCTATCTTACTCATCTGGTTAATCTTATTATTGGGTTATGGCAAAAAACGTTCTGAAACTTCGGGGAATAATATGACGGTGATTGTTAATCCTGTAAGACAGATTAGAGATCCGTTTAGTTGGACACAGTGGTTCATCTTGCTTTCTTCGGGTTTAACGATTGTGTTATGGTGTATAGAACAAAAAATTGAGGGAATTGTGGGTGATATGGGTAAGTAATGTGTATTGATCAAAATTCAAGTATGCTAATTGTTTTGAGATGATGACTACTATATCTTCTACCTATTTTTTTTTTCTTTTTTTTTCTTTTATCTTTTTTCGGAAACTATAATATAGGTGTTATTGCTCTCTTGCCCATAGTTTTATACTTTGGAAGTGGATTACTGAACAAATCCGATTTTGATAACTTCCCCTGGAGTGTAATGATATTCATCTATTCATACATCTTTTTCTTCTGTTTCATAGATAAGATAGTTGACATTAACCCTTAAAATGGCCAATTTCTTTTTCTTGGTGTTTAGATCGTTTGGCTTGCAATGGGAGGCATAGGTCTCGGAAAGTCGATCCTCGCATCAGGTTTATTAGGAGATATAGATATCATGATTTCCAATTTAGTTCAAGGCTTAACGCTTTGGCCTATTTTATTTGTTTTTGGAATTGTTGCTTTGGTGATTTCGACTTTTATTAGTCATACGGTTGCGTCTGTGTTGTTGGTTCCGATTGCAGCTGAAATCGGCCAAGCTTTGGTGGTTCCTCATCCTCATTTATTGATTTTGGCTACAGCGTTGATTTGCTCGGCTGGAATGGGACTTCCAGTTTCAGGATTTCCTAATCAGTGAATATTTCTTACTATTATTCCTATTGTTCTTAATCATTATAATTTTATTGTTTTCTTGTTGTTGTTGTTTTTGTTTTTTTTTTGTTTTTTTTTTGTTTTTTTTTTTGCCGATGAATTTGTTTTTGATTGAAAACTTTTTGAATTATAGAACCGCCGTTAACTTGGAGGATGATTTGGGCGTTCCGTATCTTGGTGTTCAGGATTTTCTTGTGAGTGATTCATTCATCTTACATCCTAAAAATGTATATGATCTTGTCTTGAATCATGTCTTATTGATATAATGTTGCTTTTTTTCTTTTATCATCTTTATCTTTTATTTTATTTTTATAGAAACTTGGAGTTCCGGCTAGTATTGTGGCTACTGGGATTGTATTGACGGTTGGATATGCGTTGATGATTTTGTTTGGATTATGATGGACGGAACTGCATTAAATGGGAATGTAATATTTTGTTGATTTCTGTTGATATTGTTTCTTTTATTTTTGGAATTGTTATTATTATTACTGCATCATATTGTTATTGTTTGAATGATGAGAAAGGAGATGGGGAGAGGTGATGATTTTTAGTTATGATATGAAATGATTTGATTCGATGAGATAAAATGAAATTAAGGTTTTTTCTTCTTTTCTTTTCTTTTCTGTTTTATTTTGTTTTTTAGATTTGGAGATGTGGAGAATGTTTTTTTTCTTTTTTCTTTTTTTTTGTAAATGATTTTTTGTTAACAAGAAGGGAAATGAAAGGAAGGAAATGAAGGATACATGGATAACTAAATAGATGTAAGGATGGACACATGGATGCATGGTAGGAGGTGAGTATGTATATAGAAGTGAATTGATTTAGGTTTTAAGTCTGGGGTTAGAGCATGTACAGTTGCCAGCCAAATGTTTTGGGTTATTTTATGCATAGTTTTTTTTTGTCACCACATATTTATCTTGTAATTATTCAATAATCATCTTTTATATTTTGCTATAGCTTTTTTTTTAATTTTTTGGTTTGTTTCCTGTTGGTTTTTAATCTGGTGAGTATTTTTTTTTTTTTTTTTTTTTTTTTTTTTTTTTTTTTTTTTTTTTGGGGGGGGGGGGGTTGGAGGGGGTTTTTTTATTTTTTTTATAAATATTTTTTTTTTGTGTGTTGACTGGCCAAAAAACTCTCTCTCTCTCTCTCTCTCTCTCTTTTTTTTTTTTTTTTTTTTTTTTTTTATTTATTTTTTTTTTTATTTTTTTTGGCAGTTTTGCTTGGAATATGCCTCCAGCTCACACCTGAAGGCCCTCAACTCACACCTGAAGAGAGGTCTGATATGATTGGCCTGGCAGCTAGGCTCAATAATATCATCATGCATGCTTGTCCAATATTTTGGGCTTCCTTACTGTGTACTCTGCATAATAGTGTACAAAAGTATCACTCCACTGGGTTAGTCAACAATTTGATAAAATCAGGTCACCCTTTCAAAACCAACAGAGTTGTGACCTCTGTGAACTGCATTGATATTTATGAGACTATTACAATGTATCTTTTGGTGAGATGACAGTTAACCTCACAATACTAATATCTATCTTTACAATCTGTTGAAGAGTTATGCATGATTTGAAGGATTTTCAACCAAGTAGCTACCAAAAAAAATAAAATAATAATAATAAAAATGAAAATGAAAATGAAAATAAAAAATAACAAAATAACAAAATAAAATTAAAAATTAAAAAAATAAAATAAAACCTTTTTTTTTTTTTTTTCAACAAGAAACAGCAAGTGAAAAAACAACTTACATTTTTCAAAAAAAAATAAAAAATAAAAATAAAATAAAATAAAAAGTGTTGGCACCGGACTGTCAAATGACTGGAAGAAGATCATCTGGGTTGGATGATGAAGTCCTCTATTGAGCTGGGGGAAGGCATCATGTCAGGTTAAGGTTTGGAGGGAAAAAAAAAAAAAAAAAAAAAAAAAAAAGGACAAGACAAAAAATTCAAACAACATCTTGCCTTCAACCCACTTTCTAAAGTAGCTGCTAATCCATAATGATTTGGAGGGGGACTTTTTGAAATGGAACAAAGGTCTCTTTTGTGAGGATTTGGGTTGAGAGGTGAGGAGGAGGAGCACTTTGGGGGTTATGCATTGTAATAGGTGAAAGCAAGGGATATTGCATAAGGGGGTTTCATGGGGCAAGTGCTGTGGGGTGCTCCTCATTGGACAACTTATATAGTAATCCAGTTACTTCTTAGTCCCTCATAGTTGTAACCCTTACTGTAGGTAGCCCCAACATAGTCAATCTTAGTTAGTCTCACTGCTGTATCAGCATAGTCAGTCCTGTCTTAGGCTCATGTTAGAATTAGTAGTAGTCTGTCCTCTTAGGTCTTAACAATTTGTCCAATCTATAACTAACGCACTACAAACAAATGATGAACCCCCCAGGTCAATCTGATGCATCACTCCTCACTGCAATGCAAGAGCAGATGGCACACTTTCAAGAACAGAATGCCAGACTTATGGAATGTCTAGCAGAGGAGAAAACCTCATATCTGGGCCCCACAGAGGCAGATTTGAACACTTCTGAAGCCAAAGCACAGGCACTTCCCATAAAAGGACCAAATATTGCAGTCCCAGTAATCTTTAATGGAAAATGAGGCCCCCTGGAAGATCAGTATGTATTGCAGATAAACCTCTATGTTCTGCTCAAAGTTCATCAGTTCCCAGACAAGCAATCAAAAATTGAATTTGCAATATCTTACCTCAAAGACAATGCCACACACTGGGCAAGGCCATATACAAAAGAACTCCTTGAAGGTGCCAATGTGGCAACAACTTTTTTCCAGTTCATGGCGGCATTTGAGCTATCTTTTGGTGATCCTGATGTGGCCACAACATCAGAACGCTTGTTAATCCAATTACACTAGAAAAATTTAGTGGATGAATACATGTTGGAATTCTGGGGCCATGCTGGTTACATTACAACATGGGGAGAAGGAGCACTCATTTTTCACTTCAGGAATAGGCCATCACCAAAGATCAGAAACACCCTTCCTTATCAGTCATCCTCATCCAACCTCTCTCAAAAAACTCATGGAGCTGGCTATCCAAATTGAGAATGAGTTTAAGTATCAACAAATGGATGGCTGAAGTGGTGCTTGTCAGTGGTGCAACTATGCCTCATCAAGTGGGGCCAGTACCCAGGACCCAAATGATATGGATATTGACACAGTAAATGAATGGGGAACTAGAAGGAGGAAAAGGCTTTCAGATGAAGAATACCAAATATGCATGAGAAAAGTTTTGAGTATAAGGTGTGAAATCAGTGATCACTTGGCAAGGGAGTGCAGAGGGAAAATAAGTGTTAAAGAAATGGAGGATAGCACAGGAAAGGTGTAGATAAAAGACAGCGCTCAGGAGTGAAGGTTGTGCCCTCCTTGAGAAGATTAGAGGGAAAGGATAAGGTTAATTAAGTAGAAGAATTATTGTCATGTAAGCAAATTGAAGTAAATGATAATTGTATTATACCAATTTTGCTTTTAATGACCCTTGACACCACAAAAAATGTACAAGACCTTCTGGACTGTGGGGCCACAGACTTTTTTTTTCCATTAAATTTTTACAGAGGAATAAAAAGAAAAAAGAAAAAATGGACCACCCCAGGCATGTAATTATGTTTGATGGATCACCAGGTGGGGGAGGAGAAGTAAAAGAAAAGGTTTTTTTGCTGATTCTAATGCAATGGAAGGGAAGCTAAGTGCAAGGCATATGCAACAAACTTGAAAGACAAGTATGACATAGTACTAAGGATGACATGGCTAGAATAGTACAAATCACACATTTACTGGAAAGAAAAGACAGCTCAAATGGGAAGGGAAGGGAACACTGGCACTAAAGTATTGGCTCCCTGGCTTCTTCAGGGGTCTGGGACCCATCCCAGAAAGTCTTCTGATGTTTTGTTATCATCAGTTGACTTGCCACTAGAACTGATTCTTCCTCTTGATTCCAAAAAGTAAGCTGGGAATGGGTCACCAACAAGGAGTTCCAGAGAAAACTAGAAAGGGAAGCAAGCATGCCAAGAGGTGGAGAAGGCACAACTATGAAGGGAGAAGGTAGAAAATGGAAAGGTGGATGGGGCAGAGAAAGCATTTGCCCCCTGGACCCTCCTGAAAAGTCTCCTTGTGTTCTATTATCACCAGTAGACTTTCCAAAATAACTGACACTTTGTCTTGATTCTAAGTTTCAGGATTTGGAGGGGGAACTGGAGGAAGAGGTGGACCTGGAATGCAACACAACAGCATGGAAAATATCCACCAAGATTGCAGCCAAGGTCCAGTCCTCAAAGCCAACAAAAAGTCTCAAGAAAATGGTCCCTGAATCTTATTGTGAATTCTTACTTCTGTTTGAAGATGAATGAGTCAAGACCCTTCCACCTCACCAACTGTACAACTTTTCCATTGATCTGATGCCTGGCCCAACTCCTACATTTAGCTGCATAATCCCATTGTCAACCTTGGAGTCAAAAGCACTAAAATAGATGATTAATGGAAATTTAAAAAATGGACTCATCAGAGAATCAAAACCTCCCTGGGCCACCCCTGTGATATTTTCAGAAAAAAAAAGATGGTTCATTGAGAACTTGCATGGATTTCAGAAGGTTAAATGTGCTGACAGTTAAAAACAGATGCCCCTTTCCACTAACTAGTGAGATGATTGATAGTCTCTAGGGTGCAGAAGTTTTCACATTCTTAGATCTTAGGCAGGCTACCATAACATTCATGTGAAAGAAGGTGATGAACATAAACTGGCAATCTGCACTAAATTTGGTCATTTTGAATGGTTAGTAATGCCTTTTGGTCCCTGCAAGGTGCCTTCCACTTTCCAACACTTCACCCATTGCATCTTCTGAGATAGAATAGGGATAGATGTTGAAATGTATCTAGATGATATCTTGATTTAACCCAAATCTAAAGAGGAACATCAGTTGTTAGTGAATGATTATTTTTAGTGCTTGAGAGAGGCCCAAGTATGGTTAAAACCAGAAAAATGTGTCTTCTCAGTAAGTGAAATCTCCCACCTAGGTATGATCATTTCAAAGAATAGGTTGAGGGTGGAAAAGGAGAATGTAAAGGCAGTAACAGAGTTTCCAACTCCAACATCAGTAAAGGAGCTCCAGTCATTCTTAGGTTTTGCAAATTTCTACTGCGGCTTTATTGAAAACTATTCTCACATCTGCCAACCACTTCAAGACTTTACAAAGAAGGAAGCTGTCAGTCTAGGTATCTCCAGGACTAAGTAAATCTTATGTTTGAAATAAGATAACCTTAATTACATTAAGCTTATAACTTAAAAATAAGGTTAAAATACTTACATATATGGTTATGATACATATATATATATAATTATTACACTATTATATGACTTATAGTAGTTTAAATAACTTATCCATAAGCTAATAATACTTATTAAGGTGTTAATGGAGTCATAATATACTTATCTTAAGTGATATTAAGTATATATAGACATACATAAGCTTATATGTATACATAAACCTCATATCCAGTGAAATATGTAGTTATATTATGTATATATGGGTCTATAAGTGGGCTTTAACCTCTTAATAGCCTATAAACTTTATATTTCTGCTTATTTTAGGTCATATGGACATATTCAGTGGACTAAAAATGCCTACACAGGCATATACACCTATTTCAGATGCATATATCCAGTTTGGACAACTTAATCTGCTTCCTTGGATGGATTTTCACAGATTTATGGGTAGGGACATGACTACTGGGTTAATATGGATGCTTGGGGATTTTATTGGGGGCTTGGAAAGTAAATTTGGTTCTTTTATAAGCTTTGGATTTCATTATATGCTCTTTGGATGAGTTATTTTACCTGTTTCTTTATGGTATCTGCTTTTATCTGTTTATTCTATTTATGGTATGGGTCTGTGGTATCATTAATTGAGATGAAGGGTTCTTACTGAAGGTCTGGGTGTTGAAACTGCTTGAAGTAGACGCCATGGGGAGGTGATGGTCCCTCACAGTGCTGTAATTGCCGAGGATAGCAGGGACATCATCTGGATTGAAGGTCTGTGCACTCCAGTGGATTTTGGTATAAGTAAAGGAGGATTTGATGGCTTATTGGAAATCAATTACTACACTTTAAATAAACATTATAATACATTTATTATCATATATAAATATATAATAAAGCATTTATATATTGATATTATCTTTATATAAGCTATAACTATATTTTATTATCCTATTTTCCACCACTAGCATGCATAAAAATCCAAGTATTGTGAGTTTGATTAAGAATAACTATTCTATTAGTCTTCCCCTGAGGTTTAATCACTAAATAATTTAACAATAAGTAGTAGGACCATTAATATTTACTATTAAATCATACTTAGATACTAGCACACACTGACAATCGGGGGTCTTTCCTTAGTTATTACTTATTATTTAGTATAAGCCTTAGGATGTGATTTTTACTCTAGTATATCTCAAACAAACCAAATATTTGGGTCTGCAGCACATTAGTGAGTCATCATAACTTAGTGATTGCAGAAAAGAGCCCTTACAATAAATGTACTTATTTTTTATAATAAAAAGTAGGTATTTACAGTAGTAACTGTGCCCAATATAAAACCAATTTCACTTGGTATTTGGTCACCAATATAGCACCCAATTAAATTGATATTTGCTTAAAGCTTGGTAAGCTAATTATTAACCCTTATAAAGGTCTAGTTACACTTATTATTTTATTTTTAACAGATTTTTTCAAATTTTTCTTATATTTTATTTAAATAAATAAAGATATAAATTCAGGGTAAGCTCCAGTGCTTTTATTAGTAATTGTATTGCTAATAATTTTTTGTCTACTTATTAACATATAGGTTTCCCTTTTGTAGATGTGAAGAACTATTATTTAAGACACAATGAGTGCTCCACAGGAAAATGTAAGTGAAAAACCTGCTTATATTACCAGGTCTAAAGCTAAAAATATTGCTCCAGGACATCACCATGGAGGGTCAATCCTACCCACAAGCAGAGTCAATGAGAATAAAGGAAAAGGACACCCTTCTAAAAAAGATAAAAATTAAAAAGACTTCACCTCCTCTGCAGGATCAACTGTCCCATCTGGCCAAACAGGTTCTGAAACTAGAGGAATCAAATTCTACCATGCTAAAAGAGGTAGAGCAGTTTCAAAAAAACTGCAAGGTGGGGTTCCAACAGATGAATCAAACCTTGGCAGAGTTAAAGGTAGGGAAGCCAAGCAAAAAACCCCCTACCCAAAGAGGCTCACATCATTCCCAGGAAAACTCTTGGTAGAGAAATGGAAGTGGGATTGGTTCCACCAGCAGTGGCCAAGCCACAATTGCAACAGGGATCCACCCCCTCATCAGACTGCCTCAGCTCACCCCTACAAAGGAAAGCAAAAGTGCCAAAAGTCAGGGCTTTCTCCTATCTCGTGGTAAGTAGATTATCCTCTCAGATTGAACACAATACTGATGATTACAATATAGGTAATGTTATTGATGTAAAATCTGTTCAGAAAATTGAGGAGGACTTAAGACAATTAGGTTTTGATGTAGACACACCTGATTTATCTTTTGTTAATAACAACAGTACTATTTATAATAATAATACAGTTAACCCTCAGTTTCCACCACTTATTAGTGAGACGAGAAGTTCACAAAACAGTGAAAAAATTGAGAAGGAAGACATGGAGTATTTTAATGATAACCCAACTGTCCATAGAATTGTTTCAGAATTAAGGAATAGAATGACTGAGTGTGAGGAACAGAAAATTAAGCTCACAAGTGATACAATTTCATCCTTGACATTGAACATTTCTCAACTGGCAGCAAGAAATAAAGAATTAGAGAATGAAAACTTGGCTCTAACTCTTAAATATGATTCTTTAAGTAATAAATATAGTGAACTTTCAATCAAATTCTGTGAGTTAGATAAGTTGTATGAAGCACATTTATTAAAATCTGAATCAAGAACTAAGTTATCTTTTGGGCAAACAAAACAGAGTGTCTCTGATCTGTTACAAAGATTAACTAAAGTTGAGATTGAAACTACTAATCTACTAATGAATCAGGATAATAATAAGTATACACAGTATAATAATAATCCTTTCATTGGCAAAAATGAATCTCAATCATTTCCCATACCACCACAAGTAAAACCATCTGGTGGTAGTGTCAAGTCTGAGAAAACAAATGTAAGTCAAAAATCCATGCATGAGGATATAAAAGACCATTTATCCAGAGTGAATGAGTCATTGAATTTACCTAAGATTAGTGAAACAAAATCCAATCAGAAGAACTGGCCAAAGATTTATCAGTACCCAACCTATGATGGGGAATCCAGCTCTGATTGGAAACATTTTATTCAAAGAATTGACAACTTAAAATTCTCATATAAGTTACCAGATGATGAAATAACATCAAAATCAATCTCTTTATTTAAGGATATTGCTTTATTATGGTTTGAAGCTGTTTTGAGTGAGGGTAAAGATTAATCTTGGGCTGAATGGAAACAACTAATTAAAAAAAAGTTGGAGGTTCTAAATTCAGGATTACTCAGCAGATACTGTATGAGAAAACTAGGTATAATCCGTTGAATGGTGACAAACCTATGTTATTTTCAATGAATTTAAATAAAATATTAAAATCCATTGAGACTAACATGGATTTTAACTTATGGAAAGATAAGATAATATATAAATTACCTATATCTGTCAAAGACATTGTTGTATCTAGAACAATAATGGTTAATGAATATTCTGAATTTATTAATATTTTTAATGTAATATTATTAAACCATAAGTATGAAGCAAGTTACACAACTTATAAACAAAATAATGAGCCTGTGAAAAATCAGAATTCAAAAACACTTCAGGAGAAGCAGAAAAAAACCTACTGCACCTGTAGTACCTAAAAATTATGAGTCTAATACTTGTTATAAGTGTAATAAACCTTGGTTTAAAGGTCACAAATTTGAGGAAAAAATAAATATTGTTGAAAAAAAAAATGAATTTGAATATGACACTGAAAAAAGTAAAGATTCAAGTGATTATGACAGTAATATCTCATATAGTGAATAAAATGAAGAATTTGAAATCATTAAGGATATACAAGAAGATATTGTGCTTTTGGTCTTGACTTTAAATACAATGACAAAGTCACACATGATTAGGTAAACCTTATCCCAGGTTTAGAATTTTCATACAATGGTACAGTACATTCTGTCACTGGCAAAAAGCCATTTGAGTTATGGTTGGGTTATGTACTTAATACCCCTGCTAAAACTCTTAAAAAACTACCTAGATTGGAAATTCATCCAGGTACGAAATCTTTCCTTCAGATGCAAGAATTATGCAGAAAGCATGCTCAAGAATGTATAAATAAGGGATTTGAGTATGAGAAGAAAAGATGGGATAAAGCCCATGAAGAACAAATTTTCAAAGTAGGTGATGAAGTCCTTATTTTTACACCAAATTTTAAGTTAAATGGTAATGTTAAATTGAAGGATCCATTCATTGGACCATTTGTATTAAAAAAGATGGTTGGTAACAATGCTGTTGAAGTTATTCTATATGCACCATATGATAGAAAACATCCAGTATTTCCTATTTATCTTATGAAACCATACCATTCTAATGATACTGCTCTATTTCCAAGAAGATCAGGAAGGCATAAACAGCAACCTGAAGAAATAGTTGAAAAGGAAGAAATTGAAAAGATACTTAAAAAGAGACACCTTACTAAAGAAAAGGGGGTTGATTATCTATTAAGGTTTAAAAATAAATCAAGTGAATATGACCAGTGGATTCCAGAAATTGAAATCTCTGATCTTAAAAATCTCTTTAAAAATTTAAATCTAAATAATACTTTTTAATTCAGTATATGTAACATAGAAATTTTAAAATTATTTTTCTATTCACTCCTTACTTATTAATTAAAATGTCTTAACATTTTTTATTGTTTTTTTTGGGTGATGAAGTGTCAGCCTAGGTATCCCCAGGACTGAGTAGTTCTTATGTTTAAAATAAGATAACCTTAATTAAATTAAGCTTATTACTTATAAATAAGGTTGAAATACTTATATATATGGTTATAATACATATATATATCATTATTACACTATTATATGACTTATAGTAGTTTAAATAGCTTATCCATAGGCTAATAATACTTATTAAGGTTTTAATGGAATAATAATATACTTATCTTAAGTGATATTAAGTAATTATAGACATACATAGCTTATATGTATACATAAACCTCATATTCAGTGAAATATGTAGTTATATTATGTATATTTAGGTTTATGAGTGGGTTTTAACGTCTTAATAGCCTATAAACTTTATTTTTATGCTTATTTTAGGTCATATGGACGTATTCAGTGGACTCACAATGCCTGCACCAGCATATACACCTATTTCAGGTGCATATATCCAGTTTTGACAACTTAATCTGCTTCCTTGGATGGAGTTTCACAGATTTATGAGTTGGGATATGATTACTGGGTTAATATGGATGCTTGGGGATGTTATTGGGGGCTTGAAAAGTTAATTTGGTTCCTTTATATGCTTTGTGCTTCATTTTATCCTCTTTGGATGAGTTATTTTACCTGTTTCTTTATGGTATCTGCTTTGATCTGTTTATACTATATATAGTATGGGTCTGAGGTATCATTAATTGTGATGGAGGGTCCTTACTGGAGGTATGGGTGTTGAAACTGCTTGAAGTGGAATCCATGGGGAGGTGATGGGCCCTCACAGTTCTGTAATTTCCGGGGATAGCAGTGACATCATCTGGATTGAAGGTCTGTGCACTCCAGTGGATTTTGGTATAAGTAAAGGAGGATTTGACAGGTTATTGGACATCAATTACTTACTACACTTCAAATAAACATTATAAAACAATTATTATCATATATAAATATATAATAAAGCATTTATAAATTGATATTATCTTTATATAAGCTATAACTATACTTTATTATCCTATTTTCCACCACTAGCATGCATAAAAATCCAATTATTGTCAGTTTAATTGAGAATAACTATTCTATTAGTCTTCCCTTGAGGTTTAATTACTAAATAATTTAACAATAGGTAGTAGGACTATTAATATTTACTATTAAATTATACTTAGATACTAGCACACACTGACAGAAGCCAAATTCAATTGGACAAGTAGCCAACAATATGCTTTTGATTATCTGAAAGGTTAACTTGTGATAGCCCCAATTATTGCCATCCCAGAAGTGCTAAAGCCATCTGTTCTGGAATAAAACTGCTCAGACTTTGAATTAGGTTTTGTATTATTCCAATATGAAGCTGAAAATTTCATACACCCAGTAGCGTATTTGTCACATACACTGCTAGGAACCAAACTGAACTATTGGCACTAGTAGAGGCTGTACAAACATGGAACCACTACTTTGAAGGGGGAACATACCATTTACAAGTTATTATCTACACAGATCATAAAAATTTGGAAACCTTTTTGACCACAAAAAAGTTGAATTTCCAAAAAGAACACTGGGAAGAACTTCTAAGCATCATTAATTTATTTATGCAATTTTTACCAGGGAAGAAAATTGGCCAACCTGATGCACTATCACAAGGCCCTGATTTGTTCCCATCACCAAAACAGCTGTATACTGCTTTAGAACCTTGTTGAAGAGGAACCTTGAAGAGGGGGTAATCCTAGATGAGGTAGATTTTTTAAATGAAGATTTGATGGAATGGGTAAACAGGGTGCAGGAGTTGGTGAAGGCACTGTTATCTAAGTAGGTATTGGTGTCACCGGACGACCTACGCACAAGGTCGAGGATGTTCCTGTAAGTGAGATGAGGGATTTTAGAAACTTCTTCGAAGTACAGAGGAATGATTCGAGGAAATGATTCGAAGGTCACTCGAAGTAATAATTATAGGTTCGAGGTTTGATCGAGAAGAATTATAAACTAGTTCCAAGGTAATAATAATTCTTAAAATCTCACGAAGGGTTGGAAGCTCAATAATCAAAGATTTAGGATTTAGAAATGAATATTGAGAAGGTAAAAGAAAGATACAATAACAATGATTTAACTTTTAAGGTTTTTCCATTATTAATGTAAATACGATATTATAATTTAATTCTAAGGAATATCGAACCAAATACCCAACTCCTTTTATATCCTTTGTTCCTCCTCGCATTGACCTCCCTTCCATCGCAGTATTCCCATTCCATTGACCATTACTAACATATACTTAGACCCTCTTCACTAAATATCCGTCCATGCTCAATATACCCCTTTTTAATTAATTAACAAAACTTTAATAAAAAACTACTACTGTACTATTTCATTGATCCTAGCGCTGTGCGTCGCTTATTGAAAAGGACTAAGGTACCCTATTGGGAGATTGACTAATTTAGATTTAGAGTTTAGGCTAGCGCAGTTAAATAGTAAGTACACAAAGGAAAAATCGCAGTTGCTATGGAGAATTGCTTTCTGCGCTTCAAGTATAGATGTAGGACTCGATATTATTGATTTATTGAGTTAATTTCGCCTCGAGTGTCACGTGGCGCGTGACAATTGGTAAGGAAAAGATTGGAGGGGTGTCAGCTCAAAGGAGAAGCACTGTATTGGAATAGGAGGATAGTGGTGCCAAATGATAAAGAGCTCAAGAGGCAGATGGTCAAGTCTAGGGACAATTCCCCAATAGCATGACACCCAGGACCACTGAAGACAGTGGAGTTGGTGAGTCACAACTATTACTGGAAGTCAATGAAGGAATATTTCCAGGGCTATGTAGTAGCATGTGACTCTTTCCAGAGGAAAAAGGTCATCCTAATAGCCATGCCACTAACCCCATTAAGCATCCCCAAGCAGCCATAAAAAGAACTTTCTTAAAACCTGATAGTGGAGTTAACCAAGTCACAAGGAAAGAATGCTATCCTCACAGTTTTTGACTTCTGCACCAAGATGTCGCACTTTTTCCCCACTACTAAAAAGGCTACATCAGAGGGTACTTCAGAATTAATGGTGGTGCATGTCTGGAAGCTACAAGGATTACCTGACAGTATAGTATCAGACAGAGGAAGTACTTTCATCTCTAAGTTTTTGAAGGCAATGTATGAACAACTAATGATTAAGCCCATTTCATCAACAGTGTGGCATCCACAGACTGATAGGTAATTTAAGATAGTGAGCAAGGCAATTGAACAATTCCTGCATCATTTCATTAACTATCAGCAATATGATTGGGTGCAGCTGAAACCATTGGCTGAATTCTCATACAACAACTGCACACATGGGCCAACCAGAATGTCACCTTTCTATTCCAACTATGGATATCACCTAAAATTCTCAATTGGTACCCCATAAATGTTTCAAGTTTCAGAAGTAGAAGAAAAAATTCAGAAAATTGTGAGTATACAGCAGGAATAAGAAGAAATGCTCAAGTTATCCCAGAAGTCAATGAAGTGCTATCATAATCAAGGGAAGGCTCAAAATTTGGTGCTAAAGTTAGGTGAAAAGGTTTGGCTAAGCTCACAATTCCTTTCTACATTACTACCAAGAACCAAGCTAGATCACAAGAAGGTGGGCCCGTTTAAGATCAAGCACAATATATCTGACTCAGCATATGAATTGGAACTACCAATTTCAATGATACAAGTGAAACCAGTGTTCAATATCCCCTTCCTACAAAGCATAAAGAAGACACAATACCAGGGTTCCCAAAAGAACCACCCACACCAGTCTATGTTGGAAATGAAGAGGAGTTTGAGGTAGAAAAGGTTATTTCTAAGCATGTGTACTGGGGAAAGTTTCAGTATCTGGTGCACTGGAAAGTTTATGAAGTGGGAGATAGGTCTTGATATCCAGTAGATAACTTAGATAAAACTAAGGGAAAGGTTAAGGTTTTTGAGAGGGAGAGCAGGGGGAAGGAGGGGTAAAAAGGGGGGTAATGGTAGGATTTGGGTTGAGAGGTGAGGAGGAGGAGCTCTCAGGGAGTTATTCATTATAATAGGCAGAAGAAAGGGATATTGCATATAGGGGGTTTTGTAGGGCGAGTGCTTTGGGGTGCTCCTCATTGGAAAACTTATATATTAATCCAGTTACTTCTTAGTCCCTCATAGTTGTAACCTTTACTGTTGGTAGCCCCAACATAGTCAATCTCAGTTAGTCTCACTGCTGTATCAGCATAGTCAGTCCCGTCTTAGGCTAGTGTTAGCCCTAGTAGTTGTCGTTTATCTTAGGACTTAACTCCTTTGGTCTTTCTGCCTTAAAGAAAATTCTTGGCAAAAGATTTTATTCACAATGTTTACAAAACCAACTTGGTCCCCTGGCTCAAAAATAAAGATCCTGAGCAAGATTTAATGCTAATGGAAGACAATGCACTTTCCACACTGCTAAGATTGCCTGTGTGTATTGAGAAAGTGTTGGCTTGCAAAAAATAGCAGATTGGCTGCCACAGCCACCAGATCTGAGCCTGATAGAGAATTTATAGTCTCAGATTAAATGCAACATTTATCAAGATTATCAGCCAAAATCACTTGATGAAGTTTTCAAAGCTATTCAGCAAGCTTGGGAGGAAATACCTCAAGACTACTTGTTGGATATTGTGGCATCTATGCCTAATAGAATCAAGGATTTTATTAAAAAATGGAGGTAGATCCTGTCTTTGGTGAAAAAAGTAAAAAAAAAAATTCAAAAAATTAAAAAAAAAAATTTCTCAATTTTTTTCGCTCAATTGATTCACCAAGAGGAGGGAGGGTATTAAATGGTGAAACTGGTAAAACTTTCAAGATCTTATTATTAGTTGGGTGACATAAAAATTTTATTTTTTAAAAAAAATTCTAAATTAAAAATAAACATGCAATGAAATCAAGATATTTTCTTTTTGAAACTAATATAAGAAGCTAGAGAATCAGGATTTTAAGTTTGAGTAAAATTTAATATAAATTGAGTGAGTTATTGATAAAGATGTACTATCAGTTATAATTGGCCAAGCACTGTACAGTGCCCTGACAAATATAAGTGGTAATTTTATGCATAATTTTTTTTTCTTGTCATTTTCAACCACCCCTTTCTTGACCATCATCTCTTCTTTCCCTCCAAACCTATGTGCAAAGGTTCTCAACCTATTGTTTTATAATACTGTAAGTTCATTTTATAAAATGGATCAATTTTTTTATGTTTTTCTTGCTGACAAATTTTTTTCTCTTTATTAAGCCATTTACTCCAACTATGCCATCACCTCACTCCCAGAAACCCCAATTAACACATAAACAAAGGGCAGATATAGTTGGACTAGCAGCTAGATTCAATAATATATCCCATTTTTCTAAGAATTTGCCGCTTTCTTACTCCACAGTGCACAAAATTGTGCAGAAGTATCAAAAAACTGGTTTGGTCTAAAATGCACCAAAATTGAGACAACCTCATAAATCTTCAGCCTGGGACCTTCACGAATTGGATTGATACTTCAAAGGGAATCAGAAGGAAACTCTTAGTGAAATTTCTACCAAACTCACAACCCCTATTTCAGCTTGTACTGTCCGTAGAACAGTTCACAAATTGGGATATTTCAACTGGGTGGCTGCAAAAAAGCCTTTTATCAACATAAACCAACAGAAAAAACGACTCATCTTTGCAAAAAAAGTATCACCACTGGAAAGTTAACAACTGAAATACTATCATCTGGTCTGATGAGTCTTCTATTGAGCTAGGCAATAATTCTTCTCAAGTTAAGTTTTTGAGGCAAAATAATGAAAAATTCTTGAAAACGTGCCTTCAACCTACTTTCCAAAGCAGAAGTTCTTCTGTAATGATTTGGGGGTCCTTCTTTGATGGAACCAAAGTTCCTGTTGTGTTTCTTCAACCAAAATATCACTTGGCATCAAGTTTTATTCAAAATGTTTACGTCTCCAACCTCATTCCTTGGCTCAAAAATGTGGATCCTGAAAACATGCTGACTTTGATGGAGAACAAGGCACCTGTGCACACTACCAAGGTTTCTCAGGAGTATTGACAGACAGTTGGGCTGCAAAAAATTAGTGATTTGAATCAGATCAAAAATTTGTGGGCTCAAGTCAAGTGCAACATATCTCAAAATTATCAGCCCCAAACAGCTGCAGAACTTCACAAAGCCATTCTGAAAGCTTGGGAAGACATCCCTCAAGATTTTTTTAGAAGGTTTGGTTCCTTAAATTCTTGAAAGAGTGGAGGAAGTCATCAAAAATGAAGGTGGATCCTGCCTTTGGTGAAAAATGGAAAAAAATATTTCAAAAAAATTCTTTTTTTCAATTTTTTTTTTTGCAAACCCCACTCATGAAGAGGAGCTAAATAGCTGGTAAAAGTTGTTGATTTTTCATCTCATTGGTTGGGGGAGATTGAAAATTTGCTTTTTTTAAAAAAATTATTGAAAATAGTATGTCTTAAAAAAATTGATTTATTGTTACCAAAACAAAATTAAGAAGCTGGAGAATCTGAATATTAAGTTTAAGACGTATCTGATTAATATTGAGAGAGTGATTTGAATTTGAAGACTAACGCTTGCATTTGTACAGGCACTGTACATTGGGTGGAAGGGTATCATTGTCATATTTCAACTTAACATAGCTCTCACAAGAAACTTTAAAATGAAGTCAAAATTTGTATTCTGGTCAAGTATACCACCCTGATTCTTTACCCATCAACAAAACAATTAAAAAAAACCAAAATTATTTTATATTGATTAATTTTGGAAAATGACATTTTTTGCCACTTGAAAACCAGTGAGGTGAGGGAAACCATACCTTCACCATTAGATAGCCCCTTCTTGATAACCTTAAATTTAAAAAAATAATTTTGAAAAATAAAATAAAATTGAGGTAAAAGAATTCAAGAAATTTTGGTGTAAATTGTAGGGAATGTACCATATGCATCTTCCCAGTGCAAGCTTTGCAGTGTTTCAGCACTCTTCTAGGGATGAAAATTTGACAGACTTGATGTTGAAATGGGGTTAGGGGAGCAGATAATAATTTGAAATTTGGGTTTTTAATTCATGTACTTCTCTTCTTTGATTTCATGGTGTCCATTTGGGTGTGGGAAGTCATTTGACAGACCTAGGAAAAGTTGAGGTTGATCAATCAGGGCAAAAATTGAACATAATTTTCATTAGCCTTTAAATAATTCAGCTTTAAAATTAACAAAAAATGAGCTTATGAAGTGAAATAGAAGATGGTAAATAAATAAAGAAATACCATTCTCAAGTGTATTGGTGAGATGATGGTTGAACAAAGGAAAGATGAAGATGTGTCAAAAATCAGAAGTATCCATAAAGGTGATGATGATACCCTTCTGCCCACTGTACAATCATCCATTAAGAAAGCCCATTTATGCAGATTTTTTTGAATTCATTTGCCTTTTTTTTTCTTCAATCATCAATTTGATATATATATATATATTGATAAGATTAACCAATTGATGAAGACAAAATGCATAATTGGGGCTATAGAAGTTAGAAATCTTTCATTTCAAAATACCTCTTTTTTTCACCAAATCAACCATGATTATTTTTTAAAATGTGCCATATTGTGTCCACAACAACACCTTTTTACTGAAAATGAAGTTCAAGTTTATGGATTTCTTTTTGTGTTGTGAAATACCTTTTAAATAATTCCAAAATTTCCAACTTTGATACCCCTTAATGGATGAATGATAATGGAGGTTGATTTTTCTTTTTATGGTCTTAATGATTTGTAACCTGAGATTCTTATGCTTTTTAATATTTCAGATTTTTTATTTTTTTCATATTTTGACTGGGTTTAAAATTAAATGTGAACCTGCATTCTCCTTCCCACTTTGCTTCTACTATCTTTTCTTTTGAACCTTCATTTCTCCAATTGACCAGTTTTTCTGATATTATTTTACCTCAAGTTTGTTCTTTCTACATGCTAGCTTATTTCTTTCTCTCCTCATATGAGTCAAGATACATCTCCAGATGTTATAAATTAATAATTTTCTACCTTATACACAAATATCCCTATCTCACTCAATATGGTTATGTTTTAGTTTTTTTGATCATACATGCTTTAATAGGATCTGAATTTTATTTTTGATCATCAATTGTATTGTTGTTCTTTTATTTGTATTTTTATAAATGATGCTGAAAATGAGGTGATTTTGTCTAATGAAAGCCCCTCAACAAGTGTTTTATATTTGGGTTATTTACAAAAATGAAAATTCTGATTTATTCAATGTGTGATGTGTGTAAATAAAATGAAGTATAATATGTGATTTGAAGTGTATGAAAGATAATGTGAGATTATAGATTCCAATAAATTTGGTCAGATTAATAAAATATGGCATGTGAATTGACTTTTTTTAGGCTGAGTTCATGTACAGAGATGTGAATAGCTTGATTAGTCAGTTGTATAAAAGAATTTAAGGGCTCCATTATGAATTGAGTTTTTTTAAGTCAATTTAGTATTAAAATATAATTCAATATAATGGTCACAGCAATTTAATCTTACTTAATGAAAATTGTTTACAGCTTACAGTTGGTAGCATAATAGAACTAATGATTTAAAACAATATTTAAAAGAATTATTTAGTGCTAATGAATATTATTTGTAATTTATTGGTTATATTTTTAAAATTTGAAGTAAGGAATTTCAAGTCATGGCCCAAAAACCTCCTCCATATATACCCTTGAATCCCTGATGTCCACCCCTTGTTTCACGGATCCATTACACTGCAATCCCCAGCCATTAAAGCACTCTGAGGGAGATCATCTCCTCATGGAATCCACTTCAAGAAGTTTAGAGGGACTAGTAACCAAAGAAGTTTTCCCTCAATAAAGAAGAACCATGTCATATGCCAAAATATAAGAATAACACAAGAAAATCCATCAAAGTATAGAAATGACCTAAAACAGAATACATGAATTTTATTCTTTAAATAAACTGCTAAAAAAGAAAGAAAAGAACCAAAAAATAACTTATAAATAAGGGAGATCAACAGTAGAAATTAAAACACTAACTATATAAATTTTCCCATTGAAATTTCCATTTAAAAATATCCAATATAGCCTTTAAACCCATTAAGAAACCAAAAAAGGATGTGGAATGTGGGGTAACTGAATATAGAGTTTTGGAAGGCTCTTTCAAAGGTAAATCTTTGACTTTTTTAGTGCATTCAAAAAATTTTCCACATGATTGTGAATAGTGGGCATTGATCTTAAGGGTGATGCAATTATTTGTGCATATAATGAGGTCAGTGCATGTGTAATGCAAATAGTAAACTAAATAAGCACATCTTTCCTATTATAGAGTAATTAAAAATATAGTGCATTTACCCTAGTGAGTAATAAGTATGAAGTTACTAACTTTTTATTTAATGGAGATATGCATGTGGGATAAATGTCAGTTTATGCTAGTATATAAGTATGATTTGATAGTAAATATTAATGGTCCAACTACTTATTTATAAATGATTTAGTGATTAAACCTCAGGGGAAGACTAATAAAATAGTTATTCTCAATTAAACTCACAATACTTGGATTTTTATGTGTGCTAGTGGTGGAAAATAGAATAATAAAATATAATTATAGCTTATATAAAGATAATATCAATTTATAAATGCTTTATAATATATTTCTATATGATAATAATTGTTTTGTAGTTTTTTTTAATATGTAGTAAGTAAGTGATGTCCAATAACCCATCAAAATCCTCCTTTACTTATACCAAAATCCACTGGAGTGCACAGACCTTCAATCCAGATGATGTCACTGATATACCTGGCAATTACAGCACTGTGAGGGCCCATCACCTCCCAATGGCGTCTAATTCAAGCAGTTTCAACACCCAGACCTCCAGTAAGGACCCTTCATCTTAATTAATGATACCTCAGACCCATACCATAAATAGAATAAACAGATCAAAGCAGATACCATAAAGAAACAGGTAAAACAACTCATCCAAAGAGGATAAAATGAAGCACAAAGCATATAAAGGAACCAAATTAACTTTTCAAGCCCCCAATAACATCCCCAAGCATCCATATTAACTCAGTAATCATATCATAACTCATAAATCCGTGAAACTCCATCCAAGGAAGCAGATTAAGTTGTAAAAACTGGATATATGCACCTGAAATAGGTGTATATGCTGGTGTAGGGGTTGTGAGTCCACTGAATACATTCATATGACCTAAAATAAGCAGAAAAATAAAGTTTATAGGCTATTAAGAGGTTAAAACCCACCTATAGACCTAAATATACATAATATAACTGCATATTTCACTGAATATGAGGTTTATGTATACACAAATGCTTATGTATGTCTATTATTACTTAATATAACTTAAGATAGGTATATTATTACTCCATTAACACCTTAATAAGTATTATTAGGCTATGGATAATTTATTTAAACTACTATAAGTCATATAATAGTGTAATAATTATATATATATGTATTATAGCCATATATATAAGTATTTTAACCTTATTTATAAGTAATAAGCTTAATGTAATTAAGTTTTTCTTATTTTAAACATAAGAATTACTCAGTCCTGGAGATACCTAGGCTGACAATAAATGTAGGCAGAACAAGGCCAATACACATTAGCCAATTCTAGCATAGAAACCATCAATTTTAAGAATAAAAATTAGCTAAAATATTTTTTCTAAATAAGGAAAAAGGATTTATAAAAGGGTATTTTCAAAATTATTAAATTTATAGCACATATATCCAGCTTCAAAGTGATTCAAAGTGCATTTATCAATTATTCTACCATAATAATCAAAAAGACAACTGAAGGCCACTTAATATATTCTATACCCTTAATTCCAAGGTAATTAAGACTACCTTAAATTATTACCACATAATATTAAGTACATAATACCTATATAAGGGGGGAATATGCATGTATAAAGGTAACTTTTTGATATATACTGTATAATATGGTTTATTTCACTTATGTATACTTATTATATATACTTAAGATTCCTTCAGATGTCTATTGAATGTGCCTAGCATATTTTATATGTTTACTTTAATCAGTCTTGGGTATAAACATGCTTAAAGCTTCCCTCCACATTTGTTATTGGGATGATTTTCAGGAGCAATGTCAATAATTTATTTTTTTATCTATTTTTTGGATGATTGTGGAGAAAAAAAATTTAAAAACATATATATATATATTCAATAAAATCTTGAGGTGCACATTCAAATTTATTTCTAAGGAGTTCCTTTCTTGAATTTTTAAATTTTTATTTTACTTTACTTTTTTTTTACCAAAATCTATTTGAAATCTGTTCCTACCTCATCAACTTAGGCTTATCCTTATCTTTTCAAAGATTTACTACTTTTTTTTTTGGTCATCCATTTTCTTTTCTTTTATTTTCTTTTTTTGTCATAATTAATTGTTTTCAAAATATCAGAATGAGAAAAATTGTTATCAATATAAATGAACATTTTAGGAAATATAACTATGTTGTCAAAATAAAATGATCCATAGAAATAATATAATTCTGAAGCTAGTGGGGGAGGGTTACACAACATAATTAGCCCCACTTTAAACCTCAAACAGAAATCCAATTCCAGTGGCTTTCAAAATTTATATTTGTTGGTGGGAAGAGGGGGGTGCTAAAACAGAATTATCCTTTTATGAAACCCCAATTTTAAAAAATAAACAATATAAAAGCTTAAAATAGCTTAAAATAGGGGGTGTCAGTTCTGGAAAATCAGCACATAACCTAAGTGTGGATTTCAAACCATATCAGCACTTAAATTTTGCAAAAATGTCACTTATTTCATAAATGGGTGTCAGTTCTGACCTCAAATCAGCACTTTTCACACAATTTTTTTCACAACCACTTATTGGCCACAACATTCTTTCTTTGCTCACCTTATCTCAGTGACATTTCACACAATGATAATACTCTCTACACAACTATCCTTGGAACACACCCCTCACTTAAATTTTCAACATTTTATTGTCACATTTTTGAAATTTTTTAAATTTTCTTGGCCAATATTTCTGACTCAAATTTTTATCTTTCTCATCCCAGTATGTTCCTTCATTTTCATTTCTTGATTCACCATTTTTTTCACCTGAAGTTTTCATCCTTCCTTGAATCATGTGGTTTCTGAGATATTGACCTTAAAATTTGAGCCTTATTTTTTGCACTATCTATAGTGCATTTTTTATGCATTTCACTTGAAAAATATTCAATTTTATCCAAATTCCAACTTCCCTCTTTCTCACTCTATTTTTTCCTACCTTTCCATCAAGGTAAGTGTCAGCCAGGCTACTAGACTTATCCAGTAAAATAATTAATTATCTTACTGAGATGAAGCCACGCCTTTTTTTAATTCTTATTAATAATTAATTATCTATTATTTACTTATGTATTACTTACAATTAACTAGCTAAGTACAATAAGTAAATTTAGTAATTAATAAAAATTAATAAATGTCCCATATATTTTTATTCCCTAACACCATGCTCAATAATAAAGTTGAAAAGGGAATAAAAATATTATTAAAATATTAAAAATCTAAAAAATTCAAATTTCTTTATTAAGAAATTTAAAATTCAGTTAAAATAACATTTTAAATCAAATGTTCTATACTAAGTGTGACAATCTAAGGGAACTCAAGATTTATATCAAATAAATATGATACCTTTTATTGACGCATCATTTTAGTATATCTTTTTTATATTCACATACTCTCTTTTCACTAAGTTTCTTCTCTCACACTCTCTTATTGGATGTTGTTAACTCCGTGTGTTATCTCTCACCTTTTGCCTATTAAAGGCCCTCTTCTTTTGTACTTTTTAAACTCATTCTTTTTACTTACCATTTTTATAACATATCTATTAGATAAAATACTTATTACTATTTTTTATAAGTTTAGTATTTACATTACCGTAATTCTAAAATATAAATCATAATAATATTTTAAACCCCTACCTCTTATATATTGAGTAAATTAATCAAAAGAAATAAAACTAAGTACCTTGAATTTAAAAGTCCAATATTCCACTTAAACGCCCTGTTGGACCTCCAATTGAACCTTCTAGACCAAAAGACCCATTGACAGTTGGGACCCTTTCCAAATCGTCAACGGCGCATTGGTAACTTGAGGCCGGAGACCGAGGGACCGTCAATATCAAGGTACCTATAGGGACAAGTGGACGACAAAAAGCACAAACGTCACCAGTCATGTGACTTATTTTTTTGCTGCGAACAGGAATCAAACTGCGCTCCAAAACTTAAGCTTATATATTGACAATAGTCATATATATTTTTGGTAATTATAATGATTACTATTTGTGGGTCACTTTGCATTTTTCATAGTTTACATATTTCTTTTACTCAGCACTCTGTAAGTGGCATTAATTTGCTCATTTTACAGGGGGAGGTGTCTGTTAAATTAGAATTTTTCTTTTCCTAGTTGACAAAGATAGAACTATATTGTTCTTAGTCCTAGAAGTGATAAAAATTAAACTAATTATATTATTTTTTTTAATTATTTCAGTTGACTTTTGTACTGATAATTAGAATTTTATATTATTGTTTCAGTTGACAAATTGTCCTGGAAGTAAAATAATAATAATATAAATAAAATAAATAAATTATATCAAATTATTTCAGTTGACATTAACTCCTGGTAATTAAAATTATTTCAGTTGACATTAAGTCCTGGTAATTAAATTATTTCAGGTGACAATAAGTCCTGGTAATTAAAATTATTTCAGTTGACAATAAGTCCTGGTAATTAAAATTATTTCAGTTGACAATAAGTCCTGGTAAGTAAATTATTTTAAGTTGACATTAAATCCTGGTAATTAAATTCCTTCAGTTGATTTTAATCCTGATGATTATTAAAATTTAAATTGTTAATTAAAAATTAATTTTATTAATTCAGTTGATTTCTTTTAATCCTGGTTATAAAATTATTTTGAATTAATAATATTGTGATTATTATTTCACTTGATTTTTTTATATTTTAAATTTTTTTTCATTATTTTTCTTTTAATAAAGCAAAAATAAAACAAATATATCTTAATATTTCCTTCCCTAAGTTCAGGTTAAAATTACAATATGACTGATCAAGGTGCTTCTTCTTGCCTTGATGAGGAATTGGATCCTTCAAACCAATGTTTCACAATGGAGATGAATGGGAAGAGAAAATTTAATATTTCCTCCCCCAAAAAATTATTAACACCAGAATTGAACACATGTAATTCTGTGGTTCAATATAAAGGAAGATCTACAAAAGAAATGCATTCCCTTATGTCTGAAATTGACAATGATTCTTTTGGAGAACAAATTTCTGGTGAGAATAAAGATTCAATCATTAAATTGATAAAATCTTTTCCTATGGCCTTTGCTCATGGGTCACATGAACTAGGATTAGTTAAAGAAGAAATGAAACTTTCATTATCTTGTCCATTAACTGACATACCACCTAGTTTAAAGAAGAAGCCTTATCCTGCTTCTCCCACAAAGAGAAAAGATATTGAAGACAATATCTCTACCCTTTTAAAAATGAATATTATTGAAAAGGTAGTTGAAACACCTAAATATTGTGTTATCTCACCTGTCCTAATTTCTTATGAGAAAGATAAAGCCAGGTTATGTGGTGATTATAGAGCGTTAAATACTTATACTGTTGATGATATCTATCCTTTACCTAGAATTAGCTCTATACATGCTACCTTACAAGGTGCTAAATATATCAGCTGTCTGGATGGTAACAAGGGTTATCACCAGGTACATGTTGAGAAGAATTCCCAGAATTTTCTGATGATTGCTACTCATATGGGTATTTATAAGTATATTAGGATGCCATTTGGCCCTATAAATGCCCCTTCAGTCTTTCAAAAAGTTATGGATAACACATTCTATCAAGAGATAATTGAAGGATGGCTGATGGTTTATATTGATGATATCATTATATTCTCAAAAAAATTTGAGGACCATCTTAACCACCTGTGTAAAGTGTTCCACAAAATAGATGAAATAAATATGACACTTGATTGGAAGAAATTTAAATTTGGTTTTCATTCTATAAAAGTACTTGGTCATGTTGTTTCAGGGTTACAGATATGTGTTGACCAAAACAAAGTGGCAGCCATACAACAGGTGAAGGCTCCTACCACAGTTAGAGAGATCCAGAGTTTTATAGGAATGTGTGGATACTATAGACAGTATATTAGAAATTACCAAGTCATAGCTTTACCCCTTACCCAATTGACTAGAAAGGATGTTGCTTTTTTCTGGAATAGTGAAAGACAGAGAGATTTTGACACTACAAAACACTGTTTTATGTCAGCACCAATTCTTGCTTTACCTGACTTTAATAAACTATTTGTTTTGTACACTGATGCCAGTTTTTTGGTCTTGGTGCTGCCCTCCATCAAAAACAAGTGAAGAATGTTAAAGTATCAGAAGTAATAATTTGTTGTATTTAAAGAACCTTGAGAAATAGTGAATTGAAATATGGTGCCACTCAGCTTGAATGTTTAGCCTTAGTGTGGGCTTTAGAAAAGCTACATTATTACCTAGATGACAAGAAATTTGAACTTGTTACTGACTTCAGTGCAGTTAAATCCCTTTTAAACTTGAAAACACCTAACAGACATATGTTCAGATGGCAGTTAGCTGTTCAGGAATACAGAAGGAGAATGACAATTATTCAAAGGCTGGTATTGCTCACTCAAATATGGATATGGTATCAAGGTTACCTTTACCAAATGATAACTCTAATCCTGCTTATGATCCTGAGGATGAAATTATTCATATTCATGGAATATATTTGGTTGATATGGAGGAAGAGCTATTACAGCTTATTCTGGATTCATATGATAAGGACACTGACTTAAAATAGTTATGCACCATATTAAATGATCTAAAGAATGCTTCAATACAAGAATTAATTAAACCATTCCACCAAAGTACCAAAAGGCTTTGGACAAAGGTAAATTTTCAATTGATTAAGGATATCTATATTATAGAAGAAAGTTGAGTAATGTCATTGTTATTCCTCCTTCAATGAAAGAAATCATCTTGAAAATTTGTAACGATGACATATTAGCTGGACATTTTGATCTTGAAAAAACAATGATCAGAATTAAGAACACTGCTTGGTGGGTTAATATGTCTGAAGACACCAAATTATATGTTGAATCTTGTGATTCTTGCCGAAAATCAAAAAGATTGACTGGTAAGAGAGCTGGATTAATGCAACATATTGAACCTCCTGATGCACCATGGCAGATAATAAACATGGATTTTTTAACAAGATTACCCATTGCTAGAAAAGACGGTTATAACTCATGTTGGGTTATTATAGAAAGATTCACAAAAATGTGTAAATTTATCCCTACTCACAAGGATGTTTCCACTAAAGAATTAGCTTTCTTATGGTGGTCTCATATGTTTAATACTGCTGGTTTTCCTAAATCCATAATCTCTGACAGAGACTGTCAGCCTGTATATCTCCAGGACTGAGTAAAAGGTAATGTTAAACACATGAACTATACATGGGAATAATAAATAAGAGTACACAAATAGTATACATAAGTAAAATTATGATAATACACAAAAAATGCCATTATAGCACCTTATATACACGCATATATCCACCTTTTATAGGTCTTATGTACTTAATATTAAGTTGGAATATGTTAGGGTAATCTTAAGAACCTTAAGTATAAGGCTACATAATTTTTAAGTACACTTAAAGCTGTTATATTCATTGTTTTATGCAAAAAACAAGAAATGCGCTTTATTTCACTTAAAAGTTGACTATATGCGCTATAAAATTGAGAATATCAAAATTGCGCTTTGACAGATCAATTGGGCTCATTTAGAACTATTGATTTGGCTACTTAAATGCATAAAAATAACACTTTTCAAATTTGGTGTTTTTTATGCCAGAAATGGCTTCTGTGTACTGGCCACATACTGCCTGCTTTTTTCCTGTGTGAATAGCTTCATTTTTAGCAAAGTTAGCTTTTTCACACTATAATTACCCCACATTCTACGCCCACTGTGGGGAAACACACTAAAATAGGCGACAGGCGCTTATTTAGTGTCCTAGCTTAATTAATAATGCATTGACCTTGTTTATATGCACTAATTTCATTAATAACCTCACTCTTGGCACTTTATTTCATCACCACGCTTAAATTCGCCTAATTTTAGTCAAGGATTTACCTGTGCAAGCGCCTGCCAAGAACTGCATGTAGTTACCCCACATCTCACGCTCTTTTTTAAGTTTTTGGGTGGTTTCTCAGTCAATTTTGGTTATTTTTGAATGGGAATTTCACGTAGTATAATGTCAGGATTAGCCCCATTATTTCTAGAGTCAATCCCCCTTATTATTAAGCTATTATTAACCTTAAAAAGTCTCCTTTAGTCTTTAATATTATTGTTTTATACGCATATACTCTCTTTTTGTCTTTTTCTTTAATTTTGATGGATTTCCCTTATTATTACAGGATTTTGGTGGTTGTTATTCTTCTAATTATGTCATGGGTTACTGGGAATGTTGATGGGCATGTCTATTAGTTGTTTAGAGGCGTCATTAACTTTGTATTGGGTGGTACATCAAGGGAATCATTGGGGAACTCAGTGTGTATAAAAGGAGGAGGTTTTTGGGTTGTATTTATTCATTCTTTATCATTACAATTCAACCAATATAACCAAATAAATTACAATACATATCAATTAGTACTTTTATAAGACTTTTGAATAGTATCTGAATTAAATAATCTATTTTTCTACCAACTACAAAGATTGTAAGCCATATATAAGAATAGTGAGAATTATATTACTGAGACCTTTATATTTGATTATATTTTACAACTTAGTGGATTAAAACTACAGTATTCATATAGGACCATTAAAATCTTCTAGACAACTGACTATTCAAGCTAGTTCACGTCCTTGTACTTGACCTTAGCCTGACAATTGGGGACCTTTCCTCAAGAATTCTGTTATAATCCTGTAAGTGAAATTTTCAAAAGAAGGTGCACGTAAATAATATCCCTATAGAAATATTTGGATAATTACAACAGGTTGGGGTCACTTATTTAGTGATTTCAGAAAAAGAAGCCCTGTTATAAAATAAAATTGTGATATTGAATCATCAATTTTACCACTAATTTAACATATAATTGTTCTTAGTGGGAGTCTGTCAATAGACCAATTAAATTTGTGATCTTTGCAGATAATAACCAATTAAACTGATTAATTGTTTTCTTTTTACAGGACTCTTAATCCCTTTTTATTGGTTTGTAAAATTCATTTAATATTTAGAAAGAATCTTACTAACAAATTTTCTTTTTTAAATATAAATACACGGCTACATATTGTAGACCATTTAAGTCAAGTGACCACATAAAAGCATATTTGACTTTTGGCACTTATAAATTCACTTAATACCAATAAGTAAGCAATAAAATTGTCTTCAGTGGTAATAAAAAATACTGATTAAACTCCTTTTTGAAGTTTTTCAAATCTAAACTTTCAATTCTCTAAAATTCCACGTAAAAATGTGTGACAACAATGACATTGTAAGTAATAAGGCAAAACCTTATAACTTAAGAACTAGAGCTGAAAGACCTGTTACAGGACATCCAAATGGAGGGTCAAGAATCACCAGTAACAATAAACAACACCCCACCAATGTCCATGGAGGAAAAGGAAAAGCTCTTAAAACAAATGTCAATAAAGAAGTCCAAAAACACCTTACAAGAGCAAATTCACTCCCTCTCAACCCTACTGAATACACTAACAATAAGAGTAAACAATATGTTAGACCAGATCAACAATCTGGAGAAAAGGGCGGCACAGGGCTTTATAGAAGTCAATCAGGCTCTAGTGGATATAAGGTCTCATCAACAACCAGTGGCACCAAATACCACAGCAACACCTCCAGTCCCAGAAGAGGACCAAAAGATAACTGTAAGCAAATGGAAGCGGGATTGGTATGCCCAAAACTACAACAGTCCTCCTCAACAGGGATCCAGCAGTCACCCTTACAGGGGAAAGCCAAGGAGAGGCAGGGGAAATGGAATAAAACCGTGGTAAGTCATCCATCTTCTCAAGATCAATTATATAATCCTAACAATGAAATACTTATAGGTAATGAAATTTATAGAGAGTTATTGGATATAATTGATAAGGATTTAAAAAATTATTCATTTGAAAATAACATGTTAGACTTGTCATTACATGAGGACAATGTACATAGTTTTATTGATCACCAGGAAAATACTATTAATATAAAAATGGAATCAAATGAAGAAAAAATTGACCCTGATGATGAATCTTCTGAATTGGAAACAGACAAAATTGAATATTTTCTGAAAGAAAATCCAATGGAATCAAAAATAATTAGTAAATTATTATTGAGAATTGAAAAATTGGAAGAATTCTCTAGAGAGTCCAACAATAATACAGAAAGTGTATTATTAAACATCACACAATCATTGAGTACAACAGCCAATAAGTTAAAAATTATTGAGAATTCAAATAATGAATTGATCAATGAAAACAAAAGATTAAATTCTGAGATTAAAAATTTAGAAATTAAATTAGAACATTCTCAGAATATTATGGCCACCATAGAGGGACGTGTAAAATTGTCTTTTTCAAATGTAAATGATACTTTAACTCATGTACCTGTAATAAAAGATAGGTTACAAAGAGTAGAAATTGAGGTAGCCAACATTTTGAAAAATACTGAAACAATAAAGGATAATACCTCTTATGTAGAAAGAGTACCAGTTTTTATGAAACACTCTGATGATAAACCAATGATGGAACATGAACATAGTGTCATGGGTTCTGAGAATATAAAATCAGTAAAAGATGAAATTAATGATCATCTTTCTAAAGTGAGTGAATTACTCAATATTCCTCAGGTTAGGGAAGCTAAAACTAGCCAAAAGAACTGGCCTAAGTTAGATCAGTACCCTTCTTTTGATGGGGATTCAAAAACTGATTGGCAGCAATTCATACAAAGAATTGATAACTTAAAATTTTCATATAAATTACCTGATGAAGAAATTACTTCAAAGTTAATATCTTTATTTACAGATGTGGCCTTATTATGGTTTGAATCTGTATTGAGTGAGGGAATTAATTACTCCTGGAATGAATGGAAGGCACTAATTGAAAGGCAATTTGGTGGCCCAAAATTTAGAATCACTCAACAAAGACTGTATGAAGGGGCCAGATATAATCCAAATGCTGGAGATAAACCCATGGTCTTCTTAATGAACTTAATAAAAATCATGAAAGCTATGGATCCAAAAATGGATTATGAAGAGTGGAAAGAAAAAATAATATACAAGTTGCCTATATCAGTTAGAGACATTATTGTAGCTAGAACTGAGACTGTCAGAGACACCTCTGGATTCATTAATATATGCAATGAGATATTATTAAACCACAAGTATGAAACCAAGTATAGTAATTACAGACAAAGTGTTGACGTGGTAAAACCTACTACAAGTAAGTTACCAGTGGAAAAGAAAAAACCTTCATCTCCCCTTGTCCCTAAGAGACAAGAAAATAACACTTGTTACAAATGTAATGAACCTTGGGTTAAAGGTCACACGTGTAAGAAAAGAATAAATGTTATTGAAACCTCACAGAATTCTGAACCTAGTAATCATGAAGATGAGAATGTGGAATCTAGTGAGGATTGCAAAAGTAACATATCTTACAGTGATGATGAAAATGAGATATTTGTATTAGAACAGGATATAATGTTCCTGAATGATGCTATACCTCATACAGACACATCTTTAACTTCCATAGAGGAAGCTGAAATAATTAAAGATGTATCTCATGACACTTACAAAATAACACCTATCAGAGCACCTATTATCATATGTGGAAAAGAAATGAATGCCATTCTTGACACTGGGGCTGCAGGTAGTGTAGTTTCACTTAATGCATTAATGAAACTTTATAGTAAGTACCAGGAAAAACTAGAACCTGTTCAGACAAAGAACTGGAGGGGTTTTGGTTCAGTATTAAATCCAATTGGCATATACAAAACTGCTGTATTCTTAAATATAATAATGGATATGTTAGAGCAGTTTGTGAATTTGTAGTAATGGATAATAATAATTGTAGTGATTGGTTTATTATTGGCAATGATTTATTGAAAAAATTTGGCATTAAACTAGATCCTGCAAACAGTTGTTTCACCATAGGCGTGAATGGTAAAAGGAAATTCAAAATATGTTCTGAAAATTCAGTATATGCCATTTCTCCTAGAGAAGAACAACTGCAAGGTGGAAGAACCACCAATGAAGTGGGTGAATTGGAAAATGAAATCCAAAAGGCCTCTTTCAGTCCTCAACTCTCAAAAATTGAACAAGAAGACATTTTGAGATTGATTAAATCATATCCTATGGCATTTGCTCATGGATCAAATGAACTAGGATTGGTCAAAGACCATGAGATGAAAATCTCTCTAAGCTGTGATCTGGATAATATTCCTGGCAGCTTAAAAAAGAAACCTTACCCAGCATCTCCTGCAAAAAGGAAAGATATTGAAGACAATATAAAATTGTTGTTGGAAATGGGTATTGTTGAAAAAGTGGACACAACACCTAAGTATTGTGTCATTTCACCAGTATTAATCTCTTATGAAAAAGATAAGGCAAGATTATGCGGTGATTATAGAGCTCTGAATACATATACAGTAGATGATATTTACCCTCTACCAAGGATAGCTTCTATCCATGCTACCTTACAAGGAGCAAAATATATTTCCTGTCTGGATGGGAACAAGGGTTACCACCAGATTCCTGTGGAAAGAAATTCTCAAAATTACTTATTAATAACCACACATATGGGTATATATAAGTATGTGAGAATGCCATTTGGACCAAAGAATGCCCCTTCAGTCTTCCAAAAATTGATGGATAGTGTTTTTCATCAGGAAATGGTTGAAGAATGGCTATTGGTCTATATTGATGACATCATAGTGTTTTCAAAAACATATGATGAACATTTAAATCACCTGAAAAGAGTCTTTCAAAAAATGGATGAAATCAATATTACTATTGCATTAAAGAAATGTAAGTTTGGATTTCAATCCTTGAAAGTACTTGGACATGTTGTATCTGGATTACAAATTTGTGTTGACCAGAATAAAGTGGCAGCAATTAAAAACATTGGGATACCTAAAAATGTAAAAGAGGTTCAGAGTTTTTTGGGTATGTGTGGATATTATAGACAATATATTAAAAATTACCAATCTATTGCAGCCCCTTTAACAACATTAATCAGGAAGAATGAAGCTTTCATTTGGAATAATGAAAGACAACACGCCTTTAATAAATTAAAGGAATGTTTAATGTCAGCTCCAATATTGGGACTTCCAGATTTCACCCTACCTTTTATCTTGTACACTGATGCAAGTTTCATAGGTTTGGGTGCTGCTTTACAGCAAAAACAGATAATAAATGGAAAATTATCTGAAGTAGTTATCTGTTATATATCCAGAAACTTAAGAAAAACAGAATTAAGGTATGGTTCCACACAGCTAGAATGTTTAGCCGTGGTGTGGGCTTTGGAGAAACTTCATTACTATCTGGAAGACCAGAAGTTTGAACTTATAACAGATTGCAGTGCAGTAAAATCATTACTAAACATGAAAACACCTAATAGGCACATGTTTAGATGGCAACTAGCTGTACAAGAGTACAGAAGAAGAATGACAATCACTCACAGAGCAGGAAAATTGCATTCAAATGTGGATTTATTATCCAGAAGTCCTTTGCCAAATGATGCTGACAACCCAGCTTATGTGCCTGAAAATGAGGTTATACATATATTTGGGATTTATATAGTGGATTTAGAAGAAGAGTTTATGCAAACTATATTGGAAAATTATTCATCTGATAAAGATTTGTCTAAACTATCTACCATTCTTAATGATCCAACAAATGCCTCCATGAGTGCATTAATTAAAACCTTGCCTCCAAAGTATAAAAATGCGTTGGAAAAAGGTAAACTATCAATTGAAGATGGATATATATATTACAGGAAAAAGTTAAGCAATGTAATAGTAATACCACCTTCTATGAAAGAGTTAATGTTGAGTACTTGTCATGATGACATCTTAGCTGGTCATTTTGACTTTGACAAAACATTAACCAGAGTTAAAAATACAGCCTGGTGGATAAACATGAAAGAGGATGTACAAAAATACATTGAAACATGTGACTCTTGTCAGAAATCTAAAAGATTAACTGGGAAGAGAGCTGGGTTGTTACAACAAATAGAGCAGCCAAAAGCTCCATGGGAAATTATAAACATGGATTTTGTAACTGGCTTGCCATTAGCAGGAAAAGAAAGTTTCAATTCTTGCTGGGTAATAGTGGATAGATTAACAAAAATGTGTAAGTTTATCCCTACCCATAAAGAGGTATCTGCAAAAGACTTGGCATTACTATGGTGGACTCAGATGATGAATACTGCTGGGTTCCCCAAAGCCATAATCTCTGACAGAGACCCTAAATTTACTTCAGAGTTCTGGACATCTTTGATGGAAGTATCAGGTTGTCAATTAAAATTGTCTACAGCACACCATCCACAAACTGATGGGCTGGCTGAGAGGATGATACAAACTCTAGAAGACATGATCAGAAGATATTGTGCCTTTGGATTAGAATACAAAGACAATGAGAAATTCACACATGACTGGGTAACATTAATTCCTGGCCTTGAATTTGCTTATAACAGCACAACTCATTCTGTAACAGAGAAGAAACCATTTGAACTCTGGCTGGGATATGTACCAAATACCCCAGTAAATCATTTAAATAAACTACCAAGGTTGGATATACACCCTGGCACTAAATCCTTTATTCATATGCAACAAATGTGTAGAAAGCATGCAGAAGAATGCATCCAAAAAGCATTTGAATATGAAAAGAAAAGGTGGGACAAATCTCATAAAGAATTTGAATTTAAAAAGGGAGATGAAGTCCTCATATCAACACTACATTTTAACTTACAAGGTAATGTTAAATTAAAGGATCCCTTTGTAGGATCTTTTGTAGTAAATAAAATGGTTGGGAATAATGCAGTGGAAGTCATATTATATGCTCCATATGACAGGAAACATCCAGTTTTCCCTATCTCATTATTGAAACCTTACCATGCAAATGATCCTGACTTATTTCCAAAAAGAAGGGGAAGGCCTAAAAAGCAACCTGAAGAAATTGTGGAAAAAGCAGAGATTGAAAAAATACTCAAGAAAAGAATCCTTACTAAAGAAAAAGGAACTGAGTATTTACTAAGATTTAAAGGGAAATCAAATGAATTTGATAAATGGATACCTGAAAAAGAAATTTCTAATTTATCCACCCTTCTTAAAAAATTTAAACAGAAATAAATTTCTGTTCAACCAGCTGAGGGGTTAAAAAACCAGTACTCATAATATGTTAGTATGTTTTATTTCTTTAAGGTTGAATCTTTAATGCTACAGATTTATTCTGAATACCTGAAAATTACAAATTAATAAATTAAAATGTATAACTTATCATTTTTTTTATTGTTTTTTTGGGTGGGCGAGTGTCAGCCTGTATATCACCAGGACTGAGTAAAAAGTAATGTTAAACACATGAACTATACATGGGAATAATAAATAAGGGTACACAAATAGTATACATAAGTAAAATTATGATAATACACAAAAAATGCCATTATAACACCTTATATACACGCATATATCCACCTTTTATAGGTCTTATGTACTTAATATTAAGTTGGAATATGTTAGGGTAATATTAAGAACCTTAAGTATAAGGCTACATAATTTTTAAGTACACTTAAAGCTGTTATATTCATTGTTTTATGCAAAAAACAAGAAATGCGCTTTATTTCACTTAAAAGTTGACTATATGCGCTATAAAATTGAGAATATCAAAATTGCGCTTTGACAGATCAATTGGGCTCATTTAGAACTATTGATTTGGCTACTTAAATGCATAAAAATAACACTTTTCAAATTTGGTGTTTTTTATGCCAGAAATGGCTTCTGTGTACTGGCCACATACTGCCTGCTTTTTTCCTGTGTGAATAGCTTCATTTTTAGCAAAGTTAGCTTTTTCACACTATAATTACCCCACATTCTACGCCCACTGTGGGGAAACACACTAAAATAGGCGACAGGCGCTTATTTAGTGTCCTAGCTTAATTAATAATGCATTGACCTTGTTTATATGCACTAATTTCATTAATAACCTCACTCTTGGCACTTTATTTCATCACCACGCTTAAATTCGCCTAATTTTAGTCAAGGATTTACCCGTGAAAGCGCCTGCCAAGAACTGCATGTAGTTACCCCACATCTCACGCTCTTTTTTAAGTTTTTGGGTGGTTTCTCAGTCAATTTTGGTTATTTTTGAATGGGAATTTCACGTAGTATAATGTCAGGATTAGCCCCATTATTTCTACAGTCAATCCCCCTTATTATTAAGCTATTATTAACCTTAAAAAGTCTCCTTTAGTCTTTAATATTATTGTTTTATACGCATATACTCTCTTTTTGTCTTTTTCTTTAATTTTGATGGATTTCCCTTATTATTACAGGATTTTGGCGGTTGTTATTCTTCTAATTATGTCATGGGTTACTGGGAATATTTATGGGCATGTCTATTAGTTGTTTAGAGGCGTCATTAACTTTGTATTGGGTGGTACATCAAGGGAATCATTGGGGAACTCAGTGTGTATAAAAGGAGGAGGTTTTTGGGTTGTATTTATTTATTCTTTATCATTACAATTCAACCAATATAACCAAATAAATTACAATACATATCAATTAGTACTTTTATAAGACTTTTGAATAGTATCTGAGTTAAATAATCTATTTTTCTACCAACTACAAAGATTGTAAGCCATATATAAGAATAGTGAGAATTATATTACTGAGACCTTTATATTTGATTATATTTTACAACTTAGTGGATTAAAACTACAGTATTCATATAGGACCATTAAAATCTTCTAGACAACTGACTATTCAAGCTAGTTCACGTCCTTGTACTTGACCTTAGCCTGACAGAGACCCTAAATTTACTTCTGAATTTTGGATGTCTCTGATGGATGTTTGTGGTTGTGATCTGAAACTTTCTACTGCCCATCACCCTCAGACTGATGGATAAGCTGAAGAATGATTCAGAATTTAGAGGACATGATAAGAAGGTATTGTGCCTTCGGCCTTGAGTATAAAGACAATGACAGATTCACTCATGATTGGGTTACCTTACTTCCTGGGTTGGAATTTGCTTATAATAGCACTGTTCATTCTGTTACTCAAAGAAAGCCTTTTGAGCTCTGGCTTGGATATGTTCCAAATACTCCTGCCCAAATTCTCAATAATAAAATACCTAAATTGGATTTACATCCTGGTGTAAAATTGTTTCTTCAAATGCAACAACTTTTCAGAAGTAATGCTCAAAAATGTATTTAAAAATCCTTTGAATATGAGAAGAAGAGATGGGAAAAATACCATAAAGAATAAACTTTTAAAAAGGGTGATGAAGTGTTGATTTCTACAGTCCACTTCAATTTACGAGGTAATAAAAAATTTTAAGACCCATTTGTTGGTCCATTTGTTGTCAGAAGAATGATTGGAGATAATGCAGTTGAAGTTATTTTGTACTCTCCATATGACAGAAAACATCCTGTTTATCCAATATCTCTTTTGATACCTTACACATCCAATAGTGATTCATTTCCAAAAAGGAGGGGAAGACCAAATAAAACACCTAATGAAATCACTGGGACAGCAGAAATTGATAAGATTCTGAATGACAGAATAGTCACTGCTGAAAAAGGTACAGAATATTTATTGAGATTCAAGAATAAATCATCTGAATATGATTCTTGGATACCTGGGAGGGAGATATCTAATCTTCCTACTCTACTAAAGAAGTATAAAAAGAAAAAATCATAGCATTTTTTTATTGTTTTTTTTAAAGTGAGGGAGTGTCAGCCAGGCTACTAGACTTATCCAGTAAAATAATTAATTATCTTACTGAGATGAAGCCACACCTTTTTTTAATTATTATTAATAATTAATTATCTATTATTTACTTATGTATTACTTACATTTAACTAGCTAAGTACAATAAGTAAATTTAGTAATTAATAAAAATTAATAAATGTCCCGTATATCTTTACTCCCTAACACCATTCTCAATAATAAAGTTGAAAAGGGAATAAAAATATTATTAAAATATTAAAAATCTAAAAAATTCAAATTTCTTTATTAAGAAATTTAAAATTCAGTTAAAATAACATTTTAAATCAAATGTTCTATACTAAGTGTGACAATCTAAGGGAACTCAAGATTTATATCAAATAAATATGATACCTTTTATTGACACATCATTTTAGTATATCTCTTTTATATTCACATACTCTTTTTTCACTAAGTTTTTTCTCTCACACTCTCTTATTGGATGTTGTTAACTCCGTGTGTTATCTCTCACCTTTTGCCTATTAAAGGCCCTCTTCTTTTGTACTTTTTAAACTCATTCTTTTTACTTACCATTTTTATAACATATCTATTAGATAAAATACTTATTACTATTTTTTATAAGTTTAGTATTTACATTACTGTAATTCTAAAATATAAATCATAATAATATTTTAAACCCCTACCTCTAATATATTGAGTAAATTAATCAAAAGAAATAAAACTAAGTACCTTGACTTTAAAAGTCCAATATTCCACTTAAACGCCCTGTTGGACCTCCAATTGAACCTTCTAGACCAAAATACCCATCAACAGTAAGTTTCATCTCCTATTTTCAATGCCCATCTGATATCTTTTTCTTTTTATCATGAATTAATACTCCAATCTATATAGGACACTTCTCTAGATAATGGTGAACTATCAAACCCCTTTTGTTGTCATTTTCATTTTTGCCTCTCAAATTTTTAGGTAATTTTAAATAAAGAGCTGTAATTAAGGTTTAATTTACTCAAATCTTATTTCCTGTTTATTAAAGATTCTCTTGAAGCATATTTTTCATTTCCCACAAACAGTTTTAAATTTTGTTCTGTGGTTACTGAGATATTGACCTTTAAAGTTTAGTCTTTTTTGCTTTGATATTACATAATTAGAGAAAAAGGCTTCTAAAATGCTTATCTTATGATTATCTAGGTTTTTAAATTTCATTCAAGTACCTGAAAATCAGATTTGGATTAGTATTTGATGCTTCTTCACTGATTTTCTCCATAAAACTTAAATAAATCTTTTGTCAAATTGTTTTAATTAGGTCTCATTTTCTATCATGAATTTATACTCCAATATATATAGGACACTTCTCTGGATAATAGTGAACCTATTTAACCCCTGTTGTTGTCATTTAAAATATCACTTTTCAGAGTTTTATGCAATTTTTAAAAAAAGATTTAGGATTAGGGTTAGGTCTATTTGAAATTTATTTTCTTTTAAATAAAGATTACCCTGAAGCTTAACTTTAATTTTCAACAAATGGTTTTAAATTTGATTCAGTGGTTGCCAAGATATTGTCCTATGAAGTTGAGTCTTTTTTTTGACTATTTTACTTTTTTTTCTTTGATATTACATACTTGAAAAATAAAGCTTCTGAAATGCTTATATAATGATAGTTTGCATATTTTTAACAGCTATTTTTTATTTAAAAATAAAATCTCAAGTTTACTGGTTTCATTTTCACTCTGGGGGAATTTTCAGATATATTTTGGTACACTTTTGGCATGTTTTTTCCTTAAATTATTGTGTTTATCATTGTGGGATTATGTTAAAATAAGTAAGTATTATATTTCTATAAATTATACATGTAAAGTAGGGGCTCAAGAAAAGGCTTTCATTTTTCTCATTCAATGTCATAATCTAGCATATACAAGTCATTTATCCACTTCACTTACTTGAGATTTTAGACTGTTGGGCTGTGCTGCTGTGGTATCATGTCTACATTGATTTGTGACATGGTTTCTTGAATTTACTTGTGATTTAAATTTATTTGTCTTGAATTCTATTAATTTATTTTTGTGTCTTTCTCTGAATGACTTTTTTGTTGTTTATTTATGAATTTTAATGGAAATTTGGCAATCTTGATCCCCTACTAGGATAAAATGCAGGGTAAGGTATTGCCATTTTTTTGAATTGAGTACTTAAGAAAAAGAGTTATACAAAAAGCAGCTTTTTGTAAGTTAGACTTATAAATTTGAAAGGAATGTACATTTAACATTTGACATATAGAAATTTACATGCTTACACAGATGCATTTTAGATTACAAACATGAATTCAACAATGTACCAGATTTTTATGGTACCTAATTACATTTTGTTAAAAAAACATGAACAATTAATGAATTTTTTTTAGGTGAAAAATATCTTGTGAAAAAAGAAAAGTAACTGTTTAAAACTGAAAAAAAACTCTACCTCCTATGTCATTCAAAGTGATTTTTTTTATCTTAAGCACATTTATGACGCTGTGGAATAGTTGTACCATCATGAGAACCAATACTTCCCATGAAAACCTCTGCTTGAATAACCTGAGATTATTCATGTTGCTATTCTTTTATTGAACAAGAAAGAAATGAGGAATTTAAGGAAAAATTATCAGAAATGCTTCATTTTGTATAGCTATTTATTGAACCATACCCTGAAGAGAAGTCATTTTATAAACATTTCAAAACAGCTCTATTAAAGTTGGAGCCCAACTAACATAGTATGACATTCAAATGAATTGAAGGATCATGTTGTTGTTTTTGAAAAATGTTTGAAACATGGAGTGATCCTGAATAAGCTCAAACAATTTAAGGAAACATTCCTTGGAAGTCCTGAATAACTGTCTAAAGCTAGGCAAAGATAGGTTAAGAAGCCTCTGGATGGTGTGGTACGTGCCTCGCAGGTAGCATAATTTTAGATCAATCAGCGCGTGTAGTCCAGGAAGAACAAAGGAAGTTAGCGCAGTTGTTAGTGCTAAAATATAATATTTATTTGTATGTTTCAAAGAACAAAGGAAATGGAAGCGTGGAAAAGGATTAAGGGTTTGTGCACTTGGATTTTGCAGCAAGATGTGCCGCACAATGGGTAATTGTGTGTTATTGATTTAGGACTGTAAAGCACTAAACAAGATTGATTTGGAATTTCCAATAATTATGTGTTATGCATTAAGGAAAGAGTTATGGCTTAAGGATGACTCAAGTGCATAGTATACTGTACCGCGGCTAATTGGGTAACTTACTGAAACAGGTAATAAGGGAGGCTAACTAGTTAAGTGAATTGTTAGGACTATGAGCTTAGTATTAAAGAAAGGAGAGTGGGGACTCAATCACAAAACTACTCAAGAGTCAAGGCGACTAGGATCAACGTTAGAATGGGTCAAGCCTGAAAATAGCGCTGAAACAAAAACAAAGGTATAGTCAAAAGCGCATATGTGGAGTATGAGTGAAACAAGTTAATACTAGCGTTAGTAATCATAGGGTATGTTTTAGGCGCCGTAGTTGTTACAAGAAGTGTACTTAGTTTACTAATAGATTAGTTATTGTTTTACTAATGTGGTGCTAGAGCCAGCGCTGGAGATCCACTAGGGAACTGTGTCTTGAGTACTGGAAAAATATAAAAAGGAGGACTATTTGATAAAGATAGGGAGTCTTTAAGTAAGTAGAATATATAGAGAGATATAGAATAGTAAATTAGAGATATTTCTGAGTCTTTTATCATTTGTGTGTCTGTGTGTGTATTTCATATAGCATAAGTGAAAGAGCGCAACATAGAGGGAATATATAGATTTAGTAGGATTGACTATTACTAGAGTTATTTTATTGCTATAATAAGGAATATTCAAAGAGAGAGCTTCAAGAGGGAGTAGCTGTGGATATTAGCGCTTATTAAGAATAGAAATATCCAGATAGTAATACTTGTTTTTCCTGATCTCTAAAACTCATCTCTCATCTTATAAACTTTCTAATCAAATATTAGTGTTACACATTATTGCGCTGTCTTTAAAAATAAGAGTGGCAGGCGCTTCTTTTTAGAAATTGAAGAGGAGAGCCAACCCATCTCGCATTGTCTCTACTGCTTAGTACTTTACACAGTCTAAAATTGGTGTCCCAACAGTGGCATAATTGTAACTAGTGTTTTTGATTAGATTTTTTGGTTTTTAGGGTTTTGTCAAGAGGACATAATCAAGCCAGCGCTTCAGTGGAAGAGTCGTAGGGTCTACAATGAGTGGATTAATAGACGTTATCAGAAGATAGCGTAGGGCTGTATTGTGAATATATTCAGGTTTAATTACCAAGTGTGTATTTTTGTGATCTCTGTTTTAATTTTATATTTTGGGAATGGATCCTACTGCGACTACATCTAGGGGATGTCAGGAGAGGGTTAAATCGCCCAATTCTTTGGCATTGTTGCCAAAGACGGTAACTACAATCATTAGGTGTAAAGATGAAAGCTTGCGTTTTGCGGCATTAATACCGAGAAGCTTTTACGCAGGTTTGAACAGGCAGCTGAAGTTCATGGAGCGACTGAATAAGATATGGTGCATCAAGTACTATTCTTTGTAACTAATGAGTGCAAAGACAATTTAGAGGATCTAAAAGGGCATGAGGAGCGAAATTGGTCAGAGCTAAAAGAACAGATGCTCAAGAGATGGCCAAAGGTTACCAAGGAAACTAGGTATACCATGAAGGACCTGGATATCTTAGTAAAAAGGGTCAAAGCTAAAGGGGGTGTTCGAGACCCTAAGGAATTTAAAAGTTTTAGGGAAGACTTCGACCGAATAGTGGAATATTTAGTTAGTAATGAAGATTTTAGTGATGCTAATGCGTCTTTACCTTGGTTTTTTGAAGCGTTAGCGCCAGAAGTTGAAGACTGGGCAAAAAGGCACTTGGATAACGAAGGAAAGCTGGTTAAAAAAAGGGACGGAAATTATAAGTACCCTGTATTAGAAGAAGTAGAAACAGCAGTGGAAGCTGAAATGAATTTGCGTCGAATTGAGCCTTGCGTAGCTAGGGTTGCTTTGGATAATGAGGAGATAAATGAAGATGCGTCTGGCGTACAATCGCCTCCTCAGATGTTGTCTCCTAAAGTTAAAGTTTTTACTAAGGAGCCAGATTCAGTTATGGAAAGGATTGATGAGTTGGAGAAAAAGATAATTGAAGCAGCAAAGGCAAAAGAGTCTTTGGGCCCAAGAGTTCTCCTCAACCATCACGTTTTTCTGCTATGGTGTGCTATTATTGTAGTAAAGAGGGGCATACTAGGATTAGGTGTAATGCACTTCAAGGGGATAAATAGGAAAAGGTAGTTTACGAGGACGAAACTATGCTTATGTTGGAAGATGGCACTAAGCTTGTTAAAGACAAGGATCGAGGGATGCGAGCCATGGTCATCGATCATATTAATATAAAGTCTATGAAAGGCAGGTCAAACAAGGGCAAAGAGCCTGAAATTAAAGAGAAAGGCAAGGATGCGAAGTCAGTCAATTTTTCAGTTACTTGCGCAGTGCTGGATTTTAAAGTAAAAGAGGGAACAGTTGCAGCGCGTTTGGAGATGTTCGCAGCAAAGCACAAGAAAATGGCCCCACCTACAGTTACTAGGCCAAGAAGGACTGGAGCTAGGTATGCCAATCCAGAGTATATGGAGGAAGTAGGGTATACTACTAGAGAAAATACACCTGCGCCTATCAAGGATGTTGAAATGGATGGTATGGAACCAGGAGGTTATAGTGTGGATCACCAGGTAGAAGATCAAACGGCAATGTTGGAGGAGTTAGAGGTAGTACAGCAAAGAGCGGTATCTGCTGAAGGAATGCCAGGAGCAAGGCACAATACTCCAAAGAACCTACCTGGAAGAGCGAAAGCTGGTGCGAAGGCTACTCAACCTAAATGGAGAATTCAGCGCCCAGTTCACTCTGATTTTCCTAAAGCGGCTGAGGATTTAGTTGCGCAATGTTTGAAAACTTTAGTTTCTGTTCCATTGGGGATGCTGACAGCAGTAGCACCTGATGTAGCAAATGGAATTGTGGATAAGTGTAGGAAGCAAAGGATTGCTAATTGCACTGAGTTTTATGTTGAACAGCAGTCATTTCAGCCGGTTGTTGGAATACCTAGGGCGCCACATTATGCAGGAACCTTAGGGTATTTAAAAATTACTGTAAATGGTAAGCAAATTAAAGTGTTAGTGGATACAGGTTCACAAATCAACATGGTGTCAGTGGATGATGCAGTGGATTTAGGTCTTCCTGTTAAAGACCGTGAAGGCACTGTTGCAGGAATTGGTGGAGTTAGGTTACCTGTTATAGGTGTAGCAGAGTATGTACGTACTAGAGTTGCGGGAGAAACAAGGGATATACATTTTTATGTTCCAATGGGTGTAGTTAAACCAGTTTTATGCACACCATTTTAAATGGATTATTCTGCAACTATAGATTATTGTTTGAATAAGACTATTGGAATAAGGATTATGGGAGATGATGGTGTTCCAGTAACAGCAGTCTTAGTAGTGCCCAAGGATGGTGGCTGGGAAACTAAGTACTCTGGAGCTGTGCGGTTAGAGAAAGAAAGAGAATTTTATGAGGAAGTCTCAGATGACAAGTTAGGGCGACCGCCAGGAAGGCACCAACATTTTCATTAGGGACTGGCATTTTAGGTGTTACTATCTCCCAGGATGAGAGGAGCCCGGATAGTAACCAGTCAGTCCAACAAGAAGGGATATGTAAAGCAGTACTTCATAGGTGTCTTGGGAATACTACTGTAGAATGTATCGTACCTAAGCTTTTTAATTTCTTTGATTATGGATATTGTTATACTTATATTAAAAAGAAAATACAAAAATAGGATTTAGGTGCAACCCGTAGTTATATTAGAAAGGGTTTTATTTTAATTAATGAAGGAAGCAGCAAGAGCTGTTTTGCATCAAAATATAAACCAGTAGCTTTTAAGGTTAAACCAGTGAATGTAGCAATGCCTGATTTGAATCCTCCTTTTCAGAGGCCGGCGCTGTCTAGGAATCCTTATGATACCCCTTTAACAAAGTTTCCACCTGATTTTGTGCCTACTAGTAAGATTATGATGGAAAGGCTTCAGATGGTTAATTTTGGACCAGAAGATTGGTTATCCCAGGAAGAAAAGAAGCTGTTGTTACATGTTATGGTTCTTAGGGAAAATGCTATTGCATTTTCAGAAGAGGAAAGAGGTTTGTTGAAACACTCTTATGGTAAACCTTATATTGTTCCAGATATACTTCATGCGCTGTGGCAGAAGAAGGATTTTCCAATACCAGCGACTATAAGAGAAGAGTATACAGAATTAATTAGGGGAAGGTTAAAGTCTGGCTTGTATGAACAGTCTATGTCTAGTTATTCAAGTCCAGTATTTTGCGTTGTTAAACCTAATGGTAAATTAAGGGTTGTTCATGTTCTTAGGGAGATGAACAAGGTTACTTTAAAGGATGCAGGGATGCCACCAACTCCAGAGAAGTTTGTGGATTCTTTTTCGGGACGTGCATGTTATAGATTAGGTGATATTATGGGAGGATACGATGAGCGCGAATTGGACGAATCATCCAGACCCATGAAAATGTTTGAAACACCACTGGGGCGCTTCAGGTTGACAAGGTTACGGCAAGGCGCAATGAGTTCTGTGGCGGTATATCAAGCACAGATGATGTGGATATTGCAGGATGAAATTCCAGAACATGTGGGAATTTCCATCAATGATGGTGGTATAAAAGGACCAGCCAGTGATTATGATGGGGAAGTGTTAGAAGAGAATCCGTATATTAGAAAGTTTGTTTGGGAATATGCAGTTACTTTGGAAAGAGTTCTATTTAGGATAGAGGCGGAAGGATTAACAATTTCTGGGTGAAAATTTGCTTGTTGTGTTCCAGCACTAGATATAGTGGGACATGTGGTATGCAAGGAAGGGAGAATCGTTGCTGAAAAACAGAGGAATAAGGTGCTTACGTGGCCAAGACCAAGAAATACTAAGGAAGTTAGAGGTTTTTTAGGCATCTGTACATATGTAAGAATGTTTATTCGAGATTTTGCTTTGTTTTCTTCACCTTTACGGCGCTTAACGAGAAAAGAGGTTGTATGGGATTGGACGGAGGAATGCAAGGAGTCATTCAAGTTATTGAAAAGGATTGTAGGGAAAGATATTCTTTTGAAGAAATTTCAGTATGGACCAGGCGCTGGGAAAATTACTCTAGCGGTAGATTCTAGTGTGTCCATGGTGGGCCCAGTTTTGATGCAGGAGGATGAGGAAGTTAATGATAGACCTGTCCTCTATGAGTCTAGAACTTTTACCAAAATGGAGTCCAGGTACTCTCAGTCCAAGCTGGAGTTATGTGGAGTAGCAAAAACTCTTAAGAAGCTACAATGGATGCTTTGGGGGCAGCATTTTGAGCTGCAGGTTGATGCGCTATTGTTGGTTCAAATGATTAGTAGCCCAAGTTTACTAGATGCGCCCATGACAAGGTGGGTAGCACAGATTAATTTGTTTTCTTTCAATTTAGTCCATAAACCGGGAAAATTGTTCACTATGCCAGATTCATTTTCAAGAAGACTGTTGTGTGAAGAAGACTCGGAAGCTGAAGAATTTGAAGAAGATAAGAAATGGGTAAATGGGATAGATTATTGTTATGAAAGATTTAACAGTAACAACCGCAATGACAATAAACTAGCAGACAGTGACGTCTGCAATGACAATAAACTAGCAGGCAGTATTTTCCGTGATGACAATAAACTAGTAACGTGGAATGTCTGTAAAGACATAAAACTAGATATTGACAATCCAAAGGATGTTTGTAGCAAGGGTAGTCTGCAACTGGATTTAGGGGATGCTGAAGCTAACGTAGCGACAAGGAGTGCATAAGGCAAGGTAGTGGAAGAGTCAGATGATGAAGATGATTCAAGGGGAAGTCAAGACAGTAGTACTCATCTCAAAGAAGGGGAGTATTCTGAAGACGACACATCTATTGATGAGGGAGTAGAGTTGCTGAGGTTATATTTGGAAGGTAATACAATGCAAGGGTCATTTTTATTTCATTCATTTTCTGAAATACCTTCTTTAAATGGATTAAGTGCTCATCATGTCTTAGAGAACACTATGATGTCATCAATGTATACCATTAACCATCCCTCAAACATTTCATTTTGGAAGGTTATATCCATCAACTTCTTAAATACTGATGGAGCATTTTTTGGTCCAAATGGCATCCTGACATATTTATTGATTCCCATGTGTGTTGGTATCAACAAAAAGTTCTGTGAATTATTTTCAACAGGAATTTGATGGTACCCTTTGTTTCCATCTAAGAAACTTATATACTTAGCACCTTTGAGGGTAGCATGTATAGAAGCAATCCTTGGCAAGGGATAAATATCATCTACTGTAAATGTATTTAATGCTCTATAATCACCGCACAATCTTGCTTATCTTGTTCATAAGAAATTAGCACTGGTGATATTACACAATATTTTGGTGTAGTTTCAACCTTTTCAAGAATGTTCATTTTTAATAACATCTTAATATTATCCTCTATGTCTTTCCTCTTCATTGGTGAAGCAGGGTATGTTTTCTTTTTAAGACTAGCAGGAATATTATCCATATCACAGGTTAAACTTATTTTTATCTCATGATCTTTTACAAGGTCAAGTTCATTTGTACCATGCGCAAAACCCATTGGAAATGAATTAATTAAGTCCAAAATATTATCTTTCTCAGCTTCAATTATCTGAGTGCCAAATGATGCTTTTGAAATTTCTGTTTCCAGAAGTCCCATCTCATTGTATTCTCTTCCTTTGCACAGAATATTTGTTACTGACTCAATGTGTAAGACTGTGTTAAAAGAATTTATTTTAAATTTCCTTTTACCATTCATGCCAATTGTAAAATTGTTATTAGCAGGGTCTAATTTCACACCAAACTTAGTCAGAATATCATTTCCAATGATAAAACAGTTACTACAGTTAGTATTATCCATTACTGCAAAGTCACAAGTTACTCTTACATACCCATGTTGATGTTTAAAGAAAACAGCAGCTTTGTATCTACCAATGAGATGTAGTACTGATCCAAAACCTCTCCAATTTTTACTTTGAAGTGGTTCAAGCTTAGAATTATATTCACTATCAATTTTCTGCAATGTATTAGTAGAAACAACAGAACCAGCAGCTCCTGTGTCCAATACTATATTAACATTTTCACCAGAAATGATAGCTAGAACCGTGATAGGTGTCATTCTAAAGTTATCAGCTTGTATATCTTTAATGATTTCAGCATCCACAAAATTCATTAAAGATTCATTTGAGTCCATATTTAATATTGGATTGTCAAGGATGGACAAATCATCTTCCAACATACAGACTTCATTTTCATCACTATATGAGATATTACTGTCATAATCACTTGAATCTTTACTTTTCTCTGTTTCAATTTCAGACTCATGTTGATTTTAAACAATATTTATATTCTTCTCACATTTGTGACCTTTAACCCAAGGTTTGTTACACTTATAACAAGTATTTGTCTCATACTTTTTTGGTACTACAGGTGCAGTAGGTTTTTTCTGCTTCTCCTGAAGTGTTTTTGAATTCTGATTTTTCACAGGTTCAACATTTTGTTTATAAGTGGAATACCTTGCTTCATACTTATGGTTTAGTAATATTTCATTGCAAATATTAATAAAGTCAGAATATTCAGTAACATTAATTGTTCTAGCTACAACAATGTCTTTGACAGATATAGGTAATTTATATATTATCTTATCTTTCCATAAGTTAAAATCCATGTTAGGCTCAATGGATTTTAATATTTTATTTAAATTTATTGAAAATAACATAGGTTTGTCACCATTCAACGGATTATACCTAGCTTTCTCATAATGTCTCTGCTGAGTGACTCTGAATTAAGAACCTCCAAATTGTTTTTCAATTAGTTTTTTCCATTCAGCCCAAGAGTAATCTTTACACTCATTCAAAACAGCTTCAAACCATAATAAAGCAACATCCTTAAATAAAGAGATCAATTTTGATGTTATTTCTTCATCAGGTAACTTATATGAGAATTTCAAATTGTCAATTCTTTGGATAAAATGTTGCCAATCAGAGCTGGCTTCCCCATCATAAGTTGGGTACTGATCTATCTTAGGCCAGTTCTTCTGATTTGATTTTATTTCACTAATCTTAGGTAAATTCAACAACTCATTTAATCTTGATAAATGGTCTTGTATTTCCTCCTGTACAGATTTGTGACTTAAATTTTCAGATTTGACACTACCACCAAATGGTTTTAGTTGTGGTGGTATACGGAAGGAATGAGATTCACTTTTGCCAATGAAAGGATTATTATTATACTGAGTATACTTATGATTATCCTGGTTCATTAGTAGATTGATAGTTTCAATCTCAACTTTAGTCAATCTTTGTAGCAGCTCAGAGACACTTTGATTTGTCTGGGCAAAATATAACTTAGTTCTTGATTCAGTTGTCAATAAATGTGTTTCATACAATTTTTCCAACTCACAGAATTTGTTTGAAAGTTCATTATATTTATTACTCAATGAATCATATATAAGAGTTAGAGACAAATGTTCATTCTCTTATTCTTTATTACGTGTTTCCAGTTGAGAAATATTTAATGTTAAGGATGAAATTGTATCACTTGTGAGCTTAACTGTCTGTTCCTCACAATCAGTCATTCTATTCCACAATGCTGAAACAATTCTATGGAAAGTTGGATTATTATTAAAATACTCCAAGTCTTCCTTCACAATTCTCTCACTCTCTTTTGAACTTCTCATCTCACTAGAAACTGGTGGCAACTGAGGATTAACTGTATTATAAATACTACTGTTGTTATTGACAAAAGACAAGTCAGGTGTATCTGCATTAAAACCTAATTTTCTTAAGTCCTCCTCTATTTGCTGCACAGATTTGACATCAATAATATTACCTACATTGTAATTATCAGTATTGTTTTCAATCTGAGAGGGTAATCTACTTACCACAGGATTTGTGTGAGCCCTGATTTTTGGCGCCTTTGTTTTTCCTTGTAGGTGTGAACTGAGGAAGGCTGATGAAGAGAGGATCCTTGTTGCAGTTGTGACTGGACCATTGTTGATGGAATCAATCCCACTTCCATTTGTCTACCAGTATTTTCTCCTGGGGTAGGGGGTTGCTGACTTGGCTGGCCTCCCTTTAGCTCTGCCAATGATTGGTTCATTTGCTGAAATCCTACCTTGCAATTGTTCTATAATTGCTCTACCTCCTTGAGCATGAGGGACTTTGATTCCTTTAACTTCAATACCTGTTTTGCCAGATGGGAAAGTTGATCCTGTAGAGGAGGAGATGTCTTTTTTATGGTAATCTTTTTTAAGAGGGCGTCTTTTTCCTCTATTCTCATTTTCTCTGCCTGGGGGTATGACTGACCCTCCATGGTTATGTCCTGGAGAAATGTTTTTGTTAGCTTTAGACCTGGTATTATAAGCAGGCTTTTCACTTACATTGTCCTGGGGAGAACTCATATAGATAAAAATAACAATATATCACATCTACAGAAAGGAAAACCTATTGGAATCAGTAGATTAAAAGTATTAGCAATGTTATTACTAATAAAAATCACTGAAGCTTACCCTGAATTTAAATCTTTATTTATTTTAATAAAATGTAATAAAAATTCAAAAAAATCTGTTAAAAATTAAATAATAAGTTTAACTAAACCTTTATAAGGGTGAATAAATAGCTTACCAAGCTTTAACCAAATACCAATTTAATTGGGTGTTATATTGGTGACCAAATACCAAGTGAAATTGGGTTTATATTGGGTACAGTTACTACTGAAAATACCTAATTTTTATTATAAAAAATTAGTAAAATTATTATAAGGGTTCTTTTCCGCAATCACTGAGTTATGATAAACCACTAATATGCAGAAGACCTAAATATTTGGTTTGTTTTGAGCTATACTAAAGTAAAAATCACGTCCCAAGGCTTATACTAAATAACAAGTAAAAAACTAAGGAAAGACCCCCAATTGTCAGTGTATCTTGTATTTAAGTATGATTTATTAGTATTTATCAATGGTCCTACTAATTATTATTAAATTATTTTGTGATTAAACCTCAGGGGATGACTTATAAAATAGTTATACTCAAATAAAACTCACAATACTTGGATTTAAATGCGTGCTAGTGGTGGAAAATAGATGAATATAATATAGTTATAGCTTATATAAAGATAATATCAATTTATAAAGGCTTTATAATATATTTCTAAATCATAATAATTGTTTTATAATGTTTATTTGAATTTTAGTAAGTAAGTGATGTCTAATAACCATCAAAATCCTCCCTTTTACCAAAATCCACTGGAGTGCACAGACCTTCAATCCAGATGATGTCACTGCTATCCCCGGAAATTACAGCACTGTGAGGGCCCATCACCTTCCCATGGCGTCCACTTCAAGCAGATTCAACACCCAGACCTCCAGTAATGACCCTCCATCACAATTAATGATAACACAGACCCATACCATAAATAGAAAATCCAGACAAAAGCGGATACCATAAAGAAACAGGTAAAATAACTCATCCAAAGAGAATATAATGAAACCAAAAGCATATAAAGGAAACAAATGAAATTTCCAATCCCCCAATAACATCCCCAAGCATCCATATTAACCCAGAAATGACCTCCCAACCCATAAATCCGTGAATATCCATCCAAGGAAGCAGATTAAGTTGTCCAAATTGAGTGTATGCGCCTGAAATAGATGTTTATGCTTCTTTAGGAGTTGTGAGTCCACTGGATACGTCCATATGACCTAAAATAGGAAGAAAAACAAAGGTTATAGGCTATTAAGAGGCTAAAACCCACTTATATACCTAAATATACATAATATACTGCATATTTCACTGAATATGAGATTTATGTATACATATAAGCTTATTTATGTCAATAATTACTTAATATCACTTAAGATAAGTATATTATGACTCCATTAAACCTTAATAAGTATTATCAGGCATTGGATAAGCTATTTAAACTACTGTAATTTATATAATAGAGTAATAATTATATATATATGTAATATAATCATATATATTATTGTTTTAACCTTATTTTTAAGATATAAGCTTAATTTACTTAAGTTTTTCTTATTTTAAGTATAAGAAATACTCAGTCCTAGGGATATCTAGGCTGAAAACCTTCCTTTAACTCTTTTCTTGCTCTTCGACTCAAAAAGATCTGTAATAAAGCATTTGATAAAAATCATGAACTTGAAACCAAAGTTGGAATACCAAATTGGTGTGACTCTGAATGGGAAGATATCAGCCACGAATATATTTTATTTTCTAATGTTATTATAACTCATTCTGGATTTCACAATAGGATTTATATCGATAGGAATGATGCCAATTTTCTTACTTTTGGTATATTCTCATATATCAATCCGGTAACTGGCCAACCAATACCATCTCCAGCTAAAATCAAAGGACATGGTTTATATTTTCCAGACCACCAGTGCATCATTGATTTTGGTTTGGGAAATGGTATCATCGAAACTATTTGGAATTCTTCTAAGGATAATCATCTAACGACCAAAGCTCCTCCTGGTTTGGAATCCTGTAAACATTTAACACATTTTGGTTGCTCATTTCAAATCAGTCATAAGTTGATTCAAAGAATCAACAAGGTAAAGTTAATTGATTTAAAAAAACTTTATCTAGATCCAAAAACTATGGGGATTAGAGTTGTCATCAAAAATTTTATATTTTTCATAAATTTTTAATAAAAATTTTTTTATATCAATTTGCTCAAGTAATGTGATGAGCCAGCGACCTTTGGTTGTATAACAGGTAATCATGATAACATTTATGTGTTTCATGGGGTTCCTCTAGCCTATACCTGTGGAAAGTCCCAAACTTTTGTTTCTAGATTTGCTCTGCATTTTGGCTTGAGGAATTGTCATTACTTTAAACTAGGGAAATTGATATATATTAGATATTTATTTAATAATTTATGTAATTATATAAAACTTTAATGACTACCACCCCTTACTTCAATAAAATGCAGGGGGGGGGGGTATTGCCAAATTTTCAAATCTGAGATGTGAAATTGATGACTTAGAAAAATTTTGGTGATACCCACCCCTTGCTTCAACAAAATGCAGGGGAGAGTATTGCCAATTTTTTAAAACAGATATATAATTTTTTTGACTTGCAAATATTTTGGTGAAATCATTTTGGTGATACCCATCCCTTACTTCAATAAAATCCAGGGGGGGTTTTATCAAATTTTCTTATAAGACTTGTGAAATTCTTGACATGTAAGAATTTTGGGGATACTGGTAAAATGCAGGGGGTAGTAAAGCCAAGGTTTCATATAAGACTTTCAAGATTCATGACATGAAAAAATTTTGATGATACTCACCCCTTACTTCAAAAAAATCCAGGGGTGGGGGATCGTCAAATTTTCAAAGGAGACATGAAAATTTTATTTAAAAAAATAATATTTAACATTAAAATACCAAAATTCAAGTAATGATTGATAGAGTAATTAAATACAGGAAATTATTGTAAGTTTTATGCACAAATAAATATGAAAAGTTGAAGTGTGAGAGAAATAAAACAAACTAGTCATCCAAAAATTTCTTTAAACATTCAATTTCCTCAAAAGATTTATTAGCTTTAACACATTCTATCAAGAAATCTTTCTTTTTGGAATTTTTTTTATGATCAAACTTATATTTCATCTGCTCTAATAGGTTTTGATGTTCAAGTGTTTTCTCCTCTTATTTTGATTTTTCAATACTTAGAGTTAACCCAAACTTCTTCTCCTCCAAATCTTGGGCCCAACCATCCTTCTGTAAAGAGTGCTCATACTTCCTCTCCTCCAAATCTTGGGCCTGATCATCCTTCCGTAAAGAGAGCTCGTACTTCCTCCCCTCCAAATCTTAGGCCCAATCATCCTTCCATAAAGAGAGCTTGTACTTCGTCTCTTCCAAATCTTGTAGCCTATCATCCCTCCTTAAAGAGAGCTTGTATTTCTTCTTTTAAAAGCTTAGAGTCTCTTTAGCAATTTCCACTTTTTCTAGAGTGATAATAAAAATTAATATAAAGTAGAAGAAAATAAGAGTAAAGTAATAAGAGGTATGGTATCACTTACCAACATCACGTTTCTCTAAAAATTGTTCCATAGACAAAAAAGGGGTTTGTGATGAAGTATCAATTTTTCTTCTTTTTTGGGAGTGGAAATTTAGACTACTTGAAGCCCTACGCTTCTTGTTCAAGGTAATATTTTCCTCCTCCTCATTGTCACTACCTTCAGACTCAGTTGATTGAGGATCCTGGGTTTTTTGTCAGCCTTTTAAGAAATAAGAAAAAGATAAGTAAATAGAAAAATAGAATTGACAAGATAAAAGAAAAAAGAAACAGACCTAAGTTAGATTTGGTTGGATAAATCACCAATAGGATCTACAGAAAAGCTATCTAGATTTGTCTCATTCAAATGAGGGGAGGCTTGAGTGGAGGAAGAGGATGGGAAAAGATTTGCTTCAACATCATGTTTGGAGATAGGATCTTCTCCATCCAACATGTTTACAGGATTAACATTGGCTTGCTCTCCAAAAATTGCATCCATCTCTTTAAATTTAGGACATATAGATTCAAGTTTATCATCTATGGATTTGATACCCTTAGTTATATTGATGTCGGTAACCCCAAAACCAGTTTAAGATGAAAGAGCCTTTTCCTTCTTGTATTTGGCTCGGTAATGCTTGAAGCGTTCAGACATCTGTTTAGGCAAAAGATCAATCTTTACCTTGGTCTTATTCCGTAATTCGTTTGCCATTAGAAGATAGCCATTAACTTTTGATGCTGGGGGCCGTCCTACTTTAGTTGCATAATCAGTACCAAAATAAGAATCATAGTTAGATTTGGTTTTCAGCCAGTTGATAAGGATGAGATGATCATCTTTTTTTAATTGAACAGTATTAGATTTCTTGGCTGAGCGGGGGAAAGAGGGAGTAGTGGGATTTGAAGAAAAACTGGTTGATGGCTGCCTTTGAGAAGATCTAGGACCACAAGGCATGTTAAAATATAAATAAAGATGAAAAGGAGAGGAAACAAGCAGATGAGATAGAGAGATGAAAAGGAGCAGAAACAAGCATATGAGATAGCGAAATGAAAAGGAGCAGAAACAAGCAGATGAAATGGTTAGGGGTTCTGAGCAGATAGAATGAACAGGATGGGATGAGAATGGGAGTGCGCAGAAAGGTAGAAGGCATATCCAGAGAGTAGTACAAGATGTGGTTATGGCAGAATGTAGGTCAAGATGTGGTTATGACAGAAAGTTGTCCAAGATGTGGTTATGCAAAATTGAGTAAAAAAATGTTGGATAAGAGGTGAACATTGAAACTTAAAGTGTCTAATAACCCAATTATTAGAAAAAATAATCGCGGAAGATAATTGGGGTATGCAGATTATTTTCCTCAATTAATTTAATTGAGGATCAGTCAACATTTATACCCCCTATTCAGTTTTGATTTAAGAGCAAATTTGATTTGATATTGTGCTAGCTAGAGTGCTCATTGTTAAGTGTGCAGTCTTTCCAGAAGAATTATAGCTGAGCTGAAATTGAGTTAAATAAAAGATAGGGATTGGCACCTGCTATCAGGTGCCCATGTTTATTTTCCGGTGTTTGAAATGTAAGATTTATAACTTTGATACCCCCTTTTATATAATTCTGTTGGGTTTACCTTCAGAATTTTTCTTTGTATAATAATGTTAAAAGTGATGAGTGTTGTTATAATGTTTAGATACTCATTAGGTAAAGTAAATTATCTTGGCATGGAAGATTTCATAAGGGGAAATTTCAAAAAAAAAGGCATTATGAGTTGAGTTATAAAAGGTTGCTGATAAAGATCACCACAAGAGAATCAATGATTTTTTTCTTTTTTGCCATCCAATTTTTTGACATTTCAGTTAAGAAATCTACTATTTTTTTACTTGAGACATTTTGAAAACTTTTATTTTGCCTCCAATAGGTCAAAAGTCTTTTCCATCTTAGGTTTTTTCTTTTTTTTCAATTTATACTGTTGTCACCATAATGTAGACACCTCTCCTAAAGAAAAAAAATTGGTGTATCAAGTGAAAAAATAATTTTCACCACAATATACAATCACAGGTGTTTTTACAAGTTGTTTTATTTTATTTTTTGTTTTGGTTCTTCTACCAACAATATCATGTGTTGATTATTTTGCAATACTAACTGATACAAGTTTAGGCTGGATATTTCATTTTTTTCTTGAAGTTCAGCCTGATAGGACTAATAAAAATGGTGTTTTTAATTAAATTAAAACATTTCAGTAATTGGTTTTCCAAGAAGAAATAACTTGAATGATTATTGGTAGAAGCAGGAGAGCTTTTGTGTTGTGTATTCATCAAAGAACTTTCAATTGTAATTGGTTGGAGAAAAAAATACAAGTTGAAAAGTATATATAAGGGAAAAAGAATGACAAAATTACAAATGGTATTTAGTTACAAATGGTTAGTTAGTGTTTTTTTATGGGCAAGGAGATTATATTATGGTAAAAAATAGTATAAATTGAAAAAAGGAAAAAACCTACAATGGAAGAGACTTTTGACCTGTCAAAAACAAAATAAAAGTCATTTGAAATGTCAAAAGCCAATAAATGATAGATTTCTTGACTGACAGGTCAAAAAATTTAGTGAAAAAAAACACAAAACATCATTGATTCTCTTGTGGTTTATGAAAAGTGATATTATGGGTTGGATAGATGATTGAAATAAATTTTGATTATTTAAATTACATTTAAGAAATAAAGAAAAAGATGTTCAGAAAATAATTCTTGAATGTTAATTAAAATTCTTCTTTTTTTTCAGCTTATTCAAAAAAAAGAATCATATTCAAGACTACATATACCCAATATTTAACTAAGCTTCAATGATCCAACATAAAATACAATACTCCTCACCCTATATCTGCTAATGAAGAGGGTAAATATAAAATGTAAGTAAATCAAAAAGGATTGAATTGAACCCCATCACATAAGTCACTTCAATTCATTTCAGCCTTTTTTCTTGGAAAAATTAAATTAAATTTAATTAAGTGAAGGGTTTTAACTTTATGCTTTTGGGTTCTCTAATATGAGATGAGAGAAAAGAAGGTGAAGTGGCTATAGAAAGTTAAGTAAAATTTTAAATGGAGATAAAAATAAGTTACCAAATGGTTTCTGGTTAAATACAGGCCATGTTCTTCTTGAATTCTGGTCAAGTAAAAAACTCACTGAATGAGGAGTTTCATGCAGGCCTGGTAGCAAAGAGAGTCAACTCATCTAAAATATCCTTTCAAACAGATGTTTCTTGCACTGCTATTCACTAAATACTTAAAAACTGGGTTTTAGAGGGAACTTTGAAGATCATCCCTGAAAGTGGGGGCTCACCAAAACTTATCCTTTAAGATGTGCAAAGGTTTTACCAGATTATATCTTAGCCTTCTGAAAACTTGTAGACCATATATAAATATCCTTTTTAAAATATTTTTTGACCTTTTCAACTTCAAAGAAGCCCTATTTTAACCTCATGTCATAAAAAGTGTTCAAAATTTGCATTAGACAATTATTATTCATTAAGTATTGTAAATTTATTTTTCAGCCTAGTTTTTCATCTTTTTACTGATTCATAGGCTGAAATTAGGTGTGGTAGTATAAAAATGAAACATCTAAAAAAAATTCCCCATCCAAAGTTTAGGAGTGGGTGCTCTAGTATTATGCTATGGGGTTTTTTTTAAATCAACTAGAGCCTCATAGGTCATATTACCAGAAAGAAAAAGAACATAAAGTTACAATATGCAATATAGGGGGTGGACTTGCTAGCAAGTCCCCAGCCTGAAATGAGATGGAACTCAGATGGAACTCAAACTGAACTCTACTTAAACACCCACCTAAAACTGTTCTACTGAGTGATTCTCATCCCTGATTGTATGGTTCTTGTGTCAATAGCTCTATTTGCATTCAATCTGTGATAAATTTGGGTCCAGGGTTGCCAAATTTATAGCAAGTTGGCCCCCCATATTGTGTTGTGTTACTTTATCTGAAATATTTATTGAAAAAACCCTCCTCCCTGTTCTTCCAAATACTGAAACTCACAAGAAATTGATATTGATGGAAGAGAGCTCCCCTATGCATAAATATAGGCAATATTGTGAGTTTTTTGCATCTATAAGCCTCAAGAAGATTTAAAATATTAATTCAAAATCTCCCAATCCTATTTTTATTTAGAAAGATTAAAGAGATATGAAGGCCAATGTTTACACCTATTTTAAGCCCCAAAATCTCAGTGAACTAGAATTTTCTTTAAAACTGTGCTTGGAATAGTATTTATAGTATTTTTTTTAGAAAAATTATAGCCTAAATAACTTCAAAAATGTAAATTTCCATTGATGTGTTTAAAGGATCTGCATGCAGGTGACCTCTCCCAACAGCATTTATTTTTTTGCCATTATTTTTTTGAATAAAGCTATAATCCCTTTTCTGTATCTGATGATGCTAGTCTAATAGCACAGGAGGGAAATGAAGTGCACTAGGTATCTAGTAGAATTTTTAACTTTATTAAAAAATCCTATGTATAATTCTAGTAATAAATCCGGCAGATCTTGGGACATCCCTTTGTGAAACTAAGGAAAGGGAAAAGCTCAACCAAGGTCACTCTATTTGTCAGAAAACAATTATGGAATGAACTTAAACAGGTACCATGTCAGGATGAGTTCAAGTACAGAGACATGAATAGCTTGATTAGTCAAATGTGTAGAAGATTTTAATGGTCCTATATGAATACTGTAGTACAAATCCAATTAGTATCAAAACATAACTCAATATTAGGGTCTCATTAATTTTTATCTCACTAATTATATATGGGTTACAATATTATAGTTGGTAGAAAAATAGAGAATATAATTTAGACACTATTCAAAGAATTTAAAAGTACAAATGAAATGTATTGTAATTGTAAAGGTTATATGTTTTAATTGTAATGATAAAGAATGTAGAGAACAAGACCAAAAAACCCCTCCTTTTATACACAATAATTCTGCAATGTACCCCCTTGATTTCCCAGTCCTATACACGGCTAATGATGCCTCATTCTAGCTAATACACCTTCCCATAAACATAAAGAATGACTAATAACATAATTATAATGATATCACCCACCAAAATCCTGGATTAATAGGGATAATCCTTCAAAATAAAAGAATAAGCAAAAAAGAGAGTATATGCTGGAAATACCTTAAAATTAAAGACTAAAAAAAGTAATAGCAATAAATATAACTCATAATTAAGGGGTATTAAAATTAGAAATGAAGTAGCTAATTATTCCAAGTTACTATGTGAAATTCCCACCCAAATATGACCAATATTGGGTGAGAAACCACTGAGAAACCAAAAAAAAGGACATGAGATGTGGGGTAACTACATGCAGCCCTTGGAAGGCACTTGCATGGGTAAATAATTGACTAATTTAGGTAAATTTAAGTGTGGTAGTGAATTAAAGGCACCAAGATTGAGGTTATTAATGAAATTAGTGCATATAAAAAGGTCAATGCACCTATAATTAAATTAGGACACTAAATAAGTGCCTGTTTCTTATTTTAGTGTGTTTCCCCATATTGGGCATAGAATGTGGGGTAATCACCACAAAATATGGGGGGCCAACATGCTAGCAAGTCCACAACCTTGGACTCAAACTCACCATATATTGGACACACATTGAGCTATTGATAAAGGAACCATACAATTAGGGATGAACACCACTCAGCAGAACAGTTTTAGGTGGGTTTTCATGTAGAGTTCAGTATGGGCTCAGTATGAGTTCAGTTTGAGTTCCATCTGAGTTCCATCTGAGTTCAGGTTGAGGACTTAATAGCAAGTCCACCCCCTATATTGCATAGTGAATTATAGTGTGAAAAAGCTAAATTTTCTAAAAATGAAGCTATTCACATGTGAAAAATGCAGGCAGTATGTGGCCAGTACACAGAAACCATTTCTGGCATAAAAAACACCAAATTTGAAAAGTGTTATTTTTAGGCATTTGAGTAGCCAAATAAATAGTCCTAATTAAGAAAAATTGATCTGTAAAGGCTCTGTGGTCTTCCAAAATTGGAAGAGGCCTTTGTTGGTCTATTTGGCGCTGTTTGTGTATGTCTTAATTGACATTGGTTGAATAATTATGTGTTATTTTGGTTCTATTCAGTAAATTTTGGGACTATGGGTATGCAGGTACTACTATTTAATAGCCCCGGTTTTTCTCTATATTTGATTTTTTGATGATATATTTCACATTCCAAGATTTAAGGGGTCATTTCCTCATTTTTCATTTCTAAAAAAAAGCTGTTTAATTTTGTTTTTTGTATTTTATGGGCTAACCTTAAGTCTTAGGGTTAAGTGCTTAGTACCATTAAGTAGGGCTAATTTGGCTCTATATTTTATGTCACAATGTTTTCATAGCATAATTTTGTGTTTTAAGGGTTTTAGTAGTCATGGTGTATTTTTCTAAGTATTTTGGGTTTTATTAGATGTTTTTGGTGGTTTTCTGGCTTCAGGGAGGTCCGCCTGCCTCATTTATAGAAGGCTGGGGAGCGTTCCTAGAGGGTTTTTATTCAATTTGGCAGTCAAAAGTGCTAAATATGTTGCTGTGCATGCATTTTTAGATAGGTGGTCTGTGTGTGCAATCCTTAAAAAGACAGTTTGGGGCAACCTTAATTATCATACAACCATCTGGTAATTATATCCTTGTTTCTCACTCAGTTTTCACTTTTTTTGGCCAAAATTGGCTGTGTTTGTTTCAAGGTTAGTTCTTCATTTAACTCAAATTTGGAAACTGGTTTCTCTGGTGTAGCTTTGCAACCTGCATTAACTATTATTGCTGTTTTCTGTGCAACAAGTGAACAGTGTTTTGGTTTTCTGGTGTGGATATTTGTGAATTTAAGGTTCTCTTTGGTCTGTGGTCTATCTAGGCTACTTTCTTGACTTGTTAAGCAGTCAAGAAGTGTGTTGGAAGGGGTATTGTAACAGTCTCTAATTTGCTGTAGCAAATGAATCTCACCTGGTATTTCTCAAAGGGACAGGGGTTTTTCTCTCCAGTTTTACACCAACTCCCTTGGTCAAGGCCTATAGCTAGTACTATAGGATTTTCTACAGCACATTTTTATTATTATTGAATTTATAGTGCATATATTCAACTTTTAAGTGATTTAAAGTGCATTTCTTGTTATTCACATAAAACAATGAAAACAACAGCTTTAAGTCTACTTAAAAATTATGTAGCCTTAAAATTAAGGTTCTTAAGGCTATCCTAACATACTCCAGATTAATATTAAGTACATTAGACTTATAAAAGGTGGATATATGTATGTATATAAGGTATTATAATGGCATATATTGTATTTTATCATAGATTTCACTTATGTATACAACTTGTGTATCTTTATTTATTGTTCCCATTTTAAGTACATGTGTATAAAATAAATTATGAGTACTTTTCACTCAGTCCTGGGAATATCAAGGCTGACAGACCAAATAAACCACTGGACATAAAGTGCTCTGATTTTTTCTCTTGTGATAGTCAAATTCTTATTAGTTTTTGAGATCAAAATCTCACTTTGGAAAAAAATATTACTAAAAAATATTCTGTATGTGAGTTTTTATCTTTAAATTATGAATATATGGCTTTATAACTATATTGAAGGTAAATCTTGTGTCAATATATTGCTTTTTTAATTATAAATTTAAATTAAAAAAGTATCAATGGCAGCTTTGCACCCCGTGCACAGAAGGCTGTAAAAGGCCCTCAAATTTTTAATGTATATGACTTCTCAGAAACCACCACTTCAAGAACCACTCACTTTCTACCACTATACTCACTTGCCTCAAGCCTTTGTTTCTTTTCTCTTTAATTTTCTATTTTTCTTTCAATATAATTAATTAAAGGTTATTTTTTTCTCAAATTTATTTCCTCACAAAATATCTATGCAGTTTTTTCCCTAATCATCAGTACTTCAATAGTTGGAAACAAGAGATTCAGTGAGTGGAAGTGTTAATCCCTCAGAAATTTATCCTCATCACTTTTAAAATGTTTGACTGACTTCAAATTTATGAGTCAAATTAACTATAACTTTTTTGGTCTGATAAATTCATGGCTCTAGATTCATAATATCATATAAAAAACGTAGAATATTAGGTATAATTTAATGTAATTAAAGTTCATTAAAAATTGCAAATGGAAACTATAGAACATGAGATTTTACTAAAACAAGATTAGCATGATTAAAAATAAGGAGTGAAATATAGTCATATTCAAAAAATATATAGTCAAGCAATATTCATTTTTTTCAAAAAAAAAATTGACACCTTTTTGAGCTATTTTGCTAATAATTCTGAATTTTCAGTGGGGTGGTCTATTAGCATAATAGGCGGTATCAATGTTAAAAATTTGCAATTATTTAGAAGGTATTAAACAACACAAAAATAAAGCCACAAACTTGAAATTAATTCTCATTAAAAAGGTGTTTTTGGGGCACATTATGGCATATTTAAAAAAAATCATAGATGATTTGGTGGATAAAAGAGATATTTGGAAATGTGAGATTTTTAACTTTAATACCCCCTAATAAAAAAGCATTAAAAAATGCCATTTTTAACCAAAAATAAATATTTTTTGGCCATTTATTATTTGAATATGACTGTATTTCACCCCTTATTTCCAATTGTTCTAGTCTCATTTTACAAAAATCACTAGTTTAAAAGTAAAAAATTTCAATTTTGATGAAATTTAATGCCATGAAAATAATACTCAATATTCTATATTTTAGATATAATGTTATGAATCTAGGGCTATGAATTTATCATTCTGATAAATTTTAGGTCATTTGAGTTTTTATTTGGAAGTCATAAAAAGTTTTGAATAGTGATCTGGATATATTTCTGGGGGCTGTACAATATTTTTTTGAATTGCTATAGAAGGAATTACGCCTCCTTCTGTGGCATACATGCTTGGTATCCCTGAATCCACCATCCTTACCACAATGAAAATATGTTATGAGGAAGCATTTGCTGAGAATAGTCCCCACCCTGGCTCTAAATCAAATCTGTAAAAGTAAATCATGTGGAAACTTGATTGATTGATCTTCTAGTATCACAAGAGTCATATTAAAAATATCTGGCATTCCCTCACAACAAATATATCCCTTTTCACTAGCTATAAATGTTTTAATTAATTGTTCTTCAGAAACTAATTAGCTCTCAAGCAATAAATCATTAATTATGTCCATCAAGTTTACTTCTTGGCCTTTTCTCATAAATACTCTTCATGGACTGTTGAAATTGGAGCAGCATGACTTAATCAGACAAGCATACATTTGACGCAGATAAAATATCAAAATTAACCACTATCTGGAAAAAAAAATTTATCTCCATTGGGGTTTTTCACCATAAAAATTTTGGTTACATCTTCATTCACCAGAAAAAAAAATATGGGCACCTGGTAGCAGGTTACAATCCCTATCTTATTCTTAACTTAATTTCAGCCCAGCTGTAATTCTTCTGGAAAGACTGCACACTAGCTTGCACAACATCAAATCAAATTAACTCTTAAATCATAACTGAATATAGGGATAGGAGCCTGCTAGAAGGTGCCACTTAATTTTTTGGTTTATTAGAAAAATTAATGAAGAATGTCTTCTCCCCTTTTCAAGAAAATGTTCCCCATCAAAACCTCTTCCTTCTTAAGGATGATTCTCTAATCTACATTCCACTAGATTATAAATCATTCCATCATAAATTTAATCTCATCAAGATAGAAGACAGGATTTCACAATTTTTCAACATCAATCCTAATTAAAACCTGTGAAAAATTCTCATGATTTATGTTGTTAACACATTTATGCTTAAAATTCAAACTGAAATGGAGAATTCATTAAAAGCTGTTTTGAACCCCCTCCCAAGAAATATCTTATTTACATTTGGAGAATTTATGAAGATACCTTCTTTCAAGTCAGCAATGGGGTTTATTCTTTGACAAGCATTCACCAAGAACATGACCAGAATTTTATCAGTGATTTATCAGAATTTAAATAGAACTCATTCAGTGACTTTTTTTTGATTCTTAACTTACTAACCACTTCACCTTTTTATAAAAAATTATCACCATTCATCACATTGATAAAGTTTTACCTTACTCATGAGTCTCACTTAACAAATTTTAATTACCATTTTATACTCCAATATGACATTTCATCATTTGCTAGTTTTTTTCTTATCTTATTCACCACTATTCTATCTCAATTTTAGGCTCAAATATCACAATTAATCATCAACTAACCTTTTACTCATCTTGATTTCTAATTTATAATAAAAATTTTATATTATTGATGAAATGTGATATCTGAGTCTAACATATAGATGAATAAAAATTTAGCTAATGATGAAATATGATATTTATGTATACAATTATCATGGATAAGTGTAAAGTAAGAAGATCAAAAATCTTGAAAATGAAAAATTTGATATTTAAGTAAAGAATTGACATGGCTAAGTGGAAGATGAGATGAGAAAAAAGGTAGTGTGTGGTAAAATGTGATATTTGAGTACAAAATGATCATGGAGAAAGGGAAAGTTAAATGTATAAATATTTAATGAATCATTCAATGTGATATTTCAGCATAAAATTGTGATATAAAAGTAACAAGGCAAGTATAAATTTAGTGGATGACTAAATGTGATATTTCAGCGCCTAATTGTGAAGGGAAATTTGAGATCAATCACCACACAATATGGGGGGCGGACTTGCTAGCAAGTCCACAACCTTGGACCCAAATTAACCATGGATTGAACACACATTGAGTTATTTACAAAGGAGCCATACAATCAGGGATGAACACCACTCAGCAGAACAGTTTTAGGTGGGTTTTCAAGTATAGTTTAGTATGGGTTCAGTATGAGTTCAGTCTGAGTTCCATCTGAGTTCAGGTTGGGGACTTGCTAGCAAGTCCACCCCCCATATTGCATAGTGAATAAATAGTGAAAATTTATATTGTAGTAAATTTTGTAAGTCACAATGAAAGCCACTAAAAAATTATCAATAAATAAAAAGGGAATGCTGATCAATTGATGGCCAAGTGCTGGTCAAGTTCTGAAAAATTTCTGCCAAAGTGCTGATCAACCCCCAAAAAAATTTGTTTTTATTTTTATTAGCTTTTTGGTATCTCATATAGGTAATATACTCCTTCTCGTTTACCCTATATTTGTATTAGCCTCATCAGATAGCTTGTCTTTATTTTCTCCTGAAATTTTTTCAGACTTTTAAAATAAAAAACTTTTTAAGTAATGCAAAATTAATTTTCATAAATGTGATCTACAGACAAAAATTAGCCAGAAATTGAGTTTACATGGTGAAAAATTCCCTCATTGAATTTTATATTTTACAAAAACAAATCACAAGGACCTGGTGCAACCAACTGTACAGTGGCCTGAAAAAAGTCTTTGAAGAGAATTTCTATGTATTTCACATATTGCTTCTTATAATTTCTTCCATTTAACCATTAAATACATCTTCTATAGATAAATATTCATTGACCCTCATTTTTTCCTCTTCAAGACCTTTTTTCATCCCCTACCTTTATCACAGCTTCATAAATCAAAACCAAACCTTTTTCTTTCATGAAAAACTTTCAAAGTCTTCTATGCATCCAACAGAACTTTTTTCACCTTACCCACACTTTTCCAAGCCTTATCCTACCTCATATCTGCCTATACTCACTGAAATTTTTACTCCAAATCATTATTAGGGCTATACTTGCTTTTCAACAGTAACTTTGAATGGAATTTGATTATTCCCTTGGCATTATGGGTAAATTTGTTAACTATGGCACTTAGGGGGAATCAAAACAAAAAACTGATTATCTTTTTCAATATTTTTTTCAAAATTTTGCTTTTGAGAAGAAATTCTGTGGTATCTGGGCTATTGTTAGGTAATTATATTACCTATCTAAAAAAATTCTTAGGTGTAGCTAAAGAAATTTCTTTTTGCTTTTAGGATTTTTTATTTTTCTTTATGTTATTTCAGCTATTTTTGGGTCAATAGTATGTTAGATTTATTTCAAAACTTCTTTTAATCAAGGGTACAAAAGTTGAATTCTTTTGTAATAATATTGATAGAGTAGTATTAAAAAACAGTGTTCACATACTTTGGGTAGGCCACTGTACAATAGTACAATGGCTGTAAAGGCAATATGGTCACTTATTATTCATAAAACCTCAATTTCTCCTTTCCAAAAACACACACTCTCTCTTAAAATATACATCACATGGGAACTTATGGTGTTTTAGTTTACTTAATTCTTTAACTATCTCACTTTAAAATGGTATTTTATTTATTGAAAATTTAACTTCCCCAAACTTTAGTTCTACCACTTTTTTATTTAAAAACTACTTTGTCTTAGACTCTTTTATGTCACTTTTTGGGTGAGACTGTATAAAATTAAAAACTGATGTGTCAGCTTAGGTATCACTAGGACTGAGTAAATCTTATGTTAAAATTATGATAACCTTAATTGAATTAAGCTTATAAGCTATATATATGGTTATCATACTTATATATATGTATATTATACTAATATATGGATTTATATGAACTTAATTAGCTTATATATAGCCTCATTATACTTATTAAAGCTCTGGATCTGTCATAATACACTTATCTTAAGTAATATTAAGTTGTTAGACACATAAATAGGCTCATATGCATGGATAGCCTCCATATTCAGAGAAATATGCAGTAATACTATGCATATAAAGGACTATATGCAGGTTAACCCTTCTAAAAAGCCTATATGCATGATTATCCCACTTATTTTAGGTCATATTCAAGTATTAAATGGATTCACCATGCCTACACATGCATATATTCAGTTTGGACAACTCAATCTGCTTCCTTCAATGGATTACCACAGATTTCTGGGTTGGATCAAGGCTACTGGGTAAATGTGCAGGCTTGGGAGTATTACTTGGGGCTTGGACACTTATTTTTTTTCTTTTATATCCTTTTGGTTTCATATTATTCTCTTTGGATGACCAATTTTAATTGTTTCCTTCATGGCTCACCCTTTTCTCTGTTTCTTTTGTTTATGGTATATTAGTATGATATCATCAATTGTGATGGAAGGTCCAAACTGGAGGTCTAGGTGATAAAAATGCTTGAATTTGAATCCATGGGGAGGTTATGAGCCCTCACAGTGCTGTAATATCCAGGGAGAGCAGTGGAATCATCTGGAAGGAAGGTTTGTGCACTCCAGTGGATTTTGGTATAAGTAAAGGGGGATTTTGCTGGTTATTGGACATCATTCACTTACTACACATTAGAAAAAAAATTATAAACAATTATTAACTTATACACATATATTTTAAAGCTTTTATGAATTTATTTTATCTTTATGCTAACTAAATTATATTATATTAGTCTATTTTCTACCACAAGCTAGCACCAATCCAAATATTGTGAGTTAACTATTGAGTATAACACTTTAATAAGTCTTTCCCTGAGGTATAAATCATAATTAATATCTTTATAAGTAGTATAGACATAAATATTTACTATTAAATCATACTTAGATACAAGCATACACTGACAATATGTTTATTTTTTTATTTTTTATTTATTAGGTTATACAAATTGGTAGGTGTTTTTGACACTTTTTTCCATATATGACAGTTAAATGAGGTGGAAAATGCCCTTAAAAATTTTGATGGAACACACAGATAAGTAAAAGAGCAGCTAAAAAAATATCTCAATTTTTTTATATTCTTACTTGACTTCTTTGAAAAAAAGTGTCACAAAACCTTCAGCTCTTCTTCCTCTAAGAGGTCTCCCCAGCCAAGTGAGTGGAAAGTCCCCCCTTGAATAATCTATCTTACCAGACTTAATATTTAGTATCAAAGTACTCCAATCCACCATTAAATTATTTTAGGATAAAGTATTAAATACCCATATTAGGGGGTGTCAGTTCTCTCAAATGCACCCTTAACTTAAGTGTGGATTTCAAGACAAATCAACACTTAAATTTTTAGAATAAGTCACTTATTTCAAAAATGGGTGTCAGTTCTGACCTCAAATCAGTTTTTTTTCTCAAACCATATTGCTCCCAGAAAAAAACTTTCTTCATTGATATTTTCATAACATTTTTGGCTATAATAAAATTTCCAAGATATAAAATTTTTTTAATGATTCTTAATCTAATGAGATACTTATATTCAAAATTAAAGTGAAATTAACAAAGGTATAGCCTTTTAAATCTAATAAGTGTTTTTCACAAATAATTACCATATCTCCCTCAAGGTTTTAGCCACACTCATTTTTCCAAGATATAGGATGGTTGGAATGATAAATACAAATATAATGAGCTATTTTGTCGAAGGGTCCTGATGGTCTAGAAGATTTTTAACAGAGATTCAACAGCAGTGATAGGTAGATTTTGGGTTTCAGTGTCAAGGGTACGTATAATTTATCTTTTATTTATTTTACTCAACTTGAAAGAGGTATAAATGTTATTATAATTATTATTATACTTTAAAATCTTAGAATTACGGAGATGTAAATACTAAAGTAATAAATATTAATAAAATAATTAATATGATAAATGTTTTAAGGGAGTGATAAGTAAGTATAATGATGATGCAAACAACCAAGAAAGAGGAGGCCTTATATAGGCAAAAGAGAGACAAAGCATGGAATAAAAATCCTATATACAGGTGTATAAAAGAAGAAAAAGAATATTCCAGAAGATATTTTCAAATAATAAGGTTTTTCTATAAAGAATGTGTTTAAAATGTGTATTTACTGTATATGTCAGAAATAAATTGGTTTTTTTAAATTACTGTAATTGTCATTTTTAAATAAGTAATTTGAATTTCTTGTATATACTTATTTTTATTTTAATATTAATTTTTATTTCAATATTAAATTTTAAGTAATATTAATATCCATCTCTCTTAATCTGTCATTGAGCATGGTGTTAGGAAATAAAAAATATAAGGGACATTTAATGTTAATTTTAATTATTTACTAATTTTACTTTTTTGTAACTAGTTAATTTATTACAAGTAAATTTAGAGTAAATACATTATAATTAATAATAATATATGAGAATTAAAAAGGCATGGCTTCATCCCAGTAGATAATTAATTATTTAACTGGGTAAGTCTAGCAGCCTGGCTGACACTCCCTCTCTCTAAAAAAACAATTAAAAAATTCCTATGATTATCTCTTTTTATATTTATCTAGCAGAGTAGGAAGGTTAGATATCTCTTTCCCAGGCATCTAAGAATCATATTCTGAAGTTTTATTCTTGAATCTCAATAAGTAATTAGTACCTTTTTCAGCAGTAACTATTCTGTCATTTAGAATCTTATCAATTTCTGCTGTCTCAGTGATTTCATTAGGGGTCTTTTTTGGTCTTCCCCTTCTTTTGGGAAATAAATCACTATTGGATGTGTAAGGTTTCAAAAGAGATATTTCAGAAACAGGATGTTTTCTGTCATCTGGAGAATACAAAATAACTTCAACTGCATTATCAACAACCATTCTTCTGACAGAAAATGGACCTACAAATGGGTCTTTTAATTTTTTATTACCTTGTAAATTGAAGTGGACTGTACAAATCAGTCTTTCATCACCCTTTTTAAAAGTGTATTCTTCATGGGATTTGTCCCATCTCTTCTCATATTCAAAGGATTTTTCAATACATTTTTGAGCATGACTTCTGCAAAGTTGTTGCATTTGAAGAAAAGATTTTACACCAGGATGTAAATCCAATTTAGGTATTTTATTATTAAGAATTTAGGCAGGAGTATTTGGAAAATATCCAAGCCAGAACTCAAAAGGCTTAATTTGAGTAACAGAATGAACAGTGCTATTATAAGCAAATTCTAAACCAGGAAGTAAGGTAACCCAATCATGAGTAAATCTGTCATTGTCTTTGTACTCAAGGCAAAAGGCACAATACCTTCTTATCATGTCCTCTAAGTTCTGAATCATCATTTCAGCTAAACCATCAGTTTAGGGGTGATGGGCAGTAGAAAGTTTCAGATCACAACCACAAACATTCATCAGAGACATTTAAAATTTAGTAGTAAACTTAGGGACCCTGTCAGAGATTATGGTCTTAGGAAAATCAGCATAATTAGACATATGAGACCACCACAAGAAAGCTAATTCTTTAGCGTAAACATCCTTGTGGGTGGGGATAAATTTACTCATTTTTGTGAATCTGTCCACAATAACCCAACAAGAGTTATAACTGTCTTTCCCAGCAATGGGTAATCCTGTTAGAAATTCCATGTTTATTATCTGCCATGGTGCATCAGGAGGTTCAATATGTTGCATTAATCCAGCTCTTTTACCAGTCAATCTTTTTGATTTTTGGAAAGAATTACAGGATTCAACATATAGTTTGGTATCCTCAGACATATTAACCCACCAAGCAGTGTTTTTAATTCTGATCCTTGTTTTTTCAAGATCAAAATGTACAGCCAATATGTCATCATGACAAATTTTCAAGATGATCTCTTTCATAGAAGGAGGAATAACAATAACATTACTCAACTTTCTTCTATAATATAGGTAGCTTTCATCAATTTAAAATTTACCTTTGTCCAAAGCCTTTTGGTACTTTGGTGGAACGGTTTAATTAATGCTTGTATTGAAGCATTCTTTGGACCATTAAATATGGTACATAATTTTTTTAAGTCAGTGTCCTTATCATATGAATCCAGAATAAGTTGTAATAGCTCTTCCTCCATATCAACCACATATATCCCATGAATATTAATAATTTCATCTTCAGGATCATATGCAGGATTTGAGTCATAATTTGGCAAAGGTAACCTTGATAGCATATCCAAATTTGAGTGAGTAATACCAGCCCTATGAATAATTGTCATTCTCCCTCTGTATTCTTGAACAGCCAGCTGCCATCTGAAAATATGTCTGTTAGGTGTTTTCAAGTTTAATAGGGATTTAACTGCACTGCAGTCAGTAAGAATTTCAAATTTCTGGTCATTCAGGTAATAATGTAGCTTCTCTAGAGCCCACACTACTTCTAAATATTCTAGTTGAGTGGCGCCATATTTCAATTCACTATTTCTCAATGTTCTTGAAATATAACAAATTACTACTTCTGATACTTTATCATTCATCACTTGTTTTTGATGGAGGGCAGCACCAAGACCAATAAAACTTGCATCAGTGTACAAAACAAATGGTTGATTAAAGTCAGGTAAAGCAAGAATTGGTGCTGACATTAAGCAATGTTTCATAGTGTCAAAAGCTCTTTGTCTTTCACTGTTCCAGACAAAAGCAACATCTTTCCTAGTTAGTTGGGTAAGGGGTAATTCTATGACTTGATAATTCTTAATATACTTTTTATAGTATCCACACATTCCCAAAAAACTCTGGAGATTTTTAACTGTGGTAGGAGCCATCACCTGTTGTATGGCTGCAACTTTGTTTTAGTCAACTCATATTTTTAACCCTGAGACAACATGACCAAGCACTTTTAAGGAATGAAAACCAAATTTTCATTTCTTCAAAGCTAGTTTCATGTTTATCTCATCCAGCTTATGGAAAACTTTACACAGGTGGTTAAGATTGTCCTCAAATGTTTTAGAGAATATAATGATATCATCAATATAAACCATCAGCCATCCTTCAATTATTTCTTGATGGAATGTGTTATCCATAACTTTTTTAAAAACTGAAGGGGAATTTATAGGGCCAAATGGAATCCTAATATACTTATAAATACCCATATGAGTAGAAATCATCAGAAAATTCTGAGAATTCTTCTCAACAGGTACCTGGTGATATCCCTTATTTCCATCTGAATAGCTTATATATTTAGCACCTTGTAGGGTGGAATGTATAGAGCTAATTATGGGTAAATATAGATATCATCAACAGTATAAGTGTTCAATGCTCTATAATCACAACATAACCTGGCTTTATCTTTCTAATAAGAAATTAGGACAGGTGAGATAACACAATATTTAGGTGTTTCAACTACCTTTTCAATAATATTCATTTTTAAAAGGGTAGAGATATTGTCTTTAATATCTTTTCTCTTTGTGGGAGGTGCAGGATAAGACTTCTTCTTTGAACTAGGTGGTATTTTCATCAACGGGTAGGATAATGAAAGCTTCATTTCTTTTTTTAACAATCCTAATTCATGTAACCCATGAGCAAAGGCCATAGGAAACGATTTTATCAATTTAATGATGGAATCATTATCCTCACCAGAAAGTTGTTCTCCAAAAGAAGCATTGTCAATTTCAGACACAAGGGAAGTCATTTCTTTTGTAGATCTTCCTTTATATTGAAATACAGAATGACATGTGTTCAATCCTGGTGTTAATAACTTTTTGGGGGAGGAAATTTTAAATTTTCTCTTCCCATTCTTCCCCATTGTGAAGCATTGGTTTGAGGGATCCAATTTTATTCCATAATTGGTTATAATATCATTTCCCACAATAAAGCAACTGCTCAAGTTATCATTTTTCATGACAAGAAAATCACATATAGATCTTACAAAACCATGGTTTTATTTAAAAAATACTCTGGCATTGTATCTACCAATGGGGGGCAAAACAGAGCCATACCCTCTCCAATTCTCTGTAATGATAGGCATAAGGTTTTATTTATAATCTTTGTCCACTGAAGCAAGTGCTTTTTCAGATACTACACTTCCTCCAGCTCCAGAATCTAAGACAACCTCAATGTTGTTTCCATTGATTAAGACTGGTGCCATGAGAGGGGCAATAATAATTGAGCTGTCCTCAAGTTTTTTATGATCTAAGCATCCTCTACTGTAGATAAATCATTATTCTAAATATCAATATTGTTTAAATAATGAATATCCTGTTCCAGAATTAAAATTTCTTGGTGAGATTCATATGAAATATTGCTGGCCCAATCACTTGAAGTATCATCCAGTGCCACTGTGTCATCAGCATGCTCCTCTGTCTCTTCAACAAGATTTATCTTCTTGTCACAAACATGGCCTTTATGCCAAGGATTGCTGCACTTGAAGTAAGTGTTTGTTGCATACTTTTTGGGTGCAACAGGGGCAGAAGTTTTACCAACCTTTCCCAGAGATTTTTGTTGGTAATTGGAGGTTTTCTCCAATGAATTTTTAGGAATGAATCTTCAAGTATCATACTTTTTGTTCAAAAGGATCTCATTACAAGTATTAATGAAAGAAGAAGGTTCTTTTGAGAACTCAGTCCTAGCAACTATTAACTCTCTCAGAGACATAGGTAATTTATAGAGGATCCTGTCCTTCCATAACTCAAACTCCATATCCGGGTCCATTGCCCTCAAGATTTTCAAAAGTTTCATCAAGAACTCAAAATTTTTTTCAGTAGAAGAGCTATATCTGGCTTCTTCATATTTCCTTTGTTGAGCTAATCTAAACTTGGAACCACCAAATTGTGCTTTAATTAATTTTTTTCCAATCTTCCCATGAGTATTCATTTTTGTCCAATAGAACAGATTCATACCACGTAAGGGCTACGTTTGTAAGTAAAGAAATTAATTTTGACACAATTTCCTCATCTGGGAGTTTGTAAGAATTTTTTAGGTTATCAATCCTGCAAATGAACTGCTGCCAATCTGAAGAAGAGTCACCATCAAAAGTTGGATACTGGTCAAGTTTGGGCCAACTCTTTTGATTTCAAGTAGTCTCCTTAATACAAGCTTGTTTCTGAGTGAGGAGGAGCTGTAAATTATCCAACTTGGAATTAATCTCATTGGTTAATCCTTCTGTAGATGATCCAGGTACATTATCAATTTTTGATGGAAACTCAGTGGTATCAACAGGCATTTCTTGTACTAATTTTACTTTGGATGAACTAGGAACAGGTACAATTGGGGTATCCTTCTCAACAGGTTATTTCAAAGAAATGTCAGAAAATCTTTGATTATTTAACAATGAATTCAATCTCTTTTCAATGGTTGTTAACCTAGTTTTCACTCTTGGATTACTAGATAAATTCTCATTGATAGTTGCAAAGATAACTGGTTCTTATTTTGTAAAGATGAATAGTGGTTACTCAATCTTTCTAAGTTCAACTTATGTCCTTCTAGCTCCTGGTAACAGATGGACACATCATCTTTTAATTTAGACAAATCATTCTTGATATTTTGCCATAAAGCAACTTTCTTTTCATGTGTTACTTTGTAATGAAACAAATCATCAGAAACTCTCTGTAACTCACTCCTCAATGATTGATAACCCTGTTCAGTTAACAAACTATTATATTTCTGAGTCAATTTCATGTTGTTCGTTATATGATTTTGTTTAGCAATAATATCCCTCAAATATTCATCATTAATGTTAGCTTCATCTGGGGTATTTCTCAATAGGGAAACAGAATAACTTTCCAGATTCTCATAATACTCAGTATCAAGTGTCTCATCAATAATAGCCATATCAGGATTTATCATTGAAGTAGCAATCAAAACCAAAGGATTAGATACATTAGAATATTGAGCCATTTTTCTACTACTCTCAGCCTCTACTGTTCTCACAGTCTCATCTCCACTTCCAGAATTACCTGAAGGAACTGAATCAGTAACAAGAAACGGTACTTGAGATTCAATAGAGGGGCTTACTATGGCTTGGGCAAGAATTGGACATGATTTTTTTTTCTCTTTCTTCCTCCTTGATAGGGGTGAGTAGATGTAAGGCTGATCTGATTGGTTCTTGAAGGACCTGCCTGAGGTACTTGCTGCTGTTGTTGTTGGGACAGATAATCCCACTGGGTGTTCAGCCAATCCCACTGCAACTTTGATACTTCCACCTTTTCTTGTTGCTGGGGGGCCAATTGTGGAAGGGCTCTTGGGGGAGGAGGAGGTTTCCTCTTCTCTTGAAGGAAGAACTCTATTTTTCTTAACTTGTCTTATATAGAGTCTGTTTTTGACCTCAGCTTGAGGTTTTCTGACCTCAACTCCTTGATGTGAGTGGAGACTTTTTTGACTTGCTGATTCAAGGTCATATTTTTTATTTTAAAGCCTTTGAGAAGCTCTTCTGGGTGTTTGATAGAAGGCTTTTGATCTTGAGCAGTTGTCTCCACTAATATTTCCATCTCCTGCATTTCTACATCCTGATTGGTCTAGTAATTTATTAATTTGAGCCAATTTTGTAGTAAAAGAAGAACTTACAGAAGAAGCTTCATCATAATCAATTAAATCCAGTTCCTCATCATAGCCAGCAGAGGCTCCTGGATCAGTCATAGTTTTAATTAACCTGAAATGAGAGAGAGAAATATTAAAATTTAATCAGTTAATATTTTTACTTTATTTAAAGAAAAATAAGGAAAAAAAATCTTTATTATATAAGTAATTATCAGGAATTTGTAATCAACTGGAATAATTAATATATAATGTTTATCAGGACAAAAAATCAACTGAAATAATAATCACAAATTTATTAATTAATTTAAGATAATTTTATAACCAGGATTTGAAATAAATCAACTGTAGTAATAAAATAATTTAATAATTAGTAATGTATATATTGATAATTATCAAGACTAGAAGTCAACTGAAGAATCTAATTACCAGGACTTAATTTCAACTGAAAATACTTTAATTACCAAGACTTAATGTCAACTGAAATAATTTAATTACCATGACTTAGTGTCAACTGAAAATAATTTTAATTACCAGGACTTAATGTCACCTGAAATGATTTAATTATCAGGACTTATTTTCAACTGAAATAATTTTAATATTATTAATTTAATTAATTTTAAATATTAATAATTTACTGTCAGGACAATTTTTCAACTGAAACAATAATAAAATTTTAATTATCAGGACAGAGGTCAGCTGAAATAATTGAAAAAAATATATAAAATAATTAATTTAATTTTTATATTACTTCTAGGACTAAGAAAAATATAGTTCTATCTTGGTCAACTAGGGAAAAAAAATTTATTTACCAGGCACATCCCCCTGTAAAATGAGCAAGTTAATGCCACTTACAGAGTTCTGAGTAAAAAAGATATACGTGGACAATGAAATGTGCAAAATGACCCACAAATAGTTATCACTATAATTACCACAAATATATATGACTATTGTCAGCCAGGCTATTCCAGGAGTCCAGTAAATGATATGTTATCTTATAAGACCTGAAAGAGGGCATAAGAATTGTATTTAATGTATATAAATTAATATTTTACTGCATAATAAAATTATATAAGTATCTTATTACATATAAGTGTTATATTAATTTTATTGTTTATATAAATTTTTTATACATATAAATTAAACATAATACATATTATATTCTACAAATAATGGCACATTTTTATGTATTTAATAATTATAAATTTATATTTAATTAATTGAAAAACATATATTATAATTATAAGTGTAAAATTGACTTATAATATAATTAAATTAATTATTTAAATTTATATATTAAATAACACCTTTCATATAATACTAAACAATAATTAATGACGCTTCTTTTGACCCTTAATTGTGTCAGGAAAAACCAATTAATGAATTTATACTAAATTGAGATTAATTACATGTTTTGTTACGTCAAAGTATTTTTTGTTTCACTTAAAATATCCTTAAATCAGACTGTACCATCTGTTTGGAATTATTTCTCTCATAGTTCCTATGTTCCAGTCTTGTTTAGTTATTCACTATTTTTACTTACTGATTTGGGAATTAATGGTGGGAAAATTGGATTCTTAATTGGGGTTTTTAATTATTTGTTTCATATTTTTCTCTACATTGTTATGTTTCACTTATTCTTTTTAAATTCTTGTTTTATTCTATTATGGTTCTTGTATTTACAAATATAGTAGCGTTTCAGAGGGCCCATTGCCTATAAAAAGGCCTTGGTTAATCCCCTGTAGCCCCATCACTTATTATACACTCAAAAAATTAAATACACTTTTTATATTACGTTTATATTCTTTTTATTAGTAATAAAATTCTAATTAAAATTCTATATAACAATTTAAAGGTTTCTTTAAGTCTGATAGTGATCATAGTGTCTGCTGTGCATAGTCCTTACATCATAATAATATTATTAATTAATAATAACCTCACTTTTGTCACCTCTCAAGAAAACTGTCGTTGATTCCTCTCAATAAATTAAATAATCTTTTTATATTTTATTTCTTTTATTTTCCTTCTTGTCCTCCTCCATTTCTCCACCTTTTCTTACCTACTTCTAGACGACTGACCAACAACTAAGGGCCTTTCCAAACGACGACAACGATCGAGCCTGGCAACGAACGACAAACGCACGAACCACCTAGCAAAAAACAAAACTTTTGCCGTGACTGTGTTTCGAACTTGGGTTCGATTTTTTAGGTTTATATTATATTAATTCTTATATTATTTTGAAGTGATTTTTTGATCACTATAGTAAGTCACCTTTGCACCTCTCACTCATATTACTATATTTTTACTGCAATAACAGTGATTGTGGCTTAATTGCTGATTCACTGAGTGTAAGTGTTCAATTATTAAAAAAAATTTTTCCTAGTTGACCATTATAGAGTGTTAAATCCTCTTAGTCCTAGAAGAATTGACATTTTTTATTAATACAAATTGAATTATTAATTTAATTTTTTTTATTATTAATTATTGTTAATTTTGGTTGACTTAAAAGTACTTTGTGCTTAGTCCCAAATATATTGCCATATTTAATATTGGTAATTAATTGGTTGAATTAACTTGATTGTTTATTCCCAATTTAACCTTGCAATCCATTTTTTAAAAATTAATTTTTTATATTATTACTTTATATTGAAAAATTTTTTTTTCTATAATTTAATTAATAAAATTTTTTTTATTATTTGGAGCAATTATTAACTAACTTTTATTATTTTTTTAAAAAATAAAGGGAAAAAACCTGGGCAAAGTTCATCCTTTCTTCCTCATATTTCAACCATTAAACAAACTGACAATGAGTCTGTAAAATCTTTTGCTACTAGCAAAAAATCTTGTGATGGTCATGCACCAGCTGTTTCTGTAAATAATGAAATTTTTGAACACCTGGCTAAACTTCAGGAATTATTAATAATGAATAATTCAAACCAAAAAGTGGACCATCCCAGTAGTCAGAAAAATTGGCCTAAGTTAGACCAATATCCTACCTTTGAAGGTGATTCTTCCTCTGATTGGCAACACTTTATCCAAAGAATTGATAATTTAAAGAGATCTTATAAACTACCTGATGAGGAAATTGTTTCTAAGCTAATTTCTTTATTTTCCAATGTAGCCTTGATGTGGTATGAATCTGTTTTTTTAGATAACAATCATTATACATGGAATGATTGGAAATCCTTGATTGAGAATAAGTTTGGTGGTTCAAAATTCAGGTTAGCTCAACAGCGACTGTATGAGAATACTAGATATGTATCCTCCTCTGTTGAAAAGCCCATTCACCACGCAATATGGGGGGCGGACTTGCTAGCAAGTCCGCAACCTTGAACCCTAATTCATATCTTTTTGAGCACACATTGAGGAAGTGATGAAACCATCATGAAGAAGTATTGAATTTACTTTGAACACACCTTGAAGCTCATGTGAACACAAATGGGGCTACAAGGGCTGGAAAGGCTGGAGAGAGGGGTGAGGAAGGGTGTATGGGGTAGCGAAAAGGTTGGGAAAGAGTTGGAAGGGAAGATTAAGGGTTCCGAGGCATTTTAAATGAAGAAAAGGGTCTGGGAGAGGTTGAGAGGGGTGAAATGGGGATCAAAAGAGGATGGCATACAATGGGGCTGGGAGGATAGCGAAAGGCATGGGAAGGGAAGACAAGCATGTGTTGATAGAATTGAAAGGGATGGAGATTGGTGCAAACAGAGTGTGAAAATAGGAGGATGAACTCTGTTCTTCGGGCGAAGAACAGAGTTCACTTCCATAAAATATTAGCTGAAACATAGTTTTCAATTCTGTAAAAACAGTTGTAAGTAATAGAAAAAGTCACTGATTTTTTTTATATGTAATCTGAAATTTTTTAATAAAATTATTGTATTTAAGAATTGCAATATTGTCAATCAATTTTTATTGATCAAATTAATTTAATAAAGTATTATTTTAATAAGCTGTTTCAAAAAATACTTTGCATTGAGTAGACTCATGGAATGATTTTTTCTGGCTTCCATTCAGTTATCCTCACACTTTCACTTTGTTTTCAATATAGATCCATTGTTATTTGTGTGATACTTCAAGTGAAAGTTCAGTATTACTTCAGTCTGAGTTCCATCTGATTTCCATCTGACTTCAAGTTGCGGACTTGCTAGCAAGTCCTCCACCTATATTGCGTGGTGCATTGTTTTTCTGATGAAAATAACAAAAATCCTTAGAGCAATTGATCCAAAGATGGATTATGATATTTGGAGAGATAAAATCTTGTATAAATTACCAAATTCTCTTAGGTATTTGATTGTGGCTAGAACTGAGCATGTAAGGAAAAATTATTCTTTCATTAATATCTGTAATGAAGTACTGCTCAACCATAGATATGAACCAAAGAATTACCTTGGTAAATCTTATAATGATCAGAATAAACCTTCTACAAAGCTCCCAGAAAAATCTGGTAAACCCTCTGCCCCAGTTGCACCTAAAAAATATGCAACAAATACTTGTTATAAGTGTAACAAACCATGGCAGAAGGGTCATGTTTGTGACAAGAAAATTCATCTTGTTGAACAAAATGAAGACACTGATGAAGTTGAACTTGATGTCAATAATTCTTCCAGTGACTGTGAAAGTAATATCTCCTATGACAATGAATATGTTAAAGATGTTTTAATGTTGGAACATGATGTCCATTATTTAAATAATATATCTGAAGATTGTGTATTAAATTTATCTTCAGTAGAAAATGCTGAGATAATTAAAGATATTACTAACAATTCTATTCCTATATCCCCTTTAAAGGCACCTGTTATTATTAATGGTAAAAATGTTTATGTAGTTCTTGATTCTGGTGCTGGAGGAAGTGTAGTATCTGAAAAAGCTTTGGCTTCAGTGGATAAGGAATATTTGAGTAAATTATTACCTATAACTTCTGAAAAATGGAGAGGGTATGGTTCTACCTTATTTCCTATTGGCAAATACAAAACCTCTGTTTTCTTCAAATATAATAATGGTTTTGTCAGAGCTATTTGTGAGTTTGTTGTCATTAAAAATGATAATTTAAGCAATTGGTTTATTATGGGAAATGATATTTTAACCATGTTTGGTGTGAAACTGGACCCAGAAAATAATTGCTTTACCTTAGGAATGAATGGGAAAAGAAAATTCAAAATTTCCTCTCCTAGAACTTCTGGGAATTTATTGAAATCTTGTGACTCACTGATCCAGTGTAAAGGTAGAAAAACAACTGAAATGGATGATTTATTACATGAAATAAATACCGCTTCTTTTGGTGATCAGTTGACTAGTGAACAAAAGGATTCTATTGTTGCCTCTATTACCTCTTTCCCTATGGCTTTTGCTCATGGTTCTCATGTCTTGGGAATTGTTCAGGAAGAGATGAAAATTACCTTATCCTGTAATTTGAGTGATATTCCTCCTACCCTTAAGAAAAAACCATATCCTGCTTCTCCATCAAAAAGAAAAGATATTGAAGATAATATTGAAACATTATTGAAAATGAATATCATTGAGAAAGTGGATGTCACCCCCAAATATTGTGTCATCTCCCCAGTCTTGATTTCTTATGAAAAAGATAAAGCTAGATTATGTGGAGATTACAGAGCCTTAAATACTTATACTTTTGATGATATTTATCCTTTACCCAGAATTAATTCAATACATGCTACCTTGCAAGGTGTAAAATTTATTAGTTGTCTGGATGGTAATAAAGGTTATCATCAAGTTCCAGTTGAGAAAAATTCTCAAAATTTTTTGCTTATTGCTACTCATATGGGAATATATAAGTATGTTAGGATGCCATTTGGCCCTAAAAATGCTCCTTCAGTTTTCCAGAAAGTTATGGATAACACTTTCCATCAAGAAATTATTGAAGGTTGGCTCATGGTTTATATTGATGATATTATTGTTTTTTCTAAAACTTTTGATGAACATATGATTCACTTGAATAGAGTTTTCCAAAAAATGGATTAAATCAATATGACCTTATCTTTAAAAAAGTGTAAATTTGGTTTTCAATCTTTGAAAGTCCTTGGCCATGTTGTGTCAGGCTTAAAAATTTGTGTAGACCATAACAAAGTTTCTGCCATTCAAAATGTGAAAGCACCAACTTCTGTAAGAGAAATCCAAAGTTTTTTTGGGTATGTGTGGCTATTATAGACAATATATTAAAAATTATCAGGTCATAGCCTTGCCTCTTACAAAACTGACAAGAAAAGATGTTGCTTTTCTCTGGAATAATGACTGTCAAAAAGCTTTTGATACATTAAAAAGTTGCTTGATGACAGCCCCTATATTAGCTCTTCCAGATTTTAACAAGCCATTTGTCCTATATACAGATGCTAGCTTTATTGGTCTGGGTGCTGCCCTTCACCAAAAGCAAATTATTAATGATAAATCCTCAGAGGTTGTAATTTGTTATATTTCAAGAACCTTAAGAAATAGTGAATTGAAATATGGTGCCACTCAATTGGAGTGCTTAGAAGTTGTTTGGGCTCTTGAGAAACTTCATTACTATTTGGATGACCAAAAATTTGAGTTGGTAACTGACTGTAGTGCTGTGAAGTCCCTCTTAAACCTAAAGACACCTAACAGACATATGTTCAGGTGGCAACTTGCTGTTCAAGAATACAGAGGAAGGATGACAATCATCCATAGAGCTGTAAATGTTCACTCTAATGTTGATATGCTCTCCAGATTGCCTCTGCCAAATAATGACTCAAATCCTGCTTATGTACCTGAAGATGATACTGTTCATATCCATGGTATATTTATAGTTGATATGGAAGAGGAGTTATTACAATTAATAATGGATTCATATGATAAAGATTCTGATTTAAATAAATTGGTTACTATCTTAAATGATCCTAAGAATGCTTCAATTCAAGCATTAATAAAAACTCTTCCTGCAAAGTACCAAAATGCTTTAAATAAAGGAAAGTTCTCTATTGAAGATGGTTATATATATTATAGAAGGAAGCTTACCAATGTAATTGTAATTCCTCCTTCAATGAAAGAAACTATCCTCAAACTTTGTCATGATGACATATTAGCTGGTCATTTTGATCTTGAAAAAACATTGATTAGAATCAAAAACACTGCATGGTGGGCTAATATGTCTGAGGACACAAAATTATATGTTGAATCTTGTGATTCCTGCCAAAAATCTAAAAGGTTAACAGGTAAGAGAGCAGGGTTATTACAACATATTGAAGCACCTAGTTCTCCCTGGCAAATCATTAATATGGATTTTGTCACTGGTCTTCCTGTTGCAGGTAAAGACAGCTTTAACTCTTGTTGGGTGATAGTGGATAGATTCACAAAAATGTGCAAATTTATTCCAACCCACAAAGATGTATCCACCAAAGAATTAGCGTTCTTATGGTGGTCTTACATGTTTAATATTATTGGTTTTCCAAAAGCCATTATCTCTGATAGGGATCCAAAATTCACTTCTGAGTTTTGGACCTCTTTGATGGATATTTGTGGCTGTGAGTTAAAATTGTCTACAGCTCACCATCCTCAGACTGATGGTCTAGCTGAAAGAATGATTCAAACTCTGGAAGATATGATTAGAAGGTATTGTGCCTTTGGTTTAGAATATAAAGACAATGACAGATTTACTCATGATTGGGTCACTCTTTTGCCTGGTCTTGAATTTGCATATAATAGCACTGTTCATTCTGTCACTGAGAAAAAGCCTTTTGAGCTTTGGTTAGGTTATGTCCCAAACACTCCTGCTCAGATTCTCAATAATAAATTACCTAAGTTGGAACTACACCCTGGTGTAAAATCGTTTATGCAAATGCAACAGCTATGCAGAAAACATGCTCAGAGTTGTATTGATAAAGCATTTGAATATGAAAAGAAAAGATGGGATAAATCCCATAAAGAATACACATTTAACAAGGGTGATGAAGTGTTGATCTCTACTGTCCATTTCAATTTACAAGGTAACCACAAATTAAAAGATCCTTTTTTAGGAACATTTGTTGTTAAAAGAATGGTTGGTGATGATGCAGTAGAAGTTGTATTGTATTCTCCATATGATAGGAAACATCCTGTCTTTCCCATTTCTTTGCTTAAGCCTTATACTTCCAACAGTGACTTATTTCCAAAAAGAAGAGGAAGACCTAAGAAGAACCCTCAGGAAGTCACAGAAACAGCAGAAATTTATAAAATTCTCAATGATAGAATTATCACTTCTGAAAGAGGTACTGAATATTTATTGAGATATAAGAACAAATCATCTGAACATGATGCATGGATACCTGGCAAGGAAATTTCAAATCTGCCTACTCTGTTGAAAAAATACAAAAAGAAAAAATCTTAGCATTTTTTTTATTGTTTTTTTAGAGTGAGGGAGTGTCATCCAGGCTATTCCAGGAGTCCAGTAAATGATATGTTATCTTATAAGACCTGAAAGAGGGCGTAAGAATTGTATTTAATGTATATAAATTAATATTTTACTGCATAATAAAATTATATAAGTATCTTATTACATATAAGTGTTATATTAATTTTATTGTTTATATAAATTTTTTATACATATTATATTCTACAAATAATGGCACATTTTGATGTATTTAATAATTATAAATTTATATTTAATTAATTGAAAAACATATATTATAATTATAAGTGTAAAATTGACTTATAATATAATTAAATTAATTATTTAAATTTATATATTAAATAACACCTTTCATATAATACTAAACAATAATTAATGACGCTTCTTTTGACCCTTAATTGTGTCAGGAAAAACCAATTAATTAATTTATACTAAATTGAGATTAATTACATGTTTTGTTACGTCAAAGTATTTTTTGTTTCACTTAAAATATCCTTAAATCAGACTGTACCATCTGTTTGGAATTATTTCTCTCATAGTTCCTATGTTCCAGTCTTGTTTAGTTATTCACTATTTTTACTTACTGATTTGGGAATTAATGGCGGGAAAATTGGATTCTTAATTGGGGTTTTTAATTATTTGTTTCATATTTTTCTCTACATTGTTATGTTTCACTTATTCTTTTAAAATTCTTGTTTTATTCTATTATGTTTCTTGTATTTACAAATATAGTAGCGCTTCAGAGGGCCCATTGCCTATAAAAAGGCCTTGGTTAATCCCCTGTAGCCCCATCACTTATTATACACTCAACAAATTAAATACACTTTTTATATTAAGTTTATATTCTTTTTATTAGTAATAAAATTCTAATTAAAATTCTATATAACAATTTAAAGGTTGCTTTAAGTCTGATAGTGATCATAGTGTCTGCTGCGCATAGTCCTTACATCATAATAATATTATTAATTAATAATAACCTCACTTTTGTCACCTCTCAAGAAAACTGTCGTTGATTCCTCTCAATAAATTAAATAATCTTTTTATATTTTATTTCTTTTATTTTCCTTCTTGTCCTCCTCCATTTCTCCACCTTTTCTTAACTACTTCTAGACAACTGACTGACAACTATTGTCAATATATGAACCTAAATTTTTGAGTGCGGTTTGATTCCCAGTCACAGCAAAAAAATAAGTCATGTTGTAGACAATCCTATAGTACTAGCTATAGGCCTTGACCAAGGGAGTTAGAGGAAAACCAGAAAGAATAACCCCTTTCCCTTTAGAAAAACAAATGAGATTTACCTGGTGCAGAAAATTTGAGATCTGTTTGCTAGACCCTCTAATTAAACACTCTTGACCTCTTTAAAAGTGAAAGATAATAGTCCCAGACAGACTACCAGAAAGAGTTGAAATGAACAGTAATATATTCCAACAAAAAACCAGCCAATGAGACAGTGAGAAACAGAGAGGTGATGAGTAAAGAGATAAGATGATTCTCTAAAAATCTTCCCACACACGCATCATACAGCCAGTGCACAGACCATCCTGACCAATTCCCCACCCAAAATTCAGCTTTCCCAGCTCTTTTCATGCATAAAAGTGCATTTTAGCGCTTCCCCAGCACCAAGGCGGGCACCCCACTTCAAGGGGGCCTCCCCTTAGGGGTGGGTGGGCCGCTTCTAGGCCCTAAAACACCCATACAACCCATAAGAACCCTAAAAACCCTAAAATTCCATAACTTCACTAATAAAAAAGATAAACACACATAAGACATACCAAAATGAAAAGAAAATAAAGGAAAATAGCTGAGACTTAATAAGTGACCCTAGCTTAAGCCTACATAAGCACCACTAAGCAATAAACTTCCGATAAATACTAATAACAACACCATAACTACCCTATAAAACAAGGTAACCACCCATAAGGATACCAAAATGAAGGGAAAAGAAAGGACATTAAGCTGAGACATAATAAATGACCCTAGCTTAAGCCTCCATAAACACTACTAAATATTACCTAAAGATGAAAAAATCCACTAATAACACCATAACCCCAAATAACATCCTACATACCAAATACCCCCAAATATGCACTCCAAAGGCCTACCCAGGTTTGGATCACCACAACGTGGTTGATGACGTTTGTTGTTTTTGTCCTCTACTTGTCCTACTGGTACCTCATTGTCAATGGTCCCTTGACCACTGGCTTCAAGATATCAATGCGCCATCAATGATTCAGAAAGGGCCTCAAGTGTCGAAGGGTCCTTATGGTCTGGAAGATTTTTAACGGGGGTCAAACGGCGGTGATAGGTGGATTTTGGGTTTCAGAGTCAAGGGTACCTATAATTTATCTTTTATTTATTTTACTCAATTTGAAAAAGGTTTAAATTTTATTATTATTATTATTATTGTTATACTTTAAAATCTTAGAATTATGGAGATGTAAGTACTATAGTAATAAATATTAATAAAATAATTAATATGATAAATGTTTTAAGGGAGTAATAAGTAAGTAAAATAATGATTCAAACAACCAAGAAAGGGGAGGCCTTATATAGGCAAAAGAGAGACAAAGCACGGAATAAAAATCCTATATACAGGTGTATAAAAGAAGAAAAAGAATATTCCAGAAGATATTTTCAAATAATAAGGTTTTTCTATAAAGAATGTGTTTAAAATGTGTATTTACTGTATATGTCAGAAATAAATTGGTTTTTTTTAAATTACTGTAATTGTCATTTTTAAATAAGTAATTTGAATTTCTTTTATATAATTATTTTTATTTTAATATTAATTTTTATTTCAATATTAAATTTTAATTAATATTAATATTCATCTCTCTTAATCTGTAATTGAGCATAGTGTTAGGAAATTAAAATATAAGGGACATTTGATATTAATTTTAATTATTTACTAATTTTACTGTTTTGTAACTAGTTAATTGATTACAAGTAAATTTAGAGTAAATACATTATAATTAATAATAATATATGAGAATTAAAAAGGCATGGCTTCATCCCAGTAGATAATTAATTATTTAACTGGGTAAGTCTAGCAGCCTGGCTGACATATTTAGACTTTAAATCAAAGTAACATTGAGAATTTTATATCCATTTTAATTAAACATGTTTTTTTACAAAGAATGCCATATCTCACTCAAATTTCTAGCTAAAATTATTTCTTCATGATATAATTATTATTTTGAATATAATGAGCCATTAAGAGCTAGAATCAAATTAAAATTTACAGAGCTACATACATTTTAATTTAAATGTGGTTTTTAGTAATAAGTGCCATACCTCACTCAATTTTTTAGTAACAATCATGTTCAAATGATATAGAAAAATTAATATGATGATTTTGAATCTATTGATCTATTCAGAACTGAAATCAAATAAAACTTACAAAGTTAAATCCATTTTACTTTAACATGTGTTTTTCACTAATAAGTGCCATATCTCACTAAAATTCCTAGCTACTGTCAGTATATTCTAGTACTTAAGTATGATATAATAGTAAATATTTATGGTCCAAATACTTATTGATGTATGATTTAGTAAATTAACCTCAGAGGAAGACTAATAAAATAGTTATTCTCAATATTAACTCACAATATTTGGATTTTAGTGCATGCTCATGGTGGAAAATAGGATAATAAAATATAGTTATAGCTAATATAAAGATAATATCGATTTATAAGGGCTTTAAAATATATTTTTATATGATAATAATTGTTTGATAATTTTTATTTGAGTTTTAGTAAGTAAGTGATGTGTAATAACCTGTCAAATCCTCCCTTACTTATACCAAAATCCACTAGAGTGCACAGACCTTCAATCCAGATGATGTCACTGCTATCCCCAGGAATTACAGCAATGTGAGGGCTCATCACCCCCCCATGGCGTCCAATTCAAGAAGTTTCAACACCCTGACCTCCAGTAAGGACCCTCCATCACAATTAATGATATCATAAACCCTTACCATAAATAGAGAAAACAGATAAAAGCAGATACCATAAAGAAACAGGTAAAATAACTCATCCAAAGAGTATAGAATGAAACCCAAAGCATATAAAGGAACAAAATAAACTTTCCAACCCCCAAATAACATCCCCAAGCATCCATATTGACCCAGTAATCATATCCCAATCCATGAATATGTGAAAATCCATCAAAGGAAGCAGATTAAGTTGTCCAAACTGGATATATGCGCCTGAAAAAGGTGTATATGCTTGTGTAGGACTTTTGAGTCCACTTAATACATACATGACCTAAAATAAACAGAAAAATAAAGTTTATAGGCTATTTAGAGGTTTAGCCCCACTTATAGACCTATATATACATAATATAACTACATATTTCACTGAATATGTCAGCCAGGCTACTAGACTTACCCAGTGAAATAAGTAATTATTTACTGGATGAAGCCGCACCTTATCATCTTTAATTATTATTTAATTATCATTTAGTTACATTAAAATTAGTTATAAATTAACTAGTTACGGAATGTAAAAATTAAATTAATTAATTAAATAAATAAGTAAAATTAAAATTATAATTTTGTCCCTTATATTTTTCTCTAACACCGTGCTCAATTGACAGGTTGGGAAAAATAAAACTTTATATTTAAAAAAATAAAATACAAAGATAAAATAAGATTTAAATATTCAAATAATATTAAATATATACAAACAAATCAAATTTCTTATTTGGGATTGACATTTACAGTAAATATTAAAAATATTGATGTATTTCTGACATACTCTGTAAATACATCTTTTTGACACCTTCTTTTTGGAATAACTTTATTATTTGAAATACTCTTTCTGGAATGTTCTTTTTCTCTCTCTTTTCCTACTGTTTTTAGAATTTGATTTCCGTGCTTTGTCTCTCCTTTGCCTATAAAGGCCTCTCTTTTTGTTGTCTTTTGATCATTCTATCTTACCAAACCATTTTATTACAACAATAACCAATAAAACTTATTCTTATATTCTATATCATTAGTATTTACAATAGCGTAATTCTAATTTATAATTTATATTAATATTTTAATCCTACCTCTTTTATTGAGTAAAAAAAAAAAAAAAAAAAATTCATCTTTGAATTAAGAAATACGTACAAATTTGTTGAGAACCCATTTAAGCCTTTTAAATCCTCGTAGAACTACGTACCAAATCTTCTAGACTAAAATTGTACCTTGACAATTGGGAACCTTTCCGAAATATTGACGGCGCAACGTTACTTGAGGCTTAATCGAGAGGACCATCGGCGTAGAAGCACCTGTAAAGGACAAGTGGAGGCAAGAAAACGACGAACGTCATACGTCACGTGATAAAAGTTTTTGCTGCGAACGGGAATCGAACCGCGCTCCAAAACTTAAGTTCATATACTGACTAAAGATCGTATATATTGTGGTAATTATTGTGATTACTATTTGTGGGTTACTCTTCACTCTTCATTTGCTACGTATTTCCTTTTACTCAGCACTCTGTAAGTGGCATTAATTTGCTCATTTTGCAGGGGGAGGTGTCTGGTAATTGGAATTTAATTTTATTATTATATTTTTTTTTATTTTTCCTGGTTGACCATAATAGAGCAATAACTGTTCTTAGTCCCAGAGGTAATAAAATAATTATATATTAATATTAATTATTATCATTTTTCAGTTGACAATTGTCCTGATTAATTTGAACTTTAATTGTTCCAGTTGACAAATTGTCCTGACAATAATATTTTTATTAAATAAAATAATTATTATAATTTTTCAGTTGACATTTGTCCTGATTAATTTAAATTTTTAATTGTTCCAGTTGACAAATTGTCCTGACAATAATATTTTTATTAATAAAAATAATTCACATTTAATTACTTCAGTTGACTTTGAGTCCTGGTAATCCAATAAATCTTTTTTTTAAATAAAACTCATATTTAAATTACTTCAGTTGACATTAAGTCCTGGTAGTTAAGTGATCAGTTAAAATAATTTTATTAATAAAGATTCATATTTGATTATTTCAGTTGACAATAAATCCTGGTAATAAATTAGTTGATTTAAATCCTGAAAATAAAAATTAATAGAAATTCTAATTTATTTCTACAGTTGATTGTATTATCCTGGTTTTAAATTTTTTTTTATTAATTTTATTTAAGTTGATTTTTCTCCTAAAAAGATTTTTTTTTATTTATTTTTATGTTATTTCTGTTAAATAAAAATTAAAAATAAAGACTAATTAATTTTTTGTCTCTTTTCCTTCATTTCAGTAGAATCTTAAAATGACTGATCAAAGTGGTTTTACTGCACGTGAAGAAGAACTAGACTTAATTGATTATGATGAGCCTACTTCTGTAAGTTCTCCTTTAACAAGAAGAATTTCTCAAACTAATAAATCCTTGCCCCAAACAGGATGTGGAAATGGAAGAAGTAGAAATCCTAGTGGACAATACTCAGGATCAGAAACCCAGGACAAACCCACCAGAAGAGCTTCCAAGAGGCTTCAAGATAAAAAAGATGCCGTTGTCCCAGCAGATAAAGAATCTGTCAACCCACATAAAGGAGTTAAAGACAGACAGTTTAAAACTAAAGGTAAGGGTAGATGCCTTGGAAGAATGGGAGAAAAGAAAAAATACTTCTCTCCAAGAGAAAAGGAAACCTCTTCCTCCCAGGGATCAACAACAATTGGCTCCCCAATCCCAAGAGATGGTGGAAGTGTCCAAGTGGCAGTGGGACTGGCTGAACACACAGTGGGACTACTTAGCTCAAAATCAGCATCAATTACCTCAGGTAGGTCCATCAAGGCCCACCCAGGCAAACCCCACTCCTCCCCACCCTTATCAAGGAGGCAAAAGAAGAAGGAAGCCCAATATGGTGATACCCAGCAAACCCTGGTATGTCCCTCTATTGATTCTCAAGTGCCTTTTCTTGTGGCTGACTCTGTTCCTTCAGGTAAATCTGGAAGGCAGGATGAAACCTTGAGACCTATAGAGGCTGGGAATAGTAGACAGTTATCTCATGTATCCAATCCATTACTTTTAATTGCTACCTCAATGATTAATCCTGATATGGCTGTGATTGATGAAACTCTTGACCCTGAGTTCTATGAGAGTCTGGAAAGTTACTCAGTTTCCTTATTGAGAAACACTCCAGATGTAGCAAGAATTAATGATGAGCACTTGAGAGATATTATTGCCAAGCAAAATCATATAATGAACAATATGCAATTGACTCAGAGATATAATAGTTTGTTAACTGATCAGGGTTATCAAGCATTAAAAAGTGAAGCACAGAGAGTCTCTGATGAATTGTCTCATTACAAAGCAACCCATGAAAAGAAAATTGCTTTATGGCAAAATATAAAAAATGATTTGTCTAAACTAAAAGATACTGTATCTGCCTGTTGCCAGGAGGTAGAAATAGATAAGATAAATCTGAAAAGATTGAGTGACCATTTGTCATCTTTTCAACATAAAAATCAATTATCTTTTGCAACTGTCAATGAAAGTTTACCTAGTCTTCCAAGAATGAAAACAAGACTAACAACCATTGAAGAAACATTGAACTCATTGTTAAATGACCAAAAATATTCTGACAATTCTGTGAAGGAACATATAGTGCAGGATTCTCAACCAGTACCTGTGGCTAGTTCAACTAAAATAAAAATTGATCCAGAAATACCTGTTGATAACACTGAGTTTCCATCAAAAACTGATGATGCACCAGGATCTGCAACAGAAGGATTAAACAATGAGATTTCAGCACAATTAGAGAAATTACAGCTGCTTCTTACTCAGAAACAAGCTAGTACTAAGGAGACTCCTTCAAATCAAAAGAATTGGCCAAAACTTGACCAGTACCCAACATTTGATGGTGATTCTTCCTCTGATTGGCAACAATTTATTTGCAGAATTGATAATTTAAAAAATTCTTACAAACTCCCAGATGAGGAAATTGTGTCCAAATTAATTTCTTTGTTCACTAATGTTGCCCTGATGTGGTATGAATCTGTTCTCCTGGATGGGAATGACTACTCATGGGAGGATTGGAAGAAATTAATTAAAGCACAATTTGGTGGCTCCAAGTTCAGAATGGCTCAACAAAGGCAGTATGAGGAAACTAGATATAGCTCTTCTACTGATAAACCTATTGAGTTTTTAATGAAACTTGTAAAAATCTTAAGGGCAATGGACCCAAATATGGAGTTTGATTTATGGAAGGACAGGATCCTCTATAAATTACCAATGTCTCTGAGAGACTTGATTGTGGCTAGGACTGAGTTCTCCAAAGAACCCTCTTCTTTCATTAATACTTGCAATGAGATACTTCTAAACAATAAGTATGATGCAAGAAGATTCATTCCTAGGACCCCTTTGGAGAAACCCTCCACTTACCAACAAAAACCTCTGGAAAAGGTTGGTAAACCTTCTGCCCCTGTTGCACCAAAGAAGTATGCAACAAACACTTGCTTCAAGTGCAACAAGCCTTGGCAGAAAGGCCATGTTTGTGACAAGAAGATAAATCTTGTGGAACAAACAGAGGAGCATGCTGATGACACAGTGGCACTGGATGATACATCAAGTGATTGTGCCAGCAATATTTCATATGAATCTCAACAAGAAATCTTGATGCTGGAAGAAGATATTCATTATTTAAATACTATTGACATTGATAATAATGATTTATCTACAGTTGAGGATGCTGAGATCATAAAGAACATTGAGGATAACTCAATTGTTATTGCCCCTCTTAAGGCACCAGTCTTGATTAATGGAACCAGCATTGAAGTTGTTCTGGATTCTGGAGCTGGAGGAAGTGTAGTATCTGAAAGAGCACTTGCCTCAGTAGATCAAGACTATAAATCTAAACTGTTGCCTATCATTTCTGAAAATTGGAGAGGGTATGGCTCTGTTTTGTCCCCCATTGGTAAATACAAAGCCACAGTGTTTTTTAAATATAACCATGATTTTGTAAGAGCTATTTGTGATTTTGTTGTCATGAAAAATGATAACTTGAGCAATTGGTTTATTGTAGGGAATGATATTTTAACCAAGTATGGCATAAAATTGGATCCTTCAAACCAATGTTTCACAATGGGGTTGAATGGGAAGAGAAAATTTAAAATTTCCTCCCCTAAAAAATTGTTAAAACCAGAAGTGAACACATGTAATTCTGTGGTTCAATATAAAGGAAGATCTACAAAGGAAATGCATGACCTTATGTCTGAAATTGACAATGCCTCCTTTGGAGAACAACTTACTGGTGAAGATAAAGATTCCATCATTAACTTGATAAAATCTTTTCCTATGGCCTTTGCTCATGGGTCACATGAACTGGGATTAGTTAAAGAGGAAATGAAACTTTCATTGTCTTGCCCATTAACTGATATACCACCTAGTCTAAAGAAGAAGCCTTATCCTGCTTCTCCCACAAAGAGAAAAGATATTGAAGATAATATCTCTACCCTTTTAAAAATGAATATTATTGAAAAGGTAGTTGAAACACCTAAATATTGTGTTATCTCACCTGTCCTAATTTCTTATGAGAAAGATAAAGCCAGGTTATGTGGTGATTATAGAGCACTAAATACTTATACTGTTGATGATATCTATCCTTTACCTAGAATCAGCTCTATACATGCTACTTTACAGGGTGCTAAATATATCAGCTGTTTGGATGGTAATAAGGGATATCACCAGGTACCTGTTGAGAAAAATTCTCAGAACTTTCTGATGATTGCCACTCATATGGGTATTTATAAGTATATTAGGATGCCATTTGGCCCTAAAAATGCCCCTTCTGTTTTCCAAAAAGTAATGGATAACACATTCCATCAAGAGATAATTGAAGGTTGGCTGATGGTTTATATTGATGATATCATTATATTCTCAAAAACATTTGAGGACCATCTTAAACACCTGTGTAAAGTATTCCAGAAAATGGACGAAATAAATATGACACTTGCTTTGAAGAAATGTAAATTTGGTTTCCATTCTTTAAAAGTTCTTGGTCATGTTGTTTCAGGCTTACAGATATGTGTTGACCAGAACAAAGTGGCAGCCATACAACAGGTGAAAGCTCCTACAACAGTAAGAGAGCTCCAAAGTTTTTTGGGAATGTGTGGATACTATAGACAGTATATTAAAAATTACCAAGTCATAGCTTTACCCCTTACCCAATTAACTAGAAAGGATGTTGCTTTTATCTGGAATAGTGAAAGACAAAGAGCCTTTGACACTATGAAACACTGTTTGATGTCAGCACCAATTCTTGCTTTACCTGACTTTGATCAACCATTTGTTTTGTACACTGATGCCAGTTTCATTGGTCTTGGTGCTGCCCTCCATCAAAAACAAGTGATAAATGATAAAGTTTCAGAAGTAGTAATTTGTTATATTTCAAGAACCTTGAGAAATAGTGAATTGAAATATGGTGCTACTCAATTAGAGTGTTTAGCAGTAGTATGGGCTCTAGAAAAGCTTCATTATTACCTAGATGACCAGAAATTTGAACTTGTCACTGACTGCAGTGCAGTTAAATCCCTTTTAAACTTGAAAACACCAAATAGACATATGTTTAGATGGCAGCTGGCTGTTCAAGAGTACAGAGGGAGAATGACAATTATTCACAGAGCTGGTATTGGTCACTCAAATGTGGATATGTTATCAAGGTTACCCTTACCAAATGATGACTCAAATCCTGCTTATGATCCTGAGGATGAAATTATCCATATCCATGGGATATATGTGGTTGATATGGAGGAAGAGCTATTACAGCTTATTCTGGAATCATATGATAAGGACACTGACTTGAAAAAGTTATGCACCATATTAAATGATCCAAAGAATGCTTCAATACAAGCATTAATTAAAACCCTTCCACCAAAGTACCAAAAAGGTTTGGAAAAAGGAAAATTTTCAATTGATGAAGGATATCTATATTATAGAAGAAAGTTGAGTAATGTTATTGTTATTCCTCCTTCTATGAAAGAAATCATCTTGAAAATTTGTCATGATGACATACTAGCTGGACATTTTGATCTTGACAAAACAATGATCAGAATTAAGAACACTGCTTGGTGGGCTAATATGTCTGAAGACACAAAATTATATGTTGAATCCTGTGATTCATGCCAAAAATCAAAAAGATTAACTGGTAAAAGAGCAGGATTAATGCAACATATTGAACCTCCTGATGCCCCATGGCAAATAATAAACATGGATTTTGTAACAGGATTACCTATTGCTGGTAAAGACAGTTATAACTCTTGTTGGGTTATTGTGGACAGATTCACAAAAATGTGTAAATTTATCCCTACCCACAAGGATGTTTCCACTAAAGAATTAGCTTTCTTATGGTGGTCTCATATGTTTAATACTGCTGTTTTTCCTAAAGCCATAATCTCTGACAGAGACCCTAAATTTACTTCTGAATTCTGGATGTCTCTGATGGATGTTTGTGGTTGTGATCTGAAACTTTCTACTGCCCATCACCCTCAGACTGATGGTTTAGCTGAAAGAATGATTCAGACTTTAGAGGACATGATAAGAAGATATTGTGCCTTTGGCCTTGAGTATAAAGATAATGACAGATTCACTCATGATTGGGTTACCTTACTTCCTGGGTTAGAATTTGCTTATAATAGCACTGTTCATTCTGTTACTCAAAGAAAGCCTTTTGAGCTCTGGCTTGGATATGTTCCTAATACTCCTGCCCAAATTCTCAATAACAAAATACCTAAATTGGATATACATCCTGGTGTAAAATCTTTTCTTCAAATGCAACAACTATGCAGAAATCATGCTCAAAAATGTATTGAAAAATCATTTGAATATGAGAAGAAAAGATGGGACAAATCCCATAAAGAATACACTTTTAAAAAGGGTGATGAAGTGTTGATTTCTACAGTCCACTTCAACTTACAAGGTAATAACAAATTAAAAGATCCATTTGTTGGTCCTTTTGTTGTCAGAAGAATGATTGGAGATAATGCAGTTGAAGTTATTCTGTATTCCCCATATGACAGAAAACATCCTGTTTTTCCAATATCTCTTTTGAAACCTTACACATCCAATAGTGATTTATTTCCAAGAAGGAGGGGTAGACCAAAGAAAACCCCAAATGAAATCACTGAGACAGCAGAAATTGAAAAAATATTAAATGACAGAATAGTCACTTCTGAGAAAGGTACAGAATACTTATTGAGATTCAAGAATAAATCATCTGAATATGATTCTTGGATACCTGGGAAGGAGATATCTAATCTTCCTACTCTACTAAAAAAGTATAAGAAGAAAAAATCATAGCATTTTTTTTTATTATTTTTTTAGAGTAAGGGAGTGTCAGCCAGGCTACTAGACTTACCCAGTGAAATAAGTAATTATTTACTGGATGAAGCCGCACCTTATCATCTTTAATTATTATTTAATTATCATTTAGTTACATTAAAATTAGTTATAAATTAACTAGTTACGGAATGTAAAAATTAAATTAATTAATTAAATAAATAAGTAAAATTAAAATTATAATTTTGTCCCTTATATTTTTCTCTAACACCGTGCTCAATTGACAGGTTGGGAAAAATAAAACTTTATATTTAAAAAAATAAAATACAAAGATAAAATAAGATTTAAATATTCAAATAATATTAAATATATACAAACAAATCAAATTTCTTATTTGGGATTGACATTTACAGTAAATATTAAAAATATTGATGTATTTCTGACATACTCTGTAAATACATCTTTTTGACACCTTCTTTTTGGAATAACTTTATTATTTGAAATACTCTTTCTGGAATGTTCTTTTTCTCTCTCTTTTCCTACTGTTTTTAGAATTTGATTTCCGTGCTTTGTCTCTCCTTTGCCTATAAAGGCCTCTCTTTTTGTTGTCTTTTGATCATTCTATCTTACCAAACCATTTTATTACAACAATAACCAATAAAACTTATTCTTATATTCTATATCATTAGTATTTACAATAGCGTAATTCTAATTTATAATTTATATTAATATTTTAATCCTACCTCTTTTATTGAGTAAAAAAAAAAAAAAAAAAAAAAAAAAAAAAAATTCATCTTTGAATTAAGAAATACGTACAAATTTGTTGAGAACCCATTTAAGCCTTTTAAATCCTCGTAGAACTACGTACCAAATCTTCTAGACTAAAAGTGTACCTTGACAGAATATGAGTTCATGTATACATATAAGCTTATGTATGTCTATATTTACTTCATAAAACTTAAGATAAGTATATTATGACTCCATTAACACATTAATAAGTATTATAGGGCTATTGATAAGCTATTTAAACTACTATAAGTTGTATAATAATGTAATAATCATATATATAGGCATTATAACCATATATATAAGTATTATCACCTTATTTTTAACTTATAAGATTCATTCAATTAAGTTTATATTATTTTGAAAATAAAAATTACCCAGTCCTGGAGATACCTAGGCTGAAAGCTACAATCATCATTTCATGATATTAGAATATTAATGTGATGATTCTAAATATAATGAGCTATTCATACTTATAATAGAAGTAAAATTGAAAAAGTAAAAGATGGGTGAGTGAAATTGAAGGTGTGCCAGTGGAATGGGGGGAGAGTTTCTAGTGATTTAGTTCAGTTTTAAAGCAGAACTTTTGGTTGAGAAAGTGTGTCAGCCAGTCTATCTCAGGAGCCCAGTAACTTATATAATAAATTACTGAAATCATGTAAGGGAATAACATTATGTAGTTACAATAAATTATTTTATTAAATAATAAAATTATAAATATTTTATGAATAAATAAAATAATTACTATATTTAATTTTATTATTAAATAAGTTTTATTACATGAACAAATATTATATTGTATAAAAACATGGTGCATTTCTATGTATTCAATATTTCTAAAAAAAATTAATAAATTAATTGTTATATTATAGGCTTAATAATATTCAACTTATAATGTAATTAAAAATAAATTAATAGAATTTATATATTAAATTCAACTCATCATATAATATTATCCTGAAAATATTGGGCGCTTTTTTGACCCTTAACTGTATCAGTAAAATTACTAAATAAATTAAAACACATATTTAATATATTAATATTAAATTCTAACTTTAAATATGTTAAAATTAAATTAATTATTTGTTTCAATTAAATTAATTACTGAAAGTAGTTAAAACAATTAATTAATTTCTCTTTATAACTGAATTAAATTGTCTACATAAATTTTGGTGTGAAAATAATTCTATTTTTTTAATTAAACCCTTTCCATCTTATTATAATATTTGTTTAGTATATTTTGTCTCATAGTTATCATGGCTCATCCTCATTTAATTACTTATTATATTAATTAATTGTTTGTGAATTTATGGTGGAAAAATTATTTACTTATTTACGGATTCAATTTGTTGTTTCAATTTTTCCCTCAATTTGTATGTTTTAATTAATTTCTTATAAATATTTTATTTCACACTATTTCTAATTTTGTATATACAATTGAAGCGCTTCAGAGGTATCCTTTCCTATAAAAAGGCCTTAGGATTCCCCTTTAGCAGGAATCACTTACATTATATACATTTTATAAACTTACAATACATTGTTTTATTTTTATTAGCAATAAAATTCTAATATCAATAATCAATAATTAAACTAAGTTTGCTTTAAGTTTATTAATAATAAAATTTGTTTGCTGTGCATAGAAGACATTTCTTACTTAAATTGAACCTCAACTGTGTTATTTCTCATAAATTGTTGTTGTATTTTCCCTCAATTTATTTACTTAATTTTTTATTTGTCTTCATTTCTCTTTTTTTTATTACCCTTTCTCTTGCTTTATTTTCTTCTCCTTTTTCTCCTTCTAGATGAACCGCCAACAAAGTGCGTATTTGAGTGAAATGAGTTACTTATTTCAGTTTTGAAATACGCCAGTGCTGGGGCTGGTTTATTTTGGAATTCTGCACTTTGATAAGTGTGTATTTTTAAGAGAAAACTTACCATAACTGACACCCCCTATTAGAGTATGTAAAGTCATCCATTAAATATGCCCATTTATGCAATTTTTTGCACCCATTTTTTCTTTTCTCTCCAATCATCACATTTTCTATTTTGATTGAATTAGCAAATGATAAAAATACCATTTACATAATGGATGATAATGGATGATAATAGAGCTCTATTTTCTCTTTATGATGTTCATGCCATGTAGCTTAAGTCTCTTATGTGTTTAATTTCTTGCATTTTTTTCACTTTATGTTTTAAAACATATTTTGACTGTTTTTGTATCTACATGTCAACCTGTATTCTCCCTCCCACTACTTATCCACAATCTTGACATTTAAATTTCATTGTTTCAATTCACTACTTTTATTATATTTTTTCCTTCAACTTGTTTTTTCTGCACTCTATTTTGAAAATTTATCTCCTGAAATGAGCCTAAATACATCTCCAGAAGTTACAACTCATAATTTTCTACCCTATACACAACCATCTACATCATCCAATCCATTTATTATTTAGCTTTGGTGATAATAAATGCTTTAAAAGAAACTGATATATATTCTTTAAGAAAAATTTTATTCTTTGATTGGTTTTCCTCCACTGATGTTGAAAATGAATTATTATTAATCATCAATACTCCTCAAAAAATGTACCAATAACTCTTTTATTCTCAAAAACAATGGTTGAAAAAAATTGTAGTATTTCATTTTTGATCCACTATTAATTTAATGGTTGATTGAAGTACTTTTCACCAGAAAAAAATCTGGCACCTGCTAGTAGGTGCCAACATATTTTTCCTGAAGTTGATACCCCCTATTATTTATTGCAGAAGATTTTTATCCACTAGCTTTGTAGCTAGTGGATAAGAAAATAAAATTTATTTATTTATTTTTATTTAATACCTCAATTGTGAGTCATGTTGGCAGATCCCACACATATAATAAATGTCCAATATAACTCAAAATTTAATATTTCTTACATCAAATAACCAATTTATCATCAAGAAAAATGATTGAAAAAAATTGGGATATTTCATTTTTATCTGCCATAAATTTAATAACGGATCTGAGTATTTTGATACCCCTTAATCTCCAAGTTCTCTTTTATATTTTAATTTTGACCTCATTGCATTACTTCCTTCTGATGTTTAATTAAAACTAAGCTATGTCTTTATGTGTCTTCTTTTCATCATTATTAACTTGAAAACTGACTTTCTGATGATTTTTTTCTTAGTTTCTCTGATTGGGACTTTTTGAAAGGCTGTTCAACTCTGTGGGACTGGGTTAGAAATAAATTGACAGCTATGGGTTTTTTTTCTCTTGTTTATTTATTGTTCATGGTGACTGGATGGATGCTGAGGAAGCTCCTTTTGTTTATTTTTTTCAATTTTTTTAATTTTTTAATTTTTTAATTTTTTAATTTTTTAATTTTTTAATTTTTTAATTTTTTAATTTTTTAATTTTTTAATTTTTTAATTTTTTAATTTTTTAATTTTTTAATTTTTTAATTTTTTAATTTTTTAATTTTTTAATTTTTTAATTTTTTGATTTTTTAATTTTTTAATTTTTTGATTTTTTAATTTTTTAATTTTTTAATTTTTTAATTTTTTAATTTTTTGATTTTTTGATTTTTTTAATTTTTTAATTTTTTAATTGTTTAATTTTTTAATTTTTTAATTTTTTAATTTTCTTGAATCCTCAGTATGAAACAAGGACGTTCATATGTTAAATATCTCATGGTGATAAGATAAAATGGAAGTTAAAAAAAATTAAATTAAAAAAAAGGAAAAGAAAAAGAAAAAACCAAAATTACAAGTAAAACAACTTGTTGAAATGAGAAACTGCTATGATATTTGAATTCTAAAGAGTAAGTTTTCGAGTTATATATAACAAGATACAAATTATTCTTTATAATTTTCCATTTTTAGCCCTTTGTTGTCCTTGTCCTCAGTCCAACTATTTTTCAGCTTTTCCTTATTGCCACACCTTAGGTAATATTTCTGTAGAACTTGCTTATCATCATTATCTACCTGCTTATTCTTCATTTCATATTTCATATTCTCTCAATTCCTACACGAAACTCGAAATCCCATAATCCTATCATTATCTTGACATCCAAAAGGTACAATACCTCTGAGGGCTGGGTAATCTTTGATGCAGTTAGTGTCGTTGTATGGCTTCACTGCGCACCAACTAATATCAATATCCTCCAAATATAACCTTATCGATTTTCCTGGACCGGATGTCGGGATACATTCAGTATAAACTTGTGTATTTGCTGTGATTGACGTGTTTCCTAAATCATTTCCTGAGCATTTCCCGTCACTGTAAACTGTCGCATATCCTTCTTTAGAACCGCCAATCAAGAGAAATACAAATAAGACCAAAGGAAGCAACTGCATGTTTCTGTATTTCAACAAAAAATGAATGGTAAATAGAACAGGATAAGAAAAATTTCAACTCTTAGATAATTTTTTTTGTTGGTTACCTTCCAATAAAGATGAGAAAGCGTAATTATATTTTGATGGGCCAGCTATAATAATCAATAAGAGACGCAGGGGTCTGTACGACACAAAGATGCTTTTTAAGTCTTCATCATCAGATACCAGTTGAATGAAATACATTAAAAAGCAAATCAAAGTGCCTTACCTGCCTGAATGTAAAAAATAAAATGGAAAACAACAATGTCGCCAGCAAAAAAAAGCGGTATATATATATAAAAACTCGTGTATATGTCCCGTTAACTATTTTCAAACAGTTAACTGAGCTTACACGTACACAAGCTATTGCCTTCGCTCAATGTAGGTCGGGTCACAGCCCTCTCAACAATTATTTATTCCGCTTTAAGATAGTGGACTCCCCACTGTGCCCCTCGTGTTCCAAAAGACACTCCCGAACATCGGTTACTCTTATGTCCTGCACACTCAGACATTAGAGTTTCCCTCTTAAAAGCAGCAACTCGCCACAAAATCCCTCTCAACACCTCTTCACTTCTCTCCCACTCTCCTATGTTGCCTGTAGTTGCGAATTTCTTACTAAACACAAAAAGATTCAAAAATAACCTCTCCCTGACTAGTTAATACTCCCTTTAACTTACCATCACCATTAAAAAATCCTGTTCATTTCCCAGTTTCTTTCTATCATGCTCTACCCATATGTATATAGACATGTTTGCCTTTTCCTTCATGCCCCTCGTTGGTTGAGATTGTATGAAAATTTAAAAAAAAAAAAATACTCGTGTAAAAATCAGCCAAGCGTGGTATAGAAGCTTACGCCAAGATGCTTTTTTGATACAAGATATTCATTTAAATGTAACTGGAGCTAATAGCTAAAGTGGCGCTGAGTAATCGACCGAAATTTCAAGAAATTGTGGCCTCTTGAGAGGGATAAGATATGTAATGTTTCACCGCATGACACTACAACAAATGTTCGTTTCGTCTTGGGGCGCAGCAGTGGCGCAACGATTACGCAACAGGGAGTAACAACTGTTTTTAGCACTTAAAGGTCTTAAGTGAGTCTTAACTGCAAAAAAAAATTGTTTCGCAACTGTTGCATAATTGTTGCGCCTCATGGCGAAACAAACATGTGCTGTAGGGTGATACAACTAATACAGGGTTCAAATGGAGGAGAACTTCAAGAAATCTTCTTTTTGTGAAGTTGGCCCCTGTTTTGGAAAAAAAAAACCCTTTGTTTCAAGGATCTTTGATGACTTTTCAAAGTTTCTTGACAATGAAGTCAGGAGGAATAAAAATCAATGTTCACACAGCGTGCAAACAGCGAGTGATTACCACTACGACACATTTTTGTTTCGCCATGGAGCGCAACAATTATGCAACAGTTACCAAACAATAGTTTTTTGCACCTAAGACTCCCTTAAGACCTTTAAATGCTTAATACAATTGTTACTTAACTGTTGCGTAATCGTTGCGCCACTGCTGCGCCCCCAAGACGAAACGAACATTTATTGCAGTGTACAAAACCTCCCAATCAGCATTATTGACCATTGATTTGAAAAACCATGTCCTTCTCTGCCAAAAAAACTCAAGAAACTCCAAAAAAAAACCAGCTTTTAAAAACAGAGGTAAACCCTTTGATGGGGATTTCTGGTAATCTTGACTTACTTGCACCCGGTGTCAATCCTGAGGGTAGAAGGAGTTTTTGTAACTGCTTACTGTTTTTAAACTGTATAAAGAATGATGTGAGGTTTATAAAAGTAAGTACCCTGATCAGTGATGAAACTCCAAATGTGATTTGACAAATGTGGAAAATGAGTGTTAAATGTGATACTGTCACATGCCATGTGACACTTGAAGCAAAAGTCAATCTTTTAATCCATAAATCAGTACACAAATCCATACTCGAGGCGCAGAAAGCAACATCTACATAGCAAGTGCTTTTCCCCTTTGTTGTCTTGATTCAAACGTGCTAGCAACTGTGCTATCTAAACCTTAAATCTATATTAGTCAATCATCTGCTTATACTTTTCAACTTTAAGCAAATGTGCAATGTATCAGTGCTGGGATCAATAGTATAGTTTCAATGTTGGGTTATTGTCTGTTTAAGGGTAATTAAAGGTCTGTGAGTAGGAATCTGAGTGAGGTTAAAGGATCTGTGGGTTATATTGGAGGGTCAGTGATAAATTAAGGGCAGTTTATTTAAGGGGCCAATGTGAGGTGGAGTTGTTTATATGATTGGGGGGATTTGGTTTGACATTACTTAGAATTAAATTATAGTATCATTGTGATAGTAGTTAAACTTATAGAAAGCTATTATTGTTTCTTACCTTTCTTAATAATCAATTTCTGTTCAAACTTTTAAACTCATTAATCTCTTTTAATTATTAAGTTCCAACCTTTGTGAGATTCCTTGAATTTTAGTGTTACTCTACCATACATTATTATTCACCTCAAACTTACCTCAAAGCAAGAAACTTATCTTTGATGTATCTTCAAAAAACTTCCTCAAAGTAGTCCTAAATCACAATTTCCAATCTCACTTACTCAGGAACAACCTTGACCTTGTGCATAGGCCATTCAGTGACAGATACCAGCCAATACAAAAAGATGAAATAATACTCAAGAGCCATTGAGAAAGGTGGAAAATACAAAACACCAATTACTTTTTATGAATACTTCTGTTTTACTACCTGTCAGCCTGGATATTTTCAGGATTGAGTAAAAAGTACTTATAATTTATGTTAAACACATGGACTATACATGGGAACAATAACTAAAGGTACACAAGTTGTGTACATAAGTAAAAATTATGAGAGAATACAATATATGCCATTATAACAACTTATATACATGCATATATCCAGCTTTTAGAAGTCTTCTGTGCTTAATATTAAGTTGGGATATGTTAGGGTCATCTTAAGAACCTTAAATATAAGGCTACAAAATTTTCAAGTAGACTTAAAGCTGTTGTTTTCATTGTTTTATGTGAAAAGCAAGAAATGCACTTTAAATCACTTAAAAGTTGACTATATGCACTATAAATTTAATAATATTAAAAATGCACTTTGACAGGTCAATTTTTCTTATTTAGGACTATTGATTTGGCTACTCAAATGCATAAAAATAAAACTTTTCAAATTTGGTGTTTTTCATGCCAGAAATGGCTTCTGTGTACAGGCCACATACTTCCTGCATTTTCTCATGTGAATTGCTTCATTTTTAGCAAAGTTAGCTTTTTCACACTATAATTACCCCACATTCTATGCCCACTGTGGGAAAACACACTAAAATAGGGAACATGCGCTTATTTAGTGTCCTAATTTAATTATAGGTGCATTTACCTTATTATATGCACTAATTTCATTAATAACCTCCAGCTTGGCACCTTTAATTCACTACCACACTTAAATTTGATAAATTAGTCAAGGAATTACCCATGCAAGTGCCTGCCAAGGACTGCATGTAGTTACCCCACATCTCACACACTTTTTTGGGTTTTTAAGTGGTTTCTCAGTCAATATTGGTTATTTTTGAATGGGGATTTCATGTAGTTTCTTGTCATGATTAGACACATAATTTCTAATTTTAATCCCCCTTAATATTGAGTAATATTTAGTATTATTATTTCCCTTTTTAGTCTTTTATTTTAAAGTATTACATGCATACACTTTCTTTTTTTCTTATTCTTTATTTTTGATGAATTATCTCTATTACTACAGGATTTTGGCGGGTGATATTATTCTAATTATGTTACTGGTCACTCTTTATGTTGTTGGAAAGGTGTATTAGCTGGAATGAGGCATCATTAGCCATGTATAGAGCTGGTAAATCAAGGGGTTCATTCGAGGAACTATTGAGTATTAAAGGAGGAGGTTTTTGGATTGTTTCTACATTCTTTATCATTACAATCAAATATATAACCAATAAAATTACAATACATATCAATAGTAATTATAAAGTCTTTAAATAGTATCTGAATTATTACATCTATTTTTCTACCAAATATAAGATTGTAACCCATTTATAATTAGTGAGATAAAAATTACTGAGAGCCTTGTATTGAGTTATATTTTAATACTTATTGGATTGGCACTACAGTATTCATATAGTACCATTAATTCCTCTAGACAGCTGACTATTCAAGCTATCTCATTTCTTTGTACTTGCTCTCAGCCTGACACTACCCCTCCCCCTCTCTCACATCAAAAAAAACTCAATTCCCCACATATAAATATTTAGCTATTATTATGGTATAAAACAATGAAGAATCTTTATGATGACAATGAAGATGAAAAATTTTAAAATTAATATATTAAAAAAACTTAACCATTATAAACAGTTTATGAAAAAAAAGAAAAAGAAATAAAGATTGCTGATCAATTAAAATTCTTTTCTTTTTCTCAAAAAAAGAATAAAAATAGGAAAGAGGAGAGAGTATTTAAAGTTAGAAATTGGCGATACCAAAATGACTATTTTTGTCAAGGGGTACTTTTGGTCTAGAAGCTTGGTTCAAGGTTTTCACGGGATTTTTAAAGGTTTAAAAGTCTCTCAACAAAAAGGTACGTATTTCTAAAATCAATTTGATTAATTCACTCAAATATAAGAAGTAGATTTAAGATATCAATATAAACTATAGATTAGAATTACAATGTTGTAAATACTAAAGTTATAAAATATAGAAATAAATGTAGTGTTGTAAATGTAATAGTAATGTAAGTGATAAAAAGAATGATCTGAAAAGCACAAAGTAAGAGGCCTTTTATAGGCAAAACATGAGGGAATAAAATATACGGAATTTACACCATGTATTGTAAGAATGTGAGTAAAAGAATGACTGAAAGGAGTACATATATGACATAAGAATTAAATAAATGGTACGTCAACAAGGACATCAAATTTATTAGCAATAAAGTTTGAGCTCCTTGAAATGTCACAATTAATTACACAATAATTAATTAATTATATTTCTTTCACGGGATTTCAGATCTCTCACTGAGGTAATATAATTAATTTAAAGTTTTTTTATTATAATTTTATTTTTAAATTCTATTACCATTGACTTATACCATTGAGCACGGTGTTAGGGAGTAAAATTGTAAGGGACATTTTATTTACATTAATTAATTATACTACTTATTGTACTTAACTAGTTAATTGTAAGTAATACTTAAGTAGATAATTAATTATTAGTAAGAAGAAGGGGCATGGCTTCAACTTAGTAAAATAATTAATTATTTTACCTGTTAAGTCTAGTAGCCTGGCTGACAATTTTAAAAAAAAATTATTTTTTACTTATTTTTATTTATTTATTTATAATTTTTTATAATCACATCCTCTATGAATCTTTTTATTTCTTTAAATAAACCATGACATATACCTTGTACCAAAGAAAACCACCCTTTTTTAAATCTTTATACTTATAATTTTTTTTTTAATTTTTTGATAATGCCATCATAAACATCTATCCTTTTCACTATCTAATATATATCACACCACAAAAAAACAATTCCCATTCATGGAGATAATTAAAACCTTCTCCCTACTTTTATATTTTATAATTTATTCTTACTTTCTAATTTTTACTTTCTACTTTTTTATTTTTTTAATTGTTTATTATTTATTTTTTCTCCCATATACCAATTCTATTAATGAAAAAATAATACTCCTAATTTTTTTATTTTGATAAAGAAACTTAACTTTTTTTCAAATCTTTTATAAATTTTATAAATTAAACAACACCTAAAGTTAAAAATTAAAAAAATTAAAAATAGAACAAAAAGAAAATAAAGAGAAAAACATAAAAAAAAGGATTATAAAGAAAATAAATCAAATAAAGTGAAAGAGTTAAAAAATAATGAAAAATAAAGAAAAATTTTAAAACTTTAAAAAAAATTAAAGAAAATTTAAAAAAAATAGAAAAAATGAAAAAAATGAAAATTGGAAAATCAAAAAAATCAAAAAAGATGAAAAAAATGAGATATAGGAGGTATCAAAGTTAGAAATCTTCCATTTAAGAATAACTCATTTTTCCACCAAATCAACCATGATTATTTCTAAATATATAGCATATTGTACCCCAAAAACACCTTTTTACTAAAAATGAATGTCAAGTTTGTGGCTTTACCTTCGTGCTGTGAAATAAATTTTAAATAATTTTAGATTTCAAACTTTGACACCTCCTAATGTGAAAAAATTTAAAAAAATTAGAATTTAAAATAAAAATTTTAATAAAAATTTAAAACATTAATAAAAAATAAAAATAATTAAAAATAATGAATCTTTTTTTTTAAATTTAAAAAAAATTGCAAAAATTTAACAAATTTAAAAAAAATTAAAAAAAATTAAGAAAAAACTAAAAAATTAAAAAAATTAAGAAAAAATTAAAAAATTAAGAAAAAATTAAAAGATTAAAAGATTAAAAAAATTAAAAAAAATTAAAAAAAATTAAGAAAAAAAATTAAAAAATTAAGAAAAAATTAAAAAATTAAAAGATTAAATTAATTAAAAAGATTAAAAAAATTAAAAAAAATTAAAAAAAAATTAAAAAAGTTAAAAAAATTTAAAAAAATTTAAAAAATTTAAAAAATTTAAAAATTTAAAAAATTTAAAAAATTTAAAAAATTTAAAAAATTTAAAAAATTTAAAAAATGTAAAAAAATTATAAAAAATTATAAAATTATAAAAATTAAGAAAAAATTAAAAAAGTTAAAAAATTAAAAAAAATTAAGAAATAATTAAAAATTAAGAAAAAATTATAAAAGTTAAAAAAATTAAAAAAAAATTAAAAAATTAAAAAAATTAAGAAAAAATTAAAAAAGTTAAAAAATTTAAAAAAATGATAAAAAATTAAGAAAAAATAAAAAAATTAAGAAAAAATTATAAAAGTAAAAATAATTTAAAAATAATTTAAAAAATTTAAAAAATTTAAAAAATTTAAAAAAATTTAAAAATTTAAAAAAATTTAAAAATTTAAAAAATTTAAAAAAATTTAAAAATTTAAAAAAGTTAAAAAAAATCAAAAAAAATTAAAAAAATTAAGAAAAAATTAAAAAAGTTTAAAAAATTTAAAAAAATTTAAAAAAATTTAAAAAATTTAAAAAATTTAAAAAATTAAAAAAGTTAAAAAAGTTAAAAAAATCAAAAAAGATTAAAAATATTGAAAAAATTAAAAACATTACAAAAATTTGTAAAATTTTAAAAATTTTAAAAATTTTAAAAATTTAAAAAATTTAAAAACATTACAAAAATTTGTAAAATTTAAAAAATTTAAAAAATTAAAAAAATTAAAAAAAATTAAAAAAAAATTAAAAAAATTAAAAAAATTAAAAAAAATTAAAAAAATTGAAAAAGTTAAAAAAGTTAAAAAAATCAAAAAAAATTAATAAAATTTAAAAAATTTAAAAAATTTAAAAAAAATTAAAAAAATTAAAAAAATTAAATGTCAGCCAGGCTACTAGACTTACCCAGTAAAATAATATATAATTTACTGGATGAAGCCAGGCTTTATCATTTTAATTATTTAATTTAATTAGTTACATTAAAATTACCTGTAATAAATTAACTAATTACAGAATGGTAAAATTAAACGAATAATTAAATTTAAATATATAATGTCCCTTATATTTTATTCTCTAACACCATGCTCATTGACAGGTTTGAAGAAATAAAATTTTAATATTCAAATAAAAATAAATATATACAAAAAAAACAAATTTCTTACTTAGAATTGACTTCTACAGTAAATATTAAATAAATTTATGTATTTTTGACATACTCTGTAAATACATCTTTAAAATACATCTTTTTGACACCTTCTTTTTAGAACAACTTTGTTATTTAAAATACTCCTTCTGGAAAATTCTTTTTCTCTCTCTCCCATACTACTGTTTTTAGAATTTCATTGCCATGGTTTGTCCCTCCTTTGCCTATATAAAGCCTCTCTCTTGGTTGTTTTTTATTCATTCAATTACTTATATTATTAAACCAATTACTACAATTAAATATTTATTACTATTTATTATTGTTTTTAGTACTTACATCTATGTAGTTCTAAATCATTAATTATAATAATAATTAAAACTTTTTACCTCTTATTATTTGAGTAATTAATCTTTAAGATAGAAAATACGTACCTGAGTTTTGTAACCCTTAAAAATCATTGTTACCCTTATTGGACCTCCCTATAAAACCTTCTAGACTTGAAAGACCAACTGACAGTTGGGAACCTTTACGAATCGTCGACGGCGCATTGTTATCTTGAGGACTGGAGACCGTGGGACCATTGCCATTGAGGTACCTATAAGGACAAGTGGACGACAAAAACGACAAATGTCATATATCACGTGACACATTTTTTTTCTGTGAACGGGAATCGAACCGCGCTCCAAAACTTAGGCTCATATATTGACTATAGTCATATATTTTTGTGGTAATTATATTGATTACTATTCGTAGATCACTTTGCACTCTTCATACTCTACGTATTTCTTTTTACTCAGCACTCTGTAAGTGGCATTAATTTGCTCATTTTACAGAGGGAGGTGTCTGGTAAATTGAATTTTTTTTATATTTATTTTCCTAGTTGACAAAGATAGAGCAATTGTGTTCTTAGTCCTGGAAGCAATAAATTTTTATTTTTTTTTAAAAAAATTAATTATAATTTTCATTTGACTCTGTCCTGATAAATTAAGATTTTTTTTGTTCCAGTTGACAAATTGTCCTGACATTAAAAATTTTTAATTAATAAAAAATAAAAATATACTAAATTATTTCAGTTTACATTGAGTCCTGGTAATTAAATATCCTTCAGTTGATTTAAATCCTGATAATTATCATAAATAAATTTGTTAAATTTAAATTTATTTTTATTTCTTCAGTTGATTTCTTTTAAATCCTGGTTATAAGATTCTTTTAAATTAATAGATAATTGATTATTATTTTCAGTTGATTTTTTGTCCTGAAGAAATTTTCTTTTATTATTTTTTTGTTCCAGTTGACAAATTGTCCTGACAATAAAAATTATAATTAATAAAAATAAACTATACTAAATTATTTCAGTTGACATTGAGTCCTGGTAATTAAAATACTTCACTTGATTTAAATTCTGATAATCATCATATATTTATTTGTTAAATTAAAAATTATTTTTTATTTCTTCAGTTAATTTCTTGTAAATCCTGGTTATAAGATTAGTTTTTCTAAGTTGGAGCTTAATGTCTAGAAGAATTTCAAGGTATTCCAAGGATGGCAACAATGGATTTAAAGGACTCAAAATAATGTACATATTTCTCTTATAGTTTTTCAAGATTTATTACTCAATGATTAGAGGTAAGATTTTTAATTATTATTATAATTATTGATTCAGAATTACGAGAATGTAAGTACTAAGTCAGTAATAGATAGTAATAGTAGTATTGGTTTGTAAAATGTAAGTAAAAAGGAATGTCCTGAAAAGTACATAAAGAGAGGGCCTTTATAGGCAAAGATGTGAGAAATAAAATACGGAGTTAACACCATCTAATACAAGGGTGTGAGAAAAAAATAAGCTAAAAAGGAATGTATGTGAAATAATAAGAGTTATACTAAATAGTGTGTAAATAAAAAGTATTATTTTATTTGAAATAAAAATCTGAATCCCTTGGTCCGTCACATTTAGTGTAAGAACATTTGATTTAAAATATTGATTCAACAAAATCTAAATAAAGAAATTTGAAAAGTTTTCTTCTTTCTATATTTTTATATTTTTAATACTAATTTTATTCCTTCTCATCTGTATTATTGGGCACAGTGTTTGGGAGTAAAAATGTATGTGACAGTTGCTTATTTCTTATTAATTATTAACATTACTTATTGTACTTAGCTAGTTAGTTGTAAGTAATACATAAGTAGTTTGTAAATAATTAATTTTTAATATGGATTAAAAGGCGTGGCTTCATCTCAGTAGGATAATTAATTATTTTACTGGGTAAGTCTAGTAGCCTGTCTGACAAGTTTGAAGTAATAAATAATTTATTAAATTCAGTTGATTTTTATCCTGAAGAGTTTTTATTCTTTTTTTTATTTTTTTATTTTTCTTTTATAAAGCAAAATTAAAACTGATTCATCTTAAAAAAAATTTAAAAAAATTTTAAAAATGAAAAAAATGAAAAAAATGAAAAAAAAAAAAATTTAAAAAATTTAAAAAAACTTAAAAAATTTAAAAAATTATAAAAATTATAAATACTAAAAAATTTAAAAAATTTAAAAAATTTAAAAAAATTTAAAAATTTATAAAATTTATAAAATTTATAAAAATTAAAAAAATTACAAAAATTAAAAAAATTAAACAAATTAAAAAAATCAAAAAAACAAAAAAAACAAAAAAAAATTAAGAATAAATTAAAAAAGTTAAAAATTTAAAAAAAATTAAGAAAAAATTAAAAAATTAAGAAAAAATTAAAAATTTTAAAATTTTAAAAAAATTATAAAAAATTAAGAAAAATTAAAAAAAATTAAGAAAAAATTAAAAAACTAAGATAAAATTAAAAAATTAAAAGATTTAAAACATTAAGAAAAAATCAAAAAAAAATTAAGAAATGAACAAATTAAAAAACTTAAGAAAAAATTAAAAAAGTTATAAAAATTAAAAAAATTAAAAAATTTAAAAAAATTTAAAAAATTTAAAAAATTTAAAAAATTTAAAAAATTTAAAAAATTTAAAAAATTTAAAAAATTTAAAAAATTTAAAAAATTTAAAAAAATTTAAAAAATTTAAAAAATTTAAAAAATTTAAAAAAATTTAAAAAATTTAAAAAATTTAAAAAATTTAAAAAATTTAAAAAACTAAAAAAATTTAAAAAACTAAAAAAATTTAAAAAATTTAAAAAATTTAAAAAAATTTAAAAAATTTAAAAAATTTAAAAAATTTAAAAAATTTAAAAAATTTAAAAAATTTAAAAAATTTAAAAAATTTAAAAAATTTAAAAAATTTAAAAAATTTAAAAAATTTAAAAAATTTAAAAAATTTAAAAAATTTAAAAAATTTAAAAAATTTAAAAAATTTAAAAAATTTTAAAAATTTAAAAAATTTAAAAAATTTAAAAAATTTAAAAAATTTAAAAAATTTAAAAAATTTAAAAAATTAAAAAAATTAAAAAAATTTAAAAAATTTAAAAAATTTAAAAAATTTAAAAAATTTAAAAATTTAAAAAATTTAAAAAATTTAAAAAATTTAAAAAATTTAAAAAATTTAAAAAATTTAAAAAATTTAAAAAATTTAAAAAATTTAAAAATTTAAAAAAATTAAGAAAAAATTATAAATATTAAAAATATTAAAAAATATTAAAAAAATTAAAAAAAATTAATCAAATTTATGAAATTTAAAAATATTAAAAATATTAAAAATATTAAAAATATTAAAAATATTAAAAATATTAAAAATATTAAAAATATTAAAAATATTAAAAATATTAAAAATATTAAAAATATTAAAAATATTAAAAATATTAAAAATATTAAAAATATTAAAAATATTAAAAATATTAAAAATATTAAAAATATTAAAAATATTAAAAATATTAAAAATATTAAAAATATTAAAAATATTAAAAATATTAAAAATATTAAAAATATTAAAAATATTAAAAATATTAAAAATATTAAAAATATTAAAAATATTAAAAATATTAAAAATATTAAAAATATTAAAAATATTAAAAATATTAAAAATATTAAAAATATTAAAAATATTAAAAATATTAAAAATGTTAAAAATATTAAAAATATTAAAAATATTAAAAATATTAAAAATATTAAAAATATTAAAAATATTAAAAATATTAAAAATATTAAAAATATTAAAAATATTAAAAATATTAAAAATATTAAAAATATTAAAAATATTAAAAATATTAAAAATATTAAAAATATTAAAAAGATTAAAAGATTAAAAAAAATTAAGAAAAAGTCAAAAAAATTTAAAAAAATTAAGAAAAATTTAAAAAATTTAAAAATTTAAAAAACTTAAAAAAATTAAAAAAGTTAAAAAAGTTAAAAAAATTTAAAAAAATTTAAAAAATTAAAAAAAATTTAAAAAATTAAGAAAAAATTATAAAAGTTGAGAAAGTTAAAAGAGTTTAAAAAAATTTAAAAAAATTTAAAAAATTAAGAAAAAATTTAAAAAATTTAAAAAATTTAAAAAGTTAAAAAAATTAAAAAAAAATTAATAAAAGTTAAAAAAATTAAAAAAAATTAATAAAAATTAATAAAATTAAAAAAATTTAAAAAATTTAAAAAATTTAAAAAATTAAAAAATTATAATATTTTAAAAATTTAAAAAATTTAAAAAATCAAAAAAATTAAAAAAAAATTAGAAGAATTAAAAGCATTAAAAATTTTTTTTTAAAATTTAAAAATTTATGAAAATTAAATAAATTAAAAAAATTAAAAAATTTAAAGAAAATTTAAAAAATTAAAAAAATTAAAAAAATTAAAAAATACATTTTAATGATTTATCAGCATCATCAAATCTATACGCACCACTGTGCAGAATAACACTTTATAAGTCAAAAGATTTTGCAAAATATTATTTACATATTGTATGAGAGTCACATCTTCCTCACTCTCAAATCATGATAAATTAAATCAAGCAATGAATTTGATAGCTCTTGATATGCTCTTGAGCTTTGATTCTGATTCTGATCTTCATCTTGAAGAAGATTTTTTTTTTCATCAAAAATGGCCTAGAAAAACTACTTTCTTCTCAATAAGCCCAAAGTACTTCATTCCCCCAAGTACACCATCCATACACTTCTTAACTTATCTGTGCCCAGTTTAAGACAGCCATTCAAGACTTTTCAGAATTTTTTCCTTAAATTGATTGAGGTTATTCAGGATCATTCTGTGTTTCATAAAAATTCTCAAAAAACACAACATGATACTTCAATTCAATTGGCTGTCACATTATGTTGTTTGGGGTCCAAGGGTAATGTAACTGCCTTGAGAAATTTGTAAAATGTCTTCACTTTAGGGTATGCATCAATTAATATCTATAAAAAACAATCCAACACTGCTATCATCTCTTTTGAATCTCAACTTCTCACCCGGCCAAAAAATAAAGAATGACTTGAATCATCTCAGGTTATGTAAGTAGAGGGAATCCCAGGATGTATTGTTTTTGTTGATGGTACAACTATTCCTTTGATTCAAAAACCTGTTCAAGGTGGAAAAAATTACTTTGACCAAGAAAAGGGGTGGTTTATTTTATTATTCCATTCATTTTTTTTGATACTAAAACAAATGACTATATTTTCTCTATAGATATTCTACTTCTACTCAGCTTATATGTGACATCAACAAAAAACTTATATCATTCTTGGCTGGATATCTTGGATCATGTCATGATTCCTAGGTCTTTCAAAGAAGGAAAATTTTAAAAGAACCTTGAAAATTCTTTGATGAAGATCAATATCTTCTGAAAGATTCTGCTTATGCAAATGGAAAGTGTGATTTCCCAGTATTTTTTTCCGCAAGCTTCAGAAGTCAGCCAAAATTACAAGCTCAAAAATCATTTGGAAAAGTCAAGAGTCTGTGTTGAAAGTTTTATTTATATCTTGAAAAGCTGTTTTTTTACTCTACAGGAATCAAGAAGACCACTTTAAACAAATCTGAAATGGAGGAAATGATCAACTGGATTCTGTGTTTCACTATACTTCATAACCTACTTTCTGATCTCAAAGATCAATGGTTAGAGTTGTATGAAGATGAAGAAGTCCAAAAATCTCCCATTAAATTGAACACTTCTTTTTTTCAAACCACTGGAATAAGGGCATAAAGTCTTTCAAATGGTTGTACTCTTAAACTCATTCATATAAGCAGATAAGTTTTTATATATTTCTAATGTGAAAATTACATTTTTTTCAATTTTATAAGTCTAAAATACAATAAATTGATTCTTTTGTAATTTTTTTTCTGAAATTTTTATGTCAAAAAAATGGCAATACCTTCCCCTACATTATATCCTAGTAGGTGATCCAGATTTCCAAATTTCAGTTAAAATACATCAATAAACAAAAAAAGATGTCATTCAGAGAAAAACACAAAGATAAAGTAATTAGAATTCAAGAAAATTAATGTGATTCACAAATAAATTCAAGAAAATGTGTCACAAATTAATGTAGACATGAAGCCAAGGCAACACAGCCCAAAGGTCCTAAACCTCAAGTAAGTGAAGCAGATAAATGACTTATATATGTTAAATAATGATGTTGAAAGAGAAAAATACCAACCTTTTTTAAAAACTTTACTTTGCATGTCTACCTAAACTTAAAAGTAATAGAACCTTCTTTTCTTACCTTACTTACCCTATAAATTAAGTTCTGGTTAATTGAAATGAACATCAAAAATTAGAAAAGCTATTGCATGTTTCTAAACCAGAGGGTGCTCTTGTTGTTTGATGGTGGTCCCTAGAAGAATTCTAGACTTCCAAAAAACACTGTTGAAGTCCTCAATAAACACTGCCAAAAAGTGCCAATCAATGCAGCTAAATGATAGCAAAAAAAAAATTCATAAAAATAAGCCATAAACACTAATAAAAGACATTAAAAAATAGAAAAAAATTCCACTGAAATATATCAATGTAATCTACTAAAAAATAGCAAAAAAACACTACTAAAAATAGTTAAAACAACCTCTGAAACACAACCAAAAAAACATCATCAATATATGCAAATAATGCCACCAAAAACTAGACCAATAACCACCAATAAACGATAGAAAAAACTTCCAATTAATTCTCCTTAATAATAACAAAAAAAAGACACCAAAATCAGCAATAAACACCACCAAAAAAAACACCCAACCCCCCCCCCTTAAAAAAAGGAATTGAGGGATAATATCAGCCAGGCTGTACCAGGAGTAAATTAAATGTTTTTTTAAGCTCTTGGACCTGAATGAGGGCATAAAATAATGTGTATTATGTATATAAATTTATATTATATTGAATAATAAAAATATATAACAAAATTTATGATAATATAATTAAAATAAGGGTTATATTAACTTTATTACTATATAAATTGTATATTCAATAAAATAATCATATAATACATTATATTCTATAAAATATGTGCACTTTTTTATATATCTAATATATATATAATAAAAATTAATTAATTATGAAATTATATTTGGAGGTATCAACATTAGCCAATCTGAGATTAAATTAATTGCCGATAAAAATCCTTATACCCTAATTATTTTCTGCGATTATTTTTGAAAATAATTGGGGTATTAGAAATTTTAAATTTAAATTTTTCAACTCTTATCTGACATTTTCATCCTCCATTTTTCATAAACACATCTTTGACAACTTTATGGATGTGCAAGTCTCCCTACCTTGCTGTGTGCTCCCAGCCTGTCTATTCCATCCATCCATTCAGATTACTTCCCATCTCATCTGCTCATTTCTGCTACCTTTCATCATCAAATATCTTAACATTCCTTGTTGTTTCATATCTTCTCAGAGGTAGCCTTCCCACACTTGTTCTTCAAATCCAACTACTTCCTCTTTCCCCCACTCAGCTATAATATTAAAAACCATTCAACTAAAAAAAGATGATCACCACATATTTATCAACTGGCTAAAAACTAAAACTAATTATCATTCTTTTTTTTTGCTACTGAGAATTCAACTAAAGTAGGATAGCCCCACACATCAAAAGTCAATTTCTATCTTCTAATGGCTAATGAATTAAGAAATAAGACAAAGGGAAGGATTGATCTTTAACCAAAACAGATGTCTGAATGCCTCAAGCACTATTGAGCCAAATTCAAGAAGGCTAAGACTCTTTCATTTTCTACTAGTTTTGGTATTACTGATGTTGATGTTATGAAGGGAATTAAATCTATAGATGATAGACTTAATTCTTTATGTCCTTACTATAAATAGATTAATTCTATATTTGGAGAGATAGCTGATGTTAATCCTGAAAACATGTGGGATAGAGAAGATGCTATCTCTGAACAAAATATCAAGAGAAATTTTTTTAATTCCTCTTCCTCCACTCAAGCCTCCTGTCTTTTTAATTCAACCAATCAAGATATTTTTTCTATAGATCCTTATGGTAATATAAGCCAATGAAATCTAGCTCCAGTGAATTGTTTTCTTGTATCTAGTTGATTTATTTCTTTTTTTGTTTCATTGATTAGTAGTTGTTTTTTTTTTCTTTCCCATTTAAATTTTTCTTAATTGTATGTACATTAAAGTATTTCATAAGTTCTTGCATATATCATTACTCTATCAATCATCATTTGAATAAAGTATCAAGAAATTTAACAAATACATTTTTAATTGGTCCTAATGGCAAAATTTAATGCACTATTTTTTACTTCTTTGTGTTTTCAAATCAAATTTTTCAACTTTGAATTCAAGTCAATAAATTTGCTTTTATAAATACAGTTAAGTAAAAAAAATTATATATACATTTTTAAAATTTGGCAATACCCCCCCCCTCTCTTTCATTTTATTGAAACAAGGGGTGGGTATCACCAAAAAAAATTCAAGTCATCAACTTTGCATGTCAGATTTGAAAATTTGGAAATACTGTCAGGCTGTGGTCAAGTACAAAGACATGGACTAGCTTGAATATTCAGTTGTCTAGAAGATTTTAATGGTCCTATATGAATACTTTAGTACAAATCCAATAAGTATTAAAATATAACTCAATATAAGGGTCTCAGTAATTTTTATCTCACTAATTATAAATGGGTTACAATCTTATAGTTGGTAGAAAAATAGATGTAATAATTCAGATACTATTCAAAGACTTTATAAGTACTATTGATATGTATTGTAACTTTATTGGTTATATGTTTGATTGTAATGATAAAGAATGTAAAAAAAAAGACCAAAAACCCCCTCCTTTTATACCCAATAATTCCTCCAATGTACCCCTTAATTTACCAGCTCTATACACGGCTAATGATGCCTCATTCCAGATAATAAACCTGTACAACAACATAAAGAGTGACCAATACCATAATTAGAATGATATCACCCTCCAAAATCCTGTAGTAAAAGGGATAATCCATCAAAAATAAAGAATAAGCAAAAAAAAAAGAAAGTGTATGCATGTAATACATTAAAATAGAAGACTAAAATAGGAAATAATAAGACTAATTATTACTCAATATTAAAGGGGATGAAAAGTAGAAATGGTGGGGCTAATTATGACGTTAAACTACATTAAATCCCCATTCAAAAATAACCAATATTGACTGAGAAACCACTTAAAACCCCAAAAAAAGGGCATGAGATGTGAGGTAACTACATGCAGTCCTTGGCAGGCGCTTGAACAGGTAAATCCTTGACTAATTTTAGGCGAATTTAGGCATGGTAATGAAATAAGGCACCAAAAGTGAGGTTATTAATGAAATTAGTGCATATAAACAAGGTCAATGCATTATTAATTAAGCTAGGACACTAAATAAGCACCTGTTGCCTATTTTAGTGTGTTTCCCCACAGTGAGCATAGAATGTGGGGGTAATTATAGTGTGAGAAAGCTAACTTTTCTAAAAATGACACTATTCACACAGGGAAAATGCAGGCAGTATGTGGCCAGTACACAGAAGCCATTTCTGGCATAAAAAAACACCCAATTTGAAAAGTGTTATTTTTATGCATTTAACTAGCCAAATCAATAGTCCTAAATAAGACAAATTGAACTGTCAAAGCGCATTTTTTAATATTCTTAAATTTTATAGCACATATAATCAACTTTTAAGTAAAATAAAGTGCATTTCTTGTTTTTTGCATAAAACAATGAAAATAACAGCTTTAAGTCTACTTAAAAATTATGTAGCCTTATAATTAAGGTTCTTAAGGTTACCTTAACATATTCCAACTTAATATTAAGTACATAAGACTTATAAAAGGTGGATATATGCGTGTATATAAGGTGTTATAATGGCATTTTTTGTGTATTATCATAATTTTACTTATGTATACTGTTTGTGTACTCTCATTTATGGTTCCCATGTATAGTTCATGTGTTTAACATAACTTATAAGTACTTTTTACTCAGTCCTGGGGATATACAGGCTAACAGTGACGCTTACATTACAAAAGTAAGCCTCCCCACATTAATTTGAAACTTCCAATGATGCAAATTATAGATTTCATCCATAATTTGCGTTATTAAACTCTTATACCCCAAAAGCAAGCCTCTTGCACTGATTTGCCACTACCAATGGTTCAAATAATGGATCTCATCCATAATTTGTATCATTGAACTCTTAAATTGAAAAACTCAAGCTTCTTGTCTTGCACTAATTTGTCACTACCAGTGGTGCACATTATAGATTTCTCCTTCATGCCCCTTTTTTTGAGGTGAGATTGTACAAAATTAAAAAAAAAAAAAAATATATATATATATATATAAAAATATAAAAAAAAAAATAAAAAAATAGTGATTTCATCCATAATTTGCATTATTGAACTCTAATACTCTAAAAAGCGAGCCTCTTGTACTGATTTTCAACTCCCCATAGTGCAAATCAAGGATTTCATCCATCATTTGCAACGTTGGACTCTCATGTTACACACACACACACACACACAACAACAACAACAAAAAAAAAAAAAAAAAAAAAATTTATGTGATCCTCTTCTTGCATGAGTTTCAAACAGTGAGAGATCCCCATGATGGATGAAATCCTTAACTTTTCACCATTTTTTTTTTTTTTTTTGTCTCTTATACTATAACTAAAAGTGAGCCTCTCACACACCTATTTTTTTTTTTTTTTTTTTTTTTTTTTTTTTGCTAAATCTTATGTTGAAAAATCATGGCTTTATATTGGATGAGAGCATGGTGATGTGCGCACAGATTGATATATATATATATATATATATATATATATATAAAATGTAACTCATGTGTCAGGAGGATCAGGAGTAAAAGTTTAAACACTAAAACTGTTAAGAGTTCTCACTACACCTTCAACATTTACAGGTTTTTTCCAGCTCATTCAAGAATCCAGGTTTTTACTTCATCCACAATGTCTTATTGAGATCAAGAATCTAAGCCTTCCATTGACTTTGGATGAGTTTGAAATGAATTTCAAATGGTAGAGTAACTAAACTGAAGAAACAAAATTGAGAACAAAGATCAAGGTAATATAATCAAAAATATAAAAAATCAAGTCCGTAATTTTGATGGTGAAAAAATTAAACAGGATGATGTGGGGGAGGGGGCACAGAAATTTGATGCACAGTGCATTGGGGGAATACATGTATTGGTGGGCTGAATTGTGGTTAAGGAAATCAATGCAAGAGTAGGAAGTATTTGACCTCATGTTTGACATGCCTAACCCCAAGTAATCCATTTATGATAGTGTCTTGGAATGGCATTTTGAGACTGAAGTCTGCCAGGCATATATGGTAATGTTTGGCACCCCCTAATTTAGGTGGTTGTTGATCTATTCTCAATTTTACAAAAATAAAAAATAAAATAAATAAAAAAAAGCTAATAATCTGTTTATTCTTTAATAATAGTGTTAAAACCTTCCTTTCATCTCATATTACCATGTTGATGAAAAGATCAAGGGCAAAGAAATATTCCTTTCTAGTATATTTTTCATTTGATTAAATAGGTGATCATTTTCCACTCCTTTCTTTCCCTTTCCTACTACTACTCCTCTTTGCTTTCATTTTCTGGTTAGCACTATTATATTTCATAATAACATCTTATTTTCGATCCCCCTTATTTACATTCTCCCTTCTCTCTCTTTTCTGATTTACTGTAACTCATCTTTCAGGCATTGCCTTTGCTAAATTAGATGACTTCATTAAACTTTTTGATTGACCCCTTTCTTTTTGATTTGTCCAGCTTTCTTCTTGAGAGCCTCTTTCTTAGCTTCAAGTTTACGTCTCTAATATTTTCAAGATTAATGATTTGTTTATCCATTTTTAAGAGAAAAAAAGAGACCAGTTAATAATGATTGATTGAAAAAGTCATCGAAAAAAAAAAAAAAAAAAAAAAAAAATCTCAGCAATGACAAACAAATAAGATAGAAAAAGTAGATGTAATTTTCAAAATATAATATATAAATATATAAAAGTTTTGCACGAACCTCAGCCGACCGTTTTTCTTTACTATAAGTCATTTTCTCATAAAGTTTCCGCTGTTTCCCTGTTAATAACGCTTTCGACATTTCACGAGCTTCCTCCTCTTCAGTTTTTTGTTTTGCATTGAGATTGCTTGATTTATTTAACATTGGTTTATGAGTGGATTTGTTAGCCTTCCGCCGAGCAGCTTCAAGTTCAGATGCAAACTGGGTAGCTGTGATGCCGAGTCCTTCAGCTTCTACTTCTGCAGCATGCAAAAGGTCTGCATCATCTCTTGGTCCACTAGCGGCAGCTACCAGTGCAGGCCGAGTCGATATTACATCTGAAGTAGTTTTGGATACTTTCAAATCTTGTTTAGGAGCGACTTTAGTTGCTTTGAGTTGCTTTTCCTGTTCTCCGACATTTTCATCATCTTGATCTTGATCATCGCTTTCATCTCCTGTCTCGTCCATCTCCTCGTTTTGATCATAAACGTTATGATGAGTCAGCTCACCGTTTTCATTCAATGCTCCTTCCGGAACATAAGCTCCAGACTTCTTCATTTCTTCATGATCAACAAAAGGCGATAAATGTGGGGGTAATATCTTCCCTGGTGCATAATCTTCTGTTGGCAAGAGGACATTAGCATTCACGCAATCCACTACCCATTGGGGCTGAATATATGCGCGTTTGAGAGGACTGTTTGTAGCGAGTTTCGCTCCAGGTACCACTGGCCGGTCTACAATGTGGTGAGTAATTTTGGCATCATTTTCGGTGAAGGGAGAACCGGCGCCTAAAACTGGATCCCATCCTACTTGACCCCCAAAAGATCGGATAACAAACTCTAATGTAGGCCGAGTCACTTCTCTTGATAAGAAAAAAGAATATTCGCTGAACAAACTTGTCCTATCTGTGGCACTTTGAGTGCTTGGCTGTAGCGGAAAAGTAGAGGTTGGATCTGATGGATCCAAAGGGTTTTTGGATGTATCAACAGGATTTTCTTGTTGGGAATCTTGCTCGTTAACACCAGCGGCGGATTGCATTGAATTGGAATCAATTTGGTTGTCTTCCAACGCATCCACAGGATTATCTGATTTGGTAATCTTTTTGATGGCCTGACGCACAGATTTCGCAGTAGTTTTCAGAGTGGTTGGATTCACGTTAGGCGGGCTATCAGCAACGAGAGTGGAAGTAGTTTCTTCGAGAAGCAAAGCCCCGATACCGGCTCCAGCTTCATTTTTAAGAGCATCAATTTTAGGAGGATAAACCAAATTGATGTCCGTATATAGTTTAAAAAACACAAAACCCAGCAATGTTTGATAGAGTTCAATGAATGTCAACATAATCCTGAAATCGACCTCAGCTGGCACCTAAAAAGAAAGGACATTTAAAATACACATTAGTATGGCGCATTAATGAATGTATGAATAGATTAACCGAAAAGAAGAACATACACGTTGAGTAAAGGAATAAGGGACTAGCCAAGTGATAGTCTGTGCTTCAACTTCAGCTTGGTAGTAAATCCCCTTAATACTGAGGAACACTTTACGGAGCGAGCGAGAACGCATGACATACAACTGCCATTCAGAAACCAGCCGACCACAGTTTTCGATGACAGCTGGTGCAAGATAGTGAGATGCAGGTAAGTTAGCGAAAAGAGAGACAAGAGAAAGAGCATCATCCAAGTCTCGAAGAGAATCGACAAAAGTTGGGTATCTAAAGATTCCAACCAACAAAAAGCATTTAACCACCTTCACGCTCGCCAAGCGTTACAAGAAACAGGTTACCTTTCTTTGATGATGTGGTCAATCCGATAAGATTCATGGGAAGCCAAGAGATTGTTAGCTAGACCGTCTTCTCCGCGGCCGATAGCGCGGGAGAGTTTTTTAGCAAAAGCCTTATGCTCGCGGAGTTTGTGGAGGACAGGCTCATGCTGAAGATAGGCGATATCTTTGGCATAGTAAAACGAGGCAGACGCGGTGGATCCTTTATTAGCCTTCTTTCGATTTCTGGGTTCACGAGGATAAATTCCTTTAAAGACCGCGGCGGTTAGAAAGACAATTTCATCATCCAGTCAGGAAACAGTCAAGAAGCGAACCCTTCAAGATGCAGAGTCTCCTAAAATCTGCAAGAGTGCACTGCAATTTCGTGAGCGCTTGATTGCGGGTGACGTAATTCTTAGCAGCTCCAGACTGTAGAGAAACGAAAAATCAATTCATTCTTCCTGACTATAGACTACTACCTTAATGCTCAAGGTTTCTCACAGTTCCTTTTTTCTTGCGCAGTCCTTTGCTCTCTGGCTTTTTGGATTTGCAAGTCCTGCCCATGGTGTGTGACCCGATCGCACTTCACTTCTCACTCGCCTGCCAAAAACACACCCAACTCAATCTCACTTTGCATACCCCGTTCCCTTTTGCATAGTGTCTTCTTCTCAAGGTATGGCTCAATTAATAGATATCCCAAATGAATCATCACTGCTATTCTTTTCGTATGTTCCTCATTACTTTCTTGGACAACCAAAGATGAGCAACTTGAATTATCTCAGCTTATTCAAGTAAACAGTTTTATGGGAGGTATCAGTTTTGTTGATCATACAACTAGTTCACTGAGTCAGAATCTCACTCAAGGTAGAAATAATCACATTGACCAACATTAGAGGTTTCTTTTTTTCTTCTTCTTCTTCTTCTTCTTCTTCTTCTTTTTTTTTTTTTTTTTTTTGGTAGAATGAGTGCCATTGTTTTTTTGCTCACCAGGTATGGTTTATGTACAAAAAGGTGTCATGACTTGGTCTTTTTTTTCAAAAACAATGTAATTAGGGACTATAAAAAATGGGTACATTATTGAATTCATGTTGGTCATCTGAAATGAACCCATGTAAGCATGTCAATTTCTATATGTCTAACATAACATTTAACATTCCTTTTTAAATAAAATTTATAACTCTAACATACAAACAATTGCTTTTTTTTCTTTTTCTTTTTCTTTTTCTTTCTTTTTCTTTCTAACTTTTGTTCATAAATTCTCAAGTCAAGTCAAAAAAAAAAATTAAATTTTTTTTAAAATTTAAAAAATAGAAAATGGCAAGACCTCTTGCTGCATTTTTTTCATAGTAGGGGTTCCAAATTACAAAAATTTGAATTTTGAGCCATACATTAATGATGATATATACAAGTTATTCAGAGAAAGACAGAAAGATAAAGGAATTAGACTTTAAGAAAATAAATGTGAATCACAAGCAAATTTAAGAAAACATGTCACACATTAATGTAGACATGATGCCACAGTAGCATAGCCCAATGGTTTAAAATCTAAAGTAAGTGAAGTGAATAACTTATTTGTTCATGTTAAGTTATGACATTGAAAGAGAAAAATGAAAACCTTTCTTTGACTCCCCACTTTTCATGTTAAATTCATATAAATAGAATAATCACTTCTTTTTATATAATCCCACAATGATAAACCCAAAAAAAAAAAAAAAAAAAAAAATACATACTTAAAAGATGCTAAACATGTGCCAAAATAAATCAAAAAAATTCCCAAGAGTGTAAATGTGATCAGTAAATTTGAAAAATTTCTTTGGGAGTCAACAATGAGGGTCACTCTAATTGCAAATGATTGTGATGTAAGCTTTTAAGAAGCTTTATTTCTTAAGTATGTACTATCAAAGCCAAAAAAAAAAAAAAAAAAAAAAAAAAAAAAAAAAAAAAAAAAAATAGAACTCAACTTTAAAGCTCAATCTTTCAGTCACCCCTGAACCAAATTCAAATCCAATTTTTTTTTTTATTTTATTTTATTTTATTTTATTTTATTTTATTTTATTTTTTTTTTTTGGGGGGGGGGGGGAGGGAAATAAAAAGGTGGGCTTAAGGGAGAGTTTTCAGTTAAAAGAAAATTAAATTTGAATAAACCTAAAACTACTCACAACCTTTTTTTTTTTTTTTTTTCTCTCAAAATTTCATAAATCATTTGAGCAGTGATAGTGAAAGTGATAACAATAGGGGGTGTCAGTTCTGGCAAATCAGCACTTACAAATCCGCACTTAAATAAGTGCGGATTTCCAAAACACACTAGCCCCAATACTGGTGGATTTCAAAATGAAATAAGTCACTTATTTCACTCAAATCCGCACTTTCTCAACCAAAAGTGCTGATCTCACCATCAAGTCCCATTTCACTGATTTGTCAGCATCATCCCATTCATTCGCAGCACTCCGCAGCATAACACTTCATAACTCAAAACATCGTACATCACTTACATCTTCATATCATATCATATAAGAGTTATGCCTTCCTCACTTTCAAATCGTGATAAATTACATAAAGCAATGACTTTCATGGCTCTTGAACTGCTCTTGGACTCTGATTGCGATTCTGATTCTGATCTAGAAGAAGATTTTGTCTTTTTATCAAAAATGGCCACGAAACGTTACCTTCTTCCCAGAAAGCCTCAAGTACTTCATACCCCCAAGTACACCATCCAAACACTTCTTAAACTATCTACACCCAGTTTTAGAGAGCTGTTCATGACTTCTCAGGAATGTTTCCTTAAATTGCTTGAGCTTATTCAGGATCATCCCATATTTCACAATAATTCTCACAAAGAACAACAACCAGCTTCAATTCAATTGGCCATCACACTATGTCATTTGGGTTCAAATGGTAATGGAGCCGCTTTGAAACGTTTAGAAAATGTCTTTGATTTAGGGTATGGTTCAGTTAACACTTATACCAAACAATGTATCACTGCCATCAACTCCTTGTAATCTCAACTTCTCACCTGGCCAACAAAAGAAGAGCGACTTGAATCATTTCAGGTTATGCAAGCAGAGGGCTTCAAAGGATGTATTGGTTTTGTTGATGGTACTGCTATTCCTTTGAGCCAGAAACCTGCTCAAGGTGGAAACAATTACTTTCACATTCTCGTCAAAAATTTTCACCAAAATATTTACAAGTCAAAAAAATTCGATATCTGTTTTAAAAAATTGGCAATACTCTCCCCTGCATTTTATTGAAGCAAGGGGTGGATATCACCAAAATTTTTCTAAGTCATCAATTTCACATGTCAGATTTGAAAATTTGGCAATACCCCCCCCCTGCATTTTATTGAAGTAAGTGGTGGAAGTCATCTAAATTTAATATAATTACGTAAATTATTAAATAAATATCTAATATATATCAATTTCCCTAGTTTAAAGTAATGACAATCCCTTAAGCCAAAATGCAGATCAAATCTAGAAACAAAAGTTTGGGACTTTCCACAGGTATAGGCTAGAGGAACCCCATGAAACAAATAAATGTTATCATGATTACCATTTATACAACACAAGGTCGTGGGCCCATTACTTTAGTTGAGGAAATTGATACATAAAAAATATTTATTAAAAATTTACAAAAAAATATAAAATTTTCGATGACAACTCTAATCCCCATACTTTTTAGATCTAAATAAAGTTTTTTTAAATCGATTAACTTTACCTTCTTTCATTACCTTATTGATTCTTTGAATCAACTTATGACTGATTTGAAATGAGCAACCAAAATGTGTTAAATGTTGACAGGATTCCAAACCAGGAAGAGCTTTGGTCGTTTGATGATTATCCTTAGAAGAATTCCAAATAGTTTCGATGATACCATTTCCCAAACCAAAATCAATGATGCACCGGTGGTCTGGAAAATATAAACCATGTAATTTGATTTTAGCTGGAGATGGTATTGGTTGGCCAGTAATCGGTTTGATATATGAGAATATACCAAAACTAAGAAAATTGGTGTCCTTGGTATCAGTGTGAATTTTATTGTGAAATCCAGAATGAGTGATAATAACATTAGAAAATAAAAGATATTCGTGGCTGATATCTTCCCATTCGGAGTCACACCAATTCGGTATTCCAAATTTGGTTGCAAGTTCATGATTTTTTTCAAATGCTTTATTACAGTGCTTTTTGAGTCAAAGAGCAAGAAAAGAGTTAAAGGAAGGTAGAGTGTCCCATAAGCGAAAATCTTCATCTTTTTGAGCTTTAGTGATATTCTTGAGCAACGAATATATGCCTATATAATTGAAATTCCTAGATAATAATCATATAAGAGTTTCAGAATCCTTATCCTCTAAATATGCAATATAAAAATGTGAAATAAGACAAGTGAAATTCGGAAAAAAGGCTCAACTTCAAAGGTCAAAATCTCAGCAACCACTGAACCTAATTCAAACCTGTTTGTGGGAAATGAAAGATATGCTTTAGTAGAATCTTCAGTTAAAGGACATGTGATTTAAATAAACCTAACCCTAATTTGTTACATAAAAAAATGAAATAAAAATTTAAATTGGGAAAAAAAAGGCTCAACTTTAACGGTCAATATCTCAGCAACCACTGAATCAAATTCAAATCTGTTTGTGGGAAATGAAAGGTAGCCTTCAGGAGAATCTTCAATAAAAAGAAAATTAGATTTGAATAAACCTAACCCTAATTCCCAGTCTGATTTTCAAAATTTTACAAAAACTTGAAAAGTGGTAATGAAGATGAGATCAAAAGGAGTTTTATAAGTTCACTGTTATCCAGATAAGAGTCATAAATATATTTAAGTATGAACTTTTCATAAAAGGAATGAGATATCATATAGGCATGAAAAAAAGGAGATGAAACTTACCTTGATTGAAAAGTAGGAAAAATAGAGTGAGAAAGATTGATGTTGGAATTGTGGGGAAATTGAATATGGAGTAAGTGAAATGCATAAAGAATGTGCAATGTATGTGTTTCAATGAAATGGAGCCAAAAAAAAGTGAAATAAGGGAAAGGGGGGATAATGACCATGCCAAGGAGGGATGAAGAGTAGGGTGATGGAGCTAAAAAAGAAAGTAAAGAGGGAGAGAAAAAAAAGTTTAATTATACCATTGAAATCCAAAATAACCACTTACAAAAAAAATTTAGATAAAAAAAATAAAATAAACAGAAAAAAACAAAAAAAATTATAATTAGTAATCAAAAAATCAAAAAAAAAGAATAAAGTGACTTAGCTGGAGAGATGAGATGACAAAATGAATGAAACCAAATTGTTTGAGGGATGTTGGAGGAGAATAGGAAAAGGATATGAGGGATGAATGAAAAAAAAAATCACTGACAAAATATGCAATTTCAGAAAATGTGCGATTTAATGTTGAGCTGGTGAAAGAAAACCAATGAGCCATCCAAAAAAAAAAAATTCACCGTAAATTCCAAAAAAAAATGAATATGCAACAAACCAAAATACCAACCCAAGTGAATGAAGTACACAAAGAGGACATTTGGAGAGTACAAAATGGTATGGGAAAGAAAGGGATGATGTGGACAACATGTGGTTTTGAAAAAAAAATCACAAAAAAAGTGCTGATTTGAGGTCAGAACTGACACCCATAGAAAAAAGATTAAGAAGTAGAAGAAATAATTAAAAAAGAATGTAAACATGCCTGGTCAAAATATTGAAAATGTCAGGAAGGGGTGTGTGCCGAGGATTGATGGGTAGGTAGCAAGGAAGGTCAGTGTGTCACATGTGACAGGGATGGGGTAAGAAAGGAAGGGATGTTTTGTGGCCAAAATGTGGTTGTGAAAAAAAACGGGAAAAAAGTGCTGATTTGAGGTCATAACTGACACCCTTTTTTGAAATAAGTGACTTTTTTGCAAAATTTAAGTGCTGATTTGGTTTGAAATCCGCACTTAATTTAAGTGCGGATTTGCCAGAACTGACACCCCCTAATGGGGGTTCAATAAGTTCACCATTATCCAAATAAGAGTCCTAAATCTATTTGAGTGTAAAATTTTTATAAAAAGACAGAGATATCAGATAGGCATGAAAAATAAAATGGAGTTGACACTTACCTTGATGGAAAGGTACAGGAAAATAGATTGAGAAAGAGCAAAGTTGAAACTTGTGGGAAATAGAATATGGAACAAGTGAAAGGCATAAAGAATGCACTATGAATAGTGCAATCAAAAAGGATCAAATTGTAAGGTCAATATCTAAGCAACCAAAAGATGCAAAGAAAGATGAAAAATTCAGCGGTAAAAAAGTGATGAATCAAGAAATGAAAAGAAACAAACTTATTAGGGGGTGTCAGTTCTGGCAAATCCGCACTTAACTTAAGTGCGGATTTCAAACCAAATCAGCACTTAAATTTTGCAAAAAAGTCACTTATTTCAAAAAAGGGTGTCAGTTATGACCTCAAATCAGCACTTTTTTCCCGTTTTTTTTCACAACCACATTTTGGCCACAAAACATCCCTTCCTTTCTTACCCCATCCCTGTCACATGTGACACACTGACCTTCCTCGCTACCTACCCATCAATCCTCGGCACACACCCCTTCCTGACATTTTCAATATTTTGACCAGGCATGTTTACATTCTTTTTTAATTATTTCTTCTACTTCTTAATCTTTTTTCTATGGGTGTCAGTTCTTGTCAGTCTGTATATCTCCAGGACTGAGTAAAAAGTACTTATAAGTTATGTTAAACACATGAACTATCCATGGGAATAATAAATAAGAGTACACAAATAGTATACATAAGTAAAATTATGATAATACACAAAAAAATGCCATTATAACACCTTATATACACGCATATATCCACCTTTTATAGGTCTTATGTACTTAATATTAAGTTGGAATATGTTAGGGTAATCTTAAGAACCTTAAGTATAAGGCTACATAATTTTTAAGTACACTTAAAGCTGTTATATTCATTGTTTTATGCAAAAAACAAGAAATGCGCTTTATTTCACTTAAAAGTTGACTATATGCGCTATAAAATTGAGAATATCAAAATTGCGCTTTGACAGATCAATTGGGCTCATTTAGAACTATTGATTTGGCTATTTAAATGCATAAAAATAACACTTTTCAAATTTGGTGTTTTTTATGCCAGAAATGGCTTCTGTGTACTGGCCACATACTGCCTGCTTTTTTCCCGTGTGAATAGCTTCATTTTTAGCAAAGTTAGCTTTTTCACACTATAATTACCCCACATTCTACGCCCACTGTGGGGAAACACACTAAAATAGGCGACAGGCGCTTATTTAGTGTCCTAGCTTAATTAATAATGCATTGACCTTGTTTATATGCACTAATTTCATTAATAACCTCACTCTTGGCACTTTATTTCATCACCACGCTTAAATTCGCCTAATTTTAGTCAAGGATTTACCCGTGCAAGTGCCTGCCAAGAATTGCATGTAGTTACCCCACATCTCACGCTCTTTTTTAAGTTTTTGGGTGGTTTCTCAGTCAATTTTGGTTATTTTTGAATGGGAATTTCATGTAGTATAATGTCAAGATTAGCCCCATTATTTCTACAGTCAATCCCCCTTATTATTAAGCTATTATTAACCTTAAAAAGTCTCCTTTAGTCCTTAATATTATTGTTTTATATGCATATACTCTCTTTTTGTCTTTTTCTTTAATTTTGATGGATTTCCCTTATTATTTCAGGATTTTGGCGGTTATTATTCTTCTAATTATGTCATGGGTCACTGGGAATGTTGATGGGAATGTCTATTAGTTGTTTAAAGGCGTGATTAACTGTGTATTGGGTGGTACATCAAGGGAATCATTGGGGAACTCAGTGTGTATAAAAAGGAGGAGGTTTTTGGGTTGTATTTCTTCATTCTTTATCATTACAATTAACCAATATAACCAAACCAATTACAATACATATCAATTAGTACTTTTATAAGACTTTTGAATAGTATCTGAATTTATATAATCTATTTTTCTACCAACTATAAAGATTGTAAGCCATATATAAGAATAGTGAGAATTTTATTACTGAGACCTTTATATTTGATTATATTTTTCAACTTAGTGGATTAGAACTACAGTATTCATATAGGACCATTTAAATCTTCTAGACAACTGACTATTCAAGCTAGTTCACGTCCTTGTACTTGACCCTAGCCTGACAGTTCTGACCTCAAATCAGCACTTTTTTCGTGATTTTTTTTTCAAAACCACATGTTGTCCACATCATCCCTTTCTTTCCCATACCATTTTGTACTCTCCAAATGTCCTCTTTGTGTACTTCATTCACTTGGGTTGGTATTTTGGTTTGTTGCATATTCATTTTTTTTTGGAATTTACGGTGAATTTTTTTTTTTTTGGATGGCTCATTGGTTTTCTTTCACCAGCTCAACATTAAATCGCACATTTTCTGAAATTGCATATTTTGTCAGTGATTTTTTTTTTCATTCATCCCTCATATCCTTTTCCTATTCTCCTCCAACATCCCTCAAACAATTTGGTTTCATTCATTTTGTCATCTCATCTCTCCAGGTAAGTCACTTTATTCTTTTTTTTTGATTTTTTGATTACTAATTATAATTTTTTTTGTTTTTTTCTGTTTATTTTATTTTTTTTATCTAAATTTTTTTTGTAAGTGGTTATTTTGGATTTCAATGGTATAATTAACCTTTTTTTTCTCTCCCTCTTTACTTTCTTTTTTAGCTCTATCACCCTACTCTTCATCCCTCCTTGGCATGGTCATTATCCCCCCTTTCCCTTATTTCACTTTTTTTTGGCTCCATTTCATTGAAACACATACATTGCACATTCTTTATGCATTTCACTTACTCCATATTCAATTTCCCCACAATTCCAACATCAATCTTTCTCACTCTATTTTTCCTACTTTTCAATCAAGGTAAGTTTCATCTCCTTTTTTTCATGCCTATATGATATCTCATTCCTTTTATGAAAAGTTCATACTTAAATATATGTATGACTCTTATCTGGATAACAGTGAACTTATCAAATTCCTTTTGATCTCATCTTCATTACCACTTATCAAGTTTTTGTAAAATTTTGAAAATCAGACTCGGAATTAGGGTTAGGTTTATTCAAATCTAATGTTCTTTTTACTGAAGATTCTCCTGAAGGCTACCTTTCATTTCCCACAAACAGATTTGAATTTGATTCAGTGGTTGCTGAGATATTGACCATTAAAGTTGAGCCTTTTTTTTCCCAATTTAAATTTTTATTTCATTTTTTTATGTAACAAATTAGGGTTAGGTTTATTTAAATCACATGTCCTTTAACTGAAGATTCTACTAAAGCATATCTTTCATTTCCCTCAAACAGGTATGAATTAGGTTCAGTGGTTGCTGAGATATTGACCTTTGAAGTTGAGCCTTTTTTCCGAATTTCACTTGTCTTATTTCACATTTTTATATTGCATATTTAGAGGATAAGGATTCTGAAACTCTTATATGATTATTATCTAGGCATTTCAATTATATAGGCATGTATTCGTTGCTCAAGAATATCACTAAAGCTCAAAAAGATGAAGATTTTTGTTTATGGGACACTCTACCTTCCTTTAACTCTTTTCTTGCTCTTCGACTCAAAAAGCACTGTAATAAAGCATTTGAAAAAAATCATGAACTTGCAACCAAAGTTGGAATACCGAATTAGTGTGACTCCAAATGGGAAGATATCAGCCACAAATATCTTTTATTTTCTAATGTTATTATCACTCATTCTGGATTTCACAATAAAATTCACACCGATACCAAGGACACCAATTTTCTTAGTTTTGGTATATTCTCATATATCAAACCGATTACTGGCCAACCAATACAATCTCCAGCTAAAATCAAATGACATGGTTTATATTTTCCAGACCACCGGTGCATCATTGATTTTGGTTTGGGAAATGGTATCATCAAAACTATTTGGAATTCTTCTAAGGATAATCATCAAACGACCAAAGCTCTTCCTGGTTTGGAATCCTGTCAACATTTAACACATTTTGGTTGCTCATTTCAAATCAGTCATAAGTTGATTCAAAGAATCAATAAGGTAATGAAAGAAGGTAAAGTTAATCGATTTAAAAAAACTTTATTTAGATCCAAAAAGTATGGGGATTAGAGTTGTCATTGAAAATTTTATATTTTTTCGTAAATTTTTAATAAATATTTTTTATGTATCAATTTCCTCAACTAAAGTAATGGGCCCACGACCTTGTGTTGTATAAATGGTAATCATGATAACATTTATTTGTTTCATGGGGTTCCTCTAGCCTATACCTGTGGAAAGTCCCAAACTTTTGTTTCTAGATTTGATCTGCATTTTGGCTTAAGGGATTGTCATTACTTTAAACTAGGGAAATTGATATATATTAGATATTTATTTAATAATTTACGTAATTATATTAAATTTAGATGACTTCCACCACTTACTTCAATAAAATGCAGGGGGGGGTATTGCCAAATTTTCAAATCTGACATGTGAAATTGATGACTTAGAAAAATTTTGGTGATATCCACCCCTTGCTTCAATAAAATGCAGGGGAGAGTATTGCCAATTTTTTAAAACAGATATAGAATTTTTTTGACTTGTAAATATTTTGGTGAAAATTTTTGACGAGAATGTGAAAGTAATTGTTTCCACCTTGAGCAGTTTTCTGGCTCAAAGGAATAGCAGTACCATCAACAAAACCAATACATCCTGGGAAGCCCTCTGCTTGCATAACCTGAGATGATTCAAGTCGCTCTTCTTTTGTTGGCCAGGTGAGAAGTTGAGATTACAAGGAGTTGATGGCAGTGATACATTGTTTGGTATAAGTGTTAACTGAACCATACCCTAAATCAAAGACATTTTCTAAACGTTTCAAAGCGGCTCCATTACCATTTGAACCCAAATGACATAGTGTGATGGCCAATTGAATTGAAGGATGTTGTTGTTCTTTTTGAGAATTATTGTGAAATATGGGATGATCCTGAATAAGCTCAAGCAATTTAAGGAAAAATTCCTGAGAAGTCCTGAACAGCTCTCTAAAACTGGGTGTAGATAGTTTAAGAAGTGTTTGGATGGTGTACTTGGGGGTATGAAGTACTTGAGGCTTTCTGGGAAGAAGGTAACGTTTCGTGGCCATTTTTGATAAAAAGACAAAATCTTCTTCTAGATCAGAATCAGAATCGCAATCAGAGTCCAAGAGCAGTTCAAGAACCATGAAAGTCATTGCTTTATGTAATTTATCACAATTTGAAAGTGAGGAAGGCATAACTCTTATATGATATGATATGAAGATGTAAGTGATGTATGATGTTTTGAGTTATGAAGTGTTATGCTGCGGAGTGCTGCGTATGAATGGGATGATGCTGACAAATCAGTGAAATGGGACTTGATGGTGAGATCAGCACTTTTGGTTGAGAAAGTGCGGATTTGAGTGAAATAAGTGACTTATTTCATTTTGAAATCCACCAGTATTGGGGCTAGTGTGTTTTGGAAATCCGCACTTATTTAAGTGCGGATTTGGTCAAATTTAAGTGCGGATTTGTAAGTGCGGATTTTCCAGAACTGACACCCCCTATTGTGGATGAGAAAGATAAAAAAAAAATTGAGTTAGATATATTGACCAAGAAAAATTTCAAAAATGGGATGAAATAAATGTGATAAATCTCAGTAATAGGTGCATGCCAAAGAACAATGCATAGAGAGGATGATCTGTTTGTGGCATGTCACAGGGATGGGGTGACACATGGAAGGCATGTTGTGGCCAACATGTGGTGGTGATGAAAAAATAAATAATAAATTTGTGCCAAAAGTGCTGATTTGAGGTTAGAACTGATACTCGTTTTTTGAAATAAGTGACTTTTTTTTCTTTTTTTTTTCAAAAAATTCAAGTGCTGACTTTCTAGAACTGACACCCCATATTATCATCAATGAAATCTAAATGACTAGCTGTGCATTGTTTTACAAGGTAAGAAGACTAAAGGACACTTCGTGGTGTTGAGAAAAGCACCCCAGAGACCTTCATTGACAAGAACCCACTCTTGAAGGTGGGTTGATGACACTATGGACCTTTTTTTTTTTTTTTTTTTTTTGGTTTTTTTGGTTTTTTTGGTTTTTTTTGATCTTTCAATGCCCAACATGTGTTGGTGATAACCTTTTCCCTACCTCAAAACTTGACTCATCTGAACATAAAACTTACTTCCAGTCATTACTGATTCACTTTAAGTGATCCTGCTCAAAACTTGAGGTGCTTTTGCTTGCTGTGAAGCATTCAAGAAGGTTTTCTTAACAGCAACTCAATAAGAGAAACACAAGCTCTTTAGCATGTCTTCACATTGTTCTAGGTAAGATTTATGAACAAACTACTTCATAAATTTTTGTTCCAGTCATTCAATGCTTGTCAGAAAGAGAGAGAGAGAGAGAGAGAGAGAGAGAGAGAGAGAGCAATTTCTCACATGTCCCAACCTGAAGTTTTACATGGACAACCTGGGTGCTTGTATCATTTGGTTGTCCCTCAAACTTGGTTTCTTTTCAGTAGATCATCCACAGTACTACATGGAAGCTGGCAATGACAGGCAATCTGCTATGCATTGGCACCCCACTCTTCCAGGGCAACACATTTAGCCATTAGTTCATTTCTGATTGGTGGTTTTTGTCTCGTAGACTTAGCCATAAGCTGATCAATTGGTCAAAAAATAAGGTGAAATTTCAATACAAAATAACCCATCAATTTTTCCAAGATATATATATATATATATTTCCAATACTAAGAAAAAAATCATCAAGGGATAGGAAGCTTGAGGTTGGAGCAGTGATGGTGGTGGTAAGAGAAAAAAAAAACAAAATGAAGAAAGATCAAAAAACATGCATGACAGGAGACATTTATTTTTGGCCAAAATCTGTACCGGTTTGTTACAAGCATGTTTACAACATGAAGGTACAATATCTAGAATAAGGCAAGAATAAGTAAACTAGCATTGCAAGATTTTTTTGCGATATTTGTCAACTTTTTTTGATTTTTTTTTTTTTTTTTCGTTTTTGGCTATCCACAAGAAAACTACCAATTGACATATACTTTTATCTCGAAGGATGTCTGGTATCAGCTCGAAAAATAAATCAAATCCAGGATGGACTGTGGTTATGAAATCATATTTTAAATACGTTATTGGCACTGAATTCATAACAACAAACCGTCAAAAGACGGATTTTATGGTTCAGGACCCGTTCCACCAGGTACAAGCTTAATAGATCAAACCAGTAAAAATAATTTTTCATCAAGTCAGTTCAAGAGTTTGGAAATTTATGATAAAAAAGATTTACCATGCACTGAGACAAAAACCACGCAAATTTTCATTCATTAAGCAACAACAAATCGCTCATTGAATCAGAGTACTCATCGAGAATAAATATTACTGAATAATAATAATGATGGACATACGATTTGATTACCATTCAACAGGGTTTGATGCAATTTTGTTTGTTTTCTTCCTTCGGGCGTATTCTCACTACCAGGTTTTGAAACAAAGATGAAACGAAGTTAAAAAGAAAACAAGTTAAGTGAAGTAAAGTTGAGAAAAATACGAAAACCCCCATTAGTGAATGAAATTAATAAAAAGCAACACACTATTCAATCACGTCTTCGAGGACCATATCTTGAGTTAAGAAATCACCTTAGTTTTGTGAACATTGAAAATGAAAGAGATGAGGAAACTTACTGACGTAATCATCAAAACCTAGCAATTTGCCCGTAAACTCGCGTTCAGTTTTCATGACAACCCAAATTCGAGAGCCAACACACCGATCAATAAGTTCTTTAGTTTAAAAGTGAGAAGAAACAGGCCATCAAGTAAGATCATATTAAGAAAAGAAAAGAAAAAACACGCCCGTTGCAACATGGTGCAAAATGAGCATCAAATAAAAGACATTGTTAATCACAGGAATAATCATCAGAGTAGGAAGAAAAAAAAACACATCAGACTAGACTAGAATCAAAAACCCAAAAACGCTATGATTACCTAGCGGCAAAATAGTTGAGGCCATCTAGCTCAAGCCAAAACAGAGAAAGGTAAACGTAGATCCTCAGGGTAAAAAAAATATAGTCAACTGGATGACGTATGGCACCGATTCAAAACCAAAATCTCCAAAATGAATAGGACTTAATTGTCACCGACAGTCGCTAATCTCAAACTATAATCTGAATTCATCTGAAACCAAACCACTAGATGTAGTATGAAAAGTAACAGCGACCATTCGCCATGTTTCACCGAGTATGAGAAGCAGTGCAAAGCTACTTTCCATCCCACGGTTTATTGGGATGATTGGACTTTGATATTCATCACCACCAAAAAATACCTGCATTCTTAAATTCATTTATGATTCTAAGAGCATGTATGTACAGCTACATCGAAAAAGGTTGGTGCAGAAATCAAAAATTCACCCCAACTTACCCAGCATTTTTTTAGTTTTTTTCGTCCCAACTGCTTGTCATTTGTCTGTTGCCAGCTTGTTGCAAGTGTCACTAGATGAGGATCTAGTTGACACTTGGTGTCAGCCAGGCTATTCCAGGAGTCCAGTAAATGATATATAAATTATAAAACCTTAAAGAGTGGGTAAGACTTGTATTTAATGAATATAACTTAATATTTTATTGCATAGTGAAATTATATAAGAATTTTATTATATACAAGTGTTACATTAAATTTATTGGTTATATATATTTTTATATATACAATTAAATTAAGCATAATATAATATATTCTACAAATAATGGCGCATTTTTATGTATTTAATAATTATAAATTTATATTTAATTAATTAAAAAACATATATGATAATTATAAGTGTAAAATTGACTTATAATATAATTAAATTAATTATTTAAATTTATATAATAAATAACATCTTTCATATAGTATTAAACAATAATTAATGGCGCTTCTTTTGACCCTTAAATTGTGTCAGGAAGAAAATCAAATAAATTATAATACTTATTTTATAAAATAGTATTATAAATTCTCAAATTAAATTAATTAATTGTTTCAGTTAAACTAGTTATTAAATTACATAGTGAAAACAATTAATAAATATTAATTTACACTGAATTAAAATGATTGCATGCCTTGTTACGTCAAAACATGTTATTTGTTTCACTTAGAAATGCTGAAAACAGATTGTAATACTTGTTTTGATTTGTTTTTCCCATAGTTCTTAGATCACAGGGTTGTTTAGTTACTCATTATTTTGTATTAACTGATTTGGGAAATTTGGGATGGGAATTTTATATTCTTAATTGGGATTCTTATTATTTTTCGTATAATTTTCTCTTAATTACTATGTTACAAATGTCTTCTTTTATCTTCTTGTTTTACTTCATTACTATTTTGTATATAGTCACTTGTAGCGCTTCAGAGGACCCATTGCCTATAAAAGGGCCTTGGATAATCCCCTGTAGAAGTATCACTTATTACACACTCAACAATTTAAAAATAAATTTATTACGATTATTATTATTTTTATTAGTATTAAATTCTAATTAAAAATTCTAAATAACAATTTAAAGGTTGCCTTAAGTCTGATAGTAATTATAGTGTTTGCCGCGCAGAACTCTTACTTAAATAATATTAATATTAATAAAACCAATTTGTTGTCACCTCTCAAATCACTCGTCGTTGCTTTCTCTCAAATAAATTAAATAATTTCAATTGTTTTTATTTCTTTTATTCCTAAAATACTATCTCCTTCTTGTCCTCCTCTCTTTTCTTCCCTCTTCTCTTATATCTTCTAGACGACTGACCGACAACTGAGGGCCTTTCCAAACGACGACGACGATCGAGCCTGGCGACGAACGACAAAACGCACGGACCACCTAGCAAAATGAAACTTTTGCCGCGACTGTGTTTCGAACTTGGGTTCGACATCTTAGGTTTATATATTATTAAGTTTTATATTATTTGAAGTGATTTTTCGATCACTATAGTAAGTTCACCTTTGCGCCTCTCACTCATATTACTATATTTTTATTGCAATAACAGTGATTGTGGCTTAATTGCTGATTCACTGAGTGTAAGTGTTCAATTTTAAAAATTTTTTTTTTTCCTAGTTGACCATTATAGAGTGTTAAATCCTCTTAGTCCTAGAAGAATTAACATTATTATTAATACAAATTGAATTATTAATTTAATTTTTTTTTATTATTATTAATTATTGTTAATTTTGGTTGACTTAAAAGTACATTGTGCTTAGTCCCAAATATATTGCCATATTTAATATTGGTAATTAATTGGTTGAATTAACTTACTTGTTATTCCCAATTTAACCTTGCAATCCATTTTTTTTTAAAAAAAAAAATTAATTTTTTAATTATTACTTTATATTGAAAATTATTTCTATAATTTAATTAATTAAATATTTTTTTTTATTTGGAGCAATTATTGACTAACTTTGATTATTTTTTTATAAAGTACAAAGTAAAATATAAATCTTCCCACTAGTATGTCCAACAATTTGGCAGAAAAAATGGATAACATGCAAGTGGATGAGATAGAAATTGACTATGATGCTGACACTGTAAGTTCTTCTAAAGTTGGTCATAAAAAATCTTATGCTAACACAAGGAATTCACATACTGCAGGATGTGGAAATGACAGGAAATGCAAACAAACCAAACCCCCTTCCCCCAGTACCACAGAAGGAAGTAAAGCCTCTAGTGCCTCAAGAAGGTCTTCCAAAAGGCTTCAAAATAAAAAAGCTTCCTCTGCCACAACAAATCAGCAACCTATCCAGTCATATAAAAGAGTTGAAGACAGAAAATATGACGTACAAAGCAAAGGTAGACACATTGTGGGATCAGGTCCAAGAACTCAGGAACCAGATTCAGGCCCAGGCCCCTCCTCAATTGCCTCCCAATCAGCTTCAATTTCAGGCTCAACCTTCACAGCCACCCAGCTCAACCATCCAAAATCCAAATACTATGGAAGTAGAGCAATGGAAATGGGATTATCTAATGAGTCACTACCAACAGAATGTGCAACACCCGCCTCATCATCAGCCTGGCCCATCCAGAACACCCAATTTCCATCCACCTCCTCATCCCTACCAACAAGGCAGGAGAAAGAAGGCCCAAGCACATTCCCAAAACCAGTCCCAGGGGAAGTTTCCTCCTCTGCCATGGTAAGTAATTTGGTTGATTGTCACTTGGGTATGTTTTCTAATAAATCTTCTTCTGCAGGTAATATTATTGAACATGGTGAAAGAACAGTTAAACCTGGTAAAAGACAGCTTCCTGTAACTAGTAGCCCTATTGATGTATTTAGCAAATTGTCATTTGATGAACCTTTACATTTAACTTCTACATCTTTAATTAATCCTTCTCTTGCAATTAAAAATGATTCTGTTCCCCCTGAAATCTATACCTTAATTGAAAAAACTTCTGAGGAAATATTGAAAGATACCCTTGATTTTAATATTGTGAAAGACAAACATGTGAGAGATGTGTTAATCCATGAAAATGATAGATTAAATAATTTACACTTGCAATGTAAAGTGAGTTCTTCTGTACAAGATACAGCTTATTTAAAAATCAAAGAAACCTTGAATATTGTTCTTAGTCAACAAAAACAAATAAGAAGTGACCATAGAGCTATCTCAGATAGAAATATCAGTCTACATAAGACCTTGAGTGAATTGAAACCCCTTATTGAGGAAAATTATTCATTAAAAAATGAAATAAAATCTCTACAAAATGAGTTTAAGAAGCTAAAAAATGATTTCCATGCACTAAGTACCAAACACTCAGTTTCTGAGGACAGAAATGTTCTATCTCTTGCAAAAGTAAATGACCAGATGTCTGAAATTCCAAGAATAAGAAACTATGTGTCTGACCTACAGGAAAAGTTCTCAACCTTAACCATCAATAATGAATTAAATGAGATTTCTGAAAATAAGCTGCATAAAAATAAAGGAAAAAAACCTGAACAAAGTTCATCCTTTCTTCCTCATATTTCAACCATTAAACAAACTGACAATGAGTCTGTAAAATCTTTTGCTACTAGCAAAAAATCTTGTGATGCTCATGCACCAGCTGTTTCTGTAAATAATGAAATTTCTGAACACCTGGCTAAACTTCAGGAATTATTACTAATGAATAATTCAAACCAAAAAGTGGACCATCCCAGTAGTCAGAAAAATTGGCCTAAGTTAGACCAATATCCTACCTTTGATGGTGATTCTTCCTCTGATTGGCAACACTTTATCCAAAGAATTGATAATTTAAAGAGATCTTATAAACTACCTGATGAGGAAATTGTTTCTAAGCTAATTTCTTTATTTTCCAATGTAGCCTTGATGTGGTATGAATCTGTCCTCTTAAATAACAATCATTATACATGGAATGATTGGAAATCCTTGATTGAGAATCAGTTTGGTGGTTCAAAATTCAGGTTAGCTCAGCAAAGACTGTATGAGAATACTAGATATGTATCCTCCTCTGTTGAAAAGCCCATTGTTTTTCTGATGAAAATAACTAAAATCCTTAGAGCAATTGATCCAAAGATGGATTATGATATTTGGAGAGATAAAATCTTGTATAAATTACCAAATTCTCTTAGGGATTTGATTGTTGCTAGAACTGAGCATGTAAGGGAAAATTCTTCTTTCATTAATATCTGTAATGAAGTACTACTCAACCATAGATATGAACCAAAGAATTACCTTAGTAAATCTTATAATGATCAGAATAAACCTTCTATAAAGCTCCCAGAAAAATCTGGTAAACCCTCTGCCCCAGTTGCACCTAAAAAATATGCAACAAATACTTGTTATAAATGTAACAAACCGTGGCAGAAGGGTCATGTTTGTGACAAGAAAATTCATCTTGTTGAACAAAATGAAGACACTGATGAAATTGAACTTGATGTCAATAATTCTTCCAGTGACTGTGAAAGTAATATCTCCTATGACAATGAATCTGTTAAAGATGTTTTAATGTTGGAACATGATGTCCATTATTTAAATAATATATCTGAAGATTGTGTATTGAATTTATCTTCAGTAGAAAATGCTGAGATAATTAAAGATATTACTAACAATTCTATTCCTATATCCCCTTTAAAGGCACCTGTTATCATTAATGGTAAAAATGTTGATGTAGTTCTTGATTCTGGTGCTGGAGGAAGTGTAGTATCTGAAAAAGCTTTGGCTTCAGTGGATAAGGAATATTTGAGTAAATTATTGCCTATAACTTCTGAAAAATGGAGAGGGTATGGTTCTACCTTATTTCCTATTGGCAAATACAAAACCTCTGTATTCTTCAAATATAATGGTGGTTTTGTCAGAGCTATTTGTGAGTTTGTTGTCATGAAAAATGATAATTTGAGCAATTGGTTTATTATGGGAAATGATATTTTAACCATGTTTGGTGTGAAACTGGACCCAGCAAATAATTGCTTTACCTTAGGAATGAATGGGAAAAGAAAATTCAAAATTTCTTCTCCTAAACCTTCTGGGCATTTGTTGAAATCTTGTAACTCACTGACCCAATGTAAAGGTAGAACAACAACTGAAATGAATGATTTATTACATGAAATAAATACCGCTTCTTTTGGTGATCATTTGACTAATGAACAAAAGGATTCTATTGTTGCCTCTATTACCTCTTTCCCTATGGCTTTTGCTCATGGTTCTCATGTCTTGGGAATTGTTCAGGAAGAGATGAAAATTACCTTATCCTGTAATTTGAGTGATATTCCTCCTTCCCTTAAGAAAAAACCATATCCTGCTTCTCCATCAAAAAGAAAAGATATTGAAGATAATATTGAAACATTATTGAAAATGAATATCATTGAGAAAGTGGATGTCACCCCCAAATATTGTGTCATCTCCCCAGTCTTGATTTCATATGAAAAAGATAAAGCTAGATTATGTGGAGATTACAGAGCTTTAAATACTTATACTGTTTATGATATTTATCCTTTACCCAGAATTAATTCAATACATGCTACCTTGCAAGGTGCAAAATTTATTAGTTGTCTGGATGGTAATAAAGGTTATCATCAAGTTCCAGTTGAGAAAAATTCTCAAAATTTTTTGCTTATTGCTACTCATATGGGAATATATAAGTATGTTAGGATGCCATTTGGCCCTAAAAATGCTCCTTCAGTTTTCCAGAAAGTCATGGATAACACTTTCCATCAAGAAATTATTGAAGGTTGGCTCATGGTTTATATTGATGATATTATTGTTTTTTCTAAAACTTTTGATGAACATATGATTCACTTGAATACAGTTTTCCAAAAAATGGATGAAATCAATATGACCTTATCTTTAAAAAAGTGTAAATTTGGTTTTCAATCTTTGAAAGTCCTTGGCCATGTTGTGTCAGGCTTACAAATTTGTGTAGACCATAATAAAGTTGCTGCCATTCAAAATGTGAAAGCACCAACTTCTGTAAGAGAAATCCAAAGTTTTTTGGGTATGTGTGGCTATTATAGACAATATATTAAAAATTATCAGGTCATAGCCTTGCCTCTTACAAAACTAACCAGAAAAGATGTTGCTTTTCTCTGGAATAATGACTGTCAGAAAGCTTTTAATACATTGAAAAGTTGCTTAATGACAGCCCCTATATTGGCTCTCCCAGATTTTAACAAGCCATTTGTACTTTATACAGATGCTAGCTTTATTGGTCTGGGTGCTGCCCTTCACCAAAAGCAAATTATTAATGATAAATCCTCAGAGGTTGTAATTTGTTATATTTCAAGAACCTTAAGGAATAGTGAATTGAAATATGGTGCCACTCAATTGGAGTGCTTAGCAGTTGTTTGGGCTCTTGAGAAACTTCATTACTACTTGGATGACCAAAAATTTGAGTTGGTAACTGACTGTAGTGCTGTGAAATCTCTCTTAAACCTCAAAACACCTAACAGACATATGTTCAGGTGGCAAATTGCTGTTCAGGAATACAGAGGAAGGATGACTATTATCCACAGAGCTGGAAATGTTCACTCTAATGTTGATATGCTCTCCAGATTGCCTCTGCCAAATAATGACTCCAATCCTGCTTATGTACCTGAGGATGACACTGTTCATATACATAGTATATTTATAGTTGATATGGAAGAAGAGTTATTACAGTTAATACTGGATTCATATGATAAAGATTCTGACTTAAATAAATTAGTTACTATTTTGAATGATCCTAAGAATGCTTCAATTCAATCATTAATAAAAACTCTTCCTACAAAGTACCAAAATGCTTTAAATAAAGGAAAGTTTTCTATTGAAGATGGTTATATATATTATAGAAGGAAGCTTACCAATGTAATTGTTATTCCTCCTTCAATGAAAGAAACTATCCTTAAACTTTGTCATGATGACATATTAGCTGGTCATTTTGATCTTGAAAAAACATTGATTAGAATCAAAAACACTGCATGGTGGGCTAATATGTCTGAAGACACAAAATTATATGTTGAATCTTGTGATTCCTGCCAAAAATCTAAAAGGTTAACAGGTAAAAGGGCAGGGTTATTACAACATATTGAAGCACCTAGTGCTCCCTGGCAAATCATTAATATGGATTTTGTCACTGGTCTTCCTGTTGCAGGTAAAGACAGCTTTAACTCTTGTTGGGTAATAGTGGATAGATTCACGAAAATGTGCAAATTTATTCCAACCCACAAAGATGTATCCACCAAAGAATTAGCTTTCTTATGGTGGTCTTACATGTTTAATATTATTGGTTTTCCAAAAGCCATTATCTCTGATAGGGATCCAAAATTCACTTCTGAGTTTTGGACCTCTTTGATGGATATTTGTGGCTGTGAGTTAAAATTGTCTACAGCTCATCATCCTCAGACTGATGGTCTAGCTGAAAGAATGATTCAAACTCTGGAAGATATGATTAGAAGGTATTGTGCCTTTGGTTTAGAATATAAAGACAATGACAGATTTACTCATGATTGGGTCACTCTTTTGCCTGGTCTTGAATTTGCATATAATAGCACTGTTCATTCTGTCACTGAGAAAAAGCCTTTTGAGCTTTGGTTAGGTTATGTCCCAAACACTCCTGCTCAGATTCTCAATAATAAATTACCTAAGTTGGAACTGCACCCTGGTGTAAAATCTTTTATGCAAATGCAACAGCTCTGCAGAAAACATGCTCAGAGTTGTATTGATAAAGCATTTGAATATGAAAAGAAAAGATGGGATAAATCCCATAAAGAATACACATTTAACAAGGGTGATGAAGTGTTGATCTCTACTGTCCATTTCAATTTACAAGGTAACCACAAATTAAAAGATCCTTTTGTAGGACCATTTGTTGTTAAAAGAATGGTTGGTGATAATGCAGTAGAAGTTGTATTGTATTCTCCATATGATAGGAAACATCCTGTCTTTCCCATTTCTTTACTTAAACCTTATACTTCCAACAGTGACTTATTTCCAAAAAGAAGAGGAAGACCTAAGAAGAACCCTCAGGAAGTCACAGAAACAGCAGAAATTGATAAAATTCTCAATGATAGAATTATCACTTCTGAAAGAGGTACTGAATATTTATTGAGATATAAGAACAAATAATCTGAACATGATGCATGGATACCTGGCAAAGAAATTTCAAATCTGCCTGCTCTGTTGAAAAAATACAGAAAGAAAAAATCTTAGAATTTTTTTTTTATTGTTTTTTTTTTAGAGTGAGGGAGTGTCAGCCAGGCTATTCCAGGAGTCCAGTAAATGATATATAAATTATAAAACCTTAAAGAGTGGGTAAGACTTGTATTTAATGAATATAACTTAATATTTTATTGCATAGTGAAATTATATAAGAATTTTATTATATACAAGTGTTACATTAAATTTATTGGTTATATATATTTTTATATATACAATTAAATTAAGCATAATATAATATATTCTACAAATAATGGCGCATTTTTATGTTACTTAATAATTATAAATTTATATTTAATTAATTAAAAAACATATATGATAATTATAAGTGTAAAATTGACTTATAATATAATTAAATTAATTATTTAAATTTATATAATAAATAACATCTTTCATATAGTATTAAACAATAATTAATGGCGCTTCTTTTGACCCTTAAATTGTGTCAGGAAGAAAATCAAATAAATTATAATACTTATTTTATAAAATAGTATTATAAATTCTCAAATTAAATTAATTAATTGTTTCAGTTAAACTAGTTATTAAATTACATAGTGAAAACAATTAATAAATATTAATTTACACTGAATTAAAATGATTGCATGCCTTGTTACGTCAAAACATGTTATTTGTTTCACTTAGAAATGCTGAAAACAGATTGTAATACTTGTTTTGATTTGTTTTTCCCATAGTTCTTAGATCACAGGGTTGTTTAGTTACTCATTATTTTGTATTAACTGATTTGGGAAATTTGGGATGGGAATTTTATATTCTTAATTGGGATTCTTATTATTTTTTGTATAATTTTCTCTTAATTACTATGTTACAAATGTCTTCTTTTATCTTCTTGTTTTACTTCATTACTATTTTGTATATAGTCACTTGTAGCGCTTCAGAGGACCCATTGCCTATAAAAGGGCCTTGGATAATCCCCTGTAGAAGTATCACTTATTACACACTCAACAATTTAAAAATAAATTTATTACGATTATTATTATTTTTATTAGTATTAAATTCTAATTAAAAATTCTAAATAACAATTTAAAGGTTGCCTTAAGTCTGATAGTAATTATAGTGTTTGCCGCGCAGAACTCTTACTTAAATAATATTAATATTAATAAAACCAATTTGTTGTCACCTCTCAAATCACTCGTCGTTGCTTTCTCTCAAATAAATTAAATAATTTCAATTGTTTTTATTTCTTTTATTCCTAAACTACTATCTCCTTCTTGTCCTCCTCTCTTTTCTTCCCTCTTCTCTTATATCTTCTAGACGACTGACCGACACTTGGTTTGCTCACGTATATTCTATTACTTGATCAATCAGCCCCTGAGCTGGGTCAGTGGGGTGGGGGGGGCTCTCAGGAAATTGCCCCACCCATATTTACCTCCATTTTGTCTTCCCCCCTCCCTCCTCAAAAGTAAGTCTTCTCCTGGTTTTATTTTTTAAATTTCATTAATTTTTTCTTTTCTTTTTTCTGTATTTATTTTCTCTTCTCTTTATTTTATTTATGGGTTTTTTTCTCAATTGCTATATTAAAGTAATGTATGTCGTTTTTTATTTCTCTTTTTATTTAATTTTATTTTATTTATTTTTTTATTTTTTCTCCTCAGATGCCTAATCTTGATCAGATTCTCTATCCGCCCCTTTCTCCACCACCTTTCTACAATGACAACAACAGATATGATGAAGTTGTTATTAGTCAGACCCTCGATCCTCAATTGCAATAAATCTTGAGTTTCTCTTTTTTTTACCCAAAAAAGAAAATAAAAATGATAAAAAAAGAAGAATAAAGAGAAGGAAAACATGTGGAAGAGGAAGAAAAATTATAAGGTATCTATCACAGTCAGTAGGGTTGTGTCTCAGCCAGATAAGTTATGATTTTCTTGGGATCCTTCAAATCATAATCTGGAAGACTTCAAGACGCAGGCTGTCAATGTAATATTTGAATGTGAACCGGAAAAAATGTGAATTTATGTCAAGAAGGAAGTTTAAAAAGGTACTGTTTTATGGTATGCTATTATACCACATGTCTCAGGTTTTTCGGCAAATCAAAAGAAGATGCTCGATTCAAATGATGTTTTTGTCCAATTTTTGGAATTGGCTGAATTGAACATTCATGATCGCAAAATTTATTTATGCATGGAGCAAATTGACCCCTGACCAGCTCAGCAGGTGAGTATTTTTCTCTCTCTTTATTTTATTAATATCTTATTTTGCTTTTCTGCAGAGAGAGTCTGCCTACCAGGACCTTGAAAACTCTTCATCTGAAGAGGAAGTAGAAGACAATCCAGCTGAGTGTTTGCATGGACAAGCTGCCCACATAGAGAAGGTCGGTCTGCTGCTTGATTGTCACTATCCGTGTCCTGAAAGCACACATCAGCAAGAAGCCCACTGTTGCATCAATCCAGCAAATCCTCAAGAGTAGTTTGAGCTAACCTTTTCAATGGCACAAAATTGGGCATGTGCAATGGTCAGTTTTTTTTTGCTTCTCAAAAAGCTTAATCTATTAATCTTTTTCTTTTCATTTTCAGGTTACAAATCCTAAAGAGGTGACATACCTTGTGCCGCCAAAGACACCCCTTTTTCAGTGGCATCCAATAAAATCTTGTGCCCAAGTCAATACTTCTGAAGCAGCAGCCTCCACTCTTCCACCTTCAATCAGATCCTCACATGAATATGATGCCTTTGAAGATGAATCAACCTTGGAGGAGTTTCTATGTCATGCACAAGTCAAAGTATCAGATTCTGATTTGCAGGAAGGGTTGTCTGAACTTTGAATTACTCACTGGTCTTTATTTCAAGACTTCACTTCAGAACATCTTATGCAGGTAGGTATTCCTGAAGCATATGCTTTGGCATGTATCAGGGCAGTCAAAACATATCCTTTATATTTGTGAAGGAAGTGGAATAAGACATCTTAATGGAAGGGGGACTTAAAGGGTTTATAATGTATAAATTCTACTGCGTAGCATTTAAAGATGTTATAAAATCAAATATCTATATTTCCATGAACACAAGTGAAATATAATTTTACTAGTATGTCTGATTTATGTAGCCACTAGCCCTAAACAGCTTCTTCATCAAAGAAGGTGTGAATACCAAATGAACAAATTGATCAATAATTTCCATGTCCTCTTTTCCACCAGTCAATTTTCCATCATGGCGTAAAGCACTTTTTAAAACACTAAATCCCTTTTCAATAGGATTAAATTCAGGAGAGTAAGCAGGTAGATACAGCAGCTTACATCCCCTTTCTTCAACAATTTCTGCAATACATCCACCATGGTGGAATGCAGCATTATCCATTATCAAGACACTGTTAGGTCCAGGATACGGGTTCATCATAGGAAGCTTGTGTGAGTGAAGTAAAAGCTAATTTTTAGTATATTACCAAATATTAATATTATTTTTTAACAACTTACCAAAATGTTTTGCAAATAATACTCAAAATGAGTGCGACAAACCATTGGCTCTAGGATAGCTGTTGCCACTAAACCAGACAATGAAACAGCTGGTATAATATTGAAGCGGTGTGTAGCTCGCACCTGTGAGATTTGTGGAGTACGTTGACCTACAGGTGCCCATGCTGTTGTGCGAGAAACACCTTCTGAGCAGACTCCACACTCATCTTGAATGGAAAAAAACACTTTAAATCTACCAACAAATATACTTAAAAATTATCTCACCAGTAAAGACCAAAATTTTTGGGTCAAAATCAGCCACCAAAGTGATGTATCTGATTCGGGAATGTTTGTTTTGATTGGGGTGGACTTTTCTACATGTTTTTTTAGACATTTTCAAGCGTAATATAACTCTTGGTGAATTGTTGACTGTGAGACTCTAATATTGTGATTTTTAAACAAAGCGTTTTGCAGCTCCATTTGGTACACAGTAAGATTTTTATTTATTATCTCCAGAATAAATTTGCCTTGTTCCTCATCCAAAGTAAAGGGGTGTCCTTGTCTCATATACGTATCAGGATTTGTAATGACAGACTTTGTCTCTTGATATAATCCCATCCAGCGAGATAAAGAATTCCTATGAATTTGTGAGCCATATATTTCATTGATATCATCCAAGGAATTACCATCTAATGCGCTCATTACCACATCTACTTTAAAATGAGGGTCATATTTCAAATAAACCATTTCAAAACAACAGAGAAGAGAAGTAAAGAGGATGTCAAGAGTCAAGACGAGAAGAGGAGAATAATGTGAAGGTTTCAAACAGTAAATAAAAGTAATATTAATGTGCAAAGAAAAAAAATGAACTGTCAAAACCAAAATTCAGATCACAAATAATTTTGTAATATTTTAAGCTTTGACATGAAAAATATATATTTGTGGAATCACACAATTTATATTTAAAATAAACCACATTTCACACTTTATAACCACTTGCTCGAAACAAATTCTGAGTAAGATCTTACTCAGAATTTGTTTTGATTAAAATTGTGCATGAATTTGAAAATTAATGACCCTTGTTTTCAGGCTAAGATCAAGTACAAGATGTAAACTAGCTTGAAAAGTGTCAGCCAGGCTACTAGACTTAACCGATAAAATAATTAATTATTTTACTGGGTTGAAGCCACGCCCCTTCTTCTTACTAATAATTAATTATCTACTTAAGTATTACTTACAATTAACTAGTTAAGTACAATAAGTAGTATAATTAATTAGTGTAAATAAAATGTCCCTTACAATTTTACTCCCTAACACCGTGCTCAATGGTATAAGTCAATGGGAATAGAATTTAATAATAAAAATATAATAAAAAAACTTTAAAACAGTTATATTACCTCAGTGAGAGATCTGGAATCCCGTGAAAGTAATATAATTAATTAATTATTGTGTAATTAATTGTGACAGTCCAAGGAACTCAAACTTTATTGCTAATAAATTTGATGCCCTTGTTGACGTACCAGTTTATTTAATTCTTATGTCATATATGTACTACTTTCAGTCATTCTTTTTCTCACATTCTTAAAATATAAGGTGAAAATTCTGTATATTTTATTCCCTCATGTTTGCCTATAAAAGGCCTCTTACTTTGTGCTTTTCAGATCATTCCTTTATCACTTACTTTTATTATTACAATTACAATCCAACCCTTATTTCTATATTTTATAACTTTAGTATTTACAACAGCGTAATTCTAATCTATAATCTATACTAATATTTTAAAACTACCTCTTATATTTGAGTAAATTAATCAAATTGATTTAGAAATACGTACCTTTTGTTAAGAGACCATTAAAACCCTTAAATACCCCGTAAAAACCTCAAATAAACTTCTAGACCCAAAAGGACCCCTTGACAAAAAGTCTGTGTCTAGAAGATTTAAATGGTCCTATATGAATACTGTAGTATAAATCCAACAAATAGTAAAATATAATCCAAAAAAAAGGTCTCAGTAATATAATTCTCACTAATCTTATATATGGCTTACAATCTTTTTAGTTGGTAGAAAAATATATTTTAATTATTCAAATACTATTTAAAAGACTCTATAAGTGCTAATTGATATGTATTGTAATTGATTTTGTTATATGGTGTAATTTGTAATCATAAAGAATGTAGAAACAAGACCCAAAAACCTCCTCCTTTTATACACACTGAGTTCACCAATGATTCCCTTGATATACCACCCAATACACAGTTAATGACGCCTCAAAACAACTAATAGACATGCGAATCAACATCCCCAGTAACCCATGAAATAATTAGTAGAGTAATAACCATCAAAATCCTATAATAATAAGGAAAATCCATCAAAATTAAAGAATAAGATAAAAAGAGAGTATATGCGTATTAAACAGTAATATAAGAAACTAAAGGGGAACTTTTAAGGTTAATAATAGCTTAATAATAAGAGTGATTCACTGTAGAAATTATGGAGCTAATACTGACATTATACTACATGAAATTCCCATTCAAAAATAACCAATATTGACTGAGAAACCACCCAAAAACTCAAAAAAGAGCATGAGATGTGGGGTAACTACATGCAGTCCTTGGCAGGCGCTTGCACAGATAAATCCTTGACTAAATTTAGGCAGATTTAAGCATGGTGATGAAATAAGACGCCAAGAGTGAGGTTATTAATGAAATTAGTGCATATAAACAGGGTCAATGCATTATTAATTAAGCTAGGACACTAAATAAGCACCTCTCGCCTATTTTAGCGTGTTTCCCCACAGTGGGCGTAGAATGTGGGGTAATTATAGTGTGAAAAAGCTAACTTCTCTAAAAATGAAGCTATTCACACATGAAAAAAGCAGGCAGTATGTGGCCAGTACACAGAAGCCATTTCTGGCATAAAAAACACCAAATTTGAAAAGTGTTATTTTTATGCATTTAAATAGCCAAATCAGTAGTCCTAAATGAGACAAGTTGATCTGTCAAGCCTCAATTTTGATATTCTCAATTTTATAGCGCTGTGGTAGCCCAAAGTTTAGTACGGCACCTAAGTATGTAAATGGAGTTATTACGGCGTGCAGGATTGGCGTTATTATTTTTTATAAAAAGGGTTTTATTTAATTTATTGGAGTTTAAAATATGAAGAAATTGGTCACGAGCGAATGCCTACACAAATACAATTTATTTTACAGAGAAAACTTATTTTTACGATCTGAAAAATTTATAAGTATCAAGTCAAGTCTCTCAAGAACCTTGGGAAATTTTCCCAGAATTTTTACTATTTTTCTTATATTTTTAAATGAATTTTAAAGTTTTATAGAAATATTTACGTTTTCAAAAATTACTTAACTTTGATGAATTTTCACGGGGTAATTAGAGCTGCGCAGACTACGAAAATTAGTTTGGTATGTAAAGGGGAAGTAGCTCTATTATGTGTAATTTTTCTAGATTTTTTATTATAGTTTTAAGGTTCTAATTGAGTCCGGAAGTCCGGACAGACTCCGTACGGACTCCGTACGGACTCCGTTCCGGCTCCGTACGGACTCCGTACGGGCTCTGGATTGACTCTGGAAGAGCTCTGGAGGGGAAAACTTAGGCACGTGACTAGGAATACTTAAGCGCTTCTCAAACTCGAAATTGAGAAGGGGGGACACATCATACAGCTTAATCATTAACCACCACGGTCTCATTTTTTTTATTACTCAACAAATTAAATAAAATTGTAATACCCTTATAACTTTATATTTTATATATAACATTTTAGAAATACTACTCAACAATTTAAATAACACTTCATACAGGGTATCTTTAGAAAGGTCTTCATCACTGGGACTTGATTATTGCTGTCTCATAAAAATTTAAATTATTATAAAAACATAAAAGTCAATCTTTTCAGATCTTTCACTGGTACACCTTAATTGTTGTTATCAGTATTTCTTTTATCAATAGCCACTTTCTTTAAATCTCAATAAGCGTTAATTATTTTAGAGTTTCATTATTTTTATCAATCAGATCCAAGTAGACTGGTTAGCTTAGTGATTTAGAATTCCCATTTTGTTATTTTTATTGGAAGGACGGGGTTTTCAGCTAAATCCACATATCTCCTCCGGATTCTGCTTACAGCAAGGCGACTGTAAGAGTTTACCTTACCATAGTTGGCGCCCAACGTGGGGTTCGATTTCTCTAGCTTTCTTTAAAAGACTTACTTGGATCAAGAACGTTATTAGCCTGCAAGAGGCTTATTTTCTGGAACTCAAATTGGATTTTTGTTATTGGCCTGCAAGAGGCTTGTTATTTTAACGGTTGTTAACGCTTTTCTTATGTTTTGGGATGTCTTCTACTAGTGGAACTGCTGTGTTGGCTGCTGGTGTACCTGTTAGGGCATCAGTAAGGATTGTATCTTGGGTTGGGCCCAAGTTTTCTGGAGATGATTTAGAAGGATTTTTACATAGGTATGAATCTGCAGCTGTGATTGATGGTGCTTTACCTTTGGATATGGTGAAGCAGATTAGGTTCTTTATTTTGGACAGAGAGGTGGAAAAGGAGGTTATTTCTATGGATGGTTATAAAGATCAAGATTGGAGAAAGCTCAAGATGGAAATGGGAAAAAGGTGGCCAAAAGTTTATTCATTGGAGGATCTAAAGCATATAGGTAGGAAATGGGAATCAAAAGGTGGTGTAACATCTCTGCATCAGTATCATCAGTTTATGGTTGAATTTCAGGTGGTTCTGGATTATTTGTTGGAGTATGAAATTTTATTTCATGATAATGCATCAAAGTATGTTTTTTGGGATGCTATGGGGGAAAAGGTTAAGAAAGATGTTTTGATGGTGCTTATTAATGGGAATTTAATGAAGGATCTCCCAGACGGAGAAACTAGGATTCCTGGTATGGAGGTGCTAAAGAAGGTTATTTTGGAACATCTGGATACTCATAACTCTGTTGATTTGGACTCTGGAGAAGACACTGAGGTTGCTCAAGAGATAGAAGAGGATGGTGTAAAAGAACTAGTTACTGATGAAATTTCGGATTCAGCCATTCCTGAAGATTTTGTCCAGCCTGAAGATATTATTTTTGTTGACTCTTCTGTTTGGAAAGAAGAGGTTTCTGAAGATGAAGATATTATTGTCACTGATGAAGAAAATTTGGATGTTGGGGATAATTTTGTTTTGGATAATTTGGAATTTGATTTAGAGGAATATTTACCTCAGGTTTTGTCTTCAAAAGCGGAGACTGTTTGCAATTCAGATGCAGATATGGTTTATGAATCTGGTATATGTATGGTGGATTTGTTTCAATCTCAGGAAGAGATTTTTATGGAGGATATGGTTTTCCCTGCACTAATAAAGAGTGTAGTGGCATTTGATAATAGAGTGCATAAATTGGATGCACTCATGTTTTGGAAAAGGGTTGTTTATTTTTTATGTCCGTTGGTAGGACAAATTATGGGGGTTTATTTTTGGGTTTTATGGAATCGGTGGATAAGCCCTTGGGGCAAAATTATGGATTATCTCCAGGGGATATCAAGAATATAATTCCTCCGAAATGAGGATAAACTACCTAAACTCGGCTGAAATTTCTTTTATTGTTATGTCTTCAATTTATTCAGGATTCAAGTTATTATGGAGGCCCTCATTTTTTGGGGTAGCAGGGGCTGATCACTCTAATGTTGTAATCTCTCCTCAGGATGAGATCCCGGATTGCAATAGGTCAGCTCACTTGGAGATAATTCAAGTGGATTCTCAATTATTTTCTGTTAATATTACTTTGGAGTGCAAATACGTTTTGGAATTTTCTATATGTTTATTGGATTTACCCTGTTTTTCTATTAAATTTAAAAATGGTAAAAAAGGCAACATGGGCCAAATTAGGTTGGATAAAAATTGGAAGGGTATGTTTTGTGACCTCCAGCAAGAGGTTAAACTGCAATTATCTCCTTCTATCACGGACCTCCAGCAAGAGGGTAAACTGCAATTAACTCGTCAAAACTCAATAAAAAATCTCAGTATAAGTAAAACACAAAAAAATAATTTTTGTGAAAATTCATTTCCGGACCTCCAGCAAGAGGTTAAACTGCAATTATCTCCTTCTATCACGGACCTCCAGCAAGAGGGTAAACTGCAAAAATCACATCAAAATCCGATAAAAAATCTCAGTATAATTAAAACCCAAAAAAATAATTTTTGTGAAAATTCAATTCCGGTCCTCCAGCAAGAGGTTAAACTGCCAACTTTCTTTACGGGTGATTTACTGTTGGATAAGGGAAGCAAAGGTTTTGGAAAATCTGTTTATAAATTAGACGAGGGAAAGGAGAAAAGGGTAAAATTTAAAAATGAAATAAAATATTTTTCTAATTTTTCTTATTCTGATTCTGGCGATGAAGAAGATTCATTTGATGAAAGTTTTAATGGCGATACAAAAGTAAATGATTTACCTCAAGCTTATTTAGATGTGGACGCAGCCAAATATAAGAAAGTAGCAAATAAAGTTCGACCTATTAATGAACCGCTACCTGCTGAATTAAATCCACCTTTGAGAAGACCAAGGTTATCAAGAGATCCTTATGAAAGTCCCTTGGTAAAGAATCCGCCTGAATTTTCTGAGACGTCAAGAATCACTTTTGAGAGACTGGGTGTTGTTAATTTTGGACCTGATGGTTGGTTGTCTGGAGAAGAGAAGAAGTTGTTGTTGGATGTGATGGTCAAGCGAGAGAAGGCCATTGCTTTTGTAGAAGAGGAGAGGGGTGTGTTGAAGCATTCCTATGGGGAGCCTTACAAGATTCCTGTGGTATGTCATGAACCGTGGCAGCAGAAACCGATTCCTATTCCAGCTGCATTGAAAGAAGCCTATATTGAAGTTGTCAGAGAACGGATACGCACTGGACTGTATGAGCAATCAACATCAAGTTATTCTAGTCCGGTATTTTGTATCAAGAAACCGAATGGCAAGCTTAGAGTTGTTCATGATCTTAGGGAATTAAATAGGGTTACAATAAAGGATGCTGGGATACCGCCTAGTGCTGAGGAGTTTGTTGAAGCGTTTGCAGGGAGAGTGTGTTATGGTTTAGGAGATATTACGGGTGGATATGATGAGAGAGAGTTACATCCGGACTCAAGGCCTCTCACTACATTCGATACGCCACTTGGACGTTTACAGTTAACAAGATTACCTCAAGGAGCAACAAATTCGGTTGCAGTTTATCAAGCTCAGATGGCTTGGATCCTTCAAGATGAAATTCCACAATATGCTGGAATCTTTATAGATGATGGAGGAATTAAGGGACCAACAACCGACTATGATAACCAGGTGTTGGAAGAGAATCCCGGGATACGCAAATTCATTTGGGAGTTTGCAATTACTTTAGAAAGAATCTTGTTTCGAATTGAAGAGGCTGGTTTAACTATTTCAGGTTCAAAATTTTCATGTTGTGTGCCAGCCTTAGAAATATTAGGCCATGTGGTATGTAGAGAGGGTAGGATTATGTCCAAGAAGAAAGTTAACAAAATTCAGTCCTGGCCAAGACCCAAGAATACGACCGAAGTTAGAGGGTTTTTAGGCGTTTGCGTATATGTTAGAATGTTTATCAAGGACTTTTCTTCATTGGCAGCTCCATTGAGACGGTTAACGAGAAAGGATGCAGACTGGGAGTGGGATGAAGAGTGTGAGAAGGCGTTTGTGAAGTTGAAAGAGGTTGTGGGGAAGGATTTAGTCCTGCACAAGTTAGATTATGGAAAAGATGCTGGTAGAATTTATTTAGCAGTTGATTCAAGTCAGGTTGCAGCTGGGGCGGTTTTGTCTCAGATGGATAAAGCTGGTTACATCAGGCCAGTTAGGTATGAATCTGTAGTATTTACTGAGGTCGAATCAAGATATTCTCAACCAAAATTGGAATTATGTGGTGTGGCAAAAATACTGAAGAAACTTCAGCATATTTTGTGGGGGCAACATTTTGAGTTGCAAGTGGATGCGAAATCGTTAATCCAGATTATTAATTCCCCAAGTTTACCGAACGCACCCATGACGAGATGGGTAGCTTTTATTCAACATTTTTCGTTCGATTTAGTTCATAAGCCTGGCAAAACTTTTACTATGCCAGATGGTTTATCAAGGAGACCACCCACTGAAGAAGATTCAGACTCAGAAGAGTTCGATGAAGATATACCTATTATCAAAGCCAGCACTAAAGGAGCTGAAGACTTTCCATACCTCCCCCATGAGGTTAAACTTGCAGGACTATTGTGTTTAGATTATGGTGATGATGACCTCCACCAAGAGGATAAACTGGAAAATAGTTTTTATGTTAATAAAGGTGTTGGAAAAGGTGTAGATAAATTCGGCAGAGAGGAGGTAGAAGAAGATGTGGTGTATGTAGAGGAAGATGGATTGGTAGTGTGGGATAGTAGTAAATTAAGGAATGGTGTATATGTTGGAGAATTAGAGAATTTAAATAAAAAGGTGGATAAAGAGAAAGAGGTATTTTTGAATACGGTTTTCGAAGGATCCAAAGGTTCAGAAGAAAAACGTCGACATAGCTCGATTAAAGATTTATTTAGGGGTCAACGATTATTGGCTCATTCATGTGCAGGTGATATTGGTGATAGAGAAGTCCCTATTGATGTTATATTAATCAATTTTCAAGATGAAGTCTGGGGTCAGACTGGTTTTTATTTTTTGTTAGTCAAATATTTGTTGACTTTAGAGAGGCCAGAAGATTGTGAAGATGATGAATGGGTGGCTATCAAGAGGAAGTCATCTACGTTTTACCTATCTGGTCGACGTTTAATGAGGAGGAGGTATCCAAATCCTCAAGTAGTTATAACTCAACAGAAGGGGCAAGAATTAGTTTTGAAATCACTGCATGAAGATCTTGGGCATAGAGGCGTTGGAGAAACATTTAGAAGAATTTCTGATCGATTTTGGTGGCCTGGCATGAAGATGGCTGTTAAACAGTGGGTTCAGTCATGCGAAGAATGTCAAAGACGAAGTTATTTAAGGCCAAAAGAACCTGGACGCGCGACCGGTGAATATACGCTCTTTGGAAGAGTTAGTTTAGATGCCGTTCATATAAAAGAGGGACGGTATAAATATTTAATTGTGGCCAGAGATGATTTATCTGGTTGGGTAGAGGCAGCGCCTCTTATTAATTTAACTGCCAAAAATGTGGCAGATTTTTTTTTGAATAATTGGGTATATAGGTATGGGGTGATGAAGTTGGTGACGGTAGATGGAGGTCCTGAATTTGGGACAGAGTTTAAAGAGGCCGTATTGAAAGTTGGATCAAAGGTTAGGGTAGCAACCCCATATTATCCTGAAGCTGAAGGCATGGTTGAAAGAGGGCATCAAGTTATTAAGGATGCTTTAGTTAAAATGTGTGGGACAAGTGCCGAAAAGTGGAGGCACTATTTACCTTTAGTTTTATTTGCTGATCGAATCACTGCCAAAAGGACGACCGGATTTTCACCTTATGAACTTGTTTTTGGACAGAAAGCAGTTTTACCGGTTGATTTAGAAGCTGAATCATATCTTGGAGTTGACTGGGACACGGTCAAAACTACTGAAGAATTATTGTGTGCAAGAATGATGCAGCTAGAAAAGAAAGAAGAATATTTAGAAAAGGCATATTCGCGGATGATGAAGATCCGAAATCAATCAGTTAGATATTGGGATAAGCGGTTGGCACATCGATTAAGGAAACCTTTGAACCCAGGAGATATGGTCCTGGTGTATAATAGGAGTTTGGAAAGTCAGTGGGGAAAGATGTTTGCAGATAGGTGGAATGGACCGTATAAAATCAGGGAGCAAGTTTCCGGCGGTTCATATGTGCTAGAAGAGTTGGATGGAGTAGTATTGAAGAAGAGGGTAGCTGCCGATCAAGTGAAACGGTTCTATCCTAGAGGCACCAGGAGTGCCGAAGTCTTCCTCCGCAATGAGGATAAACTATGAAATTTCTTAAATTTTATCAACTCCGAAATGAGGATAAACTACAATTTTAATGACTTTTATTAAATCTATACCTCCGAAATGAGGATAAACTATGATATCTACGAAATTTTATGGATTCCTCCGCAATGAGGATAAACTATGATATCAATGAAACTTTATGGATTCCTCCGCAATGAGGATAAACTATGACATTTATGAAATTATATGGACAACTAAACTGTAATGAAACTTAACGAAATGCAAGAAGACCTTCTTTGAAATTTTCGAAAACTTAAAATTCTTAAAATATGGGTGAAGATAGTGTTGGAAAATTTTTAAAATTTATTGGAAGAAGTGTTCACAGGGGAACCTTCTTAATTTAATATTGGCAAGTGTGGGGGTAATTGATGTGCTGGCTGCTCTATACACAATTACCCCATAATGTTTGTTTCCAAAATTTTCCCTGTTTCTAGTTGAATCCTGGCTTTGTCTTTTAATTTTAGGAAGTCCACTAAGACTATAAACTGGAACGAATCAAGAGACACCGCTCTCAACGCCGGATTCAAGATTTCTTTTATTTTATTTTGTTTTTGATTTTTTTTATGTTAGATTGTGATTTCTTTTCTTTAATATATATTATGAATTATTGTAAAGGTGATGCTCACTGGTGGTCTCTAATCATTTTTATAAATTGGAGGGAGCCCACCCAGTGATCATCATTATAAAAATTATCTTCTAAAAACTTTCATTTATTTTATTTTCTTTTCAATTTCTCAAAATTGTGTAACCACATCAAGTTGCACTTGGATGTGGGTATGATGTCGAGGGTACGGCTCATCAAATGGCGGGGGGGCATCTTTTAAAATTTTATTTTAAAAATTTTTATTACTTTTTTATCTTTCTTTTCACATTCGTTTATCTTTCTTTAAAAATTAAATTTTATCTTTTATTTCAAAAACTATCTTTTCTAAAATCTTTTATTTTAAATTAAAAACAAAATTAAAATTAAAATTAAATAAAAATAAATAAAAATAAAAATAAAAATAAAATAAAATAAAATAAAATAAAAAAATAAAATAAAATAAAATAAAAAAAAAAAACAAATTTAAATTATAAAATAAAAATAAAATAAAAAAATAAAAATAAAAAAAATAATAAAAATAAAAAAAAAAAAAAAATTAATTAAATCAAAATTATTATTATATTTCCTAGTTTTATTTTTCAGTAATCATTCTTTTTAGTTTATTCATATAGTTTAGACAGGAAACAGGGTCTAGGAGAACTCAATACCAATGGGATTTTACTTCAAGATATCTGTTAGTCCTCCAAGACTTTAAACTGGCTACTGTTCAAGACTTTCCTTAAGGATTTTTTTTTATACGTATTTTGGATCTGTTAGTCCTCCAAGACTTTAAACTGGCTACTGTTCAAGACGTTCCTTAAGGGTTTCATACGAATTTTAGAGCTGATAGTCCTCCAAGACTTTAAACTGGCTAAATTTCAAGACTTTCATTAAAGATTTTATATTGGAGCTGTTAGTCCTTCAAGACTTTAAACTGAATTTCAAGGATGTTCAAGATTTTATGGATATTTTTGGAGACGGATTTATTTTTATTTTTTAATTTTATCAATCAAATGTTAGGTCCACCAAGACCTTAAACTGGAGTGTTATCAAATGTTAGGTCCACCAAGACCTTAAACTGGACTATTATCAAGTGTTGGTCCACCATGACCTTAAACTGGATTTCTTATCGATCAAATGTTTGGTCCACCATGACTTTAAACTGGTAGTTCATTCATTGTTTAGTCCACTATGACTTTAAACTAGAAAATTAATATCTGCAGGATAATTCAACATTCGTTGGACCACTATGGCCTTATACTGGATTACTTGTCGATCAAATGTTTGGTCCACTATGACATTAAAACTGGATTATCAAATTTATTCAATCTTTGGTCAAGCCTAGGCCTTACTTAGGAATATTTCAAGTTATTTATGCACCTAAACGATCTTTGGTCCACCAAGACCATAAACTGGCAATCGATTATATGTTTGGTCCACCAAGACTTTAAACTGGAATGTCAATCTTGTTTGGATAACTCAATTCAATCTTTTAATTTATCACTGTCCACTAAGACTCTAAACTGGTTATTCAATTATTTCTGGAATTGGGTGCTGATAGCTTTAGGAGGTTAAAACTTTAGGTGGTGATGATGCTAAAGAAAGCATAATGGTTAATTAGGTAAAATTTGTGGCGCTTTAACATGGTCTAAAGTTAATATTATTATTGGAAGCCTGGCAAAAGTATTTTATGGGTTTGCTGTATAGCAAAGTTTGAAAATTGTGATGAAGGAATCAGAAGTTAGGATGGTAGTTGGATTTTAGGGAATGATTTTTTTTAGTGCCTCATAGTTAGGCCATTTTTTTGGTGTGAAGCTTGGAGGACCTTATGGCGAGATTGGAATCATAGAATTCGGCTCAGTGGGGGGCCCTATGAGGTTGGAATCAGGAGTATTTGGCTCATAGGAAGATCCACTCTCTCAATGCTGTGACAAGAAGGAAGACTGGTATATGGGAGTCTGAAGGGATTCGAAACTTGCTCTCAGTAGTGGAATCATCACAAGATTTATATTATTTTATGTTATATCAAGCCAGAGAAAAAGAAAGAACGTTTTTATTATAAAGATTTAAAAGAAGACCAGCTAAAACAAATTTATCAAATTATTTTATTAGAAAAGATAATTCTTTTGGAATTGCTCAACCACTTATGCAAAGTTTTAAGAATGGGGACATTCTCAATTGGAGGGAGGATGTGGTAGCCTAAAGTTTAGTACGGCACCTAAATATGTAAATGGAGTTATTACGGCGTGCAAGATTGGCCTTATTATTTTTTTTATAAAAAGGGTTTTATTTAATTTATTTTGGAGTTTAAAATATGAAGAAATTGGTCACGAGTGAATGCCTACACAAATACAATTTATTTTACGGAGAAAACTTATTTTTACGGTCTGAAAAATTTATAAGTATCAAGTCAAGTCACTCAAGAACCTTGGGAAATTTTCCCAGAATTTTTACTATTTTTTTTATATTTTTAAATAAATTTTAAAGTATTATAGAAATATTTACGTTTTCAAAAATTACTTAACTTTGATGAATTTTCACGGGGTAATTAGAGCTGCGCAGACTACGAAAATTAGTTTGGTATGTAAAGGGGAAGTAGCTCTATTATGTGTAATTTTTCTAGATTTTTTATTATGGTTTTAAGGTTCTAAATTGAGTCCGGAAGTCCGGACAGACTCCATACGGACTCCGTACGGGCTCTGGATTGACTCTGGAAGAGCTCTGGAGGGGAAAACTTAGGCACGTGACTAGGAATACTTAAGCGCTTCTCAAACTCGAAATTGAGGGGGGGGGACACATCATACAGCTTAATCATTAACCACCACGGTCTCATTTTTTATTACTCAACAAATTAAATAAATTGTAATACCCTTATAACTTTATATTTTTTATATTTAACATTTTAGAAATACTATTCAACAATTAAAAACACACTTCATATAGGGTATCTTTAGAAAGGTCTTCATTGCTGGGACTTGATTATTGCTGTCTCATATAAATTTAAATTAATATAAAAACATAAAAGTCAATCTTTTCAGATCTTTCACTGGTACACCTTAATTGTTGTTATCAGTATTTCTTTTCTCAACAGCTACAATCATTAAATCTCAATAAGCGTTAATTATTTTAGAGTTTCTAATTTTCATCAATCGGATCCAAGTAGATTGGTTAGCTTAGTGATTTAGAATTCCCATTTTGTTATTTTTATTGGAAGGACGGGGTTTTCAGCTAAATCCACATATCTCCTCCGGATTCTGCTTACAGCAAGGCGACTGTAAGAGTTTACCTTACCATAGCGCATATAGTCAACTTTTAAGTGAAATAAAGTGCATTTCTTGTTTTTTGCATAAAGCAATGAAAATAACAGCTTTAAGTGTACTTAAAATTTATGTAGCCTTATATTTAAGGTTTTTAAGATTACCCTAACATATTTCAACTAAATATTAATTACATAAGACTTATAAAAGGTGGATATATGCGTGTATATAAGATGTTATAATGGCATTTTTTGTGTATTATCATAATTTTACTTATGTATACTGTTTGTGTACTCTAATTTATTTTTCCATGTATAATTCATGTGTCTAACATAACTTATAAGCAATTTTTAATCAGTCCTGGGGATATACAGGCTGAAAGCTTTTTAGGTAAGTTTCATCCAATTTCATCCAATTTTATTTAATTTTTTCTTTGGAAAAAATGACTGAGAATCTAGTCTCATATAAAAATAAAGAAATGTCTTCCTCGAACTCATCCCTTTTTTTGCTTACTTCAATATCTTCATCTTCTCTTTCTTTGCTTTCTTCAATATCATCTCTTTCAAAACCTGGTCACAGTAGAAATTACATACGAGAAAAACAATTTTGTTCCAAATTTATTGGCAGTTCAACTGGCTTCAGTTACTTCAAAACTAGATTCTTACAAAAAAAAACTTAACTGAAAAAACTACCTGAAAATATAATTTTTTTTCCTGAGCCTATAACCAATAAAAAGCAAAAATCAAGTAACAATGAAGAAGATAAGACTGGAAATAAATAAAAAAATGCTGTTGTTTCTAATTCTTTCTAACTTCAATTTATTTTTGAGATTCACTAATTTGAAGAAAATACAAATGAAACATTTCAAAATTTATCAGATCTTATATTGAATCTGTATCAAATGGCCTTAGCTTGTCAACCTTTATCAAACAAAAATATTCTTGGAGATTTCATGTATGGTATTGGTTGGAGGCCAGGATATGACAAAGGTTTTTCACTTGGTAAGCTTATTTATAGATGAATGAATATAAAAAAATTTATTCTTCTTTTTACAGGTATTTATTCTTTAGTCCAAGATCTTACTGCCCAAAAAATGAAAGAAGATTTAAAAAAATGGGACTCCTTGTCAACATTCAGCCATTTTTTAGCTCATCAATTAAAGAATCTAAATCAATATGCTTTTGAATATAATAATCAATTGGAAAAACAGTTTAGAATTCCTAATTGGACAGATGTAGAATGGCTAAAACTTGTTGATGATGATATTCTTGCTTCTAATGTCATGGTAACCTTTGTTGGTTTTTATAGCAAAATTAACATGGATAAAAGCGATCTCAACTCACTCACATTTGGAATATTCTCATACATTAATCCAAAAACTGGTCTTCCTATCCCCTAACCCTCCTCATCTACAAAAGGCCATGGTCTATACTTTCCAGACCATTGATGCATTATTGAATTTTGAACAGGAAATGGAATAATTGCAGAAATTTGGTATTTGAATATTCAAAATCACCAGACAACTAAAGCACCACCTGGCTTAGAATCCTATGAATAATTAACACATTTTGGACGTTCATTTAAAATCAATAGGGAGCTGGTCAATAGGATTGATAAGGTAAGAGAAAAAGGTGAGGTAAAAAAACATTAGGTAGAAAGAAAAGTATGGTGTGTAATATAGGTTGTCAACTTTTATTTTTTTTCCAAAATTAACATTTTACAAGTCATATATGATAATCTACTTACCTAAATTAATGAGCCATTGGCCATGTGTTTTATAATTGTAATCATGAGGAAATATGTTTTTCTCATGGGGTTCACGTATACATTTGTGTTTGATTTCATTGACTTTGGTCACAGATGATTTCAAATCACATTTTTACTTGAATTGTCATTAATATTGGTTTGTTAATTATCTTATAAGACTTGTTTTCATGTTAATTTATGCAATGAACATAAATTTTGGCAATCTATGCCCCTAATTCAATAAAACACAGGGGAGGGCATTGCCATTTTTTTTTGTCATAAAGTTTTTTCTGACTTAGAAAAAAAATGGTGATCCCCACCCCCTGTTATGGTAAATAGCAGGGGAGGGCATTGTCAAAAAAATTAGAGACACTCTAAAGTTCAGGAGAGGGGATTGATAGCAGTTCACCCCTAAATTTCCCATGGTGAATCTTTCAAATCTCAGTGAGGAGTGTATGCCAAGGATTGATTATTAGCTTTAATGCATTATATCAAGAAAACTTTGTAAAAAAAATAAAAAAAACTACTTATAAAACATTTTCATTAAGCATTCAATTTCATCAATAGATTTATTAGCTTTAACACACTCTCTCAAGAAATCTTTCTTTTTTGAACCTTCTTCAAGTTGATACTTGAGTTTCATTTGATCCAATAGGAAACTGTACTCAAGATCCTTCTCCTCTTTCTTTATCTCAATTTTCTTCTCCTCCAAGTCATGTGCCCTCTCATCCCTCTTTAAAGAAAGCTGGAATTTCTTCTCCTCCAAGTCTTGTACCCTCCCATCCCTCTGTAAAGAAAGCTCAAATTTCTTCTCCTCCAAGTCTTGTGCCCTATCATCCCTTCATAAAGAGAGCTCATATTGTTTCTTTTGAAAGTTGAGAGTTTCTCTTGCAACTTCAACTTTAACTAAAGTGAAAAGGAATATTAACAAAAGAAAAGAAAGGCTCACTTAATTATTAAGAGGTATGCTATCACTTACCAGATTCACATTTCTCCAGAAAATCATCAATGGAATAAAAAGGGGTTTTCAAAAAAAAAATATCTCTGTTTTGCTTTCTATGACTGTTGAAATTCAAAGTAGTTGATGGTCTTTGCTTTTTTTTGGAAGTAATATTTTCCTCTTCATCATTGATGCTAGCTTCAGACTCACTTGCTTGAGGATCCTGGCTTTTTTCATTAGCCTTTTTAGAAATAAAAAAAATAAAAAAACTAGACAAGAAATAAAAACTTACTGGAGTGGGATCATGTTGGTTTATATCACCATAAGGATCTATTGGAAAGATATATAGATTTTTTGGATTTAGAACAGGGGAGGCTTGAGTGGAGGAAGTGGATGGGAAAAGATTTCTTTCAACATCATGTTTGGAGATGGCATCTTCACTATCCAACATGTTGGCAGGATTAACATCAGCTCAATATCCAAAAATAGCATCCATATCTTTAAAGTATGGGCATAGCAAATCAAGTCTATCATCTATGGATTTTATGCCCTTACTGATATTGATGTTGGTAATATCAAAACAAGTAGAAAATGAAAAAGTCCTTGCCTTCTTTTATTTGGCTTGGTAATTCTTGAAACATTCAGAAATCTGTTTAGGCAAAAGATCAATCCTTTCCTTTTTCTTATTTTTTAGTTCATTGGCCATTAGAAGATAGCCATTGACTTTTGATGCAGGGGGCCATCCTACTTTAGTTGCATTCTCAGTACCAAAATAAGAATCATAATTAGTTTTTATTTTTAGCCAGTTGATAAGTATGAGATGATCATCTTTTTTTAGTTGAACAGTCTTTGATCTCTCAGCTGAGTGGGGAAAAGAGGTAGTAATGGGATTTGAAGAACAACTGGGAAAAGGCTGCCTTTGAGAATGTCACGCGCCACGTGACACCTGAGGAAAAAGGAGCTCATTAAATCAATAAAACAGAGGTCTAAATCTATACTCAAAGCGCAGAAAGAGATTCCACCTAGCAACAGCGACTTCCCTTTGTGTACCCACTATTTGACTGCGCTAATCTAAACTTTAAATCTAAATTAGTCAATTTCTCAAAAGTGTGTTTAGGCTTTTCTTCGATAAGCAATGCACAGCGCAATATTCAATGCAATATTCCGCTAAAAGGTTTATTAAGTATCTGTGGGTTATTAAAAGGGGTAGTGAGCATGGACGAGTTGGTTAGTGGAGGATTAAAGGGGTAGCAGATGTTAGTGAGGAGGATCCAGGTGTAACAGGTGTAAATTTGGAGGTCTGTGGTGTGCGGAATGATGGATGGGTATGAGGTCAATGCAAGGAGGAGTAATAAATATAAAAGGGGTTGGATTTCGGTTTGAGGTTTCTTTAGAATTAAATCATAGAACGTATTTATAGTTAATAGTGGTAAAACTGCAAGTTAAATCATTGTTATTGTACCTTTACTTATTTTCTCGATAATCATTTCTAAATCTAAATCTTTGATTGTTGAGTTTACAACCCTTTGTGAGATCTTAAGAATATTAGTATCATTTTAAATTATATTAAGATTCTTATTGAACATACCTCAAAGTAGTATCTCTTTCTTCGAGTCATCTTTGAATCACTTCCTCAAACATTCCCTCTGTACTTCAAAGAAGTTTCTAAACTTTTCCCTTCATCTCACTTTCAGGAACACCCTCGACCTTGTGCGTAGGTTGTCCGGTGACAGAGAAGATCTATGATTATGGGGCATTTTGAGATATTTGAAGATGAAAAGGAGAAGAAAAAAACAGATGAGATGGGGAGGGGTTTTTAACAGAAATGATTAGAAAGGATGGGAGTGGGCAGCAAGGTAGGGAGGCTGGCACATCCAGAAAGTTGTCCAAGATGTGGTTATGAAAAATTGAGGATAAAAATGTCAGATAGAGGAGAAAATTGACATGTAAAAGGTCTAATAACCCAATTATTAGCAAATATAATTGCGGAAGATAATTGGAGTATAATGATTTTTATCCCCAATTAATTTAATTGCGGATCAGTCAACATTGATACCCCCTATTAAAATTATTTCAGTTGAAAATAAGTCCTGGTAATTAAATTATTTCAGTTGACATTAAGTCCTGGTAATTAAATTCTTCAGTTGACTTTTAGTCCTAAAAATTATAAACATATACATTACTAATTAATAAATTATTTTATTATTTCAGTTGATTTATATTAATCATGGTTATAAAATTATCTTAATTTAATTAATAAAATTGTGATGATTATTTCAGTTGAGTTTTTGTCCTGAAAAACATTATATTTTAATTATTCCAGTTGATTAAAAATCCTGATAATTACTTATATAGTAGAATTTTTTTTCTTTTTTTTTAAATAGAGTAAAAATAATTACTGATTAAATCTTAATATTTCTTTCTCTCAGTTCAGGTTATTTATAACTATGACTGATCAAGGTGCTTTGCTGGCCGTGATGAGGAACTGGATTTAATTGATTATGATGAAGCTTCTTCTGTAAGTTCTCCTCTGACTACAAAACTGGCTCAAATTAATCAATTACCAGACCAATCAGGATGTGCAAATGCAAGAGATAGAGATATTAGTGGAGACAACTGCTCAGGATCAAAAGCCTTCAATCAACCCCCCAGAAGAGCTTCCAAAAGGCTTCAAAAAAAAGATGCCCTTGAATCAGCAAGTCAGCAATCTCTCCACTCACATCAAGGAGTTGAGGTCAGAAAATCTCATGCTGAGGTCAAAAACAGATTTTCTAGAAGACAAGGTAAGAAAAATAGAGTCCTTTCTTAAAGAGAAGAGGAAACCTCCTCCTCCCCCAAAACCCCTTCCACAATTGGCCTCCCAGCAACAAGAAAAGGTGGAAGTCTCAAAGTGGCAGTGGGAATGACTGAACACCCAGTGGAATTATCTATCCCAACAACAACAAAAATTACCTCAGGCAGGTCCTTCAAGAACCAATCAGTTCAACCCCTCACCTCCTCACCCCTATTAAGGAGGAAGAAAATGAAAAAAATCACATTCAACTCTTGACCAAGCCATGGTAAGCCCCTCTATTGAATCTCAAGTACCATTTCTTGTTGCTTATTTAGTTCCTTCAGGTAATTCTGGAAGAGGAGATGAGACTGTGAGACCAGTAGAGGCTGATAGTAGTAGACAAATTGCTCAATATTATAATGTATATAATCCTTTGGTTTTGATTGCTACTTCAATGATAAGTCCTGATATGGCTGTTATTGATGACACTTGATCCTGAGTTTTATGAGAATCTGGAAAGTAATTCTGTTTCCCTATTGAGAAATACTCCAGATATAGCTAAAATTAATGATGAATATTTGAGGGATATTATTGCTAAACAAAATCATATAATGAACAACATGCAGTTGACTCAAAAATTTAATAGTTTGTTAACTTAAAAGGGTTATCAATCATTGAGGGGTGAATTACAGAGAGTTTCTAATGATTTATGTAATTACAAAGTAACTCATGAAAAGATCGTTTCTTTATTGCAAAATATCAAGAATGATTTGTCTAAATTACTAGATATTGTGTCCATCTGTTGCCAGGAGCTAGAGGGACATAAGATGAACTTAAAAATATTGAGTGATCATCATTTATCCTTACAAAATAAGAACCAGTTATCTTTTTAAAACATCAATGAAAGTTTATCAAGTATTCCAAGAGTGAAGACTAGTTTAACAACCATTGAAGAGAAATTGAATTCATTTTTACATGATCAAAAGTTTTCTGACATTTATTTGAAAGAACATGTGGTGCAGGACACCCCAATTGTACCTGTTCCTAGTTCATCCAAAGTGAAATTAGTTCAATAAATGCCTGTTGATATCACTGATTTTCCATAAAAACTTGATGATGTACCTCGATCATCCACAGAAGGATTAAACAATGAGATTACTGACCAATTGGAGAAGTTACAGCTCCTTTTCTCTCAGAAACAAACTTTTAATAAGGAGACTACTCCAAATCAAAAAATTGGCCAAAACTTGACCAGTATCCAACATTTGATGGTGACTCTTTCTCTGATTGGCAGAAGTTCATTTACAGGATTGATAATTTAAAAAATTCTAACAAACTCCCAGATGAGGAAATTGTGTCAAAATTAATTTCTTTATTTACCAATGTAGCCCTAATGTGGTATGAATCTGTTCTCTTGGATAAAAATGACTACTCATGGGAAGATTGGAAAAAATTAATTAAAGCACAATTTGCACTATGCAATATAGGGGGTGGACTTGCTAGCAAGTCCCCAACCTGAACTGAGATGGAACTCAGACTGAACTCATACTGAACCCATACTGAACTCAACTTGAACATCCACCTAAAACTTTTCTGCTGAGTGGTTTTCATACCTGATTGTATGGTTCCTTTGTCAATAGCTCAATGTGTGTTCAATCTTTAGTGAGTTTGGGTCCAAGGTTGCAGACTTGCTAGCAGGTCCGGCCCCCATATTTTGTGGTGTTGGTGGCTCCAAGTTTAGGATAGCTCAACAAAGGCAGTATGAAGAAACCAGATATAGCTCTTCTACTGAAAAACCTATTGAGCTCCTGATGAAACTTGTGAAAATCTTGAGGGCAATGGACCCAAATATGGAGTTTGAGTTATGGAAGGACAGAATCCTCTATAAATTACCTATGTCTCTGAGAGACTTAATAGTTTCTAGGGCTGAGTTCTCAAGAGAACCTTCTTCTTTCATTAATACTTGTAATGAGATCCTTCTAAACAACAATTATGATGCTAGAAGATTCATTCCTATAACTTCATAGGAGAAAACCTCCAATTACCAACAAAAACCTCTGGAAAAGGTTGGTAAGCCTTCTGCCCCTGTTTCACCCAAAAAGTATGCAACAAACACTTGCTTCAAATGCAGCAAGCCTTGGAAGAAAGGCCATCTTTGTTACAAGAAGATAAATCTTGTTGAAAAGACAGAGGAACATTCTGATGACACAATAGCACTGGATGATACTTCAAGTGATTGTGCCAGCAATATTTCATATGAATCCCAACAGGTAATTTTAATTCTGGAAGAAGATATTCATTATTTAAATAATATTACTATTGATAATAATGATTTATCTACAGTAGAGGATGCTGAGATCATAATAAACCTTGAGGACAGCTCAATTATTATTGCCCCTCTCAAGGCACCAGTCTTGATCAATGGAAATAACATTGAGGTTGTCTTGGATTCTGGAGCTGGACGAAATATAGTATCTGAAAAAGCACTTGCTTCAGTGGACAAAGATTATAAATCAAAACTTATGACTATCATTTCTGAGAATTGAAGAGGTTATGGCTCTGTTTTGTCCCCATTGGTAAATTCAAAGCGACAGTATTTTTAAAATATAACCATAGTTTTGTAAGAGCTATATGTGATTTTGTTTTCATGAAAAATGATAACTTAAGAAGTTGGTTCATTATGGGAAATGATATTTTAACCAAGTATGGCATAAAATTGGATCCTTCAAACCAATGCTTCACAATGGGGATGAATGGGAAGAGAAAATTTAAGATCCTCCCCCAGAAAATTATTAGCACCGGAATTGAACACATGTCATTCTGTAGTTCAATATAAAGGAAGATCTACAAAAGAAATGCCTGCCCTTGTGTCTGAAATTGAAAATTCTTCTTTTGGATAACAACTTTCTGGTGAGGATAAAGATTCCATCATTAACTTGATAAAATCTATTCCTATGGCCTTTGCTCATGGGTCACATGAATTATGATTTGTAAAAGAAGAAATGAAGCTTTCATTCTCTTTCCCATTTACTGAAATACCACCTAGTTTAAAGAAGAAGCCTTATCCTGCTTCTCCCACAAAGAGAAAATATATTAAAGACAATATCTCTACCCTTTTAAAAATGAATATTATTGAAAAGGTAGTTGAAACACCTAAATATTGTGTTATCTCACCTGTCCTGATTTATTATGAGAAAGATAAAGCCAGGTTATGTGGTGATTATAGAGAATTGAAAACTTATACTGTTGATGATATCTATCCTTAACCCAGAATTAGCTCTATACATGCTACCCTAAAAAGTGCTAAAAATATCAGCTGTTTGGATGGTAATAAGGGATAGCACCAGGTACCTGTTGAGAAGAATTTTCTGAATTTTCTGAAGATTGCTACTCATATGGGTATTTATAAGTATGTTAGGATTCCATTTGGCCTTAAAAATTCCCCTTCAGTTTTTCAAAAAGTAATGGATAACACACTCCATCAAGAAATAATTGAAGGATGGCTGATGGTTTATATTGATGATATCATCATATTTTCTAAAACATTTGAGGAACATCTTAACCACCTGTGTAAAGTGTTCCATAAGATGGATGAGATAAATATGACACTTGCCTTGAAGAAATGCTAATTTGGTTTTCATCCCTTAAAAGTTCTTAGTCATGTTGTCTCAGGTTTACAGATATGTGTTGAGCAAAACAAAGTGGCAGCCATAAATCAGGTGAAGGCTCCTACCACAGTTAGAGAGCTCCAGAGTTTTTTAGGAATGTGTGGATACTATAGACAGTATATAAAAAATTATCAAGTCATAGCATTACCCCTTACCCAATTAACTAGGAAAGATGTTGCTTTTGTCTGGAAAAGTGAAATACAAAAGTCTTTTGACACTATGAAACATTTTTTGATGACAGCACCAATTCTTTCTTTGCCTGACTTTAATCAACCATTTGTTTTATACACTGATGTCTGTTTTATTGGTTCTTGGTCAATTTATTTAAGTAAGATTTTTTATAATATTTTATTTTGTAATATTTTCTCTTTAAATCTTTTAAATTGAGAATGTTGTTACTGGTTAAATCTTGTGTACCAAAAATCCAACCAAATATTTTACCCAAAAGAAAATTTATGTTTCATTCTTCACTTTAAATAAACTTGTGAGAGGCCTCACTCAATTGATAAAGAAATTGATCAGAAATGTTTCAAGATTTATTTGTTTATTGTGTTTGAAGGATAATTTAACTGAAAAGAAAAATGTGAAGATATATTGACAAAAAAGTAAGAAATTTGGGTGACATGGAGGATAAAATATTGGTAAATCTCTTGCAGTGATAACTATTTTCTGGTAGCAGCTATTGATACTTCCTCCAACACTCTATGCACTCACCAGTGGTTAAATGTAATTAATGTTGTTTTATTTTCACACATTTTTCCAAGCACTTCTAAATAATAAATTTTTCATGAAGGGTATTTATATTAGGGTGTGTCAATGTTGACCAATAGGTAATTAAATTAATTACAGATAAAAATCATTATACCCCAATTATTATCTGCAATTATTTTTTCTAATAATTGGGTTATTAGAACTTTTACATGTCAATGTTCACCTCCATCTGACATTTTTATCCTCACTTTATCATAACCACATCTTGCACAAATTCTTTCATAACCACATCTTCAACTTCTTTCTGTCATAAACACATCCTTTCTATTAATTATATCTGTTCATAACCCCCTATCTCATCCATTTTTTTCATCTCCTTTTCATCTTTAAATATCTCAACATGGCTTTTCATCATATATCTTCTCAAAAGGAGGCTTCCCCCTGTTTTTCTTCAAATCCCACTTATCCCACTTTCCCTCACTCAGCTTAGAAATCAAAGACAGCTAAACTAAAAAAAGATGATCACCTCATACTTATCAACTGGCTAAAAACTAAAGCTAATTATGATTCTTGTTTTGGAACTGAGAATGAAACAAAAGTAGGAAAGACCCCTGCAGCAAAATTGAATGGATATATTATAATGGCCAATATATTAAGAAAAAAGAAAAAGGAAAGGATTGATCTTTGCTTAAACAGATTCCTGAATGCTTCAAGAACTATTGAGCCAAAAACAAGAAGGCTAAGACTCTTTCATCTTCCACTGGCTTTAGTATTACTGACATTGATATCAGTAAGGGCATTAAATTTATAGACAATAAACTTGATTATTTATGTCCTTACCACAAAGAGATGGATTTAATATTTGGAGAGAGAGCCAATGTTAGTCCTGCATACATGTTGGAAGGAGAAGATGATATCTCCAAACATGATGTTGAAATAAATCTTTTTCCTTTCTCTTCTACTCAAGCCTCCACTCATTTGACTTCCACCATTCAAGATATCTTTTCAATTGATCCTTATGGCAATATAAACCAACCTGATCTCACTCAAGTGATCTTTTATTTCTTTTCTAGTTATTTTATTTTTTTATTCACATCTCTTTTTCTTATTTCTAAAAATGCCAATGAACAAACCCAGGAGCCACAATCAAGAAAGTCTGAAGCTAGAATCAATGATTAAAAAGAAAATGTTACCTCCAAAAAAAAGCAAAGACCATCAACTGCTCTGAATTGCAACAGTCAAAGAAAAAAAAACAAGATAGTTTTTCCCAAACCACTTTCTCTTCCATTGATGATTTTCTGAAGAAACCTGAATCTGGTAAGTGATAGCATACCTCTTAATAGTTAAGTGAGATTTTCTTTTCTTTGGTTGATTTTCCTTTACACTATAGGTAAAGTTGAAGTTGCAAGAGATACTCTTAACTTTAAAAAGTAAAAATATGAGCTCTTTTTACACAGGGATGATAGGGCACAAGACTTTGAGGAGAAGAAATTTGAGCTTTCTTTACAGAGGGATGGGAGAGTACAAGACTTGGAGGAGAAGAAATTTGAGCGTTCTTTGCGGAGGGATTAGAGGGCACATGAATTGGAGGAGAAGAAATTCAAGATAAAGAAAGAGGAGAAGGCTCTCAAGTACAATTTGCTATTGAATCAGATGAAACTAAAGTATCAACTTGAAGATTATTCCAAAAAGAAATTTTTTCTGATAGAATGTGTTAAAGCTAATAAATCAGTTTAGGAAATCAAATACTTAATGAAAAAATTTGATTAATTACTAGTTTTTTTGTTTTATTTCCCATTTCACTTGTTTATTATTTTTTGCACAAGAAATTTAACTAGTAAAGTCTATAGTCTGTGTTGTTGGTTAGACTGAAAATTGATGTGTACATACTTTTGTACTCTTGATCTGACAAATAATTACAAACACCAGGTCAAAAGTTAGACAACTTGCAGTCAAGTGGTTGTTTAGTACCAGCGGTCTAACCTGAGTCAAACCTGTGTTGGAACTTTGGTGAGACACTTTTTCATCATGAAACATAGCTCATATATTTGTAGAAAGAAAGTGTAGATATTTTTCAACTAAAATAGAACTGAATTTAAAAATATATTTTTCTATGCACTGCCTTTGAAGAAAATTAAATGTTTCAGCTACATTAGTAAATACATTACCCAGTGCAGTGCATTACTTACACTTACTGGCACAAGGTTCTTATGATACAAGAGGTAATATTTTATCTCAAATATTGGATATAATTTTTACTTCATACTAAATCTGAAATGCAGGAAAAATTGTGGTGACATATGGCCCCATGTTTCCCCACATGTGCTCAGCAAATAGCTCAAATCCAAAATAAAATCATTTTTCTATGTTGGCACACAGAACTACATACAAAGTATACACCATATCCCAATTACATGAGGCAAAGAATTTCCTCATGTCATCAGAAAATGGTGCAACTGCATAAGGATGAGGCAACAATTTACCTCATCTTATGCTTTGTGGAAAGTCATATGATAAAGGGGTAGGGAAGTTCCCTACATGCATACATGAGGCGACATGTCGCCTCATGTATGCATGTTTGATACTTGCTTCCTTTTTGACTTCTGTATTGTTTTAACCTTGAGGATATATTGCATACATGAGGCGACATGTTGCCTCATGTTCGCATGCAAGCCACTTGCTTTCTGTTTCACTTCTGTATGTTTTTGAGATCAAGGGTATATTGCATACATGAGGAGACATGTCGCCTCATGTATGCATGCAAGCAACTTGCTTTCTTTTTTACTTCTGCATGGTTTTAAACTTAAGGATATATTGCATACATGAGGGGACAAGTCACCTCATATATGCAATAAAATTCTTTGAACTTCTTCATTATGGTGAGAAATGCATTGGTGAATGCCTACCATACCAAAGAAAATCCACATCATGCAACTTGTTTACATGCATACATGAGGTGACATGTCGCCTCATGTATGCATGTAAACAAGTCACATTCTGGGGAACTCACTTGGTATGGTAGGCATGCACAAGTGCATTTCTTACCTATATAAGTTAAACTTCAAAAAAAAATTGCATACATGAGGCGACATGTCGCCTCATGTATGCATGTAAAAAGGTTCCATGATGTGTATTTTCTTTGGTATGGTAGGAATGCACCAATGCATTGCTCACCTAAATGAAGGATTTCAAAGAATGTTATTGCATAAATGAGGAGACATGTCGCCTCATGTATGCAATAACAAGAGTGCTGATTAAAAAATGTATTGCACTATTTTTTATCAGCGATCTTGTTATTGCATAGATGAGGTGAAATGTCCTCTCATGTATGCAATATATCATTAAGTTCAAAAAAATACAGAAGTAAAACAAAAAGAAAGTTGCTTGCATGCATACATGAGGCGACATGTTGCCTCATGTATGCAATATATCCTGAAGTTCAAAAACATACAGAGGTAAAAAAGCAAGCAAGTTGCTTGCATGCATACATGAGGTGACATGTCGCCTAAAATTAAGGATATTATATGAGTTCATGTAAAAAATTTTCAATGAGTGAAATTAACCCACATTTACCTAAAAAAAAGGGTATGAGACTTTACAATGTGCTTTCATTGATGCTTGTTCTGGTAAAGTCTACAATGCTAACCTACAGAAAGAAAATTATGACAAGTTATTTCATGGGCCTGGAATAAATGGTGCAAGAGTAGTTATCATGGATGACTTATTTCCAGGAAAAAAAGGTAATGTAACGCTGAGACACAATTTTTGGAAGCCACTCAAGATCAAATAAGATAGAGCGTTTTAACAATAAGCAGTGAAATAAAATTTCTCTAATTTTCTATTTGGTACAGAGACACTCAAAGTTTTGGTCTGTCTTGTAATTAATTTAAGCACTGAAATTCATTCAAAGGTTACTTCTGATGTTACTTTAAGATACCTGAAAAACCACTTGACTGCAAGTCGTCTAACTTTTGACCTGGTGAAAGCATACCACATCTCAACAAGAATGTAGCACAATTTAATGATCTTTCAGAAAATTCTTCCAACTCCTCATAGAAGGAAGTATAAGTAATCATCATAATATAAATTTTTTTTTGAATTATTATCAGACCTCATTTGCAAGCTTTTTTGTACCCTACTGTTATCATGTCTGTTTTTGACTTTGTTGACCATAAACTCAATAGTGCCTCCTTAATTAGTCAAGCAGCACAACTTAGGTTCTCTTCTAGCCATGTTTTTCTTGGCTGAGAGCAACCAAAACCAAAAAAAAAACCTCACCTATACAAAGAACCAAAGTTGCAGAAACTAGCATCAACTTGGGTTCTCTCCCAGCCAAGAAGAACCTGGATGGGAGCAACCTAATTTAAAATAATAATAAAAAATAATAATAATAAAGAAAAAAAAACCTCACCTATACAAAAAACTAAAGTTGCTTAAACTAGCAGCGAGTATCATCCTCCCCAACCAGGAAGAAGCTGGTTGCAAGAGAACACAATAAGAAGTGAAAAAAAGGAAAAAAAAGAGAAAAAAAACTTCACTTTTACAACAAATCCAAGTTGCTGCAACTAGCAGCAAATTAGGTTTTCTCCCAGACAGGCTCTTCATGGCTGGGAGAAATCAAAACTAATAATTATAATAATAAAAAGAAAAAGAAAAAGAAAAAAGGAAAAAAAACCTCATCTTTACAATAAACCAAAGCTTGTGCAACTAGCAGAAGCTTTGGTTCTCTCCCAGTGTCAGCCTAGGTATCCCCATGACTGAGTATTTCTTATGTTTAAAATAAGATAACCTTAATTAAATTAAGCTTAAAACTTAAAAAAGGTTAAAAATTTATATGTATGGTTATAATACATGTATATATAATTATTACACTAATATATGACTTATAGTAGTTTAAATAGCTTATCCATAGCCTAATAATACTTATTAAGGTGTTAATGGAGTCATAATATACTTATCTTAAGTGATATTAAGTAATTATAGACATACATAAGCTTATATGTATACATAAACCTCATATTCAGTAAAATATGTAGTTATATTATGTATATTTAGGTCTATAAGTGGGTTTTAACCTCTTAATAGCCTATAACCTTTGTTTTTCTGCTTATTTTAGGTCATATGGACATATTGGGTGTACTCACAACGCCTACACAAGCATATACACCTATTTCAGGCACATATATCCAGTTTGCACAACTTAATCTGCTTCCTTGGATGGATTTTCACAGATTTAAGGGTTGGGATATGATAAATGGGTTAATATGGATTCTTGAGGATGTTATTGGGGGCTTGGAAAGTTAATTTGGTTCATTTATATGCTTTGGTTTTCATTATATTCTCTTTGGATGAGTTATTTTACCTGTTTCTTTATGGTATCCGCTTTTATCTGTTTATTCTATTTAATGTATGGGTCTGTTGTATCAGTAATTGTGATGGAGGGTCCTTACTGGAGGTCTGGGTGTTGAATATTATTGAATTGGAAACCATTGAGAGGTGATTGGCCCTCACAGTGATGTAATTTCTGGGGATAGCAGTGACATCATCTGGATTGAAGGTCTGTGCACTTTAGTGGATTTTGGTATAAGTAAGGGAGGATTTGACGGGTTATTAGACATCACTTACTTAGTACACTTAAATTAAACACTAAAAAACAATTATTATCATATAGAAATATATTATAAATCATCTATAAATTGATATTATCTTTATATAAGCTATTACTATATTTTATTTATCTATTTTCCACCACTAGCACACATAAAAAATCCAAGTATTGTGAGTTTATATTGAGAATAACTATTTTATTAGTCTTCCCCTGAGGTTTAATCACTAAATAACTTATCAATAGGTAGTTGGACCATTAATATTTAATATTAAATCATACTTAGATAGTAGCATACACTGACACCCAGCCTGGGAGCAACCAAAAATAAATAATAATAATAATAATAATAAACCTCACCTTTACTATGAACCAAAGTTGCTACAACTAGCAACAACTTCTGTTCTCTCCCAGAAAGGTTCTTCCTGGCTGGAAGCACCAAAACTATATAAAATAATAATAAACAAAAGAAAAAAAACCTCACCTTTACAACAAAATGAAGTTGCTGAAACTAGCAGCAACTTTGGTTCTCACCCTGCCAGGCTCTTCCTGGCTGGGAGCAACCAAAACTAAAGAAATAATAATAATAATAATAAGGAAAAAAATTACCTTTACAATGAACCAAAGTCACTGTAAATAGCTGCAACTTTGGTTCTCTCCCAGCTAGGTCTTCCTGGAAAGGAGAAACCAAAACTAAAATAAAATAAAATAATAATAAAAATAAAAAACACAAAAAAACTCACCTTTACAACTAACCAAAGTGGCTGCAACTAGCAGCAACTTTCTTTCTCTCCCAGACATGAAGAAGTTGGCTGTGAGAGATCACATAAAGTAAAAAAAAGAATTAAAAAAACAGTGCCAAAAATTATTAGCACCACCAAAAAAGACTGGACTCACCTTTAACAAAAAATTAAATAACCCCTTGTTGTTGGGGAAGAATAGTTTTTCTTTTAAACTTACAGCTTTCATACATTTCAATTTTCAGAACTTTCAAAACTATTAATGTAATCTCTTTAATATTTAAATAAATAAAAAAATTAGCTTCTCAGGTCTATATGGAGTATTAACTGGTTTATTAGTTGTAGACCCCCCTAAAATAACAAAAATATTTGTTGGAAGAGGTCTGTTGGGGTTTTAAGAGGGGTTTATTAGTTTTAGCCCCCCCCCACCAACAAGAATTTTTGTTGGAAATTGTCTGTTAGGGTTTTAATTTTTTTAATTTTTAATTTAAAGCAGATTCATTATAACAATAAGAGAAAATGAAGGCCAAAATAAGAGCTCTTATTTCAGAAGGGAAGTAGACACCTAGAGCAATGAGGTGGATACAGATTTTGAAGCAGTCTGGTACCAAACTTATCAATTTCAGGAGGCTATTACATCTCATGGCCCTAACCCTGTATTCTCTGACTCATACAGCACTAGGATCTATTGCACAGCTCATGTCTCACAAAACCTTCAGTAATTCAAGCTTCTAATCATGTAATTCATGCAGTGATTGTGAAGTTCTTTCAAATTAAAGAATTTATGAGCTTGTGGATGTTTGAAGATGCCAGGAAGTGTTGTGAATACCTAAGAATTTTAAGGCATAAAATAAAGACTAATTCAGCTGATTAAAAAGGAGGTGGTGAGGGCAATATGTATGATGCTGGGGAATGAGCTGCTATTCAACATATATTTGATATAAGTAAGTAAATTTATTAATTTTTAAACATTTTAAACTTCATTATACTTATTAAATCTCCAGGGCTTTATATAAAATTTAAAATAGATGATGAAAAAGTAAGGGAGCCTTTAGGATTGATGTTTTCATTTTATACCTTTTTATTTAAGCTTCTTGATTCAAAATAATATTATAAATCTCTGAAACTTGTGACTGAACTAGATCTTCCTTGCTATGATGGTGTTAATTCTTTTGGAGGTAACTTAACTTGGACTTCTGGAGGCTTCTCCGATTTCCAACACAAAAATATGGATATCAGTGATATTAGCCAGTATTTTTGATGGACAACAACATTAGATGGACTTTTGGATGAAGATTCTTGGAAGGAAGGCACACCTAGACAATATGGAGGCCACTTTTCTTTCCAGAGCTCAAGTATATGGTGCAGTTTGAGAAGTGTGATGGTTTGTGGGTGTTTAGTTGGCTTCCTAACAAACTATATCATCAAACCACTCCTGTAAAAGAGTTTGGTAACTTTACAAGGCTAGGTTCATCAATTAAAATCATTAAATTACTATCAAAATCTATTAAAAAATTAAAATGCTTATACCAGATGTTGTAATGTCTGATTATATAAAACAAATGAAAATGAAAATTTAGAATACTTAAATGATAGTTTTCTTCAAAAATTATTGGATAATACTTGTTGTTTAGAAATTTTAAATTATTATTATTATTATCAAAAGGCATGTATATCATTAGAAAAAAAAATTTAATTTTATCAGACTGGGAAAATTAAATACATATAGATTGAGGGATACAAGAGGGGAAGAGGAAAAGGATAAGGCGGTTGAAAGAAAAAAAGATATTAAAAATTTAAAGGAGTTGTGCTGAGAAATGATGGATTGTAATTGTCATAATGATAGAGCATATCCCAGTGGAAATTAAGTTTTTTTATTCAAGGGGGGCGGGAGAGCTGGTGAAGGTTCAGGATCTTATTCTTTGTAAAGATCATACCACTCATCCTTCAAATCAGCTAGGATATTATTAATTATTACACAAGTTATTATCCAATGATTTTCAGTTTTGAGTTCCAATTTTTTTTGAAATTGGATTCTAAGCTCACAGAGACTAGAAAATATTCATTTTAAAATTCCAATAGCATGTTCAATTTGTACTTTTGATTGTGCAAGGTGATAATAAAAAAAAATTTTTGTTTCATTTTCTAATTTTGCACCTCAGAAAGAAGGTATGATGTATTTTTAACTTGCATATGCTGAGTCTCCCAGGATGTACTGAGATTTGTCAAAGTATTTGTTAGTATTTTGAGAAATACTCATTCTTTGGAAGAAGGAAGAGTCATGACATGAGCCAGGGCAGCCCTATGAAAAGCAATAAATATTTTATTGACATTGCACACAAGTTGAACTACAATAGAGTATCTAGAAAGAAGATAAAATGTTACTTCATGAATTATGAGAAATTTGAGACCATTTTGAAGAAACCTTTTTTTGCAATCAAAATAATGATTGCCATCATGAACAGGCTTTTAGCTCAACAGTATAGTTGTACCATCAACAAAACCTACACATCCAGGGAAACCTTCAGCTTTCATTACTTGAGAGTATTCAAGTCTCTGTTGTGGAGTTGGCCAAGCAAGTGTTTGAGACTTGAGAGAAAGGATAGTAATTGTACAGCGCTGGATGTATAATATGACATTACCATATCCTATGGTAAAGAGATTATCTAAATGTCTTACAGCAGCACCACTACCATTTGAACCAAAGCAAAATAGTTCAACAGCAAGTTGAAAGGCAGGATGACACTGTTTTTTATGGTAAGTAATATGGAAGATAGGATGATCAGAGATGAGTTGAGAAAGTTTGAAAAAAGAATCAGGAGAATTTTGAAAAAGTTGTGTGAAGTTTAAATGAGGAACTTCAAGTATTGAGGCAAGATCATATCTGGGATCATGATAAATATTTCCCCCCCTTGGGATGATGTAACCCTTTTTGGAAAGAAAAGACATATAAGCTAAAGTGTCTTCCAAACCAGAGTCAGCAGATAAAGTTAAATTATGAGTGGGAAGTGGGAATTTGCCACCAAATGAGCAGGTGGGGTGTGTAGATAGAAAAAATGATATGTGTTTGCAACCAAAGTTAAGTAGCATAGAGTGAAGAGAGACATAAGGATGGCATCCTCAATTTTATGTTGTGTCACTTTCTTTTAAACTAATCATGGATGTGATGAGTTTGGGATCAGGACTAAGGAATGGAAATTGGGTTATTAGAGGTGGGATAATTCATTATTGTGCAATCCTTATCCACTAGTCCTGGGGCTAGTGGATAAGAATATTCTGCAATTAATAATGTCAGATACAGGAAAAAAAATTCTTGATCCTTGAACATTGATACCCCCTATTTTTATGGTAATTAAACCATAAATGAAATCTGTATTCAATACAGATAATTAAATAACATATCTGTGATAGATGGCAACAAATAAATTCTTTAGTCAATTTTCTAATTTAAAATTTCAACTCAGGTGTTTTGTCTAGATTATCTAATGGCAAGATTTTGTAGTTTTTTATATTTCCTTTTCTCATACCTGAAAGATAATTGTAGAATATTAATATTAAATTTAAATTATATATTTTTGGTATCTTTTTGTTTTTTTTTTTTTTTTTTTTTTTTGGATCTCTTTCTGATCTTCTTCAAATTTTATGAAAAATGGATTTATTCTTTGAGAGTGATAAATGATACTTTTGGTTTGTAAAACATTTCCAGAGAATTGTAGAATTTTTGGGCATTTAACATACTCCATGAAATCTTTCATGAATCAGTGAAAGAAAAATTGTATCTTGCATTTTTTTGACGCTGAAATATCTTGTTCCCCAAACAAGAAAACTAAAACTCATAATCAAAATAAAATATAGGATCCTGGTGCAGTGCATGTTGGCCTGAAAAAAAAGGCATGATTTAAGACCCAGTGGAACTGTTCTTTACTTTCTCCTGTACCTCTTAATGGGAAATACAGATGTGACTGCTGTAGGCAAGTAGTCAAATCAATGGGTTTTCTCAAATTAAACTATCAAAGTTGCTTTTTATTAAGTTTACCATCTCATGAACTTTATGGTTGTGTTAACTTGAGTTAGATATTTCCCTTTTTTTAATTTTACTAAAACCTAGAATAAAAAAATTAGAAAAAAAAGGTTTTTACAAATGTTGAAAATAAATTGCATATTTCTGTAATATCTATTTTTTTAATAAAATTCGGATCTTGAAAATTTAAATCTTGAAAAATCTTATATTCGTTTATCAACTCATTTTTAATTCATTTAAATAATGTAACTGTATATAAAATAAAACAAGAATCACTCCAAAAGCCGCCTGTAACCTGTCACAATTCTTTCTCATTCGTTTATATATATTGCACCATTTCGAACAATTATTTTCGGTAATTTTTTGTAAAAAAAATCTCTTTATAGATTTCTATGGATCATATCTGATGAGATAAACAGACTGATATACTAATGTGATAAATCTTAACATACTGAATGCTCCCTTGAAGGTGTTCATAAGTTCTCGAACAACTACAAAAAGATTTGATTTGTTTTTGTTGCTAATCATCTAAAATTTTTGAATCGTGAGAGTAATTCTATCCAGCGCAGCTCATGTTTCAGATAGATGAAATACTATTTCTGCTGCTTTTTCGGGGGTTTCTAATAAATAGAATACTGGTGAGTATTTAATCTCTAACCTTTTCAAAAACAACACTCACTTTCGCAGCCGATTTTTTCTCTCCAGCCTCTTTCTTGGACTTTTTTTAAAAAAAAAATGGTAAAAGAAATCAATATCATGACATTTCAAACATTAAATACTAAATTTTTGAACTTATAAAAAGAAACATGATTTACCTTTGAGGTTTGATCTCTGGTTCTTTTAGGGGCCTCTATATTCATTCTTTTTTAGATCATCATCTTATGTAACACGTGTAGACGAATACTTACTTTTCTTGGGCTTTTCATTTTCATCATAATCATCATCATTATCATCATAATTCTCATACTCCTCATCCTCTTCTCTATCCGATTCCTCACCTCCCGAGCCATTCTTACTATCATCAAATTTTTTCGTATCTTCTTCGACTTTTTTGGCCAACGCACGCATCTCTACAACTAGATAAAAAGAAAAATATTTTAGTCTTCTTTACTATATTCATCTGCTAAATATTTGAATCTTTTACAAGAAAAAAACATTTACAGTTGGGCAAGTTGGGAAAAGCAGGCGGAGTTGGGCTTCCAGCAGCAATACTTTGAATTAAGTGCGTCACATATTCATGAAATTGACCATACCTCAAGTTACTCGGAACTGGAAATCCAGCCGCGAAATCCATAAAAATTGAGGAGTTATCTGATTTTTCTTTGTTTATTTTGCGAAAAATATTAAGAGTTACATCTTTCAAATTCCTTTCTGGATGTTCTCTGTGATAATTTTCAACTTGTTTGTAATAATATTCAAGCTGAAAGAAAAACAAGTTATTGAACAAATCCAAAGGTTTTTCAAGTCCATTTGTGAAAAGGAAATTTTTATTTAACTGTGAGTCATCCTCGTCACCGGGTTTAACTATTCCAGCCACGCCAAATATGTGAGATTGAGTGGACATTTTATTTATTTCATAGCTTAAATAATTATCAGACTTCTTTGGGACGTTTTGCTTCAAACTCTCCAGGAGTAAGTCTTCGCAGTCTGCTAAACGTCCTGTTGTTTTTCTGGGTTCTTGACGCATAAAAGGAGGTCTAAAACGATGGTTTATTACATTGAAAATGCTTGTATTATATATCGTTGATAAAATCTCCCAGATTATATTCTGCGTCATCATGCACGGAAATTTATTAGGCGTTGCATCTAAACCGATTGCTACAATTCTTTGAGCCTCAAGCAATGGAACACCATGCTCAATAAGATGATTAAACAGTGTAAAAGAAAACTCCCTGGCTATATCTGTGGCAAATTTTTCCTCATTTTCGCTACTTTTAATAAATTTGACCGTATATTGATGTTCCGATCCTCCTTTTTCCAACAAGCTTTTCAAATGCAGATAAAAAATCTTTTGAGCGGCCTCGAGTAAATTAATTTCTCTGTTTTTCTCAATCTGTTGCTTTAAGAATAATGGAAGGCCATTTTTATAAGCCAATATAATCATCGGTACTGTTGTTTTAGCTTTCTCTGCAAATAATTTATCGATCAGATCAAAAATCTGCTTAGAGAATTCTTCAACGTTCATAAGTGATGTAAGAGATTTGCTATTATCATCAGCTATTAAATTAGGGAATTTTTCGTCAATATCAGATGATTAAAATAGGATAAGGGCTTATTAGAAAGATACTAGCCAGTCATATACTCTACGGGTGTAAAATTTTCATTCCAGAGTTTAAATTTTTCCAGAACTTTTTCAATGTTGTGTAAATTATAGCCATTTCCTTCTTCGGGCTCTGCATCGGAGTCCTCTTTCTCAGCTCTTGATGGCTCTTCCTGTCGGAGTACATTTTCGGTCGGATCTGCATCCACATAATCAATATTTGAGAAAGAATGAACAGGTGATTCACTTTGATAATTCACGTGGGTAAATTCATCGTTGGACCTTTGCGTATCATTCTCTGAAAATGGTTGATTTGCTATATTGATTTATAAAATATTGATTTTTTGCGAACATTTGTAAATTAAAAGCGTAACAAGATTAGATTAAAATTTTAGTAGAATTAAAGCAAAAAATATACCTTGGCTCTGCTCAGAAACTCGATTTGATACATTGGAAAGACCCGAGACATGCTGCGAGCTATGACTATCATTCATTCCACGGCTGGGTGGATAAGCATCAACCATTTTCTGATAGCTTTCAACAGTAGGAAGCGGGGCATTGGTACTTGATGTCATTTCGGACCTTTGATCATTGTCTGTCACCGGATAGAGATTATTTGGGCCGCCGACATCCATGGGTTGTCGGCTGCTTGATGCATAGTTGTGCATTCCATCATAACTTCCAGGCTGCATACTAGTTTTCGAATCTATTGTAAATAATCCGTGGAAAATAGCATAATGGCATGCATTCTATTAGAGAAGGTATTTAAAAAAATTGTGTTGTCCCATTTTTCCGATGGGAAACTATTCTAGAGAAAATGGAAAATAAACTTAGTGGCCAAGGACAACGTACACCAATCTGATGGAACATGACTTTGGGTGACCGGTGGGGTTTTCTGATTCTCTTTTGAAGTATATATAGATTTATGTTAGTATTACTCCGGTACATAAAGCACTGACTCCCAAGTACCTAATGGTTGAGAGCTCAACATAGCTTGAGTATCAAAAGATGAATGCGGCATCAACTGCGATTGCTGATTGTAATCATTCGAGAATGGAAGCAAGTTGTTAAACTCTGCGCAAACACAAAAAAAAAATAAAAGGCTATAAATATGTAAAAACTCCAATCATCAGTCGAGAGACTTTACCAGGGTATATTTGATCATTTTCGGCGAACTGTGAGGGTAAATAAGCCTGCGAAAACTCTTCTTGTAGCAGATTTATGCTTGGATGTGGCATTGAAGAAAGTTCTGCGAAATCCATGAACGAAGTAGCATAATTTTGTTGTGATGATTCCGGCACATAGTTGTGAGCACTCATATCCTGAAGGATAGGGTTTTGGATATGATAATCATCTAATAGAAATATAACAGAAATGTGAAAAATGGGTTTGAGGGGAAACAGAGCAAGGAAATGTATTTCACCACCAAGTTGAGGTTGGGACAACATATACGTGGAAGGCAGGGGCGGAAATGATTCATAAGAGTCACTTGGCAGAACTTGACGTGGATTATCCGTGTTTAATTGACCAGGATCTGAGGTGGATATGGAAGTGATGCATATAATTTGATACTGAGAAACTGATAATTTTTTTCAGAGAAACGGATTAGAAAAACGATAAATACGTTGAAACTCAGTATTCTCCAGTAGGGACTCCTTCCACATTTCCTTCATCAACAGATTTGGCAAAAAAATATCTGGAACCACCATCGTCCAAGCCTCGATCATCAGCAACTGTTATAAAGAGTCAAAAAAAATTAGCAAAGTAAGCTACCTTCATAATTATTGTTATTAGGTATTTCCTCATTAATGTTCCCTGTAGCCTGGTGATTTCCTTGGTCCGCTATAGTTTTGAGGATTTGTATGGTTATTAACATGTTATAACCCAAATTCACGGCTTATTATATGTCATCAACATACTTTGAACAGGTCTCTGACCCATCGCCTCTTGCCTTAGAAATGATGGGTTCGCATTTACATGTGCTGCCAGCAATTCTCCTAGCATAAGCTTCCAATTTTTTGAAACCCGGCTTTTTAATTGCAAATACTCACATGGTAAAAAATTAACCGAATCGCTTTGCGAATTCATAGGGATATCTGACCCACCTGATCCATCCAATGGATTGAGACCATAATTAACTGTCAGATAGAGCAGGGTTAATCAACGTTGCACTCCAAGCATAAAAATGTAGCAGGAATCAAAGTAAAATGGGTCGTGAGTATCAAAGTCCAAGTGCTATTAAACTTACTGGTTGGAGTTTCTCCGAGCATATTGTTATTGCATGAAGACGGTTCATTAGACATTAAGACTGCACTATTAAACAAATCTTCGTCGAGCAACAACGATCGATATAGATCTAAAGAATATAGCAAATAATATTAAATACAAACCAATAATATATTGTGGCTTTGAAGCTTACTAAAATCAGAAGCATGAAAATTTTCAAACCCGTAATTCATGACATCAGGGGTCGCTATCGTATTTGGTTGGAAATTAGTACTACCAGATGCGTATAATTCTGGAATATTCACCCCCGAATGATATATGTTTCCATAATCAGTGAAACTGCTCAAGGCTGGAGCTGCATTTGCTGAAATATTCTGAGTAGAATGCAATACTGAGGGAAGTTCACCAGCGTGTGAAGTTTGGGCAAAAAAATAAAGGGATAAATTTAAAATACACCACTCAACCATCTTTTTCCAACCGATAATAAAAGTAAGTGTTGGAAAGTTGGAACGGAAAAAAGCAAAGAATTTTCTTCTCTGAGAAAGGTGTTCTATTATCTGTTTTTGATTTCAGAAAATTTATCACTTGAATAAGTTTGATAACTTTTCAGAAAAGTTTATTATCACATGTTTTGTGTCCATATTATCAAATCTGAAGCATTTATGTATCTGGTTACGAAGTAAAAAGATACTTTATTTTTCCTTGTGCTGACACTTCCTTCCCTTCCAACTTCTTTACTACTATAGTGTTTTATCCTATTATCTCCTTAATCAACTCTCAATATAAATGAGCCTCCGCACACGTTATAAGTCTTGATGGATTCGATTGTGTTGCGTATATAGGGTGTTTTAGCGATGTAAAATTAAGATAATTTCTTGGAGCCAAATGACATAATATAATATTTCATTGTAATTATGATATTTGTACTAATGTGATATTTGATCATCCTAATTGAATTTATTGTTTTAGCCTTGGAAGCCTGTCGTACATTGGCAATCATAATCCGAAGAGCTGTGTGTCAAAAGATGATACTTCACCAGAATAGAAAACCTTTACAAATTCGCAGGCTCATACCCTTGACTGAAACATTGTAGCTCAATGAGAGTGAGAGTGAGAGCCATCGAGTTATAGGTTCATGCAATTGGTTTCATATAGTGGCAGGCTCAAATCTTATATCCCTCCGATGCTAATTAGCACCTTGCTGGTTACATAACTGGCATTCTTGCCTTGATATCGCGTCAATGTCCAATGTCTCATTTTATGTACAGATAAATTACAAATGCTTGCTGAAAAACTTGAAGACTTTCTTGAAATCAGTACATCAAAATAACAGGTGTACAGCGGCCGGAACAAGGTATCCGGCACCTTTCATCTCAACATAACTTTCTCAATAAAATTTCAAACAAAATGAAAGTTTTGAATTCTGGTTAAGTAGACCATCCTAATTCATTTTATTATTTCCAAAAAAACATTCAATCACTAACACCGGAAAAAAAAACATGGGCACCTGAAAGCAGGTGCCAATCCCTATCTTTGACTTAACTCAAATTCTGCTCAGCTGTAATTCTTCTGGAAGGACTGCGGAATGAACAATGAGCACATTAGCTCGCGCAACATCAAGTCAAATTTACTCTTAAATCAAAACTGAATATAGGGATTGCCACCTGCTAGCATGTGCCACTTGATATTTTTCGGTGTAAGTTATTTTATATTATTTTTTATTGAAATTTGTATTTTTTGAAGTTTTTAACTAGCAAGTTTACAGTAACAAGACATCCAGCACTAGATAGCCCACTGTTGATAACCTAAGATTCTAATAACAAACGTTGTGGAATTCTAAAGTTAAGTAGAGCACTTAAAGCCTATAGAATTTACTGTAAGACATTCATTTGGTGGTATTAAGTGATAATTCTGTGTTCATATTAATTTTATAATGAAGAAAGTTGTATGGCTATAAAGCAAAAATTGGTTATTTTAAGGTTCAGTTTAAAACATTAATTTTACAGTCAAGAATATTTTTCATGTGCTCAAAGGTGTATGGAAAAGAAATTCCAGGAATAAAATAAATTTTTCCAGATTATTCCAGATTTTTCTAATATTTTTTATGATTTTTATTAGTATTTTTATGAATTTATGATTTTGTTAAATTGCTTGACTTCAATAATTTTCAGTTCAAATATTAGGGCTGCGCGGGCTACAAAAATCTCGGTATTTTTATTTAGATGTGTAGCTATCATCTCTAATTTTTTTTAGATTTTTAGTGATATACTTAGTCTATTATTGAGTCCAGAGCTCTAGATGAGCTCTTTGAAACATCCATGGACATCTAGACACCACACAATATTTGGGGAGGACTTGCAAGCAAGTCCTCAAGTTGAAGTCAGATGGAACTCAGATAGAACTCAGACTGAACTTTGATGGAACTCATACAGAAATGTGCTTGAAAAACAACTTGAACTATTGTACAAACCTAGCTGAATCTTTTGTGTTATCATAATGAAAGTGAAATGAACTCATCTTAAATCTTTAATGAAAAAGTTTCAGTAATTATTACAAACACTTTACACCTTAAGCACATAATTTTGACTCAGTATTTAAAATTATAGTTCAGGATGGAGCTGAAAACTCATTTAAAACTTTCAATTTTTCAAGTGATATTTTTAATCTAATTTATTACTTTTTAAAATAGATTGAAACATATTAAAAATCATATTTAAATATTTAATATTGTTTGAAAAAAATTACCAGAATTTCAAAAACTAAGCATTACAGAGAAATATTATAAATTGAATTTTTTTATTCACTTTTTGATATTTTTTAGTCATGTAACATTATTTTGAGTCACGAAAAGTGAAATTGAATATTCACTTTCTGAGTGGTATTCAGTATGAAATGTAAAATGAGAAATCATACATGTAATGAAAATAATTTTGAATATTCATCCAAAAAAATATGCATAAAATTCATATTGAATAATCATATGAAAATTCATATTGAATATGCATATGCAAAATCCATATTGAATATTTATATGCAATGAAATAATGAATATGCATACAAAAACTTAAATTGCATATAAATATTAAATTTTTTTGAATAAAATATTAAAAAAAATTCAGTATAAATTAATTTTATGTTATATTATGTACTTTTTAAAATTGATTTTATTTTATTATATTTTAATACACTCATTAGGGGGTATCAATGTTGACCAATCCGCAATTAAATTATTTGCAGAAAATAATCTGCATACCCCAATTATCTTCCGCAATTATTTTTGCTAATAATTGGGTTATTAGACACTTTACATGTCAATGTTCTCCTCTTATCTGACATTTTTTTACTCAATTTTTCATAACCACATCTTGGACAACTTTCTGTCATAACCACATCTTGACCTACTTTCTGCCATAACCACATCTTGGACTACTCTCTGGATATGCCTTCTACCTTGCTGCACACTCACATTCTCATCCCATCCTGTCCATTCTATCCGTTCAGAACCCCTCACCATCTCATCTGCTTGTTTCTGCTCCTTTTCATCTTGCTATCTCATCTACTTGTTTCTGCTCCTTTTCATCTTCATTTATATTTTAACATGCCTCCTGGTCCTAGTTCTTCTCAAAGGCAGCCATCACCCAGTTGTTCTTCAAATCCCGCTACTCCCTCTTTCCCCTGCTCAGCCGAGAAATCTAAGACCGTTCAATTAAAAAAAGATGATCATCTCAATCTTATCAACTGGCTGAAAACCAAATCTAACTATGATTCTTGTTTTGGTACTGAGTATGCAACTAAAGTAGGACAGCCCCCAGCATCAAAAGTTAATTGCTATCTTCTAATGGCAAATGAATTACAGAATATAACCAAGGGAAGGATTGATCTTTTGCCTAAACAGATGTTTGAACGCTTCAAGAATTACCGAGCCAAATACAAGAAGGCAAAGGCTCTTTCATCTTCCACTGGTTTTGGGGTTACCAACATTGTTATAACTAAGGGTATCAAATCCATAGAAGATAAACTTGAATCTTTATGTCTTTACTTTAAAGAGATGGATGCAATTTTTGGAGAGCGAGCCAATGTTAATCCAGTAAACATGTTGGATGGAGAAGATCCTATCTCCGAACATGATGTTGAAGCAAATCTTTTCCCATCCTCTTCCTCCACTCAAGCATCCCCTCATTTGAATGAGACAAATCTAGATAGCTTTTCTGTAGATCCTATTGGTGATTTAACCCAACCAAATCTAACTCAGGTCTGTTTCTTTTTTCTTTTATCTTATCATATCTATTTTTTATTTACTTATCTTTTTCTTATATCTTAAAAGGCTGACAAACAAACCCAGGATCCTCAATCAACTGAGTCTGAAGGTAGTGACAATGATGAAGAGGAAAATATGAAATTGAACAAGAAGCGTAGGGCTTCATGTGGTCTAAATTTCCACTGACAAAGAAGACAAAAAAGTGATACTTCATCACCGACCCCTTTATTGTCTATGGAACATTTTTAGAGAAATGTGATGCTGATAAGTGATACCATACCTCTTATAAATTTACTCTACTTTTCTTCTACTTTATATTAATTTTTATTATCACTCTAGAACAAGTAGAAATTTCTAAAGAGACTCTAAGCTTTGAAAAGAAGAAATACGAGCTCTCTTTAAGGAGGGATGATAGGCTACAAGATTTGGAAGAGAGGAAGTACGAGCTCTCTTTACGGAAGGATGATCAGGCCCAAGATTTGGAGGAGAGGAAGTACTAGCTATCTTTACAGGAGGATGGTTGGGCCCAAGATTTGGAGGAGAAGAAGTTTGAGTTAACTCTAAGTATTGAAAAATCAAAAAAAGAGGAGAAAACACTTGAACATCAAAACCTATTAGAGCAGATGAAATATAAGTTTGATCATGAAGAAAATTCCAAAAAGAAAGATTTCTTGATAGAATGTGTTAAAGCTAATAAATCTGTTGAGGAAATTGAACTTTTAAAGAAATTGTTGGATGACTAGTTTGTTTTATTTCTCTCACACTTCAACTGTTCATATTTATTTGTACATAAAATTTACAATAATTTCCTGTATTTCATTACTCTATCAATCATTACTTGAATTTTCGTATTTTAATGTTAAATATTCTTTTTTTAAATATAATTTTCATGTCTCCTTTGAAAATTTGACAATCCCCCACCCCTGTATTTCTTTGAAGTAAGGGGTGGGTATCACCAAAATTCTTTCATTTCATGAATCTTGAAAGTCTTATATGAAACTTTGGCTTTACCACCCCCTGCATTTTACCAGTATCCCCAAAATTCTTACATTTCAAGAATTCCACAAGTCTTATAAGAGATTTTGGCAAACCCCCCATGGATTTTATTGAAGTAAGGGACAGGTATCACCAAAAAATTTACAAGTCAAAAAAATTCTATATCTGTTTTAAAAAATTGGCAATACTCTCCCCTGCATTTTGTTGAAGAAAGGGGTGGGTATCACCAAAATTTTTATAAGTCATCAATTTCACATGTCAGATTTGAAAATTTGACAATATCCCCCCCCTGCATTTTATTGAAGTAAGGGGTGGAAGTCATCTAAATTTAATATACTTACATAAATTATTAAATAAATATCTAATATATATCAATTTCCCTAGTATAAAAGAATGAAAATTCCTCAAGCCAAAATGCAGATCAAATCTAGAAACAAAAGTTTGGCACTTTCCAAAGTTATAGGCTAGAGGAACCTCATGAAACAAATAAATGTTATCATGATTACCTGTTATACAACCAAAGGTTGTTGGCTCATCACTTTACTTGAGCAAATTGATATATAAAAAATATTTATTAAAAATTTATGAAAAAATATAAAATTTTTGATGACAACTCTAATCCCCATACTTTTTGGATCTAGATAAAGTTTTTTTAAATTGATTAACTTTACCTTCTTTCTTTACCTTGTTGTATCTTTAAATCAACTTATGACTGATTTGAAATGAGCAACCAAAATGTGTTAAATCTTGACAGGATTCCAAACCAGGAGGAGCTTTGGTCGTTTGATGAATATTGTTAGAAGAATTCCAAATAGTTTTGATGATACCATTTCCCAAACCAAAATCAATTATGAACCAGTGGTCTGGAAAATATAAACCATGTCCTTTAATTTTAGCTGGAGTTGGTATTGGTTGGCCAGTTATTGGATTGATATATGAGAATATACCAAAAGTATGAAAATTGGCGTAATTCCTATCAATATGAATCCTATTGTGGAATCCAGAATGAGTGATAATAACATTAGAAAATAAAAGATATTAGTGGGTGATATCTTCCCATTTGGAGTCACACCAATTTGGTATTCCAACTTTGGTTGCAAGTTCATGATTTTTTTCAAATGCTTTATTACAGAGCTTTTTGAGTCAAAGAGCAAGAAAAGAGTTAAAGGAAGGTAGAGTGTCCCATAAGCAAAAATCTCCATCTTTTTGATCTTTAGTGATGTTCTTGAGCAATGAATATATGTCTATATAAATGAAATAAGTGAAATGATATTAAGAATGGAAAAAAAATTATTAGACATACCAAGAGAATATCATTTAACAAAACCTGGTCTCCATACAAATCCAATCATGATACCACCCAACAAATTCGTATTCCTTATAGGTAATTGAACCAAAGCCATTTGATAAAGAGTTATGATAAGACCCATGGTTGATTAAAAGATTCATCTTTTACACCATCAAATGAATGAACTTCCAAAATCAATTGAGCTTTATAAGTATTACTGATAACTGCAACAACTCGATCATCTCCAAATTTGGTTAGATATTCAATATCTTCTGGTAATTTTTTCAGATATTGATTTTTTTATCTACTTTATTTTTATGAAAAAAAATGTTTGGGATATGACAAAAATAACTTTCACAGAGAATTTTTTTTTCAGATGTCTTTTCTTCTGATGAGACTGATTATCTTTAATTTTTTTTTGATGATTTAGATGATGAATTTTTTTTCAGATATCTTTTCTTCTGATGAGACTGATTATCTTTAATTTTTTTGAATGATTTAGAAGAAGAAATTTTTTTTCAGATATCTTTTATTCTGAGGAGACTGATTATCATTATATTTTTTTGATGTTTTAGAAGATGATTGTATTGAAGTTGATTTTGAAGAAGATGATAGAGATGATAAAGATGAAGATGATAAAGAGGATAAAGATGGAAATGATAGAGAAGTAAGGGGTGAATCTGAAGAAGAAGACATTTTTTTGATCTGAAAAAAATTTAAGTTTAAAAAAAAAAATTCAACACATATTTTTTTAAAAAAAACTCACATAATAATATCTTTTACAATAAAATTTAAAGCAATATCCTTTTAAAAAAAATAAAACAAAAATTTTAAAACAAAAAAAAATTTAAAAATTTTCAGTTAAAATTATTTCAAAAAAAAAAAAATACAAAAGAAAACCTGAAGTTTGGTTATAAAAAACCTTCACAGAAAATCCTGTCAAAATAATAAAAAAATAAAAATAAAAAATAAAAAAAATCTGTAAAAGAAAAATCAGAACAAATAAATTAAAAAAAAAATTAATTCAGTAAAATTATTTGTAAAAAAAATTAAAAATTAAAATCTAAACCTTTTTTGTTTTGTAATTTGCAAGGAATGACCATAACAGAATGTAATTGTTTTTTTTTTCCAAAATTCTGCCAAAAAAAAAAATATTACATTTTAGTATGTTTTTTAGAAAATATGTAACCCCTCTTTAACTCCCATAACAGTCCCCTTTCCCCCCCTTTCTTTCTCTGAAATCACCTCTAAAATCCCTCCCTCCTTGCCTCAAAACCACCCTCAAATCCCCTCCTTGTCTGTCTCAAAATCCCCCTGAAACCCCCTCCTTAATTCCCAGAAATCCAACCGAAATCCCCCCCCTCACCCCTCTTTAAATGTTCCAAACCCCCCTTCCACTCCCCTTAAGCCTTCTCTAGCCCCTCCTCTTCCTTAACAAACGATCTTTAGCGATTGTTCATTAAGAAGGAGGGGGGGGGGGGTAGAGGTGGCTAAAGGGGAGTGGAAGGGGGGGAGGGGACCTAAAAGGGGGGAAGGGGGGTTTTGAGACGGGTAAAGAGAGGAGAAGGGGGGAGAGTTGAGGCACCTAAAGAGAGGGGAAGGGGGGGTCATGAGGCACCTAAAGAGGGGGAAAAGGGGGGATTTGGGACAGGCAAGGAGGGTGAAATAAGGGGGACTTGAAGAAGGAAAAGAGAGGGGAGAAGGAGTGACTTGAGGCAGGTAAAGAGAGAGGAAAAGGGGTGAAGGAGAGAAAAAAAAAGAAAAAAAAAGAGAAAAAAGAGAAAAAAATTATTATTCTAACCTTGAAAATAAAAAAAAGGACTTACAAAAAAAAAAAAAAGAAAAAAAAAACAAAAAAAACAAAAAAAAGCAAAATAAAAAAATTCATGATTAGCAAATAAAAAACAAGAAAAAAGAAAAAAAAGTCTTACCTGGTGAGTTGAGTTGAGAAAATAATAGTAACAGAAATATTTGAGTGATGTTTGAGGAGAGGATGAAAAGGATATGAGTGATGAATGAAAAAAAAAATCACTGACAAAATATGCGATTTCATGTTGAGCTGGTGAAAGAAAACTAATGAGCCATCCAAAAAAAAGATATTCACCGTAAATTCCAAAAAAAAAATGAATATGCAACAAACCAAAATACCAAACCAAGTGAATAAAGTACACAAAGAGTACATTTGGAGAGTAAAAAAATAATTTAAAAGGGTGGTGAAGAGAAATTTTGAAGAGTAAGAGGAATAATGACAGAGAGTATGCTGGTTGAATGAATGTTTTGTGATTCAAGGGAGGGGAGAGCTGGTGCTGGTTCAGGAACCTCTTCTTCATAAAGATCATTCCACTCATCCTTTAAATCAGCTAGGATATTGTGGAGTATAATGCAAGTCATGATCCAATGATTTGCAGTTTTGATCTCCAATTTTTTTTGAAATTGGATTCTGAGCTCCCGAAGACTAGAAAATCGTCCCTTTAAAATACCTATAGCATGTTCAATTTGTACTCTTGATTGGGCAAGGTGATAATTAAATTTAGTTTTGGGGTCATTTTCTAAGGTTTCACCATGGAAAGCAGGTATAATGTACTTCCCACTTGCATATGCTGAGTCTGTGAGGAGGTACTGAGATTTGTCAAAGTATGAGTCAGGGGTTTGAGAAATCCTCATTCTTTGGAAGATGGAAGAGTCATGACATGAGCCAGGGCAGCCACTATGAAAAGCAATAAATTTTTTATTGAAATCACATACAAATTGAACAGCAATAGAGTATCTAGAAAGAAGATAAAAAGTTCGTTTATGAAGGATGAAAAATTGGAGAAGATTTTGAAGAAACCTTTCTTTGTGATCAAAATAATGGTTGTCATCATGAGCAGTCTTTTGACTCATAGGTATAGTTGTGCCATCAACAAATTCTACACAGCCAGGGAAACCTTCAGCTTGCATTACTTGAGAGGATTCAAGTCGCTGTTCTGGAGTTGGCCAAGCAAGTGTTTGAGACTTGAGGGAAAGGATAGCAATCATACAGCACTTGGTGTATAATATCACGGTACCATATCCTATGTTAAAGAGATTATCCAAACGTCTTACAGCAGCACCATTTCCATTTGAGCCAAAGAGACATAGTGCAACAGCAAGTTGAATGGCAGGATTATGCTGTTTGTTATGGGAATTGTGATGTATGATAGGATGATTGGAGATGAGTTGATAAAGTTTGAAGAAAGAATCGGGAGAAGTTCTAAAAAGTTGGGTGAAGTTTAAATGAGGAATGTTTAGAATGGAGGCCAGATCATATTGGGGATCATGATAAAGATTTGGCCCCCTGGTGATGATGTAACACTTTTTGGAAAGAAAACACATATAAGCTAAAGAATCTTCCAAATCAGAGTCATATTTATAGTAAAGAACTAAAAGAAAAGTAATAGCATTCATTGTTGAGTGAAGTAGCCTCCTAGTAGAGAGGTGTTTCATTGTTGCTGGTGGAAGGGTTATGTGATGAGGGAAGTGGGAATTCACCACCAAATGTGCAGTTGGGGTGTGTATATAGAAAAAAAACATAAGTGTTTGCCACCAAAATTAAGTAGCATAGAGTGAGGAAAGACTTAAGGATGGCATCAGCAATTATGAGTCATGTGACTTTCTTGCAAATCCATCATGGATGAGATGAGTTTGAGATCAGGAATTAGGAATGGAAATTGGGGTATAAGAGGCGGGATAATGCATAATTGTGGATTCCTTATCCACTAGACCAGGGGCTAGTGGATAAGAATCTTCTGTAATTAATAATGTCTGATTCCGGAAAAAAAATTCCTGATACCTAATTGCGGATCCCTGAACATTAATACCCCCTATTTTATTTAACTCATTAACTCAAATAAAATCAAATCAAATTGTATTTTATTGTGTTGTATTTTTTTATAATGAGTTGTATTTGGTTATGTATTATATAACTTTATTTTATTTTATTTTATTGCACTTTATTACATTCCTTTTTAAAATATATAATAACAATTTATTTTGTTTTATCTCATATTATACCATTTGTATATATCTTTTTTAAAATCTAGCTATTATACCCATCCATCTTTCTTTTTTATATTCAATTTCATTATAATAACTATTAATGTCATTTAATTCATTTTATTAAATTTATTGGATGCTGTTGTATATCCATGTTGAAGCATTAAGTTGGTTAAAATTGGCTGGTGAACTCTGATGTATGGCCTTAGATCAGAGTTCACATGCATAAAAATGTATGTGGTACTCTGATGTATGGCCGTAGATCAGGGTACACATGCATAAAAATGGTTGGTGAAATTTGATGTAAAGCTGTAGATCAGAGTTCACATGCTCAAAATTGAATGCGGTACTCTGATCACAGCCGTAAATCAGAGTACCACATGCATGAAATTTGGTTGTGAACTCTGATCATTTGAGTTTACATCAGAGTTCACCAGCTCATTTTGAGAATTCAAAGACTGTTATTTGCACATGTAATAGGGGGTGTCAGTTCTGGCAAATCCGCACTTAAATTAAGTGCGGATTTCAAACCAAATCAGCACTTACAAATCAGCACTTAAATTTTGCAAAAAAGTCACTTATTTCAAAAAAGGGTGTCAGTTATGACCTCAAATCAGCACTTTTTTCCCGTTTTTTTTCACAACCACATTTTGGCCACAAAACATCCCTTCCTTTCTTACCCCATCCCTGTCACATGTGACACACTGACCTTCCTCGCTACCTACCCATCAATCCTCGGCACACACCCCTTCCTGACATTTTCAATATTTTGACCAGGCATGTTTACATTCTTTTTTACTTATTTCTTCTACTTTTTAATCTTTTTTCTTGTTATGTGCCAGTTTCATAATGCCTCCCAGACATTCCAAATCTCAAAAGGTAACTCAAAAATCTGCTTCGTCACAAAAGTCTCCTCGTAAAGCAAGGATTACATAGAAAAAAAATCAGTGACTTTTTCTATTACTTACAACTGTTTTTACAGAATTGAAAACTATGTTTCAGCTAATATTTTATGGAAGTGAACTCTGTTCTTCGCCCGAAGAACAGAGTTCATCCTCCTATTTTCACATTCTGTTTGCACCAATCTCCAACATTTTCAATATTTTGACCAGGCATGTTTACATTCTTTTTTACTTATTTCTTCTACTTTTTAATCTTTTTTCTTGTTATGTGCCAGTTTCATAATGCCTCCCAGACATTCCAAATCTCAAAAGGTAACTCAAAAATCTGCTTCGTCACAAAAGTCTCCTCGTAAAGCAAGGATTACATAGAAAAAAAATCAGTGACTTTTTCTATTACTTACAACTGTTTTTACAGAATTGAAAACTATGTTTCAGCTAATATTTTATGGAAGTGAACTCTGTTCTTCGCCCGAAGAACAGAGTTCATCCTCCTATTTTCACATTCTGTTTGCACCAATCTCCAACATTTTCAATATTTTGACCAGGCATGTTTACATTCTTTTTTACTTATTTCTTCTACTTTTTAATCTTTTTTCTTGTTATGTGCCAGTTTCATAATGCCTCCCAGACATTCCAAATCTCAAAAGGTAACTCAAAAATCTGCTTCGTCACAAAAGTCTCCTCGTAAAGCAAGGATTACATAGAAAAAAAATCAGTGACTTTTTCTATTACTTACAACTGTTTTTACAGAATTGAAAACTATGTTTCAGCTAATATTTTATGGAAGTGAACTCTGTTCTTCGCCCGAAGAACAGAGTTCATCCTCCTATTTTCACATTCTGTTTGCACCAATCTCCAACATTTTCAATATTTTGACCAGGCATGTTTACATTCTTTTTTACTTATTTCTTCTACTTTTTAATCTTTTTTCTTGTTATGTGCCAGTTTCATAATGCCTCCCAGACATTCCAAATCTCAAAGGGTAACTCAAAAATCTGCTTTGTCACAAAAGTCTCCTCGTAAAGCAAGGATTACATAGAAAAAAAATCAGTGACTTTTTCTATTACTTACAACTGTTTTTACAGAATTGAAAACTATGTTTCAGCTAATATTTTATGGAAGTGAACTCTGTTCTTCGCCCGAAGAACAGAGTTCATCCTCCTATTTTCACACTCTGTTTGCACCAATCTCCATCCCTTTCAATTCTATCAACACATGCTTGTCTTCCCTCCCCATGCCTTTCGCTATCCTCCCAGCCCCATTGTATGCCATCCTCTTTTGATCCCCATTTCACCCCTCTCAACCTCTCTCAGACCCTTTTCTTCATTTAAAATGCCTCGGAACCCTTAATCTTCCCTTCCAACTCTTTCCCAACCTTTGAGTGACTGAAAAAATATGTGTTTGCTGAAAATATGCGATTTCATGTTGAGTTGATGAAAGAAAACACAGAGAGAAAAAAAAATAAGACTTTAACAGCAAATTCAAAAACCAAAAAAATATGCGAAAAAATTTACCATTCTCAGTGAATAATACATGCAAATTGATAATTTGAAGAGAAAGAGAAAAAAATTAAAATTGCGTTGAAAAATGTTGGAGTGTTATTGGAAGGATTTTCGCCCTTATACTAGTTGATTGAGAAATAGAAGTGTTGGATATAGTCGGAGGTGAATCAACTTGTTCATCTTCATACAGCTCTAACCATTGATCTTTGAGGTCAGCAAGTAGGTTATGAAGTATAGTGCAACACAGAATCCAGTTGATCACCGCCTCCATTTCAGATTTATTTCTAAGAGGACTTCTTAATTCCCTTAAACTAGAAAAACGGCCTTTCAAGATTCCAATAGAATGTTCAATACGGACTCTTGACTTTGCCAAATGATTGTTGAATTTGGCATTTTGACTGTCTTCTGAAGCTGCTCCCCGAAAAGCAGGAAGTACATACTTTCCATTCACATAAGCAGAATCTGCAAGAAGATACTGATTTTCATCAAAGAATTTTTCAGGTTCATTTGAAATATGCATTCTTTGGAAGACGTAGGAGTCATGACATGAGCCAGGATAGCCAGCGAAGAATGATATAAATTTTTTGTTTACGTCACATATAAGCTGAACGTTAATTGAATATCTATAAAGAAGATATATTTGTTTGTGTTAGTTTCAAGGAGGATGAAAGGAGTTAAAAATAATCTACCTCTTTTTACGGTCAAAGTAATTGTTTCCACCTTGACCAGGTTTCTGGCTCAAAGGAATAGTAGTACCATCAACAAAACCAATACATCCTGGAAAGCCCTCTGCTTGCATAACCTGAGATGATTCAAGTCGCTCTTCTTTTGTTGGCCAGGTGAGAAGTTGAGATTCCAAGGAGTTGATGGCAGTGATACATCGTTTGGTATAAGTGTTAACTGAACCATACCCTAAATCAAAGACATTTTCTAAACGTTTCAAAGCGGCTCCATTACCATTTGAACCCAAACGACATAGTGTGATGGCCAATTGAATTGAAGGATGTCGTTGTTCTTTTTGAGAATTATTGTGAAATATGGGATGATCCTGAATAAGCTCAAGCAATTTAAGGAAACATTCCTGAGAAGTCCTGAACAGCTGTCTAAAACTGGGTGTAGATAGGTTAAGAAGTGTTTGGATGGTGTACTTGGGGGTATGAAGTACTTGAGGCTTTCTGGGAAGAAGGTAACGTTTCCTGGCCATTTTTGATAAAACGACAAAATCTTCTTCTAGATCAGAATCGGAATCAGAGTCCAAGAGCAGTTCAAGTGCCATGAAAGTCATTGCTTTATGTAATTTATCACGATTTGAAAGTGAGGAAGGCATGACTCTTATATGATATGATATGAAGATGTAAGTGATGTACGATGTTTTGAGTTATGAAGTGTTATTCTGCGGAGTGCTGCGTATGAATGGGATGATGCTGACAAATCAGTGAAATGGGACTTGATGGTGAAATCAGCACTTTTGGTTGAGAAAGTGTGGATTTGAGTGAAATAAGTGACTTATTTCATTTTGAAATCCACCAGTATTGGGGCTAGTGTGTTTTGGAAATCCGCACTTATTTAAGTGCGGATTTGGTCAAATTTAAGTGCGGATTTGTAAGTGCGGATTTGCCAGAACTGACACCCCCTAATATCAACTTTTGAAAAAAATAAAGTAATAAAAATTAAATTGAGATGTAAGGGAATAAAATATACAAAAATAAAACAAAAATAAAATAAAATAAAATAACATAAATAAATAGAATAATATTAAGTGAAATGAAATGAAATATAATATAATATAATACAGTATTAAATAGTATGATAGATAAAAAAAAGGAAAATCAGATGAAATAAAAAAAATAGGGTAAAGTAAATATTTTTTTAAAAGGCATCATAAAAATTGAAGAAAATTTTAGCTCATTATGAAACATTAAAAAAAAATTCACTTTTCTCATGTGCTAGGTTTTTTCAATGTAGTTGAAAGAGCATAGATATACCAATTCATAAAAAATAAACTACGGACAGACCTTGAAGCCTGATAAGCTGTTTATCAATATATATAGGGGTAAATAAAATACTTCTTCATTAATAGGGCTCTCATAGCTCTCATTTAAAAAAACTGGATACAAATGAGTTTAATAGGTATTTTAATTCCCAGATAACTATGTACTTAAATTTAAAGATTATCATTTACAGCATATACCCTTTTAATCATTGTTAATTTTTTTTTAAAAAATTCAAAGACACAAGTATGTTCAATCTTTAAGTTAATTTGAAGAAAGCTCAGTATGAGATTTACATAGGGAGTTCAACCAGAGATCCATCAAGACTGATATCAACCTTGTGATAAGATATTAAAAAATTTAAAAAGATATGATTCTATCAACGAAATGTGTTAGCCTGGCTATAATCAGGACTGAGTAGAAAGTACTTATAAGTTATTTTAAACACATGAAATATACATGGGAACAATAAATTAAAGTACACAAGTTGTATACATAAGTAAAAAATATGATAAAATACAATATATGTCATTAAAACACCTTATATACACACATATATCCACCTTTTATAAGTATTTTGTACTTTATATTAAGTTGAAATATGGTAGGGTAATCTTAAGAACCTTAAATATAAGGCTACATAATTTTTAAGTAGACTTAGAGCTGTTGTTTTCATTATTTCATGTAAAAACTAATAAATGCACTTTAAATCACTTAAAAGTTGAGTATATGCACTATAAATTTAATAAAATGAAAAATGCGCTTTGACATATCAATTTGAATTAATTAGAACTATTAAATTGGCAACTAAAATGCATAAAAAAACTTTTCAAATTTGGTATTTTTTATGCCAGAAATGGCTTCTGTGTACTGGCCACATACTGCCTGCATTTTTCCCATGTGAATAGCTTCATTTTTTACAAATTTAGCATTTTCACACTATTATTACCCCACATTCTATGCTCACTGTGGGGAGACATGCTAAAATAGGCAACAGGTGCTTATTTAGTGTCCTAGTTTAATTACAAATGCATTGACCCTTATTATATGCACTAATTTCATTAATAACCTGAAGCTTGGCACTTTAATTCAATACCACACCTAAATTCACCTAAATTAGTCAAGGATTCACCCGTGAAAGCACCTTCCAAGAGCTGCACATAGCTACCCCACATCTCACACCCTTTTTTAAGTTTTTCAGTGGTTTCTCAGTCAATTTTGGTTATATTTGAATGGGGATTTCACATAGTTTAGTTTCATGATTAGCCCCATAATTTCTACTGTTAATCCCCCTTAACATGGAGTGGTAATTAGTCTTAATTTTCCCTCTTTAGTCTTTTATTTTAAGGTATTACATGCATATACTCTCTTTTTTGCTTATTCTTTATTTTAGATGTATTATCCCTATTACTGCAGGATTTTGGCGGGTATTATCATTCTAATTATGTTGCTGGTTACTCTTTATGTTGTTGGAAATTTCTATTAGTTGGAATGAGGCTTCATTAATCATGTATAGAGTTGGTAAATCAAGGGGTTCATTGGGGAAGTTATTGTGCATAAAAGGAGGGGGTTTTTTGGTCTTGTAATCTTCATTCTTTATCATTAAAATTAAAAATATAACCAATAAAATTTACAATACATATCAATAGCACTTATAAAGTCTTTTAATAGTATCTGAATTATTAAATCTATTTTTCTACAAACTATAAGATTGTAAGCCATATATATAATTAGTGAGTATCAAAATTACTGAGACACTTATATTGAGTTATATTTTAATATTTATTGGATTTGTACTACATTATTCATATAAGACCATTTAAACATTCTAGAAAACTGAAAATTCAATTAAGTTCATGTCTCTTTACTTGACCATAGCCTGAAAATTGGGGACTTTCCTCAAGAAATCTATTTGTTTTCTTCCAGTAAGTAAAAAAATTCAAAAAGAGGCTACAAGTAAAAAAAATCCCCATAGAAATATTTAGATAAATACAACAGGTTGGGGTCACTTATATAGTGATTTCAGAAAAAGAAGCCTTGTTATATAATAAAAGTGTGATATTGAATCAACAATTTTACTACTAATTTAAAATAAAAATTGTTATTAATGGGAGTCCGTCAATAGACCAATTAATTTTGTGATCTTTGCAGATAATAAACCAGATAATAAAAACTGATTAATTTTTTCTTTTAATAAGACTCTTAATCCCTTTTTATTTATTTGTAAATCTCATTTAATATTTAGAAAGAATATTATGGACAAATTTTATTTTTTAAATATAAAAACATGGCTACATATTGTAGACCAGTTAAATCAAGTGACCACATAAAAGCATATTTGACTTTTGGCACTTATAAGTTCACTTAATACCTACAAGTAAGCAATAAAATTGTCTTCAGTAGTAATGATTAATACTGATAAAACTCCTTTTGAAGTTTTAATATCTGAAATTTCAATTTTTTGATTTAAATTTCATGTAAAAATGTGTGACAATAACAATGATATTGTGAGTAATAAGGCAAAAACTTAAAACTTAAGACCTAGAGCTGAAAGACCTGTTACAAGAAATTAAAATGGAGGGTCAGGGCTCTACCACCAACAGAAACACTCCACAGCTGTCTCTGGAGGAAAGGGAAAGAATTTTAAAACAAGTATCAATAAAGAAAAAAAATATACTTTACATGAACAAATTAACTCCCTATCCACTCTTCTAAACACCCTTACAATAAGAGTCAACAACATAGCAGACCAGATAAACAATCTGGAGAAAAGAGCTGCTCAGGTTTTTATAGAAGTCAACCATGCTCTAGTGGAAATAAAATTTCAACTAACAACAGTTGCACCCTAAAATTCCACAGCCACATCTCCAGCCCAAGAGGAGGACCAAAAGATTACTTTAAGCAAATGGAAGTGGGACCAGTATGCCCAAAACTACAACAACCCTCAATAGCAGGGCTACAGAAGTCACCCTTAATTGGAAAGGAAAGTAGAGACAGGGGAAATGGAATAAGGCCTTGGTAAGTCATCCATCTTCTCAGGATCAATTATATAATCCTAAAAATGAATTAATTATAGGTAATGAAATTAATAGAGAGTTATTGGATATGATTGATAAAGATTTAAAAAATTATTCATTTGAAAAAAACATGTTAAAATTTTCTTAACATGATGAGAATGTAAATAGTTTTATTGATCACCAGGATAATACTAGTCACATTAAAATGGAACCAAATGAAGTAAATTTTGATCCTGAAGATGAGTCTTCTGAATTGGACATGGAAAAAATTGAATATTTTTTAAAAGAAAATCCAATGGAATCAAAAATCCTTAGCAAATTATTATTAAGAATTGAAAAATTAGAACAATTCTCCAGAGAGTCAAACAATAATACAGAAAGTGTAATATTAAACCTCACACAATCATTAACTACCACAGCCAATAAGGTAAAAATTATTGAAAATTCAAATAGTGAATTAAACAATGAAAATAAAAGACTAAACTCTGAGATTTAGAATTCACAAAATTAATTAGAACGTTCTCAGAATATTATGGCTACCATAGAGGGATTTTGTGGTCTTCCAACATTGGAAGAGGCCTTTTTTTATCTGTTTGGGGCTGTTTTTGTATGTCTTAATTGACATTGGTTGAAGAATTAGGTGTATTTTATTTTTTATTCAGAGAAAATTGGGACTATGGGTATGTGGGTACTACCATTGGATAGCCCTGGGTTTTCTCTACATTTGATTACTTGTTGATATTTTTCATATTCCAAGTTTTAAGGGTTAATTGACTCACTTTTGATTTTTAAAAGATAGCAGTTTAATTTTGTTTTTTGTGTTATATGGGCTAACCTTAAGTCTTAGGTTTAAGCACTTAATACCATTAAGTAGAGCTAATTTGGCTCTATATTTTATGTCCCAATGTTGTCATAGCTTAATTTTGTGTTTTAAGGGTTTTAGTAGTTGTGGTGAATTTTTTTAAGTATTTGGGCTTTTTTGGAGGTTTTTAGTGGTTTTCTGTCTTCAGGGAGGTCCAGCCACCTCTAGGCGGGCCTCCTGATGATAAATGGCCTGCCGCCTTTTTTATAGAAGACTGGGGAGCAGTTCTATAGGTTTTTTATTCAATTTGGATGTCTACAGCGCCAAAATTAGTTCCTGTGCATAGATGTTAGATGGCTGGTCTGTGCATTCATACAGTAGACAGGGGAAGCCAGAGATATAAAACAACCATCTGGTTAATATATCAGTTTTTTTCACTCAGTTTTCAGTGTTTTTTTAACCACAATTGGCTGTGTTTGTTGCAAGGTTATTTCTTCACTTAACTCAACTTTAGAAACTGATTTCTCTGGTGTATCTTTGCAACCTGCATCAAGTATTATCATTGCTTTCTGTGCAAAAAGTGCACGTTATTCTGGTTTTCTGGTGTCAATATTTCTGCATTTCAGATTCTCTTTGCTTCTCTGTGGTCTATCTAGGCTACTTTCTTGACTTATTAAGCACTCAAGAAGTGTGTTGGAATGGGTATAGTACCAGTCTTTAATTTTCTGTAGAAATAAATCTCACCTAATATTTCTGAAAGGGACAGGGGGTCTTCTCTCCAGTTTTACTACGACAGCCTTTATCAAGGCTTATAGCTAGTACTATAGGATTTTCTACATTTCTGGGGCCCAATGTGGGGTGAGGATTTGTTAGATTTTTGGATTTTCTGTTTATTTTGGACTCTCTTCTGTGTTTGTAGATTGGTTTTCTGGATTATATTTGACCATGGATTCTGGAACCTCTTTCTCTAGTGGTGGTAGTGGGACTGTTGGTGCTGTTGAGGATGGTAATCCTCCTATTTCTGTTAGGCCTTCTGTCAGGATAAAGTCCTGGAAGGGGCCTATGTTTATGGGGGAGGATGTGAAGTCGTTTCTGGAGCTTTTTAAGGCTGCTGGAAATGTGGATGATGTTTCTCACTTGGACATGGTGAAGCAAGTGATCTTCTACATTGATGACAGGGCTCTGGTGAAGTAGGTTGCTGCTATGGAAAGTAATAGGAAAGAAAAAAGTTGTGTCTGCAGATGAAAGACAGGTGGGGATCCAGATACTCTATGGTGGATCTCAATATGATTGCAAGCAAATGGCAATATTATGGAGGGGTTGATATAAGGAGGTTAAGGTTTTAAGAGTTGCCTAATGAGGCTTCTTATTCTGGTAAAGATAGAGATGATGGAAAGGGAAAGGGAAAGGAGGCTAATAGAGTCTCATTTACACCTTCCTTTGGTGGTTTGGAGTTGTACTCTTCTGGTGGAAAGTCAAGTGGGGAATGATTGGCTGGTGTTTATGATGTGGAAGAAGGGAATGTGGGAAATCCTAAGAGCAGTGATCAGGCTCAACCAAAGCCTAAGGCTGAAAAGGTGGATCCTAAGCTGAGTGCAGCTATGAAGAAGAACATCAAAGAGGATCTGTGTAAAATGCAGAAGGGTATAACTGATATGGGCCCCATAGTTTTGGAGCATTGGACTTGAATGGTAAGCCAATGCCTATGGATGTTGATTATGACTCTGAGGAGGATGTCCCTTTGACTTAATTGCCAATAAGTGCTGGAGTTAAAGGGTATGGTGAAGGATCTGGTTTGATTCATTTTGGTGGAAAATCTGATCGTGGTTCTGGTCCTCAAGAATCTTCTAGGACCAAGTTAGTGAAGCAAAGAGCTCACTTTCAGAGGCCAGTGGTTTCTGGCCAATTTAATGTTATGGACTCTGTCCTGGAAAGGATGAATCAGGTTCATATTTCTCTTACTTATGGGGAGTTGTATTCTATCAGTCCTGGGTTGGCTGATAGGAAGAAAAAGTTGTTGACAAGGAGAAGGGTTTCTTCTGGGGAGGTAGAATACATTTGTTATTCTGCTGAAAAATTTGGTGAGGGGCTGGAAAATCATTTTTCTGAACCTCTGGGTTATGTCAATGTCACTCTGAATGGCTGGGAGGCTAGGGAACTGGTGGATTAAGGTTCTCAGATTAACCTGATTTCTTTTTTTGAGGCTAATCATCTGGGCCGCCCCATCAAAACAGGTATTGGTGGATGTTTAAGAGGTATTGGTGGCCATGTCATTGAATTGGTTGGAAAATCTGAGTTTGTGAATTTGGTTTTTGTGGAGCCTCAGGGAAGGTTCATTTTTTTATTGCAGAAGGGAAAAGTAAAAGCTTTTTTGGGTGGGCAATTCTTGATGGATTTTCAAGCAAGAATTGGCTATCAATTTGATTTGATAATAAGTTTTGAGTTGGCTGGTGAAGATAAAAGGAGAATTCACATGAGGATATTATCTCCTGGAGAGGATGGTTGGGAGACCAGGCCTGGCTTGTCTTCAATTTACCAGTGCATGGACTGTTGTAAGGGAAGAAGAGAAGTGGGTGCCACCTCTGGTTTTTTGGATTGTGGCTCAGGCTCTAGCAGGAGTCTCTCTTTCTTAGAGTAATGAGTGCTGATAACCCAAGTGCTACAACCTCTCCCCAAGATGAGGAAAGCCCAGGTTGTAGTAGGTCAGCTCCCTTGGAGATATACCAAGTGGATTTTCAACTTTCCCTTTTTAATGTTTCTCTTCTCTGCAAGTATTCTTCAAGTTTTTTATCAAGTATCTTTTCTCTCTCAAAATTTTCAATTATTTTTAATTCAAATTCAAATAAGAAGATTGGTTATTATATCTTTATTGAAGGATATGTGGAAAAGCTGTGGAATAGTGAGATTGGGGTCTAAAATCAAGTCCCCCCAATTTCGAACTGCCAGGATTTCTTCTACACCTTTCAAAAAAATTACCTTGGCCATGTCTTTGAGAATTGGGAAAACCCCTGGTTATTTTTGTTGAATAGAAGAAAACTCAAGAAAAGAAAATAAAAATTTCAAGATAAATGAAGAAAATCAATAAAAAAATCTGAAGATAATCAAGAAAGAAGACATGAATTATTTTTGTGAAGGTTGTCAAGATCAATTTTTGAGCCTCCAGAATGAGGTTAAACTGCACAAAATTTTGAAGAAGGAAGATCAGCAAGATCAATTTTTGGGCCTCCAGCATGAGGATAAACTGCACAATTTTAGAAGATGTGATTTAGCATATGAATCAAGATTTGAAGATTTAGAACATGGAAGTGAGGATGAAGATGTGGAATTGTGGAAAATTTTTGGAGTGGTGAGATTGGGGTCTAAAAGTAAGTCCTCCCAATTGTGCACCGCCAGGGTTTCTTCTACACCTTTCAAAAAAATTACCTGTGCCACACATGTGAGTAATGAGGAAACCCTTGGTTTTTGTTCCAGGTCTGGTGGTGAAAATGTCCTAAAGATCCCTCAAATGGAAGGTGGAGCTGCAAAGTATAAGAAGGTAGCAAAGAAGATAAGACCTGTGGGTTTGAATCCTCCTTTGAAGAGACCTCTGTCATGAGATCCGTACTGTATTCCTCTAATAAAGAATCCTCCTGACTTTATGGAAACTGCTAGAGTGACTGTGGAAAGGTTGAAAGCTGTTAATTTTGGTCCTGAGGGGTGTTTTTCTGATGAGGAAAAGAATTTGTTGTTGCACGTTATTGTGCTGAGGGAGAAAGTGGTGGAATTTGTGGAAGAGGAAGGGGGTGTGTTGAAACACTCTTATGGGGAACCTTGATTTATGCCTGTGGTTTGTAATGAACCTTGGCAAATCAAGCCTATTCTGATTCCAGATGCTATAAAGGATGAATTTGTAGAGATTGTTAGGGAAAGAGTAAGGACTGGCTTATACAAACAATCAACATCTAGTTACTCAAGTCTAGTTTTCTGTGTAAAGAAGCAGAATGGGATTCTGAGGGTGGTGCATGATCTTAGAGCCTTTAATAGAGTCACTATCAAGGAGTTGGGATGCCGCCAAGTGCAGAGGATTTTGTAGGAGCTTTTTCTGGAAGGGTGTGTTATGGTTTGGGTGATATTATGGATGTTTATGATGAAAGGGAGATTCACACAGATTCACAGTCACTTACAGCCTTTGTGACTCCTTTGGGATGGTTTAAGCTCACTAGGTTACCTCAAGGAGTAACTAGATCAGTAGCAGTATGTCAAGCACAAATGGCATGTATTTTACAGGATGAGGTTCCTATTCATGCTGGTATTTTTATTGATGATGGTGGAATCAAAGGACCCTCCACTGATTATGGGAATGAGGTGCTGAAGGAGAACCCAGATATAAGGAGGTTTGTTTGGGAATATGCAATTAATCTTGAGAGAGTATTTTCTAGGATTGATGAGGCTGGTTTGACCATTTCTGGGTCAAAGTTTTGTTTTTGAGTTCCTGCTCTGTAAATTTTGGGTCATGTGGTATGTAAAGAGGGAAGGATTATGGCAAAGAAAAAATTTTATAAAATCCAGCCAAGGCCAAGGCCTAAAAATACTACTGAAGTCAGGGGATTTTTGGGGGTTTGTGTGTATTTCAGAATTTTCATTAAAGATTTCTCTTTTCTGGATTCACCTTTAAGGAGGTTGACCAGATAAGATGCAGAGTGGGTCTGGACTGAGGAGTGTGAATAGGCTTTTCAGAAGTTGAAGAACGTGGTAGGTGGAGATATTTTTCTTCAAAAGTTGGATTATGGTGTGGGAGCTGGAGAAATTTATTTGGCAGTGAACTCAAGTTATATTGCTACTGGCGCTGTATTTTCTCAGGAAGATAAAACTGGGAGGGTCAGGCCAGTAAGGTATGAGTCCATGGTACTTTATGAGGTGGAATCTAGGTATTCTCAACCTAAGTTGGAATTGTGTGGTGTAGAAAATTTTTTGAAGAAGCTGCAAACTGTTTTGTGGGGGCAGAATTTTGAGATGGAGGTGGATGCTAAATCTCTGTTTCAAATGATCAACACACCTAGTCTTCCAAATGCTCCAATGACTAGGTGGGTTGAATTTATTCATCATTTTTTCTTTTTACCTGGTACACAAACCTGGAAAAAATTTTATGATTCTTGATGGATTATCAAGGAGACCACCCACAGATGAAGATTTTGATTCTGAATAATTTGATGAAGATGTCAAAGTGGTTAGGGCCAGCACAAAGGGTGCATAAGATTGTTCTCTCCTCCCCCATGAAGCTAAACTGGAAGAGTTTTCTCTTCTCCCCCAAGAGTTTAAACTGCCTGGATCTGATCTTGATTCTGGTGATCAGGATGTCTATGTTGATGAAGAAAGGTCTGTCGTTTGGGATGGCTCAAATTTATAAAATGTTGTTTTTGTTAGTGAACTGGATTCTCTTAAGATTCAGTGGAAGGAAAAGGATGTACCAAAGTTTAGGGTTTGGTGTCCTGGTTGGGCTGGTTGTGTTGCTCATGTGCACACTGGATATTTTGATGACAGGGTTGTACCCTTTGATGTCATTTTTTGGTATTTTGAAGATGAGACCTGGGGTCAGTCTGAGTTTTATTTGACTATGGTTGAATGTCTGTTAACCTTTGAGAGGCCAGATATTTGTGATGATGACAATTGGGTGGCAATCAAGAAGAAGAGTCCTGGATTGATGTGTCAGTAAGGAGGTTGATGAGTATGAGACATCCAAATCCTCAAGTTGTGGTGACTCAGAACAAAGGTCAAGAGGTTGTGATGAAGTCTTTACATGAAGACCTTGGTCATAGAGGCTTTGGGGAGACTTATAGGAGAGTAGCAGACAGATTTTTGGTGGCCAGGTATAAAGTTTTCTGTGCAGGGTTGGGTTCAATCTTGTGAATTATTTCAAAGAAGTAGTCACTTGAAACCTATTGAGGTTGGCCATGCTACTGGTGAATCAACTGTGTTTGGAAGAGTCATTTTGGATGCTGTCCACATTAAAGAGGGCAGGTATAAATACTTGATTGTTGCCAGGGATAATTTTTCTGGTTGGGTTGATGCAGTTCCTCTGGTTAATTTAACTGCCAAAAATGTGGCAGAATTTTTAAAGAAGGAATGGGTTTATAGATATGGTTTTATGACGCTGGTGACTGTTGATGGTGGTCCAGAGTTTGGATTTGAATTTAAAGAAGCTATGGAAAGTATTGGCTCTAAAGTTAGAGTAGCTACAACTTATTATCCTGAAGCTGAAGACATGGTTAAAAGAAGCCATCAAGTTATCAAGAATGCTTTGGTGAAGATGTGTGGAGAGACTTTTGAAAAGTGGAGGCATTATTTACCCTTGGTATTATTTGCTGATAGGGTTGCATTGAAAAGGACAACTGGCTATTCTCCTTATGAGTTTATGTTTAGGCAGAAAGCTGTTCTACCAGTGGATTTGGAAGCTGTCTCTTATCTTGGAATTGATTGGGATTATGTGTGATCAACAGAAGATTTGCTCTGTGCCAGGATGAAACAGTTGGAATGTAGAGAGGAATTTCAAGAGAAGGCATACTCTAGAATGATGAAGATAAGAAATAAATCAGTCAAATACTGGGACAAGAATTTGGCTCATAGACTCAGGAATCCCTTGAAACCTGCTTGTTTGGTTTTGGTGTATAATAGAAGTTTGGAGAGTTAGTGGGGAGGTTTTTTTGCAGAAAAATGGAATGTGCCTTACAGAGTTAGATCTCAGTTGTCTGGAGGCTCATATGTTTTGGAGGAGTTGGATGGTGCAGTCTTAAATAAGAGAGTGGCTGCTGATTATATGAAAATATTTTACCCAAAAGGCACTACAAGTTAAGAATATTGACTCTGAAAAGAGAATAAACTATAGACCATTCTTTAATTTTGGGTTTTGGTGATGCTGTGCATCTGTTTTTTTGGAAACTTATTTGTTAGAAGATACCCATGGGAGGGGTTTCTAGATTTTATCTTGGCAAGTGTGGGGGTAACTAATGGGCTGGCTGCTCTATCAACAGTTACCCCAGCTTGTATGTTTCCAACCCCTTCTCATAGTTTGGTGGAACCCTAGTATTGGGTTCTCTTCACAGGTCTTAGTCCTCTATGACTTTAAACTGAAACTTCTTTTGGTCTTCAAGTTCTGGACTCTTTACTCTTATTTATTTTGTTTTATTGTGTCAGATGTCATGTTTTTTGTTAGAAGGTAGTCAGGGGGGGCTTCTAGATATTACATTGGAAAGTGTGGGGGTAACTTATGAGCTGGCTTCTCTGTAGAACAGTTACCCCATAATTACTGTTTCAAGTATTTTGTTTGTCCTAGTTGAATCCTAGTTCTGGTTTTTGTTATTCAGGTTTCAAGTCTACTAACAGCTAAAACTGGCTTCTTTGGTCTATTTGTAATGGTAGTGGATCACTGGTGGTCTACCATCATTTTTACTTATTGGAGGGAGCCAATCCAGTAATAATTTCCTTGCACTGGACTTTCTATGGAGCAAGAATTTTTCTTTTTCATTCTTTGATTTTTTTGTCTATGGTTGTGTTAGATAGAAGTTTTAGAATATTATTTTTCTTTTTTTTCTATTTTAATTTTTTATGGGGGTTATTGGGATGTAAAGAGGGAAAAATCACAAAATTATATTATATGGTGTCACCACATCAGGGTAACCTGGATGTGGGAAAGCATTGGTAGGGAAAGGCTCATCAATTGGCTGTGAAATGCTATTTTCTTCTTTATCTTTATCTCATTTTTGTATTATTTACTTTAATTCATATTCATTTCAATTTATCTTATTGATATTATTTTTCTTAAATTATTTTATGTCAACCAGGCTATCTCAGGAGCCTAGTAAATTATATAATAAATTACTGGAATTAATTAAGGGAATAATGCTATACATTTTATGTAGTTAAAATAAAAAATCTTATTGAATAAAATTATAAAAATAAATTATAAGTAAAATAATTATTATATTCATTATTAAGAAACTTTTTATTACATAAAAGGATATTATATTCTATAACATCATGGCGCATTTTGTATGTATTTAATATTTTTAAATCACTAAATTAATTATTTAAGATTATATTATGAGTTTAAAATTTAACTTATAATGTAATCACAATTTGAATAATAAAACTTATATAAACTAAATGCAACTTATCCTATAATACTATCCTAAATATTGGGTGCTTCCTTGACCCTTAATTGTGTCACTAAAATTACTAAGTTAATTAAAATACTTATTTAATATGATAAATTTAAAATCTCATTCTAAATAGGTTATTTTATTAAATTAATTAGTTTTTTCAATTAAGTTAATGGTTTAATTACTGAAAGTAGTTAAAAAAATTAATTAATTTCTCTTTATAACTGAATTAAAACTATTTATATACATTCAGACGTGAAAATAATTTTATTTGTTTTAATTAAACCCTTTATATGCATTTGTAATTTCTATTTAAATTTTTTTTTCTCACAGTTCTCAGGTTTCATACTCATGTAGTTAATCATTATATTAATTATATTTATTTTTGGAACTTTATGGTTGGAAATGTAGTTGCTTATTCACAGGTATAATTTATTGTTTCAATTTTCTTATTTTGTATGTTTTTAATTAAATTCTTTTAATCATTTGTTTCACATTATCTTACACTTTTTTAAATACTATTGAAATGCTCCAGATGGGCCTCTTGCCTATAAAAGGGCTTTGTAAACCTCTCTGGTAGATCATCACTTATTACACTCACAACTTTATCATATTTTTAAATATAATACAATTATTATTATTTTTATTAGTACTACAGTTCTAATCTAAATTTTATATAAAATTAAGGTTGCAGTAAGTCTATTAACAATAAGTATCAATTTCTGCGCATTGAAATATGACTTGTTAATATAAATATATTAAATATCAATTAAATCTACTGTTGTGTTGTTTCTCAGAAAGTGTCGTTGTATTACTTTTCATTAACTAAATTATTTTTTATTTCTTAATTACTCTTGTAGACCTTTTTCTTTATTTTCCCTCTTCTTCTCCCTCTTCTAGATGACCCGCTAATAGTTGGGAGACTTACCAAACAACAACGACAATATGCCTACTTGTGACAAACGACACTGCGCATGGACCAACTAAGCAAAAAAGCAAATTTTTGCCGCAACCAAGTTTCAAACTTGGGTTCAAACTTTTAGGTTTATAATATATTAAATAATATATACTTTTTAAGTGATTTCTCGATCACTATAGTAAGTAAACCTTTGCACCTCTCACTCATATTATTAAATTTTTATTGCAATAACAGTGATTGTGGCTTAATTGCTGATTCACTGAGTGTAAGTATTCAAAAAAAAATTATATTTTTTCCTAGTTGACCATAATAGAGTTAGACTCTTAGTCCTAGAAGATCATTAAAATTTTTTTTTAAATAAATTATTAATTTAATTTTTTGAAATTTTTTATTGATTTAATTGGTTGACCATAATAGTACTCAGTACTTAGTCCCAATATTACCAAGATATTTTTTTTGGTATTAATTATTTTGTTTGACTTATTAAAACTTTTTGGTTGGTCCCTTAATAATAATTGTTATTCTTAATAATATCAATTGTAATTACATATTTTTTGTATTACATTTTTATTGTTAATTAATTGATTTTTTTTGAATTAAATTTTTTTTTTCAAGAAATAATTTATTTATTATTGAAAATATAAATATAAATAATTAAATACCATTTTAATTTTTTATTCATAGTTTGATGTCCTGTAGTTTGGTAAACAGCATAGATAACCTTCATGTGGATGAAATTTATGTGGATGTAGATAATGGATCTGTAGGCTCTTCAAAATTTACTTACAAGAATTCTTCAGTTACAAAAAATCTTCATACCCTTCAGGACATAGAAATGTCAGGAGAAGTGGGAAACCCCCCACACCAAACTACTCTGAAAGAAGTAAAGCCTCAGATCAATCAGGAAAATCCTCTAAAGGGTATAAAAATAAAAAAGATCCCTCTGACGCAACAAATAAACAATCTTCCCAGACATATAAATGAACTGAAGGCAGAAAGCATGAAGTACAAGGCAAGAGTAGACACACTCTGGAAAAAGGTGCAGAAGATCTTAAATCACAGTCAGGTTCAGCCTCCTCATTTCCCAGCCTCACATCCTCATCCTCAGCCTCAGCCCCATCAGGCACCCAGCTCTTTCATCCAAAGTCAAAACACTCTACAAGTGGAACAGTGGAAATGGGACTACCTGATGAGCCACTACCAATAGAATGTTCATCAGCCAGTAGCTCAACACCCTGGCCCATCCAGGACACCACCCTACCATCAACCTCCTCAGGCCCATCTTATCAGGGAGGAAGAAGAAAGAAGGCACAGGGGAAATTTCCTCCCTTTCCATGGAAAGTAATTTTTTTGATAAACATGTTGGTATGTATAATAACAAATCTTCTCCCACAGGTAATATTGTGGATAATGGTGAAAGAACAGTTAAACCCATAAAGAGAAAACTTCCTTTAATGAGTAGCCCTAATGATGTAACTAGTAAATTATCATTTGATGAACCTTTAAATTTAACCTCTACTTCTTTAATTAATCCTTCTCTTGCAATGAAAAATGATTCTGTTTCCCCTGAAGTCCATACCTTGCTTGAGAAAACTTCTGAGAATAAATTAAAAGATACACTTGATTTTAATGTTGTAAAAGACAAAAATTTAAGAGATTTATTAGTACATGAGAGAGATAGATTGAATAATTTGCACTTACATTGTAAAGTGAGCTCTTCTGTGCAAGATACTGCATATTTTAAAATCAAAGCAACTTTGAATATTATTCTTAGCCAACAAAAACAAATAAGAAGTGATCATAGAGCTATCTCAGATAAAAATATTCATCTGCATAAAACTTTGAGTGAGTTAAAACCCCTTATTGAAGAGAATTATTCATTGAAAAGTAAAATTAAGTCTCTACACAATGAGTTGAAAAAGCTGAAAAATTATTTCCAAGAACTGAGTACCAAATACACAGTTTTTGAAGACAGAAATGTTTTATCCCTTGAAAAAATTAAATGACCAGATGTCTGAAATTCCAAGGATAAAAAAATCTGTGTCTGACCTACAGGAAAAATTCTTAGCTTTAACTGCCAATCATTATGGTGTACATGAATATGCTGTGAATAAATTGCATAAAAATAAAGGGTAGGGGCCTGAAAAAAGAAGCTCCTTTCTTCCCCATATTTCAACCATTAAACAAACTGACAGTGAGTCTGTTAGATCTTTTACTACTAGCAAAAAATCTATTAATGGTCATGAGCCAGCTGTTTCTGTAAATAATGAAATTTCTGAAAACCTGGCAAAACTTCAAGAATTATTAATGTTAAATAATTCAAATCAAAAGATGGATCATCCCATTAGCCAGAAAAATTGGCCCAAACTGGATCAATATCTCACTTTTGATGGTGACTCTTCATCTGACTAGCAACACTTTGTTCAGAGAATTGATAATCTGAAAAACTCTTATAAATTTCCAGATGAAGAAACTTTCTCTAAATTAATTTCTTTATTTTCAAATGTAGATTTAATGTGGTGTGAAACTTTTTTACTGGAAAATCAACATTTTACTTGGAAAGAGTGGAAAACTTTGATTGAAAACCAATTTGGTGGTTCCACATTCAGGATTTCCCAGCAGAAATTATATGAGAATGCTAAATATGTGTCCTCCTCTCCTGAAAAAGCAATTTTTTTCCTTATGAAAATTACAAAAATTCTTAGAGCCATGGATCCTAAAATGGATTATGATATTTGGAGAGATAAAATTCTCTATAAATCACCAAATTCTCTGAGGGATTTGCTTGTGGCAAGGACTGAGATGGCGAGAGAGAATTCTTCCTTTATTAATATTTGTAATGAAGTACTACTAAATCAGAGATATGAACCAAAGAATTATCATGTTAAATCTTATCATGACCAACAAAAGCCCTCCACAAAACTTCCAGACAGAACTGGTAGACCCTTTGCCCCAGTTGCTCCAAAGAAATATGCAACTAACACTTGTTTTAAATGTAACAAACCATGGCAAAAAGAACATATTTGTGACAAGAAAAATCAACTTGTTGAACAAAATGAGGAATCTGAAAATACTCAACTGATCTTGATGATTCCTCCAGTGACTGTAATAGCAATATATCTTATGATCATAAGTCTTCTCAGGAAGTTCTGGTTTTAGAAAAAGGTATCCAATATTTGGATAATTGGTCTGACAATTGTGATATTGACTTATCTTCTGTAGAAAATGCTGAAGTAATTAGAGATATTACTGACAGTTCTATTTTAATATCATCTTTGAGAGCACCTGTTATCATTAATGGTAAAAGTGTAGAGGTTATTCTTGACTCTGGTGCTGGAGGAATTTAGTGTCTGAAAAAGCACTGGCTTCTGTAGATAAGGATTATCAATGCAAATTATTACCTATAACATCTGAAGAAAGGAAAGTTTATGGTTCTGTTTTATGTCCCATTGGAAAAAACAAAACCACTGTATTCTTTAAATATAATGGTGGGTTTTTCAGAGCTATTTGTGAATTTTTTGTGATGAAAAATGACAATTTAAGCAATTGGTTTATCATAAGAAATGTTATTTTAACCTTTTTTGGCATTAAATTCGATCCTGAAAACAATTGTTTTACTTTGGGAATAAATGGGAAATGAAAATTTAAAATTTCTTCTTCTAAAAAGAATTCTACACCCTTATTAAAATCTTGTCATTCCTTGATCCAATTTAAAGGTAGAAAAACAGAGGAAATGAATGTATTATTGTCTGAAAGTGAAACAGCTTCATTTGGTGATCAGTTAACTGATAACTAAAAGGATTCAATAGTAGCCTTAATTACATCTTTCCCAATGGATTTTTATCATGGTTCCCATGTGTTAGGCTTGTTTAAAGATGAAATGAAAATTTCTCTATCCTGAAATTTAGATGAAATACCTCCTAGGCTAAAGAAAAACCTTACCCTGCTTCTCCCACAAAGAGAAAAGATATAGAAGATAATATCTCAACTTTATTGAGTATGAATATTATTGAAAAAGTAGATTTTACACCAAAATATTGTGTCATCTCTCCAGCTTTAATCTCTTATGAAAAAGATAAAGCTAGAATTTGTGGAGATTATAGAGCATTGAATACTTATACTTTGGATGATATTTACTCATTACCCAGAATTAGCTCTATACATGCTACCTTACAAGGTGCTAAATTCACAAGCTGTCTGGATGGTAATAAAGGTTATCATCAAATACCTGTTGGACAGTCTTCCCAAAATTTTTTGCTAATTGCAACCCTTATGGGAAATTACAAATATGTTAGGATGCCTTTTGACCCTAAAAATGCCCCTTTAGTATTCCAAAAAGTGATGGATAACACATTTCATCAGGAAATAATTGAAGGTTGGTTAATGGTTTATATTGATGACATCATAGTTTTTTTAAAAACTTTTGATGAAAATTTACAACAATTGAATAAATTCTTCCAGAAAATGGATTAATTTAACATGACTTTATCCTTAAAAAAGTGTAAATTTGGGTTTCAATACTTTAAAGTCCTGGGTCATGTTTTGTCTTGCTTACAGATCTGTGTAGACCAAGGAAAAGTTGCTGCTATCCCAAATGTGTCAGCACTAACTTCTGTAAAAGAAATACAGAATTTTTTGGGAATGTGTGGCTACTATAGACAAAACATAAAAATTATCAAGTCATAGCCTTACCACTTACCAAACTAACAAGAAAAGATGTGGCTTATATATGGAACAAGAAAGCTCAAATTTTTTTGATACCTTAAAGAAGTGTTTAATGACAGCACCAATCCTTGCCCTTCCAGACTTTAATAAGACTTTTTTTGTTTATACAGATGCAAGTTTTATTTGACTTGGAGCTGCTTTTCATCAAAAACAAATTTTTAATGAGAAAGTTTCAGAAGAAGTAATTTGTTATATTTAAAGAACCTTAAGAAAAAGTGAATTGAAATATGGTGCCACTCAATTAGAGTGCTGAGCAGTTGCATGTGCTTTAGAAAAGCTTTATTACTATTTAGATGATCAAAATTTTGAATTAGTTACTGATTTCAGTGCTGTGAAATCCCTCTTAAACTTGAAAACACCAAATAGAAATATATTTAGATGGCAACTAGCTGTTAAGGAATACAGAGGTAGAATGACTATTATTCACAGGTCTGGAAATGTTCATTCAAATGTTGATATGTTGTCCAGATTAACTCTTCCAAATGATGTATCCAATCCAGCCTATGTACCTGAAGATGATACAGTACATATACATGGTATATATATTCTGGATATGGAAGAGGAACTGTTACAATTAATTATGGATTCATATGATCAAGATTCTAATTTGAATAAATTGGTTACAATCTTGAATGATCCAAAGAATGCTTCTATCCAAGCATTGATAAAAACTCTTCCTTCAAAGTACCAGAGTGCTTTGAGTAAAGGAAAGTTTTCCATTGAAGATGGTTATATTTACTACAGGAGAAAACTGACCAATGTCATTGTAATTCCTCCTTCCATGAAAAAAACCATCTTAAAACTATGTCATGATGATATATTAGCAGTTTATTTTGATCTTGAAAAAACCATTATCAGAATCAAAAACACCGCTTGGTGGGCTAATATGTCTGAAGACACAAAATTTTATGTTGAATCTTGTTATTCTTGTCAAAAATATAAAAGATTGACAGGTAGAAGGGCAGGATTCTATCAACATATTGAAGCACCTGATGCTCCTTGGAAAATAATTAACATGGATTTTGTCACTGGTCTTCCTGTAGCAGGTAAAGACAGTTATAACTCTTGTTGGGTAAAAGTGGATAGATTCACAAAAATGTGCAAATTTATTCTCACCCACAAAGATGTATCCACAAATAAATTAGCTTTCCTATGGTGGTCTTACATGTTTAATATTGTTGGATTTACAAAAGCCATTATCTCTGATAGAGATTCAATATTTACATCTGAGTTTGGGACCTCTTTGATGGATATTTGTGGCTGTGAGTTGAAATTGTCTACAGCTCAACATCCTCAGACTGATAGTCTAGCCGAAAGAATTATTCAAAGTCTGGAAGATATGATTAGAAGGTATTTTGCCTTTGGATTAGGATATAAAGACAATAAAAGATTTACTCATGACTGTGTCACTCTATTGCCTGGTCTTGAATTTTCATAAAATAGCACTGTTCATTCTGTCACTGAGAAAAAGCCTTTTGAGATTTAGTTAGGTTATGTCCCACATACTCCTGCTCAGATTCTCAATAGTAAATTACCTAAGTTGGAACTACACCCTGGTGTAAAATCTTTCATGCAAATGCAACAGCTATGCAGAAAGCATGCTCAGAGCTGTATTGATAAAGCATTTGAATATGAAAAGAAAAGATGGGATAAATCCCATAAAGAATACATATTTAACAAGAGTTATGAAGTGTTGATATCTACTGTCCATTTTAATTTACAAGGCAATAACAAATTAAGAGATCCTTTTGTGGGACAATTTGTTGTTAAAAGAATGGTTGTATTAATGCATTAGAAGTTGTATTGTATTCTACTTATGATAGGAAACACCCTTTTTTCCACATTTCCTTGCTTAAACCTTATACTTCCAACAGTGACTTATTTACCAAAAGAAGGGGAAGACCTAAGAAAAACCCTCAGGAAGTCACAGAAACTGCAGAAATAGATAAAATTCTCAATGATAGAATTATCACTTCTGAAAGAGGTATTGAATATTTATTGAGATATAAGAACAAGTCATCTGAACATGATGCATGGATACCTGGAAAAGAAATTTCAAATCTTTCTACTCTGTTGAAAGAGTATGAAAAGAAAAAATCTTAGCATTTTTTTAATTGTTTTTTTAGAGTGAGGGAGTGTCAGCCAGGCTATCTCAGGAGCCCTGTCAGGCTGAGGTCAAGTAATAATACCTGAAATAGCTTGAATAGTCAGTTTTCTAGATAATTTTAATGGTCCTATATGAATACTGTAGTACAAATCCAATAAGTATTAAAATAACTCAAAATGTGGGTCTCAGTAATTCTAATATCACTAATTATATATGGCTTACAATCTTTATAGTTGGTAGAAAAATAGCTTTAATAGTTCAGATACTATTAAAATACTATATAAGTGCTATTGATATGTATTGTAAATTGATTGGTTATATGATTGAATTGTAATGATAAAGAATGTAGAAAACAAGACCCAAAACCTCCTCCTTTTATACACATTGAGCTCCCCAATGAATCCCTTGATTTACCAGTCCAATACACGGTTAATGACGCCCCCATCAAACAAATAGACATGCCCATCAACATCCCTAGTGACCCATAACATAATTAAAAAACTAACTACCGCCAAAATCCTGAAATAATAGGGAAAATCCATCAAAATTAAAGAATAATTAAAAAAGAGAGTATATGCGTATTATGCATCAATATAAAAGACTAAAGAAGGAAAAATAAGGTTAATAAGAGCTTAATAATAAGGGGGATTTACTGTAGAAATGATGGGGCTAATCCTGACATTATACTACGTGAAATTCCCATTCAAAAATGACCAACATTGACTGAGAAACCACCTAGAAACCCAAAAAGGGGCGTGAGATGTGGGGTAACTACACGCAGTCCTTAGCAGGCGCTTACATGGGTGAATCCTTGACTAATTTTAGGCCAATTTAAGCGTGGTAGTGAAATAAGACGCCAATAGTGAGGTTATTAATGAAATTAGTGCATATAAAGAGGGTCAATGCATTATTAATTAAGCTAGGACACTAAATAAGCGCCTGTCGCCTATTTTAGTGTGTTTCCCCACAGTGGGCGTGGAATGTGGGGTAATTATAATGTGAAAAATCTAACTTTGCTAAAAATGAAGCTATTCACACAGGAAAAATTCAGGCAGTATGTGGCCAGTACACAGAAGCCATTTCTGGCATAAAAAACACCAAATTTCAAAAGTGTTATTTTTATGAATTTAAGTAGCCAAATAAATAGTCCTAAATGAGAAAAATTGAACTGTCAAAGCGGATTATAATATTCTTAAATTTATAGCGCATATAATCAACTTTTAAGTGAAATAAAGTGCATTTCTTGTTTTTTGCATAAAACAATGAAAATAACAGCTTTAAGTATACTTAAAAATAATTTATCCTTCTAATTAAGGTTCTTAAGGTTACCCTAACATATTCTAACTTAATATTAAGTACATAAGACTTATAAAAGTTTGATATATGCATGTATATTAGGTGTTATAATGGCATTTTTTGTGTATTATCATAATTTTACTTATGTATACTGTTTGTGTACTCTTGTCGGCCAGGCTGCTAGACTTACCCACTGAAATAATTAATTATTTACTGGATGAAGCCACGCCTTATTATTTTAATTATTTAATTTTAAATTAGTTACATTAAAATTAATTATAATGAATTAACTAATTACAAAATGATAAAATTAAATAAATAATTAAAATTAAATATAAAATTTTCCCTTATATTTTTTATTCTCTAACACCGTGCTCATTTGACAGGCTGGAAGAAATAAAGATTTATATTAAAAAATAGATTTTAAATTAAAATAAAAATTTAATATTCAAATAAAAATAAATATATACAAAAAATTCAAATTTCTTATATATAATTTACTTCTACAGTAAATATTAAATAAATTGATGTATTTCTGACATACTCTACAAATACATCTTTTTGAAGCCTTCTTTTTAGAACAACTTTATTATTTAAAAATACTCCTTCTGGAATATTCTTTTCTCTCTCTCTCATACTACTGTTTTTAGAATTTCATTGCGGTGTTTTGTCCCTCCTTTGCCTATATAAGGCCTCTCTTTTTGTTGTTTTTGAATCATCCAATTTACTTATTTTTATTACAACTACTTACAAACTTTTTATTATTGTATTAGTATTTACATTAACACATAATTCTAATCCATTAATTTTTATAATAAATCCAACTCTTTACCTTTTATTATTTGCGTAATTAATCTTTAAAAGATAGGGAAATACATACCTGAGTTTGGCACCCTTATAAAACCAATGTTAACTCCATTAGACCTCCCTATAAAACCTTCTAGACTTGAAAGAGACCTTGACAGTTGGGAACCTTTCCAAATCATCAACGGTGCATCGTTATCTTGAGGACCAGAGACCGTGGTACCATTGCCATTGAGGTACCTATAATGACGAGTAGAGGACAAAAACAACAAACGTCATACATCACGTCACTTATTTTTTGCTGCAAACGGGAATCAAACTGCCCTCCAAAACTTAGGCTTATATGCTAACTAATAGTTATATATTTTGTGGTAATTATTGATTACTATTTGTGGGAAACTTTGCACTCTTCATACTATACGTATTTCCTTTTTCTTAGCACTCCGTAAGTGGCATTAATTTGCTCATTTTACAGGGGGAGGTGTCTGGTAAATTGATATTATTTTTATTTATTTATTTTCCTAGTTGACAAAGATAGAGCAATTGTGTTCTTAGTCCTAGAAGTAATAGATTTTTATTTTTTTTAAATTAATTGTAATTTTCAGTTGACTTTTTCCTGATAAATGAAGATATTTTTTTTTGTTCTAGTTGAAAAATTGTTCTGAAAATAAAAATTTTTAATTAACAAAAAATAAATCTATACTAAATTATTTCAGTTGACATTGAGTCCTGGTAATTAAATATCTTTCAGTTGATTTAAAGCCTGATAATCATCATAAATTTATTTGTTAAATTAAAAATTATTTTTATTTCTTCAGTTGATTTCTTGTAAAGCCTGGTTATAAGATTAGTTTAAAGTAATAAAAAATTGATTAATATTTTCAGTTGATTTTTATCCTGAAGAGTTTTATATTCTTTTTTTTATTTATTTTTCTTTTATAAAGCAAAAATAAAACTGATTCACCTTATTGTTTCTTTCCCTCACTTCAGGTCAGATTTAAAACAATGACTGACCAAGGGTTTTATTCTGCACGTGAAGATGAACTGGATCTGATTGATTATGATGAGGCTACTTCTGTGAGTTCTCCTTTAACTACACAATTAGCTCAAATTAATAAATCATTGAACCAATCAAGATGTGGAAATGGAGGAAGAGGAGATTCTGATAGAGACAAATGCCGAGGAACAAAAACCTTCAATAAACCCCCCAGAAGAGCTTCCAAGAGTCTTCAAGATAAAAAAGATGCCCTTAAAACAGCAGGTAAAAAATCTCTCTACTCACATCAAGGAGTTGAGGACAGAAAACCTCAAGCTGAGGTAAAGGATAGACTGTCTAGAAGACAAGGTAAGAAAAATAGAGTCTTTTCTTCAAGAGAAGAAGAAAGATCCTCCTCCAAAAGCCCTTCCACAACTGGCCCCCAGCAACAAGAAAAGGTGGAAGTCTCAAAGTGACAGTGGGATTATCTGTCCCAACAGCAACATCAACAAGCACCTCAGGCAGGTCCTTCAAGAACAAATCAGTTCAATCCAACACCTCCTCATCCCTATGAAGGAGGAAGAAGGAGAAAGAACAAACACATCCAAGTCTTTCCCAAGTCATGGTAAGCCCCTCTATTGAATCTCAAGTACCATTTCTTGTAACTGATTCAGTTCCTTCAGGTAATTCTGGAAGAGGAGATGAGACTGTGAGACCTGTAGAGGCTGAGAACAGTAGACAAATTGCTCCAATTTCAAATGTATCTAATCCTTTAGTTCTAATTGCTATTTCAATGATAAATCCTAATATGGCTATTATTTATGAAACACTTGAGCCTGAGTTTTATGAGAATCTGGAATGTTACTCTGTTTCCTTATTGAGAAACACTCCAGATGTAGCTAACATTAATGATGAATATTTGAGGGATATTATTTCTAAACAAAATCATACAATGAACAACATGCAATTGACTCAGAAATATAATAGTTTGTTAACTGAACAGGGTTATCAAGCATTGAGGAGTGAGTTACAGAGAGTTTCTGATGATTTATTTCATTACAAAGAAACCCATGAAAAGAAAGTTGCTTTATGGCAAAATATCAAAAATGATTTATCTAAACTGAAAGATACTGTATCTACCTGTCTCCTGGAGCTAGAGGTAGATAAGATGAACCTTAAAAGATCAAGTGATAATTATTTATCTTTTTAAAATAAAACCCAGTTATCTTTTGCAACAGTCACTGAGGGTATATCTAGTCTTCCATGAGTGAAAACCAGACTAACAACCATTGAAGAAAAATTGAATTCATTGTTTAATGATTAAAAATATTCTGAAACTTCTTTGAAGTAACATATGGTACAGGATGCTCCAAGTTTACCTGTTGCTAGTTCATCTAAAGTAAAATTAGATTCAGAAATGCCTGTTGATACCACTGTGTTTTCATCTAAAAGTGATGATGCACCAAGATCTTCTACATAAGTATTAAACAATGAGATTACTGCACAATTGAATAAGTTACAGCTGCTTCTTACTCAGAACCAAGCTAATACTAAGGAGGCTACTTCAAATCAAAAAAATTGGCCAAAACTTGACCAGTACCCAACATTTGATGGTGATTCTTCTTCTGATTGGCAGCAATTCATTTGCATAATTGATAACTTAAAAAATTCTTACAAACTCCAAGATGAGGAAATTGTGTCTAAATTAATTTCTTTGTTTACCAATGTTACCCTAATGTGGTATGAATCTGTTCTCCTGGATAGGAATGACTACTCATGGGAAGATTGGAAAAAATTGATTAAAGCACAATTTGGTGGCTCCAAGTTCAGGATGGCTCAACAAAGAAAGTATGAGGAAACTAGATATAGCTCTTCCACTGATAAAACTATTGAGTTCTTAATGAAACTTGTAAAAATCCTGAGGGCAATGGACCCAAATATGGAGTTTGACTTATGGAAGAACAGGATCCTTTATAAATTGCCAATGTCTTTGAGAGACTTGATAGTGGCTAGAACTGAGTTCTCCAGAGAACCTTCTTCTTTCATTAATACTTACAATGAGATCCTTCTAAAAAACAAGTATGATTCCAGAAGATTCATTCCTAGGACCCCTTTGAAGAAATCCTCCACTTACCAACCAAAACCTCTGGAAAAGGTTGGTAAAAGTTCTACCCCTGTTGCACCAAAACGTATGCAACAAACACTTGCTTCAAGTGCAACAAGCCTTGGCAGAAAGGCCATGTTTTTGACAAGAGGATAAATCTTGTTGAACAAACTGAGGAGCAGGCTGATGACACAATAGAACTGGATGATACTTCAAGTGATTGTGCCAGAAATATTTCATATGAATCTCAACAAGAAATCTTGATGCTGGAAGAAGATATTCATTATTTAAATACTATTTATATTGATAATAATGATTTATCTTCAGTTAAGGATGCTGAGACTATAAGGAACATTGAGGATAGCTCAATTGTTATTGACCCTCTCAAAGCACCAGTCTTGATCAATGGAACCAGCATTGAAGTTGTTCTGGATTCTGGAGCTGGAGGAAGTGTAGTATCTGAAAAAGCAATTGCTTCAGTAAATGAAGACTAAAAATAAAAAATGATGCCTATCACTTCTGAAAATTGGAGAGGTTATGGCTCTGTTTTGTCCCCATTGGTAAATACAAAGCCACAGTGTTTTTTAAATATAACCATGGTTTTGTAAGAGATATTTGTGATTTTTTTGTCATGAGAGATGATAATTTAGGCAGTTGGTTTATCATAGGAAGTGACATTTTAACCAAATATGGCATAAAATTAGATCCTTCAAACCAATGCTTCACAATGGGGATAAATGGGAAGATAAAATTTAAGATTTCCTCCCCCAAAAAATTGTTAAAACCAGAATTGAACACATGTAATTCTGTGATTCAATATAAAGGAAGGTCTACAAACAAAATGCATGCTCTTATGTCTGAAATTGACAATGCTTCTGTTGGAGAACAACTTTCTGGTGAGGATAAAGATTCCATCATTAAATTGATTAAATCTTTTCCAATGGCCTTTGCTCATGGGTCACATGAACTAGGATTAGTTAAGGAAGAAATAAAACTTTCATTATCTTGTCCATTAACTGACATACCACCTTGTTTGAAGAAGAAGCCTTACCCTGCTTTTCCCACAAAGAGAAAAGATATTGAGGATAATATCTCTACCCTTTTGAAAATGAATATTATTGAAAAGGTATTTGAAACACCTAAATATTGTGTTATCTCACCTGTCCTAATTTATTATGAGAAAGATAAAGCCAGGTTATAATAAGCATGGATTTTGTAACAGGCTTACCTATTGCTGGAAAAGACAGTTATAACTCTTGTTAGGTTATTGTGGACAGATTCACTAAAATGTGTAAATTTATCCCTACCCACAAGGATGTTTCCACTAAAGAATTAGCTTTCTTATGGTGGTCTCATATGTTTAATACTGCTGGTTTTCCTAAAGCCATAATCTCTGAAAGAGACCCTAAATTTACTTCTGAATTTTGGATGTCTCTGATGGATGTTTGTGGTTGTTAACTGAAACTATCTACTGCCCATCACCCTCAGATTAATGGATTAGCTGAAAGAATTATTCAGACTCTTGAGGACATGATAAGAAGGTACTTTGCCTTTGGCCTTGAGTATAAAGACAATGACAGATTCACTCATGATTGGGTTACCTTACTGCCTGGGTCAGAATTTGCTTATAATAGCACTGTTCATTCTGTTACTCAAAGAAAGCCTTTTGAGCTCTGGCTTGGATATGTTCCAAATACTCCTGCCCAAATTCTCAATAATAAAATACCTAAATTGGATTTATATCCTGGTGTAAAATCTTTTCTTCAAATGCAACAACTTTGCAGAAGTCATGCTCAAAAATGTATTGAAAGATCATTTGAATATGAGACAAAGAGATGGGACAAATCCCATAAAGGATACACTTTTAAAAAGGGTGATGAGGTGTTGATTTCTACAGTCCACTTCAATTTACAAGGAAATAACAAATTGAAAGAACCATTTGTTGGTCCATTTGTTGTAAGAAGAATGGTTGGTGATAATGCAGTTGAAGTTATTTTGTATTCTCCATATGACAGAAAACATCCTGTTTTTTCAATATCTCTTTTAAAACCTTATACATCCAATAGTGATTTATTTCCCAAAAGGAGGGGAAGACCAAAAAAGACCACTAATGAAATCACTGAGACAGCAGAAATTGATAAAATTTGAAATGAAAGAATAGTTACTGCTGAAAAAGGTACAGAATACTTATTGAGATTCAAGAATAAATCTTCTGAATATGATTCTTGGATACCAGGGAAGGAAATATCTAATCTTTCTACTCTGCTAAAGAAATATAAAAAGAAAAAATCATAGCATTTTTTTATTGGTTTTTTTTAGAGTGAGGGAGTGTCAGCCAGGCTGCTAGACTTACCCAGTGAAATAATTAATTATTTACTGGATGAAGCCACACCTTATTATTTTAATTATTTAATTATAAATTAGTTACATTAAAATTAATTATAATGAATTAACTAATTACAGAATGATAAAATTAAATAAATAATTAAAATTAAATATAAAACTGTCCCTTATATTTTTTATTCTCTAACACCGTGCTCATTTGACAGGTTGGAAGAAATAAAGATTTATATTAAAAAATAGATTTTAAATTAAAATAAAGATTTAATATTCAAATAAAAATGAATATATACAAAAAATTCAAATTTCTTATTTATAATTTACTTCTACAGTAAATATTAAATAAATTGATGTATTTCTGACATACTCTACAAATACATCTTTTTGACGCCTTCTTTTTAGAACAACTTTATTATTTGAAAATACTCCTTCTGGAATATTCTTTTTCTCTCTCTCTCATACTACTGTTTTTAGAATTTCATTGCGGTGTTTTGTCCCTCCTTTGCCTATATAAGGCCTCTCTTTTTGTTGTTTTTGAATCATCCAATTTACTTACTTATTTTTATAATTATTTATTATTGTCTTAGTATTTACATTAAAACATAATTCTAATCAATTAATTTTTATAATAAATCCAACTCTTTACCTTTTATTATTTGAGTAATTAATCTTTAAAAGATAGGGAAATACATACCTGAGTTTGAAACCCTTATAAAACCATCGTTGTAGACAATCCTATAGTACTAGCTATAGGCCTTGACCAAGGGAGTTGGAGAAAAACCAGAGAGAAAAACCCCTGTCCCTTTAGAAAAACAGAGTGAGATTTACTTTCTAAAGTAAGTTGGTTCCTGTTTTGCTAAAGCTCCTTTTTAACACACTTGACTGCTTGATGAGCCAAGAAAGGAGTCCCCAGATAGACTACCAGACCAAAGAACTGAAATGTAGAACAAAGTCCACACCAGAGACATCAAAGATACTTGATGTAGGCTGCAAATCCACACCAGAGACAGCAATAATACTTGCTATAGCTTGCAAGACTATAACAGAGAAAACAGTTGCCAAAGTTAAGTTAAATGAAGAACTCACTTGCAACAAACACAGCCAATTGTGGCCAGAAAACAGTGAAAACTGAGTGAGGAACAATGATATCACCTCCGGATGGTTGTATGATGATTAAGGTTGCCCCAAACTGTCTTATTCACTATGTACACACAGACCACTAACTAAGAGCCCATGCGCACCCACCAATCTGGCGCCTGTACCCGCCAAATTGCATAAAAAACCCTCCTGGAGTGCTCCCCAACCTCCTAAAACAGAGGCGGGCGGGCCGCCCGACGTAAGAGATGCTGCCTGAAGCCAGAAAACCAACAAAAACCACTAATCTACTTAGAAAAATTAGCTACAACTACTAAAACCTTTAAAACACGGAATTTCACTATAACAACGTTGAGACATGAAATATAGAGAAAAATTAGCTCTATCCAATGGTAATAAGCACTTAAGCCTAAGACTTAAGGTTAGCCAGTAAAACACGAAAAACAAAATTAAACAGCAATCTTTTATAAATGAAAAATGAGGAAATGATCCCTTAAAACTTAGAATATGAAAAATGTCTTTAAGACATTTAATATAGAGAAAAACCAGGGCTATCTAATGATAGTACCCACATACCCGCAGACCCAATATCCACGGAATAAAACCAGAAAAATACCCTATTCCTTAACAGATGTCAATTAAGACATGCACAAACAGCGCCAAATCACACAACAAAGGCCCCTGCCAATGTTGGAAGACCACATCCTCCCTCCAATTGAGAATTTCTGCATTTTTTCTTCACCCAACCACCATGTTTAACCTTCTTCCCAAATATGCCTCTGAAATAGGCCCCTGCCAATACTGCATCGACAATAATTTAATCTGCGCCATGACACCATCTGTCCATCCATACAGAACGTCCTGCAATGTCTGCCAATCCAAAAAGAAGACCTGCCACAGACCTGGTCCACTTTCTTCAACAACAGATTCACCTCCACCTCAACCTGGTCCTTCTTCTGCCAGCACCAAAAGATCTAGGCCATCCATCCTGATACCCAGATTAATCAAAAAGCTCCACCCTTCCCAGAAGAGTGCCACAACACATAAAACAACTAGTTCCACCGTCCCTGGTCCATCTGATGGTAAAGAACATTCATTTCTTCCTTCAACTTTTAAAACTGATAACTTCTCAGTTCCTCCCTCTTCTGATAGTGATGATAACAATGTAGGATCCATTGCACCACCAACACCAACGCACTTGCCCACTATCAAGGCCAAGTTCCAACAACACACATCTCAACAGAAACAACTTCTGCTTCACTACTTCCAATCCACTCCTGCTAGAGATCCACAGGAAATTGAGAACAGAAGACACCTCATTCACCAGTTCAAGGCTAATTCTGAGCACTTCATTTCATCTCTTGATTCCCTCTGTAATTCCACTAGTACTTGAGTTTGATTCAGAAAAGAAAAATTGACCACACCCTCTATAGGATGTAACCACAAACAACCCTCAGTTTTAAGTCTTGGGGGACCATCCTCATTTTATAGTCTTGGGGGACTCAAAAACCCTCAGTTTAAAGTCTTGGGGGACTCAAAACCTAAATCATAAATCCAGAACCAGAGATCAACCACATTAAGACACAGAGAAAAAACTAACATTCTGGGGTAATTGTAAATAGAGCTTCCAGCCCATATATTACCCCCAAATTTGCCTTTGCTGAATTTGGAGGCTCCCCCTGTGGATACCCTCCACCAATCTTTCAAAACCAAATCCAACAACAAAAACTTTTCCCTCAGTTTATAGTCTTGGGGGAATTACAACCCTCAGTTTAAAGTCTTGGGGGACTAGCACAGTGTTCAGTTTGAAGTCTTGACGGACTATCTTGATAAAATCTTGAAACCAGCCAGTTTAAAGTCTTGGAGGACTAACAGAAACCAGATTTCAGTTTAAAGTCTTGATGGACTGACTTGATACCATAGCTTTTTCAGTTTAGAGTCTTGATGGACTGACGAAATTTTGCATAAAATATACGCAGCCAATTTCATGCAGAACACCTCTACAGCCAACCTGCTGAACTTCCACCTTCACTTCATCATCTACCCATCACTGACAAAAATCTCCTCCTATCCCTTTTCATCATCTTTTCTCACCACAGATCATGGCTGGATTTCCTGATGTTAACCCTTCTACTCTCCCTTGCTTCACTGCTCCCAAGGACTATGCCTTCAAACAGTGCATCCACATGTGCAGACCTTGCACATTCACTCTTCCAAATCCTGAATCCAAATTCTACAACAGGGCTTGTGATTCTTGCTATTCAAAAAAGAAAAGATGTGACAGAGACGCCAACTACCCTATTCCTCCGCCTTCTCCTTCTCACAAATACATCTTCAGATCCCCTACCAGATCCCCAGAGCCTGGTCCTTCCTCTTCCTCTCTATCTTCTGCTCCTTCCAGAAGATCCAGAAGCTCAGCTTCCCGCACTCTTCCCAAAAGACCAGCCTTAGATTCCCAAGAAACTGCTTTTATCTCCGCCAAATTAGCTCCAAAAGCTTCAAGATCAACTCCCAGGCTTCTAGACTGCGTCCAGGCGGCCCGCCCCCCTCACCAATCAGTGAAAATCAGGGCCAAAACCTCCAAAAACGGCCAGAAAACAGCCAAATTCATCCAGACAACAACAACAACTCAACCCAACTACCTCCTACTGCTCCCAGAGCAATGAAATCCACCCTTCCAAAGTCCAAAAGCACCAAAATTTCCCAGATTTCTAAGAGACCTGCCAGAGAACCCCAAGAAGAAACCAGAACACCACACACTGCACCCAAACAACAACTTCGTCCCCAACTAAGACAAATAAACTACACCTCTCCTCTGTCAGCCAACTACTCTTCTGACAGTTCCATCTCTTCAAAATATCCATCCAGAAGAGATCAATCTACTTCCAAATCCCCCTCTCCTGCTCCATCCTTTAACAACCCTGGTACCCCATCACCAGCACCTCCTCCAGCTGAATCCAACAGAAATAACAACCACAACCACAACAACAATCTCACTGCTCCAACTAGGCCCCAGGAAAATCAGCATCCCAGTTCACCTTCTCAGGATCCTTCAGAGGAAGACCATGAGAATCCATATCTTTCCCTAGTTGATACACCCACTATGACCATTACAAAATTGTCAGAGATCCAAATCCCAGCTGCTTACAGATTTGATGAGCTTCCAATCTGTAAGTACCAAATTAATTATTCCATTTCTTCAACAAAAATAATTACTGATCCAATTCTTCTTGTCTAGTTGGCACCCCTCCTCCTAAATCTATTATTGGAGTTGTCCAACCTCTTGAAACTTCTTTGACCCTGGATTATGGAGACATGAAGAAACACCTAAGCACCATGTGTTCCAACATGCTAAAAGCCTTTGCCCTCCATGGACCTTTGAATGACTTTGAAAAATCCCTGAGAAAGCGCCTAATGGACGACCACTGGAAAATGTCTAGGATCATTAAGCACACCCTCCAGCACTCCATTCCTGCCTCTTCTTCTTCCTCCTCTGAACTTCCCTCTAATCCAATTCCTGATCATTACAATCCCTATCATCTCTCCAGCAGGATGCACTTCAAAGAACACAGTGCTTCCCACAATCCCAACAAAAAACAAAAACGTCATCACAATCTGGACCAGCCTCCAGAAGCTTCATCATCCAGACAATGAGCTCCTGCAAAAAGATTAGAAACATAATAATAATATAAAATAATTAATAAAAATAATTTCAGAATTTTTTTTTTTTTTTTACATCTACTAATATACTAAAATTTAAAAATTAATAAATAAAATGAAATAAAATAAATGAAATATAATATAATATAACAAATAATAGAAATGGTATCCCCCAGCCAATTGATGAGCTGATCCCCTGATACCTTACCCACATCCAAGTGCACCTTGATGTGGATACACAATTAATTCTTTTAAATGGTTAACAGAAAACAAAATTCAGAAGATAATAAAAATAATGAAACACAGAAACACATGAAATAAATAATAAATAAAAAAAGAAAATAGCATTGCCCAGCCAATTGATGAGCCTTTCCCCACCAATGCTTGCCCACATCCAGGTGTCCCTGATGTGGTAACACCCTATATTTTTGATTTTATAATTTTAAACAACCCCCATAAAAAAATTAAAAGAAAAAAAGAGAAAAAAGAAAATAATCTAAAACTGCTATCTAGCAAAAACATAACTGCAAAATCAAAGACAGTCCAGCTCCATAGATGGTCCAATAAGGGAAAGTCGGATCCATAGAAATGATCACTGGGTGGGCTCCCTCCAATAAGTAAAAATGATGGGAGACCACCAGTGATCCACCACCAATCTGAAAGAACCAAAGATAAAGAAGCCAGTCCCAAACCAGTTTAAAGTCATAGCGGACTTAAAACCTGAATAAAAAACAACAGAACTAGAATTCAACTAGGAAAAACAAAAGGCTTGATACAGCCATTCTGGGGTAACTGTTCTACAGAGCAGCCAGCTCATCAGTTACCCCCACACTTTCCAAAATAGAATCTAGAAGCCCCCCTGGGTACCTTCTAACAAATACACAACATCCAACACAAAAAAAACCAAACCAATAAGAGTGAAGAGACCAGCACATGGAAACCAGAGGAAATTCCAGTTTAAAGTCATAGAGTACTAAAAACTGTGAAAAGAAACCAATACTAGGGTTCAACCAAATTAAGAAAAAGGGTTGGAAACAGACAATCTGGGGTAACTGTTGATAGAGCAGCCAGCCCATCAGTCACCCCTACAATTTCCAAGATCAAATCTAGAAGCCCCACCCATGGGTACCCTCTAACAAAAAGTTTCCAACACAAAAGTTTCTCTGCAACACCACAAAATTCCAAAACAAAAAAAACGTTCCATAGTTTATCCTCATTGCGGAGTCAATCTTCTTCATGCCTAGTGTCTCTGGGATAAAACCTCTTCACTTGGTCTGCAGCCACCCTCTTTTTCAAGACTGCACCATCCAACTCTTCCAAAACATAAGAACCTCCAGACGCCTGAGATCTGACTCTGTAAGGTCCATTCCATCTGTCAGCAAACATTTTTCCCCACTGACTCTCCAAACTTCTATTATACACCAAAACCAAACAACCAGGTTTCAAGGGATTCCTGAGTCTATGAGCCAACTTCTTGTCCCAGTATCTGACTGATTGATTCCTAATCTTCATCATTCTAGAGTATGCCTTCTCTAAACATTCTTCTCTACATTCCAACTGTTGCATCCTGGCACAGAGCAAATTTTCTGTTGAGCGCACGTCATCCCAATCAATTCCAAGATAAGAGACAGCTTCCAAGTCCACTGGTAGAACAGCTTTTTGACCAAACATTAACTCATAAGGAGAATAGCCAGTTGTCCTCTTCACAGTGACCCTATCAGCAAATAACACCAAGGGTAAATAATGCCTCCACTTTTCAGCACTATCTCCACACATCTTCACCAAATAATTCTTGATAACTTGATGGCCTCTTTCAACCATGCCTTCAGCTTCAGGATAATACGGTGTAGCCACTCTAATTTTAGAACCAAAACTAGCCACAGTTTCTTTAAATTCGGCCCCAAACTCTGGCCCGCCATCAACAGTAACCAACTTTATCAACCCATACCTATAAATCCACTCCTTCTTCAAAAACTCTGCCACATTCTTGGCAGTCAAATTAACCAGAGTCACTGCCTCAACCCAACCAGACAAATCATCCCTAGCAACAATCAAGTATTTATACCTGCCCTCTTTAATATGGACAGCATCCAGACTTACCCATCTAAAAACAGTTGATTCACCAGTAGCACGGCCTACCTCTTTAGGTTTCAAGTGACTTCTTCTTTGACATTCTTCACAAGATTGAACCCAACCCTGCACAGCCAACTTCATACCTGGCCACCAAAATCTGTCTGCTACTCTTCTATAAGTCTCCCCAAAGCCTCTATGACCAAGGTCTTCATGCAAAGACTTCAAAACCAATTCTTGACCCTTCTTCTGAGTCACCACCACTTGAGGATTGGGATGTCTCCTCCTCATCAACTGTCTTCTTGACACATAAAATCCAGGGCTCTTCTTCTTGATTGCTAACCATGTATCATCATCACAACTATCTGGCCTCTCCAAGGTCAACAGATATTCCACCAAAATAAAATAAAACCCAGACTGACCCCAAGTCTCATCTTCAAAATCCAATAAAACAACATCCAAGGGTACAATTCTGTCACCAAAATCACCAGTATGAACATGAGCCAATTGAGCAGCCCAACCAGGACACCAATCCTTAAATTTTGGCACGTCCTTCTCTTTCCACTGAACCTTGTGAGAATCCAGTTCACTAACAAAAACACCCTTTTCCAATTTTGAGCTGTCCCAAACAACAACTCCATCTTCATCAACAAAAACATCCTGATCACCAGAATCAAGATCAGATCCAGCCAGTTTAGCCTCTTGGGGGAGGTCAGAAAAATATTCAGCACCCTTTGTGCTGGCCCTAACCACTGGAACATCCTCATCAAATTCTTCAGCCTCAGAATATTTATCTGTAGGTGGCCTCCTTGATAATCCATCAGGCATAGTAAAAGTTTTACCTGGTTTGTGTACCAGGTCAAAAGAAAAATCTTGAATAAATGCCACCCACCTAGTCATTGGAGCATTTGGAAGACTAGGTGTATTGATCATATGAACCAAAGATTTTGCATCCACCTGCAGCTCAAAATGCTGCCCCCACAAAACCGTCTGTAGCTTCTTTAAAATTTTAGCTACACCACACAATTCCAACTTAGGTTGAGAATACCTAGATTCCACCTCATTAAACACCACAGACTCATATCTTACTGGCCTGACCCTCCCAGTCTTATCCTCCTGAGACAAAACAGCACCAGAAGCAATATAACTTGAGTCCACTTCCAGATAAATTGTTCCAGCACCAACACCATAATCCAACTTGTGAAGAACAATATCTTCACCAACAACCTTTTTCAACTTCTGAAAAGCCTCTTCACACTTTTCAGTCCATTCCCAATCCGCATCTTTTCTGGTCAACCTCCTTAAAGGTGAAGCCAACAAAGAAAAATCCTTAATAAAAATCCTAACATATACACATACACCCGAAAATCCCCTGAATTCAGTAGTATTTTTAGGCCTTGGCCATGACTGGATTTTATTAATCTTCTTCTTCGCCATAATCCTTCCCTCTTTACATACCACATGACCCAGAATTTCCAAAGCAGGAACACAACAACAGAATTTTGACCCTGAAATTGTCAAACCAGCCTCTTCAATCCTGAACAAAACTCTCTCTAGAGTTATTGCATATTCCCACACAAACCTCCTTATGCCAGGGTTCTCCTCTAACACCTCATTACCATAATCAGTGGATGGTCCTTGAATTCCACCATCAACAATAAAAATACCAGCATGAGTAGGAACCTCATCCTGCAAAAATCCAAGCCATCTGTGCTTGGTAAACTGCCACTGAATTAGTTGCTCCTTGAGGCAACCTAGTTAGCTGAAATCTTCCCAAAGGAGTCTCAAAAGTTGTGAGAGGCCTTGAATCCGTATGTAGTTCCCTCTCATCATAACCACCTATAATATCACCCAATCCATAACACACCCTTCCAGAAAAAGCTTCAACAAGATCCTCTGCACTTGGTGGCATACCAGCGTCCTTGATAGTGACTCTATTCAAGGCTCTAAGATCATGAACCACCCTCAACTTTCCATTCTGCTTCTTTACACAGAACACCGGACTTGAGTAACTGGATGTTGATTGTTCATATAACCCAGTCCTGACTCTTTCCCTAACAATCTCCACAAAATCCTCTCTAATAGTGGCTGGAATCGGAATATATTTGATTTGCCAAGGTTCATGAAAAACCACAGGAATCAAGTAAGGTTCCCCATAAGAGTGCTTCAATACACCCCTTTCCTCCTCAAGAAACGCCACAGCTTTTTCCCTTAGCACAATAACATGCAACAACAACTTCTTTTCTTCTTCAGACAACCACCCATCAGGACCAAAATTAACAACTTTCAATCTTTCCACAGTCACCCTAGCCGTCTCTACAAATTCTGGAGGATTCTTCACCAAAGGAGTACAGTACGGATCTCTGGACAAAGGAGGTCTCTTCAAAGGCGGATTCAAACCCACAGGCATAGGCTCATTGACAGGCCTAATCTTCTGCACTACCTTCTTATAAATTGCCGCTCCACCTTCAACTTGAGGGATCTTCAGGAATTCTTCATCACCAGACCTGGAACAAAAACCAAGGGTTTCCCCATTGCTCACATGTGTGGCCAAGGTAATGTTTTTGAAAGGTGTAGAAGAAACCCTAGCGGTGCACAATTGGGAGGACTTACTTTTAGACCCCAATCTCACCACTCCAAAACTTTTCCACAATTCCACATCTTCATCCTCACTTCCAACTTCCAAATCTTCAAATCTTGATTCATCTTCTGAATCACATCTTCTAAAACTGTGCAGTTTATCCTCATGCTGGAGGCCCAAAAATAGATCTTGATGATCTTCTCTCTTCATAATTTTCTGCAGTTTAACCTCATGCTGGAGGCCCAAAATTAGATCTTGAAGATCTTCACAACAATATTTTGCATCTTCTTTCTTCATTATCTTCAGATTTTTTTCTTGATTTTCTTGAATTATCTTGAAATTTTTTTCTTCTTTTCTTGAGTTTTCTTCTGACCTACAAAAATAACCAGGGGTTTCACCAATGCTCACAGGTGTGGCCCAGGTAATGTTTTTGAAAGGTGTAGAAGAGACCCTAGCGGTGCACAATTGGGAGGGCTTACTTTTAAACCCCAATCTCACTGCCCCAATACTTTTCCGCATATCTTTCAATAAAGATATATAACCAATCTTCTTCTTTGAACTTGAATTAAAAATAATTAAGAATCTTGAGAAAGAACAGAGACTTGATAAAAAACTTGATGAATACTTGCAGAGATGAGAAACATTAAAAAGAGAAAGTTGAAAATCCACTTGGTATATCTCCAAGGGAGCTGACCTACTACAACCTGGGATTTCCTCATCTTGGGGAGAGGTTGTAGCACTAGGGTTATCAGACCTCATAACTCTAAAAAAGACAGACTCTCAATAGAGCCTGAGCCGCACTCCAAAAAACTAGAGGCAGCACCCACTTCCTTCCTTCTCCTGCAGCAGTCCATGCACTGGCACATTGAAGATAAACCAGGCCTGGTCTCCCAACCATCCTCTCCAGGGGATGACAACCTCATGTGAAGCCTCCTTTCGTCTTCACCAGTCAACTCCAAACTGATTCCCAAATCAAATTGATAACCAATTCTTGCCTGAAAATCCATCAAGAATGGCCCACCCAAAACTGCTTTTACATTACCTTTAGCAATGTAAAAATGAACCTTCCCTGAGGCTCCTCCAACATCTAACTTCACAAACTCTGAAGTTCCAACCAATTCAGTGACATGGCCACCGATCCCTCTCAAATTCCCACCAATACCAGTTTTGATGGTGAGGCCCATATGAGTTGCCTCAAACAAAGAAATCAGGTTTATCTGAGAGCCTGAATCCAACAATGCCCTTGCCTCCCTGCCATTCAGAGTGACATTGACATATCCCAGAGGAGCATAAAAATGAGTTTCCAACCCCTCACCAAACTTTTCAGCAGAATCACAGATGTATTCCACCTCCCCAGAAGACACCCTTCTTCTTTTCAACAACTTTTTCTGCCTATCAGCCATCCCTGGACTGATAGCATACAGTTCCCCATAAGATAGGGAAACCTGACCCTGATTCATCCTTTCCAGGACAGAGTCCATAACATTAACTTGAACAGACACTACTGGCCTCTCAAAGTGAGCTCTTTGCTTCACCACCTTGGTCCTAGAAGCTTCTTGATGACCAGCACCACCAACAGATTTACCATTAACTGGAACCAAACCAGATCCCTCACCAGAACCTCTGACTCCAACAGGCTTTGGCAATGAAGCCAAAGGGACATCCTCCTAAGAGTAAGAATCCACCTCCATTGGCATTGGCTCACCATTCATATCCAATGCACCAAAACTAGGGGGGCCCATATCAGCCATACCCTTCTGCATCTTGTACAGCTCCTCTTTGCTGTACCTCTTCCTAGCTGCACTCAGCTTAGGATCCACCTTTGAAGCATTTGGCTTTGGTTGGGCCTGAGAACTGCTCTTAGGCCTTCCCACCTTTCCTGCTTCCACATCATAAACACCAGCCAAGCATTCAACACTTGACTGTCCACCACAAGAATACAACTCCAAACCACCAAAGGAAGTAGAAAAAGAGACCTTATTGACCTCCTTCCCTTTTCCCTTGACGTCCTCATCTACCTTAACAGAAGTCTTCCCCTGATCAGGAAACTCCTCAAACCTTGGCCTCCTTTGATTGAGACCACCCCTTCTCCTGACCAAATCCACAGGAGCCTGCCCCTCACTGGGCTTCACAAAAGAACCATCAGGGAACTTAAAAACCCTGCCATCAAACTCCACTTTTCCTTTAGACACATCTCTGTTCAATGCCCAACAATCATTGGACCTGTGCCCCCTCCTACTGCAATAAGAGCAAACCCAAGGATCACTCCTACCATCCTTCCTTTCAAAATCTCTAGGCTGAGAAGGTGCCTTATTAACCTTCTTGGCCTCCTGAACAAAAATGTGCAGCTGTTTTGTAAGATGAGCCAACTGCTCCACCATTGGGTCCCTCTCCTGTTTGGGAACCTGCACCAAATTTTTCTCCTCCTTCTTCTTCCTAACTTCCTCTTCAGCCAAAGCCTCACTGAATTTGCTGACATACTTGGCACACCCCTCCTGATAGGTGTCCACAGCCAATAACTTCAAATGGGCCTCAACAGCCTCCTTCACCTTATCAAAGGAAGGCAACTTCTGATCCCCCTTAGAAAGAGTCTTCATCAATTCCTTTCTTGACAAATCCTTCAACACATCCATCCTGACATCTCTAGCCAGGGCAGACCAAAAAACATCTTTGGCAGCATTTTCATGTGCCAGCTCCTCCCCCTCCACCAAATATTCCACCACAGAATCAAACTGTAGCAGAAACTTCCAGTAACTATGTAAGTTACCAACACAACCATAAGATAGCCATTCACTGACAACCTTGTTCAGATCCACCATAGTGAACCTGACACCCCATCTATCCACCATTTCCCTACACAACAATTTCCAATCCCTCTTCTTGTAGCCAGACATGGCCACAATCTCCTTCTCCACTCACCTATCACCAATGAAGAAGATAATCTGCTTCACCATGTCCAGGTAGGAAGCACCATCCACTCCAGCAGCAGTTTCATACTTCTCTAGAATCCACTTGACATCCTCCCCATTAAAATTGGTACCATCCCAAGTTTTAATTCTCACACACTCCCTAACCATCACAGAAGGAGGACCATCCCCCCCACTGACAGTCACCACAGGAATAGAGGACCCAGAAGCCATTCCTCCAGACCAAAACACCAAAAAGAGCCAACCAAAGAAAACAGAGATTCCAAAGAACTAGCAAGTTCTACCCCATGTTGGGCGCCAGAAATGTAGACAATCCTATAGTACTAGCTATAGGCCTTGACCAAGGGAGTTGGAGAAAAACCAGAGAAAAAATCCCCTGTCCCTTTAGAAAAACAGAGTGAGATTTACTTTCTAAAGTAAGTTGGTTCCTGTTTTGCTAAAGCTCCTTTTTAACACACTTGACTGCTTGATGAGCCAAGAAAGTAGTCCCCAGATAGACTACCAGACCAAAGAACTGAAATGTAGAACAAAGTCCACACCAGAGACAGCAAAGATACTTGATGTAGGCTGCAAATCCACACCAGAGACAGCAATAATACTTGCTATAGCTTGCAAGACTATAACAGAGAAAACAGTTGCCAAAGTTAAGTTAAATGAAGAACTCACTTGCAACAAACACAGCCAATTGTGGCCAGAAAACAGTGAAAGCTGAGTGAGGAACAATGATATCACCTCCGGATTGTTGTATGATGATTAAGGTTGCCCCAAACTGTCTTATTCACTATGTACACACAGACCACTAACTAAGAGCCCATGCGCACCCACCAATCTGGCGCCTGTACCCGCCAAATTGCATAAAAAACCCTCCTGGAGCGCTCCCCAACCTCCTAAAACAGAGGCGGGCGGGCTGCCCAACGTCGGAGATGCTGCCTGAAGCGGCCCGGCCTCCCTGAAGCCAGAAAACCAACAAAAACCACTAATCTACTTAGAAAAATTAGCTACAACTACTAAAACCTTTAAAACACGGAATTTCACTATAACAACATTGAGACATGAAATATAGAGAAAAATAAGCTCTATCCAATGGTAATAAGCACTTAAGCCTAAGAGTTAAGGTAAGCCCGTAAAACACGAAAAACAAAATTAAACAGAAATCTTTTATAAATTAAAAATGAGGAAATGACCCCTTAAAACTTAGAAAATGAAAAATGTCTACAAGACATAAAATATAAAGAAAAACCAGGGATATCCAATGATAGTACCCACATACCCGCAGACCCAATATCTACGGAATAAAACCAGAAAAATACCCTATTCCTTAACAGATGTCAATTAAGACATGCACAAACAGTGCCAAATCACACAACAAAGGCCCCTGCCAATGTTGGAAGACCACATCGTTACCGCCATTGGACCTCCCTATAAAACTGTTAGGCTAAGGTCAAGTACAAGGATGTAAACTAGCTTGAATGGTCAGTTGTCTAGAAGATTTTAATGGTCCTATATGAATACTGTAATATAAATCCAATAAGTAGTAAAATATAGTCAAAATTAAAGGTCTCAGTAATATAATTCTCACTAATTTTATATATGGCTTACAATCTTTGTAGTTGGTAGAAAAATAGATTTTATAATTCAGATACTATTCAAAAGTCTTATAAAAGTACTAATTGATATGTATTGTAATTTATTTGGTTATATTGGTAAATTGTAAATGATAAAGAATGCAGAAAACAAGACCCAAAACCTCCTACTTTTATACACACTAAGTTCCTCAATAAACACCTTGATGTACCATCCAATACAATGTTAATGACGCCTTCAAACAAGTAATAGACCTCTACATCAAGGCCCCTAGTGACCAATAACATAATTAGACAAGTAACAACAACTAAAACCCTATTAATAATAAGGGAGATCCATCAAAATTAAAGAAAATACAAAAAGAGAGTATATGCATGGAAAACAATATTATAAAAAGGTTAAAGGAGACTTTTTAAGGTTAATTATAGCTTAATAATAAGGGCGATCTACAGTAGAAATGGAGGGGCTAATCCTGACATTATACTACGTGAAATTCCCATCCAAAAATAACCAAAATTGACTGAGAAACCACCCAAAAACTTAAAAAAGAGCGTGAGATGTGGGGTAACAACATGCAGTCCTTGGCAGGCGCTTGCACGGGTAAATCCTTGACTAAAATTAGGCAAATTTAAGCGTGGTGATGAAATAAGGTGCTAAGAGTGAGGTTATTAATGAAATTAGTGCATATAAACAAGGTCAATGCATTATTAATTAAGCTTGGACACTAAATAAGCGCCTGTTGCCTATTTTAGTGTATTTCCCCACAGTGGGCGTAGAATGTGGGGTAATTATAGTGTGAAAAAGCTAACTTTGCTAAAAATGAAGCTATTCACATGGGAAAAAAGCAGGCAGTATGTATCCAGTACACAGAAGCCATTTCTGGCATAAAAAACACCAAATTTGAAAAGTGTTATTTTTATGCATTTAAATAGCCAAATCAATAGTCCTAAATGAGCCCAATTGATCTGTCAAAGCGCATTTTTGATATTCTCAATTTTATAGCGCATATAGTCAACTTTTAAGTGAAATAAAGCGCATTTCTTGTTTTTTGCGTAAAACAATGAATATAACAGCTTTAAGTGTACTTAAAAATTATGTAGCCTTATACTTAAGTTTCTTAAAATTACCCTAACATATTCCAACTTAATATTAAGTACATAAGACCTATAAAAGGTGGATATATGAGTGTATATAAGGTGTTATAATGGCATTTTTTTGTGTATTATCATAATTTTACTTATGTATACTCTTTGTGTACTCTCATTTATTATTCCCATGTATAGTTCATGTGTTTAAAATAAGTTATAAGCACTTTTTACTCAGTCCTGGGGATATACAGGCTGACAAAAACCTTCTAGACTTAAAAGAGACCTTGAAAACTCTCATTTATTGTTCCCATGTATAGTTAATGTGTTTAACATAACTTATAAGTACTTTTCACTCATTTCTGGGGATATACAGGCTGAAAATCCCAGTAAATTATATAATAAATTACTGGAATCATTTAAGGGAATATAGCTATACATTTTATGTAGTTAAAATAAAAAATCATATTGAATAAAATTATATAAATATTTTATAAGTAAAATAATTATTATATTCATTATTAAGAAACTTTTTATTACATAAAAGGATATTATATTCTATAACATCATGGCCCATTTTGTATGTATTTAATATCTCTAAATCAATAAATTAATTAATTAAGATTATATTATAAATGTAAAATTTAACTTATAATGTAATTAAAATTTGGATAATAAAATTTATATAAACTAAATACAACTTATCCTATAATACTATCCATAAATATTGGGCGCTTATTAATTTCTAATTATAACTGAATTAAAATTATTTATATGCATTTGGATGTGAAAATAGTTTTCTTTGTTTTAATTAAACCCTTTATATGTATTTGTAATTCCTATTTAGGATTTTCTTTCTCACACTTCTCAGGCTTTATGCTCATTTAGTTATTCTTTATATTAATTACATTTTTTTGGAACTTTATGGTGGGAAAAGTAGTTGCTTATTCACTGGTTTAATTAATTGTTTCAATTTTCTTATTTTGTATGTTTTTAATGAAATTAATTTAATTATTTGTTTCATATTATCTTACTCTTTTGTAAATATTATTAAAAAGCTCCAGATGGTCCTCTTTCCTACGAAAGGGATTTGGAAACCTCTCTGGTAGATCACCACTTATTACACTCACAACTTTATCATATTTTTAAATATAATACAATTATTATTATTTTTATTAGTACTACAGTTCTAATCTAAATTTTATATAATACTAAGGGCGCAGTAAGTCTGTTAACAATAAGAAATAATTTCTGCACATTGAAAAATAACTTATTAATATAAATATATTAAATATCAATAAAATCTACTGTTGTGTCATTTCTCAGAAAGTGTCGTTGTATTCCTTTTCATTAACACAATTATTCTTTATTTCTTAATTACTGTTGTAGACCTTTCTCTTTATTTTCCCTCTTCTTCCTCTTCTTTTTTCCCTCTTCTTCTCCTTCTTCTAGACAACCCGCTGATATTTTATCTCAATTCATTTTAAAATTATTTAATGGTGTATCCACATCAAGGTGCACTTGGATGTGGGTAAGGTATCAGGGGATCAGCTCATCAATTGGCTGGGGAATACCATTTATAAAAATTATTTATTTAATCTTATTATTTTTCATTTCATTTCATTTTCTCAGCTCTCATATTTTTTGGGGGTAATTTTGTTTAATTCTTTTCAAGTTTTTTTTTGGTATTTTAGTAGTTTTAAGTAGTAATGTCAGCAAGGCTACTAGACTTACCCAGTGAAATAATTATTTATTTACTGGATGAAGCTGCACCTTATCATTTTAATTATTTAATTATAAATTAGTTACATTAAAATTACTTATAATAAATCAACTAATTACAGAATGATAAAATTAAATGAATAAGTAAAATTAAATATAAAATTGTCCCTTATATTTTTTCTCTAACACCGTGCTCATTTGACAGGTTGGAAGAAATAAAGATTTATATTAAAAAATAGATTTTAAATTAAAATAAGATTTTAATATTCAAATAATATTAAATATATACAAAAACTCAAATTTCTTATTTAGAATTGAATTCTACAGTAAATATTAAATAAATTGATGTATTTCTGACATACTCTGTAAATACATGTTTTTGATGCCTTCTTTTTAGAACTACTTTATCATTTGAAAATACTCCTTCTGGAATATTCTTTTTCTCTCTCTCTCATACTACTTTTTTCAGAATTTGATTGCCGTTCTTTGTCCCTCCTTTGCCTATATAAGGCCTCTCTTTTGGTTGTTTTTTATTCATTCCTTTACCAACTTACTTTATTATTACTATTTACAACACAATACTTATTTTTACATCTTATCTTATTAGTAGTTACAAAAGCGTAATTCTAATCAATAACTTATAACAATATTTAAACCCTACCTCTTATATTTGAGTAACAAATCACTTATGTTAAGAAATACGTACCAAGTTTTTGAGAGTTTATTTAAAATCCTTAAAATCCTCATAGAAACTTCATACCAAATCTTCTAGACTAAAAGCGTACCTTGACAAGTAATATGTGTAGAAATCAAAAAAATCAAAAAACAAAAAATCAAAAAATCAAAATCAAATTCAAAATAAAAATCAAAATAAAAATAAAAATAAAAATAAAAATAAAAATAAAAATAAAAATAAAAATAAAAATAAAAATAAAAATAAAAATAAAAATAAAAATAAAAATAAAAATAAAAATAAAAATAAAAATAAAAATAAAAATAAAAATAAAAATAAAAATAAAAATAAAAATAAAAATAAAAATAAAAATAAAAATAAAAATAAAAATAAAAATAAAAATAAAAATAAAAATAAAAATAAAAATAAAAATAAAAATAAAAATAAAAATAAAAATAAAAATAAAAATAAAAATAAAAATAAAAATAAAAATAAAAATAAAAATAAAAATAAAAATAAAAATAAAAATAAAAATAAAAATAAAAATAAAAATAAAAATAAAAATAAAAATAAAAATAAAAATAAAAATAAAAATAAAAATAAAAATAAAAATAAAAATAAAAATAAAAATAAAAATAAAAATAAAAATAAAAATAAAAATAAAAATAAAAATAAAAATAAAAATAAAAATAAAAATAAAAATAAAAATAAAAATAAAAATAAAAATAAAAATAAAAATAAAAATAAAAATAAAAATAAAAATAAAAATAAAAATAAAAATAAAAATAAAAATAAAAATAAAAATAAAAATAAAAATAAAAATAAAAATAAAAATAAAAATAAAAATAAAAATAAAAATAAAAATAAAAATAAAAATAAAAATAAAAATAAAAATAAAAATAAAAATAAAAATAAAAATAAAAATAAAAATAAAAATAAAAATAAAAATAAAAATAAAAATAAAAATAAAAATAAAAATAAAAATAAAAATAAAAATAAAAATAAAAATAAAAATAAAAATAAAAATAAAAATAAAAATAAAAATAAAAATAAAAATAAAAATAAAAATAAAAATAAAAATAAAAATAAAAATAAAAATAAAAATAAAAATAAAAATAAAAATAAAAATAAAAATAAAAATAAAAATAAAAATAAAAATAAAAATAAAAATAAAAATAAAAATAAAAATAAAAATAAAAATAAAAATAAAAATAAAAATAAAAATAAAAATAAAAATAAAAATAAAAATAAAAATAAAAATAAAAATAAAAATAAAAATAAAAATAAAAATAAAAATAAAAATAAAAATAAAAATAAAAATAAAAATAAAAATAAAAATAAAAATAAAAATAAAAATAAAAATAAAAATAAAAATAAAAATAAAAATAAAAATAAAAATAAAAATAAAAATAAAAATAAAAATAAAAATAAAAATAAAAATAAAAATAAAAATAAAAATAAAAATAAAAATAAAAATAAAAATAAAAATAAAAATAAAAATAAAAATAAAAATAAAAATAAAAATAAAAATAAAAATAAAAATAAAAATAAAAATAAAAATAAAAAATAAAATAAATTTTTTACATATAATTGCTAATTATTTTTTTTCTCTCTATTTAGTGAATTATTAATTTCTTTTTTTTAATGTCTGGAAGAAGAAGCCTCCAGCAGTTGTTCCAGATTATGTTGGCCTTTTTGTTTTTTGTTGGGATTGGAGAAAGAACTGTGTTTCTTGTGGTGTAGGCAGCCAAGAGAGTGTATGGATTGTAATGGTCAGGAACTGGATTGGAAGGTAATTTTTGGGTAGAAGAAGAAGAGGCTGGGGTGGAGTGTTGCAAGGTGTGCTTAATTGTTCTAGAAATCTTCCAGTGGTCATCAAGAAGTTGTTTCCTCTGGTTCTTTTCAAAGTAATTTAAGGGCCCATGAAGAACAAAGGCTTTAAGCATGTTTAAACACATCATAATTAGGTGTTGCTTCATATTGGAATAATCCAGTGTTAATGTGGTCTCTACAGGTTGGCCAATCCCAATAGTAGTTTCAGGAGGCTGGGTCCCAACTAAACAGAAGGATTGGATAAGTAATTATTTTCTGTTTAATAAATTGTATTTATTAATTTGGTTCTCACAGATTGAAAGCTCATCAAATTTGTAATCAGCCACAATTTTGACTGTTGAAGGATTTTGAATGGATGAAGTAGGTAGATCAACCAGATGGAGGTATGGATTTTCTGGGTCATCCTCTAAATAGTTTTGAGAATATGAACCTTGATGAGGACGTTCTTGTGGCCTGGTTGGAGCAGTAGGCCTGTTGTTGTTGTTGTTGATATTGTTGCTTGGCACAGTTTGGTTGGATACAGGTGGTGGAGTACCAGGTTGGCTATAGGATGGAGCAGGAGAAGGTAGCCTAGAAGCCAAATGGAATCTTCTGGATGAAATTATGGAAGAAATTGAACTTAAAGATGAATAATTGTATGGCAGAGGAGAGGTGTAGTTGTTTCTTCTTGGTTGAGAGGAAGAATTTTTTCTTTGAGCAGTGCTTGGTGCTCTGGTGTCTTCTTGGGGTCCTCTGGCAGGCCTTTAGAAGTTTTGGAATTTTTGGCATTTTTTGATGTAGCAAATTTTGAACATATTTCTCTGGCAGCATTAGGAGATTGTTGAGTGATTTTAATGGTGTTTTCTGGTGGAATCTAGCTCTTTTCTGGTTGTTTTCAGAGGTTTGGAGCCTGATTTTGGTTTCCCAATGAGGCAGGCAGGCCGCCTGGACGCAGTCTAGCAGCCTGGGAGCTGATTTTGAAGCTTTTTGAGAAGAATTTGCAGAGATAAAGGCCATCTCTTGAGAAGATAAAGCAGGTATTTTGGATAGTGCTCTGGGGAAAGATCTGCGGGATCTTTAGAATGGAGCTGAAGACAGAGAAGAAGAAGCAGGAGCAAGTTCAAGGGAACTTGTAGGAGATTTGGGATGTATTTGTGTGAAGGTAACAGTGGAAGTATATGATAATTTGGGTCTCTGTCACATTTTTTTATTTTGGAGTTGCAAGAATTACAGACCCTGTTGTAGATTTTAGCTTCAGGGGTTCGAACAGTGAAAGTGCAAGGTCTGCACATGTGGATACACTTTTTGCAAGCATAGTCCTTTGGAGAAGTGAAGCAAGGAAAATCTGGGTCAAAAGCAGGAGATCCAGCCATCATCTGTGATGAGAAAACAATGAAGAGAAAAGAGATAAAAAAATAGTTTTATCAGTGATGGGTAGAAGGTGAAGAGAAAGGGGAAGTTGAGTAGGTTGGTTGCAGATTATTGTGCATTTAATTGGCTGTGTCTTTTTATGCAAAGTGTGGAAAGTCCGTCAAGACTTTAAACTGAACACTGTGGTCAGTCCATAAATACTTTAAACTGAAAAATGGTATAGTCCCCAAAGACTATAAGCTGAGGATGGTTTGACGGTTGAGTCCTTCAGGACTATAAACTGATAATGTGGCTTTGGTGTGATTCTGGCAGAGGGCATCCAAAGGGGGTGTCTCTGAATTTAGTTAAGGCAAGTGTGGGGGTAACTGATGAGCTGGCTGCTATGTAGAACAGTTACCCCAACATTTTAGTTAATTTCTTTGGTCTTTAAATGTTTTATCTCTTGTTTTGTCTTTATGATTTAAGGTTTGAGTCCCCCAAGACTATAGAATGAGGGCTGTTAGTCCCCCAAGACTTTTAACTGAGGATGAGTCCCCCAAGACTGTAAACTGAGGAATTACTTATGATTGGCTTCATTCAGAAAGTCTGAAAAGTGGTCAAGAATTTCATTTCTAAGTCAAAAAGTTCAATCAAGATTTAGGTGGCAGAAGAGAATCAAGAGATGAATCAAAGTGTTCAGCATTAACCTTGAACTGGTGGATGAGGTTCTTCCTTTTTTCAAGGTCCTGTCGATTTCTAGCAGGAGTGGATTGGAAGTAGCTTAGTAGAAGGTGTTTTTTTTCTGAGGAGTGTTGTTTGAACTTGGCCTTAATGGCTGGCAAGTGGTTAGGTGTTGGTGGTACAATGGAGTCTACATTGTCATCATCACTGTCAGAAGATGGAGGAGGTGAGAAGTCATCAGTTGTATAAGTAGAAGGAAGGAATAAAAGTTTTTTAACATCAGATGGAACAATCATGGTGGAAGTGGTTGCTGTAGTGGTGCTGGCACTCTTCTTTGAACAGTGTTGTTTGTTGACTAATCTGGGTATCAAGATGGATGGCATGGATCTTTTGGTGCTGGTAGAAGATGGACAAGGTTGAGGTGGAGGTGAAGCTGTTGAAGATGATAATGGACCAGGTCTGAAGCAAGTCTTCTTTCTGGATTGTAAGACATCACAGGAGGTTCTGTATGGATGAGCTGGTGGTGTGATGGTGCAGATTAGATTGTTGTCAATTCAGTATTGGCAAGGGACCATGTAAGAGGCAGGTTTTGAAAGAAAGCTGGACATGGTGTATTTTATGAAGGAGAATATGGTCTTCAAAAATTGGCAGAGGCCTTTTTTGGTCTGTTTGGCGCTGTTTTTGATGTCTTAATTGACATTGGTTGAAGAATTAGGTGTATTTTGGGTTTTATTCAGTGAATACAGAGACTATGGGTATATGGATACTACCATTGGATAGCCCCAGATTTTCTCTACATTTGATGTCTTGTTGATATTAGGGTTAAGTGTTTTGTACCATTAAGTAGAGCTAATTTGGCTCTATATTTTATGTCCCAATTTTTTCATAGCTTAATTTTTTGTTTTAAAGGTTTTAGTAGTTGTGGTGGAATTTTTAAAGTATTTAAGATTTATTGGAGGTTTTTAGTGGTGTTCTGGCTTCAAGGAGGTTGGGCCACCTTGTTTATAGAAGGATGGGGAGCGTTTCTAGAGCCTTTTTATTCAATTTGGCGGTCTAATTCACCAAAATTAGTTGCTGTGCATAGATGTAAGATGGCTGGTCTGTGCGTTCATAAAGTAGATATGGGGAACCAGAGATATAAAAAAACCATCTGGGTAATATATAACTGTTTTTTTCACTCAGTTTTCATTGTTTTATTGGCCACAATTGGCTGTGTTGTTGCAAGGTTAGTTCTTCACTTAACTCAACTTTAGCAACTGGTTTCTCTGGTGTAGCTTTGTAACCTGCAACAAGTATTATTGCTGTTTTCTGTGCAACAAGTGCACATTTTTTTGGTTTTCTGGTGTGGATATTTCTGAATTTCAGGTTTTCTTTGGTTCTCTGTGGTCTTTCTAGGCTACTTTGTTGACTTGTTAAGCAGTCAAGAAGTGTTTTGGAAGGGGTATAGTACCAGTCTCTAATTTGCTGTAGCAAATAAATATCACCTGGTATTTCTCAAAGGGACAGGGGTTTTTCTATCCAGTTTTATTTCAACTCCCTTGGTCAAGGCCTATTGCTAGTACTATAGGATTTTCTACAACATGTAAAATTGTCTTTTTCAAATGTGAATGATACATTAACACATGTACCTGTAAAAATGTTAGGTTACAAAGAGTAGAAGTTGAAATAGCTAGCATTTTGAAAAAAACTGATAGAGTAAAGGACAATACCTCCAATGTGAAAAGAGTACCAGTTTTTATGAAACCCTCAGATGATAAACCAATTATTGAACATGAAAATAGTGTCATGAGCTCTGAGAATACAAAATCAGTAAAGGATGAAATAAATTATCATCTTTCTAAAGTAAGTGAGTTACTTAATATTCCTCAGGTTAGGGAAGCAAAAACTAACCAAAAGAACTGGCCTAAGTTAGATCAGCACCCTTCTTTTGACAGGGATTCAGAGTATGTTTGGAAAAAATTCATTCAGAGAATTGATAACTTAAAATTTTCATACAAACTACCTGATGAAGAAATTACATCAAAATTGATTTCTTTATTTACAGTTGTGGCCTTATTATGGTTTGAATCTGTATTGAGTGAGAGAATTAACTACTTCTGGAATAAATGGAAGGCACTTATTGAAAAGCAATATGGTGGCCCAAAATTTAGAATCACTCAACAAAGATTGTATGAGAAAGCTAAATATAATCCAAATGCTGGAGATAAACCCATGGTATTTTAAATTAATTTAATAAAAATCATGAAATCCATGGAACAAAAAATGGATTATGATGAGTGAAAAGAAAAAATAATATATGAATTGCACATATCAATCAGAGACATTATTGTAGCTAGAACTGAATCCATCAGAGATACTTCTAAGTTTAGTAATATATGCAATGAAATATTATTGAACCACAAATATTAAACCAGGTATAATAATTACAAGCAAAGTGTTGAGGTAGTAAAAACTACTACAAATAAGTTACAAGTGGAGAAGAAAAAACCTTCAGCTCCCCTTGTCACTAAAAGACAAGAAAATAAAACTTGTTACAAATGTAATGAAACTTGGGCTAAAGGTCATACTTTTAAGAAAAGAAAAAATGTTATTGAAAAATCACAAGATTCTGAACAAAGTAATCATGAGGATGAAAAGGAGGAATCTAGTGAGGATTTTAAAAGTATCATTCCTTAGAGTGATGATGAAAATGAGATATATGTATTAGAACAGGACATTATGTTCCTTAATGATGCAATAACTTATACAGATACATCTTTAACTTCCATTGAAGAAGCTAAAATTATTAAAGATGTATCTCATGATACTTACAGAATAACACCTATTAGAGCACCTGTTCTTATGTATGGAAAAGAAATGAATTCCATTCTTGACACTGGGTCAGGAGGTAGTGCAGTTTCACTTAACACATTAATGAAACTTGATAGTAAGTATAAAGAAAAACTAGAGCCTGTACAGACAAAGAACTGGAGGGTTTTTGGTTCAGTATTAAATCCAATTAGCAAATACAAAACTGCTTTATTCTTTAAATATAATGATGGATATGTAAGAGCAGTGTGTGAATTTGTGGTAATGGATAATAATTATTGTAGTGATTGGTTTATTACTGGAAATGAATTATTGACCAAATTTGGCATCAAACTAGATCCTGCAAATGGTTGCTTCACTATAGGCATAAATGGGAAGATAAAATATAAGATTTTTGCTGTAAATTCAGTTTATTCCATTTCTCCTAAAGAAGAAAAACTGCTAGGTGGAAGAACCCTCTCTGAAGGGGTTGAATTGGAAAATGAAATCAAAAAAGCCTCTTCCAGTCCTCAACTCTCAAAAATTGAAGAAAACATTATTTTTAGATTGATAAAATCTTATCCTATGGCATTTTCTCATGGTTCAAATGAACTAGGATTGGTCAAAAACCATGAGATGAAAATCTCTTTAACTTGTGATTTGGATATTATTCCTGGCAGCTTGAAAAAGAAACTTTACCCAGCTTCTCCTGCAAATAGGAAAGACATTGAAGACAACATTAAAATGTTGTTAGAAATGGGTATTGTTGAAAAAGTTGACACAACACCTAAATATTGTTTTATTTCACCAGTTATAATTTCTTATGAAAAATATAAGGCAAGATTGTGTGGTGACTAAAGAGCTCTGAATACATTCACTGTAGATGATATTTACCCTCTACCAAGGATAGCTTCTATCCATGCTACCTTATAAGGTGCAAAATATATTTTCTGTCTGGATGAAAACAAAGGTTACAACCAGATCCCTGTGAAAAAGAATTCTCAGAATTTTTTACTCATAACCACACACATGGGGATATATAAATATGTGAGAATGCCTTTTGGAGTAAAGAATGACCCTTCAGTCTTCCAAAAATTGATGGATAGTGTTTTTCATCATGAAATGGTTGAAGGATAGATTTTTTTTATATTGATGACATCATAGTGTTTTCAAAAACATGTAATGAACATTTAAATAACTTAAAAATTTATTTTCAAAAATTGGATGAAATTAATATGGCAATCGCATTAAAGAAATGTAAGTTTGGGTTTCAATCCTTGAAAGTACTTGGACATGTTGTTTATGGATTACAAATTTGTGTTAAGCAGAATAAAGTGGAAGCAATAAAAAAGATTAGTATACCTAAGAATGTGAAAGATGTTCAAGGTTTTTTAGGTATGTGTGGATATTATAGGCGGTATATAAAAAACTACCAATCCATCGCAGCCCCTTTCACAACATTAATCAGAAAAAATGAGGCTTTCATTTGGAATAATGAAAGACAACATGCCTTTGATAAATTATAGGAATGTTTAATGTCAGCTCCAATATTGGGACTGCCAGATTATAACCTCCCCTTTATCTTGTATACTGATGCAAGCTTCACAGGGTTAGGTGCTGCTTTACAGCAAAAACAGATAATAAATGTTAAATTATCAGAAGTAGTTATCTGTTACATTTCCAGAACCTTAAGAAAGAGAGAATTAAGGTATGGTGCCACCCAACTGGAATGCTTAGCAGTTTTTTGGGCCCTGGAGAAACTTCATTACTCTCTGGAAGACCAGAATTTTGAATTAATAACATATTGCAGTTCAGTGAAATTATTACTAAACATGAAAACACCTAATAGGCACATGTTTAGATGGCAACTAGCTGTACAAGAGTACAGAAGAGGAATGAAAATCATGCATAGAGCAGGAACATTGCATTCTAATGTGTATTTATTATCCAGAAGCCCTTTGCCAAATGATACTGACAACCCAGCTTATGTAACTGAAAATGAGGTAATAAATATATTTGGGATTTATATATTATATTTAGAGGAAGAATTTATGCAAACTATATTGGAAAATTATTCATCTGATAAAGATTTGTCTAAATTATTTAAAATTTTTAAGGATCCAAATAATTCCTCTATGAATGCATTAATTAAAACCTTATCTCCAAAGTATAAAACTGCATTGGAAAAAGGTAAATTGTCATTTGAAGATGGATACATATATTACAGTAAAAAGCTAAGTAATTTAATAGTTATGCTACCTTCTATGAAAGAGGTAATGTTAAGTACTTTTCATGATGACATCTTAGCTGGCCATTTTGATTTTAACAAAAAATTAACTAGATTTGAAAACACAGCCTGGTGGATAAACATGAAAGAATATGTTCAAAATACATTTAAACATATGGCTCTTGTCAGAAATTTATAAGATTGACTGGAAAGAGAGCTGGGTTTTTACAAAAATTAGAGCAGCCAAAAGTTCCATGAGAAATTATAAAAATTGATTTTGTCACTGGCTTGCCATTAGCAGGAAAAGAAAGTCTCAATTCTTGCTGAGTAATTGTAGTTAGATTAACAAAAACGTGTAAATTTATCCCTACCCATAAATAGGTATCTTCAAAAGACTTAGCATTACTATGGTGGACTCAGATGATTAATACTGCTAATTTCCCAATGCCATTATTTCTGACAGAGACACTAAATTTACTAAAGAGTTATGGACATCTTTGATGGAAGTATAAGGATGTAAGTTAAATTTTTCTACAGCACACCATCCTCAAACTGATGGGCTGGCTGAAAGAATGATACAGACCCTGGAAGACATGATAACAAGATATTGTGCCTTTGGATTAGAATACAAAAACAATGAGAAATTCACACATGATTGGGAAACATTTATTCCTGGTATTTAATTTGCTTATAATAGCACAACTCATTCTGTAATAGAGAAAAAACCATTTGAACTCTGGCTGTGATATGCACAGAATACCCCAGTAAATCATTTAAATAAATTACAAAGGTTAGATATGCACCCTGGTACTAAATCCTTTCTTCATATGCAAAAAATTTATAGAAAGCATGTAAAGGAATGCATCCAATAAGCATTTGAATACAAAAAGAAAAGGTGGGATAAATCTCATAAAGAATTTGAATTCAAAAAAGGAGATGAAGTCTTAATTTTAACAGGTAATGTTAAATTAAAGGAACCCTTTGAAGGAACTTTTGTAGTCAACAAAATGGTTGGTAATAATTCCATGGAAGTCATGTTATATTCACCATATGAAAGGAAACATCCAGTTCTCCCTATCTTATTATTAAAACCTTACCATGCAAATGATCTTGAATTATTTACAAAAAGAAGAGGAAGGCATAAAAATAAACCTGAAGAAATTGTGGAAAAAGAAAAGATTGAAAAAATACTCAAGAAAAGAATCCTTTCTAAAGAGAAAGGAACTGAGTATTTATTAAGATTTAAGGGGAAATCAAATGAATTTGATAAATGGATACCTGAAAAAGAAATTTCAAATTTATCCTCCCTTCTTAATAATTTCAAACAGAAAAAGAGTTCTGTTAAATTAAATGAGGGGTTAAAAAACATTACTCATAATATTTTATTATGTTTTATTTCATTAAAGAATTAATCTTTGATGCTATAGAATTTTCCACATACCATAAAAAAATATAAAATAAAAAAAATATAACTTAACATTTTTTTATTGTTTTTTTAAGTGGGTGAGTGTCATCCTGGATATCCCCAGGACTGAGTAAAAAGTACTTATAATTTATGCTAAAAACATGTACTATACATGGTAAAAATAAATAAATGTACACAAGTTGTATACATAAGTGAAATTTATGATAAATTACAATAAATGCCATTATAGCAACTTATATACATGCATATATCCAGCTTTTAGAAGTATTATGTACTTAATATTAAGTTTTAATATGTTAGAGTAATCTTAATAACCTTAATTATAAGGTTACATAATTTTTAAGTAGACTTAAAGCTGTTGTTTTCATTATTTTATGTAAAAATTAATAAATGCACTTTAAATCACTTAAAATTTGAGTATATGCACTATAAATTTAATAATATTCAAAATTCCCTTTGACAGATAAATTTTTTTTAATTAGAACTATTGATTTGGCAACTCAAATGCATAAAAAGACACTTTTCAAATTTGGTGTTTTTTATGCCAGAAATGGCTTCTGTGTACTGGCCACATACTGCCTGCATTTTTCCTGTGTGAATAGCTTCATTTTTAGCAAAGTTAGAATTTTCAAAAAATAATTACCCCACATTATATTCCCACTGTGAGGAAAAATGCTAAAATAGGCAACAGGTACTTATTTGGTGTCCTAGTTTAATTATAAATGCATTGACCCTTATTATATGCACTAATTTCATTAATAACCACAAGCATGGCGCTTTATTTCACTAACAAACCTAAATTTGTCTCAATTAGTCAAGGATTTACATGTGCAAGAGCCTTCCAAGGACTGCATGTAGTTACCCCACATCTCACGCCCTTTTTTGAGGCTTTCAGTGGGTTCTCAGTCAATTTTGGTTATTTTTGAATGGGGATTTCATGTAGTTTAATGTCATGATTAGCCCCAAAATTTCTAATTTTAATCCACCTTAATATGGAGTAGAAATTTGTCTTAAATTTCATATTTTAGTCTTTTATTTTGAAGTATTACACACATATACTCTCTTTTTTGCTTATACTTAATTTTTGATGAATTATCCCTATTACTGCAGGATTTAGGTGGGTGATATAATTCTAAATATGTTACTGGTTACTCTTTATGTTTTTAGAAATGTCAATTAATTAAAATGAGGCTTCATTAATCATGTATAGATCTGGTAAATCAAGGGTTCATTAGGGAAGTTATTGGGTATAAAAGAAGGGGGTTTTTGGTCTTGTTTTCTACATTCTTTATCATTACAATTAAAAATATAACCAATATAATTTACAATAAATTTAAATAGAACTTATAAAGTATTTAAATAGTATCTGAATTATTACATGTATTTTTCTACAAACTATAAGATTGTAAGCCATATATATAATTAATGAGATTTAAATTACTGAGACCCTTATATTGAGTTATATTTAAATACTTATTTGATTTTTACTACATTATTCATATAGGACAATTTAAATCTTCTAGAAAACTGACCATTCAAGCAAGTTCACGTCTCTTTACTTGAACTCAGCCTCACACCTTACATCTCACACCCTTTTTTTGGGGTTTTAAGTAGTTTCTCAGTCAATTTGGGTTATATTTGAATGGGGATTTAACGTAATTTAATATCATGATTAGGAACATCATTTATGCTGTTGATCCCCCTTAATATTTAGTAATAAATAGTCTTATTTTTTCCATTTAAATATTTCATTTTTATGTATTACACAAATCCACTGTCTTTTTTCTTATTCTTTATTTTTTGATGGATTATCTCTATTACTACAGGATTTTGGTCGGTAAGATCACTCTAATTATGTTACTAGTAACTCTGTATGTTGTTTTACAGGTCTTTAAGTAGGAATAAGGTTTCATTAACTTTTTATAGAGTGGGTAAATCAAGGGGTTCATTGTGGAAGTTATTGGATTTATAAGGAGGGTGTTTTTTGTCTTGTTTTCTACATTCTTTATCATTTCAATCAAATATATAACCAATAAAATTACAATACATTTTAATAGAGCTTATAAAGTCCTTGAATATGATCTGAATTATTACATCTCTTTTTCTGCCAACTATAAGATTGTAACCCATATATAATTAGTGAGATTAAAATTACTGAGACCCTTGTATTGAGTTATATTTTAATACTTTTTGGATTTGTATAACAGTATTGATATAGGACCATTAAAGTCTTCTAGAAAAGTGACCAATCAAGATAGTTCACTTATCAGTACTTGATCTCAGCCTGACAAAATGTTTTTGAAAAGAAATTACTTATGCAATAGAAGGATGAACATAAAACCAATATATTTTAAAAAAAATTTAAATTTATTGAAAAAAAATTTAATTAATTTTTAGTAGATGATAACATAAAAATTAAAATTTGAAGCTCAAATTTAAAACATGTAAAAAGTTCTTGTATGAAATTTCAAGTGGAAATGTATGAAGATTAGGAACAACATCTGTAACTGAAAATCAGCACACTATAGAAGATCAAAATTTAATAACTTCATCCCAAAACTCATGTTTAAATATGTTAAATAATATTTAATTATAGATTTTATTTAATATTAATGTCTTCTTCTAATTGTTACTAAATATCTTTGAGATTTTTGAGTTTTATTTTAGGTTTTTTTTTTCAAAATAATTTATAGATAATAAAAATTGACTGATTTGTCAAAGACTTGTATAATTATTATCATCATAAAAATGAAATTATTGGAAAAATGGAATTTATTAATATTTATTGATAAATTTCAGTATTTCATAACTTTTGATTTTATTCAATTCTATTATTGATATAAGTAGTAAAAACTTATGTATCCTTAATTACTGAAGATCTATACATAGCCTTAAACTAGAATTTAATATCAGTTAAATTTAAAATGGAGGTCTCCACTTTAGTATAATAGGGTGAAAAATTACAGGCCATAACTCAGTATTCATATGATTTAAGTAAAGCTACTTCTGTAGTAAGAAATATAAGATGAAGGTGAATTCTGATGTTTGATGATACAATAGCATACACCCTCTTATTTTTAAAAACTATTATTTCAATTTTTTTCAACCACCTTTTCTAATTTTCTCACTCTTACTAGAGCCATTATATGTGATCATATTTGCTCAACAAATGGTTTTCTACCTTTTTTTCACCTCTCTCTTTTCTTTCCTATCTTTTCTTTCACTTCCTATCCCACAAATCTTAACCTGTTTCTTGTCCCATGAGTTTTCTCCCCACCACTTAGAATACCCTTCAATCAACAATCAAACCCAGTTAACTTCCCTCTCTGCCCTTTTTTTCAACCCATATCTCTAATTTTTATCATCACCCTTTGCCTTTTTCTACACTTAACCTCTCATCAATCCCCTTTCATTTCATTCTCAAAAACTACTCTTATATTCTATGAGCTATAACAGGCATAAAGGTCTGGGGCAGTGATAAATAGGGATGGAAAAAAGTGGAAAGGGGTTGGGATGATTTTAAAGGGTCAGAGAGTGTTTGATAGCAGAAGAAAAGTTATAAAATCATGGAAATAATTGTGTTGAGAGAAAAAAAATTAACTGGGGAATAGTATTGAAGATAATTTTTTATATAAGACAGAAGGTAGAAATGGAGAGGTAATTAATAGTGTTCTACAAAAAAAAAATTATAAAACATGAGAAATATGTTATATAGCATGGAAAGAGAAATGGAATCAACTTAAAAAAACATATAAAAATAAAAAAAAATAATTTTTATACTATTCATTTTAATAAAATTTCATCTTGTATCTTTCCTTTTTGATATTTTGAAGATAAAGGACTAATATATTTCAAAAAATACTATTACATGAATATCATTTTTATTTATTGAATAGAAAACAGAACAGATACTTATATTAGAGCTTAATTTTATTGCCAAATTAATATTCCCTTCATTTTTATAAGTGTTTTAAATTTTTCAGATATTTTTAATATTAATAATGGTTAATAAATTTTTTTTGAATAATTAGAATTCATTTTTGTTTCAAATTCTTACTGGGGAAATTTTATGGAAGATAGTAATTCCCAAAGCATTTTTCATGAATGATTTATTTTAGTGCCTTATAATTTCACCATATATTAACAATTAAGGAAAATCATTTGAACATTTGAGATCACTTTTCTTTCAATTTAAATTTTTTTTTGTCTAGTTTTACATGAAAAAAAGTATAAAATTATTTTAACCATTTTGTTGCTTTCCAGACTGGCTTTGCTGTGAGGAGGACTTATTTTAACTACCATTAAAAAATTGTGTTTTTAATGCTTCAAAAAATTTTCACATGTACTTCAATAAATAATCAAGCTAGCTTCATCAGAAGTACAATATTTTTTCACAAATTATTCCTTATTTTTTCATCAAGGACTCAATGTGTGCTCAATTAGATATGAATTTAGGTTCAAGGTTGCAGAATTTCTAGCAAGTCTTCTCCCAATAGTGAGTGGTGATATGAGCTATAGAAAGTGCCTCGAAGGTTAAATTGGGACATGTGACTGGGTTATGCATAGTTTGGAATAGAAAATTGACTATATAGAGCAACTTAGACAACAAGACTTTAAAAATAGCAAACAAAAAATCAAAACAGAAACCACATTAACATCTTATTAAATCTTTATTAATAGCACAAGCCTTCTATGAATCTGTGTAGCAGAAATGTAGCAGCCTTGCACACACATCCAGACCTTTAGCCCAAATGTTTGTGCCTGGGTGCTATCAATATTTCTTGACAGAAATGATTAAGGTAAGGGAAATGGGGAAGGGAGGTTGAGGAAGGGAGGAAGATTTTAGGTTAGTGGCCAGACTTTCTATTTTATAGGAATTTAGAGCACTAAGGTATTTATATATTACTAACATTATGAATATTCACATTTTATTAATAATAACAATAATTTCACTCATCAACTCATAAATATAGAGTTGTGGGGTACCATTGGAAGGTTCTCTTCTTTTTGATTTCAAAAATAAAATCCTTTTAATAAAATAAAAACAGTCTAAAAAATATTAAGTCAATCATTTAAATATCTTTTCTCTGGTGTAACTATTTTTTTGCATTTCAGTTATTTTTCTCTAAACATAGATTCTTACAAACTCAATTTCAAGAAAAAAATTGGTCAAAAATTCTTTTCTTATCAAGTAGATGCTTAATTTTGGTTAATTAAGCACTTGAATTTACTTTAAAGAGACAGGGTTTTCTCTTTTTTATCCAACTCCCTTAGATTCTGCTTACAGCAAGGAAACTGTAAGAGTATTTTAGCAATTGTGGCACCAAACATGGGAGTTTTGAATTATCTGGCTTCTAAAAATTGTACTTGGTACTTGGACTATTATTAGCCTTTAAGAGGCTTTTATTGGATTCTTGTTTTATTTTTTATCTTTGGAGTTTGGGATGTCTTCTACTTCTGGATCTGGTGTTTGGGCTGGTGCTGTTCATGTTATGGCATCATTTAGGATTCAAAATTTGGTCAGTCCTACAAATAATGATGAGGAGGTTAAATGGTTTGTGAGCTCATATGAAGCTGCTGCTGCATTTGATGGGGCTTTTCATGTGAATATAGTGAAGTAAATTTGTTTTTTTATTATGGAAAGAGAGGTGGAAAAAGAGGTCATTTATATGGGGTTTTATAAAATATGAAATTTTTCAAGTCTATCTTAGCAGGAAATAGAAATATGGGGCTCCAGGTATACTATGGTGGACTTGAACAAGGTTTTCAGTGATTAGAAAGCTAAAGTTGGTGTTACTTCATTGGTGGATTGTAAGAAACTCCTCAGTTTGGAAGCCTAAAGATAAGTATATCACAAAGGTTTACTTAAATAAGATATGCAAGGTTATTACAAAGATTGGAAAGGCCAATCTAATTTTATAAAATTTTTATGTGAAAGAATGGATGGTATATATGTTGAAAAGGGGTTAATTTTACAAGTCAACATTTAAAAAATATTTAACAGTCAAGAAATGAAAATATAGGCTTAAAAGTAAATGGAAATGAAATTCAGGAGTATCAAAAACCTCTGTAATCTTTTAGGGAATTTTCACTATTTTTGTACTCTTTTTAATAGGGGGTATCAAAGTTAAAGATCTTCTACTTAAAAATATCTCCTTTCTCCACCAAATTAACCAAGATTATTTTTTAAAATATGCTATATTGTGCCCCCAAAGAACCTTTATACTGAGAATTAATGTCAAGTTTGTGTCTTTCTTTTTTTTTGTGAAATACCTTTTAAATAATTACAAATTTCTAACTTTGATACCCCTTATAATTTTATAAAGTATTTTTAAATATTTTTGATTTTTCATAATATACTTAGCTTTGATAATTTTTAATTATATGAATAGGGCTTTTCAGACTAAAAAATTAGTTGAGAACAAAGAGTTAAAGGAGGTTTATCATGTTTAGTTTTTCCAGATTTTTTTACCAAGATTTTAAGGTTCTAATTATGTCCAGAAGTCCATACAAGCTCTGGAATTCTCTGGATGAGCTCCATAAAAACTCTGCTATGCTCCACACAAGCTCTGGTTATCTGGGCGGGGAAAACAGGGAACATGAAATAAATATGGATATTAAGCTGTAGACTCAAAATTAGATTAGGGAATATGAAATTCAACCATCATAAAATAGAATCTTATTTTTAATAACCAATAACACATTGCAGCAATTATTAATTTTTAATACCCTTATAAAATACAACTTTTACATAACACTATATAAATATTGTTCCACATCATCTTTAAATATACTTATAGGGTGTCATTGTAAAAGTCCATTCTTTGGGGACTTGATTCTAAAATCAGTTCACAAAATATAAACTTCATAAAAATATAAATATTCAATAATTTAAATAACTTTTGTGTTACAACTTAAATGTTGTATTTTCTTAATCAAAACTAAAAGAGAACCAATTCTATATCTCAAAAAAATTATTTAGAAATAGTCAACTGGTCTTTCTTAATCAAGTAGATTTTATTTTCTTAGTTAGTTTTGAGCTCTTATTTTACTTTAAGGGACAGGGTTTTATTCAGTTTATCAAACTACCTTGGATTCTGCTTACATAAAGGCAAATGTAAGAGTGAAAGTTTGATGAAGTGGTGGATTATCTTATTAATATAGAGGACCTGGCTCATGAAAGTCAGGCAAAAAATATATTCTGGTCAGATTTTGTTAAGAATGTTGGAATAGATTTGTTGAAGGAGTTAACAAGAAAGGATCTAATAGAGACCTTAATTAGTAGAGAGAAGAGAATACCTGAATTAGTTGTTATTAAAGAGGCTTTGGAGGACTCTCTTAAACTAATGGTGTATAAAGACTCTTACAATTGCCTTTCTGTGAGCAGAATCCAAGGGAGTTTTTAAACAGAAGAAAACCCTGTCCCTTTAAATTAAATATGGGTTCACAATTAAATAAGCTAAAGTGTCTAATTGATATGAAATGATCATTTAAACAGTTTAAAGTAAAAGTTTAGAGACGTTGAATTTGTGCTCTTAAACATAGGATGAGGAAATACAACAGTAAAGTTGTACTTAAAAAATTAATTTAAGTGATTAACTATAAATGTTTTTATGAAGTTTATATTTTAGTGATCAGATTTTATACATGATTACTTGAAATTTAGAACTTTCTAGTGATATCCTATAAGTATATTTTTAAGAGTCATTGAGTAAATTTTATTAAGTGTTATATAAAAACTGTTTTTATAAGGGTATTAAATTTATGAAATTTTATGTAAAATAATGATGGTAATTGTTAATATTCATAATTTTATTAGGATTTTTTGCTAATTAGGTCTCTAATTTTTAGTCTACAGGCTTCATATCCATAGTTAAGTCACATGACCTATTTTCCCCATCTGGAGCATCCCAGAGCTCATCTGGAGTATCCTGGAGTTTGTACAGAGCTTATACAATTCTCTTCCACCTTCCCAACAGATTTTAGTAGACTGCTCAGGCCTATTCATCCAAAAAAACCCTCAAAGTTTAGTAAACTTTAAAAAATAAAAGATAATCAGAAATACTTTATAAAATTAGTAAAAATACAAAAAATAATAAAAATTCTCAGAAAAATTCTAATGGATCTTGAGACTCCTGAATTTTATTTTCATATATTTTTAGACCTATATTTGCACTCCTTGAACATTAAATAATTGATCATTCTTGACTTGTATAATTAAAACATTTATTCAATTAAACTATCCATTATAAAGGTAATTTTTAGTGCCATACTAAAATTTAGATTTCCACATCTTTCCTCCAATAAAGAATGTCCCCATTCTCAAATTTTTATATTTGATCAAATATGTGTTCATCTCTTCTTTATCTTCTTCAAAAATCATCTCTAATCCAAATATTTGGCTTCATCTTAATCATTATCATCATCAAAAAATGTCTTCAAAGGATATAGCTGTCCCATGTGAATTATGCACCAAAATCCAGGTTTCTTTTCAAATTTCTAATTGTGGACATCTTGGAAGAACTTCCTGTGATCTTTGCAGGATCAAGAAAATCAAATGTATTTGTCCAATAACTCCTTCCAAGACTAATCCTGTCAAGGGGTCCTTTGGTCTAGAAGATTTATTCGAAGGTTCTACAAGGATTTTAAGTGGTTCAATGGACTTTCAAAAGCAAGGTACATATTTTCTTAATCTATTTGATTATTTTACTCAAATTATAAGAGGTGATTTTAAATATTATTATAATTTATATCTTTAGAATTACGGTAATGTAACTACTAATGTTTATAAATAATAGTAATAAATTTGTTTTAACTAATGTGTTATAAAAATTTGTAAGTAAGTAAGGAATGAATCAAAAGTACAAAAAGGAAGGGCCTTTTATAGGCAAAATGTGAGAAATAAAACACAGAATTAACACCACCTGATAGAAGGGGGTGAGAGAAAAAAAACTAAATAAAGAAGGTATTTGAAATACTAAAAGCTATACTAAATGGTATGTCAAGAGAGATATCAATTTTATTTGAAATAAAACTTGAGTTCCCTTAGATTGTCACATTTAATACAAAATATTTGATTTAAAATGTAGATTCAATGCAATTTTAAATTTATTAATAAAGTAATTTAAATTTTTTTTAGATTTTTATTATATTTTAGTACTATTTTAATTCCCTCTCATCTGTATTATTGAGCACGGTGTTAGGCAGTAAAATATGTATGGGACAAGTACTTAATTTTATTAATTATCTACATTACTTAGTGTACTTAGCTAGTTAGTTGTAAGTAATAAATAAGTAGTTAATAAATAAATAATTATTAATAAGGTTTTAAAAGGTGTGGCTTCACCTCAGTAAGATAATCAATTATTTTACTGGGTAAGTCTAGTAGCCTGGCTGACACTCCCTCACTCTAAAAAAAATAAAAAAAAATGCTATGATTTTTTCTTTTTATACTTTTTTAGTAGAGTAGGAAGATTAGATATCTCCTTCCCAGGTATCCAAGAATCATATTCCGATGATTTATTCTTGAATCTCAATAAGTATTCTGTACCTTTTTCAGCAGTGACTATTCTGTCATTCAGAATTTTTTCAATTTCTGCTGTTTCAGTGATTTAATTTGGGGTTTTCTTTGGTCTTCCCCTCCTTTTTGGAAAAAAATCACTATTGGATGTGTAATGTTTCAGAAGAGATATTGGAAAAACAGGATGTTTTCTGTCATATGGAGAATACAAAATAACCTCAACTGCATTATCTCCAATCATTCTTCTGACAAAAAATAGAACAACAAATGGGTCTTTCAATTTGTTATCACCTTGTAAATGAAAGTGGACTGTAGAAATCAACACTTCATCACCCTTTTTAAAAGTGAATTCTTTATGGGGTTTGTCCCATCTCTTCTTCTCATATTCAAATGATTTTTCAATACATTTTTGAGCATGATTTCTGCAAAGTTTTTGCATTTGAAGAAAAGACTTTACACCAGGATGTATATCCAATTTAGGTATTTTGTTATTGAGAATTCGGGCAGGAGTATGTGGAACATATCCAAACCAGAGCTCAAAAGGCTTTCTTTGAGTAACAGAATGAACAGTTCTATTATAAGCAAATTCCAACCCAGGAAGTAAAGTAACCCAATGATGAGTGAATCAGTCATTATCTTTATACTCAAGGCCAAAGGCACAATACCTTCTTATCATGTCCTCTAAAGTCTGAATCATTCTTTCAGCTAAGCATCAGTCTGTGGATAATGGGCAGTAGAAAGTTTCAGATCACAACCACAAACATCCATCAGAGACATCCAAAATTCAGAAGTAAATTTAGGGTCTCTGTCAGAGATTATGGCTTTAAGAAAACCAGCAGTATTAAAAATATGAGACCACCATAAGAAAGTTAATTCTTTAGTTGAAACATCCTTGTGGGTTGGGATAAATTTACACATTTTTGTGAATCTTTCCACAATAACCCAACAAGAGTCATAACTATCTTTTCCAGCAATAGGTAATCCTGTTACAAAATCCATGTTTATTATTTGCCATGGTGCATCAGGAGGTTCAATATTTTGCATTAATCCAGCTCTTTTACCAGTCAATCTTTTTGATTTTTGGCAAGAATTAGAGGATTAAACATATAGTATGGTGTCTTCAGACATATTAACCCACCAAGCAGTGTTCTTAATTCTGATCATTGTTTTGTCAAGATCAAAATGTCCAGCTAATATGTCATCATGACAAGTTTTCAAGATAATTTCTTTCATAGAAGGAGGAATAAAAATAACATTACTCAACTTTCTTCTATAATATAGATATCCTTCATCAATTGAAAATTTACCTTTTTCCAAAACTTTTTGCTACTTTGGTGGAAGGGTTTTAATTAATGCTTGTATCGAAGCATTCTTTGGATCATTTAATATGGTGCATAACTTTTGTAATTCAGTGTCCTTATCTTATGAATCCAGAATAAGCTGAAATAGCTCTTCCTCCATATCAACCACATATATTCCATGAATATGAATAATTTCATTCTCAGGATCATAAGCAGGATTAGAGTCATTATTTGGTAAAGGTAAACTTGATAACATATTCACATTTGAGTGAACAATACCAGCCCTATGAATAATTGTCATTCTCCCTCTGTACTCTTGAACAGCTAACTTCCATCTGAACATATGTCTGTTAGGTTTTTTTCAAGTTTAAAAGGGATTTAACTTCACTGCAGTCAGTGACAAGTTCATATTTCTGGTCATCTAGGTAATAATGTAGCTTTTCTAGAGCCCACACTACAGCTAAACATTTGAATTGAGTAGCACCATATTTCAATTCACTATTTATCAGGGTTCTTGAATTATAACAAATTACTACTTCTGATACTTTATCATTCATCTCTTGTTTTTGATGGAGAGCATCACCAAGACCAATAAAAGTGGCATCAGTGTATAAAAAAATGGTTGATTAAAGTCAGGTAAAGCCAGAATTAGTGCTGACATCAAACAATGTTTCATAATGCCAAAAGCACTTTTTCTTTCACTTTTCCTGTCAAAAGCAACATCTTTCCTAGTCAATTAGGTATGGGGTAAAGCTATGACTTGGTAATTTTTAATATACTGTCTATAGTATCCACACATTCCCAAAAAACTCTGTAGCTCTCTAACTGTATTAGGAGCCTTCACCTGTGGTATGGCTGCCACTTTGTTTTGGTCAACACATATCTGTAGGCCTGAAACAACATTACCATGACCTTTTAAAGAATGGAAACCAAATTTACATTTCTTCAAAGCAAGTGTCATATATATCTCATCCATTTTTTGGAACACTTTACACAGGTGGTTGAGATGGTCCTCAAATGTTTTTGAGAATATAATGATATCATCAATATAAACCATCAGCCATCGTTCAATTATCTCCTGATGGAATGTGTTATCCATGACTTTTTGAAAAACTGAAGGGGAATTTTTAAGGCCAAATGGCATCCTAAAATATTTATAAATACCCATATGAGTAGCAATCATCAGGAAATTCTGAGAATTTTTCTCAACAGGTACCTGGTGATATCCTTCATTAACATCCAAACAGCTGATATATTTAGCACCTTGTAAGGTAGCATATATAGAGCTAATCCTAGGCAAAGGATAGATATCATCAACAGTATAAGTATTTAGTGCTTTATAATCACCACATAAACTGGCTTTATCTTTCTCATAAGAAATCAGGACAGGTGAGATAACACAGTATTTAGGTGTTTCAACTACCTTTTCAATAATATTCATTTTTAAAAGGGTAGAGATATTGTCTTCAATATCTTTTCTCTTTGTGGGAGAAGCAGGATAAGGCTTCTTCTTTAAACTAGGTGGTATATCAGTTAATGGGAAAGACAATGAAAGTTTCATTTCCTCTTTAACTAATCCCAGTTCATGTGACCCATGATCAAAGGCCATAGGAAAAGACTTTATCAAGTTAATGATGGAATCTTTATCCTCACCAGAAAGTTCTTCTCCAAAAGAGGCATTGTCAATCTCAGACATAAGGGCATGCATTTCTTTTGTAGATCTTCCTTTATATTGAACTACAGAATTACATGTGTTCAATTCTGGTTTTAATAATTTTTTGGAGGAAGAAATCTTAAATTTTCTCTTCCCATTCATCCCCATTGTTAAACATTGGTTTGAGGGATCCAATTTTATGCTATACTTGGTTAAAGTATCATTCCCTACAATAAACCAATTGCTTAAGTTATCATTTTTCATGACAACAAAATCACAAATAGCTCTTACAAACCCATGGTTATATTTAAAAAACACTGTGGCTATGTATTTAACAATGGGGGACAAAACATAGCCATTACCTTTCCAATTTTCAGAAATGCCTTGAGAGGGGCAATAACAATTGAGCTATCCTCAAGGTTCTTTATGATCTCAGCATCTTCAACTGTAGATAAAGCATTATTATCAATATCAATAGTATTTAAATAATGAGTATCCTCTTCCAGCATCTAGATTTCTTGTTGAGATTCATATGAAATATTGCTGGCACAATCACTTGATGTATCATCCAGTGCTACTGTGTCATCAGCATGCTCCTCTGTTTGTTCTACAAGATTTATCTTCTTTTCACAAACATGGCCTTTCTGCCAAGGCTTGTTGCACTTGAAGCAAGTGTTTGTTGCATACTTTTTTGGTGCAACAGGGGCAGAAGGTTTACCAACCTTTTCCAGAGGTTTTTGTTGGTAAGTGGAGGATTTCTCCAAAGGGGTCCAAGGAATGAATCTTCTGGCATAATACTTGTTGTTTAGAAGGATCTCATTTCAAGTATTAATGAAAGAAGAGGGTTATCTGGAGAGCTCAGTCCTAGCCACTATCAAGTCTCTCAGAGACATTGGTAATTTATAAAGCATCCTGTCCTTCCATAATTAAAACTCCATATTTGGGTCCATTGCCCTCAAGATTTTTACAAGTTTCATTAAGAACTCAATAGGTTTATCAGTGGAAGAGTTATATTTAGTTTCCTCATACTGCCTTTGTTGAGCCATTCTGAACTTGGAGCCACCAAATTGTGCTTTAATCAATTTCTTCCAATCATCCCATGAGTAGTCATTTCTGTCCAGGAGAACAGATTCATACCACATTAGGGCAACATTGGTAAACAAGGAAATTAACTTGGACACAGTTTCCTCATCTGGGAGTTTGTAAGAATTTTTTAAGTTATCAATTCTGCAAATAAATTGCTGCCAATCAGAAGAGGAATCACCATCAAATGTTAAGTATTGGTCAAGTTTTGGCCAATTCTTTTGATTTTAAGGAGTCTCCTTATTACAAGCTTGTTTCTGAGTAAGGAGAAGCTGTAACTTCTCCAGTTGTGCAGTAATCTCATTGTTTAATCCCTCTGTTGAAGGTCCTGGTGCATCATCAATTTTTAATCGAAACTCAGGGGTATCAACATGTATTTCTGGAACTAATTTACTTTTAGATGAACTAGCCACAGGTAGCTCTGGAGCATCCTGTACTATTTGTTCCTTCAAAGAAATCCCAGAATACTTTTGATCAATAAACAATGAGTTCAATTTCTCCTCAATGGTTGTTAGTCTGGTTTTCACTCTTGGAAGACTAGATAAACTCTCATTGATTGTTGCAAAAGATAACTGATTTTTATTTTGAAAAAATGAAAAATGGTCATTCAATCTTTTCAGATCCATCTTTTCTATCTCCACCTCCTGGCAACAGGCAGATACAGTATCTTTCAGTTTATACAAATCATTTTTGATATTTTGCCATAAAGCAACTTTCTTTTCATGGGTTGCATTGTAATGAAACAATTCATCAGAAACTCTCTGTGATTCACTTCTTAATGCTTGATATCCCTGTTCAGTTAAAAAACTATTATATTTCTGAGTCAGTTGCATGTTGTTCATTGTATAATTTTGTTTAGCAATAATATCTCTCAAATATTCATCCTCAAAGTTTGCTATATCTGGAGTGTTTTTTAATAAGAAAACAGAGTAACTTTCCAGCATCTCATAAAACTCAGGTTCAAGTGTTTCATCCATAATAGCCATATCAGGATTTATCATTGAAGTAGCAATTAGAACTAAAGGATTAGATACATTTGAAATTTGAGCAATTTGTCTACTGTTCTCAGCCTCTACTGGTCTCAAAGTCTCATCTCCTCTTCCAGAATTACCTGAGGGAACTGAATTAGTTATAAGCAATGGTACTTGAGAGTCAATAGAGGGGCTTACCAAGGTTTGCTGGGCAAGATCATATTGTTTTTCTTCTTCTTCCTCCTTGATAGGGGTGAGGAGGTGTGGGGTTGGCTTGGCTGTGTCTTGATGGACCTGCTTGGGGAGTCTGTTGATTTTGAGACAGGTAATCCCACTGAGTGTTCAGCCAATCCCACTGCCACTTGGATACTTCCACTTTCTCTGGCTGCTGGGGAGCCAATTGATGAAGATCCCTGGGGGGAGGAGGTCTCCTCTTCTCTTGAAGAAAAACATCTATTTTTCTTACCTTTTCTTCTAGAGCATCTACTCTTGACCTCAATTTCAAGTTTTCTGTCCTTAATTCCATTATGTGTGTTTACAGGTTCTTTACTTGTTGAGGTAGTGGCATCTTTTTTATTTTGAAGCCTTTTGTAAGTCCTTCTGGGGGGTTTATTATAGGTTTCTGCTCCTGAGTTGTTTCTACCAGAATTTCCACTTCCTCCATCTCTACATCCTGATTGGAGCAATGATTGATTAATTTGAGATAATTTTCCAGTTAAATGGGAACTCACAGAAGTAGCCTCATCATAATCAATAAAATCCAATTCCTCTTCACGTGCAGCAGAGATACCTTGATCAGTCATTTCTAATTTTTACTGCAATGAGAGTGGGAGAAAATAAGATGAGTTAGTTTATATTTTTACTTTTTATTTAAAAGAAAAATATTAAAATAAAATTTTCAGGATAAAATCAACTAAAATAATAATCAATTTATTAATTCAAAACAATTTAAAACCAGGATTATAAAATAATCAACTGTAGAAATAAATTTAAATTTTTTATTAACAATTTCATGATAATTATTATCAGGATTTTAAATCAACTGAATAATTAACTACCAGGACTTAAGGTCAACTGAAATAATTAAATATGAATTTTATTAATTATATAAAATTTTGTTGTCAGGACAATTTGTCAACTGGAACAAATAAAATTTAATTTATCAGGACAAAAGTCAACTGAAAATTATAATAAATAATTTTAAAATATAATTTTTATTACTTCTAGGACTAAGAACACAATTGCTCTATTATTTTCAACTAGGAAAAAAAAAATTAAAAAAAAAATATAATTCCAATTTACTAGACACCTCCCCCTGTAAAATGAGCAAATTAATGCCACTTACAGAGTGCTGAGTAAAAGGAAATACATAGAGAATGAAGAGTGCAAAGTGACCCACAAATAGTAATTTCAATAATTACCACAAAATATACGACATTTAATCAATATATGAACCTAAGATTTGGAGCGCAGTTCGATTCCCGTTTGCAGCAAAAATTTTGTCACGTGATGTATGACATTTGTCATTTTGTTGTTCACTCGTCCTTACAGGTACCTCGAATAGTGATGGTCCCTTTGATATCCAGCCTCAATTAATGATGTGCCGTTGGCCATTCGCGAAGGCCTCCAATTGTCAAGGGGTCCTTTGGTCTAGAAGATTTATTCGAAGGTTCTACAAGGATTTTAAGTGGTTCAATGGACTTTCAAAAGCAAGGTACATATTTTCTTAATCTATTTGATTATTTTACTCAAATTATAAGAGGTGATTTTAAATATTATTATAATTTATATCTTTAGAATTACGGTAATGTAACTACTAATGTTTATAAATAATAGTAATAAATTTGTTTTAACTAATGTGTTATAAAAATTTGTAAGTAAGTAAGGAATGAATCAAAAGTACAAAAAGGAAGGGCCTTTTATAGGCAAAATGTGAGAAATAAAACACAGAATTAACACCACCTGATAGAAGGGGGTGAGAGAAAAAAAACTAAATAAAGAAGGTATTTGAAATACTAAAAGCTATACTAAATGGTATGTCAAGAGAGATATCAATTTTATTTGAAATAAAACTTGAGTTCCCTTAGATTGTCACATTTAATACAAAATATTTGATTTAAAATGTAGATTCAATGCAATTTTAAATTTATTAATAAAGGAATTTGAATTTTTTTTAAATTTTTATTATATTTTAGTACTATTTTAATTCCCTCTCATCTGTATTATTGAGCACGGTGTTAGGGAGTAAAATATTTATGGGACAAGTATTTAATTTTATTAATTATCTACATTACTTAGTGTACTTAGCTAGTTAGTTGTAAGTAATAAATAATTAGTTAATAAATAAATAATTATTAATAAGGCTTTAAAAGGTGTGGCTTCACCTCAGTAAGATAATCAATTATTTTACTGGGTAAGTCTAGTAGCCTGGTGACAAATTCCTATAATTTCCCAGCAGCTTTACCTGATCTAACTAGTTCCAAAAATAGGTTGTCAAAAATTCCCACTTTCTTCAGAAACATTAAGGCCAAAAAAGCTTCTTCTTCTATAAGACCGAGTCTTGAGATTCCTCACCCATCTCAAGATCTTAATACCATCATGACAGTTTCTACTTACAGATTTTCTGAATCTTTGTTTCCTTGCTCAAAAAGTTATTCTATCATTAAATTTTTTTAATCCATTGTACTTAATCCAAATCCATCATCTTAATCCTCTTCCTCTTCCAAAATTTCTTTTATGCTATTAAGATCACCAATACAGATGATGTTGGCCAAGTAAAAATTGACTATATAAATCATTATCTTAAATTACATAAATATCTCTCTTTAGAGTTTTGTGATGACATTAAGCATAAAACTTTAACATATTTTCAAGAGACTCCATCCAATAATAATGAAAAAATAATGAAGAGAATATTACTAATGAACAGTTTTGATTCTGATGTAAAAAGATTTCAAAGAGATTGTTTTCCTTGACTGCTCTTCTCTTCTTTTGAAATTGTTTCTTTAATGCTTTTGAACATGATTTCTGGTTGATCCTATTTTCTATCTGAATAACATTGATATAAACTTGAAATAAACTGTATTTGCCTTGTTATAATTCCACTACTGAGAGGAAGGTTTTAATACCTTCAGACTACCCTCTAAAAATCTCTGATTGTCACAGCATGAGAGAGTGAGCTTGTCAAAGGGTTATGATGGTCTAGAAGATTTTAACGGAGTTCCAACGCTGGTGATAGGTGGTTTTTTAGGGTTTCAAAGTTAAAGGTATTTATTGTTAATCTTTTATTTATTTTCTCAATTGAAAGAGGTATAAATGTTTTTATAATTATTCATATATTTTTATAATCTTAGAATTACGGAAAAGTAAATACTAAAGTAATAAATATTAATAAATAATTTATATAATAAATGTTTTAATAGAATAATAAGTGAGTAAATGAATGATCAAAAACAACCAGAAAGGGAGGCCTTATATAGGCAAAGGAGAGACAAAGCACGGAGTTAAAATTTCTAAATAAAAGTGTATGAGAGAGAAGGAATTTCCCAGAAGAAGGAATATTTCAAAATCCATGAATGTTCTATCAGGAATTTTTTAAACTATTGTATTTACATTATATGTCAAAAGAATTTGATTTATTTAAAAATTCTGGTAATTGTCATTTTTAAAGAAGTCATTTAATTTTGTTGTATATATTTAATTCTGTTTTTAAATTGTATTTCAAATATTAATTTTATTTTAATATTAAATTGTATTTTAATATTGAATTTTATTTTCTTTAAATTGTCATTGTGCACGGAGTTAGAAAATAAAATAAAATATATTGGACAATTAATGTAAATTTTATTTTTTACTAATTTTACTCTTTTGTAACTAGTTAATTTATTACAAGTAAATTTGAAGTAATTAAAATAATAAATAATAATATGTAAAAAAGGCATGGCTTCATCCCAGGAAAAAATTAATTATTTTACTGGGTGAGTCTAGCAGCCTGGCTGACACTCCCTCACTCTAAAAAAAGAAATAATAATGCTATGATTTTTTCTTTTTATATTTCTTGAGCAGAGTAGGAAGAATAGAAATCTCATTCCCAGGTATCCAAGAATCATATTCAGATGAATTATTCTTAAATCTCAATAAATATTTTATACTTTTTAAAGCAATTACTATTCTGTCACTTAGAATCTTATCAATTTCTTCTGTCTCAGTGATTTCATTAAGGGTTTTCTTTGGTCTTCCCCTCATTTTGGTAAATAAATAACTATTGGATGTGTAAAGTTTTAAAAGAGATATTGGAAAAACAAAATGTTTTCTATCACATGGAGCATACAAGATAACTTCAACTGCATTATCACCAACCATTCTTCTGACAACAAATCAACCTAAAAATGGATCTTTCATTTTTTATTGCCTTGTAAATTAAAGTGGACTGTAGAAATCAGTACTTCATCACCCTTTTTAAAAGTGTATTCTTTATGGGATTTTTCTCATCTCTTCTTCTCATATTCAAAGGATTTTTCAAAAAAATTTTGAGCATGACTTCTGCAAGTTTCTTGCATTTGAAGAAAAGATTTTAAACCAGGATGTAAATCCAATTAAGGTATTTTATTATTAAGAATTTGGGCACAATTATTTGGAAAATATTCAAGCCATAGCTCAAAAGGCTTTTTCATAGTAACAGAATGAACAGTGCTATTATAAGCAAATTGCAAACAAGGAAGTAGGGTAACCCAATAATAAGTAGATCTTTCTTTGTCTTTGTACTCAACGCCAAAGGCACAATACCTTCTTATCATTTCCTCTAAAGTCTGAATCATTCTTTCAGCTAATCCATCAGTTTTGGGATAATGGGCAGTAGAAAGTTTCAGGTCACAGCCACAAAAATCCATCAGAGACATCCAGAATTCAGACTTAAATTTAGGGTCACTATCAGAGATTATGGCTTAAGGAAATCCAGCAGTATTAAACATATGAGACAACCAAAATAGAGCTAATTCTTTAGTGGACACATCCGTGTGAGTAGGGATGAATTTACACATTTTTGTGAATCTTCCCACAATAACCCAACAATAGTTATAACTTTCTTCCAACCCAATGGGTAATCCTGTTACAAATTCCATGTTTATTATCTGCCATGGTGCATCAGGAGGTTCAATATGTTACATTAATCCAGCTCTTTTACCAGTCAATCTTTTTGATTTTTGGCAAGAATTAGAGGATTAAACATATAGTTTGGTGTCTTCAGACATATTAACCCACAAAGTAGTGTTTTTAATTCTGATCATTTTTTTTCAAGATCAAAATGTCCATCCAATATGTCATCATGATAAATTTTCAAGATGATATCTTTCATAGAAGGATGAATAACAATAAAATTACTCAAATTTCTTCTATAATATAGATATCCTTCATCAATCGAAAATTTTCTTTTCCAAAGCCTTCTGGTACTTTGGTGGAAGGGTTTTAATTAATGCTTGTATTGAAGAATTCTTATGTTCATTTAATATGGTACATAACTTTTTTAAATCAGTTTCCTTATCATTTGAATCCAGAATAAGCTGTAAAAGCTCTTAATCTATATCAACCACATAAATTCCATGAATATGAACTATCTAATCTTCAGGAACATATGCAGGATTTGAGTTATCATTTGGCAAAGGTAACCTTGATAACATATCTACATTTGAGTAAAAAATACCAGCCCTATGAATTATTTTCATTCTCCCTCTGTATTCTTGAACAGCTAGTTGCCATCTGAGCATATATCTGTTAGGCGTTTTAAAGTTTTAGAGGGATTTAACTGCAATGCAGTCAGTGAAAAGTTCAAATTTCTGGTCATCCATGAAATAATGTAGCCTCTCTAGAACCCACACTATTGCTAAACACTCTAGTTGAGTGGCACCATATTTCAATTGACTATTTCTCAAGGTTCTTGAAATATAAAAAATTACTACTTCTGATACTTTATCTTTCATCTCTTGTTTTTGATGGAGGGAAGCACCAAGACCAATAAAAGTGGCATCAGTGTATAAAAAATGGTTGATTAAAGTCAGGTAAAGCCAGATTTGTGCTGACATCAAACAATGTTTCATAGTGCCAAAAGCTCTTTTTCTTTCACTGTTCCTGTCAACAGCAACATCTTTCCTAGTCAATTAGGTATGGGGTAATGCTATGACTTGGTAATTTTTAATATATTTTCTATATTATCCACACATTCCCAAAAAACTCTGGAGCTCTCTAACTGTGGTAGGAACCCTCACCTGTTGTATGGCTGCCACTTTGTTTTGATCAAAACATATCTGTAAACCTGAGACAACATGACCAAGCTTTTTTAGGAATGAAAAAAGTTCTAGGACTGAATCTTCTAGAATCATACTTGTTATTTAGAGGGATCTCATTACAATTTTTAGTGAAAAAAGAATGTTCTCTGGAGAACTCAGTCCTAGCAGCTATTAAGTTTCTCAGAGACATAGGTAATTTATAGAGGATCCTTTCCTTCCATAACTCAAACTCTATATCTAGGTCTATTTCCCTCAAGATTATCACAAGTTTCATCAGGAATAGCATAGGTTTTTCAGTAGAAGAGCTATATCTAGTTTCTTCATACTTCCTTTGTTGAGCTATCCTAAACTTGGAACCACCAAATTGTGCTTCAATTAATTTCTTCTAATCTTCCCATGAGTTGTCATTTTTATCCAAGAGAGCAGATTCATACCACATTAGGGCTACATTGGTAAATAAAGAGATTAATTTTGACACAATTTCCTCATCTGGGAGTTTGTAAGAAGTTCTTAGATTATCAATCGTGCTAATGAAGTGCTGCCAATCAGAGGAAGAGTCACCATCAAAATTTTGGATACTGGTCAATTTTTAGCAAATTCTTTTGATTTCAATTATTCTCCTTAGTACAAGCTTGTTTCTGAGTGAGAAGGAGCTGTAATCTCTCCAATTGGGCAGTAATCTCATTGTTTAATCCTTTTGTGGATGATCCAGGTAAATCATCCAGTTTTGATGGAAACTCAGTGGTATCAACAGGCATTTCTGGCACTAATTTTACTTTGGATGGACTAGAAACAGGTAAAATTAGGTTATCCTGCACAACAGGTTCTTTCAAAGAAATGTCAGAAAACTTTTGATCATGTAACAATGAAGTCAATTTCTCTTCAATGGTTGTTAACCTAGTTTTCACTCTTTGAATACTAGATAAATTCTCATTGATGGTTGAAAAAGATAACTGGTTCTTTTTTTGTAAAGATCAATAATGGTTACTCAATCTTTCTAAGTTCATCTTATCTCCTTCTAGCTCCTGGCCACAGATGGACACATCAGTTGTCCAAACTGAGTACACGCGCCTCAGATAGATGTATATGCTTCTGTAGGAATTTTGAATCCACTGAATACGTCCATATGACCTAAAATAAGCAGAAAAACAAAATTTATAGGCTATTAAGAGGTTAAAACCCACTTATAGACCTAAAAATACATAATATAACTAAATATTTCACTGAATATGAGGTTTATGTATACATATAAGCTTATTTATGTCTATAATTACTTAATATTACTTAGGATAAGTAAATTATAACTCCATTAACACCTTAATAAGTATTATTAGTCTATGAACAAGCTATTTAAACTACTATAAGTCATATAATAGTGTAATAATTATATATATATGTATTATAATCATCTATAAGTATTTTAACCTTATTTTTATTAATAAGCTTGATTTAATTTAGGTTATCTTATTTTAAACATAAGAATTACTCAGTCCTGGAGATACCTAGACTGACACTTGACCTCTTTAAAATTGAAAGATAATAGTCCCAGACAGACTACAAGAAAGAGTTCAAATGGACAGTAATATATTCCAACCAAACACAAGCCAATGAGACAGTAAGGAACAGAGAGGTGATGAGTAAAGAGATAAGATTATTCCCTAAAAATCTTCCCATACACGCATCATACAGCCAGTGCACAGACTACCCTGACCAATTCCCCACTCAAAATCCAGCTTCCCAGCCTTTTTCATGTATAAAAGTGAATTTTATTGTTTCCCCAGCGCCCAGGTGGGCACCCTGCTTCAAGGGGGGCCTCTGCTTAGGGGCGGCGGGCCACTTTTAGGCCCTAAAACACCCATACAACCCATAAAAACCCTAAAAGCCCATAAATTCACTAATAAAAAAGATAAACACACATAAGAGATACCAAAATGAAAAGAAAACAAAGGGAAAAAAACTTAGACATAATAAGTGACCCTATATTAAGCCTAAATAAGCACAAATAAGTAATAAACTTCCGATAAATACCAATAACAACACCATAACAACCCTATAAAACAAGGTAACCACCCATAGGGATACCAAAATGAAAAGAAAAGGACATTAAGCTGAGACATAATAAGTGACCCTAGCTTAAGCCTCCATAAACACTACTAAATATCATCTAAAGAAAAAAAAATCCACTAATAACACCCTACATACCAAATACCCCCAAATATGCACTCAAAACACCACATCCTCCCTCCAATCAAGAATGTCCCCATTCTTCCTTTGCCAAAAACCATGTTCAAACACCTCTCCAGAATCTTTACAAACAGCCCACCCCTCTCTTCCACCAGATCCTATTGCATCCTAAGTGAAATTCTGAACCAGCAATCCAAGCTTTTTCTTTAAACCTTCTCTTGCACCATGCCTTTAAATTCAATCTATCCCTGTGAAAAAAAATCTCTTTCTTCTGTTCCTGAATACCAACTCTGGCTGTAACAGCCTCTAACAATGAAAAGTGATATCCATTTGACCATTCTTCGTGACTATAACCTTCTACCAGATTAAAAATTTCCTCATATTATAGTCTTGGGGGACTCACAACCCTCAGTTTAAAGTTTTTGGGGGACTAGCAGCCCTCAGTTTAAAGTCTTGGGGGACTAACAGCCCTCATTTTATATTCCTGGGGAACTCCAAAAATCCTCAGTTTATAGTCTTGGGAGACTACAAAAACCAGAATCACAGAACCCAGAACCAGAGATCAACCAGAAAAAGATTTAGAGAAGTAACAAACTTTCTGGGATAACTGTATATAGAGCTTCCAGCCCATCAGTTACCCCCAAACTTGCCTTTACAAAATTCAGAAGTTCCCCCTTGGATCCTTTTGCCTTTTAACTTCCACCTTGCACTGCCTCACATTCCTGAGTTTATAGTCTAGGGGGACTTTCCATCGAAAAATCTTGAGACCATAATTAAAATATCAGTTTAAAGTCTTGAAGGACTTTCCAGAAAAAAATCTTGAAGATATATCCCAGAAATAAAAGATCAGTTTAAAGTCTTGAAGGACATTCCAGAAAAAAATCTGGAAGATATATCCCATAAACCCCCAAACCAAAAAAACCATCAAAGCCAAAACATTTAAACTTCTTTAACAAATAAAACACAATTAAATGGTATCTCCCAGAAAATTGATGAGCTGATCCCCTGATACCTTACCAAATCAAAGTGCACCTTTATGTGGTCACACCTAAAAAAATTTTTTATTTATTTATTTTTTATTTTGACTCCTCCTCTTCTACATAAAACCATTACCAGAGCCTTATCTTGAGCCTTTGAAAAAACATAGCCTCAATAAAAAAATTAAAAGAAAAAAAGAGAAAAAAGAAAATAGTCTTTAATCCACCACTTTCACAGCCAACACGCTAAAACTACATAGCAAAGCCAGCTCCAGGTATACAGAAAGATCACTGGGTGGGATCCCTCCAATAAGTAAAAATGATGGGAGACCACCAGTGATCCACCACCAATCCAAAATCACCAAAAGACATCCAAGGAAATCCAGTTTAAAGTCATAGAGGACTAAAAACCTAAATCCTAAAAAAAACATCACTAGAATTCAACTAGACAAAAACCAAAGGCTTGAAACAGACATTCTGGGGTAACTGTTCTACAGAGCAGCCAGCTCATCAGTTACCCCCACACTTGCAAAAATAAAATCTAGAAGCCCCCCTGGGTACCTTCTAACAAAAACACAACATCCAACAAAATTAAACAAAACCAATAAGCATGAGGGGTCCAGCACTTGAAGACCAAAAGAATTTCCAGTTTAAAGTCATGGTGGACTAAAAACTTGTTAAAGAAAAAAACCAATACTAGAATTCAACAAAATTAAGAGAAGGGGTTGGAAACAGACAATCTGAGGTAACTGTTGTTAGAGCAGCCAGACCATCAGTTACCCCCACACTTGCCAAAATAAAATCCAGAAGCCCCACCCCTGGGTACCTTCTAAGAAAAGGATTCTCCAACACAAATCTTCTCCTATAAAAAAACCAAAACCATTAAAAAACCATTAAAATTCTTGAAAGCCAAAAAAATCCAATTTAGAAATAAAATTTTGCAGTTTAACCTCATGACAGAGGTTAGATAAAACCAATTATTATCATTTTTATCTTATTTTTCTTTTAAATAAAATACCCATCTTCACTTGAATTTTTCTTTTCTTCCATCTTCATTATACTAAGATTTTTTTTCTTTTTTTTCCTTTTTTATATAGAGACTTGAACCATAAAGACTGATAAGAATTGGATAAAGCAAAAAAAAAATCCTGAACAAACACATAGAGGCCAAATTAAGCAAAACATTAACAATTAAGAATTTTATCCTCATTTCTGAGGAATAAGATTCTTGAAATCCAAAGGTTGAAACCAATAAGTTTGCCCCATGGGCCTGAACCCTCTAAGTTCCCCTTCTAACTCTAATATCCCAACATCAGACCTCCAAGCAAATCTTCCATCCTCCTTCATACACTGAGTCTACCATAGTTCACATCACCAGATACAATAAATTCTCCACCCTGTGAAACATCTGGAACCTCCACCACATCTTTAAAATCAACCTCCATACCAGTGACATCCAAAACATCACAATTTTCCTCTTCTCTATAGGAATCTTGCTTAGAATCTTCAAACTCCTACAGAATAACATCTATAACATCAAAAAAAAAATCCTCCTCCAAGCAGAGACCTTCTGATCTTGAGGGAACCACCAGAAAATAATCTTCCTATTTTAGAAAAAAATCCAAGACAGAATCTTTCTGTCCATCCGAAAATTCAACTGATACATCCTCCTCTAATAAGCCATTATCTGAACTTGAGAAAGAAAAATAGTCATCCCTCAACAACCATTCATCCACCACAGATTCCTTCTCAATATCCCAAAATCCTTCATCATCAACAGAAAAATCCTCCTTCCCACATAATTCATCCAAACTTAAGGAAATACACTTATCCTCTATTGCATACATCTTCAAAACATCCAGTGAAACACATTCCTGAGTCCCCATGGTATCCTCTGGAAAAGAAAAATAAGCTTCACAAACATCATCAGAATCACCTTCTTCTAAATTTGATGGCTCCAACACTTCCCCAGAAGCTGAAATTTCCACCACAGTCTACTGAACCTCTCTTTCCAAATGTATTTCTTCTCCAGATTCCACATCCCTATCCTTCATACCATTTAAATATACCAATATAACCTCCTTTAAAATAGCCATAGCAGGAATCCTATTTTCCCCATTTTTAAGAGTCTTCATTAAGTCATCCTTGAAAAGAATCTCCATAACCTCCACATTTACATCCCTACCCATGACACTCCAAAATACATAATTGGCCCCATCTTTATTTGGTAATATATCATTATATACCAGATAATCCAGAGCCTCCCCAAACTCCTCCATAAATTCCCCATACAGAGAAAGATAAGTTACACCACCTTTCAAATACCACTTACTAGAAATCCCATGAAGATCCATCATTGAGAAAGTAGTAGGCCACCTTTTAACCATTTCAATCTTCAACTTTCCCCAGTCCTGACTCCTATACCCTTCCATACCAGAAAATTCCTTCTCCCCCCCCTATTACCAATGAAAAAGACTACTTGCCTAACCATGTCCAACAGTGAGGCCCCATAAATTTCAGCAGCAACCTCAAACCTAGCCAAAAACCTCTTTGCATCCTCCCCCAAAAGCCTTGAACCATCCCAAGACTGAATCCTAACCATCCTATCAAATCCAAGTTACAGCCTCCAATCTTCACTAAAGATAGCCAAAGTACCCCCAACAGCCTTAACAACCTAGGAGGGACCAAATCCAACAGAAAATAAGGCCCCTAGACCAACCACAAAGAGATATAGCACCTTATTCAAAATCCACCAAAGGAGATCCACCAAAGAGAGAAGCCTAGATCAACAGAGATTCCAAAAACCAACAGATTCAACCCCACGTTGGGCGCCAGAAATGTAGACAATCCTATAGTACTAGCTTTAGGCCTTTACCAAGGTAATTAGAGAAAACCCAGAGAGAATAACCCCTGTAACTTTAGAAAAACAAGTGAGATTTACCTGTTTCAGAAAATTGGAGAGCTGTTTGCTAGACCCTCTAATGAAACACTCTTGACCTATTTAAAAGTGAAAGATAATAGTCCCAGGCAGACTAACAGAAAGAGTTGAAATGGACAGTAATATATTCCAACCAAACACAAGCCAATGAGACAGTGAGGAAAAGAGAGGTGATGAGTAAAGAGATAATATTATTCCCTAAAAATCTTCCCACACACACATCATACATCCAGTGCACAGACCACCCTGACCAATTCCCCACCCAAAATCCACCTTTCCAAGCCTTTTTCATGGATAAAAGTGAATTTTAGCGCTTCCCCAGTGCCCAGGCGGGCACCCCGCTTCAAGGGGGCCCTCTTCTTAGGGGCGGGGGGCCGCATCTAGGCCCTAAAACACCCATACAACCCATAAAAACCCTAAAAACCCTTATAACCCATAACTTCACTAATTAACAAGATAAACACACATAAGAGATATTAAAAATGAAAAGAAAATAAAGGAAAATAAGCTGAGAAATAATAAGTGACCCTATATTAATCCTAAATAAGAACAACTAAGCAATAAACTTCCAATAAATACCAATAACAACACCATAATAACCCTATAAAACAAGGTAACCACCCATAGGGATGCCAAAATGAAGAGAAATGAAGCTGAGACGTAATAAGTGACCCTAGCTTAAGCCTCCATAAACACTACTAACTATCACCTAAAGATGAAAAAAATCCACTAATAACACCATAACCCCAATAACACCCTACATACCAAATACCCCCAAATATGCACTCCAAAGGCCTACCCAGGTTTGGGATCACCACAATGTATTTTTGTGTTATAAAAAAGGGGGGACAAAAACAAAGGAAAAATATAATTTAAAAAAACAGGATGAAAAAAGTTATCACTAAATAATATTATATAAAATTATAAAAAAAATTATTTTTTTCTATGATGGGAGCTTGTGTGGGCTGCACTGGAACCATGCGGCAAAAAGCTAGTCTAAACTTAGTTTAAGTTAACTTTATATAATAAATCAGAAATTGAAACACTTAAGAGTCTTAACATATGGATAAAGTATAAAATTAATTAAAATTATTGCCTTATAAATTCTGATAACCAAGTACCAAAGTCACAATTTTTTAAAAGTATTTTACAGATTTTTATAAGTTTACATACTGTAAACATCATTAAAAAGTAATTGATGAATTTGTTCCACTGAGATAACCAAGTTTAAAAAGAAAATAGATAATGGATATATGTTTATAACTTGAGCTATTATTGAATAGGAACAGTCAAAAAATATATAGCAGGATTAATTAAAGTATTTTTTACATTGATGTAAAACTTGGGTGATAAAATAGTAAAAACCTTTAAATATGGACTAAATAAAATAATCAAATTAAATAAGAATATAAGGGATGGGTATTATAAAAACTATAACCAATATCTTATAAATAATGAAGCAAATAAAATACTAGTAATCACAAAAAATATTGTACTCTTTTACCTTAAAATGGAAATATCAACAACTCATAATATACTCAAAATTATCTTCAAATAGCTACAGGTTTCCTCTTTACCAAAAGACAATAGTAAGGAATATGTAGAAAATTGATCCCATCAAATTTTTTGAGAAAAAATTCCCAGCACAAGTTCTGCTGAACTTGTGCTAGACACATTTACCTAAAAACCATTTGATGCCATCATTTATCTTCATTATATCAGATATTTTTTTGGTTTTCCTTGAAATTTTTAGTCACTGGTCTTGGTCAAAGTGTCCAGAACAAGTCCGGCCAAACATGTGCTGGACACTTTTATGAGGAACACCCCACTTCTCTTAAATAAACATGAACCTTACAAACTCCATATTTGAAATGTGTCCAGCACAAGTACGGAAGAACTTGTGCTGGACACCTGGACCAAGACCAGTGACTAAAAATTGCAAGGAAAACCAAAAAAAATAGTCCATATAATGAAGATAATTGATGGTATCAAACCATTTTTAGGCAAAAGTGTCCAGCACAAGTTTGGCCATAATTGTGCTGGACACTTTCATGAGTAACACCTCACTTCTCTTAATTAAACTTGAAACCTACCATCTTCAAATTGGAAATGTGTCCAGAACAAGTACAGCCAAACTTTTTCTGGACACATTGACCAAGACCAGTGACTAAAAATTGCAAGGAAAACCAAAAAAATAGCCCATATATTGAAGATAATTTATGGCATCAAATTGTTTTTAGGTAAAAGTGTCAAGAACATGTTTTTCCTTACTTGTGCTGGACACTTTTATAAGGAACACCTCACTTCTCATAACTAAACATGCACCTTCCAACTTCATATTGTAAATGTGTCCAGCACAAGGACAGCTGAACTTGTTCTGGACACTTTTTTCTAAAAGCAATTTGATGCCATAAATTATCTTCATTATATGGGCTTTTTTTTGGTTTTCCTTGCAATTTTTAGTCACTGGTCTTCGTCAAAGTGTCCAGCACAAGTTTGGACGTAGTTGTGCTAGACACATTTACAATTTGAAGATGGTTGGATGCATGTTTATTTAAGATAAGTGAGGTGTTCCTCATAAAAGTTTCCAGCACAAGTACGGCCAAGCTTGTGATGGAAAAATTTACATAAAAACAATTTGATTCCATCAATTATCTTCATTATATGGACTATTTTTTTGGGTTTCCTTGCACTTTTTAGTCACTTTTCATGGACAAAGTGTCTGGCACAAGCTCAGCTGTACTTGTGCTGGACACATTTCCAATTCGTAGATGTTAGGGTGCAAGTTTAGTTAAGAGAAGTGAGGTGTTCTTCATAAAAGTCTCAAGCACAAGTACAGCTAAACTTGTGCTGGACACTTTGGCCAATACCAGTGACTAAAAATTGCAAAGAAAACCAAAAAAAATAGCACATATAATGAAGATAATTGATTGCATCAAATTTATTTTAGTTAAAAGTGTCCAGCACAAGTTTGGTCATACTTGTTCTCAACACTTTTATGTGGATAACCTCACTTCTCTTAACTAAAATTACACCCTACAATCTTCAAATTAAAAATGTGTCCAGCACAAGCACAGCCAAAGTTGTTCTGGACAATTTGAAAAAGACCAGTGACTGAAATTTGCAAGGAAAACCAAAAAAATAGCCCATATAATGAAGATAATTGATGGCATCAAATTTTTTTTAGGTAAAAGTGTCCAGCAAAAGTCTGGCTGTACTTGTGCTGGACACTTTTGTGAGGAGCACCTCACTTCTCTTAAATAAAGTTGCACCCTAACAAATTCATATTGGAAGTTTGTCCAGCATAAGTTGGGCTGAACTAGTTCTGGACACTTTTACCCAAAAATTTATATAGCATCAATTAAATTCAGTATGTGGGCTTTTTATTTTTATTTTTTTTTGGCTTTCCTTGAAATAATAAGAGAATGTCTATGGCCAGGTTGTCTAGCACAAGTTTGTCCAAAGTTGTACTGGACACATAGCACTATACTTAAAATCTACTGAAGTATATTTGTTAATTACATGTTATTCAAGCCCCTTTTATTATATTAAGGCATGAAAGACAAATATAAATTGATGATTGTTTTTTTAATGATTATTAATTTTCACTTATTGTTGTGATAAGTGAAATTTTAACAAAAAAAATTTCTTAAGATCCTTGTGAACTTGAATTTCCATGGTTTGGATGCTTTAATTTTTTTTATATATTTTTTTCATTAACTATGGTAATCAATTATTGAGTGTCTTTAATGATGTTTCTTTTTTGTTAGGGATGATGTTCACTTTCATAAATTTTTTCTCATTTGCATTTTTATACTGATCATTCCTGACATTTAGCCAATAAAAAAGCCATCATAATAATTGAAAAACATATATGTTTAATTTAAAATCAGAGTCTAATTCTATTCTTGTTTTAGGTTTTAATTTTATCTTGTGAGATTATCTGAGAAGAGATTCAATTCAATTTCTTTCAAGTTCATATATTGTGCATAAAAAAATTTTCACATTTATTTAATCAAAATGTTTATTATTTCATGAAGTTTCTCAAAAATATATATCTATTTTTATATCCTCAAATTTTTCATAATCGTAAACTATTTTGATCTCTCTTATCTTATACGTAAATTGGAATTTTTTTTAAAAAAAGAATAATAATGTTATTTTAAAAAAAGATTACTATCACTCTATATACATGTTTACCTGTAGGGTAAAAAAAATTAGCTTCTGCTACTTTATCTAGTGCTTTTTTAACTTTGTCAAAATCTATATCTTCTTGAACCTCATGTAACTCCCTCTCATTTAGCAACAAATTTTCCAAATATCCAGGTGAATAGAAGTTTTTTGGCAGAAATTTGGGCAAATTCAAGATACCATCTGTTGAAGCTGTCTTTTTAGTTAAGCAATCATTAATTTTCTTCATTGAAGACTTTTCAACATTTGAATGGGCTGTCCTTTTAGTCAAGCTGTCCATTTTATCTAAAATTTCAACTAGTTTTGGATCTCTCCATCCAGGAATTACTTTTATAGGAAGTTTATCTTCTGGATGGGGTGGGGATTCTTCTAAATCAGACATGGGACTTGTATCATGAAAAAGTGCTACAAAGCCTGGTGTATCAATGCACTTTTTTCTGCCATGTTTTAGCAGTTTTTTTAAATCTGAAATAAAATCAAATTAGTAAAAGACTTTCTTTAGTTATTATGCTTTGAATAAATACCATTTTTTGATAATTCTTTATCTGTGCTCTTGATCTCTTTTCCTTTCTACTTGCCTCAATCACCTCACTGTTTTGACTGGCCACCTTTCAAATCCTAGTTCCCTTGTTGACCACCCATTTCTCGACAATGATTGTTGTAAACCTGAGTTTTTATGAATAATTATTTTTCAATGTTGAGAGCCTCTTAGTACAATTGTCTGATAATACACTCCCCATTACTTGATTAAATTGTGACTTGGGAAAATTTTGACAGTTCCAATCAAAAGCAAGTTGACAAAATTCTTTCTCTTGAAGCTCTCATTCCAAACATTTGTTTACAGAGATTGGTACAGCAGCTCCTCCCTTTGGTCTTTAGGGCTCAGGTGTTGAAATAAAAGTTGGTAGATGAATTTTGGAATGTAAGAACATGCCAGTATTTGTTAAAAAAAATTGACAATCAGCAGCTGAAGTTTCCTGAGGTGTGTTTTGAACCTGTTTTAATGCTGTTTCATTTTTCAATTTCTTGTAATCATGCCAACTCTTCCAGTCTTTAAATTTTTTGTTTGTTGGGCCAATAGGAAAATCAGATACATTAATGGCTTCACAAAGACAGAACTTCAAAAAGTGATAGATAGTTCGGTTAATAAATCTGAGCTCCTTGGTACATCACACCTTGTAACTATGCTTCAAAAAATTTGCAAGTTTTGGTCATTTTGAATTGACTCAGCATCAAGTATTCTGCACTGATCAGTAGCTCAAATTGTAAGAAAGGGATTAACTGAAATTTTTTGAAAATAAAAATTGGTAAGCCTATTTTAAAACATAAAATCATGTTGAAAAAGTTCACTCACCATGTCCACTGGTACTGGATTCTGGGTTAGTAGAATCTGGTTTCCCACTGCCTCCAAGAAAATTATTCAACAACATACTAGTCCAATCATTCCCTACACTTTCTGCTTTCTGCTGAAAATTAAGAGGTGTGGATTGACCATCTGTATTTGTGATATTAGAAGAGAAATCAGTTTATCAAATTTGGGGATCTGATGAAGACTGAGAAGGAGGTTAGGGCTTACCTGGATTTTCTCTAGGATTTTGAGGTGGAACGGGACCCAAATCACCCATTCTAGGATTTTGAGGAGGTGGATTATTTTTCCCTCTTAAGTTACTTGCTAATGGAGTATCAACCTGCATAGCATCACCATTATTAGAGTTATTGAGATAATTAATAGAATTCCTTACATTTCCAAAAAGTCCGCATATTCTGAAAATATATCAGCCTTGGGACAAATTATACCCCTTTCTCCCCTTAAGAAATTTTCTAAATGACTGGTTAGATGTATAATCTTTGCTGAATGTTTCCACCTGAAAAAAAATTTTGGATGTTGATCTGGGTTTCCGTAGACAGGGTGGCTACAATATTGCCTTAAAATTGACAACTCTTGGAGAAACTCAGCTGAGTCCCAAGGGAGGTTGGTGTTTTGAGAAGGCCCATTATACTCAGAAAAATGTTCTTGAAGCTTGTTAAGTTTTGAGTGCCAAGGATCTGATAATCATACAGATATTACTTGCTCAACTTTTTGAGGAAGTGATAAGATTGCTTCTTTAGTCCTCCCATTAATATGACATTCATGAGAGTATGTATTGATTTTATTGAGCTAGAACTTCCTCTGTTTAAGCAATTCATAAGAAAATTAATCCAAAAACAGTTTTCTTGCCATCTTTAAATTCTGAGGAATGATATAAGGCTTTGAAGATCAGTTTTCAGGTCCTGAAGTGGTCTCCTTGTCAAGTCAGTTGATACTCAGCCTCCAGGTCTTCTATATTCTGATTCTCCTGAAACTGTGGATTCTTGATTAAACTTTTAAATTATATTATAAATTTAATCAGCTTTATAATATTATGTTCAAAAACTTTAGTAATTCAAATGAAAGCATACTGAGCCTCATCTAAAAATATTCTGTACCAAATTAGATTATGAGTTACCAGAAAAATAGGTTGATGAGTTCTCTTTGAAGAAGATGGACATTCTGTTTCATAGGAAGTCAAAACAACTAGTTGGTTCTGAAGCTCCTCAAAATTAAATTTCTTTGAATCCTTCCCATAATGAACCTTTAAAGGTAGTGCATTGTCTTCAAAGTGAGTTATTTTTTCATTGACCAAGTTTGATAGTGTTGCAAGTGGGAAAATTATGAGAGTTGCTGATATCCTAAAATTCTCTTCTCTACCACCCAAGAGTTGGAATTGTCTTGCTTCACTTTGAGTTGCAGTAATCAGGCTAGAATTGAGAGGGTCTTTCCCAAGCCCATATCATAAGCTAGAATTGAACCAATTCCAGCAGAGAATAACTCTTCTTCAGGAAATTGTTCATAATAATTATTAGAACCTACTCTCAGCCAGATATTGTCCACATGCCTCCACAGTTTTTCTAACTTTTCAGATAAGTTTTTTTCATTGTATATCATAAAATTGATAGCTTGAATCTGATGTGTTTTCAGAGTTGTTTTGATACCACATATAGACAGGTCTTCCATTTGATTATCCATTGTCTAAAAAACTTAAGTAGTTTTTCTAATACAAGAATGAGGAATATTGAAGAAGACAGTTGGATTGTAGTGTTGAATCAGTGTCAAATCAATTTGAGCATTTAGAAATACTTTTTTAGCCTGACTAATAAAATAGGTCAAACAAAAAAGGAGGCAACCAAGTCTATACTTCCTGTTCTAAAGTAAAACTAAGTTAGAGCAAAATTAATAAGGTATTTGGGGATTTAAAGCCCTTTCCTCAGTTAAAATTTGAGATATAGATCTAATTTCTCCAAGTAGTTGTCCAATTTGGCAGCTCTGTTCATTAGAGAGATCATCAATAGGTGTTGCTTCTTCTTCTTTAAATAATTCTAAAACATGAACTAAAGATCTTCTTTGTTGCAAAATTACTGGAGTGGAGACTTCATTGAATACTGATCTTTCCATTGAAAAAATAGGTTTAAAATGTAAAGAGAATTCTCCAATGCATCTTAAGTTTGACATTTTAATTTAATGAATTTTATGGTGATGGTGGTAGTTTAAAGAAAGAGAGGATGAGAGCAAGGTTTTGAAAGAGAACAAAGTAGAGAATATATATAATATTGGATGAATATTTAAAATTGAATTTTCATGTATGTTAAAAATTAATGTTGACTCACATTTTAATAATAACTAAATACAGATATATAGCTGAAGTAAGTGCATTATTTTAGAGCCTAAGTTTTGTGCCAATATATTAAAAATAGTTTCTTCAATAGTGTCAATGGAAAAATAATTCATTACTATTTTTTCCTATTATAAAATTTAAATATGTATTCTCTCCTACGTTAAATTTTTTAAACATTTTCTTATATTTTTTTATTCCAAGGAACAAAAAGAAATTTCTATTAATAAGGGCTCAATATCAACTTCTGTCAATAAAATTTAAAATTATGTGCAAATATTTTTACACAGTTATATTTTTATTAATAAAATTTTTAAAAAGGACTTAAATAGTATGCTTTTTTATATATTTGTGAAAAAAATGATAATTGAAATAATAATCCAGACCTTGTATGATATGTGTCATTTAACATATTTCTACTACTATCAAACCTGACCTCCCAACATTAAATGGATCTAGATATAAAATTGAATATTATGGTATGTTAAGTGTTATGGCTCAACCATTGCTCAAATTTGGTCCAAATGATTCTCAACATGAATAAGAAGTTCTGCTCAAGAAGGGATAGATTAAGGCTCAATTCAGGGCCAACTTTTCTTTCAAACTTTTTTTATCTAGTTTTAAAACCGTTTCCTAAAACTTACACAACATTTCCCCAATTTATTTCCAACCTCTTCCTGAAAGTTTCAAAGAGAGGGAACTGCTAGAAGTTCAACCCCTGATTTCCCATGGTGTATGATGTGTTCCAAAATGATTAAGGCCTATGCTCTACATGGGAAATTGAATGACTTTGAGAAGAACTTAAGGAAACAACTGATTGAAGACCACTGGAAGATGTCCAGAATAATTAAGCAAACCTTCCAAAACTCCATCCCAGCCTCTTCTTCTTCAAGCAAAAAATTACCTTCAAATCCAGTTCCTGACCATTACAATCCCTACACTTTCTCCAGCAGACAACACCACAAGGAACACAGTGCATCCTCCAAACCCAACAAGAAGAAAAAACACCAACAAAATCCAGACCAACCTTCAGAAGCTTCTTTCCCCAGAAATTAATTATAGAAAACAAGAAATTATTAAATTATTAAATGGATAAAACAATTATAATTAGAAAACATATAAAAAAATTATTTTATTTTTAATTTTATTTTTATTTTTATTTTTATTTTTATTTTTATTTTTATTTTTATTTTTATTTTTATTTTTATTTTTATTTTTATTTTTATTTTTATTTTTATTTTTATTTTTATTTTTATTTTTATTTTTATTTTTATTTTTATTTTTATTTTTATTTTTATTTTTATTTTTATTTTTATTTTTATTTTTATTTTTATTTTTATTTTTATTTTTATTTTTATTTTTATTTTTATTTTTATTTTTATTTTTATTTTTATTTTTATTTTTATTTTTATTTTTATTTTTATTTTTATTTTTATTTTTATTTTTATTTTTATTTTTATTTTTATTTTTATTTTTATTTTTATTTTTATTTTTATTTTTATTTTTATTTTTATTTTTATTTTTATTTTTATTTTTATTTTTATTTTTATTTTTATTTTTATTTTTATTTTTATTTTTATTTTTATTTTTATTTTTATTTTTATTTTTATTTTTATTTTTATTTTTATTTTTATTTTTATTTTTATTTTTATTTTTATTTTTATTTTTATTTTTATTTTTATTTTTATTTTTATTTTTATTTTTATTTTTATTTTTATTTTTATTTTTATTTTTATTTTTATTTTTATTTTTATTTTTATTTTTATTTTTATTTTTATTTTTATTTTTATTTTTATTTTTATTTTTATTTTTATTTTTATTTTTATTTTTATTTTTATTTTTATTTTTATTTTTATTTTTATTTTTATTTTTATTTTTATTTTTATTTTTATTTTTATTTTTATTTTTATTTTTATTTTTATTTTTATTTTTATTTTTATTTTTATTTTTATTTTTATTTTTATTTTTATTTTTATTTTTATTTTTATTTTTATTTTTATTTTTATTTTTATTTTTATTTTTATTTTTATTTTTATTTTTATTTTTATTTTTATTTTTATTTTTATTTTTATTTTTATTTTTATTTTTATTTTTATTTTTATTTTTATTTTTATTTTTATTTTTATTTTTATTTTTATTTTTATTTTTATTTTTATTTTTATTTTTATTTTTATTTTTATTTTTATTTTTATTTTTATTTTTATTTTTATTTATTCTTATTTTTATTTTATTTTTTATTTTATTTTTAATTTTAATTTTAATTTTTTATAGTATCATTATTATTTTATTTTTTTTTTATTTTTATTTCTGCACAGATAAATACTTAAAACTAATAAAATTCTTTAAAAAACTTTAAAAGGATTAATTAAAATTGCCCCAAATAGATATGAGAGCTGAGAAATTAAAATGAAAGGAGTAATGATAAGATAAAATAAAAAATAATTACACATGGTATCCCCTAGCCAATTGATGAGCTGATAGCCTGATACCTTACCGACATCCAAGTGCACCTTGATGTGGATACACCTTTAAATAATTTTTAAATGATTTGAGATAAAAAAATGAAGAATAGCAATTTAAAGATAAATTGAAATGAATAGAAATTAAATTAAATAATAAAAAATTAAGTAAAGATAAAAAAGAAAATAGCATTGCCCGGCCAATTGATGAGCTGTTATCCACCAATGCTTGCCCACATCCAGGTGACCCTGATGTGGTGACACCATATAATATTGATTTTTTATGATTTTTGCACCTCTTTACATCCTAATAACCCCCATAAAAAATTTATAGAAAAAAAGAGAACAATGAAAATAATCTAAAACATCTATCTTACACAACCATAGACACAAAAATCAAGGAAAGAAAAAGAAAAACTCCAGCTCCATAGAAAGTCCAGTCCAAGGAAATGATCACTGGGTGGGCTCCCTCCAATAAGTAAAAATGATATAAGACCGCCAGTGATCCACTACCAATCCAAATAGACCAAAGATAAAGAAGCCATTCCCAAGCTAGTTCAAATTCATAGTAGACTTGAAACCTGAATAACAAAAACCAGAACTAGGATTTAACTAGGATAAACAAAATACTTGAAACAGACATTATGGGGTGACTGTTCTACAGAGAAGTTAGCTCATCAGTTACCCCAACACTTGCCAAAATAAAATCTAGAAAACCCCCTGGGTACCTTCTAACAAAAACACAACATCCAACACAATAAAACAAAACTAATAAGCATGAAAAGTCCAGCACTTGAAGACCAAACTAATTTCTAGTTTAAAGTCATAGAGGACTAAAACCTGTGAAGAGAAGCCAATACCAGGGTCCAACCAAATCAAGAGAAAGGGTTGGAAACAGAAATCTGGGGTAACTTTTCTACATAGAAGCCAGCCCATCAGTTAGCTCTACACTTACCACAATCAAATCTGGAAGCCCTACCCATTGGTAACTTCTAACAAATAAGTTTCCAACTAAAAATATGTACAGAATCACCAAAATCCAAAATTTAAAGAATTTTCCATAGTTTATCTTTATTGCGGAGTCAATCTTCCTCACTTCTAGTGCCTCTTGGGTAAAAATCTCTTCACTTGGTCAGCAGCCACTCTCTTGTTTAAAACTGCACCATCTAACACTTCCAAAACATAAGAACCTCCAGACACCTGAGATCTGACTCTGTGAGGCCCATTCCATCTGTCAGCAAACATTTTTCCCCACTGACTCTCCAAACTTCTATTATAAACAAAAACCAAACAACCAGGTTTCAAGGGATTCCTGAGTCTATGAGCCAACTTCTTGTTCCAGTATCTGACGGATTGATTCCTAATCTTCATCATTCTAGAGTATGCCTTCTCTTGGCATTACCCTACATTTCAACTGTTGCATCCTGGCATAGAAAAAATCTTCTTTTGAGCACACATCATCCCAAACAATTCCAAGATAAGTGAAAGCTTCCAAATCTACTGGTAGAACAGCTTTCTGTCCAAACATAAATTCATAAGGGGAATAACCAGTTGTCCTTTTCACAGTGACCCTATCAGCAAATAACACCAAGGGTAAATAATGCCTCCACTTTTCTGAACTATCTTCACATATCTTCACCAAAGCGTTCTTGATAACTTGTTCACCTCTTTCAGCCATTCTTTAGCTTCAGTATAATAAGGTGTAGCCACTCTAACTCTAGAACAGATACTTGCCACAGATTCTTTGAATTCAGCTCCAAACTCTGGCCCACAATTGACAGTCACCAACTTCATCACTCCATATCTAAAAACCCATTTCTTCTTCAAAAACTCTTCCAATTTCTTGGAAGTCAAATTTAAAAGAGGAACTGCCTCAACCCAACCTGAAAAATCAACCCTGGCATCAATCAAGTATTTATACCTTCCCTCATTGATATGGATAGAATCCAGACTGACTCTTCCAAACACAGTTGATTCACCAGTAGCATAGCCAACCTCTTTAGGTTTGAAGTGACTCTTCTTTGAAATTCTTCACAAGATTGAACATAAGCCTGCACAGCCAAATTCATACCTTTCCACCAAAATATTTCTGCTAATCTCTAATAAGTCTCCCCAAAGCCTCTACGTCCAAGGTCTTCATGCAAAGACTTCAACACCAACTCTTGACCCTTCTTCTGACTCACCACTACTTGAGGATTTGTATGTCTCTTCCTCATCAACTTCCTTCCTGACACATAGAATCCAGGACTCTTCTTCTTGATCTCCACCCAAGTATCATTATCACAACTATCTGGACTCACCAAGGCTAACAGATATTCAACCATAGTAAAATGAAACCCAGAATTACCCCAGGTCTCATCTTCAAAATCCAACAAGACAACATCTAAGCGTACAACCCTGTCATCAAAATCAATAGTGTGCACATGAGCCACTCCACCGGCCCAACCAGGACACCAATCTCTAAATTTTGGAACATACTTTTCTTTCCACTGAACCTTAAGAGAAACAAGTTCACTAGCAAAAACACCATTATCTAAATTTGAGCCATCCCAAACAAAAGCCCCATCTTCATCAACAAAGACATCCTGATCACTAAAATCAAGATCAGATCCAACCAGTTAAAACTCTTGGGGGAGGAGAGAACAATTTTCTAGTTTAGCCTCATGGGAGAGGAGAGAAAAATCTTCAGCACCCTTGTGCTGGCCTTAACTATTGTGACATCTTTACCAAATTCTTGAGAATCAGAATCTTCATCTGTGGGTGGTCTCCTTGATAAACAATCCAGAATTGTAAAAGTTTTTCTGGTTTGTGTACCAGGTCAAAAGAAAAATGCTGAATAAATTCCACCCATTTATTCATTGGAGCATTTTGAAGACTAGGTGTATTGATCATATGAAACAGATACTTTGCATCCACATGCAGCTCAAAATGCTGCCACCACAAAACAGTTTGCAGCTTCTTCAAAAAATTTTCTTCAACATACAATTCCAACTTAGGTTGAGAATATCTAGATTCAACCTCATTTAATACCACTGACTCATACCTCACTGGCCTGACCCTCCCAGTTTTATCTTCCTTAGACAAAACAGCACCGGCAGAAATATAACTTTAGTCTACTGCCAGATAAAGTTTTCCAGCTCCCACACCATAATCCAACTTTTGAAGAATAAAATCTTCACCTACAACCTTATTCAACTTCTGAGAAGACTCTTTACAATCTTTCATCCATTCCCAAATTTCATCTTTCCTGGCCAGCCTCTTTAGAGGTGAATCCAACAAAGAAAAATCTTTAATAAAAATTCTGGCATACACATAAACCCCCAAAAATCCCCTAATTTCAGTAGTATTTTTAGGCCTTGGCCATGACTGAATTTTATTAACCTTTTTCTTTGCCATGATCCTTCCCTCTTTACATAACACATGACCCAAAATTTCAAGAGCAGGAACACAACAACAAAACTTTTACCCTGAAATGGTCAACCCAGCCTCTTTAATTCTAAAAAATACTCTGTCTAGAGTAATTGCATATTCCCAAATAAACATCCTTATACCCAGGTTCTCCTTCAGCACCTCATTCCCATAATTAGTGGATGGTCCTTTGACTCCACCATCATCAATAAAAATACTGGCATGAGTTGGAACCTCATCCTGTAAAATCCAAGCCATTTGTGCTTGATATCCTTCTAGTGAATTATTTCCTCTTTGAGGCAACCTAGTGAGCTTAAATCTTCCCAAAGGAGTTTCAAAAGTTGTAAGTGGCTTTAAATCCCTATGAAACACCCTTTCATCATAGCCACCCATAATATCACCCAAACCATGACACATCCTTCCAGCAAAATCTTCAAAAAAGTCCTCTGCACTTAGAGGCATCCAAGCATCCTTGATTGTGACTCTATTCAATGCTCTAAGATCATGAACCATGCTTAGCTTCCCATTCTGCTTCTTTACACAGAAAACTGGAATTGAGAAACTAGATGTAGATTGTTTTTACAAACCATTCCTGACTCTTTCCCTAAAAATCTCTATAAAATCATCCCTGATAGCAGCTGGAATTGGAATAGGTTTGATTTGCCAAGGCTCTTGACAAACCACAGGAATCAAGTAAGGTTCCCCATAAGAGTGTTTCAACACACCCCTTTCCTCTTCAACAAATTCCATTACTTTCTCCCTCAACAAATCAAAGTGAAACAACAACTTCTTTTCCTCATCAGACAACCACTCATCAGGACCAAAATTAACAACTTTCAACGTTTCCACAGTCACTGTAGCAGTTTCCACAACATTTGGAGGATTCTTCACCAGAGGAGTATGGAAGACCATAATGTGTTACTTGACACTTGAAGAAAAATTACCTCAACTACCCCACTATTCAAGCTCTAACTCCATTAGCAATGTGCAAAAAAGCGACCGTGAGGAGATTACATTCTATTGTGTTCTTGAATTAGCTGCGCTATTCAAACTTTAAAAGTATTTTGAAATTAAAGACACTTATAATTTTCAAACATAAGCAATCTACACAGGGTCTAGCACTAAGGTTGAGGCATTATTCAAAAGGAATAATTGTGGGTCTGAGAGTAATTAGGGGATCTGGGAAGTATGAATGGAGAAGAAGGGTTATAAGTTTAGATGATTGGTAACTGGGGACTTGGGTGGATTAAATGGGTCTGTGAGTAATATGGTGGCTGGTTGATTAATGGGTCAGTGCAAGGAGGAATAGAATATTTAAAGGGGGTTACTTTGGTTTGACATTATTTAGAATTAAATTATAAAAAATATCTGTGATAGTAGTTGAACTCTTATTAGGCTATTATTATATTTGTCCTTTTTTTTCTCAATAATAAATTTTATTAAATCTTAAATACTGAAATTTTCCCTTTGATTATTAAGTTGCAATCCTTTGTGAGAATTACCATAATAGTTATGTCCTTACATTATACATTATTTTTTCTTTGAAGATTATCTCAAACTTTTAAAAATTACTTAGACCTATCTTCAAACCACATCCTCAAAGTAATTCTCTGTGCTTCAAATTTGTATTTTCCTTTCCCTTTTATCTCACTTACTTGGGATCACCCTCAACCCTGTGTGTAGTTTGTCCAGTGACAGTATAATTTAATTTTCTGTAGTTCTCATTCTTTGTACTACTATGACTTTCAGGTTCTAAATTTTTATATGCCACCTGTTCAAGGCACTCCTCCTCCCATGTGCACTACTACTAGAGCTGAAACTAGGGATAGGCCGACCTCATTATGTCCTGTTTCTCACACTCACTCTCTCAAACTGCTTGATGTAAGGAGGCACAAAAATTAAATTAAATCTGTATACAGCATTCCTCAAGACTTTGAGGACTCTAGTGAAGAAGATGAAGGAGAAAACACCATGCAGGAGGCACCATTAGCCCTTTCTGCCAGACCTACAGGCCATTCTTCTAGTCCAGGCACAACTACTTCATTGGAGGAATTCATGGAACTCCTGGTTAAAACCCTCCCCAATCCTGCCTCATCGGAAGGATCTATATTTTGAACTCCTTCAATGAAGTCTCCAGACAAATTTTATGGAGAGCATCCTGACAGATTGCATCCCTTCTTGCAAACCTGAGGTCTACTATTCCACCATGACCCATGAACCTTTAGTACAAATTTTTCCAAAGTAATTTATTCCTCTTCTTATTTATCAGGAAAGGCTTCACGGTGGTTAGAGCCTTATCTACTCATTATTTCTTTGAGCAAACCTCACTTACTCATTAATAATTGGGAAAAGTATGAGGACCAGCTTTTTACGTTGTTTGGTGCCTCTAATTAAACTGAAAAAGCAGAGATCACACTTGATTTCCTTTGCATGAGCAATAATGGTAAAGCTTCTGAGTACATCTCAAATTTCAGGGCTTTAAAAACTCAATTTAGTTGGAATGATTCTGCTCTCAAATATCATTTCAAAAAGAGACTTTTTTCAAGGATTCTGGATCAATTGAATCTTCACGGGATTAAAATGGAGATTTTGATGGACTTAATGGATAGGACCCTCAAGCTTGATGGTGCGCATCAAGGAAAACTTTAACAAAGCATCACACGCAAAAATCTCATTGTTCAAATTTTACATCCAGGCCTCCTTTGAACAATTATTCCCAGCTAACCCAGCTGACCCAATATAAACCCATTCACAAGGGAAAAGAAAATTCAAAACCTAAAAGCTTTATTCCTGGAGATATCAGTAAGGTATTAGATCCAAAAGGGGAATTAAAGGAAGCATAAAGGAAATGACTGACAGATAATGGGTTATGTATGTATTGTGGGAGTAAACACAAGTTGGAAGATTGTGCAACGTTAAAGAAAGGGAAGGTAAAAGTTCTAAATCAAAAAACTAGAGGATAGTTTACTCGTTTGCAAAGAAAACTATTTTATTTCTCCCAGTGCACAGAACCTCCATGTCTTAAGGACTGAAGTTGCCATTAAACGTTCGTGATTTATTATTTTTAAAGAGGATATACCCTTCAGCTGTCTTATTAACTCTGGAGCTTCAATTTCATTTATCAGTTTATCTTTTGCCAAAAAATTTAAGCTGAAATTTATAGATATCAAATTAATTTCAATTTATTTGGTTGAATCAGAAGAACCCAAGTATTGGGTTAGTAAGAAAGTTTTATGGGTTTTCAACTTTCTGAATCTTCCTTCCTTTTAGTTGGAATTAACACTCTTGGATTACCCGAGGATGGAAAATACCATTCTTGGCCATGAATTTGAAATGCATTGGAATCCTGACATTAATTGGTCAGAGGGATTAATCACCCCTTGTTATAAGTATATTCCTGATTCTTCAATGCAGCTCAATAGGGAGTTAAACAACCCATCTGACAAAGTCTTGCTTGAGGACATCTCTCTGCCATATGATTTGCAACCATCTGATTTTTCTTTAAATTAGAATTTGGCTAACCTTTCTAGCTCAGTTACCTCACTCAAAGAGGTTTTCAACAGCCTCAAGGTAAAAAATTCTTTCTCTGCAAATTCAGGTCTACCCTTAACAGACTTCTTCAATGATGAAGAGGATGACAAAATCAATATTTAAACCATTAAATCAACTCTACCAGAAGTTTATCATGACTTCCTTGATGTATTTTCAGTCCATAAGGCCAACAAGCTACCACCTCATTGACCCTAAAATCATCAAATAGAGTTAGTTGTTCCAGTACCTTTGGCAGGTCCAGTCTACTTCCTATAAAAGAACGAATTTCAAGTTTTTCAAGTTTACATTGCAGAGAATGTGGCAAAAGGTTTCATTTGAGCCAGTAAATCCCCAACCGGCTCTCCAGTTTTTTTCATTAATAAAAAATATGGAAGTCTTAGGTTTTGTGTTGATTACAGAAAACTCAATGCAGTGACTAAGAAGAATTCATATCCAGTTTCTTGTATCTTTACTTCTTAATTTGTTTAGTGGTGCTAATTTCTTCTCTAAAATTGATTTAAGAGGCACTTACATCCTTATATTTATTGCTGAAGGCAATGAACCTTTAACAGCAATGCGCACTAGGTTTGGTAGTTTTGAATATCTAGTTATTCCTTTTGGGTTATGTAACACACCCTCAACTTTTCAAAATTTTGTCAATGATATCTTTCATGATGTTTTTGAACAATTTGTTGTTGTCTATTTAGGTGAATTTTTTATTTTTTAAAGACCATTGAGGAACATATTGAACATGTCTGACAGGTTCTCAATTATCTTCGAGAGCATAATCTTTACGCCAAAACACTAAGTGTGACTTCCGCCTAAAGTCTATTGACTTTCTTAGTTTTTCACTATTCACTGACGGCCTTGTCATGGATGATAGGAAAGTTAAAAAAAATGGAATGGAGAGAGCCAAAATCTGTAAAATCCTTACAAGGGTTTTTAGGTTTTGCAAATTTCCATAGAAGATTTATTAAAGATTACTCTAAAACTATTAAGAATATCACCTCTCTTCTTAGAAAATATATTCCCTTTGTTTTCCCAGATACAGCACAAAAAGAATTTGAAGCATTGAAGTCTGCATTCACCAAAGCTTCAATTCTTCAACATTTTCACCCTTCTGCTTTGACAATCGTCAAGACAGATGCTAGAAATTCAGCTATTGCAAAGTTTATATCCCAATTAAATCCTGAAACAAAATTTTTTCATCCTGTTGTGTTTGAATCACACACATCTCTTGCAGAAGAGCTAAATTAGGAAGTTCATGATAAAGAGTTACTTGCTATTATTCATTGTCTTAAAAGATGGTGTTCTTTTCTTCTCAGTCTTAATAGTCCTTCTCAAATTTTAATAAAGCATAATGCTTTAAAATACTTTATCTCCACAAAAGTCTTGACTTTGCGTCAAGACAGATGGGCTGAGCTCTTATCTTAAATTTCTTTCACTATTACCTAAGTCTTAGACATATTGCCTCATCAGGACAATGTTTACCAAGAGCAGGGGGAGGCATTCTCTAACAAGAACCCAGAAAATGTCAAATAAATTTTCAAGGAATCAATGTTAACAACTCATCAACTCAATTCAATTACAAATCAAATGATTCAAAATCCACTATCCAACATGAAAGATGCTAAATCAAAAGATAATTAATGTGTGGGGATTAAAGACAAAATACTCGCAAGGCAAGGCGCAAAAAGATTCAGTATTGAATCAGGTCTCTTCGTCTTTGAAAGTAGAGTAGTCATCCCCAATGATAAGGATATAAAATTATGGATTTTCAATATTAGACATGATTCTCCGTTAGCTGGTCACTTTGGGGTTGATAAAACCTACCAGTTAATAGCAAGGTATTTCATCTGGCCAGGAATGACTAGAGAAATCAAGGCTTATATTAAAGCCTGTTATGAATGTAATGGGAACAAGGTACCTCCACATACGAAGTATGGGTTGCTTTAACCACTTCCAGTTCTCTCTAAACCTTGGGAATGAACTTTGATGGATTTAATTTCTCAATTACCTCCATCAGATAAATTTGATACTATACTAGTTATAGTTGATATATTTTCTAAAATGTCTATTTTTGTCAGTGTGTGCCAGTATCTAGGTATGATTCAATAGTAAATATTAATGTTTCAACTACTAATTGATAAATGATTTAGTTATTAAACCTCAGGGGAATACTAATAAAATAGTTATTATCAATGTAAACTCACAATACTTGGATATTTATGCATGCTAGTGGTGGAAAATAGATCAATAAAATATAGTTATAGCTTATATAAATATAATATCAATTTATAAATGCTTTAAAATATATTTATATATGATAATAATTGTGTAATAATTTTTTTTTAATGTGTAGTAAGTAAGTGATGTCCAATAACCCGTCAAATCCTCCCTTACTTATACCAAAATCCACTGAAGTGCACAGACCTTCAATCCAGATGATGTCACTTCTACCCCTGGCAATTACAGCCTTGTGAGGGCCCATCACCTCCCCATGGCTTACACTTCAAGCATATTCAACACCCATACCTCCGGTAAGGACTCCCAATCACAATTAATGATACCACAGACCCATACCATAAATAGAATAAACAGATAAAAGCAGATACCATAAAGAAACAGGTAAAATAACTCATCAAAAGAGTATATAATTAAAACCCCCAAAGCTTATAAAGAACCAAATTAACTTTCCAAGCCCCCAATAACATCCCCAAGCATCCATATTAACCCAGTAATCATATTGCAACTCATAAATCCTTGAAAATCCATCCAAGGAAGTAGATTAAGTTGTCCAAACTGAATGTATGTGCCTGAAATAGGTGTATATGCTTTTTAGGCGTTGTGAGTCCACTAAATATGTCCATATGACCTAAAATAAGCAGAAAAATAAATTTAATAGGCTTTAAGAGGTTAAAACCCACTTATAGACCTAAATAAACATTATATAACTACATATTTCACTTAATATGAGGTTTATGTATACATATAAGCTTATGTTTGTCTATAATTACTTAATATAACTTAAAATAAGTATATTATGACTCCATTAAATCCTTAATAAGTATTATTAGGCCATGAATAAGCTATTAAAACTACTATAAGTCATATAATAGTGTAATAATTATATATATATGTATTATAACCATATCTATAAGTATTTTAATCTTATTTTTAAATTATAAGCTTAATGTAATTAACGTTAGCTTATTTTAAACATAAGAATTACTCAGTCCTGGGGATACCTAGGCTGACACTGGCTCACCCAAAAAAAAAAATAAAAAAATGTTAAGACATTTTAATTAATAAGTAAGGAGTGAATAAAAAAATAATTTTAAAATTTCTATGATAAACATACTGAATTAGCCAGTATTATTTGGATTTAAATTTTTTCAAGAGATTTTTACAATCAGAGATTTCATTTTCTGGAATCTACTGGTCATATTCAGTTGATTTATTTTTAAACTTTAATAGATACTCAAATCCCTTTACTTTATTAAGGTGTCTCTTTTTAAGTATCTTTTCAATTTCTTCCTTTTCAACTATTTCTTCAGGTTGCTGTTTATGCCTTCCTGATCTCTTTGGAAATAGAGCAGTATCATTAGAATGGTATGGTTTTATAAGAGAAATAGGAAATAATGGATGTTTTCTATCATATGGTGTATATAGAATAACTTCAACAGCATTGTTATTGACCATCTTTTTTACTACAAATGGTCCAATGAATGTATCCTTCAATTTAAAATTACCATTTAAATTGAAACGTAGTGTAGAAATAAGGACTTCATTACCCTCTTTGAAAATTTGTTATTTATGGGCTTTATCCCATCTTTTATTCTCATACTCAAATGCCTTATTTATACATTCCAGAGCATTATTTCTGCATAATTCTTGCATCTGAAGAGAAGATTTTTTACCTGGATGGATATCCAATCTAGGTAATTTATTAAGAGTTTTAGCAGGGGTATTAGGTACATAACCCAACCATAACTCAAATGGCTTTTTTCCAGTGACAGAATATACTGTACTATTGTATGCAAATTCTAAACCTGGTATAAGGGTTACCCAATCATGCGTGAATTTTTCATTGTCCTTAATTTCAAAACCAAAAACACAATATATTCTTATCATATCATCTAAGGTTTGTATCATTCTTTCCGCTAGCCCATCAGTTTGTGGATGGTGTGCTGTAGAAAGTTTTAATTAACACCATGAAACATCCATAAGTGATGTCCAGAACTCAGAAATAAATTTTGGATCTCTGTCTGAGACTATTGCTTTGGGGAAACCTGATATATTTAAAATTTGTGTCCACCATAAACAAGCTAAGTCATTTGCAGAAACCTCTTTGTGGGTAGAAATAAATTTACACATTTTGTAAATCTATCTACAATTACCCAGCAGGAGCTATAACTCTTATTCTCTGCTATTGGAAAACCTGTTACAAAATCCATGTTAACTATTTCCCATGGAGCTTTTGGTTGCTCAAGTTGTTGTAATAAACCAGCTCTTTTTCCCCTAAATCTTTTAGATTTTTGACAAAAATCACATGTCTCAACATATTTTTGAACATAATCAGACATGTTAATCCACCAAGCTGTATTTTTTACTCTGGTTAATGTTTTATGGAAGTCAAAATGACCTGCTAATATATCATGATGACATATGCTTAACATTAACTCCTTCATTGAAGGGGGAATTACAATTACATTGCTTAATTTCTTCCTGTAATATATAAAACCATCCTCAATGTATAAATTTTCCTTTTTCTAATGCTTCTTTATACTTTTGTGGAAATGTTTTTGTTAAAACATTCATTGAAGCATTAGATGGGTCATTTAATATTGTAGTAAGTTTACTAAAGTCAGGATCTGAAGCATAATTATCAAGAGTTGATTGCATAAATTCAACATCAAGATTTACAATATAAATGCAATAAATGTTAATAATCTCTGTTTCAGGAACATAAGTGGGATTATCATCATTATTTGGTGGAGGTACTCTAGATAACAGATCTATATTAGAGTGTAAGTTTCCCGCTCTATGTGTAATAGTCATCCATCCTCTGTATTCTTGTACAGCTAATTTCCATATAAACATATGTCTATTAAGGGTTTTCATGTTTAAGAGTGACTTGACTGCACTACAGCCAGTTATTAACTCAAATTTTTGGTCTTCTATGTAATAATGTAGCTTCTCAAGAGCCCATACTACTACCAAATATTCAAGTTGAGGAGCACCATATTTCAATTTACTACTTCTTAGAGTACGTGAAATATAGCAAATTACTACTTCTGACATTTTCCATTCAATAAGTTGTTTTTGGTGCAAAGAAGCACCCAGACTAATAGAACTTGCATCTGTATACATCAAAAAAGGCAATAGCAAATCTGGTAATCCTAAGATAGGAGCTGTCATCTATCATTCTTTCAACTTATCAAAATCCTGTTGTCTTTCATTATTCCAAATGAAAGCTTCTGATTTCTTTATCAGTGTGGTCAATGGTGCAGAAATTAATTGGTAGCTCTTTATATATTGTCTATAATACCCACACATACCAAGAAAACATTTTACATCCTTTAAATTTTGAGGAATTCCAATATTCTTAATTGCAGACCCCTTATTTTGGTCTACACATATTTGAAAGCCAGATACAATATGACTAAGAACTTTTAAAGATTAAAACCAAATTTACATTTTTCCAATTCAAGGGTCATTTTTATTTCATCCATCTTTTGAAATACCTTCTTTAAATTTATTAAGTGTTCATCATATGTCTTACAGAATACTTTGATATCATTAATTTATATTATTTACCATCCCTCAATCATTTCATTATGGAATGTTATATCCATTAACTTCTGAAATACTGAAGGAGCATTTTTTGTTCTAAATAGAATCCTGACATATTTATATATTCCCATATGTGTTGTTATCAACAAAAATTTCTGTGAATTTGTTTCTACAGGAATCTGATGGTACCCTTAATTTCCATCTAGGCAACTTATATACTTAGCATCTTTAAGGGTAGCACATATAGAAGCAATCCTTGGCAAGGGATAAATATCATCTACTGTAAATGTATTTAATGCTCTATAATCATTGCACAGTCTTGCTTTATCTTGTTCATAAGAAATTAGCACTGGTGATATTACACAATATTTTGGTGTAGTTTCAACCTTCTCATGAATTTTTATTTTTATTAACATCTTAATATTATCCTCTACTTATTTCCTCTTCATTGGTGAAGTAGAGTATGGTTTTTTCACGTGCCATGTGACAATAGAGGCCAAAGCAGCTCATTAAATTAATAATACAGAGGTCTAAATCAATACTCGAAGCGCAGAAAGCAATTCTACATAGAAACTGCAACTTTCCTTTGTGTACTCACTATTCAACCGCACTAGTCTGAACTCTAAATCTAAATTAGTCAATCTCTCGTTAGTGTGTCTTAGTCTTTTCCTCAATAAGCGACGCACAGCCCAATAGTCAATGTAATAGTCCGCTAAAAAGGTTTATTAAAATATCTGTGGGTTATTAAAAAGGGGTAGTGAGCATGGACGGAATGGTTAGTGGAGGATTAAAGGGTTAACGGATGTTAGTGAGGAGGGCTCAGGTGTAACGGGAGTAATTTTGGTGGTCTGTGGAGTGTGGAATGATGGATGGGTATGAGGTCAATGCAAGGAGGAGTAAAGGATATAAAAGGGGTTGGATTTTGGTTTGACATTCTTAAGAATCAAATTATAAAATGTATATATAGTTAATAGTGGTAAAGCTATAGGTTAAATCATTATTATTGTATCTTTCCTTATTATCTCAGTAATCATTTCACAATACTAAATCTATGATTATTGAGTTTCCAACCCTTTGTGAGATCTTAAGAATATTAATATTATCTTTAAATATATTAGAATTCTTCTTGGACATATCTTGAAGCAGTAGCTCTTCCTTCAAGTCATCTTCAAATCACTTCATCGAACATTTCCTCTGTGCTTCAAAGTTTCTAAGCTATTCTCCTCATCTCACTTCCAGGAACACCCTCGACCTTTTGTGTAGATCGTCTGGTGACAGGTTTCTTTTTAAGACTATCAGGAATACTATCCATATCACAGGTTAAACTAATTTTCATCTCATGATCTTTCACAAGGCCAAGTTCAATGGTACTGTGTGCAAAAGCCATTGGAAATGCTTTAATTATGTCCAAAATATTTGTTTTCTCAGTTTCACTTATCTGAGTGCCAAATGATGCTTTTGAAATTTCTGTTTCCAGAAGTTCTATTTCATTGGATTCTCTTCCTATGCATGGAATATTTATCACTGACTCAATGCGTAAGACTGTGTTAAAAGAATATATTTTAAATTTTCTTTTACAATTCATGCCAACTGTAAAATTATTATTAGCTTGGTCTAATTTCACACCAAAATTAGTCAGAATGTCATTTCCAATGATGAAACAGCTACTACAATTTGTATTGTCCTTTACTACAAATTCAAAAGTTACTCTAACATAACCATGTTGATGTTTAAAGAAAACAGCAGCTTTGTATCTACCAATGGGGTGTATTACTGATCCAAAACCTCTCCAATTTTTACTTTGAAGGGGTTCAAGCTTAAACTTATATTCACTATTAATCATCTTTCATGTATTTGTAGAAACAAAAGAACCAGAAGCTCCTGCGACCAATACTATATTTACATTTTCACCAGAAATGATAGCTGGTACCATGATAGGTGTCATTTTTAAGTTATCAGCTTGTATATCTTTAATGATTTCAGCATCCTAAAAATTCATTAAAGATTCATTTGAGTCCATATTTTATATTGGAATTTCAAAGACAGACAAATCATATTCCAACATACAGACTTCACTTTCATCACTATATGAGATATTACTATCATAATCAATTGAATCTTTACTTTTTTCTGTGTCATTTTTAGATTCATGCTGATTTTCAAAAATATTTATATTCTTCTCACATTTGTGACCTTTAACCCAAGGCTTATTACACTTATAAAAAGTATTAGTTTCATAATTTTTAGGTACTAAAGGTGCAGTAGGTTTTTTCTGCTTCTCCTGAAGTGTTTTAGAATTAAAATTTTTCACAGGTTCATTATTTTGTTTATAAGTGGTGTACCTTCTTCATACTTATGGTATAATAATATTTCATTACAAATATTAATTAATTCCAAATATTCTTTAACCATTATTGTTCTAGCTACAAAAATGTCTCTGACAGATATAGGTAATTTATATATTATCTTATCTTTCCATAAGTTAAAATCCATGTTTGGCTCAATGGCTTTTAAAACTTTATTCAAATTCATTAAAAATACTATAGGTTTGTCAGAATTCAATGGATTATACCTTGTTTTCTCATATAATCTTTTCTGAGTGAGGCTGAATTTAGAACCTTGAAATTGTTTTTAAATTAGTTACTTCCATTCAGGCCAAGAGTAATTTTTACCTTCACTCAATACACTTTAACCCATAATAAAGCAACATCCTTAAATAGAGAAATTAATTTTGATGTTATTTCTTCATTTGGTAACTTATATGAGAATTTTAAGTTTTCAATTCTTTGAATAAAATGTTTCCAATCAGAGCTGGCTTCCCCATCATTAGTTGGGTACTGATCAATCTTTGGCCAGTTCTTCAGATTGGATTTTTTTTTCACTTATCTTAGGTGAATTCAATAATTCATTTACTCTGGATAAATTGTCTTGTATTTCCTCTTTCACAGATTTGTAACTTACATTTTTTTTCTCATACTTGACACTACCACCAGATGGTTTTACTTGTGGTGGTATGAGAAATGATTGAGATTCATTTTTGCCAATAAAAGGATTATTATTATACTGTGTATACTAATAATTATCCTGGTTCATTAGTAGATTAGAAGTTTCAATCTTAACTTTTGTTAATCTTTGTAGCAGCTTAGAGACACTTTGATTTGTCTGGGCAAAAGATAACTTAGTTCTTGATCCAGTTTTCAATAAATGTGTTTCATACAATTTCTCTAACTCACAGAATTCGTTTGAAATTTCACTATATTTATTACTTAAAGAATCAGATTTAAGATTTAGAGCCAAGTTTTCACTCTCTAATTCTTTATTTCTTGTTGCCAGTTGATAAATGTTCAATTTCAAGAACAAAATTTTATCACTTGTGAGCTTAATTTTCCGTTCCTCACACTCAGTCATTCTATTCCATAATTCTGAAACAATTCTATGGACAGTTGGGTTATTATTAAAATACTCCATGTCTTCCTTCTCAATGTTTTCACTGTTTTTTGAACTTCTCATCTCACTAATAAGTGGTGGCAACTGAGGATTAACTGTATTATTATTATAAATAGTACTTTTGTTATTAAAAAAAGATAAATCAGGTGTATCTACATCAAAACCTAATTGTCTTAAGTCCTCCTCAATTTTCTGTACAGATTTTACATCAATAACATTAACTATATTGTAATAATCAGTATTTTTTTCAATCTGAGAGGGTAGTCTACTTACCATTGGATAGGAGCAAGTCCTGACTTTTGGCACTTTTTTTTCCTTTGTAAGGGTGAGTTGAGGAAGTCTGATGGGGGGTGGATCCTTTAACTCTTCCAAGGTTCGATTCATCTGTTGTAAACCCACCTTGAAGTTGTTTTGCATCTGCTCTACCTCCTTAAGCATTAAAGACTTTGATTCCTCCAGTTTCAGAACCTACTTTTCCAGATGGGACAGTTGATCTTTCAGAAGAGGTGAACTCTTTTTGATTGTTATAATTTTTAGAATGGCTTCATTTTCCTCTATGCTCATAGACTCTGGTTGTGGTTAAGATTGGCCCTCCATGGTGATTCCTGGAGCAATGTTTTTAGCTTTAGACCTAGTGTTATAAGCAGGTTTTTCACTTAAATTGTCCTGTGGAGCACTCATTTTGTCTTAAATAACAGTTCTTCATGTCTACAAAAGGGAAAATTTATTTGGTATTTAGTAGACAAAAATTATTAGAAATACAATTACTAATAAAAGCACAGGAGCTTACCCTGAATTTAAATCTATATTTATTTAAATAAAATATAAGATAAATTTGAAAAAAAATCTGTTAAAAATAGTATTATAATTTTTACTAGACCTTTTTAAGGGTGAATAATTAGCTTACCAAGCTTTAACCAAAATACCAATTTAATTGGGTGCTATATTGGTGACCAAATTCCAAGTGAAATTGGGTTTATATTGGGTACAGTTACTACTGTAAATACCTAATTTATATTTTAGAAAATTAGTAAAATTATTATAAGGGTTTTTTTCCGCAATTGCTAAGTTATAATGACCCACTAATGTGCTGCAGACCCAAATACTTGGTTTTTATGAGATATACTAGAGTAAAAATCATGTCCTAAGGCTTATACTAAATAATAAGTAATAAATAAGAAAAGACCCCCAATTGTCAGTGTGTGCTAGTATCTAAGTATGATTCAATAGTAAATATTAATGTTCCAACTTATTATTGATAAATTATTTAGTTATTAAACCTCAAGGGAAAACTAATGAAATAGTTATTCTCAATATAAACTCAAAATACTTGGATTTTTATGCATGCTAGTGGTGGAAAATAGATCAATAAAATATAGTTATAGCTTATATAAATATAATATCAATTTATAAATGCTTTAAAATATATTTATATATGATAATAATTGTGTGATAGTTTTTTTTAATGTGTAGTAAGTAAGTGATGTCCAATAACCCGTCAAATCCTCCCTTACTTATACCAAAATCCACTGAAGTTCACAGACCTTCAATCCAGATGATGTCACCGCTATCCCTGGAAATTACAGAACTGTGAGGGCCCATCAACTCCCCATGGCTTCCACTTCAAGAATATTCAACACCCATACATCCAGTAAGGACCCCCCATCACAATTAATGACACCACAGACCCATACCATAAATAGAATAAACAGATAAAAGCAGATACCATAAAGAAACATGTAAAATAACTCATCCAAAGAGTATATAATGAAGCCCAAAGCATATAAAGGAACCAAATTAGCTTTCCAAGCCACCAATAACATCCCCAAGCATCCATATTAACCCAGTAATCATATTGCAACTCATAAATCTGTGAAAATGGATCCAAGGAAGCAGATTAAGTTGTCCAAACTGGATATATGTGCCTGAAATAGGTGTATATGCTTGTGTAGGCATTTTGAGTCTGCTGAATACGTCCATATGACATAAAATAAGCTGAAAAATAAAGTTTATAGGCTATTAAGAGGTTGAAACCCACTTATAGACCTAAATATACATAATATAACTCCATATTTCACTGAATATGAGGTTTATGTATACATATAATCTTATGTTGTTCTATAATTACTTAATATCACTTAAGATAAATATATTTTGACTCCAGTAAAGCCTTAATAAGTATTATTAGGCTTTGAATAAGCTATTTAAACTACTATAAGTGATATAATAGTGTAATAATTATATATATATGTATTATAACCATATCTATAAGTATTTTAACCTTCTTTTTAAGTTATAAGCTTAATGTAATTAAGGTTATCTTATTTTAAAAATAAGAAATACTCAGTCCTGTGGATACCTAGGCTGACAATTTTTATTAAAAATTTTACTACTGCAACTGCAGAGGACTTATCAAAAAAATTTCTAGAATATGTGTTTTCTAAACATGAATTACCCAATGATATTATTTCAGATAGAGGCTCTTTGTTTGCTTCTACTTTCAGGACTCAATTATTTTGAAAATTAAATATTATGAGGAATCTTTCTACTGCTCATCATCCTGAAACCAATGGGCTAACGGAAATAGTCAATCAAATCTTCAAACTATACCTTGGAATGTAAGTTGATTATCAACAAGACAATTGGACCACATGTTTACCATTGGCCTAATTTGCATATAATAAAGCAACACATTCTTTGAAAAAACAATCTCCCTTTGAAACTATTTATGGAAACCATCCTTGATTCAATCTAATTCATGTAGGAATAAATCATCCTACTGAACATTATCATCAAAAAATTTCACAACTTCAAGGCAAACTTCAATCAAACCTCGAAGCGGAAAATAAAAGGTATAAGGAACAGTCCAACAAAAATTGAAAATATGCTCCAGTCTTTTAACCAGGTTAAAAAGTATGGCTTGAAGCAAAAAATATTCAAGCAATTCAAATCTCTAGGAAACTACCTGAGAAACGCTTGGGTCCATTTGAACTTGATGCTGAAATCTCAAAAAATGCATTTTGACTCAAACTACCTCCAAAGTTGAAATAAATTCATCCTGTTTTTTACATATCTCTTTTAGAACTGGCTTGATAAATATACCTGGGTATGAACCATCACTACGCAATATAGGGGGTGGACTTGCTAGCAAGTCCTCAACCTGAACTCAGATGGAACTCAGATGGAACTCAGACTGAACTCATACTGAACCCATACTGAACTCTACTTGAACACCCACCTAAAACTGTTCTGCTGAGTGGTGTTCATCCCTGATTGTATGGTTCCTTTATCAATAGCTCAATGTGTGTTCAATCTATGGTGAGTTTGGGTCCAAGGTGGCGGACTTGCTAGCAAGTCCGCCCCCCATATTGTGTGGTGCATCCTCCTCCTGAACTGGTCAAAGTAGAAGATCATCTAGATTGGGAAGTAAGCTGGATTCTTTATTCAAGAAGGGGAAAAGGGAAACTTAAATACCTTGTGGAATGGGAAGGCTACCTTGATGATACTAATAAAACATCCTAGGAGCCAGTCATTAATGTTTCTAATGCTCCTGAACTTATCAAATATTTTCATTAAAAATATCCTTCCAAACCTAAACCTTAAAATTCTTTTGTTTTTTCTCTCTTTCTTTCTCTGTTTCTTTTCTTTTTATTTTCTTCTCTTCTTCCTTTTCTTTTCTAAAAACCTAAAATCTTAAATCCTTAATATAACTTTCAAACTTAAACTTAAAACTTCATAATCATTTAAATCTTAAATTCTTTTATCTATTCTTTTTCAATTTCTAATTTCTGTATACTTCCTAAAACTAAATTTATAACTTTGAATAAAATTAAATTAAATTTAATTAAATTAAATTAAATAAAATAAAACCAGAATAAAAATAAAAATAAAATAATTAAAACATTTATTAAATTTTTTTTCTTTTCACTTTCACTTTCTTCTAAAATTTATTTTCATATAATGTTAACATATTCTTTTTGAAAAATCTTTTCTTTCTTTTTTCTTTAAAAATTCCAACTCTTTTATTTTATTTTATTTTCTGTTTCCTCAAAACTCAAATCATCAAAACACTCAAACAATCAAAATAACTTTCTTTGACAATCAATCTCAAATCAAATTTCTTTTAAATTCTAAATTACCTATATTTTCTTTTCTCTAAATTTTATTTTTTAAATATTTCTTTTTTCTTTTCTTCTCTCAAAATTTTCTTTCTTAAAACACAAATTTTTCTTTTCTCTTTATTTTCTTTTCTTTACATAATAATTCAAAAATTAAAACAAATAACAAAATAAAACAATATTCAAGATAAAGCTATATACATAACAAAAATTTTCTTTTTTCTACTTTTCTTTTTTTTTCTTTTTTCTTTTTATTCTTTTCCTAACCTATTTTTCTTCTGCTTTTTTTCAAATCAACTCCTTCATCTTCTCCATGACTTTTCAAATTCCTTTTTGACTCTTCTCAAACACTTCATCACCTTCAGCCAACACCACCTCCCCAATATCCAACAATTCTTTGGCTATATCATATGAAGCTGAATCCACAATTTTCCTGACATCGTCACATAAACCCTTGACAAATTTTATTTGACAAGCTTGGCGTGGTTTCTTGGACCATAATTGATCCAAGGCCTTGACCAATAAGTCAACATCCTCAGTATTTGATGGACCACTTTTAAGCAGTTTTTTGACCTCAGTAGGAACCTCAGAGAGGGGCCCACTATTCAATGCTACAGGAATCTCATCTGTGGTATCCACCCCCTAAAAAATAATAAATGAATAAAAATTAGTTACTATTGAAGTAATAAAATTTAAATTGAATCACTTACCCCAAATTCAGGGTCAACCTTGAGGAACAATGGTTTTCTCTCCACCACCTCTACTTCCTCTTCATCATCATCCTTGATGATCAGTCGTTGTCTCATTGAAGTGGAAGCTTCCTCACCTGCTTTTTCTGCAGTGCCTTTGACACCCTTGTCTACTTTGTCCTCTATCATCCTTTGCTACCCCAAGGTTACATCCATAGCCCAACCAGATATCTCCAACCTCTCCTCCTGGTTTAATCCCTCCAATTCATCCACCTCTTAATTTCTAGTAGTGGGCACATCCCATATGTTTTTGACAACGGCCATTGAGTTGGTGATTGACCAAAACTTTATAGTGGTGAACAGCCCAGCATTATTGTTAAGAGACAGGGTGTTACATGCCACTTGACGCCACTGACAAAACTTTCAATTCTTTCAAGGACCTGGAGATGCCATACTCTCCACACAAAAAAAGTCCATGGCCACACTGGCCTTTCAGGGAGTCTTGAATTTATGAGTGGGAAGCCGCCAATCAGCTTGAGGGTTAGGAGGGGTAGGGGTTGGATTGGTATTTTCAGGCATTAAAATTTAAAATAGATGAATTTGAAATGAAGAAAAAATGAAGGAGATAATAGTAGAAGGTTTTGTAATGAAGTGTTCCCATGCTCAATGGAGCTTGCTTTTTATACCCAGGCATCTCTCATGTGCTATGTGACACTCAAAGCAAAAGTACCTCAACTACCCTACTATTCAAGCTCTAAATCCACTAGCAATGCGTAAAAAGAAACCGTGGTGAGATTACATTGTATTGTGTTCTCAAATTAGCTGCACTATTCAAACTTTAAAAGCATCCTAAAATTAAAGACACTTATACTTTTCAAACATAAGCAGGCAACACAAGGTCTAGCGCTAAGTTTGAGGCATTTTTCAAAAGGGTAATTGTGGGTCTGAGCGTGATTAAAAGGTCTGGGAAATAGGAGTGGCAAAGAAGGGTTATAAGGTTAGATGATTGGTATCTGGGAAATCTGTTGAATTAAATGGGTCTGTGAGTAATATGGTGGCTGGTTGATTAATGGGTCAGTGCAAGGAGGAAAAGAATATTTAAAGGGAGTTTCTTTGGTTTGACATTCTTTAGAATTAAATTATGAAATCAATTTGTGATAGTAGTTGAATTCTTATTATGCTATTATTAAACTTGTCCTTTTCTTTCTTAATAATCAATTTTATTAAATCTTAAATACTTAAATCTTCCCTTTGATTATTAAGTTGCAACACAATTGTGAGATATACCGTAATAGTTAGTGTCCTTACATTATTATTCTTCCAAGATTATCTTGAACTATTAACAATTACTTAGACCTATCTTCAAACCACTTCCTCAAAGAAATCTCCTGTGCTTCAAAGTTGTAATTTCCTTTCTCTTTTATCACACTTTTGATAACCTTCAACCATGTGTGTAGGTTGTCCAGTGACAGGATTCAGGAGAATATTCAGTTAAATTAAGTGTGGTTTAAATAAGCCTAGCCCTAATTTTTTACATAAAAACATCAAATAAAAAAATCTAAAGTGGGAAAAAGAAGGGTCAACTTTAAAGGTTAATATTTCAGCAACCAATAAACCAAATTCAATTCTTTTTGTGGAAAATGAAAGGTAGCATTTAGGTGAATCTTCAGTCAAAAATAGATTGGATTATAATAAAAAAAACCTTAATTCCGAGTGTCATTTTCATAATTTTACAAAAATTTGAAAAATGGTAGTGGAGATGAGAGAAAGAGGAGTTTAATAAGTCAACTGTTAGATAGATAAAAGTTATACATATATTTAAGTTTTAAGTTTTCATAGAAGGAAAGAGATATTATAAAGGCATAAAAAAAGGAGATAAAACTTACCTTCATTGAAAAATAAGGAAAATAGAGTCAGAATGATTGATGTTAGAATCTGGGGGAAATTGAATATGGAGTAAATGAAATGCATAATGAATGTGCAATTTATGCATTTTAATTGCATCAAACCCAAAAAAAGTGAAATAGGGGAAAGGGGGATATTGACCACGCCAAGGAGGGATGATGAGTAGGTTGATGGAGCTCAAAAAGAAAGAAAAGAGGAAGATAAGGAAAAAGGTTAATTTTACCTTTAAAATCAAAAAATAAACACTTAATAATAAAAATTTAAATGCAAAAAAAATAATTAGCAAATATTTAGGTAAGAATGAAAAAATGACTTATCTGGAGAGATGAGTTGAGAAAACAAATAAACATAACTCTAATTCTGAGTCTGATTTTCAAAATTTTACAAAATCTTGAAAAATGGTAATGGATATGAGAGAAAGATAAGCTTTATAAGTGCAGTGTTATCCAGATAAGAGTCATGCATATATTTAAGGATGGAATTTTTATTGAAGGAAAGAGATATTATATAGGCATGAAAAAAAGTAGATGAAACTTACCTTGATTCAAAAGTAGGAAAGATAGAGTGAGAAAGATTGATGTTGGAATTTGTCAGAAATTTGATATGGAGTAAGTTAAATGCATAAAGAATTTGAAATGTGTGTGTTTAAATGACATTGTGGTCTTACAACATTGGCAGAGCCCTTTGATGGTCTATTTGGTGTTGTTTTGATATGTCTTAAAAGGCATTGTTTAATAATTGGGTATTTTTATGGAATTATTCGGCCAATATTGGGATTGCAGGGATATGGGTATTACCATTGGATAGCCCCGGTTTTTCTCTATATTATATGTCTTGTTGAAATTTTTCATATTCTAAGTATTTAAGGATTATTTCTCATTTTTCATTTTAAAAGATAGCTGTTTAATTTTGTTTTTCACATTTTATGGGCTAACCTTAAGTCTTAGAATTAAGAGCTTAGTACCATTAGAATGGGCTAATTTTTCTCTACATTTCATGTCTCAATGTTGTTATAGCTTAATTATGTGTTTTAAAGGTTTTAGTAGTTGTAGTAGAATTTTTGAGTATTTTGGGTATTTTTGGAGGTTTTTGGCTGTTTTTCTGGCTTCAGGGTGTTCCAGCCACCTCAGGCAGTCCTCCCGACATTGGGCAGACCCCCCGCCTCAGTGCTAGAAGGCTAGGAAGAGTTTCTAGAGGGGTTTTATGCAATTTGGCACTCAGAAACGCCAAATTCGTTGGTGTGCATGGGCTCTTAGAGAGTGGTCTGTGTGTATATAGTGAATAAGACAGTTTGGGGCAACCTTAATTATCATATAACCATGCAGAGGTAATATCCTTGTTCCTCACTCAGTTTTCACTGTTTTTTTGGCCACAATTGGCTGTGTTTGTTCCATGGTGAGTTCTTCATTTAACTTAACTTGGAAACTGGTTTCTCTGGTGTAGTCTTGAAAGCTATATCAAGTATTATTGCTGTCTCTGGTGTGGATTTGCAGCCTACATTGAGTATCATTGCTTTCTCTGGTGTAGACATTGGTCTACATTTCAGTTCTTTGGGTTGGTAGTCTGTCTAGAGACTACTTTCTTGGCTGATCAGGCAGTCAAGTTTGTTGGAAAAGAGGCTTGAACAACAGGAACCAATTTACTGTAGCAGGTAAATTTCACTTAAATTTTTTTAAAGGGACAGGGGATTTTTTCTCTGGGTTTTCTCCAACTCTCTTGGTCAAGGCCTATAGCTAGTACTGTAGGATTTTCTACAATGTGTAACCAAAAAAGAGTGAAATAGTGGAAAGAAGGATAATGGCCATCCCAAGGAGGGATGATGAGTAGAGTGATGGAGCTAAAAAAGAAAGAAAAGAGGGAGAGAAAAAATGTTAATTTTATCATAAAAATTAAAAATAATCTCTTAAAAAAAAATCTTAGATACAAAAAAGAAAAAAAACAGAAAAAAAAATTATAATTAGCAATCAAGAAAACAAAAAAGTTAACAATATGACTTTCCTGGAGAGATGAGATGGGAAAATAATTAAAACCAAATTTTTTGAGGGATGTTTGAGGAGAGGAGGAATGTATATTAGGGATGAGTGAAAAAAAGAAACAGTGAAAAATTATGTGATTGCAGAAAATATGGAATTTCATGTTGAGCTGGTGAATGAAAAAAATAAGACATCCAAAAAATAGACATTTACTTTAAATTCAAAATAAAAATGATTATTCAAAAAGCAAAGACACCAAACTAAGTCAATAAAGCACACAACTTGAACATTTGGAGATTATGAAAAAAAAAATGAAATGGGTTGTGTTTCATATTTTGGAGGGGGATTTGCATAATGACAGAGCATATGCTTGTGGAAAGAATTTTTTGTGATTCAAGTGAGGGGAGAGCTGGTGCAGGTTTGGGATCCACCTTTTCATAAAGATAATTGAAAAGACATATAAGTTAAAGTGTGTTTCAAACCCAAGTCATGATAAGAGTCAGAAGCTAAAGCTAAAGTGATAGCTTTCATAACTGAGTGAATTTTCTCCCTAGTAGAGAGGGGCTTCATTATTGTTGGGAGAAGGATTATGTCAGCCAGGCTACTAGACTTACCCAGTAAAATAATTAATTATCTTACTAAGGTGAAGCCACGCCTTTTAGATCCCTATTAATAATTAATTATTTATTAAATACTTATGTATTAATTACAATTAACTAACTAAGTACACTAAGTAATTAATTAATAAAAATAAGTAATTGTCCCACATATATTTTTACTCCCAAACACCGTGCTCAATAATACAGATGAGATGGCAATTAAAATTAGTATTAAAAAAATATATAAAATTATAAAAAGAAAAAATACTTTTTTCAAATTCCTTTAATTAGATTTTATTGATTCTATATTTCAAATCAAATGTTCTTACACTAAAATGTGACGGACTAAAGGGTTCATAGTTTTATTTCAAATAAAATAAATACTTTTATTTACGCACTATTTAGACTTACTCTTATTATTTCATATACTCTCTTTATTTAAGTTTTCCCTCTCATACTCTTGTACTAGGCACCATGGGAAATCTGGGGGTGAACTGCTAGCAGTTCCCTCTATTTGAAACTATCAGGAATTTCATCAGGAAACTGTTGGGAAACCATCCTGAAACTGTCAGAAATATGTTTTTAAATCAGATGAAAAAACATTGAAAAAATAAACTGTCACAGATTGAATCCAGAACAATCCCTCCTTGAGCAGAGCTTAGGAACCACATTGAACATCAGTTAATCTCAGGTTTGGCAAAAGGTTGAACAACATCACTTAGCATACCCTAATATTCAAATATTAAACTTGAATATATGTTGCGTGTATGATATAGATGCATATGCATTTGAATTTGCATGGTGGATACTTATTGCATGTTAAAAATTGATATGAAATGCCTATCTAAAGTGTATGCATAATGACTATGAAGAATAAATATGCATAAAAAATATGCATAAAAAATATGCATAGTGATTATGCATAAAAATATGCATAAAAATATGCATATTCAATATGCATAAAAAATATGCATATTGAATATGCAAAAAAAAGGTGCATATATGTATATGAATAAAGTATATTAATATGCATATAAATCTGTATAATGAATATGCATATGCATATCCATAAATATGCATAATGATTGAAAAATGCAAAAAAATGATGCTTAATGAGTATATTTTATGCATAAATAGAAATATGCAATATGAATTCCTATTGCATACAGATAACACTGGCAAACCAACTTGACCAAAACTCATACTAAATTTTCATTCTGGACTAAAGGTGTGAGGGAAGGAAGAAAAACAGTCCGACGTTAGAAAAATGCTACATGCACTCATTTTGTAGCAGAGCAAATGAGAGGTGCTGAATTATGGTTGGTGCCCATAATTTAGTATGATATCATAATTTTATTTAATTGTTTTCAATATTGAAAAGACTTTAGGTCGGTTGGTATGGATCTAGCTGTGCCAGGGTCTAATCTAATTATTTTAACAATTTCTTAATAATTAATGGGTTTTAATACAAAAACAGGTTGTATTTTTTGTGGGATATTGGATATGATAAGGTCTTTTGTAAAAAAAACTTATATTGTTCAAAAATATTCCTGAATCAGATGTGGGATAATCACTACAAAAATTTGTAGTACTGTGGGCAATAAAATATATGCACAAGAAGTAAAGAAAGGACTGAGTGAACCCTTTTTGTGAAGTGGGAATCATTAGAGTGGAATTGTGGATGAAAAATATAATTCATTATTACCATTTTATTTAATCAAAAAATTTATAATATTAAAAAGAACTAATGATTAATTGGTATTTGACCTTTGTGCCTCACTCATATTTATCATTTGATTGATTTTTTGTCACCATTATGTTATTAATATTATAAGTATAGCAAAAACTCGTGTGCCCAACGCATACCGGGTAATGTTACACCTTTCATAATATTATTAAATAAAGGTAAAAAAATATGAAAATGATTTGTTTTACAAAAAATAAATTGATATCCAAAAGCAATATGAGGGATAAAAAGGTAAAATTAAAGGGATCAAATATGAAATAAAAAATTAAAGTAAAATTCCTTCCATCAACAGCAAGTAGAAATGATGGGGTGAACACCCACCAGTGGCACTAAACTTGGACTATTATTTCTTTTTTGTAAAAATAAAAAAAAATCCACTTGAGCTTTACCAAAACTTCAGGATGACAATTTTGCCATATCAAACAACTTCTAGTGCAATTATTGAAGAAAAATTCATTTTCATTGCAATAGAGAGAATTGATCACATCAGACTGCATGTGACAAAAAGTGTCCAGCACAAGGTTGGCCGAACTTGTACTGGACACTTTTATGATGGAGAGTAGCTAGGGTGGAATTTTTCTTCAGTTCATCTGGTATTTCTTATAAACATGTCCACTGGTATTTGATATTTGTGCCTCACTCATATTTATCATTTGATTGATTTTTTTCACCATTATGTTATTAATATGATAAGTATAGCAAAAACTCGTGTGCCCAACGCATACCGGGTGATGTTACACCTTTTAAAATATTATTAAATAAAGGCAAAAAAATATGAAAATGATTTGTTTTACGAAAAATAAATTGATATACAAAAGCAATATGAGGGATAAAAAGGTAAAATTAAAGGAAGCAAATATGAAATAAAAAATTAAAATAAAATTACTGCCATCAAGAGCAAGTAGACATGTTGGGGTGAATGCTCACCAGTGGCACTAAACTTGGACTATAATTGCTTTTTTGAAAAACAAAAAAGTGCCAATCTGAGGTTTAACAAAACTTCAGCAGAACCATTTAGCCAGATCAATCAACTTCTAGTGCAATGATTGAGAGAGAATAGATCACACCAGACTGCATGTGACCAAAAGTGTCCAGCACAAGTTCGGCCGAACTTGTGCTGGACACATTTATGAGGGAGAGTAGCTAGGGTAGAATTTTTCTTCAGTTAATCTGGTATTTCTTATAAACATGTCCATTGGTACTTGATCTTTGTGCCTCACTCATATATATCATTTGATTAATTTATTGTCACCATTATATTATTAATATTATAAGTATTGAAAAAACTCATGTGCCAAATGCATACCAGGTGATGTTACACCTTTTATAATATTATGAAATAAAAGTAAAAAAATATGAAAATGATTAGCATTACAATAATTTAAATAGATATTAAAAAAAAGAGAAATAAAAAAGTAAAATTAATCTCAAAGAGATCAATTATGAAAAACAAAATACTAGTAAAATTCTTGCTCTCAAGAGCCAGTAGAAGTGTTGAAACAAATGGGAGCCATCAGGGCTAAATTTTAATAAGTGACCTTTCTTTATAAAGATTAAAAATTTTACACCTGAGGTTAGGAAGAACGACAGGTGGATGATTCAGCTAAACAAAACTAATTGTGGTGAAGTTTAATAAAAAAAATTTTTTTTGTTGCCATAGAGAGAATTGATCCCATCTGACTGCACGTGACTAAAAGTGTCCAGCACAAGTTTGGCCGAACTTGTGCTGGACACTTTTATGATGGAGAGTGTTGGTCAGTCGTCTAGAAGAGGGAAGAAAAAGGGGAAGAAAGAGATAGAGGAGGACAAGGAGAACGGCTTTGAGGAATAAAAGAAATAAAATACAAAAAATTATTTAATTTATTTAAAGGAAGGCAACCAAGAGTAACTTGAGAGATGACAAAAGTGAAGGTTTTAAATAATATTATTTTGGTGTAAGGGTTTCTGCGCGGCAAACACTATGAGTACTATCAGACTTAAAGCAACCTTTGATTTGTTGTATAGAATTTTAAATTAGATTTGTATTACTAATAAAAAAAATATAAACGTAATAAATTGGTTATTTAATTTGTTGAGTGTATAGTAAGTGATACTTCTACAGGGGATTATCCAAGGCCCTTTTATAGGCAATGGGTCCTCTGAAGCGCTACAAGTGACTATATACAAAATAGTAATGAAGTAAAACAAGAAGATAAAAGAAGACATCTGTAACATAGTAATTAAGAGAAAATTATACGAAAAATAATAAGAATCCCAATTAAGAATATAAAATTCCCATCCCAAATTTCCCAAATCAGTTAATACAAAATAATGAGTAACTAAACAACCCTGTGATCTAAGAACTATGGGAAAAACAAATCAAAACAAGTATTACAATCTGTTTTCAGCATTTCTAAGTGAAACAAATAACATGTTTTGACGTAACAAGGCATGCAATCATTTTAATTCAGTGTAAATTAATATTTATTAATTGTTTTCACTATGTAATTTAATAACTAGTTTAACTGAAACAATTAATTAATTTAATTTGAGAATTTATAATACTATTTTATAAAATAAGTATTATAATTTATTTGATTTTCTTCCTGACACAATTAAGGGTCAAAAGAAGCGCCATTAATTATTGTTTAATACTATATGAAAGATGTTATTTATTATATAAATTTAAATAATTAATTTAATTATATTATAAGTCAATTTTACACTTATAATTATAATATATGTTTTTTAATTAATTAAATATAAATTTATAATTATTAAATACATAAAAATGCGGCATTATTTGTAGAATATATTATATTATGCTCAATTTTAATTGTATATATAAAAATATATATAACCAATAAATTTAATGTAACACTTGTATATAATAAAATTCTTATATAATTTCATTATGCAATAAAATATTAAGTTATATTCATTAAATACAAGTCTTACCCACTCTTTAAGGTTTTATAATTTATATATCATTTACTGGACTCCTGGAATAGCCTGGCTGACAGAGAGTAGCTTGGGTGAAAATATTCTTCAGTTCCTTCATCTTGTATTTCTCATAAACATGTCCACTGCTATTTGATCAGTCTGTATCTTTCATATTTATCATACGATTAATATTTTATCACCATTATATTATTAATGTTATTAGTATAGCAAAAACTTGTGTGCCAAATGCATGCCATGTGAAGTTATACCTTCAATAATTTTTTAAAATAGATGTAAATAAATATGGAAAGGATTAGTTTTACAAAACTTAAATAGAAATTTAAAAGCAAAAAGAGGAATAAAAGAGTAAAATAAAAGTCAAACAGTTCAAATATGAAAAAAATACTAGTAAAATTCTTGCTATCAAGAGCCAGTAGAGGTGTTAAAGCAAATGGGAGCCATTAGGGCTTAATTTTAATAAGTGACCTTTTTTTTAAAGATAAAAAATTATACACCTGATATTGGGAAGAACAGCAGGTGGATGATTCAGCTAAACCAAACTACTTCTAGTGAAATTTGATAAAAAAATTTTTTTTGCCATACAGAGAATTTGTCAAGGTACGCTTTTGGTCTAGAAGATTTGGTATGAAGTTTTACTAGGATTTTAAGGGTTAAAATGGATTCTCAAAAATTTGGTACGTATTTCTTAATCTAAGTGATTTAATTACTCAAAATAAAAGAGGTAGATTTAAAATATTGATATAATTTATAGATCAGAGTTACGTTATTGTAAATACTAATGTTATAGAATATAAGAATAAGTTTGTTGTTTGTAATTGTAATAAAATAATGTAGTAAAGGAATGAATAAAAAAACAACCAAAAGAGAGGCCTTATATAGGCAAAGGAGGGACAAAGCACGGCAATCAAATTCTGAAAACAGTAGTATGAGAGAGAGAGAAAAAGAATATTCCAGAAGGAGTATTTTCAAATAATAAAGTTGTTCTAAAAAGAAGGCATCAAAAAGATGTATTTACAGAGTATGTCAGAAATACATCAATTTATTTAATATTTACTGTAGAAGTCAATTCTAAATAAGAAATTTAAATTTTTGTATATATTTAATATTATTTAAATATTATAATCTTATGTTAATTTAAAATCTATTTTTTAATTTAAATCTTTATTTCTTCCAACCTGTCAAATGAGCACAGTGTTAGAGAAAAAATATAAGGGACAATTTTATATTTAATTTTAATTATTCATTTAATTTTATCATTCTGTAATTAGTTAATTTATTATAAGTAATTTTAATGTAACTAATTTATAATTAAATAATTAAAATGATAAGGTGCGGCTTCATCCAGTAAATAATTAATTATTTCACTGGGTAAGTCTAGTAGCCTGGCTGACACTCCCTCACTCTAAAAAAAACAATAAAAAAAATGCTATGATTTTTTCTTTTTATACTTTTTTAGTAGAGTAGGAAGATTAGATATCTCCTTCCCAGGTATCCAAGAATCACATTCAGATGATTTATTCTTGAATCTCAATAAGTATTCTGTACCTTTTTCAGCAGTGACAATTATGTCATTTAGAATTTTTTCAATTTCTGCTGTTTCAGTGATTTCATTTGGGGTTTTCTTTGGTCTACCCCTCCTTTTTGGAAATAAATCACTATTGGATGTGTAAGGTTTCAAAAGAGATATTGGAAAAACAGGATGTTTTCTGTCATATGGAGAATACAGAATAACTTCAACTGCATTATCTCCAATCATTCTTCTGACAACAAATGGACCAACAAATGGATCTTTCAATTTGTTATTACCTTGTAAGTTGAAGTGGACTGTAGAAATCAACACTTCATCACCCTTTTTAAAAGTGTATTCTTTATGGGATTTGTCCCATCTTTTCTTCTCATATTCAAACGTTTTTTCAATACATTTTTGAGCATTATTTCTACATAGTTGTTGCATTTGAAAAAAAGATTTTACACCAGGATGTATATTTAATTTAGGTATTTTGTTATTGAGAATTTGGGCAGGAGTATTGGGAACATATCCAAGCCAGAGCTCAAAAGGCTTTCTTTGAGTAACAGAATGAACAGTGCTATTATAAGCAAATTCTAACCCAGGAAGTAAGGTAACCCAATCATGAGTGAATCTGTCATTATCTTTATACTCAAGGCCAAAGGCACAATATCTTCTTATCATGTCCTCTAAAGTCTGAATCATTCTTTCAGCTAAACCATCAGTCTGAGGGTGATGGGCAGTAGAAAGTTTCAGATCACAACCACAAACATCCATCAGAGACATCCAAAATTCTGAAGTAAATTTAGGGTCTCTGTCAGAGATTATGGCTTTAGGAAAACCAGCAGTATTAAACATATGAGACCACCATAAGAAAGCTAATTCTTTAGTGGAAACATCCTTGTGGGTAGGGATAAATTTACACATTTTTGTGAATCTGTCCACAATAACCCAACAAGAGTTATAACTGTCTTTACCAGCAATAGGTAATCCTGTTACAAAATCCATGTTTATTATTTGCCATGGAGCATCAGGAGGTTCAATATGTTGCATTAATCCTGCTCTTTTACCAGTTAATCTTTTTGATTTTTGGCAAGATTCACAAGATTCAACATATAATTTTGTGTCTTCAGACATATTTTCCCACCAAGCAGTGTTCTTAATTCTGATCATTGTTTTGTCAAGATCAAAATGTCCAGCTAACATGTCATCATGACAAGTTTTCAAGATGATTTCTTTCATAGAAGGAGGAATAAAAATAACATTACTCAACTTTCTTCTATAATATAGATATCCTTCATCAATTGAAAATTTACCTTTTTCCAAAGCTTTTTGCTACTTTGGTGGAAGGGTTTTAATTAATGCTTGTACTGAAGCATTCTTGGATCATTTAATATGGTGCATAACTTTTTTCAAGTCAGTGCCCTTATCATATGATTCCAGAATAAGCTGTAATAGCTCTTCCTCCATATCAACCACATATATCCCATGTATATGAATAATTTTGTCCTCAGGATCATACACAGGATTAGAGTCATTATTTGGCAAAGGTAACCTAGATAACATATCCAAATTTGAGTGAACAATACCAGCCCTATGAATAATTGTCATTCTCCCTCTGTACTCTTGAACAGCCAGCTGCCATCTGAACATATGTCTGTTAGGTGTTTTCACGATTAAAAGGGATTTAACTGCACTGCAGTCAGTGACAAGTTCAAATTTCTGGTCATCTAGGTAATAATGAAGCTTTTCTAGAGCCCATACTACAGCTAAACACTCTAATTGAGTAGCACCATATTTCAATTCACTATTTCTCAAGGTTCTTGAAATATAACAAATTACTACTTCTGAAACTTTATCATTTATCACTTGTTTTTGATGGAGGGCAGCACCAAGACCAATGAAACTGGCATCAGTGTACAAAACAAATGGTTGATTAAATTCAGGTAAAGCAAGAATTGGTGCTGACATCAAACAGTGTTTCATAGTGTCAAAGGCTCTTTGTCTTTCACTATTCCAGACAAAAACAACATCCTTTCTAGTTAATTGGGTAAGGGGTAAAGCTATGACTTGGTAATTTTTAATATACTGTCTATAGTATCCACACATTCCCAAAAAACTTTGGAGCTCTCTCACTTTTGTAGGAGCCTTTACCTGTTGTATGGCTGCCACTTTGTTCTGGTCAACACATATCTGTAAGCTTGAAACAACATGACCAAGAACTTTTAAAGAATGGAAACCAAATTTACATTTCTTCAAAGCAAGTGTCATATTTATTTCATCCATTTTCTGGAATACTTTACACAGGTGTTTAAGATGGTCCTCAAATGTTTTTGAGAATATAATGATATCATCAATATAAACCATCAGCCATCCTTCAATTATCTCTTGATGGAATGTGTTATCATTTACTTTTTGGAAAACTGAAGGGGCATTTTTAGGGCCAAATGGCATCCTAATATACTTATAAATACTTATATGAGTGGCAATCATCAGAAAGTTCTGAGAATTTTTCTCAACAGGTACCTTGTGATATCCTTTATTACCATCCAAACAGCTGATATATTTAGCACCCTGTAAAGTAGCATGTATAGAGCTGATTCTAGGTAAAGGGTAGATATCATCAACAGTATAAGTATTTAGTGCTCTTTAATCACCACATAACCTGGCTTTATCTTTCTCATAAGAAATTAGGACAGGTGAGATAACACAATATTTAGGTGTTTCAACTACCTTTTCAATAATATTCATTTTTAAAAGGGTAGAGATATTGTCTTCAATATCTATTCTCTTTGTGGGAGAAGCAGGATAAGGCTTCTTCTTTAAACTAGGTGGTATATCATTTAATGGGCAAGACAATGAAAGTTTCATTTCCTCTTTAACTAATCCCAGCTCATGTGACCCATGAGCAAAGGCCATAGGAAAAGATTTTATCAAGTTAATGATGGAATCTTTATCCTCACCAGAAAGTTGTTCTCCAAAAGAAGCATTGTCAATTTCAGACATAAGGGCATGCATTTCCTTTGTAGATCTTCCTTTATATTGAAACAAAGAATTACATGTGTTCAATTCTGGTTTTACTAATATTTTTGGGGAGGAAATCTTAAATTTTCTCTTCCCATTCATCCCCATTGTGAAACAATGGTTTGAAGGATCCAATTTTATGCCATACTTGGTTAAAATATCATTCCCTACAATAAACCAATTGCTCAAGTTATCATTTTTCATGACAACAAAATCTCAAATAGCTCTTACAAAACCATGGTTTTATTTAAAAAACACTGTGGCTTTGTATTTCCCAATGGGGGACAAAACAGAGCCATACACTCTCCAATTTTCAGAAATGATAGGCATCAGTTTAGATTTATAGTCTTAATCTACTGAAGCAAGTGCTCTTTTAGATACTACACTTCCTCCAGCTCCAGAATCCAGAACAACTTCAATGCTGGTTCCATTGATCAAGACTGGTGCCTTAAGAGGGGCAATAATAATTGAGCTATCCTCAATGTTCTTTATGATCTCAGCATCTTCAACTGTAGATAAATCATTATTATCAATGTCAATAGTATTTAAATAATGGATATCTTCTTCCAGCATCAAGATTTCTTGTTGAGATTCATATGAAATATTGCTGGCACAATCACTTGATGTATCATCCAGTACCACTGTGTCATCAGCATGTTCCTCTGTTTGTTCTACAAGATTTATCTTCTTGTCACAAACATGGCCTTTCTGCCAAGGCTTGCTGCACTTGAAGCAAGTGTTTGTTGCATACTTCTTTGGTGAAACAGGGGCAGAAGGTTTACCAACCTTTTCCAGAGGTTTCTGTTGGTAAGTGGAGGGTTTCTCCAAAGGGGTCCTAGGAATGAATCTTCTGGAATCATACTTATTGTTTAGAAGTATCTTATTGAAAGTATTAATGAAAGAAGAGGGTTCTTTAAAGAACTCAGTCCTAGCCACTATCAAGTCTCTCAGAGACATTGGTAATTTATAAAGGATCCTGTCCTTCCATAACTCAAACTCCATATTTGGGTCCATTTCCCTTAAGATTTTTACAAGTTTCATTAAAAACTCAATAGGTTTATCAGTAGAAGAGCTATATCTAGTTTCCTCATACTGCCTTTGTTGAGCCATTCTGAACTTGGAGCCACAAAATTCTGCTTTAATTAATTTCTTCCAATCCTCCTATGAGTAGTCATTCCCATCCAGGAGAACAGATTCATACCACATCAGGGCAACATTAGTGAACAAAGAAATTAACTTGGACACAATTTTCTCATCTGGGAGTTTTTAAGAATTTTTTAAATTATCAATTCTGCAAATAAATTGTTGCCAATCAGAGGAAGAATCACCATCAAATGTTGGGTACTGGTCAAGTTTTGTCCAATTCTTTTGATCTGAAGGAGTCTACTTAGTACTAGCTTGTTTCTGAGTAAGAGGCAGCTGTAATTTCTCTAATTGTGCTGAAATCTCATTGTTTAATCCTTCTGTTGCAGATCCTGGTGCATCATCAGTTTTTGATGGAAACTCAGTGTTATCAACAGGTATTTCTGGAGCTATTTTTACTTTAGATGAACTAGCCACAGGTACTTTTTGAGCATCCTGCACTATATGTACCTTCACAGAAATGTCAGAATATTTTTGGTCATTTAACAATGAGTTCAATTTTTCTTCAATGGTTGTTAGTCTTGTTTTCATTCTTGGAAGACAAGATAAACTCTCATTGATAGTTGCAAAAGATAATTGATTTTTATTTTGAAAAGATGACAAATGGTCATTCAATCTTTTCAGATTTATCTTATCTATCTCTACCTCATGGCAACAGGCGGATACAGTATTTTTTAGTTTAGACAAATCATTTTTTATATTTTGCCATAAAGCAACTTTCTTTTCATGAGTTGCTTTGTAATGAGAAAATTCATCAGAGACTCTCTGTGATTCACTTCTTAATGCTTGATAACCCTCATCAGTTAAAAAACTATTATATCTCTGAGTCAATTGCATATTGTTCATTATATGATTTTGCTTGGCAATAATATCTCTAAAGTGCTCATCATTAATTCTTGCTACATCTGGAGTGTTTCTTAATAAGGAAACTGAGTAACTTTCCAGACTCTAATAGAACTCAGGGTCAAGAGTTTCATCAATCACAGCCATATCAGGATTAATCATTGAGGTAGCAATTAAAAGTAAAGGATTTGATACATGAGTGATTTGTCTACTACTCCCAGCCTCTATAGGTCTCAAAGTTTCATCCTCCCTTCCTGATTTACCTGAAGGAACAGAGTCAGTCACAAAAAAAGGCACTTGAGAATCAATAGAGGGATGTACCAGGGTTTGCTGGGTTTCACCATATTGGGCTTCCTTCTTCTTTTGCCTCCTTGATAAGGGTGGGGAGGAGTGGGGTTGACCTGGTTGGGACTTGATGGACCTGCCTGAGGTAACTGATGCTGGTTTTGAGCCAGGTAGTCCCACTGAGTGGTTAGCCAGTCCCACTGCCACTTGGACACTTCCACCTTCTCTTGGGACTGGGGAGCCAATTGTCGTTGATCCCTGGGAGGAAGAGATTTCTTCTTCTCTTGAAGAAAAGTATCTGTTCTTCTCACTTTTTCTTCCAAAGCATCTACCCTTACCTTTAGTCTCAAGCTTTCTGTCCTTAATTCATTTATGTGAGTAGACAGATTCTTTACCTGCTGAGACAATGGCATCTTTTTTATCCTGAAGCCTTTTAGAAGCTCTTCTGGTGGGTTTATCATAGGCTTCTGATCCTGAGTTGTGTCCACTAGGATTTCTACTTCTTCCATCTCTACATCCTGTTTGGGGCAAGGATTTATTAGTTTGAGAAATTCTTCTTGTTAAAGGAGAACTTACTGAAGTAGGCTCATCATAATCAATTAAGTCTAGTTCTTCTTCACGTGCAGCAGAACCACTTTGGTCAGTCATTTTAAGATTTAACTGAAATGAAGAAAAGAGACAATAAGATTAATTAGTCTTTATTTTTAATTTTTATTTAACAGAAAATAAAATAAAAATAATAAAAAAATCTTTTTTAGGATAAAAATCAACTTAAATAAAATTAATTTATTAATAAAAAAAATTTAAAACCAGGATTATAATATAATCAACTGTAGAAATAAATTAGAATATTTATTAATAATTTTTAATTAATTATTTTCAGGATTTAAATCAACTAATTTATTACCAGGACTCATTGTCAACTAAAGTAATCAAATAGGAAACTTTATTAATTTAACAAAATTTTAGTAAACTGATAACTTAACTCCCAGGACTTAATGTCAACTGAAGTAATTAAATATAAATTTTTATTTTAAAATTTTATTAAGCTTGATCACTTAATTACCAGGACTTAATGTCAACTGAAATAATTCAATGTGAGTTTTATTAATTAAAATATTTATTGAATTACCAGGACTCAAAGTCAACCGAAGTAATTAAATATTAATTATATATTAATTAAAAAAAATATTATTGTCAGGACAATTTGTCAACTGGAACAATTAAAATTTAAATTAATCAGGACAAATGTCAACTGAAAAATTATAATAATTAATATTAAAATATAATTATTTTATTACTTCTGGGACTAAGAACACTTATTGCTCTATTATGGTCAACCAGGAAAAATAAAAAAAAATATAATAATAAAAATAAATTCCAAATTACCAGACACCTCCCCCTGTAAAATGAGCAAATTAATGCCACTTACAGAGTGCTGAGTAAAAGGAAATACGTAGCAAATGAAGAGTGAAGAGTAACCCACAAATAGTAATATCAATAATTACCATGATATATACGACGTTTAGTCAGTATATGAACCTAAGTTTTGGAGCGCGGTTCGACTCCCGTTCGCAGCAAAAACTTTTGTCACGTGACGTATGACGTTCGTTGTTTTCTCGCCTCTCTTGTCCTTTAAAGGTACTTGTACACTGATGGTCCCTTCGATTATGCCTCAATTAACGTTGCGCCGTTGATAATTCGGAAATCCCTCAATTGTCAAGGTACGCTTTTGGACTAGAAGATTTGGTATGAAGTTTTACAAGGATTTTAAGGGTTAAAATGGATTCTCAACAATTTGGTACGTATTTCTTAATCTAAGTGATTTAATTACTCAAAATAAAAGAGGTAGATTTAAAATATTGATATAATTTATAGATCAGAGTTACATTGTGGTACGCGCCTCGCAGGAAGCGTGATTTTAGACCAATCATCGCGCGTAGTCCAGGAAGAACAAAGGGGAGCTAGCGCAGCAGGAAATGTTAAAATATAATATGTATTTTAGTGTTTCAAGGAACAAAGGAAATGGAAGCGCGGAAAAGATTGAGGGTCTGTGCGCTCGGATTTTGTAGCAAAATGTGCCGCACAATGGGGAATTGTGTGTTATTGATTTAGGACCATAAAGCGCTAAACAATATGGATTTGGGCTTTCCAAATAAAAAGTATGTGTTACGCATTAAGAAGAAAGTCATGGATTAAGGACGACTCAAGTGCATGGTATGCTGTACCGCGGCCAGTTGGGAAACTTACTGAGACAAGTAATAAAGAAGGCTAACTAGTAAAGCGAGCTGTCAGAACTACGAACCTAGTATTAAAGCAAAGAGATTGGGGACTCAATTGTAAAACTACCCAAGAGTTGAGGCAACTAGACGCAGCGTTAGGATAAGTCAAACCTGGAACTAGCGCTGAAACAAAACAAGGTATAGTTAAAAGCGCATATGTGGAGAATCAGTGAAACAAGTTAATACTAGTGTTAGTAATTATAGGGTCTGATTTAGGCGCTGTAGTTGTTGCAAGCAGTGTAAGTAGCATACTAATAAATTAGTTATTGTTTTACTAATGTGGAGCTAGAGTCAGCACTGGAGATCCATTAGGGAACTGTGTCTTGAGCGCCGGCAGAATATAAAAGGAGGACTATTAGATAAGGACAAGAGAGAACTGGTTGATCTATCTATTTAGTTAATAAAATAAGAAAAATCACATTAGTTGTCATTTTAAAAAGCAGATCATAAAAGAAAATCAATATAGAGATATACGTGTAGCTATACTCATAGTACCCAGTATAAGATATTAGATCATTTGTGATTAATTGTTGAGAGAATATTAAAAGGTATTTTCTGAGTCTTTAGAGCTTGTGCGTCTGTGTGTGTATTTCCTATAGTATAGTGAAAGAGCGCAACATAGAGAGAATATATAGATTCAGTGGGATTAACTATTATTAGAGATATTTTATTACTATAATAAGGAAAATTCAAAGAGAGCGCTTCAAGAGGGAGTAGCTGTGGATAATAGCTCTTGTTAAGAATAGAAATATCCGGATAGTAGTGCTTGTTTCCTTATCTTTAACTCATCTCAAATTATAAACTTTCTAGTCAAATATTAGTGTTACAAATTATTACACTTTCTTTAAAAATAAGAGTGGCAGGCGCTTCTTTTTATAAATTAAAAAGGAGAACCAACCCATCTCGCATTGTGTCTACTGCTTAGTACTTTAGAACTGTCTACAATTGGTGTCCCAACAGTGGCATAATTGTAACTAGTGTTTTTGATTAGATTGTTTTTTTTTTTTTAGGGTTTCGTCAAGAGGACGTAATCAAGCCGGCGCTTCAGCGGAAGAGTCGTAGGATCTACAACAATTGGATCAATAGCCGTTATCAGAGGATAGCGCAGGGCTTTATCGTAAAAACAGTCAGGTTTAATTAAACAAGAGTGTGTTTTTTCCTTTGTGATCTTTGCTTGGATTTGATATTTCGGAAATGGATCCTACTGCGACTACATCTAGGGGATGTCAAGAGAGGGTTAAATCGCCCAATTCTTCGAAGTCGTTTCCAAAAACGGTAACCACGATTATTAGGTGTAAAGACGAAAGCTTGCGCTTTGCGGGAATTAATGCCAAAAAGTTTTTACGCAGGTTTGAACAAGCAGCGGAAGTCCATGGAGCAACCAAATATGATATGGTACGAAAAGTACTATTCTTTGTATCTGATGAGTGCAAAGACGATTTAGAGGATTTAAAAGGGCATGAGGAGCGAAATTGGTCAGCGCTAAAAGAACAAATGCTCAAGAGATGGCCAAAGGTTACCAAGGAAACTAGGTATACAATGAAGGACCTGGATATTTTGGTAAATAGGGTCAAGGCTAGAGGAGGTGTTCGAGACCCCAAGGAATTTAAAAGTTTTAGGGAAGACTTCGATCGGATAGTAGAATATTTAGTTAGTAACGAAGATTTTAGTGATGTTAATGCGTCGTTACCTTGGTTTTGCGAAGCGTTAGCGCCAGAAGTTGAAGACTGGGCAAAAAGGCGCTTGGATAATGAAGGAAATTTGGTTAAAAAGAGGGACGGAAATTATAAGTACCCTGGATTAGAGGAAGTAGAAATGGAAGTGGAAGCTGAAATGAAGTTGCATCGAGTTGAGCAACGTGCAGCAAGGGTGGCTCTGGATAATGAGGATATGGGGGAAGATGCGCCAGGCGTACGATCGCCTTCTCAGATCTCATCTCCTAAAGATAAAATTCTCTCTAAAGATCCAGATTCAGTTATGGCAAGAATCGATGAGTTGGAGAAGAAGATAGTTGAAGCGGCAAAAGCAAAAGAATCGTTTAGGCCCAAGAGTTCTCCTCAAACTTTGCGTTTTTACGCTATGGTGTGCTATTATTGTAATAAAGAAGGGCATACAAGGATAAGGTGTAATGCGCTTCAAAAGGATAAAGAGGAAAAGGTAGTTTACGAGGATGGGACTACGTATGTTGTAAGATGGTACCAGGTTGATTAAAGACAAAGATCGAGGAATGAGAGCCATGGTCATTGATCATATTAATAAAAAGTCTATGGAAAGCAGGTCAAGCAAGGGCAAAGAGCCGGAAAATAAGGAGAAAAGCAAGGATGCAATGTCGGTTAATTTTGAAGTTACTTGCGCGGTGTTAGATTTTAAAGTAAAAGAAGGAGCGGTTGCAGCGCCACTTACCGCAGCACAACTGAAGATGTTTGCGGTGAAGCATAAGAAAATGGCCCCACCTACAATTTATAGGCCAAGAAGGGCTGGCGCTAGGTATGCGAATCCAGAGGATATGGAGGAAGTAGGGTATACTACTAGAGAAAATACACCTGCACCTATCGAGGATGTTAAAATGGATGGTATGGACTCTGGAGGTTACGGCGTGGATCATCAGGAAATAGAACAGACAGCAATGTTGGAGGAACCAGTGGTAGTACAGCAAAGAGCGGTACCTGCTGAGGGAATGCCAGGAGCAAAGCATAATACTCCAAAGAACCCACCCGGAAGAGCAAAAACTGGTGCCAAGGCAACTCAGCCTAAATGGAGAATGCAGTGCCTGGTTCATTCTGATTTTCCCAAAGCTGCCAAGGATTTAGTTGCGGAATGTTTGAAGACTACAGTTTCTGTTCCATTGGGGATGCTGACTGCAGTAGCACCAGATGTAGCAAATGGAATCATGGATAAGTGCAGAAAGCAAAGGATTGCTAATTGCGCTGAGTTCGATATGGCGGAACACTCATTTCAGCCAGTTGTTGGATTAACTAGGGCGCCACATTACGCAGGACCCTTAGGGTATTTAACTATTAAGGTAAATGGTAAGAAAATTAAAGCGTTAGTAGATACGGGTTCACAAATCAATGTGGTATCAGTGGATGACGCAGTGGAATTAGGTCTTCCTGTAAAAGATGGAGAAGGCACTGTCGCAGGAATTGGGGGAGGTAGGTTACCTGTTATAGGTGTAGCAGAGTATGTACGCACTAGAGTTGCGGGAGCAACAAGAGATATTCATTTTTATGTTCCAATGGGTGTAGTTAAACCAGTTTTAGGCACACCATTTTTAATGGATTATTCGGCGACTATAGATTATTGCTTAAATAAGACTATAGGAATCAGGATTATGGGTGATGACGGTGTTCCAGTAACAGCAGTCTTAGTAGCGCCCAAGGATGGTGGCTGGGAAACTAAGTACTCTGGAGCTGCGCGGTTAGAGAAAGAAAGAGAGTTTTATGAGGAAGTCTCAGATGAGGAGATAGGGCGACCACCAGGAAGGCGTCAAAATTTTCATTAGGGACTGGCATTTTAGGTGTTACTATCTCCCAGGATGAGAAGAACCCGGATAGTGACCAGTCAGTCCAACAAGGAGGGATACGTAAAGCGGTACTTCATAGGTGTCTTGGGGATTCTACTGTAGAATGTATTATACCTAAGATTTTTAGTTTCTTTAATTATGGATATTGTTATACTTATATTAAAAAGAAAAGACAAAAACAGGATTTAGGTGTAACCCCTAGTTATATTAGAAAGGGTTTTATTTTAATTAATGAAGGAAGCAGTAAGGACTGTTTTGCATCTAAGTATAAACCAGTAGCTGTTAAGTTTAAACCAGTGAATATAGCAATGCCTGATTTGAATCCTCCTTTGCAGAGGCCGGCGCTATCCAGAAATCCTTATGATACACCTTTAACAAAGTTTCCGCCTGATTTTGCGTTCACCAGTAAGATCACGATGGAAAGGCTTCAGATGGTAGATTTTGGACCAGAGGGCTGATAATCGCAGGAAGAAAAGAAGTTATTATTAAATGTTATGGTTCTTAGGGAAAAGGCTATTGCGTTTTCAGAAAAGAAAAGAGGTTTGTTAAAACACTCTTATGGTAAACCTTATATTGTTCCAGTTATACCTCATGCGCCATGGCAAAAGAAGGCCTTTCCAATACCGGCGGCTATAAGAGAAGAGTATGCGGAATTAATTAGGGGAAGGTTAAAGTCTGGCATGTATGAACAGTCTATGTCTAGTTATTCAAGTCCGGTGTTTTGTGAGGTAAAACATAATGGTAAATTAGGGGTTGTTCATGATCTTAGGGAGATGAACAAGGTTACGGTAAAGGATGGAGGGATGCCACCAACGCCAGAAGAATTTGTGGAATATTTTGCGGGGCGTGCATGTTACGGATTAGGTGATATTATGGGAGGATATGATGAGCGCAAGTTGGACAAATCGTCCAGACCCATGACGACGTTTGAAACACCACTGGGGCACTTTAGGTTGACAAGGTTACCGCAAGGCGCAACAAATTCTGTGGTGGTATATCAAGCACAGATGATGTGGATATTTCAGGATGAAATCCCAGAACATGTGGGAATTTTCATTGATGATGGCGGTATAAAAGGACCAGCCAGTGATTATGAAGGGGAAGTGTTAAAAGAAAATCCGTATATTAGAAAGTTTATTTGGGAATATGTGATTACCCTGGAAAGAGTGCTATTTAGGATAGAGGAGGCAGGATTAATGATTTCTGGGTCTAAATTTGCCTGTTGTGTTCCAGCGCTAGATATAGCGGGACATGTGGTATGTAAGGAAGGGAGAATCATTGCTGAAAAACAGAGGAATAAGGTAATTACATGGCCAAGACCAAGAAATACTAAGGAAGTTAGAGGGTTTTTAGGCGTTTGTACATATGTAAGAATGTTTATTCGAGATTTTGCTTTGATGTCTTTGCCTTTACAGTGCTTAACAAGAAAGGATGTAGTATGGGATTGGACAGAGGAATGTGAGGAGTCATTCGAGTTATTAAAAAGGATTGTAGGAAAAGATATTCTTTTGAAGAAATTGGAGTATGGACCAGGCGCTGGAAAAATTACTCTAGCCGTGGATTCTAGTGTGTCCGCGGTGGGCGCAGTTTTGATGCAGGAGGACGAAAAAGGTAATGATAGACCTGTCCTTTACGAGTCCAAGACTTTTACCAAAGTGGAGTCTAGGTACTCCCAGTCTAAGCTGGAGTTATGTGGAGTAGTAAAGATTCTTAAAAAGCTACAATGGATGCTTTGGGGGCAGCATTTCAAGCTGCAGGTTGATGTGCTATCGTTGGTGCAAATGATTAGTAGCCTGAGTTTACCAGATGCGCCCATGACGAGGTGGGTAGCACAGATTAATTTGTTTTCTTTTGAATTAGTCCATAAGCCAGGGAAATCTTTCACTATGCCAGATGCGCTGTCAAGAAGACCGTTGTGTGAAGAAGACTCGGAAGCGGAAGAATTTGAAGAAGATAAGAGATGGGTAAACGGGATAGATTATTGCTATACAAAATTTAGCAAGAACGTCCGCAACGACGATAAACTATCAAGAAAGAATGTCCGTGAAGACCATAAACTATTAAGTAGTATTATCCGTGATGACAATAAACTAGTAACAAGGAATGTCCGAAAAGACATAAAATTAAAAGCTGACAATGTAAAGGATGTTTGTAGCAAGGTTGAACTGCAACTGGATTTAGGGAACACTGAAGCTAATGTAGCGAGAAGGAGTGCACAAGGCGACGAAGTGGAGGAGTCAGATGATGGAGATACTTCAAAGGGAAGTCAGGATAGTAGTACTCAACTCGAAGAGGGGGAGTATTTAGAAGACAACACATCTACAGATGAGGGAGTGTTATGGTGTTACCATACTATGTTCTTAGCTAGTCTCTCATCAGTATATAGTGTAGCCTCCGAGTACATCGGAGACCTTTCCCTGGTTCTGAAAGGCATCATTCTCTACAGGTTATGGGCCGTCTCGCTCGTGGAGAACCCTTTGTAGAACCCCGTTCATTGCAACAATACTGAAATTTCCCTCCTCCTCATGGTGTATGGGCGCCATATTCTCAATTCTACTCTCAAAACAGTGTATGGGCGCTGTTCTCGCCTCAGCCAAAAAAAATGGCATTTTCCACTCTAAATTCGGTGTATGGGAGCCATCTTATCATCCTGCCTAAGAAAGGCATCCGCTCCGCTATGGTGTGTGAGGCATCTTCCCTCATTGTGATTTGCGACGATACAAGCAAAACTTTTTGCCACAAACCAATCTCAACACCCTGCTCATCTATGTGACCACAAAAGGCACACCCAACCTCTCTAAATCTAATAACTTTGTTTTATGTTGACCCCAAGAAAGGCAACACTCCCTATTCCCTTGTGTCTCAGTTCTCCAAGATTCTACGCCCTTATAGGAGCAAGGCTGGAAATCTTCAACTTCACACCTTTTTTCAACTTTCAATTTTGCTTGATCTTCACTTTTCGCGCCGACTGTCTCAAATCTCAACTGCCACTTGTCTTTCCTTACTCATCAAATCCTCTCTCGATGGTGCTTTAGTTTTTTTTTACTTTTATTTTTATAGAGTACTTGGTAGTATGTTGCTATCTTGATGGGGGGATGTACTTACTTTGTTCATTATACTTTTCTTCACTCTCATTAAATACATCTAATTATTGTACTAGCTTACTTTAAATTTTAGATATTTTGTTACCTTTAAATTTTTTTTTCTTGTTTTCCTTTTTAACACACTCTTTTTAAATTAGTTTACTATTCTATTTCATTGTCACTCATTACAATCTTTTATTATTAGTGTAGGGTGATGTTCGTCTAACTAAGTGGGGGGGATGTTATGGTTTTACCATACTATGTACTTAGCTAGTCTCTCATCAGTATATAGTGTAGCCTCCGAGTACATCATAGAACTTTCCCTGGTTCTGCAAGGCATCATTCTCTACAGGGAGTAGAATTGTTAAAGTTATATTTGGAAGGTAATAGTCAACTGGATTTTTGCAATAAAAAGGTTTGGCGCAATATTAAAAGGTGCGCTAAAGGCTATTTTATAAAAAACGGGAAGTTATGGAAGAATCAAGCATTTTCTCCTCATTTAGTTATTCAAACTAGTGAAGGGAAGGAGAAGATACTCAGGGAGTTACACGAGAATTTAGGACATAGAGGTCAAGATGAGACTCATCCCAGAGTTAGGGAAAGATTCTGGTGGCCCAACATGAAAAATAAAGTAAGATATTGGGTTAAATCTTGTCCTGAATGCCAGCGCAGAAGTTACAGAAAGCCAAAAGAAAAAGGGAGAGAAACGGGCGAGGATACTGTTTTTGGTAGGGTCAGTTTAGATGCAGTCCATATAAAAGAAGGACACTTTAAATACCTGGTAGTAGCCAGGGATGATCTATCAGGATGGGTTGAAGCAGAGCCGTTGATAAACCTCAAGGCAAGTAATGTGGCCAAGTTTTTGAAGAAAGAATGGATTTATAGGTATGGGGTAATGAAGATGGTAACCGTAGATGGTGGCACTGAATTTGCGGGAGAATTCCAAGAAGTAGTAAAAGGTATTGGCGCAAAGTTACGAGTTGCAACACCATATTATCCTGAAGCAGAGGGAATGGTAGAAAGAGGGCATCAAGTGATAAAAGATGCGCTAGTTAAGTTATGTGGAAATAATGGGGCGAAGTGGAAGAACTACTTGCCATTAGTTTTGTTTGCGGACAGGATTTCAGTTAAAAGGACAACAGGGTTTTCGCCATTCGAGCATATGTTTGGTCAAAGGGCGGTATTACCTATTGATCTGGAGGCTGGATCTTTCCTAGGATGTGATTGGGATCAAGTGCGCTCAACCGAAGACTTAATTCTAGCAAGGGTAGCGCAACTTGAAAGAAAAGACGAGTTTGTGGAGAAAGCGTATGAAAGAATGATGCAGATCCGGGACAAGTCAGTTAAATATTGGGATGAGCACTTAGCGCTGTGGTAGCCTAAAGTTTAGTATGGCACCTAAATATGTAAATGGAGTTATTACGGCGTGCAAGATTGGCGTTATTATTATTTTTTATAAAAGGGTATTATTTAATTTATTGGAGTTTAAAATATGAAGAAATTGGTCACGAGCAAATGCCTACACAAATACAATTTATTTTACGGAGAAAACTTATTTTTACGGTCTAAAAAATTTATAAGTATCAAGTCAAGTCACTCAAGAACCTTGGGAAATTTTTCCAGAATTTTTACTATTTCTTTTATATTTTTAAATGAATTTTAAAGTTTTATAGAAATATTTATGTTTTCAAAAATTACTTAACTTTGATGAATTTTCACGGGGTAATTAGAGCTGCGCAGACTACAAAAATTAGTTTGGTATGTAAAGGGGAAGTATCTCTATTATGTGTAATTTTTCTAGATTTTTTATTATGGTTTTAAGGTTCTAAATTGAGTCCGGAAGTCCGGACGGACTCCGTACGGACTCCGTTTCGACTCCGTACGGACTCCGTACGGACTCCGCTTTGACTCCGTTCCGGCTCTGTACGGACTCCGTACGGGCTCCGGATTGACTCTGGAAGAGCTCTAGAGGGGAAAACTTAGGCACGTGACTAGGAATACTTAAGCGCTTCTCAAACTCGAAATTGAGAGGGGGGACACATCATACAGCTTAATCATTAACCACCACCGTCTCATTTTTTATTACTCAACAAATTAAATAAATTTTAATACCCTTATAACTTTATATTTTTATATTTAACATTTTAGAAATACTATTCAACAATTTAAATCACACTTCATACAGGGTATCTTTAGAAAGGTCTTCGTCGCTGGGACTTGATTATTGCTGTCTCATAAAAATTCAAATTATTATAAAAACATAAAAGTCAATCTTTACAGATCTTTCACTGGTACACCTTAATTGTTGTTATCAGTATTTCTTTCTCAACAGCCACTTTCTTTAAATCTCAATAAGCGTTAAATATTTTAGAGTTTCATTATTTTTATCAATCAGATCTAAGTAGATTGGTTAGCTTAGTGATTTAGAATTCCCATTTTTTTATTTTTATTGGAAGGACGGGGTTTTCAGCTAAATCCACATATCTCCTCCGGATTCCGCTTACAGCAAGGCGACTGTAAGAGTTTACCTTACCATAGTTGGCGCCCAACGTGGGGTTCGATTTCTCTAGCTTTCTTTAAAGACTTACTTGGATCAAGAACGTTATTAGCCTGCAAGAGGCATATTTTCTGGAACTCTAATTGGATTTTTGTTATTGGCCTGCAAGAGGCTTGTTATTTTATCGATTGTTAACGCTTTTCATTACTTATTGGGATGTCTTCTTCTGCTGTTGCTTCTGGATCTTCTAACCCTCTTACTCCCTCAGTTAGAATTGTTTCTTGGGATGGCCCAAAGTTTGATGGGGAGGAGGTTAAATGGTTCATTAGCAGGTATGAAGCTGCTGCTGCTGTTGATGGTGCTTCTCATGTGGATATGGTGAAGCAAGTTAGGTTTTTTATTGCTGATAGGGAGGTGGAAAAAGAGGTTATTGCTATGCAGGCATTCAAGGACAAGGATTGGGTTAAGCTTTCTAAAGCTATGATTGATAGATGGGGTGTTAGGTTTACTATGATGGACCTCAATAAAATTTTTGGAGACTGGCAAGCAAAAGGTGGAGTTTCTTCTATGGCTGACTTCAAAAAGCTCTGTGTTCAGTTTGATGAAGTGGTGGAATATCTCATACTGGTGGACGAGTTAGTGCATGAGAACCAAGCAAAAGATTTGTTTTGGACAGTATGTAGCAGGGATATTCGTATGGACGTCTTGAAGGATCTTTCAAGAAAAGATTTGATGAAGGAACTGCCTAATGGTGAGCAGAAACTGCCGGCTCTGGAGGTTATCAAGGACAACATTTAAGCCCATCTAAAGTTATTGGCGTTGGACAAATATCAAGAGTCATTCACTCAATATGTTAGCAAGGTTAGCAAAGTTTTGGCCGAAAACAACGATATTATGGTCAAAGCCCAGGAGGCCAAGAAGGCTCAAATGGGATTACCTGCTGCTAAAGTTGAGGGTAATGTAGATAATAAGATGGTCGATCACCTGGCCGATTTAACTAAACAATTAAAAATATTTGTTCAAGAAACCCAGAAGGCCAACAAGGCCCCAATTGCTTCTTTGTCGACGTCAACTTCTTATCAATCCAGAGGTTATGAACATCGAAATTATAATGGCAATAACAACGGTAACCGCTTCCCAGGCAACGGGAGGAATGGTGGGAATGGTGGTAATGGATATAGAGGTGGCTATGATGAGCCAAAGGTGTGCTCCTATTGTAATAGGAGGGGGCACAGAGCAACAGTTTGTTTTGCTCTTGATAAGGATATGGATGCTGGGCAAGTTTTATTCGATGGTAAAGTTTATAAATTTCCTGATGGTTCGTTCATCAAGCCCAGTGATGGACAGTCTCCTTCTGATTTGGTCAGAAGAAGTTTAACGGCTGAAAGGAGAGCCAGATTTGAAGAGGTGACAGATGAAGATGTTAATGCCAAGAGTGGAAAAAATGGTAATGGTAATGGTGGTAAAGCTGACAAGGGCAAGGAGAAAGAGGTCAGTAAAGCCACATTTTCTACTTCTTTTGGTGGTTTAGAGCTGGCGACGGTTGCCCAGGTGGAGGGTAGCTGTATGGCTGGCGAATACGATGTTAATGCTGCTAGAAGAGCAGCTGCTACTAAGGCAAAGAGTAGCATTCAGAGCCAATTGAGGGCTAATCCTGGCAAGGCCAATAACAAAGTGAACCCTTACTCTAAGGACAAGAATTCTAGTGCTCAAACTGCCGCCAACAAATTGAACCCTTACTCTAAGGACGAATTATATAAAATGCAGAAGGGGATTGCTGATATGGGGCCCCCTAGTTATGGCAAGTTTGATTTAAATGGTGAGCCTATGCCAGAGGATGATTCGGATTCTGAGGAGGACGTACCGTTGGCGTCTCTACCCAGACCAAGTTTTAGCGGTCCCATCCCAATGGAGGGTGTAAGAAGGACTAGCGATGGATCAGGATTAGTGCAAGAAGCTGGTGACAGAGTTAGGGTTATAGAAAGTGAAGATGTTATAATGGGGGGTGAAGATGGCTCGGTTTGACCTCAAGAGGTACCCAGGGCCAAGGTTGTTAAATCAAAGGTCCAGTATGAGCGGCCAGTAGTTTCTGGTCAAGCTAATGCGATGGACGCAGTTTTGAATAGGGTGAATCAACTGCAGATTCCCTTATCTTTGGGGGAGTTATTTACGATTAGTCCGGCGCTTGCTGAAAAGCAAAAGAAGCATTTGACGAGGCGTCGGGTTTCCACTGGAGAGGTGGAATATATTTGTGAAAATGCTGAGAAGTTTGGGGAAGATGTAGATACACATTTTTCCGCTCCCCTGGGTTACCTGGTGGTAACTCTAAATGGTAAAGAAGTAAAGGCCTTGGTCGATTCAGGGTCTCAAATTAATTTAATTTCATTGGAGCGAGCGACGAGTATAGGCTTGCCAATTAAAAGTGGAACTGGGGGAAACCTCAGAGGTATTGGAGGGCATGCAACAGAGCTAATGGGTACAGCTGAGCATGTCAGGTTAGGCATTGGTGGATCTGTTGGTAAGGTTCACTTTTATGTGGCCAGAGGAGCAGTCAAAACTGTTCTTGGTGGTCCTTTTTTAATGGATTTTGAGGCCAGGATAGGGTATCAAGCTGGCATGGGGATTAGTTTGGAGATCACTGGTGAAGATATGCGGAGGTTACATATGCAGTTAGCGCCTCCTGGAGATGAAGGTTGGGAAACACGGCCAGGGATTACTACTCTGTGCCAGTGTTGTGTTTGCACCAAGAAGCGGAATATAAAATGGACGGCTTCTGGTGAATTATGTTTTTTGGAAAGAGATGAAGGCCCTCATTTTTTGGGGTAGCAGGGGCTGATCGCTCTAATGTTGTAATCTCTCCTCAGGATGAGATCCCGGATTGCAATAGGTCAGCTCACTTGGAGATAATTCAAGTGGATTCTCAATTATTTTCTGTTAATATTACTTTGGAGTGCAAATATGTTTTGGACTTTTCTATATGTTTATTGGATTTACCCGGTTTTTCTATTAAATTTAAAAACGGTGAAAAAGGCAAAATGGGCCAAATTAGGTTGGATAAAAATTGGAAGGGTATGTTTTATGACCTCCAGCAAGAGGTTAAACTGCAAGTATCTCCTTCTATTATGGACCTCCAGCAAGAGGTTAAACTGCAAAAATCTTATCAAAATCCGATTAAAAATCTTGGTATAATTAAAACACAAAAAAATAATTTATGTGAAAATGTTATTCTGGTCCTCCAGCAAGAGGTTAAACTGCAATTATCTCCTTCTATTACGGACCTCCAGCAAGAGGGTAAACTGCAAATATCACATCAAAATCCGATAAAAAATCTCAGTATAATTAAAACCCAAAAAAATAATTTTTGTGAAATTTCAATTCCGGTCCTCCAGCAAGAGGGTAAACTGCCAACTTTCTTTACGGGTGATTTACTGTTGGATAAGGGAAGCAAAGGTGTTGGAAAATCTGTTTATAAATTAGACGAGGGAAAGGAGAAAAGGGTAAAATTTAAAAATGAAATAAAATATTTTTCTAATTTTTCTTATTCCGATTCTGACGATGAAGAAGATTCATTTGATGAAATATGTGATGGCGATACAAAAGTAAATGTTTTACCTCAAGTTTATTTAGATGTGGACGCAGCCAAATATAAGAAGGTAGCAAATAAAGTTCGACCTATTAATGAACCGCTACCTGCTGAATTAAATCCACCTTTGAGAAGACCAAGGTTATCAAGAGATCCTTATGAAAGTCCCTTGGTAAAGAATCCGCCTGAATTTTCTGAGACGTCAAGAATCACTTTTGAGAGACTGGGTGTTGTTAATTTTGGACCTGATGGTTGGTTGTCTGGAGAAGAGAAGAAGTTGTTGTTGGATGTGATGGTCAAGCGAGAGAAGGCCATTGCTTTTGTAGAAGAGGAGAGGGGTGTGTTGAAGCATTCCTATGGGGAGCCTTACAAGATTCCTGTGGTATGTCATGAACCGTGGCAGCAGAAACCGATTCCTATTCCGGCTGCATTAAAAGAAGCCTATATTGAAGTTGTTAGAGAACGGATACGCACTGGACTGTATGAGCAATCAACGTCAAGTTATTCTAGTCCTGTATTTTGTATCAAGAAACCGAATGGCAAGCTTAGAGTTGTTCATGATCTTAGGGAATTAAATAGGGTTACAATAAAGGATGCTGGGATACCACCTAGTGCTGAGGAGTTTGTTGAAGTGTTTGCAGGGAGAGTGTGTTATGGTTTGGGAGATATTATGGGTGGATATGATGAGAGAGAGTTACATCCGGACTCAAGGCCTCTCACTACATTTGATACGCCACTAGGACGTTTACAGTTAACAAGATTACCTCAAGGAGCAACAAATTCGGTTGCAGTTTATCAAGCTCAGATGGCTTGGATCTTTCAAGACGAAATTCCACAATATGCTGGAATCTTTATAGATGATGGAGGAATTAAGGGACCAACAACCGACTATGATAACCAGGTGTTGGAAGAGAATCCCGGGATACGCAAATTCATTTGGGAGTTTGCAATTACATTAGAAAGAATCTTGTTTCGAATTGAAGAGGCTGGTTTAACTATTTCAGGTTCAAAATTTTCCTGTTGTGTGCCAGCCTTAGAAATATTAGGCCATGTGGTATGTAGAGAGGGTAGAATTATGTCCAAGAAGAAAGTTAACAAAATTCAGTCCTGGCCAAGACCCAAGAATACGACCGAAGTTAGAGGGTTTTTAGGCGTTTGCGTATATGTTAGAATGTTTATCAAGGACTTTTCTTCATTGGCAGCTCCATTGAGACGGTTAACAAGAAAGGATGCAGACTGGGAGTGGGATGAAGAGTGTGAGAAGGCGTTTGTGAAGTTGAAGGAGGTTGTGGGGAAGGATTTAGTCCTGCACAAGTTGGATTATGGAAAAGAAGCTGGCAGAATTTATTTAGCAGTCGATTCAAGTCAGGTTGCAGCTGGGGCGGTTTTGTCTCAGATGGATAAATCTGGTTACATCAGGCCAGTTAGGTATGAATCTGTAGTATTTACTGAGGTCGAATCAAGATATTCACAACCAAAATTGGAATTATGTGGTGTGGCGAAAATACTGAAGAAACTTCAGCATATTTTGTGGGGGCAACATTTTGAGTTGCAAGTGGATGCGAAATCGTTAATCCAGATGATTAATTCCCCAAGTTTACCGAATGCACCCATGACGAGATGGGTAGCTTTTATTCAACATTTTTCATTCGATTTAGTTCATAAGCCTGGCAAAACTTTTACTATGCCAGATGGTTTATCAAGGAGACCACCCACTGAAGAAGATTCAGACTCAGAAGAGTTCGATGAAGATATACCTATTATCAAAGCCAGCACTAAAGGAGCTGAAGAATTTCCATACCTCCCCCATGAGGTTAAACTGGCAGGACTATTGTGTTTAGATTATGATGATGATGACCTCCACCAAGAGGATAAACTGGAAAATAGTTTTTATGTTAATAAAGGTGTTGGAAAAGGTGTAGATAAATTCAGCAGAGAGGAGGTAGAAGAAGATGTAGTGTATGTAGAGGAAGATGGATTGGTAGTGTGGGATAGTAGTAAATTAAGGAATGGTGTATATGTTGGAGAATTAGAGAATTTAAATAAAAGGGTGGATAAAGAGAAAGAGGTATTTTCAAATACGGTTTTCGAAGGATCCAAAGGTTCAGAAGAAAAACGTCGACATTGCTCGATTAAAGATTTATTTAGGGGTCAACGATTATTGGCTCATTCATGTGCAGGTGATATTGGTGATAGAGAAGTCCCTATTGATGTTATATTAATCGATTTTTAAGATGAAGTCTGGGGTCAGACTGGTTTTTATTTTTTGTTAGTCAAATATTTGTTGACTTTAGAGAGGCCAGAAGATTGTGAAGACGATGAATGGGTGGCTATCAAGAGGAAGTCATCTACGTTTTACCTATCTGGTCGACGTTTAATGAGGAGGAGGTATCCAAATCCTCAAGTAGTTATAACTCAACAGAAGGGGCAAGAATTAGTTTTGAAATCACTGCATGAAGATCTCGGGCATAGAGGCGTTGGAGAAACATTTAGAAGAATTTCTGATCAATTTTGGTGGCCTGGCATGAAGATGGCTGTTAAACAGTGGGTTCAGTCATGCGAAGAATGTCAAAGACGAAGTTATTTAAGGCCAAAAGAACCTGGACCCGCGACCGGTGAATATACGCTCTTTGGAAGAGTTAGTTTAGATGCCGTTCATATAAAAGAGGGACGGTATAAATATTTAATTGTGGCCAGAGATGATTTATCTGGTTGGGTAGAGGCAGCGCCTCTTATTAATTTAACTGCCAAAAATGTGGCAGAATTTTTTTTGAATAATTGGGTATATAGGTATGGGGTGATGAAGTTGGTAACGGTAGATGGAGGTCCTGAATTTGGGACAGAGTTTAAAGAGGCCGTATTGAAAGTTGGATCAAAGGTTAGGGTAGCAACCCCATATTATCCTGAAGCTGAAGGCATGGTTGAAAGAGGGCATCAAGTTATTAAGGATGCTTTAGTTAAAATGTGTGGGACAAGTGCCGAAAAGTGGAGGCACTATTTACCTTTAGTTTTATTTGCTGATCGAATCACTGCCAAAAGGACGACCGGATTTTCACCTTATGAACTTGTTTTTGGACAGAAAGCAGTTTTACCGGTTGATTTAGAAGCTGAATCATATCTTGGAGTTGACTGGGACACGGTCAAAACTACTGAAGAATTATTGTGTGCAAGAATGATGCAGCTAGAAAAGAAAGAAGAATATTTAGAAAAGGCATATTCGCGGATGATGAAGATCCGAAATCAATCAGTTAGATATTGGGATGAGCGGTTGGCACATCGATTAAGGAAACCTTTGAACCCAGGAGATATGGTCCTGGTGTATAATAGGAGTTTGGAAAGTCAGTGGGGAAAAATGTTTGCAGATAGGTGGAATGGACCGTATAAAATCAAGGAGCAAGTTTCCGGCGGTTCATATGTGCTAGAAGAGTTGGATGGAGTAGTATTGAAGAAGAGGGTAGCGGCCGATCAAGTGAAACGGTTCTATCCTAGAGCCACCAGGAGTGCCGAAGTCTTCCTCCGCAATGAGGATAAACTATGATATCAATGAAACTTTATGGATTCCTCCGCAATGAGGATAAACTATGAAATTTCTTAAAATTTATCAACTCCGAAATGAGGATAAACTACAATTTTAATGACTTTTATTAAATTTATACCTCCGCAACGAGGATAAACTATCTTCTTTTTTTTATCAAAATACTTTACTATCGTTACACTGTATATGGACAACGAAACTGTGATGAAACTTAACGAAATGCAAGAGGACCTTCTTTGAAATTTTCGAAAACTTAAAATTCTTAAAATATGGATGAAGATAGTGTTGGAAAATTTTTAAAATTTATTGGAAGAAGTGCTCACAGGGGAACCTTCTTAATTTAATATTGGCAAGTGTGGGGGTAATTGATGGGCTGGCTGCTCTATACACAATTACCCCATAATGTTCGTTTCCAAAATTTTCCCTGTTTCTAGTTGAATTCTGGCTTTGTCTTTTAATTTTAGGAAGTCCACTAAGACTATAAACTGGAACGAATCAAGAGAAACCGCTCTCAACGCCAGATTCAAGATTTTTTTTATTTTATTTTGTTTTTGATTTTTTTTATGTTAGATTGTGATTTCTTTTCTTTAATATATATTATGAATTATTGTAAAGGTGATACTCACTGGTGGTCTCTAATCACTTTTATAAATTGGAGGGAGCCCACCCAGTGATCATCATTATAAAATTTATCTTCTAAAAACTTTCATTTAATTTCTTTTCTTTTTAATTTCTCAAAATTTTGTAACCACATCAAGTTGCACTTGGATGTGGGTATGATGTCGAGGGTACGGCTCATCAAATGGCCGGGGGGCATCTTTTAAATTTTTTTTAGTACTTTTTTTATCTTTCTTTTCACATTCATTTATCTTTCTTTAAAATTAAATTTTAACTTTTATTTCAAAACTATCTTTTCTAAAATCTTTTATTTTAAATTAAAAAAAAAAATAAAAAAAAATTAAAAAAAATTATAATTAAAAAAAAAAAAAATAATAATAATAATAATAAAAATAAAAATAAAATAAATAATAAAAATAAAATAATAAAATAAAATAATAAAATAAAAAAAAATAATAAAAAAAAAAAAAAAATTAAAATTAAAATTAATTAATTAAATCAAAATTATTATTATATTTCTAAGTTTTATTTTTTTTAGTTTTCATTCTTTTTAGCTTTATTCATTTAGTTTAGACAGGAAACAGGGTCTAGGAGAACTCAATACCAATGGGATTTTACTTCAAGACATCTGTTAGTCCTCCATGACTTTAAATTTGCTACTGTTCAAGACTTTCCTTAAGGGTTTTATACGAATTTTGGAGCTGTTAGTCCTCCAAGACTTTAAACTGGCTAATTTTCAAGACTGTCATTAAAGATTTTATATTGGAGCTGTTAGTCCTTCAAGACTTTAAACTGAATTTCAAGGATAGAGAAGTTGTTAGGTCCACCAAGACCTTAAACTGGACTGTTATCAAGCTGTTGGGTCCACCATGACCTTAAACTGGATTTCTTATCAATTAAATGTTTGGTCCACCATGACTTTAAACTGGTAGTTCATTCATTGTTTAGTCCACTATGACTTTAAACTGGAAAATTAATATCTTCAGGATAATTCAACATTCATTGGACCACTATGGCCTTATACTGGATTACTTGTCGATCAAATGTTTGGTCCACTATGACATTAAACTGGATTATCAAATTTATTCAATCTTTAGTCAAGCCTAGGCCTTACTTAGGAATATGTCAAGATATTTATGCACTTAAACGATCTTTGGTCCACCAAGACTATAAACTGGCAATCGATTATATGTTTGGTCCACTAAGACTTTAAACTGGAATGTCAATCTTGTTTGGATAACTCAATTCAATCTTTTAATTTATCACTGTCCACTAAGACTCTAAACTGGTTATTCAATTATTTCTGGAATTGGGTGCTGATAGCTTTAGGAGGTTAAAATTTTAGGTGGTGATGATGCTAAAGAAAGCATAATGGTTAATTAGGTGAAATTTGTGGCGCTTTAACATGGTCTAAAGTTAAAATTATTATTGGAAGCCTGGCAAAAGTATTTTATGGGTTTGCTGTATAGCAAAGTTTGAAAATTGTGATGAAGGAATCAGAAGTTAGGATGGTAGTTGGATTTTAGGGAATGATTTTTTTTAGTGCCTCATAGTTAGGCCATTTTTTTTGGTGTGAAGCTTGGAGGACCTTATGGCGAGATTGGAATCATAGAATTCGGCTCAGTGGGGGGCCCTATGAGGTTGGAATCAGGAGTATTCGGCTCATAGGAAGATCCACTCTCTCAATGCTGTGACAAGAAGGAAGACTGGTATATGGGAGTCTGAAGGGATTCAAACCTTGCTCTCAGTAGTGGAATCATCACAAGATTTATATTATTTTATGTTATATCAAGCCAGAGAAGAATAAAGAACGTTTTTATTATAAAGATTTAAAAGAAGACCAGCTAAAACAAATTTATCAAATTATTTTATTAGAAAAGATAATTCTTTTGGAATTGCTCAACCACTTATGCAAAGTTTTAAGAATGGGGACATTCTCGATTGGAGGGAGGATGTGGTAGCCTAAAGTTTAGTATGGCACATAAATATGTAAATGGAGTTATTACGGCGTGCAAGATTGGCGTTATTATTATTTTTTATAAAAGGGTTTTATTTAATTTATTGGAGTTTAAAATATGAAGAAATTGGTCACGAGCGAATGCCTACAAAAATACAATTTATTTTACGGAGAAAACTTATTTTTACGGTCTAAAAAATTTATAAGTATCAAGTCAAGTCACTCAAGAACCTTGGGAAATTTTTCCAGAATTTTTACTATTTTTTTTATATTTTTAAATGAATTTTAAAGTTTTATAGAAATATTTACGTTTTCAAAAATTACTTAACTTTGATGAATTTTCACGGGGTAATTAGAGCTGCGCAGACTACGAAAATTAGTTTGGTATGTAAAGGGGAAGTAGCTCTATTATGTGTAATTTTTCTAGAGTTTTTATTATGGTTTTAAGGTTCTAAATTGAGTCCGGAAGTCCGGACGGACTCCGTACAGACTCCGTACGGGCTCCGGATTGACTCTGGAAGAGCTCTAGAGGGGAAAACTTAGGCACGTGACTAGGAATACTTAAGCGCTTCTCAAACTCGAAATTGAGAGGGGGGACACATCATACAGCTTAATCATTAACCACCACCGTCTCATTTTTTATTACTCAACAAATTAAATAAATTGTAATACCCTTATAACTTTATATTTTTATATTTAACATTTTAGAAATACTATTCAACAATTTAAATCACACTTCATACAGGGTATCTTTAGAAAGGTCTTCGTCGCTGGGACTTGATTATTGCTGTCTCATAAAAATTCAAATTATTATAAAAACATAAAAGTCAATCTTTACAGATCTTTCACTGGTACACCTTAATTGTTGTTATCAGTATTTCTTTCTCAACAGCCACTTTCTTTAAATCTCAATAAGCGTTAAATATTTTAGAGTTTCATTATTTTTATCAATCAGATTTAAGTAGATTGGTTAGCTTAGTGATTTAGAATTCCCATTTTGTTATTTTTATTGGAAGGACGGGGTTTTCAGCTAAATCCACATATCTCCTCCGGATTCTGCTTACAGCAAGGCGACTGTAAGAGTTTACCTTACCATAGCGCATAGGTTAAGAAAGCCATTGAACCCAGGAGATTTGGTTTTGGTATATAATAGAAGTTTAGAAAGCCAATGGGGGAAGATGTTTTCTGACAGATGGAATGGTCCTTATAGGATATGAAAGTAGATAACTGGAGGGTCTTACTTACTGGAGGAATTAGATGGTACTGAGTGGAAGCGGCATGTGGCCGCAGACCAGATCAAAAGATTCTACCCACGAGGTGTTCCAGTGATACAAGATAGCCTCCGGAATGAGGAAAAACTACCAGAATAATACCTCCGGGAAGAGGATTAAACTAACAAGTTATGTTAAGTTTTGTTTTTCTAAGAGGACTCACAGGAGGCTTTTGACACAGTTGTGACGGATAGAGGGCACTAACTGGAAGTTAGGCGGACTATGGAAGAACAGGCAACTGGCAAAAGGGCTTAGATGAAGGTGCAGAAGAGAATGAAATCTTATATTTTCATTGTTCGAGGGGACATGACAAAATAGATAATTGGATTAAAGGAGATGTGTTTCATGTAAACGCAAAAGACGCTGGGGATTTAGCTAATGGGTTAACTAACTAGGAGTGGAATAGCAATTTATAGATGAGGCGCTCTGCAGTTCAATTCTTATTTTACGTAGTATATTGCTGTATCGCAGTAAAGGCCGTAAAGTTTTATGATTTGAAGGTTTATTTATGATTGTTTTTGGGTTTACAGTCTTTTAAAGAAAGTAGAGGGAGCAAAGATAGGCGCTCTAAAAGTGTGGAAGACAGGTGTAACAAAATAGCGCCATGTCTAAAAAGATTATTTGAAGGCATAGCATGAGAAATGTATAAAGACTATTTACAGGAAGGATGGACAGAGGAGACTCTTAAGGAGAAGCGCTAGTGGTCTATTCAGTATCGGGATGAAAGCTAATAGGATATCCTTTCCAGTCTTCAGGCATGACGAAGTGATGGTGATCGGCAGGGAATCCAAGAATAGTCGTTGAGCTGATTTCGTTCATTAGTTGACCTATCATTTCTATATGAGTATAGTGAGCTTCAAGTTCAGCGTCAGAAAAAGCTGGTGCGTTATTGTAGGATAGGGACATAGCGTCATATATAAGACAAAGTCTGGAAAACATTTGCATGGAATGGACAAAGGGTAAGGAATGAGAACCCATCCCAAGGAGATGGATTCATTGAAACCTGACAGGAAGTTAGTAAGCAAGAAGAGCATAAGTATTGTGAAGGATGCTTACTTGCTAATAAGTTTTGTGGGCGCGCTGACGGAGAAGTGTCAGCCTAAATATCCTTAGGACTGAGTATTTCTTATGCTTAAAATAAGATAACCTTAAGTAGATTAAGCTTATATCTTAAAAATAAGGTTAAAATAATAATATATATTATTTTATGATATATATATATAATTATTATTCTATTATATAACTTATAATAGTTTAAATAGCTTATCCATGGCCTAATAATATTTATTAAGGTGTTAATGGAGTCATAATATACTTGTCTTAAGTGATATGAAGTAATTATTGACATACATAAGCTTATATGTATACATAAATCTCATATTCAGTGAAATATGCAGTATATTATGTATATTTAGGTATATAAGTGGGTTTTAGCCCCTTAATAGCCTCTAACCTTTGTTTTTCTGCTTATTTTAGGTCATATGGACGAAATCAGTGGACTCACAACGCCTACAGAAGCATAGACACCTATATCAGGCGCATACACCCAGTTTGGACAACTAAAATTACTTCCTTGGATGGTTATTCACGGATTTATGGGTTGGAAGGATGTTTCTGGGTTAATGTGGATGCTTGGGGATGTTATTGGGGGCTTGGAAAGTTTATTTTTTTCCTTTATATGCTTTTAGTTTCATTAAATCTCTTTTTGATTATTTATTTTACCTGTTTCTTTATGGTATCCACTTTTATCTGGGTTTTCTATTTATGGTATGGATCTGTGTTATTATTAATAGTGATGGAGGGTCCTTACTGGAGGTCTGGGTGTTGAAACTTCTTGAAGTGGACGCCATGGGGAGGTGATGGGCCCTCACAGTGCTGTAATTGTCGGGGATAGCAGTGACATCATCTGGATTGAAGGTCTGTGCACTCCAGTAGATTCGGGTATAAGTAAGGAGGGATTTTGACGGTTATTTATCATCATTCAATTACTACAATTCAAACAACCACTACAATACAATTATTAGCATTCAGAAATATATTATAAAGCCAATATAAATTGATATTATCTTTATATAAGCTATCACTATATTTTATTCTTCTATTTTCCACCACTAGCACGCATTTAAATCCAAGTATTGTGAGTTTTATTTGAGTATAACTATTTTATTAGTCTTCCCCTGAGGTTTAATCACTAAATCATTTTTCAATAAGTAGTAGGACCATAAAATAACACTATTATATCATACTTATATACTAGACTATACTGACAAGAAGTAAAAGTAACTGCGTCAGGAGCAGCTGTAGGGGAGCCTGAGCGCATGGAAGCACTGGAACTCGGAGGGGGAGAAAGTGTAGCGCTAGGCTGTATGGATATTTCGCGCCTGGGAAAACTAGGAAGTGATGGGGACTCATAAGGAACATTATTATTATTAGTGGAAATAGTGAGACTAGTGGTGGTAATTATGGGATTGTTACTAATAGAGCTAGGTGGAAAGCAAATATAACCAGTAGGCTGAAGAGTATTCTGGTTAAGGGAGGTATTGCAAGTTTTGTGTTATCTAAAGCAATTATCACAGGCAGGTCTAAAAGAGGCATAACCCCGAGGTCTAGAAAATGTACAGTTAAAGTTACGGCGTTTGCAAAATGAGCAAGCTTGATCTCTGGGAACTGTGCGATATTGAGTCATGATGTTAGAATAGAAGAAATTCAGGTTATTAGAAGGGATATTTATAGGTTAACAATAGCATTATAAAGAAGTCATCAGTTGCGCCACGTCTGACTTGAGCGCTAGATGATTTTTAAGAAGCTAGCAAGAAGCGTTTCTCATAATGAAGAACCCAAGGAAAGATGAATTGTTACAATCAAGGCAAAGGCATGTATTGCGAAGGTTTAAAGATTGAAAGAAAGCGCATATGCAAATGATACAGGAGAAGTAATTGCTGTAGCAACAATCTCAAGTTGTTATTTTTGGTTTCATCTTTCATAGGCACTTAGTAGAAGGGTGCGCTGCTTAGAAAAAGGATGATATTTTGGGGGCAACTCATCTCACGGTTGTAGAGTTCTCACAGGAAAGTTAAGTGAAAATAATAATAAAAATAAATAAATATATGTTACATTTTTTTTACAAGGCTATATACATTACAAGGAATAAATACAAAAGGAAATATATTATAGTGGTATTCTTCTTCATCAAAGATTGGGACGCAGATAGACCAATTGTTAACAGCTTCTTGCATGTTTTGTTGCAAGGAAGCTATTAGTTGTTTTCGCTTATTATACTCAGCGCGAGTATAAACCGGAACCTCCTCGAGGAATGTTTTGACGGCCCCAATCATGCTATTCATACAATGCATGGTCGCATCTTAAGGAGCGCAGGCAATCTGTTCTGCGAATTCCCAGTTTTGAGCCATGGCGGTCTCATCTTCATCTACTACCAAAAAGTTATCGGTTGGCCATTCGACCAGAGTGACGGTATTGAAGACCGGCTGCATATCAGACCAGTCAGGAGTGGGAGAACAAGGAGTAGGTTCGGGAGTAGGCGTCGTATCCCAGGTGGGATCTTCTTCCAAGGTAGGAAGGAATAGTGGAGTGATAGGAGGCGGAGGTGTTTCAGCTTAAGGAGTATCTGGTGCATCCTACATAGTAAAAAAAAAAAAAAAAAAAAAAAAAAAAAAAAAAAAAAAAAAAAAAAAAAAAAAAAAAGGGAAAAAGAGAATGTTAGTATTAGAAAGGGAAGAAGTAAGAAAAAGAAACTTACTTTACTTTCCTCCGAGAAAAGAGATTTAGGGACAGAAGCGACGCTACTAGGAGTAGGCTCGCGGTAACCAACCTTGGTTCGTTTGTTACCAGGTGGGGTAACAGGAGCAGGCACCGGGCGCTTGATGGTCATTTGACTCATCATATTTGTTGTAGAAGCATTTGGGTCCAGGCGCGCGACGGTGGGTGGCCCATTGTAACTGCATTTCTTCTTGCAGTGCTTGCAGTAATCACATGACTAGGAATAAAAGAAAAATGAAAAGGTTAGAAACAAATGGGAAGGAGAATGAAGAGAACTTACAGTGAAGAAAGTATTGCCACGGCGGGCTTTTGAAAAATGACATGGAGTTATGCCATTTTAAATGCAACGAGTGCATCTCGTCCCACCCATCAGTGTTGTTATGGGCGTTGTTGGGGAAGCAGTAGGGGGCTGAGTGCGCATGAACTGTCGAATAGCGTCCACGACGTTGGTGGTATTTTCAGCGTTAGTAGGGGTTCTTCTGGTATTCATTGTGAAGGATAAAAATAATAAAGATAATAAGAAAAGAGAAAAGGATAGAAGATGAAGGAAAAGGATAGAAGGTGGAGGAAGAATACGCTGCGAGACGCAGAATATTTATGGGCTCCTGGGGACAGTCGTGAGTAGAGGGAGGATGTGGTACGGGCCTTGCAGGAAGCGTGATTTTAGACCAATCATCGCGCGTAGTCCAGGAAGAACAAAGGGGAGCTAGCGCAGCAGGAAATGTTAAAATATAATATGTATTTGCGTTTTTCAAGGAACAAAGGAAATGGAAGCGCGGAAAAGATTGAGGGTCTGTGTGCTCGGATTTTGTAGCAAAATGTGCCGCACAATGGGGAATTTTGTGTTATTGATTTAGGACCATAAAGCGCTAAACAATATGGATTTGGGCTTTCCAAATAAAAATTATGTGTTACGCATTAAGAAGAAAGTCATGGATTAAGGATGACTCAAGTGCATGGTATGCTGTACCGCGGCCAGTTGGGAAACTTACTGAGACAAGTAATAAAGAAGGCTAACTAGTAAAGCGAGCTGTCAGAACTACGAACCTAGTATTAAAGCAAAGAGAGTGGGGACTCAATTGTAAAACTACCCAAGAGTTGAGGCAACTAGACGCAGCGTTAGGATAAGTCAAACATGGAACTAGCGCTGAAACAAAACAAGGTATAGTTAAAAGCGCATATGTGGAGAATCAGTGAAACAAGTTAATACTAGTGTTAGTAATTATAGGGTCTGATTTAGGCGCTGTAGTTGTTTCAAGCAGTGTAAGTAGCATACTAATAAATTAGTTATTGTTTTTCTAATGTGGCGCTAGAGTCAGCACTGGAGATCCATTAGGGAACTGTGTCTTGAGCGCCGGCAGAATATAAAAGGAGGACTATTAGATAGGGACAAGAGAGAACTGGTTGATCTATCTATTTAGTTAATAAAATAAGAAAAATTACATTATTTGTCATTTTAAAAAGCAGATCATAAAAGAAAATCAATATAGAGATACACGTGTAGCTCTAGTCATAGTACCCAGTATAAGATATTAGATCATTTGTGATTAATTGTTGAGAGAATATTAAAAGGTATTTTCTGAGTCTTTAGAGCTTGTGCGTCTGTGTGTGTAGTTCCTATAGTATAGTGAAAGAGCGCAACATAGAGAGAATATATAGATTCAGTGGGATTAACTATTATTAGAGATATTTTATTACTATAATAAGGCAAATTCAAAGAGAGCGCTTCAAGAGGGAGTAGCTGTGGATAATAGCGCTTGTTAAGAATAGAAATATCTGGATAGTAGTGCTTGTTTCATTATCTTTAACTCATCTCAACTTATAAACTTTCTAGTCAAATATTAGTGTTACACATTATTACACTTTCTTTAAAAATAAGAGTGGCAGGCGCTTCTTTTTATAAATTAAAAAGGAGAACCAACCCATCTCGCATTCTGTCTACTGCTTAGTACTTTAGAACTGTCTAAAACGTTATTGTAAATACTAATGTTATAGAATATAAGAATAAGTTTGTTGTTTGTAATTGTAATAAAATAATGTAGTAAAGGAATGAATAAAAAAACAACCAAAAGAGAGGCCTTATATAGGCAAAGGAGGGACCAAGCACGGCAATCAAATTCTGAAAACAGTAGTATGAGAGAGAGAGAAAAAGAATATTCCAGAAGGAGTATTTTCAAATAATAAAGTTGTTCTAAAAAGAAGGCATCAAAAAGATGTTTTTACAGAGTATGTCAGAAATACATCAATTTATTTAATATTTACTGTAGAAGTCAATTCTTAATAAGAAATTTGAATTTTTGTATATATTTAATATTATTTGAATATTTAAATCTTATTTTAATTTAAAATCTATTTTTTAATTTAAATCTTTATTTCTTCCAACCTGTCAAATGAGCACGGTGTTAGAGAAAAAATATAAGGGACAATTTTATATTTAATTTTAATTATTCATTTAATTTTATCATTCTGTTATTAGTTAATTTATTATAAGTAATTTTAATGTAACTAATTTATAATTAAATAATTAAAATGATAAGGTGCGGCTTCATCCAGTAAATAATTAATTATTTCACTGGGTAAGTCTAGTAGCCTGGCTGACAGAATTGATCCAATCTGACTGCACATGACCAAAAGTTTCCAGCACAAGTTTAGCAAAAGTTGTGCTGGACACTTCTATGATGGAGAGTGGCTTGGTTAGAATTTTTCTTCAGTTCATCTGGTATTTCTTACAAACATGTCTACTGGTATTTTATCTTTATTCCTCACTCATACATATTGTTTGATTAATTTTTTGTCTTAATTATTTATTAATTATATAAGTATAGAAAAAAATTGTGTGCCAAATGCATACTGAGTGATGTTACACCTTTTATTTTATTATTAAATAAATGTATAAAAATATTAAAATAATTCATTTTCAAAATTATTGATTGATATCCAAAAGCAATATGAGGAATAAAAAATTAAGTTAAAGGTATCAAATATGAAAAAATTAATCCAAGTATTATTCCTAATATCAAAGGCCAGTAGAGATGTTGAAGCAAATGAGAGCCATCAGGGATAAATTGTACTAAATCGACTGTTTTTTAAAGATTAAAAATTATGTTCCTGTGGTTTGGATGAACTCTAGTTTGATAATTCAGCTATATCAAACTACATCTAGTGAATTTTCTTATCAAATATTTTTTTTCATTGCCATAGAGAGAATTGATCCCATCTGACTGCACCTGACCAAAAGTGTCCAGCACAAGTTCGGCCGAACTTGTGATGGACACTTTTATGATGTAGAGTAGCTAGGGTGCAGGTCTTCTTCAGTGCAACTGTTATTTTTTTAAAAAATGTCAACTGGTATTTGATCTTTCTGTGTTATTCATATTTTATTATCTGATTAATTTTTTGTCATTAGAATATTATGAATTTAATTAGTATAAAAAAAGTTGTGCGCCAAATGCATTCCATGTTATATTACACCTTTTATAATATTATTAAAAAATGTTAAAAAAATATGAAAATGATTTTTTTTCCAAAATTATAAATTAGTATCCAAATGTAACATGAGTGATATAAAAGTAAAGTAAAAGAGATCAAATATGAAAAAAAAAATTCAAGGAAAATTCCTGCCTTCAAGAGCCAGTAGAGGTGTTGAAACAAATGGGTGCCATCAGGGTGAAATTTGATAAAATTTAATTTTTTTTAAAGATAAAAAATTTTTCACCTGAGGTTTGGAAAAACTCGAGGTGGATAATTCAGCCATACCAAACTACTTCTAATGTAATTATTTGGCATTTTTTTTAATTTAATTTCCACAGAGAGAATTGATCCCATCTGACTGCACCTAAACAAAAGTGTCCAGCACAAGTTTGCCCAAACTTGTGCTGGACACTTTTATGATGGAGAGTAGCTAGGATGGAAGTGTTTCTCAGTGCATCAGTTTTTTGTTTTTCACATTTCTATTGGTTTTTTAACTTTTTTTTATCATTCATATTTATCTTATAATTAATTTTTTGTCACCATATATATTATTAATTTTCTAGTATAGCAAAAACCTGCATGCCAAATGCAAAATTGGTGATGTTACACCTTTAATAATATTATTATATAAAGTTAAAAAAATATGAATATGTTTAGTTTTTAAAAAAATAAATTGTTATTTAAAATTAAAAATAGTAATAGAAAAGTAAAATGAAAATAAATGGGATCAAATACGAAATAAAAAATACAAGTAAAATTTTACTATCAAGAGCCAGAAGTGGTGTTGGGACAGTTGGGGACCCCTAGGTCAAGACTTGGTCTAAACTTACTTTTATGTATAGCTAACAAATTTTGAGCTGAGGTTTGGACAGACTTCCAGGGGACAATTTTACAATATTAAACATTCTTTACTTCAATAATTGAGTGAAATATCATTTTCATTGCCATAGAGAGAATTTATCTCACATGACTTCATGCAACCAAAAGTGTCCAGCACAAGTTCAGCCAAACTTGTGCTGGACACTTTTATAATTGAGAGTAGGCATACAGCAAATCTTCTTAAACTCAAAAGGGATTTCTTACAACATTTTCAGTGGTATTTGATCTTTCTGTGTCATTTAAATTTACCATTTGATTATTTTTTTGTCATCATTATATTATTAATGTTATTACTATAGTAATAACTTGTGTGAAAAATGCATACCAGGTGGTGTTCCACCTTTAATCATATATTATTAAATAAAGGTATAAGAGTATGAAAGTTATTTATTTTAAAAATTAAAAATTGATATCCAAAGAAATATGAGCAATAAAAAAGTAAAATAAAAGGGATAAAATAAGAAAAAAAAATCAAAGGAAAATTCCCACTATCAATAACAAGTAGAGGTGTTAAATTAAATGTGCACCACCAGGGCTAAACTTGGACTATATTTTCTTTTTTGTTAAACCAAAGAAAGTGTCCTGATGAGTTTTTAAAAATCATCAGGAGGACATTTTGGCAATATCAAACTACTTATTGTGCAATGATTGAGCAAAATGTCATTTTCATTTCGATAGAGTAAATTTATCCCATCTGACTGCATGCAACCAAAAGTGTCCAGCACAAGTTTGACCGAACTTATGCTAGACACTTTTATGATGGTGACTATCTACGGTGCAGGTCTTCTTCAGTTCATCAGGTATTCCTTATAAACAAATCCACTTGTATATGATCTTTCTGTGTCATTCATATTTATCATTTGATTCATTGTTTTTCACCATTATACTATTAATGTTATTATTATTGTAAAAAATTATAAGCCAAATGCATACTGGGAGAAGCTACATCTTTAATAATCTTATTAAATAAAAGTAAAAAAAATATGAAAAGTATTAGTTTTACAATAAATAGGGGGTATCAAAGTTAGAAATTTGTAATTCTTGAAAAGGTATTTCACAACACAAAACAAAATCCACAAACTCAAAATTAATTCTCAGTAAAAAGGTATTTTGTGGGCACAATATGGCATATTTTAAAAAATAATCATGGTTGATTTGGTGGAGAAAAGAGGTATTTTGAAATGAAAGATTTCTAACTTTGATACCCCCTAATAAATTGATATTTGAAAGCAAAAAGAGGAATAAAAAAGTAAAATAAAAGTGATTAAACATGAAATTAAACATTTAAATAAAATATCTGCCATCAAAGAAAATTTGAGTTTTCAGACCAAAATTGCACCACCAGTTGTAGATTTGTAATATATTTTCATTTTTTTTAAATTAATAAAAGTGTCCACCTGAGGTTTTCAAAAAAATCAGGAGGATAGTATAGCAGTATAAAACTACTTCTTGTGCAATGATTAAGCAAAAATTCATTTTAACTTCCATTGAGTAAATTTATCCCATCTGACTGCATGCAACCAAAAGTGTCCAGCACAAGCTCATCTGAACTTGTGCTGGACACTTTTATGATGGAGAGTAGCTAGGGTGCAAGTCTTCTTCAGTTAATCTTATATTCATTTTAAAAATGTCCATGGGTATTTGATCTTTCTGTGTCATCCATATTTATTATTTGATTATCTTTTAGTCACCATTATATTATTAATGTTTTTAGTATAGAAAAAATATGTGTACTGAATGTACACTGTGTGATTTTACAACTTTAATAATATTATATAATAAATGTAAAAAAATGTGATAGTTATCAGTTTTACCAAAATAAAATTGATATTTAAAAGCTAAAGGATAAATAGAAGGGTAAAATTAAAATTAAAGAAATCAAACATGAAATAGAGATATTAAGTATAATTTCTGCTATCATGAGCCAGTAGAGGCTTCAGAAAAAATGGGCACCATCATAGATTAACATGGATCAAATTTTATTTTTACCAAAGTAAAAAATTGTCTACCTTAGTTTTCGACAAACTTCCGGTGTGGTGATCCGGCGCCTCACCGTTGGACATGGCAAGTCAAGTAATCTTTTTCATTGGTAATAGGGAGGTGGAGAAGGAAGTTTCTGGTACGGCAGGATATAGGAGTCAGGACTGGGGGATGTTAAAGATTGAAATGGTTTAAAGGTGGCCTGTTACATTCTCAATGGTGGATCTTCATGGGATTGCTAGGAAGTGGGAATTGAAAGGTGGTGTAACTTCTCTTTCTCAGTATGGGGAATTTATGGAGGAGTTTGGGGAGGCTCTGGATTATCTGGTATATAATGATATATTACCACATGAAGATGGGGCCAAGTATGTATTTTGGAGTTCCATGGGTAGGAATGTAAAGGTGGAGGTCTTGGAGATTCTTTTCAAGGCTGACTTGATGAAGACTCTTCCAAATGGGGAAAATAGGATTCCTGGTATGGCTATTCTGAAGGAGGTTATTTTGGGATATTTGGATGGTATGATGGATAGGGATGTGGAATCTGGATAGGAAATCCTGTTGGGTGGAGAGGTTCAGGAGACTGTGGTGGCAAATTCAGTTTCTAGGGAGGTGTTGGAGCCATCAATTTTGGAAGATGGGGACTCTGATGATGTTTGTGAAACTGATTTTTCTTTTCCAAAGGATGCCATAGGATCTCAGGAATGTGCTTCACTGGATGTTTTGGAAATGTACACACTGGAGGATCAGTGTATTTCCTCAAGTTCGGATGAATTATTTGGGAAGGAGGACTTGTCTGGTCATGAAGAAGGATTTGGGTATATTGAGAAGGAATCTGTGGTGGATGAATGGTTGCTGTGGGATGATTATTTTTCTTTCTCAAGTTCAGATAATGGCTTATTGGAGGAGGATGTATCAGTTTAATTTTTGGATGGACAGATGGATTCTGTCTTGGATCTTTTTCTAATAGAGGAAGATTATTTTCAGGTGGTTCCCTCAAGATCAGAAGGTCTCTGCTTGGAGGAGGATTTTTATTTTGATGTTATGGATGTTATTCTGTATGAGTTTGAAGATTCTAAGAAAGATTCCTATAGAGAAGAGGAAAATTGTGATGTTTTGGATGTCACTGGTATGGAGGTTGATTTTAAAGATGTGGTGGAGGTTCCAGATGTTTCACAGGGTGGAGAATTTATTGATTCTGGTAATGTGAAATATGGAAGACTCAGTGTATGGTGGAGGATGGAAGATTTGTTTGGAGGTCTGATTTTGGGATATCAGAATTGGAAGAGGAGCTTAGGGGGTTCAGGCCCTAGGGGCAAACTTATTGGTTTCAACCTTGGGATTTCAACAATCTGATTCCTCCAAAATGAGGATAAACTACTTAATTTGGCCTCTATGTATTTGGTCAGGATTTTTTTTGTTTTGTCCAATTCTTATCAGTCTCTCTGGTTCAAGTCTCTATATAAAAAAGGGAGGCCAGGCCGCTTCAGGCGGCACCTCCGACTTCTGGCGGCCCTCCCATAATGAAAATAAAAAAAATCTTAGTATATTGAAGATGGAAGAAAAGAAAAATTCAAGTGAAGATGGATATTTTATTTGAAATAAAATGAAGATAAAAATGAATATTATTGGTTTTATTTCACCTCCAGAAAGAGGTTAAACTGCAAAAATTTTATTTCTAAATTGGATTTTTTTTGGCTTTAAAGAATTTTAATGGTTTTTTAATGGTTTTGGTTTTTTATGGGAGAAGATTTGTGTTGGAAAATCCTTTTTGTTAGAAGGTACCCAGGGGTGGGGCTTCTAAATTTTATTTTGGCAAGTGTGGGGGTGACTGATGGGCTGGCTGCTCTATTAACAGTTACCCCAGATTGTCTGTTTCCAACCCCTTCTCTTAATTTTGTTGAATTCTAGTACTGTTTTTTTTTTCTTCAACAAATTTTTAGTCCACCATGACTTTAAACTGGAAATTCTTTTGTTCTTCAAGTGCTGGACCCCTCATGTTTATTGGTTTGGTTTAATTTTGTTGGATGTTGTGTTTTTGTTAGAAGGTACCCAGGGGGGCTTCTATATTTTATTTTGGCAAGTGTGGGGGTAACTAATGAGCTGGCTGCTCTGTAGAACAGTTACCCCAGAATGTCTGTTTCAAGCCTTTGGTTTTTTTTAGTTGAATTCTAACTTTCTTTTTTTTGTGATTCAGGTTTTTAGTCCTCTATGACTCTAAACTGGATTGCCTTGGATGTCTTTTGGTGCGTTTGGATTGGTGGTGGATCACTGGTGGTCTCCCATCATTTTTACTTATTGGAGGGAGCCCACCCAATGATCTCTTCTGTTGACCTGGAGCTGGCTTTGCTATGTGGTTCTAGGGTGTTGGCTGTGAAAGTGGTGGATTCAAGATTATTTTCTTTTTTTTCTCTTTTTTTTCTTTTAATTTTTTATGGAGGCTATGTTTGTTCAAAGGCTCAAGATAGGGCTCTGGCAATGTTTTTGGTAGAAGAGGAGTAGTCAAAATAAGATAAAAAAAATTAAATATTTTTTTTAGGTGTGACCACATCAAGGTGCACTTAGATGTGGGTAAGGTATCAGGGGATCAGCTCATCAATTGGCTGGGGGATACCATTTTATTTTTATTTATTTATTAAAGGAGGTTAAATTTTTTGGCTTTGATGGTTTTTTGTTTGAGGATTTGTGGGCTATATCTTCAAGATTTTTTTCTGGAAGGTCCTTCAAGACTTCAAGCTGAATTTTTTTTATTATGGGTTATATCTTCAAGATATTTTTTTCTGGAAAGTCGTTCACAACTTTAAACTGATCTTTTAATTATGGGCTCAAGATTTTTTTTTTATGGAAAGTCCCCCAAGACTATAAACTGAGGGCTTTTAGTCCCTCAAGACTATAAACTGAGGGCTTTTAGTCCCTCAAGACTATAAACTGAGGATTTTCGGAGTCCCCCAAGACTTTAAACTGAGGGCTGTCAGTCCCCCCAAGACTTTAAACTGAGGGTTGTAAGTCCATCAAGACTTTAAACTGAAAATGCTTTTAGTCCTCCAAGACTTAAAACTGGCTGGTTGTTAAAGATTTATTCAAGAATTTAATTTTACTACTGTGGATCTAGTAGTCCTCCAAGACTTTAAACTGGCTGGTTTCAAGATTTTGTCAAGAAGTAGTCCGTCAAGACTTTAAACTGAACACTGTGTTACTCCCCCAAGACTTTAAACTGAGGATTGTTGATGGTGATGTCCCCCAAGACTAAAAACTGAGGAATGGGAGGCAGTGTGATATGGAAGTTTAAAGGCAGAAGTATCCAAGGGGGAACTTCTGAATTTTGTAAAGGCAAGTTTGGGGGTGACTGATGGGCTGGCAGCTCTATATACAGTTACCCCAGAAAGTTAGTTACTTCTCTAAATATTTTTCTGGTTGATCTCTGGTTCTGGATTCTGTGATTCAGGTTTTTTCAGTCCCCCAAGACTATAAACTGAGGATTTTTGGAGTCCCCCAAGACTTTAAACTGAGGGTTGTGAGTCCCCCAAGACTATAAAATGAGGAAATTTTTATGCTGGTAGAAGGTTATAGTCAGGAAGACTTGTCAACTGGATGTCACTTTTCATTGTTGGAGGATGGTACAGCCAGAGTTGGAATTCAGGAACAGAAGAAAGATGTTTTTTTCACAGAGATAGAATGAATTTAAAGGCATGGTGCAAGAGAAGTTTTAAAGAAGAAGCTTGGATTGCTGGTTCAGAAGTACACTTAGGATGGAATAGGATCTGGTGGAAGAGATAAATGGACTGTTTGTAAAGATTCTGGAGAGGTGTTCAAACATGGCTGTTGGAGAAGGAAGAATGGGGACATTCTTGATTGGAGGGAGGATGTGGTGATCCAAACCTGGGTAGGCCTTTGGAGTGCATATTTGGGGGTATTTGGTATGTAGGTTGTTATTGGGGTTATGGTGTTATTAGTGGATTTTTTCATCTTTAGGTGGTAGTTAGTAGTGTTTATGGAGGATTAAACTAGGGTCACTAATTATGTCTCAGCTTAATTTCTTTTCTTTTCTCTTCATTTTGGTATCCCTTATGGGTGGTTACCTTGTTTTATAGTGTAGTTATGGTGTTGTTATTGGTATTTATTGGATGTTTATTGCTTAGTGGTGCTTATGTATGCTTAAGTTAGGGTCACTTATTATGTCTCAGCTTATTGGCCTTCATTTTCTTTTCATTTTGGTATGTCTTATGTGTGTTTATTTTGTTTATTAGTGAAGTTATGGGTTTTTAGGGTTTTTAGGGTTTTTGTGGGTTGTATGGGTTTTTTAGGGCCTAGAAGCGGCCCGCCCGCTTCAGGCGGAACCTCCAATGTCGGGCGGCCTGCCTGCCTGGGCTCTGGGCAGGCGCTAAAATGCACTTTTATGCATGAAAAAGGCTGGGAAAGCTGGATTTTGGCTGAGGAATTGGTCAGGGTGGTCTGTGAGCTGGCTGTATGATGCGTGTGTGGGAAGATTTTTAGGGAATCATCTTATCTCTATACTCATAGCCTCTCTGCTCCTCACTGTTTCATTGGCTTGTGTTTTGTTGGAATATATTACTGTTCATTTCAACTCTTTCTGGCAGTCTGTCTGTGACTGTTATCTTCACTTTTAAAGGGGTCAAGAGTGTTTAATTAGAGGGTCTAGCAAACAGATCTCCAATTTGCTGCAACAGGTCAATCTCACTTGTTTTTCTAAAGGGACAGGGGTTTTTATTTCTGGATTTACTCCAACTCCCTTGTTCAAGGCCTATAGCTAGTACTATAGGATTGTCTACACCGGGGGACAATTTGTCCATATAAAACTACTTTCAGTGCAATGATGGAGTAATCATTCAGTCTCATTTCCATAAAAAGAATTGATTGCATCTGATGGCATGCAACCAAAAGTTTCCAGCAGAAGTTTTGCCAAACTTGTGCTGGACACTTTTATCATGGAGAGTAGACAGGGCGCAAGTCATTTTAAATCATCTGGAATTTCTTATAAACATGTCTAGTGTTATTAAATCTTTGTGCCTCACTCATATTTATCAATTGATTAATTTTTTGTCACCATTATATTATTAATATTATCAGTATAGCAAAAACTTGTGTGCCAAATGAATACTGGGTGATGTTACACCTTTTATAATATTATTAAATAAATGTAAAAAAATATGAAAATGATTTTTTGTACAAAAAATAAACTTCTATCCAAAAGCAATATGAGAGGAATAAAGTAAAATAAAAGAAATCAAAGATGAAAATTAAAATCCAAGTTAAATTCCTGCCATAAACAAAAAAAAGAGATGTTGAATCAAATTAGCACAATTAGGGCTAAACTTGCACTAAATTTTCTTTTTTGTAAAAATAAAAAAAAAATCCACTTGAGCTTTACCAAAACTTCAGCATGAAAATTTTTCCATATCAAACTACTTCTAGTGTAATTTTTTATCAAAAATTTATCTTCATTTCCATAGAGAGAATTGCTCCCATCTGACTGCACCTGACCATAAGTGTCCAGCACAAGTTTGGCCGAACTTGTGCTGGACACTTTTATGATGGAGAGTAGCTAGGGTAGAATTTTTCTTCAGTTCATCTAGTATTTCTTACAAACATGTCTACTGGTATTTTATCTTTGTTCATCTCTCATAAATATCATTTGATCAATTTTTGGTCGCCATTATATTATTAATTTTATAAGTATAGAAAAAACTCATATGCCAAATGCATACCAGGTGATGTTATGCCATTTATAATATTATTAAATAAATGTATAAAAATATGAAAATAATTTATTTTAAAAATTATTAATTGATATCCAAAAGCAATATTAGGAATAAAAAATTAAGTTAAAGGGATCAAATATGAAAAAAGAAATCCAAGTAATATTCCTACTATCAAAGGCCAGTAGAGGTGTTGAAGCAAATGAGAGCCATCAGGGATAAATTGTACTAAATTGACTTTTTTTTAAAGATAAAAAATTGTGCACCTGTGGTTTGGATAAACTCTAGGTAGAAAATTTGGCTATGTAAAACTACTTCTAGTGAAGTTTTTTATCAAATAATTTTTTTCATTGCCATAGCAAGAATTGATCTCATATTACTGCACCTGACCAAAAGTGTCCAGCACAAGTTCGGCTGAGCTTGTGCTGGACACTTCTTTGATGGTGAGTATCTAGGGTGCAGCTCTTCTTCAGTGCAACTGGTATTTTTTTAAAACATATCCACTGGTATTTGATCTTTCTGTTTTATTAATATTTTATCATTTGATCAATTTTTTGTCACCATTATATTATTATTTTTATTAGTATAGCAAAAAAACATGTGCCAAATGCTTACAGGGTGATGTTAAACCTTGAATAATTTTATTAAATACAGGTTAAAAATTATGAAAATAATTTGTTTTACATAAAATTAATTGATATATAAAAGAAAAAAAAGGGATATAAAGAAATAGGTTGAATAAATGGGATTTTATATGAAATTAAAAATTCAAGCTAAATGCCTACTTTCAAGGCTCAGAAGAGGTGTTGGATAAAATGGGCATCATCAGGAATAAAATTGTACTTAATTTGATTTTTTGAAAAACTAAATGAAGTTTTCAACTGATTTTTTTCCAATATTTAGTTGGACACTTTGTCTATATCAAATTACTTCTAGTACCATGATTGACCAAATTAAATCCTCATTTCCATATGCAGAATTGATCCCATATGGCTGGACCAGGCCAAAGGTGTCAACCACAAGTTTGAGAATTCTTCTGGTGGACACTTTTATGATGGACAGTAGTAGGGTGCAAGTCTTCTTTAGTTAATCTAGTATTCCTCATAAAAATTTCCAACTTATTTTTGGCCAAAAATCAGGTGCAAAGTTTGTCCATATCAAATTACTTCTAATGCCATGATTGACTAAAAATTGATTCTCATTGCCATATAGAGAGTTGATCCCATGTGACTGGATCTGGCAAAAGTGTCACCACAATTTTTGATAAACTTAATTTTGAAATTTTTATGATTTAAAGTAATTGCAAGTCTTCTTCATTTCATCAAGTAATCCTCATAAAAATTTCCACCTGTATTTTGGCCAAACTTCAGGTGGACACTTTGGCCATATTAAATTAATTCTAGTTCCATGTTGATAAAAAACTGATACTTATTGCCATATATAGATATTAAACCCATCAGACTGTGCCTTTCCAAAAGTGTCTACCTGAATTATGGCTAAACCTCAGTTGGACACTTTTATGATGCAGAGTAGCTAAGGCAAAAGTATTCTTCAGTTAATTTGGTATTCATAATAAATTTATCCTCCTGAAGTTTAGCCTAACTTCAGGTGGAAAATTTTGGAAAGCACCAGTTAGTCACTATCAATCAAAAAATTGTTCACCAAAATTTTGGCTAAACTTGTGGTGGACCCCTTTGATCAGCCACAGTCAGATGAGATCAACTCTTTAGATGGAAATGAGGATGATGTTTTGGTCAATCATGGAAATAGAAGTAGTTTGATGTGGCCAAATTACCCCCCTGAAGGTCAGACAAATCTCACAAGGACACTTTTTAGCAGGGAGTAACTGAGAAAAATCCATTTATCAGAAGAAAAATCTTTTATTGTATAGATGCCAAGGTTTCATACTTGTGTATTATGGTCAGTATTAATTTTGAAAGTGTCTGTCCAAGCAATTTCATTGCCCATCATGACACATTTTGTTTTAAATGTTTCAAACTGCGTGATACAGTATTAAGGTGTAAAATAGTATAATTAAGTTCTATTAAGTGCCCTCCTATGATGCCTAAATTTATAATTTAATATCTTACATAATAATTTTTTTTATATAAATTCATCAATATTTTATTTTATTATCAAATTTAATAGAGCAGGTATCCTGAATTATTATATATGCATAAGCTTAGGTTAGATCAATTTGTGCTCAATTTGTGCTCAACAGAGGACCAAAATCAAGTATTGGAGGATCAACTTGTGCATAATTTGGAATCAGTTGATATTCTGTCTATAATCAATCTGAGAATAAATGTAAATCTAAATCTAATTTACTTATGTTTATAAATTATTCATAAACCCTGCATAATTAAGGGACACTCTAAATTTCAAGAGAGGGTAATGCTAGCAATTCACCCCTATATTTCCCATGGTGAGGGGGTGGTAATTCCATGTTCTATTTTCTCACCTTTTGCCTATAAAAGGCCTTTTCTTTTTTGTCTTTTTGTTTCATTCCTTACTTACTTACTTATTACTTTTACACAACACAATTACTATTTCTATAATTCTAGAACATTAGTACTTACATCAACGTATATCTAATTTATAAGATATATTAATATTTAACACTACCTCTTATTATTTGAGTAATACAATCAGTTTGATTAAAAAATATGTACTTTACTTTTTGAGAGTCCATTAAAACCAAAAAAACCCTCGTATAACCTTGAATAAATCTTCTAGACCAAAAAGACCCCTTGAAAATTGGGAGCCTTTCCAAATCGTTGACGGCGCATTGATATCTTGAGGACCGGAGGCCGTGGGACCATCGCCATCAAGGTATCTGTAAGGAAGAGTGAACGACGAAACGACGAACGTCATAAATCACGTGAAAAATTTTTTTGCTGCAAACGGGAATTGAACTGCACTCCAAAATTTAGGTTCATATATTGACTTAACGTCGTGTATTTTGTGGTAATTATTGTAATTACTATTAGTGGGTCATTTTGCACACTTCATTCTCTATGTATTTCCTTTTACTCAGCACTCTGTAAGTGGCATTAATTTGCACATTTTACAGGGGGAGGTGTCAAGTAAATTGGAATTATTTTTATTTTTCCTAGTTGACAATAATAGAGAAATTGTGTTCTTAGTCCTAGAAGTAATAAAAATTATGTTTTAAAAATTAATTATTATAATATTCAGTTGACTTTTGTCCTGATAAATTTAATTTTATTTGTTTCAGTTGACAAATTGTCCTGACAATAAAATTTTATAAAAATTAATATTTAATTATTTCAGTTGACATTAAGTCCTGGTAGTTAAGTATTCAGTTGATTTAAAAATCCTGATAATAATTCTCATAAAATTGTTAATAAAAAATTTTTTAATTTATTTCTTCAGTTGATTATATTATAATCCTGGTTTTAAATTGTTTTGAATTAATAAATTGATTATTATTTTAGTTGATTTTATCCTGAAAATTTTATTTTATTATTTTTCTTTTAAATATAAAGTAAAAATATAAATTAATTAATCTTATTTTCTCCCTCTCTCATTGCAGTAAAAACTAAAAATGACTGATCAAGGTATCTCTGCTGCACGTGAAGAAGAATTGGATTTGATTTATTATGATGAGGCTACTTCTGTAAGTTCCCATTTAACCATAAAATTATCTCAAATTAATCAATCATTGCCCCAATCAGGATGTAGAAATGGAGGAAGTGGAAGTTCTGGTGGAAACAACTCAGGAACAGAAACCTATTATAAACCCCCCAGAAGGACTTCCAAAAGGCTTCAAGATAAAAAAGATGCCATTGCCTCAACAAATAAAGAACCTGTCAACACATATAAAGTAACTAAGGACAGAAAACTTGAAATTGAGGTCAAGAGTAGATGCTCTAGAAGAAAAGGTAAGAAAAATAGATGCTTTTCTTCAAGAGAAGAGGAAACCTCCTCCCCACAGGGATCTTCAGCATTTGGCTCCCCAGCAGCCAGAGAAAGTGGAAGTGTCCAAGTGGCAGTGGGATTGGCTGAACACTCAGTGGGATTACCTGGCTCAAAACCAACAGATGCCCCAAGCAGGTCCATCCAGACACAACCAAGTCAACCCAACACCTCCTCACCCCTATCAAGGACAAAGAAGAAGAAAAAAAAATATGATCTTGCCCATCAAACCTTGGTAAGCCCCTCTATTGATTCTCAAGTACCATTTCTTGTAACTAATTCAGTTCCCTCAGGTAATTATGGAAAAGGAGATGAGACTGTGAGACCTCTAGAGAACAGTAGACAAATTACTCAAATTTCAAATGTATCTAATACTTTAGTTCTGATTGCTACTTCAATGATAAATCCTGATATGGCTATTATTGATGAGACACTTGAACCTGAGTTTTATGAGATGCTGGAAAGTTACTCTGTTTCCTTACTGAGAAACACTCCAGATGTAGCTAACATCAATGATGAATATTTGAGAAATATTAGTGCCAAACAAAACCACATAATGAACAACATGCAATTGACTCAGAAATATAATAGTTTGTTAACTGATCACGATTATCAAGCATTAAGAAGTGAATCACAGAGAGTCTCTGATGAATTGTCTCATTACAAAGCAAACCATAAAAAGAAAGTTGCTTAATGGAAAAATATCAAAAATGATTTGTCTAAACTGAAAGATACTGTATCTTCCTGTTGCCAGGAGGTGAAGATAGATAAGATGAATCTGAAAAGGTTGAATGACCATTTTTCATCTTTTCAAAATAAGAATCAGTTATCTTTTGCAACAATCAATGAGAGTTTATCTAGTCTTCCAATATTGAAAACTAGACTAACAACCATTGAGGAGAAATTGAACACATTTTTTATTGATCAAAAGTATTCTGGGATTTCTTTGAAGGAACGAATAATACAGGATGCTCCAGAGTTACCTGTGGCTAGTTCATCTAAAAGTAGATTGGCTCTAGAAACACATGTTGATACCCCTGAGTTTCCATTAAAAATTAATGATGCACCAGGACCTTTAACAGAGGGATTAAACAATGAGATTACTGCACAACCTAGAGAAGTTACAGCTGCTCCTTACTCAGAAAAAAGCTTGTACTAAGGAGACTCCTTCAAATCAAAAGAATTGGCCAAAACTTGACCAGTACCCAACATTTGATGGTGATTCTTCCTCTGATTGGCAGCAGTTTATTTGAAGAATTGATAACTTAAAAAATTCTTAGAAACTCCCAGATGAGGAAATTGTGTCCAAGTTAATTTCTTTGTTTACCAATGTTGCCCTAATGTGGTATGAATCTGTTCTTGTGGATGGGAATGACTACTCACAGGATGATTGGAAGAAATTAATTAAAGCACAATTTGGTGGCTCCAAGTTCAGAATGGCTCAAAAAAGGCAGTATGAGGAAACTAGATATAGCTCTTCTACTGATAAACCTATTGAGTTCTTAATGAAACTTGTAAAAATCTTAAGGGCAATGGACCCAAATATAAAGTTTGAGTTATGGAAGGACAGGATCCTTTATAAATTACCAATGTCTCTGAGAGACTTGATAGTGGCTAGGACTGAGTTCTTCAGAGAACCCTCTTCTTTCATTAATACTTGAAATGAGATCCTTCTAAACAACAAGTATTATGCCAGAAGATTCATTCCTAGTACCCCTTTGGAGAAACCCTCCACTCACCAACAGAAACCTCTGGAAAAGGTTGGTAAACCTTCTGCCCCTGTTGCACCAAAAAAGTATGCAAGAAACACTTGCTTCAAATGCAATAAGCCTTTGCAGAAAGGCCATGTTTGTGACAAGAAGATAAATCTTGTAGAACAAACAGAGGAGCACGCTGATGACACAGTAGCACTGGATGATACGTCAAGTGATTGTGCCAGCAATATTTCATATGAATCTCAACAAGAAATCTTGATGCTGGAAGAGGATATTCATTATTTAAATACTATTGATATTGATAATAATGCTTTATCTACAGTGGAAGATGCTGAGATCATAAAGAACATTGAGGATAACTCAATTGTTATTGCCCCTCTCAAGACACCGGTCTTGATTAATCGAACCAGCATTGAAGTTGTTCTGGATTCTGGAGCTGGAGGAAGTGTAGTTTCTGAAAGAGAACTTGCTTCAGTGGATCAAGTCTATAAATCAAAACTGATGCCTATCATTTCTGAAAATTGGAGAGGTTATGGCTCTGTTTTGTCCCCCATTGGTAAGTACAAAGCCACAGTGTTTTTTAAATAAAACCATGGATTTGTAAGAGCTATTTGTGATTTTGTTGTCATGAAAAATGATAACTTAAGCAATTGGTTTATTGTAGGGAATTATATTTTAACCAAATATGGCATAAAATTGGATCCTTCAAACCAATGTTTCACAATGGGGAAGAATGGGAAGAGGAAATTTAAGATTTCTTCCTCCAAAAAATTATTAAACCCAGAATTGAACACATGTAATTCTGTGGTTCAATATAAAGAAAAATCTACAAAAGAAATGCATGCCCTTATGTCTGAAATTGACAATGCTTCTTTTGGAGAACAACTTTCTGGTGAGGATAAAGATTCCATCATTAATTTGATAAAGTCTTTTCCTATGGCTTTTGCTCATGGGTCACATGAACTAGGATTAGTTAAGGAAGAAATGAAACTTTCATTGTCTTGTCTATTAACTGATATACCACCTAGTTTAAAGAAGAAGCCTTATCCTGCTTCTCCCACAAAGAGAAAAGATATTGAAGACAATATCTCTACCCTTTTAAAAATGAATATTATTGAAAAGGTAGTTGAAACACCTAAATATTGTGTTATCTCACCTGTCCTAATTTCTTATGAGAAAGATAAAGCCAGGTTATGTGGTGATTATAGAGCACTAAATACTTATACTGGTGATGATATCTATCCTTTGCCTAGAATTAGCTCTATACATGCTACCTTACAGGGTGCTAAATATATCAGCTGTTTGGATGGTAATAAAGGATATCACCAGGTACCTGTTGAGAAAAATTCTCAGAATTTTCTGATGATTGCTACTCATATGGGTATTTATAAGTATATTAGGATGCCATTTGGCCCTAAAAATGCCCCTTCAGTTTATCAAAAAGTCATGGATAACACATTCCATCAAGAGATAATTGAAGGATGGCTGATGGCTTATATTGATGATATCATTATATTCTCAAAAACATTTGAGTACCATCTCAACCACCTGTGTAAAGTGTTCCAAAAAATGGATGAAATAAATATGACACTTGCTTTAAAGAAATGTAAATTTGTGTTTCATTCTTTAAAAGTTCTTGGTCATGTTGTTTCAGGCTTACAGATATGTGTTGACCAAAACAAAGTAGCAGCCATACAACAGGTAAAGGCTCCTAATACAGTTAGGGAGCTCCAGAGTTTTTTGGGGATGTGTGGATACTATAGACAGTATATTAAAAATTACTAAGTCATAGCTTTACCCCTTACCCAATCAACTAGCAAAGATGTTGCTTTTGTCTGGAATACTGAAAGACAAGGAGCTTTTGACACTATGAAACACTTTTTGATGTCAGCACCTATTCTTGCTTTACCTGACTTTAATCAGCCATTTGTTTTATATACTGATGCCAGTTTTATTGGTCTGGGTGCTGCCCTCCATCAAAAACAAGTGATGAATGATAAAGTATCAGAAGTAGTAATTTGTCATATTTCAAGAACCTTGAGAAATAGTGAATTGAAATATGGTGCTACTCAATTGGAATGTTTAGCTGTATTATGGGCTCTAGAAAAGCTTCATTATTACCTAGATGACCAGAAATTTGAACTTTTCACTGACTTCAGTGCAGTTAAATCCCTCTTAAATTTGAAAACACCTAAAAGACATATGTTCAGATGGAAGTTAGCTTTTCAAGAGTACAGAGGGAGAATGAAAATTATTCATAGGGCTGGTATTGTTCACTCAAATTTGGACATGTTATCAAGGTTACCTTTACCAAATGATGACTCTAATCCTGCTTATGATCCTGAGGATGAAATTATTCATATTCATGGGATATATGTGGTTGATATGGAGGAAGAGCTATCGCAGCTTATTTTGGATTCATATGATAAGGACACTGACTTTAATAAGTTATGCACCATATTAAATGATCCAAAGAATGCTTCAATACAAGCATTAATTAAAACCCTTCCACCAAAGTACCAAAAAGCTTTGGAAAAAGGTAAATTTTCAATTGATGAAGGATATCTATATTATAGAAGAAAGTTGAGTAATGTCATTGTTATTCCTCCTTCTATGAAAGAAATCAACTTTAAAATTTGTCATGATGACATATTAGCTGGACATTTTGATCTTGACAAAACAATGATCAGAATTAAAAACACTGCTTGGTGGGTTGATATGTCTGAGGACACCAAGTTATATGTTAAATCTTGTTATTCTTGCCAAAAATCAAAAAGATTGACTGGTAAGAGAGCTGGATTAATGCAATATATTGAACCTCCAGATGCACCATGGCAAATAATAAACATGGATTTTGTAACAGGACTACCTATTGCTGGAAAAGACAGTTATAACTCTTGTTGGGTTATTGTGGACAGATTCACAAAAATGTGTAAATTTATCCCTACCCACAAGGTTGTTTCCACTAAAGAATTAGCTTTCTTATGGTGGTCTCATATGTTTAATTCTGCTGGTTTTTCTAAAGCCATAATCTCTGACAGAGACCCTAAATTTACTTCTGAATTTTGGATGTCTCTGATGGATGTTTGTGGTTGTGATCTGAAACTTTCTACTGCCCATCACCCACAGACTGATGGCTTAGCTGAAAGAATGATTCAAACTTTAGAGGACATGGTTAGAAGGTATTGTGCCTTTGGTCTTGAGTATAAAGATAATGAAAGATTCACTCATGATTGGGTTACTTTACTTCCTGGTTTGGAATTTTCTTATAATAGCACTGTTCATTCTGTTACTCAAAGAAAGCCTTTTGAGCTCTGGCTTGGATATGTTCCAAATACTCCTGCCCAAATTCTCAATAACAAAATACCCAAATTGGATATACATCCTGGTGTAAAATCTTTTCTTCAAATGCAAAAACTTTGCAGAAATCATGCTCAAAAATGTATTGAAAAATCATTTGAATATGAGAAGAAGAGATGGCATAAATCCCATAAAGAATACACCTTTAAAAAGGGTGATGAAGTGTTGATTTCTACAGTTCACTTCAATTTACAAGGCAATAACAAATTAAAAGACCCATTTTTTGGTCCATTTGTTGTCAGAAGAATGATTGGAGATAATGCAGTTGAGGTTATTTTGTATTCTCCATATGACAGAAAACATCCTGTTTTTCCAATATCTCATCTGAAACCTTACACATCCAATAGTGATTTATTTCCAAAAAGGAGGGGAGACCAAAGAAAATCCCAAATGAAATCACTGAAACAGCAGAAATTGAAAAAATTCTGAATGACAGATTAGTCACTGCTGAAAAAGGTACAGAATACTTATTGAGATTCAAGAATAAATCATCTGAATGTGATTCTTGAATATCAGGGAAGTAGATATCAAATCTTCCTACTCTATTAAACAAGTATAATAAGAAAAAATCATAGCATTTTTTTATTGTTTTTTTAGAGTGAGGGAGTGTCAGCCAGGCTACTAGACTTACCCAGTAAAATAATTAATTATCTTACTGAGGTGAAGCCACACCTTTTAGATCCTTATTAATAATTAATTATTTATTAAATACTTATGTATTAATTACAATTAATTAACTAAGTACACTAAGTAATTAATTAATAAAAATAAGTAATTGTCCCACATATATGTTTACTCCCAAACACCGTGCTCAATAATACAGATGAGATGGGAATAAAAATTAGTATTAAAAAAATATATAAAATTATAAAAAGAAAAAATACTTTTTTCAAATTCCTTTAATTAGATTTTATTGATTCTATATTTCAAATCAAATGTTCTTACACTAAAATGTGACAGACTAAAGGGTTCATAGTTTTATTTCAAATAAAATAAATACTTTTATTTACGCACTATTTAGACTTACTCTTATTATTTCACATACTCTCTTTATTTAAGTTTTCCCTCTCATACTCTTGTACTAGGGGGTGGTAATTCTGTGTTCTATTTTCTCACATTTTTCCTATAAAAGGCCTTTTCTTTTTTGTCTTTTTGTTTCATTCCTTACTTACTTACTTATTACTTTTACACAACACAATTACTATTTCTATACTTTTATAACATTAGTACTTACATCAACGTATATCTAATCTATAAAATATATTAATATTTAAAACTACCTCTTATTATTTGAGTAATACGATCAGTTTGAATAAAAAATATGTACTTTACTTTTTGAGAGTCCATTAAAACCCAAAAACCCCTTGTATAACCTTGAATAAATCTTCTAGACTAAAAAGACCCCTTGACAGATTAGGTGATGAGTGGGATGTGAAAATTTGCCACCAAATTGTCACGCGCCACGTGACACTCGAGGCGAAATCAACTCATTAAATCAATAATATCGAGTCATAAATCTATACTCGAAGTGCAGAAAGCAATTCTCCATAGCAACTGCGATTTTCCTTTGTGTACTTACTATTTAACTGTGCTAGCCTAAACTCTAAATCTAAATTAGTCAATCTCCCAATAGGGTACATTAGTCCTTTTCAATAAGCGACGCACAGCGCTAGGTTCAACGAAATAGTACAGTAGTAGTTTTTTCATTAAAGTTTTGTTAGTTAATTAAAAAGGGGTAAATTGAGCATGGACGGATATTTAGTGAAGAGGGTCTAAGTGTATGTTAGTAATGGTCAATGGAATGGGAATGGTGCGATGGAAGGGAGGTCAATGCGAGGAGGAACAAAGGATATAAAAGGAGTTGGGTATTTGGTTCGATATTCCTTAGAATTAAATTATAAAATCGTATTTACATTAATAGTGGTAAATCCTTAAAGTTAAAATCATTGTTATTGTATCTTTCTTTTATTTTCTCAATATTCATTTCTAAATCCTAAATCTTTGATTATTGAGTTTCCAACCCTTCGTGAGATTTTAAGAATTACTATTACCTTTGAAACTAGTCTATAATTCTTCTCGAACGAACCTCGAACCTGTAGCTATTACTTCGAGTGACCTTTGAATCATTTACTCGAATCATTCCTCTGTGCTTTGAAGAAGTTTCTAAATCCCTCATCTCGCCTTCAGGAACATCCTCGACCTTGTGCATAGGTCGTCCGGTGACAGTATAATTTAATTCTCCATATTTCTCATTCTTTGCACTACTACGTCCTTTTAGGTGTTTCTAAAATTTTAAATGGCACCTGTTCAACGCACTCCTCCTATGGGCGCTACTACTAGAGCTTGCGCTAGAGGCAGGCCAACAGCCACAAGGTCTGTTTCTCACACTCACTCTTTGGAACCACTCGACCTTAGGGAACGGCAACATTCAGTTCAATCTGTAGAAGACATTCCACAAGATTTTGAGGATTCTAGTGATGAAGAAGAAGGAGAGGATACAATGCACGAGGCACCATCTGCCCCTGCCAATCACCCTTCTGGCCAATCCTCAGAACCTGGACCATCTAACTCTCTGGAAGATTTCATGAGACTTTTCATGAAAACCCTTTCAAATCCAACGTCTTCAGAGGGATCTAAGTTCAAAACTCCTTCTATGAAATCTCCTGACAAATTCGACGGAGATCACCCCGACAGATTGCGACCCTTCTTGCAAACCTGCAAGCTACTGTTCCATAATGACCCTCAAACCTTTAACAGCGACCGATCAAAGGTTGTTTACGCTTCTTCATTCCTAGCCGGGAAAGCAGCAAGATGGTTTGAACCTTATCTACTCATGCTTTCTTCGACAGAAACCCACTTACTTATCAATAATTGGGAAACGTTCGAGGACCAACTTTTTACGTTGTTTGGGGACCCTAATGAAACGGACAACGCGGAAATTGAACTTGATTTTCTTCGCATGAGTGATAATGGTAAAGCTTCTGAATATATCTCGAACTTCAGAGCACTTAAAACTCGAGTAGGTTGGAATGATGCTGCCCTTAAGTATCATTTCAAGAAAGGACTTCCTTCGAGGATTCTAGATCAATTAAATCTTCACGGTCAGAAGATGACTACTTTAACGGACTTAATGGATCGAACCCTTGAACTTGACAGCGTTTATCAAGGACGACTTCAACATCGTCGATATGCCAACAAATCTCAAGGCCTAAATTTTAAATCGGGACCTTCTTCACACCCACGACCAAATCAATCCTCCTCGACTCAATCCAAACCCAATAAGGGAAAGGATAAACCTCGACCAAGAGGCTCGACCCCAGGAGATATCATCAAAGTACTGGATCCTAAAGGGGAACTTAAAGAAGCTGAGAGGAAGAGACGAGCAGATAATGGGTTATGTATGTATTGTGGGGGTAAGCACAAGTTGGAAGACTGTGTAAAGTTGAAGGAAAGAGAAGGTACTAGTTCGAAGTCAAAAAACTAGTAGATAGTTTACTTGTGTGCAAAGCAAACTATCTTATCTCTCCCAGTGCACAGAACCTCCATGTCTTAAGGACTGGAGCTGCCTTAAACCGCTTGAGATTCATTCTTTTTAAGGAGGATATCCCCTTCAGTTGTCTTATAGACTCTGGAGCTTCAATTTCTTTTGTTAGTTTATCTTTTGCCGAGAAGCTTCAACTAACATTTACAGATATTGATCGAACTCCCATCTATTTGGTCAAATCAGAGAAACCCAAATATTGGGTAAGTAAGAAAGTTTTATGGGTTTTCAACTTTCCAAACTTTCCCCCCTTCGAGTGGGAATTATCAGTCTTGGACGCCCCAAGGATGGACGATACCATTCTTGGCCATGACTTTTTAATGCATTGGAATCCCGAAATTGATTGGACTAGGGGATTGATCACCCCATGCTCTAAGTATATTTCTGATTCTTCAATGCAGGTCAATAGGGAGTTAAACAACCCGCCTGACAAAGTCCTTCTAGAGGACAAGTCTCTGCCAGATGACTTGCAAGCATCTGATCCTTCTTTAAATGAGCAATTGGCTAACCCTTCTAGCTCGATGACTTCACTCGAAGAGGATTTAAATTGCCTCGAAGTAATCGAATTCTGCTCTCTCAATACAGGTATCCCCTCGACAGATTCTCTCGAAGATGAAGAGGACAACCAAATCAACGTTGAAGCCATCAAATCAACTCTACCGGAAATCTACCACGATTTCCTTGATGTTTTCTCAATCCGCAAGGCCGATAAGTTACCACCTCATTGACCCTACGACCATCAAATAGAGTTAATAGGCCCAGTACCTCTGGCAGGTCCTGTCTATTCTTTATTGAAGGACGAATCTCAAGTTCTTCGAGACTACATTTCAGAGAATGTAGCCAAAGTTTTCATCAGAGCCAGTAAATCTCCAACCGGCTCCCCTGTCCTCTTTGTAAAAAAGAAGGATGGTAGTCTTAGGTTGTGTGTTGACTATAGAAAGCTCAACACAGTCACGAAGAAGAATGCATATCCTGTTCCTCCTATGTCATTACTTCTTACCCTTTTCAATGGTGCTAATTTCTTTTCTAAAATTGATCTTAGAGGCGCTTACAATCTTATTCGCATTGCGGAAGGTCATGAACCACTGACTGCAATGCGCACTAGATTTGGTAGTTTTGAATATTTAGTTATGCCTTTTGAATTATGTAACGCACCTTCAACTTTTCAAACTTTTGTTAATGATATCTTTCAAGATGTTGTTGAACAATTTGTAGTCGTCTATTTAGATGATATTTTAATATTCTCGAAAACACTGGATGAACATATTCATCATGTTCGACAGGTCCTAAATCGTCTTCGAGATCATGGTCTCTACGCCAAGCATAATAAATGCGAATTCCACCTCAAATCAATTGATTTTTTGGGTTTTACGTTGTCCACTGACGGTTTAGTCATGGATGACAAAAAAGTCCAGAAAATCCTGGAATGGCCTGAGCCCAAAAACATTAAATCACTCCAAGGATTTTTGGGTTTTGCAAACTTCTATAGAAGATTTATTAAATATTACTCTAAAACTATTTCCAATCTTACTTCTCTTCTTAGAAAAGATATTCCTTTTGTTTTTACTTCTACAGCACGAAAGGAATTTGAAGCACTAAAAACGGCGTTCACCACAGCCCCAATTCTTCGACATTTTGATCCTTCTGCCTCGACAATAGTTGAGACAGATGCGAGAGATTATGCTATTGCAGGGATCATCTCCCAATTAAATCCTGAAACAAATTTGTTTCATCCTGTTGCTTTTGACTCACGCAAACTCATAGCCGCAGAATTAAATTATGAAATTCATGACAAAGAGCTTTTAGCTATTATCCATTGTCTTAAAAAATGGCGTTCTTTTCTTCTCAGCCTAGAAAGTCCTTTTCAAATTTTAACAGATCATAATGCTTTGAAATACTTCATGTCTTCTAAAGTGTTAACCAGGTGTAAAGCCAGGTGGGCTGAATTTTTGTCTGAATTTTCTTTCTCTATTTCCTATCGCCCAGGAAAAAACTGCATTGTCCCAGATATCTTGTCACGTCGGGACAACGTTTACCCACAGCGGGGGGACGCATTTGCTGACAAGAACCCAGAAAATGTGCAATCAATCTTCAACGAATCAATGTTAACGACTCATCAACTTAATTCGATGACAATTCAATCTTTTCGAAATCCACTATCAAACATCCTCGAAGCTCAGTCGAAGGACGATTATTGTTTAGGGTTAAAAGACAAAATACTCTTGAAGCAAGGGGCCAAAAGATTTAGTATTGAATCAGGTCTATTAGTCTTCGAAGGTAGAGTAGTTGTCGGTCAGTCGTCTAGAAGAGGTAAGAAAAATAGGAGAAAAAGGATAAGAGAAGGAGGAGGACAAGGGAAAATAAAGAAATAAACCAAAAATATATATTTAATTTATTTGAGAGGGAAACAACGGTGATCACTTTGAGAGGTGACAAAAACTTAGATTTTATTAACAATAATATTATTAAATGTAAGGGTTCTGCGTGGCAAACAATTTTAATTACTATCAGACTTAAAGCAACCTTTGATTTGTTGTATAGAATTTTAATTAGATTTGTATTACTAATAAAAAAATATAAACGTAATAAAATGGTTATTTTTAATTTGTTGAGTGTGTAATAAGTGATGAGGCTACAGGGGATTATCCAAGGCCCTTTTATAGGCAATGGGTCCTCTGAAGCGCTACTATATTTGTAAATACAATGATTAGAATAGAATAAAACAAATATATCAAAGAGTAAATGAAACATAACAATATAGAGAAAAACATGAAACAATTAATTAAAACCCCAATTAAGAATCCAATTTTCCCGTCATTAATTCCCAAATCAGTAAGTGAAAATAGTGAATAACTAAACAAGATTGGAACATAGGAACTATGAGAAAAATAATTCCAAACAGATGGTACAGTCTGATTAAAGGATATTTTAAGTGAAACAAAAAATACTTTGACACAACAAAACATGTAATTAATCTCAATTTAGTATAAATTAATTTATTTGCTTTTTCTAACACAATTAAGGGTCAAAAGAAGCGTCATTAATTATTGTTTAGTATTAGATGAGAGGTATTATTTAATATATAAATTTAAGTAATTAATTTAAATATATTATAAGTCAATTTTACACTTATAATTATAATATATGTTTTTCAATTAATTAAATATAAATTTATAATTATTAAATACATAAAAATGCGCCATTATTTGTAGAATATATTATATTATGTTCAATTTAACTGTATATAAAAATATATATAACCAATAAATTTAATGTAACACTTGTATATAATAAAATACTTATATAATTTCATTATGCAATAAAATATTATTTTATATTCATTAAATACAATTCTTACCCACTCTTTAAGGTTTTATAAGTTATATATCATTTACTGGACTCCTGGAATAGCCTGGCTGACAGTAGTCATACCCGACAACAATGAGATAAAATTATGGATTTTCAACAGTCGACATGATTCTCCATTAGCTGGTCATTTTGGGGTTGATAAAACCTACCAGTTAATAGCGAGGGACTTCTTCTGGCCAGGTATGACCAGAGAAATCAAGGCCTATATAAAAGCTTGTTACGAATGTAATAGGAATAAGGCTCCCCGTCACTGGAAGCATGGGTTGCTTCAACAACTTCCTATTCCCTCTAAACCTTGGGAATCTTTATCGATGGATTTCATTTCTCAACTTCCTATTTCTAATGATTTTGATGCTATATTAGTAATAGTAGATAGATTTTCAAAAATGTCTATTTTTATTAAAACCACTACTACTGCTACAGCAGAAGATTTGTCGAAATTGTTTCTAGAATATGTATTTTCTAAACACGGCTTACCGAATGATATTATTTCAGATAGAGGCTCATTGTTTGTATCCACATTCTGGACCCAACTGTGTCGACAACTCAATATCACGAGGAATCTCTCCACGGCCTATCACCCTGAAACCAATGGTCAAACAGAAAGAGTTAACCAAATCCTCAAACAATATCTTTGAATGTATGTCAGTTACCAACAAGACGATTGGACCACATGGTTACCATTGGCCGAATTTGCTTATAATAACTCAACTCATTCTTCGACACGACAATCTCCCTTCGAAACCATTTATGGACGACATCCTCGATTCAACTCAATCCATGTAGGAACTAATCATCCTGCGGAACATTATCTTCGAACTATATCACGACTCCAAGAAGAACTTAAAACAAATTTGGAATCAGCGATTTGAAGATACAAGGAACAGGCCGACAAACATCGACAATCTGCTCCTTCCTTTAAACCAGGCGACAAAGTATGGCTCGACGCACAAAACATTCGAACAACAAGACCATCAAAGAAACTGGCTGAAAAGCGCTTGGGACCATTCGAAATCGACTCTGAAGTCTCTAAAACTGCATTTCGACTCAAGTTACCTCCTAAATGGCAGGCGATTCACCCTGTTTTCCATGTATCTCTCCTGGAACTGGCTCGAGAAATATACCCGGGCAAGAACCAACCCCCTCCGGAACCAGTCGAAGTAGAAGATCATCTAGAGTGGGAAGTAAGTCGTATCCTTGATTCAAGAATACGCAAGGGGAAACTTCAATACCTCATGGAATGGGAAGGCTTCCTCAATGACTCAGACAAAACATCCTGGGAACCAGCCATCAATGTTTCTAATGCTCCTGAACTCCTAAAATCTTTTCATTTGAAATATCCTTTAAAACCAAAACCTTAAAATTTCTTTATTTAAAATTTTCTTTTCTTTTTCTTTCTTTCTTTAAAATCTAAAACACCTCTTAAATTTCTTAGCCTTGTTTTCTTTTTTCTCTCTCCTTTTTTCTTTCTTCTCCTTCTATAAAATTTCCTCCAAAACCAACTAAAAATAAAAATAAAATTAAAATAAAAATAAAATAAAATAAAAATAAAATAAAATAAAATAAAATAAAATAAAATAAAATAAAATAAAATAAAATAAAATAAAATAAAAATAAAAATAAAATAACTAGAATAAATATAAATAATAAAATAAAATAAAATAAAATAAAATAAATAGAATAAACATAAATAATAAAATAAAATAAAAAAAACTCTTAAATCTCTCTAAATATTTTCTTTCTTTTCTTTTTCAATTCTTTAAATACATTCTTTTCTTAAATTTGAAATTCTCTTCAAAAATTTCTCTTCCACAAATTTATTCTCTCTTTTAAAAACTTTCTTTCCTTCGAATCATCAAATCTTGTACGACACGACCATTTCCTTGAACTTAACTTCAACCTCCAAATCTCCTTATAATAATTCTTTTAAACAAATAATTCTTCTTTTCAATTCTCTTAAATTCTAAATTCTGTTTTTTTTTTCTTTTCTTTCTTCTTCCTCTCTTTTCAACTAAAATTTCTTAAAAAAAAAAAAAAAAAAAAAAAAAAAAAAATTTAAATCCTCAATTTAACAAACTCATCTCAATCACAAACCTGTTTCTTTTTCTCTCTCTTTTCTTACATAAACATTTTTCCTTTTAAAACACTAAAACTTCCTTCAATTAAACAACCTTTTTCTTTCTTTAAAATTCCTCTTTCAAATTCTAAAAATTTTTTATTCTTTTTCTTCTTTCTCTCTCTCTCTCAAGTCTTATAAAATTAATAACATTCACCTACAATAAAAAAAATAATAAAATAAAATAAACTAAAATACAAAATTTTTTTTCTTTACATCTCCTTTTCATTTCAAATCTTTTCTTTTAATTTCTCTCGAACCAATCTTTTCATTTTCTCCAAAACTACCCTTATCTCCTTCCTGCATTTCTCAAATACCTCCTCCTCTCCTACCGGAACCACCTCTCCCATCTCCAAGAGCTCCTCTGCCACGTCAAAGGAAGCCGCGTCGATAATTGTGTCGACCTCCCCACATAATTCTTCCACAAACCTTACTCGTCAACCTTGACGAGGTTTCTTCAACCACACCTGGTCCAGGGTTTCTTCAGGTTCTTCAATTACTTCAGTGGCCAGAGGGTTTGCCTCAGTTGGTATAACTGACGCAGGCTCCGCAATCGGCTCTTCAAGGTTATTCGATGTCTAAATCAAAACTCATCAGTGACTTCATCCTTAAAATAAAACAATTAAAACTTACCTCGAAGATGGGGTCAGGCTCTAGAAATAACCTTGGTGCCACTTCGACCTCTAACTCTCTCTCTTCCTCATTGTCCTCGATGACCACCCGTCGTTTCTTGGGTGCCCGCCCTGGAACAGGGACTTCATCTTCATCCTCCTCCACCAACTCGTTGACCTCTTCCTCGACACCTCGCTTTGAACTCGTGGCCTGGGTTACCCAGGTTGAGATCTCGTTGTTTAATTCCTTATCATTTTCCCCCACCAATTGTTCATCTTCGATCGAGACATCCCAAATGTCTTTGACCACCTCTTTGGTTTTCAGAATTACCCAAAACTTAGTCTTGGTAAATCGCTTTTCGATTTCCGCGTTCTTTGTCAATGCATCGCACGCCACTCACCGCCAACGGCAAAACTCGCATTTCTGGCGAGGGCCTCGAGTCGCCGTACTTTCGACACAGAAATACTCCATGCTTTCACAAGCCGTGCAAGTCTGTGAAAACTGTTGTGTGATCATTCCCCCATCCGCTTTAGGGTGTGGAGGCGTAGGTGTGGGAGTGGGGCAGTTCATTATAAAAATAAGTAATTAAGAAGTGAGGGAAAAAAATTATTAGAAAAAGGGAAACTAGTGTGGGAAGATGGCTCAGGCTCAAGGGAGTTCACAATTTTTATACCCGGGCATCTGTCACACGCCACGTGACACTTGAGGCGAAATCAACTCATTAAATCAATAATATCGAGTCCTAAATCTATACTCGAAGTGCAGAAAGCAATTCTCCATAGCAACTGCGATTTTCCTTTGTGTACTTACTATTTAACTGTGCTAGCCTAAACTCTAAATCTAAATTAGTCAATCTCCCAATAGGGTACATTAGTCCTTTTCAATAAGCAACGCACAGCGCTAGGTTCAACAAAATAGTACAGTAGTAGTTTTTTCATTAAAGTTTTGTTAGTTAATTAAAAAGGGGTAAATTGAGCATGGACGGATATTTAGTGAAGAGGGTCTAAGTGTATGTTAGTAATGGTCAATGGAATGGGAATGGTGCGATGGAAGGGAGGTCAATGCGAGGAGGAACAAAGGATATAAAAGGAGTTGGGTATTTGGTTCGATATTCCTTAGAATTAAATTATAAAATCGTATTTACATTAATAGTGGTAAATCCTTAAAGTTAAAATCATTGTTATTGTATCTTTCTTTTATTTTCTCAATATTCATTTCTAAATCCTAAATCTTTGATTATTGAGTTTCCAACCCTTCGTGAGATTTTAAGAATTACTATTACCTTTGAAACTAGTCTATAATTCTTCTCGAACGAACCTCGAACCTGTAGCTATTACTTCGAGTGACCTTTGAATCATTTACTCGAATCATTCCTCTGTGCTTTGAAGAAGTTTCTAAATCCCTCATCTCGCCTTCAGGAACATCCTCGACCTTGTGCATAGGTCGTCCGGTGACAGTATAATTTAATTCTCCGTATTTCTCATTCTTTGCACTACTACGTCCTTTTAGGTGTTTCTAAAATTTTAAATGGCACCTGTTCAACGCACTCCTCCTATGGGCGCTACTACTAGAGCTCGCGCTAGAGGCAGGCCAACAGCCACAAGGTCTGTTTCTCACACTCACTCTTTGGAACCACTCGACCTTAGGGAACGGCAACATTCAGTTCAATATGTAGAAGACATTCCACAAGATTTTGAGGATTCTAGTGATGAAGAAGAAGGAGAGGATACAATGCACGAGGCACCATCTGCCCCTGCCAATCACCCTTCTGGCCAATCCTCAGAACCTGGACCATCTAACTCTCTGGAAGATTTCATGAGACTTTTCATGAAAACCCTTTCAAATCCAACGTCTTCAGAGGGATCTAAGTTCAAAACTCCTTCTATGAAATCTCCTGACAAATTCGACGGAGATCACCCCGACAGATTTCGACCCTTCTTGCAAACCTGCAAGCTACTGTTCCATAATGACCCTCAAACCTTTAACAGCGACCGATCAAAGGTTGTTTACGCTTCTTCATTCCTAGCCGGGAAAGCAGCAAGATGGTTTGAACCTTATCTACTCATGCTTTCTTCGACAGAAACCCACTTACTTATCAATAATTGGGAAACGTTCGAGGACCAACTTTTTACGTTGTTTGGGGACCCTAATGAAACGGACAACGCGGAAATTGAACTTGATTTTCTTCGCATGAGTGATAATGGTAAAGCTTCTGAATATATCTCGAACTTCAGAGCACTTAAAACTCGAGTAGGTTGGAATGATGCTGCCCTTAAGTATCATTTCAAGAAAGGACTTCCTTCGAGGATTCTAGATCAATTAAATCTTCACGGTCAGAAGATGACTACTTTAACGGACTTAATGGATCGAACCCTTGAACTTGACAGCGTTTATCAAGGACGACTTCAACATCGTCGATATGCCAACAAATCTCAAGGCCTAAATTTTAAATCGGGACCTTCTTCACACCCACGACCAAATCAATCCTCCTCGACTCAATCCAAACCCAATAAGGGAAAGGATAAACCTCGACCAAGAGGCTCGACCCCAGGAGATATCATCAAAGTACTGGATCCTAAAGGGGAACTTAAAGAAGCTGAGAGGAAGAGACGAGCAGATAATGGGTTATGTATGTATTGTGGGGGTAAGCACAAGTTGGAAGACTGTGTAAAGTTGAAGGAAAGAGAAGGTACTAGTTCGAAGTCAAAAAACTAGTAGATAGTTTACTTGTGTGCAAAGCAAACTATCTTATCTCTCCCAGTGCACAGAACCTCCATGTCTTAAGGACTGGAGCTGCCTTAAACCGCTTGAGATTCATTCTTTTTAAGGAGGATATCCCCTTCAGTTGTCTTATAGACTCTGGAGCTTCAATTTCTTTTGTTAGTTTATCTTTTGCCGAGAAGCTTCAACTAACATTTACAGATATTGATCGAACTCCCATCTATTTGGTCAAATCAGAGAAACCCAAATATTGGGTAAGTAAGAAAGTTTTATGGGTTTTCAACTTTCCAAACTTTCCCCCCTTCGAGTGGGAATTATCAGTCTTGGACGCCCCAAGGATGGACGATACCATTCTTGGCCATGACTTTTTAATGCATTGGAATCCCGAAATTGATTGGACTAGGGGATTGATCACCCCATGCTCTAAGTATATTTCTGATTCTTCAATGCAGGTCAATAGGGAGTTAAACAACCCGCCTGACAAAGTCCTTCTAGAGGACAAGTCTCTGCCAGATGACTTGCAAGCATCTGATCCTTCTTTAAATGAGCAATTGGCTAACCCTTCTAGCTCGATGACTTCACTCGAAGAGGATTTAAATTGCCTCGAAGTAATCGAATTCTGCTCTCTCAATACAGGTATCCCCTCGACAGATTCTCTCGAAGATGAAGAGGACAACCAAATCAACGTTGAAGCCATCAAATCAACTCTACCGGAAATCTACCACGATTTCCTTGATGTTTTCTCAATCCGCAAGGCCGATAAGTTACCACCTCATTGACCCTACGACCATCAAATAGAGTTAATAGGCCCAGTACCTCTGGCAGGTCCTGTCTATTCTTTATTGAAGGACGAATCTCAAGTTCTTCGAGACTACATTTCAGAGAATGTAGCCAAAGTTTTCATCAGAGCCAGTAAATCTCCAACCGGCTCCCCTGTCCTCTTTGTAAAAAAGAAGGATGGTAGTCTTAGGTTGTGTGTTGACTATAGAAAGCTCAACACAGTCACGAAGAAGAATGCATATCCTGTTCCTCCTATGTCATTACTTCTTACCCTTTTCAATGGTGCTAATTTCTTTTCTAAAATTGATCTTAGAGGCGCTTACAATCTTATTCGCATTGCGGAAGGTCATGAACCACTGACTGCAATGCGCACTAGATTTGGTAGTTTTGAATATTTAGTTATGCCTTTTGAATTATGTAACGCACCTTCAACTTTTCAAACTTTTGTTAATGATATCTTTCAAGATGTTGTTGAACAATTTGTAGTCGTCTATTTAGATGATATTTTAATATTCTCGAAAACACTGGATGAACATATTCATCATGTTCGACAGGTCCTAAATCGTCTTCGAGATCATGGTCTCTACGCCAAGCATAATAAATGCGAATTCCACCTCAAATCAATTGATTTTTTGGGTTTTACGTTGTCCACTGACGGTTTAGTCATGGATGACAAAAAAGTCCAGAAAATCCTGGAATGGCCTGAGCCCAAAAACATTAAATCACTCCAAGGATTTTTGGGTTTTGCAAACTTCTATAGAAGATTTATTAAATATTACTCTAAAACTATTTCCAATCTTACTTCTCTTCTTAGAAAAGATATTCCTTTTGTTTTTACTTCTACAGCACGAAAGGAATTTGAAGCACTAAAAACGGCGTTCACCACAGCCCCAATTCTTCGACATTTTGATCCTTCTGCCTCGACAATAGTTGAGACAGATGCGAGAGATTATGCTATTGCAGGGATCATCTCCCAATTAAATCCTGAAACAAATTTGTTTCATCCTGTTGCTTTTGACTCACGCAAACTCATAGCCGCAGAATTAAATTATGAAATTCATGACAAAGAGCTTTTAGCTATTATCCATTGTCTTAAAAAATGGCGTTCTTTTCTTCTCAGCCTAGAAAGTCCTTTTCAAATTTTAACAGATCATAATGCTTTGAAATACTTCATGTCTTCTAAAGTGTTAACCAGGTGTAAAGCCAGGTGGGCTGAATTTTTGTCTGAATTTTCTTTCTCTATTTCCTATCGCCCAGGAAAAAACTGCATTGTCCCAGATATCTTGTCACGTCGGGACAACGTTTACCCACAGCGGGGGGACGCATTTGCTGACAAGAACCCAGAAAATGTGCAATCAATCTTCAACGAATCAATGTTAACGACTCATCAACTTAATTCGATGACAATTCAATCTTTTCGAAATCCACTATCAAACATCCTCGAAGCTCAGTCGAAGGACGATTATTGTTTAGGGTTAAAAGACAAAATACTCTTGAAGCAAGGGGCCAAAAGATTTAGTATTGAATCAGGTCTATTAGTCTTCGAAGGTAGAGTAGTTGTCGGTCAGTCGTCTAGAAGAGGTAAGAAAAATAGGAGAAAAAGGATAAGAGAAGGAGGAGGACAAGGGAAAATAAAGAAATAAACCAAAAATATATATTTAATTTATTTGAGAGGGAAACAACGGTGATCACTTTGAGAGGTGACAAAAACTTAGATTTTATTAACAATAATATTATTAAATGTAAGGGTTCTGCGTGGCAAACAATTTTAATTACTATCAGACTTAAAGCAACCTTTGATTTGTTGTATAGAATTTTAATTAGATTTGTATTACTAATAAAAAAATATAAACGTAATAAAATGGTTATTTTTAATTTGTTGAGTGTGTAATAAGTGATGAGGCTACAGGGGATTATCCAAGGCCCTTTTATAGGCAATGGGTCCTCTGAAGCGCTACTATATTTGTAAATACAATGATTAGAATAGAATAAAACAAATATATCAAAGAGTAAATGAAACATAACAATATAGAGAAAAACATGAAACAATTAATTAAAACCCCAATTAAGAATCCAATTTTCCCGTCATTAATTCCCAAATCAGTAAGTGAAAATAGTGAATAACTAAACAAGATTGGAACATAGGAACTATGAGAAAAATAATTCCAAACAGATGGTACAGTCTGATTAAAGGATATTTTAAGTGAAACAAAAAATACTTTGACACAACAAAACATGTAATTAATCTCAATTTAGTATAAATTAATTTATTTGCTTTTTCTAACACAATTAAGGGTCAAAAGAAGCGTCATTAATTATTGTTTAGTATTAGATGAGAGGTATTATTTAATATATAAATTTAAGTAATTAATTTAAATATATTATAAGTCAATTTTACACTTATAATTATAATATATGTTTTTCAATTAATTAAATATAAATTTATAATTATTAAATACATAAAAATGCGCCATTATTTGTAGAATATATTATATTATGTTCAATTTAACTGTATATAAAAATATATATAACCAATAAATTTAATGTAACACTTGTATATAATAAAATACTTATATAATTTCATTATGCAATAAAATATTATTTTATATTCATTAAATACAATTCTTACCCACTCTTTAAGGTTTTATAAGTTATATATCATTTACTGGACTCCTGGAATAGCCTGGCTGACAGTAGTCATACCCGACAACAATGAGATAAAATTATGGATTTTCAACAGTCGACATGATTCTCCATTAGCTGGTCATTTTGGGGTTGATAAAACCTACCAGTTAATAGCGAGGGACTTCTTCTGGCCAGGTATGACCAGAGAAATCAAGGCCTATATAAAAGCTTGTTACGAATGTAATAGGAATAAGGCTCCCCGTCACTGGAAGCATGGGTTGCTTCAACAACTTCCTATTCCCTCTAAACCTTGGGAATCTTTATCGATGGATTTCATTTCTCAACTTCCTATTTCTAATGATTTTGATGCTATATTAGTAATAGTAGATAGATTTTCAAAAATGTCTATTTTTATTAAAACCACTACTACTGCTACAGCAGAAGATTTGTCGAAATTGTTTCTAGAATATGTATTTTCTAAACACGGCTTACCGAATGATATTATTTCAGATAGAGGCTCATTGTTTGTATCCACATTCTGGACCCAACTGTGTCGACAACTCAATATCACGAGGAATCTCTCCACGGCCTATCACCCTGAAACCAATGGTCAAACAGAAAGAGTTAACCAAATCCTCAAACAATATCTTTGAATGTATGTCAGTTACCAACAAGACGATTGGACCACATGGTTACCATTGGCCGAATTTGCTTATAATAACTCAACTCATTCTTCGACACGACAATCTCCCTTCGAAACCATTTATGGACGACATCCTCGATTCAACTCAATCCATGTAGGAACTAATCATCCTGCGGAACATTATCTTCGAACTATATCACGACTCCAAGAAGAACTTAAAACAAATTTGGAATCAGCGATTTGAAGATACAAGGAACAGGCCGACAAACATCGACAATCTGCTCCTTCCTTTAAACCAGGCGACAAAGTATGGCTCGACGCACAAAACATTCGAACAACAAGACCATCAAAGAAACTGGCTGAAAAGCGCTTGGGACCATTCGAAATCGACTCTGAAGTCTCTAAAACTGCATTTCGACTCAAGTTACCTCCTAAATGGCAGGCGATTCACCCTGTTTTCCATGTATCTCTCCTGGAACTGGCTTGAGAAATATACCCGGGCAAGAACCAACCCCCTCCGGAACCAGTCGAAGTAGAAGATCATCTAGAGTGGGAAGTAAGTCGTATCCTTGATTCAAGAATACGCAAGGGGAAACTTCAATACCTCATGGAATGGGAAGGCTTCCTCAATGACTCAGACAAAACATCCTGGGAACCAGCCATCAATGTTTCTAATGCTCCTGAACTCCTAAAATCTTTTCATTTGAAATATCCTTTAAAACCAAAACCTTAAAATTTCTTTATTTAAAATTTTCTTTTCTTTTTCTTTCTTTCTTTAAAATCTAAAACACCTCTTAAATTTCTTAGCCTTGTTTTCTTTTTTCTCTCTCCTTTTTTCTTTCTTCTCCTTCTATAAAATTTCCTCCAAAACCAACTAAAAATAAAAATAAAATAAAAATAAAAATAAAATAAAATAAAAATAAAATAAAATAAAATAAAATAAAATAAAATAAAATAAAATAAAATAAAATAAAATAAAATAAAATAAAATAAAAATAAAAATAAAATAACTAGAATAAATATAAATAATAAAATAAAATAAAATAAAATAAAATAAATAGAATAAACATAAATAATAAAATAAAATAAAAAAAACTCTTAAATCTCTCTAAATATTTTCTTTCTTTTCTTTTTCAATTCTTTAAATACATTCTTTTCTTAAATTTGAAATTCTCTTCAAAAATTTCTCTTCCACAAATTTATTCTCTCTTTTAAAAACTTTCTTTCCTTCGAATCATCAAATCTTGTACGACACGACCATTTCCTTGAACTTAACTTCAACCTCCAAATCTCCTTATAATAATTCTTTTAAACAAATAATTCTTCTTTTCAATTCTCTTAAATTCTAAATTCTGTTTTTTTTTTTCTTTTCTTTCTTCTTCCTCTCTTTTCAACTAAAATTTCTTAAAAAAAAAAAAAAAAAAAAAAAAAAAAAAAATTTAAATCCTCAATTTAACAAACTCATCTCAATCACAAACCTGTTTCTTTTTCTCTCTCTTTTCTTACATAAACATTTTTCCTTTTAAAACACTAAAACTTCCTTCAATTAAACAACCTTTTTCTTTCTTTAAAATTCCTCTTTCAAATTCTAAAAATTTTTTATTCTTTTTCTTCTTTCTCTCTCTCTCTCAAGTCTTATAAAATTAATAACATTCACCTACAATAAAAAAAATAATAAAATAAAATAAACTAAAATACAAAATTTTTTTTCTTTACATCTCCTTTTCATTTCAAATCTTTTCTTTTAATTTCTCTCGAACCAATCTTTTCATTTTCTCCAAAACTACCCTTATCTCCTTCCTGCATTTCTCAAATACCTCCTCCTCTCCTACCGGAACCACCTCTCCCATCTCCAAGAGCTCCTCTGCCACGTCAAAGGAAGCCGCGTCGATAATTGTGTCGACCTCCCCACATAATTCTTCCACAAACCTTACTCGTCGACCTTGACGAGGTTTCTTCAACCACACCTGGTCCAGGGTTTCTTCAGGTTCTTCAATTACTTCAGTGGCCAGAGGGTTTGCCTCAGTTGGTATAACTGACGCAGGCTCCGCAATCGGCTCTTCAAGGTTATTCGATGTCTAAATCAAAACTCATCAGTGACTTCATCCTTAAAATAAAACAATTAAAACTTACCTCGAAGATGGGGTCAGGCTCTAGAAATAACCTTGGTGCCACTTCGACCTCTAACTCTCTCTCTTCCTCATTGTCCTCGATGACCACCCGTTGTTTCTTGGGTGCCCGCCCTGGAACAGGGACTTCATCTTCATCCTCCTCCACCAACTCGTTGACCTCTTCCTCGACACCTCGCTTTGAACTCGTGGCCTGGGTTACCCAGGTTGAGATCTCGTTGTTTAATTCCTTATCATTTTCCCCCACCAATTGTTCATCTTCGATCGAGACATCCCAAATGTCTTTGACCACCTCTTTGGTTTTCAGAATTACCCAAAACTTAGTCTTGGTAAATCGCTTTTCGATTTCTGCGTTCTTTGTCAATGCATCGCACGCCACTCACCGCCAACGGCAAAACTCGCATTTCTGGCGAGGGCCTCGAGTCGCCGTACTTTCGACACAGAAATACTCCATGCTTTCACAAGCCGTGCAAGTCTGTGAAAACTGTTGTGTGATCATTCCCCCATCCGCTTTAGGGTGTGGAGGCGTAGGTGTGGGAGTGGGGCAGTTCATTATAAAAATAAGTAATTAAGAAGTGAGGGAAAAAAATTATTAGAAAAAGGGAAACTAGTGTGGGAAGATGGCTCAGGCTCAAGGGAGTTCACAATTTTTATACCCGGGCATCTGTCACACGCCACGTGACACTTGAGGCGAAATCAACTCATTAAATCAATAATATCGAGTCCTAAATCTATACTCGAAGTGCAGAAAGCAATTCTCCATAGCAACTGCGATTTTCCTTTGTGTACTTACTATTTAACTGTGCTAGCCTAAACTCTAAATCTAAATTAGTCAATCTCCCAATAGGGTACATTAGTCCTTTTCAATAAGCGACGCACAGCGCTAGGTTCAACAAAATAGTACAGTAGTAGTTTTTTCATTAAAGTTTTGTTAGTTAATTAAAAAGGGGTAAATTGAGCATGGACGGATATTTAGTGAAGAGGGTCTAAGTGTATGTTAGTAATGGTCAATGGAATGGGAATGGTGCGATGGAAGGGAGGTCAATGCGAGGAGGAACAAAGGATATAAAAGGAGTTGGGTATTTGGTTCGATATTCCTTAGAATTAAATTATAAAATCGTATTTACATTAATAGTGGTAAATCCTTAAAGTTAAAATCATTGTTATTGTATCTTTCTTTTATTTTCTCAATATTCATTTCTAAATCCTAAATCTTTGATTATTGAGTTTCCAACCCTTCGTGAGATTTTAAGAATTACTATTACCTTTGAAACTAGTCTATAATTCTTCTTGAACGAACCTCGAACCTGTAGCTATTACTTCGAGTGACCTTCGAATCATTTACTCGAATCATTCCTCTGTGCTTTGAAGAAGTTTCTAAATCCCTCATCTCGCTTTCAGGAACATCCTCGACCTTGTGCGTAGGTCGTCCGGTGACACAAATGAGCAAGTGGGGTGTGTAGATAGAAAAAAATGTTATGTGTTTGCCAACAAAATTGAGTAGCATAGAGGGAAGAGACACATAAGGATAGAATTTGTAATTATATGTCATGTGACTTTCTGAAAAATCAATAATGGCTGTGATGAGTTTGGGATTAGGAATTAAGAATGGAAATCGGTGTATAAGATGTGGGATAATGCATTCTCATGAAATCCTTATCCACTAGCCCTGGGGCTAGTGGATAGGAATCTTCTGCAATTAATAGTGTCTGATTCTTCAAATGAAATTCCTGATCCCTAATTGTGGATTTCTGAACATTGATACCCCCCTATGTCTGATCCTGGCAAAAAAAAATTCCTGATCCCTAATTGAATATCCCTGAATATTGATACCCCCTATTGTGTTTACTGAAATATAATTCAATTTGTTATAATTCAAACTCCATTTTATGAAATTTTGTATCAGATGCAATTCAAATGAAGAGTATATATTACATGAAAGTAGGTAAAACAGTGCGAGACATAAAGAATAACAGCTATTTGGGAATACTTTCTGTGTTTTTACCTTTCTACTCCCCACCAAAAACATGAGTTTAATACTCTTTTTCTAATGGATGAGGGGCAAAAAATGAGCAAGGCTTTCAATAATAGCTGTAATTTTTCAGAACTTCAGAACTTCATATTAATGGGAAAATGATTACATATCGGGATGACTGTGGAAACAGGCCAATTAGACTAATTTTTTTATGTTACATGACATTTGCTTATCTAATTTTTAATGCATGATTGTACATGCTCTTAACTTGATTAGTCAACTCTAGGTACACACACACCCATACCTGAAATATTTCAATCACCTAATACTTAGGAGCTCACCAATACATGCATGGTAAACAGGGGGAAAATGTGTACTAGAAATTTAATGCTTTTTTATATACTGGTTTGTACTTCTTTTCATGACTCAATTCTATACCATGGAGTTACCCTGGTTTATCTCACTACCTTCAATACATTTTCATTACTACTCACCACCTCTGAAGCTACCACTCCCCTGCAGCCTGAGCCTCTGTTCACCTTTTTAATCTCCTCCTCAAACTCACAGAAATAAATTCAAAAAACTAGTCTTTCTAGTTTTCTATTAAAAAATGTCTCTTTCTGAAGCAGACTAAAAATCAATCAGTAAATATTTAAATATCATTAAAAAAACCAATTCTATTGAGTAACTCTAAGGTATATTAATAATATAATCACTTAGAATTTCACTTAGAAAACATAAACCAAATTCTTCAGTTCTGTGCACAAAAAACTAACAATTCTTATTGATTTTTGTAATTTAAAGTTTTATTTTATTTTATTTTCATCTTTTTATTTTTGATTCTAATTATATTTTCAATCTTCTTGCTGCAATAAATGTGATATTGATTACAGCTTTATATTTATTATTTTACCTTTGATAAATTTTTTACACATTATCTTCAAAATTATTTTCAAAAATATCTAAACAAAATAAAATGGGTTTATGCCTTTCATTTAGTTCATTGGATTTCTTCAACTTTGTATTTATTTAGTGTTACTAATTCTTTAGAACTTTAATAAAATTTATATACAAATTCTGATTTATAAAATACTACACTCAATGTATTTTGGCATTCACATTATATATGAACAATTGGAAGATCAAATGTTAGCTTAATTTCCTGAGGGGATGGAAGCAAGAGGAAATGGGAGGGGAGGGGATAAAAGCAAGAAGAAAGGGGGCAGTGGATTCTGAAGCATAACAAGGCCTTATCCTTGGGAAGTATAATTTTAACCATTTTTCATAGAGAGTTAAAAAATAATTGGTCTAAATGAGGAAAAGTAAGAATAATAATTGAAAAGGGAGCATGAAGGGCCACCATCAAGGATAGCATTTTTAGGTAATAACTCAGACATTACAGATAATACCTCTCCTGCTCCTCAATCATTTTTGTGATTTAGAATTTCATCCTGTTTTTCAGGAAGTTTTTGAAAACAAGTTACTTCCGAATGAGAAACAAAAGTGTTGCATCATCCTTTGAAAAAATTAGCTTCATGTCATTATTAGTATTGACATTTGAGGTGATTCTAGTTGGGGTAATAGTTGTAAGATTTTTCACCTAGTTACTTCACCTTCAAAGTCTTAGGGCAAATTATTGATAGTGGCTTTCATATGGTGATCTTGTAATTTTTTAGAATAAATTAATATGTGAATTAAAAAGAGCCAGGAAGTAAGGTAATTAGATAATGAGAAATGAGAAATGAGAATATGTTCTTTTCAAATAACTTTGTAATCATATAGCATTGAAGCTTAATAACAGAACATAACTTTTTAATAGATGAAATAAACTTAGGACTGGAAGAGAGAGATAAAAAAATAGATAATAGTGGAGGCGAAAAAGATAAGAATAATAACAGTATGCTAACTGTCATTATAACTAGTTGATGTAACCAGTAGGGTGCTACATCAGATTATGCACCCTCAGTTATTTTGTGTTCATTAATGAGAAGGAACTTTTAGGATCATTAAAGAGTAATTTACTATGAGAGTAGATAATAAGAAAAACTTGTTTAGAAGAAGTTTGGAATAAAGTATAGATAGAGTTATGAGATATATAAACTATTAGGTCTAATAATTACACACTGTGGCTACGGAAAATAATAAATCAGCTTAGACTTCATGCATAACATAATCATCATCATCTTAATTCCCTTACTGCTCATCCTAACTCGAACTGTCATTCAAGCTTTTTACGACTTGTAGAATATAATCTTCGACCTTTTTGGCATCCGCATGCATTTCTACAACTAAAAAAAGAAAAAGAAAATATTTTAGTCTTCTTTACTATATTAAGCAGCTACATATTTGGATCTTTTACAGGAAAAAAACATTTACAGTTGGGCAAGTTGGGCAAAGCAGGCGAAGTTCGGCTTCCAGCAGCAATACTTTGAATTATGTGCGTCAAATATTCATGAAATCGACCATACTTCAAGTTACTCGGAACTGGAAATTCCAGCGCGAAATCTATAAAACTTGAGGACTTATCTAATTCTTCTTTGTTTATTTTGCGAAAAATGTCAAGAACTGCATCTTTCAAATTTTTTTCGGGATGTTCTTTATGATAATCTTCAACTTGTCTGTAATAATATTCAAGCTGAAAGAAAAACAAGTGATTGAACAAATTCAAAGGTTCCTCAAGTCCATCTGTGATAAAGAAATTTTTATTTAATTGTGAGTCAACGCCGTCACCAGGTTTAACTGCTCCAGCCGCGGCAAGTATGGAAAATCTAGTGTAACTTTTTTGTGCTTCATATTCTAGGAAATCAAGATCGTTCTTTGGCACGTTTGAAATCAAATTCTTCAAAAGTAAGGCTTCGACTTCAACTAAATCTCCTGTTGCTATTCTGGGTTTTCGAAGTGTAAAAGGATCTCTAAAACGATGGTTTATTCTATTGAAAATGCTTGTATTATATATCGTCGATAAAATCTCCCAAATTATATTCTGTGCCATCATGCACGGAGAATTTTTAGGCGTTGCATCTAAACCGATTGCTACAATTCTTTGAGCCTCAAGCAATGGGACACCATGCTCAATAAGATGATTAAATAGTGTGAAAGAAAACTCCTTGGCCATATCTGTGGCAGCTGCTGCTTCTTCCTTAATATTAATAAAGTTGAAATTATATTGATGTTCTAATCCTCCTGTTTCTAACCAGCTTTTCCAATGCAAATAAAAAATCTTTTGAGCGGCCTCGAGTGACTCAATTTTCCTGTCTTTCTCAATCTGTTGCTTTAAGTATGATGGAAGGCCATTTTTATAAGCCAATATAATCATCGGCACTTTTTTTATAGCTCTCTCTTCAAATAATCTACAAATCTGATTAAAAATCTGTGCAGAGTATTCTTCAACGTTCTTAAGTGATGGAAGAGATTTGCTATTATCATCCGCTGTAAAATTAGGTAATTTTTCGACAGTATCAGGTGATTAAATAAGTTGAGGGTTCATTTAAAAGATATTTAAAGCAAATAATATTAAACATAAACAAATGATATGTTATGTCTTTTGAGCTTACCAAATTCAGAAACATCAAAAATCTCAAAATTGTAATCCATGGCAACAAGGTTCGCTATCATATTTGGTTGGAAATTACTGCTGCTAGAGGCGTATAATTCTTGATTTTTCACCCCCGAATGATATATATTTCCATCATCAGTGAAACTGTTTAAGGCTGGAGATGCATTATCTGAAATATTGTGAGTAGGGTACGACACTGAGGGAAGTTTACCAGCGTGTGAATTTCGGGCAAAAAAATATAAGGTTAAAATTAAAATACAACATGCAATCATCTTTTTTGATCCGGTAACAAAAGTAAATGTTGGAAAGTTGGAGCGGAAAAAAGCAAAGAATTTTCTTCTATGAGAAAGGTGTTCTATTATCTGTTTTTGGTTTCAGAAAATTTATCACTTGAATAAGTTTGATAACTTTTCTGAAAAGTTTATTATCACATGTTTTGTGTCCATATTATCAAATCTGAAGCATTTATGTATCTGGTTACGAAGTAAAAAGATACTTTATTTTTCCTTGTGCTGACACTTCCTTCCCTTCCAAATTCTTTACTACTATAGTGTTTTATCCTATTATCTCCTTAATCAACTCTCAATATAAATGAGACTCCGCACACGTTATAAGTCTTGATGGATTCGATTGTGTTGCGTATATAGGGTGTTTTAGCGATGTAAAATTAAGATCATTCCTTGGAGCCAAACGACATAATATAATATTTCATTGTAATTATGATTTTTTTACTAATGTGATATTTGATCATCCTAATTGAATTTATTGTTTTAGCCTTGGAAGCCTGTCGTACATTGGCAATCATAATCCGAAGAGCTGTGTGTCAAAAGATGATACTTCACCAGAATAGAAAACCTTTACAAATTCGCAGGCTCATACCCTTGACTGAAACATTGTAGCTCAATGAGAGTGAGAGCGTCAAGGGGTCCTTTTGGTCTGGAAGCTTTATTCGAGGGTTTTACGAGGTTTTTAAGGGATTCAATGGACTCTCAAAAGTATAGTACGTATTTTTTAATCAAACTGATTGTTTGACTCAAATAATAAGAGGTAGTTTTTAAATATTAATATAAATTATAGATTAGAATTACAATTTTGTAAATACTAATGATATATAGTATAGAAATAATTGTTGTATTGTAAATGTAATAAAAAAAGTAAGTAATGAAGGAATGTTCTGAAAAGCACAAAAGTAAGGGGCCTTTTATAGGCAAAACATGAGAGGATAAAAAACACGGAATTTACACCATCTACTGTAAGAATGTGAGAAAGAAGATGACTAAAAGGAGTATATATATGACATAAGAATAAATGAATTGGTACGTCAACTAGGGCATCAATTTTATTAGTAATAAAGCATGAGTTCCTTGGACGGTCACAATTTGTTACATCACAATTAATTAATTATATTACTTTCACAGAATTCCAGATCTCTCAATGAAATAATATAATAATTTTATTATTAAATTCTATTCCCATCGACTTATACCATTGAGCACGGTGTTAGGGAGTAAAATTGTAAGGAACATTTTATTTACACTAATTAATTATACTACTTACTGTACTTAACTAGTTAGCTATAAGTAATACAATAGTAAATAATTTATTATTAGTAAGAAAAAGGGGTGTGGCTTCAACTCAGTAAAATAATTAATTATTTTACCGGGTAAGTCTAGTAGCCTGGCTGACACTTCCTCACTATAAAAAAACAATAAAAAAAATGCTATGATTTTTTCTTTTTATACTTTTTTAGTAGGGAAGGAAGATTAGATATCTCCTTCCCAGGTATCCAAGAATCATATTCAGATGATTTATTCTTGAATCTCAATAAGTATTCTGTACCTTTTTCAGCAGTGACTATTCTGTCATTTAATTTTTTTTCAATTTCTGCTGTTTCAGTGATCTCATTTGGGGTTTTCTTTTGTCTTCCCCTCCTCTTTGGAAATAAATCACTATTGGATGTGTAAGGTTTCAGAAGAGATATTGGAAAAACAGGATGTTTTCTGTCATATGGAGAATACAAAATAACCTCAACTGCATTATCTCCAATCATTCTTCTGACAACAAATGGAACAACAAATGGATCTTTCAATTTGTTATTACCTTGTAAATTGAAGTGGACTGTAGAAATCAACACTTCATCACCCTTTTTAAAAGCGTATTCTTTATGGGATTTGTCCCATCTCTTCTTCTCATATTCAAATGATTTTTCAATACATTGTTGAGCATGATTTCTACACAGTTGTTGCATTTGAAGAAAAGACTTTACACCAGGATGTATATCCAATTTAGGTATTTTGTTATTGAGAATTTGGGCACAAGTATTTGGAACATATCCAAGCCAGAGCTCAAAAGGCTTTCTTTGAGTAACAGAATGAACAGGGCTATTATAAGCAAATTCCAACACAGGAAGTAAAGTAACCCAATCATGAGTGAATCTGTCATTATCTTTATACTCAAGGCCAAAGGCACAATACCTTCTAATCATGTCCTCTAAAGTCTGAATCATTCCTTCAGCTAAGCCATCAGTCTGTGAATGATGGGCAGTAGAAAGTTTCATATCACAACCACAAACATCCATCAGAGACATCCAAAATTCAGAAGTAAATTTAGGGTCTCTGCCAGAGATTATGGCTTTACAAAAAGCAGCAGTATTAAACATATGAGACCACCATAAGAAAGCTAATTCTTTAGTGGAAACATCCTTGTGGGTAGGGATAAATTAACACATTTTAGTGAATCTGTCCACAATAACCCAACAAGAGTTATAACTGTCTTTTCCAGCAATAGGTAATCCTGTTACAAAATCCATGTTTATTATCTGCCATGGTGCATCAGGAGGTTTAATATGTTGCATTAATCCTGCTCTTTTACCAGTCAATCTTTTTGATTTTTGGCAAGAATCACAAGATTCAACATATAATTTTGTGTCTTCAGACATATTAACCCACCAAGAAGTGTTCTTAATACTGATCATTTTTTTTCAAGATCAAAATGTCCAGCTAATATGTCATCATGACAAATTTTCAAGATGATTTTGCTCACAGAAGAAGGAATAACAATAACATTGCTCAACTTCCGTCTATAATATAGATATCCTTCATCTATAGAAAATTTACCTTTTTCCAAAGCCTTCTGGTACTTTGGTAGAAGGGTTTTAATTAATGCTTGTATTGAAGCATTCTTTGGATCATTTAATATGGTGCATAACTTTTTTAAGTCAGTGTCCTTATCATATGAATCCATAATAAGCTGTAATAGCTCTTCCTCCATATCAACCACATATATCCCATGTATATGAATAATTTCATCATTAGGATCATAAGCAGGATTAGAGTCATTATTTGGTGAAGGTAACCTAGATAACATATCCACATTTGAGTGAACAATACCAGCCCTATGAATAATTGTCATTCTTCCTCTGTATTCTTCAACAGCCAACTGCCATCTTAACATATGTCTGTTTGGTGTTTTCAATTTTAAAAGGGATTTAACTGCACTGCAGTCAGTGACAAGTTCAAATTTCTGGTCATCTAGGTAATAATGAAGCTTTTCTAGGGCCCACACTACAGCTAAACATTCTAATTGGGTAGCACCATATTTCAATTCACTATTTGTCAAGGTTCTTGAAATATAACAAATTACTACTTCTGAAACTTTATTATTTATCACTTGTTTTTGATGGAGGGCAGCACCAAGACCAATGAAACTGGCATCAGTGTACATAACAAATGGTTGATTAAATCAGATAAAGCAAGAATTGGTGCTGACATCAAACAGTGTTTCATAGTGTCAAAGGCTCTTTGTCTTTCACTATTCCAGACAAAAGCAACATCCTTTCTAGTTAATTGGGTAAGGGGTAAAGCTATGACTTGGTAACTTTTAATATACTGTCTATAGTATCCACACATTCCCAAAAAACTCTGGAGCTCCCTAACTGTAGTAGGAGCCTTCACCTGTTGTATGGCTGCCACTTTGTTTTGGTCAACACATATCTTTAAGCCTGAAACAACATGACCAAGAACTTTTAAAGAATGGAAACCAAATTTACATTTCTTCAAAGGAAGTGTCATATTTATTTCATCCATTTTCTGGAATACTTTACACAGGTGTTTAAGATGGTCCTCAAATATTTTTGAGAATAAAATGATATCATCAATATAAACCATCAGCCATCCTTCAATTATCTCTTGATGGAATGTGTTATCCATGACTTTTTGGAAAACTGAAGGGGCATTTTTAGGGCCAAATGGCATCCTAATATACTTATAAATACCCATATGAGTAGCAATCATCAGAAAGTTCTGAGAATTTTTCTCAACAGGTACCTGGTGATATCCCTTGTTACCATCCAAACAGCTGATTTATTTAGCACCCTGTAAAGTAGCATGTATATAGCTAATTCTAGGTAAAGGGTAGATATCATCAACAGTATAAGTATTTAGTGCTCTATAATCACCTCATAACCTGGCTTTATCTTTCTCATAAGAAATTAGGACTGGTGAGATAACACAATATTTAGGTGTTTCAACTACCTTTCAATAATATTCATTTTTAAAAGGGTAGAGATATTGTCTTCAATATCTTTTCTCTTTGTGGGAGAAGCAGAATAAGGCTTCTTTTTCAAACTAGGTGGTATATCAGTTAATGGACAAGACAATGAAAGTTTCATTTCCTCTTTAACTAATCCCAGTTCATGTGACCCATGAGCAAAGGCCATAGGAAAAGACTTTATCAAGTTAATGATGGAATCTTTATCCTCACCTGAAAGTTGTTCTCCAAAAGAGGCATTGTCAATTTCAGACATAAGGGCATGCATTTCTTTTGTATATCTTCCTTTATATTGAACCACGGAATTACGTGTGTTCAATTCTGGTTTTAATAATTTTTTAGGGGAGGAAATCTTAAATTTTCTCTTCCCATTTATCCCCATTGTGAAACATTGGTTTTAGGGTTCCAATTTTATGCCATACTTGGTTAAAATATCATTTCCTACAATAAAAATAATGCTTAAGTTATCATTTTTCATGACAACAAAATCACAAATAGCTCTTACGAAACCATGGTTGTATTTAAAAAACACTGTGGCTTTGTGTTTACCAATGGGGGGCAAAACAGAGCCATATCCTATACAATTTTCAGAAATAATAGGCATTAGTTTTGATTTATAGTCTTGATCCACTGAAGCAAGTGCTCTTTCGGATACTACACTTCCTGCAGCTCCAGAATCCAGAACAACTTCAATGCTGGTTCCATTGATCATGACTGGTGCCTTGAGAGGGGCAATAAAAATTGAGATATCCTCAATGTTCTTTATGATCTCAGCATCTTCAACTGTAGATAAATCATTATTATCAATAACAATAGTATTTAAATAATGGATATCCTCTTATAGCATCAAGAGTTCTTGTTGAGATTCATATGAAATATTGCTGGCACAATCACTTGAAGTATCATCCAGTGCTACTGTGTCATCTGCATGCTCCTCTGTTTGTTCTACAAGATTTATCTTCTTGTCACAAACATGGCCCTTCTGCCAAGGTTTGTTGAACTTGAAACAAGGGTTTGTTGCATACTTTTTAGGTGCAACAGGGGCAGAAGGCTTCCCAAACTTTTCCAGAGGTTTCTTTTGAAAAGTTGTGAGTTTTTCCCAAGTGGTTCTAGGAATGAATCTTCTGGAATCATACTTGTTGTTTAGAAGAATTTCATTACAAGTATTGATGAAAGAAGAAGGTTCTCTGGTGAAATCAGTCCTAGCCACTATCAAGTCTCTCAAAGACATTGGTAATTTATAAAGGATCCTGTCCTTCCATAACTCAAACTCCATTTTAGGGTCTATAGCTCTTAAGATTTTAACAAGTTTCATTAAGAACCCAATAGGTTTATTAGTAGAAGAACTATATTTAGTTTCCTCATACTGCATTTGTTGAGCCATCCTAAACTTGGAGCCCCCAAATTGTGCTTTAATTAATTTCTTCCAATCATCCCGTGAGTAGTAATTCCCATCCAGGAGAACAGATTCATACCACATTAGGGCAACATTAGTGAACAAAGAAATTAACTTGGACACAACTTCCTTATCTGGTAGTTTGTAAGAGTTTTTCAAGTTATCAATTCTGTAAATAAATTTTTGCCAATCAGAAGAAGAATCACCATCAAATGTTGGATATTGGTCAAGTTTTGGCCAATTATTTTGATTTGAAGGAGTCTCCTTAGTACTAGCTTATTTCTGAGTAGGAAGCAGCTGTAACTTCTCTAATTGGGCTGTAATCTCATTGTTCAATCCTTCTGTTGAAGATCCTGGTGCATCATTATTTTTGATGGAAACTCAGTGGTATCGACAGGTATTTCTGGAACTATTTTTACTTTAGATGAAATAGCCACAGGTAATATTTGAGCATCCTGCACTATATGTTACTTTAAAGAAATGTCAGAATATTTCTGGTCATTAAACAATGAGTTCAATTTCTCTTCAATGGTTGTTAGTCTTGTTTTCATTCTTGGAAGACTAGATAAACTCTCATTGATAGTTGAAAAAGATAACTGATTTTTATTTTGAAAAGATGAATAATGGTCATTCAATCTCTTCAGATTCATCTTGTCTTTCTCCAGCTCTTCACAACAGATAGATACAGTGTCTTTTAATTTGGACAAATCATTTTTGATATTTTGCCACAAAGCAATCTTCTTTTCATGAGTTTCCTTATAATTAATCAAATCATCAGAGACTTTCTGCAATTCACTCCTTAAGGATTAATACCCTTGCTCAGTTAATAAAACATTAAACTTCTGAGTTAATTGCATATTGTTCATAATATTATTCTGTTTTGCAATAATATCTCTCAAGTAGTCATCATTAATCTTTGCTACATCTGGAGTGTTTCTCAATAAGGAACCTGAGTAACTTTCCAGACTCTCATAAAACACAGGGTCAAGAGTTTCATCAATTACAGCCATATCAGGGTTAATCATTGAGGTAGCAATTAAAAGTAAAGGGTTAGATGCATGAGTTATTTGTCTACTGCTCCCAACCTCTACTGATCTCAAAGTTTCTTCTTCCCTCTCAGATTTACCTGAAGGAACAGAATCAGCTACAAGAAATGGCACTTGAGAATCAATAGAGGGGCGTACCAGGTTTTGCTGGGTATGACCATATTGGGTTTTCTTCTTCTTTTGCCTCCTTGATAGGGGTGAGGAGGTGGGGGGTTGACCTGGTTGGGTCTTGATGGACCTGCCTGAGGTAACTGATGCTGATTTTGAGACAAGTTGTCCCACTGAGTGTTTAACCAGTCCCACTGCCACTTGGACACTTCCACCTTTTCTTGGGACTGGGGAGCCAATTGTTGTTGATCCCTGGGAGGAAGAGGTTTCTTCTTCTCTTGAAGAAAGTTATCTATCCTTCTCACCTTTTCTTCCAGAGCATCTACCATTGCCTTTAGTCTCAAGTTTTCTGTCCTTAGCTCCATTATGTGAGTTGACAGATTCTTTACCTGTTGAGGCAATGGCATCTTTTTTATCCTGAAGCCTTTTGGAAGTTCTTCTGGTGGGTTTATCATAGGCTTATGATCCTGAGTTGTGTCTACTAGGATTTCTACTTCTTCCATCTCTACATCCTGTTTGGGGCAAGGATTTATTAATCTGAGAAGTTCTTCTTGTTAAAGGAGAACTTACAGAAGTAGGCTCATCATAATCAATAAAGTCTAGTTCCTCTTCACGTGCAGCAGAACCACTTTGGTCAGTCATTTTAAGATTTAACTGAAATGAAGAAAAGAGACAATAAGATTAATTAGTCTTTATTTTTAATTTTTATTTAACAGAAATAAAAAAAAAAATCTTTTTAGGATAAAAATCAACTAAATAAAATTAAGTAATTAATTTAAAAATAATTTAAAACCAGGATTATAATATAATCAATTGAATAAATAAATTAAAAAATTTTATTAATAATTTTAATTAATTATTTTCAGGATTTGAATCAACAAATTTTATTACCAGGACTTAATGTCAACTGAAGTAATTAAATATGAATTTTTATTAATAAAAAAAAATTTATTGAATTGATCACTTAACTACCAAGATTAATGTCAACTGGAACAAATAAAATTTAAATTAATTAGGACAAAAGGTCAACTGAAAATTATAATAATTAATATTAAAATATAATTGTTTATTACTTCTGGGACTAAGAACACTATTGCTCTATTATTGTCAACCAGGAAAAATAAAAAAAATATAATAATAAAATTAAATCCAAATTACCAGACACCTCCCCCTGTAAAATGAGCAAGTTAATGCCACTTACAGAGTGCTGAGTAAAATGAAATACGTAGCAAATGAAGAGCGCAAAGTAACCCACAAATAGTAATATCAATAATTACCACAATATATACAACATTTAGTCAGTATATGAACCTAATTTTTGGAGCGCAGTTTGATTCCTGTTTGCAGCAAAAAAATTTTGTCACGTGACATATGACGTGTCGGTCAGTTGTCTAGAAGAGGGAAAGAAAAGGGACAAAAAAGAAGAGAAACAAATAGGAAAAGATACTAAAGGTAAATAGAAAGAAAAAAGTAATAATAGAAATAATTTATTTGAAATGAAGCAACGACAAGTGAGTTGGGAGTTGAACAATTTGAGGTTTTATTTAATAATAATATTATTTAAGTAAGAGTTCTGCGCGGCAAACACTTTAATTCCTATCAGACTTAAGGCAACCTTTAATTTGTTATTGAGAATTTTTAATTAGATTGTAGTACTAATAAAAATAATAATAAACGTGATAAAATTATCTTTTAAATTGTTGAGTGTATAGTAAGTGATGATGCTACAGGGGATTATCCAAGGCCCTTTTATAGGCAATGGGTCCTCTGAAGCGCCACTATGTTTGTAAATACAATAGTTAGAATAGAATAAAACGAATATATCAAAGAGTAAATGAAACATAACAATGTAGAGAAAAACATGAAACAAATAATTAAAACCCCAATTAAGAATCCAATTTTCCCGCCATTAATTCCCAAATCAGTAAGTAAAAATAGTGAATAACTAAACAAGATTGGAACATAGGAACTATGAGAAAAATAATTCCAAACAGATGGTACAGTCTGATTTAAGGATATTTTAAGTGAAACAAAAAAAATCCTTTGACGCAACAAAACATGTAATTAATCTCAATTTAGTATAAATTACTTAATTGGTTTTTCCTGAAATAATTAAGGGTAAAAAGAAGCGTCATTAATTATTGTTTAGTATTATATGAAAGGTGTTATTTAATATATAAATTTAAATAATTAATTTAAATATATTATAAGTCAATTTTACTCTTATAATTATAATATTTGTTTTTTCAATTAATTAAATATAAATTTATAATTATTAAGTAACATAAAAATGTGCCATTATTTGTAGAATATATTATATTATGTTTAATTTAAATGTATATAAAAATTTATATCACCAATAAAATTAATATAACACTTGTATATAATAAAATACTATATAATTTTATTATGCAATAAAATAATAATTTATATTCATTAAATACAATTCTTACCCACTCTTTCAGGTTTTATAAGTTACATATCATTTACTGGACTCCTGTAATAGCCTGGCTGACATGACGTTTGTCATTTTCATTGCTCTCTCCTCCTTACAGGTACTCAAACCCTGATGGTCCCTTCAATATATGCCTCAAAACACGTTGCGCCGTCAATACTTCGGAAAGGCTCCCAATTGTCAAGGGGTTCTTTTGGTCTAGAAGATTGGTTCAAGGTTTTTACGAGGGTTTTAAAGGTTTTAATGGTCTCTCAACAAAAGGTATGTATTTCTAAATCAATATGGTTGTTTTACTCAAATATAAGAGGTAGATTTTGAATATTTATATAGATTATAGACTAAAATTATGCTATTGTAAAAACTAATGTTATAAAATATAGAAATAAGTGTTGTATTGTAAGTGTAATAATAAAGTAAAGTAATGAAGGAATGTATTGAAAAGCACAAAGTAAGAGGCCTTTTATAGGCGAAACATGAGGGAATAAAATATACAGAATTTACACCATCTACTGTAAGAGTATGAGAAAAAGGATAACAATAAAAAGGAGTACATATATGACATAAGAAATAAATAAACTGGTACATCAACAAGGGCATCAAATTTATTAGCAATAAATTTTGAGTTCCTTGGACTGTCACAATTAATTACACAATAATTAATTAATTATATTACTTTCACGGGATTCCAGATCTCTCACTGAGGTAATATAATTGTTTTAAAGTTTTTTTATTATAATTTTTTTATTAAATTTTATTCCCATTGACTTATACTATTGAGCACAGTGTTAGTGAGTAAAATTGTAGGGGACATTTTATTTACACTAATTATTTATACTACTTATTGTACTTAACTAGTTAATTGTAAGTAGTACTTAAGTAGACAATTAATTATTAGTAAGAAGAAGGGGCGTGGCTTCAACTCAGTAAAATAATTAATTATTTTACCGGTTAAGTCTAGTAGCCTGGCTGACAGTGAGAGCCATCAAGTAATAGGTTCATGCAATTGGTTTCATATAGTGGCAGGTTCAAATCTTGTATCCCTCCAATGCTAATTAGCACCTTGCTGGTTACATAACTGGCATTCTTGCCTTGATATTGCGTCAATGTCCAATGTCTCATTTTATGTACAGATAAATTACAAATGCTTGCTGAAAAACTTGAAGACTTTCTTGAAATCAGTACATCAATATGGATTCCAAATTACTTTTTTCATTCAAATTGCTGTGCAAAGTTAAAGAAAATTTTAAACATTTGCAACAAGTATTTAAAGTATAGCTGTAAGAAGTTATTATCAGTTATTTTATTCTCACAATCTTATACAGCTAGAAACATGAAAGCAAAAACAGGGTTCTTAGAAAAATAATAGAAATTCTATTGTGCATAATAAGACATAATATAAACACTCCAATACAATTTTATATTAGGGGGTGTCAAACATTACCATATATGCAATTCACACCACGTGCAAACAGATGATGTATCCACCGCTACGTCAGCGCGAAGTAGCGGAAAGTTATTTCAAAAGCTGGCCCACTACGTCGGCTGGTTTTTTCTCACAGTAACCAGACATCCCTTCCCCCAAAAAATTTAGATTCCGGTTACCTGACCCAGTACATTCAAACATCGGACATGCAATCAGTTCCCCAACCAGTCTCCTCGCCCCACTGTGGCTTTCCTCAAAACTGACTGTTGTGTTTCTTGTTTTCCTTTCTTTTCTTTTTTTTATCTAACTACGCACTTGTGGTTTATTCTGTAAGTTTTCATTTTTTTCACCCTCAAATTTCTCCTCAATCTTGTTTACTTCAAAACTGACTGTTGCACTTTTTTTTTATCTAGCTCACACCTCGTTGCTTCTAACATAGAATATTATTTTTCATTTTATAATTATGATTTTTTTTTTGTTATTTTAGCTGCCTAGTCATCTTATTTAGCAAATAGCACCCAAACCTGTGTTTGAATGTAAAGCCTATGAATTTTTTTTTGAAATATTTTTAAAATTTTACTAAAACTTGATATCTATTTTTTGTTCTGAGATCACCTATCTATTTTTTGCTTCATTGGGCCAATTTCACCTTAACCTGGTAACAGAGAAATAACGCCAACTTAAGGCATGATGAAAAATAACTATTAGCTTAATGCTACACCCTAAGCAATGAAGTAGTGATAGCAATATAAAACTAGCCTTTACAGCAGGAGAGTGCAAGGGTAATCTGACAGTTCCACAGTGGAGGGCAGCCACAAACAAGAGATATTGCATATCCAATGATCAGATGTACTGGGTCGGGTGTCACACGCCATGTGACACTCGAGGAAAAAGCAGCTCATTAAATCAATAATAAGAAGTTTAAATCCATACTCGAAGCGCAGAAAGCAATTCTCCATAGCAACTGCGACTTCCTTTGTGTACTCGCTATTCAACCGCGCTATTAAACTCTAAATCCAAATTAGTCAATCTCTCAATAGTGTGTCTTAGTCTTTTTTTCAATAAGCGACGCACCGCGCAATAGTCAATGTAATAGTATTCTGAAAGGTTTATGAAATGTCTGTGGATTATTAAAATGGGTAGTGAGCATGGACGGAATGGTTAGTGGAGGACTAAGGGGTTAACGGATGTTAGTGAGGAGGGTCCAGGTGTAATGGGTGTATTTTAATGGTCTGTGATGTGCGGAATAGTGGATGGGTATGAGGTCAATGCGAGGAGGAGTAAAGGATATAAAAGGGGTTAGGTTTTTGGTTCGATACTCTTTAGAATTAAATTTTAAAACGTATTTATAGTTAATAGTGGTAAAATCTTTAAGTTAAATCATTATTATTGTATCTTTCTTTATTTTCTCAATAATCATTTCTAAATCCTAAATCTTTGATTGTTGAGTTTCCAACCCTTTGTGAGATTTTAAGAATTTTAACCTTACCTTTAAATTATATTAGAATTCTTCTCAAACATATCTCAAAGCAGTAGTTCTTCCTTCGAGTCATCTTCAAATCACTTCCTCAAATCATTCCTCTGTGCTTCAAAGAAGTCTCTAAACCCCTCATCTCACTTTCAGGAACATCCTCGACCTTGTGCGTGCGTCGTCCAGTGACATCGGGTAACCAGGATCTCACTTTTTGGGGGGGAGGAATGTCTGGTTACTATGATAAAAAACCAGCCGACGTAGCGGGCCAGCTTTTGAAATACCTTTTTGCTACGTTGTGCTGACGTAGCGGTGGATATGTCGGCTGTTTGCATGTGGTGTCAAGAAAGTCTCAAAAAAGGTACCAAGTCATTTTAGTTCAAATTACATACCTCATTAACTGGTATACTTAAACAGTGTGCTTCTCACTACATGCACCATCTGTTGGGTTCATCCAAGCCCGTAAAGAACTTCTTCCCCTTAACTTGATTAGTCAGCGTTAGTTACACACATGCCCATACCTTGAAATTTTTATTCACCTAATCCTTAGGGGCTTATTTATACACACACAGTACACTGTGCTTAAAGTCTTAAGCCCCCTCTAACATTATAATCCAACCCTTACTTCCTCCCACCGTTGATTACTCTTTCTCTTATTTTTTTCATCCAAACACTAACATGACTCCTTCACTTTGTCAACAGCTTTAAACAACTACTGATGCTATAGCCCTTGATCTTCTGGCTGAGTCTGATCCAGATTCAAATTCTGAGTTTGATTATTTTTATACGAGTCAACTATTAGAGAACCACTACCTTACTTCCCAAACCCCATCCATTTGCCATCAACCACAATATACACTTCACAAACTTTCTGAATTACCTGAACCCAGTTTTAAGCAAGATTTACAAAATACTAATCACAGTTTGAAATACCTACATGATTTGTTTCATGATCATTCTATTTACCACAACAATTCTCATTGTCCACAGAGGGACCCTGCAATACAAATCTCTGTAGCACTTTGCTGATTTGGTTCAAATGGGAACAGTGCTGCCATAACTTGTCTTGAGAACCTTATCAGTATAAGTCATAGAAAAGTAGATTTATTAACTTAGAGAACCATCAAAGGCATCTGTTCACATCAATCACAATTCCTCACATGGACCACTAAGGAGAATTTACTGGAAAACCCACAGGTCATGTAAAATGAAGGATTCCCTGGATATATTGGTTTTGTTAGTGGTACAACCATTCTTTTGAGCCAAAAGCCTGCAAATTTTGAAATATCTTGTATATTTTATTTTACATCATTGAACCTTTCTATATGTTTGTCACTAACTAACCTACTAGTTTCTAATAAAATTTTTCCTACTCCTTCTTTTAATCCTTCAACATTCTTATCAATTATCTCCATGATAGATTCTTCTTGCTTAGTATCCTAGAATTCCAATCTCTCATTCCAAACACTATCTTTATCCTCTGAATCATTATTATTAATTATTGACTGAGTTTTACCAAATCAATTTTTATTCTTTAGACATATTTTTTATATTTCAAAAGAATAACTTAAACTCACTTGGAATATTTATCTTTGTCCTTTTTCTTTGACTATGTTCTTTTGTTTAACCTTCATCACCATCAATAACAACTTGTTCAGTTTGAGCAGATTTATCTGATGGCCTAGCAGAATTCATACATATCAATACAAAATATATCAATTATAGATAATGCTGGAAGTTATCTTACAGTGTCTTTATTTCTGCCTCATTAGACCAGTACTTAGCAGATGTAAATTGGCCTTGAGTATCTGGATTGAGCTTAAGAACATCAAATTGTAAATGGCACCATAAACAAAATTCACAAGTTGAAGTGAATCTCTTTACTCTGGTTTTTTTAACACAATAGTAATTGGAACTTTCACAATGTGTGCAAGGAATGCAATATTCCCTTGTAAGCTTATAGCCTTTTGTACTATGCTCTTTTGAAGTAGATGATGTTGATGGTAGAGATGTCCTATTGAGAAGCTATAAAGGACTAGGTAAGATTTTTGAATGTTGCTAGAAAGGATAAGATAAAATATTTGAATTTTTCTAGAAATCTACTATGATTTTTTGGGTCAAGGAACTACCTTTTACATATCTCACACTCATATTTCTGTTTATCTTTTTATTTTGAAATTATTTTTTTGTTGGTACCATCTTGAGGATCCAGACATATTTAGTTGGGTTTTTTTTGGACTAAATACTTTCTGCTTAACATGCAAGTACATGCATGTTTCATGCATTTTTAATACTCAATGAGAGATTCTTCATCTTTTAATTGTGTATATACATTTAAAAGAATTTCCAAACAAATAACAAAGAAAAAATGGTGATATCCTACCCTACCAAATTATAAAAGAAAAAAAAATTGCAATACCCTTCCCTGTAATTTACTCTTGGAGGGGGTTAGGATTGCCAAATTTCCATTTTTTTCATAAATGGATAAATAAATTGTTCAAATAACATAATCAACCAAGTAAAGTAATGGTATTCAGAATACTACCAGCCAATGAGTTCAGATGTGACCAAAGCCAAAGAATACATTGACATGAAATTTTATTGGGAACTCATTCAATTAATTATTTGTTTGAATAATTTCTTTATACAGCAGCAAGACCGAATAGCTCATTACTTAAAATTGATGATTGAATGATCAATTATAAATTTAATAATTAAAATTGAATCTTTGGAAATCCTTTATTTAACATACTTAGCCTCCCTTCCTGCAGCTTTACTATTCATATAACCTTCTTGCCTCACTTTAATTACCCTCTTGATTAAATTTTGGTTGATCTGAAGGGAATGCTGCCAGAACATTTCCAAGCCTAAAAAACAAATAGAAAATAAAATAAAACTTACCAAAAATTCTTGGAAAAATTCTAGAAATGTTCTGGTAGTGTTTCCAAATCAATTTGGAAAATTAGAAAAATAAAAAAAATTCAGTAAAAACGCTCAGAAATGTGCTAAGAATTCTGCCAGCATGTTTCCAAGGCTAAAAAAAAGAAAAAAAAATTACCTAAGAGGCTCAGAAACAGTATAGAAATGTTATGGTACTGTTTCAAGTTGATTTGGAAAATAAAAAAACAAAAAAAAAGTTATTAAAAATGCTCAGAAATGTGCTGGGCATGCTGCCAGCATGTTTCCAAGGCTAAAAAAAACTTACCGAAAAGATTTAGAAACAGTCTAGAAATGATCTGGTACTGTTTCCAAATAAATTGGAGAATAAAGAAAAGTTAGTAAAAACACTTGTAAATGTCCCGGGCATTCTTCCAGCACATTTCCAAGGCTAAAAAAAAGAAAAAGAAAAAGAAAAAAAATTTACCAAAAATGCTCAGAAATGCTCAGAAACAGTCTAGAATTGTTCTAAGAATGTTTTCAACGCAATTTGGACAAAAAAACTTCCAAAGAAGAAAAAAAAAGGAGAGAAAAAAAAAGAGAAAAAATTCAGTAAAAAGAAAAGCAGGATAAGGTACCACTCACATTTGGTAAGTTTTGCAAGGGGCTTAAGGAGAAAAATGAGGAACATGTGAAGCTGTGAAGAAAAAGAGAAAAACATACCTTGATGAAAGGGCAGAAAAAGATGTAAAAAAGAATCACATGATGATTAGGATATGGGTCATGAAATACACTTAGAAATGTGTTTAGAAATGTGTTCTGAAATGTATATATTTTAGCAGGAGTCCAAGATAATGTGGGGTTGGGAGAAAAGGGGTCTGATGTACAGTGGATTGTGGGAATGTGTGTATTGGTGGGCTGAATTGTGGTTGGGGTTATGGTGCAAGAATAGGAAGTATTTGATGAAGTGTTTGACCAAATGTTTGACATTTCTAACTTTAACTCTGCCATTTATGATGGCATCTTGGAATGGCGTTTTGAGACTGAAGTCCACCAGGTGTATATGGTAATTTTTGACACCCCCTATTAAGGGATAGTATAAGGGTAAACCTGTCAACTCAATTGTAAGTTTTTCTGCATGCCAGTTTTTTTTTAAATATTTCAATTAAGTTCAAGCATTCACTTTGGGAAAAACTGTGTGATGTTTTCTTTTTTGGTGGCAATATCTTTCATGAAAAACATGATATTATGTCTTGTAACAAAACAAAAGAGCTTACCTTGCTTGTTGAATTTATAAACATTAAACTCACAAAAAATGTGCCAATCTTTTATAGAATAGAATATATTTATTATGTTTATTTAAATGTATATACAAATATTAATAAAATTAAAATAAAATTTATTTTAATTATATTAAAAATATTGTTATATCATTTTATTTGATATAAATAATATTTAATTTTTATATATAATTTAATACATTTATTCTCTTATCTTCAAGTATTATAACATAATATCTATTGGACTCTTAGCATAGCCTGGCTGACACTGCTCATGTCATGCAAGAATCATGCATGATGTCATGCATGTTGCCTTCAAGGGGGGGGAAATAATTGAGTGGGGTGATATATCTGTGTTATGTATGTACCATTGGTAGAAATATGTATCTTACTGTTTGGCTAATAATAGTTACACAAATGACCTAAAATATTTATAATTAAAAATAAGTCATATCTTTTTGGTATTTTTTTTTCTTTTTTTTTTGGATCTCTTTCTGATCTTCTTCAAATTTTAATGAAAAATGGATTAATTGTTTGAGGGTAATAAATGATACTTTTGGTTTGTAAATCATTTTCAAAGAATTGTATATTTTGGGCAATTAACACACCACATGAAACCTTTCATGAATCAGTGAAAGAAAAAGTGTATCTTTCTTGTTTAGTGAAGCTGAAATATTTTGTTCCCCAAATAAGAAAAATAAAACTCATAAAATAATAAAATATAGGATCCTGGTGCAGTGCATGTTAGCCTGAAAAATTAAGGCATGATTTAAGCCCCATTGGAACTGTTCTTTACTTTCTCCTGTACTTCTTAATGTGAAATATAGATGTGACTGCTGTAGGAAAGTACTCAAATAAATGGGTTTTCTCAAGTTAAACTATCAAAGTTGCTTTTTACTAAGCTTACCATCTCATGAACTTTATGGTTGTGTTAATTTGATTTAGATATTGATAAGATGAACGTTAAGATATTTAGCTAAGTGAGAAGACAACTAATAGATGGAATTTGGACGATAGTGGCTAGGGATGGACAAGTGGACAAGAAAAATAGTGAAAGAGAGAAATACCTGATAAGATGAACGTTAAGATATTTAGTTAAGTGAGAAGACAACTAATAGATGGACTTTGGACAATAGTGGCTAGGGATGGAAAAGTGGACAAGAAAAATAGTGAGCGAGATGGGACAGCGAGCAAGAAACAAATAAGAAGGGAAAAAGTGGATGCCATAGAGAAAGTGAGCAAGGCATCCATATATAGTAAGTAATAGATTGATATGTATTTAACATGTGGATAGATGTTGAGCAAGTATGTATGAAGGTAGGTAGACTAAGTAGGCATTTACAAGTAGCCAAGTTCTCTATGTAGATTATAAGTAACTCTATAACAATGACTAATGCATTTAATAACTAATGATAGATAATAAACTACTGGAGTTCAACACCCTCCCGTGCTCGAGACGGCAATGAAGTAAGGTGTAATTTGTGCATAAAGTTTTGATGTTTAATTTGAGGTAATGATTTGGTAAGGATGTCAGCTGGCATATCATTGGTAGAAATATATTGAATAGAGATTTCTTTGGTGTTGACAATTTCACGTAGCCAGCAGACTCTAGTGTTGATGTGTCTCATGCGATGTTGATATAATGGGTTGAGAGCTAGGTTGATAGCTCCTTGATTGTCAGCGTTGAGTAAAGTGGCAGTGAGTGGAATCGAGAAGTCTTTGAACAACTCTTCATCCATAGGAGATCTTGACCACATTTGGTCATAGAGTAGTACTCAGATTCAGATACAGATAAAGCCATGGACTGTTACTTGCTTGAACTCCAAGAGATTAATGCAAGATGGAAAACAAGAGTTCCTGAGGTTTACTTTGAGTCCTCTGACTTGTTATAATCAGAGTCAGCAAAGCCATTCAGCACTCCAAGCTTAGCATCCTGAACATTTCCCAGGGTCAAACCTACATCTCTGGATTTTTGCAAATATTGAAGAATATGGAAGAAGGCAGTAATTTGTTGATCAGCAGGTTCATTGAGATATTGAGCAAGGGTTCTAGCTGCAAAGGCTAGATCAGGTTAAGTGCAGAGGACAAGGTAATTTAATAGGCCAATTTTTCGTCTATAATTAAAGAGATTAGTCAACTTGTTGGTGGTACATTTGGAGAAGTGGGAGTTAGGAACTAGGGGAGTAGTAATGGTCTGACAATGTTCATTATTAAATTCTTTTAAAATATTTTCAACATATAGTTGCTGAGATAAAGTGATAGTTCTTTTAGACCTTTCCCTGATGACCTTCATCCCGAGGACCCAACACAATTCACCTTGATCATCCATATTGAAAACTTGAGAAATTTGAGCCTTAAAATCAGTAACAGAGGGACCTCCTATAATCAAGTCATCAACATGTATATAGACATAGCAAGGTTTATTTTTATCAGTGTTCAAGAATAGACATCGATCCGCTTTACTTGCTCTAAATCCAATGTCAGTAAAGAAATTGACTAGCTTTTTGAACCAGCATTGAGGGCTCTGTTTGAGACCATAGAGAGATTTTTTAAGATGCAGAAAGTGATTTTTGTATTTCAGAGAGTAGCCACAAGGGAATCGTAGATACAGATCCTCATCCAGTTTTCCATGAAGAAAGGCTGACCCAACGTCCATTTGATTAATTTCCCAGTCGTTAAAGGCGGCAAAGCTGAGAAGGAAACGATTAGAACACATACAACCCTCAGAGAGAATTATATATTCCTAACCGCAGGGGTTAAATTCTCTAAGCAATAAATTGCCGCAGTGTCCCAATGCCGGTAGATTCATATGTCTCATTATATTCAATGCCTTCTATTTGAGAGAAACATTGTACGCATAGGCGAGCTTTTTACTTGATTATATTTCCATCAACATCTGTTTTCTATTTGAACGTCCACATGGTGCCAAGAAGATGATTATTTTAGGGGATGGGAGTTTCTTCCCACACATTATGTTTAGTGATGCTGTTGAGTTCAGAACTGATGGCTGTAAGCCATTCATTGCTTTCAGGAGAATTTAAAGCTTGGTAATAGTTTTGAGGTGTGTTGAATGGGGTGACTTCCAGGCAGGCAATGTTAGCTCTTCTTTTGGTATGAAGAATATTAGATGTATCAATTCCAGATGATATCTCTTTCAAAGGTCTATAAGTTTCATCAAAATATGCGTAATGCTTCATTTTAGAGGGAGGATTAGCTTCAGGAGGTACATCATCTGAGCCAGTAGTAGCAGGTGGTATAAGGGGAGAGGAGATATCAGGCATTATGGTTTCCAGAGTTACACTTTGATTGGTGTCATTTGGAGAGAAAGTGATTGGGTGACTGAAATCAATGTCAGGGAACTGAAGTTTTTCAGCTGAATCACCGTTAGATATATTGCAGGACAAGTTAAATATATTCAAGAATTTGACGTCATGGGTGATAATGATTGAATCTGAAGAAATGGCATAAATTCTATAATTAAGGTGACCCTCGCAATAACCTAAGAATATCCCCTCATCACCACTCTTGTCAAATTTGCCATTCCTTTTATGCTTTGGTAGATGAAAAAATACATCGGAACCAAATGGATGTAATTTATTAGGCAATTTAGTATTCTTGTGCCATAGATTCCAGGGTGAATTGTTGTTTTTAAGTGAGGAAGAGGGAAGGATGTTGAGTAGAAAGGTAGTAGTTTTCACTTCCTCAGCCCACCAGCCGGCATCTAAACCAGATTCAATCAAGACACATTTTTCTTTTTGGACAATAGATTGGTTTCCTCTTTTGGCTATTGGATTCTGTTGAGGTGAGTAGGGAGCAGTTTTAAGGTGGATTATACCTTTGCCTTTTAAATGATTACTCATTGCATTACTTGTGAGCTCCCCACCATTGTCAGAAACAATACATTTGACCTTTCTTTCCAATTGGTTTTCAACAAATGATTTGTATTCTTTATAATAGTGGAAAGCTTCTGATTTCAGGTCAAGAAAGTATATGTGCCTGAATCTGGAATGTCCGTTAACAATCTGGAAGAAATATGATCTTCTGCCTTTTTATTCTGGAGCAATTGGCCCACACAAATCCATATGAAGTACATCCAAAGGAGATTTGGGAGTTGGAAAGGAGCCAGAATAAGGAATAAAGTGGGATTTAGCTAGTGCGCAAGTTTTACAAATGAAATTGGAAAAATTCAAACCTGGGACTAGTTTTTCCATGGTTTGATTGCTGGGATGGCCATAATTGTGGTGAAGTAAATTTAGATTTGCATCATTGTTTAAAGTATTGATAGAAATATTGAATAATTGATTGGAAACTATTGGAAAAGATATAATTTTTCCAGAAGAGTTTCAAATTATACGGGTTCTGCCTTTGAATTTGAATTTGAAGAGTCCACCTTCATTGTCAAGGCTCCAGCCATCATGAATAATGTCCGTAGCCGCTATAAGTGTGGCCTTAACTGATGGTATATATAGTGCATTGTTGATATGAAAGGTGTGACCAGAAGATGAAGTAAAGGAAACTGTGCCTTGTCCAAGGGTGGAAATTTCCTCTCCATTGGCCATTGAGAGAGTAATGTTGGTTGATTGATAGGTGCTGATGAATTTGAGTGAGTTGAAAATGGTATATGAAGCGCCACTTTCCAAAATGGTGTGACTGTCTGGTAAGTTAGATATGATTGATAAGACTTTAGGGCTAGAATACAAGTCTCCTTTTTCTCGCTCTTTCTTTTGTTTAAGGAATTCATCTCGCTTCTTGGGATGAAGCTGAAAACAAGATGATTCGTGATGAGGAGCAAGGGGATTATGCTTTCCCTTAGAGCATAGGTGTTTTGTTCTAGAGTCCATAGCCAGAACGGAGCCAGATGATGTATTGAGAGCTTTCCTTCGAGTTATTTCTGCCTCGATGTCAGCAAAGATATTTTCAATAGTCAGTTGTTGATTGGTAATATCATACTTGCTAAGGATGATAGTAGCAGAGGTTTGGTATGAGACAGGTAATAAATTTAAAACGTAATTTCCCATTATATAGGATAAAATTTTTTCTTTAAATAAGTCCGGAGCCACCTCTCTAAGTAACTTCATGGCACTTCGAAAATCATTCATAGCCCCCAATAAATTACTTTCAGTGAACTTGATTTTGAACAATTGATTAACAACATATGAACAGTTCTGAGTAGATTTAGAAGTGTAATGATCTTTTATACGGGTCCACAATTGAGCAGGTTCAATTAGGTCATTGTCTAAGACAAATTTATCTTGATTAAGATGATCCATAAACATCTTTATAATTGTGTTGGTTTGTCTTTGTCTTAGTTTAAAGATGTTATGTAAGCTGGGTTCAGTAGGAATGGGAGTATATTCAAAGAGAAACTGGTCAAGGTTTTGAATGGTAAGAGCATATTTAATGTCAGTCTTCCATGAGCTATAGTTTTTATTGGTTAATTTTTCAATTCCCTTAATTTCAGAATATTATGAGTTGTCTTGCAAATAAGAAAAGTCAGGGGGAGGAGGAGGTGTGGAAGACATGATGGGGAGTTTCATTCGTTCAGAAGAAGTATTAGATGAAGAGGGAGAACCAGTGTTTGTTGATTCAGGGGTAGCCAGTTTTAAGTAGAAGACAGGGGCGCTGGGCCCATAACCCTGATAAGATGAACGTTAAGATATTTAGTCAAGTGAGAAGACAACTAATATATGGACTTTGGATGATAGTGGCTAGGGATGGACAAGTGGACAAGAAAAATAGTGAAAGAGAGAAATACCTGATAAGATGAACGTTAAGATATTTAGTTAAGTGAGAAGACAACTAATAGATGGACTTTGGACAATAGTGGCTAGGGATGGACAAGTGGACAAGAAAAATAGTGAAAGAGAGAAATACCTGATAAGATGAACGTTAAGATATTTAGGTAAGTGAGAAGACAACTAATAGATGGACTTTGGACGATAGTGGCCAGGGATGGAAAAGTGGACAAGAAAAATAGTGAAAGAGCTATAAGGAAAAATAGTGAGCGCGATGGGACAGCAAGCGAGAAACAAATAAGAAGGTAAAAAGTGGATGCCATAGAGAAAGTGAGCAAGGCATCCATATATAGTAAGTAATAGATTGATATGTATTTAACATGTGGATAGATGTTGATCAAGTATGTATGAAGGTAGGTAGACTAAGTAGGCATTTATAAGTAGCCAAGTGCTCTATGTAGATTATAAGTAATTCTATAAAAATAACTAGTGAATTTAATAACTAATGATAGATAATAAAATACTGGAGTTCAACAGATATTTCCATTTTTTTAATTTTACTAGAACCTAGAATAAAAAAATTAGAAAAAAAAAGCTTTTTACAAATGTTGAAAATAAATTGCATATTTCTGTAATATCTATTTTTTAATAAAATTCAGATTATGAAAATTTAAAACTTGAAAAATCTTATATTCATTTATCAACTCATTTTTAATTCATTTAAATAATGTATCTGTATATAAAATAAAACAAGAATCACTCCAAAAGCCGCCTGTAACCTTTCATAATTTTTTCTCATTAGTTTATATATATTACACCATTTTGAACAATTATTTTTGGTAATTTTTTGTAAAAAAAGTTTCCTTATAGTCTTCTTTGGATCATGCCTGATGAGATTAACAGACTGATATACAAATGTGATAAATCTTAACATACTGAATGCTCCCTTGAAGGTGTTAATAAGTTCTTGAAGAACTACAAAAAGATTTGTTTTTTTTTGTTGCTAATTATCTAAAATTTTTCAATTGTGAGAATAATTCTATCCAGCGCAGTTTATGTTTCAGACAGATAAAATACTATTTTATCATTTTCTCTTGTTTCCTCCAAGGATTCAAATAAATAGAACACTGTTGAGTTTTTTAATCTCTGAACTTGTCAAGGGGTCCTTTTGGGTCTAGAAGTTTACTCGAGGTTTATACGAGGAAAATTGGGGTTTTAATGAACTCTCAAAAGTAAAGTACGTATTCTCTCAATCAAATTGATTTATTTGCTAAAGTATAAGACGTAGTTTTTAATTATAAGTATAATTTATAGAGTAGAATTACACTGTTGTAAATACTAAGCTTATAAAATATAGAAATAAGTATTGTTTTGTAATTGTAGTAATAAGTAATTGATGAATGAATGTTATGAAAAGCACAAAGTAAGAGGCCTTTTATAGGCAAAACATGAGGGAATAAAATATACGGAATTTACACTATATACTGTAAGAATGTGAGAAAATGAATGACTAAAAGGAGTACATATATGACATAAGAAATAAATAAACTGGTACGTCAACAAGGGCATCAAATTTATTAGCAATAAATTTTGAGTTCCTTGGACTGTCACAATTAATTACACAAAAATTAATTAATTATATTACTTTAACGGGTCTCCAGATCTCTCACTGAGGTAATATAATTGCTTTAGAGTTTTTTTATTATAATTTTATTATTAAATTCTATTCCCATTGACTTATACCATTGAGCACAGTGTTAGGGAGTAAAATTGTAAGGAACATTTTATTTACACTAATTAATTATACTACTTACTGTACTTAACTAGTTAATTGTAAGTAATACTTAAGTAGATAATTAATTATTAGTAAAGAGAGGAGGTGTGGCTTCAACTCAGTAAAATAATCAATTATTTTACCGGTTAAGTCTAGTAGCCTGGCTGACACTCCCTCACTCTAAAAAAAACAATAAAAAAATACTATGATTTTTTCTTTTTATACTTTTTTAGTAGAGTAGGAAGATTAGATATCTCCTTCCCAGGTATCCAAGAATCATATTCAGATGATTTATTCTTGAATATCAATAAGTATTCTGTACCTTTTTCAGCAGTGACTATTCTGTCATTTAGATTTTTTTCAATTTATGCTGTTTCAGTTATTTCATTTGGGGTTTTCTTTGGTCTTCCTCTCCTTTTTGGAAATAAATCACTATTGGATGTGTAAGGTTTCAAAAGAGATATTAGAAAAACAGGATGTTTTCTGTCATATGGAGAATACAAAATAACCTCAACTGCATTATCCCCAATCATTCTTCTGACAACAAATGGAGTAACAAATGGATCTTTCAATTTGTTATTACCTTGTAAGTTGAAGTGGACTGTAGAAATCAACACTTTATCACCTTTTTTAAAAGTGTATTCTTTATGGGATTTGTCCCATCTCTTCTTCTCATATTCAAATGATTTTTCAATACATTGTTGAGCATGATTTCTGCATAGTTGGTGAACTTGAAGAAACGACTTTACACCAGGATGTATATCCAATTTAGGTATTTTGTTATTGAGAATTTGGTCATGATTATTTGGAATATATCCAAGCCAGAGCTCAAAAGGCTTTCTTTGAGTAACAGAATGAACAGTGCTATTATAAGCAAATTCCAACCCAGGAAGTAATGTAACCTAATCATGAGTGAATCTGTCATTATCTTTATACTCAAGGCCAAAGGCACAATACCTTCTAATCATGTCCTCTAATGTCTGAATCATTCTTTCAGCTAAACCATCAGTCTGTGGATGGTGGGCAGTAGAAAGTTTCAGATCACAACCACAAACATCCATCAGAGACATCCAAAATTCAGAAATAAATTTAGGGTCTCTATCAGAGATTATGGCTTTAGGAAAACCAGCAGTATTAAAAATGTGAGACCACCATAAGAAAGCTAACTCTTTAGTGGAAACATCCTTGTGGGTAGGGATAAATTTACACATTTTTGTGAATCGGTCCACAATAACCCAACAAGAGTTATAACTGTCTTTACCAGCAATAGGTAATCCTGTTACTAAATCCATGTTTATTATCTGCCATGGTGCATCAGGAGGTTCAATATGTTGCATTAATCCTACTCTTTTACCAGTTAATCTTTTTGATTTTTGGCAAGAATCAAAAGACTCAACGTATAATTTTGTTTCTTCAGACATATTAACCCACCAAGCAGTGTTCTTAATTCTGATCATTGTTTCTTTAAGATCAAAATGTCCAGCCACTATGTCATCATGACAAATTTTCAAGATGATTTCTCTCATAGAAGGATGAATAACAATAACATTACTCAACTTTCTCCTATAATAAAGATATCCTTCATCAATTGAAAATTTACCTTTTTCCAAAGCCTTCTGGTTGTTTGGTGGAAGGGTTTTAATTAATGCTTGTATTGAAGCATTCTTTGGATCATTTAATATGGTGCATAACTTTTTCAAGTCAGTGTCCTTATCATATGAATCCATAATAAGCTGTAATGGCTCTTCCTCTATATCAACCACATATATCCCATGTATATGAATAATTTCATCATTAGGATCATAAGCAGGATTAGAGTCATTATTTGGTAAAGGTAACCTAGATAACATATCCACATTTGAGTGAACAATACCAGCCCTATGAATAGTTGTCATTCTTCCTCTGTATTCTTGAACAGCCAACTGCCATCTGAACATATGTCTGTTTGGTGTTTTCAAGTTTAAAAGGGATTTAACTGCACTGAAGTCAGTGAAAAGTTCAAATTTCTGGTCATCTAGGTAATAATGAAGCTTTTCTAGAGCCCACACCACAGCTAAACATTCTAATTGAGTAGCACCATATTTCAATTAACTATTTCTCAAGGTTCTTGAAATATAACAAATTACTACTTCTGAAACTTTATCATTTATCACTTGTTTTTGATGGAGGGCAGCACCAAGACCAATGAAACTGGCATCAGTGTACAAAACAAATGGTTGATTAAAGTCAGGTAAAGCAAGAATTGGTGCTGACATCAAACATTGTTTCATAGTGTCAAAGGCTCTTTGTCTTTCACTATTCCAGACAAAAGCAACATCCTTTCTAGTTAATTGGGTAAGGGGTAAAGCTATGACTTGGTAATTTTTGATATACTGTCTATAGTATCCACACATTCCCAAAAAACTTTGGAGCTCTCTAACTGTAGTAGGAAACTTCACCTGTTGTATGTCTGCCACTTTATTTTGGTCAACACATATCTGTAAGCCTGAAACAACATGACCAAGAACTTTTAAAGAATGGAAACCAAATTTACATTTCTTCAAAGCAAGTGTCATATTTATTTCATCCATTTTCTGGAATACTTTACACAGGTGGTTGAGATGGTCCTCAAATGTTTTTGAGAATATAATGATATCATCAATATAAACCATCAGCCATCCTTCAATTATCTCTTGATGGAATGTGTTATCCATGACTTTTTGGAAAACTAAAGGGGCATTTTTAGGGCCAAATGGCATCCTAATATACTTATAAATACCCATATGAGTAGCAATCATCAGAAAGTTCTGAGAATTTTTCTCAACAGGTACCTGGTGATATCCTTTGTTACCATCCAAACAGCTGATATATTTAGCACCCTGTAAAGTAGCATGTTTAGAGCTAATTCTAGGTAAAGGGTAGAAATCATCAACAGTATAAGTATTTAGTGCTCTATAATCACCACGTAACCTGGCTTTATCTTTCTCATAAGAAATTAGGACAGGTGAGATAACACAATATTTAGGTGTTTCAACTACCTTTTCAATAATATTCATTTTCAAAAGGGTAGAGATATTGTCTTCAATATCTTTTCTCTTTGTGGGAGAAGCAGGATAAAGCTTCTTCTTTAAACTAGGTGGTATATCAGTCAATGGGCAAGACAATGAAAGTTTCATTTCCTCTTTAACTAATCCCAGTTCATGTGACTCATGAGCAAAGGCCATAGGAAAAGACTTTTTTAAGTTAATGATGGAATCTTTATCCTCACCAGAAAGCTGTTCTCCAAAAGAGGCATTGTCAATTTCAGACAAAAGGGCATGCATCTCTTTTGTAGATCTTCCTTTACATTAAACCACAGAATTACATGTGTTCAATTCTGGTTTCAATAATTTTTTAGGGGAGGAAATCTTAAATTTTCTCTTCCCATTCATACCCATTGTGAAACATTGGTTTGAGGGATCCAATTTTATGCCATACTTGGTTAAAATATCATTCCCTACAATAAACCAATTGCTTAAGTTATCATTTTTCATGACAACAAAATCACAAATAGCTCTTACAAAACCATGGTTATATTTAAAAAACACTGTGGTGTTGTATTTACCAATGGGGGCAAAACAGAGCCATAACCTCTCCAATTTTCAGAAATGATAGGCAAAAGTTTTGATTTATAGTCTTGATCCACTGAAGCATTTGCTCTTTCAGAAACTACACTTCCTCCAGCTCCAGAATCCAGATCAACTTCAATGCTGGTTCCATTAATCAAGACTGGTGCCTTGAGAGGGGCAATAACAATTGAGTTATCCTCGATGTTCTTTATGATCTCAGCATCTTCAACTGTAGATAAAGCATTATTATCAATATCAATAGTATTAAATAATGAATATCCTCTTCCAGAATCAAGATTTCTTGTTGAGATTCATATGAAATATTGCTGGCACAATCACTTGACATATCATCCAGTGCTACTGTGTCATCAGCATGCTCCTCTGTTTGTTCTACAAGATTTATCTTCTCGTCACAAACATGGCCTTTCTGCCAAGGCTTGTTGCACTTGAAGTAAGTTTTTTTTGCATACTTTTTTGGTGCAACAGGGGCAGAAGGTTTACCAACCTTTTCCAGAGGTTTCTGTTGGTAAGTGGAGGGTTTCTCAAAAGGGGTCCTAGGAATGAATCTTCTGGCATCATACTTGTTGTTTAGAAGGATCTCATTGCAAGTATTAATGAAAGAAGAGGGTTCTCTGGAGAACTCAGTCCTAGCCACTATCAAGTCTCTCAGAGACATTGGTAATTTATAAAGGATCCTGTCCTTCAATAACTCAAACTTCATATTTGGGTCCATTGCCCTTAAGATTTTTACAAGTTTCATTAAAAACTCAATAGGTTTATCAGTAGAAGAGCTATATCTAGTTTCCTCATACTGCCTTTGTTGAGCCATTTTGAACTTGGAGCCACCAAATTGTGCTTTAATCAATTTCTTCCAATCCTCTCATGAGTAGTCATTCCCATCCAGGAGAACAGATTCATACCACATTAGGGCAACATTAGTAAAAAAAGAAATTAACTTGGACACAATTTCCTCATCTAGGAGCTTAAAAGAATTTTTTAAGTTATCAATTCTGCAAATAAATTGTTTCCAATCAGAGGAAGAATCACCATCAAATGTTTGGTACTGACCAAGTTTTGGCCAATTCTTTTGATTTAAAGGAGTCTCCTTAGTACAAGCTTATTTCTGAGTAAGGAGCAGCTGTAACTTCTCTAGTTGGGCAGTAATCTCATTTTTCAATCCCTCTGTTAAAGGTCCTGGTGCATCATTAATTTTTAATGGAAACTTAGGGGTATCAACATGTATTTCTGGAACTGATTTACTTTTAGATGAACTATCCACAGGAAACTCTGGAGCATCCTGTACTTTTTGTTCCTTCAAAGAAATCTCAGAATACTTTTGATCAATAAATAATGAGTTCAATTTCTCCTCAATGGTTGTTAGTCTAGTTTTCAATCTTGGAAGACTAGATAAATTCTCATTGATTGTTGCAAAAGATAACTGATTCTTATTTTGAAAAGATGAAAAATGGTCATTCAATCTTTTCAGATTTATCTTATCTATCTCCACCTCCTGGCAACAGGCAGATACAGTATCTTTTAGTTTAGACAAATCATTTTTTATATTTTGCCATAAAGCAACTTTCTTTTCATTGGTTGCTTTGTAATGAGACAATTCATCAGAGACTCTCTGTGATTCACTTCTTAATGCTTGATAACCCTGATCAGGTAACAAACTATTATATCTCTGAGTCAATTGTATATTGTTCATTATATGGTTTTGTTTGGCAATAATATCTCTCAAGTACTCATCATTAATCTTTGCTACATCTGGAGTGTTTCTCAATAAAGAAACTGAGTAACTTTCTAGACTCTCATAGAACTCAGGGTCAAGAGTTTCATCAATTACAGCCATATCAGGGTTAATCATTGATGTAGCAATTAAAAGTAAAGGGTTAGATACATGAGTTATTTGTCTACTGCTCCCAGCCTCTACAGATCTCAAGGTTTCTTCTTCCCTCTCAGATTTACCTGACAGAACAGAATCAGCTACAAGAAATGGCACTTGAGAATCAATAGAGGGGCGTACCAGGGTTTTCTGGGTATGACTATATTGGGTTTTCTTCTTCTTTTGCCTCCTTGATAGGGGTGAGGAGGTGTGGGGTTGACCAGGTTAGGTCTTGACGGACCTGCCTGAGGTAACGGATGCTGATTTTGAGACAGGTTGTCCCACTGAGTGTTTAACCAGTCCCACTGCCACATGGACACTTCCACCTTTTCTTGGGACTGGGGAGCCAATTGTTGTTGATCCCTGGGAGGAAGAGGTTTCTTCTTCTCTTGAAGAAAGGTATCTATCCTTCTCACCTTTTCTTCCAGAGCATCTACCCTTGCCTTTAGTCTCATGTTTTCTGTCCTTAGCTCCTTTATGTGAGTTGACAGATTCTTTACCTGTTGAGGCAATGGCATCTTTTTTATCCTGAAGCCTTTTGGAAGTTCTTCTGGTGGGTTTATCGTAGGCTTCTGATCCTGAGTTGTGTCTACTAGGATTTCTACTTCTTCCATCTCTACATCTTGTTTGGGGAAAGGATTTATTAATCTGAGAAATTCTTCTTGTTAAAGGAGAACTTACAGAAGTAGGCTCATCATAATCAATCAAGTCTAGTTCCTCTTCACGTGCAGCAGAGCCACTTTGGTCAGTCATTTTAAGATTTAACTGAAATGAAGAAAAGAGACAATAAGATTAATTAGTCTTTATTTTTAATTTTTATATAACAGAAATAAAATAAATAAAATAAAAAAAATCTTTTTAGGATAAAAATCAACTAAATAAAATTAATTTATTAATTCAAAAAATAATTTAAAACCAGGATTATAATATAATCAACTGTAGAAATAAAAAATAAATTTTATTAATAATTTTAATTAATTATTTTCAGGATTTAAATTAACTAATTTATTACCAGGACTTAATGTCAACTGAAGTAATTAAATATGAATTTTTATTAATTAAAAAAAATTCTTAAACTGATCACTTAACTACTAGGACTTAATGTCAACTGAAGTAATTAAATATGATTTTTATTTAAAAATTATTATCAAACTGATCACTTAACTACCAGGACTTAATGTCAACTGAAGTAATTAAATATGAGTTTTTATTAATTAAAAAAAATTTATTGAATTGATCACTTAACTACCAGGACTTAATGTCAACTGAAGAAATTAAATATGAATTTTTATTAAAAAAATTTATTTTCAGGACAATTTGTCAACTGGAACAAATAACATTTAAATTAATCAGGGCAAAAATGTCAACTGAAAATTGTAATAATTAATATTAAAATATAATTATTTATTACTTCTGGGACTAAGAACACTATTGCTCTATTATTGTCAACCGGGAAAAAAAAAAAATATAATAATAAAATTAAAACCAAATTACCAGACACCTCTCCCTGTAAAATGAGCAAATTAATGCCACTTACAGAGTGCTGAGTAAAAGGAAAATACGTAGCAAATGAAAAGTGCAAAGTAACCCACAAATAGTAATATCAATAATTACCAAAATATATACGACATTTAGTCAATATATGAACCAAATTTTTGGAGCGCGGTTTGATTCCTGTTTGCAGCAAAAAATTTTTGTCACGTGACATATGACGTTTGTTTTTTCGTCGCTCTCTCGTCCTTACAGGTACTCGAATGCCAATGGTCCCTTCGATTTACGCCCTCAAATCACAATGTGCCGTCGATAATTTGGGAAGGCTTCCAATTGTCAAGGGGTCCTTTTGGGTCTAGAAGTTCATTCAAGGTTTATATGAGGAAAATTGGGGTTTTAATGAACTCTCAAAAGTAAAGTACGTATTCTATCAATCAAATTGATTCATTTTCTCAAGTATAAGAGGTAGTTTTTAATTAGTAGTATAATTTATAGAGTAGAATTACTCTTTTGTAAATACTAAGCTTATAAAATATAGAAATAAGTATTGTTTTGTAATTGTAGTAATAAGTAATTGATGAATGAATGTTCTGAAAAGCACAAAGTAAGAGGCCTTTTATAGGCAAAACATGAGGGAATAAAATATATGGAATTTTTACCTTATACTGTAAGAATGTGAGAAAAAGAATGACTAAAAGGAGCACATATATGACATAAGAAATAAATAAACTGGTACATCAACAAGGGCATCAAATTTATTAGCAATAAATTTTGAGTTCCTTGGACTGTCACAATTAATTACACAAAAATTAATTAATTATATTACTTTCATGGGATTCCAGATCTCTCACTGAGGTAATATAATTGTTTTAAAGTTTTTTTATTATAACTTTATTATTAAATTCTATTCCCATTGACTTATACCATTGAGCACGGTGTTAGGGAGTAAAATTGTAAGGAAAATTTTATTTACATTAATTAATTATACTACTTATTGTACTTAACTAGTTAATTTTAAGTAATACTTAAGTAGATAATTAATTATTAGTAAGAAGAAGGGGCGTGGCTTCAACTCAGTAAAATAATTAGTTATTTTACCGGTTAAGTCTAGTAGCCTGGCTGACACTCCCTCACTCTAAAAAAAAACAATAAAAAAATACTATGATTTTTTCTTTTTATACTTTTTTAGTAGAGTAGGAAGATTAGATATCTCCTTCCCAGGTATCTAAGAATCATATTCAGATGATTTATTCTTGAATCTAAATAAGTATTCTGTACCTTTTTCAGCAGTGACTATTCTGTCATTTAAAATTTTTTCAATTTCTGCTGTTTCAGTGATTTCATTTGGGGTTTTCTTTGGTCTTCCCCTCCTTTTTGGAAATAAATCACTATTGGATGTGTAAGGTTTCAAAAGAGATATTAGAAAAACAGGATGTTTTCTTTCATATGGAGAATACAAAATAACCTCAACTGCATTATCTCCAATCATTCTTCTGACAACAAATGGACCAACAAATGGATCTTTCAATTTGTTATTACCTTGTAAGTTGAAGTGGACTGTAGAAATCAACACTTCATCACCTTTTTTAAAAGTGTATTCTTTATGGGACTTGTCCCATCTCTTCTTCTCATATTCAAATGATTTTTCAATACATTGTTGAGCATGATTTCTGCATAGTCGTTGCATTTGAAGAAAAGACTTTACACCAGGATGTATATCCAATTTAGGTATTTTGTTATTGAGAATTTGGGCACGAGTATTTGGAACATGTCCAAGCCAGAGCTCAAAAGGCTTTCTTTGAGTAACAGAATGAACGTTGCTATTATAAGCAAATTCCAACCCAGGAAGTAAGGTAACCTAATCATGAGTGAATATGTCATTATCTTTATACTCAAGGCCAAAGGCACAATACCTTCTAATCATGTCCTATAAAGTCTGAATCATTCTTTCAACTAAACCATCAGTCTGTGGATGGTGGGCAGTAGAAATTTTCAGATCACAACCACAAACATCCATCAGAGACATCCAAAATTCAGAAGTAAATTTAGGGTCTCTGTCAGAGATTATGGCTTTAGGAAAACCAGCAGTATTAAACATATGAGACCACCATAAGAAATCTAATTCTTTAGTGGAAACATCCTTGTGGGTAGGGATAAATTTACACATTTTTGTGAATCTGTCCACAATAACCCAACAAGAGTTATAACTGTCTTTTCCAGCAATAGGTAATCCTGTTACAAAATCCATGTTTATTATCTGCCATGGTGCATCAGGAGGTTTAATATGTTGCATTAATCCTGCTCTTTTACCAGTCAATCTTTTTGATTTTTGGCAAGAATCACAAGATTCAACATATAATTTTGTGTCTTCAGACATATTAACCCACCAAGAAGTGTTCTTAATACTGATCATTTTTTTTCAAGATCAAAATGTCCAGCTAATATGTCATCATGACAAAATTTCAAGATGATTTCTCTCACAGAAGAAGGAATAACAATAACATTGCTCAACTTCCGTCTATAATATAGATATCCTTCATCTATAGAAAATTTGCCTTTTTCCAAAGCCTTCTGGTACTTTGGTGGAAGGGTTTTAATTAATGCTTGTATTGAAGCATTCTTTGGATCATTTAATAAGGTGCATAACTTTTTCAAGTCAGTGTCCTTATCATATGAATCCATAATAAGCTGTAATAGCTCTTCCTCCATATCAACCACATATATCCCATGTATATGAATAATTTCATCATTAGGATCATAAGCAGGATTAGAGTCATTATTTGGTGAAGGTAACCTAGATAACATATCCACATTTGAGTGAACAATACCAGCCCTATGAATAATTGTCATTCTTCCTCTGTATTCTTGAACAGCCAACTGCCATCTGAATATATGTCTGTTTGGTGTTTTCAATTTTAAAAGGGATTTAACTGCACTGCAGTCAGTGACAAGTTCAAATTTCTGGTCATCTAGGTAATAATGAAGCTTTTCTAGGGCCCACACTACAGCTAAACATTCTAATTGAGTAGCACCATATTTCAATTCACTATTTGTCAAGGTTCTTGAAATATAACAAATTACTTCTTCTGAAACTTTATTATTTATCACTTGTTTTTGATGGAGGGCAGCACCAAGACCAATGAAACTGGCATCAGTGTACATAACAAATGGTTGATTAAATCAGATAAAGCAAGAATTGGTGCTGACATCAAACAGTGTTTCATAGTGTCAAAGGCTCTTTGTCTTTCACTATTCCAGACAAAAGCAACATCCTTTCTAGTTAATTGGGTAAGGGGTAAAGCTATGACTTGGTAACTTTTAATATACTGTCTATAGTATCCACACATTCCCAAAAAACTCTGGAGCTCCCTAACTGTAGTAGGAGCCTTCACCTGTTGTATGGCTGCCACTTTGTTTTGATCAACACATATCTTTAAGCCTGAAACAACATGACCTAGAACTTTTAAAGAATGGAAACCAAATTTACATTACTTCAAAGCAAGTGTCATATTTATTTCATCCATTTTCTGGAATACTTTACACAGGTGGTTAAGATGGTCCTCAAATGTTTTTGAGAATATAATGATATCATCAATATAAACCATCAGCCATCCTTCAATTATCTCTTGATGGAATGTGATATCCATGACTTTTTGGAAAACTGAAGGGGCATTTTTAGGGCCAAATGGCATCCTAATATACTTATAAATACCCATATGAGTAGCAATCATCAGAAAGTTCTGAGAATTTTTCTCAACAGGTACCTGGTGATATCCTTTGTTACCATCCAAACAGCTGATATATTTAGCACCCTGTAAAGAAGCATGTATAGAGCTAATTCTAGGTAAAGGGTAGATATCATCAACAGTATAAGTATTTAGTGCTCTTTAATCACCATGTAACCTGGCTTTATCTTTCTCATAAGAAATTAGGACAGGTGAGATAACACAATATTTAGGTGTTTCAACTACCTTTTCAATAATATTCATTTTTAAAAGGGTAGAGATATTGTCTTCAATATCTTTTCTCTTTGTGGGAGAAGCAGGATAAAGCTTCTTCTTTAAACTAGGTGGTATATCAGTTAATGGGCAAGACAATGAAAGTTTCATTTCCTCTTTAACTAATCCCAGTTCATGTGACTCATGAGCAAAGGCCATAGGAAAAGATTTTATCAAGTTAATGATGGAATCTTTATCCTCACCAGAAAGTTGTTCTCCAAAAGAAGCATTGTCAATTTCAGACATAAGGGCATGCATTTCCTTTGTAGATCTTCCTTTATATTGAAACACAGAATTACATGTGTTCAATTCTGGTTTTACTAATATTTTTGGGGAGTAAATCTTAAATTTTCTCTTCCCATTCATCCCCATTGTGAAACATTGGTTTGAAGGATCCAATTTTATGCCATACTTGGTTAAAATATCATTCCCTACAATAAACCAATTGCTCAAGTTATCATTTTTCATGACAACAAAATCACAAATAGCTCTTACAAAACCATGGTTTTATTTAAAAAACACTGTGGCTTTGTATTTCCCAATGGGGGACAAAACAGAGCCATACACTCTCCAATTTTCAGAAATGATAGGCATCAGTTTAGATTTATAGTCTTAATCTACTGAAGCAAGTGCTCTTTTAGATACTACACTTCCTCCAGCTCCAGAATCCAGAACAACTTCAATGCTGGTTCCATTGATCAAGACTGGTGCCTTAAGAGGGGCAATAATAATTGAGCTATCCTCAATGTTCTTTATGATCTCAGCATCTTCAACTGTAGATAAATCATTATTATCAATGTCAATAGTATTTAAATAATGGATATCTTCTTCCAGCATCAAGATTTCTTGTTGAGATTCATATGAAATATTGCTGGCACAATCACTTGATGTATCATCCAGTACCACTGTGTCATCAGCATGTTCCTCTGTTTGTTCTACAAGATTTATCTTCTTGTCAAAAACATGGCCTTTCTGCCAAGGCTTGCTGCACTTGAAGCAAGTGTTTGTTGCATACTTCTTTGGTGAAACAGGGGCAGAAGGTTTACCAACCTTTTCCAGAGGTTTCTGTTGGTAAGTGGAGGGTTTCTCCAAAGGGGTCCTAGGAATGAATCTTTTGGCATCATACTTGTTGTTTAGAAGGATCTCATTGCAAGTATTAATGAAAGAAGAGGGTTCTCTGGAGAACTCAGTCCTAGCCACTATCAAGTCTCTCAGAGACATTGGTAATTTATAAAGGATCCTGTCCTTCCACAACTCAAACTCCATATTTGGGTCCATTGCCCTTAAGATTTTTACAAGTTTCATTAAAAACTCAATAGGTTTATCAGTAGAAGAGCTATATCTAGTTTCCTCATACTGCCTTTGTTGAGCCATTTTGAACTTGGAGCCACCAAATTGTGCTTTAATAAATTTCTTCCAATCCTCCCATGAGTATTCATTCCCATCCAGGAGAACAGATTCATACCACATTAGGGCAAAATTAGTAAAAAAAGAAATGAACTTGGACACAATTTCCTCATCTAGGAGCTTGTAAGAATTTTTTAAGTTATCAATTCTGAAAATAAATTGTTGCCAATCAGAGGAAGAATCACCATCAAATGTTTGGTACTGGTCAAGTTTTGGCCAATTCTTTTGATTTAAAGGAGTCTCCTTAGTACAAGCTTATTTCTGAGTAAGGAGCAGCTGTAACTTCTCTAGTTGGGCAGTAATCTCATTGTTCAATCCCTCTGTTAAAGGTCCTGGTGCATCATTAATTTTTAATGGAAACTCAGGGGTATCAACATGTATTTCTGGAACTGATTTAATTTTAGATGAACTATCCACAGGTAACTCTGGAGCATCCTGTACTGTTTGTTCCTTCAAAGAAATCTCAGAATACTTTTGATCAATAAACAATGAGTTCAATTTCTCCTCAATTGTTGTTAGTCTAGTTTTCTATCTTGGAAGACTAGATAAATTCTCATTGATTGTTGCAAAAGATAACTGATTCTTATTTTGAAAAGATGAAAAATGGTCATTCAATATTTTCAGATTCATCTTATCTATTTCCACCTCCTTGAAACAGGCAGATACAGTATCTTTTAGTTTAGACAAATCATTTTTTATATTTTGCAATAAAGCGACTTTCTTTTCATGCGTTTCTTTGTAATGAGACAATTCAATGTTCATTCAATCTTTTCAGATTCATCTTATCCATCTCCACCTCCTGGCAACAGGCAGATACAGTATCTTTTAGTTTAGACAAATCATTTTTTATATTTTGCCATAAAGCAACTTTCTTTTCATTGGTTGCTTTGTAATGAGACAATTCATCAGAGACTCTCTGTGATTCACTTCTTAATTCTTGATAACCCTGATCAGGTAACAAACTATTATATCTCTGAGTCAATTGTATATTGTTCATTATATGGTTTTGTTTGGAAATAATATCTCTCAAGTACTCATCATTAATCTTTGCTACATCTGGAGTGTTTCTCAATAAAGAAACTGAGTAACTTTCCAGACTCTCATAGAACTCAGGGTCAAGAGTTTCATCAATTACAGCCATATCAGGGTTAATCATTGATGTAGCAATTAAAAGTAAAGGGTTAGATGCATGAGTTATTTGTCTACTGCTCCCAGCCTCTACAGATCTCAAGGTTTCTTCTTCCCTCTCAGATTTACCTGAAGGAACAGAATCAGCTACAAGAAATGGCATTTGAGAATCAATAGAGGGGCGTACCAGGGTTTGCTGGGTATGTCCATATTGGGTTTTCTTCTTCTTTTGCCTCCTTGATAGGGGTGAGGAGGTGTGGGGTTGACCTGGTTGGGTCTTGACGGACCTGCCTGAGGTAACTGACTCTGATTTTGAGACAGGTTGTCCCACTGAGTGTTTAACCAGTCCCACTGCCACATGGACACTTCCACCTTTTCTTGGGACTGGGGAGCCAATTGTTGTTGATCCCTGGGAGGAAGAGGTTTCTTCTTCTCTTGAAGAAAGGTATCTATCCTTCTCACCTTTTCTTCCAGAGCATCTACCCTTGCCTTTAGTCTCATGTTTTCTGTCCTTAGCTCCTTTATGTGAGTTGACAGATTCTTTACCTGTTGAGGCAATGGCATCTTTTTTATCCTGAAGCCTTTTGGAAGTTCTTCTGGTGGGTTTATCGTAGGCTTCTGATCCTGAGTTGTGTCTACTAGGATTTCTACTTCTTCCATCTCTACATCTTGTTTGGGGAAAGGATTTATTAATCTGAGAAATTCTTCTTGTTAAAGGAGAACTTACAGAAGTAGGCTCATCATAATCAATCAAGTCTAGTTCCTCTTCACGTGCAGCAGAACCACTTTGGTCAGTCATTTTAAGATTTAACTGAAATGAAGAAAAGAGACAATAAGATTAATTAGTCTTTATTTTTAATTTTTATTTAACAGAATTAAAATAAAAATAATAATAAAAATCTTTTTAGGATAAAAATCAACTAAATAAATTTAATTTATTAATTCAAAAAATAATTTAAAACCAGGATTATAATATAATCAACTGTAGAAATAAAAAAAAAATTTTATTAATAATTTTAATTAATTATTTTCAGGATTTATATTAACTAATTTATTACCAGGACTTAATGTCAACTGAAGTAATTTAATATGAATTTTTATTAATTAAAAAAAATTATTAAACTGATCACTTAACTACCAGGACTTAATGTCAGCTGAAGTAATTAAATATGAATTTTTATTTAAAAATTATTATTAAACTGATCACTTAACTACCAGGACTTAATGTCAACTGAAGTAATTAAATATGAGTTTTTATTAATTAAAAAAAATTTATTGAATTGATCACTTAACTACCAGGACTTAATGTCAACTGAAGAAATTAAATATGAATTTTTATTAAAAAAATTTATTTTCAGGACAATTTGTCAACTGGAACAAATAAAATTTAAATTAATCAGGGCAAAAATGTCAACTGAAAATTGTAATAATTAATATTAAAATATAATTATTTATTACTTCTGGGACTAAGAACACTATTGCTCTATTATTGTCAACCAGGAAAAATAAAAAAAAAATATAATAATAAAATTAAAACCAAATTACCAGACACCTCTCCCTGTAAAATGAGCAAATTAATGCCACTTACAGAGTGCTGAGTAAAAGGAAAATACGTAGCAAATGAAAAGTGCAAAGTAACCCACAAATAGTAATATCAATAATTACCACAATATATACGACGTTTAGTCAATATATGAACCTAATTTTTGGAGCGCGGTTTGATTCCTGTTTGCAGCAAAAAATTTTTGTCACGTGACATATGACATTTGTTGTTTTTGTCACTCTCTTGTCCTTACAGGTACTCGAATGCCAATGGTCCCTTCGATTTACGCCCTCAAATCACAATGCGCCATCGATAATTTGGGAAGGGGTCCTTTTGGGTCTAGAAGTTTATTCGAGGTTTATACGAGGAAAATTGGGGTTTTAATGAACTCTCAAAAGTAAAGTACGTATTCTATCAATCAAATTGATTTATTTGCTCAAGTATAAGAGGTAGTTTTTAATTAGTAGTATAATTTATAGAGTAGAATTACTCTTTTGTAAATACTAAGCTTATAAAATATAGAAATAAGTATTGTTTTGTAATTGTAGTAATAAGTAATTGATGAATGAATGTTCTGAAAAGCACAAAGTAAGAGGCCTTTTATAGGCAAAACATGAGGGAATAAAATATATGGAATTTTTACCTTATACTGTAAGAATGTGAGAAAAAGAATGACTAAAAGGAGCACATATATGACATAAGAAATAAATAAACTGGTACATCAACAAGGGCATCAAATTTATTAGCAATAAAGTTTGAGTTCCTTGGACTGTCACAATTAATTACACAATAATTAATTAATTATATTACTTTCACGGGATTCCAGATCTCTCACTGAGGTAATATAATTGTTTTAAAGTTTTTTTATTATAATTTTATTATTAAATTCTATTCCCATTGACTTATACCATTGAGCACGGTGTTAGGGAGTAAAATTGTAAGGAACATTTTATTTACACTAATTAATTATACTACTTATTGTACTTAACTAGTTAATTGTAAGTAATACTTAAGTAGATAATTAATTATTAGTAAGAAGAAGGGGCGTGGCTTCAACTCAGTAAAATAATTAATTATTTTACCGGTTAAGTCTAGTATCCTGGCTGACAGACCTTTTCAAAAACAACACTCACTTTCGCAGCCGCTTTTTTCTCACCAGCCTCTTTCTTGGAGTTTTTTTTTATTTTTTATTTTTTTTCTATAAAAAAAAGTTAAAAGCGATCAATACCATCATTTTTCAATCATTGAATACAAAATTTTTTAACTTACAAAAAGAAACATGATTTACCTTTGAGGTTTGATTTCTGGCTCTTTTGGGGGTCTCTATATTCAATCTTTTTTAGATCATCATTTTACTTAACACGTGTAGACGAATACTTACTTTTCTTGGGTTTTTCATTTTCATGATAATCATAATTATCATCATCATCATCATCATCATAATTCTCATTCTCCTCATCCTTTTCTCTATCCGACTCGTTACCTCCCAAGCCATTCTTCCGTTTATCGATTTTTTTCATATCTTCTTCGACTTTTTTGGCATCCGCACGCATTTCTACAACTAAAAAAAGAAAAAGAAAATATTTTAGTCTTCTTTACTATATTCAGTCGCTACATATTTGGATCTTTGACATGAAAAAAACATTTACAGTTGGGCAAGTTGGGCAAAGCAGGCGAAGTTCGACTTCCAGCAGCAATACTTTGAATTATGCGCGTCAAATATTCATGAAATCGACCATACTTCAAGTTTCTCGGAACTGGAAATTCCAGCGCGAAATCTATAAAACTTGAGGACTTATCTAATTCTTCTTTGTTTATTTTGCGAAAAATGTCAAGAACTGCATCTTTCAAATTTTTTTCTGGATGTTCTTTATGATAATCTTCAACTTGTCTGTAATAATATTCAAGCTGAAAGAAAAACAAGTGATTGAACAAATTCAAAGGTTCCTCAAGTCCATCTGTGATAAAGAAATTTTTGTTTAATTGTGAGTCAATGCCGTCACCAGGTTTAAGTGTTCCAGCCACGCCAAATAAGGAAAATTGAGTGAACTTTTTTTGTGTTTCATATTTTACCAATTCATCATAATTCTTTGGCACGTTTAAATTCAAATTCTTCAGAAGTAAGGCTTCCAATTTAGCTGAATTTACTGATTCTTTTCTGGGTTTGTGAAGCGTAAAAGTATTTCCAAAACGATGGTTTATTCTATTGAAAAGGCTTGTATTATATATCGTCGATAAAATCTCCCAAATTATATTCTGTGTCATCAGACACGGAAAACTTTTAGGGGTTGCACCTAAACCGATTGCTACAAATTTTTGAGCCTCAAGAAATGGAACACCATGCTCAATAAGATGATTAAATAGTGTAGAAGAAAACTCTTTGGCCATATCTGTGGCAGCTCCTTCGTCATGTTTATAAGTATCAATAAAGCTGTACTTATATTGATGTCCCAATTCTCCTGTTTCCAACCAGCATTTCCAATGAAGATAAAAAATCTTTTGAGCGGCCTCGAGTGACTCAATTCTCCTGTTGTTCTTAATCTGTTGCTTTAAGTATGATGGAAGGCCATTTTTATAAGCCAATATAATCATCGGCACTTTTGTTATAGCACTCTCTTCAAATAATCTACAAATCTGATTAAAAATCTGTGCAGAGTATTTTTCAACGTTCTTAATTGATGGAAGAGATTTGCTATTATCATCGGCTGTTAAATTAGGTAATTTTTCGTCAGTATCAGGTGATTGAAATTGGTTGAGGGTTCATTTAAAAAATATTTAAAGCAAATAATATTAAACATAAACAAATGATATATTATGGCTTTTGAGCTTACCGAATTCAGAAACATCAAAAATCTCAAAATTGTAATCCATGGCAACAGGGTCCGCTATCATACTTGGTTGGAAATTACTGCTGCTAGATGCGTATAATTCTTGTTTTTTCACCCCCGAATGATATATATTTCCATCATCAGTGAAACTGTTCAAGGCTTGAGATGCATTTTCTGAAATACTGTGAGTAGGGTACGATACTGAGGGAAGTTTACCAGCGTGTGAAGTTTGGGCAAAAAAATATAAGGATAAAATTAAAATACACCATGCAATCATCTTTTTTGATCCGGTAACAAAAGTAAATGTTGGAAAGTTGGAGCGGAAAAAAGCAAAGAATTTTCTTCTCTGAGAAAGGTGTTTTATTATCTGTTTTTGATTTCAGAAAATTTATCACTTGAATAAGTTTGATAACTTTTCAGAAAAGTTTATTATCACATGTTTTGTGTTCATATTATCAAATCTGAAGCATTTATGTATCTGGTTACTAAGTAAAAAGATACTTTATTTTTACTTGTGCTGACACTTCCTTCCCTTCCAACTTCTTTACTACTATAGTGTTTTATCCTATTATCTCCTTAATCAAATCTCAATATAAATGAGCCTCCGCACACGTTATAAGTCTTGATGGATTCAATTGTGTTGCGTATATACGGTGTTTTAGCGATGTAAAATTAAGATCATTCCTTGGAGCCAAATGACATAATATAATATTTCATTGTAATTATGATTTTTGTACTAATGTGATATTTGATCATCCTAATTGAATTTATTGTTTTGGCCTTGGAAGCCTGTCGTACATTGGCAATCATAATCCCAAGAGCTGTGTCAAAAGATGATACTTCACCAGAATAGAAAACCTTTACAAATTCGCAGGCTCATACCTTTGACTGAAACATTGTAGCTCAATGAGAGTGAGAGTGAAAGCCATCGAGTAATATGTTCATGCAATTGGTTTCATATAGTGGCAGGTTCGAATCTTGTATCCCTCCGATGCTAATTAGCACCTTGCTGGTTACATAACTGGCATTCTTGCCTTGATATCGCGTCAATGTCCAATGTCTCATTTTATGTACAGATAAATTACAAATGCTTGCTGAAAAACTTGAAGACTTTCTTGAAATCAGTACATCAATATGGATTCCAAATTACTTTTTTCATTCAATTTGCTGTGCAAAGTTGAAGAAAATTTTCAAATTGAGGACTTTTTGATCACCATTTATTATAATTAGGGGGTGTCAAACATTACCATATACGCCATTCTAGAATGCTACAAAAAGGTACCAAGTAGGTCATTATAATTCAAAGTACACCTGTGAATAACAGGTGTACAGCGGCCATTTTACACTGAACCAAAAGTATAATCGACAATAAGTTATTATAAGATAGACAAAAGTCTAGGACACACGTGAAGCAGCGCTGATTGAGTAAAACAACAATACCTGAACCAAAAGTATAATCAACAATAAGTTAATATAAGATAGACAAAAGTCTAGGACACACGTGAAGCAGCACTGATTGAGTAAACTTTACTAAGAAGAAGATAAAAGTAAGATGAGAGAAATAAGTAAGAAGAAAGATGACAAATCAAAGATAGCGATAAAAGGAGATGCGGAAAATGAGAAAAAGTAGCATCCCTTTTATCTACATGGCTCGAAAAATAGTGTATAAGACAATTCTCCTAAATAATGAATAAACTACACATGGATGCTAAATTAATATGCTAAGTATACTCGATTTAGTAACACAATGAAAGTTAATGATTAAGAAAGTACCCAGTATATTATAATTCATTTTAACACCCTCCCATTCTCAATGCTGCAAGTCAGTAAGACCTAAAGATGCACAAAATTCCTCATGCTTTTGACGAGACAAAGATTTAGTTAGCAGATCAGCTAACATAGAAGAGGTTGAGCTGTAGACCAGTGTTAACAATTTAGATTCAACACATTCACGTAACCAATGCAGATGCATATTGATGTGCCTGGTGTGATGTTGATATAGAGGATTGTTTACTAGGGCGATTGCTCCTTGATTGTCATTATACATTATAGGGATATTATGAGAAATTTTCAAACCTGCAAATAATTGAGTAAACCAGGCTAGATCCTGGCCATTTTCAGAAATAGAACAATACTCTGCCTCAGTGGTAGATAGTGAAACAACTTGTTGTTTACTAGACCTCCATCCAAGCAGTCCATTGTGGAAGATTAGAGCACCGGAGGTAGATTTACAACCAAGCGATGAGCCCCAATCAGCGTCAGCATAACCTACCAGATCTTTTGAATGATTGAGTCCACCTAAGGTCAGTCCATAGTACATTGTTTTTCGTAAGTATTGTAACACATGTTTGAAATGAGAGATGTGATCAGCGGATGGATTGTTAAGAAATTGGGACAAAGAGCTGGCAGCAAAAGTCAGATCAGGACGAGTGCAAGATACCAGATAGTTTAGCAGTCCAATAGCTCGTTGATAATTGAAGTCAGAGACGGGTTCATCTGGTGGCTTGGCAATTAGCTTGGCATTCGGAACTAGTGGTGTGGAAGCAGGACGACATTCAGACATGTTGTATTCTTCAAGAATATTTTTGATATAAAGAGGTTGTGACACAAAAAATTCTTTCTTTTCACAATTTCGGGTCACCTTCATACCCAGAATCCAAGAGACTTCTCCCTGGTCATCCATCTCAAATGAATTCTCACCACACAATATGGGGGGCGGACTTGCTAGCAAGTCCGCAACCTTGGACCCAAACTCATCCCAGATTGAACACACATTGAGCTATTGACAAAGGTACCATACAATCAGGGATGAACACCACTCAGCTGAAAAGTTTTAGGTGGGTGTTCAACTAGAGTTCAGTCTGAGTTCCATCTGAGTTCAGGTTGAGGACTTGCTAGCAAGTCCACCCCCTATATTGTGTAGTGTCTTTAATAGGGTTTTGACTTTTGAATTATTTTTACCACAAATGATCAAGTCATTGACGTGTATAAAAATAAAGCATGGATTGTTTTCAGAAAAATTGGAAAAGAGACAAGGATCGGCTGGATTGGGATTAAAACCAATTGAGGCAAAGAAGTCTTTGATACATTTGTACCAGCAGCAAGGACTTTGTTTAAGTCCATACAGTGATTTTTCAAGCTTAAGGCAGGAATTAGGATCTTTAGGACCATTGAAGCCTTCAGGATATCTAATATAAATATCTTCCTCTGGTACACCATGAAGGAAAGTAGTTCAAACATCCATCTGGTGAACCTCATAGTTGTTTTGGGCAGAAAGGCTTAACAGAGTACACAAGGATGCTAATCATCCAGTCGGCGCAAATGTATCATTGTAATCAATACCCTGCATTTGAGAGAAGCCTTGGACACATAATCTGGCTTTAAATCTGGAAAGATTACCCTTGCTGTCTGTTTTCTTTTTGAACACCCAAACAGTGCCTAGAAGAGACCTTCCTTCTGGAATGGGTACAGAGCGCCAGACCTTATGCTTGTTAATGGATGATAATTCTGAATGTATGGTGTCTTTCCACTTTGAAGCTTCAGGTCCCAATACATCATGAGAGAAGCATTTAGGAACATCACCAAAGTCAACCAACATGTTGCTGTCAATATTCTACAAGCATATTATCTATACTTTATATACTATATCCATATTTATATTTAGCAATAGAACTGATTAACCTATTAGTAGAGCACTTATATATATCATCAATTATATCCATACCCTAACATTAATGTATTTAAGAATGCCCATCAACTTGTGATTTGGCATTCACTTTCTACCCTTTTATTTATTTTCTCTCCTATTGTCCACTCATCCCACTTTACATTTTTAGTCATTTCTTTCTCTATTGTCCTTGCTCGTCTGTCCTACTCCCTCGTCCACACTTGTCCTGTGTCCTAAGTCTTCTAGTCCACTAACACAATCTGTTGATTGTTATCAGGTAAACTGTATGTGCTCTACGACTGCAATGCATTCACTTTCTACCCTTTTATTTATTTTCTCTCCTATCGTCCACTCATCCCACTTTACATTTTTAGTCATTTCTTTCTCTATTGTCCTCGCTCGTCTGTCCTACTCCCTCGTCCACACTTGTCCCGTGTCCTAAGTCTTCTAGTCCACTAACACAATCTGTTGATTGTTATCAGGTAAACTTCATTTCTTTCTCTATTGTCCTCGCTCGTCTGTCTTACTCCCTCGTCCACACTTGTCCCATGTCCTAAGTCTTCTAGTCCACTAACACAATCTGTTGATTGTTATCAGGGTTATGGGCCCAGCGTCCCTGCATCTAATTTAAACTGGCAACACCCCAATCAACTAACACGTCGTCCCCTCCGCCAAGTCCTATTCATTCTTCTCATACTTCCACTCCCAGAATGACCTCACCTGCTCCACCTCCCAATTTTTCTTACCTTCAAGATTCCTCTAATTACTCTGAAATCAAAGGCATCGAGAAACTGAATGACAAAAATTACAGCACTTGGAAGACGGACATTAAATATGCTCTTACTGTGCGAAACCTTGATCAATTTCTGCTTGAAGATTGCCCTATCCCTACTGATCCTGATATCCTCAACGTCTTCAACATTCGACAAAGACAAACAAACACTATAATTAAGATGTTCATGGATAGGCCAAATCAACATAAATCCATTTTAGATGATGACACAGTAGAGCCAGCTCAACTTTGGAAACGCTTTAGGGATCACTACGCTTCCAAATCCACTCAAAACTGCTCCTACGTTGTCAGCCAATTATTTAAGATCAAGTTTACTGAAGGAAACCTACTTGAATCCATGAATGACTTTAGAGGGACAATGAAACTACTTCGTGAGGTGGCGCCTGATTTATTTAAGGACAATATACTATCTTACATCATGGGGAACTACGTACTCAATCTCCTTCCAGAATCATATCAAACTTCTGCAACAATCATCCTGAGCAAGTATGACATCACTAATCAAAGACCTACAATCGAGAACATCTTCTCCGACATTGAAACTGAAGTCACGCAACGAAAAGCTCTAAATTTATCTAACTCAGGTTCAGTTTTGGCTGTGGACACCAAGACTAAACAACTCTGCTCGAAGGGCAAACATAATCCCTTAGCACCTCATCCTGAATCTTCCTGCTTTCACCTTCATCCAGAGAAACGTGATGAATTTCTCAAAAGGAAAAAGGAAAGGGAGAGTCCCAGCAACGAAAACTCACACAAAGTACTATCGGTCATCAATAATATACCGAACGATCATGCCATACTGGACAGTGGCGCTTTGTTTTCCATCTTCAATAACCAAGGTTTCTTTGAAACCTATCACAACACAAAAACTTCTCTATCTATGGCCAATGGGGACGAGTTGAATGCCCTTGGACAAGGCAAAGCTCTGTTTTCATCAAGCTCAGGACATAAATTCTATATCGAGAACGCCCTCTATGCACCCGATGTTAAAGCTAATCTGATTTCTCTAGTGGACATACTATCAGACAGACGAAGCATCATCAATGAAAAAGGACAATTCAAAATAAGGGACCAGAACACTACTCTTATCAAGTGTTCTGCAAAAGGACGTATCTTAACTTTTCCATTAATAAAGAACTCACTCTTTAATTCCATCAACAACATCAATTCAACAGACGAGAAACTAAGACTCCTCCATCATAATTATGGACATCCCAATAATCAAGTCATGGCAAAAATACTACCAGGTTTGAACTTCTCTAACTTTTCCTGTAAAACATGTGCTCTTGCTAAAGCCCATGTCTTGCCATTTGCGGGTACTTTCCCAACTCCTGAATTTCCACTCGACGTAATCCATATGGATCTGTGTGGCCCTATCACTCCCGAATCCAAAGGGGGTAAATCCTATTTCCTTCAAATTGTAGATGGTCACTCCAGATTTCGATACACTAAATTTTTACAACTCAAATCTGAAACATTTGAAAACTATAAAGACTTCGAGACACTGGTCGAAAATCAACTGGAACGTAAAGTCAAATGTATAGTATCTGATAACGGTGGCGAATTTGTCAATTCATCTACAAGGAATCACTTCAAAAATAAAGGGATTGTTCATCTACGTACTGCTCCCTATTCCCCTCAACAGAACCCAATTTCTGAAAGAGGAAACCATTCCATTGTTGAAAAGGCCAAATGCCTACTCATTGAATTGGGATTTGATGCTCACTGGTGGGCTGAAGCCGTAAACACTGCCACCTACTTGCTCAATATCCTACCATCCTCTTCTCTGGAAAACAAGTCTCCCTGGGAATTATGGCACAAAAACGTCAAACCACCATCCAAACTGTACCCCTTTGGTTCTGACGTTGTCTTCTATCTCCAAAAACATCAATGCCTTGGAAAATTCAACAATAGCGGAGAAGACAGAATTTTTATTGGATACTGTGACGGTCATGTCAACTACAGAATCTATTCTCCAACTTCTGACTCAATAATCACCACTCACAACGTCAAATTCTTAAACACTTTCAACTTATCAAACAAATTATCAAAAGGGGTTTCCATTGATTCACTTCAGTTTCCTGACATCACTATTGATAATCAATTCAGTTTTTCACACTCAACTCCCTTGCCTGAACCTTCTGATTTATCAGAGCCAGTCGATGAAGCTCTGCCACCAAACAAATTCAAAAACTATGACTATGTTCCTTTTGAAACTCGACCACCAAAAGAAATATCCTCACAAATTGACACTTCCAATATCCTAACCTCCAAACAAAGAGCCAACGTTTCATGCATGGTTGTCACCCCTTTTGATACACCGCGAAACTACCATGAAGCGATCAACTCCCCTGAAAGTGACAAATGGACCGCTGCCATAAACGCCGAACTGAGCAATATTAGTAAACATGGAGTTTGGGAAGAATCACCTCTACCGTCCAACAATCACCTAATAGGATCGACCTGGACCTTCAAGAAGAAAACAGACTCAGAAGGTAATATTGTCAAATACAAAGCACGACTTTGTGCTCAAGGCTTCTCACAAATAGAGGGCATTGAATACAATGAAACTTATGCTCCCACCAGTCAATTATCTACTCTCTGATTTCTACTTGGTCTAGCAGCATACAAGGATTGGGATCTCTGTCAAATGGATGTACGATCTGCCTTCCTTCATGGAAACTTGGATGAAGATATTTATCTACGATATCCTCTTGGTTACTCTACCAAAAATGAAAATCAATTCCTTCACCTGAAAAAGTCTCTCTACGGCTTAAAACAGAGCCCACGATGCTGGTACAACAAATTAGTCAACTTCTTCAAAAGTATAAATTTCAAAGCCAGCGTAGCTGACCCCTGTCTGTTCTATCATACTGACCACACTAGCCCATGCTACATGTTCATTCATGTAGATGATCTTATCATTGGGGGCACCTTCATTGATGATTTCAAAACAAAAAATCTCAAAAGCATTTGATATTGGTGACCAAGGTGATTTAAATTGGGTCCTTGGAATGAAAGTGATCAGAAATCGAACCGCAAGAACAATTACTCTCACCCAACAATTATATGTTCAAAAACTACTCAACAAATTTAATCACTCCAACTGCAGAATGGTAACAACACCACTTGTTCCTAACTCGCAATTTTCACAAAATAGCGAAACTAAACTAACTCATTTATTTAATTATCAAAGGGCCATTGGATTGCTGAATTATCTGGTCCTATGTACCAGACCTGATCTTGCCTTTGCTGCTAGTTCCTTAGCTCAATATCTTAATCAACCCACTGACAAGCAAATAGTGGCCTTCTTTCATATATTACAATATCTCCAGCTGACCAAAAACTTTGGTCTTACTTTAGGTGCTGTCCCTGACAGTGAACTTGGCACACTCTTTGGTTTTTCTGACTCAGATTACAATAAATCCCACTATTCTAAATCAACTTCCGGATCACTGGTCTTTCACTTAGGACTGCTCAACTGGCGCTCATGTAAACAACAATCAGTATCTCTATCTACCTCTGAATCTGAATACTATGCTATTACCGAGTGTGGCCAAGACCTACTATGGACCAAGGAACTATTCAATGATTTTTCAATCCCCCTCACCTCAACCAAACTTCATGGCAACAATCAAGGTGCCATCAATCGAGCCCTGAATCCCTTATTTCAACATCGAACTCGTCATATAAACACAAAAGTGTGTTGGCTGAGAGAACTAGTTGATACCCGAAAACTCGATATCAAATATATTTCAACCAATCTCATGACTGCCGGTATCCTTACAAAACCCTTACCTAGAATTAAACATCATGAATTTCTGTCAAAAATGAACTTAGGCCCATTGCCGTCTTGAGCACGGGTGGGTGTCAATATTCTACAAGCATATTATCTATACTTTATATACTATATCCATATTTATATTTAGCAATAGAACTGATTAACCTATTAGTAGAGCACTTATATATATCATCAATTATATCCATACCCTAACATTAATGTATTTAAGAATGCCCATCAACTTGTGATTTGGCATTCACTTTCTACCCTTTTATTTATTTTCTCTCCTATTGTCCACTCATCCCACTTTACATTTTTAGTCATTTCTTTCTCTATTGTCCTCGCTCGTCTGTCCTACTCCCTTGTCCACACTTGTCCCGTGTCCTAAGTCTTCTAGTCCACTAACACAATCTGTTGATTGTTATCAGGTAAACTGTATGTGCTCTACGACTGCAATGCATTCACTTTCTACCCTTTTATTTATTTTCTCTCCTATCGTCCACTCATCCCACTTTACATTTTTAGTCATTTCTTTCTCTATTGTCCTCGCTCGTCTGTCCTACTCCCTCGTCCACACTTGTCCCGTGTCCTAAGTCTTCTAGTCCACTAACACAATCTGTTGATTGTTATCAGGTAAACTTCATTTCTTTCTCTATTGTCCTCGCTTGTCTTTCCTACTCCCTCGTCCACACTTGTCCCATGTCCTAAGTCTTCTAGTCCACTAACACAATCTGTTGATTGTTATCAGTTGCAAGTATTACAAGAGCGACATGAATTTGAGGGTAGAATATTGTTGTTGTCAATATTACTATTGATATTTTTGGTGGCAGGTAGATGTTTAGGTACCCAGGTGTAATTTTTTCCATCAGCAGGAGTGGAAGTTTGAATTTCAGTAATGGGTGATTCTACCAGCTTGTCAGTAGTTTGAACATTGGTGATATTTTCATCAGAAATAATTGGGATATCGGGAAAAGGAACTACAATGGAATTATTGGCCATTAATTGTTTTGCATTGGCAAAGGAAGAATTGGTGAATATAACGTCATGAGTGATAATGAATCAATTTAATTTGAGAGAATAAATTTTGTAGTTACAATGACTGTCGGCATAGCCAATAAAAATTCCTTTTTCACCTGTAGGTGCAAATTTTGATAGAAATCTAGCTTTGGGAATTTTGAACACAACATCACATCCAAAAACATGGAGCTTACCATAAGATATTGGGGCTTTAGGAACCCAAAGTTCAATTGGTGATTTATTTTTGATGGCCAAGGAAGGTGTTAGATTTAACAGATAATTGGCAGTGCTGATTGCCTCTGCCCACCACACTCCATCAAGTCCACAGGTGACCAACATAGCACGAGCCTTTTTGACAAGTGTTCTGTTGCCTCTTTCAGAAAACAGATTTTTCTGAGGAGTGTAGGGGGCCGTAGTGAAATGTTCAACCCCCTTGTCGTAATAAAGAGTATCGAAAAGAGAGTTAACAAACTCGCCTCCATTGTCAGTGACGACACTTTTGAGATTCTTCTCGCACTTGTTTTCGGCATAGTTTAAGAATGTCTTAAAATAATTAAAGACTTCAGACTTTAGGTTTAAGAAATATATGGTGTGAAACCTGAAGAAACCATCGACAATCTGCATGAAATATTTGCTTCCACCTGTTGAGGCAGGAGAAATGGGGCCGCAATGATCCATATGGATCATGCCAAAGGGATTTTCACGTACTGGAAATTTTCCTGATAAAGTAAGTCTATGTGATTTAGAAAGAAGACAAGGCGTACAAACTAATTGAGAAAAGTCCAGATTTGGATACATAAGTTTGGCAATGGAATTATTTGGATGGCCAATAGCATTGTGAACTTTGAGCAGGTCTTGAGTGGGGACTACTGAATAAACAGAATTGTCAGTGGATAATGGAAATTAGAGAATGTCGTCATCCAAGGAACAATTTAAGACAAAATGATTGTTTTCATCTAATAATTGTGCATAGGTACCACAGCCTTTAATGCTGTAGTTTTGTTTCAGGAACCAGGTGGCGGAAATTAATGTGGATTGAACTTCTGGAACAAATAGAGAATTGGGGATGGTAAAAATCATATTGTTGATTTTAAAGACAGCCGTACCAGTTCCTTGAGTGGTAATTGTCTTACCATTGGCAGTGAGGAGGTTTTTAGATGACAGGAGAATATTTTGAAAGAACCATCTATGGTTAAATAGAGAGAACAAAGCTCCGCTATCCAATACCACTAAAGAAGGATAGTTTTTTGAAAGTCCCACAGATAAGGCCTTTCCTTCACGTTCCTTTTTACGGCAGTAATAGTAATCTCCTTTTTCTGGATGTAACTGAAAATAATTTGATTCTGAATGTGGCACAGCAGAATTATGTTTGCCATTAAGACACATTGGCTTCCCCTTGAAATTAAAGGCCAAACTTGACTTAGGATTATCGGTACATCTTCATTTTGAATCTTTTTTAAGTTCAGAGAGTACCTCTTCTATAGTCAGCATTTTCTTGGTCACTTTGACATTGGTGAAAATAAGATTTGAGACATTACAAAAAGATTCAGGAAGGATGTGAAGGATGTAAAGGCAATAATAGTTCAAAGAATGTCACCAGAGAAGAGGGAAGGAGAAACTTCTTTTAAAAGTTTAAGAGTAGAACAGAAATCTTTGACTGAGTTGAGATTATCAGATCCTTCAAATCGCACATTGAACAAGTTGGCAATGATGCTGGCACAGTTCTAAGCAGACATAGAAGCATAATGCTCCTTGATTCATTCCCAGAGTTTGGCAGGATTGAAGACATCATTATCAGGTACAAATTGAGTGTGATTGTCCGCATCAAGGAACATTTGTAAGATCATCGCAGTTTGTTTCTTTTTGAAATTAAAGATTTCAAGAGCGGTGGCATCCATGGGAGCAGTGACATTTTTAAGGAGAAATTTGTAGAGATTGCGTATCCCCAGGGCAGAGTATATTTGGTTCTTCCATGTGGCATAGTTTTTGTTTGTTAATATTTCAACACCTTTTATTTCAGAGAAATGAGATTCCATGATTTTGAGGAAAGGGAGAAATCAGGAATCATAGTGATGGTAGATTCAAAGGATGTGTCGGAATTGTTGATAGGTGAAGATGCCACACTGGATAGTTAAAAAGGCACTGGGCCCAGAAACTTTTAAACTGAAACAAAAGTATAATCTACAATAAGTTAATATAAGATAGACAAAAGTCTAGGACACACATGAAGCAGCGCTGACTGAGTAAAACAACAATACCTGAACCAAAAGTATAATCAAAAATAAGTTAATATAAGATAGACAAAAGTCTAGGACACACGTGAAGCAGCACTGATTGAGTAAACTGTACTAAGAAGAAGATAAAAGTAAGATGAGAGAAATAAGTAAGAAGAAAGATGACAAATCAAAGATAGCGATTAATGGAGATGCGGATAATGAGAGAAAGTAGCATCCCTTTTATCTACATGGCTCGAAAAATAGTGTATAAGAAAATTCTCCTAAATAATGAATAAACTACACATGGATGCTAAATTAATATGCTAAGTATACTCGATTTAGTAACAAAATGAAAGTTAATGATTAAGAAAGTACCAAGTATATTATAATTCATTTTAACAGTCCGGAACAAGGTATCCTGCACCTTTCAACTCAACATAAGTTTCTCAATAAAATTTCAAACAAAATGAAAGTTAGGAAATCTGGTCAAGTATATCATCCTAATTTATTTTATTATTTCCAAAAAAACATTCAATCACTAATACCAGAAAAAAAACATGGGCCCCTGATAGCAGGTGCCAATCCCTATCTTTGACTTATCTCAAATTCTGCTTGGCTGTAATTCTTCTGGCAGGACTGCTGACTGAACAATGAGCACATTAGCTTGCGCAACTTGAAATCAAATTTACTCTTAAATCGAAACTGAATATAGGGATTTCCACCTGCTAGCAGGGGCCACTAGATATTTTGCACTGTAAGTTATTTTATATTATTTTTTATTGAAGTTTTTAACTAGCAAGTTGACAGTAACAAGACATTCAGCACTAGATAGCCCACTGTTGATAACCTAAGAGTCTAATAACAAACATTGTGGTATTCTAAAGTTAAGTAGGGCACTTAAAGCATATGGAGTTTACTGTAAGAAATTCATTTGGTGGTATTAAGTGATAATTTTGTGTTCATATTAATTTTATAATGAAGAAAAGTGTATGGCTATAAAGCAAAAATTGGTTATTTTAAGGTTCAGTTTAAAACATTAATTTTACAGTCAAGAATAATTTCCATGTGCTCAAAGGTGTATGGAAAAGAAATTCCTGGAATCAAATAAATTTTTCCAGACTATCCCAGATTTTTCAAATATTTTTTATGATTTTTATTAGTATTTTTATAAATTTTTGAATTTGTTAAATTGCTTGACTTTAATAATTTTCAGTTCAAATATTAGGGCTGTGCGGGCTACAAAAATCTTGGTAATTTTTTTTATGATGTGTAGCTATAATCTATAATTTTTCTAGATTTTTAGTGATATACTTAGTTTATTATTGATTCTGGAGCTCTAGATGAGCTCTTTAAAACATCCATGGACATCCAGACACCACACAATATTTAAGAGGGACTTGTAAGCAAGTCCTCAAGTTTAAGTCAGATGAAACTCTGACTGAACTTTGATGGAACTCATACAGAAATGTGCTTGAAAACCAACTTGAACTATTGTACAAACCTAGCTGAATCTTTTGTGTTATAATAATAAAAGTGAAATGAACTCATCTTAAATCTTGAATAAAAAAGTTTCAGTAATCAATACAAACACTGTACACCTTAAGCACATAATTTATACAAAGTATTTTAAATTATAGTTCAGGATGGATCTGAAAACTCATTTAAAACTTTCTTTTTTTAAATTGATATATTTATTCTAATGTATTACTTTTTTTAAATAGACTGAAACATATTAAAAATCATATTTAATTATTTAATATTGTTCGAAAAAAATCACCAGAATTTCCAAAACTAAGCATTGCAGAGAACTATTATAAATTGAATTTTTTATTCACTTTTTGATATTTTTTAGTCATGTAACATTATTTTGAGTCACAAAAAGTAAAATTGAATATTCAATTACTAAGTGGTATTCTGTCAAGGGGTCTTTTGGTCTAGAAGATTTATTTGAGGGTTATACAAGGAGTTTTAGTGGTTTAATGGACTTTCAAAAGGCAAGTACGTATTTCTTAATCTCTTTGATTATTTTACTCAAGTTATAAGAGGTAAAGTCAAATATTAATATAAATTATAGATTAGAATTATGGTGATGTAAGTACTAATGTTATAAGATATAGAAATAAAGGATTTAATTTAATGTATTGTAAGATTTGTAAGTAGTAAGGAATGAATCAAAAGTACAAAAAGAAAGGCCTTTTATAGGCAAAATGTGAGACAATAAATCCACGGAATTAACATCTCCTAGTACAAGGGTGTGAGAGGAAAAAGCTAAATAAAGAGAGTATGTGGAATAATAAAAGCTATACTAAATGGTACGTCAAGAGAGATATCACTTTTATTTGAAATAAAACTTGAGTTCCCTTGTTTTGTCACATTTAATACAAAATAATTGATTTAAAATGTAGATTTAATGAAAATTTTAATTTCTTAATAAAGGAATTTGAATTTTAATATTTTTATTCTATTTTAATACTTTTTTTATTCCATCTCATCTGTATTATTGAGCATGGTGTTAGGGAGTAAAATATGTATGGGAAAAGTACTAATTTTATCAATTATCTACATTACTTAGTGTACTTAGCTAGTTAGTTTTAAGTAATACATAAGTAGTTTAATAAATAATTAATTATTAATAAGGATTTAAAAGGCGTGGCTTCACCTCAGTAAGATAATCAATTATTATACTGGGTAAGTCTAGTAGCCTGGCTGAATCTCCCTCACTCTAAAAAAAACAATAAAAAAAAAAATGCTATGATTTTTTTTTAATACTTTTTTAGTAGAGTAGGAAGATTAGATATCTCCTTCCCAGGTATCCAAGAATCATATTCAGATGATTTATTCTTGAATCTCAATAAGTATTCTGTACCTTTTTCAGCAGTGACTATTCTGTCATTCAGAATTTTTTCAATTTCTGCTGTTTCAGTGATTTCATTTGGGGTTTTCTTTGGTCTTCCCCTCCTTTTTGGAAATAAATCACTATTGGATGTGTAAGGTTTCAGAAGAGATATTGGAAAAACATGATGTTTTCTGTAATATGGAGAATACAAAATAACCTCAACTGCATTATCTCCAATCATTCTTCTGACAACAAATGGACCAACAAATGGGTCTTTCAATTTGTTATTACCTTGTAAATTGAAGTGGACTGTAGAAATCAGCACTTCATCACCCTTTTTAAAAGTGTATTCTTTATGGGATTTGTCCCATCTCTTCTTCTCATATTCAAATGATTTTTCAATACATTTTTGAGCATGATTTCTACAAAGTTGTTGCATTTGAAGAAAAGACTTTACACCAGGATGTATATCCAATTTAGGTATTTTGTTATTTAGAATTTGGGCAGGAGTATTTGGAACATATCCAAGACAGAGCTCAAAAGGCTTTCTTTGAGTAACCGAATGAACAGTGCTATTATAAGAAAATTCCAACCCAGGAAGTAAAGTAACCCAATCATGAGTGAATCTGTCATTATCTTTATACTCAAGACCAAAGGCACAATACCTTCTTATCATGTCCTCTAAAGTCTGAATCATTCTTTCAGCTAAGCCATCAGTCTGTGGATGATGGGCAGTAGAAAGTTTCAGATCACAACCACAAAAATCCATCAGAGACATCCAAAATTCAGAAGTAAATTTAGGGTCTCTGTCAGAGATTATGGCTTTAGGAAAACCAGCAGTATTAAACATATGAGACCACCATAAGAAAGCTAATTCTTTAGTGGAAACATCCTTGTGGCTAGGGATAAATTTACACATTTTTGTGAATCTGTCCACAATAACCCAACAAGACTTATAACTGTCTTACCAGCAATAGGTAATCCTGTTACAAAATCCATGTTTATTATCTGCCATGGTGCATTAATCCTGCACTTTTACCAGTCAATCTCTTTGATTTTTGGCAAGAATCACAAGATTCAACATATAATTTTGTCTCTTCAGACATATTAACCCACCAAGCAGTGTTCTTAATTCTGATAATTGTTTTTTCAAGATCAAAATGTCCAGCTAATATGTCATCATGACAAATTTTCAAGATGATTTCTCTCATAGAAGGAGGAATAACAATAACATTACTCAACTTCTTTCTATAATATAGATATCCTTCATCTATAGAAAATTTACCTTTTTCCAAAGCCTTCTGGTACTTTGGTGGAAGGGTTTTAATTAATGCTTGTATTGAAGCATTCTGTGGATCATTTAATATAGTACATAACTTTTTTAAGTCAGTGTCCTTATCATATGAATCCAGAATAAGCTGTAATAGCTCTTCCTCCATATCAACCACATATATCCCATGTATATGAATAATTTCATCCTCAGGATCTTAAGCAGGATTAGAGTCATCATTTGGTAAAGGTAACCTTGATAACATATCCACATTTGAGTGAACAATACCAGCCCTATGAATTATTGTCATTCTCCCTCTGTATTCTTGAACAGCCAACTTCCATCTGAACATATGTTTGTTAGGTGTTTTCAAGTTTAAAAGGGATTTAACTGCACTGTAGTCAGTGACAAGTTCAAATTTCTAGTCATCTATGTAATAATGTAGCTTCTCTCGAGCACACACTACATCTATACATTCCAATTGAGTAGCGCCATATTTCAATTCACTATTTCTCAAGGTTCTTGAAATATAACAAATTACTACTTCTGAAACTTTATCATTTATCACTTGTTTTTGATGGATGGCAGCACCAAGACAAATGAAACTAACATCAGTGTACAAAACAAATGGTTGATTAAAGTCAGGTAAAGCAAGAATTGGTGCTGACATCAAACAGTGTTTCATAGTGTCAAAGGCTCTTTTTCTTTCACTATTCCAGACAAAAGCAACATCCTTTCTAGTTAATTGGGTAAGGGATAAAGCTATGACTTGGTAATTTTTAATATACTGTCTATAGTATCCACACATTCCCAGAAAACTCTGTAGCTCCCTAACTGTAGTAGGAGCCTTCACCTTTTTTATGGCTGCCACGTTGTTTGGGTCAACACATATCTGTAAGCCTGAAAAAACATGACCAAGAACTTTTAAAGAATGGAAACAAAATTTACATTTCTTCAAAGCAAGTGTCGTATTTTTCTCATCCATTTTCTGGAACAATTTACACAGGTGGTTAAGATGGTCCTCAAATGTTTTTGAGAATATAATGATATCATCAATATAAACCATCAGCCATCCTTCAATTATCTCTTGATGGAATGTGTTATCCATGACTTTTTGGAAAACTGAAGGTGCATTTTTAGGGCCAAACGGCATTCTAACATACTTATAAATACCCATATGAGTAGCAATCATCAGAAAATTCTGAGAATTTTTCTCAACAGGTACCTGGTGATATCCCTTGTTACCATCCAAACAGCTGATATATTTAGCACCCTGTAAAGTAGCATGTATAGAGCTAGTTCTAGATAAAGGGTAGATATCATCAACAGTATAAGTATTTAGTGCTCTATAATCACCACAAAACCTGGCTTTATCTTTCTCATAAGAAATTAGGACAGGTGAGATAACACAATATTTAGGTGTTTCAACTACCTTTTCAATAATATTCATTTTCAAAAGGGTAGAGATATTGTCTTCAATATCTTTTCTCTTTGTGGGAGAAGCAGGATAAGGCTTCTTTTTTAAACTAGGTGGTATATCAAATAATGGACAAGACAATAAAAGTTTCATTTCTTCTTTAACTAATCCCAGTTCATGTGACCCATGAGCAAAGGCCATAGGAAAAGACTTTATCAAATTAATGATGGAATCTTTATCCTCACCAAAAAGTTGTTCTCCAAAAGAGGCATTGTCAATCTCAGACATAAGGGCATGCATTTCTTTTGTAGATCTTCTTTTATATTGAACTACAGAATTACATGTGTTCAATTCTGGTTTTAATAGTTTTTTGGAGGAAGAAATCTCTACAAGATTTATCTTCTTGTCACAAACATGGCCCTTCTGCCAAGGTTTGTTGCACTTGAAGCAAGTGTTTGTTGCATACTTTTTAGTTGCAACAGGAGCAGAAGGCTTCCCAACCTTTTCCAGAGGTTTCTGTTGGTAAGTTGAGGGTTTCTCCCAAGTGGTTCTAGGAATGAATCTTCTGGAATCATACTTTTTGTTTAGAAGAATCTCATTACAAGTATTGATGAAAGAAGAAGGTTCTCTGGTGAACTCAGTCCTAGCCACAATCAAGTCTCTCAAAGACATTGGTTATTTATAAAGTATCCTGTCCTTCCATAACTCAAACTCCATTTTTGGGTCCATAGATCTTAAGATTTTTACAAGTTTCATTAAGAACTCAATAGTTTTATCAGTAGAAGAACTATATTTAGTTTCCTCATACTGCCTTTGTTGAGCCATCCTAAACTTGGAGCCCCCAAATTGTGCTTTAATTAATTTTTTCTAATCTTCCCATGAGTAACCGTTCCCATCCAGGAGGACAGATTCATACCACATTAGGGCTACATAGGTAAACAAAGAAATTAACTTAGAAACAACTTCCTCATCTGGAAGTTTGTAAGAGTTTTTTAAGTTATCAATTCTGCAAATGAATTGTTGCCAATCAGAAGAAAAATCACCATCAAATGTTGGATATTGGTCAAGATTTGGCCAATTCTTTTAATTTGAAGGAGTCTCCTTAGTACTAGCTTGTTTCTGAGCAAGAAGCAGCTGTAACTTCTCCAATTGAGATGTAATCTCATTGTTCAATCCCTCTGTTGAAGATCCTGGTGCATCATCAATTTTTGATGGAAACTCAGTGGTATCAACAGGTATCTCTGGAACTATTTTTACTTTAGATGAACTAGCCACAGGTAATATTTGAGCATCCTGCACTTTATGTTCCTTTAAAGAAATTTCAGAATATTTTTGGTCATTCAACAATGAGTTCAATTTCTTTTCAATGGTTGTTAGTCTTGTTTTTATTGATGGAAGACTAGATTAACTCTCATTGATGGTTGCAAAAGATAACTGATTTTTATTTTGAAAAGATGAATAATGGTCATTCACTCTCTTCAGATTCATCTTATTTATCTCCAGCTCCTGACAACAGATAGATACAATGTCTTTTAATTTGGACAAATAATTTTTAATATTTTTCCATAAAGAAACCTTCTTTTCATGAGTTGCTTTATAATTAAACAAATCATCAGAGATTTTCTGCAATTCACTCCTTAATGATTGATACCCTTGCTCAGTTAATAAACCATTAAAAGTCTGAGTTAATTGCATATTGTTCATAATATGATTTTGCTTTGAAATAATATCTCTCATATACTCATCATTAATCTTTGCTACATCTGGAGTGTTTCTCAATAAGGAAACAGGGTAACTTTCCAGACTCTCATAAAACTCAGGATCAAGAGTTTCATTAATTACAGCCATATCAGGGTTAATCATTGAAGTAGCAATTAAAAGTAAAGGATTAGATACATGAGTGATTTGTCTACTACTCCCAGCCTCTACTGGTCTCAAGGTTTCATCTTCCCTCTTAGATTTAACTGAAAGAACAGAATCAGCTACAAGAAATGGCACTTGAGAATCAATAGAGGGGCTTACCAAGGTTTTCTGGGCAGGACCATATTGTTTTTTCTTCTTCTTCCTCCTTGATAGGGGTGAGGAGTTGTAGGGTTGATTTGGCTGGGTCTTGACGGACCTGCTTGAGGCAGCTGATGCTGATTTTGAGACAGGTTGTCCCACTGAGTGTTTAACCAATCCCACTGCCACTTGGACACTTCCACTTTCCCTGGCTGCTGAGGAGCCAATTTTTGATGATCCCTGGGGGGATGAGGTTTCCTCTTCTCTTGAAGAAAGGCATCTATCTTTCTTACCTTTTCTTTCAGAGCATCTACTCTTGCCCTCACTCTCAAGTTTTCTGTCCTTACTTCTTTTATGTGTGTTGAAAGATTCTTTACCTGTTGAGGCAATGGCATCTTTTTTATTCTGAAGCCTTTTGGAAGTTCCTCTGGGGGGTTTATTACAGATTTCTGATCCTGAGTTTTTTTCTACCAGGATTTCCACTTCTTCCATCTCCACATCCGGTTTGGGGCAATGATTGATTAATTTGAGATACTTTTCTTGTTAAAGGAGAACTCACAGAATTAGCCTCATCATAATCAATTAAGTCCAGTTCCTCTTCACGTGCAGCAGAAACACTTTAGTCTGTCATTTTTTAAATTCAACTGAAATGAGGGAGAGAGACAATAAGATGAATTAGTCTTTTATTTTTACTTTTTATTTGAAAGAAAAATGAAAATAATAAAAATCAACTAAAACAATAATTAATTTATTGATTCAAAATAATTTAAAACCAGGATTATAAAATAATCAACTGAAGAAATGAATTAAAATTTTTTATTAATAATTTTATGATAATTATTATCAGGATTTAAATCAACTGAATAATTAACTACCAGGACTTAATGTCAACTGAAATACTTATATATGAATTTTATTAATTATATATAAAAAAAATTTTATTGTCAGGACACTTTGTCAACTGGAACAAATAAAATTTAATTTATCAGGACAAAATTAAACTGAAAATTCTAATAATTAATTTTAAAATATAATTTTTTATTACTTCTAGGACTAAGAACACAATTGCTCTATTATTGTCAACTAGGAAAAATAATAAAAAAAAATAATAAAAAAATAATTCCAAATTACCACACACCTCCCCCTGTAAAATGAGCAAATTAATGCCACTTAAAGAGTGCTGAGTAAAAGGAAATACGTAGAGAATGAAGAGTGCAAAGTGACCCACAAATAGTAATTTCAATAATTACCACAAAATATACGACATTTAGTTAATATATGAACCTAAGTTTTGAAGTGCTGTTTGATTCCCGTTTGCAGCAAAAAATTTTTGTCACGTGATGTATGACATTCCTCGTTTCGTTGCTCTCTCGTCCTTACAGGTACTCAAATGGCGATGGTCCCTTTGATATCCAGCCTCAATTAACGGTGGGCCGTCAGTGATTCGGGAAGGCCTCCAATTGTCAAGGGGTCTTTTGGTCTAGAAGATTTATTTGAGGGTTTTACGAGGAGTTTTAGTGTTTTAATGGACTTTCAAAAGGCAAGTACGTATTTCTTAATCTCTTTGATTATTTTACTCAAGTTATAAGAGGTAAAGTCAAATATTAATATAAATTATAGATTAGAATTATGGTGATGTAAGTACTAATGTTATAAGATATAGAAATAAAGGATTTAATTTAATGTATTGTAAGATTTGTAAGTATTAAGGAATGAATCAAAAGTACAAAAAGAAGGGCATTTTATAGGCAAAATGTGAGACAATAAAGCCACGGAATTAACATCTCCTAGTACAAGGGTGTGAGAGGAAAAAGCTAAATAAAGAGAGTATGTGAGATAATAAAAGCTATACTAAATGGTACGTCAAGAGAGATATCACTTTTATTTGAAATAAAACTTGAGTTCCCTTGGTTTGTCTCATTTAATACAAAATAATTGATTTAAAATGTAGATTCAATTGAAATTTAAATTTCTTAATAAAGGAATTTGAATTTTTATATTTTTATTATATTTTAATACTATTTTTTTCCCTCTCAACTGTATTATTGAGCACGGTGTTTGGGAGTAAAATATGTATGGGACAAGTACTTTTTTTATTAATTATCTACATTACTTTGTGTAATTAGCTAGTTAGTTGTAAGTAATACATAAGTAGTTTAATAAATAATTAATTATTAATAAGGATTTAAAAGGTGTGGCTTCACCTCAGTAAGATAATCAATTATTTTACTGGGTAAGTCTAGTAGCCTGGCTGACATATAAAGTATGTAAATGTAAAATGATAATTCATATATGTAATGAAAATAATTTTGAATATTCATCCAAAAAAAATATGCATAAAAATTTATATTGAATATTCATATGAAAATTCATATTGAATATGAATATGCAAAATTTATATTGAATATTTATATTCAATGAAATATGGAATATGCATACAAAGAATTAAATTGCATATAAATATTAAAATCTTTTTGAATAAATTATTAAAAAAAATTCAGTATAAATTAATTTTATGTTATTTTATGTAATTTTTAAAATTGATCTTATTCTATTTTATTATATTATATTTTAATACACCCATTTTATTTAATTCATTAACTCAAATTAAATCAAATCAAATTGTATTGTGTTGTGTTGTATTTTATTATAATGAGTTGTATTTGGTTATGTATTATAAAAAAATTTTTATTTTAATTTATTGCACTTTATTAGATTTCTTTTCAAAATATATAATAACAATTTATTTTGTTGTATCTCATTTTATACCATTTGTATTTATCTTTTTTAAATTCTAGCTATTATACCCATCTATCTTTCTTTTTTATATACAATTTCATTATAATAAGTCTTAATGTCATTTAATTCATTTTATTACATTTATTGAATGCTGTTGTATAGCCATATAGAAGCATTAAGTTGGTTAAAATTGGCTGATGAGCTCTGATGTATGGCCCTAGATCAGAGTTCACATGCATAAAAATAAATGTGGTACTCTGATGTACGGCCGTAGATCAGAGTACACATGCATAAAATGGTTGGTGAAGTCTGATGTAAAGCTGTAGATCAGAGTTCACATGCTCAAAGTTGAATGAGGTACTCTGATCTACAGCCATAAATCAGGATACCACATGCATGAAATTGGGCTGTGAACTCTGATAATTTGACTTTACATCAGAGTTCTTCAGCTCATTTTGAGAATTCAAAGACTGTTATTTGCATGTGTAATATCAACTTCTGAAATAAAATAAAGTAATAAAAATTAAATTAAGATGTAAGGGAAGAAAATATACTAAAATAAAATAAATAAATAGAATAATAGTAAGTGAAATGAAATGAAATGAAATGAAATATAATATAATATAATACAGTATTTTTCAGCCTGTATATCTCCAGAACTGAGTAAAAAGTACTTATTAGTTATGTTAAAAACATGAACTATACATGGGAATAATAATTAAGAGTACACAAACCGTATACATAAGTAAAATTATGATAATATACAAAATATGCCATTATAACACCTTATATACATGCATATATCCACCTTTTATAATCTTATGTACTTAATATTAAGTTGGAATATGTTAGGGTAATCTTAAGAACCTTAAGTATAAGGCTACATAATTTTTAAGTACACTTAAAGCTGTTATTTTCACTGTTTTATGCAAAAAACAAGAAATGTGCTTTATTTCACTTAAAAGTTGACTATATGCACCATAAATTTGAGAATATCAAAAATGCGCTTTGACAGATCAATTTGTCTCATTTAGGACTATTGATTTTGCTATTTAAATGCATAAAAATAACACTTTTCAAATTTGGTGTTTTTATGCCAGAAATGGCTTCTGTGTACTGGCCACATACTGCCTGCTTTTTTCCCATGTGAATAGCTTCATTTTTAGCAAAGTTTGCTTTTTCACACTATAATTAACCCACATTCTATTCCCACTGTGGGGAAACACACTAAAATAGGCAACAGGTGCTTATTTAGTGTCCTAGCTTAATTAATAATGCATTGACCTTGTTTATATGCACTAATTTCATTAATAACCTTACTCTTGGCATCTTATTTCATCACCACACTTAAATTTGCCTAAATTTAGTCAAGGATCTACCCGTGCAAGCGCCTGCCAAGGACTGCATGTAGTTACCCCACATCTCACGCTCCTTTTTGAGTTTTTGGGTGGTTTCTCAGTCAATATTGGGTATTTTTGAATGGGAATTTCACGTAGTATAATGTCAGGATTAGCCCCATTATTTCTACAGTGAATCTCCCTTATTATTAAGCTATTATTAAACTTAACAATTCACCTTTAGGCTTTTATATTATTGTTTACTATGCATATATTCTCTTTTTATCTTAATTCTTAATTTTGATGGATTTTCCTTATTAATACAGGATTTTGGCGGTTATTACTCTTCTAATTATGTCAGGGATTACTGGGAATGATGATGGGAATGTCTATTAGCTGTTTGGAGGCGTCATTAACTGTGTATTGGGTGGTACATCAAGGGAATCATTGGGGAACTCAGTGTGTATAACAGGAGGAGGTTTTCGGGTCTTGTTTCTACATTCTTTATTATTACAATTTAACCAATATAACCAAATAAATTACAATACATATCAATTAGTACTTTTATAAGACTTTTGAATAGTATCTGAATTATAAAATCTATTTTTATACCAACTACAAAGATTGTAAGCCATATATAAAAATAGTGAGAATTATTTTACTGTGACCTTTAATTTTGATTATATTTTACAACTTATTGGATTAGTACTACAGTATTCATATAGGACCATTTAAATCTTCTAGAAAACTGAACATTCAAGCTATTTCACATCTTTTTACTTGACCTCAGCCTGACAGCATTAAATAGTATGATAGAATAAAAAAAGAAAAATCAGATCAAATAAAAAAATAGGGTAAAGCACCACAGAAAATTTGGGGGGGTATAGCTAGCAATTCCCCTCATTTAAAAATGTTGGGAAGTGGTTGTAAAGTTGTTGGAAAGCTTTTGGGAATTCATTGTGAAACCAGATTTAAATCAATTGGACAAAAATTTGGTAATCGGTTAAACCTAGATTCAACACAACTCAATCACAGGTCTCTTGGAGCTTGGTGATTACTTTGATCTTCAGCTGAGCACAGATTGAGAAAAGCTTGAACATATCACTTAAAATATCATAATATTCACTTTCCCATCTTGTGGAAAGCAAAATTTGATATTCAGTCTAAAAAAATATACAGATATTTTCCTGCCAAGTTGGTAACAGAAGGTTAAACTGTAGTATCTCATTTATTACATTAGACCAAATATATATTTGATAAAACATACAATTCAAATCAATTTTAATATTATTGAGATCACCATAAGTGTCTGTCCAAAGACTTACAAAAAGTATGTTAGTATCAAGACATTGTTCTAGGTAGTAGTTTCAATTTGGATTTTGAGCTGCCATCTGAAGCATTTTACTATTAGACAGAAACATAAATAAGTGTAATAAGAGTGAAATTATTCTATTTTGTGATTATAATGTAACAATAAAGCACATTTTTTTTTCTAAAAATTATCTTCTTCCACAAACCCAAATTTACTCTATAAGCTCAAGATTTTTTTTCAAGCCATATTATTTATTTCAGTTATCATTCATTTACTTCCAATATTTTTTAAAAAGATAATAATAATACATGGGAAAGAATTATGATCTTAGCGTAGCATATGCTAAAAATTTATTTTGTTGTTTTATTCAAAACTGATTATTCATTTTTTTGGTTCAATATATCTTTTAATAACCACTATCTTCAGATACTATTCTTATTTAATATTTCAAGTCTCAGATGTGTTGGATAGTTCTCAATAACAATTTATCAAATTTTATATGAATGTAATTTCGAGATTTCAAAACTCACCAACCCCCATGATTTTACAGCCAGACCTTTTGAATGTTCATATTTTTGGACTACTTGAAGAAAGAAAACCAACCCTTGTCGGTAATCTTTCTCAAGTGCAGAGTAAGCACATTGGACCACTTTTGGGTGACATTGGGTCTGGATCTCACCATTTAAACCAAAGAAGTGCCTTGAATCCTATGAAGCCATTCTATTTTCATGCTTACTTGGTTCCAGTTTTTGGTAATCAGTATCAACTTTGGGGATGCCTCTTTTCTTCAAGTACACTAATCAGTCTCACTGAAGAAGCATTTTCTTCTGCTCAAATCAATTTATGTCCGATCCTGAACTACGACTCCACTATCTTTTTTAATATCCCACATGTAATTTTTGAAGGCTCTTTCCAAATATCTCAGAGTACTCAAGATTGGAAAGCTGATCAACTTATCCAAGGAATCAAAACAGTTCTCAAAACACATCAACTTCAAGCAATAAATTTTATGATTGACAATGAAAAAATTTTAAAGGAAATGTTGGATATCATGTGGAGGCACCAGGACAACCATTGGCTTAGAACTGGATTTGATGACTATAAAGATCAGTTTCCTAACAATCAATTAACCCCTGAAGGAAACGGGTCAATACTTGCTTATGATATGGGTTTGGGAAAGACACTGTAAACTCTTTCACTTAGAAGTGCAACTCAAAGTGAAGCAAGACAATTCCAGGTATAGTAAAATCAAGAAGGTATTAATTGGAGTTCAGCCACACTGATTATATGCCCACTGGCAACACTATAGAATTATATAAATGAAATAAGTGTGCACTTTGAAGATAATGCCCTTCTTTTCAAGGTTCTTTATGGGAAGGATTGTCAAAATACTAATGTCAATGAGCTACAGGACACTGCTATTGTTTTAACAACCTATGAAACAGATAGTCCAACAATGTCAAAAAATCAAAGCCAAAAAAAGATACCGGTGACTCAAAAGCTCTTTTGGTATAGAGTTGTTTTAGATGAAGCTCAGTTAGTGCCCATTTCTATATCTAAAACTTAAAACTTAATTTTTATAATCAATTATTATAAATATTCTTTTAGTTAAATTAAAAATCCTTACTCGCAGAGGGCTCAAACAATATTTGACTTGGAACCCCAACACCGACTATGCTTGACTGGAACTCCACTTCAGAACAGGCCCACTGACCTTCAAAGTCTCATATTTTTTCTTAGAATCAAAAAGTGGCAAGAAGACTGGTTATGGAAGAATTTCCTTTTTCCAGCTTTGAAAAAAGGAAAGTCTAATTCTATAAAATAAATCAATCACTTAATTGAAGTCAAAAGCCTACGTAGAACAAAAGATGCAATTTTGTCTCTTCCAAAAAAGATTTAAAGGGGGATATTGGTTCAATTAGCAGATCCATGGAGGTCTAAACTTGATGTGCTTCAAGAAGGATTCACTGAGAGATATGGGCCCTCCAGAAGCACTGACCTCCCTTGGGACTCATCTGAGTTTCTTAGAGAGCTGATGATTTTAAGAAAATTCTGCAACCATCCAATCTACAAAAATCTGGATGAAAATCCAACTTTTGATTTCACTTGGAAGCATTCCGCAAAGATTTGTCATCTTATATGCCACTTGAAAAAAAATTTTCTGGTGAAAGGGGTATAAACTTTCCAAAAGCTTTTATATTCTCCAACTTTGCAGACTTTTTGCAGATGTTAGTGATTCTATAATGAATATTTTTTCAAAATTGTGTTGGCTTATTGTCAGTATGTCTGGTATATAAGTATGATTTAATAGTATTTATTAATGGTCCTACTTTTTATTGATAAATGATTTAGTTATTAAACCTCAGGGGAAGACTAATAAAATAGTTATACTCAAATGAAACTCACTGTCAGCCAGGCTACTAGACTTACCCGGTAAAATAATTAATTATTTTACTGAGTTGAAGCCATGCCTTTCTTCTTAATAATAATTATTTATTTATTTACTTAAGTAGTACTTACAATTAACTAAAGTTAAGTACAATAAGTAGTATAAATAAATAATATAAATAAAATGTCCCTTACAATTTTACTCCCTAACACCGTGCCCAAAAGTATATGTCAAAGGGAGTAAAATTAATAATAAAATTATAATATAAAAACTTAAAAACAATTATATTACCTCAGTGAGAGATCTGGAATCCCGTGAAATTAATGTAATTGGTTATTTATTATGTAATAATTGTGACAGTCCAAGAAATTCAAACTTTGTTGCTAATAAATTTGATGCTCTTGTTGATGTACTAATTTATTACTTTCTTATGTCATTTATGTACTCCTTTTTCTTGTCATTCTTTTCTCTCACACTCACAGTAGACGGTGTAAATTCCTTACATTTTATTTCCTCATATTTTGCCTATAAAAGGCCTCTGATTTTGTGCTTTTTCAAACCATTCCTTTACCACCTTACTTTATTATTACTATTTACAACACAATACTTATTTTTATATCTTATCTCATTAGTAGTTACAAGAGCATAATTCTAATCAATAACTTATAATAATATTTAAACCCTACCTCTTATATTTGAGTAACAAATCACTTAGATTAAGAAATACGTACCAATTTTTGAGAGTTAATTTAAAATCCTTAAAATCCTCATAGAAACTTCATACCAAATCTTCTAGACTAAAAGCATACCTTGACACTCACAATACTTGGATTTAAATGCGTGCTTAGTGGTGGAAAATAGATAAATAGAATATAGTTATAGCTTATATAATGATAATATCAACTTATAAAGGCTTTATAATATATTTATTAATGCTAATAATTGTATTGAAGTGTTTTATTGAATTGTAGTAAGTAATTGATGATGAATAACCCATCAAACCCCTCCTTACTTATATCAAAATCCCCTGGAGTACACAGACCTTCAATCCAGATGATGTCACTGCTATCCCCGGCAATTACAGCACTGTGAGGGCCCATCACCTTCCCATGGTGTCCACTTCAAGCAGATTCAACACCCATATCTTCAGTAAGGACCCTCTATCACAATTAATGCTAACACAGACCCAAAAAATACTTAAAAAATCCAGATAAAAGCGGATACCATAAAGAAACAGGTAAAATAACTAATCCAAATGGAATAAAATGAAACCCAAAGCATATAAAGGAAACAAATGAAATTTCCAAGCCCCCAATAAAATCCCCAAGTATCCATATTAACCCATAAATGACCTCCCAACCCATAAATACGTGAATATCCATCCAAGGAAGCAGATTAAGTTGTCCAAACTGAGTGTATGCGCCTGAAATAGATGTCTATGCTTCTGTAGGTGTTGTGAATCCACTGATTATGTCCATATGACCTAAAAGAAGCAGAAAAACAAAGGTTATAGGCTATTAAGAGGTTAAAACCCACTTATAGACCTAAATATACATAATATACTGCATATTTCACTGAATATGAGCTTTATGTATACTTTTAAGCTTATGTATGTCAATAATTACTTAATATCACTTATGATAAGTATATAATGACTCCATTATAACCTTAATAAGTATTATTAGGCTATGGATAAGCTATTTAAACTACTATAAGTTATATAATAGTGTAATAATTATATATATATATGTATTATAATCATATATATATAATTGGTTTAACCTTATTTTTAAGATATAAGCTTAATGTACTTGATGTTCTCTTATTTTAAGTATAAGAAATACTCAGTCCTAGGGATATCTAGGCTGACACTCCCTCACCCAAAAAAAACAATAAAAAAATGTTAAGACATTTTAATTAAAAGTAAGGAGTGAATAGAAAAATAATAATTAAATTTTCTATAATACATATACTGAATAAACAGTATTATTTTGATTTAAATTTTTTCAAGAGATTTTTAAGATCAGAGATTTCATTTTCTGGAATCCACTGGTCATATTCACTTGATTTATTTTTAAATCTTAATAGATACTCAACTCCCTTTTCTTTTGTAAGGTGTCTCTTTTTAAGTATCTTTGTAATTTCTGCCTTTTCAACTATTTCTTCAGGTTGCTGTTTATGCCTTCCTGATCCTCTTGGAAATAGAGCAGTATCATTAGAATGGTATGGGTTTATAAGAGATATAGGAAATACTGGATTTTTTCTATCATATGGTGCATATAGAATAACCTCAACAGCATTATTACCAACCATCTTTTTCACTACAAATGGTCCAATGAGTGGATCTTTCAATTTAAAATTACCATTTAAATTGAAATTTAGTGTAGAAATAAGGACTTCATCACCCTCTTTGAACATTTGTTCTTTATGGGCTTTATCCCATCTTTTCTTCTCATACTCAAATGCCTTATTTATACATTCTTGAGCATGATTTCTGCATAATTCTTGCATCTGAAGAAAAGACTTAGTACCTGTATGGATTTCCAATCTAGGTAATTTATTAAGAGTTTTAGAAGGGGTATTAGGTAAATAATACAACATAACTCAAATGGCTTTTTGCCAGTGACAGAATGTACTGTACTATTGTATGCAAATTCTTAACCTGGGATAAGGGTTACCCAATCATGCGCGAATTTGTCATTGTCTTTAAAGCTAAGAATTAAAGCACAATATCTTCTTATCATGTCTTCTAAGGCTTGTATCATTCTTTCTGCTAGCCCATCATTTTGTGGATGGTGTGCTGTAGAACATTTTAATTGACACCCTGAAACATCCATAAGTGATGTCCAGAACTCAGAAGTAAATTTAGGATCTCTGTCAGAAACTATTGCTTTGGGGAAACCTGCTATATTTAACATTTGTGTCCACCATAAGAAAACTAAGTCCTTTGCAGAAACCTCTTTGTGAGTAGGAATAAATTTACACATTTTTGTAAATCTATCTACAACTACCCAACAGGAGTTATAACTCTTATGCCCTGCTATTGGCAAACCTGTTACAAAGTACATGTTAACTATTTCCCATGGAGCTTTTGGTTGCTCAATTTATTGTAATAAACCAGCTCTTTCTCTTGTTAATCTTTTAGATTTTTGACAAGATTCACATGTCTCAACATATTTTTGAACATCATCAGACATGTTAATCCACCAAGCTGTGTTTTTTACTCTGGTTAATGTTTTATGTAAGTCAAAATGACCTGCTAATATATCATCATGACATATACTTAACATTAACTCCTTCATTGAAGGGGGAATTACAATTACATTACTTAATTTTTTCCTGTAATATATAAAACCATCCTCAATGGAAAATTTTCCTTTTTCTAATGCCTCTTTATACTTATTTGGTAATGTTTTTATTAAAACATTCATTGAAGCATTAGATGGATCATTTAATATTGTAGTGAATTTACTCAAGTCAGGATCTGAATTATAATTATCAAGAATTTATTGCATAAATTCATCCTCAAGATCTACAATGTAAATGCCATAAATGTTAATAATCTCTGACTCAGGAACATAAGCAGGATTATCATCCTTATTAGGCAGAGGTACTCTAGATAACAGATCTACATTAGAGTGCAAGGTTCCTGCTCTATGTGTAATAGTCATCCGTCCTCTGTATTCTTGTAGAGCTAATTGCCATCTAAACATGTGTCTATTAGGAGTTTTCATGTTTAAGAGTGACTTAACTGCACTACAGTCAGTTATTAACTCAAATTTTTGGTCTTTAAGGTAATAATGTAGCTTCTCAAGAGCCCATACTACTGCCAAACATTCAAGTTGAGTAGCACCATATTTCAATTCACTACTTCTCAGAGTACGTGAAATATAGCAGATTACTACTTCTGACATTTTTCCTTCAATAAGTTGTTTTTGATGCAAAGCAGCACTCAGACCAATAAAACTTGCATCTGTATATAACACAAAAGTCAATTGGAAATCTGGTAATCCCAAGATAGAAGCTGTCATAAAACATTCTTTCAAATTATTAAAAGCCTGTTGTCTTTCATTATTCCAAATGAAAGCTTCTGATTTCTTTATCAGTGTGGTCAATGGTGCAGCAATTAATTGGTAGTTTTTTATATATTGTCTATAATAACCACACATACCAAGAAAAGATTGTACATCCTTTACATTTTGAGGAATGCCAATATTCTTTATTGCAGCCACCTTATTTTGTTCTACACATATTTGTAAGCCAGATACAATATGACCAAGCACTTTTAAAGACTCAAACCCAAAGTTACATTTTTTCAATGCAAGGGTCATTTTTATTTCATCCATTTTCTGTAAACCTTCTTTGAATGGATTAAGTGTTCATCATATGTTTTAGAGAACACTATGATGTCATCAATGTATACCATTAACCATCCCTCAATCATTTCATTATGGAATGTTATATCCATTAACTTTTGAAATACTGATGGAGAATTTTTTGGTCCAAATGGTATTCTGACATATTTATAAATTCCCATATGAGTTGTAATCAACAAAAAGTTCTGTGAGTTCTTTTCAACAGGAATTTGATGGTACCTATTTTTTCCATCTAGGAAACTTATATACTTAGCACATTTAAGGGTAGCATGTATAGAGGCAATCCTTGGCAAGGGATAAATATCATCTATTGTAAATGTATTTAATGCTCTATAATCACTGCACAGTCTTGCTTTATCTTCTTCATAAAAAATTAGCACTTGTGATATTACACAATATTTTGGTGTAGTTTCAACCTTTTCAAGAATGTTCATTTTTAATAACATCTTAATATTATCCTCTATTTCTTTCCTCTTCATTGATGAAGCAGGGTATGGTTTCTTTTTAAGACTAGCAGGAATATTATCCATATCACAGGTTAAACTAATTTTCATCTCATGATCTTTTACAAGGCCAAGTTCATTTTTATCATGTGCAAAAGCCATTAAGAATGCTTTAATTAAGTCCAAAATATTTGTTTTCTCAGCTTCACTTATCTGAGTGCCAAATTATGCTTTTGAAATTTATGTTTCCAGAAGTTCCATCTCATTGGATTCTCTTCCTTTGCATGGAGTATTTTTTACTGACTCAATGCGTAAGACTGTGTTAAAAGAATTTATTTTCAATTTCCTTTTACCATTCATGCAAATTGTAAAATTGTTATTAACAGGGTCTAATTTCACACCAAACTTAGTCAGAATATCATTTCCAATTATAAAACAGTTACTACAGTTAGTATTATCCATTCCTACAAAGTCACAAGTTACTCTTACATAACCATGTCGATGTTTAAAGAAAACATCAGCTTTGTATCTAACAATGGGATGTAGTACTGATCCAAAACCTCTCCAATTTTTACTTTGAAGGGGTTCAAGCTTAGACTTATATTCACTATCAATTTTCTGTAATGTATTAGTAGAAACAACAGAACCAATAGCTCCTGTGTCCAATACTATATTAACATTTTCACCAGAAATGATAGCTGGAACCATGATAGGTGTCATTTGAAAGTTATCAGCTTGTATATCTTTAATGATTTCAGCATCCTTAAAATTCATTAAAGATTCATTTGAGTCCATATTTAATATTGGATTTTCAAAGATGTAAAAATCATCTTCCAACAAAAAGACTTCATTTTAATCACTATATGAGATATTGATGTCATAATCACTTGATTCTTTACTTTTTTCCTTTTCAGTTTCAGATTCACGTTGATTTTCAACAATATTTACTTTTTTCTCACATTTGTGACCTTTAACCCAAGTTTTGTTACACTTATAACAAGTATCACCACGGGAAATCAGGAAGTGAACTTCTAGAAGTTCCCTCTTTTTGAAACTTTCACTAAGAGGTTGGGAAATTTTTCGGGAAATGTTTTGAAATAATTAGGAAACTGTTTTTAAATTATATGAAGAAATTTTTAAAAAAAAGTTGGCACTAAATTGAGCCTCAATTTATCACTTCTTGAGAAGAGCCTTGGATTTAAGTTAAGCATCAGTTGGACCAAATTTGAGCAATGGTTGAGCCACAACACTTAACATACCATAATATTCAATTTTATATATAGATCCATTTAATGTTGGTAGGTCAGGTTTGATATTAGTAGAAATATCTTAAATGACACATAGTATACTAGGTCTGGAATATTATTTCAATTATCAATTCTATTTCTGCAAATATATAAAAAATAATACTTTTTAAGTCCTTTTTAAAAATTTAATTAATAAAAATATTTATCTGTAAAAATATTTGCACATAATTTTAAATTTTCTAGACAAAAGTTGATATTGAGCCCTTATCAATAGAAATTTCTCATTGTTCCTTGGAATTAAAAAGTATAAGACAATGTTCAAAAAATTTAATGTAGGAGAATATATATATATATATATATTATAAGGGGAAAAAATAGTAATGTATTTTTTTAAAAATTTACACTATTAAAGAAACTAATTTTAATATATTGGCACAAAACTTAGGCTCTAAAATAATGCACTTTTTTTTTAAATTTATCTGTATTTAGTTATTATTAAAATGCAAGTCAACATTAACTATTAACATACATCAAAAATTCAATTTTGAATATTCATCCAATATTATATATATTCTCTACTTTATTCTCTTTCAAAACTTTGCTCTCACCCTCTCTTTCTTTAAACTACCACCATCACCATAAAATTCATTTAATTAAAATGTCAAATTTAAGATGCATTGGACAATTCTCTTTAAATTTTAAACCTATTTTTCCAAAAAAAAGATCTGTATTTGATGAAGTATCCACTCCAGTTATTATGCAACAAGGAAGATCTTTAGTTCATCTTTTTGGATTATTCAAAGAAGGAGAAGCAAAACCTATTGGTGATCTTTCTAACTAACAGAGCAGCCAAATTGGACAACTACTTGGAGAAATTGGATCTGGATCTCAAATTTAAACTGAGGAAAGGGCTTTAAATCCCCAAATACCTTATTATTTTTGCTCTTACTTGGTTCTACTTTTAAACAGGCAGTATAGAATTTGTGGCCTCCTTTTTTGTTTGACTGATTTTATTAGTCAGGCTAAAGAAGTATTTCTAAATTCTCAAATTGATATGACACCAATTCCACACTACAATCCAACCATCTTCTTCAATATTCCTCATTCTTGTATTCACACAACTTCTGAAATTTCTGGGACAAGGGATAATCAAATGGCAAATCTATCTATACGTTGTAGACTGTTCTAAAGTACTAAGCAGTAGACACAATGCGAGATGGGTTGGTTCTCCTTTTCAATTTATAAAAAGAGGCACCTGCCACTCTTATTTTTAAAGACAGTGTAATAATGTGTAACACTAATATTTGACTAGAAAGTTTATAAGTTGAGATGATTTAAAGATAAGGAAAGAAAAAAATATTACTATCTGGATATTTCTATTCTTAACAAGCGCTATTATCCACAGCTACTCCCTCTTGAAGCGCTCTCTTTGAATATGCCTTATTATAGTAATAAAATATCTCTAATAATAGTTAATCCCACTGAATCTATATATTCTCTCAAACAATTAATCACAAAAAAAATAATATCTTATACTGGGTACTATGACTATAGCTACACGTATATCTCTATATTGATTTTTCTATGATCTGCTTTTTTAAAATGACAACTAATGCAATTTTTTTTATTTAATTAACTAAATAGATAGGTCGACCAGTCCTCCCTTTGTCCCTACCTAATAGACCTCCTTTTATATTCTTCCAGCGCTCAAGACACAGTTCCCTAATGGATCTCCAGCGCTGACTCTAGTGCCACATTAGTAAAACAATAACTAATTTATTAGTATGCTACTTACACTGCTTGCAAAAAATACAGCGCCTCAATCAGACCCTATAATTACTAACACTAGTATTAACTTGTTTCACTGATTCTCCACGTATTCGCTTTTAACTATAACTTGTTTTGTTTCAGCGCTAGTTCCAGGTTTGACTTATCCTAATGCTGCGTCTAGTTGCTTTAACTCTTGGGTAGTTTTACAATTGAGTCCCCACTCTCTTTGCTTTAATACTAGGTTTGTAGTTCTGACCGCTCCCTTAACTAGTTAGCCTTCTTCATTACTTGTCTCAGTAAGTTTCCCAACTGGCCGCGGTACAGCATACCATGTACTTGAGTCGTCCTTAATCCATGACTTTCTTCTTAATGTGTAACACATACTTTTTGGAAAGCCCAAATCCATATTGTTTAGCGCTTAATAGTCCTAAGTTAAAAATACACAATTCCCTATTGTGCGGCACATCTTGCTGCAAAATCCGAGCGCACAGACCCTTAATCTTTTTCTGCACTTCCATTTCCTTTTTTCCTTGAAACACACAAATACATATTATATTTTAACATTTCCTGCTGCGCTAACTCCCCTTTGTTCTTCCTGGACTATGCGCGCTTATTGGTCTAAAATCACACTTCCTGCAAGGCGCGTACCACATCCTCCCTCTTCTTTCGACTGTCCCTAGGAGCCCATAAATACCCTGCGTCTCGCAGTGTTTTCTTCCTCCATCTTCTATCCTTTTCCTTCATCATCTTCTTCTTCTCTTTTCTTATTTAATTTATTATATTTATCTTTCACTATGAATAATAGAAGAACCCCTCCTAAGCTGAAAATACTGCCAACATCGTGCACACTCAGCCCCCTACTGCTTCTCCAACAACGCCCATAACCACACTGATGGGTGGGACGAGATGCACTTGTTGCATCAAAAATGGCATAACTCCATGTCATTTTACAAAAGCCCGCCGTGGCAATACTTTCTTCACTGTAAGTTCTCTTCATTATCCTTCCCATTTGTTACTAACCTTTCATTTTTCTTTTATTCCTAGTCATGCAATTACTGCAAATAACGCAAGAAGAAATGCAGTTACAATGGGCCACCCACTGTCGCGCGCCTGGACCCAAATGCTTCTACAACAAATATGATGAGTCAAATGACCATCAAACGCCCGGTGCCTGGTCCTGCTACCCCTCCTGGAAACAAACGAGCCAAGGTTGGTTACCGCGAGCCTACTCCCAGTAGCGTCGCTTCTGTCCCTAAATCTCTTTTCTCGGAGGAAAGTAAAGTAAGTTTCTTTTTCTTACTTCTTCCCTTTCCAACGCTAACATTCTCTCTTTCCCTTTTTTTTTTATGTAGAATGCGCCAGGTACTCCTTACGCTGAAACGCCTTTGCCTCCTATCACTCCACTATTCCTTCCTAACTTGGAAGAAGATCCCGCCTGGGATACGATGCCTACTCCCAATCCTACTCCTCGTTCACTCACTCCTGACTGGACTGATATGCAGCCGGTCTTCAATACCGTCACTCCGGTCAAATGGCCAACCAAGAACTTTCTGGTGGTAGATGACGATGAGCCCGCCATGGCTCAAAACTGGGAATTTGCAGAACAAATCGCCTGCGCTCCTTACGATGCGACCATGCGTCATATGAATAACATGATTGGGGCCATCGAAACATTCCTTGAGGAGCTTCCGGTTTATACTCGCACTGAGTATAATAAACAAAAACAACTAATAGCTGCCTTGCAACAAAACATGCAAGAACCTGTTAACAATTGGGCTTTCTGCGTCCCAATCTTTGATGAAGCAGAATACTAAAAAAAATATTTTCTTTTGTATTTATTCCTTGTAATGTATATATCCTAGTAAAAAAAATGTAATATATATTTATTTATTTTCATTATTATTTTCACTTAACTTTCCTGTGAGAACTCTACAACCGTGAGATGAGTTGCCCCAAAAAAAATATCATCCTTTCTTTAAGCAGCGCACCCTTCTACTAAGTGCCTATGAAAGATGAAACCACAAATAAAAAAAATAACAACTTGAGATTGTTGCTACAGCAATTACTTCTCCTGCATCATTTATGTATGTGCTTTCTTTCAATCTTTAAACCTTTGCAATACATGCCTTTCCCTTAATTGTAACAATTCATCTTTCCTTGGGTTCTTCATTATGAGAAACGCTTCTTACTAGCTTCTTAGAAACCATCCAGCGCTCAAGTCAGACGTGGCGCAACTGATGACTTCTTTATAATGCTATTGTTAACCTATAAATAGCCCTTCTAATAACCTGAATTTCCTCTATCCTAACATCATGACTCAATATCACACAGTTCCCAGAGATCAAGCTTGATCATTTTGCAAACGCCGTAACTTTAACTGTACATTTTCTAGACCTCGGGGGTACGCCTCTTTTAGACCTGCCTGTGATAATTGCTTTAGATACCACAAAACTTGCAATACCTCCCTAAACCAGAATACTCTTCAGCCTACTGGTTATATTCGCTTTCCACCTAGCTCTACTAGTAGCGCTCCCATAATTACCACCACTACTCCCACTATTTCCACTAATAATAATAATGTTCCTTATGAGTCGCTATCACTTCCTAGTTTTCCCAGGCGCAAAATATCCATACAGCCTAGCGCTACACTTTCTCCCCCTCAGAGTTCCAGTGCTTCCATGCGCTCAGGCTCCCCTACAGCTTCTCCTGATGCGGTTACTGTTACTTCACCATCAGCGCGCCCACAAAACTTATTAGCAAGTAAGTATCCTTCACAATACTTATGCTCTTCTTGCTTACTAACATCCTGTCAGGCTTCAATGAATCCATCTCCTTGGGATGGGTTCCCATTCCTTTACCCTTTGTCCATTCCATGCGAATGTTTTCAAGACTTCGTCTTATATATGACGCTATGTCCCTATCTTACAATAACGCACCAGCTTTTTCTGATGCTGAACTTGAAGCTCGCTATACTCATATAGAAATGATAGGTCAACTAATGAACGAAATCAGCTCAACGACTATTCTTGGATTCCCCGCCAATCCCCGTCACTTCGTCATGCCTGAAGACTGGAAAGGATATCCTATTAGCTATCATCCTGATACTGAATAGACAACTAGCGCTTTTCCTTATGAGTCTCCTCTGTCCATCCTCCCTGTACATAGTCTTCATATATTTTTCATGCTATGCTTTCAAATAATCTTTTTAGACATGGAGCTATTTTATTACACCTGTCTTCCATACTTTTAGAGCGCCTAACTTTGCTCCCTCTACTTTCTTTAAAAAACTGTAAACCCTAAAAAAATCATAAATAAACCTTTATATCATAAAACTTTACCGCCTTTACTGCGATACAGCAATATACCATGTAAAATAAGAATTGAACTGTAGAGCGCCCCATCTATAAACTGCTATTCTACTCCTGGTTAGTTAACCCGTTGGCTAAATTCCCAGCATCTTTTGCATTTACATGGTACACATCTCCTTTAATCCAATTACCTATTTGGTCATGTCCCCTCTAACGATGAAAATATATAAGATTTCATTTTCCTCTACACCCTCATCTAAGCGCTTATGCCAGTTGCCTGTTCAGCCATAGTCCGCCTAACTTCCAGTTAGCGCCCTCTCTCCATCACAACTGTGTCAAAGCCTCCTGTGAGTCCTCTTAGAAAAACAAAACTTAACATAACTTGTTAGTTTAACCTCTTCCCGGAGGTATTATTCTGGTAGTTTTTCCTCCTTCCGGAGGTTATCTTGTATCACTGGAACACCCCGTGGGTAGAATCGTTTGATCTGATCTGCGGCCACACGCCGCTTCCACTCAGTACCATCTAATTCCTCCAGTTATCTGCTTTCTTATCCTATAAGGACCATTCCATCTGTCAGAAAACATCTTCCCCCATTGGCTTTCTAAACTTCTATTATAAACCAAAACCAAATCTCCTGGGTTCAATGGCTTTCTTAACCAATCCGCTAAGCGCTCATCCCAATATTTAACTGAATTGTCCCGGATCTGCATCATTATTTCATACGCTTGTTCCACAAACTCGTCTTTTCTTTCAAGTTGCGCTACCCTTGCTAGAATTAGATCTTCATTTGAGCGCACTTGATCCCAATCACATCCTAGGAAAGATCCAGCCTCCAGATCAATAGGTAATACCGCCCTTTGACCAAACATAAGCTCAAACGGCAAAAACCCTGTTGTCCTTTTAACTGAAATCCTGTCCGCAAACAAAACTAATTGCAAGTAGTTCTTCCACTTCGCCCCATTATTTCCACATAACTTAACTAGCGCATCTTTTATAACTTGATGCCCTCTTTCTACCATTCCCTCTGCTTCAGGATAATATGGTGTTGCAACTCGTAACTTTGCGCCAATACCTTTTACTACTTCTTGGAATTCTCCCGCAAATTCAGCGCCACCATCTACAGTTACCATCTTCATTACCCCATACCTATAAATCCATTCTTTCTTCAAAAACTCAGCCACATTACTTGCCTTGAGGTTTATCAACGGCGCTGCTTCAACCCATCCTGATAGATCATCCCTGGCTACTAACAAGTATTTAAAGTGTCCTTCTTTTATATGGACTGCATCTAAACTGACCCTACCAAAAACAGTATCCTCGCCCGTCGCTCTCCCTTTTTCTTTTGGCTTTCTGTAACTTCTGGGCTGGCATTCAGGACAAGATTTAACCCAATCTCTTACTTCATTTTTCATGTTGGGCCACCAGAATCTTTCCCTAACTCTGCAATGAGTCTCATCTTGACCCCTATGTCCTAAATTCTCGTGTAACTCCCTGAGTATCTTCTCCTTCCCTTCCCTAGTTTGAATAACTAACTGAGGAGACAAAGCTTGATTCTTCCATAACTTCCCATTTTTAATAAAATAGCCTTTAGCGCGCTTTTTAATATTGCGCCACACCTTTTTATTGCAAAAATCCGGTCGACTATTACCTTCCAAATATAAGTTTAACAACTCTACTCCCTCATCTGTAGATGCGTTGTCTTCTAAATACTCCCCCTCTTCGAGTTGAGTACTACTATCCTGAATTCCCTTTGAAGTATCTTCATCATCTGACTCCTCCACTTCCTTGCCCTGCGCACTCCTTGTCGCTACATTAGCTTCGATGTTCCCTAAATCCAGTTGCAGCTCAACCTTGCTACAAACATCCTTTACATTGTCAGCATTTAATTTTATGTCTTTTCAGACATTCCACGTTACTAGTTTATTGTCATCACGGACAATACTACCTACTAGTTTATGGTCTTTGCGGACATTCTTGCCTGATAGTTTATTGTCATTGTGGACGTTCTTGCCAAATTTTGTATAGCAATAATCTATCCTGTTTACCCATCTCTTACCTTCTTCAAATTCTTCCACTTCTGAGTCTTCTTCACACAAAGGTCTTCTTGACAGCGCATCTGGAATAGTGAAAGATTTCCCTGGCTTATGGACTAAATCAAAAGAAAACAAATTAATCTGCGCTACCCACCTCGTCATGGGCACATCTGGTAAACTTGGGCTACTAATCATTTGCACCAACAATAGCGCATCAACCTGCAGCTTGAAATGCTGCCCCCAAAGCATCCATTGTAGCTTTTTAAGAATCTTTACTACTCCACATAACTCCAGCTTAGACTGGGAGTACCTAGACTCCACTTTGGTAAAAGTCTTGGACTTGTAAAGGACAGGTCTATCATTACCTTCTTCATCCTCCTGCATCAAAACTGCGCCCACCACGGACACACTAGAATCCACCGCTAGAGTAATTTTTCCAGCGCCTGGTCCATACTCCAATTTCTTCAAAAGAATATCTTTTCCTACAATCCTCTTTAATAACTCGAATGACTCCTCACATTCCTCCATCCAATCCCATACAACATCCTTTCTTGTTAAGCGCCGTAAAGGCAAAGACAACAAAGCAAAATCTCGAATAAACATTCTTACATATGTACAAATGCCTAAAAACCCTCTAACTTCCTAAGTATTTCTTGGTCTTGGCCATGTAAGTACCTTATTCCTCTGTTTTTCAGCAACGATTCTCCCTTCCTTGCATACCACATGTCCCACTATATCTAGCGCTGGAACACAACAGGCAAATTTAGACCCAGAAATTGTTAATCCTGCCTCCTCTATCCTAAAAGCACTCTTTCCAGGGTAATTGCATATTCCCAAATAAACTTTCTAATATACGGATTTTCTTTTAACACTTCCCCTTCATAATCACTGGCTGGTCCTTTTATACCGCCATCATCAATGAAAATTCCCACATGTTCTGTAATTTCATCCTTCAATATCCGCATCATCTGTGCTTGATATACCACCACAGAATTTGTTGCGCCTTGCAGTGACCTTGTCAACTTAAAGCGCCCCAGTGGTGTTTCAAACGTCATCATGGGTCTGGACGATTCGTCCAACTTGCGCTCATTGTATCCTCCCATAATATCACCTAATCCGTAACATGCACGCCCCGCAAAAGATTCCACAAATTCTTCTGGTGTTGGTGGCATCCCTGCATCTTTTACTGTAACCTTGTTCATCTCCCTAAGATCATGAACAACCCTTAATTTACCATTATGTTTGACCACACAAAACACTGGAGTTGAATAACTAGACATAGACTGTTCATACAAGCCGGACTTTAACCTTCCCCTAATTAATTCCCTATACTCTTCTCTTATAGCCGCCGGTATTGGAAAAGCCTTCTTTTGCCACAACGCATGAGGTATAACTGGAACAATATAAGGTTTACCATAAGAGAGTTTTAACAAACCTCTTTCCTCTTCTGAAAACGCAATAGCCTTTTCCCTAAGAACCATAACATGTAATAATAACTTCTTTTCTTCCTGCGATAACCAGCCCTCTGGTCCAAAATCTACCATCTGAAGCCTTTCCATCGTAATCTTACTGGTGAATGCAAAATAAGGCGGAAACTTTGTTAAAGGTGTATCATAAGGATTTCTAGATAGCTCCGGCCTCTGCAAAGGAGGATTCAAATCAGGCATCGCTATATTCACTGGTTTAACCTTAACAGCTACTGGTTTATACTTAGATTCAAAACAGTCCTTACTACTTCCTTCATTAATTAAAATAAAACCCTTTCTAATATAGCTACAGGTTACACCTAAATCCTGTTTTTGTCTTTTCTTTTTAATATAAGTATAACAATATCCAAAATTAAAGAAATTAAAAAGCTTAGGTATAATACATTCTACAGTAGTATTCCCAAGACACCTATGAAGTACCGCTTTACGTATCCCTCCATGTTGGACTGACTGGTCACTATCCGGGTTCCTCTCATCCTGGGAGATAGTAACACCTAAAATTCCAGTCCCTAATGAAAATGTTGGCGCCTTCCTGGAAGTCACCCTATCTCCTCATCTGAGACTTCCTCATAAAACTCTCTTTATTTCTCTAACCGCACAGCTCCAGAGTACTTAGTTTCCCAGCCACCATCCTTGGGCGCTACTAAGACTGCTGTTACTGGAACACCGTCATCACACATAATCCTTATTCCTATAGTCTTATTTAAACAATAATCTATAGTCGCTGAATAATCCATTAAAAATGGAGTGCCTAAAACTGGTTTAACTACACCCATTGGAACATAAAAATGTATATCTCTTGTTGCTCCCGCAACTCTAGTGCGTACATACTCTGCTACACCTATAATAGGTAACCTACCTCCCCCAATTCCTGCAACAGTTCCTTCGCCGTCTTTTACAGGAAGACCTAATTCCACTGCATCATCCACTGATACCACGTTAATTTGTGAACCTGTATCCACTAACGCTTTAATTTGCTTACCATTTACGGTAATAGTTAAATACCCTAAGGGTCCTGCGTAATGTGGCGCCCTAGGTAATCCAACAACTGGCTGAAATGACTGTTCCTCCATATCGAACTCAGCGCAATTAGCAATCCTTTGCTTTCTGCACTTTTCCACGATTCCATTTGCTACATCTGGCGCTACTGCAGTCAGCATCCCCAATGGAACAGAAACTGTAGTCTTCAAACATTCCGCAACTAAATCCTCGGCAGCTTTAGGAAAATCAGAATGAACTGGGCCCTGCATTCTCCATTTAGGCTGAGTTGCCTTGGCACCAGCTTTTGCTCTTCCAGGTGGGTTCTTTGGAGTATTATGCTTTGCTCCTGGCATTCCTTCAGCAGGTACCGCTCTTTGCTGTACTACCACTGGCTCCTCCAACATTGCCATCTGTTCTACTTCCTGGTGATCCACGCCATAGCCTCCAGAGTCCATACCATCAATTTCAACATCCTCGATAGGTGCAGGTGTATTTTCTCTAGTAGTATACCCTACTTCCTCCATATCCTCTGGATTCGCATAACTAGCGCCAGCCCTTCTTGGCCTAGTAATTGTAGGTGGGGCCATCTTCTTATGCTTTTCTGAAAACATCTCCAATCGTGTTGCGGTAAGTGGCGCTGCAACCACTCCTTCTTTTACTTTAAAATCTAACACCGTGCAAGTAACTGCAAAATTAACCGACTTTGCATCCTTTCTTTTCTCCTTATTTTCTGGCTCTTTGCCCTTGCTTGACCTGCTTTCCATAGACTTTTTATTAATATGATCAATGACCATGGCTCGCATCCCTTGATCTTTGTCTTTAATCAACTTGGTACCATCTTCCAACATAAGCGTAGTCCCATCCTCGTAAACTACCTTTTCCTCTTTATCCTTTTGAAGCGTATTACACCTCATCCTTGTATGCCCCTCTTTATTACAATAATAGCACACCGTAGCAGAAAAATGCGAAGTTTGAGGAGAACTCTTGGGCCTAAACAATTCTTTCGCTTTTGCCACTTCAACTATCTTCTTCTCCAACTCATTGATTCTTGCCATGACTGAATCTGGATCCTTAGAGAGAATTTTAACTTTAGGAGAGAAAATCTGAGAAGGCGATCGTACGCCTGGCGCATCTTCCTCTATATCCTCATTATCCAGAGCCACCCTTTCTGCACGTCGCTCAACTCAACGCAACTTCATTTCAGCTTCCACTGCCATTTCCACTTCTTCTAATCTGGGATACTTGTAATTTCCGTCCCTCTTTTTAACCAGCTTTCCTTCGTTATCCAAGCGCCTTTTTGCCCAGTCTTCAACTTCTGGTGCTAACGCTTCACAAAACCAGGGTAACAACGCATTAACATCACTAAAATCTTCATTACTAACCAAATATTCTACTATCCGATAGAAGTCTTCCCTAAATCCTTTAAATTCCTTGGGGTCTCGAACACCTCCTCTAGCCTTGACCCTATTTACCAAAATATCCAGGTCCTTCATCGTATACCTAGTTTCCTTGGTAGCTTTTGGCCATCTCTTGAGCATTTGTTCTTTTAGCCCTGACCAATTTTGCTCCTCATGCCCTTTTAGATCCTCTAAATTGTCTTTGCATTCATCAGATACAAAGAATAGTACTTGTCGTACCATATCATATTTGTTAGCTCCATGAACTTCTGCTGCTTGTTCAAACCTGTGTAAAAACTTTTTGGTATTAATTCCCGCAAATCGCAAGCTTTCATCTTTACACCTAATAATTGTGGTTACCGTTTTTGGAAACAATGTTGAAGAATTGGGCAATTTAACCCTCTCCTGACATCCCCTAGATGTAGTCGCAGTAGGATCCATTCCCGAAATATCAAATCAAAGCAAAGATCACAAAGAAAAAACACACACTTGGTAATTAAACCTGACTTTTTTCACAATACAGCCCTACGCTATCCTCTGATAACGGCTATTGATCCACTTGTTGTAGACCCTACGACTCTTCCGCTGAAGCGCCGGCTTGATTACGTCCTCTTGATGAAACCCTAAAAAACCAAACAATCTAATCAAAAATACTAGTTACAATTATGCCACTGTTGGGACACCAATTATAGACTGTTCTAAAGTACTAAGAAGTAGACACAATGCGAGATGGGTTGGCTCTCCTTTTTAATTTATAAAAAGAAGCGCCTGCCACTCTTATTTTTAAAGACAGTGTAATAATGTGTAACACTAATATTTGACTAGAAAGTTTATAAGTTGAGATGAGTTAAAGATAAGGAAAGAAAAAAATATTACTATCTGGATATTTCTATTCTTAACAAGCGCTATTATCCACAGCTACTCCCTCTTGAAGTGCTCTCTTTGAATATGCCTTATTATAGTAATAAAATATCTCTAATAATAGTTAATCCCACTGAATCTATATATTCTCTCAAACAATTAATCACAAAAAAAATAATATCTTATACTGGGTACTATGACTATAGCTACACGTATATCTCTATATTGATTTTTCTATGATCTGCTTTTTTAAAATGACAACTAATGCAATTTTTCTTATTTAATTAACTAAATAGATAGGTCAACCAGTCCTCCCTTTGTCCATACCTAATAGACCTCCTTTTATATTCTTCCAGCGCTCAAGACACAGTTCCCTAATGGATCTCCAGCGCTGGCTCTAGCGCCACATTAGTAAAACAATAACTAATTTATTAGTATGCTACTTACACCGCTTGAAACAACTACAGCTCCTCAATCAGACCCTATAATTACTAACACTAGTATTAACTTGTTTCACTGATTCTCCACATATGCGCTTTTAACTATACCTTGTTTTGTTTGAGCGCTAGTTCCAGGTTTGACTTATCCTAACGCTGCATCTAGTTGCTTTAACTCTTGGGTAGTTTTACAATTGAGTCCCCACTCTCTTTGCTTTAATACTAGGTTTGTAGTTCTGACAGCTCGCTTAACTAGTTAGCCTTCTTCATTACTTGTCTCAGTAAGTTTCCTAACTGGCCGCGGTACAGCATACCATGTACTTGAGTCGTCCTTAATCCATGACTTTCTTCTTAATGCGTAACACATACTTTTTGGAAAGCCCAAATACATATTGTTTAGCGCGTAATAGTCCTAAGTTAATAATACACAATTCCCTATTGTGCGGCACATCTTGCTGCAAAATCTGAGCGCACAGACCCTTAATCTTTTTCTGCACTTCCATTTCCTTTTTTCCTTGAAACACACAAATACATATTATATTTTAACATTTCCTGCTGTGCTAACTCCCCTTTGTTCTTCCTGGACTACGCACGCTGATTGGTCTAAAATCATGCTTCCTGAAAGGCGTGTACCATAACGTGGTATCAAAACAACTCTGAAAACACATCAGATTCCAGCTATCAATTTAATGATAGACAATGAAAATAACTTATCCAAAAAGTTAGAAAACCTGTGGAGGCATGCAGACAACAGCTGGCTGAGAGTAGGTATTAATAATTATTATGAAAAATTTCTTGAAGAAGAGTTATCCTCTGCAGGAATTGGTTCAATTCTAGCTGATGATATGGGCTTGGGAAAGACCCTCTCAACTCTTGGCCTAATTACTGCAACTCAAAGTGAAGGCAGACAATTCCAACTCTTGGCCTGATTACTGAAACTCAAAGTGAAGCCAGACAATTCCAACTCTTGGGTGGTGGACAAGAGAAAGATAGGACATCAGCAACTCTCATCATTTGCCCACTTGCAACATTATCAAACTGGGTCAATGAAATAAGAATTCACTTTGAAGATAATGCACTACCTTTCAAGGTTCTTTATGGGAAGGATTCAAAGAAAATTAATTTTGAGGAGGTTCAGAACCAAATAGTTGTTTTGACTACCTATGAGACAGAAAGTCCATCTTCTTCAAAGAAAACTCCTCAACCTATTCCACCAGTAACTCATAAACTCATTTGGTACAGAATAGTTTTAGATGAGGCTCAGTAAGCATTCATTTGAATTACTAAAAATTTTGAACATAATATTATAAAAGCTGATAAAATGTTTAACATAATTTAAAAGTTTAATCAAGAATCAGAATATATCGGCCTTGGAGGCTGAGTATCAACTATGCTTGACAGGGACACCACTTCAGAACCGGACAACTGATCTTCAAAACCTTATATCATTCCTCAGAATTGAAAGATGGCAAGAAAACTGGTTGTGGATTAATTTTCTTATGAATGACTTAAACAGAGGAAGCTCTAGCTCAATAAAATTGATAAATACAATCATGAATTTCATATGATTGTGGAGCACTAAAGAAGCAATCTTATCACTTCCTTGAAAAATTGAGCAAGTAATATCTGTAGAATTATCAGAACCTTGGCACTCAAAACTTAAGAAGCTTCAAGAACGTTTTTCTGAGTATTATGGGCCTTCTCGAAACACCAACCTCCCTTGGGAATCAGCTGAGTTTCTCCTAGAACTGTCAATTTTACAGCAATTTTGTAACCACCCTGTCTACAAAAACCCAGATCAACCTCCAAAATTTTTTTTCACATGGAAACATTCAGCAAATATTAAACATCTAATCAGTCATTTAGAAATTTTCTTAAGGGGAGAAAGGGGTATAATTTGTCCCAAGGCTGTTATATTTTCAGAATATGTGGACTTTTTGGAAATGTAAGGAATTCTATAAATTATCTCAATAACTTATTTTTAGCTTAAATGACATTTCAATATTCTATCCATTGAAACAGTATAAAAAAGGCTTTAGATGACCATGAAATTAGCTACACAGAGCTTGTAGGAAAGTTGACCATGAAAAAAAGGGATGAAAATTTGGACAAATTCAAAAATGATGAAAGATGTCAAGTTTTGCTTGGTACTATCAAGGCTGCAGGAGTTGGAATAGATTTGAGGTGTGCACAAAATGTATATATAATGGTAAGTCAAAGAGTCTTATATTGAAATAAAAAAGGTTGAAAAGAGAATTTGTGTAAAATATTGAAACAGGAGCCTAATTGGAATCCAGCAGTTGAACAGCAAGCAGTTGATCATCTGTATAGAATGGGCCAACAAAATGAAGTTCATGTACTCAAGTATTTTGTAAACAGAAGTATTGAATTTAGCATTTATAAGATACAAAGAAAAAAATTGAGATATCAATGTATGTGAAATTTTCTTTATAAAAAGTTGAATCATAGCTAAAAATATTTATCTGTTCTAATTTTTTAATGTTAAGTGCCCCAAACTTTGGAAACGAGGAGTATGAGTCTTCTAGATAATTGATTAGGGAATTCTTTAATAATTCACATTAGAATTTGAAATTTGTTCAAGTATGTAGGAAATGCTTATTGGGGCTTGACAATTAAGAAGTCTTAATTGTTGAGGATTAAGAGAAGCAAGATATAATGAAGAATAGCAGTCACTTGGCAAACCCCTGGGGACTGGAAAAGAATTAAAGTGAGTCTCGATTGAGGATACCAAATTTAATCTATCATAAAATGCCAAGTTCTTAAGTATTTCTCCTGAATAAGAGGAATTTTCTCAGATTTGAATGTGTTTCTGGTTGATATTTTGTGCAAGTCTTGAGAATTCTTCAGATCTCCATGGAAATAAAATCTGCTTAAAAGAACCTTACTCATCAATTTTGGTGTCTGAGCAACATTTGCTGTTTTTGAAAAGATTCTCATAGGTTGCACCACTTGGAAGTTGTTTAAGAAGGTGAGTTTGGTTAAAAAAATTCTGAAAAAGATTGTCAAATTTATATAAGCTTGTGTAAAAAAATAAGATAAAAATATTAGTTCTTACTTTCTTTTTTATTTTATATTTATACTTTCTTATTTTAACTATTTCACAAAAACTATCAGAATCTTTTCCAAGTCGTAATTTATCAGCATAACCTATAAACCAGTAGTGAAAAACACCCATTTGATTTAGGTAGGAAATATGAGTAGAGTCCATTGAATAAGAAACCAAATAATTATTTTCCAAAGCTTTATCCCAGTGCTTAATGATAATTTTTGCCAAAACTTGATTCCACTTGTGAAACCAATCAAGATTCCAAACAAATGTTTTTCCAGGAAAGTTACATTGATAAAGAAAGTTGAAAAAAGCATTGTGGAATATAGCAGGGATTTGTTCAGGATATGGCAAATTAATATCAATGTTGAGAGAGCTTATATTGAACAATGAAAACCTATGTAGTTGTTCTTCGGTGGGGTTCAGATTCCATTCATTAGACTGAGGTGAAATATTCAAAAGCACACAACAGAAATTGTAAATAGACCTGCAAAAATGAGAAGGAAAATAAGAACAACTAGAGCTCATCATATACGTTATGAAAAGCAAAATGAACAAAAATATAAAATTTTGAAAGGATATGGCAACAAAAACACTACTATAATAAAATTTTTTTTTGAAAATAATTAATAATGAAGAGTTGAGTGGACAGACAGATGAGCTTTCTCATGAATATCCTTCTCTATAAAATATGTGTTTATTTTTGTGGATTCTGTTTCGATTCTTTTTATTTTGAAGATGGAACCTACTGCGACTACATATAGGGGATGTCAGGAGAGGGTTAAATTGCCCAATACAACAGCATTATTGCTGCAGAGGGTAGCTACAATTATTAGGTGTAAAGATGAAAGCTTTTGTTTTGCAGGCATTTATACCAAGAAGTTCTCATGTAGGTTTAAACAGGCAGCTGAAGCTCATTGAGCAACTGGATATGATATGGTGCACCAAGTATTGCTCTTTGTATCAAAAGAGTTCAAGGACAATCTGGAGGATCTAAAGGGTCACAAAGAGCATGATTGGTCAGTGCTAAAAGAACAGATGCTTAAGATATGGCTGAAGATTACTGAGGAAACTAGGTACACTATTAAGGATCTAGATGTCTTGGTTAAGAAGGCCAAAGCTGAAGGAGGTGTTGGAGACCCTAAAGAATTTAAAAGTTTCAGGGAAGAGTTTGATTGAATGGTCGAGTATTTGGTCAGTAATGAATATTTTAGTGATAATAAAGCATCTTTACCTTGGTTTTGTGAAGCATTAGTTCCAGAAGTGGAAGATTGGGCGAAGAGGTGCTTGTATAATGAAGCAAAATTAGTCAAGTAGAGCGACGGTAATTATAATTACCCTGGATTAGAGGAAGTAGAGACAGAAGTGGAAGCTTAAATGAAGTTGCGTTGAGTTGAGCGTCCTGCAGTTAGAGTCGCTTTGGATAACAAGGAAGTGGACAAGGATGCGCCTGATGTTCAATTGTCTCCTCAGGTGTTGTCCCCTAAAGTTGAAGTTTTAACTAAAGAGAAGCCAGATTCTTTTATTGCTAGGATTGAAGAATTGGAGAAGAAAATAATTGAAGCAGAAAAAGTGAAGGAGGTGTTTAGGCCCAAGAGTTCTTCCCAACCATTGCGCTTTGCTACTATGGTATGTTACTATTGTAATAAAGAAGGGCATACTAGGATGAGGTGTAATGCGCTTCAAAAGGATTAAGAAGAGAGGGTAGTTTATGAAGATGGAACTACACTTATGTTGGAAAATGGGACTAAGCTTTTTAAAGACAAGGATCGAGGGATGGGAGCCATGGTCATCAACTATATTAATAAGAAGTCTATAGAGGGAAAAGAGCCTGAAGCTAAAGAGAAAGGCAAGGATTCAAAATAAGTTAATTTTTCAGTTACTTGTGCAGTGTTGGATTTTAAAGTAAAAGAAGGAGCAGCTGAAGTGCCACTTACTGCAGCATGTCTGGAGATGTTTGCAGCAAAACACAAGAAAGTGGCCCCACCAAAAATTTGTAGGCCAAGAAGAGCTGGTGCTAGGTATGCAGATCCAGAGGATATGGAGGAAGTAGGGTATACTACTGGAGAAAATACACCTGGGCCTATGGAAGATGTTGAAATGGAAGGTATGGAGCCTGGTGTGTATGGTGTGGATCATCAGGTAGAAGAAAAACCTGTGACAATGGAGGAGCCAGAGGTAATACAGCAAAGGGCGGTACCTGCTGAAGGAATGCCAGGAGGGAGGCATAATACTCCAAAGAACCCACCTGGAAGAGCAATAGCTGGTGTGAAGGGGACACAACCTAAATAGAAAATTCAGTTCCCAGTTCACTCTGATTTTCCTAAGGTAGCTGAGGATTTAGTTGTGCAGTGTTTAAAAACTACAGTTTCAGTTCCATTGGGGATGCTGACAGCAGTAGTGCCAGATGTAGCAAACAGAATTTTGGATAAGTGCAGGAAGCAAAGGATTTCTAATTGCACTGAATTTGACATAGGGGAGCAGTCATTTCAGCCAGCCATTGGATTGCCTATGGCACCACATTATGCAGGTCCCTTATGGTATTTGACAATCACTGTAAATGGTAATCAGATAAGAGCGTTAGTGGATACAGGTTCACAAATCAATGTGGTTTCAGCAGATGATGCCATTGAGCTAGGTCTTCCTGTAAAAGATGGTGAGGGCACTGATTCAGGAATTGGTTGAGGTAGTTTTCCTGTTATAGGTGTAGCAGAGTATGTATGCACTAGAGTTGCAGGACCAACAAGAGATGTTCATTTTTATGTTCCAATGGGTGTAGTTAAACCAGTTTTAGGCACGCCATTTTTAATGGATTATTCTGCAACTATTGATTATTTTTTGAATAAGACTATTGGAATAAGTATTATGGGTGATGATGGTATTCCAGTAACAGCAGTCTTAGTAGTGCCTAAGGATGTTGGCTGGGAAGCTAAGTACTCTGGAGCTGCAAGATTGGAGAAAGAAAGAGAGATTTATGAGGAAGTCTCAGAGGATGAAATGGGGTGACCACCAGGAAGGCGCCAAAATTTTCATTAGGGGCTGGCATTTTAGGTGTTACTATCTCCCAGGATGAGAGGAGCCCGGATAGTGACCAGTCAGTCCAACAAGAGGGGATATGTAAAGTGGTACTTCATAGGTGTCTTGGTAATACTACTGTAGAGTTTATTATACCTAGGCTTTTTGACTTCTTTGATTATGGATTTTGTTATACTTATATTAAAAATAAAAGGCAAAAACAGGATTTAGGTACAACCTGTAGTTATATTAGAAAGGGTTTGATTTTAAGTAATGAAGGAAGCAGCAAGCGCTGTTTTGCATCAAAGTATAAACCAGTAAATGTACCAATTCCAGATCTGAATTCTCCTTTGAAGAGGCCAGCACTGTCTAGGAATCCTTATGATACTCCTTTAACAAAGTTTCTGCCTAAATTTATGCCTACCAGTAGAATCACGATGGAAAGGCTTCAGATGGTTAATTTTGGACCAGAGGATTGGTTATCTCAGGAAGAAAAGAGGTTGTTGTTACATTTTATGGTTCTTAGGGAGAAGGCCATTGCATTTTCTGAAGAGGAAAGAGGTTTTTTGAAACACTCTTACGGTAAACCTTATATTTTTCCAGTTATACCTCATGCGCTGTGGCAGAAGAAGGCTTTTCCAATACCAGCGACTATAAGAGAAGAGTATACGGAATCAATTAAGGAAAAGTTAAGGTCTGGCTTGTATGAACAGTCTATGTCTAGTTATTCAAGTCCAGTGTTTTTTGTTGTTAAGAACTGTTGTAAATTGAGAGTTGTTCAAGATCTTAGGGAGATGAACAAGGTTATGGTAAAGGAAGAAGGAATGCCACCAATGCCAGAAGAGTTTGTGGATTCTTTTACAGGACACACATTTTATGGATTAGGTGATATCATGGGAGGATACAATGAGTGTGAGTTGGAAAAATCATCCAGGCCCATGACTACATTTGAAACACCACTGGGACATTTTAGGTTGAAAAGGTTACCACAAGGTGCAACAAATTCTGTGGCAGTATACAAAGCGCAGATGATGTGGATACTGCAGGAAAAAATTTTAGAGCATGTGGGAATTTTCATTGATGATGGCGGTATAAAAGGAGCAGCCAGTGATTGTGATGGGGAAGTGTTAGAGGAGAATCCGTATATTAGAAGGTTTGTTTGGGAATATGTGATTACCTTGGAGAGAGTGCTATTTAGGATAGAGGAGGCAGGATTAATGATCTCTGGTTCCAAGTTTGCTTGTTGTGTTCCTGAGCTAGATAGAGTGGTACATGTGGTATACAAGGAAGGGAGGATCATTGCTGAAAAGCAGAAGAATAATGTGCTTGCATGGCCGAGACCAAGAAATACTACAGAAGTTAGAGGGTTTTTAGGCATTTTTACATATGTAAGAATGTTTTTTTGAGATTTTTCTTTGCTGTCTTCACCTTTAAGGCACTTAACAAGGAAAGATGTTGTATGGGATTGGACAGAGGAATGTGAAGAGTCATTCAAGTTTCTAAAAAGGATTGTAGGAAGAGATATCCTTTTGAAAAAATTGGAATATGGACCAGGTGCTTGGAAAATTACTCTAGTGGTGGATTGTAGTGTGTCAGCAGTAGGCGCAGTTTTGATGCAGGAAGATTTTTTTTTTTAATTTAATACAATCTCACCCAGAAAGGGGCATGAAGGAATAGGAGCTATTTGGTGTATATACATGATAATGTAGACAGTAGAGGTAAGAAAAAGGGCAATAAAAGGGAACTAATTGGGTACTATTGAGGGAGGGGAACATTGTTAGGGAATCTACCAGATTGGACAAGACATTTGGCCACTAATGGGGTGATAGGAGATGGGGAAAGGAGATTAGAAGTAGAGAAACAGATTTTGTGTTTTAGCAAAGCCTCAATAAGAATGCTGCATTGGTCAAACATGTTAGGGCAGAAAAGAAGAAGATGTTCTGGGGTGTCTTTAGATGTGGGGCAAAAGGGACAATAAGGAGATTCAGATGCCTTAAACCATAAATGATAATGATTTAGAGGCAAATGACCCATACGACACTGTGCAAATGCCGTGGCCTGTGCTCTAGGGAGGCAAGTCAGGGTTTTGTACATGTTGAACGGGTTAAATTTCCCTCTAAGATTTTTTAGGGAGTTTGAGTTAGGGGCAGAGAGAATGAGTGATTTAGTATGTGACTTTATGACGGACTTAAGATGAGAGATGGATGGGGGGGAGAGACAGTACTGAGGAAGGACTTAGCTGGAATGGCAATGACATGGGACCCATTTGAAAAGGCATCAGCAATTTCATTACCTCTGATGCCCGTATGACCCGGACACCAATGAAGGGAAAGGGACATATTTGGGCATTGGGTGAGGATCTTGTGCGCAGCAATGAGGATAGAAAGGAAAATTGTGGAGTTGGAAGTGGATGGGGATGGAAGTGATAGCAAGTTAATGACTTCTTGATTATCCGTAAAGATGGTGAGGGAGTGGAAAAGGCAATGTAAGGGGTTGTTGAGAAAGAGTTGGAGGCCCAGAAGGATTCCCATGAGTTCAGATTCAAAAACCGTGAACAACAATGAGTCTCCTAACTGGGTAATAAAGGGGTATTGCTGACTGGGGTTGAAGGAAGCCGCAAAAACACCTTTTTGAGATTTAGATCCATCTGTATAGATAAAGAGGATGAGGGTGAGGTTTGGGTGATATCAATGACTTTGGAGTATGCTTCATCTTTGGTGGGATAGATGACACCTTTGAATAGTGGCGGTATGGTAAGGTAAACTCTTACAGTCGCCTTGCTGTAAGCAGAATCCGGAGGAGATATGTGGATTTAGCTGAAAACCCTGTCCTTCCAATAAAAATAACAAAATGGGAATTCTAAATCACTAAGCTAACCAATCTACTTGAATCTGATTGATAAAAATAATGAAACTCTAAAATAATTAACGCTTATTGAGATTAAATGATCGTGGCTGTTGAGAAAGAAATACTGATAACAACAATTAAGGTGTACCAGTGAAAGATCTGAAAAGATTGACTTTTATGTTTTTATAATAATTTAAATTTTTATGAGACAGCAATAATCAAGTCCCAGCGATGAAGTCCTTTCTAAAGATACCCTGTATGAAGTGTTATTTAAATTGTTGAGTAGTATTTCTAAAATGTTATTTATAAAATATAAAGTTATAAGGGTATTACAATTTATTTTAATTTGTTGAGTAATAAAAAATGAGACCGTGGTGGTCAATGATTAAGCTGTATGATGTGTCCCCCCCCTCAATTTCGAGTTTGAGAAGCGCTTAAGTATTCCTAGTCACGTGCCTAAGTTTTCCCCTCCAGAGCTCTTCCAGAGTCAATCCGGAGCCCGTACGGAGTCCGTACGGAGTCAAAGCGGAGTCGAAACGGAGTCCGTCCGGACTTCCGGACTCAATTTAGAACCTTAAAACCATAATAAAAAATCTAGAAAAATTACACATAATAGAGCTACTTCCCCTTTACATACCAAACTAATTTTCGTAGCCTGCGCTGCTCTAAATACCCCGTGAAAATTCATCAAAGTTAAGTAATTTTTAAAAATGTAAATATTTCTATAAAACTTTAAAATTCATTTAAAAATATAAGAAAAATAGTAAAAATTCTGGGAAAATTTCCCAAGGTTCTTGAGTGACTCGACTTAATACTTATAAATTTTTCAGACCGTAAAAATAAGTTTTCTCCGTAAAATAAATTGTTTTCATGTAGGCATTTGCTCGTGACCAATTTCTTCATATTTAAAACTCCAATAAATTAAATAAAACCCTTTTATAAAAAATAATAACGCCAATCTTGCACGCCGTAATAACTCCATTTACGTACTTAGGTGCCGTACTAAACTTTAGGCTACCACACCCTCCCTCCAATCGAGAATGTCCCCATTCTTAAAACTTTGCATAAGTGGTTGAACACAATATTCATCTTTAACCTTCAACCACCATCTTCTTTAATCAACTATAAAATTCATCTTCATCAATATGTCTTCCAAAGAACTTGTCGCTCCATGTGAACTCTGCGCTCGATACCAGGTACCTTGTTTAATGTCCAACCCTAATCTTCCTGGCAGAACAGCTTGCGACTTATGCCGTGTGAAAAAAGTCAAATGCAACCGGCCAATAGTTCCTTCTAAAACAAACGTATATTTAGGACCAGCAGCTCTCCCTGATCCCTCAACTTCTAAAAAGCGATCCAAAATTCCTGTCTTCTTAAAACGAATAAGATCAAAAACAGCTTCAAAAGTTCAATCTTCATCAACGGATCCCGGCCTAATTTTGCCTTCACAAGATCCTAATCCTATAACGCCAGTACCCCCAACTAACTTTGCTGAGACTATGTTTCCTGGCTCTAAATGTAAGACCCTATTTATCTTACTAAAAAAAACTTTTAATCAAAATTGACTAAACCTATAACTTAATAACATATTTGAACTTCTAGCTGTCGAAATAACCAACACTGATGATGTTGGTAGAGTGAAGACGGACTATATCAATCATTACCCAAATTTTCATCGCTATCTTTTTCTTGACTTTAATAATGAGTTGAAACAAAAAATGCTGGCCTATTTTCAAGAAACTCCAGCTAATAACCATGAAGACCTCATGAAAAGAAGAATTTTAATGCAAAGCTTTGATAATGATGTTGAACAATTTCAAAGAAATTATCTTTTCTAACAGTATAACTTGATAAAATTTTGTTTTTGCTTGGTCTTCTTAAACTTTCAACATAAATGATGTTTTCTTTCTTCTCTGGCTTGATATAACATAAAATAAAATAATATAAATCTTGTGATGATTCCACTACTGAGAGCAAGGTTTGAATCCCTTCAGACTCCCATATACCAGTCTTCCTTCTTGTCACAGCATTGAGAGAGTGGATCTTCCTATGAGCCGAATACTCCTGATTCCAACCTCATAGGGCCCCCCACTGAGCCGAATTCTATGATTCCAATCTCGCCATAAGGTCCTCCAAGCTTCACACCAAAAAAAATGGCCTAACTATGAGGCACTAAAAAAAATCATTCCCTAAAATCCAACTACCATCCTAACTTCTGATTCCTTCATCACAATTTTCAAACTTTGCTATACAGCAAACCCATAAAATACTTTTGCCAGGCTTCCAATAATAATATTAACTTTAGACCATGTTAAGGCGCCACAAATTTCACCTAATTAACCATTATGCTTTCCTTAGCATCATCACCACCTATAATTTTAACATCCTAAAGCTTATCAGCACCCAATTCCAGAAATAATTGAATAACCAGTTTAGAGTCTTAGTGGACAGTGATAAATTAAAAGATTGAATTGAGTTATCCAAACAAGATTGACATTCCAATTTAAAGTCTTGGTAGACCAAACATATAATCGATTGCCAGTTTATGGTCTTGGTGGACCAAAGATCGTTTAAGTGCATAAATATCTTGATATATTCCTAAGTAAGGCCTAGGCTTGACCAAAGATTGAGTAAATTTGATAATCCAGTTTAATGTCATAGTGGACCAAACATTTGATCGACAAGTAATCCAGTATAAGGCCATAGTGGTCCAATGAATGTTGAATTATCCTGCAGATATTAATTTTCCAGTTTAAAGTCATAGTGGACTAAACAATGAATGAACTACCAGTTTAAAGTCATGGTGGACCAAACATTTAATCGATAAGAAATCCAGTTTAAGGTCATGGTGGACCCAACAGCTTGATAACAGTCCAGTTTAAGGTCTTGGTGGACCTAACATTTGATAACACTCCAGTTTAAGGTCTTGGTGGACCTAACATTTTATTGATAAAAAAAATATAAAAAAAAATCCGTCTCCAAAAATATCCATAAAATCTTGAACATCCTTCAAATTCAGTTTAAAGTCTTGAAGGACTAACAGCTCCAAGATAAAATCTAAAATGACAGTCTTGAAAATTAGCCAGTTTAAAGTCTTGGAGGACTAACAGCTCCAAAATTCGTATAAAACCCTTAAGGAAAGTCTTGAACAGTAGCCAGTTTAAAGTCTTGGAGGACTAACAGATCCAAAATACGTGTAAAAAACCGTAAAGAATGTCTTGAACCGTAGCCAGTTTAAAGTCTTGGAGGACTAACAGATGTCTTGAAGTAAAATCCCATAGGTATTGAGTTCCCCTAGACCCTGTTTCCTGTCTAAACTAAATGAAAAAAACTAAAAAGAATGAAAACTAAAAAAAAATAAAACTAAGAAATATAATAATAATTTTAATTTAATTAATTAATTTTTTTTTTTTTTTTTTATTTTATTATTTTATTTTTATTTATTTATTTATTTTTTTATTTATTTATTTATTTATTTTTTATTTATTTATTTTATTTATTTATTTTATTTTTTTATTTTTATTTTTTATTTTTTTTATTTTTAATTTTAATTTTGTTTTTAATTTAAAATAAAAGATTTTAGAAAAGATAGTTTTGAAATAAAAGTTAAAATTTAATTTTAAAGAAAGATAAATGAATCGTGAAAAGAAAGATAAAAAAGGTAAAAAGAATTATCAAAATTAAAATTTTAAAAGACGCCCCCCGGCCATTTGATGAGCCGTACCCTCGACATCATACCCACATCCAAGTGCAACTTGATGTGGTTACACAATTTTAAGAAATTGAAAAGAAAAGAAAATAAATGAAAGTTTTTAGAAGATAATTTTTATAATGATGATCACTGGGTGGGCTCCCTCCAATTTATAAAAATGATTAGAGACCACCAGTGAGCATCACCTTTACAATAATTCATAATATATATTAAAGAAAAGAAATCACAATCTAACATAAAAAAAATCAAAAACAAAATAAAATAAAAAAATCTTGAATCCGGCGTTGAGAGCGGTGTCTCTTGATTCGTTCCAGTTTATAGTCTTAGTGGACTTCCTATAATTAAAAGACAAAGCCAGGATTCAACTAGAAACAGGGAAAATTTTGGAAACGAACATTCTGGGGTAATTGTGTATAGAGCAGCCAGCCCATCAATTACCCCCACACTTGCCAATATTAAATTAAGAAGGTTCCCCTGTGAACACTTCTTCCAATAAATTTTAAAAAAAAATTTCCAACACTATCTTCACCCATATTTTAAGAATTTTAAGTTTTTGAAAATTTCAAAGGTGGTCTTCTTGCATTTCGTTAAGTTTCATCACAGTTTCGTCGCCCATATGCAGTTTAACAATAGTAAATTATTTGATAAAAAAAAGATAGTTTATCCTCGTTGCGGAGGTATAAATTTAATAAAAGTCATTAAAATTGTAGTTTATCCTCATTTCGGAGTTATCCATATAATTTCATAAATGTCATAGTTTATCCTCATTGCGGAGGAATCCATAAAATTTCGTTGATATCATAGTTTATCCTCATTGCGGAGGAAGACTTCGGCACTCCTGGTGCCTCTAGGATAGAACCGTTTCACTTGATCGGCCGCTACCCTCTTCTTCAATACTACTCCATCCAACTCTTCTAGCACATATGAACCGCCGGAAACTTGCTCCTTGATTTTATACGGTCCATTCCACCTATCTGCAAACATTTTTCCCCACTGACTTTCCAAACTCCTATTATACACCAGGACCATATCTCCTGGGTTCAAAGGTTTCCTTAATCGATGTGCCAACCGCTCATCCCAATATCTAACTGATTGATTTCGGATCTTCATCATCCGCGAATATGCCTTTTCTAAATATTCTTCTTTCTTTTCTAGCTGCATCATTCTTGCACACAATAATTCTTCAGTAGTTATGACTGTGTCCCAGTCAACTCCAAGATATGATTCAGCTTCTAAATCAACCGGTAAAACTGCTTTCTGTCCAAAAACAAGTTCATAAGGTGAAAATCCGGTCGTCCTTTTGGCAGTGATTCGATCAGCAAATAAAACTAAAGGTAAATAGTGCCTCCACTTTTCGGCACTTGTCCCACACATTTTAACTAAAGCATCCTTGATAACTTGATGCCCTCTTTCAACCATGCCTTCAGCTTCAGGATAATATGGGGTTGCTACCCTAACCTTTGATCCAACTTTCAATACGGCCTCTTTAAACTCTGTCCCAAATTCAGGACCTCCATCTACCGTTACCAACTTCATCACCCCATACCTATATACCCAATTATTCAAAAAGAATTCTGCCACATTTTTGGCAGTTAAATTAATAAGAGGCGCTGCCTCTACCCAACCAGATAAATCGTCTCTGGCCACAATTAAATATTTATACCGTCCCTCTTTTATATGAACGGCATCTAAACTAACTCTTCCAAAGAGCGTATATTCACCGGTCGCGCGTCCAGGTTCTTTTGGCCTTAAATAACTTCGTCTTTGACATTCTTCGCATGACTGAACCCACTGTTTAACAGCCATCTTCATGCCAGGCCACCAAAATCGATCAGAAATTCTTCTAAACGTTTCTCCAACGCCTCTATGCCCGAGATCTTCATGCAGTGATTTCAAAACTAATTCTTGCCCCTTCTCTTGAGTTATAACTACTTGAGGATTTGGATACCTTCTCCTCATTAAACGTCGACCAGATAGGTAAAACGTAGATGACTTCCTCTTGATAGCCACCCATTCATCGTCTTCACAATCTTCTGGCCTCTCTAAAGTCAACAAATATTTGACTAACAAAAAATAAAAACCAGTCTGACCCCAGACTTCATCTTGAAAATCGATTACTATAACATCAATAGGGACTTCTCTATCACCAATATCACCTGCACATGAATGAGCCAATAATCGTTGACCCCTAAATAAATTTTTAATCGAGCTATGTCGAAGTTTTTCTTCTGAACCTTTGGATCCTTCGAAAACCGTATTCAAAAATACCTCTTTCTCTTTATCCACCCTTTTATTTAAATTCTCTAATTCTCCAACATATACACCATTCCTTAATTTACTACTATCCCACACTACCAATCTATCTTCCTCTACATACACCACATCTTCTTCTACCTCCTCTCTGCCGAATTTATCTACACCTTTTCCAACACCTTTATTAACATAAAAACTATTTTCCAGTTTATCCTCTTGGTGGAGGTCATCATCATCATAATCTAAACACAATAGTCCTGCCAGTTTAACCTCATGGGGGAGGTATGGAAAGTCTTCAGCTCCTTTAGTGCTGGCTTTGATAATAGGTATATCTTCATCGAACTCTTCTGAGTCTGAATCTTCTTCAGTGGGTGGTCTCCTTGATAAACCATCTGGCATAGTAAAAGTTTTGCCAGGCTTATGAACTAAATCAAACAAAAAATGTTGAATAAAAGCTACCCATCTCGTCATGGGTGCGTTCGGTAAACTTGGGGAATTAATCATCTGGATTAACGATTTCGCATCCACTTGCAACTCAAAATGTTGCCCCCACAAAATATGCTGAAGTTTCTTCAGTATTTTCGCCACACCACATAATTCCAATTTCGGTTGAGAATATCTTGATTCGACCTCAGTAAATACTACAGATTCATACCTAACTGGCCTGATGTAACCAGCTTTATCCATCTGAGACAAAACCGCCCCAGCTGCAACCTGACTTGAATCAACTGCTAAATAAATTCTGCCAGCATCTTTTCCATAATCCAACTTGTGCAGGACTAAATCCTTCCCCACAACCTCCTTCAACTTCACAAACGCCTTCTCACACTCTTCATCCCACTCCCAGTCTGCATCCTTTCTCGTTAACCGTCTCAATGGAGCTGCCAATGAAGAAAAGTCCTTGATAAACATTCTAACATATACGCAAACGCCTAAAAACCCTCTAACTTCGGTCGTATTCTTGGGTCTTTGCCAGGACTGAATTTTGTTAACTTTCTTCTTGGACATAATCCTACCCTCTCTACATACCACATGGCCTAATATTTCTAAGGCTGGCACACAACATGAAAATTTTGAACCTGAAATAGTTAAACCAGCCTCTTCAATTCAAAACAAGATTCTTTCTAAAGTAATTGCAAACTCCCAAATGAATTTGCGTATCCCGGGATTCTCTTCCAACACCTGGTTATCATAGTCGGTTGTTGGTCCCTTAATTCCTCCATCATCTATAAAGATTCCAGCATATTGTGGAATTTCATCTTGAAGGATCCAAGCCATCTGAGCTTGATAAACTGCAACCGAATTTGTTGCTACTTGAGGTAATCTTGTTAACTGTAAACGTCCAAGTGGTGTATCGAATGTAGTGAGAGGTCTTGAGTCCGGATGTAACTCTCTCTCATCATATCCACCCATAATATCTCCCAAACCATAGCACACTCTCCCTGCAAACGCTTCAACAAACTCCTCAGCACTAGGTGGTATCCCAGCATCCTTTATTGTAACCCTATTTAATTCCCTAAGATCATGAACAACTCTAAGCTTGCGATTCGGTTTCTTGATACAAAATACAGGACTAGAATAACTTGACGTTGATTGCTCATACAGTCCAGTGCGTATCCGTTCTCTGACAACTTCAATATAGGCTTCTTTTAATGCAGCGGGAATAGGAATCGGTTTCTGCTGCCACGGTTCATGACATACCACAGGAATCTTGTAAGGCTCCCCATAGGAATGCTTCAACACACCCCTCTCCTCTTCTACAAAAGCAATGGCCTTCTCTTGCTTGACCATCACATCCAACAACAACTTCTTCTCTTCTCCAGACAACTAACCATCAGGTCCAAAATTAACAACACCCAGTCTCTCAAAAGTGATTCTTGACGTCTCAGAAAATTCAGGCGGATTCTTTACCAAGGGACTTTCATAAGGATCTCTTGATAACCTTGGTCTTCTCAAAGGTGGATTTAATTCAGCAGGTAGCGGTTCATTAATAGGTCGAACTTTATTTGCTACTTTCTTATATTTGGCCACGTCCACATCTAAATTAACTTGAGGTAAAACATTTTCTTTTGTATCGCCATTAAAACTTTCATCAAATAAATCTTCTTCATCGCCAGAATCGGAATAAGAAAAATTAGAAAAATATTTTATTTCATTTTTAAATTTTACCTTTTTCTCCTTTCCCTCGTCTAATTTATAAACAGATTTTCCAACACCTTTGCTTCCCTTATCCAACAGTAAATCACCCGTAAAGAAAGTTGGCAGTTTAACCTCTTGCTGGAGGACCGGAATTGAATTTTCACAAAAATTATTTTTTTGGGTTTTAATTATACTGAGATTTTTTATCGGATTTTGATGTGATATTTGCAGTTTACCCTCTTGCTGGAGGTCCGTGATAGAAGGAGATAATTGCAGTTTAACCTCTTGCTGGAGGCCCAAAATAGAAGGAGATAATTGCAGTTTAACCTCTTGCTGGAGGCCCAAAATAGAAGGAGATATTTGCAGTTTAACCTCTTGCTGGAGGCCACAAAACATACCCTTCCAATTTTTATCCAACCTAATTTGGCCCATTTTGCCTTTTTCACCATTTTTAAATTTAATAGAAAAACAAGGTAAATCCAATAAACATATAGAAAAGTCCAAAACGTATTTGCACTCCAAAGTAATATTAACAGAAAATAATTGAGAATCCACTTGAATTATCTCCAAGTGAGCTGACCTATTGCAATCCGGGATCTCATCCTGAGGAGAGATTACAACATTTGAGCGATCAGCCCCTGCTACCCCAAAAAATGAGGGCTTACATCCCTTTCCAACAAACATAATTCACCAGAAGCCGTCCGTTTTATATGCCGCTTCTTGGTGCAAACACAACACTGGCACAGAGTAGTAATCCCTGGCCGTGTTTCCCAACCTTCATCTCCAGGAGGCGCTAACCGCATATGTAACCTCCGCATATCTTCACCAGTGATCTCCAAACTAATCCCCATGCCAGCTTGATACCCTATCCTGGCCTCAAAATCCATCAAAAAAGGACCACCAAGAACAGTTTTGACTGCTCCTCTGGCCACATAAAAGTGAACCTTACCAACAGATCCACCAATGCCTAACCTGACATGCTCAGCAGTACCCATCAGCTCTGTTGCATGCCCTCCAATACCTCTGAGGTTTCCCCCAGTTCGACTTTTAATTGGAAAGCCTATACTCGTCGCTTGCTCCAATGAAATTAAATTAATTTGAGACCCTGAATCGACCAAGGCCTTTACTTCTTTACCATTAAGAGTTACCACCAGGTAACCCAGGGGAGCGGAAAAATGTGTATCTACATCTTCCCCAAACTTTTCAGCATTTTCACAAATATATTCCACCTCTCCAGTGGAAACCCGACGCCTCGTCAAATGCTTCTTTTGCTTTTCAGCAAGCGCCGGACTAATCGTAAATAACTCCCCTAAAGATAAGGGAATCTGAAGTTGATTCACCCTATTCAAAACTGCGTCCATTGCATTAGCTTGACCGGAAACTACTGGCCGCTCATACTGGACCTTTGATTTAACAACCTTGGCCCTGGGTACCTCTTGAGGTCCAACCGAGCCATCTTCACCCCCCATTATAACATCTTCACTTTCTATAACCCTAACTCCGTCACCAGCTTCTTGCACTAATCCTGATCCATCGCTAGTCCTTCTTACTCCCTCCATTGGGATGCGACCGCTAAAACTTGGTCTGGGTAGAGACGCCAACGGTACGTCCTCCTCAGAATCCGAATCATCCTCTGGCATAGGCTCACCATTTAAATCAAACTTGCCATAACTAGGGGGCCCCATATCAGCAATCCCCTTCTGCATTTTATATAATTCGTCCTTAGAGTAAGGGTTCAATTTGTTGGCGGCAGTTTGAGCACTAGAAATCTTGTCCTTAGAGTAAGGGTTCACTTTGTTATTGGCCTTGCCAGGATTAGCCCTCAATTGGCTCTGAATGCTACTTTTCACCTTAGTAGCGGCTGCTCTTCTAGCAGCATTAACATCGTATTCGCCAGCCATACAGCTACCCTCCACCTGGGCAACCGTTGCCAGCTCTAAACCACCAAAAGAAGTAGAAAATGTGGCTTTACTGACCTCTTTCTCCTTGCCCTTGTCAGCTTTACCACCATTACCATTACCATTTTTGCCACTCTTGGCATTAACATCTTCATCCGTCACCTCTTCAAATCTGGCTCTCCTTTCAGCCGTTAAACTTCTTCTGACCAAATCAGAAGGAGACTGTCCATCACTGGGCTTGATGAACGAACCATCGGGAAATTTATAAACTTTACCATCAAATAAAACTCGCCCAGCATCCATATCCTTATCAAGAGCAAAACAAACTGTTGCTCTGTGCCCTCTCCTATTACAATAGGAGCACACCTTTGGCTCATCATAGCCACCTCTATATCCATTACCACCATTCCCACCATTTCTCCCATTGCCTGGGAAGCGGTTACCGTTGTTATTGCCATTATAATTTCGACGTTCATAACCTCTAGACTGATAAGAAGTCGACGTCGACGAAGAAGCAATTGGGGCCTTATTGGCCTTCTGGGTTTCTTGAACAAATATTTTTAATTGTTTAGTTAAATCGGCCAGGTGATCGACCATCTTATTATCCACATTACCCTCAACTTTAGCAGCAGGTAATCCCATTTGAGCCTTCTTGGCCTCCTGGGCTTTGACCATAATATCGTTGTTTTCGGCCAAAACCTCGCTAACCTTGCTAACATATTGAGTGCAAGACTCTTGATATTTGTCCAACGCCAATAACTTGAGATGGGCCTGAATGTTGTCCTTGATAACCTCCAGAGCCGGCAGTTTCTGCTCACCATTAGGCAGTTCCTTCATCAAATCTTTTCTTGAAAGATCCTTCAAGACGTCCATACGAATATCCCTGCTGCATGCTGACCAAAACAAATCTTTTGCTTGGTTCTCATGCACTAACTCGTCCACCAGTATGAGATATTCCACCACTTCATCAAACTGAACACAGAGCTTTTTGAAGTCAGCCATAGAAGAAACTCCACCTTTTGCTTGCCAGTCTCCAACAATTTTATTGAGGTCCATCATAGTAAACCTAACACCCCATCTATCAACCATAGCTTTAGAAAGCTTAACCCAATCCTTGTCCTTGAATGCCTGCATAGCAATAACCTCTTTTTCCACCTCCCTATTGGCAATAAAAAATCTAACTTGCTTCACCATATCCACATGGGAAGCACCATCAACAGCAGCAGCAGCTTCATACCTGCTAATGAACCATTTAACCTCCTCCCCATCAAACTTTGGGCCATCCCAAGAAACAATTCTAACTGAGGGAGTAAGAGGGTTAGAAGATCCAGAAGCAACAGCAGAAGAAGACATCCCAATAAGTAATGAAAAGCGTTAACAATCGATAAAATAACAAGCCTCTTGCAGGCCAATAAAAAAAATCCAATTAGAGTTCCAGAAGATAAGCCTCTTGCAGGCTAATAACGTTCTTGATCCAAGTAAGTCTTTTAAAGAAAGCTAGAGAAATCGTACCCCACGTTGGGCGCCAACTATGGTAAGGTAAACTCTTACAGTCGCCTTGCTGTAAGCAGAATCCGGAGGAGATATGTGGATTTAGCTGAAAACCCTGTCCTTCCAATAAAAATAACAAAATGGGAATTCTAAATAACTAAGCTAACCAATCTACTTGAATCTGATTGATAAAAATAATGAAACTCTAAAATAATTAACGCTTATTGAGATTAAATGATCGTGGCTGTTGAGAAAGAAATACTGATAACAAAAATTAAGGTGTACCAGTGAAAGATCTGAAAAGATTGACTTTTATGTTTTTATAATAATTTAAATTTTTATGAGACAGCAATAATCAAGTCCCAGCGATGAAGTCCTTTCTAAAGATACCCTGTATGAAGTGTTATTTAAATTGTTGAGTAGTATTTCTAAAATGTTATTTATAAAATATAAAGTTATAAGGGTATTACAATTTATTTTAATTTGTTGAGTAATAAAAAATGAGACCGTGGTGGTCAATGATTAAGCTGTATGATGTGTCCCCCCCCCTCAATTTCGAGTTTGAGAAGCGCTTAAGTATTCCTAGTCACGTGCCTAAGTTTTCCCCTCCAGAGCTCTTCCAGAGTCAATCCGGAGCCCGTACGGAGTCCGTACGGAGCCGGAACGGAGTCCGTACGGAGTCAAAGCGGAGTCGAAACGGAGTCCGTCCGGACTTCCGGACTCAATTTAGAACCTTAAAACCATAATAAAAAATCTAGAAAAATTACACATAATAGAGCTACTTCCCCTTTACATCCCAAACTAATTTTCGTAGCCTGCGCTGCTCTAATTACCCCGTGAAAATTCATCAAAGTTAAGTAATTTTTAAAAACGTAAATATTTCTATAAAACTTTAAAATTCATTTAAAAATATAAGAAAAATAGTAAAAATTCTGGGAAAATTTCCCAAGGTTCTTGAGTGACTCGACTTAATACTTATAAATTTTTCAGACCGTAAAAATAAGTTTTCTCCGTAAAATAAATTGTTTTCATGTAGGCATTTGCTCGTGACCAATTTCTTCATATTTAAAAGTCCAATAAATTAAATAAAACCCTTTTATAAAAAATAATAACGCCAATCTTGCACGCTGTAATAACTCCATTTACGTACTTAGGTGCCGTACTAAACTTTAGGCTACCACAGCAGTAGCCAAGGTGGTAAGGGAAGGGGCAATCTGATGTCTAAGTTTCCCAGTGGAGTAGTAAGTGAGAAAATATGGTGACAGGAAAGCAGGTGAAGTTGGTGTGGATGAGATTTAGGAAGAGGAGATGTGGCGAGAGATTTGGCTAGTCGAGCCATGGGGTTTGACAAGGGGATGGTAAGGAGTCTTGCCCAGGCCCAATTAACTGCCAGGTCAAGACATTGTTTGCAACTTAGAGAAAAAGAGTCGTGGAGTAAGACACATATTGGAGTGGATCGGAAACATCCTAGGGCGCGATGTATGGCTTTGTTATCTACAACTTGAAGGAGCCTTGTGGTGAAAGTAGGTTTCTTCAGTTGATGCCATACTATTGCTGCATAGTCAGTTTGGGAGTGCGCTAGAGCTGAAATGAGGTATTTGTATTGCTGAAGAGGGATTCCCCAACCCGAGGAAGCCAGCCTATGAATGGAGGCTGCTGCTCGGAGTCCAGTGGCAATTAGTTTGTTACCATTGGGTATGAAGTACAAAGTAGGATCAATGAGAGTACCTAGCCATTTGAGGCTAGAGGATGGATGAATAGCTGTCCTGTTGAAGGGAAGGGGGGGAGGGGCTTTAAGGAGAGAATATCTTTTTTTCAGTAAGAGCCATTTAGTTTTAGGGAGGTCGAAAATTGCTGCGTGTTTAATGCCCCAAGCAACGGCCTCTGAACCCGGTTGGGAGAGTTTGCCCAAAACTGCTTCCAGTGCTTTGTCCGCCGCAAGGTACATGACATTGTCAATGTACTCTAAGGCTAGAGAAGAGGTGGAGAGAGAAGGGAGAGTTAGAAGGTTAGCATTGTAGATAATATATAAAAGGGGGGAGAGAGGAGACCCCTGAGGGAGTCCCTTAGGGAAGAAGATGCGGGGGGATTCATATGAGGAGAAGGCAACACTGGTGCTTTGTCACATAAGTGAGTGAACAATAAGGTTGATGAGGTTGCGAGGAAGGGGGATTGATTGAAGAGTTGAAGCAAATCTCGAGATGTTTACTGAGGGGAAAGCTCCCTTGAAATCCAGTGACAATGCCCCCACAACCTTACCTTTCCTCCACTGATCCTTTGTCCATGTGGTAAGATGGAGGAGGGCATCAGATGTACTTCTTAAAGGGCGACTCCCATAGTGGCTCTCTGGGAGTAAATTGCAAGTTTCAACTAGGAAGGAGAGGCGTTTGGTCAAGAGACTGTCAAGGAGTTTGCCCATTGTATTGAGAAGGGAAATTGGACGATAGGCATTAGGGATGGAGTAATCAGGGCGATTAGGCTTTGGGATAATGACTGTTTTAGCAACTTTCCAGGAGGAGGGGTAGTGACCTATGTCTAGGCATGCTTGGAAAACAGGTAAGAGGATTTTTGAAACAGCTTTGGGGTTGCTGTGGAGAAGAGAGTTTGGAATGCCATCCGGGCCTGGTGCCCTCCCTTTTCTTGTATTAAGAATGGTGGCTTTGAGTTTGTCAATTGAGAAAGGTGGGGAAGGGGAGATAGTTGGGGGGGAGGAAAAATGATGTCAGAAAGGTCACAAGGGATAGCTGCAACTGAGGTTCCTTCAAACAAAGCATGAGCTTTTTGTAGTTTATCAGTCATAGGCGAGCCATCCGGGAGAGATAGAGGAGGATTAGCATGTGAGTCAGAACTATGGAGTGATGACTTAGCTGGTTTAAATAAAGTTTGAGGGTTAAGGGAGGATAGATAGGTACTCCAATGAATTTTGCGTAAGTATTTTATTTTTTCTTGGAAAATTCTTTGCGCTGTCAGAAACTCTGCTGCAACATGAGGAGCAGGGGAAGACCTATATTTCCATTGGGTCGGATAGCAAATTTTCTTGAGGGGATCCAAGATACTGCAGTTCCACAAAGTGTGACACAACAAGCCGGGCTTCTGCAGAGGGAGAGAACTTTCCATTAGTTCAATAAAGTGGGAAGCAACAGATTCGGCAGCCAGATCAATAAAAGATGTGGAAAGGAGGGGGGGATGGGGAAGAAGAGAGATAGATGAGAGAGAAGCATGTAAAGAAGACTCATCAAAACCTTTCCAATTACGGTAGGGTTTGCAATGATGTTGGGGGGATGAGGCGAGTGAGATGCATGTGGTGATGGATTTGTGATCTGATAAATGTGACTCAAAACCTTCCAGATCCATTTTACAGCTGATGACCATGTCAGATGCCTTGCCATTTGCAAACACAAGGTCAATTACAGATGTAAAATTCCTTGAGTTGCAAAGGTGGGGACACCTGGCTGAGACATAAGGGACATGCCTAGATCAAGCAACGAATCTAAAAAGGGGGTAGAAGCAGCATGATTAGTGTGATGTTTGGAGGGGTCAGCCCATAAATTATTATGTAAGTTGGAATCAGCAAAGAGAAAGGTGGGAAAGTTGCGGAAGGGAGAGAAGGATGGGGAGATAAATGGAGTAGTAGTGAAACTGGAGGGCAGATTGTAGAGATTGGCACAATAGATAGGGAGGGGAGAAAGGTTGATTTGTATGAGAGAAAGGTCAAGTGAGGGGCTAGGAATTGAGATGAAATCGTGGATGGGGAGCTTTTTGTTGATGTAGTAACAACATCTGATTGGAGAGGGTAGAGGAAGGGGAGGGGAGTGAAGAGGAACAATCAGGTGCCAGTTTTTTGTGAAAGCTGGCGTTATGGTAAGGTAAACTCTTACAGTCGCCTTGCTGTAAGCAGAATCCGGAGGAGATATGTGGATTTAGCTGAAAACCCCGTCCTTCCAATAAAAATAACAAAATGGGTGTTCTAAATCACTAAGCTAACCAATCTACTTAGATCTGATTGATAAAATAATGAAACTCTAAAATAATTAACGCTTATTGAGATTTAATGAAAGTGGCTGTTGATAAAGAAATACTGATAACAACAATTAAGGTGTACCAGTGAAAGATCTGAAAAGATTGACTTTTATGTTTTTATAATAATTTTAATTTTTATGAGACAGCAATAATCAAGTCCCAGCAATGAAGACCTTTCTAAAGATACCCTGTATGAAGTGTTATTTAAACTGTTGAATTGTATTTCTAAGATGTTATGTAAAAATAATAATGTTATAAGGGTATTACAAGTTATTTTAATTTGTTGAGTAATAAAAAATGAGACCGTGGTGGTCAATGATTAAGCTGTATGATGTGTCCCCCCCTCTCAATTTCGAGTTTGAGAAGCGCTTAAGTATTCCTAGTCACGTGCCTAAGTTTTCCCCTCCAGAGCTCTTCCAGAGTCAATCCGGAGCCCGTACGGAGTCCGTACGGAGCCTGAACGGACTCCGTCCGGACTTCTGGACTCAATTTAGAACCTTAAAACCATAATAAAAAATCTAGAAAAATTACACATAATAGAGCTACTTCCCCTTTACATACCAAACTAATTTTCGTAGTCTGCGCAGCTCTAATTACCCCGTGAAAATTCATCAAAGTTAAGTAATTTTTGAAAACGTAAATATTTCTATAAAACTTTAAAATTCATTTAAAAATATAAGAAAAATAGTAAAAATTCTGGGAAAATTTCCCAAGGTTCTTGAGTGACTTGACTTGATACTTATAAAATTTTTAAGACCGTAAAAATAAGTTTTCTCCGTAAAATAAATTGTATTGTGTAGGCATTCGCTCGTGACCAATTTCTTCATATTTAAAACTCAAATAAATTAAATAAAACCCTTTTTATAAAAAATAATAACGCCAATCTTGCACGCCGTAATAACTCCATTTACATATTTAGGTGCCGTACTAAACTTTAGGCTACCACATCCTCCCTCCAATCGAGAATGTCCCCATTCTTAAAACTTTGCATAAGTGGTCGAACACAATATTCATCTTTAACCTTCAACCACCATCTTCTTTAATCAACTATAAAATTCATCTTCATCAATATGTCTTCCAAAGAACTTGTCGCTCCATGTGAACTCTGCGCTCGATACCAGGTACCTTGTTTAATGTCCAACCCTAATCTTCCTGGCAGAACAGCTTGCGACTTATGCCGTGTAAAAAAAGTCAAATGCAACCGGCCAATAGTTCCTTCTAAAACAAACGTATATTTAGGACCAACAGCTCTCCCTGATCCCTCAACTTCTAAAAAGCGATCCAAAATTCCTGTCTTCTTAAAATGAATAAGATCAAAAACAGCTTCAAAAGTTCAATCTTCATCAACGGATCCCGGCCTAATTTTGCCTTCACAAGATCCTAATCCTATAACGCCAGTACCCCCAACTAACTTTGCTGAGACTATGTTTCCTGGCTCTAAATGTAAGACCCTATTTATCTTACTAAAAAAAAAACTTTTAATCAAAATTGACTAAAGCTATGACTTAATAACATATTTGAACTTCTAGCTGTCGAAATAACCAACACTGATGATGTTGGTAGAGTGAAGACGGACTATATCAATCATTATCCAAATTTTCATCGCTATCTTTTCCTTGACTTTACTAATGAGTTGAAACGAAAAATGCTGGCCTATTTTCAAGAAACTCCAGCTAATAACCATGAAGACCTCATGAAAAGAAGGATTTTAATGCAAAGCTTTGATAATGATGTTGAACAATTTCAAAGAAATTATCTTTTCTAACAGTATAACTTGATAAAATTTTGTTTTTGCTTGGTCTTCTTAAACTTTCAACATAAATGATGTTTTCTTTCTTCTCTGGCTTGATATAACATAAAATAAAATAAATCTTGTGATGATTCCACTACTGAGAGCAAGGTTTGAATCCCTTCAGACTCCCATATACCAGTCTTCCTTCTTGTCACAGCATTGAGAGAGTGGATCTTCCTATGAGCTGAATACTCCTGATTCCAACCTCATAGGGCCCCCCACTGAGCCGAATTCTATGATTCCAATCTCGCCATAAGGTCCTCCAAGCTTCACACCAAAAAAAATGGCCTAACTATGAGGCACTAAAAAAAATCATTCCCTAAAATCCAACTACCATCCTAACTTCTGATTCCTTCATCACAATTTTCAAACTTTGCTATACAGCAAACCCATAAAATACTTTTGCCAGGCTTCCAATAATAATATTAACTTTAGACCATGTTAAAGCGCCACAAATTTCATCTAATTAACCATTATGCTTTCCATAGCATCATCACCACCTAAAATTTTAACCTCCTAAAGCTTATCAGCACCCAATTCCAGAAATAGTTGAATAACCAGTTTAGAGTCATAGTGGACAGTGATAAATTAAAAGATTGAATTGAGTTATCCAAACAAGATTGACATTCCAATTTAAAGTCTTGGTAGACCAAACATATAATCGATTGCCAGTTTATGGTCTTGGTGGACCAAAGATCGTTTAAGTGCATAAATATCTTGATATATTCCTAAGTAAGGCCTAGGCTTGACCAAAGATTGAATAAATTTGATAATCCAGTTTAATGTCATAGTGGACCAAACATTTGATCGACAAGTAATCCAGTATAAGGCCATAGTGGTCCAATGAATGTTGAATTATCCTGCAGATATTAATTTTCCAGTTTAAAGTCATAGTGGACTAAACAATGAATGAACTACCAGTTTAAAGTCATGGTGGACCAAACATTTGATCGATAAGAAATCCAGTTTAAGGTCATGGTGGACCCAACAGCTTGATAACAGTCCAGTTTAAGGTCTTGGTGGACCTAACATTTGATAACACTCCAGTTTAAGGTCTTGGTGGACCTAACATTTGATTGATAAATAAATAAAAAATCCGTCTCCAAAAATATCCATAAAATCTTGAATCATCCTTGAAATTCAGTTTAAAGTCTTGAAGGACTAACAGCTCCAATATAAAATCTTTAATGAAAGTCTTGAAAATTAGCCAGTTTAAAGTCTTGGAGGACTAACAGATCCAAAATACGTGTAAAAAAAAACCTTAAAGAACGTCTTGAACAGTAGCCAGTTTAAAGTCTTGGAGGACTAACAGCTGTCTTGAAGTAAAATCCCATAGGTATTGAGTTCTCCTAGACCCTGTTTCCTGTCTAAACTAAATGAATAAAACTAAAAAGAATGAAAACTAAAAAAAATAAAACTAAGAAATATAATAATGATTTTGATTTAATTAATAAATTTTAATTTTAATTTTAATTTTTTTTTTTTTTTTTTTTTTTTATTATTTTATTATTATTATTTTTTTTTTTTATTTATTTTATTTTTATTTTATTTTTATTTTTTTTATTTTTTTTTATTTATTTTTAATTTTATTTATTAATTTTTTTTTTTTTTTTTTTTTAATTTAAAATAAAAGATTTTAGAAAAGATAGTTTTGAAATAAAAGTTAAAATTTAATTTTAAAGAAAGATAAATGAATGTGAAAAAAAAAGATAAAAAAAGTACTAAAAAAAATTTTAAAAGATGCCCCCCGGCCATTTGATGAGCCGTACCCTCGACATCATACCCACATCCAAGTGCAACTTGATGTGGTTACACAATTTTAAGAAATTGAAAAGAAAAGAAAATAAATGAAAGTTTTTAGAAGATAATTTTATAATGATGATCACTGGGTGGGCTCCCTCCAATTTATAAAAATGATTAGAGACCACCAGTGAGCATCGCCTTTACAATAATTCATAATATATATTAAAGAAAAGAAATCACAATCTAACATAAAAAAATCAAAAACAAAATAAAATAAAAAGAATCTTGAATCCGGCGTTGAGAGCGGTGTCTCTTGATTCGTTCCAGTTTATAGTCTTAGTGGACTTCCTAAAATTAAAAGACAAAGCCAGGATTCAACTAGAAACAGGGAAAATTTTGGAAACGAACATTATGGGGTAATTGTGTATAGAGCAGCCAGCCCATCAATTACCCCCACACTTGCCAATATTAAATTAAGAAGGTTCCCCTGTGAACACTTCTTCCAATAAATTTTAAAAAAAATTTCCAACACTATCTTCACCCATATTTTTAAGAATTTTAAGTTTTCGAAAATTTCAAAGAAGGTTTTCTTGAATTTCGTTAAGTTTCATCATAGTTTTGTCAACCATATACAGTGTAACGATAGTAAAGTATTTAGATAAAAAAAGAAGATAGTTTATCCTCGTTGCGGAGGTCGTCATAAGATTTTTATAAACATCATAGTTTATCCTCATCGCAGAGGAATCCATAAAATTTCGTAGATATCATAGTTTATCCTCATTGCGGAGGTATAAAATTTGATAAATGTCATTAAAATTGTAGTTTATCCTCATTTCGGAGTTCGTCCATATAATTTCATAAATGTCATAGTTTATCCTCATTGCGGAGGAATCCATAAAGTTTCATTGATATCATAGTTTATCCTCATTGCGGAGGAATCCGTAAAATTTCATCAATATCGTAGTTTATCCTCATTGCGGAGGAAGACTTCGGCACTCCTGGTGCCTCTAGGATAGAACCGTTTCACTTGATCGGCAGCTACCCTCTTCTTCAATACAACTCCATCCAACTCTTCTAGCACATATGAACCGCCGGAAACTTGCTCCTTGATTTTATACGGTCCATTCCACCTATCTGCAAACATTTTTCCCCACTGACTTTCCAAACTCCTATTATACACCAGGACCATATCTCCTGGGTTCAAAGGTTTCCTTAATCGATGTGCCAACCGCTCATCCCAATATCTAACTGATTGATTTCGGATCTTCATCATCCGCGAATATGCCTTTTCTAAATATTCTTCTTTCTTTTCTAGCTGCATCATTCTTGCACACAATAATTCTTCAGTAGTTTTGACCGTGTCCCAGTCAACTCCAAGATATGATTCAGCTTCTAAATCAACCGGTAAAACTGCTTTCTGTCCAAAAACAAGTTCATAAGGTGAAAATCCGGTCGTCCTTTTGGCAGTGATTCGATCAGCAAATAAAACTAAAGGTAAATAGTGCCTCCACTTTTCGGCACTTGTCCCACACATTTTAACTAAAGCATCCTTGATAACTTGATGCCCTCTTTCCACCATGCCTTCAGCTTCAGGATAATATGGGGTTGCTACCCTAACCTTTGATCCAACTTTCAATACGGCCTCTTTAAACTCTGTCCCAAATTCAGGACCTCCATCTACCGTCACCAACTTCATCACCCCATACCTATATACCCAATTATTCAAAAAAAATTCTGCCACTTTTTTGGAAGTTAATTTAATAAGAGGCGCTGCCTCTACCCAACCAGATAAATCATCTCTGGCCACAATTAAATATTTATACCGCCCCTCTTTTATATGAACGGCATCTAAACTAACTCTCCCAAAGAGCGTATATTCACCGGTCGCGCGTCCAGGTTCTTTTGGCCTTAAATAACTTCGTCTTTGAAATTCTTCGCATGACTGAACCCACTGTTTAACAGCCATCTTCATGCCAGGCCACCAAAATCGATCAGAAATTCTTCTAAACGTTTCTCCAACGCCTCTATGCCCGAGATCTTCATGCAGTGATTTCAAAACTAATTCTTGCCCCTTCTCTTGAGTTATAACTACTTGAGGATTTGGATACCTTCTCCTCATTAAACGTCGACCAGATAGGTAAAACGTAGATGACTTCCTCTTGATAGCCACCCATTCATCGTCTTCACAATCTTCTGGCCTCTCTAAAGTCAACAAATATTTGACTAACAAAAAATAAAAACCAGTCTGACCCCAGACTTCATCTTGAAAATCGATTAATATAACATCAATAGGGACTTCTCTATCACCAATATCACCTGCACATGAATGAGCCAATAATCGTTGACCCCTAAATAAATTTTTAATTGAGCTATGTCGACGTTTTTCTTCTGAACCTTTGGATCCTTCGAAAACCGTATTTGAAAATACCTCTTTCTCTTTATCCACCTTTTTATTTAAATTCTCTAATTCTCCAACATATACACCATTCCTTAATTTACTACTATCCCACACTACCAATCCATTTTCCTCTACATACACCACATCTTCTTCTACCTCCTCTCTGCCGAATTTATCTACACCTTTTCCAACACCTTTATTAACATAAAAACTATTTTCCAGTTTATCCTCTTGGTGGAGGTCATCATCATCATAATCTAAACACAATAGTCCTGCCAGTTTAACCTCATGGGGGAGGTATGGAAAGTCTTCAGCTCCTTTAGTGCTGGCTTTGATAATAGGTATATCTTCATCGAACTCTTCTGAGTCTGAATCTTCTTCAGTGGGTGGTCTCCTTGATAAACCATCTGGCATAGTAAAAGTTTTGCCAGGCTTATGAACTAAATCAAACGAAAAATGTTGAATAAAAGCTACCCATCTCGTCATGGGTGCATTTGGTAAACTTGGGGAATTAATCATCTGGATTAACGATTTCGCATCCACTTGCAACTCAAAATGTTGCCCCCACAAAATATGCTGAAGTTTCTTCAGTATTTTCGCCACACCACATAATTCCAATTTTGGTTGAGAATATCTTGATTCGACCTCAGTAAATACTACAGATTCATACCTAACTGGCCTGATGTAACCAGCTTTATCCATCTGAGACAAAACCGCCCCAGCTGCAACCTGACTTGAATCAACTGCTAAATAAATTCTGCCAGCATCTTTTCCATAATCCAACTTGTGCAGGACTAAATCCTTCCCTACAACCTCCTTCAACTTCACAAACGCCTTCTCACACTCTTCATCCCACTCCCAGTCTGCATCCTTTCTCGTTAACCGTCTCAATGGAGCTGCCAATGAAGAAAAGTCCTTGATAAACATTCTAACATATACGCAAACGCCTAAAAACCCTCTAACTTTGGTCGTATTCTTGGGTCTTGGCCAGGACTGAATTTTGTTAACTTTCTTCTTGGACATAATCCTACCCTCTCTACATACCACATGGCCTAATATTTCTAAAGCTGGCACACAACATGAGAATTTTGAACCTGAAATAGTTAAACCAGCCTCTTCAATTCAAAACAAGATTCTTTCTAAAGTAATTGCAAACTCCCAAATGAATTTGCGTATCCCGGGATTCTCTTCCAACACCTGGTTATCATAGTCGGTTGTTGGTCCCTTAATTCCTCCATCATCTATAAAGATTCCAGCATATTGTGGAATTTCATCTTGAAGGATCCAAGCCATCTGAGTTTGATAAACTGCAACCGAATTTGTTGCTCCTTGAGGTAATCTTGTTAACTGTAAACGTCCAAGTGGTGTATCGAATGTAGTGAGAGGTCTTGAGTCCGGATGTAACTCTCTCTCATCATATCCACCCATAATATCTCCCAAACCATAACACACTCTCCCTGAAAACGCTTCAACAAACTCCTCAGCACTAGGTGGTATCCCAGCATCCTTTATTGTAACCCTATTTAATTCCCTAAGATCATGAACAACTCTAAGCTTGCCATTCGGTTTCTTGATACAAAATACCGGACTAGAATAACTTGACGTTGATTGCTCATAAAGTCCAGTGCGTATCCGTTCTCTGACAACTTCGATATAAGCTTCTTTCAATGCAGCCGGAATAGGAATCGGTTTCTGCTGCCACGGTTCATGACATACCACAGGAATCTTGTAAGGCTCCCCATAGGAATGCTTCAACACACCCCTCTCCTCTTCTACAAAAGCAATGGCCTTCTCTCGCTTGACCATCACATCCAACAACAACTTCTTCTCTTCTCCAGACAACCAACCATCAGGTCCAAAATTAACAACACCCAGTCTCTCAAAAGTGATTCTTGACGTCTCAGAAAATTCAGGCGGATTCTTTACCAAGGGACTTTCATAAGGATCTCTTGATAACCTTGGTCTTCTCAAAGGTGGATTTAATTCAGCAGGTAGCGGTTCATTAATAGGTCGAACTTTATTTGCTACTTTCTTATATTTGGCTGCGTCCACATCTAAATAAACTTGAGGTAAATCATTTACTTTTGTATCGCCATTAAAACTTTCATCAAATGAATCTTCTTCATCGCCAGAATCAGAATAAGAAAAATTAGAAAAATATTTTATTTCATTTTTAAATTTTACCCTTTTCTCCTTTCCCTCGTCTAATTTATAAACAGATTTTCCAACACCTTTTCTTCCCTTATCCAACAGTAAATCACCCGTAAAGAAAGTTGGCAGTTTAACCTCTTGCTGGAGAACCGGAATTGAATTTTCACAAAAATTATTTTTTTGTGTTTTAATTATACCAAGATTTTTAATTGGATTTTGATGTGATATTTGCAGTTTACCCTCTTGCTGGAGGTCCGGAATAACATTTTCACATAAATTATTTTTTTGTGATTTACTTATACTGAGATTTTTAATCGAGTTTTGATGTAATTTTTGCAGTTTACCCTCTTGCTGGAGGTCCATATACATACCCTTCCAATTTTTATCCAACCTAATTTGGCCCATTTTGCCTTTTTTACCGTTTCTAAATTTAATAGAAAAACAGGGTAAATCCAATAAAAATATAGAAAAGTCCAAAACGTATTTGCACTCCAAAGTAATATTAACAGAAAATAATTGAGAATCCACTTGAATTATCTCCAAGTGAGCTGACCTATTGCAATCCGGGATCTCATCCTGAGGAGAGATTACAACATTAGAGCGATCAGCCCCTGCTACCCCAAAAAATGAGGGCAACCATAATAATTTGAATCCTGAATAAATTGAAGACATAACAATAAAAAAAAATTTCAGCCGAGTTTAGGTAGTTTATCCTCATTTTGGAGGAATTAAATTCTTGATATCCCCTGGTGATAATCCATAATTTTGCCCCAAGGGCTTATCCACCGATTCCATAAAACCCAAAAATAAATTCCCAGAATTTGTCCTATAAAAGGACATAAAAAATAAACAACAATTTTCCAAAATATGAGTGCATCCACTTTATGCACCCTATTGTCCAATGGCACTACACTCTCTATTAGTGCAGGAAAAACCATATCCTCCATAAAAATCTCTTCCTGAGATTGAAACAAATCCACCATACATATACCAGATTCATAAACCATATCCACATCTGAATTGCAGACAGTCTCCGCTTTTGAAGACAAAACCTGAGGTAAATATTCCTCTAAATCAAATTCCAAATTATCCAAAACAAAATTATCCCCAACATCCAAATTTTCTTCATCAGTGACAATAATATCTTCATCTTCAGAAACCTCTTCTTTCCAAACAGAAGAGTCAACAAAAATAATATCTTCAGGCTGGACAAAATCTTCAGGAATGGCTGAATCCGGAAATTCAACAGAAGCTAATTCTTCTAAACCGCCCTCTTCTATCTCTTGAGCAAGAAAACCCTCTTTTCCAGAGTCCAAATCAACAGACTTATGAGTATCCAGATGTTCTAAAATAGCCTTCTTTAGCACCTCCATACCAGGAATCCTAGTTTCTCCATCTGGGCAATCCTTCATTAAATTTGCATTAATAAGCACCATCAAAACATCTTTCTTAACCTTTTCCCCCATAGCATCCCAAAAAATATACTTTGATGCATTATCATGAAATAAAATTTCATACTCCAACAAATAATCCAGAACCACCTGAAATTCAACCATAAACTGATGATACTGATGCAGAGATGTTACACCACCTTTTGATTCCCATTTCCTAGCTATATCCTTTAGATCCTCCAATGAATAAACTTTTGGCCACCTTTTTTCCATTTCCATCTTGAGCTTTCTCCAATCTTGATCTTTATAACCATCCATAGAAATAACCTCCTTTTCCACCTCTCTGTCCAAAATAAAGAACCTAATCTGCTTCACCATATCCAAAGGTAAAGCACCATCAATCGCAGCTGCAGTTTCATACCTATTTAAAAATCCTTCTAAATCATCTCCAGAAAACTTGGGCCCAACCCAAGATACAATCCTTACTGATGCCCTAACAGGTACACCAGCAGCCAACACAGCAGTTCCACTAGTAGAAGACATCCCAAAACATAAGAAAAGCGTTAACAACCGTTAAAATAACAAGCCTCTTGCAGGCCAATAACAAAAATCCAATTAGAGTTCCAGAAAATAAGCCTCTTGCAGGCTAATAACGTTCTTGATCCAAGTAAGTCTTTAAAGAAAGCTAGAGAAATCGAACCCCATGTTGGGCGCCAACTATGGTAAGGTAAACTCTTACAGTCGCCTTGCTGTAAGCAGAATCCGGAGGAGATATGTGGATTTAGCTGAAAACCCCGTCCTTCCAATAAAAATAACAAAATGGGTGTTCTAAATCACTAAGCTAACCAATCTACTTAGATCTGATTGATAAAATAATGAAACTCTAAAATAATTAACGCTTATTGAGATTTAATGAAAGTGGCTGTTGATAAAGAAATACTGATAACAACAATTAAGGTGTACCAGTGAAAGATCTGAAAAGATTGACTTTTATGTTTTTATAATAATTTTAATTTTTATGAGACAGCAATAATCAAGTCCCAGCAATGAAGACCTTTCTAAAGATACCCTGTATGAAGTGTTATTTAAACTGTTGAATTGTATTTCTAAGATGTTATGTAAAAATAATAATGTTATAAGGGTATTACAAGTTATTTTAATTTGTTGAGTAATAAAAAATGAGACCGTGGTGGTCAATGATTAAGCTGTATGATGTGTCCCCCCCTCTCAATTTCGAGTTTGAGAAGCGCTTAAGTATTCCTAGTCACGTGCCTAAGTTTTCCCCTCCAGAGCTCTTCCAGAGTCAATCCGGAGCCCGTACGGAGTCCGTACGGAGCCGGAACGGAGTCCGTACGGAGTCAAAGCGGAGTCCGTACGGAGTCCCTCCGGACTTCCGGACTCAATTTAGAACCTTAAAACTATAATAAAAAATCTAGAAAAATTACACATAATAGAGCTACTTCCCCTTTACATACCAAACTAATTTTCGTAGTCTGCGCAGCTCTAATTACCCCGTGAAAATTCATCAAAGTTAAGTAATTTTTGAAAAGGTAAATATTTCTATAAAACTTTAAAATTCATTTAAAAATATAAGAAAAATAGTAAAAATTCTGGGAAAATTTCCCAAGGTTCTTGAGTGACTTGACTTGATACTTATAAAATTTTTAAGACCGTAAAAATAATTTTTCTCCGTAAAATAAATTGTATTGTGTAGGCATTTGCTCGTGACCAATTTCTTCATATTTAAAACTCAAATAAATTAAATAAAACCCTTTTTATAAAAAATAATAACGCCAATCTTGCACGCCGTAATAACTCCATTTACATATTTAGGTTCCGTACTAAACTTTAGGCTACCACAGCGTGTGATGATCAGGTGATAAGAAAGGCTCCTGGAAGACTAAAACATCAAATGTATCAATTTTGGGGTCATTAAAAATTGAGTGAAATACATAAAAGGAAAGGTGACAATTAAGTTGGAAGAAATTAAGAAGGTTTGAAATCTTTGGCAGGCTGTTAATGTTGCCTATCATATAGATTTGTTGTGGGGGAAGGATGAGGCATGGGGAAGATGAAAGAGAGGGTGATCTTGAATGGGATTTTCAAGAAGAGCAGGGAGAGAAGTGGTCAAGATTTTGAGTGGGTGGTTATGAGGGAGGGCATTGACACACCTGAAGCAGACTGGGGCCAACAGCTTCTGGGCTTTGCACAACTTGGTGTTGTGGTGGCCAGCACAGTTGGAACAACACGGGGAAAGAGAGCAGTAGATTGATAAATGAGCTTTTCCCCAGCACTGATAGAAAGTTCTATTCTCACAATTGACTGCTTCTGTGCGACAAACCTGTCCTTCAACAATGAGAGGGAAGAGAGGGAAGGGAGAAGTAAGAGAGTCAGCTTCCATTTGATCAAATAAGTGTAGAATAACGGAGGAATGATTCTTCCCAGCCCTGGCCTCTGGGAACCTGAGCCAAGAAATCCTATAAAGTGATTTGAGAGTTTCAGGATTATCATCAATGAGGGAGGAAACACAAGCTTGATCATTCAAGTTGTAGTAAGTTGGTATTCTGTGTGCTACTACAGGGAAGGTAGGAGGCTTGAAAATCATGCCTTGAGGTATCCACTCTTGCCATTGGTTAACTAGACAATTATGATCTGCTTTTGATGCTGTAATAATTTTGAGGTTGTTGGATTTATGTCAAATAACTCCCTTAACTTTGATAGGTATTTCAGAATCAGAGAGGGAAATCTTTTTTGTGGCAATGCGATTGTTAATAAAGGAAAGAAGTTTGGGGTTGGGGAAATCTTTGAGTACGGGAGAAAGAGGGTCAGATTGCTTGATGGTGAAGTATGGGAGGGTAGGGAAGGGAAGGTTGATGTTTTGGGAATGAGAGGGAGCTTGAGGAGTGATTCCAGAAGCAGTTGCTTGGGCAAAGGTAGGGCATTGGAGAGGATTGGTGGGATGCAGAGATGAGGGGGGACCTTTGGGGGGAAAACGTTTAAGAATTTTGTTTAATTTCTTGTCAATTGATTTTGTGAGAGAACTTGAAGTGGGTGAGGAGGGGGGGCTCTTGGTGAAAAGAGGCTTGGGACGCAAGAGGAGAGAGGGCGGATTCCAGTGCACAGATGTCAGAGATTGTAGCAGTGTGAACTGTGATACGTGAACCTTTTCTTGGTGTATCTCTGATGGTGCCCAATAGATTGTTCAGACATGAGACCAAGGCATGAGGATTGGTTTCTCATTCAGCACCAACCAGGCGGATAATGCGAGCTGCAGGGGCATTGGTATCCACAGAGGTAGGAAGCGGGATATGGGGAGCAGATGAGAGACAAAAACCTGCAAAAGGATTATTTGGGTTGTGAATAGATGCATTTAGTGAAGTCTCAGGAGGCTGATGGGGAGGGGGATGGGGACTACCCTAGGGGAAGGCCTGGGGGTGGCGCTGCCCATGGAGCTAGGAGAGCTGTGTGGAGGGGGGAATAGTTCAGGATGATGCTTCCTGGCTTCATCCATTGTGGCATTGGTTAGAGGACGTCTAGGTGAAAGGGAGGAGTATTTTCTCTTCTTTGCTGAAGGGTATTTAGTGCCTAGGGAGACTTGAGGAACAGTTTCAGTGGCAATTTCTACTTGATTCAGGTCAAAGGAGAGGGGTGGTAGAAGTGGTTCAAGGAGGGAGAGAGGAGGGGAGGCTTGAGGAGATTGAAAAGTAGCCAAGGTAGCTTCCATGGTAACATCCATAGAAAGTTTTTGGCCCTGAGGGGGAAGAGAGGAGAGTTGAGGGGGAGAGGGGGATTCTTCAACCAGCAAAGGAGTGGGGTCTGGAGGAGGGGGATCAGGCGGATCAGGCCGAGATGCAATAGGCGCGTCAGGCGCGTCAATAATCATGTGGTGGTTCTGGTCAGAATCCATGATGCAGGAAGATGAGGAAGGTAATGACAGACCTGTCCTTTAAAAATCTAATACTTTTACTAAAGTGGAGTCTAGGTACTCTCAGTCTAAGCTGGAGTTATGTGGAGTAGCAAAAATACTTAATAAGCTACAGTGGATGCTTTGGGGGCAACATTTTGAGTTTCAGGTTGATGTGCTATTGTTTGTGCAAATGATTAGTAGCCCGAGTTTACCAGATGTGCCCATGACTAGGTGTGTGGCGCAGATAATTTATTTTCTTTTGACTTAGTGCATAATCCTGGGAATTCTTTCACAATGCCAGATTCGTTATCCAGAAGGCTGTTGTGTGAAGAAGACTCGGAAGCCGAGGAATTTGAAGAATAAAAGATGGGTAAGCGGGATAGATTATTTTTATGAAGGATTTGATAGAGGCGTCCGCAAAGACAATAAACTAGGTAATTATGAAATGAACAATTTTTTTAGCAAATGTAGTCTGCAATGGGATTTAGAGAATGCTGAAGTTAATGTAGCAACAAGGAGTGTGCTAGACAAGACAGTGGAAGAGTCAGATGACAAAGACAACTCAAGGGGAAGTCAAGATAGTAATACTCATTCAGAGAATGGAGAGTATTCTGAAGATGATGCACCTTCTGATAAGGAAGAAGAATTTTTAAGGTTATATTTGGAAGGTAATAGTTGACCAGATTTTTGTGATGAAAAGGTTTGGCGCAATATTGAAAAGCACACTAAAAGTTATTTTAGTAAAGATGGGAAGTTATGGAAAAATCAGTCTTCATTTCCTCAATTAGTCATTCAAACTAGGGAAAGGAAGGAGAAAATACTCAGGGAGTTGCATGAGAATTTAGGTCATAGAGGTCAAGATGAGACATATCGCAGAGTCAGGGAAAGATTCTGGTGGCCAAATGTGAAGAACCAGGTAAGAGATTGGGTTAAATCTTGTCCTGAATGTCAGTGTAGGAGTTACAGAAAGCCAAAAGAGAAAGGTAGAGCGACGGACAAAGATACTGTTTTTGGTAGGATCAGTTTAGAAGCAGTTCATATAAAAGAGGGACACTTTAAATACTTGGTAGTAGCCAGTGATTATCTATCAGGATGGGTTAAAGCAGCACCATTGGTAAACCTTAAGGCAAGTAATGTAGCTGAATTCTTAAAGAGAGAATGGATTTAAAGGTATGGGGTAATTAAAATGGTGACCCTGGATGGAGGCACTGAATTTTCTGAATAATTCCAAGATGTAGTCAAAGATATAGGCGCTTAGCTACGAGTTGCAACACTATATTATCCTTAAGAAGAAGGAATGGTAGAAAGAGGGCATCAAGTTATAAAGGATGCGCTGGTTAAGTTATGTGGAAATAATGGCGCAAAGTGGAAGAACTATTTGCCATTAGTTCTGTTTGCAGATAGGATTTCAGTTAAAAGGACAACTGGGTTTTCACTGTATGAACTTAGGTTCTGTCAAAGAGTGGTACTACCTATTGATCTAGAGGCTGGATATTTTATAGGATGTGATTGGGATCCAGTGCCCTTGACTAAAGATTTAATTTTAGAAAGAGTGGCACAACTTGAAAGGAAGGATGAGTTTGTGGAGAAGGCATATGATAGAACAATGCAGATCCGGGATAAATCAGTTAAATATTGGGATGAGAGCTTAGTGCATAGATTCAGGAAGCCATTGAGCCCAGGAGATTTGGTTTTGGTTTATAATAGAAGTCTAGAAAGCCAATGGGGTAAAATGTTTGCTGACAGATGGAATGGTCCTTATAGGATAAGGAAGCAAATAACTGGAGGAATTAGATGGTAATGAATGGAAGCAATGTTTAGCAGCAGATAAGATCAATAGATTTTACCCAAGGGGTGCTCCAGTGGTATAGAATAACCTCGGGAATGAGGGAAAACTACCAGAATCACCTCCAGGGAGAGGCTAGACTACCAATTCTTTCTTCATGGTTTATCTTTTGTTACCTCTGGGATGAGGTTAAACTAAAAAGTTATGTTTAAGGTTTATTTTTCTAAGAGGACTCACAGGAGGCTTTCATGCAGTTGTGATGGGTTGAGGGCGCTAACTGGAAGTTTGAAGGACTATGGCTGAACAGGCAACTGGCATAAGCCCTCAGATGAGGGCATAGAGAAAATGGAATCTTATATTCTCATTGTTCAAGGAGACATGAAAAAATAGGTAAATGGATTAAAGGATATTTGTACCATGTAAACACAAAAGAGGCTGGGAATTCAGCTAATGGTTTAATCAACCAGGAGTGGAATAAAAATTTATAGATAAGGCGCTCTACAGTTCAATAACTTATTTACATCATGTATTTTTGTATCGCAGTAAAGGTGGTAAAATTTTAATGTTTAAAGCTTATTCTATGATTTTTTACAGGGTATATAGACTTTTAAAGAAAGTAGAGGGAGAAAAGTTAGGCTCTCCAAAATTTAAAAGACAACTAATATTGAAGACAGGTGTAAAAGAATAGCACCGTGTCTAGGATGCTTATTTAAAGGCATAGCAGAAATGGGGACTATGTACAGAGATATTGGAAAAAGAAGGCTTATAGGGAAAGTGCTAGTGGATTATTCAGTTTTGTTGTTAAAGCTATTAGGATATCATGTCCATTCTTCAGGCATGAAGAAGAAATGAGGATTGGCGGGGAATCCAAGAATAGTTGAAGAACTGATCTCATTCATTAGCTGACCTATCATTTCTATGTGAGTATAACGAGCTTCAAGCTCAGAGTCAGAAAAGGCTGGTGCATGATTATAGGATAGATACATAGTGTCATATATAAGGCAAAGTCTGGTAAACATTTGCATGGAATGTACAAAAGGTAGTGGAATAGGAACCCATCCCTGGGAGATGGATTTGCTGAAGCCTACAAGTTAGATCAGGAGTCAGTAGGAAATGAAGGCATAAGTATAGTGAAAGGAACTTACTTGATAATAAGTTATGGGGGTGGGTGGATGGCGAGGAGACAGTAACTGCGTCTGGAGCAGCTGTACAGGAGCCTGAATACATAGAAGTGTTGGAGCTTGGGGCGGAAGAAGGCGCAGAGCTAGTCTGAATGGATATTTTGCGCCTGCAACAAGCAGGAAGTGATGATGATTCTTAAGGGACATCAGTAATGGGAGAAGAATTAAAGCTGGTAGGACTAGTAGTGGTTATGAAAGGAGCGCTACTGGTGGAACTAGGAGGGAAACAAATTTATCAAGTAGCCTGTGGACTATTTTGATTAAGGGAGGTGTTACAAGTCTTATGATATCTGAAACAATTATTGCAGGCAGGTCTAAAGGAGGCATACCCTTGAGGTCTAGAAAATGTGCAATGGAAATTGTGACATTTTCAGAAAGAGCATGCTTGATCTCTGGGAATGGTGCAATATTGAGTCATGATACTAAAATGATAGAAATGTTGATTATTAGATCGGCTATTTATAAGCTAAGAATGGAAAAATAGAAAAGGCATCAGTTGCACAATATCTGACTTGAGCACTGAATGGTCTCTAAGGAAAATGTGAAGGATTCTCATCATAGCAAAAGGAACCCACGGGAAAAGTGTAATCTGTCGCAGTCAAGGGAAAGTCATATATTGCAAAGATATGAGGATTTTAAGGGAACTCATGCGTATATGACGCAGAGGATGTGCTTGCTGCTATAGGGAGTAGCGCTAATCTTAATTTTGTTTGTTTTTGTTTTTTTTCTGCTGTTTCATCTTTCAGAGGCACTTAGTAAAAAGGGTGCTTTGGAAAGTTAGGAAGAAGGAGGATTTTTTGGGGGCAACTCATCATGTAGGGCTCACACAAGGAGTTTAAATGGGAATATGAAAAAAAATGTTTATTACTTTTACAGGCTATGTACACAATAAATAATATTAAAAAGAAAAGATTTTTTTTTTTAGTATTCTGCATCATCAAAGATTGGGACACAGAAAGCCCAGTCATTAACAGCTTCTTGCATGTTTCATTGCAAGGTGGTAATTAGCTGAGTATGTTGGTAATAATTGGCACAAGTACAGACCAGGACTGTCTCGAGAAATTCGTCAATGGTAGTGAACATATTTTCCATTTGACGCATGGTTGCATCGAATGGTGCGCAGGCAATATTCTCTGCCAATTCCCTGTTTCAAGCCATGGCAGGCTCTTCTTTGCTGTCAAGCAAAGGAGAATCTGTGGGCCAGTCATCCAGGACAACAGAATTATCAGTTGGCTGCATAGCAGTACAGTCGGGAGTTGTGGGTCAAGGCTTGCATTCTGGAGGAGCAGTGGCATCCCAGGCCAGGAAGGAATAGTGGTTTGTTTGGCGGAGGAGGCATCTCAGCATAAGGAGTGGCTGGCACATCTTAAGAAAGAAAAGAAGTGTATTAGTTTTAGTTCAGGAAAGGAAGAAAGTGAGAAAGGAACTTACAGTATGAATACTCTCTTCTGAAAAGAGTAATCTAGGAATGGAAGCAACACTACTGGGAGTAGGTGCTTGTAAATTAACCCTGGCACATTTGTTGGTTGGAGGAGTAGTTTGTGCAGGCGCAGGATGTTTGATGGTCATCTGACTCATCATATCCAAGGTGGAGGCTTCTGGGTTTAGACGTGCAATGGTGGACAGTCCATCGTAGCTACACTTCTTCTTGCAACTTTTGCAAAAATTGCACGACTAAAAGGATGAAATAAATGGAATTTAGTAATGATAGGATAGAAGAAAAGGGAGAAAAATGAAGGAAAACTCTCGTTAAAATAAGTGTTGCCACAGCGGGCTTTTGAAAAGTGAAAGGGGGTTATGCCATTTTTGATGCAGCGGGTGCATCTTGTCCTACCCATCAATGTAGTAATTGGCGTAATGGGAGGAGCATCAGGGGGCTGTGTTTGCACAAATTGTTTGATGGCATCCACAATATTGGTGGTATTTTCAGTATTAATTGTGGTATTTCTTGTATTCATTATTTAAAAGAAATTTAAAAAAAAAGAATATGATAATATAAACAGGTATAAAAAGTAGAAGAAGAGGAAGATGATGATATAGAAGAAGAATACGCTGCGAGGCATGGGGTATGTATGGGCTCCTGGGGACAGTCACAAGTAGAGGGAGGATGTGGTATGTGCATTGCAGGTAACTTATCTTTTGGACCAATCAGCTTGTGTATCCCAGGAAGAACAAAGGGGAATCATAGCGCAGAAGATAGTGCTATTATAAATATGTAATTATGGTTTTAAAAGAACAAGGGAAAAGAAAAGTGCGGAAGAGGATTTAGGGTCTGTGTGCTTGGATTTTGCAGCAGGATGTGCCACACCAAGGAATGATCAACTTAGGAGTGCAAGTGCTGAACATTATGGATTTGAATTTTCCAATAATTGTGTGTTATGCATTAATGAAGGAATTATGGCTCAAGGAAGGCCTCAAGTACATAGTATACTGCACTGCGGCTAGTGTGGTAACTTACTGAAACAGGTAATGTAAGTTGCAGAGGCTAACTAGTTAAGTGAATTGTCAGAACTATGGACTTAGTAATGAAGCAAGGAGAATGGGGACTCAATCAAAAAATTACCCAAGAGTCGAAGAGACAAGGATCAGCGCTGAAAGGTGACAAAGCGGGAAGTAGCACTGAAAAAATGCAAAGGTACAGTCATAAGCACACATGTGGAACATGAGTGAACCAAGTAAATACTAGTTTTAGTAAGCATAGGGTATGTTTAGGAACTGTAGTTGTTAAAAGCGGTGTATTTATTATACTAATGGATTAGTTATTGTTTTACTAATATGGTGCTTGAAAAAGCACTGGAGATCCACTAGGGAACTGTTTCTGGAGCACTGAAAAATATAAGAAGGAAAGGCTATCTAATAGGAAAAGTGTCAGCCAGGCTACTAGACTTACCTGGTAAAATAATTAATTATTTTACTTAGATGAAGCCATGCCCCTTTTTCTTACTAACAATTAATTATTTACTTATGTATTACTTACAACTAACTAGTTAATTATATTAAGTAGTATAAATAATTAATGTAAGTAAATTTCCCATATATTTTTACTCCCTAAACACCATGCTCAATAATGCAGTTAAATGGGAATAAAGATTGATAATAAAATTAAAATTTAAGAACCTTAAAATTATTATATTACTTAACTGAGAGATCTGCATTTCCGTGAAGTCAATAAAATTAACAAAAATTATGTTGTATTAATTGTGACATTCCAAGGGAACTCATGCTTTATTACTAATAAACATAATGCCTTGTTGAAGTACCAATTAATCTATCTTTTTTTTTATATTATATATACTCCTATTAGTCATCTTCTTTCTCACACTTTTGTAATAGATGTTGCAATTTTCATATCTTTATGTCCCTCATGTTTGCCTATAAAAGGCCCTCACATCTGTACCTTTCAAATTCATTCCTTACTTACTTACTTATTACATTTACAACAAACCAATTATTATTTCTATACTTTATAACATTAGTATTTAAATTATCATAATTCTAATCTATAAAATATATTAATATTTAACACTACCTCTTATTATTTGAGTAATATAATCAATTTGATAAAGAAATACGTACTTTGTTTTAAGAGTCCATTTAATCCCTCAAAATCCTCGTATAAACCTCGAACAAATCTTCTAGACCATAAGGACCCCTTGTCAATTGGAGGCCTTTCCAAATTATCCTCAGTGAATTGTTATTTGAGGCCGTAAATTGAAGGGACCATCAGAATTTGAGTACCTATAAGGACGAGAGAGCGACAAAACAACAAACGTCATACGTCACGTGACAAAAATTTTTTGCTGAAAACGGGAATCAAACCCCGCTCCAAAATTTAGGTTCATATATTGACTAAATGTCGTATATATTGTGGTAATTATTGATATTACTATTTGTGGGTCACTTTGCACTCTTCATCTGCTACGTATTTCCTTTTACTCAGCACTCTGTAAGTGGCATTAAATTGCTCATTTTACAGGGGGAGGTGTCTGGTAATTTGGAATTAATTTTTTATTATTATATTTATTTTTATTTTTCCTAGTTGACAATAATAGAGCAATTGTTCTTAGTCCTAGAAGTAATAAAAAAATTATATTTTAATATTAATTATTTTAATTTTCAGTTGACTTTTTGTCCAGATAATTTAAATTTTATTTGTTCCAGTTGACAAATTGTCCTGACAATAAAAATTTTTTTAATAAAAATTCATATTTAATTACTTCAGTTGACATTAAGTCCTGGTAGTTAATTAATCAGTTGATTTAAATCCTGATAATAATTATCATAAAATTATTAATAAAAAATTTTAATTTATTTCTTCAGTTGATTATTTTATAATCCTGGTTTTAAATTGTTTTGAATTAATAAATAAATTAATTATTATTTTAGTTGATTTTTATCCTAAAAAGATTTATTTATTTATTTATATTTTATTTCTTTGAAATAAAAATTAAAAATAAAAGACTAATTCATCTTATTGTCTCCTTTCTTCATTTCAGTTGAATCTTAAAAGAATGACTGACCAAAGTGTTTCTGCTGCACGTGAAGAGGAACTAGACTTAATTGATTATGATGAGGCTACTTCTGTAATTTCTCCTTTGACAAAAAAAATTTCTCAAATTAATAAATCCTTGCCCCAAACAGGATGTGGAGATGGAAGAAGTGGAAATCCTGGTAGACACAACTCAGGATCAGAAACCTGTAATAAACCCCCCAGAAGAACTTCCAAAAGGATTCAGGATAAAAAAGATGCCATTGCCTCAACAGGTAAAGAATCTGTCAACTCACATAAAGGAGCTAAGGACAGAATACTTAAGAGTAAGGGCAAGGGTAGATGCTCTGGAAGAGAAGGTAAGAAAGATAGATGCCTTTCTTTAAGAGAAGAGGAAACATCTTCCCCCCAGGGATCATCAACAATTGGCTCCTCAGAAGCCAGAGAAAGTGGCAGTGGGATTGGTTAAACACTCAGTGGGACAACCTGTCTCAAAATCAGCATCAGTTGCCTCAAGCAGGTCTTTCAAGACCAAACCAAGTCAACCCCACACCTCCTCACCCCTATCAAGGAGGCAGAAGAAGAAGAAAATCCAATATGGTCTTGCCCAGCAAACCCTGGTAAGCCCCTCTATTGATTCTCTAGTGCCATTTCTTGTAGCTGATTCTGTTCCTTCAGGTAAATCTGAGAGGGAAGATAAAACCTTGAGACCAGTAGAGGCTGGGAGTAATAGACAAATAGCTCATGTATCTAATCCTTTACTTTCAATTGCTACTTCAATTATTAACCCTGATATGGCTGTAATTGATGAACCTCTTGACCCTGAGTTTTATGAGAGTCTGGAAAGTTACGCAGTTTCCTTATTGAGAAACACTCCAGATGTAGCAAAGATTAATGATGAGTACTTGAGAGATATTATTGTAAAGCAGAATCATATTATGAACAATATTCAATTAACTCAGAAGTTTAATGGTTTATTAACTGAGAAAGGGTATCAATCCTTAAGGAGTGAATTGCAGAAAGTCTCTGATGATTTGTTTAATTATAAGGCAACTCATGAAAAGAAGGTTGCTTTGTGGCAAAATATCAAAAATGATTAGTCCAAATTAAAAGACACTGTATCTATCTTTGTGAAGAGCTGGAGATAGACAAGATGAATCTGAAGAGATTGAATGACCATTATTCATCTTTTCAAAATAAAAATCAGTTTTCTTTTGCAACTATCAATGAGAGTTTATCTAGTCTTCCAAGAATGAAAACAAGACTGACAACCATTGAAGAGAAAATGAACTCATTGTTGAATGACCAGAAATATTCTGACATTTCTTTACAGGAACATATAGTGCAGGATGCTCAAATATTAACTGTGGCTAGTTCATTTAAAGTAAAAATAGTTCCAGAGATACCTGTTGATACCACTGAGTTTCCATCAAAAATAATGATGCACCAGGATCTTCAACAGAGGGATTGAACAATGAGATAACTGCCCAATGGGAGAAGTTACAGCTGCTTCTTACTCAGAAACAAGCTAGTACTAAGGAGACTCCTTCAAATCAAAAGAATTGGCCAAAACTTTACCAATATCCAACATTTGATGGTGATTCTTCTTCTGATTGGCAACAATTTATTTGCAGAATTGATAAATTAAAAAACTCTTACAAACTCCCAGATGAGGAAGTTGTGTCTAAGTTAATTTATTTATTTACCAATGTAGCCCTAATGTGGTATGAATCTGTCCTCCTTGATGGGAATGATTACTCATGAGAAGATTGGAAGAAATTAATTAAAGAACAATTTGGGGGCTCCAAGTTTAGGATGGCTCAACAAAGGCAGTATGATGAAACTAAAAATAGTTCTTCTACTGATAAACCTATTGAGTTCTTAATGAAACTTGTAAAATTCTTAAGAGCTATGGACCCAAAAATGGAGTTTGAGTTATGGAAGGACAGGATCCTTTATAAATTGCCAATGTCTTTAAGAGACTTGATAGTGGCTAGGACTGAGTTCACCAGAGAACCTTCTTCTTTCATCAATACTTTCAATGAGATTCTTCTAAACAACAAGTATGATTCCAGAAGATTCATTCCTAGAACCACTTGGGAGAAACCCTCAACTTTTCAACAGAAACCTCTGGAAAAGGTTGGGAAGCCTTCTGCCCCTGTTGCACCTAAAAAGTATGCAACAAACACTTGCTTCAAGTGCAACAAACCTTTGCAGAAGGGCCATGTTTGTGACAAGAAGATAAATCTTGTAGAACAAACAGAGGAGCATGCTGATGACACAGTAGCACTGGATGATACTTCAAGTGAATGTGCCAGCAATATTTCATATGAATCTCAACAAGAAATCTTGATGCTGGAAGAGGATATCCTTTATTTAAATACTATTGATATTGATAATAATGCTTTATCTACAGTTGAAGATGCTGAGATCATAAAGAACATTGAGGATAGCTCAATTGTTATTGCCCTTCTCAAGGAACCAGTCTTGATCAATGGAACCAGCATTGAAGTTGTTCTGGATTCTGGAGCTGGAGGAAGTGTAGTATCTGAAAGAGCACTTGCTTCAGTAGATCAAGATTATAAATCAAAACTGATGCCTATCACGTCTGAAAATTGGAGAGGGTATGGCTCTGTTTTGTCCCCCATTGGTAAATACAAAGCCACAGTGTTTTTTAAATATAACCATGGTTTTGTAAGAGATATTTGTGATTTTGCTTTCATGGAAAATGATAACATAAGCAATTGGTTTATTGTAGGGAATGATATTTTAACCAAGTATGGCATAAAATTGGATCCTTCAAACCAATGTTTCACAATGGGGATGAATGGGAAGAGAAAATTCAAGATTTCTTCCCCTAAAAGATTATTAAAACCAGAATTGAACACATGTAATTCTGCAGTTCAATATAAAGGTAGATCTACAAAAGAAATGCATGCCCTTATGTCTGAAATTGACAATGCCTCTTTTGGAGAACAACTTTCTGGTGAGGATAAAGATTCCATCATTAACTTGATAACATCTTTTCCTATGGCCTTTGCTCATTGGTCACATGAACTGGGATTAGTTAAAGAGGAAATGAAACTTTCATTGTCTTGTCCATTAATTGATATACCACCTAGTTTAAAAAAGAAGCCTTATCCTGCTTCCCCTACAAATAGAAAAGATATTGAAGACAATATCTCTACCCTTTTGAAAATGAATATTATTGAAAAGGTAGTTGAAACACCTAAATATTGTGTTATCTCACCTGTCCTAATTTCTTATGAGAAAGATAAAGCCAGGTTATGTGGTGATTATAGAGCACTAAATACTTATACTGTTGATGATATCTACCCTTTATTTAGAATTAGCTCTATACATGCTACTTTACAGGGTGCTAAATATATCAGCTGTTTGGATGGTAACAAGGGATATCACCAGGTACCTGTTGAGAAAAATTCTCAGAATGTTCTGATAATTGCTACTCATATGGGTATTTATAAGTATATTAGGATGCCTTTTGGCCATAAAAATGCCCCTTCAGTTTTCCAAAAATTCATGGATAACACATTCCATCAAGAGATAATTGAAGGATGACTGATGGTTTATATTGATGATATCATTATATTCTCAAAAACATTTGAAGACCATCTTAACCACCTGTGTAAAGTGTTCCAGAAAATGGATGAAATAAATATGACACTTGCTTTGAAGAAATGTAAATTTGGTTTCCATTCTTTAAAAGTTCTTGGTCATGTTGTTTCAGGCTTACAGATATGTGTTGACCAAAACAAAGTGGAAGCCATACAACAGATGAAGGCTCCTACTACAGTTAGGGAGCTCCAGAGTTTTTTGGGAGTGTGTGGATACTATAGACAGTATATTAAAAGTTACCAAGTCATAGCTTTACCCCTTACCCAATTAACTAGAAAGGATGTTGCTTTTGTCTGGAATAGTGAAAGACAAAGAGCCTTTGACACTATGAAACACTGTTTGATGTCAGAACCAATTCTTGCTTTACCTGACTTTAATCAACCATTTGTTTTGTGCACTGATGCCAGTTTCATTGGTCTTGGTGCTGCCCTCCATCAAAAACAAGTGATAAATGATAAAGTTTCAGAAGTAGTAATTTGTTATATTTCAAGAACCTTGAGAAATAGTGAATTGAAATATGATGCTACTAAATTAGAATATTTAGCTGTAGTGTGGGCTCTAGAGAAGCTACATTATTACCTAGATGACCAGAATTTTGAACTTGTCACTGACTGAAGTGCAGTTAAATCCCTTTTAAACTTGAAAACACCTAACAGACATATGTTCACATGGCAGTTGGCTGTTCAAGAATACAGAGGAAGAATGACAATAATTCATAGGGCTGGTATTGTTCACTCAAATGTGGATATGTTATCAAGGTTACCTTTACCAAATGATGACTCTAATCCTGCTTATGATCCTGAGGATGAAATTATTCATATTCATGGGATATATGTGGTTGATATGGAGGAAGTGCTATTACAGCTTATTCTGGATTCATATGATAGGGACACTGACTTGAAAAACTTATGCACCATATTAAATGATCCAAAGAATGCTTCAATACAAGCATTAATTAAAACCCTTCCCCCAAAGTACGAGAAGGCTTTGGAAAAAGGTAAATTTTCTATAGATGAAGGATATCTATATTATAGGAGGAAGTTGAGTAATGTTATTGTTATTCCTCCTTCTATGAGAGAAATCATCTTGAAAATTTGTCATGATGACATATTAGCTGGACATTTTGATCTTGAGAAAACAATGATCAGAATTAAGAACACTGCTTGGTGGGTTAATATGTCTGAAGACACAAAATTATATGTTGAATCTTGTGATTCTTGCCAAAAATCAAAAAGATTGACTGGTAAAAGAGCAGGATTAATGCAACATATTGAACCTCCTGATGCACCATGGCAGATAATAAACATGGATTTTGTAACAGGTTTACCTATTGCTAGAAAAGACAGTTATAACTCCTGTTGGGTTATTGTGGACAGATTCACTAAAATGTGTAAATTTATCCCTACCCACAAGGATGTTTCCCCTAAAGAATTAGCTTTCTTATGGTGGTCTCATATGTTTAATACTGCTGGTTTTCCTAAAGCCATAATCTCTGACAGAGACCCTAAATTTACTTCTGAATTTTGGATGTCTCTGATGGATGTTTGTGGTTGTGATCTGAAACTTTCTACTGCCCATCATCCACAGACTGATGGCTTAGCTGAAAGAATGATTCAGACTTTAAAGGACATGATAAGAAGGTATTGTGCTTTTGGCCTTGAGTATAAAGAAAATGACAGATTCACTCATGATTGGGTTACTTTACTTCCTGGGTTGGAATTTGCTTATAGAAGCACTGTTCATTCTGTTACTCAAAGAAAGCCTTTTGAGCTCTGGCTTGGATATGTTCCAAAAACTCCTGCCCAAATTCTCAATAACAAAATACCTAAATTGGATATACATCCTGGTGTAAAGTCTTTTCTTCAAATGCAACAACTGTGCAGAAATCATGCTCAACAATGTATTGAAAAATCATTTGAATATGAAAAGAAGAGATGGGACAAATCCCATAAAGAATACACTTTTAAAAAGGGTGATGAAGTGTTGATTTCTACAGTCCACTTCAATTTACAAGGTAATAACAAATTGAAAGATCCATTTGTTGGTCCATTTGTTGTCAGAAGAATGATTGGAGAGAATGCAGTTGAGGTTATTTTGTATTCTCCATATGACAGAAAACATCCTGTTTTTACAATATCTCTTCTGAAACCTTACACATCCAATAGTGATTTATTTCCAAAAAGGAGGGGAAGACCAAAGAAAACCCCAAATGAAATCACTGAAACAGCAGAAATTGAAAAAATTCTTAATGAAAGAGTAGTCACTGCTGAAAAAGGTACAGAATACTTATTGAGATTCAAGAATAAATCATCTGAATATGATTCTTGGATACCTGGGAAGGAGATATCTAGTCTTCCTACTCTACTAAAAAAGTATAAAAAGAAAAAATCATAGCATTTTTTTATTGTTTTTTTTAGAGTGAGGGAGTGTCAGCCAGGCTACTAGACTTACCCGGTAAAATAATTAATTATTTTACTGAGATGAAGCCACACCCCTTTTTCTTACTAACAATTAATTATTTACTTATGTATTACTTACAACTAGTTAAGTATATTAAGTAGTATAAATAATTAATGTAAGTAAATGTCCCATATATTTTTACTCCCTAAACACCGTGCTCAATAATGCAGTTAAATGGGAATAAAGATTAATAATATAATTATAATTTAAAAACCTTAAAATTATTATATTACTTAACTGAGAGATCTGCATTTCCGTGAAGTCAATAAAATTAACAAAAATTATGTTGTATTAATTGTGATAATCCAAGGGAACTCATGCTTTATTACTAATAAACATAATGCCTTGTTGACGTACCAATTAATCTATCTTTCTTTTATATTATATATACTCCTATTAGTCATCTTCTTTCTCACACTCTTGTAATAGATGTTGCAATTTTCATATCTTTATGTCCCTCATGTTTGCCTATAAAAGGCCCTCACATCTGTACCTTTCAAATTCATTCCTTACTTACTTACTTATTACATTTACAACAAACCAATTATTATTTCTATACTTTATAACATTAGTATTTACATTATTGTAATTCTAATCTATAAAATATATTAATATTTAACACTACCTCTTATTGTTTGAGTAATATAATCAAATTGATAAAGAAATACATACTTTGTTTTAAGAGTCTATTTAATCCCTCAAAATCCTCGTGTAAACCTCAAACAAATCTTCTAGACCAAAAGGACCCCTTGACAAAAAGAGAGTAGTTATGAGTAGTAGTTAGGTAGAGAAATTATTATTTAAATCAGTCATTTGATTACAAACATTAGAGCTTCATATTATATACTTTTAAAATATATTGTGATATATAGCAATTTTGTCTATTTTGTGATTACTCTGATAACAAGTTTGTGCATCTGTGTGTGTATTTCATATAGTTTAGTGAAAGAGCGCAACACAGAGGGAATATATAGATTCAGTAGGATAAACTATTATTAGAGTTATTTTATTGCTATAATAAGGCATATTCAAAGAGAGCGCTCCAAGAGGGAGTAGCTGTGGATATTAGCGCTTATTAAGAATAGAAATATCCAGATAGTAATATTTGTTTTTCCATATTTTTTTAACTTATCTCTCAACTCATAAACTATCTAATCAGATACTAGTATTACACATTATTGTGCTGTCTTTAAAATAAGAGTGGCAGGCGCTTCTTTTTAGAAATTGAAAAGAAGAACCAACCCATCTCACATTGTGTCTACTGCTTAGTACTTTAGAACTCTCTACAATGGTCTTTGATTTCTCAGCTGAGCAGGGGAAAGAGTGAGTAGTGCGATTTGAAGAACAACTGGGGGAAGGCTGCCTTTGAGAAGATCTATGATGACAGGGCATGTGAAGATAATTGAAGATGAAAAGGAGCAAAAACATGTAGATGAGATGGCAAGGTGTTCTGAATGGAGAGAATAGACAGAATGAGATGAGAATGGGAGTGCACATCAAGGTAGAAGGCATATCCAGAGAGTAGTCAAAGATGTGGTTATGAATGAAAGTAGGCCAAGATGTGGTTATGAAAAATTAAGTAGAAAAATGTCAGATAAGAGGTCAACTTTGACATGTAAAATGTCTAATAACCCAATTATTAGCAAAAATAATTGCGGAAGATAATTGGGGTATAAGGATTTTTATCCACAATTAATTTAATTGTGGATCAGTCAACTTTGATACCCCCTGTCAATTTGATGGGGTCTATACAAAAACAAGCTACATGAAAATTGTTTTAGGACCTCTCTTTCTCAACTCATTCAGTACAATTATTTGGGAAACCTTCGCATTTTTCTAATCTCCATTACCCTCGCCATTAAACATGAGTTCAGGTTAGCTGACCCATTGCTTCTCATGGGTGAGCGGAAATAAGATAACTGGATGAATCTTCCAGATAGTTGTGGATAAAAGCGGTCATACCTCTTCTTGTCACTCATGCTATCTGTCATTCTTACTTCTTTCCGGTCTTCCGGTTGATCATATTTTATGCCATGTCATTATCTTGCTCAGGCAGATATATAATCTCATGAATAAGATTCGGAAACTCAATTAGCTAAACCCCACTAGGGAAATTATTTAGTTATCAGAAATATATGTGCATCATCACTCTAAACAGTTATAGAAAACACGACCAATCTTGAGACCCTCCTCCCTATAACGCCTTCAGCGTAGTGAGTGAGAAAAAACTGTTATATGAATTATTCTCAGTCTCCATAAGGCACTTTGTTAGTAAATTAAATTTGGATGGCGGTGTTGCTGTATTGGATATATGACCAAACACTGCCAAATATTGAAAGATTTCTTGGCATAAGCATAGATACTCATGAATAATCGATCAATGAAAAGCGAAAATAGCTGCAGTTAGAAAGAAAAAATATGGAATTTGATAGTAACAGTAAAAAAATTAAGAAATGACCAGAAATGAGGTCCATCTCAAAAGACTTTTGAACTAAATCAAACAAAAATCGCTATTAACCCTCGCTAGAAATCAATCCGCGAGATCATACAAGAACCAACCACTTACTCATCCATAGAATTAAAGTTGGATCCTTGGCTGTATGACACAAAAAGACGAGCAGAACATTTCTATCATGACTACATGTTCGTGCAGAAGACTTTGAAACAAACTCAAGAACAATTGGAAAGTATCTAGACATTTTTTAGAAGTAAAAAAAAAAATTATAACATGTGGTTGAAAAAAAAGACACAAGCAACAAAAAATCTTTAAGACATGGTCTGATCTGATGATGGGCCGGTGCTGCCTGGAGGTCCCGAGTTCGGAACACCAAAGGAAAACCCGCCTTGGGGAGCTACAAGGTCACCCTGAAATGCAAATGCACCCCCTTCGTCAACTCTTGGAGCGCTGATGCCTGTTTCTTCACCTTCTTCGTCGGCATAATACTGTTTTGACATTTGAAAAACAACCACATATCCATGAGCTAAATTTACCTTATTCGACTCAGATCATGACTAAGAATTATTTACCTTATCCATGATGTAAAAGCATTTCTTGTAAATTTCCAAATTTTCATGGTGCTGTAAGTTATGGATCGTATGCATACCGCCGGCCTCTTCAATATATGTGGCATACATGTTTACGCCACCGTGGCGCTCCTTGTCAGCCTCTCCCACTTTTAAAATATTATCTAATCCATCAAGAGCTACTTGAATTATCTTGTTATCCAATGCTTTGAGTAGCTCGCACAAAGGCTTGATACAGCCTTGAGAGACCAGATAACGGATTTGCTGAGGGTCCTGTAGGCCACCGCTAGTTGCATTCGAAATCGCCCAAGCAGCCTCTTTTTTAGTTTTGAAATCAGCGTTTTGCAAAATGTTGATTAAGGGTGGGATAATATTGGCCTCGATCACAGCCTGGATTTGATGTGGTGACCCTGCAGTGATGTTGGAAATGGTCCAGCAAGCTTCTTTCCTAATGCCATCCTTGGGGGAAGACAAAAGTGATAAAAGAGCTGGCAATGCACCAGAAGCAATGACGACCTGAGTTTGTAAATCATCGCCCGTTACAATGTTACCAACTGATCGCAGGGCTGGTGTCTGCACAGCTGTTGACGTATGCCTAGAATTGACAAGTCAACATTACCAACGATCAGAATACGGAATGGACAAATAAAAAAATGAAATGTGATTCACATTAACAAATCTACCAAACGACGAACAACTCCAGACTCAATGACAGTTTGAATCTTATCATTCGAGCCATCTGATAAATATGAAATCGCCCAACAAGCATCAATGAGGACTTCGTCATCAACGGAATAAATCAATTTGGTCAAAACGGTCAAGGCGGGTGAAATCTAAAGAAGTTCTTGTGATATTGAGCCCCCTGCATCCGAAAGAAATGAAAATATAAAGTACTCACGAGTTCCCAGCTTGGTTGTGGGTTTTTGCCTCGACATAAATTAGACAAGGTCCAGGTAGCATTGCGAAGCATACTGAGCTTATGATTTTCACTCAGCAAAGCAAGAAGTGGTCGAAGTGCTCCTTCAGCCAATACATAATCCCGACATTTGGGACTGTCACCAGCAATATTACCCAGTGCCCAGACAGCTTGCTCACGCACATCAAGCACCGGAGAGGACAGGAGATCAATGAAAACAGGTACAGCGCCTGCCTCAATCACTACAGTAGTGTGATCGGATGTTCCAGAGGCGATGTTGGTGAGTGCCCATGCTGCTTCAAACTAACAAAAATGAAAAAGCAAAGTAAGAATAAATATGAATCAAGAGAAGAAAAAGGAAGAAAAAGCACGCACTTGAATCATCGAGTGAGGACTTCTTAGAAAGTCAACAAAACGGGCTACGACCCCACATTCAATAACTTTTTCAATAGGAGGATTACGTTCCTTGGAGAGCAACTTGCGAAATTTGGTTGTAGAATCTAACTGAGCATCGACAGAGTCAGAAAAAACACCTTGAATCATGATAGGGAGCTGTTCTTGGAGCTGAATACAATAAAGTGGTCAACGGAACAGAAGATGTGTAGAAAAACATAGAAAGAATGATGGCATGGGATTGAAGGGGAAAGGTGATGATCGAGCCAACTTACTTGTGAGTCGAGTGCAGTTGCGACACTTTCATCACTGAAGAAATCAATGAAGGCATAAGAAACGAGCGATGGATGTCAAGAAGGAAAAGATTTGTGAGATCATTGAAGAGAAAAAAAAGACGGACTCAGATTCGTTTCCTGCAGACTCGATCTGAAGATTTCTTCGTTTGGCAATATTTTCTTCACGTTTTGCCTTTCTGAGTTCGACCTGTTGTTCTTCACGACGCCTTCTAAGCTCATCATGCTTAAAGAGACTACCAAAAGAGAAAAGTTTGCAGACAAGTGATCGAAAGTCAGATAAACATCCAGCCCACAGATACACAAGCATAAATCGTGTGGAAACAAGATCTGAAGGAGAAGAACTACTTTTTATTTTTGTAATTGGATTGTCTGTGGACAGGAGGAGTCGCCATTGATACGAAACGAAGGAAGGTGAGGAGGAAGGAAAGGAAAACTGCGGACGATGGGGATCAAAAATGGTCAAGAAGAGCGCTGCGGCTGCGGACAGGCAAACATCATACGTGAGACTGTGTGACATGTGACGCCCATGACTCAGCGGTCTCGATCGTTTCACTTGGGCCGACAATGCGCTTGGTCACTGTTCGGTTCGAATTGAAGGGATATAATAAATCTTAGCAATCCAAGTACATTATATATCTATCAATGTATTTAATAGCTTCGAAGGCAATCAAGTCCACCATTGGATAACTTATGAGTGCCACTTCAAAATTCACACTTATGTCTTTACCAAAAAAATGTTGTCGTCAAAAGCTGCTGGTTTTTTAAACAAATCAAATCCTACCACCAAGGGAGAGAGGAGTCTTGACTAAGTTTAAATATTTTAAATAGGATCTCAGAAATTTAAAAAAACAAATATATATATATTGAATCATCTTAACTATCATTGTATGGTACAATAAAATTGAGAAGGTGGTGCCAGTTTTTAGTAACATGGCCTCTACATAGACCCTGATTTTTCTTTTTCTTTTTAAAGAAAAAAAAGAATATGAACAATGGAAAATGGAAAAAATTAAGGGAGAGTTGTTAGCCATTGTTCCTTGGTTAGACTCTACCCAAATCTTCTCTGAAGACTAAGAGATCCAGGTTTCAGAACAAAGGCACATATAGACAAGGCCGTTTTTTTTTGTATTTTTTTTGCCTTTGTTTGCAGCTACTTCAGAAAAGATTACAGTTTTATGAGTTGTTTATTTGTTCCTTCTCCTCCCCCCTCCCGTCCCCCTGATGTTAGATGGTAAACGATATAACGTAATAGTAATTTAACTGTAGTTTTATTTTTTCATAGATAACTATTTAAGAAAACTTTGCGGTTTCTTGTCTCTCTTTTTCGCCGCCAAAGGTGGATTAAACTCATGTCTTTGGCCGGGGGTAGAAGACGAGAAACTTACATTATTTTGTCAAATGGCTGGATTCTTTTTTCTTTTCTTTTTTTTTACATCAGTCATTTTGTGTGTTGACTTGATTAAGTTAGAAGTATTTTGCAGTCTCCTGCTTTCAATTGATGTTTATGTTACGTTGCTCCTAAAGTTTCATCAAAACCTCAAGAAACGGACTGATGTATGGTATGATCTGTCCGTCACTCAAATCGTTGGTCAGTTGCGTGAGTGGACGTTATATTCCTTAGTAGAGACACGTTAAAAGACAACTCATTGACTCATTTTTCAACAGTCAGTTGTCTATTGAAATGTCTCAATGGAAAAATCTGAGACTGGCTCAGACAATAGGTCGGCCATATGAGTGATAAAATTTACAAAACATCAATCTGTTTCATGAAATGCTATTTAAAGATTAGTATTAGATCTTCGTCACTTCTTTTTGCATGAAGTTTCGTGTTAGGTTTTCCTAATTTTTTGTTTATTTTTCATGAGGATATAACCTAGTCACAAATGCTTGAGGGAGTAAAACTGCCAATCATACAAAATCAAAATAGGGGGTGTCAAACATTACCATATACGCCTGGCGGACTTCAGTCGCAAAACGCCATTCCAAGATGCCATCATAAATGGCAGACTTTGGGTCAGACATGTCAAGCATTTAGTCAAATACTTCCTATTCTTGAACCATAACCCTAACCACAATTCAGCCCACCAATACACACATTCCCACAATCCACTGTACATACAGTGGCCTGTAACAAAACTGTGACCACTATTTTTTTAACACTACTCTCGCAATAAATTTCAGAAATTTTTTATTTTTTGTATTCTGGTGTAAAAGCATGTTTCAAATCAATCTAACATATTATAATTACAAAAAAAAAAATTAAATCCAAAAAGCAAATTTTTCAGCTACCCAAAACAATTTTTTTACCTAGATGAAATACATACCATTAGATAGCTGAGACATTATAGAATGTCTCCCCAAAAGGATTTTGAAAAAAAAAAAAAATTGAAAAAAAAAATTAAAAAAAAAGCTCCCCTCCCTCATGCCCATTAATATCTACCAACGAGTTGATCCTCCATGATTATCAATAACCATTTGAATTCTCGCAGGCATTGAAGCAATGAGGTTCTCCAGCTCTGAGGTTGGGTAGTCTTCCCAAGCTAGCAGCAATGCTTCTTGCATCTCTTTGACATTTTTAGGTTGATATTTTTCTTGCACATTACACTTGAGGCTTTTCCAAACATTTTCAATAGAGTTAACATCAGGAGATTGAGGTGGCCATTCAAGTTTATTAATTTTATTTTTTAATTGAAATAAATTGGTGACATCAGCTTTGTGGACAGGTGCATTGTCCTCCATTATTGTTAATGTGTGCTTAGGGTCTTTTTTTTGAGATAAGGCATAAGATTATTTTTATAGACATTTTCAATGAAATCAGCTGCTTTTTGCTGTTTAGGAGGTAGAAACACAAGCGGTAGTTTTGTAGTGTGGTAAAATGCTCCCCAGATCATAGTAGAAGTTTGGCCACTTTTAAAAGTGGGTTGGAGGCATTTTTCATCATACTTTTCAGATTTTGTGCGCCAAACCAATGTAGCTGAAGACCTCTTTCCTGCTTCAAGTGAAGATTCATTGGTCCAAATGATCTTCTTCCAGTCACTAGCAGTCCACAAAGCATGATTACAAGCAAATTGAAGCCATTTTGCATTGTGTATTTCATTTAGATATGGTTTCCTTGCTGCAACAAATTTGTGATACCCAAGACCATGAACACTTTTATGAACAGTCACTATGCAATATAGGGGGTGGACTTGCTAGCAAGTCCTCAACCTGAACTCAGATGGAACTCAGACTGAACTCTACTTGAACACCCACCTAAAACTGTTCTGCTGAGTGGTGTTCATCCCTCATTGTATGGTTCCTTTATCAATAGCTCAATGTGTGTTCAATCTGTGGTGAGTTTGGGTCCAAGGTTGTGGACTCACTAGCAAGTCGGCCCCCCATATTGTGTATTGAGTGGAAGATGAAGCTTGAGTGGTTAGAGAGTCAGAAATGACATGAAATTTCTCTTTGTGATTACTTCTAACAACCCCAGACAGTTGTCAAAGATCTCACAAGCTGAGTTTAGGTGGACGGCAAGAACGGGGAGCAGCTTCAATTGTTCCAGTTTCCTTAAAATGCTTAAGCAAGGTAGAGACAGTTGAGTGGGGTAGATTAAAATTTTTGCATATTTTCTGATTCACAACTTCCCCTTTAAAAAGGTCAAGAATTTGCCATTGTACTTCCTGCAACAGTCGTGTATTTTGTGCCCCATCTCTTGACATCTATGAAGAGTTTGGAACATAAGACAAATATTAATAATAGAGATGAATAAAATTTAGTTAAACAAATTAAAAAATACATTACCATAAAAGAATAAGATTGTTGATGAATGGAAGTTGTGCTGGTGGTGTGATTTGGAGCCTGGAGGATGCAGGTGATATGCAAGTTTGAAAAATGAATTTTGGTCACAGACTTGTTACAGGCCACTGTACATCAGACCCCTTTGCCACCAACCTCACATTATCCTGGACTCTTGCTCAAATTTATATATTCATCCATTTCAGAAAACATTTCAAAACACATTTCTGAATGTATTTCATAACACACATCCTAATCATCATGCTATTCTCCTTCCAGATTCTCCCAACTCTCTTCCTCTTTACATCTTTTTCTGCCATTTCATCAAGGTATTTTTTTCTCTTTTTCTTCACCACTTCACATGTTCCTCATTTTTCTCTTCAAGCCCCTTCCAACACTTACCTAAGGTGAGTGGTACCTGATCCTGCTTTTATTTTTGCTGACTTTTTTCTCTCTCTCTTTTTTCCCCCCTTTTTTTTGGGGGTTTTTTTTTGCCAAATTGCTTTGGAAACAGTCCCAGAACAATTCTAGACTGTTTCCAACGTTTTTGGCAAGTTTTTTTTTTTTTTGCCTTGGAAACATACTGGCAGCATGTCCAGCACATTTCCAAGCGTTTTTACTAACAATTTTTTTTCTTTTTTTTTCAAATCAATTCAAAAAAAGTACCAGAACATTTCTAGACTGTTTCCAAGAATTTTGGTAAGTTTTTTGTATTTGTTTTTTGCCTCAGAATGGTGGTGGAAGTATGCCAAGAATTTTTACATGCATTTTTACTAACATTTTTTTAATAAAATTGGACAGATATAGAATGGTTCAATCTGGATGATGATTATATATTTTCATCTAACATTATTATTACATATGGAGGCTTTCACAACAAGATTCATATGGACAAAAACAATTCTAATTTTCTTAAATTTGGGAATTTAACTTATATCAATCCTATAACTGGACTACTGATTCCTTAATCTACTCAACTCAAAGGTCATGGATTATACTTTCCCAATTACAAATATATTATCAACTTTGGATTAGGGAATGTTCTGGTGGAAGCAATTAGGAACTCTTCATGAGACAACCATCAAACAACTCAAGCTCCTCCTGGTTTCAAATCTTGTGAAATGTTTACTCATTTTGGTCACTCATTGCAGATCAACCAAAATTTGATAAAGAGGGTAAGTAAAGTGAGGAAAGAAGATTCAATGAAAAGTAAAGCTTCAGGGAGGGAGGCTAAGTATGGTATATAAAGGATTTACAAAGATTCCTTTTTAATTCCTTAAATTTAAAATTAATAATTCATTAAAGATAATCATCAATGTTAATTAATGGTCCATCAGGCCTTTCTGCTTTATAAAGGTAGTGATTTAAACAATTAATTTATTGAATAAGTTCACAATAAAATTCCATGTCAATGTATTCTCTGGATTTGGTCACATCTGAGCTCATTGGCTGGTAGTATTCTGAATGCCATTACTTTTACTTGGTTGATTATCTTTTTTGAAAAATTTATTTATTTATTTATGAAATAAAAATGAAAATTTGTCAATACTGACCCCCTCCCAGAGTAAATTGCAGGTGCGGGTATTGCCATTTTTTTCTTTGTGTGATTTGGTTGGAGTGGCTGATCAAGCAGTCAAGCGTTTGGAAAAGAGGCTTTTTGGTAAACAGGAACCAATTTACTGTAGCAGGTAAATCTCACTTGTTTTTCTAAAGGGACAGGGGTTTTTCTTTCTGGTTTTACTCCAACTCCCTTGGTCAAGGCCTATATCTAGTACTATAGGACTGTCTGCAGCATAGATTGCTTATGTTTGAAAATTATAAGCGTATTTTAAATTTAGGATACTTTATAGTTTGAATGGCACAGCTAATTTGAGAACACGATAGAATTTAATATTTTCAATATTGCTTTTCGCATATCACTAGGAGTTAGGCTGGAATAGTGGTGTAATTGAGGTATTTTATTTGGAGTGTCACATGGCGCATGACAAAGTTATAAAGAAAAAAATGTCAATACCCTCACCTGCAATTTACTCTGGGAGGGGGTCAGTATTGACAAATTTTCATTTTCATTTCATAAATGAATAAATAAATTTTTCAAAAAAGATAATCAACCAAGTAAAAGTAATGGTATTCAGAATACTACCAGCCAATGAGCTCAGATGTGACCAAAGCCAGAGAATACATTGACATGGAATTTTATTGTAAACTTATTCAATAAATTAATTGTTTAAATCACTACCTTTATAAAGCAGAAAGGCCTGATGGACCATTAATTAACATTGATGATTATCTTTAATGAATTATTAATTATAAATTTAAGGAATTAAAAAGGAATCTTTGTAAATCCTTTATATACCATACTTAGCCTCCCTCCCTGAAGATTTACTTTTCATTGAATCTTATTTCCTCACTTTACTTACCCTCTTTATCAAATTTTGGTTGATCTGCAATGAGTGACCAAAATGAGTAAACATTTCACAAGATTTGAACCCAGGAGGAGCTTGAGTTGTTTGATGGTTGTCTCATGAAGAGTTCCTAATTGCTTCCACCAGAACATTCCCTAATCCAAAGTTGATAATATATTTGTAATTGGGAAAGTATAATCCATGACCTTTGAGTTGAGCAGATTAAGGAATCAGTAGTCCAGTTATAGGATTGAGATTAGTGAAAATCCCAAATGTAAGAAAATTAAAATTGTTTTTGTTTATAAAAATCTTGTTGTGAAAGCCTTCATATGAAATAAGAAAATTGAATGAAAGGATATAGTCATCTTCCAGATTGACCCATTCCATATCTTTCCAATTCAGTGAAGAAATTGTTAGTAAAAACACTAAGAAATGTGCTGGGAATTCTGCCAGAACATTCCCAAGGCAAAAAGAATTATCAAAAATTCTTGGAAACACTCTAGAATTGTTCTAGGACTGTTTCCAAAGCAATTTGAAAAAAAAAATCCAGAAAAAAAAGGAAAAAAAGAGAAAAAATTCAGTAAAAACAAAAGCAGGATCAGGTACCATTCATTTTAGGTAAGTGTTGGAAGGGGATTGAAGAAAACAATGAGGAACATGTGAAGCAATGAAGAAAAACAAAAAAACATACCTTGATAAAATGGCAGAAAAAGATGTAAAGAGGAAGAGAGTTGGGGGAATCTGGAAGGAGAATTGCATGATGATTAGGATTTTTTTTAAGAAATGCATTCAGAAATATGTTTTGAAATGTTTTCTGAAATGGATAAGTATATAAAATTGAGAAGGAGTCCAGGATAATGTGGGGTTGGTGGCAAAGGGGTCTGATGTACAGTGGATTGTGGGAATGTGTGTATTGGTGGGCTGAATTGTGTTTGGGTTTATGGTGCAAGAATAAGAAGTATTTGGCCAACTGTTTGACATGTCTAACCCCAAGTCTACCATTTATGAGGGTGTCTTGGAATGGTGTTTTGAGACTGAAGTCTGCCAGGAATATATGGTAATGTTTTACACCCCCTAATTACTCTCACAAAAAATGATTTAAAAACTCAAAAGGGAGTACTCCAGACCTGTCTCTCTAACCTTGCATAGGAAAATCTTTTTTTTCTTTTTCTTTTTTTTGTGAGATTTACTTTTTTTTATATTTTTGTGTCAAAAACTCTACAAGCATTGTTGACATGGCTGTTGTATTAAGGAAGAAAAAAAGTTGAGCTAGACTTCCCTTCTACTGCCCATTCACAGATGCTTGTGGTTTTCAAAAAAAAAAATATCCCCACCACCCACCAAAATAAGCTTGGATGGGAAAGGTCAGCATTATGGTGGCAGGGGTAGAGTGGGTTTTTTTTTATTTTTTATTTTATGAAAAATCACAAGCATTTTCAAGTTGGAAGTATTTACTTCTGGCCATAATTTACTAGGCTCACTATATTACATGGTCTTTAAAGGTTAGCTAAAAGCACCACAAAACAAAGTGGAGGGGGAGGGAGGGGAGATTGGCTAGCAAGTCTGAAACTAAATTGAATTATTCCAATTGAGCTCACTTTTGGACTAGCTAGAAATTTATTTCCCATGATTATTTGTGGTGAAAATCTCTTGAAGCTCCACCTTTCTATCATCTTATTTAAGCCCCACAAGAAACAACATCTATGTTAGCAGAGTCTGTACATGATTAAATAACAAACAATTCCCATTAAACTAATTCATGGAGAGCTACCAAGGACATCCTCCTCAAATATTTGAATCATTCCATAACAGAAATAGTTGATTCATTAATAAAATAATTTCTATGATGCCCATATAAATTTCTATATCATGAGAAAAAAACTACATTCTTTGGAATACTGCAAATTTTAAAATGCTTTCCATTTTCAACAAAAAAAACAAAAAAAACACATCACCAGCCAAAATGTGCTTGGAGTCACCACACAATATGGGGGGCAGACTTGCTAGCAAGTCTGCAACCTTGGACCCAAACTCACCACAGATTGAACACACATTGAGCTATTGATAAAGGAACCATACAATCAAGGATGAATGACACTCAGCAGAACAGTTGTAGGTGGGTGTTCAAGTAGAGTTCAGTATGGGTTAAGTATGATTTCATTCTGAGCTCCATCTGAGTTCAGGTTGAGGACTTGCTAGCAAGTCCACCCACTATATTGCGTAGTGAGTTAAAGGTCAGCTTGGCAGGGTAAGACTGTACTTTTTTTTGAAAACCTGCAAGCATTTTGGAATCAGCAGCATGTTTTTACTGAACTTATGAGCAAGTATTACAAACATATAGCAACCTACTTTTAAATAGTTATACATAGAAAATATCACCACAATATATATATATATATATATATTATTGGGGGGGGAGACTTGATAGGAAGTCTGCAACTGTAAATTAGATGGAACTTACACTGAACCCTTACAATAACTCTATGTGTAATCCTTTTGAATCCATACTGACTTGTAAAAAAATTACTGAAGAATTAATGATCAATTTCTGAGCAGTTACTAAGTAGTCACTTAGCTGAAACTCAATATTGGCTCAGAAATGACTTATCATTGACTTAGAAGTGAATGAGAATTGGCTCAGAAATGATTGAGCATTAGCTCAGTATTGACTGATTAATGGCTTAGAAACAACTAAGGAAAGACTTAAAATTGACACATATGTAGTTTCAATTGAGTTTCAGTTTCTCTTCAAGTGAGTTTCAGTAAAACTTCACCATTTTGGCATATCAACATGGATGGTGCCTTTGTTTTGCATATTGGTGAAGATTTTTTAGATGGGTCATTTGGGGTTTTATTGGTATTTTTTGCATTTTTGGATTTTTAAAAGTATTTCAGGATTAGATCTTGATACACCACAAAATATGGGGGGCAGAATTGCTAAAAATTCTGCAACCTTGAGCCCTAATTTAAATCTAATTGAGCACACATTGATGCAGTGATGAAACAATCATGAAGAAACAGTGAATTTACTTTGAAAACACCTTGAAACTAGTTTGAACCTTCACTGAAAAACAGTTGATTAATTGTTCAAAAAATATTAATACTTGAATTAGAGGAATTTTTGATGGAATAAAAAAATAAATGAGCCCCAATATCAATCTAGCCTTGCGGCTTCATAAGATTTTGAAAAATTATACAGTTTTTTCATTTTTTAATCTAATGAAACTCTCATACACTTTGAATTATATGAGATTTCACAACAATTTATAGAATATTCACCTTATGAATATATAGATAAAACATCCAATATTCTAAGAAATTATTCATTAAGAAATATTTATTGAATTTCTATATTTAATCAAATTTTTATCAGTAAAAAAGTGAGAAATAAACAGCTTTTCTCATTATATCAGTCAATATTATTAGTTATTGATCCATTTTCAAAACATTTGTGGAAGTTGAAACACACTTTAAAATCATTTAACATTAAATTTAGTCAATAGAACAATTTTTAAGATAAATTTAAATCCCATATTTATATAAGTTAAAACAGGATATGGGCACAATTATATTAAAAATATAGCTTATCATGATATTCATTATATAAAAAGAATAAAAAATCAAATTTTTATGAGAATAAAATCTATGGTTAGTAAATATTGGAAAATATTTTTAAATTTTTTTTGGGATGATTCATGCCATTATGATTTCAAAGTCTCATAAAAAATTATATAATTTTTGTTCTTACATTGTTTCAAAATGTTCCTTAAAAGTACTTTCCTCCCAAAAATTTCACATCTCATTCTTCTCCATATTACATCTTACTTAAGTATACTAAGAACTCTCCCATCCCAAACCCTTATTCCCCCTTCTCCACCCATCCTCACTTATTTTGCTCCCCTTAAAACCCTATTTAATCCCCTCTCCACCACTTTCCACTCCAAATGTCTTGATATCACTTTTGTTACCCTCCTTTTAACCCCTTTTACTCTATAGGCAGAAAAGGGGGTGATTTGGAAAGCCATAGGGGTGGGCTGAGAATTGAAAGGGTGGATTGGGATGGGGTGGGGAATTTCTGAGGTGAAGAGTGAAAAAAAGGGGGTTGAAAGCAAAAGCATTCTAATTAGTTGTAAAAGGAGTGGGGTGGAATTGAGGAAAAAAATAGATAGGGTGAGGTTGAAAGGGGTGGGGTAGGAAAGGGAGAGGAAGCAAAGGAGTGGTGAGGGATGAGGATGGTAGCAAAAGGGGTGGAGTTGTGTTAAAAGTGAAAATAGAGTGGAGGGGAGTAGTGAGAAGGGCTTAAAATTAGATTTGTAAGCTTAGAGGGTGTAAAAAATGTATCAGGAGGGCAATCAAAGGGTGACGTGTGGTAATAGAATTAAAATTAATTACAAAGAGGAAAAATTTGTGTGGAGAGATTGAGAGAATGTCTGTTGAGGTAGCAAAAATTGGAGAGTGTACTCTATTCTTTGTGCAAACATCAGAGTCCACCCCCTCAATCTACAGCTCTATTCTGCTAATATGAAAAATGATTGATAATTGTTTTTATTGATATTTTAGAATTTAAACCTATAGTTTACACATCTTTATTTTATATCTTTGATTTACAATGCACTTTAAGACAAATAAAGTAATATAGTAAAATAATTGGTAATGAAATACTATTTCACTTTTTTACACAAGAATTCACATTATTCTTCTGATTACTATACATGATATAAATAAATAATATAATAGGAAAATTGTAGCAAAAAGTTGAAAACTAAAACAAAAAATTTAGACAAAATTTCAAACTATTGAAATTATGTATTTTATGAGTTTCTTGTAGTTATTTTTAAATGTAATAGTAAAATATGTTGGTTAGATTAAAAATAGCTTTGAGTTAAATCAAATAATTCAAGTAAAGTTTTAAGAAAAGATTTATCTACATATATAACCATTTAGCTTGATTTCTTCTTTTGTAATTACTGTATATAACTTGATGATGGACTGTAATAACTTCAAATTTAAGAAATTTTTAAAAATTTATTTTTCTCAATATATTTATGTTAATCTATTCAGTAACAGAAAAAAATTTCTGAGTCCATTCTTTTACTAATTTTTTTCATTAAAATGACTATATAAATTAAAAAAAATCATTTCTCATGTTTTTGGTGGAACTTAGATTTAACTCTCAATGCAATCCTGCTTCCAAGTGTGGTTCAAGCTAAGTTAAGCCATGAAAAAATTTATACTTTTTTAAAATTTTTTTTAAGTATTTTTAAATATAAAAATTATTATTTTTTTATATCAAAATATTTTTATTAAATAATTTGAAGTTCTTAAAATAAGTACAAATTAAGAATCATTATGAGAAAATATTATATTAAAAATAGTTTTAGTTTGATTATATATTATTATGATATGAGTTCTTTCCATATGAAAAATTAAGAAAATAACTAAGAATCAATTTTATACAACTATATTATATAAAAAAGGTATCTGCTCTTTTGCTTAGATTTGAAGTACTTCAAAAAATAATTATTTTTGCTTTAGGTACACATTATATAGAGTCTTCAGAGCATCATATTAAATTTTTAGACTTATATTTGTAAGTTGAAGGGAAGCCCCACAGGATAAAATTGGTGGTTTTGAAAAAAATTAATAAATATCTTTTAAATTAATATATATTTTTGTAAAAAGTCAAATTATAATATCTATTTTCTGTTTTAAATCTGTAATGAATATTTTAAATTTTTCTATTTAAATTAATTTTTATAACAATATACTCATTCCAGTATTGCTATATGATAAGGCCAGTTTCAAGAAGATTTATAAATTCTTCATTTTAAATAAAATACAAAGGGATTGTTTTTCATACACTTACAAATTGAATAGAGACATCATATAAGATCTACCAATCAGCAAGATTATCATAATTCCAATAAATCATTGATTAATCCTGAACCCATATATTAAATTTTAGAATTGTGTGTAAGTGTTCAGTTGTGAATTACTCCTATCATAACTTTTATTCTAAAGGCTAAAAAAGTGTACCTGAAAAAATTCACTTAATTTATTTTTCAACACCATAGAATTAAAATATTTTTTCAATTCATTTAAAATATGGAATAATATTATCTTTTATCAAAATATGATTACCTTTACAGCTGCTTTGCTACATGGGTATAATCTAAAGTACATATTGTGTCTTTTTTACAAAATGAATATCATATAATTATTTTTCAATTTGAAACTGATAGAATTATGAAAAAGTACCACTTCTACCTATTTAACTCAGTTCTTTCACAATAATATAATCAAAAATTTTACCTGAGGCACTTTTTTTAACATGCAAACACTTTGTGAAATATATGGTGCTTATTCCCAGGTTGACACTGAAATTATCCCACAATACAGCATTGAAGCAAAATCAAGCACTAAAATTAAATTCTAAATAAAATTATACTACCTTGTTTTGAATATCTTTAAAGTTTTACATCTAGCTTGAATTTCAGTTTTTCATATGGAAAATTTACTGAGTACCAATTTATTATTTCATCTCATGAGATTAATCTACCAAATAACCTTATTTACATGTAATTTTGATAAAATACATCATTAAGAGTTACAGAATATCATATATGTATTAGATTGAATAAATATATATTGTAAAAATTCTTAGTAGTTGAATATTCAATAGAACAAAAAGAATAGCAAAAATATATTTCCTTTTAATTTTAACCATCTTCTTGCATATAATAATGTAAAAAAATTGGTTAAAACCCACTGGTATAAGATTTATCCTTCTTTCAAAACTAGTAATAAAACAATTTATTAATTATTACTGCTTAGTGTAAAGAAGCTATGAGAGGACTTCATTGAAACAGAAATTAGGAAAACATATTGCTATATTTTTTTTAATTATGAGTCTTTCACAGTATTATAGAATAAAAAACATGAGAATTTTATGGTTCAATATGTTTGTTAAATAAATCCATTGAACTGAAAATATGTATATTGCATAATCAGAAATAAAAAAATACAAAAAAAATCAGGTAATATGGTTTAAATGAAAAAATGAAAGCTTCAAATTCTTGGTTAAACGGAGGTATCAATAAAAAGAACCACTGATCTTATTATATATTTTTTCAAAAAAAAACTATTAAAATCATTATAGATGTTAAAAGTGATGCTTTTTAAATAAATAGAATAATTTTTAGTCTTTTCAATGATCAAGTGAAATTCAAAATGAAAATTAAATTATGTTTTATTGAAAAAATTCTGTGAATAGATCAGATTCTTAGTCTTATCTTGTTATTATTTCTATAAATTATTAATTAAACTTTCACTATTATTCCAGAACAGACTCATCTATTATTGGTTAAGAGCTCAAGATGAGTTCAAATTAAAGTTCAGGATCAGCTCATTAAAGGTTCAGTCTGAGTTCCATATGAGTTCTATCTAAGCTCAAGTTGAGGAATTGCTAGAAAGTCCCCCCCAAATATTGCATGGTGATAGGGTCTATTTAGTTGCCCTACTTTTTTCATGAATTTTGGCAATTTTCTTATATTTTTAGCTCACATCTTAGTGGTGTTATTAGGGTTTTTCTATGTTTTTATGCCCTTTAAAGAGTCTTGCATTCTTAGTAGTCTGAAAAATTAGGAAGGTGGGCTGCCTTCCTTGCTTGAAGAAAGCTGAAGTAGAAATTTTCAGTGTTGTATATGCATTTTTTTGTATGTAGAATAGCTGTTTCAATGTGGAGAGTGTAGGAAAATTTATGAACAGATATGTAGAAATATAGAGAAGAATACAGGGGTAAATTTATCCACCATCACATATGTTGATAACTCTACTTCTTATCTTTCATATCTCATTACTTTGGTAATGGTCAAGTTTTTGGTGCAAGTTTAGTTCTTTAGTGATATCAACACTTGTAACTGTTGTCTTTGTGTAGCTTTTCAACCTGCATCTAGTATCATTTCTCTTATAGAGAAATAAAGTCACTATCAGGTTTGTGTTCTCTCTGGTGTTTATTTTATCTGAATTTCAGGTGTTGTTGGCTTTTAGTGGTTTGTGAAGTGGCTACTGTCTTGACTTGTTAGGCAATCAAGAAGTTTGTTATGAGGGTTTTGTAACAGTCTTCAATTTGGTTTAACAACTAAATATTATCTGTTTTTGATCTCAAGTTTCTTTCCAACTCCATTAGTAAGGGCTTAAAGCTAGTACTATAAGATTTTTCACCCCATCACTCATCAGTTTTTTCATCAATATCTCAACATGTGCTCCATTTCTTAATTTTCTAGAGTTTAAGGTTGTTGGATTTCTAGAGTGTCCACCCCCCCATATTTTGTGGTATAGACTTCAGCTTTAGTTCCTGAATGGAAATAATGGTAGTTACTATCACAAGAAATAAATCAGGGGGTACTTGCTTTAAGTTTGTACCCAAGTAAAATCAGTAGGGACACAGACTTGCAAGAAAATTTTCACTCATTTTTTTCCAGTGTCATTTTGTGTTAAGTGCACTTTTTTCATGTTTTAACTCAAGAAAAAATAACTGAGACAAGCTTCTAGGTGCTTATTTTAGATTTAATTATGATAATTTAATTAGAGGAAGATAATATAAGGGTCCATAATTTATATATATACAAGCCAGCTACCTGTCTGCTATGCAGAAAGTCAGCAGACATACACACACATCCAGACCTTTGTCCCAGATTTTTTTGCCTGAGTGCTAGGCACCTTTCATGATAGATATATCTTAAAATATCAGGTTTTCAGTGGATTGAGTGGTTGTGATATGAGAATTGCTGGTGGGGATGATGCATCTAGCAATGCGCAGCCCTGAGTATTCAATGTGGAATCAGTCAGGGTCAATGAGGTTAGCAGCCAAATCTCTTATTTTTTTAGGAAGTTAGGGCACTAATTCTTATATATATATATATATATATATACCATGAAATATTTGGGGGGGGACTTGCTAGCAAGTCTTCAACTTGAACTTAGATGGAACATAGATGGAACTCAGACTGAACTTATAATGAACTGATACTGAAATTTACTTTGAACTCATATTGAGCTCTTAACCAAGGATTAATGATACTGTGCTGAAATAATATTAATAATTTAATAAAAAATTAATAGAAATACAAATTTGGGGAGCTTAAGAATCTGATAAATCCACATTATTTTTTTATAAAACACAATTTAATGCTAATTTTGAATCTCACTTTATCAGTAAAAAGACTGAAAATCATAGTAATTATTTCAAAATTATTACTTCTAAGATTTCTAATGAGTTAATTAATTTTTTGAGAAAAAATATAAAATTATATATGTGGCTCTTTTTGTTGAAAACTCCTTTTAACCCAGAATTTGAAGCTTTGATTTTTAATTTTAACCCATATGACTTGATTCTTTATTTCATGTATTTTTATATTTTTTGTTCATTCAATATAATTATTTTTGATTCAGTTGAGTTATCCAAAAAAATATTGAACCATCAAATATCTTATATTTTTACTTCTAAAATACATTTAAACCACATATAACTAAACAAAAAAAATATCAATGTGTTTTCTCAATCTCTCACTAAATGAAATACTCTAATATATTCCTTATACTCAACACTAATGTTTGAGAAATTATTTGATTACATGTGTGTAAAAAAGTATATCTCTTATAATAGTAGATTTAATCCAGCTTTTGAAATTTTTAAATGCAAGTCAATGATAAAAATCAAAAGCAAATTTATTTTTGAACTTTTATTTGTTCTGTTTATTCCTCAAATATTAAGTAGTTTTGTAATCAGCATTTAGTTAACATGTATTCAAGAGCTTTTCATGATTTAGTTCATTAAAATTCTATAAAAATATTGTCAGTTGTTGAGTAATCTCATGAGTTAAAATAATTAATCACTACTCAATGAATTTTCCATTTGAAAAACTGAAATTTGAACCAGAAGTAAAATTTTAAAGATAAAACACAACAAAAAATGATAAAATTCTTTAAAATTAATATTAATGCTTAAGTGTGCTTCCATGCTATATGGTGGGATAGTTGCTATTTCAACCTGGGAATAAGCACCATAGATTTTCAAAAGTGTTCTCATGTCAAAAATGTGGATCAGGTCAAATTTCAGAGTAAAATATTGTGCAAGAACTGAACTTAATAGGTAGAAGTGGTAATTTTTCATCATTATATTAGTTTCTCATTGAATAACTACCATATGATAATTATTTTTTAAAAAAGACACAATAGGTATTTTGAGTTATACTCATACAAAAAATCTAGTTTTAAAGGGATTATATTTTAATTAAAATAAATAATGATGCATATTTTAAATGAATAGAGAGAATACTTCAATTCTATGTTGTTTATGAACAAATTAAGTAAAAAGTTTCAGGTTTGCTTTTGTAGTCTTTGGAAAAAATTTTTTAACAGGTTTAATTCACAACTTAACATTTACACATACTTCTTAAATAGAATTTATGAGTTAAAAATTTATCAAACATTTATTAGAAAAATGATATTCACACTGATAAGTAAAAATTACATTATTCTGCTATTAAATTTCTAATTATTAAAAGTAAAATTCCTTTGATGTTATATGTAAACAGAAGATTTTATAAATCTTTGTGTGATTGGCCTTATAAATTAGAAATACTAGAATAAATATATTTTAAAAAAAATAAATTTGAATAGAGAATATTTCAACTCATCAGTACACATTTAAAACAGAAACTCAAGGTTAAACTTCAAGTTTTCACAAAAATATATATATATTTAATTTTTTCAAAAGATACCATTTTTATCCTATGAGATTTACCTTTAATTTACACTTGAAAATCAAGAAAAAAATGTGAGTCTTTGAAGGATCTATATAATTTGTACTTAAAATGAACAATTTTTTTTTGAGCTAGTATCACCACACAATATGGGGGGCGGACTTGCTAGCAAGTCCGCAACCTTGGACCCAAACTCACCATAGATTGAACACACATTGAGCTATTGACAAAGGAGCCATACAATCAGGGATGAACACCACTCAGCAGAACAGTTTTGGGTGGGTGTTCAAGTAGAGTTTAGTATGGGTTCAGTATGAGTTCAGTCTGAGTTCCATCTGAGTTCAGGTTAGGGACTTGCTAGCAAGTCCACCCCCTATATTGCATAGTGTATGAATCTAAAAAGATGATCTGATACTGTTTTTATATGTTATATTTGTATTAAAACAATTTTTATTATCATCTTAATATTTAATGGAGAAAAAATAATAACTTCATAATATTAGAAAATCAACATCCAAATATTTTTAATAAAAAATTTCTTAAAAATGATTCATGATTTGTATTTGTTTCCAGAAATTTAAAGTATATAATATAAATCCTTTTGAAATAAGAATATACTTATGTTTACATTTCAAAATATTAAATAAAAATTATAAAAAATTATAAATTTTATCACAGTTTGACTTAGCTTGAACCACAGTTCAAAATAGGATCTCATTTTAAGTTCAATCTAAATTCCACCAAAATTAAGGTATATTATTTTTGGAAAATGCATATAGTCATTGAAATGAAAAACTTTGGTAAAAAATTGACTCAAAAGGTTTTTTCATTAATTTAATTGATTGTAGAAAAGATATTGAGGAAGCTAACATACTAATTTTATTAAATTTTTGGTTATCATGACTAATTATTATTTCATGTACAGTAATCATAGAACATAAAATGAAGCAAAAGGTTCACTATATATATCAATGTGTTTCATTTTAAATATTTATTTAGATTTTACTTTTGAATTTAAAAATATTATTCATCTCACTAAAATGGTTATGAACTAAATTAAAGGCTCTATACATTCATCTAATAAAAGAAAAAAAAGTGCATTAGCTCAAAATTTTAATATAGGCTTTTTTACTTTTCCCAACTTGTTTCAAAAGGTTACCCATTTTATTGGTTTTCTATCTTATGTATATTCTTAATAAAAATTCTGTAAAAGACTTTGTAAAAAATTAAAATAGTTTTTAATGGCTAATTTTTACACTCCTGTAGATCTTCAGTCTCAATGTTTGGTACTTATTACAAACATTGAATAAACCAATAGCTTGTATGTATTGAGGGGTACAAATAGAAATAAACCACTTTTAAATGTTGGTTTTGATTGTGGAAAATGAGTGCTGAAATCAGACAGGGTGAACTCTGTTCTTTGACCAAGAGATAGAGTCCACCTTCAGTTTTTTTCCACCTTGTTTCACATCCTTTTGAGCTCTATACATGCCTTGCTCTGCCTTTGTATTCCTTCTGACTTCATTCCCATATCTCTTCTTTTGATAAAAATCCCAAGGCAGTTACTGTAGTATTGAACATTCATGAGTAAGTTTCCATAATCTTCACCCCTCCCCTCTCCTCCACTTTTACTTTTCACCCCACCCCACTACTCTTGCTTCCCTCCTTATCTATACTCACCCCTTTCTCACTCCTCTCTACCCCACCCCACCCCACCTCTCTCACCTCCCACCTCAACTTTTCCTTTCCACCATTTAACCCACCAAGCCCTTTTAAAGATATCCTAAACCTCTCACTTCAAAATCCAACCTTCTTGTTTGCCATCCCAGCCATTTAACCTCAAAATCATATTTATCCTTTCTCTGCTCACCCCACCTCTTTGGCTTGAAAATTCACCCCTTTTTTCAATATAGAGTAACAGGGGTGAGAAGGAGATCAGTTAAAGATATTCATAGTGATATGAGATATATAAGGGTGGATAGGGGATCAAAAGGGGTGATATGTGTAGCAAATAATTTAGGTGAGGTGAGGTGGGAGGGAGAGGGGTGGAGAAGGGGGATACAAAGGGTGGTGAGGGGAGAGGACTGGGGAGAGAAGCACTAAGTTTAATAGAGTGAGAGAATGTGTGAGGGGAAGCATATAGGAAGCACAAATGAGTGGAGGGAAGTATTAGGAAAGATAATTTTTAAAAAGAATAAATAATAAACATATATAATAAAAAATAGAGAATTGAAAATGAAATGGAATGAAGCAAAAAAACTTATAACTATTGTGCAAAATTTTTTAGCCAAATATTTTATTCTTGTTGAAATTTGACACATATTTTATTTCTATAGTTAAGATAATGGTAAATTATTTTTTTGAAAAATAGTGACAATAAAATATTTTTAAACCTAAAATTATGGTATGAATATTAATTTTTTGGATTGTACAATTAACTAAATTATTTTAACCATCAGTTTTGAGCTTTATGTAGCTTCCACTAATACTTTAAAGCTTAAGAAATACTTAAGAATATATACTCATACAATTAGAGCAAATATATACTTCAGGAAATTTTTTCCAATAAAATTTTGATGAAAAGTATCATTTTAATATTTTTTTTTCTTGAATAACTTTTTATAGTATTTGGAAATCCTTTTATAAATTGATTAGTGAAAAATCCTGTAGAAGCATGCAAAAGGGGCTTTAGTTCAATTAATACAATAATTTTTATATTTTCAAAGAAAGAACAAAAAAAATGATTTTTCATAATCTTATGAATGTGCCCACTTTTTTTTTTGGTAGTGTGATCCACTTACTTCAATATTCCTACAAAAATTCTAGTCTGTCAAGAATCAAGATTTGTTTTGCTAATGATCAACTGTGCTTCAAAAAATTTTTGAATTAATTTCAAGTTGTGTTCAAATTAAAATCAATATTTCCTCATGATTGTTTCAACACCACCTCAATGTGTGCTCAATTAGATATGAATTTGGGTTCAAGGTTGCAGACTTGCTAGCAAGTCCACCTCCCATATTGCATGGTGATAGATAGATATATAGGAAATTTTCAAGGAAGGAAATTTTCAATGGTTGGTCTGGTGCACTGAGGTTATTTTTTTGAGTAAATATTTCTTAAAACTATCAATATCACAATAAGAGCAACTTGAAAAACATATTTTCTACTTTTCTAATACAAGAAATAAGATAGTTCTAAAACAATGATAATTAGTGTTTTTATAATTGGGAAAAAATAGTTTTTTAATAATGAATATAAATATACCTTTCATCCTATATAAAGGTTGCAACTTTTATAGCCAAATCCCTATTACATGCAAGAACTCATAGTAGCTATTAAATATCATAGATTCAGAGAATAATAATAGTAAAATATATAAAATAAAAACAGAACATATACAGAATAAGCTATTAATGTTATTTGAAATAGTAGAAGAAACTTATTTCAAAAATACTGACCATGTGAGCATATATATTCTCCCCCCATATTTCTTTTATTCATGTCAATTTTTATACATTAGAGTCTAACATTTAACTCTCAATCCAGATACTTTTTCATAATTATAAGGTTTTTTGTCAGCCAGGCTACTATACTTACCCAGTAAAATAATTAATTATTTACTGGGATGAAACCACACCTTTTTAATTCTTATTTTATAATTAATTATATTATTATATTTACTTTAAAAATTACTTGTAATAAATTAAATAATTACAATAAGTAACTTTAATAAATATTTAAAATTAATATTAAATGTCCCTTATATTTTTATTCCCTAACACTGTGCTCAATGTCAGGTTAGGAGAGAAATAAAGTTATACTAATACTAAATTTTCAGAATTCAAATTCTTTCATTTAAAAAGTTAAAGTTCTATTTATACAAAATTTAATTCAAACTATTTTCATACTAAGAGTGAAATTTAAAGAAAACTCTAAAATATATCAAATAATTTGATATATAGTAAAAGATATTTTATTGACACATCTTTATATCACACTTTTGTTATTTGAAATTTCTTATTTTGGAAAGTTTCCCCTCTCACACTCCTGTATGTAGGATTCTTAACTCCATGTGCTCTCTCTCTTTTTTTCCTAGAAAAGGCCTTCCATTTTGTGCTGTTTTATTCATTTATTTACTTACTTACTTTTTATCATATACAATCAAAATACATTCTATTACTACCAGTACTGATTTAATATTTACATTTGCATTAATTAAGTATTTATAAGTAATTATAAACTTATTCCCTTTACTTCTAATTGATTAATAAATCATATAAGATAAAATCTATTTACCTTGATTTAAATCCTTTGGTTATCCACCTTCACCGCTGTTTGGACAGCCATAAAACCTTCTAGACCATTAGGACCCCTTGACATTTTTCATGAGCAAATCACTTTCTCTAGAATTGGTTTACTAAGTGTCAGGTTGAGTTCAAGTACAGAGATATGAATAGCTTGAATAGTCAGTTGTCTAGAAAATTTTAGTGGTCCTATATGAATGATGTAGTACAAGTCCAGTAAGTAGTAAAATATTACTCAATATAAGGATCTCAGTAATTCTAATCTCACTAATTATAAATGTGTTACAACCTTATAGTTGGTAGAAAAATAGATAAAATAATCCAAAAAGTATTAAAAGACTTTTAAAAGTACTATTAATATGTATTGTAACTTTAATGGTTATATTTTTTAATTGTAATGATAAAGAATGTAGAAAATAAGACCAAAAACCCCCTCCTTTTATACCCAATAAATATTAAATATGCTTCACTGATTTACCAATCCTATACACATCCAATGAAGCCTAAATATAGCTAGTACACCTTCCCAAAAACATCAGGAATGAAAAATAACACAATAAGAATGATATCACCCACCAAAATCCTGGAGTAATAGGGATAATCCATCAAAATAAAAGAATAAGCCAAAAAGAGAGTATATGCATGTAATACCTTAAAATAAAAGAATAAAAAGGAAATAATAACACTAAGTATAGCACATTATCAAGATTTATTTCCTGTAGAAATGAAGGGACTAATTTTTCCAAATCACTATGTGAAATCCCCATTCAATTAACCAATATTCAACACGGGAAATTTGGGGGTGAACTTCTAGCTAGTCTCCCCCTTTGAAATGGTTAGGAAATGGTCTGGAAATGGTCTGGAAATGGTCAGGAGTAGGTTGGTAAACTGTTGTGAAATCTGATTAAAAAAATGATCCAAAAATTGGTTGCAGATTGGACCCAGATTTAACCCTACTTATTCCCAGGTTGAGGAGAGCTTGAAAACCAAATTGAACATTATTTGAGCACCATTTGAGCAGTTGTTGAGCACAGGTTTCAATATGATACCATAATATTCACTTCACGCTCTGAATCCATGAGTTCTTTAGCATTCTTTCTTGGTCATTAAAGTTTTACATTTTGGAAAACTTAAATCAATAGGGTCAAAATATTATTTCAATTATAAAAGTTTCTTCTAGTTAGATTTAAATTCTTTTTAAAATTTTTAGAGATAAAAATCTGTTTTTTATTATAAATTTTGCACTTAATTTTTACTCATCTAGCCACACGTTGATAATGAGTCCTTATTATTAGAAATTTCGAATATCTAACTGGAATGAAAAATTAAAAGATGATTTATAAAACTGATATTGGAGGACAAAACCAATACATATTGTTATAGCAGAAATAAATAGCACTCAATTTTTTTATACATTTACTATATTTAACCAACTGCTCTTAATATATTGGCTCTAATACTAGGCTCTAAACTAGATTACTTATTTCATGTCTCTATTCAAATTTTCAAATTCTTATAACTAGTTCTACTTTAATTCATAGTTTTTTTAACTTCATTTAAGAATATTCAATAAATATTGTATATATACTGTACTTTCATTTCATATCAATGTTTTTTTTCACATCCTCTCTTCTTTTAACAACCAACATCACCTACTACCTTTGTTAATTCATATGTCTACTCTCAGATGTTCTGGACCATTCTCAATAAAATTCAGCCCCAATTTCCCAAAAGAAATATCAAGATTTCATGAAGTATCAATTCCACTTATTCTACAGTGAGGAAGGTCTAGGGTTCATGTATTTGAATTATTTCAAGAAGAAAAACCAACACTTGTTGGTGATCTTTCAAGTGAACAGAGCTTTCAGATTGGACCACTACTGGGAGACGTTGGTGATGGATCTCAAAATTTAAGTGAGGAAAGGGCCTCTAATCCCCAAAAATCTTTTTCTTTTTCCTCCTACTTGGTTCCTCTTCTTAAAAGGTGGTATAAAATTTGTGGATTTCTTTTTTCTTCAAGTGAACTCTTTGGTGTGGCCAAAGGTGCATTTTTCAAGGCTCAAATCTTTTTAATTCCAATTCTAAACTACAATCCCACTTTCTTCTTCAATATTCCACATTCTTGTAATCACACATCACCTGAAGCTTCTTTAAAATCATATGACTGGATGACAAATAAGAGTATAGGAGGAATTAAAACAGTTCTTAAACAACATCAGGTGCAAGCAATTAATTTTTTGATTGAAAATGAAAAAAAATTACCAGAAAAGTTGGATACCCTTTGGAGGCATGAGGAAAACTACTGGCTTCAAAGAGGGACTTATAGCTATAAAGAAAAATTCCCTGAAGTAGAGTTGGCCCCTGAAGGAATTGGGTTGATACTAGCTGATGATATGGGTTTGGGAAAAACCCTGTCAACTCTGGGACTTATCTGGGCAGCTAAAAGTGAGGCCAGAAAATTTCAGCTCTCAGGTGATGGAGAAAGGAAGAATAAAACATCAGCTATGCTAATCATATGCCCACTTGCAACACTTTCTAACTGGATAAATGAAATTTTAATCCACTTTAAGAATAATGTACTTCATTTCAAGGTTCTTTATGGCAAGGACTCAAAAACAACAGATGCTAAGGAGCTTCAGAACTATTTTATTGTTTTAACTATGTATGAAAGGGAAAGTCCACCTTCTCCAAAGACATAATCACAACCCGTTCCACCAGTAACTCAAAATATCATTTGGTACAAAATTGTTCTAGATGAGGCTCATTAAGTATTTCATTATATACCTTAATTTTTCAAACATGAAATTTTTAAAAGCTGATGAGCTGTTAAACAAAAATTAACAGTTTAATCAAGAATCCACAGTCTCAGAAGAATCAGAATATATCAGACCTTGAGGCCCAGTTTTGACTATGCTTGACAGGAACTCCGCTTCAAAACAGAATATCTGACCTTAAAAGCCTTGTTTAATTCCTCAGAATAAAAATTTGGCAAGAAAACTGGCTGTGGATCAATTTTCTTATACCAGGCTTAAATTGAGGAAGCTCTAGATCCATTAATTCAATTAATATTCTCATGGATGTCATCAGCCTGTAGAGAGCTAAAGAAGCAATCTTATCATTTCCTCCAAAAGTTGAGCAAGGAATATCTGTAGAGTTAGCAGATCCCAGGCTATCAAAACTTAATGTGCTTCAGGAAAGTTTGCTGAGAATTATGGCCCTTCTTGAAACACTAACTTCCCTTGGGACTCAGCTGAGTTTCTCAGAGAACTGTCAATTTTATGAGATTTCTGTAACCACCCAGTCTATGAAAAGCCCAATATGATTCCAACAATTTCCTTTCACCTGGAAGCATTCAGAAAAAGTTATCCATTTAATCAGTCACCTAAAAAAGTTCTTACTTAGACAAAGGGATATACATCTTACCAAAGCTGTTATATTTTCAGAATATGCTGACTTTTTGGATATGTAAGTGACTCTGTTATGTGTTTTAATAACTCAACTTTATCTGAATCAAAATTTCAAAATTTTATTTGTTTAAATAGTATAAAAAAAGCTTTAGATGACAACAATATTGGTTACATGGAGCTTACAGGAAAGTTGATCAGAACAAAAAGAGATGAAAATATGTGTAAATTCAAAAACAATAAAGAAAGTCCAGTTTTGCTTGGAAAAATCAAGGCTGCAGGGGTTGGAATAGACCTCTGGTGTGCACAAAATGTATATATAATGGTAAGTTGAAAAATCTTATATTGAAATCAAAATTTGAAAAGAGAATTTTTTTGGTCAAATATTTAATAAACAGGAACCTAATTGGAATCCAGCTATCAAGCAGCAGGAAGTTGATTGTTTGTATCAAATGGGACAAAAACATTGAGTACATGTCTTGAAGTATTTTGTGAACAAAAGCATAGAATTCAGCATTTATAGGATTCAAGGAAAAAAAAATTGAACTATCAATGTAGGTGAATTTTATTTGAAATAACTTACATAATTTTAAAATTTACTTGAATTATTTTTTAATTTTCAAGGCTAAGTGTCCCAAACAGTGGCAATGAGGAATATGAGTATGTTAGCTTACTAATTAGGGAATTCCAAAATGTCTCACATTGGATTCAAAAATTCTTTCAAGTATAAAGGAGATGTTTATTGGAGTTTGAGTGTCAAGAAGTCTTAATTGTTGTGGATTTGGAGTTGCCAGATATGATGAAGAATAAAAGTCACTAGGTAAGCCTCTGGGCACAGGAAAATAATTGAAGTGAGGTTGGAGTGATGAAACTGAATCTAATCTGTTGTATGACACCAAATCCTTAAGAACTGCTCCAGAATATGGTGAATTTTCTCTTATTTGAAAGTGTTTTCAATAAAGAGCTTGTGAAAGTTTTGAGAATTCTTCAGATCTCCATGGCAATAAAATTCCCTTAAAATCTCCATCATCATCAATATCAGTGTCTGAGAAACACTTAATGTTTTCAAAAAGCTTCTCATAAGTTTCACAACTGTGAACTTGTTTGAGAAGCTGAGTTCGGTTAACAGAATTCTGAAAATAAAAGTTTGAAATATATAAGGCTGTGGGGGGAAAAATAATGAGAGTTAAATCTGTTTTCTTATGTTTTTTGAGTCTAGATTTATATTTCATAATATAATTATTTCACAGGAGTTTTCAGAATCATTTCCAAGACGTAATATATCAGCATAACATATAAAACAACAATGAAGAATGCCCATTTGATTTAGGAGAGTAATATGAGTGGAGTCCATTGAAAAAGAACTTAAATAATTAGTTTCCAAATCTTTATCCCAGTGTTTAATAATAATTTTGGCCAAAACTTGATTCCAATCATGAAACCAGTCAAGATTCCAGGCAAAAGTTGTTCCTGGAAAATTGCATTGCTGAAGATAATGGTTGAAAGCTTCATAGAATATAGTAGGGATTCTCTCTGAAACCCCAGAATTTTGTTCTGGATGAGGTAAATTTACTTCAATGAGGAGAGAGTTCATGTTGAATGATAAAAAACAATCTAGATGAGCATCTGTGGATTTCTCTTCCATTCATTTGACTGAGGTGAAATTTTCAAAAGAACAAAACAAAAATTGTAAATAGACCTGGAAAAGTGAGAAGTGAATGGTGGGAGTAAATCTTTAAATCTTTTATTTAGCATGCATGTATTAGTAGGTATTTTTCCCTGAGGAAATTAAGTACTGCTAGAGCTCATCTTATAGATTTTTAATAATTAACTCAGTAGCACAAATAGAATGTAAATTATTGCACGTTGAAATGGTACAAATATTCCAAAAGGGACTGATTTTCATTTTGAGATGTTTTTATATCAAATTATAGCTGGAAACAGGATCTTATTTGATCTTGTTGATTGTGTTACCCATTATTTTTGCTAACCCGGTCATTGAAATACTATTATTAATAGGACACATTTTTTGTTCAACTCACACTACTGGTAAAGCATATCACAGTTTCATATTTTGGGACAAACTACAAAATGTAGAAAATATTTTTTTTATAATTCTGTAAGCTTTAATTTGATCACATCTTGGATATACCATATTTATTCACAATCAATTTTTGAAAAATTTTGATTTCTTAGATTATATTTTTACAATGCAAATGATAGGTATGTTCTTTTAATAATCCATGAAAAATAAATATTTTTACTGAAAAACTTCTTGTTATTTGGTATATTTTTCTTAATATATGTGACAGAAGAATTGGTATATTTTCTCATCACCCTTCAATAATCTGTTTATCTGAAATGTAAAATTAATATCCCAACTCAATTTATACCAGAACTATTCCTATTCACAAAAATGAAATAATTTTGCAATCTTTTGAAATGGAATATTTTTTTACAATGAGCAGTTTGATAAACATATATGTTACATGGTAAATTGTAGCATGTGTTATGCAATCAAATAATGCAGAATATGTATCCTATAATTAATATATTATTTATGTGCATAAAACATAACTGTATGAAAAAATTCAAATACAACTAAATCTTCTACAAAATTTTTGAGAGAAAACAAGGTTATTTAAGCAGATGTTTCACAATAATGGAATAAGCTCATCAATCACATCCATACACCAACAAAAATATATACATCTTACAAACTTATTAATGGCTCCATTTTTTTGTGTGTGAAAATGTGAAGAGCTTGGATGTGCATCTAGAAGCTATCAAACCTCATTGGGAATGTTTGATACTGGTGTGGCTTTCAAATCATCTCAGTCTTACTCAAAACATGAAGAGGAAAGAAACCGCAAAGCACAAATGGTTGGTTCTTTGAATGATTCTCCTATATTAGTAAGATCCAATGTCCACGATTTGGTAGGTCATATAAATAATTGTGACATAAAAAGAATATTTTATTGATATTTTTTTTGTTTGACAAAGCGGCAGCCTGTGTTGGGTACAATGGGATCTGTACAACAGCCTGAAAGTTCTAAATTTTACAAACAATATAGCCAAAAAATTATGTGGCAAACAGCAAAACTTTCTCTTCTCCATCATTTGAGCAGAGAAGGTTGTGTTCAATTTTTGCATGATGAAATTGATAAAGTCAAACTTCTTGGCAATGAATGTAAACTAGATGCTAGCAGCATTGTTAGCCTGATACCGCTTTCCATAGATACATTTTTTAGCTAATGGCACCTCAATGCATCATTTTTCACAAAGACATGCTGTCCTAAATGCTTTGCTCTTTATGAGTATTCTTCCAACGGTCAACCATCAATCTTATCTTGCAGCCAGCCATTTTTTCATCCTCAAAACACTATTTGAAAGATGTGGAAAGGAAACAAGAAATTGTCACTTGTGATAAAGTGTTGTATTCAGTGAAGTACAATCAAGAAGAAGCTATTTACTTGTCACGCCCCACATGACACTCGAAGAAAAAGCAGCTCATTAAATCAATAAAATAGAGGTCCAAATCCATACTCAAAGCGCAGAAAGCAATTCTACCTTACCACGGCGACTTCCCTTTGTGTACTCACTATTCAACTGCGCTGATCTAAACTTTAAATCTAAATTAGTCAATTCTCAAAAGTGTGCTTATAATTTTCTTCAATAAGCGACGCACAGCGCAATAGTCAATGCAATAGTCCGCTAAAGGTTTTTATTAAATATATGTGGGTTATTAAAAAGAGGTAGTGAGTATGGAAGGAATGATTAGTGGAGGATTAAGGGGTTAACGGATGTTAGTGAGGAGGGTCCAGGTGTAACGGGTGTAATTTTGGTGGTCTGTGGTGTGCGGAATGATGGATGGGTACGAGGTCAATACAAGGAGAAGTAATAGATATAAAAGGGGTTGGATTTTGGTATGATGTTTCTTTAGAATTAAATTATAAAACATATTTATGGTTAATAGTGGTGAAACTGCAAATTAAACCATTGTTATTGTACATTTCCTTCTTGCCTCAATAATCATCTCTAAATTTAAAAATCTTTGATTGTTGAAGTGTTACAACCTTTTTTGAGATTCTAAGAATATTAGTATTACCTTAAAATATATTAAGATTCTCCTCAAATATAACTCGAAGCAGTAGTTCTTCCTTTGAGTCATCTTCAAATCACTTCCTCAAACCATTCCTCTGTGCTTTGAAGAATTTGCTAAAACTCTCATCTCACTCTCAGGAACACCCTAGACCTTGTGCATAGGTTGTCTGGTGACATTACTATCCTCAGAAAACTTTTCATCACAACAGTTTGATTGATTGGCTTTTAGCAAAGTTTCAAGTATTCAAATTCAAGCTGCTGATTGAGAAATATAATCCTTTTCTGGCCAATGTGAAAGATGATGTAATGAGAGATGTCAGTGATGTTTGGTTTGGAAAAGGTTCCCTGATATTGATATAGCTCAAAACAGTAATGAAGATTGATATACAAAAACACTGGTGTAGAAAATCCTATAGTACTAGCTATAGGCCTTGACCAAGGGAGTTGGAGAAAAACCAGAGAGAAAAACCCCTGTCCCTTTAGAAAAATAAGTGAGATTTACCTGCTACATTAAGTTAGTTCCTGTTTACCAAAAGCCCCTTTTCCAATACACTTGAGTGCTTGATCAGCCAAGAAAGTAGTCCCCAGACAGACTACCAGACCAAAGAACTGAAATTTAGACCAATGTCCACACCAGAGAAAGCAAAGGTACTTGATGTAGGCTGCGAATCCACACCAGAGACAGCAATAATACTTGATATAGCTTGCAAGACTATACCAGAGAACCTGTTGCTAAAGTTGAGTTAACTGAAGAACTAACCTTGCAACCAACACAGCCAATTGTGGCCCAAAAACAGTGAAAACTGAACGAGAAACAATGATATCACCTCCGGATGGTTGTATGATAAATAAAGTTGCCCCAAACTGTCTTTTGCAGTATATACACACAGACCACCCCTCTAAGATCCATGCACAGCAAGGCATTTGGCACCTGTACCAGCCAAATTGAATAAAAACCCTTCAGAAGTGCTCCCCAACCTTCTAAAACACAGGCGGGCGGGCTGCCTGAAGCGGCCCCGCCTCCCTGAAGCCAGAAAACCAATAAAAACATCTAATCTACTTAGAAAACTTCACTGCAACTACTAAGACCCTTAAAACACGAAATTAAGCTATGACAACATTGATAAATAAAACTTAGAGCCAAATTAGCCCTATGTAATGGTACTAAGCACTTAACCCTAAGACATAAGGCTAGCCCGTAAAACACAAAAAACAAAATTAAACAGCTATCTTTTATAATGAAAAATGAGGAAATGACCCCTTAAAACTTAGAATATGAAAAATGTCCTCAAGACATGAAATATAGAGAAAAACCGGGGCTATCCAATGGTAGTACCCACATACCTGCAGTATAAATATACACGGAATAAATCCAGAAAAACACCCAATTCTTCAACCAATGTCAAATAAGACATGCACAAACAGCACGAAACCGCACAACAAAGGCCCCTGCCAATGTTGGAAGACCACATCCTCCCTCCAATAGAGAATTTCCACATTCTTCTATACCACAACCACCATGTTCAACTTTTTTTTCAAATCTGCTACTGACATGGGCCCCTGCCAATACTGCATAAACAATAATCTAATCTGCACCATCACACCTCCGGCCCATCCATACAGAACGTCCTGTGATGTCTGCCACTCCAGAAAGAAGACCTGATACAGACCTGGTCCATTATCCTCTGCAACAGCTTTGCCTCCACCTCAACCTGGTCCATCTTCTACCAGCACCAAAAGATCTAGGCCATCCATCCTGATACCCAGAATCATCAAAAAGCTACACCCTTCTGAGAAGAGTGCCACAACCCATAATACAACCAGTTCCCTCATCCCTGGTCCATCTGATGGTAAAGAACTTTCATTTCTTCCTTCAAACTTTAAAACTGATGACTTCTCAGTTCCTCCATCTTCTGACAGTGATGATGACAATGTAGGATTCATTGCACCACAAACACCAAACCACCTGCCCACAACTAAGGCCAAGTTCCAACAACACACATCTCAAAAGAAACAACTTCTGCTTCACTACTTCCAATCCACTCCTGCTAGAGATCCACAGGACATTTAGAAAAGAAGGCACCTCATCCACCAGTTGAAGGCTAATTCTGAACAATTCATTTCATCTCTTGATTCCCTCTGTAATTCCACTAGTACTTGAACTTGATTCAGATAAGAAAACATGACCACACCCTCTATAGGATGTAACCACAAACAACCCTCAGTTTTAAGTCTTGGGGGACCATCCTCATTTTATAGTCTTGGGGGACTCAAAAACCCTCAGTTTATAGTCTTGGGGGACTAAAACAGTGTTCAGTTTAAAGTCTTGACGGAATTTGAATTTGCATAGAAAGGACCCAGTCAATTCCATGCAGAATACAGCCACCGCCAGACCGCTGAACTTACACCTTTCACTTCATCATCTACCTAACCACTGACAAAACCTTCATCTTATCTCTTCACCACACATCATGGCTGGATCTCCTATTGTTGACCCTTCTAACCTTCCTTGATTCACTGCTCCCAAGGGCTATGCCTGCAAGCAGTGCATCCACATGTGCAGACCTTGCACATTCACTCTTCCAGCTCCTGAAGCCAAATTCTACAACAAGGCTTGTGACTCTTGCTACTCCAAGAAGAAGAAATGTGACAGAGACGCAAACTACCCTATTCCTCCTCCTTCACCTTCTCATAAATACCTTTCTAGATCCCCTACCAGATCCCCAGAACTTGGTCCATCCTCTTCCTCTTTATCCTCAGCACCTTCCAGAAGATCCGGGAACTCAGCTTCCAGAACTCTTCCCAAAAGACCAGCCTTAGCTCCCCAAGAAGCAGCTTTTATCTCTGCTAATCCAGCTTCAAAAGCTTCAAAATTGGCTCCTAGGCTTCTAGACCGTGTCCAGGCGGCCCGGCCACCTCACTAGACAGTGAAACTCTGGCTCAAAACTTCCAAAAACAACCAGAAAACAACCAAATTCCTCTACCCAACAAAAACAACTCTAAGCAACCACCTCCCACTGTTCCCAGAGCAATGCAGCCAACCTTTCCAAGGTCAAAAAATACCAAAATTTCCCAAAATTCTAAGATACCTGCCAGAGGACTTCAGGAAGGCACCAGAGCCCCCAACACAGCACACAAGCAAAATCTTTACCCCCGGTTAAGGCAAGGAAACTACACCTCTCCTCTGTCAGCCAACTATTTATCTGACAGCTCCATTCCTTCAAGTGCTACATACAGAAGGGATAAATCCGCTTCCAGATCACCCTCTCCTGCTCCATCCTATAACAACCCTGGTACTCCACCACCAGCACCTCATCCAGCTGAAACCAACCAAAATATTAACAACAACAACAACAGCCCTGCTTCTCCCACTAGGCCCCAGGAACATCAGCCTCCTAGTTCACCTTCTCAAAACCTTTCAGAGAAATACCAAGAGAATCCATATCTTTCCCTGATTGATCTCCAAATTATCACCCTTTCAAAATCTTCAGAAGTCCTAATCCCAGCCACTTACAAATTTGATGAGCTCCCAATCTGTAAGTACCAAATTAATTCATCCCATTTCTTCAGCAACCAAAGTTAATTACTGATCCATTTCTTCTTGTCTAGTTGGCACCCCTCCCCCTGAATCTACTATTGGAGTTGGCCAACCTCTTGAAACTTCCTTAACCTTGGATTATGGAGACATGAAGCAACACCTCAGCACCATGTGTTCTAACATGCTGAAAGCCTTCACCCTCCATGGACCTTTAAATGACTTTGAGAAATCCCTGAGAAAGAGACTGTTGGAAGACCACTGGAAGATGTCTAGGATCATTAAGCACACCTTCCAGCACTCCATTCCTGACTCTTCTTCTTCCTCCTCTGAACTTCCTTCTAATCCAATTCCTGCCCACTACAACCCGTACCATATTTCCAGCAGGATCCACTTCAAAGATCACCACGCTTCCCACAATCCCAACAAAAGGCAAAACAGCCAACACAATACAGACCAGCCTCCAGAAGCTTCATAATCCAGACAATGAGCTCCCGCAACACAATGGCAAATTAGAAAAAAAAACAATTAATAATAATAATAAAACAATAAAAATAAATAAAATAATAAAAAGAATAATTTCAGAAAACTTTTTATTTTTTTTATTTTTTATTTTATTTTTTATTTTTTATTTTTTATTTTTTTGCTCTTTTTTTTATTTTTTTAATTTTTTATTTATTTTTTTTAACTTGATATTATCCTACTAAAATACTAGTCATAGGAAATTTTGAAGAAAAAATTAAAATGAAATAAATAAAATAATATGACATAAATAATTATAAAATAATAATAAAAAAAAAAGGTATCCCCCAGCCAATTGATGAGCTGATCCCCTGATACCTTACCCACATCCAAGTGCACCTTGATGTGCATACACAATTAAATATTTTAAATGATTAACAATAAAAATTTAGAAATTAAAGAAGATAATAAAAATAATGAAACACAGAAATAAATGAAATAAATAAAAAAGAAAATAGCATTGCACGGCCAATTGATGAGCCTTTCCCCACCAATGCTTGCCCACATCAAGGTGACCCTGATGTGGTAACACCCTATATTTGATTTTATAATTTTTAAATAACCCCCATAAAAAAATTAAAAAAGAAAAAAAGAGAGAAAAAAAGAAAACAATCTAAAACTACTATCTAGCAAACACATAACTACAAATTCAAAGACAGTCCAGCTCCATAGATGTTACAGATTCATAGAAGGTCCAGTAGGAGAAAGTCCCGTCCATAGAAATGATCACTGGGTGGGCTACCTTCAATAAGTAAAAATGATGGGAGACCACCAGTGATCCACTACCAATCCAAAATCACCAAAAGGCATCAAAGGCAGTCCAGTTTAAAGTCATAAAGGACTAAAAACCTGAATAATAACACAGAATTAGAGTTCAACTAGGACAAACAAAAGACTTGAGACAGACATTCTGGGGTAACTGTTTTACAGAGCAGCCAGATCATCAGTTACCCCCACACTTGCCAAAATAAAATCTAGAAGCCCCCCATGGGTACCTTCTAACCAACAAAACACAACATCCTACACAATAAACATAACCAATATAAGTGAAGAGTCCGGCACTTTAAGACCAAAGGAATTTCCAGTTTAAATTCGTAGAGGACTATAACCTGTGAAAAGAAACCAATACTAGTGTTCAACCAAATTAAGAGAAGGGGTTGGAAACAGACAATCTGGGGTAACTGTTGATAGAACAGCCAGCCCATCAGTCACCCCCACACTTGCCAAGGAAAAATCTAGAGGCCCCGCCCATGGGTACCCTCTAACAAAAGTTTCCAACACAAAAGTTTCTCTGCAACACCAAAATCCAAAATTTAAAGAAAGTTCCATAGTTTATCTTCATTGCCGAGTCAATCTTCTTCATGTCTTGTGCCTCTGGGATAAGATCTCTTCACCTGATCTGCAGCCACTCTCTTCTTTAAGACTGAACCATCCAACTCTTCCAAAACATAAGAACCTCCAGACACCTGAGATCTGACTCTATAAGGTCCATTCCATCTGTCAGAAAGCATCTTTCCCCACTGACTCTCCAAACTTCTATTATAAACCAAAACCAAACAGCCAGGTTTCAAGGGATTCCTGAGTCTATGAGCCAACTTCTTGTCCCAGTATCTGACTGATTGATTTCTTATCTTCATCATTCTAGAGTATGCCTTCTCCTGAAATTCCTCTCTACATTCCAACTGTTGCATCCTGGCACAGAGCAAATCTTCTGTTGAGTGCACATCATCCCAATCAATTCCAAGATAGGATACAGCTTCCAAGTCCACTGGCAGAACCGCTTTCTGACCAAACATTAATTCATAAGGAGAATATCCAGTTGTCCTCTTCACAGTGACCCTATCAGCAAATAACACCAAGGGTAAATAATGCCTCCACTTTTCAGCACTATCTCCACACATTTTCACCAAAGCATTCTTGATAACTTGATGGCCTCTTTCAACCATGCCTTCAGCTTCAGAATAATAGGGTGTTGCTACTCTAACTTTAGAACAAACACTTTCCACAGCTTCCTTAAATTCGGCCCCAAACTCTGGCCCACCATCAACAGTCACCAACTTCATCAAAACATATCTATAAATCCACTCTTTCTTCCAAAATTCTGCCATGTTCTTGGCAGTCAAATTAACCAGAGGCACTGCCTCAACCCAACCAGACAAAACATCCCTAGCAACAATAAAGTATTTATATCTGCCCTCTTTAATATGGAAGCATCCAGACTGACTCTTCCAAACACAGTTGCTTCACCAGTAGCACGGCCAACCTCTTTAGGTTTCAAATGACTTCTTTTTTGACATTCTTTACAAGATTGAACCCAACCCTGCACAGCCAGCTTCATACCTGGCCACCAAAATCTGTCTGCTACTCTTTGATAAGTCTCCCCAAAGACTCTATGACGAAGGTCTTCATGCAAAGATTTCAACACGTCTTCTTGAACCTTCTTCTGAGTCACCACAACTTGAGGATTAGGATGTCTCCTTCTCATCAGCCTTCTTCCTGACACATATAAGCCAGGACTCTTCTTCTTGATTTCCAGCCAAGTATCATCATCACAACTATCTGGCCTCTCCAAGGTCAACAGATATTCCACCATAATAAAATAAAACCCAGACTGACCCCAGGTCTCATCTTTAAAATCCAACAAAACAACATCCAAGGGTACAACCCCGTCATCAAAATCACCAGTGTAAACATGAGCCAATTGACCAGCCCAGCCATGACACCAATCTTTAAATTTTGGCACATCCTCCTTCTTCCACTGAATCTTATGAGAATCCAGTTCACCAACAAAGACACCATTCTCCAACCTTGAGCTTTCACAAACAACAACTCCATCTTCATCAACCAAAACATTCTGATAACCATAATCAAGATCAGATCCAGCCAGTTTAACCTCTTGGGGGAGGTCAGAACAATCATCCAGTTTAGCCTCATGGGGGAGGAGAGAAAAATCTTCAGCACCCTTTGTGCTGGCCCTAACCACTGGAACATCTTCATCAAACTCTTCAGAATAAGAATCCTCATCTGTAGGTGGCCTCCTTGATAATCCATCAGGCATCGTAAAAGTTTTGAGCAGTTTGTGTACCAGGTCAGAAGAAATTTTTTGAATAAACTCCACCTGCCTAGTCGTTGGAGCATTTGGAAGACTAGGTGTGTTGATCATCTGAAACAAAGATTTCTCATCCACCTGCAGCTCAAAATGCTGCCCCCACAAAACAGTTTGTAGCTTCTTCAAAATTTTTGCTACACCACACAATTCCAACTTAGGCTGAGAATACCTAGATTCCACTTCGTTAAACACCACAGACTCATACCTTACTGGCCTGACCCTCCCAGATTTATCTTCCTGAGACAAAACAGCACCAGCAGCAATATAACTTGAGTCCACTTCCAGATAAATTTTTCCAGCATCAACACCATAATCCAATTTGTGAAGGACAATATCTTCACCAACCACCTTCTTCAACTTCTGAAACGCCTCTTCACACTCTTCAGTCCATTCCCAATCTGCGTCCTTCCTGGTCAGCCTCCTTAAAGGTGAAGCCAACAAAGAAAAATCCTTAATAAATATCCTGACATAAACGCACACACCCAAAAATCCCACAACTTCAGTAGTATTTTTAGACCTTGGCCATGACTGAATTTTATTAATCTTCTTCTTTGCCATAATCCTTCCTTCTTTACATACCACATGACCCAAAATTTCTAAAGCAGGAACACAAAAACAGAATTTTGACCCAGAAATGGTCAAACCAGCCTCTTAGATCCTAAACAACACTCTCTCTAGAGTTATTGCATATTCCCAAACAAACCTCCTTATACCAGGATTCTCTTTCAGCACAACATTACCATAATCAGTGGATGGTCCTTTAATTCCACCATCATCAATGAAAATACCAGCATGAGTAGGGACCTCATCCTGCAAAATCCAAGCCATCTGTGCTTGATAAACTGCCAATGAATTAGTTGCTCCTTGAGGCAACCTAGTGAGCTGAAATCTTCCCAAAGGTGTCTCAAAAGTTGTGAGAGGCCATGAATCCATATGGAGTTCCCTCTCATAATAACCACCCATAATATCACCCAATCCATAACACACCCTTCCACCAAAAGCTTCAAAAAATCCTCTGCACTTGGTGGCATACCAGCATCCTTGATTGTGACTCTATTCAAGGCTCTAAGATCATTAAACACCCTCAACTTTCCATTCTGCTTCTTTACACAGAAAGCCGGACTTGAGTAACTGGATGTTGATTGTTCATATAACCCAGTCCTGACTCTTTCCCTAACAATCTCCACAAAATCCTCTCTGATAGAAGCTGGAAACGGAATAGGTTTTATTTGCCACGGTTCATGACAAACCACAGGAATCAAGTAAGGTTCCCCATAAGAGTGTTTCAATACACCCCTTTCCTCCTCAGCAAATGCCACAGCTTTTTCCCTCAGCACAATAACGTGCAACAACAACTTCTTTTCTTCTTCAGAAAACCACCCATCAGGACCAAAATTAACAAATTTCAACCTTTCCACAGTCACCCTAGCCGTCACTACAAAATCTGGAGGGTTCTTCACCAAGGGAGTACAGTATGGATATCTTGACAATGGAGGTCTCTTCAGCGGGGGATTCAAATCCACAGGCATAGGCTCATTGACAGGCCTAATCTTCTGCGCCACCTTCTTATACTTTGCGGCTCCACCTTCAACTTGAGGGATCTTTGGGAAATCTTCGTCACCAGACCTGGAACAAAAACCAAGGGTTTCCCCATTGCTCACATGTGTGGTGCAGGTAATGTTTTTGAAAGGTGTAGAAGAAACCCTAGCGGTGCACAATTGGGATGACTTACTTTTAGACCCCAATCTCACCACTACAAAACTTTTCTGCAATTCCAAATCTCCATCTTCACTTCCATCTTCCAAATCTTCCAATCTTGATTCTTCTTCAGAATCCACCTTTCTTAAATAGTGCATTTTATCCTCTTGCTGGAGGCCCAAAAATTGATCTTGATGATCTTCTTTATTCATTATCTTTTGATTTTTTTCTTGATTTTCTTGAATTATCTTGAAATTTTTTTCTTCTTTTCTTGAGTTTTCTTCTGACCTACAAAAATAACCAGGGGTTTCCCCAATTCTTACAGGTGTGGCCCAGGTAATGTTTTTGAAAGGTGTAGAAGAAACCCTAGCAGTGCACAATTAGGAGGACTTACTTTTAGACCCCAATATCACCACCCCAAAGCCTTTCCATATATTTTTCAATAAAGATATATAAACAATCTTCTTTTTTGAACTTGAGTTAAAAATAATTGAGAATCTTGAGAGAGAACAGAGACTTGATAAAAAACTTGAATAATACTTGCAGAGAAGAGAAACATTAAAAAGAGAAGTTTGAAAATCTACTTGGTATATCTCCAAGGGAGCTGACATACTACAACCTGGTATTTCCTCATCTTGGGGAGAGGTTGTAGCACTAGGGTGATCAGCCCTTATCACTCTAAAAAAGACAGACCCTCACTAGAGCCTGAGCCACACTCCAAAAAACCAGAGGCAGCACCCACATCTCTTCTCCTCCTACAACAATCCATGCATTGACACATGGAAGAAAAACCAGGCCTAGTCTCCCAGCCATCATCTCCAGGAGATGATAACCTCATGTGAAGCCTTCTCTCATCTTCACCAGTCAACTCCAAACTGATCCCCATGTCAAACTGATAACCAATTCTTGCCTGAAAATCTATCAAGAATGGCCAACACAAAACAGCTTTAACTGTTCCTTTAGCAATATAAAAATGAACCTTCCCTGAGGCTCCACCAACATCTAACTTCAAAAACTTGGAAGTTCCAACCAATTCAGTGACATGACCACCAATCCCTCTCAAATTTCCACCAATACCTGTTTTGATGGGGAGGCCCAGATGAGTAGCCTCAAACAAAGAAATCAGGTTAATATGAGAACCTGAATCTACCAATGCCCTAGCCTCCCTGCCATTCAGAGTGACATTGACATATCCCAGAGGAGCAGAAAAATGAGTTTCCAACTCCTCTCCAAACTTTTCAGCAGAATCACATATGTATTCCACTTCCCCAGAAGACACTCTTCTCCTGGCCAACAACTTTTTTTGTCTATCAGCCAACCCAGGACTGATAGCATACAATTCCCCATAAGAAAGGGAAACCTGACCCTGATTCATCCTTTCCAGAAAAGAGTCCATAACATTAGATTGACCAGAAACCACTGGCCTCTCAAAGTGAGCCCTTGGCTTTACCACCTTGCTCCTAGAAGATTCTTGAGGACCAGCACCACCAACAGATTTATCATCAACAGGAACCAAACCAGATCCCTCACCAAACCCTCTAACTCCAGCATGCTTTGGCAATGAAGCCAAAGGGACATCATCCTCAGAGTCAGAATCAACATCCATGGGCATTGGCTCACCTTTCATGTCCAATGCACCAAAACTAGGGGGGCCCATGTCTGCCATACCCTTCTGCATCTTGTACAGCTCCTATTTGCTGTACTTCTTCCTAGCTGCACTCAGCTTAGGATCCACTTTGAAGCCTTTGGCTTTGGTTGTGCCTGATAACTACTCTTAGGCCTTCCCACCTTTCCAGCTTCCACATCACAAACACCAGCCAAGCATTCCCCACTTGACTGTCCACCACATGAATACAACTCTAAGCCACCAAAGGAAGTAGAAAAAGAGACCTTATTGGCCTCCTTCCCCTTTCCCTTGACATCATCCTCTTCTTTACCAGAAGACTTCCCCTGATCAGGAATCTCCTCAAACTTTGGCCTCCTTTGGTTGAGACCAGCCCTTCTCCTGAACAAATCAACAGGAGCCTTCCCCTCACTGGGCTTCACAAATGAACCATCAGGGAGCTTGAAAACCCTGCCATCAAACTCCACCTTTTCATCAGACACATCCCTGTTCAGAGCACAACAATCATTGGACTTGTGCCCCCTCCTGCTGCAATAAGAGCAGACCCAAGGATCACTCCTACCAGCCCTCCTATCCAAATCTCTAGGCTGAGAAGGAGCCTTGTTGACCTTGTTAGCCTCCTGAACAAAAATATGTAGCTGTTTTGTCAGATCATCCAACTGTTCCACCACTGGGTCCCTCTCCTGTTTGGGAACCTGCACCAAATTTTTCTCTTCCCTCTTCACTCTAACCTCCTCTTCAGCCAAAGCCTCACTGACTTTGCTGACATACTTGGCACACCCCTCCTGATAGGTCTCCACAGCCAATAACTTCAAATGGGCCTCAACAGCCTCCTTCACCTTATCCAAGGCAGGCAACTTCTGGTCCCCATTAGAAAGAGTCTTCATCAATTCCTTTCTTGACAACTCCTTCAACACATCCATCCTGACATCTCTAGCCAGGGCAGACCAAAAAACATCCTTGGAAGCATTTTCATGTGCCAGCTCCTCCACTTCCACCAAATATTCCACCACAGGATCAAACTGTAGCAGAAATTTCCTGTAACTATGCAAGTTACCAACACCACCATAAGATTGCCATTCACTTACAACCTTGTTCAGATCCACCATAGTGAACCTGACACCCTATCTATCCACCATCTCCCTACACAACTATTTCCAATCTCTCTTCTTGTAGCCAGACATGGCCACAATCTCCTTCTCCACTGCCCTATCACCAATGAAGAAGATAATCTGCTTCACCATGTCCAGGTAGGAAGCACCATCCACACCAGCAGCAGTTTCATACTTCTCCAGAAACCAATTGACATCCTCCCCATTAAACTTGGTACCATCCCAAGTTTTAATCCTAACATACTCCCTGACCATCACAGCAGGAGGACCATCTCCCCCACTGACAGTCACCACAGAAATAGAAGAACCAGAAGCCAATCCTCCAGACCAAAACACCAAAAAGAGCCTACCAAAGAAAACCAAGATTCCAAAGAACTAGCAAGTTCAGACCCCAAGTTGAGCGCCAGAAATGTGAACAATCCTAAAGTACTAGCTATAGGCCTTGACCAAGGGAGTTGGAGAAAAACCAGAGAGAAAATCCCCTGTCCCTTTAGAAAAATAGAGTGAGATTTACTTGCTAAAGTAAGTTGGTTCCTTTTTTGATAAAGTCCCTTTTCAACACACTTGACAGCTTGATGAGCCAAGAAAGTAGTCACTAAACAGACTACCAGACCAAAGAACTGAAATGTAGACCAATGTCCACACCAGAGACAGCAAATATACTTGATGTAGGCTTCAAATCCACACCAGAGACAGCATTAATACTTGCTATAGCTTGCAAGACTATAACAGAGAAAACAGTTGCTAGTAAAGCTAAAATGAAGAACTTACTTGCAACTAAACACAGCCGAAATGTGGCCAACAACAGTGAAAACTGCCTCAAAAAACCATATATAACCACCGGATGGTTGTTTTTATTATTAGATATTCCCTAAACTGTCTTATGCAGTATATACACACAGACCACCCCTCTAAGATTGATACACAGCAATGCATTTGGCACCTGTACCAGCCAAATTGAATAAAAAACCCTTCAGAAGCGCTCCTCAACCTCCTAAAACAGAGGCAGCCGGGCTGCCTGAAGCGGCCCCGCCTCCCTGAAGCCAGAAAACCAATAAAAACATCTAATCTACTTAGAAAAATGCACTATCACTACTAAAACCCTTAAAACACAAAATTAAGCTATGGCAACATTGAGACATAAAATGTAGAGCCAAATTAGCCCTACTTAGTGGTACTAAGCACTTAACCCTAAGACTTAATGTTAGCCCGTAAAACACGAAAAAAAATTATACAGCTATCTTTTATAATGAAATATGAGGAAATGACCCCTTAAAACTTAGAATATGAAAAATGTCCTCAAGACATGAATTGTAGAGAAACACCGGGGTTATCTAATAATAGTACCCACATACCCGCAGTCTAAATATTCACGGAATAAATCCAGAAAAATGCCCAATCCTTCAACCAATGTCAATTAAGACATGCACAAACAGCACCAAACCGCACAACAAAGGCCCCTCTGTCAATGTCGGATGACCACAATGGGAAGAAGTCACATTTCTATGCATGATCTATTGCAAATAATATGACATATTGGAATAATTATTACAATTTTTTTCCTGGTTGTAGTATATATAAACCAAAAGGTGTCTTAATACCTAATGTTTTTGTGCAGACTTTTGAAATTCATGAGCTCAAAGAATTAGATATGTTAGAAGCTAAGGTGCAATGCATTAAGGATCTTTCTTACTGAGAACATGAAATTAGAAATAATGGTTATCATCAAAGAGCTGGTGGTTTTGGAAAAAATTTTGGTGGTGGCTTTATTTTAGATAGGAAAAAATCTTTATATATTTGTAGGTATCACTTTTTTTAATTTAAATACTGAATTTTCGAATGCTTTTCTTGCAGATGAATACACTGATTATATTGTATGTATGGATGAATATAAAGAACAAATGAAGAGGATTGCAATGTACTTTGAATATTTTTTTAAAAAAATATCATATGTAAAGTACAATGAGGCAACTAATCTTTGTGCAAAACTTGGTATTCCTGGATTTTCAAAAGTTTATAGTGAAGAAGAGGGTGTACTGTTTGCTAGTAATTTAACTTGGAAATCTTGAGCAAATGGTAGTGGGTTCTCCAATGAGGTTCATCTTGATAAGGATGCAAGTGAGTATACTTTAGGAATATTTTTTCCTAAAGATACAGAAAAAAATACCATTCATATGAAGTACAATAAGACCCAACCACGACAAACAGGTGGAGAGCTTATGTTTCCCAAAATTCAAAGTAAAATCAACTTTGAAGCAACTAATGGAATAACAGTGACATTATGGCTTGCCAATCAACTGAGGCATTTTACCTCAAGATGTCACAAAATTCCTGGCTTCACAAAGATAGGTTCTTCTATTCAAATCATCACTAGAATTTTTCATGCTATAGAAAAGCTTAATGTTTTTGATATTGATATTTCAGAGTACTTGGAAATTAAAGAAGAAATATATAGGTTTAAATATTTGATTAGTGCTTTGAGAGATTTTTTGAAAAGAGATGACTTAATAGAGGAAGAAATAGAATCAACAAAGTATTATTTATCTAAGGTTAAGACAAATATAAAAAGTTTAGATATTTAAATATTAAAAATTTATAACATATATACACAACTTAATATGAAATTAAACATGATAAATACTTGGAGTAGCTGTAACATTTTCAGTTGTGATGATTATAGTATTATCTATTTTTTTTTATTTGTGAAATAGAATAATTTTTTTTTCATAATATTATAAGAAAATTTGATTTACTTTTGAGGAAATATATAAGTTGAAAAATCTTTAAATGTCATTTTTATTAAATTGGTATCAAAGGCTCTAAAAAAAACTATAATAAAGAATTTGATATATATTAGCCATAAAAATGTGCTTTTAATGCTACCAAATTAACTGTATAGTATTTTAGGTCAAACAGGCTTATTTATAAAAAAGTTAATAATAAAGAGTTGATGAAAGAATTTTGAATCAAAAATATATTAAATTGTATCTTTTTAAGAATACACTTATTTAATTATTCAAGTTGTTCTACTTCTGATTAAAAATGTTACAATGAATGAAAAAATTTGTAAAAATTAATGTATTATTCAATATTAAAGGTAAAGTAACAAAACTAGAGCAGTTATCATATTTTTATATAAACAATAAAATATTTAAGAATTTAATACAAGTTTTGAAATCATATAAGTAGATTTTAAATTATTTGTTATTGCTGGACTTAAAATAATTTTTTTAAATAATTAATTTAGAAAATCATGTCCAAGGTTTCTTAATAAATTTCAAAGATGGTCACATGTTTGACGTAGTTGAAGGAAAATAAGTTGAATTATAAAAGATAAATCATATACACAGAACTTTATCTATTTACATGTTGGAATATTAACTTATTGAAAGGCTATTTTTAGCAAAAAAGGTGATACTGGCTGAATGGAGCTCCAGCGATTAAAAATATCTGCAGAAATAGCCCTAGCAATTCCTGGAGGACTTGGGGTATCAAATTTTAAAGGAAATGGATCACACTTGCCTATAAAAGGTTTTATTAATGTTAAAATATAGTTATTTAAATTTTTCCAAATTATTTCTTCCATCAAATGATTTTTTTTTTCATGTAAATTAAGAAACTTAATTTCTGATATCACCTCCAAGAAATCAGCTGCTGAAGCCAATCTATGATCTTGAGAGCTCAGAAATAAACCACGGACACCATTGATTATATAGAATGTGAAAGATTGATATTGGTGGTGGGAGTATTCAGAATTTATCTTGTTTAGCGCAGCCTTTTGTTTTGTTTCATTATAGTAAGTTGAGTATTTTCGTTTTTCTGACTTGATTGTTGAGCTTTGCTAGTCTTGTCACTTGATATTGTTGCAGCACAATATTTTAATTTTAGAATGATAATTGACATAATTATATCAATGATAATGTTTCTGATTTGAAGAAGAGTTGACATTGATATATGACGGGTTTGAAGTGCAGTGGGACCAACTTATAAGCCATCAGGGATTGGCCTCTTCAGATTTGAAAGGTGAGCTAGAAGCTGAAGACCAAGTTCAATTAGAAAATCTGAGTTAATTTTTTGATGTGATGGAAGCTAGTTGAATTCATGTGCAGTCAGATAAAGTGAAGATGAAATAAGAGATACCCATGAAGAACGGAAGTGATCACTTGGGATCATTAATCTCATGAGCATTTCAATAAGATTGGATTCATGGTGATCCGTTTTCTTTGTTGAGGAAAGAATTTCATTATTTAAACCATCAGGATCACATAAATATTCCTTATTTTTGAAATCAATATTATTGAGTACCCATAGCTGTGAGCTATCAATCTCTAAAAAAATATTTGCTACAAAAGGAAAAAAAATTAAGTAAAAGAAAAAATTTAAGACTAAAAATTATGGTAACTTACATAACTCAGTAAGTTTTGAAAGCCAATCTTCTCCACAAGATTTTTACCAATGAAAAGTAAAAATTGGAATATTTAACATGGGTTCTCGGGATGAAGTAGAAGAGCATAATTCGAGAAGAGTAACAATTTCCAACCACGACCTAAGGACCTTTGCTGTGCTGATTCTACCTTTATGAAATTTATTAATTTTACATAATTCCTCCTGCAAATCAGATTCTTTTAGAACTGAGGGTGAATAAGTTAGAGGTTTGTTTGATATCTTGATTGAAGTTAATTTCATTGGTAGAGAAGCTTTCAAAGAGGTCAAATTAAGTAATTTAGGAGGTGATGGGTATTGCTTCTTAGAAATGAAGTAATTTGGTGATGAGCTGTTTGAATCATCATCTTTATCAAACATATCATCATGTCTTGAAGAAGATTTTAAAGTTTTCTTGTTTTGATGAGCAAGCATATCTTCATATTCTGAAAGTTCATCATCACTATTTGCATTGCTCTTTTAATCATCTTCATCAGGGAGATGGCGTTTATGGATGGAACAATCTACAGTAGGTGAGTTTCTGCTACAAATATCAAAATAAAGATAAAAAGTACAATATGTAAGAAATAAAAGAGATATATGATAGAATTTTAAAGATAAAAGAATAACAATAAAAAAAGGAAACAAGAATATACTCATTACTAAAGCCTTTGCTTTTTTTTGAGATTTATTATTTGATACATCAGAAAAATCATTAGCAGAAGCCGGTTTAATACGTCAAACAAAAGAGGAGCATTAGGATAATTTCTTTTTCTTGGAGCGGATAACAGGTGTTTCAAGATTTTCATTAGAAGTTGAAGCTGATGGTTCATATTTCTCATCATCATCCCTAATGACAATGACTTCATCAGGAGGAATCACACCCTCCTTGCAAGCTACAAATATATATGAAGAAAAGAATATTAATAATCTTATCTACTAATTTAAAAGGAGACAAAAAAAGTGAAGAACATACATTTTTCAAGGCTTTTCACATATTGGAGTAAGTTGTTACAAGGGTTAGATAAAAATGAAGGAGGAGGATTATTGTTAAGGATCTTGACAAGTTCTTCTGTTTTATCTCTAGCCAATTTAAGTAAATTTTGATACTGAACTCTTGTTATTTCCTGCCTCTCATTGCTAAGTAAAGGAGGGTTAGGTGCCATGCCATGTGGCAGACATGGTGCAAACTTAAAAGCTTCAAAGTAAGTATCAATCAGAGAGTGTGATGAAAAACATTTGGGTGCTGGAAAATCAATTTTTTTTAAAAAAAAGATATAGAACATAAGTGAAATATATAAATTAAGAGAGAGAAACAAAATTGCATACAAAGTGGAGGTGTAGGATTTTGAATATTAGACATATTGATTAATGAATATTAAAGAAAAGTTTTCAATATCAAAAAATTATGATGTAATATGATGAATAACTATAAGAAAATCTATTCTAGAAAATTGAAGTTGATAATTTAAAAGGATAAAAAATTGAATAAGATTAAAATTAAAGTGAGGATGAAAGAAACAGAAAACATAAAGAGGGGTATTTTATATTATTTGAGCTTTTTTTAACATGTATTATTCATAGTGGTGTAAACTGAGTAACATGCTAAATCACAATCTGTTTATATTGAAGCACAATTTGATGTAGCTAACAGAAAATAGTAGGAATTTTTCGGGGATTTTTAGTGTGAAAAACAAATAATAACAAATGTATATCCCATATTCAAATTGCCATGGGTAAACACAAAATTTTTTAAATTAGAATTTACTCCTAAACATTGGAGATACACTTAATTAGTATATTATATGAAAAAAAGGATAATGCTTTATAACTATTTTTTAAATTTACTTTCAGATGACAATGAGAGATTCACAAATATACTGATATGCCTCACCAAACAAGAAATGAATTATAAATATAAAATTGGTAACATTATAATTTAAGATAAGAATTTGTTTTTTAAGTGACAGGAGAAGTGTTGGGCTGGGGTGTGGGCCCAGTGACCAAAACATTGATAAACTTGGATAAAACTAAGGGAAAAAAAATTGAACAGTTTTATTTTACAATATATCTTAGTCTGCACAAGATATTGCATTTTTGTCCCTAGCTATACCAATATTTTTACTTTTCAAAATTTATAGGAATACTAAGTTGATAAAATATTATTATGAATCACCCAATGAAATACCTTAAGCAACATTTAAAATTATTAAAACATTAATATTCAATTTGAGATTTGGATTAGATAATTTTTCACAACTTACCACAGTTTTGATTAATATAATAAAACTTGAAAAAAAATTTTAAGATAACCTAGAGATGGGTGCAAGAAAATTATGAAACATATGACTTGAAACTTAACTCATACACTATTGATAAACTTCATGGATCCTAATTAATTTCTATCAAAATTAATTTTGAGACTGGCATATTGAATTTTAGCTATGACCAAGTACTGTAAGTGCCATGGTTTGTATTCAATATATTGGTGTTGAATTTAATTTTGATAGGAATTAAAAAGTATCATATGGCACCATGCATGGAACCCTGACAGAAACCACCAAATTTATGAGGCAATGAACCTCATAATTTCAATCAAAATTAATGTAGACCCCTGCATATTGAATACAAGCCATGCCACATGGACTACACAGACATAGATAAAATTCAACATGAATGGCTTAAAATTAATTTTTATCAAAATTAATCAAGGCATTAAAACATAAATTTTTATATGGTGTACTTGATCAAACCAGTTAATCCAACTGCTTAGCTTACCTATACTTATTGGAATTTTATGCATAGTCCATGTCCATATTAATTTTGATCAAAATTAATGTTGACTAATACATAGTGAATAAATGCTATTCCACTTACACTTGCCAGGAATAGCTACCATTAAATATGCCAGTATCTAAAATTAACTTTGATCAAAATTAATGAGCATGATAATCATGAATTTCTGGAGTCAACTGCTTATTTTTAAGCATGGTGCCTTTCCAACATTAATTTTGATCAAAATTACTTTTGATACTGGCATATTGCATGTAGCTATGCCTGGAAAGTGTAAGTGGCATAGTTTGTATTCATTATGTATTGGTCAACATTAATTATGATCAAATTTAATGTTGACATTTGCATATTGAACACAAGCCAGCAAACGACCCAAAAGATTCTTCATAAAAATGCCCATTAATTTTGATCAAAATCAAGGCTGACCATACACATATTGAATGGTAGTTTTATCTGGTATGAGTAAGTGTAGATAGCTTATATTCAATATGCATTGGTCAAAATCAATTTTGATCAAAATTAATGAGAATTTCGATCATGAACTTTTTCAGTCAGTTAGTTGTTTCAATGCATAATGGCATGCCAACATTAATTTTGATCAAAATTAATGTTGAAATGAAATAATGCTTTTTTGAATGACATGTAAAGGACAGCAAGTATTCTTAAGTATTGAAATTTACTATACATGTTGAGGGTAAATATAATATTTACATATCCATATCAATTTCTATAAAAATTAATTTTGACCAATACATAATAAATAGTAAATATGCCTGGCTAGTGTAAGTGGCATAGCTTTTATTCAATCTGAATTTGGCAACATTAATTTTGATTGAAATTAAGGTTCATGATTATCATCAATTTATGCAGTCAGTTGCTTACAGTTATGCATGGTAACATGTCAACATTAATTTTAATTAAAATTGAATTTGAAATTCCACCAAGCATTTTTCTGTAAGATGAAAAGTAGGGCCCTCTCACTATGTAATTTAGGGGCTGAACTTGCTAGCAAGTCCCCAACCTGAACTCAGACAGAACTCAGATGGAACTCAGACTAAACTCATACTGAACTCATATTGAACTCTACTTGAAGACCCACCTAAAACTGTTCTTCAGAGTGGTGTTCATCCCTGATTGTATGGTTTCTACTTCAATAGCTCAATGTGTGTTCAATCTGCATTGAATTTGAGTCCAAGGTTGTGGACTTTCTAACAAGTCCACCCCCCATATTGTGTGGTGTCTATTCTTAAGTAAACACTTTACAATGCATATTAAGTATGTATATATCATTTACACATTAATATTAATTTTAAATAAAAATTAATGTTGAACAATACACATTGAACACAAGCTTTACAACTTACACACACCAGATATAACTACCATTCAATATGTATATCGTCAACCCTAATTTTGATAAAAATTAATGAGCAGTTTTATGAAGAATTTTTTGGGTTGTTTGCTGGTTTGGATTCAATATGCAAATGTCAATATTAAATTCGATCATAATTAATGTTGACCAATACATAATGAATAAACACTATGCCACTTACACTTTCCAGGAATAGCCACCATTCAATATGCCAGTATCAAAATTAATTTTGATTGAAATTAATGTTGGAAAGGCACCATGCATAAAAATATGCAGTTGAATCCAGAAATTCATGATTAACATGCTCATTGATTTTGATACTGGCATATTTAATGGTAGCTATTCCTGGAAAGTGTAAGTGGCATAGAGTGTATTCACTATGTATTGGTCAACATTAATTTCAATTGAAATTAATATGGATACATAAATGTGACATAAAGAGGTATGGACCATCAATTTGTTGAAAATACATTTTTATATCTCATACATTATTTTTTTTCTTAAATAAAATTTTACTCTCTCTCAATATCACCTTATAACATTTATCAAGTTGCTTTGAAAAATAAAAGTATACATAAAATGCAAAATAAGATTGCTATATTACACAGAAGATCACTGTTATACCCATGTTATGATGATGTTGATGCTGTATTAATTGATTCCTGAATCTTTACCAGATCAATATCAGCTCCAACCCCAAGTGACTCACATTCATTCACAGATATTCCTGCCAAAAATGTTGCTGAATAGCAATTCTTGGGGAGGTATTTGGGAACATTGAATATACCATCTTGTGCAACTGTCCTTTCTGATGACCATGAATATGTTTTTGATGCGAATTCTCTTTGAGCTGGTGTATGGGATAAGTCCTTTGTCATCTTATACATTTTTTTAAACAAATAATTGAGTTCAGGATTTAGCCATCCAGGAATAGCTCAGATGGGTGCAGTTGGGGCTGGTGGTGGGCCTTCCTCAATATCAGAGATGCACCTAGTATCATGAAAAAGCACAAGAAAACCTGGCACATCAATGCAGAGATCTCTTGCTAACTTGTAGCAAGAACTAGAAATCTGAATTCCAACTAAATCAGCTTCATAATAACAAAAAGCAAAGTTAATAAAAAACTTACCTTGGTCCAACAATTTTTTACTTGTGCCCTTGCCCTCTTTTCCATCTTTTCTCTTTCCACCCTTTCCTCTTCTTGCCCAAACAACCATATTATCTCCTTCCCCTTCTCAACTACCCATTTCTCAATAACACATTGAGTGAACTGAAGCTTTGACTGATCGATTGTATTCAAGGTGGTGAGCCACCTGGTACAGTGGTTGCATACTAATTTGACTTACCAGCTCCACTTGTGCTTACTCCTTGGTTAGGCTGAGCAGATGATGATTGGTCTCCAAAAAATTCCCTCAATACTTCACTATCCCAATCTCTTCCTAGCTGATCCTCTTGCTGATCAGCACTTTCAGGAGCAGAAGGATGATTGGGATTAAAATTTCTAGGTTCTTCATGAGACTCTTGGCTTGGATTGGGATTAGGTGGTGGGTTAGGATTAGGCGGTACAGATTGAGATGCATCTGGAGGTGAATCAAAAGCGGGTGGTGGTGTAGTATTTCCAGTACTAGTATGTTGAGGTGGAAAAAAATTGGATTCAGTTGGGTCAACAGAAATTCCTTCAAAATTATCATCCATAATGAACTGTAATAAAATAAAATAAAATAAAAATAATCAGTCTTTAAAATATATAGCTATCAAAGTTAAAGTAAAAAAAGATACTATGTTTATAGTCTTGCTAACATGTATGTTCTCTTGGGGAAAAATAAAGTGAATAATATATAGCTATCAGCTAAAGTGGGAAGGTCAAACTATTTATAGTAGATTAATGAGCAAGAAGATTATTCATTAAGTAAAAATTTTATCATATTTCTCATTATCATGATTTTCTTTCTTTCATTCTTACATTTAAGATAAAAAAGACTCATTGAAAGCATGGGTTCTCTTGCATTACAAGCAACCAATGGAATTTTTCACTTATTTAAGATAAGGTAAGTTGGATGCATTGCATTTTTAATCAAGCATTAAAATATTTCTTTTACCATTTACAAACATCACCAATCCCAAATTAACACAAAGATGTTAGTCAACAGAAAATAAATTTGATTAATTTTATCACTCACTACTTTCTGCAGTCCAATGGCAGTGATAACCTTGTCTTTGATTCCAAACATTCCTTTTTTGTGCTCAACAGTAGCTGCATGTCCAATTATTGCATCTTTCTTAATCACAATTTGAGTTGCTTTGGCTACTCTTACTAACCAACAATGCACTTGTGGGAAAAGATCATAGGGATCCATTGATGTTTCATCTGGACGGAGCTCCTTGAAAGGACTTACTATTAAATAGATTTGATCATTCTCTTCCTTTTACCTGAAAAGATCATCAATTTGCCCAAACTGGCTATCTTTTCCATAGTAGAATTCAATTGATGAATTAGAAATGTGTCGATGGTAACTAGTAAACCTCTTTCCATGTATCAATATGCTTTCTACGTTTTCAACTACCCAATCCCCACTTTTCTCCAATGGTGTCAAAGCCCATCTTGAAGTTTCTTTTCCCATTCGTGCCCCTACCCATTTAGTAAATAATGCCATACTTAGATGGATCCATTTGTTTTGTTTATCGAGATCAATATGGATTTTTTTAGTCTCACATTGATCATTATCTTCAGCTTCACCAAGATCTAATACCCTAGACTTCCAATAAAAATGTTTGGGCATTGTTAGTGGTATCTCTCCTGTGGTCAATATTAATAAATTAGCACAGCTGAGTTTTTAAATCATTTCTTACAAACATTACATACGTGGAAGGTGATTGTTTGGAATTTCAGATAATATATGATTCAACCACTCTCCAGACCAAGTATCTGTACCTGATGGTGGACCAAGACGCTTTATCATTTCAGGATAATGTTGAGTGATATGAAGATTTGTCTTTACCTTAATATTATTCCAAACCTCTTCCAGGCACTCACAATACTCTAACAGAAATTGATCTAGATCTTTAAGCTCATTGGTCTGTATATTGTTTAATGTCAAAAAATTGGTGATTGAGCATAATGTTACAAGTGACTTGAGAAGATAATATTCTCTTGGTTTTTCAGATGAGGAAGCTGAAGATTCAGATTCTTTAAATTTTTCAAACCAAAGGGAAGTAGAGATTATACAGCATGTGCCAATCTGCTACCTTGAGGGATCTTGCCTTTTTAGATTTTACTGATTTTGGAACTCGTGTTAGCCAGGAAGGTCTTCTTATTTGATCAATCATCTTTCATAAAGCCTGTAGCTCTGCTTCTGTGATTTGTGGGTTACTACCACCTTCATTTTATTTCTCCTTACCTTTCCTTTTATTTTCATCATCACTAGCTGTCTCATTTGATGAGTGAGATCCTTCACTCTGTGATATTCTAATGCTCCGTTGCCTTAAGTTATACAATGAATTCCTACTGCCACTGCTTTGAGACTGTAATGAGGCCAAATCGCTATATGGAGGAATAAATTTGGAGCTGGATAACCTACTCTGTCTTCTTGATCAATTTGTTCCCAATCCTTCACTATCTAGTCCATGATGACTTGATGACTGTCTTGAATTTGTAAGTCTTTGCCGCTTGTGCTGTCTTGTGTGTCCTGTATCATCATCATCATTATTTGTGGTGCTTAAGCTACTTCTATGTTCTTTAGAATGTTTGTGCAGTGAAGTATCTGAAAAGAAATTGTCACCTCCTTCTCTTACATGCCAATTTTTATCCTTTTCCAGCTTTCTTTCTAGATCTTTTGCTGCATTTTGGATTTGAAAATAGCTTAGACTGTGATCTTTTAGGTTGCCAAGAATATGTGAATGCATAAAATCAATTGAGATATATTCCATTAGACACCAATATTCAAGGTTATTCAGCTCACTCCATCATACCCGATGATTCTGAACAATTGATACATGCTCCCAATGTGACCTAGAATTTTTCCACTTTGTTGCCCAGCACATATGATCCTCATGATTTTGTAATGAATAAATTCCCACACTCTTTTCACTAATTTCATCTTTAGAGATATTACAGAAAGAGAAGAACATTCTCGCAGAGTGACTCAAAAAGCCAGCCAGTTTTTGTATTGCAGGAATGTCACCTATCAAAGTGAACAATGCAACTCTTAATTTCTGGCCTTGTGGATAAAGATGTGTCTTTTCAATCAATATACCATCCCATAGAGTTGGAAGATCATTAACCAGTGGTTTTAGAAGGTGATTAAGCTGTTCAATTGTGGGTTCTTTTGGTCCAGCTATAATAGCATATAAAAAAATATTTTCCATTTTGTATCTATCTTCTTGAGGTAGGTTCATACACACCATCATAATATTGCCTACAGACTTCTGTTGACCTCCAATCCTATTACCACCAGGCCTAAACCAGTCAAAATATATATAGTAAACATTAAGTTGTCTGAATTTATTGTATATTCATCATCATTGCCACCCAGAGCTGGTGTGGTAATGGGAAAGTTTTTCCAAATTGAACCATCACAAACATCCTTCATCAAATCACACTCTACATTGTCTGCATCAGGGGATTTCTTCTAAATCAGAAGCTCAAACTTTAACAGTTTGATCTTTTCATTAAGCCAGTTGATAAAAGAATGGTGATGAAATGTTTTAAGAGATAAGTATTTTACATGTTCTTGATGTTCCTCCATCAAATACAGCCTTTCATCACATTTAACTACAATTCTTCCTGCTCCTAAAATTTTTAAATAGTGCTTTGATGATGAAAAAAATGGTTGATTGAAACGTAGTATAGATGGTTGAGATTCAGAGTTATACTCATAAAGAGAAAAGCATTTAGGACAGCATGTTTTAGTGAAAAATGATTGATTGAGCTTTAATCAATTAAAAACCGTATCTATTGAGTGTGGGATCAGGTGGGCAATGCTATCAGAATCCAGTCTTTCACTATCACCTAGAAGTTTGAGCTTCTTAATTTCTTCATCCAAAAATTGGGTACAACCTTCTTTTCTCAAATGATGATTCAGAGAAAGCTTTGCTGCCTTCCACATAATTATTTGGCTATACCATTCCCCAAGATTTGAGTTTCTAGAGACTGTTGAAGATACTTCCACCCCCAATAGTGACTGCCCCTATATAATAAATAATCAAAACATCATAAAGACTTTTATTATCACTTTGAACTATAGATATACAGCTTACTGTTTCTGTGGAGCTTGAACTTCCAATGTTAATTGGATTTTTTGAAGAAATAACCATCTGGGCCTTCCTATTTCTTTCCTCTTGATGTTTTGCATAAGAATTAGAGCTCTTGAAAGCCATACCAACTTCAAACGACCCAGAAGAAGTTTGATACTTTCTATTGACACATCCAAGCTCTTGACATTGACATACATGAAAAAATGGAGGCATTTTAATTGTGATAAATGTAGGAATAAGTTAGCTGTTGGAAGTTACCAATTGAAGGTATTCCTTTTTTTGCAAGGAATTAGCTAATATAAGCTATATTTTTTTTCAAAAGAATATGATGGAATATGTGTTGAAATTATTTAAGTTTAAATGTTTACTTTTTAATCAGATAAATTATATATTAATTAAAAGTTATGCAGTCTACTTTATTTGTATTCTGTATACTCTCTGCATTTGTACAACAATGCATGCATGTTTATCAGAATATTTTCTATTGTATAAAAAATTCTATTGTACACACAAGCATCTTAATTATTTTTCTATCAAATGCCTTCTGAGTTATATCTAACTACCCTATAATTATTTGATTTTAGTAAAAATTCTTAGTTATGGACTATAAGAAAAGTAATCCATATTTTTAACATAATTATTTAAAAAATTACCTCAAAAATCAAAGTTAAACCCAAAAATAAGGTTAATATTTTGTAAAAAACAATCACAAACATATTTACTTCACTTTGAAAATTGGTCTGTACTAGGTAGAATTTTCCATAAAGAAATAATCAAAAATACTCAAATAATAGATGCTACAAAAGTGTAAACCTTAAAGCATTACAAAAAATCTTAAACCTTGTATAAATTTTCATACATAAATGTGATGAAGTGACACTCTAGTCTATTTAGTCAGGTTGAAAAAAATTACTCAATGGAATATGTATTACTATCATATTTGACCAAAAATAATTTTTTGGTAATCAAAAAATGAACATAACCTCACATTTATAAAATTATTTTTGTGGAAAAATTTTTTGAAAAAAAAATCCTTTTCTCAAATGAGTCCTCTTTTATCATATAATCATTCTCTTCCTTTTGTACCATTCTTTTTGAGTTCAAATTGCATATAAAAATGTAATTTATGCATATTATAATGCCATAAAGTTGAAATATTTCTTATTCTTAATTTTTGTGATACTTCTCCTTAAATCAACTTTGATCATAAAGTTTTGGAGCTCCACAATTTATCTTCCTCTTTGTTTAATTTTATTGAACACTTTCTTAATCTAATTGTTTATGAACCCTAGTAGCTCTTACTTTCCTCATGGAAACCTGCCCAATAACACACAAACACTTAATAGAATTTTTAATGAGACTTTGCCTCCATTTGATTCTCACTTTTGTAGATCTATACAAAATTTTTGTCGTTCACTTTTGGATATGTCACCAGAATAAAATGGATGGAAACAAAACCCTAGTGAAGAGCAATTAGACAGATTTTCATCATTTGACATGAATTCTTGCAACATTGCCTTTGAACTACCTCATCCAGAATCAAATTCAGCTGTTTTGGAAAAGTTTCCACCAATTTTCCATAAATCTTTTATTGACCACCTTTGCATGTGCAGTTTCCCAGGGTCAACTTTTTCTTGGAACCTAGATTGGTTTGACAAATGGAACCAGGTCTTGAAAAATATTCTCATTAAACACTGGGAAAATGCCTTAAAAATCAATAATTTGATTGCATATCCAATTGACTCAACTCAAATAAGCTTCTCAAATCAAATGGGAGTTCTTCACTGTTGGTTTTTAAGTCATTCTGATAAATTAAGACTTGGGAAGGATTCTTATAGTTCTCAAGAAATAATCAAAGTGAGAAAGCATAAATATAGAATAAAATAAAAAAGTATGAAAATCCCCTTTTTTTCAACCATTTTTATTTATGACCTTTATTTCAAATTACAAAGATTCTTATAATTCAGTTAAACAAACTAAACTTCTTAAACAACTTCCACATTTTGAAACTTATCACAACCTTTTCACAAACATCAAGTTTTGTTCAAACACCAAAATGGATAATGATGGATCTTTAAGATGTATCTTAATGCAATGGAGGCCTGAATATTTTTCTAAAGTTGCACAATATCTTGACCAACAACACTTTGATATTCGAGATACTTTGACCTACTCTGGAAGTGTGCTAAAGGACTTGGCCTTGTACAAAAAAATTATTATGGTTTCAAAATTATCACGTAACCTTAATCCTTCTCATGTCCCCTGGGGTTTGCCAAATGACTTTTATTCTCCCTTATATCTTGCATCTCTAAATCCTCAACAACTCAGACTTTTAAATCCTCAAAATCCCATAAATTTACCTGCTCTCCTTGAAATTCTTGCTTCCTCTAATTTGAGTGATTGACAAACTCCCTTAATAATAGGTTTGCACACTCATACTCCTCATTTCCACTGTTTGGGACACTTAGACTTGAAAAAAAAAACATAAATTTAACAATTACTATTATCATTAAAATTTATAGAATTTAAATTTGGCTTACATTGTTAGCTCCATTTTTTTCCATTGAATCTTATACATACTGAATTCTATACTTCCATGCACAAAATAATTCAAAACATTTACTTCATTTTGCTGCCCCATTCTATACAGTCAATCAACAGCCTGCTGCTCAACTGCTGGATTCCAATTTGGCTCCTATTTCAACATTGAACATATAAAAAATTTAATATTTTTGTTCTTAATATGAAATATAAGACATTGAGCTCACCATTATATATACATTTTGAGAACACTTGAGATCTATACCCACTCCTGCAGCCTGAATTGTTCCAACCAAAACTTGGAAATTTTTATCAAAATGGAATTCATGCATATTTTGGTCTTGCTATGTCCTGCTGAGCTCACCCATAAGCTGGTTATACCTAATATTGTAGTCATCTAGAGCCATTTTTATTCTATTTTGAAATTTTGGAAAAAAATTTTAATAAGCCAACACAATTTTGTAAAACAATTCATTATAGAATCACTAACATCTGAAAAAATTCTGCAAAGTTGGAGAATATAACAGCTTTTGGATAATTTATACCCCTTTCACCAGACAAAGTTTTTCAAGTGGCCTATAAGATGACAAATCTTTGCGGAATGCTGCCAGGTGAAAGCAAAAGTTGGAGTTTCATCCAGATTTTTGTAGATTGGATGGTTTCAGAATTTTCTTAAAATCATCAGCTCTCTAAGAAACTCAGATGAGTCCCAAGGGAGGTCAGTGCTTCTGGAGGGCCCATATTGCCCAGTGAATCCTTCTTGAAGCACATCAAGTTTAGACCTCCATGGATCTTCTAATTGAACAAATATCCCCCTTTGAATCTTTTTTGAAAGAGACAAAATTGCATCTTTTGTTCTATGCAGGCTTATGACTTTCATTAAGTGATTGATTTATTTTATAGAATTAGCCTTTCCTTTTTTCAAACCTGGAAAAAGGAAATTCTTCCATAACCAGTCTTCATGCCACTTTTCAATTCTAAGAAAAAATATGAGACTTTGAAGGTCAGTGGGCCTGTTCTGAAGTGGAGTTCCAGTCAAGCATAGTCAGTGTTGGGATTCCAAGTCAAATAATGTTCAAGCCCTCTGCAAGTAAGGATTTTTAATGTAACTAAAAGAATATTTATAAAAATTGATTATAAAAATTAAGTTTTAAGCTTTAGATATAGAAATGGGCACTAACTGAGCTTCATCTAAAACAACTCTATACCAAAAGAGCTTTTGAGTCACCGGTATCTTTTTTTGGCTTTGATTTTTTGACTTCGTTGGGCTAGCTGTTTCATAGGTCATTAAAACAATAGCAGTGTCCTTTAGCTCATTGACATTAGTATTTTGACAATCCTTCCCATAAAGAACCTTGAAAGGAAATGCATTATCTTCAAAGTGCACACTTATTTCATTGATCCAATTTGATAGTGTTGCCACTGGGCATATAATCAGTGTGGCTGAACTCCAATTAATACCTTCTTGATTTTTCAATACCTGGAATTGTCTTGCTTCACTTTGAGTTGCACTTATAAGAGAAAGAGTTGACAGCATCTTTCCCAAACCAATATCATCAGCGAGTATTGACCCATTTCCTTCAGGGGTTAATTGATTGTTAGGAAACTGATCATTATAGTCATCAAATCCAGTTCTAAGCCAATGGTTGTCCTGGTGCCTCCACATGATATCCAACTTTTCCTTTAACATTTTTTCATTGTCAATCATAAAATTTATTGCTTGAAGTTGATGTGTTTTGAGAACTGTTTTGATTCCTTGGATAAGTTGATCAGCTTTCCAATCTTGAGTACCCTGAGATATTTGGAAAGAGCCTTCAAAATTACATGTGGGATATTAAAAAAGATAGTGGAGTCGTAGTTCAGGATTGGACATAAATTGATTTGATCAGAAGAAAATGCTTCTTTAGCAAGACTGATTAGTGTACTTGAAGAAAAGAGGCATCCCCAAAGTTGATACTGATTACCAAAAACTGGAACCAAGTAAGCATGAAAATAGAATGGCTTCATAGGATTCAAGGCACTTCTTTGGTTTAAATGGTGAGATCCAGACCCAATGTAACCCAATAGTGGTCCAATGTGCTGACTCTGCACTTGAGAAAGATTACCGACAAGGGTTGGTTTTCTTTCTTCAAATAGTCCAAAAATATGAACATTCAAATGGCCTTGCTGTAAAATTGTGGGGGTTGGTGAGTTTTGAAAAATTGAAATTACATTCATATAAATTTGATTAATTGTTATTGAGAACTGTTTAACACATCTGAGACTTTACATATTAATTAAGAATTGTATCTAAAGATAGTGGTTGTTAAAAGATGAATTGAACCAAAAAATGAATAATCAGTTTTGATTAAAATGAAAAAATAACTTTTTAGCATATGCTACGCTAAGATCTTCATTACTAGTGGCTTTTTCCTCAAAATAGTTATAAAATATGTATCATTCTGGAATCAAGCTTCAATAAAGTTGACTTCAAACAGAGATAATTTCTAGCAGCACAACACCATATTTACAAAGGTTTAAAATACCTCAAATATTACTCATAATTAGCAAGGCAAGTAATCTACAAAATTCACATTTGAAACAAGGATTTATATTTTGAATTTGAAATTGAGAAATGGAATATTATTTTCTAATTTAAATATCTATTAGTCATTTTACCAAAAGTTATCAGTAATCATATTGAATTTTGATGGTATTTTATTGTAGATTAATCATTTTGAGGAGCCATTTACTCAAAATTACTGGTTTCGGTTCTGATATTCCATGTAAAATTCATTACGAATCTTTTTGAAACTAAATAGTTGACATATTGGATATCCAAAAGCTTATTTTAAATCAAAGTGAGCTCAAAGGGAGTTCAACTCATGATCAAATTAGGATTTTGCAAGATCAAACAGTAATCAATGTAGGTTCATCTTGAGCTCAATTTGTGACAAATCTCTGACTAAATGTAAGGCCAAACAATTTCATCCATGGTGATGATGTGTGCATAATTCAGGCATAGATTTGTGGCTTAATGGAGTTCAAGCAAGGGGTATTGCTAGCAATACCCCCCCCAATTTTTCTGTGGTGAAATAATACCTAGATGATATGCATAAGAAAAGTGCTAATCTCAGCAACAGACCATACTTCAGTGTATAATTTTGAACAAGTATGGTGAAACTTTAATTTTATGTTTAAAAAATAATGAAATACTGTGGCCTTTAGACAACCACATGCCATCTACTTACACATTTCCTAGAGTTTCTCCCTGAATGATTTTCCATTGCTGAGAAGGACACTTTTATAATTCATATCAACTAGCTATCATATGTATACATGTGAATCATTTATGCAATATGAAAGTGTCCTTTTCAGTAATGGAACATTGTTCAGGAAGAAACTTCAAGCAATGTGTAAATAGATGGCATGAAATTTTCTAAAGGCCATTTTATTTGGTTATTGTTTAAATATAAAAATGAAGGTGCATCAGAATTTTTCAAAATTTTTCACTTAAAGTATAGTCTGTTTCTGAGAAGGACAATTTTTATTACCTATTGTATAGGTATTATCAATAATAAATGCTATTTTTGTGCTTTATAAAAGTGTCCTTCTCAGTGTTGAACCATCATTCAAGTGGACACTTTAGATACAGTGTATAATCTGAGCACTTTTACTTGTCTTGTGACTCAAAAGTTGACTAACCCTAAAAGTGAAGGTGTTACAGACTTTTCCAATGTGTCCTTCTGAAGACAGTCCATCACTGAGATGGAAATTTCAATAATGTATATATTATAGGTATTTTCTGTATACCTATTTACCTTTTATGCATTAAAAAAGTGTCCTTCTCAGCTACAGACTGTCTTTCAGAAGGACAATTTTGATGAAGTCTGTAATACCATTAATTTCATGGTTAGATAATATTGAAGTACCATGGCTAGTAAAGAGATTATGTCATACACAGTACCCAAAGTGTCCACTTGAAGGACCCTTTTGTAATTGATACAAGATATGTTGCACATATTTACATCCAGACTAAGATTTATTCTAAACTTATCCTCCTTACCAATGAAAATTTTTCTGCAGTGAAGCTTTTGCCATTATTAGATAGATCTCATGAGTTTTTTATGCTCAACTTATCACTTAATTCAAGTCATCCTTTCATTGGGGGCCCCTAAATATGACATTATGTATCATCATTGAATGTGTTTGTTACTAATGAAGGAATTTCTATAATGAATACTACACACAATTTAACTATTTATGTAAATTAGAAGCTTGAATAATATGGAACATTAAACTCAGTGCTTAAACTTTTATCAAACTGAGTTAAAATTATTTTCAATGTAACTTCATTTTTCTTATCAGATGACTTCAAGTAAGGGTAAATCAGGTTTTAATAATTGACCAATTTTTTCAATTTTTTTAATCAGATTTCCCAAAGGTTTACCAACCTACTCCCAACCATTTGCCAACCATTTCCTAAACATTTCAAAGGGGGAGAACAGCTAGCAGTTCACCCCAAATTTCCTGTGGTGAATAAACACAAAACCCACCAGGGAAAAGACCAGCACTTGAAGACCACAGAAATCCAGTTTAAAGTCATTGAGGTCTAAAAACCTGTTAAGAAGACCAATTCTAGGGTTCAACTAAATTAAGAGAAGGGGTTGGAAACAGACAATCTGGGGTAACTGTTATACAGAGCAGCCAGCCCATCAGTTATTCCCACACTTGCCAAAATAAAATCTAGATACCCCACTTGGTACCATTTAATAATAAGTTTTCCAACACCACAGATCCACAGCATAACCAAAAAACAACCCAATAAAAAGAATGATTTATAGTTTATCCTCATTGTGGAGTTAGTCTTTGTCAGTACAGTCTAGTATTTAAGTATGATATAATAGTGTTATTTTATGGTCCTACTACTTATTAATAAATGATTTAGTGATTAAACATCAGGGGAAGACTAATAGAATAGTTATACTCAAATTAAACTCACAATACTTGGATTTAAATGCGTGCTAGTGGTGGAAAATAGAAGAATAAAATATAGTTATAGCTTTTATAAAGATAATATCAATTTATAAGGGCTTTATAATATATTTCTGAATGTTAATAATTGTAGTGTAATGTTTTGTTTGAAGTGTAGTAATTGAATGATGATCATAAACCGTCAAAATCCCTCCTTACTTATACCCAAATCCACTGGAGTGCACAGACCTTCAATCCAGATGATGTCACTGCTATCCCCGGAAATTACAGCACTGTGAGGGCCCATCACCTCCCCATGGCGTCCACTTCAAGCAGTTTCAACACCCAGACCTCCAGTAAGGACCCTCCATCACTATTAATAATAACACAGAGTCATACCATAAATAGAAAACCCAGATAAAAGCGGATACCATAAAGAAACAGGTAAAATAAAAGATCAAAAAGAGATTTAATGAAACTAAAAGCATATAAAGGAAACAAATAAAATGTCCAAGCCCCCAATAACATCCCCAAGCATCCACATTAACCCAAAAACATCCTTCTAACCCATAAATCCGTGAATAACCATCCAAGGAAGTAATTTTAGTTGTCCAAACTGGGTGTATGCACCTGATATAGGTGTCTATGCTTCTGTAGGCGTTGTGAGTCCACTGATTTCGTCCATATGACCTAAAATAAGCAGAAAAACAAAGGTTATAGGCTATTAAGGGGCTAAAACCCACTTATATACCTAAATATACATAATATACTGCATATTTCACTGAATATGAGATTTATGTATACATATAAGCTTATGTATGTCAATAATTACTTCATATCACTTAAGATAAGTATATTATGACTCCATTAACACCTTAATAAGTATTATTAGGCCATGGATAAGCTATTTAAACTATTATAAATTATATAATAGAATAATAATTATATATATATATAATAAAATAATATATATTATTATTTTAACCTTATTTTTAAGATATAAGCTTAATCTAGTTAAGGTTATCTTATTTTAAGCATAAGAAATACTCAGTCCTAAGGATATCTAGGCTGACACTCCCTCACCCCAAAAAAAACAATAAAAAAAATGTTAAGACATTTTAATTAATCTTAAGGAATGAAATAATAAAATAAAAAATAATTTTTATAATACATATACTGAATGAACAGTATTATTTAGATTTAAATTTTTTCAAGAGATCTTTAAGATCAGAGATTTCATTTTCTGGAATCCACTGGTCATATTCACTTGATTTATTTTTAAATCTTAGTAGATACTCAACTCCCTTTTCTTTTGTAAGGTGTCTCTTTTTAAGTATCTTTTCAATTTCTGCTTTTTCCACTATTTCTTCAGGTTGCTGTTTATGCCTTCCTGATCTTCTTGGAAAGAGAGCAGTATCATTAGAATGGTATGGTTTTATAAGAGAAATAGGAAATACTGGGTGTTTTCTATCATAAGGTGCATATAGAATAACCTCAACAGCATTATTACCAACCATCTTTTTAACTACAAATGGTCCAATGAATGGATCCTTCAATTTAACATTACCATTTAAATTGAAATGTAGCGTTGAAATAAGGACTTCATCACCCTCTTTGAACATTTGTTCTTTATGGGCTTTATCCCATCTTTTCTTTTCATACTCAAAAGCCTTATTTATACATTCTTGAGCATGTTTTCTGCATAGTTCCTGCATCTGAAGAAAAGATTTAGTACCTGGATGAATATCCAATCTAGGTAACTTATTAAGAGTTTTAGCAGGGGTATTAGGTACATAACCCAACCATAACTCAAATGGCTTTTTGCCAGTGACAGAATGTACTGTACTATTGTATGCAAATTCTAACCCTGGGATAAGGGTTACCCAATCATGCGTGAATTTGTCATTGTCTTTAAAATTAAGACCAAAAGCACAGTATCTTCTTATCATATCTTCTAAAGTTTGTATCATTCTTTCTGCTAGCCCATCAGTTTGTGGATGGTGTGCTGTAGAAAGTTTTAATTGACACCCTGAAACATCCATAAGTGACGTCCAGAACTCAGAAGTAAATTTAGGATCTCTGTCAGAAACTATTGCTTTGGGGAAACCTGCTGTATTTAAAATTTGTGTCCACCATAAAAAAGCTAAGTCCTTTGCAGAAACCTCTTTGTGGGTAGGAATAAATTTACACATCTTTGTAAATCTATCTACAATTACCCAGCAGGAGTTATAACTCTTATGCCCTGCTATTGGCAAACCTGTTACAAAGTCCATGTTAATAATTTCCCATGGAGCTTTTGGTTGCTCAATTTGTTGTAATAAACCAGCTCTTTTTCCTGTTAATCTTTTAGATTTTTGACAAGAATCACATGTTTCAACATATTTCTGAACATCCTCAGACATGTTAATCCACCAAGCTGTGTTTTTTACTCTGGTTAATGTTTTATGGTAGTCAAAATGACCTGCTAATATATCATCATGACATATACTTAACATTAAATCCTTCATTGAAGGGGGAATTACAATTACATTACTTAATTTTTTCCTGTAATATATAAAACCATCCTCAATGGAAAATTTTCCTTTCTCTAATGCCTCTTTATACTTATCTGGTAATGTTTTTATTAAAACATTCATTGAAGCATTAGATGGATCATTTAATATTGTAGTTAATTTACTTAAGTCAGGATCTGAATTATAATTATCAAGAATTGATTGCATAAATTCATCCTCAAGATCTACAATATAAATGCCATAAATGTTAATAATCTCTGATTCAGGAACATAAGCAGGATTATCATCATTATTAGGCAGAGGTACTCTAGATAACAGATCTACATTAGAGTGCAAGGTTCCTGCTCTATGTGTAATAGTCATCCGTCCTCTGTATTCTTGTACAGCTAATTGCCATCTAAACATGTGTCTATTAGGAGTTTTCATGTTTAAGAGTGACTTAACTGCACTACAGTCAGTTATTAACTCAAATTTTTGGTCTTCAAGGTAATAATGTAGCTTTTCAAGAGCCCATACTACTGCCAAACATTCAAGTTGAGTAGCACCATATTTTAATTCACCACTTCTCAGAGTACGTGAAATATAGCAGATTACTACTTCTGACATTTTACCTTCAATAAGTTGTTTTTGATACAAAGCAGCACCCAGTCCAATAAAACTTGCATCTGTATATAATACAAAAGGTAATTGGAAATCTGGTAATCCCAAGATAGGAGCTGTCATTAAACATTCTTTCAACTTATTAAAAGCTTGTTGTCTTTCATTATTCCAAATGAAAGCTTCTGATTTCTTTATCAGTGTGGTCAGTGGTGCAGCAATTGATTGGTAGTTTTTTATATATTGTCTATAATAACCACACATTCCAAGAAAAGATTGTACATCCTTCACATTTTGGGGAATGCCAATATTCTTTATTGCAGCCACTTTATTTTGGTCTACACATATTTGTAAGCCAGATACAATATGACCAAGCACTTTTAAAGATTCAAACCCAAATTTACATTTTTTCAATGCAAGGGTCATTTTTATTTCATCCATTTTCTGAAATACTTTCCTTAAATGGATTAAGTGTTCATCAAAAGTTTTAGAGAACACTATGATGTCATCAATGTATACCATTAACCATCCCTCAATCATTTCATTATGGAATGTTATATCCATTAACTTCTGAAATACTGAAGGAGCATTCTTTGGTCCAAATGGCATTCTGACATACTTATAAATTCCCATGTGTGTTGTTATCAACAAAAAGTTCTGTGAATTCTTTTCAACAGGAATTTGATGGTACCCTTTATTTCCATCTAGGCAACTTATATATTTAGCACCTTTAAGGGTAGCATGTATAGAGGCAATCCTTGGCAAGGGATAAATATCATCTACTGTAAATGTATTTAATGCTCTATAATCACCGCACAGTCTTGCTTTATCTTGTTCATAAGAAATCAGCACTGGTGATATTACACAATATTTTGGTGTAGTTTCAACCTTCTCAAGAATGTTCATCTTTAATAACATCTTAATATTATCCTCTATGTCTTTCCTCTTCATTGGTGAAGCAGGATATGGTTTCTTTTTAAGACTAGCAGGAATATTATCCATGTCACAGGTTAAACTAATTTTCATTTCATGATCTTTTACAAGGCCAAGTTCATTTGTACCATGTGCAAAAGCCATTGGAAAAGCTTTAATTAATTCCAAAATATTATCTTTCTCAGTTTCACTTATCTGAGTGCCAAATGATGCTTTTGAAATTTCTGTTTCCAGAAGTTCCATCTCATTGGATTCTCTTCCTTTAGACGGGGAATTTGTTACTGACTCAATGTGTAAGACTGTGTTAAAAGAATTTATTTTAAATTTCCTTTTACCATTCATGCCAATTGTAAAATTATTATTAGCAGGGTCTAATTTTACACCAAATTTAGTCAGAATATCATTTCCAATGATAAAACAGTTACTACAATTTGTATTATCCATTACTACAAAGTCACAAGTTACCCTTACATAACCATGTTGGTGTTTAAAGAAAACAGCAGCTTTGTATTTACCAATGGGCTGTAGTACTGATCCAAAACCTCTCCAATTTTTATTCTGAAGTGGTTCAAGCTTAAACTTATATTCACTATCAATTTTCTGTAATGTATTAGTGGAAACAACTGAACCAGCAGCTCCTGTGTCCAATACTATATTAACATTTTCACCAGAAATGATAGCTGGAACCGTGATAGGTGTCATTTTAAAGTTATCAGCTTGTATATCCTTAATGATTTCAGCATCCTCAAAATTCATTAAAGATTCATTTGAGTCCATATTTAATATTGGATTTTCAAAGATGGACAAATCATCTTCCAACATACAGACTTCATTTTCATCACTATATGAGATATTGCTGTCATAATCACTTGATTCTTTACTTTTTTCAGTTTCAGTTTCAGATTCACGTTGATTTTCAACAATATTGATGTTTTTCTCACATTTGTGACCTTTTACCCAAGGTTTGTTACACTTATAACAAGTATTTGTTTCATACTTTTTAGGTACTACAGGTGCAGTAGGTTTTTTCTGCTTCTCCTGAAGTGTTTTTGAATTCTGAGATTTTACAGGTTCAACATTTTGTTTATAAGTGGAATACCTTGATTCATACTTATGGTTTAATAATATTTCATTGCAAATATTAATAAAGTCAGAATATTCAGTAACATTTAATGTTCTAGCTACAACAATGTCTCTGACAGATATAGGTAATTTGTATATTATCTTATCTTTCCATAAGTTAAAATCCATATGAGGCTCAATGGCTTTTAATATTTTGTTTAAATTCATTAAAAATACCATAGGTTTGTCACCATTCAACGGATTATACCTAGTCTTCTCATACAGTCTCTGCTGAGTAAGCCTGAATTTAGAACCTCCAAATTGTTTTTCAATAAGTTGTTTCCATTCAGCCCAAGAGTAGTCTCTACCCTCACTTAAGACAGCTTCAAACCATAATAAAGCAACATCCTTAAATAAAGAAATTAATTTTGATGTTATCTCTTCATCTGGTAACTTATATGAGAATTTCAAGTTGTCAATTCTTTGAATAAAATGTTGCCAATCAGAGCTGGCTTCCCCATCATAAGTTGGGTACTGATCTATTTTAGGCCAGTTCTTCTGATTGGATTTTATCTCACTAATCTTAGGTAAATTCAACAACTCATTCACTTTTGATAAATGGTCTTGTATTTCTTCCTACAAGGATTTGTGACTTACATTTTCAGATTTGACACTACCACCAGATGGTTTTAATTGTGGTGGTACAGGGAAGGAATGAGATTCACTTTTGCCAATGAAAGGATTATTATTATATTGATTATACTTATGATTATCCTGGTTCATTAGTAGATTGGCAGTTTCAATCTCAACTTTAGTTAATCTTTGTAGCAACTCAGAGACACTTTGATTTGTCTGTGCAAAAGATAACTTTGTTCTTGATTCAGTCTTTAATAAGTGTGTTTCATATAATTTTTCTAACTCACAAAATTTGTTTGAAAGGTCATTATATTTATTACTCAATGAATCATATTTAAGAGTTAGAGACAAATGTTCTTTCTCTAATTCTTTATTACGTGTTGCTAATTGAGAAATGTTCAATGTTAAGGATGAAATTGTATCACTAGTGAGCTTAACTGTCTGTTCCTCACAATCAGTCATTCTATTCCACAATGCTGAAACAATTCTATGGACAGTTGGATTATTGTTAAAATATTCCATGTCCTCCTTTTCAATTCTCTCACTCTCCTGTGAGCTTCTCATCTCACTAGTAGGTGGTTGCAACTGAGGATTAACTGTATTATCATTGTATATAGTACTGTTATTATGGACAAAAGACAAGTCAGGTGTATCTACTCTAAAACCTAAATTTCTTAAATCCTCCTCTATTTTTTGTACAGATTTAACATCAATAGAATTACCTATATTTTAATTATCAGTATTATGTCTAATCTGAGAGGGTAAGGTACTTACCAAGGGATGGTTGCCAGTCCTGATTTTTGGCGCTTTTTTCCCTTGTAAGGGTGAGCTGAGGAAGTCAGATGAGGGGGTGGATCCCTGTTGCAACTGTGGCTTGTCCACTGTTGGTGAAACCAGTCCCATTTCCATTTGTCTACCAGGATTTTCTCCTGGGAGTGAGTGGACCCTCCTTGGATAGGGGGTTGCTGATTTGATTGACTGGGCTGGCCTCCCTTTAATTCTGCCATTGCCTGATTCATCTGCTGAAATCCTACCTTGCAATTGTTTTGCAACTGCTCTACTTCTTTGAACATGAGAGATTTTGATTCCTCTAGCTTCAGAACCTGTTTGGCCAGGTGGGACAGTTGATCCTGAAGAGGAGGAGACGTCTTTTTGATAGTTATCTTTTTTAAGAGGGCGTCCTTTTCCTCTATACTCATGCTTTCTGGCTGGGGGTACTGTTGTCCCTCCATGGTGATGTCCTGGAAAGTTTTTATTAGCTTTAGACCTGGTATTATAAGCAGGCTGTTCACTTACACTATCCTGGGGAGCACTCATATTGTTCAGAATAACAATATTTTACGTCTACAAAAGGAAAAACTCTTTGGAATTAGTAGACAAAAGATATTAGTAATTATATTACTAATAAAAAAGCAATGGAGCTTACCCTGAATTTATATCTTTATTTATTTAAATAAAATATAAGAAAAATTCGAAAAAATCTGTTAAAAATATAATAATAAGTTTAACTAGACCTCTATAAGGGTGAATAATTAGCTTACCAAGCTTTAGCCAAATACCAATTTAATTGGGTGTTATATTGGTGTCCAAATACCAAGTGAAATTGGGTTTATATTGGGTACAGTTACTACTGTAAATATCTAATTTTTATGATAAAAAATTAGTACAATTATTATAAGGGTTCTTTTCCGCAATCAATGAGCTATGATGACCCACTAATATGCCGCAGACCCAAATATTTGGTTAATTTTGAGTTGTACTAAGGTAAAAATCACGTCCCAAGGCTTATACTAAATAATAAGTAAAATATAAGGAAAGACCCCCAATTGTCAGTACAGTCTAGTATTTAAGTATGATATAATAGTGTTATTTTATGGTCCTACTACTTATTAATAAATGATTTAGTGATTAAACCTCAGGGGAAGACTAATAGAATAGTTATACTCAAATTAAACTCACAATACTTGGATTTAAATGCGTGCTAGTGGTGGAAAATAGAAGAATAAAATATAGTTATAGCTTTTATAAAGATAATATCAATTAATAAGGGCTTTATAATATATTTCTGAATGTTAATAATTGTAGTGTAATGTTTTGTTTGAAGTGTAGTAATTGAATGATGATCATAAACCGTCAAAATCCCTCCTTACTTATACCCAAATCCACTGGAGTGCACAGACCTTCAATCCAGATGATGTCACTGCTATCCCCGGCAATTACAGCACTGTGAGGGCCCATCACCTCCCCATGGCGTCCACTTCAAGCAGTTTCAACACCCAGACCTCCAGTAAGGACCCTCCATCACTATTAATAATAACACAGAGTCATACCATAAATAGAAAACCCAGATAAAAGCGGATACCATAAAGAAACAGGTAAAATAAAAGATCAAAAAGAGATTTAATGAAACTAAAAGCATATAAAGGAAACAAATGAAATGTCCAAGCCCCCAATAACATCCCCAAGCATCCACATTAACCCAAAAACATCCTTCTAACCCATAAATCCGTGAATAACCATCCAAGGAAGTAATTTTAGTTGTCCAAACTGGGTGTATGCACCTGATATAGGTGTCTATGCTTCTGTAGGCGTTGTGAGTCCACTGATTTCGTCCATATGACCTAAAATAAGCAGAAAAACAAAGGTTATAGGCTATTAAGGGGCTAAAACCCACTTATATACCTAAATATACATAATATACTGCATATTTCACTGAATATGAGATTTATGTATACATATAAGCTTATGTATGTCAATAATTACTTCATATCACTTAAGATAAGTATATTATGACTCCATTAACACCTTAATAAGTATTATTAGGCCATGGATAAGCTATTTAAACTATTATAAATTATATAATAGAATAATAATTATATATATATATAATAAAATAATATATATTATTATTTTAACCTTATTTTTAAGATATAAGCTTAATCTAGTTAAGGTTATCTTATTTTAAGCATAAGAAATACTCAGTCCTAAGGATATCTAGGCTGACAGTCTTCTTCCCTTCTTGTGCCTCTGTGATAAAACCTTTTCACCTGTTCAGAAGCCACTCTCTTCTTCAAGATTGTCCCATCCAATTCCTCCAATTGATATGATCCACCTGAGAGTTGATATCTGACTCTATAAGGACCATTCCACCTGTCAGAGAACATCTTTCCCCACTGACTCTCAAAACTCCTATTTTACACCAATACCAACCACTCAGGCTTTAAAGGATTCCTCAGCCTGTGAGCCAACCTCTTATCCCAATATCTAACTGACTAATTCCTGATCTTCATCATCTTTTCATAGGCTTTTTCATGAAATTCCTCCTTTCCTTCAAGCTGCTTCTTTCTGGCACATAACAAATCTTCAGTTGAACAAATTTCATCCCAATCAATTCCCAAATAATAAATTACCTCCAAATCTACTGGTAAAACTGCCTTCTAACCAAAAATAAGTTCATAAGGTGAATATCCAGTAGTCCTCTTGACAGTAATTCTTTCAGCAAATAAAACTAAAGTTAAATAATGTGTCCACTTTTCAGAACTATCCCCACACCTCTTGACCAAAGAATCTTTCAAAACTTGATGCCCTCTTTCAACCATGAATTCAGCTTCAGAATAATAAGGAGTAGCCACTCTCACCTTGGACCGAGAAATATCTACAGCTTCCTTGAATTCAGCTCCAAACTCAGGCCCTCCATCAACAGTGACCAATTTAATCAGCTCATACCAATAAATCCACTCCTTCTTCAAAAACTCTTCCACATTCTTGGAAGTCAAGTTAACCAGAGGCACTGCCTCAACCAAACCAGATAATTTATCCATGGTCACAATCAAATATTTATACCTTTCCTCCTTAATGTGAACCACATCCAAACTGACTCTTTCAAAAACAGTTGATTCACCAGTTGCGTAACCAATTTCTTTTGATTTCAAGAGACTTACTCTTTGAAAATCTTCACAAGATTGGACCCAAACCTGCAAGACCAACTTCATACCAGGCCACCAAAATCTTTCTTCTACTCTTCTATGAGTCACCCTGAAGCCTCTATGATCAATGTCTTCATGCAAGGACTTCAACACCACCTCTTGACCCTTCTTCTGAGTCACCACAACTTTCAGATTTGGATGCCTCCTCCTCATTAAAATTCTCCCTGACACATAAAATCCAGGACTCTTCTTCTTAATCGCTGACCAATTATCATTATCACAACTATCTGGCCTCTCCAAGGTCAACAGATATTCTACCATAAGAGAATAAAACCCAGACTAGCCCCAGGTCTTCTCTTCAAAATCCAACAAAATTACATCCAAGGGAACACCTGTAATCAGAATCACCAGTATGTACATGGGCCGATTGACCTGCCCAATCAGGACACCAATCTTTAAATTTGGGCACATTCTTTTCTTTCCACTGAATTTTAAGAGAATATTGTGTACCAACAAAAACACCATTTTTTAAACCTGATACATCCAAAACAAAAGCCCTTTCTCCATAAATAACAATATCCTGATAATAAGAATCAAGATCAGATTCAGCTAGTTTAACCTCTTGAGGGAGGGTTAAACCTCCATCAGAAACACAAAATCACCAGCCATTTTAACCTCATGGGGGAGGGTTAAAACCTTTTCAGCACCTCTTGTGCTGGCCCTAATCACTGGAACATCTTCATCAAAATCTTCAGATTCTGAATCTTCATCTGTTGGTGGTCTTCTTGAAAATCCATCTGGCATTGTAAAAGTTTTGCCTGGTTTATGCACCAAATCAAAGGAGAAATTCTGGATAAATGCAACCCACATAGTCATAGGAGAATTTGGAAGACTAGGAGTGTTGATCATCTGCAGCAAAGATTTAGCATTCACCTGCAGCTCAAAAGTCTGCCCCCACAAAACAGTTTGAAACTTCTTCAAGGTTTTTTTCCACACAACAGAGCTCCAACTTTGGCTGAGAATACCTTGATTCCACATCATTAAACACCACTGACTCATACCTTACTGGTCTGAAACTCCCAGTTTTATCTTCATGAGACAAAAAAGCACTAGCACAAATATATCTTGAATCCACAACCAAATAATTCTTCCCAGCCCCAACACCATAATTAAACTTATGAAACACAATATACTCCCCTACCACCTTTTTCAACTTCACAAATACCTCTTAACAATCATCATCCTTCCTGGTCAACTTCTTTAAAGGAGCAGCCAAAAAGGAGAAGTCCTTAAGAGATATCCTCACATAAACACAAACAACTAAGAATTCCCTGACTTTAGTTGTATTCTTAGGTCTTGGCCATGCTTTAAGCTTATTAACCTTCTTCTTTTCCATAGTCCTATTATCCTTGAACAACACATGACCCATAATATCCAATTCTGGTACACAACAGCAAAAATTTGACCCAGACAAAGTCAACCCAGCCTTCACTATCCTAAACAAAATCCTCCAGTGTTACAGCATACTCCCACACAACCCTCCTAATAGCAGGGTTCTCCTTCAGTACCTCATTATCATGATCAGATGTTGGCACTTTAATTCCACCATCATTAATAAAAATCACAGCATAACTTGGTACTTCATCGTGCAAAATCCAAGCCATCTGTGCCTGGCAAACAGCAACAGAATTAGTAGCTCCTTGAGGTAACCTGGTCAATGGAAACCTTCCCAAAGGAGTCTCAAAGGTATTGAGAGGCCTAGAGCTCACATGAGTTTACCTCTCATCATAACCACCCATAAAACTACCCAAACCATAACACACCCTTCCAGAAAAAGCCTCCATAAAATTCTCTGCACTTGGTGGCATTCCAGCATTCTTTATAGTCACTCTATTAAAGGCCCTGAGATAATGAACCATCCTAAGCTTGCCATTCTTCTCTTTGACACAGAAAACAGGACTGGAATAACTTGAGGTTGACTGTTTGTACAACCCTGTCCTGACCCTCTCACAAATAATCACCACATAATCATCCTATATAGCAGCAGGAATTAGAATTGGTTTGATTTTCCAAGGCTCATGACAAACCACTGAAATCAGATATGGTGAAACATAAGAATGATTTAGCACATCTCTTTCCTCCTCCACAAAAGAAATTGACTTTTCTCTCAACACCATCACATAAAACAACAACTTCCTCTCCTCCTCAGATAACCACCCATCAGGACAAAAATTAACCATCTCCAACCTTTTCCCAGTAATCCTAGCAGTTTCCACAAAATCAGGTGGATTCATTGCCAAAGGTTTCACATAAGGATTTCTTGACAAAGGAGGCCTTTTAAAAGGCTCATTCAGACCAACTGGAATAGGCTCATTGACAGGACTATCCTTCACTGCTACCTTCTTGTACTTAGCAGCATCCACTTCCAAATCTTCAGCTTCAACAAGGGCTTCTTCAATTTTCCTACCAAAACAAACATGGGTTTCACCAATGCTCACAGGAGTGGCCAAGGTAATTTTTTTGAAAGAGGTAGAAGAAGCCCTAGCTGTGCACAATTTAAAGGACTTACTTGTAGACCGCAATCACACCTCCCCAAAAGTTTCCATTCCACATTTTCATTTTACTCCTCAATAACAACCTCAATTACATCACTTTCAACACATCCATAACCATACACCTCTTCAACCAAATAATCTTGAAATAATTTTTTTGATCTTCTTTCTTCTTTATCTTCAGATTTTCTTTCTTTTCCTGATGGGGCTCCTTCCCTAAAAGAGAAACCAGGGTCACACAATTGCTCACATGTGTTTCCAAGGTAATCTTTTTTGAATAGTGTAGGAAAAACTCTAGTGGTGCACGATTGGGAGGACTTACTTTTAGTCCCCAATATCACCACCCCAAAGCTTTTCCATTCAGTAGACCTATACCCCATCTTTCCTCTTGAACTTGAAATAAAATTAATCTTGAAACCATTAAATTAAAAGAGACTTCCTAAAAAACTTGAAGAATACTTTCAGAGAAGAGAAAAATTATACAAAGATAGCTGAAAATCCACTTGGAATATCTCCAAATGAGCTGACCTAACACAACCTGGGATTTCCACTGAAAAGGGAGAGGTTAAGTACTTGGGTGATCATCCCCACCTACTCTAAAAAATCAGGCTCTCTATCAGAGCCTGAGCCACCTTCCGAAAAACCAGAAGCAGCCATATATTCCCTTCTCCTCTCACAACAATCAGGAAAATGAAACAAAGCGCTAATCCCAGGCCTAGTCTCTAAACCATCTTCACCAGGTGAAGACAAACTCATATGCAAGGTTCTTTCATCCTCCTCTTTCAACTCCAAGCTGATACCCAATCCTGGCTGCAAAATCCATCAAAAATGGGCCACCCAAAACTTCCCTAAAAGTTCCTTTTGAAATATAATAGTGCACCTTCCCAGAAGCTCCACCAACATCCAGCTTCAGAAAATCTGCTTTTCCCACCAATTCAGTCACATGTCCACCAAATCATCTCAAATTTTGACCAATACCTTTTTCGATGAGGAGGCCCAATTGAGCTGCCTCAGATAAAGAAATAAAATTGATCTGAGAACCAGAATCAACCAAAGCTCTGATGGCCTTTCCATTCAGGGTGAAATTGACAAACCCCAGAGGAGTAGAGAAATGAGTATTCAAATTCTCCCCAAACTTCTCAGCAGAATCACACACAAACTCCACCTCCCCAGAAGAAACCCTTCTCCTGGCCAACATGTTCTTTTTCTTCTCAGCCAAACCAGGACTGATAGCAAACATCTCCCAATAAGTCAAGGATAAAGTCCCTTGATTCATTTTCTCCAAAACATAATCTGTCACATAAACTCTAACTGAAACCAAAGGCCTCTCAAAATGGGCTTTTGGTTTCACCACATTAGGCCTTGATGCCTCATGAGGTCCATTACCTCCATCCACAGGTTTCTTGACCACAGGAATCAAACCATATCCATCAATTGTGACCCTGGCCCCACTGGGCTTTGGAAAAGAAGCCAAAGGAGCATCCTCCTCAGAGTCAGAATCCAAATCCATTGGCATTGGATCCCCATTCAGATCATAGGAACCATAATTTTGTGGGCCCATATCTGCCATTCCCTTCTGCATCTTGTACAGCTCCTACTTGCTAACCTTCCTCCAGGCCTCCATATTTAGATCTACATTGGGAGCCTTGAGTTTATACTGAGCCTATGAAGTGCTCTTGGACCTACCCACTCCCCCAGAATCAAAATCATAAACACCATCCAAACATTCCCTCATTGACTGTCCTTCACAAAAATACAACTCCAAACCACCATAAGAAGTAGAAAAAGAGACCCTATTGACCTACTTTGCTTCCCCCTTAACATCAACACCATCCTCCCCAGAAGAATTCCCCTCATCAGGAATCCCCTCAAACCTTGGCCTCCTCTGATTGGGGCCACCCCTTCTCCTGACCGAATCCACAGGAGCCTGTCCCTCACTGGGCTTCACAAAAGAACCATCAGGGAACTTAAAAACCCTCCCATCAAATTCCATCTTTCCCTCTGACACATCTCTGTTCAGAGCCCAACCATAATTTGACTTGTTCCCCCTCCTACTACAATAGGAGCACACCCAGGGATCACTACTACCAGCAGCCCACCTCGCAAAAGACTTGGACTGCTGCATTGAGGCCCTATTCACCTTCTAAGTCTCCTGAACAAAGATGTGCAACTGCTTGGTTAAATCTACCAGTTTCTCCATCACTGGGCCCCTCTTCTCATTAGGAACCTTTACCACCTTCTTTTCCTCCTTCTTCACCTTACCCTCCTCCTCAGCCAAAGTCTCACTGACTTTTCTGACATAATTGTCACACCCCTCCTGATAGGTTTCAACAGCAAATAGCTTGAAATGGGCCTCCACAGCCTCCTTCACCTTGTTCAAGGCAGGAAACTTCTGATCCTCATTATCCATAGTCTTCATCATCTCCTTCCTTGAAAGCTCCTTCAGCACATCCATCCTGACATCCCTAGCCAGGGAAGACCAAAAAACACCCTTAGCAGAATTTTTATGTTCCAACTCCTCCACTTCCACCAAATACTCCAACACAGGGTCAAACTGTAACAGAAACTTCCTGTAACTTTACAGGTTACCCACAACATCATAATATTTCCATTCACTGACCACCTTATTCAGATCCACTATAGTAAATTTGAACCAACATCTATCCACCATTTCCCTAAACAAAAACTTCCAATCCCTCTTCTTGTAACCAGAAATTTCTAACACATCCTTCTCCACTGTCCTATCTCCAATGAAGAAAATGATTTGCTTCACCATATTCAGGTAAGAAGCACCATCCAGCGCAGAAGCAGCCTCATACATCTCCAAAAACCACTTCACATCTTCCCCATTAAACTTGGTCTCATCCCAAATTTTAATCCTAGCACCCTCCTTAACCACCACAACAGGAGGGCCTCTCTCTTCACTGACAGTCACCACAGGAATAGAGGAACCAGAAGCCATAACTCCAAATCAAAATCACCAAGTTCCAAACAAAACCACCACAAAATGGCCAATCTAAGACAAAAATGACTCCAAAGAACTAGCAGGTCCTCCCCACATTGGGTGCCAGAAATGTAGACAATCCTAAAGTACTAGCTATAGGCCTTGAACAAGGGATTTGGAGAAAACCCAGAGAGAGAATACCCTCTCCCTTTAGAAAATAAAGTGAGATTTACCTGCTAAATTAAATTGAGTCTTAATTGCTATAACCCCTTTGCAACACACTTGAATGCCTGATCAGTCAAAGAAGTAGTCCCCAGACAGACTACCACACCAAGTAACTGAAATGTAGACCAATTTCCACACCAGAGAAAGCAATATACTTGATGCAGGTTGTAAAGCTACACCAGAGACTGTAAGATACTTGATATAGCTTACAAGACTATATCAGAGAGACAGTGACAATAGTTGAGGTCAAGTAAGAGCTAACCTTTTTCACAACCCTGAAAAAAATGCCACAAAGAACACAAAAACAGTGAAGCACAGAGATTCCAGATATTCCAGATGGTTGATAATAAATATAGTTCCCCTTTTTTACTTGCTTGACCTCTCACACACAGACCACCCTGGCCATCTCCTAGCCAAATAGAGCTTTCCCACATTCCTACATGCATAAAAGTACTTTTAGGCACTTCCACATGCACAGGTGGGGTGTCTGCTTAGAGGCAAGCAGATGCTTTTAAGCCCCTAGATGACCGAAAAACCCATAAACGCCATCTAAAACAAAAAACAACAGTAACTTCACTTGAAAACAAGCCAATCATGCACAAAAAATACTAAAATGAAGAAAGAAAAAAGGGCATTAAGCTGAGACATAAAAATTGACCCTAGCTTAAGCCTCCAAAAACACAACTAATCATCTAACATCTAACAAAAAACCAATATAAAACACCATAACCCCAACTGTACCCTACATACCAAATGGCCCCAAATATGCACTCCAAAGGCCTACCCATCTTTGGACAACCACAATATTATAACTCAAAACATTGTACATCATTTACATTTCTATACCATATAAGAGTCATTCTTTCCTCACTCTCAAATTGTGAAGAGCTACATCAAGAAATGAATTTCATAGCTCTTGATCTTCTCTTTGACTCAGATTTTAATTCTGATTCCAATCATGAAAAATATTTTCATTTTTTATCAAAAGGGGCCTGTAAACATTACCTTCTTCAAATAAAGGCTCAAGTACTTCATACCCCCAAGTACACCATCAAAACACTTCTTCACCTATCTGTACCCAGTTTTAGACAGTTTTTCAGAAGCTAATCCAAAGGATAAACAAGGTATAAAGAAAGTAAAACTCATAAATTTAATAAAGGTTTAGGTAGATAAAAAAAGTATGGGAATTTGTAAAGTCCACTAATATTTATTATTCTTTCATATATTTTAAATAAATAAATCTGATAATTCAGTTTGCTAAACTAAAGTAATGGGACAAATATCTTGTGTTTATAAACAGTTATCATGAAAACATTAAATTATTTCATAAGATTCCTCTAGATTATACCTGTGGGAAGTCCCAAACTTAGTTTCTAGACTTGATCTGCATTTTTGTTTATGGAATGTTCATTACTTTCAAACTAGTAAATTTGATTTAACTTATTTTTTTATTTATTAATTTTGGTGATTTTCACTTCTTACTTCAATAAAAGCAGGGTAGAGATTTGCCAAATTTCAAGTCTCACATGCGAAATTGATGACTTAGAAAAGTTTGGTGATAACCATCCTTTGCTTCAATGAAATGCAGGGGAGGGTATTTCCAAATTTCTAAACAGATATAGAATTTTGTTAACTTAGATTTTTTTAGAAATGCAAATTGGTGGAGAGGTAATAGATTTATGTTTTTGATGAGGATTTTAGCACAGGTGTCAGTATAATTTTACCATCTGAAATTCAAAAAATGAAATATTTTAGAGTCCAGTAAGGACAAATGGTGTTATCAGAATCTCATAATATAACTATTTTTTATAAAATAAAAAGTAACTATTAAATTGGGAACCAAAATGAATATCCATTTCCTCATAGAGAAGACACATGACATTGATATTTTTGGAAACAGTATTAATTCCATTCTCCAAATCATAATCACCAATACCAAAGCCAGAGGAAGTGGAAGTAAAATTAACCTTTTTATGTTTTGATTGATAGCTTTTGATCCTCTCCTTCATTTTCTCAGGATTGATGTTGATTCTCCCTTTTGTTTTCTTTTTTACTTCATTTGCAATCAACAAGAATCCATTGACCTTAGATGAAGGTGGACATCTGATTTGGTTGCACTTCTCACATTCAAAAAGTGCATCATAATTTGATTTCATTATGAGTAAGTTGATAATGATGAGATAATCTCCTCATTTTGTGGCTTTCCAGACTTTGATTTCTCAGGTGAGGGGCTTGAATTATGGGAAGACCTTTGTAATGAATCTTTTCTTGAGTTGCCTATTGAGTGTTGTATTTTATGGTAGGCATTATGAAACTTTTATGCCACAAAAAATAGATTAAGTGTTTGAAAATATAAAAAAAGAAGGAAAAAACATGCATGGTTAAAATGTTGCAATAAAATGTTTCAAATCTCAGTGAGGGGTGTTTGAAAAGGATTGATTAAAGGATTGAGGTCTTGGTAACACATGCAACAGGGACAAGGTGGGCAAGGAAGAAATGATGTTGCCAAAATGTGGTTGAGAAAAAAGTGCTGATTCAAGGTCATAACTGATACCCATTTTTGAAATAAGTGAATTATTTGAGATATTTAAGATCTTATTTTGTTTGAAATATACACTTGAGTTAAGTGTGGATTTTCCAGAACTGACACCTTCTATTGTACCCTATAAATGCATTTTTACTGTAAATTAATGTCAAGTTTGATGTTTTCTTATTGTTTTGTGAAATAACTTTTAAATAATTCCATATTTCTAGCTATTAAACCCCCTAATAAGTATACATAAGTGAAATAAGCCATACACTATAGTATATCCCAGATAAATACCTTTATACATTCATATACACATCTTTTATTGGTCCTATGTACTTAATATTATGTGGGAATGATGTAAGATAGTCTTAAGTATCTTGTAATTAAGGTTATATAATTTATTAAGTGATATTAAGCTGTATTTCTCATTATTATAGTGAAATAATTGATAAATGCACTTTAAATCACTTAAAAGCTGGATATATGCACTATAAATTTAATTATATTTAAAATGTGCTTTGACTGCTCAATTTCCCCTATTTATTGTGATTAATTTGGCTAATTTTTAGTCTTAAAATAAGACTTCTAAAAATTGATTTTTTTCATGCTAGAATTGGCTTATGTGTATTGGCCTTACGCTGACTGCATATATCCCATGTGCAAATATTCATTAATTAAAAAGTTAGTAATTTTACACAAAATTACTCACCAAAGTATATTCACCAAATGTGTAATTATGCTAAAATAAGCAGGAGGTGATTATTTATTGTCCCAATTGTGTTACTCATGCATTGGACTCATGATGAGGTATCAATGTTATAAATTTTTAAGTATTTAAAAGGCATTTTTGCAACACAAAAATAAAGCTACAAACTTTACATTACTTCTCTGTAAAAAGGTGTTTAAAGTGCATAATATAGCATATTTTAGATAGTAATCATGGTTGATATGGTGGAAAAAAGAGCTATTTTGAAATGGAAGGTTTCTCATTTTTATACCCCTTATTATATGTACTAATTAATGCATTGGCATCAATATCAATTCCCACAATTCACAATCTCACATAAAATTTTCTCAATGCACTAAAATAGTTAAGGATCCACACATGCAAGCACCCACCAAATATGTGCATACATTTACCTCACACTCCATGTCTATCTTTGGTTTCTGAGTGGGTTAATAGGCTATGACACTACACAATATAGGGGGTGGACCTGCTAGCAAGTCCCCAACCTGAACTCAGATGGAATTCAGATGGAACTCAGACTGAACTGATACTGAACCCATACTGAACTCTACTTGAGCACCCACCTAAAACTTTTTGGCTGAGTGGTTTTCATCCCTGATTGTATGGTTCCTTTGTCAATATCTCAATGTGTGTTCAATCTGGGATGAGTTTGGGTCCAAGGTTGCGGACTTGCTAGCAAGTCTGCCCCCCATATTGTGTGGTGTGATTGTTATATTTAAATTGGAATCTCAGAGGGGAAAACTTGTTATATTCAGTTTATAATTTCTAAAATTTATCCTTTTAAACTGGATATATTATTTTAGTCTTTTTTCTTTCCTTTTTAAGGTGTTTCATTGAAAGAATAACATGCATATATTCAGATTTTGGGCTATTGCTTTATCTTCATGGATTATTCCTTGATATTTTTGTATTTTGGCATGCTATATAGTTCTCCTTTTTTGAGGGGAAGGTCCTTTGGTTTATAGTTTGAAATAAATAACATGAGGAGATGAGCTCCCTCAATGTGCTGCAATAGATGGGGATAGAAGTGTAAGGGGTCTAGGAAACAAGGGATGGACACCAAGGATAAATGGGTATATAAGGAGGAGGTTTTTGGCTATTATTTTACATTCTTTACATCTTATTTTTAAATATACAAACATAAAATTATAAATCATATTCATTAGTACTAAAGAAGTCTATTAAACATTGTTTTATGTAATAAGTTCTATTTTTCTACCAATTGTTAGCTGTTAGCCATTTATATTAGTGAGATTAAATTACTGAGACTCAAATATTGATTTTTGGTTAATACTTTTTTGGACCTGGACATCTCTAATTCATACTAAACCATTTAAATATTGTAGACAACTGAATAATCAAGCTATTCTGTCTCTGTACCTGAAATTAGCCTGATAAACTTACTGTGATGAGAAAGATAAAAATTTGAGTTGGAAATGTTTCTTGAGAAAAATTCAAAAATTTTGACACCACACAACATGGGGGGTGGACTTTCTAGCAAGACCACAACCTTGAACCTAAATTCATATCTAACTAAGCACACATTGAGGTAGTGATGAAACAATAAGTAATAAAGTGTGAAAATACATTGAACCTCTGATGAACGTAGATTGATTATTTTTTGAAGTACATCAGAACATTTTTTTGAAAAAATGTTAAAGCATTAAAAACGCAATTTTGTAATAGTATGTTGAAACCAGCCCTCTCCACAGCTAAGTCATTCTTGAAAGCTACAAAATTTTAAAATTAATTTTATAGTTTGTTGCATGAAAAACTAGACACACCCTAATTTAAATTGAAAGGAAAGTGATCTTAAATATTCAAATAATTTTATTTAATATTTAATAAATGGGGAAATAATAAGGCACTATAGTAAATCAATCAAGAAAAATATTTTGGGAATTAATTTTTTCAATTAAATTTCCCCAGTAAGAATTTGAACCAAAAATTTAATTCTAATTATCAAAAAGAGTTTATTAACCATTATTAATATTTAAAATATCTGAAAAGTGTCAAACACTTATAAAAATTAAGGGAATAATACTTTGGTGATAGATTTAAGCTCTAATATAAATATCTATTATGTGTTCTATTCAATAAAAAATATGCATGTAATAGTATTTCTTACATTATATTAACTTTTCATCTTCAAAATATAAAAAAGGAAAGATATAAAATGAAATTTTATTAGAATGAATAGCATAGAAATGGTTTTTTTATTTCTATTTGTTTTTTTAAGTTGATTCGATTCCTTTTCCATGCTATATAACATATTTATAATGTTTTATTTTTTATTTATTTTGTAGAACACTATTACTTACCTCTCCATTCCTCCCTTTTGTCTTACCTAAAAGTATTATCTTCAATATTTTCCCCCTGTTACCAATTTCTTTCCTTTTCTCTTAACACAATTATTTCCATTATTTTAAATTCTTTCTTTTGCTATCAAATGCTCTCTGACCCTTTAAAAGCATCTCTACACCTTTAGGCTTCTTCCCAACGCTATTTACCACTTCCCCAGACCTTTATGCCTGTTATAGCTCAAAGAAGCCAAAATACATTTTTGAGAAGGAAATGAAAAGGTATTGATGAGATGATAAGTGTAGAAAAAGCAAAGGGTGATGATAAAACTTATGGATTGAAAAACAGGTGTAGAGAGGGAAATAAAATGGGTTTAAAAAGGCCATCAATATAATAGAGGAGAGAAAAAGAGATCACAATTTGTTTGATTGCTTATTGAAGGTATTGGAAGTGGTGGGGAGCAATTCTATGGGACAAGAAACAGGTTAAGATTTGTGGGATAGGGAGTGAAAGAAAAAGGAGGAGAGAAAATTGAAATGTGAAAGGAAGGTAGAAAAACTTTATTTAGAAAATATGATCACATATAAAGGTCCTAGTAAGAGTGAGAAAATTAGAAAAAGTGGTTGAGAAGAATTGAAATGAGAGTTTTAAAAATAAGAGGTTTTGTGCTATTGTATCACAAAACATCAGAATTCATCTTCCTATAAAGGTACTAGTGAGAGTGAGAGAATTAGAAAAAGTGGTGGAGAAGAATTTAAATAAGAGTTTTTAAAAATAAGAGGGTGGATCCTATTGTATCACTAAACATCAGAATTCACCTTCCTATAGTGTGTGATTGTCAGTTACAGATGTTGTTCTAAATCTCCATAAATTTCCAATTGAAATTCCATACAAGACCTTTTTCCATGTTTTAAATTTGAGCTTCAACTTTAAATTTTTATATAATCACCTACAAAAAATTAACTTAATTTATTTTCAATAAATAAAAATTCATTTTTTAAACATATTGTTTTAATGTTTATCCTTCTATTGCCTAAGTTAAATTGATTTTTTCAAAAACATTTATTTAATAGAATCATAACTTAATAAATTTTTTTATATATTATTACAAGTTTGATCTCAGTCTTTATGGATCTCTGATTGAACTCCCAATGCAAATCTCATCCTGAGCATTCTTCAAATTCACTTAAACATTAAACATATTTAATATCTTTGAATTATTTAAAAAAGTTTTAACAATTAATAAAATGGTATATGCTGTAAATTATAAGCTTTAAATCTAAGTACATAGGTATCTGTGAATAAAAAGACCTATTAAACTCATTTGTATTCAGTTTTTTTTAAATGAGAGCTATAAGAGCCCTATTCATGACAAAGTATTTTATTTACCCATATATATATTGATAAACAGCTTATCAGGATTCAAGGTATGTTGGTAGTTTATATTTAATGCATTGGTATATCTATATTCCTTCAACTACATTGAAAAAACCTAGATCATGAAAAAAGTTAATTTTTTTGTTAATGTTTCTTAAGGAGTTAAAATTTTTCTTCAATTTTTATGATGCCTTTTAAAAAAAATTTACTTTACTTTACTTCATTTAATTTCATTTGATCTGATTTTTCTTTATTTTATTCTATCATACTATATAATACTGTATTATATTATATTTTATTTCATTTCATTTCACTTACTATCACTCTATTTAATTTAATTTAATAAATTTTTTTTGATTTATTTAAGTATATTTTATTCCCTTACATCATAATTTAATTTTTATTTCTTATTTTATTTTAAAAGGTGATATTAAATATGCAAATAACAGTCTTTGAATTCTCAAAATGAGCTGGTGGACTCTGATTTAAACCCATAGATCAGAGCTCACAACCCAATTTCATGCATGTGGTACACTGATCTAAAGCTGTAGATCAGAGTACCACATTCAATTTTGAGTGTGTGAACTCTGATCTACAGCTTTAAATCAGAGTTTGCCAACCATTTTTATGCATGTGTACTCTGATCTAAGGCCATACATCAGAGTACCACATACAATTTTTTGCCTGTGAACTCTGATCTAAGGCCATACATCAGAGCTCACCAGCCGATTTTAACCAACTTAAAGCTTCTACATGGCTATAAAATAGCATCCATCAAATTTAACAAAATGAATTAAATGACATTAAGACTCATTATAATGCAATTGAATATTGAAATGACAGATAGATGAGTATAATAGCTAGAATTAAAAAAAGATAAATAAAAATGGTATAAAATGAGGTAAAACAAAATAAATTGTTATTATATATTTTGAAAATGAATGTAATAAAGTGCAATAAAATAAAATAAAATAAAATAATATAATACTTAATCAAATACAACTCAATATAATAAAATACAACACAATACAATACAATTTAATTTGAGGCAATGAATTAAATAAAATGAGTGTATTAAAATATAATAAAATAAAATAAAATAAAATAAATTTGAAAAGTTACATAATATAACATAAAATCAATTTATACTGAATTTTTTTTTAACATTTTATATATTATAAATTTTAATATTTATACACAATTTAATTTTTGTATGCATATTCATTATCTCATTGGATGTAAATATTCAATATGAATTTCGAATATGCATATTCAATATGATATTGAATATGGATACTCAATAAGTTTTTCCATATGCATATTAGATATAAATTTTTATGCATATTTTTTTGGATGAATATTCAAAATTATTTTCATTAGATATATATGAATTATCCTTTTACATTTACATACTGAACACCACTCAGCAAGAAAATATTCAGTTTAACTTTTTGTGACTTAAAATAATGTTACATGACTAAAAAATATCAAAAAGAAAATCAAAAAAATTCAATTTATAATATTCTCTGTAATGCATAGTTTTGAAAATTCTGGTAATTTTTTTTAAAAAATATTAAATATTTAAACATGATTTTTAATATTTTTCAATCTATTTTAAATAATTAATAAATTAGAGTAAAAATATCACTTGAAAAATTGAAAGTCCTAAATGATTTTTCAGCTCCTTCTTGAACTATAATTTAAAATACTGAGTTAAAATTATGTGCCTAAGGTGTACAGGTTTTGGAATGATTACTGAAACTTTTTCATTCAAAATTTAAGATGAGTTCATTTCACTTTAATTATGATAACACAAAATATTCAGCTAGGTTTTTACAATAGTTCAACTTGGTTTTCAATAAAATTTCAATAAGAGTTCCATCAAAGTTCAGTCTGAGTTCCATCTGAGTTACATCTGACTTCAAGTCCCCCCAAAAAATTGTGTGGTGTGAGTTCATGTAAAAAGTATGGTTGGGGGGGAAGGGATAAGATGTGCAGTTGATAAGGGGGATATGTGTGTTGGTGTGCTGAAATTTGGTTGATAAAATGGTGCAAGAGTAGGAAGTATTTAATGATCCAAAATTATGAGATATAAAAGAGTGTATTAGTTTTACCACAAACCAATTCACTCTGACTACAACTTTTTTCACTAATCACCTTATGAGATAGAAAATTCTGTATTACTTTTACCACAGACTAATTCCCTCTGACTACAAATTGTTGCAATAATCACCTGTTCCAATGATTAAGCACCTCAAGTTGTATAAGGCAGTGTGTAGCAAGTGGTATGGTGATTATGATATGTAAGAAACAATAGTTAGAAACAATTATAACAGAATAGTAGATGTAAAATGTATACAGTTTGGATGAATTAATTTATAGACAAATGAGAAGATATCCACCTTATGAGATACAAAAGAGCATATTAGTTTTAACACAGACTAATTCACTCTGACTATAACGTGTTGCAATAATCACCTATAAATATGTATTAGTAATGGAATGTAATATTATATATGTAAAGAGTGATATACCTGTTCCAATGATTTAGCACATTGAGTTGTATATGTCAGTCTGTAGCAAATGGTACAGTGATTATGATATGTGAGTAACAAGAGTTAGAGACAATTATAACAGGTTAGTATATGTAAAATGTATAAAGATTGGATGAGTAAGAAGGACAGTATAGAAGTAGTTTATATAGACAATCAGAATACTAATTATATTACTAATGACTCATATCAAAACATGTATCTAAGATAAGTGGATTGATTTAATTATGTCAAACTTGTATTTACATTCATTGGACATGTAGAAGATGTTTAGAGTTTTGATGGGTGTTCACAATGGGACAAGTGGAACTTGTAGAATAATGTGTGGGTATTTTTATGATAGTTGTAACACAAAGTATTTTTATGATGTAAGAAAGTATTAGCTCTCTAATAACCCCCTTGCTTTAGGGATTGTAAGACCAATTATTCTTCTGTTTTCTTCAAATCAAGATCCAGATTTTTGTTTTGTATACATATCAGCTAGAATTATAAGAGTGAGAATATATTGAAGTGAAACTTTTTTGAGTTTAACTTTGTGTCAAAGAAAATGACATTGTACATCAATATTTTTGGACCGTTCAATAATTTGAGACTCTTTTGAGAGACAAATTTCTCCATTGTTGTCGCGGTTGATAACAGGAGAATGAAAGTTTTGACCAAGAGATTGTAATAATATTTATATCCAGAGAATTAATTTGGAAAATTCACAAGCTGAAACATATTCAGCCTCTGTTACCAATACTGCAACCAATTTTTATCAACAAATTCTTCAAGTGATTGGACCAATATTGAAGAGAACAACAAATCCTGAAATTGAAAGTCTAGTATTTGGGCAGTTGGCATAGTCTGAATTGTAATAAATTGTGAGAAAAAAGTTTGGATTATGTTTAGAGAATTCAATTCCATTTTTATTTCTGGTGAAAACATATTGTAATAAGTTTCTTCTATATTCAAATGTGCAACAGAGCTGTTTGAATTGAATTTTGATAGTGAATTGAGAGGATGACAAATTTCATTTTGAGTAGCTACTGCAAGGTAACTTAGGCACCTAATTAGTTGTTGGTATGGATTTTCTCATCCTTCTTATGATTCAAGTGGAGTTAGTATGAGTTATTTAGCACCAACAGGTAGTGGGGTGAATAATATTTTGCAGCCAATCATATTTAATTTCTTTTCCAATGATCAAACATAAGATTCTTGAGTAAGACAAATACAATGGTAAGTTATAGTTATATGAATACCAAGGTGGAAAGTTAGTGACTTATTTCATGTAAGTTGATATTATTTTTCCAGATTTTTGTGGAGATTGTTAAGAAGTATCATATAATTTGAGAATAAAATTGCTTTAACTACATTTAGATGAAGAAAAATGAAGCCTTCAGTATCTTTATGAATATAAAACAACTCATCTCCATCAGAATCATGAAACCTCATTTCTTTTAAGGTAGAAGTAAATTTCTCTTTCCATTGGCAAGGTGCTTTTTGAGTGCCATATAAGGATTTATTTAGCTTCAACACCTGATTTTTTCCAACCTCAAAGCTTTTTAACTGAGTGACAAATACATTGTTGGTCATAATGCCATGGAGGAACGCCATTGAGATGTCAAATTAGCATATGTTCCAATTATTTGCAGCCGCTAATTGTTGAACATATATTATTAACTTAGCATTTGTTTTAGAAACCTAGTAGTTATTTTGTATACATAAAATTGATTTATTGTTTAAACCTAACTTGATTATATTATACAAAGTGTATATGGGTGGGGAACCATAATCTCGTTCATCATCCATTCTCTTATTCATATCTTATTATCTACTTTATTATATTTTTATTTAATTTCCTTATTTAAGGATTAACTAAATATTACTCTCAACCAGTCCTTTCTGTTGATTTCACTGTTCTGTCCTGTCCTTGTGTCTCACCATCCATACTAGCCTAGAAGCCCTACTTACCTGCTGCCTAATTCTATCAGGTAACTTTTCCTTTCTGTCCATTTCACTTTTCTTTCCTGTCCTTGTGTCCCACCATCCATACTAGCCTAGAAGTTCTACTTAACTGCTGCCTAATTCTATCAGGTATCTTTTTGTCATGCGCCACGTGACACTCGAGGCAAAAGCAGCTCATTAAATCAATAATATCGAGTTCTAAATCTATACTCGAAGCGCAGAAAGCAATTCTCCATAGCAACTGCAATTCCCCTTTGTGTACTTACTATTCAACTGCGCTAGCCTAAACTCTAAATACAAATTAGTCAATCTCTCAATAGTGTGCCTTAGTCTCAATTTCAATAAGCAATGCACAGCGCTATGATCAACGTAATAGTACATTAGTAGTTTTCATTAAAAGTTTGTTAATTAATTAAAAGGGGTAAATTGAGCATAGACGGATATTAGCGAAGAGGGTCTAAGTGTATGTTAGTAATGGTCAATGGTATGGGAATGGTGCAATGAGAGGGAGGTCAATGCGAGGAGGAATAAAGGATATAAAAGGGTTGGGTATTTGGTTCGATATTCCTTAGAATTAAATTATAAAATGTATTTACATTTAATAGTGGTAAAATATTTAAAGTTAAATCATTGTTATTGTATCTTTCTTTTATTTTCTCAATAATCATTTCTAAATCCTAAATCTTTGATAATTGAGTTTTTAACCCTTCGTGAGATCTTAAGAATTCCTATTACCTTTGAAACTATCTTATAATTCTTATCAAACTTACCTCAAACCTGTAGCTCTTACTTCGAGTTACCTTCGAATCCCTTCCTCGAACCATTCCTCTGTGCTTCGAAGAAGTTTCTAAATCCCTCATCTCACTTTCAGGAACATCCTCGACCTTGTGCGTAGGTCGTCCGGTGACAGTATAATTTAATTCTCCGTAGTTCTCATTCTTTGCACTACTACGTCCTTTTAGGTGTTTTTAAAGTCTTAAAATGGAACCTGTTCAACGCACTCCTCCTACGGGCGCTACTACTAGAGCTCGCGCTAGGGGCAGTCCAACAGCCACAAGGTCTGTTTCCCGCACTCACTCTTTGGAACCACTCAAGCTTAGGGAATGGCAACATTCAGTTCAATCTGTAGAAGACATCCCACAAGATTTTGAGGATTCTAGTGATGAAGAAGAAGGAGAGGATATAATGCACAAGGCACCATCCGCCCCAGCTAATCACCCTTCTGGTCAATCCTCAGAACCTGGACCATCTAACTCTCTGGAAGATTTCATGAGACTTTTCATGAAAACCCTTTCAAATCCAACGTCTTCAGAGGGATCTAAGTTCAAAACTCCTTCTATGAAATCTCCTGACAAAATTGACCGAGATCACCCTGACAGATTGGGACCCTTCTTTCAAACCTGCAAGCTACTGTTCCATAAGGACCCTCAAACCTTTAATAGCGACCGATAAAAGGTTGTTTACGCTTCTTCATTCCTAGCCGGGAAAGCAGCAATATGGTTCGAACCTTATCTACTCATGCTTTCTTCGACAGAAACCCACTTACTTATCAATAATTGGGAAAAGTTTGAAGACCAACTATTTACGTTGTTTGGGGACCCTAATGAAACTGACAACGCAGAAATTGAACTTGATTTTCTTCGCATGAGTGATAATGGTAAAGCCTCTGAATATATCTTGAACTTCAGAGCACTTCAAACTCAAGTAGGTTGGAATGATGCTCCCCTTAAGTATCATTTCAAGAAAGGACTTCCTTCGAGGATTCTGGATCAATTAAATCTTCACGGTCAGAAGATGAATACTTTAAAGGATTTAATGGATCTAACCCTCGAACTTGACGGCTTTTATCAAGGACGACTTCAACATTGTTGATATGCCAACAAATCTCAAGGCCTAAATTTTAAATCGGGATCTTCTTCACACCCACGACCAAATCAATCCTCCTCGACTCAATCCAAACCCAATAAGGGAAAGGATAAACCTCGACCAAAAGGCTCGACCCCAGGCAAGATCAGCAAAGTACTGGATCCTAAAGGGGAACTTAAAGAAGCTGAGAGGAAGAGACGAGCAGATAATGGGTTATGTATGTATTGTGGGGGTAAGCACAAGTTGGAAGACTGTGTAAAGTTGAAGGAAGGAGAAGGTACTAGTTCGAAGTCAAAAAACTAGTAGATAGTTTACTTGTGTGCAAAGCAAACTATATTATCTCTCCCAGTGCACAGAACCTCCATGTCTTAAGGACTGGAGTTGCCTTAAACCGCTTGAGATTCATTCTTTTTAAGGAGGATATCCCCTTCAGTTGTCTTATAGACTCTGGAGCTTCAATTTCTTTTGTTAGTTTATCTTTTGCCGAGAAGCTTCAACTAACATTTACAGATATCGATCGAACTCCCATCTATTTGGTCGAATCAGAGGAACCCAAATATTGGGTAAGTAAGAAAGTTTTATGGGTTTTCAACTTTCCGAACTTTCCCCCCTTCGAGTGGGAATTATCAGTCTTGGACGCCCCAAGGATGGAAAATACCATTCTTGGCCATGACTTTTTAACGCATTGGAATCCCAAAATTGATTGGACTAAGGGATTGATCACCCCACGCTCTAAGTATATTTCTGATTCTTCAATGCAGGTCAATAGGGAGTTAAACAACCCGCCTGACAACGTCCTGCTAGAGGACAAATCTCTGCCAGATGACATGCAAGCATCTGATCTTTCTCTAAATGAGCAATTGGCTAACCCTTCTAGCTTGATCACTTCACTCGAAGAGGATTTAAATTGCCTCGAAGTAATCGAATTCTGCTCTTTCAATACAGGTATCCCATCAACAGATTCTCTCAAAGATGAAGAGGACGACCAAATCAACGTTGAAGCCATTAAATAAACTCTACCAGAAATCTACCACGATTTCCTCGATGTTATCTCAATCCGCAAGGCCAATATGTTACCACCTCATCGACCCTACGATCATCAAATAGAGTTAATAGGCCCAGTACCTCCGGCAGGTCCTGTCTATTCTTTGTCAAAGGACAAATCTCAAGTTCTTTGAGACTACATTTCAGAGAATGTAGCCAAAGGTTTCATCAGAGCCAGTAAATCTCCAACCGGCTCCCCTGTCCTCTTTGTAAAAAAGAAGGACGGTAGTCTTAGGTTGTGTGTTGACTATAGAAAGCTCAACACAGTCACTAAGAAGAATGCATATCCTGTTCCTCCTATGTCATTACTTCTTATCCTTTTCAATGGTGCTAATTTCTTTTCTAAAATTGATCTTAGAGACGCTTACAATCTGATTCACATTGCAGAAGGTCATGAACCACTGACTGCAATGCGCACTAGATTTGGTAGCTTTGAATATTTAGTTATGCCTTTTGGATTGTGTAACGCACCTTCAACTTTTCAAACTTTTGTTAATGACATCTTTCAAGATGTTGTTGAACAATTTGTAGTCGTCTATTTAGATGATATTTTAATATTCTCAAAAACACTAGATGAACATATTCATCATGTTCGACAGGTCCTAAATCGTCTTCGAGATCATGGTCTCTACTCCAAGCATAATAAATGCAAATTCCACCTCAAATCAATTGATTTTTTGGGTTTTACGTTGTCCACTGACAGTTTAGTCATGGATGACAAAAAAGTCCAGAAAATCCTGGAATGGCCTGAGCCCAAAAACATTAAATTGCTCCAAGGATTTTCGGGTTTTGCCAACTTCTATAGAAGATTTATTAAAGATTACTCTAAAACTATTTCCAATCTTACTTCTCTTCTTAGAAAAGATATTCCTTTTGTTTTTACTCCTACAGCACGAAAGGAATTCAAAGCACTAAAAACGGCGTTCACCACAGCCCCAATTCTTCAACATTTTGATCCTTCTGCTTCGACAATAGTTGAGACAGATGCAAGCAATTATGCTATTGCAGGGGTCATCTCCCAATTAAATCCTGAAACAAATTTGTTTCATCCTGTTGCTTTTGAGTCATGCAAACTCATAGCCGCAGAATTAAATTATGAAATTCATGACAAAGAGCTTTTAGCTATTATCCATTGTCTTAAAAAATGGTGTTCTTTTCTTCTCAGCCTAGATAGTCCTTTTCAAATTTTAACAGATCATAATGCTTAAAAATACTTCATGTCTTCCAAAGTGTTAACCAGGCGTCAAGCCAGGTGGGCTGAATTTTTGTCTGAATTTTCCTTCTCTATTTCCTATTGCCCAGGAAAAAACTGCATTGTCCCAGATATCTTGTCACGTCGGGACGACATTTACCCACAGTGGGGGGACGCATTTGCTAACAAGAACCCAGCAAATGTGCAATAAATCTTCAACAAATCAATGTTAAAAACTCATCAAATTAATTTGATGACAATTCAATCTTTTCAAAATCCACCATCCAACATCCTCAAAGCTCAGTCGAAGGACAAATATTGTTTAGGGTTAAAAGACAAAATACTCTCAAAGCAAGGGGCCAAAAGATTTAGTATTGAATCAGGTCTATTAGTCTTAGAAGGTAGAGTAGTCATACCCGACAACAATGAGATAAAATTATGGATTTTCAACAGTTGACATGATTCTCCATTAGCTGGTCATTTTGGGGTTGAAAAAACCTACCAGTTAATAGCGAGGGATTTCTTCTGGCCAGATATGACTAGGGAAATCAAGGCCTATATAAAAGCTTGTTACGAATGTAATAGGAATAAGGCTCCCCGTCACCGGAAGCATGGGTTGCTTCAACCACTTCCTATTCCCTCTAAACCTTGGGAATCTTTATCGATGGATTTCATTTCTCAACTTCCTTCTTCTAATGATTTTGATGCTATATTAGTAATAGTAGATAGATTTTCAAAAATGTCTATTTTCATTAAAACCACTACTACTGCTACAGCAGAAGATTTGTCAAAATTGTTTCTAGAATATTTATTTTCCAAATACGGCTTACCAAATGATATTATTTCAGATAGAGGCTCATTGTTAATATCCACATTCTGGAGCCAACTGTGTCAACAACTCAATATCACGAGGAACCTCTCCACGCCCTATCACCCTGAAACCAATGGTCAAACAGAAAGAGTTAAACGAATCCTCGAACAATATCTTTGAATGTATGTCAGTTAACAACAAGACAATTGGACCACATGGTTACCACTGGCCGAATTTGCTTATAATAACTCGACTCATTCTTCGACACGACAATCTCCCTTTGAAACCATTTATGGACGACATCCTCGATTCAACTCAATCCATGTAGGAACTAATCATCCTGCGGAACATTATCTTCAAACTATATCACGACTCCAAGAAGAACTTAAAACAAATTTGGAATCAGCAATTCGAAGATACAAGGAACAGGCCAACAAACATCAACAATCTGCTCCTTCCTTTAAACCAGGCGACAAAGTATGGCTCGACGCACAAAACATTTGAACAACACGACCATCAAAGAAACTGGCTGAAAAGCGCTTGGGACCATTTGAAATTGACTCTGAAGTCTCTAAAACTGCATTTCGACTCAAGTTACCTCCTAAATGGCAGGCGATTCACCCTGTTTTCCATGTATCTCTCCTGGAACTGGCTCGAGAAATATACCCGGGCAAGAACCAACCCCCTCCGGAACCGGTCAAAGTAGAAGATCATCTAGAGTGGGAAGTAAGTCGTATCCTTGATTCAAAAATGCGCAAGGGGAAACTTCAATACCTCGTGGAATGGGAAGGCTTCCTCAATGACTCAGACAAAACATCCTGGGAACCAGCCATCGATGTTTCTAACGCCCCTGAACTCCTAAAATCTTTTCATTTGAAGTATCCTTTAAAACCAAAACCTTAAAATTTCTTTTATTTTAAATTTTCTTTTTCTTTTTTTCTTTTTCTCTTAAAAAATCTAAAACACCTCTTAAATTTCTTAGCCTTGTTTTCTTTTTTCTCTCTTTTTTTTCTTTCTTCTCCTTCTATAAAATTTTCTCCAAAACCAACTAAAAGTAAAATAAAAATTAAAATTAAAAAATAAAATAAAATAAAATAAATAGAATAAACATAAATAATAAAATAAAATAAAAAACTCTTAAATCTCTCTAAATATTTTTTTTCTCTTCTCTTTTTCAATTCTCTAAATACATTCTTTCCTTAAATTTAAAATTCTCTTTAAAAATTTCTTTTCTAAAATTTATTCTCTCTTTAAAACTTTCTTTCCTTCAAATCATCAAAATCTTGCACGACACGACCATTTCCTTGAACTTAACTTCAACCTCTAAATCTCCCTATAAAATTTCTTTGAACAAATGATTCTTCTTTTTCAAATTCTCTTTTAATTCTAAATTCTGTTTTTTTTCTTCCTCTCTTTTTAACTAAAAAATTCCTAAAAAAATCAATAAACAACTTTTCGCAAATAACAAATTCTTCTTTCATTAAATTCTCATTTCAACAAACTCATCTCAATCACCAACCATTTTTTTTCTCTTCTCTTACATAAATTTTTCTTTTAAAAAAACTTAAAACTTCCTTCAATTAAATAACTTCTTTCTTTCTTATTTAAATTTCTTCTTTCAAATTCTAAAGCAAAATTTTATTTAAAACTTTTTTTTCTCTCTCTCCCAAATCTTATAAAAAATAATAATATTCACCTACAATAATAAAAAAATAATAAAATAAATTAAAATAAAGTAAAATAAAATAAAACTAAAATACAATTCTACTTTTCTACTTCTTTACATCTGTCCTTTTTCATTTCAAATTTTTCTCTTTTAATTTTTCTCAAACCAATCTTTTCATCTTCTCCAAAATTACCCTTATCTCCTTCCTGCATTTCTCAAATACCTCCTCCTCTCCTACCGGAACCACCTCTCCAATCTCCAAAAGTTCCTCTGCCACGTTGAAGGAAGCAGCGTCAATAATTGTATCGACCTCCCCACACAACTCTTCTGAGAACCTTACTCGTCGACCCTGACAAGGTTTCTTCGACCACACCTGGTCCAGCGTGTCCTCAGGTTCTTTGATTCCACCCGTGACCGGAGGGTTTGCCTCAGTTGGAAAAAGCGACGCAGACTCCCCAATTGGGTCTTCAATGGTATTCGATGCCTAAACAAAACTCTTCAGTAACCTCATCCTTAAAAAAAAATAACAATTAAAAACTTACCTCGAAGATGGGGTCAGGCTCTAAGAACAACCTTGGAGCCACCTCTACCTCTGCTTCTCTTTCCTCCTCGTCATCTTCAATGACCACCCGTTGTTTCTTGGGTGTCCGCCCTGGAACAGGGACTTCATCCTCTCTTCCTCCACCAATTCGTCAACTTCTTCTTCGACACCTTGTTTTGAACTTGTGGCCTGGGTTACCCAGGTTGTGATCTTGTTGTTCAGCTCCTTATCATTCTCCCCCACCAATTGATCGTCTCCAACCGAGACATCCCAAATGTCTTCGACCACCTCTTTTGTTTTAGGGATCACCCAAAACTTGGTCTTGGTAAATCATTGTTCGATCTCCGCATTCTTTGTCAATTAATCGCACGCCACTCGTCGCCAACGGCAAAACTCAAATTTCTGGAGAGGGCCTCGAGTCGCCATACTTTTGACACAGAAGTATTCCATAGTTTCACAAGCCATGCAAGCTTGGGAAAATTGCCGCATAACCATTCCCCCATCCGCTTTAGGGTGTGGAGGCGTAGGTGTGGGAGTAGGACAATTCATTATAAAGGGGAAATTAATAAATAAGAAAAAATATAGAAGAAAGGGAAACTAGTGTGAGAAGATGGCTCAAGCTCAACGGAGCTCGCGATTCTTATACCCAGGCATCTGTCACGGGCCACGTGACACTCGAGGGAAAAGCAGCTCATTAAATCAATAATATCGAGTTCTAAATCTATACTCGAAGCGCAGAAAGCAATTCTCCATAGCAACTGCAATTCCCCTTTGTGTACTTACTATTCAACTGCGCTAGCCTAAACTCTAAATACAAATTAGTCAATCTCTCAATAGTGTGCCTTAGTCTCAATTTCAATAAGCAACGCACAGCGCTATGATCAACGTAATAGTACATTAGTAGTTTTCATTAAAAGTTTGTTAATTAATTAAAAGGGGTAAATTGAGCATAGACGGATATTAGCGAAGAGGGTCTAAGTGTATGTTAGTAATGGTCAATGGTATGGGAATGGTGCAATGAGAGGGAGGTCAATGCGAGGAGGAATAAAGGATATAAAAGGGTTGGGTATTTGGTTCGATATTCCTTAGAATTAAATTATAAAACGTATTTACATTTAATAGTGGTAAAATATTTAAAGTTAAATCATTGTTATTGTATCTTTCTTTTATTTTCTCAATAATCATGTCTAAATCCTAAATCTTTGATAATTGAGTTTTTAACCCTTCGTGAGATCTTAAGAATTCCTATTACCTTTGAAACTATCTTATAATTCTTATCAAACATACCTCGAACCTGTAGCTCTTACTTCGAGTGACCTTCGAATCCCTTCCTCGAACCATTCCTCTGTGCTTCGAAGAAGTTTCTAAATCCCTCATCTCACTTTCAGGAACATCCTCGAACTTGTGCGTAGGTCGTCCTTGTCACTTTTCCTTTCTGTCCATTTGACTGTTCCGTCCTGTCCTTGTGTCCTACTGTCCATACTAGCCTAGAAGTCATACTTACCTGCTGCCTAATTCTATCAGGTAAATTTTCCTTTCTGTCCATTTCACTTTTCTGTCCTGTCCCTGTGTCCCATCATCCATACTAGTCTAGAAATCCTACTTAACTGCTTCCTAATTCTATCAGGTAACTTTCTTTTCTGTCAATTTCACTTTTCTGTCCTGTCCTTGTGTCCCACCGTTCATACTAGCCTAGAAGTCCAACTACCCTGCTACCTAGCTCTATCAGGTAACTTTTCTTTTCTGTCCATTTCAATGTTCCATCCTGTCCTTGTTTCCCACCATCCATACTAGCCTAAAAGTCCTACTCACCTGCTGCCTAATTCTATCAGGTAACTTTTCCTTTCTGTCCACATTTCACTGTTCTTTCCTGTCCTTGTGTCCCACTATCCATACTAGCCTAGAAGTCCTACTTACCTGCTTCCTAATTCTATCAGGGTTATGGGCCCAGCCCCCCTGCATCTTTAATCAAAACTAGCTACTCCTGACACTCCAGTATCTTTTAGAAAATCCATTGACTCCAAATTATCATCTGCGTACACAACCATGCCTGAATCATCCTCCACTCCATTACCTAACTTTCCTTATCTCCAAGATTCCTCCTACTACTCAGATATTAAAGGAATGTAAAAGTTAAACAACAAGAATTATAGTGTATGGAAAACATACCTTAAATATGCACTTAGTGTCAGGAACCTGGACCAATTTCTGTCTGAAGATTGCCCTATTCCCTCAGATCCGGAAATGCTGTCTATTTTCAATATTTGCAAAAGGCAAACCAATAAGATTATCAAAATGTTTATGGATTGCACAAATCAAAACAAATTTATCCTTGATGACAATGCAGTGGAGCCAGCCAAATTATAGAATTTTTTAAAAAATCACTACACTTCCAAATCCAGCCAAAATTGTTCCTTTATCATTTATAAACTTTTAAAAATCAAGTTTAACAAAGGTCATAATATGGAAGCTATGGGAAACTTTTTGAAGCACTATTAAACTACTACTTTATTTTACTTCTGATCTTTTCAAGGACAATATTCTATCTTAAAATATTGCTAATTACGTCCTTAATCTCCTTCCTGAATCATATCAAACCTTTGCATCAATCATTTTAAGCAAGTATGATATTACTAACCTACAACCAACTATTGAAAGCATATTTGGTGATATTGAAGTCAAGGTAATAAAACACAACACTCTTAATTCCACTAATTCAACATCAGGGAAAGCTCTATCTATGGACACTAAATCTAAAATATTTTTCTCAAAAGGACAACACAACCCTTTAGCTCCACATTCTGAAACCTTGTTTTTTCAGCTACATCCTAAAAAGTGGAAAGAATTCTTGAAACAAAAGAAGGAGCAAGAAAATAAGGACAGCTCTGCTAAAGCTTTATCAGTATTCTCAGAAATTCATCTCAATCAAGCCATCCTGGACAATGGCGCATATTTTTCTATTTTCAATTCACTAAAATTTTTTTCCACTTATGAATCTTCCAAATTATCATTATAAATGGCAAATGGAGATGAACTACTTGCCCTTGGAGAAGGAAAATTAATATTATCTTTATCATCTGGCCATATATTCAATATTGAACATTATTTATATGCTCCTGGTATAAAGGCTAATCTAATTTTAGCTGTGGATCTACTCCTTGACGGATGGAACTTAATTAAGAAAGATGAAATTTTAAAAGTTAAAAAAAAAAAAAAAACTAACCTTAAGTGTACCATAACAAGAAGAATCATTACATTCCCCTTATCCATTCCTTCTATATCTAGTATTTCTTCACATGAGGAAAACAATCTGCAACTCATTCATCACAAATATGGCCATCCAAAAAACTAAGTCATGAAGCAATTATTTTCAGGTTTGGATTTCTCTAAATTCAGCTGTGAAACCTGAACACTTGCTAAGTCTCACATATTACCATATGGTGGTACTTTTCCGACTCCTGAAAATCCCCTCAATGTTGTTCATATGAATTTGTGTGGACCCATTGTAGACAATCCTATAGTACTAGCTATAGGCCTTGACCAAGGGAGTTGGAGTAAAACCAGAAAGGAAAACCCCTGTCCCTTTAGAAAAACAAGTGAGATTGACCTGTTACAGCAAATTGGTTCCTGTTACCACAAAGCCCCTTTTTCAAACACACTTGACTGCTTGATCAGTCAAGAAAGTAGTCTCCAGACAGACTACCAAACCAAAGAACTGAAATGTAGACTAATGTCCACACCAGAGAAAGCAATGATACTTGATGTAGGTTTCAAATTCATACCAGAGACAGAAATAATACTTGCTATAGCTTGCAAGACTATAACAGAGAAAACAGTTGCTAAGTAAAGTTAAATAAAGGAACTCACTTCCAACAAAACACAGCCAAATTGTGGCCAACAAAAAGTGAAAACTGAGTGAGGAACAAGGATATCACCTCTGTATGGTTGAATGATAATTAAGGTTGCCCCAAACTGTCTTAATCACTACATACACCATACTACTAATCAAGAGCCCATACACACCTGCAAATCTGGCGTTCCTGACCAACAAATTGCATAAAACCTCCCTAGAAGCGCTTCCCAGCCCTCTAGCACTGAGGCGGGAGGTCCGCCTGGCACCAGGAAGCCTGCCTGAAGTGGCCTGACCACCCTGAAGCCAGAAAACCACCAAAAACACCCAAACTACTTAGAAAATTCACCTACAACTACTAAAACCCTTAAAACACATAATTACGCTATAACAACATTGTGACATGAAATGTAGAGAAAATTCCGCTCTTTCCAATGGTACTAAGCACTTAAACCTAAGACTTAAGGTTAACCCATAAAACACAAAAAACGAAATTCAACAGCAATCTTTTAAAAATGAAAAGTGAGAAATTATCCCCCAAATACTTATGCTATGAAAAATGTCCACAGGACATAAAATATAGAGAAAAACCAGGGCTATCCAATGGTAGCCTTCAGATCCCCGTAGTCCCAATTTTTTCTGTTTAATTCCAGAAAAATACCTAATTATTTAAACAATGCCATTTAAGGCATACCAAAACATCACCAAATAACCAACAAAGGGCTCTGCCAATGTTGGAAGACCACACCGTCTCCCCAGAATCTAAGGGGGGGAAATAATATTTCTTTCAAATAGTATATGGTTACTCACAATACTGTCACACTTACTTCCTTAACCTTAAATCCAAAACCTACAAAATTTTTTGCAATCACTAAACTATGGTTGAAAATCCACTTTCCCAATCTATCAAATGGGTTGTCTCTTAAAACAGTAGGGAGTTTACCAGTAACTCTATGAAAAATCTATTCAAGAACAAAGGGATTCTCCTCCTTTGAACTGCACCTTACTCAATTCTACAAAATTCTATAGCAGAAAGAGGAAATTGATCTATAGTTGAAAATGCCAAATTTTTACTTATCAAGTCAGTTTTAGACTCATATTGGTGGGCTGAGGCGGTCAACACTGCTATCTTCCTGCTAAACACACTACTTTCACTAGCTCTAGGTGTTTGCAAAACACCCTGGGAATTTTGGAATAATGGTAAAGTTAAAATTCCTCAAAAATTATATGCATTTGGGTCAGATGTAGTCTATTTCCAACAAAAGCACATGCCGATGTGGTAGCCTAAAGTTTAGTACGGCACCTAAATATGTAAATGGACTTATTACGGCGTGCAAGATTGGCGCTATTATTTTTTTATATAAAAGGGTTTTATTTAATTTATTGGAGTTTAAAATATGAAGAAATTGGTCACGAGCAAATGCCTACACAAATACAATTTATTTTGCGGAGAAAACTTATTTTTATGGTCTAAAAAATTTATAAGTATCAAGTCAAGTCACTCAAGAACCTTGGGAAATTTTCCCAGAATTTTTACTATTTTTCTTATATTTTTAAATGAATTTTAAAGTTTTATAGAAATATTTACGTTTTCAAAAATTACTGAACTTTGATTAATTTTCACCGGGTAATTAGAGCTGCGCAGACTACGAAAATTAGTTTGGTAGGTAAAGGGGAAGTAGCTCTATTATGTGTAATTTTTCTAGATTTTTTATTATGGTTTTAAGGCTCTAAATTGAGTCCGGAAGTCCGGACGGACTCCGTACGGGCTCCGGATTGACTCTGGAAGAGCTCTGGAGGGGAAAACTTAGGCACGTGACTAGGAATACTTAAGCGCTTCTCAAACTCGAAATTGAGGAGGGGGGACACATCATACAGCTTAATAATTAACCACCATGGTCTCATTTTTTATTACTCAACAAATTAAATAAGTTATAATACCCTTATAACATTTATTATTTTTTACATAACATTTTAAAAATACTACTCAACAATTAAAATAACACTTCATATAGGGTATCTTTAGAAAGTTCTTCTTCGCTGGGACTTGATTATTGCTGTCTCATAAAAATTCAAATTATTATAAAAACATAAAAGTCAATCTTTACAGATCTTTCACTGGTACACCTTAATTGTTGTTATCAGTATTTCTTTTATCAACAGCCACTTTTATTTAAATCTCAATAAGCGTTAAATATTTTAGAGTTTCATTATTTTATAAATCCGATCCAAGTAGATTGGTTAGCTTAGTGATTTAGAACACCTACTTTGTTATTTTTATTGGAAGGACGGGGTTTTCAGCTAAATCCACATATCTCCTCCGGATTCTGCTTACAGCAAGGCGACTGTAAGAGTTTACCTTACCATAGTTGGCTCCCAACGTGGGGTTCGAAATCTCTAGCTTATTCTAGGACTTACTTGGATCTAGGACTTTCTTAGCCTGCAAGAGGCTTATTCTCTGGAACTCTAATTGGATTTTGTTATTGGCCTGCAAGAGGCTTGTTATTTTATCGATTGTTAACGCTTTTCATTACTTATTGGGATGTCTTCTTCTGCTGTTGCTTCTGGATCTTCTAACCCTCTTACTCCCTCAGTTAGAATTGTTTCTTGGGATGGCCCAAAGTTTGATGGGGAGGAGGTTAAATGGTTCATTAGCAGGTATGAAGCTGCTGCTGCTGTTGATGGTGCTTCCCATGTGGATATGGTGAAGCAAGTTAGATTTTTTACTGCTGATAGGGAGGTGGAAAAAGAGGTTATTGCTATGCAGGCATTCAAGGACAAGGATTGGGTTAAGCTTTCTAAAGCTATGGTTGATAGATGGGGTGTTAGGTTTACTATGATGGACCTCAATAAAATTGTTGGAGACTGGCAAGCAAAAGGTGGTGTTTCTTCTATGGCAGACTTCAAAAAGCTGTGTGTTCAGTTTGATGAAGTAGTTGAATATCTTATTCTGGTGGACGAGTTAGTGCATGAGAACCAAGCAAAAGATTTGTTTTGGACAGCATGCAGCAGGGATATTCGAATGGACGTCTTGAAGGATCTTTCAAGAAAAGATTTGATGAAGGAACTGTCTAATGGTGAGCAGAAACTGCCGGCTCTGGAGGTTATCAAAGAGAACATTCAGGCCCATCTCAAGTTATTGGCGTTGGACAAATATCAAGAGTCATGCACTCAATATGTTAGCAAGGTTAGCGAAGTTTTGGCCGAAAATAACGATATTATGGTCAAAGCCCAGGAGGCCAAGAAGGCTCAAATGGGATTACCTGCTGCTAAAGTTGAGGGCAATGTAGATAATAAGATGGTCGATCATTTGGCCGATTTAACTAAACAGTTAAAAATATTTGTTCAAGAAACCCAGAAGGCCAACAAGGCCCCAATCGCTTCTTCGTCGACGTCGACTTCTTATCAGTCTAGAGGTTATGAACGTCGAAATTATAATGGCAATAACAACGGTAACCGCTTCCCAGGCAATGGGAGAAATGGTGGGAATGGTGGTAATGGATATAGAGGTGGCTATGATGAGCCAAAGGTGTGCTCCTATTGTAATAGGAGGGGTCATAGAGCAACAGTTTGTTTTGCTCTTGATAAGGATATGGATGCTGGGCGAGTTTTATTTGATGGTAAAGTTTATAAATTTCCTGATGGTTCGTTCATCAAGCCCAGTGATGGACAGTCTCCTTCTGATTTGGTCAGAAGAAGTTTAACGGCTGAAAGAAGAGCCAGATTTGAAGAGGTGACGGATGAAGATGTTAATTCCAAGGGTGGCAAAAATGGTAACGGTAATGGTGGAAAAGCTGACAAAGGTAAAGAGAAAGAGGTCAGTAAAGCCACATTTTCTACTTCTTTTGGTGGTTTAGAGCTGGCGACGGTTGCCCAGGTGGAGGGTAGCTGTATGGCTGGCGAATACGATGTTAATGCTGCTAGAAGAGCAGCCGCTACTAAGGCGAAAAGTAGCATTCAGAGCCAATTGAGGGCTAATCCTGGCAAGGCCAATAACAAAGTGAACCCTTACTCTAAGGACAAGATTCCTAGTGCTCAAACTGCCGCCAACAAATTGAACCCTTACTCTAAGGACGAATTATATAAAATGCAGAAGGGGATTGCTGATATGGGGCCCCCTAGTTATGGAAAGTTTGATTTAAATGGTGAGCCTATGCCAGAGGATGATTCGGATTCTGAGGAGGACGTACCGTTGGTGTCTCTACCCAGACCAAGTTTTAGCGGTCCCATCCCAATGGAGGGAGTAAGAAGGACTAGCGATGGATCAGGATTAGTGCAAGAAGCTGGTGACGGAGTTAGGGTTATAGAAAGTGAAGATGTTATAATGGGGGGTGAAGATGGCTCGGTTGGACCTCAAGAGGTACCCAGGGCCAAGGTTGTTAAATCAAAGGTCCAGTATGAGCAGCCAGTAGTTTCTGGTCAAGCTAATGCGATGGACGCAGTTTTGAATAGGGTGAATCAACTTCATATTCCCTTATCTTTGGGGGAGTTATTTATGATTTGTCCGGCACTTGCTGAAAAGCAAAAGAAGCATTTGACGAGGCGTCGGGTTTCCACTGGAGAGGTGGAATATATTTGTGAAAATGCTGAAAAGTTTGGGGAAGATGTAGATACACAATTTTCCGCTCCCCTGGGTTACCTGGTGGTAACTCTTAATGGTAAAGAAGTAAAGGCCTTGGTCGATTCAGGGTCTCAAATTAATTTAATTTCATTGGAGCAAGCGACAAGTATAGGCTTGCCAATTAAAAGTGGGACTGGGCGAAACCTCAGAGGTATTGGAGGGCATGCAACAGAGCTAATTGGTACAGCTGAGCATGTCAGGTTAGGCATTGGTGGATCTGTTGGTAAGGTTCACTTTTATGTGGCCAGAGGAGCAGTCAAAACTGTTCTTGGTGGTCCTTTTTTGATGGATTTTGAGGCCAGGATAGGGTATCAAGCTGGCATGGGGATTAGTTTGGAGATCACTGGTGAAGATATGCGGAGGTTACATATGCGTTTAGCGCCTCCTGGAGATGAAGGTCGGGAAACACGGCCAGGGATTACTACTCTGTGCCAGTGTTGTGTTTGTACCAAGAAGCGGCATATAAAACGGACGGCTTCTGGTGAATTATGTTTGTTGGAAAGGGATGAATGCCCTCATTTTTTGGGGTAGCAGGGGCTGATCACTCTAATGTTGTAATCTCTCCTCAGGATGAGATCCCGGATTGCAATAGGTCAGCTCACTTGGAGATAATTCAAGTGGATTCTCAATTATTTTCTGTTAATATTACTTTGGAGTGCAAATACGTTATGGACTTTTCTATATGTTTATTGGATTTACCCTGTTTTTCTATAAAATTTAAAAATGGTGAAAAAGGCAAAATGGGCCAAATTAGGTTGGATAAAAATTGGAAGGGTATGATTGATTACCTCCAGCAAGAGGTTAAACTGCAATTATCTCCTTCTATCACGGACCTCCAGCAAGAGGGTAAACTGCAAATATCACATCAAAATCCGATTAAAAATCTTGGTATAATTAAAACACAAAAAAATAATTTATGTGAAAATGTTATTCCGGACCTCCAGCAAGAGGGTAAACTGCGAAAATCTCATCAAAACCAAATTAAAAATCTCAGTATAAGTAAATCACAAAAAAATAACTTATGTGAAAATGTTATTCGGGGCCTCCAGCAAGAGGTTAAACTGCAATTATCTCCTTCTATTTTGGACCTCCAGCAAGAGGGTAAACTGCGAAAATCTTATCAAAATCCAATAAAAAATCTCAGTATAATTAAAACACAAAAAAATAATTTTTGTGAAAATTCAATTCCGGTCCTCCAGCAAGAGGTTAAACTGCCGACTTTCTTTACGGGTGATTTACTGTTGGATAAGGGAAGCAAAGGTGTTGGAAAATCTGTTTATAAATTAGACGAGGGAAAGGAGAAAAGGGTAAAATTTAAAAATGAAATAAAATATTTTTCTAATTTTTCTTATTCCAATTCTGACGATGAAGAAGATTCATTTGATGAGAGTTTTAATGGCGATGTTTTACCTCAAGTTAATTAAGATGTGGACGCAGCCAAATATAAGAAAGTATCAAATAAAGTTCGACCTATTAATGAGCCGCTACCTGCTGAATTAAATCCACCTTTGAGAAGACCAAGGTTATCAAGAGATCCTTATGAAAGTCCCTTGGTAAAGAATCCGCCTGAATTATCTGAGACGTCAAGAATCACTTTTGAGAGACTGGGTGTTGTTAATTTTGGACCTGATGGTTGGTTGTCTGGAGAAGAGAAGAAGTTGTTGTTGGATGTGATGGTCAAGCGAGAGAAGGCCATTGCTTTTGTAGAAGAGGAGAGGGGTGTGTTGAAGCATTCCTATGGGGAGCCTTACAAGATTCCTGTGGTATGTCATGAACCGTGGCAGCAGAAACCAATTCCTATTCAGGCTGCATTAAAAGAAGCCTATATTGAAGTTGTCAGAGAACGGATACGCACTGGACTGTATGAGCAATCAACGTCAAGTTATTCTAGTCCTGTATTTTGTATCAAGAAACCGAATGGCAAGCTTAGAGTTGTTCATGATCTTAGGGAATTAAATAGGGTTACAATAAAGGATGCTGGGATACCACCTAGTGCTGAGGAGTTTGTTGAAGCGTTTGCAGGGAGAGTGTGCTATGGTTTGGGAGATATTATGGGTGGATATGATGAGAGAGAGTTACATCCGGACTCAAGGCCTCTCACTACATTCGATACGCCACTTGGACGTTTACAGTTAACAAGATTACCTCAAGGAGCAACAAATTCGGTTGCAGTTTATCAAGCTCAGATGGCTTGGATCCTTCAAGATGAAATTCCACAATATGCTGGAATCTTTATAGATGATGGAGGAATTAAGGGACCAACAACCGACTATGATAACCAGGTGTTGGAAGAGAATCCTGGTATACGCAAATTCATTTGGGAGTTTGCAATTACTTTAGAAAGAATCTTGTTTCGAATTGAAGAGGCTGGTTTAACTATTTCTGGTTCAAAATTTTCATGTTGTGTGCCAGCCTTAGAAATATTAGGCCATGTGGTATGTAGAGAGGGTAGGATTATGTCCAAGAAGAAAGTTAACAAAATTCAGTCCTGGCCAAGACCCAAGAATACGACCGAAGTTAGAGGGTTTTTAGGCGTTTGCGTATATGTTAGAATGTTTATCAAGGACTTTTCTTCATTGGCAGCTCCATTGAGACGGTTAACGAGAAAGGATGCAGACTGGGAGTGGGATGAAGAGTGTGAGAAGGCGTTTGTGAAGTTGAAGGAGGTTGTAGGGAAGGATTTAGTCCTGCACAAGTTAGATTATGGAAAAGATGCTGGTAGAATTTATTTAGCAGTTGATTCAAGTCAGGTTGCAGCTGGGGCGGTTCTGTCTCAGATGGATAAAGCTGGTTACATCAGGCCAGTTAGGTATGAATCTGTAGTATTTACTGAGGTTGAATCAAGATATTCACAACCGAAATTGGAATTATGTGGTGTGGCAAAAATACTGAAGAAACTTCAGCATATTTTGTGGGGCAACATTTTGAGTTGCAAGTGGATGCAAAATCGTTAATCCAGATGATTAATTCCCCAAGTTTACCGAATGCACCCATGATGAGATGGGTAGCTTTTATTCAACATTTTTCGTTTGATTTAGTTCATAAGCCTGGCAAAACTTTTACTATGCCAGATGGTTTATCAAGGAGACCACCCACTGAAGAAGATTCAGACTCAGAAGAGTTTGATGAAGATATACCTATTATCAAAGCCAGCACTAAAGGAGCTGAAGACTTTCCATACCTCCCCCATGAGGTTAAACTGGCAGGACTATTGTGTTTAGATTATGATGATGATGACCTCCACCAAGAGGATAAACTGGAAAATAGTTTTTATGTTAATAAAGGTGTTGGAAAAGGTGTAGATAAATTCGGCAGAGAGGAGGTAGAAGAAGATGTGGTGTATGTAGAGGAAAATGGATTGGTAGTGTGGGATAGTAGTAAATTAAGGAATGGTGTATATGTTGGAGAATTAGAGAATTTAAATAAAAAGGTGGATAAAGAGAAAGAGGTATTTTCAAATACGGTTTTCGAAGGATCCAAAGGTTCAGAAGAAAAACGTTGACATAGCTCGATTAAAAATTTATTTAGGGGTCAACAATTATTGGCTCATTCATGTGCAGGTGATATTGGTGATAGAGAAGTCCCTATTGATGTTATATTAATCGATTTTCAAGATGAAGTCTGGGGTCAGACTGGTTTTTATTTTTTGTTAGTCAAATATTTGTTGACTTTAGAGAGGCCAGAAGATTGTGAAGACGATGAATGGGTGGCTATCAAGAGGAAGTCATCTACGTTTTACCTATCTGGTCGACGTTTAATGAGGAGGAGGTATCCAAATCCTCAAGTAGTTATAACTCAACAGAAGGGGCAAGAATTAGTTTTGAAATCACTGCATGAAGATCTCGGGCATAGAGGCGTGGGAGAAACGTTTAGAAGAATTTCTGATCGATTTTGGTGGCCTGGCATGAAGATGGCTGTTAAACAGTGGGTTCAGTCATGCGAAGAATGTCAAAGACGAAGTTATTTAAGGCCAAAAGAACCTGGACGCGCGACCGGTGAATATACGCTCTTTGGAAGAGTTAGTTTAGATGCCGTTCATATAAAAGAGGGACGGTATAAATATTTAATTGTGGCCAGAGATGATTTATCTGGTTGGGTAGAGGCAGCGCCTCTTATTAATTTAACTGCCAAAAATGTGGCAGAATTTTTTTTGAATAATTGGGTATATAGGTATGGGGTGATGAAGTTGGTAACGGTAGATGGAGGTCCTGAATTTGGGACAGAGTTTAAAGAGGCCGTATTGAAAGTTGGATCAAAGGTTAGGCTAGCAACCCCATATTATCCTGAAGCTGAAGGCATGGTTGAAAGAGGGCATCAAGTTATTAAGGATGCTTTAGTTAAAATGTGTGGGACAAGTGCCGAAAAGTGGAGGCACTATTTACCTTTAGTTTTATTTGCTGATCGAATCACTGCCAAAAGGACGACCGTATTTTCACCTTATGAACTTGTTTTTGGACAGAAAGCAGTTTTACCGGTTGATTTAGAAGCTGAATCATATCTTGGAGTTGACTGGGACACGGTCAAAACTACTGAAGAATTATTGTGTGCAAGAATGATGCAGCTAGAAAAGAAAGAAGAATATTTAGAAAAGGCATATTCGCGGATGATGAAGATCCGAAATCAATCAGTTAGATATTGGGATGAGCGGTTGGCACATCGATTAAGGAAACCTTTGAACCCGGGAGATATGGTCCTGGTGTATAATAGGAGTTTGGAAAGTCAGTGGGGAAAAATGTTTGCAGATTGGTGGAATGGACCGTATAAAATCAAGGAGCAAGTTTCCGGCGGTTCATATGTGCTAGAAGAGTTGGATGGAGTAGTATTGAAGAAGAGGGTAGCGGCCGATCAAGTGAAACGGTTCTATCCTAGAGGCACCAGGAGTGCCGAAGTCTTCCTCCGCAATGAGGATAAACTATGATATTGATGAAATTTTATGGATTCCTCCGCAATGAGGATAAACTATGAAATTTCTTAAATTTTATCAACTCCGAAATGAGGATAAACTACAATTTTAATGACTTTTATTAAATTTATTCCTCCGCAATGAGGATAAACTAGATATCTACGAAATTTTATGGATTCCTCCGCAACGAGTATAAAATATCTTCTTATTTTTATCAAAAAATACTTTACTATCATTACACTGCATATGGGCGACGAAACTGTGATGAAACATAACGAAATGCAAGAAAACCTTCATTGAAAATTTTCAAAATTAAAAATTCTTAAAATATGGGTGAAGATAGTGTTGGAAAAATTTTAAAATTTATTGGAAGAAGTGTTCACAGGGGAACCTTCTTAATTTAATATTGGCAAGTGTGGGGGTAATTGATGGGCTGGCTGCTCTATACACAATTACCCCATAATGTTCGTTTCCAAAATTTTCCCTGTTTCTAGTTGAATCCTGGCTTTGTCTTTTAATTTTAGGAAGTCCACTAAGACTATAAACTGGAACAAATCAAGAGACACCGCTCTCAACGCCGGATTCAAGATTTTTTTATTTTGTTTTTGATTTTTATGTTAGATTGTGATTTCTTTTCTTTAATATATATTATGAATTAATGTAAAGGTGATGCTCACTGGTGGTCTCTAATCATTTTTATAAATTGGAGGGAGCCCACCCAGTGATCATTATTATAAAAATTATCTTCTAAAAACTTTCATTTATTTTCTTTTCTTTTCAATTACTCAAAATTGTGTAACCACATCAAGTTGCACTTGGATGTGGGTATGATGTCAAGGGTACGGCTCATCAAATGGCTGGGGGGCATCTTTTAAAAAAAAAATTTTTTTAAATTTTGATATTTTTTTTATTACTTTTTTTATCTTTCTTTTCACATTCGTTTATCTTTCTTTAAAAATTAAATTTTAACTTTTATTTCAAAACTATCTTTTCTAAAATCAATTATTTTAAAAAAAATAAAATAAAAATAAAAATAAAAAATAAAAATAAAAAATCTTTATTTTAAATGGTAAAAAAAAATAAAATAAAATAAAAAAAAAAAATAATAATAATAAAATAAATAATAAAATAACTAAAAATATAAAAAAAAAAAAAATAATAAAAAAAAAAATATATAATAAAAAATAAAATAAAAAAAAAAAATAATAATAATAATAAAAGGTATTTTAGTTTTAGGTAGTTTAGATGTTTATATTTTATTTTTCAAACATTATTCAAGAAAGCTACATACCAGGAAGAACACCATCAAGGGTTGTTATCTTTTGAAGAATCAAAATTAGAAAATTTAGAAGGACCTTGATCGATTTCCTGGGATTCGAATCTTATTTCACGGTCACCATAGTGTTGAAGCCAGTTGGCTATTTTGAAAAGGTCTCTTAACAGCTGCTCTCTCATCCAAGATTCTGATCTATCAGAGGGCGGGTATCGTTGGAAATAAGCGATAAGGTTATTAAAATTAGCAAAAAGCTTTTCAGACACTAGGTGAATTGGAACTCTAGGGAAGCTTGGATTAGGTTCTGGTAGTTCATAAGCAGAATATGAAATTGGAGAACCGGTGGACGCTTATCAAATTAAAATATCAGCAAATTAAGACCTGAAGATTAAGAAAATAAAAAGAGACAACTAACCTGTGTCAACACTATCATGATCATAGATAAATGGCTTACTTGTTAATGGAGTGGGATTTTTTATGTTTAGAAAAGGATTTTTTATTTTTGATAGATGAGGAGGACTGGTGTTGGATTTGGTGTTTGAATTAGATGTTCTGGGCCTTTTGGATGAAACAAGAGAAGATGAAGACTGCTGGCTATTATAGGACCTTTTGTGCTTCAAGATGTTGGAAGAAGGAGAAGAATTGTTAGAAGGTTGAAGCATGGCCCTGGGAGCAGCAAGAGTTCTTGGGGGACTAGCAGCAAGTCTAGATTGGAGAGAAGGACCCAGAGGATTAGGTGATGGAGAAAGGTTTAAATAGGCTGATGGAGAAAAAGGGATGGGATCTTTTGAGGTTGATGGAATAGGGGGTGGAGTAGAAGGTGAAGAAGAAGGAAGAGGTTTGCAGAAGGCGGCGAAGCTAGTAGCAGTGATGGGGAAAGAACCACAGTTCAAACCAGAACATTTTCTTTTCTTCTCATAGCAGGATAAACAGGCCCTGTTATAAGTGTGCTTTTGCCAGTTAAAAGAGAAGATACATTCCCTATGGGTGAAGGCACAGTATTTGCAAGATTGATCAGCTGAAGCAATAAAGTCAGAAGGTTTCATCTTGTTAGGAGATATTTTTTTTTTGAAGAAGAAAACTTGAAACTAGGATGAAGAAAGCTGGTGGCAAAATCTGGGTTCAAGGATAGAGAAGTTGTTAGGTCCACCAAGACCTTAAACTGGACTGTTATCAAGCTGTTGGGTCCACCATGACCTTAAACTGGATTTCTTATCGATTAAATGTTTGGTCCACCATGACTTTAAACTGGTAGTTCATTCATTGTTTAGTCCACTATGACTTTAAACTGGAAAATTAATATCTGCAGGATAATTCAACATTCATTGGACCACTATGGCCTTATACTGGATTACTTGTCGATCAAATGTTTGGTCCACTATGACATTAAACTGGATTATCAAATTTATTCAATCTTTGGTCAAGCCTAAGCCTTACTTAGGAATATATCAAGATATTTATGCACTTAAACGATCTTTGGTCCACCAAGACCATAAACTGGCAATCGAATATATGTTTGGTCCACCAAGACTTTAAACTGGAATTTCAATCTTGTTTGGATAACTCAATTCAATCTTTTAATTTATCACTGTCCACTAAGACTCTAAACTGGTTATTCAATTATTTCTGGAATTGGGTGCTGATAGCTTTAGGAGGTTAAAATTTTAGGTGGTGATGATGCTAAGGAAAGCATAATGGTTAATTAGGTGAAATTTGTGGCGCTTTAACATGGTCTAAAGTTAATATTATTATTGGAAGCCTGGCAAAAGTATTTTATGGGTTTGCTGTATAGCAAAGTTTGAAAATTGTGATGAAGGAATCAGAAGTTAGGATGGTAGTTGGATTTTAGGGAATGATTTTTTTTAGTGCCTCATAGTTAGGCCATTTTTTTTTGGTGTGAAGCTTGGAGGACCTTATGGCGAGATTGGAATCATAGAATTCGGCTCAGTGGGGGGCCCTATGAGGTTGGAATCAGGAGTATTTGGCTCATAGGAAGATCCACTCTCTCAATGCTGTGACAAGAAGGAAGACTGGTATATGGGAGTCTGAAGGGATTCAAACCTTGCTCTCAGTAGTGGAATCATCACAAGATTTATATTATTTTATTTTATGTTATATCAAGCCAGAGAAGAAAGAAAACATCATTTATGTTGAAAGTTTAAGAAGACCAAGCAAAAACAAAATTTTATCAAGTTATACTGTTAGAAAAGATAATTTCTTTGAAATTGTTCAACATCATTATCAAAGCTTTGCATTAAAATTCTTCTTTTCATGAGGTCTTCATGGTTATTAGCTGGAGTTTCTTGAAAATAGGCCAGCATTTTTCGTTTCAACTCATTAGTAAAGTCAAGAAAAAGATAGCGATGAAAATTTGGGTAATGATTGATATAGTCCGTCTTCACTCTACCAACATCATCAGTGTTGGTTATTTCGACAGCTAGAAGTTCAAATATGTTATTAAGTCATAGGTTTAGTCAATTTTGATTAAAAGTTTTTTTTAGTAAGATAAATAGGGTCTTACATTTAGAGCCAGGAAACATAGTCTCAGCAAAGTTAGTTGGGGGTACTGGCGTTATAGGATTAGGATCTTGTGAAGGCAAAATTAGGCCGGGATCCGTTGATGAAGATTGAACTTTTGAAGCTGTTTTTGATCTTATTCGTTTTAAGAAGACAGGAATTTTGGATCGCTTTTTAGAAGTTGAGGGATCAGGGAGAGCTGCTGGTCCTAAATATACGTTTGTTTTAGAAGGAACTATTGGCCGGTTGCATTTGACTTTTTTCACACGGCATAAGTCGCAAGCTGTTCTTCCAGGAAGATTAGGGTTGGACATTAAACAAGGTACCTGGTATCGAGCGCAGAGTTCACATGGAGCGACAAGTTCTTTGGAAGACATATTGATGAAGATGAATTTTATAGTTGATTAAAGAAGATGGTGGTTGAAGGTTAAAGATGAATATTGTGTTCAACCACTTATGCAAAGTTTTAAGAATGGGGACATTCTTGATTGGAGGGAGGATGTGGTAGCCTAAAGTTTAGTACGGCACCTAAATATGTAAATGGAGTTATTACGGCGTGCAAGATTGGCGTTATTATTTTTTTATATAAAAGGGTTTTATTTAATTTATTGGAGTTTAAAATATGAAGAAATTGGTCACGAGCAAATGCCTACACAAATACAATTTATTTTGCGGAGAAAACTTATTTTTATGGTCTAAAAAATTTATAAGTATCAAGTCAAGTCACTCAAGAACCTTGGGAAATTTTCCCAGAATTTTTACTATTTTTCTTATATTTTTAAATGAATTTTAAAGTTTTATAGAAATATTTACGTTTTCAAAAATTACTTAACTTTGATGAATTTTCACCGGGTAATTAGAGCTGCGCAGACTACGAAAATTAGTTTGGTAGGTAAAGGGGAAGTAGCTCTATTATGTGTAGTTTTTCTAGATTTTTTATTATGGTTTTAAGGTTCTAAATTGAGTCCGGAAGTCCGGACGGACTCCGTACGGGCTCCGGATTGACTCTGGAAGAGCTCTGGAGGGGAAAACTTAGGCACGTGACTAGGAATACTTAAGCGCTTCTCAAACTCGAAATTGAGGAGGGGGGAAACATCATACAGCTTAATCATTAACCACCACGGTCTCATTTTTTATTACTCAACAAATTAAATAAGTTATAATACCCTTATAAAATTTATTATTTTTTACATAACATTTTAAAAATACTACTCAACAATTAAAATAACACTTCATATAGGGTATCTTTAGAAAGGTCTTCGTCGCTGGGACTTGATTATTGCTGTCTCATAAAAATTCAAATTATTATAAAAACATAAAAGTCAATCTTTACAGATCTTTCACTGGTACACCTTAATTGTTGTTATCAGTATTTCTTTTATCAACAGCCACTTTTATTTAAATCTCAATAAGCGTTAAATATTTTAGAGTTTCATTATTTTATAAATCCGATCCAAGTAGATTGGTTAGCTTAGTGATTTAGAACACCTACTTTGTTATTTTTATTGGAAGGACGGGGTTTTCAGCTAAATCCACATATCTCCTCCGGATTCTGCTTACAGCAAGGCGACTGTAAGAGTTTACCTTACCATACCGAGTGGTAAATTTGGACCAAGTGTAGAGGAAGGAATTTTTCTGGTTTATTGTGAGGGTCACCTCAATTATTGCATCTACTCTCCCAGTACTGATTCCATTTTAATTACTCAAAATGTTAAATTCCTAAACACTTTCACTCTAGCTTGTAAAATTATTAAAGTACAGCCTGTTGAAACACTTGTGTTTCCTGAACTTAAGTAATTTTCAATTACAAACCCCACTATCTCTTCATCCTCTACTAAGCATCAAACAACTTTTGAAATCAATACCTATATCTCTGCAAATTCAGACCACCTCCTAGAAATGCCAGTCCCAATAGAATCCAACCAATCTATTGATCTCCCACCTATCTCAAAACACTATGTCTATGTTGACAAAAATCTTAAACCCTCTCAGGAAATTAACTCCTCCATTGATACTTCAAATATTTTTACCACAAAGAGAAGAGGAAACCATATCAACATGGTAGCTACCCCCTTTGACACACCTAACTCCTTCTACAAAGCTTTTAATTCCCCTGAAAGTGAAAATGGCTCAATGCCATCAATGCAGAACTATCTAGTATCACCAAACACAAAGTCTGGGAGAAAACTCCCCTTCCGTCAAACAATCACATATTAGGAACCACTTGGACCTTCAAACAAAAAACTGATTCCAAAGGCAACATAGTTAAGTACAAATCTAGGCTATGTGTCCAAGGATTTTCTCAAATTGAGAGGATTTAATACAACAAAACCTATGCACCCAGTGGAAGATTAAACACTTTACGTTTTCTTCTTGGTTTTGCAGACTTCAAAGAATGGGACTCCATCAAATGGATGTCAAATCTACCTTCCTACATGGGGAACCTGACAAAGATTTATACATTCTATTTCCTAATGGATATAGTCCTCAAAACCCTAATCAATGTCTACATTTAAAGAAGTCACTATATGGGTTGAAACAGAGCCCCAGATTTTGGCACCACAAACTTTGTAACTTCTTCAAAGATATTGATTTTAAACCAAGCGAAGCCAATCCATTCTAATTTCTCAACACTGATACCTCTCAACCTTGTTATGTCTTTATACGTGTTGACTACTTAACTATTGGTGGCCCCTTAGTTCAAGCTTTTCAAGACAAAATATCTAAAGTATTTGACATGGATAATCAAGGGGAACTCAAATGGGTCCTTGGAATGAATGTAACTAGGGATAGAACTGCAAGAACCATCAGTCTTTCTCAAGAACTGTAAATATATAAATTGCTAAGCAAATTCAATCATCAAGATTTTTGGTCTGTCACTACTCCCTTAGTTCCAAATTCTCATTTTTCCACTTTTTCTTCTAATCAACTAACTAAATTATTCAATTTCAAAAGAGCAATTGGTCTTCTCAATTACCTAGTTCTATGCACTTGCCCTGATTTGTCCTACACTGCCTCCACCTTAGCTCAGTATTTAAATGAACTCTTGGATCAACAGATACAAGCTTTCTTTCACATACTTTTCTATCTTCAACTAATCAAATCCTTCTGCTTAACTCTTGAAAATATAAGTGAATCTCAAATTGTTCAGCTAGCCAGTTTGGCGGATGCCAACTACAAAAAATCTGAGGATTATAAGTCTACATCTGGAACCCTCATCTTTCATCTAGGGTCAATCAGTTAAAGATTGAGTAAACAACAATCTGTTGTGCTCTCCACTTCAGAGACTGAATATTACCAATTACCAATTGTTTCCAGGACCAGTTGTGCTCTAAGGAACTCTTTAACAAATTTTCAATTCCTCTCAACAAATCTACACTCTTTGGCAATAATCAAAGTGGCATAAATCTTGCTCTCAACCCACTTTATCAGCATTGCAACAGACATATTAACACAAGGGTTCACTGGTTGCATGAGCAAGTGAACAAGGATGAATTCACTATTGAATATATTCCTTCAGCTCAAATGATTGCTGATGCTCTGACCAAGTCATTACTCAGACCTAAACACCATGAATTTCTAAAATCTCTCAATCTTTTGCCATTGCTTTCTTGAGAATGGGAGGGTGTTGAATGTATATTATTAGCTTATCATTAGTTATAGAAACCTAGTAGTTAATTCATATACATAGAATTGAATTATTGTTTAAACCTAACTTGATGATATTATACAAAGCATATATGGGTGGGGAACCATAATCACATTTCTCATCCATTCTCTTATTTATATCTTATTATCTACTTTATTTTATTTCTATTTATTTTTATTCATTTTCCTTATTTAAAAATTAACTAAATATTATTCTCAACCAGTCCTTTCTGTCTATTTCACTGTTCCATCCTGTCCTTGTGTCCCACCATCCATACTAGCCTAGAAGTCCTACTTACCTGCTGCCTAATTCTATCAGGTAACTTTTCCTTTCTGTCCATTTCACTATTCTGTCCTGTCCTAGTGTCCCACCGTCCATAATAGCCTAGAATTTCTACTTACCTGCTGCCTAATTCTATCACCAATGATATGAGAGCTCTGAAGGTTTCTGTGCGACCAACTGATGCGTAAGTTTCCTCATAGTCAATACCTTCTTTTTGTTGATTTCCTAAGACCACCCATCTTGCTTTATATCTGATAATATTGTCTAACTTATCTCTTTTCTTTCCCAATCGCCACATACCAACAATAACCTTTATTTCAGAAGTTTTGGGACAAGTTCACCTACAACATGTTTGAATAGTGGGTCATATTCTTCTTGCATTGCAATTTTCCATTTTTCACATTCTGGACCTTTAAGTTCCATTGAGTATGTTGGAAAATTGTTATTTTCTTCAGTATGAAGGCCATAAAATTTTAATGGAATTTTTTCCCTAATTCGTTGGCCATGATGTGATAAATTTTCAGTTTTTGAACTTTTAGGTGAATCAGAAGTAGAGTTTTTTCCTGAATATTTGGTGTTGGAAATCTCAGGTTCAGGTGTGTGGCATTTCATAAAAACATGAATTTGTTTTATGCTTTGATTTTTCTGAAAATTTTCATTGGGTTGATTTGGTAAGGAAGTATCAGTTTGTATTGTAGGTGTCAATTGAGAGTGTGATGGTGATTTTTGATTATTAGTTTCAGGGAAGTAGTATTCAGGTATCAAAGGTGGTTTTGGTTTTTCAGAGTAGAAATTTTTGGATTCTATAACTTTAACATTTCTTGAGATAAAAATTTCCTATTTTTAGGATCAAAAAGTCTAAAAAATCATGAGTTTTCTTCATATACCACCAAGAATAGTTTTCCCCTTTTGATTGAAGTTTTGTAGATTTTGTTTCCTTATCCAAATGCTGGATTGAGAGTGATCCAATGCGTTTAAGAAGTTGATATTTTACCAAATAGGTTCCTTCACCAGGAAGAAAATTGTTCCATTTTTCTTGTGGAGTATGGTTTTTGATTTTTGAATGAGGAGAGAAATTTATTGAGTTGCAGCAGCGTTGTGCAAATTTCCCCCATAGTCCAGATGGAGTACAGGAGTCAATTAGAACAGTGATGATTCAGTCAGTAAGAGTTCAATTAAACTGTTCTGAAACAGAATTTTTCTGAGGAGTTCTAGCTGGGGCTTGCTTGGATATAATTCCATAATCTGTCAAGTAATTCATAAATTCATTGGAAGTGTACTCCCCTCATTTATCAGTTTTAAGAAATTTCATTTGTTGTTCCATTAGATTTTTGACTTTACTTTTGTATTTTTTAAAATTGGAAAATGTTTCAGAATTGTTTTTCATTAGATATTTAGAAGCAAATTGTGTTCAGTTGTCAATAAATTTTAGTATGTATTTTCAATCTCCTATTGTCAGCAGATTAATTGGACCAATTACAACAGAATGAATACAAAATATAGGAAGAGTAGGAATTGAAAAAGATTAATTATAAGGATTTTTTGTGACTTTTCCCATAGAAAAAGATACATAATTCAAGTCATTATTAGTTACACAGATATTAAAATTTTTCAAGAGTAATAATAGTGATTTTTTATTCAGATGACCATAGTAGTTCCTGAGATGCTTCTCCATATATTGTTGCAACTGCATTACTGTCTGAATCATAAACTATTAAATTTTTTGGATTAAAATGTATTTGGTATCCTGTGTTGTTTAATTGAGTGACAAATATGAGATTACTTGATAGATTCTCAACAAAGAGAATGTTTTTTAGTGTTTTCCCAGGTTTAAGCATTAATTTATGTTCATGAGTAGCTTTCAGGACTTGAGTTATGGCTGTGCATATTTTTCTAGGTGGTGTAAGAGGTTTTTCATTGAGAAGTAAATCCCTACTATTTACCATGTGTGAGCTAGCACCTGAGTCCAATAAAAAGGAGAATTTGTTTGTAGTATGGGCAACATAAGATAAATCTTCAGTGGTGAAAGAAGTAGAGGCAGTTTCAGATTCAGAATTTGTTAATTTTGCAGAGTCCAATTCAAATCTTTTTACCTTTTTGATTAATTGATTGATACAGAAATCATCAGCATGGACTGTGTGACCAAGACAACATTTAAGAATTTTTGAAGAAGTATTTGTTGAACCATTTGATTTTTCAGGTTTGTTGAGTTTTTGATTTTTATTCTCCTTCCTTGAATCAGTATTGTATGCAACCAAGCTTGTCAAGTTAGCCATTCCCCTTCTAATAGCCTCAGCATGTAGAGTGTCATAGATGCTTTGTAAGGATGTATTTTTAAGATTACTAAATAAGCTTTGTGTAATACCTATTATTGACTTGTGTTCAACACCATTAATTATTAGCAGTTGGTTAGATATGCTAAAGTCAGGATCTGATGCTGTGTTTTGTTTTATTAGAATTTCAAATTCCTTGAATTTTGAGAGATGTTCTTGAAGAGAGGAGGAGCCACCCCAGATTAGGAAATATACCTGTTTAAGTACACTGGCAACCACTGCATCATTTCCTTCTCCATATTGGCTAAGTATCATCTGAATAGCTGTGTATGAGTCATCTGAATTTGAGATCCATAAATCATCTTGAGTAAAGACCGTTCCCATAAGATGAACTTGCACTTTAGCTTCTCCTTTTTCCCAGTCCTCTATAGTGACAGTTGCAGGTCTCCCACCAGCTTGGATATGTCTTTTAAATCCAAGAGATATAAAAAAATACTCAATAGACTTCTTCCATAGTGAGACATTATTCCTGTCCAATATGGAAAGCTTTGGGATCTTTGTATCAGAGGAATCCATAGAGGTAATATAAGGAGAACTAGAGTGTGTTGTTTCTGAGGAGAATTGTCAACCTGAGCAAGTACAAGATGCAGTTGAGTCTTGTGGATGTAAAGATGATTGTATAGCAGCATCAGATTCTGACCTGAAACTTCAGACTTTTAATCTATTGATCCAAACTTATGAGATACAAAAGAGTGTATTAGTTTTACCACAGACTAATTCACTCTGACTACAACTTGTTGCAATAATCACCTGTTCCAATGATTAAGCACGTCGAGTTGTGTATGTCAGTGTGTAGCAAATGGTATGTTGATTATGATATGTGAGTAACAAGAGTTAGAGACAATTATAACAGGTTAGTATATGTAAAATGTATAAAGATTGGATGAGTAAGAAGGACAGTATAGAAGTAGTTTATATAGACAATCAGAATACTAATTATATTACTAATGACTCATATCAAAACATGTATCTAAGATAAGTGGATTGATTTAATTATGTCAAACTTGTATTTACATTCATTGGACATGTAAAAGATGTTTAGAGTTTTAATGGGTGTTCACAATGGGACAAGTGGAACTTGTAGAATAATGTGTGGGTAGTTTGATGATAGTTGTAACACAAAGTATTGGTACAATGTAAGAAAGTATTAGTTCTCTAACAGTATTTGACCTCATGTTTGAGATGTTAGGTTATTAAATCAGCCATGTTTCTTGACATGTTTATGTGGCATTTTTCAAATGAAATCCGCTAGGCGTATTTACCCAGACTTCCTCTGAAAACTCAGGGGCAGGTTTGTTCCCCATGTCATGTTCAAACAACTAACCTTGCTCACACACACTCAAGCGATTGTTTTCGCTCAATGCAGTTTTGGAAGTTGTTTTCTTAACAGCTACTTATTCTGTTTTGACATAGTTGACTCCACGCACTGCCCCATGTGCGCCTCCAATAGCAAAGACACCCCTGAACATCTGTTGCTCTTTTGTTCTGCTCACATAGATATCATACACACACACATATCCAATCCGCTACTCATCACAAAGTCCCACTTAAAATTTCCTTCCTGCTCTCCCCCTCACCCATTATCTCTGATATTGTGAATTACTTAATAAACACAAAAAGATTCAATAATAACTTGTCTTTTTCTTGATAACCAATTTTATTTCTATACCCCTGATTTCTTTCTTCATTGCCCTGTCTTCTCCTTATTTTGCTCTCACCTTCTATGCAACTATATCTACATGATATATTCCTTCATGCCCCTTTTTGGGTGAGATGGTGAGAAATTAAAAAAAAACAATAAAAAATGGAGATAGTTTCATATCGTTGGCGTAACTAGGTTTTAAGATAAAAAATTCACTTGCTTAAAAAAATGAAATGACATAGAAAACTTTAATCATCTTGATTGTTTGATAAAGCTTTGTGAATCTGCGACCTTTAATTTACCATATCCACATCTATCAGATGATTCAAACATTATTTTTGTCATTAACTCAACAACAGAAATGTGTTGGAGAAATCTTTCCGTCCACTGTAAATTGTTTTTTACAGAATGCTAGCGCGTAATAAGTCGTGCGCAGGTCCCTCGCGCTTTTTATTCACTCGTATATTCCGAATTCTGTGTTCATACTCAATGCGGTTTAGCATAACTATCCAGTCATCCATATGTTTGTGTTGGCCTATCCAAAACTGCTTTGAGGCTTGGTCTGGCCTACTAGCAAGGTAATCGGTGAAATGCAGGTAAGATGTGGTGAGTAATTTAAGCAACAATGCTTCAGTTCTCAATATATCCCGAGAAAATTTTTTTAGTTTGGCTAGAAGTTTCGGTTCAATATTGTTACACTTCAACGCGTCACGAATACTTCTCTCATAGAATTGATTGTCAACAAGAAGTGACTTGATTTTGCCTACCGTTCGATAGTATAATACCTCTTCGTTCTTGGGATCACTAATTTGACACAAATCCTTTTCAATATTATCGAAGGTACGCTTCGCTCCACTGTAACCCCTGTCCTTCATAATGCCGTTTCTATTGGGAATCAGTATGCCAGTTCTTGGGTTGTTTCCCAAATTTTCCTCATATAAGGACACGTAGTCTGGCTCTAGAAGCTCGCTTTCGTCTACTTCATCAATTGGTTGTATTTTTGGATGAGGAGTCATGTAATTGTACTTAGGTTTATGATTATTTGAAATCTCATCGGGTTCCAATAAAGCGACATACCCTGGCTGATAGAACCCAGCAAAGGCTCCGTAAGATATTCTTTCGCCATTCGTAGAACTAGCCCGGTTCATCCAATGGTGTTCATGAGACTTAAAAGGTCCCGAAAACAATTTATGATCTGTAATAGTGACTAAGCTCATTGGAGAGGAATATGAAATAGAGGCAAATGTTTTCGAATAAGCCGGTATGTAGGGTGCAGCTTGGGGATTGAGCTTCTTTTCATTGTGTCCTTTCTGTCTGTGTCCAGGGCTAACTGTATTGTATGATTCTTGCCCTTCAATTGACTCATGAGTTTGCTTGCGATACCTTTCACCACTGGTAGAAGGATCATTTGCTAAAGGGTTGCTCATCTGCACAGGAACAGATTCATAGTCCTTTAATTTGGGCGTTTCATGATAAGGAATGCACCAAACACATTGCAAAATCAAGTTTACGCCCAGAGAAATATTGTAAAATCTTGGTGTGAGAAACAACTTGGCCATCAAGGAACTTGGAGTGATGAGCGATTCTGCTGCTGTTTGCAATCCATATAAGATTTATAAATATAAAATTGCCCAACTATCATATAAAACAATGAACGTCATGAAAATTATTGTACCTAGTACACGTATCAGCAAGATCGTATGGTTGTTGGAATACACATGCTTGCCAAAGTCACAAATCTTATCAAAAGTAACAGTGCAATAAATTTTTGCTTCGTCTTGGGGCGCAATAATGGCACATTGATTACGCAACAGTAATGTAACAATTATTTTTGGCACTTAAAGGTGTGATAACAGGACTCCGGAAAGAACCGATAATATTATTACTTACCTATGATACACGATAAGGCTACAGGACTCCGGAAAGAACCGGAGTTCCTGTGGCCGTGATCACAGGTTTTGTTCAATAACTAAGTACATAGCTCTTAGGTACATAACATCCCCCCCACTTAGTTATTTAACTATCACCTACTTCAGAATGAGAAATCCCCCCCTTTTAGAGCATTCTGCCCCATGATGTGGTTGAAAGAAAGAAAGAAGAAAAATAAAATAAAAGGAAAAATAAAAGGGAGAAAGAAAGAAATAATGAAATAGTTAAGAGATAGAGTGAAAAAGAAAAGGTGTTTGATTGTTTTTTTATTTTATTTTACCAAACACAAACATCTTGTCTTCTGTTGAAAGTCGAGGTAGGGTCCAGTACTTTTGTCAGAATATTTGCTCTCATTAATGCTGAAGGGACCCATGTAATTGTTGCTTTTTTGAGGGAAAGTTGTTCATTGTTGATGTGAAAGCTTCAGTCAATATGTCGCCTCTTTTTATTGCTGGGGTTTTCTTTGGTATTTGCAACTGCACTTTTACTGTCACAGAATATTTTGATAGGAGGTATATCTGTGAATAGATCATGTAAGAGATGAGAAATCCATATGGTATCCTTCATGCCTAAACCAAGAGACATGTGCTCAGCTGTCATTGAAGAGTCAGATACAGTCAACTGACATCTTGATATCCATACAATGGGGCAGGAGTTGAGGAGGAGAAGTTGAAAATTCTTTTGTGTTCCTGTTACAGCTACATTGAAAAAGGTTGGTGCAGAAATCAAAAATTCACCCCAACTTACCCAGCATTTTTTTAGTTTTTTTCGTCCCAACTGCTTGTCATTCGTCTGTCGCCAGCTTGTCGCAAGTGTCACTAGATGAGGATCTAGTTGACACTTGGTTTGCTCGTGTATATTCTATTACTTGATCGATCAGCCCCTGAGCTGGGTCGGTGGGGTAGGGGGGGGGGGCTCTCAGGAAATTGCCCCACCCATTTTGCACTTTCTCGCCCATATTTACATCCATTTTGTCTTCCCCCCTCCCTCCTCAAAAGTAAGTCTTCTCCCGGTTTTAGTTTTTATATTTCATTAATTTTTTCTTTTCTTTTTTCTTTATTTATTTTCTCTTCTCTTTATTTTATTTATGGTTTTTTTTTCTCAATTGCTATATTAAAGTAATGTAAGTCGTTTTTATTTCTCTTTTTATTTTATTTTTTTATTTTGATTCATTTTTTATTTTTTTCTCCTCAGATGCCTAATCTCGATCTGATTCTCAATCCGCCCCTTTCTCCACCACCTTTCTACAATGACAACAACAGATATGATGAAGTCATTATTAGTCAGATCCCCCCACCCATTTTGCACTTTCTTGCCCCTATTTACATCCATTTTGTCTTCGCCCCTCCCTCCTCAAAAGTAAGTCTTCTCCCGGTTTTCTTTTTTCTTTTCTTTTCTCTTTATTTTTTTTATGGTTTTTTGACTCAATTGTTTTTTATTTTTTTTATTTTTTTTTCCTCCTCAGATGCCTAATCTCGATCAGATTCTCTATCTGCCCCTTTCTCAAGGATGGTGAAATTATTGAGAATTTTACTAGAAATGTTTTTACTAGCTCTCTTACTCAGAATTTGTTTTGAGCAAGTGGTTTATTTTAATTATAAATTGTGTGATTCCCCAAATACATATTTTTCATGTCAAAGCTTAAAATATTACAAAATTATTTGTGATCTGAATTTTGGTTTTGACAGTTTTTTTTTTTCTTTGCACATTAATATTACTTTTATTTACTGTTTTAAACCTTCTCATTATTCTCCTCTTCTCCTCTTGACTCTTAACATCCTCTTTACTTCTCTTCTCTGTTGTTTCGAAATGGTTTATTTGAAATATGACCCTCATTTTAAAGTAGATGTGGTAATGAGTGCATTATATGGTAATTCCTTGGATGATATAAATGAAAAATATGGCTCACAAATTCATAGGAATTCTTTATCTTGCTGGATGGCTTTATATCAAGAGACAAAGTCTGTAATTACAAATTCTGATACCTATATGAGACAAGGACGCCCCTTTACTTTGGATGAGGAACAACGCGAATTTATTCTGGAGATGATAAATAAGAATCCTACTGTGTACCAAATGGAACTGCAAAACGCTTTGTTCGAAAATTACAATATTAGAGTGTCTCAGTCCACAATTCACCAAGAGTTAATATTACGCTTGAAAATGTCTAAAAAAACATGTAGAAAAGTCCACCCCAATCAAAATAAACATTCCCGAATCAGATACATCACTTTGGTGGCTGATTTTGACCCAAAATTTTTGGTCTTTACTGGTGAGAAAATTTTTAAGTATATTTTTTGGTAGATTTAAAGTGTTTTTTTCCATTCAAGATGAGTGTGGAGTCTGCTCAGAAGGTGTTGCTCGCACAACAGCATGGGCACCTGTAGGTCAATGTACTCCACGAATCCCACAGGCGCGAGCTACACACCGCTTCAATATTATACCAGCTGTTTCATTGTCTGGTTTAGTGGCAACAGCTATCCTAGAGCCAATGGTTTGTCGCACTCATTTTGAGTATTATTTGCAAAACATTTTGGTAAGTTGTTAAAAAATATTATTAATATTTGGTAATATACTAAAAATTAGCTTTTATTTCATTCACACAAGCTTCCAATGATGAACCCTTATCCTGGGCCTAACAGTGTCTTGATAATGGATAATGCTGCATTCCACCATGGTGGATGTATTGCAGAAATTGTTGAAGAAAGGGGATGTAAGCTGGTGTATCTACCTGCTTACTCTACTGACTTTAATCCTATTGAAAAGGGATTTAGTGTTTTAAAAAGTGCTTTACGCCGTGATGGAAAATTGACTGGTGGAAAAGAGGACATGGCAATTATTGATCAATTTGTTCATTTGGTATTCACACCTTCTTTGATGAAGAAGCTGTTTAGGGCTAGTGGCTACATAAATCAGACATACTAGTAAATTATATTTCACTCGTGTTTATGGAAATATAGATATTTGATTTTATAACATCTTTAAATGCTATTCAGTAGAAGTTACACATTATAAACCCTTTAAGTCCCCCCTCCATTAAGATGTCTTATTCCGCTTCCTTTGCAAATATAAAGGATAATTTTTGACTGCCCTGACACATGCCAAAGCATATGCTTCAGGAATACCTACCTGCATAAGACGTTCTGAAGTGAAGTCTTGAAATAAAGACCAGTGAGTAATTTAAAGTTCAGACAACCCTTCCTGCAAATCAGAATCTGATACTTTGACTCATGCATGACGTAGAAACTCCTCCAAGGTTGATTCATCTTCAAAGGCATCATATTCAAATGAGGATCTGATTGAAGGTGGAAGAGTGGAGGCTGCTGCTTCAGAAGTATTGACTTGGGCACGAGATTTTATTGGATGCCACTGAAAAAGGGGTGTCTTTGGCGGCACAAGGTATGTCACCTCTTTAGGATTTGTAACCTGAAAAAGAAAAGGAAAAAGATTAATAGATTAAGCATTTTGAGAAGCAAAAAAAAACAGACCATTGCACGTGCCCAATTTTGTGCCATTGAAAAGGTTAGCTCAAAATACTCTTGAGGATTCGCTGGATTGATGCAACAGTGGGCTTCTTGCTGATGTGTGATTTCTGGACGCGGATAGTGACAATCAAGCAGCAGACGGACCTTCTCTATGTGGGAAGCTTGTCCATGAAAACACTCAGCTGGATCGGCTTCTACTTCCTCTTCAGATTAAGAGTTTTCAAGGTCCTGGTAGGCAGACTCTCTCTGCAGAAAAGCAAAATAAGATATTAATAAAATAAAGAGAGAAAAAAATACTCACCTGCTGAGCTGGTCGGGGGTCAATTTGCTCCATGCGTAAATAAATTTTGCGATCATGAATTTTCACTTCAGCCAATTCCAAAAATTGGACAAAAACATCATTTGAATCGAGCATCTTCTTTTGATTTGCCGAAAAACCTGAGACATGTGGTATAATAGCATACCACAAAACAGTACCTTTTTTAACTTCCTTCTCGACATAAATTCCCATTTTTTCCGGTTCACATTCAAATATTACTTTGACAGCCTGCCTCTTGAAGTCTTCTAGATTATGATTTGAAGGATCCCAAGAAAATCGTAGCTTATCTGGCTGAGACACAACCCTACTGACTTTGATAGATACCTCGTAATTTTTCTTCCTCTTCCGCATGTTTTCCTTCTCTTTATTCTTCTTTTTTTTATCATTTTTATTTTCTTTTTTGGGTAAAAAAAAGACAAACTCAAGATTTATTGCAATTGAGGATTGAGGGATCTGACTAATAATGAATTCATCATATCTGTTGTTGTCATTGTAGAAAGGTGGTGGAGAAAGGGGCGGATTGAGAATCAGATCGAGATTAGGCATCTGAGGAGAAAGAAATAAAAAATGAATCAAAATAAAAAAATAAAATAAAAAGAGAAATAAAAACGACTTACATTACTTTAATATAGCAATTGAGAAAAAAAAACCATAAATAAAATAAAGAGAATAGAAAATAAATAAAGAAAAAAGAAAAGAAAAAATTAATGAAATATAAAAACTAAAACCGGGAGAAGACTTACTTTTGAGGAGAGAGGGGGGAAGACAAAATGGATGTAAATATGGGCGAGAAAGTGCAAAATGGGTGGGGCAATTTCCTGAGAGCCCCCCCCTACCCCACCGACCCAGCTCAGGGGCTGATCGATCAAGTAATAGAATATACGTTATGGTAAGGTAAACTCTTACAGTCGCCTTGCTGTAAGCAGAATCCGGAGGAGATATGTGGATTTAGCTGAAAACCCCGTCCTTCCAATAAAAATAACAAAATGGGAATTCTAAATCACTAAGCTAACCAATCTACTTGAATCTGATTGATAAAAATAATGAAACTCTAAAATAATTAACGCTTATTGAGATTTAAAGAAAGTGGCTGTTGATAAAAGAAATACTGATAACAACAATTAAGGTGTACCAGTGAAAGATCTGTAAAGATTGACTTTATGTTTTTATAATATTTTAAATTTTTATGAGACAGCTATAATCAAGTCCCAGTGAGGATGACCTTTCTAAAGATACCCTGTATGAAGTGTTATTTAAATTGTTGAGTAGTATTTCTAAAATGTTATATATAAAATATAAAGTTATAAGGGTATTACAATTTATTTAATTTGTTGAGTAATAAAAAATGAGACTGTAGTGGTTAAAGATTAAGCTGTATGATGTGTCCCCCCTCAATTTCGAGTTTGAGAAGCGCTTAAGTATTCCTAGTCACGTGCCTAAGTTTTCCCCTCCAGAGCTCTTCCAGAGTCAATCCGGAGCCCGTACGGAGTCCGTCCGGACTTCCGGACTCAATTTAGAACCTTAAAACCATAATAAAAAATCTAGAAAAACTACACATAATAGAGCTACTTCCCCTTTACCTACCAAACTAATTTTCGTAGTCTGCGCAGCTCTAATTACCCTGTGAAAATTCATCAAAGTTAAGTAATTTTTGAAAACGTAAATATTTCTATAAAACTTTAAAATTCATTTAAAAATATAAGAAAAATAGTAAAAATTCTGGGAAAATTTCCCAAGGTTCTTGAGTGACTTGTCTTGATACTTATAAGTTTTTCAGACCGTAAAAATAAGTTTTCTCTGTAAAATAAATTGTTTTCGTGTAGGCATTTGCTCGTGACCAATTTCTTCATATTCTAAACTCCAATAAATTAAATAAAACCCTTTTATAAAAAAATAATAACGCCAATCTTGCACGCCATAATAACTCCATTTACATATTTAGGTGCCTTACTAAACTTTAGGCTACCACATCCTCCCTCCAATCGAGAATGTCCCCATTCTTAAAACTTTGCATAAGTGGTTGAACACAATATTCATCTTTAACCTTCAACCACCATCTTCTTTAATCAACTATAAAATTCATCTTCATCAATATGTCTTCCAAAGAACTTGTCGCTCCATGTGAACTCTGCGCTCGATACCAGGTACCTTGTTTAATGTCCAACCCTAATCTTCCTGGCAGAACAGCTTGCGACTTATGCCGTGTGAAAAAAGTCAAATGCAACCGGCCAATAGTTCCTTCTAAAACAAACGTATATTTAGGACCAGCAGCTCTCCCTGATCCCTCAACTTCTAAAAAGCGATCCAAAATTCCTGTCTTCTTAAAACGAATAAGATCAAAAACAGCTTCAAAAGTTCAATCTTCATCAACGGATCCCAGCCTAATTTTGCCTTCACAAGATCCTAATCCTATAACGCCAGTACCCCCAACTAACTTTGCTGAGACTATGTTTCCTGGCTCTAAATATAAGACCCTATTTATCTTACTAAAAAAACTTTTAATCAAAATTGACTAAACCTATAACTTAATAACATATTTGAACTTCTAGCTGTCGAAATAACCAACACTGATGATGTTGGTAGAGTGAAGACGGACTATATCAATCATTACCCAAATTTTCATCGCTATCTTTTTATTGACTTTACTAATGAGTTGAAACGAAAAATGCTGGCCTATTTTCAAGAAGCTCCAGCTAATAACCATGAAGACCTCATGAAAAGAAGAATTTTAATGCAAAGCTTTGATAATGATGTTGAACAATTTCAAAGAAATTATCTTTTCTAACAGTATAACTTGATAAAATTTTGTTTTTGCTTGGTCTTCTTAAACTTTCAACATAAATGATGTTTTCTTTCTTCTCTGGCTTGATATAACATAAAATAAAATAATATAAATCTTGTGATGATTCCACTACTGAGAGCAAGGTTTGAATCCCTTCAGACTCCCATATACCAGTCTTCCTTCTTGTCACAGCATTGAGAGAGTGGATCTTCCTATGAGACGAATACTCCTGATTCCAACCTCATAGGGCCCCCCACTGAGCCGAATTCTATGATTCCAATCTCGCCATAAGGTCCTCCAAGCTTCACACCAAAAAAAATAGCCTAACTATGAGGCACTAAAAAAATCATTCCCTAAAATCCAACTACCATCCTAACTTCTGATTCCTTCATCACAATTTTCAAACTTTGCTATGCAGCAAACCCATAAAATACTTTTGCCAGGCTTCCAATAATAATATTAACTTTAGACCATGTTAAAGCGCCACAAATTTCACCTAATTAACCATTATGCTTTCTTTAGCATCATTACCACCTAAAATTTTAGCCTCCTAAAGCTATCAGCACCCAATTCCAGAAATAATTGAATAACCAGTTTAGAGTCTTAGTGGACAGTGTTAAATTAAAAGATTGAATTGAGTTATCCAAACAAGATTGACATTCCAATTTAAAGTCTTGGTAGACCAAACATATAATCGATTGCCAGTTTATGGTCTTGGTGGACCAAAGATCGTTTAAGTGCATAAATATCTTGATATATTCCTAAGTAAGGCCTAGGCTTGACCAAAGATTGAATAAATTTGATAATCCAGTTTAATGTCATAGTGGACCAAACATTTGATCGACAAGTAATCCAGTATAAGGCCATAGTGGTCCAATGAATGTTGAATTATCCTGCAGATATTAATTTTCCAGTTTAAAGTCATAGTGGACTAAACAATGAATGAACTACCAGTTTAAAGTCATGGTGGACCAAACATTTAATTGATAAGAAATCCAGTTTTAGGTCATGGTGGACCCAACAGCTTGATAACAGTCCAGTTTAAGGTCTTGGTGGACCTAACATTTGATTTATATAAAAGAAATATGTCTCCGAAAATATCCATAAAATCATGATTATCCTTGAAATTCAGTTTAAAGTCTTGAAGGACTAACAGCTCCAATATAAAATCTTTAATGACAGTCTTGAAAATTAGCCAGTTTAAAGTCTTGGAGGACTAACAGCTCCATAATTCATATAAAACCCTTAAGGAAAGTCTTGAACAGTAGCCAGTTTAAAGTCTTGGAGGACTAACAGCTCCAAAATATGTATAAAAAACCTTAAAGAACGTCTTGAACAGTAGCCAGTTTAAAGTCTTGGAGGACTAACAGATCCAAAATTTGTATAAAAAAAACCATAAAGAATGTTTTGAACAGTAGCCAGTTTAAAGTCTTGGAGGACTAACAGATGTCTTGAAGTAAAATCCCATATGTATTGAGTTCCCCTAGACCCTGTTTCCTGTCTAAACTAAATGAATAAACTAAAAAGAATGATGACTGAAAAAAAATAAAACTAAGAAATATAATAATTTTGATTTAATTAATTTTTTTTTTATTTTATTATTTTATTTTTATTTTTATTTTTATTATTATTATTATTATTATTATTATTTTATTTATTTATTTTTTATTATTTATATACACCACGCAATATAGGGGGAGGACTTGCTAGCAAGTCCGCAACTTGAAGTCAGATGGAAATCAGATGGAACTCAGACTGAAGTAATACTGAACTTTCACTTGAAGTATCACACAAATAACAATGGATCTATATTGAAAACATAGTGAAAGTGTGAGGATAACTGAATGGAAGCCAGAAAAAATCATTCCATGAGTCTACTCAATGCAAAGTATTTTTTGAAGATCAGTGACTTTTTCTATTACCTACAACTGTTTTTACAGAATTGAAAACTATGTTTCAGCTACTATTTTATGGAAGTGAACTCTGTTCTTCGCCCGAAGAACAGAGTTCATCCTCCTATTTTCACACTCTGTTTTGTTTCAGCTAATATTTTATGGAAGTGAACTCTGTTCTTCGCCCGAAGAACAGAGTTCATCCTCCTATTTTCACACTCTGTTTGCACCAATCTCCATCCCTTTCAATTCTATCAACACATGCTTGTCTTCCCTTCCCATGCCTTTCGCTATCCTCCCAGCCCCATTGTATGCCATCCTCTTTTGATCCCCATTTCACCCCTCTCAACCTCTCCCAGACCCTTTTCTTCATTTAAAATGCCTCGGAACCCTTAATCTTCCCTTCCAACTCTTTCCCAACCTTTTCGCTACCCCATACACCCTTCCTCACCCCTCTCTCCAGCCTTTCCAGCCCTTGTAGCCCCATTTGTGTTCAAAGTAAATTCAATACTTCTTCATGATGGTTTCATCACTTCCTCAATGTGTGCTCAAAAAGATATGAATTAGGGTTCAAGGTTGCGGACTTGCTAGCAAGTCCGCCCCCCATATTGCGTGGTGATATATATTATTATTATTTTTTTTTTTTTTATTTATTTATTTTTTTATTTTTTTTTATTTCTATTTATTTTTTTTTTTTATTTTTATTTATTTATTTTATTTTATTTTTTTATTTTTATTTTTTATTTTTTTTTTATTTATTTTATTTTTTTAAAGATTTAAAATAAAAGACTTTAGAAAAGATAGTTTTGAAATAAAAGTTAAAATTTAATTTTTAAAGAAAGATAAAAAAAGTAATAAAAAAAAAATTATCAAAATTAAAATTTTTAAAAGATGCCCCCCGGCCATTTGATGAGCCGTACCCTCGACATCATACCCACATCCAAGTGCAACTTGATGTGGTTACACAATTTTGAGAAATTGAAAAGAAAAGAAAATAAATGAAAGTTTTTAGAAGATATTTTTTATAATGATGATCACTGGGTGGGCTCCCTCCAATTTATTAAAATGATTAGAGATCACCAGTGAGAATCACCTTTACAATAATTCATAATATATATTAAAGAAAAGAAATCACAATCTAACATAAAAAAATTCAAAAACAAAATAAAAAAAATCTTGAATCCGGCGTTGAGAGCGGTGTCTCTTGATTCGTTCCAGTTTATAGTCTTAGTGGACTTCCTAAAATTAAAAGACAAAGCCAGGATTCAACTAGAAACAGGGAAAATTTTGGAAACAAACATTATGGGGTAATTGTGTATAGAGCAGCCAGCCCATCAATTACCCCCACACTTGCCAATATTAAATTAAGAAGGTTCCCCTGTGAACACTTCTTCCAATAAATTTTAAAATTTTTCCAACTCTATCTTCACCCATATTTTAAGAATTTTTAATTTTGAAAATTTTCAATGAAGGTTTTCTTGCATTTCGTTAAGTTTCATCATAGTTTCGTCGCCCATAGGAAGTGTAACGATAGTAAAGTATTTTTGATAAAATTAAGAAGATAGTTTATCCTCCTTGCGGAGGAATCCATAAAATTTCGTTGATATCATAGTTTATCCTCATTTCGGAGGTATAAATTTAATAAAGTCATTAAAATTGTAGTTTATCCTCATTTCGGAGTTATCCATAAAGTTTCATTGATATCATAGTTTATCCTCATTGCGGAGGATCCGTAAAATTTCATCAATATCATAGTTTATCCTCATTGCGGAGGAAGTCTTCGGCACTCCTGGTGCCTCTAGGATGGAACCTTTTCACTTGATCGGCCACTACCCTCTTCTTCAATACTACTCCATCCAACTCTTCTAGCACATATGAACCGCCGGAAACTTGCTCCTTGATTTTATACGGTCCATTCCACCTATCTGCAAACATTTTTCCCCACTGACTTTCCAAACTCCTATTATACACCAGGACCATATCTCCTGGGTTCAAAGGTTTCCTTAATCGATGTGCCAACCGCTCATCCCAATATCTAACTGATTGATTTCGGATCTTCATCATCCGCGAATATGCCTTTTCTAAATATTCTTCTTTCTTTTCTAGCTGCATCATTCTTGCACACAATAATTCTTCAGTAGTTTTGACCGTGTCCCAGTCAACTCCAAGATATGATTCAGCTTCTAAATCAACCGGTAAAACTGCTTTCTGTCCAAAAACAAGTTCATAAGGTGAAAATCCGGTCGTCCTTTTGGCAGTGATTCGATCAGCAAATAAAACTAAAGGTAAATAGTGCCTCCACTTTTTGGCACTTGTCCCACACATTTTAACTAAAGCATCCTTAATAACTTGATGCCCTCTTTCAACCATGCCTTCAGCTTCAGGATAATATGGGGTTGCTAGCCTAACCTTTGATCCAACTTTCAATACGGCCTCTTTAAACTCTGTCCCAAATTCAGGACCTCCATCTACCGTTACCAACTTCATCACCCCATACCTATATACCCAATTATTCAAAAAAAATTCTGCCACATTTTTGGCAGTTAAATTAATAAGAGGCGCTGCCTCTACCCAACCAGATAAATCATCTCTGGCCACAATTAAATATTTATACCGTCCCTCTTTTATATGAACGGCATCTAAACTAACTCTTCCAAAGAGCTTATATTCACCGGTTGCGCGTCCAGGTTCTTTCGGCCTTAAATAACTTCGTCTTTGACATTCTTCGCATGACTGAACCCACTGTTTAACAGCCATCTTCATTCCAGGCCACCAAAATCGATCAGAAATTCTTCTAAATGTTTCTCCAACGCCTCTATGCCCGAGATCTTCATGCAGTGATTTCAAAACTAATTCTTGCCCCTTCTGTTGAGTTATAACTACTTGAGGATTTGGATACCTCCTCCTCATTAAACGTCGACCAGATAGGTAAAACGTAGATGACTTCCTCTTGATAGCCACCCATTCATCGTCTTCACAATCTTCTGGCCTCTCTAAAGTCAACAAATATTTGACTAACAAAAAATAAAAACCAGTCTGACCCCAGACTTCATCTTGAAAATCGATTAATATAACATCAATAGGGACTTCTCTATCACCAATATCACCTGCACATGAATGAGCCAATAATCGTTGACCCCTAAATAAATTTTTAATTGAGCTATGTCGACGTTTTTCTTCTGAACCTTTGGATCCTTCGAAAACCGTATTCAAAAATACCTCTTTCTCTTTATCCACCTTTTTATTTAAATTCTCTAATTCTCCAACATATACACCATTCCTTAATTTACTACTATCCCACACTACCAATCCATCTTCCTCTACATACACCACATCTTCTTCTACCTCCTCTCTGCCGAATTTATCTACACCTTTTTCAACACCTTTTTTAACATAAAAACTATTTTCCAGTTTATCCTCTTGGTGGAGGTCTTCATCATTATAATCTAAACACAATAGTCCTGCCAGTTTAACCTCATGGGGGAGGTATGGAAAGTCTTCAGCTCCTTTAGTGCTGGCTTTGATAATAGGTATATCTTCATTGAACTCTTCTGAGTCTGAATCTTCTTCAGTGGGTGGTCTCCTTGATAAACCATCTGGCATAGTAAAAGTCTTGCCAGGCTTATGAAATAAATCAAATGAAAAATGTTGAATAAAAGCTACCCATCTCGTCATGGGTGCGTTCGGTAAACTTGGGGAATTAATCATCTGGATTAACAATTTCGCATCCACTTGCAACTCAAAATGTTGCCCCCACAAAATATGCTGAAGTTTCTTCAGTATTTTCGCCACACCACATAATTCCAATTTTGGTTGAGAATATCTTGATTTGACCTCAGTAAATACTACAGATTCATACCTAACTGGCCTGATGTAACCAGCTTTATCCATCTGAGACAGAACCGCCCCAGCTGCAATCTGACTTGAATCAACTGCTAAATAAATTCTGCCAGCATCTTTTCCATAATCCAACTTGTGCAGGACTAAATCCTTCCCCACAACCTCCTTCAACTTCACAAACGCCTTCTCACACTCTTCATCCCACTCCCAGTCTGCATCCTTTCTCGTTAACCGTCTCAATGGAGCTGCCAATGAAGAAAAGTCCTTGATAAACATTCTAACATATACGCAAACGCCTAAAAACCCTCTAACTTCGGTCGTATTCTTGGGTCTTGGCCAGGACTGAATTTTGTTAACTTTCTTCTTGGACATAATCCTACCCTCTCTACATACCACATGGCCTAATATTTCTAAGGCTGGCACACAACATGAAAATTTTGAACCTGAAATAGTTAAACCAGCCTCTTCAATTCGAAACAAGATTCTTTCTAAAGTAATTGCAAACTCCCAAATGAATTTGTGTATCCCGGGATTCTCTTCCAACACCTGGTTATCATAGTCGGTTGTTGGTCCCTTAATTCCTCCATCATCTATAAAGATTCCAGCATATTGTGGAACTTCATCTTGAAGGATCCAAGCCATCTGAGCTTGATAAACTGCAACCGAATTTGTTGCTCCTTGAGGTAATCTTGTTAACTGTAAACGTCCAAGTGGCGTATCAAATGTAGTGAGAGGCCTTGAGTCCGGATGTAACTCTCTCTCATCATATCCACCCATAATATCTCCTAAACCATAACACACTCTCCCTGCAAACGCTTCAACAAACTCCTCAGCACTAGGTGGTATTCCAGCATCCTTTATTGTAACCCTATTTAATTCCCTAAGATCATGAACAACTATAAGCTTGCCATTTGGTTTCATGATACAAAATACAGGACTAGAATAACTTGACGTTGATTGCTCATACAGTCCAGTGCGTATCCGTTCTCTGACAACTTCAATATAGGCTTCTTTTAATGCAGCCTGAATAGGAATTGGTTTCTGCTGCCACGGTTCATGACATACCACAGGAATCTTGTAAGGCTCCCCATAGGAATGCTTCAACACACCCCTCTCCTCTTCTACAAAAGCAATGGCCTTCTCTCGCTTGACCATCACATCCAACAACAACTTCTTCTCTTCTCCAGACAACCAACCATCAGGTCCAAAATTAACAACACCCAGTCTCTCAAAAGTGATTCTTGACGTCTCAGAAAATTCAGGCGGATTCTTTACCAAGGGACTTTCATAAGGATCTCTTGATAACCTTGGTCTTCTCAAGGGTGGATTTAATTCAGCAGGTAGCGGTTCATTAATAGGTCGAACTTTATTTGCTACTTTCTTATATTTGGCTGCGTCCACATCTAAATAAACTTGAGGTAAAACATTGCCATTAAAACTTTCATCAAATGAATCTTCTTCATCGTCAGAATTGGAATAAGAAAAATTAGAAAAATATTTTATTTCATTTTTAAATTTTACCCTTTTCTCCTTTCCCTCGTCTAATTTATAAACAGATTTTCCAACACCTTTGCTTCCCTTATCCAACAGTAAATCACCTGTAAAGAAAGTTGGCAGTTTAACCTCTTGCTGGAGGACTGGAATTGAATTTTCACAAAAATTATTTTTTTGTGTTTTAATTTTACTGAGATTTTTTATCGGATTTTGATGAGATTTTCGCAGTTTACCCTCTTGCTGGAGGTCCAAAATAGAAGGAGATAATTGCAGTTTAACCTCTTGCTGGAGGCCCATAATAGAATTTTCACAAAAATTATTTTTTTGTGTTTTAATTATACCGAGATTTTTAATTTGGTTTTGATGAGATTTTCGCAGTTTACCCTCTTGCTGGAGGTCCAAAATAGAAGGAGATAATTGCAGTTTAACCTCTAGCTGGAGGCCCATAATAGAATTTTCACAAAAATTATTTTTTTGTGTTTTAATTATACCGAGATTTTTAATTTGGTTTTGATGAGATTTTTGCAGTTTATCCTCTTGCTGGAGGTCCAAAATAGAAGGAGATAATTGCAGTTTAACCTCTTGATGGAGGTCCATAAACATACCCTTCCAATTTTTATCCAACCTAATTTGGCCCATTTTGCCTTTTTCACCGTTTTTAAATTTAATAGAAAAACCGGGTAAATCCAATAAACATATAGAAAAGTCCAAAACGTATTTGCACTCCAAAGTAATATTAACAGAAAATAATTGAGAATCCACTTGAATTATCTCCAAGTGAGCTGACCTATTGCAATCCGGGATCTCATCCTGAGGAGAGATTACAACATTAGAGCGATCAGCCCCTGCTACCCCAAAAAATGAGGGCATCCATCCCTTTCCAACAAACATAATTCACCAGAAGCCGTCCGTTTTATATGCCGCTTCTTGGTGCAAACACAACACTGGCACAGTGTAGTAATCCCTGGCCGTGTTTCCCAACCTTCATCTCCAGGAGGCGCTAACCGCATATGTAACCTCTGCATATCTTCACCAGTGATCTCCAAACTAATCCCCATGCCAGCTTGATACCCTATCCTGGCCTCAAAATCCATCAAAAAAGGACCACCAAGAACAGTTTTGACTGCTCCTCTGGCCACATAAAAGTGAACCTTACCAACAGATCCACCAATGCCTAACCTGACATGCTCAGCTGTACCCATCAGCTCTGTTGCATGCCCTCCAATGCCTCTGAGGTTTCCCCCAGTTCCACTTTTAATTGGCAAGCCTATACTCGTCGCTTGCTCCAATGAAATTAAATTAATTTGAGACCCTGAATCGACCAAGGCCTTTACTTCTTTACCATTTAGAGTTACCACCAGGTAACCCAGGGGAGCGGAAAAATGTGTATCTACATCTTCCCCAAACTTTTCAACATTTTCACAAATATATTCCACCTCTCCAGTGGAAACCCGACGCCTCGTCAAATGCTTCTTTTGCTTTTCAGCAAGCGCCGGACTAATCGTAAATAACTCCCCCAAAGATAAGGGAATCTGCAGTTGATTCACCCTATTCAAAACTGCGTCCATCGCATTAGCTTGACCGGAAACTACTGGCCGCTCATACTGGACCTTTGATTTAACAACCTTGGCCCTGGGTACCTCTTGAGGTCCAACCGAGCCATCTTCACCCCCCATTATAACATCTTCACTTTCTATAACCCTAACTCCGTCACCAGCTTCTTGCACTAATCCTGATCCATCGCTAGTCCTTCTTACTCCCTCCATTGGGATGGGACCGCTAAAACTTGGTCTGGGTAGAGACGCCAACGGTACGTCCTCCTCAGAATCCGAATCATCCTCTGGCATAGGCTCACCATTTAAATCAAACTTGCCATAACTAGGGGGCCCCATATCAGCAATCCCCTTCTGCATTTTATATAATTCGTCCTTAGAGTAAGGGTTCAATTTGTTGGCGGCAGTTTGAGCACTAGAATTCTTGTCCTTAGAGTAAGGGTTCACTTTGTTATTGGCCTTGCCAGGATTAGCCCTCAATTGGCTCTGAATGCTACTTTTCGCCTTAGTAGCAGCTGCTCTTCTAGCAGCATTAACATCGTATTCGCCAGCCATACAGCTGCCCTCCACCTGGGCAACCGTCGCCAGCTCTAAACCACCAAAAGAAGTAGAAAATGTGGCTTTACTGACCTCTTTCTCCTTGCCCTTGTCAGCTTTACCACCATTACCATTACCATTTTTGCCACTCTTGGCATTAACATCTTCATCCGTCACCTCTTCAAATCTGGCTCTCCTTTCAGCCGTTAAACTTCTTCTGACCAAATCAGAAGGAGACTGTCCATCACTGGGCTTGATGAACAAACCATCAGGAAATTTATAAACTTTACCATCAAATAAAACTCGCCCAGCATCCATATCCTTATCAAGAGCAAAACAAACTGTTGCTCTATGACCCCTCCTATTACAATAGGAGCACACCTTTGGCTCATCGTAGCCACCACTATATCCATTACTACCACCATTCCCACCATTTCTCCCATTTCCTGGGAAGCGGTTACCGTTGTTATTGCCATTATAATTTCGACGTTCATAACCTCTAGACTGATAAGAAGTCGACGTCAACAAAGAAGCGATTGGGGCCTTGTTGGCCTTCTGGGTTTCTTGAACAAATATTTTTAATTGTTTAGTTAAATCGGCCAGGTGATCGACCATCTTATTATCTACATTACCCTCAACTTTAGCAGCTGGTAATCCCATTTGAGCCTTCTTGGCCTCCTGGGCTTTGACCATAATATCGTTATTTTCGGCCAAAACTTCGCTAACCTTGCTAACATATTGAGTGCATGACTCTTGATATTTGTCCAACGCCAATAACTTTAGATGGGCCTGAATGTTCTCTTTGATAACCTCCAGAGCCGGCAGTTCCTTCATCAAATCTTTTCTTGAAAGATCCTTCAAGACGTCCATTCGAATATCCCTGCTGCATGCTGACCAAAACAAATCTTTTGCTTGGTTCTCATGCACTAACTCGTCCACCAGTATGAGATATTCCACCACTTCATCAAACTGAACACAGAGCTTTTTGAAGTCAGCCATAGAAGAAACGCCACCTTTTGCTTGCCAGTCTCCAACAATTTTATTGAGGTCCATCATAGTAAACCTAACACCCCATCTATCAACCATAGCTTTAGAAAGCTTAACCCAATCCTTGTCCTTGAATGCCTGCATAGCAATAACCTCTTTTTCCACCTCCCTATCGGCAATAAAAAATCTAACTTGCTTCACCATATCCACATGAGAAGCACCATCAACAGCAGCAGCAGCTTCATACCTGCTAATGAACCATTTAACCTCCTCCCCATCAAACTTTGGGCCATCCCAAGAAACAATTCTAACTGAGGGAGTAAGAGGGTTAGAAGATCCAGAAGCAACAGCAGAAGAAGACATCCCAATAAGTAATGAAAAGCGTTAACAATCGATAAAATAACAAGCCTCTTGCAGGCCAATAACAAAAATCCAATTAGAGTTCCAGAAAATAAGCCTCTTGCAGGCTAATAACGTTCTTGATCCAAGTAAGTCTTTAAAGAAAGCTAGAGAAATCGAACCCCACGTTGGGCGCCAACTATGGTAAGGTAAACTCTTACAGTCGCCTTGCTGTAAGCAGAATCCGGAGGAGATATGTGGATTTAGCTGAAAACCCCGTCCTTCCAATAAAAATAACAAAATGGGAATTCTAAATCACTAAGCTAACCAATCTACTTGAATCTGATTGATAAAAATAATGAAACTCTAAAATAATTAACGCTTATTGAGATTTAAAGAAAGTGGCTGTTGATAAAAGAAATACTGATAACAACAATTAAGGTGTACCAGTGAAAGATCTGTAAAGATTGACTTTATGTTTTTATAATATTTTAAATTTTTATGAGACAGCTATAATCAAGTCCCAGTGAGGATGACCTTTCTAAAGATACCCTGTATGAAGTGTTATTTAAATTGTTGAGTAGTATTTCTAAAATGTTATATATAAAATATAAAGTTATAAGGGTATTACAATTTATTTAATTTGTTGAGTAATAAAAAATGAGACTGTAGTGGTTAAAGATTAAGCTGTATGATGTGTCCCCCCTCAATTTCGAGTTTGAGAAGTGCTTAAGTATTCCTAGTCACGTGCCTAAGTTTTCCCCTCCAGAGCTCTTCCAGAGTCAATCCGGAGCCCGTACGGAGTCCGTACGGAGCCCTCCAATAGCAAAGACACCCCTGAACATCTGTTGCTCTTTTGTTCTGCTCACATAGATATCATACACACACACATATCCAATCCGCTACTCATCACAAAGTCCCACTTAAAATTTCCTTCCTGCTCTCCCCCTCACCCATTATCTCTGATATTGTGAATTACTTAATAAACACAAAAAGATTCAATAATAACTTGTCTTTTTCTTGATAACCAATTTTATTTCTATACCCCTGATTTCTTTCTTCATTGCCCTGTCTTCTCCTTATTTTGCTCTCACCTTCTATGCAACTATATCTACATGATATATTCCTTCATGCCCCTTTTTGGGTGAGATGGTGAGAAATTAAAAAAAAACAATAAAAAATGGAGATAGTTTCATATCGTTGGCGTAACTAGGTTTTAAGATAAAAAATTCACTTGCTTAAAAAAATGAAATGACATAGAAAACTTTAATCATCTTGATTGTTTGATAAAGCTTTGTGAATCTGCGACCTTTAATTTACCATATCCACATCTATCAGATGATTCAAACATTATTTTTGTCATTAACTCAACAACAGAAATGTGTTGGAGAAATCTTTCCGTCCACTGTAAATTGTTTTTTACAGAATGCTAGCGCGTAATAAGTCGTGCGCAGGTCCCTCGCGCTTTTTATTCACTCGTATATTCCGAATTCTGTGTTCATACTCAATGCGGTTTAGCATAACTATCCAGTCATCCATATGTTTGTGTTGGCCTATCCAAAACTGCTTTGAGGCTTGGTCTGGCCTACTAGCAAGGTAATCGGTGAAATGCAGGTAAGATGTGGTGAGTAATTTAAGCAACAATGCTTCAGTTCTCAATATATCCCGAGAAAATTTTTTTAGTTTGGCTAGAAGTTTCGGTTCAATATTGTTACACTTCAACGCGTCACGAATACTTCTCTCATAGAATTGATTGTCAACAAGAAGTGACTTGATTTTGCCTACCGTTCGATAGTATAATACCTCTTCGTTCTTGGGATCACTAATTTGACACAAATCCTTTTCAATATTATCGAAGGTACGCTTCGCTCCACTGTAACCCCTGTCCTTCATAATGCCGTTTCTATTGGGAATCAGTATGCCAGTTCTTGGGTTGTTTCCCAAATTTTCCTCATATAAGGACACGTAGTCTGGCTCTAGAAGCTCGCTTTCGTCTACTTCATCAATTGGTTGTATTTTTGGATGAGGAGTCATGTAATTGTACTTAGGTTTATGATTATTTGAAATCTCATCGGGTTCCAATAAAGCGACATACCCTGGCTGATAGAACCCAGCAAAGGCTCCGTAAGATATTCTTTCGCCATTCGTAGAACTAGCCCGGTTCATCCAATGGTGTTCATGAGACTTAAAAGGTCCCGAAAACAATTTATGATCTGTAATAGTGACTAAGCTCATTGGAGAGGAATATGAAATAGAGGCAAATGTTTTCGAATAAGCCGGTATGTAGGGTGCAGCTTGGGGATTGAGCTTCTTTTCATTGTGTCCTTTCTGTCTGTGTCCAGGGCTAACTGTATTGTATGATTCTTGCCCTTCAATTGACTCATGAGTTTGCTTGCGATACCTTTCACCACTGGTAGAAGGATCATTTGCTAAAGGGTTGCTCATCTGCACAGGAACAGATTCATAGTCCTTTAATTTGGGCGTTTCATGATAAGGAATGCACCAAACACATTGCAAAATCAAGTTTACGCCCAGAGAAATATTGTAAAATCTTGGTGTGAGAAACAACTTGGCCATCAAGGAACTTGGAGTGATGAGCGATTCTGCTGCTGTTTGCAATCCATATAAGATTTATAAATATAAAATTGCCCAACTATCATATAAAACAATGAACGTCATGAAAATTATTGTACCTAGTACACGTATCAGCAAGATCGTATGGTTGTTGGAATACACATGCTTGCCAAAGTCACAAATCTTATCAAAAGTAACAGTGCAATAAATTTTTGCTTCGTCTTGGGGCGCAATAATGGCACATTGATTACGCAACAGTAATGTAACAATTATTTTTGGCACTTAAAGGTGTGATAACAGGACTCCGGAAAGAACCGATAATATTATTACTTACCTATGATACACGATAAGGCTACAGGACTCCGGAAAGAACCGGAGTTCCTGTGGCCGTGATCACAGGTTTTGTTCAATAACTAAGTACATAGCTCTTAGGTACATAACATCCCCCCCACTTAGTTATTTAACTATCACCTACTTCAGAATGAGAAATCCCCCCCTTTTAGAGCATTCTGCCCCATGATGTGGTTGAAAGAAAGAAAGAAGAAAAATAAAATAAAAGGAAAAATAAAAGGGAGAAAGAAAGAAATAATGAAATAGTTAAGAGATAGAGTGAAAAAGAAAAGGTGTTTGATTGTTTTTTTATTTTATTTTACCAAACACAAACATCTTGTCTTCTGTTGAAAGTCGAGGTAGGGTCCAGTACTTTTGTCAGAATATTTGCTCTCATTAATGCTGAAGGGACCCATGTAATTGTTGCTTTTTTGAGGGAAAGTTGTTCATTGTTGATGTGAAAGCTTCAGTCAATATGTCGCCTCTTTTTATTGCTGGGGTTTTCTTTGGTATTTGCAACTGCACTTTTACTGTCACAGAATATTTTGATAGGAGGTATATCTGTGAATAGATCATGTAAGAGATGAGAAATCCATATGGTATCCTTCATGCCTAAACCAAGAGACATGTGCTCAGCTGTCATTGAAGAGTCAGATACAGTCAACTGACATCTTGATATCCATACAATGGGGCAGGAGTTGAGGAGGAGAAGTTGAAAATTCTTTTGTGTTCCTGTTACAGCTACATCGAAAAAGGTTGGTGCAGAAATCAAAAATTCACCCCAACTTACCCAGCATTTTTTTAGTTTTTTTCGTCCCAACTGCTTGTCATTCGTCTGTCGCCAGCTTGTCGCAAGTGTCACTAGATGAGGATCTAGTTGACACTTGGTTTGCTCGTGTATATTCTATTACTTGATTGATCAGCCCCTGAGCTGGGTCGGTGGGGTAGGGGGGGGCTCTCAGGAAATTGCCCCACCCATTTTGCACTTTCTCGCCCATATTTACATCCATTTTGTCTTCCCCCCTCCCTCCTCAAAAGTAAGTCTTCTCCCGGTTTTAGTTTTTATATTTCATTAATTTTTTCTTTTCTTTTTTCTTTATTTATTTTCTCTTCTCTTTATTTTATTTATGGTTTTTTTTTCTCAATTGCTATATTAAAGTAATGTAAGTCGTTTTTATTTCTCTTTTTATTTTATTTTTTTATTTTGATTCATTTTTTATTTTTTTCTCCTCAGATGCCTAATCTCGATCTGATTCTCAATCCGCCCCTTTCTCCACCACCTTTCTACAATGACAACAACAGATATGATGAAGTCATTATTAGTCAGATCCCCCCACCCATTTTGCACTTTCTTGCCCCTATTTACATCCATTTTGTCTTCGCCCCTCCCTCCTCAAAAGTAAGTCTTCTCCCGGTTTTCTTTTTTCTTTTCTTTTCTCTTTATTTTGTTTATGGTTTTTTGACTCAATTGTTTTTTATTTTTTTTATTTTTTTTTCCTCCTCAGATGCCTAATCTCGATCAGATTCTCTATCTGCCCCTTTCTCAAGGATGGTGAAATTATTGAGAATTTTACTAGAAATGTTTTTACTAGCTCTCTTACTCAGAATTTGTTTTGAGCAAGTGGTTTATTTTAATTATAAATTGTGTGATTCCCCAAATACATATTTTTCATGTCAAAGCTTAAAATATTACAAAATTATTTGTGATCTGAATTTTGGTTTTGACAGTTTTTTTTTTCTTTGCACATTAATATTACTTTTATTTACTGTTTTAAACCTTCTCATTATTCTCCTCTTCTCCTCTTGACTCTTAACATCCTCTTTACTTCTCTTCTCTGTTGTTTCGAAATGGTTTATTTGAAATATGACCCTCATTTTAAAGTAGATGTGGTAATGAGTGCATTATATGGTAATTCCTTGGATGATATAAATGAAAAATATGGCTCACAAATTCATAGGAATTCTTTATCTCGCTGGATGGCTTTATATCAAGAGACAAAGTCTGTAATTACAAATCCTGATACCTATATGAGACAAGGACGCCCCTTTACTTTGGATGAGGAACAACGCGAATTTATTCTGGAGATGATAAATAAGAATCCTACTGTGTACCAAATGGAACTGCAAAACGCTTTGTTCGAAAATTACAATATTAGAGTGTCTCAGTCCACAATTCACCAAGAGTTAATATTACGCTTGAAAATGTCTAAAAAAACATGTAGAAAAGTCCACCCCAATCAAAATAAACATTCCCGAATCAGATACATCACTTTGGTGGCTGATTTTGACCCAAAATTTTTGGTCTTTACTGGTGAGAAAATTTTTAAGTATATTTTTTGGTAGATTTAAAGTGTTTTTTTCCATTCAAGATGAGTGTGGAGTCTGCTCAGAAGGTGTTGCTCGCACAACAGCATGGGCACCTGTAGGTCAATGTACTCCACGAATCCCACAGGCGCGAGCTACACACCGCTTCAATATTATACCAGCTGTTTCATTGTCTGGTTTAGTGGCAACAGCTATCCTAGAGCCAATGGTTTGTCGCACTCATTTTGAGTATTATTTGCAAAACATTTTGGTAAGTTGTTAAAAAATATTATTAATATTTGGTAATATACTAAAAATTAGCTTTTATTTCATTCACACAAGCTTCCAATGATGAACCCTTATCCTGGGCCTAACAGTGTCTTGATAATGGATAATGCTGCATTCCACCATGGTGGATGTATTGCAGAAATTGTTGAAGAAAGGGGATGTAAGCTGGTGTATCAACCTGCTTACTCTCCTGACTTTAATCCTATTGAAAAGGGATTTAGTGTTTTAAAAAGTGCTTTACGCCGTGATGGAAAATTGACTGGTGGAAAAGAGGACATGGCAATTATTGATCAATTTGTTCATTTGGTATTCACACCTTCTTTGATGAAGAAGCTGTTTAGGGCTAGTGGCTACATAAATCAGACATACTAGTAAATTATATTTCACTCGTGTTTATGGAAATATAGATATTTGATTTTATAACATCTTTAAATGCTATTCAGTAGAAGTTACACATTATAAACCCTTTAAGTCCCCCCTCCATTAAGATGTCTTATTCCGCTTCCTTCGCAAATATAAAGGATAAGTTTTGACTGCCCTGACACATGCCAAAGCATATGCTTCAGGAATACCTACCTGCATAAGACGTTCTGAAGTGAAGTCTTGAAATAAAGACCAGTGAGTAATTTAAAGTTCAGAAAACCCTTCCTGCAAATCAGAATCTGATACTTTGACTCATGCATGACGTAGAAACTCCTCCAAGGTTGATTCATCTTCAAAGGCATCATATTCAAATGAGGATCTGATTGAAGGTGGAAGAGTGGAGGCTGCTGCTTCAGAAGTATTGACTTGGGCACGAGATTTTATTGGATGCCACTGAAAAAGGGGTGTCTTTGGCGGCACAAGGTATGTCACCTCTTTAGGATTTGTAACCTGAAAAAGAAAAGGAAAAAGATTAATAGATTAAGCATTTTGAGAAGCAAAAAAAAACAGACCATTGCACGTGCCCAATTTTGTGCCATTGAAAAGGTTAGCTCAAAATACTCTTGAGGATTCGCTGGATTGATGCAACAGTGGGCTTCTTGCTGATGTGTGATTTCTGGACGCGGATAGTGACAATCAAGCAGCAGACGGACCTTCTCTATGTGGGAAGCTTGTCCATGAAAACACTCAGCTGGATCAGCTTCTACTTCCTCTTCAGATTAAGAGTTTTCAAGGTCCTGGTAGGCAGACTCTCTCTGCAGAAAAGCAAAATAAGATATTAATAAAATAAAGAGAGAAAAAAATACTCACCTGCTGAGCTGGTCGGGGGTCAATTTGCTCCATGCGTAAATAAATTTTGCGATAATGAATTTTCACTTCAGCCAATTCCAAAAATTGGACAAAAACATCATTTGAATCGAGCATCTTCTTTTGATTTGCCGAAAAACCTGAGACATGTGGTATAATAGCATACCACAAAACAGTACCTTTTTTAACTTCCTTCTCGACATAAATTCCCATTTTTTCTGGTTCACATTCAAATATTACTTTGACAGCCTGCCTCTTGAAGTCTTCTAGATTATGATTTGAAGGATCCCAAGAAAATCGTAGCTTATCTGGCTGAGACACAACCCTACTGACTTTGATAGATACCTCGTAATTTTTCTTCCTCTTCCGCATGTTTTCCTTCTCTTTATTCTTCTTTTTTTTATCATTTTTATTTTCTTTTTTGGGTAAAAAAAAGACAAACTCAAGATTTATTGCAATTGAGGATTGAGGGATCTGACTAATAATGAATTCATCATATCTGTTGTTGTCATTGTAGAAAGGTGGTGGAGAAAGGGGCGGATTGAGAATCAGATCGAGATTAGGCATCTGAGGAGAAAGAAATAAAAAATGAATCAAAATAAAAAAATAAAATAAAAAGAGAAATAAAAACGACTTACATTACTTTAATATAGCAATTGAGAAAAAAAAACCATAAATAAAATAAAGAGAATAGAAAATAAATAAAGAAAAAAGAAAAGAAAAAATTAATGAAATATAAAAACTAAAACCGGGAGAAGACTTACTTTTGAGGAGAGAGGGGGGAAGACAAAATGGATGTAAATATGGGCGGGGCAATTTCCTGAGAGCCCCCCCCTACCCCACCGACCCAGCTCAGGGGCTGATCGATCAAGTAATAGAATATACGTGAGCAAAAAAAGTGTCAACTAGATCCTCATCTAGTGACACTTGCAACAAGCTGGCGACAGACAAATGACAAGCAGTTGGAACGAAAAAAACTAAAAAAATGCTGGGTAAGTTGGGGTGAATTTTTGATTTCTGCACCAACCTTTTTTGATGTAGCTGTATGTGTAGTATGATAGCTTAGTGATTATAAAGTACATAAGTTGTATATAATCTGTGGTGCAGCTGACACGTCTAACTCCGGTTAATTCCGGACGAAGCGCTGACACTGCTACCATAGGGTGTGGGCTGTCCCTAATTTTTTTACAAGCAGTAATAAGATTTTGTATTTCCCAGAAAAAATTGTGTGCCCCGTGCTTGCCTCACATTAAACGTGTCTCCTGCCTGGTGTCGAGTTTTACTCCACCTTTTTGTTTTTGTCGGACATCTAATTCATGCCGATTTAACCTAATCCCTTTCAATCATGCCCTCCCTCACTTAGCCGTAAATTACAAGCCTTAAAACCACCACCAACTCTCACCACCTGCACAAGGCAACACTCGCGTTCTTTCTCGGGTACACCCTCCTCCCCAACCTCTTCTAGCAGCAGCGCGAGCACTGCTTGTCAACCGACTCCTACCCCACCCATTACTCCTCTCACAAATCAAACCAACCCTCAACCACATACACTTAGTCACGCGACTTCTTCATGCGACTCTCCACCTCACCTTCAACCCAGTCACACATCCATACCTGGCTCTATACCACCACGCAAAAGCTGCGGATTAATCTTTGAAGTCCCACCTCCCCATTCCCACTCTAGGCACAAGTGCAGTGACACTCCATTGATGTTGTTGCGTACTGAAGACAGTTCGCAGTCGCGACGACCAAGACACTGTCATTTGCATGCCTTGTCATTGTGTCTTGTGGGAACCAGTTGTGTACAGAGGACTGGCTCTGCTTCTCTCAGTAGCGATTCTTTTATTTCTGATAATGAAAAACCTATTTTTGCTACTTTCAAAGGAAAAGATTGTGCTGATGTTATTGATGAGGTTATAAAGAGAACTAACAAAATGTCTAAATTAAAATCTGATGGATCTAACTGGCAAACTTGGGTGAAGAATATACATATTTTTTTAACATTTCATGTACATTCAACTACATATATATCTAATGCTACTGCTATTAAAGATGATGTAACAAAATTTAAGGATGAGATGAGCTGGCATGCTATCTATAACACCATTGATGGAAAAATTCAAGCTCTCATCAGCATTGGAACTACAAGCTATAAAGAATTTTTGATTCTCAGTTCCAAATTTGACAAAGCTTCTCAAACTGCTTGCATGGCTCTTTTTAATGATCTTTTAAACATTAAAACCTCACCTTTCACAAATATTATGGAGCATGGAGAAAAGTTTAAATCAATTTTGGAGGCGGTTCAGCAATCAGGTTTTATTTTTGGTTTCAATGAAATAGTGGAAGTTTTCACTAAACTCTTATTACCATCATCATAATCATCTTGCCACTGAAGCAAATCGTCATTTTGAATTGCGAAAAGACATCTCTCAACCCTCTTTTGATGAAATGATGAATTTTCTTCAAAATCCATTTATCAACTCATCCCAATCTTCTTCTTCAAATGATCCCAACCTTTCCACAGCTTTTTAATTAGAAACTGAACCTGATTCTATTTCATCCTTGGCTTTCAAAAAAGTCCAAATGGACAATTACTGCTCTGGAAACAAGAAACCTGACTACTCCTGTTTTTACTGCAAATCCTACAAGCACTTCCAAAACACTTGTCCATATGATCCCAACAGTAAAAGTTTTAATGTAGCAGCTTGGGGACAACATGAAGCTTTTGCTCATGACAACAAGGACTCTATGAATCTTTTCCAAAAGGCACTGAAAAATAGGAAAGGAAAACAGCCAGCTCAAAGTTCATCAAAACCCCACTTAAAAAAATCAGCTGCAAAGCGCTAGATTTTCTCACTACTGCTTTGAAAGAGATGGATTTTGGTACTAATAGCTGGACTGAAGAGAAAGACAGTAAATATTGTTGAGGGGTTTTTGATTCTGGTGCCACACATCATTTCACTGGTGATGTACGACTTCTCTCTGACTTCAAAAGTTTGGATACTCCTATTCCTGTCAAAAAAGCAATTGAATCTAGTGCTGCTTTCATTACTGGTCATGGAAACATGCTCATAAAGGGTGTGATGGAGAATTAGTTACAATCAGAGGTGTTTTCTATTGTGATAGGGAAAAATCTACTCTTATTTCTCCTTTTGATCTGTAAGACAATGGCATTTCTCTTTCTTTTAATCAAAATCATGATTATATTATTTCAAAAAACAAAAAATATTATTTCTGGCTCCAAAATTTTCTTCTGGACAAAAATGGACAGTTGATATAGTTTATCCTTGTGACCTAGAAACCAATGTTTTTGAAATGAATTATTTTAACTCTTTATCCTCTGCTACCCTTTCTTCCCCTTTTGTTCCCTCACCCCCTTCAAAAATTCCTTATTCAGCCACAATTCCTGACTCTATTATGGATTGGAATCCCCATCTAGGACACACAAGCACCAGGGTTTTGAGAAGGCTTTCCAAAAAAGGTCTTTGCGACAATGCACAATCTTATGTTCCATCATGCAGATTACACTGTAATATTTGTGCTGTGTCAAAAAGCAAGAGGAGAAATACATGCAAAGCATCCAATTGTACCCATGAGCTCATGGATCTTGACGTTTCTAATTTAGTAGGGCCCATGGTTGATGTCACAGACAAGGGTGAGTTCTATGTGACTACTTTCAGAGAATCCTTTTCAACTTATGGGGAGGTTTTTATACTAAAAAAAAATTTGGATGTTTTTGATGCTTTTATTAACATTAAAAATTTTTTAGAAAACACCACTTATCGGTGTCTAAAAATCCCCAGAACTAAAAATGGCAAAGAATACATGAACAAAAAATTTTCTCTGAATAACTTTCCCAACACGGTATCCTCCATGAACAAGCTATGCCTTATCACCATGAGGAGAATGGAATGGCTGAAAGTTTCAATGAAACTATTGGTGAAATTTCCAGGACAATCCTTCTTGCATCAAATCTGCCACCCACTTTCTGGACTTTTGCTTACTGTTGGGCCTCTTTCATTCACAATAAATTACCCAATGTGAAAGTTACTGACAGTACCCCATACCAAGTCATTTTCAACAAAAAAGCGGACTTTTCACCTATCAAAAATTTTGGTCAGTGGGCATATTTGCACATTCCAACTGAAAAAAGAACAAGAATGGAGGTCTGGGCTATGCATTTCAAGGTTGTTGGTCTCATTGATGGTGGTAAAGGTTGGATTTTTTGGCATCCAGAGTCTAATTCTTTTGTTCAGTCTGCAATTGCGAATTTCATCCCTGAAGGAGACAAGGACAATACCAAGACACTCACAGTTTCACATCCAGCCACATCACATTCTAAAGGTGATCTAGCATTTATTCTGAATCAACTGAAATTTGGTGATTTCACAGCAGAAGAAAATATTGGTGCTCAAGATGTTATGGTTGATTTCATCAACAATAATGCTTATGAACTTTCTGACTGCCTACCTCAAAATTTCAATCAAGCAATGAAGCTTCCAGATGCAGTTGAATGGAAGTCAGCTTGTCTTCAAGAATTAGAAAACATGTCTAATATGAAGGTTTGGGATATTGTCCCTCTTCCTCCTGGAAAAACTGTCACAGGTGCTCAATGGGTTTTTGCTCTGAAAAGGGATGAATTTGGAAAAATCATCAAACACAAGGCATGATATGTGGCTCAGGGTTCCAAACAAATTGAAGGTATTTATTTTAATGACACTTTTTCATCTCTGTGTCTTATTCTCACTCTAGCTGCTAACTACAACTGGCTGATCAAAACTTTTGATGTCACTGCAGCCTATCTCCATAGTGATCTTGAAGAAGAAATTTATGTCAAGCAACCAGAAGGTTTTGAGTCTGTTAATCCAACTCGTGTCTGCAGACTTAGGAAGGCTCTATATGGTACTAAGCAAGCAGCCATGTGTTGGTGGAAACATCTCAGCAAATTTCTGGCAAATTTGGGTTAAAGATCAAGCAATCAGGATGAAAGTGTATATGTGCTAGAAAAAGAGGACTCCAAGGGAGTGTTGTGGATTCATGTAGATGATTTTGTGGTGGTAGGGAGTAGTGATGAGGTTTTGAGGGAGTATTTTGAAAGTAAAATGGTCTGATGGTATCTCTTCTATTGTTGATCTAGCAGTTTCATGATGTCACAAAGGCTTTACTATTCATCAACCAGCTCTTTTAAACAAAATTTTACATGAAAACAATACAACTGGTCTTAATTCTCACTCTCCTTTACCAATGGGTCTTTCTTTGGTGTCTTTAAAGGAAAAATCTCATCCCCCACTGGAACCTCTCAAATTTCTGTCTATTATTGGTTCTTTATCATATCTTGTAGCTGGATCAAGGCCTGATTTGGCAAATGCTGTCAACTTCCTGGCACATTACACATCAAGACAAGGTAAAGCTGAATGAGATGCGCTTAATCATTTGCTGAGATATCTAACATTTACCAAAGACATGAAATTTCATCTTTTCCCTACAATCAATCCCAATCCATCTATGAATGTTTATTGCGATGCTAGTTGGGGTGATGAATTTGCTAGGGCTACAGGTAGTCATGTTCTTCAAGTCAACAACTGTTTTATCTTATGGAAATCAAAGCATCAATCAAGGGTGGCCACAGCTTCACTTCACTCAGAATCAATGGAAATGTCAAAGTCAAGACTTAAAGCTCTTTGGATGCGTAACCTTCTACATGAAGTAGATTTGTGCCATGGACCAACCACTCTTTATTGCAATAACAAAGTCGAAATTGTAGAAGCTACTTATAAACATTCTGAAGAGTGTTGTTGTCATTTTGACAGAGATTTCTATTTTGTGAATGACCAAGTTCACTGATGTGAAATTGACATTAAATGGGTCTCAACTAAAGATCAGGTGGCAGCTTTGTTGACAAAGAATTTGGGACCTAATAATTGGAAGGAAAAGAGATATTTATTAGGGGTTTTCTAGTTTCTATGGTTTCTTTATTTGCTTTTCTTTTATTTGTTTCTTTTTTCTCTACTTGTCTTAGCTGGAGATGTTTATAGGGAAATCACTAAGAGGGGGGTGTTATGTTTAGTATGATAGCTTAGTGATTATTAAGTATATAAGTTGTATATAATCTGTGGTGCAGCTGACGTGTCTAACTCTGGTTCACTCTGGACGAAGCGCTGGCACTGCTACCATAGTTACAAGTAGAATCCAAATATGATTTAATTTCAAGAGGGCAATCCCGGTCAGGGTGGATGTGAAGAGATAGTTTAGCTGTATGTTGTAGATAATGTAATAGATGATTAAAGGCAGTCCAATGACACCACATGCAAGCAGCTGTCACTTCCACCGCAGCATTGCGCTGAAGCTGCATGAGGTTCTTTTTAAAAATGGCCCACTGTTTCAGCTTGGTTTTTCTCATGATAACCAAGGTTGTTTTTTTTAAGTTATACCATAATACATAATACCTTTCTACATTTATCTTGTCGCACATACTACTCAATAACCAGAACCACTTTACATAAATTTCATTCAATCATAAAAAAAAGTAATATCGGCCAGAGGTTTTGTGAACTTGTAAATTAAATACTAGTCATTCAAATAAATACTATATTGATTTTATATGTGAAGATATAAGATCACAAACTGATTTTTTTCTGGGGAATCAATAGAGAAAAAAGATTATTTGAAAGTGAAAACATCTGCAGCTGAGATCTAAGTACAAAACTGCTTAACAAAGTAAATAAGGACTAGATTAATTGACAATTTATCATTTGAAACATCAAATCAAAGGACTTCTATACTACTACAATTAATCAATGCCATAAAATTGGGCTTTTATATAATTTTTCTTGATCTAAAGGAAAGCCCTTCTCTGAATTAATACTATATTCATCGATATTTCATCACAAAAGTGCTTCATCCTCTTCAAATAACAGTTTAAACATCTAAAAAAATATTTCTGACAAAGATGGAAGGCTATAACAGGACTGGTAACTCTTTTGGAAAAAATATTGACCTGAAATTACAGTATATGGAAAAGGGTTTATCTGAACGTGATAAAATTATTGAACAGCTTATGAAGAAGGTTAAAAATCTAGAGGTTGTCCAAGCTTTATCAACAAAAAAAACATTGAAAAGAAGAGAAAACAAATCTGAGTCAGGGTCTGTAAGTCAAAAATACAGAAAAATTGTAAAAGATACTTCCTATTCTACCTTGCCTCAAGCTACTACGCCCAAGCACAAGCCAAAACTGAGTCCTAAATCACCAAGACCCCCTCTTTCATCAATAAATGTGAATCAAATAGATCTGAATCACCAGCTTCAGTTTCAAAAAAGCATCTGTTATAAATGATAACAAGTGATGTAACTGAAGGGTTTAAAAAGACAAGAGTAAATGACCATTTTAATAAAGTTTTTCTTCCATATACTTACTAACTGTACTTCATAAATATAAGGATACCTTTTATTTTTATGTTTGAATTTTATGGAACCTATTAGAAACTAAACCTGTTCCAAAAGTCACAGATGCATATGAAAAAAGAGAGTTTTTGCAATGATTTTATTCAGTCAAACAAATTGAAAATATGTTGAAAGATAATAAGAGCTCTGAGACCATTGGATTGGAAGAATTTGAAACATTAAAAGAATTGAAAAATGGTCTTAATAAGATTGATGCTGGGGTTGTCTATACATCTGAGTTTTTTTTTACTTTATATGTGCACATCTCTGGCCATGCTTGGTATCCGTTGTTGGGCACAAGACTTTGAAGAGAAACCTGAATCACTGTACAATGAAGCATGTAGAATTAGTGATATACAGACATTTTGAAAAGCTTTAGTTGGAGAAACTTACAAGTTCATGAATGTTGATAGAAAATATATCAACAACATAGGCCTTTTTTGACAGGCCTATGACCATTATATCCATTATGTAATGGCTCAACGCTACACTAGGGAGAAGAAATCTGAAGGAAAATTTTGAGTAGATCAAGAAAAAAAAGTCATACAAAGGGCTTGTCAAAGAGCCAGTGATCTTCATTTAAAAATAAAATTTACTAGGAGAAAAAATTACTTACTTTTTAATAATTCAGCTACGTGATGCTTGATTAAAGTTCATTTTCAACCATAAATTCCCCTGACATTACCAAGAAATTATCTCTTGCACCCAGACACACAGTGATGACAAGCTTTACAAAAAAAAGAATGTTTATGTTGTGAAACACTTGCCATATCATTCCAAATCTGCCAATGTTTTTTTTTGTTGTTTGGATTCTGAAATGCAAAGTGAAAATTGTCTAAGTTGAAAAATCCAACAAAGTTGTGTACATGCCCAAGTAAAAAATCCACCAGAAACATTATTTCAAAAAGCACCAAAAGATTTTCTGATTGACTTTTACGATTCAGAATGGTTCAATATCTTGCTTCTGACTCAAAAGGCAAACCTAACTAATATGAACAAGGTAGCTTTTTTGTGTGATCCATCAAAATCGATTCAGGAGATTCAACATCCTGATGAAAAACTGAATTAAAAGAAACTTACTATGAAATACTGGATACAAGCAACAGAAGGGTATAATCTATAACATGAAGAGGTTAACAAAGAGGACTTTGAAGAGGGGGGTGAAACAGAAAGTGAGGTGGAAAGCAACTATGGGGAAAGTATTAGCCCTCACAGCTACTCTGTGAGAAGTGAGGAAAGTACCTCATATTCTGAGGATAGTTTGAGATATAGCATGACAAGTCAATAAAATATAAAGGGAAAAGAGAAAGCAAACTTAACTGCCATGGGAGCCAATGAAGCATGATATGAGGATGTGAAAATGAAAGATGCTACTTTCATGAATACAGAAGATATTGAAAACATCTATGAATATTCTCCATATGATGAATTGATGGGTAAGTGGTGAAGATGATAAACTGTGAGAATAAATAACTTGAAGTACATGATTAGTTGAATAAAAAATGATGAGTTTAGTGATGGACAATATAGTTTCATTTTCAAATTGCTTTCATCATAAAATAAAAATATTTTGGTTGCTTATTATGATAATGAGATATGTCAATAAGAGACAAATGAGGTGGATGCCAATGAATGATATATTGATAAGAGAGAAAATACTTTTTTTGGAAAATTAAACAATTACATTGAGTTATATTTTTTATTGTTTAAAGGACAAATTTTGAATTTCATTAAATATTTAAAAAATTAACATGAATTATTGAAAAAATAATAGCATATTGATTATATATTAAACTAGTCATAGCATCACACTTAATAATGATTAATATAATTAATAATTAATTATTAGCTAAATTATATATTGTAGGGTTGAGTATTATTGTTGTATAAACAAAACTAATGTAATTCTAAAATACAGATGAAATGGATGGCTGGACTATATGTGGGCTTTATATTGTTATAGAGGAGTTTAAGTTGAGACACAATGAGGGGAGAAAGATAGCCGAGAAAAATAGGGTTCAATTAATGAGTTAAACTAGTAGAGTTTTGATTACTTACTAATTTAATTGAAGAAAATAGCTAGATTAGTATAATTTTAAAATATATAGAAAGAAGGAAGGCAAAGAAAAAAAGAAGTTTGGAGTTTTTCCTTATTTAAGACTACTTTCAAATGATCATGGCCAGTTGCAAAAAAAAACCTCACTCCTTATGAACTATATTAGTAGGAACAATAAATAGGAGAAAGTTAATAAATAAACATTTTTTAATAACCTAAACACTATAAAAGTAATAAGATTAATGCCTCCATAAAATGAGCCAAAAGTAAAAGTGCACTATTAACAAGATTAACAAGAAATAAATCAGAAAATATTTGTTTATTTTACAGAAATCACGCAGTATCTTACTTTTTTTTAGTCTCAAAAGAGTAATTCACCCTTAAATTAAGCTGGTTTATCCTTAGAAAATCCATAATTTTTGCCTCTTTCCAGACCCTTGTCCAACCCCTAGTCTCTCGCTTCCTTTCTGGAAAATTTTTTCTTGCTTCCTTTTGTTATGACTCCTTATTGCTTGCTTCCTTGCCTCTTTTTTTCTTGCTTAACCTGCTGGTTTATCATCAGAAAATCTGTCGGCTGGTCATCTAAAAGAATGAGAAGAAGGAGAAGGAAATAAAGGGGGCTAGGGGAAGGTAATAAAATAGAGATTGATAATAATTTACATTTAAAAGTTTAAGAAAATAAGAGAGAAAAAAATAAAGAAAATGCAATGACAATTCTTTTTGAGTAGTGACACAACGTGAGGTTCAATTTATAATATTTAAATTTTTTAAGTTAACTATCAGTGCGCGGTTCACAATTATTATTATTAATAGACTTAGAGCAAACTTTAGTAATTTATATAATATTTAGATTATAATTGTAATGATAATAAAAATAGTAATAAATGTATTATATTACAAAGATATCTTCAAGTTTGAGTGTATAATAAGTGGTGAGGCTACAGGGGGTTACCCAAGGCCTTTATATAGGCAAGTGACCTTCTGAAGTGTCATAATAAAGTATATACAAAGAATAATAAAAAAATAATAACAAATAACTGATTTTGAGTAAGTGTAAGGGGAAATATGACACAATTAACTAAGACACATGAGTTAGAGCCCAAATATCGACCAATTTAAACCCAAACAGTTACCATAAAATTAGTGAGTAATTAAATAATTTTGAGACACATAAAAGTAATTAATTTAACTTAAAACATGTCTAATAATCTTTTAAGTAATAACCAATTTAAATGAAACATGAAAAATAACTTATTTTAACACATAAAAATAATGTAACTAATTAATTTAGTATAAAAAATGAATAATCAATTATTTTAATTACTTTTATTAGTGTAATAATTATTTTAATTTAAAACAAATACTTATTATAGCAAAATTACTAATTTTTAGAATAAAACATTAATAATATATTTAATAAAGTGTTTTAACTTGTTTAATACTTTGATGAGAGAATTAGGAATTAAAAAAGCGCCAATATTATTGTTTAATAGCATATGTAAGGTTTTATTTAATAAATAAATTTAATTAATTAATTTAATTACATTATAAGTTAATTTTATACTTATAATTATACTATATATGTTTATAATTAATTAATTATTAATTTATATTTATTAAATACATAAAAATGCGCCATAATTTATAGAATATAACATTTATTGTGCTTATATTAAATGTATATATAATTTATATAATAATAAAATTAATATAATACTTATTTTACTTATATTTGATAAAATACTTATATAATCTCATTATGCAATATAATATTAATTTATATACATAATTAACATATTTTTACGCCCTCTTTTGGTTCCAGAAAATTGACATAACATTTTCTGGGCTCCTGGTATAGCCTAGCTGACAAAATCCATTATTTTTGCCTCTTTACAGCCCCTTTTCCAACCCCTAATCTCTTGCTTCCTTTCTTGCTGACCCCTTATTGCTTTCTTTTTTTCCAACCTCTAATTTTTTCGCTTCCTTGCCTCTTTTTTTTCTCACTTAACCTTGTTTCTCAATATTTAGTTGATAATTCTAATGTACACATGATAAAGTAAGTTTTTTTGGAGGAAATTTTTGATATTTAAGGTGAAAAACAGCAATTAATATTGTTCTAGCAAATTATTTTCACCTAAATAGGCAAGTCATTTCTTGGGTAAGTAGTTTAATTATTAATTTTCTAATAATCTCTTATTGTCTAGACTCTTTAACTCACCATTCCTACCATAGTCATTGCCAGTTTTATTATCTATCAAATTTTTAGGGGACCCCTAGATGTGTAAGTAATCACCCCAAACTCTCATTGAAATTCAAATTTATACATTTTTTATTATTTGTAATTTAAAAAAATAATAATAATAAAATAATATTTCTATCCCACTTATGCTTTAAATGATTGCCAACATTTTCTCTAATAGGGCTAAAACTCTCTTTTTTTTATTACTTCATTGAAGTTTTTATTGATTTGTTTTGAAAAATATTCCTTTGAATTCAAATTTATTTCCCATATTTTGTCTCAAACATCATTCACAATTAAGTCCTAGCTCAATAATGTCTCACTTTCTCAATTTTTCTAAGGTTTCCCAATCCTATTTTCTGCTCAAAAATTATGTCAGTACAGTCTAGTATATAAGTATGATATAATAGTGTTATTTTATGGTCCTACTACTTATTAATAAATGATTTAGTGATTAAACCTCAGGGGAAGATCAATAGAATAGTTATACTCAAATAAAACTCACAATACTTGGATTTAAATGCGTGCTAGTGGTGGAAAATAGAAGAATAAAATATAGTTATAGCTTTTATAAAGATAATATCAATTTATAAGGGCTTTATAATATATTTCTGAATGTTAATAATTGTAGTGTAATGTTTGTTTGAAGTTTAGTAATTGAATGATGATAATAAACCGTCAAAATCCCTCCTTACTTATACCCAAATCCACTGGAGTGCACAGACCTTCAATCCAGATGATGTCACTGCTATCCCCGGCAATTACAGCACTGTGAGGGCCCATCACCTCCCCATGGCGTCCACTTCAAGCAGTTTCAACACCCAGACCTCCAGTAAGGACCCTCCATCACTATTAATAATAACACAGAGTCATACCATAAATAGAAATCCCAGATAAAAGCGGATACCATAAAGAAACAGGTAAAATAAATGATCAAAAAGAGATTTAATGAAACTAAAAGCATATAAAGAAACAAATAAAATGTCCAAGCCCCCAATAACATCCCCAAGCATCCACATTAACCCAAAAACATCTTTCCAACCCATAAATCCGTGAATAACCATCCAAGGAAGTAATTTTAGTTGTCCAAACTGGGTGTATGCGCCTGATATAGGTGTCTATGCTTCTGTAGGCGTTGTGAGTCCACTGATTTCGTCCATATGACCTAAAATAAGCAGAAAAACAAAGGTTATAGGCTATTAAGGGGCTAAAACCCACTTATATACCTAAATATACATAATATACTGCATATTTCACTGAATATGAGATTTATGTATACATATAAGCTTATGTATGTCAATAATTACTTCATATCACTTAAGATAAGTATATTATGACTCCATTAACACCTTAATAAGTATTATTAGGCCATGGATAAGCTATTTAAACTATTATAAATTATATAATAGAATAATAATTATATATATATATATAATAAAATAATATATATTATTATTTTAACCTTATTTTTAAGATATAAGCTTAATCTAGTTAAGGTTATCTTATTTTAAGCATAAGAAATACTCAGTCCTAAGGATATTTAGGCTGACACTCCCTCACCCCAAAAAAAACAATAAAAAAATGTTAAGACATTTTAATTAATTTTAAGGAATGAAATAATAAAATAAAAAAATTTTATAATACATATACTGAATGAACAGTATTATTTAGATTTAAATTTTTTCAAGAGATTTTTAAGATCAGAGATTTCATTTTCTGGAATCCACTGGTCATATTCACTTGATTTATTTTTAAATCTTAATAGATACTCAACTCCCTTTTCTTTAGTAAGGTGTCTCTTTTTAAGTATCTTTTCAATTTCTACTTTTTCCACTATTTCTTCAGGTTGCTGTTTATGCCTTCCTGATCTTCTTGGAAAGAGAGCAGCATCATTAGAATGGTATGGTTTTATAAGAGAAATAGGAAATACTGGATGTTTTCTATCATAAGGTGCATATAGAATAACCTCAACAGCATTATTACCAACCATCTTTTTAACTACAAATGGTCCAATGAATGGATCCTTCAATTTAACATTACCATTTAAATTGAAATGTAGCGTTGAAATAAGGACTTCATCACCCTCTTTGAACATTTGTTCTTTATGGGCTTTATCCCATCTTTTCTTTTCATACTCAAAAGCCTTATTTATACATTCTTGAGCATGTTTTCTGCATAATTCCTGCATCTGAAGAAAAGATTTAGTACCTGGATGAATATCCAATCTAGGTAACTTATTAAGAGTTTTAGCAGGGGTATTAGGTACATAACCCAACCATAACTCAAATGGCTTTTTGCCAGTGACAGAATGTACTGTACTATTATATGCAAATTCTAAACCTGGGATAAGGGTTACCCAATCATGCGTGAATTTGTCATTGTCTTTAAAATTAAGACCAAAAGCACAGTATCTTCTTATCATATCTTCTAAGGTTTGTATCATTCTTTCTGCTAGCCCATCAGTTTGTGGATGGTGTGCTGTAGAAAGTTTTAATTGACACCCTGAAACATCCATAAGTGACGTCCAGAACTCAGAAGTAAATTTAGGATCTCTGTCAGAAACTATTGCTTTGGGGAAACCTGCTGTATTTAACATTTGTGTCCACCATATAAAAGCTAAGTCCTTTGCAGAAACCTCCTTGTGGGTAGGAATAAATTTACACATCTTTGTAAATCTATCTACAATTACCCAGCAGGAGTTATAACTCTTATGCCCTGCTATTGGCAAACCTGTTACAAAGTCCATGTTAATGATTTCCCATGGAGCTTTTGGTTGCTCAATTTGTTGTAATAAACCAGCTCTTTTTCCTGTTAATCTTTTAGATTTTTGACAAGAATCACATGTTTCAACATATTTCTGAACATCCTCAGACATGTTGATCCACCAAGCTGTGTTTTTTACTCTGGTTAATGTTTTATGATAGTCAAAATGACCTGCTAATATATCATCATGACATATACTTAACATTAACTCCTTCATTGAAGGGGGAATTACAATTACATTACTTAATTTTTTCCTGTAATATATAAAACCATCCTCAATGGAAAATTTTCCTTTTTCTAATGCCTCTTTATACTTAATTGGTAATGTTTTTATAAAAACATTCATTGAAGCATTAGATGGGTCATTTAATATTGTAGTTAATTTACTTAATTCAGGATCTGAAACATACTTGTCAAGAATTGATTGCATAAATTCATCCTCAAGATCTACAATATAAATGCCATAAATGTTAATAATCTCTGACTCAGGAACATAAGCAGGATTATCATCATTATTAGGCAGAGGTACTCTACATAACAGATCTACATTAGAGTGCAAGGTTCCTGCTCTATGTGTAATAGTCATCCGTCCTCTGTATTCTTGTACAGCTAATTGCCATCTAAACATGTGTATATTAGGAGTTTTCATGTTTAAGAGTGACTTAACTGCACTACAGTCAGTTATTAACTCAAATTTTTGGTCTTCCAGGTAATAATGTAGCTTTTCAAGAGCCCATACTACTGCAAAACATTCAAGTTGAGTAGCACCATATTTCAATTCACCACTTCTCAGAGTACGTGAAATATAGCAGATTACTACTTCTGACATTTTACCTTCAATAAGTTGTTTTTGATGCAAAGCAGCACCCAGACCAATAAAACTTGCATCTGTATATAATACAAAAGGTAATTGGAAATCTGGTAATCCCAAGATAGGAGCTGTCATCAAACATTCTTTCAACTTATTAAAAGCTTGTTGTCTTTCATTATTCCACATGAAAGCTTCTGATTTCTTTATCAGTGTGGTCAGTGGTGCAGCAATTGATTGGTAGTTTTTTATATATTGTCTATAATAACCACACATTCCAAGAAAAGATTGTACATCCTTCACATTTTGAGGAATGCCAATATTCTTTATTGCAGCCACTTTATTTTGGTCTACACATATTTGTAAGCCAGATGCAATATGACCAAGCACTTTTAAAGATTCAAACCCAAATTTACATTTTTTCAATGCAAGGGTCATTTTTATTTTATCCATTTTCTGAAATACTTTCCTTAAATGGATTAAGTGTTCATCAAAAGTTTTAGAGAACACTATGATGTCATCAATGTATACCATTAACCATCCCTCAATCATTTCATTATGGAATGTTATATCCATTAACTTTTGAAATACTGATGGAGCATTCTTTGGTCCAAATGGCATTCTGACATACTTATAAATTCCCATGTGTGTTGTTATTAACAAAAAGTTCTGTGAATTCTTTTCAACAGGAATTTGATGGTACCCTTTATTTCCATCTAGGCAACTTATATATTTAGCACCTTTAAGGGTAGCATGTATAGAGGCAATCCTTGGCAAGGGATAAATATCATCTACTGTAAATGTATTTAATGCTCTATAATCACTGCACAGTCTTGCTTTATCTTGTTCATAAGAAATCAGCACTGGTGATATTACACAATATTTTGGTGTAGTTTCAACCTTCTCAAGAATGTTCATTTTTAATAACATCTTAATATTATCCTCTATGTCTTTCCTCTTCATTGGTGAAGCAGGGTATGGTTTCTTTTTAAGACTAGCAGGAATATTATCCATATCACAGGTTAAACTAATTTTCATTTCATGATCTTTTACAAGGCCAAGTTCATTTGTACCATGTGCAAAAGCCATTGGAAAAGCTTTAATTAATTCCAAAATATTATCTTTCTCAGTTTCACTTATCTGAGTGCCAAATGGTGCTTTTGAAATTTCTGTTTCCAGAAGTTCCATCTCATTGGATTCTCTTCCTTTAGACGGGGAATTTGTTACTGACTCAATGTGTAAGACTGTGTTAAAAGAATTTATTTTAAATTTCCTTTTACCATTCATGCCAATTGTAAAATTGTTATTAGCAGGGTCTAATTTTACACCAAATTTAGTCAGAATATCATTTCCAATGATAAAACAGTTACTACAATTTGTATTATCCATTACTACAAAGTCCCAAGTTACCCTTACATAACCATGTTGGTGTTTAAAGAAAACAGCAGCTTTGTATTTACCAATGGGGTGTAGTACTGATCCAAAACCTCTCCAATTTTTATTCTGAAGTGGTTCAAGCTTAAACTTATATTCACTATCAATTTTCTGTAATGTATTAGTGGAAACAACTGAAACAGCAGCTCCTGTGTCCAATACTATATTAACATTTTCACCAGAAATGATAGCTGGAACCGTGATAGGTGTCATTCTAAAGTTATCAGCTTGTATATCCTTAATGATTTCAGCATCCTCAAAATTCATTAAAGATTCATTTCAGTCCATATTTAATATTGGATTTTCAAAGATGGACAAATCATCTTCCAACATACAGACTTCATTTTCATCACTATATGAGATATTGCTGTCATAATCACTTGATTCTTTACTTTTTTCAGTTTCAGTTTCAGATTCACGTTGATTTTGAACAATATTTATGTTTTTCTCACATTTGTGACCTTTGACCCAAGGTTTGTTACACTTATAACAAGTATTTGTTTCATACTTTTTAGGTACTACAGGTGCAGTAGGTTTTTTCTGCTTCTCCTGAAGTGTTTTTGAATTCTGAGTTTTTACATGTTCAACATTTTGCTTATAAGTGGAATACCTTGATTCATACTTATGGTTTAATAATATTTCATTGCAAATATTAATAAAGTCAGAATATTCAGTAACATTTAATGTTCTAGCTACCACAATGTCTCTGACAGATATAGGTAATTTGTATATTATCTTATCTTTCCATAAGTTAAAATCCATATGAGGCTCAATGGCTTTTAATATTTTGTTTAAATTCATTAAAAATACCATAGGTTTGTCACCATTCAACGGATTATACCTAGTCTTCTCATACAGTCTCTGCTGAGTAAGCCTGAATTTAGAACCTCCAAATTGTTTTTCAATAAGTTGTTTCCATTCAGCCCAAGAGTAGTCTCTACCCTCACTTAAGACAGCTTCAAACCATAATAAAGCAACATCCTTAAATAAAGAAATTAATTTTGATGTTATCTCTTCATCTGGTAACTTATATGAGAATTTCAAGTTGTCAATTCTTTGAATAAAATGTTGCCAATCAGAGCTGGCTTCCCCATCATAAGTTGGGTATTGATCTATCTTAGGCCAGTTCTTCTGATTGGATTTTATCTCACTAATCTTAGGTAAATTCAACAACTCATTCACTTTTGATAAATGGTCTTGTATTTCTTCCTGCACAGATTTGTGACTTACATTTTCAGATTTGACACTAGCACCAGATGGTTTTAATTGTGGTGGTACAGGGAAGGAATGAGATTCACTTTTGCCAATGAAAGGATTATTATTATATTGATTATACTTATGATTATCCTGGTTCATTAGTAGATTGGCAGTTTCAATCTCAACTTTAGTTAATCGTTGTAGCAACTCAGAGACACTTTGATTTGTCTGGGCAAAAGATAACTTTGTTCTTGATTCAGTCTTTAATAAGTGTGTTTCATATAATTTTTCTAACTCACAAAATTTGTTTGAAAGGTCATTATATTTATTACTCAATGAATCATATTTAAGAGTTAGAGACAAATGTTCTTTCTCTAATTCTTTATTACGTGTTGCTAATTGAGAAATGTTCAATGTTAAGGATGAAATTGTATCACTAGTGAGTTTAACTGTATGTTCCTCACAATCAGTCATTCTATTCCACAATGCTGAAACAATTCTATGGACAGTTGGATTATTGTTAAAATATTCCATGTCCTCCTTTTCAATTCTCTCACTCTCCTGTGAACTTCTCATCTCACTAGTAGGTGGTTGCAACTGAGGATTAACTGTATTATCATTGTATATAGTACTGTTATTATGGACAAAAGACAAGTCAGGTGTATCTACTCTAAAACCTAAATTTCTTAAATCCTCCTCTATTTTTTGTACAGATTTAACATCAATAGAATTACCTATATTGTAATTATCAGTATTATGTCTAATCTGAGAAGGTAAGTTACTTACCAAGGGATGGTTGCCAGTCCTGATTTTTGGCACTTTTTTCCCTTGTAAGGGTGAGCTGAGGAAGTCAGATGAGGGGGTGGATCCCTGTTGCAACTGTGGCTTGTCCACTGTTGGTGAAACCAGTCCCATTTCCATTTGTCTACCAGGATTTTCTCCTGGGAGTGAGTGGACCCTCCTTGGGTAGGGGGTTGCTGATTTGATTGACTGGGCTGGCCTCCCTTTAATTCTGCCATTTCCTGATTCATCTGCTGAAATCCTACCTTGCAATTGTTTTGCAACTGCTCTACCTCTTTGAACATGAGAGATTTTGATTCCTCTAGCTTCAGAACCTGTTTGGCCAGGTGGGACAGTTGATCCTGAAGAGGAGGAGACATCTTTTTGATAGTTATCTTTTTTAAGAGGGCGTCCTTTTCCTCTATACTCATGCTTTCTGGCTGGGGGTACTGTTGTCCCTCCATGGTGATGTCCTGGAAAGTTTTTATTAGCTTTAGACCTGGTATTATAAGCAGGCTGTTCACTTACACTATCCTGGGGAGAACTCATATTGTTCAGAATAACAATATTTTACGTCTACAAAAGGAAAAAACTCTGTGGAATTAGTAGACAAATAATATTAGCAATTATATTACTAATAAAAAAGCAATGGAGCTTACCCTGAATTTATATCTTTATTTATTTAAATAAAATTTAAGAAAAATTTGAAAAAATCTGTTAAAAATATAATAATAAGTTTAACTAGACCTCTATAAGGGTGAATAACTATCTTACCAAGCTTTAGCCAAATACCAATTTTATTGGGTGTTATATTGGTGTCCAAATACCAAGTGAAATTGGGTTTATATTGGGTACAGTTACTACTGTAAATATCTAATTTTTATGATAAAAAATTAGTACAATTATTATAAGGGTTCTTTTCCGCAATCAATGAGTTATGATGACCCACTAATATGCAGCAGACCCAAATATTTGGTTAATTTTGAGTTGTACTAAGGTAAAAATCACGTCCCAAGGCTTATACTAAATAATAAGTAAAATATAAGGAAAGACCCCCAATTGTCAGTACAGTCTAGTATATAAGTATGATATAATAGTGTTATTTTATGGTCCTACTACTTATTAATAAATGATTTAGTGATTAAACCTCAGGGGAAGATCAATAGAATAGTTATACTCAAATAAAACTCACAATACTTGGATTTAAATGCGTGCTAGTGGTGGAAAATAGAAGAATAAAATATAGTTATAGCTTTTATAAAGATAATATCAATTTATAAGGGCTTTATAATATATTTCTGAATGTTAATAGTTGTAGTGTAATGTTTGTTTGAAGTGTAGTAATTAAATGATGATAATAAACCGTCAAAATCCCTCCTTACTTATACCCAAATCCACTGGAGTGCACAGACCTTCAATCCAGATGATGTCACTGCTATCCCCGGCAATTACAGCACTGTGAGGGCCCATCACCTCCCCATGGCGTCCACTTCAAGCAGTTTCAACACCCAGACCTCCAGTAAGGACCCTCCATCACTATTAATAATAACACAGAGTCATACCATAAATAGAAATCCCAGATAAAAGCGGATACCATAAAGAAACAGGTAAAATAAATGATCAAAAAGAGATTTAATGAAACTAAAAGCATATAAAGAAACAAATAAAATGTCCAAGCCCCCAATAACATCCCCAAGCATCCACATTAACCCAAAAACATCTTTCCAACCCATAAATCCGTGAATAACCATCCAAGGAAGTAATTTTAGTTGTCCAAACTGGGTGTATGCGCCTGATATAGGTGTCTATGCTTCTGTAGGCGTTGTGAGTCCACTGATTTCGTCCATATGACCTAAAATAAGCAGAAAAACAAAGGTTATAGGCTATTAAGGGGCTAAAACCCACTTATATACCTAAATATACATAATATACTGCATATTTCACTGAATATGAGATTTATGTATACATATAAGCTTATGTATGTCAATAATTACTTCATATCACTTAAGATAAGTATATTATGACTCCATTAACACCTTAATAAGTATTATTAGGCCATGGATAAGCTATTTAAACTATTATAAATTATATAATAGAATAATAATTATATATATATATATAATAAAATAATATATATTATTATTTTAACCTTATTTTCAAGATATAAGCTTAATCTAGTTAAGGTTATCTTATTTTAAGCATAAGAAATACTCAGTCCTAAGGATATTTAGGCTGACAAATTATATTATGTTATTTTGAAGCACTCACTTTATTTAGAAGAATACTTTCAATTTAAAAAATTGCTTTTTTATTTAATTGATATTGTATAAACTGATTTTAGCTCCAAGAAGACTCATTTTATACAATACTAAGACTTTGGTTACATTTCTTATATCCATTGTCAGCCTGTATATCCCCAGGACTGAGTAAAAAGTGCTTATAAGTTATTTTAAACACATGAACTATACATGGGAACAATAAATGAGAGTACACAAACAGTATACATAAGTAAAATTATGATAATACACAAAAAAATGCCTTTATAACACCTTATATACATGCATATATCCACCTTTTATAGGTCTTATGTACTTAATATTAAGTTGGAATATTTTAGGGTAATCTTAAGAACCTTAAGTATAAGGCTACATAATTTTTAAGTTCACTTAAAGCTGTTATATTCATTGTTTTACGCAAAAAACAAGAAATGCGCTTTATTTCACTTAAAAGTTGACTATATGCGCTATAAAATTGAGAATATCAAAATTGCGCTTTGACAGATCAATTGGGCTCATTTAGGACTATTGATTTGGCTATTTAAATGCATAAAAATAACACTTTTCAAAATTGGTGTTTTTTATGCCAGAAATGGCTTCTGTGTACTGGCTACATACTGCCTGCTTTTTTCCCGTGTGAATAGCTTCATTTTTAGCAAAGTTAGCTTTTTCACACTATAATTACCCCACATTCTACGCCCACTGTGGGGAAACACACTAAAATAGGCAACAGGAGCTTATTTAGTGTCCTAGCTTAATTAATAATGCATTGAACTTGTTTATATGCACTAATTTCATTAATAACCTCACTCTTGGCACCTTATTTCATCACCACGCTTAAATTCGCCTAATTTTAGTCAAGGATTTACCCATGCAAGCGCCTGCCAAGGACTGCATGTAGTTACCCCACATCTCACACTCTTTTTTAAGTTTTTGGGTGGTTTTTCAGTCAATTTGGGTTATTTTTGGATGGGAATTACACGTATTATAATGTCAGGATTAGCCCCTCCATTTCTACTGTAGGTCCCCCTTATTATTAAGCTATAATTAACATTAAAAAGTCTCCTTTAGCCTTTTATATCATTGTTTTCCACACATATACTCTCTTTTTGTCTTTTCTTTAATTTTGATGGATCTCCCTTATTATTAATAGGATTTTAGTGGTTGTTGCTTGTCTAATTATGTTATGGGTCACTAGGGGCGTTGATGGAGAGGTCTATTACTTGTTTTGGGCGTCATTAACATTGTATTGGATGGTACATCAAGGGATTTATTGAGGAACTTAGTGTGTATAAAAGGAGGAGGTTTTGGGTCTTGTTTTCTTCATTCTTTATCATTACAATTTACACCATATAACCAAATCAATTACAATACACTTCAATTAGTACTTTTATAAGACTTTTGAGTAGTATCTGAATTATTATCATCTATTTTTCTACCAACTAAAAAGATTGTAAGCCACATGTAAAACTAGTGAGAATTAAATTACTGAGACCTTTATTCTGAATTATATTTTATTATTTGTTGGATTTATACTACAGTATTCATATAGGACCATTTAAATCTTCTAGAAAAAGACTTTTAAAGCTATTTCACGTCCTTGTACTTGATCTTAGCCTGACATCTATACTATAGCCTATAGATTTTTTTAAAAAAAGAATTACAGTTTCTATTACAATTAATCATCTAATTCCATAGCCATATCATCTTTTTGTTTAACATCTGAAGTATCTGACATAAATTCAGATACAGGATTCAACAATATTGTTGGTTTTTTGACTCATAAGATATATGAACCAAGAGAAGGATAGGCGACAGGTCCCAAAATATCCTTTTCACTGACCACTTTCACCAATACATCTTTTTCAAAATCTTTTTGATACACTCCTAAGGATTTGAAAATTTCAGTGACTTCCTTATTGTATTCCACTTGATTCATCATAATTATGAAAAAGATGGTATATTCTACACTGCTTGCTACCTTCAAAATTTTCACCACTTTGGAAAATTTACAGTGGCCATTGACATTTACTTCACAAGATAAATTTGGTTTATTTTTTGAAATGTAGCTTCCATTTCTAAATTTAAGATTGGTAAGCTCTTCTCCCCACTGACTAAGAATTTGACATCCATTAGGATGTGACCATGCACTATGATGATGCAGGTAAGGTTCTTTTAATTTTAAAAAATTGTATAATTTTTTGCAAAGCTCATCAGTAAATATCATTTTCTTCCCTGCAGATCTCTTATCAATTTTTTGATTATTCAAAAAATCAAGTAATTTCTTTCCATTCAACCTCTGCAGCTGGAAAAACTGATTCATTATTGTTGTTGCCATCTATCTTTTTAAAACATAAAGAAATAGTAAGTATTTCGGACTATTTTTATGTAAATAAAGTAATACTGACCCTTTTTTTAGTTGTTTTTATCTTGTGAAGAGTGCCTATTAGTCATTCCCCATAGAACTCTGACATTCCAATAAGATGCCCCCATCAAATAAGTTGTTCAGGAACATGCCAGGCATAATGATGATTTTGCCACAGCTTTAGTCATTCCCACAAAATCGCTGCTGTTCTCAAGTATTCACCATAATTTACTGCAAATCTTCTAGGTAAATCCAGCAACACCTCCTTTGAAGAAATAACTTTTGTGCATTTGACAATGGCACAGATATTTTCAATGTGAAACTTCTCTTTGATTAACTGACCTTTTATATCAACTTGATCCAATGTGGTATCAACCCAGGATAATAGTAAATATAGAAAACAAAACCATCCATTCACATACTTTAAACTTCCCAGTTTTTGCTGCTCCAGCACCTTTTGGAAAACAAACTATTCCTGTAGGTACTGTTACTTGACTTATTGCTTAAAGAATTTTGTCTTGTTGGAATTTTTTGTAAGCTCTGTCTTTTAATCTACTTGAACTACTTGAATTGCTTCTACTTGTATCATCTTCAAAGGCTGACCCAAGTACTGAATTACTTACTGAAGTTGAGTTTTTAGGTTTATACTTCCAAATATCTCAAAAGTGATGACAAATAACTCCTTCATACCAGTTGTGAAGGACACCAAGAGCAATAAAGTTGACAGGATCCCAATAAGGTAGGACATTAAGTTCTGACCATCTCACTCCAGTTTCTTTAACAAGTTTTGACTGTCCAGCCAAGGTATTTGCTTCTTTCCACTGATGTGAATCAAATAAGGTATTTTCTCTTTATCTTCTTTCACCAAAACTCATTTTACTAATATCCGACTTAATTATATGGCACCAGGAGCAAAGATTTGAAGAAGAATGCAAGGAAAACCCTCCAACTTTGTGAGTTGCAACAATATTTTCAATCACAGAAGCCAATCTACCAGTCACAGTTCTTCCCCTAGAGAACTGGTAAGTCTGAATCTTGATACCTTGATCCATCTTGAGCATTTTATTTACTAATGGTTTTAAAATATTGCTGATTGTCACCATTTCTGGATGGTTAGGTTCAGGAATAATATCAGCAAGAAATTTGTATCTAGTCTTATATCACATTAAAGGTGGTATATTTAGGCACTGCATGGCAATAAAATCAATAGAAACAAGTTTTCCAGAGATTTTATTTCCAAATGGATTGTACCAATTAACAAAAAGTGAAAAATGTAAGTGGAGGTATTTTTTGTTTTTATCTGATGTATTAATCCTATTATTTTTGTAAGATTTTGATTAAAGATAATATTAAACCTTCCCATTTGATGATTTGGCCACAAACTTAGCCCACTTTTTGATTTCAATCTCAATGTCTGATAACCCAAGGAGCCAACAAAGGCAGTTGATAAAGATATGAGCAATAAAACAGCTTTTAGGTCTATAACAAAGCAAAATATTGTTTTCCAGAGAAAGCATTGGCTCATCATGTGAAGTTTCAATGGATCTAGAAAGTTGGGTGACAGGTATGAAAAGCTCCTCACTACAAATGGCTTATCTCTGGCTCCTTCAGTATCCACAAATATCTGGTGCAGTATCAGAATGATACAGTGAATAACATTTTGAACAGCTGAAAAAATTTTTAACTTTGTATTTAGTTTAAGTTGTTTTGAAACACTAGGGATGTCATTTGGCAGTCAAGACTCAAAGACAATTTCTGGTGTCAGTTGGCAACATCTACTGACAATGTATATAATTCACTGGACTATATAGGTCATCTTCCTATGAAAAATACCAAATTCTAAATGTAGCCAGGTAATAAATCCCAATTTGAAGCCTTAAATGAGAATGGAGTACTCAAGTTTCAGTCTAGAAGCTTGAATTATGAGGAAAAGTACTTACATAGACTGAATGTGGAATCACCAATCATTTTATCATTTTCAAAGATTGTAGAAACACTTTCAGAGCTGGAAGACAATGAAATCTTAGACAATGAAATATAAGATTATGAGCTCTTTCTGGCATTTTTTTGTATTTGGATTCTTATAAGGTGAGCTCCTTCAAGGATCTCAGAATACTGTCTAGTCTATTGTAGTACACATCTCGCAGTAACACAGAAATGTTGCAAATTGCAGCAAGCGCAACAAAGGGGTTGTCAAGTAGGATGGCTTCATGAGCACAAATAAGGGATGTGATAGCATGGAAAATGTCAGCCTAGATATCCCTAGGAATGAGTATTTCTTATGCTTAAAATAAGATAACCTTAAGTACATTAAGCTTATATCTTAAAAATAAGGTTAAAACAATTATATATATGATTATAATACATATATATATAATTATTACACTATTATATAACTTATAGTAGTTTAAATAGCTTATTCATAGCTAATAATACTTATTAAGGTGTTAATGGAGTCATAATATACTTATCTCAAGTGATATTAAGTAATTATTGACATACATAAGCTTAAATGTATACATAAAGCTCATATTCAGTGAAATATGCAGTATATTATGTATATTTAGGTCTATAAGTGGGTATTAGCCTCTTAATAGCCTATAGCCTTTATTTTTCTGCTTATTTTAGGTCATATGGACGTAATCAGTGTATTCACAACGCCTAAAGAAGCATAGACATCTATATCAGGCGCATAAATTAATGTGGATGCTTGGGGATGTTATTGGGGGCTTGAAAAACTCATTTGTTTCCTTTATATGCTTTGGGTTTCATTTTATCTCTTTTGGATTACTTATTTTACCTGTTTCTTTATGGTATCCGCTTTTTTCTGGATTTTCTAATATGTTTTAGGTCTGTGTTATCATTAATTGTGATGGAGGGTCCTTACTGCATGTCTGGGTGTTGAATCTTCTTGAAGTGGACGCCATGGGGAGGTGACGGGCCCTCATAGTGCTGTAATTGCCAGGGATAGCAGTGACATCATCTGGATTGAAGGTCTGTGCACTCCAGGGGATTTGGGTATAAGTAAGGAGGGATTTTGACAGTTATTTATCATCAATTACATACTAAAATTCAATCTAACACTTCAATACAATTATTAACATTTGGAAATATATTATAAAGCCTTTTAAAAGTTGATATTATCATTATATAAGCTATAACTATATTCTATTTAGCTATTTTCCACCACTAAGCACGCATTTAAATCTAAGTATTGTGAGTTGTATTTAGGTATAACTATTTTATTAGTCTTCCCTGAGGTTTAATCACTAAATAATTTATCAATAAGTAGTAGGATCATAAATAAATACTATTATATCATACTTATATACTAGACATACTGACAATTGGGGGTCTTTCCTTGATTATTATTGATTTTTTAGTATAAGCCTTAGGACGTAATTTTTACTTAGTATAGCTCAAAAAAACCAAATATTTGGGTCTTCTGCATATTAGTGGGGCATCATAACTCAGAGATTTTGGAAAAGAACCCTTATAATAATTGTACTAATTCTTTATCATAAAAATTAGGTATTTACAGTAGTAACTGTACCCAATATAAACCCAATTTCACTTTGTATTTGGACACCAATATAACACCCAATTAAATTGGTATTTGGTTAAAGATTGATAAGATAATTATTCACTTTTATAAAGGTCTATTTAAACTTATTATTATATTTTTAACAGATTTTTTTGAATTATTCTTATATTTTATTTAAAGAAATAAAGATATAAATTCAGGGTAAGCTCCAGTGCTTTTTTATTAGTAATAACATTGCTAATACTTTTTGCCTACTGATTCCATAGAGGTTTTCCTTTCTCTAGACATGATATATTTTCATTTTTAACAATATGAGTGCTCCTCAGGACAGTGTAAGTGAAAAGCCTGCTTATAATACCAGGTCTAAAGCTAACAAAAGCTATCCAGAACATAACCATGGAGTGTCAGTCATACCCCCAGGCAGAGAAGATGAGCATAGATGAAAAAGATGCCCTTTTAAAAACGATAACCATAAAAAAGACATCTCCTCCTCTTCAGGATCAACTATCCCACTTGGCCAAACAGGTTTTGAAGTTGGAAGAATCCAAGTCACTCATGCTCAAAGAGGTGGATCAATTAAAGAAAAATTGCAAGGTAGGGTTTCAAAAAATGAATCAAACACTGGTAGAGCTAAAGGGAGGCCAGAAAAGTCAACCAAGTCAGCAACCCCCTATTTCAGGAAGGTCACATCACTCCCAGGAGAAAATCCTGGCCGACAAATGGAAGTGGGACTGGTTTCATCAACAATGGACCAGCCACAGCTGCAACAGGGATCCACCACCTCATCAGACTTCCTCAGTTCACCCATACAAAGAAAAAAGCGCCAAAAATCAGGACTGGAATCTATCCCTTGGTAAGTAGATTACCCTCTCAGATTTAACACAATACTGATAGTTACAATATAGGTAATAATATTGATGTCAAATCTGTGCAGAAAATAGAGGAGGATTTAAGAAATTTAGGTTTTGATGTAGATACACCTGAATTGTCTTTTTTCCACAATAACAGTACTATTCATAATAATAATACAGTTAATCCTCAGTTGCCACCACTTACTAGTGAGATGAGAAGTTCACAGGAGAGTGAGAGAATTGTAAAGGAAGACATGGAGTATTTTAACAATAATCCAACTGTCCATACAATTGTTTCAGCATTGTGGAATAGAATGACTGATTGTGAGGAACAGACAGTTAAGATCACTAGTGAAACAATTTCATCCTTGACATTAAATATTTCTCAGCTGGCAACACGTAATAAAGAATTAGAGAAAGAACATTTGTCTCTAACTCTTAAATATGATTCATTAGGTAACAAATATAGTGAACTTTCAAACAAATTCTGTGAGTTGGAAAAATTGTATGAAGCACACTTGTTGAAAACTGAATCAAGAACTAAGTTATTTTTTTCCCAGACAAATCAAAGTGTCTCTGAGCTACTAAAAAGATTAACTAAAGTTGAGATTGAAACTGCCAATCTACTAATGAACCAGTATAATCATAAGTATACTCAATATAATAATAATCCTTTCATTGGAAAAAGTGAATCTCATTCCTTCCCTATACCACCACAACTAAAACCATCTGGTGGTAGTGTCAATTCTGAAAATGTAAGTCACAAATCCGTACAGGAGGAAATACAAGATTATTTATCAAGAGTAAATGAGTTATTGAGTTTACCTAAGATTAGTGAGATAGAATCCAATCAGAAGAACTGGCCTAAGATAGATCAGTACCCAACTTATGATGGGGAAGCCAGCTCTTATTGGCAACATTTTATACAAAGAATTGACAATTTAAAGTTCTCATACAAGTTACCAGATGAAGAAATAACATCAAAGTTAATTTCTTTATTTAAGGATGTTGCTTTATTATGGTTTGAAGCTGTTTTAAGTGAGGCTAAAGATTACTCTTGGGCTGAATGGAAACAACTTATGGAAAAACAATTTGGAGGTTCTAAATTCAGGCTTATTCAGCAGAGACTTTTTAAGAAAACTAGGTACAATCTGTTGAATGGTGACAAATCTATGGTATTTTTAATGAATTTAAATAAAATATTAAAAGCAATTGAGCCTAATATGGATTTTAACTTATGGAAAGATAAGATAATATATAAATTACCTATATCTGTCAGAGACATTGTTGTAGCTAGAACATTAAATGTTACTGAATATTCTGACTTTATTATTATTTGCAATGAAATATTATTAAACCATAAGTATGAATCAAGGTATTCCACCTATAAACAAAATGTTGAACCTGTGAAAAATCAGAATTCAAAAACACTTCAGGAGAAGCAGAAAAAGCCTACTGCACAGGTAGTACCTAAAAAGTTTGAAAAAAAATACTTGTTATAAGTGTAACAAACCTTGGGTTAAAGGTCACAAATGTGAGAAAAATATAAATATTGTTGAAAATCAATGTGAATCTGAAACTGAAACTGAAAAAAGTAAAGAATCAAGTGATTATGACAGCAATATCTCATATAGTGATGAAAATGAAGTCTGTATGTTGGAAGATGATTTGTCCATCTTTGAAAACCCAATATTGAATATGGACTCAAATGAATCTTTAATGAATTTTGAGGATGCTGAAATCATTAAAGATATAAAAGCTGATAGCTTTAAAATGACACCTATCACGGTTCCAGCTATCATTTCTGGTGAAAATCTTAATATAGTATTGGACACAGGAGCTGCTGGTTCTGTTGTTTCTACTAATACATTACAGAAAATTGATAGTGAATATAAGTCTAAGCTTGAACCACTTAAGAGTGAAAATTGGAGAGGTTTTGGATCAGTGCTACACCCAATTGGTAGATACAAAGCTGCTGTTTTCTTTAAACATCAACATGGTTATGTAAGAGTAACTTGTGACTTTTTAGTAATGGACAATACTAACTGTAGTAACTGTTTTATCATTGGAAATGATATTCTGACTAAATTTGGTGTGAAATTAGACCCTGCTAATAATAATTTTACAATAGGCATGAATGGTAAAAGAAAATTTAAAATAAATTCTTTTAACACAGTCTTACATATTGAGTCAGTAACAAATATTCGGTGCAAAGGAAGAGAATCCAATGAGATGGAACTTCTGGAAACAGAAATTTCTAAAGCATCATTTGGCACTCAGATAAGTGAAGCTGAGAAAAAAAATATTTTGGACTTAATTAAAGCATTTCCAATGGCTTTTGCACATGGTACAAATGAACTTGGCCTTGTAAAAGATCATGAGATGAAAATTATTTTAACCAGTGATATGGATAATATTCATGATAGTCTTAAAAAGAAACCATACCCTGCTTCACCAATGAAGAGGGAAGACATAGTGGAAAATATTAAGATGTTATTAAAAATGAAAATTCTTGAGAAGGCTGAAACTACACCAAAATATTGTGTAATATCACCAGTGCTAATTTCTTATGAACAAGATAAAGCAAGACTGTGCAGTGATTATATAAAATTAAATACATTTACAGTAGATGATATTTATCCCTTGCCAAGGATTGCCTCTATACATGCTACCCTTAAAGGTGCTAAGTATATAAGTTGCCTAGATGGAAATAAAGGTTACCATCAAATTTCTGTTTAAAAGAATTCACAGAACTTTTTGTTGATAACAACACATATGGGAATTTATAAATATGTCAGGATGACATTTGGACCAAAAAATGCTCCATCAGTATATCAGAAGTTAATGGATATAACATTCCATAATGAAATGATTGAAGGATGGTTAATGGTATACATTGATGACATCATAGTGTTCTCTAAAACATATGATGAACACTTAATCCATTTAAAGAAGGTATTTCAGAAAATGGATGAAATAAAAATGACCCTTGCATTGAAAAAATGTAAATTTGGGTTTGAATCTTTAAAAGTGCTTGGTCATATTGTATCTGGCTTACAAATATGTGTAGACCAAAATAAGGTGGCTGCAATAAATAATATTGGAATTCCTCAAAATGTAAAGGATGTACAATCTTTTCTTGGCATGTGTGGTTATTATAGAAAATATATAAAAAACTACCAATTATTTGCTGCACCATTGAATACACTTATAAAGAAATCAGAAGCTTTCATTTGAAATAATGAAAGACAAAAGGCTTTTGATAAGTTGAAAGAATGTTTGATGACAGCTCCTATCTAGAGATTACCAGATTTCAAATTACCTTTTGTATTATATACAGATGCAATTTTTATTGGTCTGGGTGCTGCTTTTCATCAAAAACAACTTATTGAAGGAAAAATGTCAGAAGTAGTAATCTGCTATATTTCACGTACTCTGAGAAGTAGTGAATTGAAATATGGTGCTACTCAAATTGAATGTTTGGCAGTAGTATGGGCTCTTGAGAAGCTACATTATTACCTTGAAGACCAAAATTTTGAGTTAATAACTGACTGTAGTGCAGTTAAGTCACTCTTAGACATGAAAACTCCTAATAGACACATGTTTAGATGGCAATTAGCTGTACAAGAATACAGAGGATGGATGACTATTACACATAGAGCAGGAACCTATCTAGAGTACCTCTGCCTAATAATGATGATAATCCTGCTTATGTTCCTGAAACAGAGATTATTAACATTTATGGCATTTATATTGTAGATCTTGAGGATGAATTTATGCAATCAATTCTTGATAATTCTGATTCAGATCCTGACTTGAGTAAACTCACTACAATATTAAATGATTCATCTAATGCTTCAATGAATTTTTTAATAAAAACATTACCAAATAAGTATAAAGAAGCATTAGAAAAAGGAAAACTTTCCATTGAGGATGGTTTTATATATTACAGGAAACAATTGAGTAATGTAATTGTAATTCCCCCTTCAATGAAGGAGTTAATGTTAAGTATATGTCATGATGATATATTAGCAGGTCATTTTGATTTCCATAAAACATTAACCGGAGTAAAAAACACAGCTTGGTGGGTTAACATGTCTAATGATGTTCAAAAATATGTTGAGACGTGTGATTCTTGTCAAAAATACAAAAGATTAACAGGCAAAAGAGCTGGTTTATTACAACAAATTGAGCAATCCAAAGCTCCATGGGAAATAGCTAACATGGACTTTGTAACAGGTTTGCCAATAGCAGGACATAAGAGTTATAACTCCTGCTGGGTAGTTGTTGATAGATTTACAAAAATGTGTAAGTTTATTCCTACTCATAAAGAGTTTTCTGCAAAGGACTTACCTTTTTTATGGTGGACACAAATGTTGAATATAGCAGGTTTCCCCAAAGGAATAGTTTCTTACAGAGATCCTAAATTTACTACTGAGTTCTGGACATCACTTATGGACGTTTCAGGGTTTCAACTAAAACTTTCTACAGCACACCATCCACAAACTGATGGGCTAGCAGAAAGAATGATACAAACTTTAGAAGATATGATAAGAAGATATTGTGCTTTTGGTCTTAACTTTAAAGACAATGACAAATTCACACATGATTGGGTAACCCTTATCCCAGGTTTAGAATTTGCATAAAATAGTACAGTACATTCTGTCACTGGCAAAAATCCATTTGAGTTATGGTTGGGTTATGTACCTAATACCCATGCTAAACCTTTTAATAAATTACCTAGATTGGATATCCATCCAGGTACTAAGTATTTTCTTCAAATGCAAGAATTATGCAGAAAACATGCTTAAGAGTATAAATAAGGCATTTGAGTATGAGAAGAAAAGAAGGGATAACACCCATAAAGAACAAATGTTCAAAGAGGGCGATGAAGTCCTTATTTCTAAACTACATTTTAATTTAAATGGTAATGTTAAATTGAAGGATACATTCATTGGACCATTTGTAGTCAAAAAGATGGTTGGTAACAATGCTGTTGAGGTTATTCTATATGCAACATATGATAGAAAACATCCAGTATTTCCTATATCTCTTATAAAACCATACCATTCTAATGATACTGCTCTATTTCCAAGAAGATCAGGAAGGTATAAACAGCAACCTAAAGAAATAGTTGAAAAAGCAGAAATTGAAAAGATACTTAAAAAGAGACACCTTACAAAAGAAAAGGGAGTTGAGTATCGATTAAAATTTAAAAATAAATCAAGTGAATATGACCAGTGGATTCCAGAAAATGAAATCTCTGATCTTAAAAAACTCTTAAAAAAATTTAAATCAAAATAATAATGTTTATTCAGCATATGTATTATAGAAAATTTAAAAATTATTTTTCTATTTCACTCCTTACATTTAATTAAAATGTCTTAACATTTTTTTTATTGTTATTTTTGGGTGAGGGAGTGTCAGCCTAGATATCCCTAGGACTTAGTATTTCTTATGCTTAAAATAAGATAACCTTAAGTACATTAAGCTTATATCTTAAAAATAAGGTTAAAACAATTATATATATGATTATAATACATATATATATAATTATTACACTGTTATATAACTTATAGTAGTTTAAATAGCTTATCCATAGACTAATAATACTTATTAAGGTGTTAATGGAGTCATAATATACTTATATCAAGTGATATTAAGTAATTATTGACATACATAAGCTTAAATGTATACATAAAGCTCATATTCAGTGAAATATGCAGTATATTATGTATATTTAGGTCTATAAGTGGGTAATAGCCTCTTAATAGCCTATAGCCTTTATTTTTCTGCTTATTTTAGGTCATATGGACGTAATAAGTGGATTCACAACGCCTAAAGAAGCATAGACATCTATATCAGGCGCATACACTCAGTTTGGACAACTTAATCTGCTTCCTTGAATGGATATTCACGGATTTATGGGTTGGGAGGTCATTTCTGGGTTAATGTGGATGCTTGGGGATGTTATTGGGGGCTTGAAAATTTCATTTTTTTCCTTTATATGCTTTGGGTTTCATTTTATCTCTTTTGGATTACTTATTTTACCTGTTTCTTTATGGTATCCGCTTTTTTCTGGATTTTCTAATTATGTTTTGGATATGTGTTATCATTAATTGTGATGGAGGGTCCTTACTGGATGTCTGGGTGTTGAATCTGCTTGAAGTGGACGCCATGGGGAAGTGATGGGCCCTCATAGTGCTGTAATTGCCAGGGATAGCAGTGACATCATCTGGATTGAAGGTCTGTGCACTCCAGGGGATTTGGGTATAAGTAAGGAGGGATTTTGACAGTTATTTATCATCAATTACATACTACAATTCAATCTAACACTTCGATACAGTTATTAATATTTGGAAATATATTATAAAGCCTTTTAAAAGTTGATATTATCATTATATAAGCTATAACTATATTCTATTTAGCTATTTTCCACCACTAAGCACGCATTTAAATCCAAGTATTGGGAGTTGTATTTGAGTATAACTATTTTATTAGTCTTCCCCTGAGGTTTAATCACTAAATCATTTATCAATAAGTAGTTGGACCATAAATAATACTATTATATCATACTTATATACTAGACATACTGACAGAAAAGGTAAACTATCCATGCACAGTTTTTTTTATTTTTTATTATGGAATTATAAGCCGCAGTGAGAAAAAGGTTAGGATAAGTACATAATGGGGTAAAGGACAAGGTAATATGGTATGTACTTGCGAAAAGTCATGGGCAGAGCTAGATGTATGATATGGACTTATGAGGCTGAGATAGAGGTGGAATGGAAATTTATGCTTAAGATAGCAGCAATGCTTTTGGGAGAAGCTGTGTCTTCCCATAAAGATGTAAAATGTGTTAGAAAAATAAGTAGAAGAGCTAGAAAGACAAAAGGCTTTAAAATTAGCTCTCAAGAAGAGGATAAGAAAGATAGGACTTAAGATAGGAAAGTCATTCTCTTAAGTGTGAAGGGATTCAAAATTAGTGGATACTCATGTCACCAGCCTGGGTCATTGAAATAGGTATGAAAGGCGGTGCAGTACCTAATATTTAGTGGGGGATATTAAGAAGTGCAGGCTTCAGGTGCAATTTGAGCCAAAACTAATGCTAATAAATGTACTTAGATCTTTGAGATATTTAGACACCGTTTGATATACTTGTATTAGCACTGAACTTGTGTAGGAAAACCTGTAGGGCAAGCAAACATAAGAAAGGGGCTCTGAAAATACAAATGTATATAAGTAATCACCTCTAAATAGTAGAAGTGTGTGTGTGTGTGTGTGTGTGTGTGTGTGTGTGTGTGTGTGTGTGTGTGTGTGTGTGTGTGTGTGTGTGTGTGTGTGTGTGTGTGTGTGTGTGTGTGTGTGTGTGTGTGTGTGTGTGTGTGTGTGTGTGTGTATTAATAGATAAAAAGATATATATTCTTTTTTTGTACATATTGGGTGTGCATACCAGAAGTAGCACTGTAGAGTTATTTTATTGCTACAGTAAGGATAGTACTAGATAGAGTGCTTCAAGAGGGAGTGACTGAGAACACTAGCCCTTACTGAAAATATATCTAGCCAAAGTTTTGATTACTTATATTAGAATATATTTATCATTTATCCCTTTTATTATTAATAACCATCATTCTACTTCCACCTCCACACCCAGAATAAATAACCAGACTTAAAATACATGCTTTCACTTTCTTTAAATATTAGAGTGGCAAGCGCTTCTTTTTAAATTTATATTTAGGAAGGAAAACCAACTCATCTTGGTATTGAGTCTATAGATTAGTATTATAGAACTCTTTATTTTCTACACTGTGCTGATGTTTCATCCAATTTTTACAATTAATATAACATCTGTTGACTTCTTTTCCCTCAGAACTGAGTATGGTGAACCTAGAGCACTTTGTGCAATCACAAATGATTAGAGAGTTTTCTAAATCTGATTCAGTGTCCATGGTGATAAAATAGTTTAAATTTCTGGCCACAATTCATTTGTGTGATAAAAAAATGGGAAAAATTTGAACATTAGAACATAAAGTGAAAAGTAAAATTTGATTCTCCTTAAAAATTCAGTTTGCAATTTTATATCTTCACATATATAATCAATATAGTGTTTATTTGAATGACTAGTATTTAATTTACAAGTTCACAAAACTTCTGGCTGATATTACTTTTTTTTTTATGCTTGAATGAAATTTATGTAAAGTGGTTCTGTCTATTGAGTAGTATGTGCAACAAGATAAATGCAGAAAGACATTATGTATTATGGGATAACTTAAAAAAACACCCTTGGTTATCATGAAAAAAACCCAGCTGAAGCTGCAGGCCAGTTTTAAAAAGAACCTCATGCAGTGTCGGCCAAATGCTACAGTGGAAGCGTCAACTGCTTGAACGTGGTGTGAGTAGCAATAGGTTTTGATGAGAATCTGGCTAAATAGTTTACTGGAAAAGAAAGATCAGGTCTAGTTGATACAGCAACATAACTAAGAGCACCAAGCATTGAAAGATATTTAGTTGAGTCAATGTGTTTCTCTTCTTCCCTGGGAATTTTGATTTCAAGATTAGTTTGGAGGGGAAATATTTCTGTCAGACCAGATGGATTTTGTGTCTTTTATATCTTCTCTATAAGTTGAAAATTGTTCCAATTAAAGCCTTCTGAAACTTCTTTGATTGCAACACCTACTATACCATCAACTTTTTTATTCCATTTGATCTTCTAGATTCAATCTAAACCTTCTTCCAATTACTCCAAAACTTCATCACTAATTCCAGTAACAATACTATAATATACATGTATTCAAAATACTCCCATTTAATTTTTCTTTTGTAGAATATATAAATTCTTTTTGTATTGGCTTGCTTTATAACCAAGGGCATCTAGTTTTCTGGCTATGCAAAGCCACCAGCATCTAGCAGCTTGTTTGGTACCATATAAATCTTTCTTCTGAAAGAGGGCATCTGATTCATCATTCAATTGATATTCTTAAGGTAGTGGCACCCAGATAGTTTCATCTACTGGGATATGAAGGTATGGTGCAGTGAAATTAAAGAATTTGACAGGGCACTGGTGATAAGCAACTAAAGTGAGGAGAATGCATTGGGAAGAAAAAGTGGCTATGGAAGCAAATGTTTTGGTAAAATCAATGCCATACTGATAGAGGAAACCCTTAGCCACATATCTGCCTTTATACATTAAAGTTGATGAAGATGGATTTTGATGGTATAGACCCATTTAGCATTAGTGATTTTAGCTCCAGGTGGGAGTTTTTCTTCACACCATACATCCATGTCTTCCATATTCTTCATTTTCTTCTTGCAAGCTTGTTGCCATTTTTAAAAATCAGGGAATAAAATAGCTTGAAAGTGAGTATGTGGTAGAACTGAAGATTGAGATAAACCTTTCTTGACAATTTCAGTGACAACATTTTCTTGGGAAAGTAGGGTTTCTTTATCTTTTAAATCACCTATCTCAATGACATTGATGATTGATTGGAGTGAGCCTTTGGATGAAGGTTTTTGGCAAGATATATTGTGAGCAGGAAGATGGTCACCAGGGAAAGTTGCAATGGCAGATTCACAAAGTTTTTTGGAATCATCATTCCAGAATAGCTGTTATAAATTTTTCAGGGAATAGCCAGCACATCTGCATATTAGAGAATGTTGATCCAGTTTGCGGAAAGTCTCTTTATGGATGTGAACAAAAGATTTATCATCAAAAATCTTGAAATTGGAATAGTTGGGATTACAATAAGACATCAACTGGAGGTAAGACTTGTCATCTGTCTTGACATTGGGGGGACATTTATCAGCATACACTGACCATTTGTATGCAAGACCCGGGAGCATTCAGGAAGCTCACTGGAAAGGAGAATGGTGCATTCCATGTTTCCAAAAGTTTGGTTGAGTCATTCAGAAGTTTTATTTTGTTCATGATGATGAGGGCAAGAGATTTCAGTAGTTGTGCCTATTTCAAGAAAGATTTGAGCGATTTTCTTGCTGTGCATTTCACTGCCATCAGTGTGTAAAACCTGAAAATTTTTTCCAGTGAAATTTTACTGTTTTTTGTAGAAGGAAACAAAAGAAGCTGTTGCATCAGATTGAGCATTAAGTAAAAATACTTCACTATAGATAGTGGTGAGTTCTCTGAATATAGATACCCATCTGGATCCATCTATGGTTGTATCAAGAGGACCAATCTAGTCACCAACTATGAGACTCATCATTCATTCTGGTCTTGTTTCACGTGTTGCTCTGGCTCTTCTTGAACTCTTTTAAATAAGAAAGTCCTAACTTCCAATCGTTCCAGGAAGTATCAGTAAAGTTAATACATAACCCTTTCATTTGTTGATGATATTTCTGCCATTCTTTTCACTGGTTTGCCCAAGATGTCTATTCTAATCCATCAAAGATCCTTTGGTGGCTTGTGGGAAGTTAATGTGCTCATTTTTTGATAATGCAAAAACATGAAGGTGGAAGGTAAAACAATGAACATTCTAAAGAATCATCTGCATTACTTGTATTATTAGTAAGTAAATAAAGAACCTGATTCCTACCTGTATTTTCTAGGCAGCCAATCATTACTTCCTCATTTTTATAGTAAATTCCAAGTTTTTTTAAATCAGAACATAAATTGAAACCAAATCCAAAATCAAACAGATCAAAAAGATAAATTAAATTATTTCTAATATTAGGTCAATAAAGGAGGTTTTTAACTGTGATAATTTTATTTTCTTTTCCCCTAATTATGATGTCCCCCATTTCAGTGATAAATGAAGACAAGATGTTAGTGGCCACTTTTATTGAAATTGGATTTTTCAAGGATTCTCACATTACCAGTGAAGTGGTGTGTGGCTCCACTTTTAATAATTGCTACATCAGATTCTGCTCTGATAGAAAGTTCCATACTGTTTAAGTAAATTGTCTCCATTGCTTCATATAAAGATTTGATATTAGCAGCCTCAAATGTTAAAACTCCATTATTGAGAGTAAACTTTCATGCTTGAGGGTTGTGCTGAGTAAAGTGGTGTTGTGGCAAACAGATAGAGCATGTTGTCCCAGATTTTTCAAGAGGAATTCAAATTCATTTGTGTTGTATGTATAATAAAGCACAAAAATCAACTGATTTAGTATTTTATGGGAATTCCAAGATAAAATGCTCATGAGATTCACATTCATGACAGCTGCATCTCACATTTTGCAGATAATAGGAATAAAGGCAACATTGAATACTGGTGTTAGGCTCCCTAGGAGGGATCACAAAAGCTGTGGCATCCATTAGAAGGGTGGAAGATGTATCCACAATTTAATTATTCCTATTGCTTTGATTTGGCTTTATATTTTGCATAATTTGCCTAAGGTCATTGATTGTTAAGTTGTTGAAATTTTTTCAATGGTATACGTTGACAGAGAGATTAAAATAGAGGTCTTTCATCAATGACAGCAACAGCACATGAGCCATGATGAAATTGAACTTCTTCATGAACATTTCCCCAACACAGTTCCTCATGGCATTTATGCTTATATCAAGTGTCTTCAATATTTGGCCAACAACTCAAAATTTTGGTTCTGAATGTTCAGAAGATCAATAATGGAAGAAATAAGTGACATATGGCTTAATTTATGGAACTTGGTGACAAGTAAAAGGTAAGATTGATGGTGAGTCCAGTCATCTGATATTTCCGGTTGCAGGTGGGTGGAGACTGAGTTTGACAGAACAAAATGGCTGAGCTGGTCTGGAATGGGGAATTGGTGTCATATTTTTGTGAAGAGTGTATGCACAAGTGCAAACAACTTTCTTCATTTAAGAAAAGAACTTCTAATTTCACTCATTCCAGTTTCAAACATCCATTTGTAGTTGTGGAATGTTCCTGGAAAAATCCAGCCTACAGCTCAAATCTTTTTGGCAGAAATCAATTTCTGAAAAAGGGTCAATAATGGTCAAAAAGTTTGGGGTGACAGTTGAAGATCTTGATAAGGTAGGGGAATTAGACGGGGAGGATTATGGAGAGGAGATTGAAAAGGTGGGGCCATGATGACATTCTTTTCATTGACCTTTATCTGGGGGTGTTTGGGTGGAGCTTTATATTCACTCAAGTAAGGAGTTGGGGAGGAAGGTTACTGGATGGTAGCTCCTCTAGAATTAAATCTGGTGTGGAGTTAAGAGGAGGATTTGGAGGAGTTTTGATGAGGTAGTATATCCAGTGAGGCAAGCTCTCAATGGGAGATGGGATGGGATGGGTTGGGTTTGTGGTTCCTACCAGAAGTAGATATTTCTCAGCCTAGGTATCCCCAGAACTGAGTAATTCTTATGTTTAAAATAAGATAACCTTAATTAAATTAAGATTATAACTTAAAAATAAGGTTAAAATACCTATATATATGGTTATTGTCGGTCAGTCGTCTAGAAGATATAAGAGAAGAGGGAAGAAAAGAGAGGAGGACAAGAAGGAGATAATATTTTTAGAAATAAAAGAAATAAAAACAATTAAAATTATTTAATTTATTTGAGAGAAGGCAACGACGAGTGATCTGAGAGGTGACAACAAATTGGTTTTATTAATATTAATATTATTTAAGTAAGAGTTCTGCGCGGCAAACACTATAATTACTATCAGACTTAAAGCAACCTTTAAATTGTTATATAGAATTTTAATTAGAATTTTATTACTAATAAAAAGAATATAAACGTAATATAAAAATTGTATTTAATTTGTTGAGTGTATAATAAGTGATAAGGCTACAGGGGATTATCCAAGGCCCTTTTATAGGCAATGGGTCCTCTGAAGCGCTACTATATTTGTAAATACAATGATTAGAATGGAATAAAACAAACATATCAAAAGAGTAAATGAAACATAACAATATAGAGAAAAACATGAAACAAATAATTAAAAGCCCAATTAAGAATCCAATTTCCCCGCCATTAATTCCCAAATCAGTAAGTGACAATAGTGAATAACTAAACAAGATTGGAAACATAGGAACTATGAGAAATATAATTCCCAACAGATGGTACATTCTGATTAAAGGATATTTTAAGTGAAACAAAAAAAATAATTTGACGCAACAAAGCAAGCAATTAATCTCAATTTAGTCCAAATTAATTTATTTGTTTTTTCTAACACAATTAAGGGTCAAAAGAAGCGTCCTTAATTATTGTTTAGTATCATATGAGAGGTATTATTTAATATATAAATTTAAGTAATTAATTTAAATATATTATAAATCAAATTTACACTTGTAATTATAATATATGTTTTTTAATTAATTAAATATAAATTTATAATTATTAAATACATAAAAATGCGCCATTATTTGTAGAATATATTATATTATGCTCAATTTAATTGTATATATAAAAATATATATAACCAATAAATTTAATGTAACACTTGTATATAATAAAATTCTTATATAATTTCATTATGCAATAAAATATTAAGTTATATTCATTAAATACAAGTCTTACCCACTCTTTAAAGTTTTATAATTTATATATTATTTACTGGACTCCTGGAATAGCCTGGCTGACAGTTATAATACATATATATATATATATAATTATTACACTATTATCTGACTTATAGTAGTTTAAATAGCTTATTCATGGCCTAATAATACTTACTAAGGTGTTAATGGAGAAATAATATACTTATCTGAAGTGATATTAATTAATTATAGACATACATGAGCTTCATATTCAGTGAAATATGTAGTTATATTTTGTATATTTAGGTCTATAAGTGGGTTTTAACCTCCTAATAACCTATAAACTTTAATTTTTTACTAATTTTAGGTCATATGAACGTATTCAGTGGACTCACAATGCCTAAACAAGCATATACTCCTTTTTCAGGCACATATATCCAGTTTGGACAACTTAATCTGCTTCCTTTGATTGATTTTCACAGATTTATGTGTTGGGATATCATTACAGGGTTAATATGAATGCTTGGGGATGTTATTCAGGGCTGGGAAAGTTTATTTGGTTCCTTTATATGCTTTGGGTTTCATTATATACTCTTTGATTGAGTTATTTTACTTGTTTCTTTATGGTATCCACTTTTATCTGTTTATTATATTTATGGTATGGGTCTGTGGTATCATTACTTGTGATAAAGGGTCCTTACTGGAGGTCTTGGTGTTGAATCTTCTGAAAGTGGATGCCATGGGGCGATGATGGGCCCTCACAGTGCTGAAATTGCCAGGGATAGCAGTGACATCATCTGGATTGAAGGTCTGTGCACTCCAGAGGATTTTGGTATAAGTAAGGGAGGATTTGACGGGTTATTAGACACTACTTACTTACTTAACATCAAATAAACACTATTCAACAACTATTATCATATATAAATATATTAAAAAGCATTTATAAATTGATATTATATTTATATAAGCTATAACTAAATTTAATTTATCTCTTTTGCACCACTAGCAAGCAGAAAATCCAAGTTTTGTGAGTTTCTATTGAGAATAACTATTTTATTAGTCTTCCCCTGAGGTTTAATCACTAAATAATTTAATAATAAGTAGGAGGACCATTAATATTTACTATTAAATCACACTTAGATGCTAGCACACACTGACAATTGGGGGTCTTTCCTTAATTATTACTTATTATTTAGTATAAGCCTTAGGATGTGATTTTTACTCTAGTATATCTCAAACAAACCAAATATTTGGGTCTGAAGCACATTAGTTGGTCATCATAACTCAGTGATTGTGGAAAAGAATCCTGATAATAATTATTTCTAACTTTTTATAATAAAAATTAGGTATTTACAGTAGTAACTGTACCTGATATAAACTTAATTTCACTTGGTATTTGGACACCAATATAACACCCAATTAAATTGGTATTTGGTTAAAGCTTGGTAAGCTAATTATTAACCCTTATAAAGGTCTATTTAAACTTATTATTTAACTTTTAACAGATTTTTTCAAATTTTTCTTATATTTTATTTAAATAAATAAAGATATAAATTGTTGAAGGGTCTTGATGGTCTTGAAGGTTCTTACAGAGGTCCAACGGGGTGAATAGGTGGATTTTTGGGGTTTGAAAGTCAAAGTAAATATTTTTTCTTTTTATTTTATTTACTCAATTTAAAGAGGTAAAAGGTTTTATAAATATTATTATTATTAATGATTAGATTTACGTGGTAGTAAAGACTAAGACAATAAATAATAGTAATAGATATTTGTTTGTAATAGTGGTATAATAAAATAAGTAAGTAATGACTGAATGTTTCAAAAACAAAAAAAAGGGAGGCCTTTTATAGGAAAATGAGAGGCAAAGCACAGACTTAAAATTCTATATACAGGAATATGAGAGAAGAAGAAAGAAAATTCCAAGAAGAAATTTTCAAATAGTAAGATTGTTCTAGAAAGAACATGTTAAAAATCTGTATTTACAGAATATGTCAGAAATAAATTGTTTTATTTAAAATTACAGTAAGTGTCAATTTTAAATAAGTAATTTGAATTTTTTGTATATATTTATTTTTATTTCAATATTAATATTTATTTTAATATTAAGTATTTATTTCTCTTAACCTGTTATTGAGCACAGTGTTAGAAATAAAAACAATAAAACTAAAATTAAATACAAATAAAAATAAAAGTATAAAGGACATTTATTATTAAGTTTACTTATTTACTAACTTCAATTTTTTGTAACTAGTTAATTTATTACAAGTAATTTTAAAGTAAATATATTATAATTAATAATATATAAGAAATAAAAAGGTGTGGTTTCATCCAGTATATAATTAATTATTTTACTGGGTAAGTCTAGCAGCCTGGCTGACATAAATTCAGGGTAAGCTCCAGTGCTATTATTAGTAATTATATTGCTAATAATTTTTGTCTACTAATTACCATATAGGTTTTCTCTTTTGTAGACCTAAAGAATAGTTATCCAAAGTCATAATGAGTGCTCCACAAGACAATGTAAGAGATAAACCTGATTTTAACACCACTTCTAAAGCTAAAAACACTGTTCCACAACATCACTATGGAGGTCTAATCCTAGCCACAGCCAGAAGCAATTAGCTTAGAGGAAAAGGACACACTATTAAAAAAGATAACAATAAAAAAGACTTCACCTCCTCTTCAGGATCAACTGTCCAATCTGGACAAACAGGTTCTGAGACTTGAGGAGTCAAGATCTACCAAATTAAAGGAGGTAGAGCAGCTTCAAAACAAGTGCAAGGTGGTATTTCAACAAATTAATCAAACTTTGGCAGATTTAAAGGGAGGGCAGCTAAATCAACAACCCCCTATCCAAGGAGGATCAAATCAGTCCCAGGACAAGATCTTGGTAGAGAAACGGAAGTGGGATTGGTTCCATCAGCAGTGGTCCAGCCACAATTGCAACAGGGATCCCCCCCTCACCAGACTACCTCAGCTCACCCCTACAGAGGGAAGAAAAAGTGCCAAAAGTCAGGGCTTTCTCCTATCCCGTGGTAAGTAGATTACCCTCTCAGCTTCAACACAATACCAATGATTACAATATAGTTAATGTTATTGATGTGAAATCTGTCCAGAAAATTGAGGAGTACTTATGACAATTAGGTTATGATGTAGATACACCTGATTTATCTTTTGTTAATAACAATAGTACTGTTTAAAATAATAATACAGTTATCCCTCAGTTGACACCACTTATTAGTGAGATGAGAAATTCACAAAATAGTGAAGAATTTGAGAAGGAAGATATGGAGTATTTTAATAATAACCCAAATGTCCATAGAATTGTTTCAGCATTATGGAATAGAATGACTGAGTGTGAAGAACAGCCAATTAAGCTCACAAGTGAAACAATTTTGTCCTTGAAATTGAATATTTCTCAATTAAAAAAAATAAATAAAGAATTTGAGAATGAACACTTTTCTCAAACTCTTAAATATGATTCTTTGACTAATAAATATATTGAACATTCAAACAATTTCTGTGAGTTAGAAAAATTTTATAAAGAAAACTTATTAAAATATGAATCAAGAAAAAAGTTATCTTTTGCACAAACAAATAAGAGTGTCTCTTATCTGTTACAAAGATTAACTAAGGTTGAGATTAAAACTGCTAATCTACTAATGAATCAGGATCATCATAAGTATACACAGTATAATAATAATCCTTTCATTTGCAAAAATGAATCTCAATCATTTCCAATGCCACCACAAGTAAAACCATCTGGTTGAAGTTTCAAGTCTGAGAAGACAAATGTAAGTCACAAATCTTTGCAAGAGGAAACAAAAGAACATTTATCCAGAGTGAATGAGTTATTGAATTTACCTAAGATTAGTGAGACTAAATCCAATCAAAAGAACTGGCCAAAGATTGATCAGTACCCAACTTATGATGGTGAAGCCAGATCTGACTGGCAGCATTTTATTCAAAGAATTGACAATTTAAAATTCTCATATAAGTTACCAGATGAAGAAATAAAATCAAAATAGATTTCTTAACTTAAGGATGTTGCTTTATAATGGTTTGAAGCTGTATTAAGTGAGGGTAAGATTACTCTTGGGCTGAATGGAAAAACCTGATTGAAAAACAATTTGGAGTTTCTAAATTCAGACTCACTCAGCAAAGATTATATGAGAAAGCAAGGTATAATCTTTTGAATGGTGACAAACCTATGATATTTCTAATGAATTTAAATAAAATATTGAAAGCCATTGAGACAAATATGGATTTCAACTTATGGAAAGATAAAATAATATATAAATTACCTATTTCTGTCAGAGACATTGTTTTAGTTAGAACAGTAATGGTTAAAAAATACTCTGAATTTTTTAATATTTTTAATGAAATATTATGGAACCATAAGTATGAAGCAAGGTACACCACTTATAAAGAAAATAATGAACCTGTGAAAAATAAGAATTCAAAAAATCTGCAGGAAAAACATAAAAAAACTACTGCAACTGTAGTACCTAAAAAGGATGAGACTAATAATTTTATTAAGTGTAATAAGCCTTGGGTTAAAGGTCACAAATGTGAGAAAAATATAAAAATTGTTGAAAATCAACATGAATCTGAAATTGAAACAGAAAAAAGTAAAGATTCAAGTGATTATGACAGTAATATCTCATATAGTGATGAAAATGAAGTCTGTATGTTGGAAGGTGATTTGTTCATCTTTGAAAACCCAATATTAAATATGGACTCAAATGAATCTTTAATGAATTTTGAGGATGCTGAAATCATTAAGGATATACAAGCTGATGACTTAAAAATTACACCTATCATGGTTCCAGCTATAATTTCTGGAGAAAATATAAATATAGTATTGGACACAGGAACTGCTGGTTCGGTTTTTTATGCATATAAATTACAGAAAATTGATAGTGATTATAAGTAGAATCTTGAACCCCTTCAAAGTAAAAATTGGAAAGGTTTTGGATCAGTACTACACCGTGTTGGTAGATACAAAGCTGCAGTTTTCTTTAAAAATAAAATGGTTATATTAGAGTAACTTGTGACTTTGTAGTAATGGATGATACTAATTTTAGTAGCTGTTTTATCATTGGTAATGAGATTCTGGGAAGTTTTGGTGTGAAATTAGACCCTGCTAATAATAATTTTACAATTGGCATGAATGGTAAAAGAAAATTTAAAATAAATTCTTTTAACACAGTATTACACGTTGAGTGAGTGATAAATATTCCTTGAAAAGGAAGAAAAACCAATGAGATGGAACTTCTGAAAACAGAAATTTATTAAGCATCATTTGGCACTCAGATAAGTGAAGCTGAGAAAAAATAATTTGAACTTAATTAAAGCATTTGGAATAGCTTTTGCACATGGGACCAATGAACTTGGCCTTTTAAAAGATCATGAAATGAAGATTAGTTTAACCTGTGATATGGATAATATTCCTAATATTTTTAAAAAGAAACCATACCCTGATTCACCAATGAAGAGGAAAGACATAGAGGAAAATATTAAGATGTTATTAAAAATGAACATTCTTGAGAAGGTTGAAACTACACCTAAATATAGTGTTATATCACCAGTGCTAAATTCTTATGAACAAGATAAAGCAAGACTGTGCTGTGATTATAGAAAATTAAAAACATTTACAGTAGATGATATTTATCCCTTGCCAAGGATTGCCTCTATACATGCTACCCTTAAAGTTTCAAAGTATATAAGTTGCCTAAATGGAAATAAAAGGTCCCATCAAATTCCTGTTGAAAAGAATTCACAGAGCTTTTTGTTGATAAAAAAACATATTTGAATTTATAAATATGTCCCAATGTGATTTGAAACAAAAAACTCTCCTTCAGTATTTCAGAAGTCAATGGATATAACATTCCATAATGAAATGATTGAGGGATGATTAATGGTATACATTGATGACATCATAGTGTTCTCTAAGACATATTATGGACACTTAATCCATTTAAAGAAGGTATTTCAGAAGATGGATGAAATAAAAATGACTCTTGCATTGAAAAAATGTAAATTTGGGTTTCAGTCTCTAAAAGTGCTTGGTCATATTGTATCTGTCTTAAAAATATGTGTAGACCAAAATAAGGTGGCTGCAATCAAGATTATTGGAATTCCTTAAAATTTAAAGGATGTACAATCTTTTCTTTGTATGTGTAGTTATTATAGACAATATATAAAAAACTACCAATTAATTGCTGCACCATTGACCACACTGATAAAGAAATCAGAAGCTTTCATTTGGAATAATGAAAGACAACAGGATTTTGATAATTTGAAAGAATTTTTGATGACATCTCCTATCTTGGGATTACCAGATTTCCAATTGCCTATTTTATTTTATATTGATGCAAGTTTTATTGGTCTGGGTGCTTCTTAGCATCAAAAACAACTTATTGAAGTGAAAATTTCAGAAGTATTAATTTGCTATATTTCACGTACTCTAAGAAGTAGTGAATTGAAATATGGTGCAACTCAGCTTAAATGTTTAAAAGTAGTATGGGCTATTGAGAAGCTACATTTTTACCTTGAAGACCAAAAATTTGAGTCAATAACTGACTGTAGTGCAGTTAAGTCACTCTTAAACATGAAAAATTCTAATAGACATATGTTTAGATGGCAATTAGCTGTACAAGACTACAGAGGATGGATGAATATTACACATATAGCAGGAACCTAACACTCTAATGTAGATCTGTTATCTAGAGTACCTCTACCGAATAATGATGATAATCCTTCTTATGTTCCTGAAACAGAGATTATTAACATTTATGGCATTTATATTTGAAGATCTTGAGGATGAATTTATGAAATCAATTCTCAATAATTATGATTCCAATCCTGACTTGAGTAAACTTACTACAATATTCAATGATCCAACTAATTCTTCAATGAGTATTTTAATAATAACATTACCACAAAAGTGTAAGGAAGCATTTGAAAAAGGAAAATTTTCCATTGAGGATGGTTTGATATATTACAGGAATAAATCTAGCAATGTAATTGTAATTCCCTCTTCAATGAAGGAGTTATTTTTAAATATATGTCATTATGATATGTAAGCAGACCATTATGACTTCCAAAAAACATTAAACAGAGAAAAAAATAAAGCTTGGTAGATTAAAATGTCTGATGATGTTCAAAAAATATGTTGAAACATGTGATTCTTGTCAAAAATCTAAAATATTAACCGGTAAAAGAGCTGGTTTATTACAACAAATTGAGCAACTAAATGCTCCATGGGAAATAGTAAAAATGGACTTTGAAACAGGTTTTCCAAAATCAGGGAATAAGAGTTAAAACACCTTCAGGGTAATTGTAGATAGATTTACAAAAATGTGTAAATTTATTCCTACCCACAAAAAGGTTTCTGCAAAAGACTTAGCCTTTTTATGGTGGACAAGAATGTTAAATACAGCAGGATCCCCCAAGGCAATAGTTTCATACAGAGATCCTAAATTTACTTCTGAGTTCTGGACACCACTTATGGATGTTTCAGGGTGTAAATAAAAACTTTCTACAGCACACTATCCACAAACTGATGGGCTAGCAGAAAGGATGATACAAACTTTAGAAGATATGATAAGAATATATTGTGCTTTTGATCTTGACTTTAAAGACAATGACAGATTAACACATGATTGGGTACCCCTTATCCCAGGTTGAGAATTTGCATACAATAGTACAGTACATTATGTCACTGGCAAAAAGCCATTTGAGTTATGGTTGGGTTATGTACCTAATACCCCTGCTAAAACTCTTAATAAATTACCAAGATTGGATATCCATCCAGGTACAAAATATTTTCTTCAAATGCAAGAATTATGTAGAAAGCATGCTCAAAAATGTATAAATACGGCATTTGAGTATGAGAAAAAGAGATGGGATAAATCCCATAAAGAGCAAATGTTCAAAGAGGGTGATGAAGTCCTTATTTCTAAACTACATTTAAATTTAAATAATAATGTTAAATTGAAGAATCCATTCATTGGACCATTTTTAGTAAAAAAGATGGTTGGTAACAATGCTGTTGAAGTTATTCTATATGCACCATATGATAGAAAAAATCCAGTATTTCCAATTTCTCTTATAAAACCTGTCCAATTCTAATGATACTGCTCTATTTCAAAGAATATCAGGAAGGAATAAACAGAAACTTGAAGAAATAGTTGAAAAGGAAGATATTGAAAAGATTTTTAAAAAAGACATCTTACAAAGGAAAAGGGAGTTGAGTATCTAATAAGGTTTAAAAATAAATCAAGTGAATATGACCAGTGGATTCCAGAAAATAAAATCTCTGATCTCAAAAATCTCTTGAAAAAATTTAAATCCAAATAATACTGTTTAAATTAAGTATATGTGTCAGCCAGGCTATTCCAGGAGTCCAGTAAATGATATATAAATTATAAAACCTTAAAGAGTGGGTAAGACTTGCATTTAATGAATATAACTTAATATTTTATTGCATAATGAAATTATATAAGAATTTTATTATATACAAATGTTACATTAAATTTATTGGTTATATATATTTTTATATACAATTAAATTGAGCATAATATAATATATTCTACAAATAATGGCGCATTTTTATGTATTTAATAATTATAAATTTATATTTAATTAATTAAAAAACATATATTATAATTACAAGTGTAAATTTGATTTATAATATATTTAAATTAATTACTTAAATTTATATATTAACTAATACCTCTCATATGATACTAAACAATTATTAAGGACGCTTCTTTTGACCCTTAATTGTGTTAGAAAAAACAAATAAATTAATTTGGACTAAATTGAGATTAATTGCTTGTTTTGTTGCGTCAAATTATTTTTTGTTTCACTTAAAATGTCCTCTAATCAGAATGTACCATCTGTTGGGAATTATATTTCTCATAGTTCCTATGTTTCCAATCTTGTTTAGTTATTTACTATTGTCACTTACTGATTTGGGGATTAATGGCGGGGAAATTGGATTCTTAATTGGGCTTTTAATTAATTGTTTCATGTTTTTCTCTATATTGTTATGTTTCATTTACTCTTTTGATATGTTTGTTTTATTCCTTTCTAATCATTGTATTTACTGATATAGTAGCGCTTCAGAGGACCCATTGCCTATAAAAGGGCCTTGGATAATCCCCTGTAGCCTTATCACTTATTATACACTCAACAAATTAAATACACTTTTTATATTACGTTTATATTCTTTTTATTAGTAATAAAATTCTAATTAAAATTTTATATAACAATTTAAAGGTTGCTTTAAGTCTGATAGTAATTATATTGGTTGCCGCGCAGAACTCTTACTTAAATAATAATAATATTTATAAAACCAATTTGTTGTCTCTTCTCAGCTCACTCATCGTTGTCTTCTCTCAATAAATTAAATAATTTTATTAAATTTTATTTCTTTTATTACCCATACTCCTTTCCTCCTTCTCCTCCTCTCATTTCTTCCCTCTTTTCTTATCTCTTCTAGACGACTGACCGAAAACTGAGGGCCTTTCCAAACGACGACAACGATCGAGCCTGGCGACGAACGACAAAACGCACGGACCACCTAGCAAAACGAAACTTTTGCCGCGACTGTGTTTCGAACTTGGGTTCGACATCTTAGGTTTATATAATATTAATTTTTATATTATTTTGAAGTGATTTTTCGATCACTATAGTAAGTTCACCTTTGCGCCTCTCACTCATATTACTATATTTTTATTGCAATAACAGTGATTGTGGCTTAATTGCTGATTCACTGAGTGTAAGTGTTCAATTTTTAAAAATTTTTTTTTTCCTAGTTGACCATTATAGAGTGTTAAATCCTCTTAGTCCTAGAAGAATTGACATTATTATTAATACAAATTGAATTATTAATTTAATTTTTTTTTATTATTAATTATTGTTAATTTTGGTTGACTTAAAAGTACATTGTGCTTAGTCCCAATATATTGCCATATTTAATATTGGTAATTAATTGGTTGAATTAACTTACTTGTTATTCCCAATTTAAACTTGCAATCCATTTTTTTTAAAAAATTAATTTTTTAATTATTACTTTATATTGAAAGTTATTTTTTCTATAATTTAATTAATTAAAAATTTTTTTTATATTATTTGGAGCAATTATTGACTAACTTTGATTATTTTTTTATAAAGTACAAAGTAAAATATAAATCTTCCCACTAGTATGTCCAACAATTTGGCAGAAAAAATGGATAACATGCAAGTGGATGAGATAGAAATTGACTATGATGCTGACACTGTAAGTTCTTCTAAAGTTGGTCATAAAAAATCTTATGCTAACACAAAAAATTCACATACTGCAGGATGTGGAAATGACAGGAAATGCAAACAAACCAAACCCCCTTCCCCCAGTACCACAGAAGGAAGTAAAGCCTCTAGTGCCTCAAGAAGGTCTTCCAAAAGGCTTCAAAATAAAAAAGCTTCCTCTGCCACAACAAATCAGCAACCTATCCAGTCATATAAAAGAGTTGAAGACAGAAAATATGACGTACAAAGCAAAGGTAGACACATTGTGGGATCAGGTCCAAGAACTCAGGAACCAGATTCAGGCCCAGGCCCCTCCTCAATTGCCTCCCAATCAGCTTCAATTTCAGGCTCAACCTTCACAGCCACCCAGCTCAACCATCCAAAATCCAAATACTATGGAAGTAGAGCAATGGAAATGGGATTATCTAATGAGTCACTACCAACAGAATGTGCAACACCCTCCTCATCATCAGCCTGGCCCATCCAGAACACCCAATTTCCATCCACCTCCTCATCCCTACCAACAAAGCAGGAGAAAGAAGGCCCAAGCACAATCCCAAACCCAGTCCCAGGGGAAGTTTCCTCCTCTGCCATGGTAAGTAAATTGGTTGATAGTCACTTGGGTATGTTTTCTAATAAATCTTCTTCTGCAGGTAATATTATTGAACATGGTGAAAGAACAGTTAAACCTGTTAAAAGACAGCTTCCTGTAACTAGTAGCCCTATTGATGTAATTAGCAAATTGTCATTTGATGAACCTTTACATTTAACTTCTACATCTTTAATTAATCCTTCTCTTGCAATTAAAAATGATTCTGTTCCCCCTGAAATCTATAACTTAATTGAAAAAACTTCTGAGGAAATATTGAAAGATACCCTTGATTTTAATGTTGTGAAAGACAAACATGTGAGAGATGTGTTAATCCATGAAAATGATAGATTAAATAATTTACACTTGCAATGTAAAGTAAGTTCTTCTGTACAAGATACAGCTTATTTAAAAATCAAAGAAACCTTGAATATTGTTCTTAGTCAACAAAAACAAATAAGAAGTGACCATAGAGCTATCTCAGATAGAAGTATCAGTCTGCATAAGACATTGAGTGAATTGAAACCCCTTATTGAGGAAAATTATTCATTCAAAAATGAAATAAAATCTCTACAAAATGAGTTGAAGAAACTAAAAAATGACTTCCATGCACTAAGTACCAAGCACTCAGTTTCTGAGGACAGAAATGTTCTATCTCTTGCAAAAGTAAATGACCAGATGTCTGAAATTCCAAGAATAAGAAACTATGTGTCTGACCTACAGGAAAAGTTCTCAACCTTAACCATCAATAATGAATTAAATGAGATTTCTGCAAATAAGCTGCATAAAAATAAAGGGAAAAAACCTGAACAAAGTTCATCCTTTCTTCCTCATATTTCAACCATTAAACAAACTGACAATGAGTCTGTAAAATCTTTTGCTACTAGCAAAAAATCTTGTGATGGTCATGCACCAGCTGTTTCTGTAAATAATGAAATTTCTGAACACCTGGCTAAACTTCAGGAATTATTAATAATGAATAATTCAAACCAAAAAGTGGACCATCCCAGTAGTCAGAAAAATTGGCCTAAGTTAGACCAATATCCTACCTTTGATGGTGATTCTTCCTCTGATTGGCAACACTTTATCCAGAGAATTGATAATTTAAAGAGATCTTATAAAATACCTGATGAGGAGATTGTTTCTAAGCTAATTTTTTTATTTTCCAATGTAGCCTTGATGTGGTATGAATCTGTCCTCTTAGATAACAATCATTATACATGGAATGATTGGAAATCCTTGATTGAGAATCAATTTGGTGGTTCAAAATTCAGGTTAGCTCAGCAAAGACTGTATGAGAATACTAGATATGTATCCTCCTCTGTTGAAAAGCCCATTGTTTTTCTGATGAAAATAACTAAAATCCTTAGAGCAATTGATCCAAAGATGGATTATGATATTTGGAGAGATAAAATCTTGTATAAATTACCAAATTCTCTTAGGGATTTGATTGTTGCTAGAACTGAGCATGTAAGGGAAAATTCTTCTTTCATTAATATCTGTAATGAGGTACTACTCAACCATAGATATGAACCAAAGAATTACCTTAGTAAATCTTATAATGATCAGAATAAACCTTCTATAAAGCTCCCAGAAAAATCTGGTAAACCCTCTGCCCCAGTTGCACCTAAAAAATATGCAACAAATACTTGTTATAAATGTAACAAACCGTGGCAGAAGGGTCATGTTTGTGATAAGAAAATTCATCTTGTTGAACAAAATGAAGACACTGATGAAGTTGAACTTGATGTCAATAATTCTTCCAGTGACTGTGAAAGTAATATCTCCTATGACAATGAATCTGTTAAAGATGTTTTAATGTTGGAACATGATGTCCATTATTTAAATAATATATCTGAAGATTGTGTATTGAATTTATCTTCAGTAGAAAATGCTGAGATAATTAAAGATATTACTAACAATTCTATTCCCATATCCCCTTTAAAGGCACCTGTTATCATTAATGGTAAAAATGTTGATGTAGTTCTTGATTCTGGTGCTGGAGGAAGTGTAGTATCTGAAAAAGCTTTGGCTTCAGTGGATAAGGAATATTTAAGTAAATTATTGCCTATAACTTCTGAAAAATGGAGAGGGTATGGTTCTACCCTATTTCCTATTGGAAAATACAAAACCTCTGTATTCTTCAAATATAATGGTGGTTTTGTCAGAGCTATTTGTGAGTTTGTTGTCATGAAAAATGATAATTTGAGCAATTGGTTTATTATGGGAAATGATATTTTAACCATGTTTGGTGTGAAACTAGACCCAGCAAATAATTGCTTTACCTTAGGAATGAATGGGAAAAGAAAATTCAAAATTTCTTCTCCTAAACCTTCTGGGCATTTGTTGAAATCTTGTAACTCACTGACCCAATGTAAAGGTAGAACAACAACTGAAATGGATGATTTATTACATGAAATAAATACCGCTTCTTTTGGTGATCATTTGACTAATGAACAAAAGGATTCTATTGTTGCCTCTATTACCTCTTTCCCTATGGCTTTTGCTCATGGTTCTCATGTCTTGGGAATTGTTCAGGAAGAGATGAAAATTACCTTATCCTGTAATTTGAGTGATATTCCTCCTTCCCTTAAGAAAAAACCATATCCTGCTTCTCTATCAAAAAGAAAAGATATTGAAGATAATATTGAAACATTATTGACAATGAATATCATTGAGAAAGTGAATGTCACCCCCAAATATTGTGTCATCTCCCCAGTCTTAATTTCATATGAAAAAGATAAAGCTAGATTATGTGGGGATTACAGAGCTTTAAATACTTATACTGTTGATGATATTTATCCTTTACATAGAATTAATTCAATACATGCTACCTTGCAAGGTGCAAAATTTATTAGTTGTCTGGATGGTAATAAAGGTTATCATCAAGTTCCAGTTGAGAAAAATTCTCAAAATTTTTTGCTTATTGCTACTCATATGGGAATATATAAGTATGTTAGGATGCCATTTGGCCCTAAAAATGCTCCTCCAGTTTTCCAGAAAGTCATGGATAACACTTTCCATCAAGAAATTATTGAAGGTTGGCTCATGGTTTATATTGATGATATTATTGTTTTTTCTAAAACTTTTGATGAACATATGATTCACTTAAATAGAGTTTTCCAAAAAATGGATGAAATCAATATGACCTTATCTTTAAAAAAGTGTAAATTTGGTTTTCAATCTTTGAAAGTCCTTGGCCATGTTGTGTCAGGCTTACAAATTTGTGTAGACCATAATAAAGTTGCTGCCATTCAAAATGTGAAAGCACCAACTTCTGTAAGAGAAATCCAAAGTTTTTTGGGTATGTGTGGCTATTATAGACAATATATTAAAAATTATCAGGTCATAGCCTTGCCTCTTACAAAACTAACCAGAAAAGATGTTGCTTTTCTCTGGAATGATGACTGTCAGAAAGCTTTTAATACATTGAAAAATTGCTTAATGACAGCCCTATATTGGCTCTCCCAGATTTTAACAAGCCATTTGTACTTTATACAGATGCTAGCTTTATTGGTCTGGGTGCTGCCCTTCACCAAAAGCAAATTATTAATGATAAATCCTCAGAGGTTGTAATTTGTTATATTTCAAGAACCTTAAGAAATAGTGAATTGAAATATGGTGCCACTCAATTGGAGTGCTTAGCAGTTGTTTGGGCTCTTGAGAAACTTCATTACTACTTGGATGACCAAAAATTTGAGTTGGTAACTGACTGTAGTGCTGTGAAATCTCTCTTAAACCTCAAAACACCTAACAGACATATGTTCAGGTGGCAACTTGCTGTTCAGGAATACAGAGGAAGGATGACTATTATCCACAGAGCTGGAAATGTTCACTCTAATGTTGATATGCTCTCCAGATTGCCTCTGCCAAATAATGACTCCAATCCTGCTTATGTACCTGAGGATGACACTGTTCATATACATGGGATATTTATAGTTGATATGGAAGAAGAGTTATTACAGTTAATACTGGATTCATATGATAAAGATTCTGACTTAAATAAATTAGTTACTATTTTGAATGATCCTAAGAATGCTTCAATTCAAGCATTAATAAAAACTCTTCCTGCAAAATACCAAAATGCTTTAAATAAAGGAAAGTTTTCTATTGAAGATGGTTATATATATTATAGAAGGAAGCTTACCAATGTAATTGTTATTCCTCCTTCAATGAAAGAAACTATCCTCAAACTTTGTCATGATGACATATTAGCTGGTCATTTTGATCTTGAAAAAACATTGATTAGAATCAAAAACACTGCATGGTGGGCTAATATGTCTGAAGACACAAAATTATATGTTGAATCTTGTGATTCCTGCCAAAAATCTAAAAGGTTAACAGGTAAGAGAGCAGGGTTATTACAGCATATTGAAGCACCTAGTGCTCCCTGGCAAATCATTAATATGGATTTTGTCACTGGTCTTCCTGTTGCAGGTAAAGACAGCTTTAACTCTTGTTGGGTAATAGTTGATAGATTCACAAAAATGTGCAAATTTATTCCAGCCCACAAAGATGTATCCACCAAAGAATTAGCTTTCTTATGGTGGTCTTACATGTTTAATATTATTGGTTTTCCAAAAGCCATTATCTCTGATAGGGATCCAAAATTCACTTCTGAGTTTTGGACCTCTTTGATGGATATTTGTGGCTGTGAGTTAAAATTGTCTACAGCTCACCATCCTCAGACTGATGGTCTAGCTGAAAGAATGATTCAAACTCTGGAAGATATGATTAGAAGGTATTGTGCCTTTGGTTTAGAATATAAAGACAATGACAGATTTACTCATGATTGGGTCACTCTTTTGCCTGGTCTTGAATTTGCATATAATAGCACTGTTCATTCTGTCACTGAGAAAAAGCCTTTTGAGCTTTGGTTAGGTTATGTCCCAAACACTCCTGCTCAGATTCTCAATAATAAATTACCTAAGTTGGAACTACACCCTGGTGTAAAATCTTTTATGCAAATGCAACAGCTATGCAGAAAACATGCTCAGAGTTGTATTGATAAAGCATTTGAATATGAAAAGAAAAGATGGGATAAATCCCATAAAGAATACACATTTAACAAGGGTGATGAAGTGTTGATCTCTACTGTCCATTTCAATTTACAAGGTAACCACAAATTAAAAGATCCTTTTGTAGGACCATTTGTTGTTAAAAGAATGGTTGGTGATAATGCAGTAGAAGTTGTATTGTATTCTCCATATGATAGGAAACATCCTGTCTTTCCCATTTCTTTGCTTAAACCTTATACTTCCAACAGTGACTTATTTCCAAAGAGATGAGGAAGACCTAAGAAGAACCCTCAGGAAGTCACAGAAACAGCAGAAATTGATAAAATTCTCAATGATAGAATTATCACTTCTGAAAGAGGTACTGAATATTTATTGAGATATAAGAACAAATCATCTGAACATGATGCATGGATACCTGGCAAAGAAATTTCAAATCTGCCTGCTCTGTTGAAAAAATACAAAAAGAAAAAATCTTAGCATTTTTTTTATTGTTTTTTTTAGAGTGAGGGAGTGTCAGCCAGGCTATTCCAGGAGTCCAGTAAATGATATATAAATTATAAAACCTTAAAGAGTGGGTAAGACTTGTATTTAATGAATATAACTTAATATTTTATTGCATAATGAAATTATATAAGAATTTTATTATATACAAATGTTACATTAAATTTATTGGTTATATATATTTTTATATACAATTAAATTGAGAATAATATAATATATTCTACAAATAATGGCGCATTTTTATGTATTTAATAATTATAAATTTATATTTAATTAATTAAAAAACATATATTAGGGGGTGTCAGTTCTGGCAAATCCGCACTTAAATTAAGTGCGGATTTCAAACCAAATCAGCACTTACAAATCAGCACTTAAATTTTGCAAAAAAGTCACTTATTTCAAAAAAGGGTGTCAGTTATGACCTCAAATCAGCACTTTTTTCCCGTTTTTTTTCACAACCACATTTTGGCCACAAAACATCCCTTCATTTCTTACCCCATCCCTGTCACATGTGACACACTGACCTTCCTTGCTACCTACCCATCAATCCTCGGCACACACCCCTTCCTGACATTTTCAATATTTTGACCAGGCATGTTTACATTCTTTTTTACTTATTTCTTCTACTTTTTAATCTTTTTTCTTGTTATGTGCCAGTTTCATAATGCCTCCCAGACATTCCAAATCTCAAAAGGTAACTCAAAAATCTGCTTCGTCACAAAAGTCTCCTCGTAAAGCAAGGATTACATAGAAAAAAAATCAGTGACTTTTTCTATTACTTACAACTGTTTTTACAGAATTGAAAACTATGTTTCAGCTAATATTTTATGGAAGTGAACTCTGTTCTTCGCCCGAAGAACAGAGTTCATCCTCCTATTTTCACACTCTGTTTGCACCAATCTCCATCCCTTTCAATTCTATCAACACATGCTTGTCTTCCCTCCCCATGCCTTTCGCTATCCTCCCAGCCCCATTGTATGCCATCCTCTTTTGATCCCCATTTCACCCCTCTCAACCTCTCCCAGACCCTTTTCTTCATTTAAAATGCCTCGGAACCCTTAATCTTCCCTTCCAACTCTTTCCCAACCTTTGAGTGACTGAAAAAATATGCGTTTGCTGAAAATATGCGATTTCATGTTGAGTTGATGAAAGAAAACACAGAGAGAAAAAAAAATAAGACTTTAACAGCAAATTCAAAAACCAAAAAAATATGCAAAAAAATTTACCATTCTCAGTGAATAATACATGCAAATTGATAATTTGAAGAGAAAGAGAAAAAAATTAAAATTGCGTTGAAAAATGTTGGAGTGTTATTGGAAGGATTTTCGCCCTTATACTAGTTGATTGAGAAATAGAAGTGTTGGATATAGTCGGAGGTGAATCAACTTGTTCATCTTCATACAGCTCTAACCATTGATCTTTGAGGTCAGCAAGTAGGTTATGAAGTATAGTGCAACACAGAATCCAGTTGATCACCGCCTCCATTTCAGATTTATTTCTAAGAGGACTTCTTAATTCCCTTAAACTAGAAAAACGGCCTTTCAAGATTCCAATAGAATGTTCAATACGGACTCTTGACTTTGCCAAATGATTGTTGAATTTGGCATTTTGACTGTCTTCTGAAGCTGCTCCCCGAAAAGCAGGAAGTACATACTTTCCATTCTCATAAGCAGAATCTGCAAGAAGATACTGATTTTCATCAAAGAATTTTTCAGGTTCATTTGAAATATGCATTCTTTGGAAGACGTAGGAGTCATGACATGAGCCAGGATAGCCAGCAAAGAATGATATAAATTTTTTGTTTACGTCACATATAAGCTGAACGTTAATTGAATATCTATAAAGAAGATATATTTGTTTGTGTTAGTTTCAAGGAGGATGAAAGGAGTTAAAAATAATCTACCTCTTTTTACGGTCAAAGTAATTGTTTCCACCTTGAGCAGGTTTCTGGCTCAAAGGAATAGTAGTACCATCAACAAAACCAATACATCCTGGAAAGCCCTCTGCTTGCATAACCTGAGATGATTCAAGTCGCTCTTCTTTTGTTGGCCAGGTGAGAAGTTGAGATTCCAAGGAGTTGATGGCAGTGATACATCGTTTGGTATAAGTGTTAACTGAACCATACCCTAAATCAAAGACATTTTCTAAACGTTTCAAAGCGGCTCCATTACCATTTGAACCCAAACAACATAGTGTGATGGCCAATTGAATTGAAGGATGTTGTTGTTCTTTTTGAGAATTATTGTGAAATATGGGATGATCCTGAATAAGCTCAAGCAATTTAAGGAAACATTCCTGAGAAGTCCTGAACAGCCATCTAAAACTGGGTGTAGATAGTTTAAGAAGTGTTTGGATGGTGTACTTGGGGGTATGAAGTACTTGAGGCTTTCTGGGAAGAAGGTAACGTTTCCTGGCCATTTTTGATAAAACGACAAAATCTTCTTCTAGATCAGAATCGGAATCAGAGTCCAAGAGCAGTTCAAGCGCCATGAAAGTCATTGCTTTATGTAATTTATCACGATTTGAAAGTGAGGAAGGCATGACTCTTATATGATATGATATGAAGATGTAAATGATGTATGATGTTTTGGGTTATGAAGTGTTATGCTGTGGAGTGCTGCGTATGAATGGGATGATGCTGACAAATCAGTGAAATGGGACTTGATGGTGAAATCAGCACTTTTGGTTGAGAAAGTGCGGATTTGAGTGAAATAAGTGACTTATTTCATTTTGAAATCCACCAGTATTGGGGCTAGTGTGTTTTGGAAATCCGCACTTATTTAAGTGCGGATTTGGTCAAATTTAAGTGCGGATTTGTAAGTGCGGATTTGCCAGAACTGACACCCCCTATTATAATTACAAGTGTAAATTTGATTTATAATATATTTAAATTAATTAATTAAATTTATATATTAACTAATACCTCTCATATGATACTAAACAATTATTAAGGATGCTTCTTTTGACCCTTAATTGTGTTAGAAAAAACAAATAAATTAATTTGGACTAAATTGAGATTAATTGCTTATTTTGTTGCGTCAAATTATTTTTTGTTTCACTTAAAATGTCCTCTAATCAGAATGTACCATCTGTTGGGAATTATATTTCTCATAGTTCCTATGTTTCCAATCTTGTTTAGTTATTTACTATTGTCACTTACTGATTTGGGGACTGATGGCGGGGAAATTGGATTCTTAATTGGGCTTTTAATTAATTGTTTCATGTTTTTCTCTATATTGTTATGTTTCATTTACTCTTTTGATATGTTTGTTTTATTCCTTTCTAATCATTGTATTTACTGATATAGTAGCGCTTCAGAGGACCCATTGCCTATAAAAGGGCCTTGGATAATCCCCTGTAGCCTTATCACTTATTATACACTCAACAAATTAAATACACTTTTTATATTACGTTTATATTCTTTTTATTAGTAATAAAATTCTAATTAAAATTTTATATAACAATTTAAAGGTTGCTTTAAGTCTGATAGTAATTATATTGGTTGCCGCGCAGAACTCTTACTTAAATAATAATAATATTTATAAAACCAATTTGTTGTCTCTTCTCAGCTCACTAATCGTTGTCTTCTCTCAATAAATTAAATAATTTTATTAAATTTTATTTCTTTTATTACCCATACTCCTTTCCTCCTTCTCCTCCTCTCATTTCTTCCCTCTTTTCTTATCTCTTCTAGACGACTGACCGACAATATGTATCATAGAAAATTTAAAATTTTTTTTTATTCACTCCTTACTTATTAATTAAAATGTCTTACAATTTTTTTTATTGTTTTTTTTGGGTGAGGGAGTATCAGCCTAGGTATCCCCAGAACTGAGTAATTGTTAAGTATAAAATAAGATAATCTTAATTAAATTAATATTATAACTTAAAAATAAGGTTAAAATACTTATATATATGGTTATAATACATATATATATATATATAATTATTACACTATTGTGTGACTTATAGTAGTTTAAATAGCTTATCCATGGCCTAATAATACTTAATAAGGTGTTAATGAAGTCATAATATACTTATCTTAAGTGATATTAAGTAATTATAGACATACATAGGCTTATATGTATACATAAGCTTCATATTCAGTGAAATATGTAGTTATAATAAGTATATTTAGGTCTATAAGTGGGTTTTAACCTCTTAATAGCCTATAGCCCTTATTTTTCTGCTTATTTTAGGTAATATTGACATATTAATTGGACTCACAATTCCTACACAAGCATATACTCCTTTTTCAGGCGCATATATCCAGTTTGGACAACTTAATCTGCTTCCTTGGATGGATATTCACAGATTTATGGGTTGGGAGGTCATTTCTGGGTTAATATGGATGCTTGGGGATTTTATTGGGGGCTTGTATATTTAATTTGTTTCCTCTATATGCTTTGGGTTTCATTTTATTCCTTTTGGATTAGTTATTTTACCTGTTTCTTTATGGTATCTGCTTTTATCTGGATTTTCTATTTATGGTATGGGTCTGTGGTATCATTGATTGTGATGGAGGGTCCTTACTGGAGGTATTGGTGTTGAATCTGCTTGAAGTAGATGCCATGGGGAGGTGATGGACCCTCACAGTGCTTTAATTTCCAGGGATAGAAGTGACATCATCTGGATTGAAGATATGTGCACTGCAGTTGATTTTGGTATAAGTAAGCGAGGATTTGAGAGGTTATTGGACATTACTTACTTACTACACATCAAATAAACGCCATTCAACAATTATTATCATATATAAATATATTACAAAGCATTTAAATATTGATAATATCTATATATAAGCTACAACTATATTTTATATATCTATTTTCCACCACTAGCACACATAAAATTCAAGTATTGTGAGTTTATATTGAGAATAAATATTTTATTAGTCTTCCCCAGAGGTTTAATCACTAAATCATTTAACAATAAGTAGTTGGACCATTAATATTTACTATTTAATCATACTTAGATACTATCACACACTGACAGTATTTCACCATGCAATATTTGGGGGGGAATTGCTAGCAAGTCCTCAACTTGAAGTCAGATAGAACTCAGATGGAACTCAGAATGAACTCATAAAAAGCTAATAATGAGCTTCACTTTAAAATCACCTTGAGCTCTTTACCAAGGATGGATGACTCTTTACTGAAAGAATAGTAAGATTTTAATGAGAAATTAACATAAATGCAATAAATAGAGCTTAATAATCTGATCAACTCACAGTATTTTCTAATGAAACATTATTTAATGAAAACTTTGAATTGAACTTGATCAAAAAAAGGAGTAAAAATTAAAATATTATTTTCAAATTTTTCTTTTTTTTGCTTTATTATTATTATTATTATTATTATTATTGGAAACAATATATAAGAAAATTATAGACTCTTTTTATTGAAAATTCCTTTTAACTCATAATTTGAATATCTAATTTTAAAGTATGATACATATCAACAGATGTTATCTTTTATTCACCATTATAGTTTTTAATTCTGTGATAAAGTTTTTTTCAATTTGATTAATGTATCTTTAAAACACATCAAGCCATCAAACTTTTTCAAATTTAAATTCTAGAATACTATTGAAATCACACATAACTAAAGAAATAAAAGATAGGAATTTTTTTTCTAATTTTTGAATCAATGAAAGACTCTCAGAGCTTCTTTACACCAAGCACTAATAATTGAGATATTATTTGATAATATGTCTTCAAAAAAGTCTAATTCTTATAATAGTATATTTTAATTCAGTTTATGAGCTTTTCAACTGCAAAAAAATGATTAAAATTAAAAGAAAATCAATTTCTGCCTTTTTAAGGTTCTAGTTAGGCCTGAAATACAAACAAACTTCATAATATAAAATTATTAAAATCAATACATAGCTGAGATTATGGAACTTTTTTTGATATATTTTATTACCATTCCATAGGCATTTATTAGTTGGTAGAGTTATTTTATGCATTGAAAAAATTAATCACTACTTAATGAATTTTTAATGGGAAAAAAGATATTTAAACTAAATTAAAATTGTAAAGATAAAAACAATGAAAAACCATAATAATTTCTTCAAAGTTTAATATGAATTCTAAAGTAAGCTTGAATGCTATATTTTTGGATAATAAAAATGTTCACCTGGAAATAAAAACCAAAAATTTAAAAATATAATCTTTTTGGGGAGTCCTTTTGGTCTAGAATATTTCGACAAAGGTATAACGGCCTATGTAAGTAAAGTTTGAAGATTTCAGAGTCAAAGGATTGTATGGTGTATTTTTTATTTTATTTACTCAATTTAAAGAGGTAAAATTTTGTAAAATTATTATTATAATTAATGGTTTAGAAATATGTGGTGTGAATACTAAAACAATAAATAAAAGTAATTAATATTTAATTGGAATGATGGTTTAATAAAATAATATGTAAGTATAGGATGATCAAAAACAATCAGAAAGGGGAGGCCTTATATAGGCAAAGAAGAGAAAAAGTACAGAGTTAAAATCCTACATACAAGTGTATGAGAGAGAGAAAGAAATTTCCAGAAGAAAAATATTTCAAATTTAAATTTTGTTCTCTTAAGAATGTTTTAGAATGTTTTATTTACCATATATGTAAAAATAATTTGATTTATTTTAAAAACTCCTGTAAATGTCATTTTTAAATAAGTAATTTGATTTTTTTGTATATATTTATTTTATTTTAAATACTATTTTATTATTGAATTGTATCTCAATATTCAATTTTTTTTTCTTTAAACTGACATAGAGCATGGTTATAGAAAATAAAAATAAAATATATGGGACAATTAATATTAATTTTAATTTTTTACTAAATTTGCTTTTTTGTAACTAGTTAATTTATTACAAGTAAATTTAAAGTAAATATAATAAAATTAATAATAATATTTAAAAAAAAAATAGGGGTTTATTCATCCCGGGAAATAATTAATTATTTTACTGGGTGAGTCTAGCAGCCTGGCTGACACTCCCTCACTATAAAAAAAGCAATAAAAAATTGCTATGATTTTATCTTTTTATATTTCTTCAGCAGAGTAGGAAGATTAGTTATCTCCTTCCCAGGTGTCCAAGAATCATATTCATATGATTTATTCTTGAATATCAATAAGTATTCTGTACCTTTTTCAGCAGTTACTATTCTGTCATTTAGAATCTCATCAATCTCTGCTATCTCAGTGATTTCATTAGGGGGGAATTCTTTTGTCTTCCCCTTTTTTTGGAATATAACTCACTATTGAATGTGTAAGGTTTCAAAAGAGATATTGGAAAAACAGGATGTTTTCTGTCATATAGAGAATACAAGAAAACATCAACTGAATTATCACCAACCATTCTTCTGAAAACAAATGGACCTACAAATGGGTCTTTTAATTTGTTATTACCTTGTAAATTGAAGTGGACTGTAGAAATCAGTACTTTATCACCCTTTTTAAAAGTGTATTCTTTATGGGATTTGTCCCATCTCTTCTTCTCATATTCAAAGGATTTTTCAATACATTTTTGAGCATGACTTCTGCAAAGTTGTTGGATTTGATTAAATTTTTTTACACAGGATGTAAATCCAATTTAAGTATTTTATTATTGAGAATTTGGGCAGAAGTATTTGGAAAATATCCAAGCCAGAGCTCAAAAGTCTTTTCCTGAGTAACAAAATGAACAGTGCTATTATAAGCAAATTCCAAACCAGGAAGTAAGGTAGCCCAATCATGAGTAAATCTGTCATTATCTTTGCACTCAAGGACAAATTCATAATACATTCTTATCATGTCCTCTAAAGTCTGAATCATTCTTTCAGCTAATGCATCAGTTTGGGAGTGATGGGCAATAGAAAGTTTCAGATCACAACCACAAACATCCATCAGAGACATCCAAAAATCATAAGTAAATTTAGGGTCTCTGTCAGAGATTATGGCCTTAGGAAAACCAGAAGTATTAAACATATGAGACCACCACAAGAAATCTAATTCCTTAGTGGAAACATCCTTGTGAGTAGGGATGAACTTACACATTTTTGTGTATCTGTACACAATAACCCAGCAAGACTTATAAGTGTCTTTCCCAGAAAAAGGTAATCCTGTTACAAAGTCCATGTTAATTTTTTGCCATGGTGCATCAGGAGGCTCAATATGTTGCATTAATCCAGCTCTTTTACTAGTCAATCTATTTGATTTTTTGCAATAATGACAGGATTCAACATATAGTTTGGTGTCTTCAGACATATTAACCCAGTAAGCAGTGCTTTTAATTCTGATCATTGTTTTTTCAAGATCAAAATGTCCAGTTAATATTTCATCATGACAAATTTTCGAGATGATCTCTTTCATAAAAGGAGGAATAACAATAACATTAATCATCTTTATTCGATAATATAGATATCCTTCATCAATTAAAAATTTATCCTTTTCCAAAGCCTTCTGGTACTTTGGTGGAAAGATTTTAATTAATGCTTGTATTGAAGCATTCTTTGGATTATTTTATATGTTAAATGACTTTTTTAAGTCAGTGTCCTTATCATATGAATCCAGAATAAGCTGTAATAGATCTTCCTCCATATCAACCACATATATTCCATGAATCTGGACTATCTCATCTTCAGGAACATATGCAGGATTTGAGTCATAATTTAGCAAAGGTAACCTTGATAAAATATCCAAATTTGAGTGAACAATACCAGCCCTATGAATTATTTTCCTCCTCCCTCTGTATTCTTGAACAGCTAGCTTCCATCTGAACACATGTCTGTTAGGTGTTTTCAAGTTTTAAGAGGGATATAACTGCACTTCAGTCAGTGACAAGCTCAAATTTCTGGTCATCCAGATAATAATGTAGCTTCTCTAGAGCCCAAAAAACTGCTTAGCACTCTAGTTGAGTGGCACCATATTTCAATTCACTATTTCTCAAGGCTCTTGAAATATAACAAATTAATACTTCTGATACTTTATCATTCATCACTTGTTTTGATGGGGGGCAGCACCAAGACCAATAAAACTGGCATCAGTGTATAAAACAAATGGTTGATTAAATTCAGGTAAAGCAAGAATTGGTGCTGACATCAAAAAATATTTCATAGTGTCAAAAGCTCTTTGTATTTCACTGTTCCAGACAAAAGCAACATCTTTCCTAATCAATTGGGTAAGGGATAATGCTATGACTTGATAATTTTTGATATACTTTCTATAGTATCCACACATTCCCAAAAAACTCTGGAGCTCTTTTACTGTGGTAGGAGCCTTCACCTGTTGTATGGATGCCACTTTGTTCTGGTCAACACATATCAGTAAAATGGAATAAAATTGACCAAGCACTTTTAAGGAATGAAAACCAAATTTGCATTTCTTCAAGGCAAGTGTCATATTTATCTCATCCATCTTATGGTACACTTTACACAGGTGGTTAAGATGGTCCTCAAATGTTTTAGATAATAAGATGATATCATCTATGTAAACCATCAGCCATCCTTCAATTATTTCCTGATGGATTGTGTTATCCATAGCTTTTTGAAAAACTGAAGGGGCATTTTAGGGGCCAAATTTTATCCTAAAATACTTATGAATACCCATATGAGTAGCAATCATCAGAAAATTCTGGGAATTCCTCTCAACAGGAACCTGGTGATATCCCTTATTACCATCTAAACAGCTGATATATTTAGCACCCTGTAAGGTAGCATGTATAGAGCTAATTCTAGGTAAATGATAGATATCATCAACAGTATAAGTATTAAGTGCTATATAACCACCACATAGCCTGGCTTTATCTTTCTCATAAGAAATTAGGACAGGTGACATAACACAATGTTTAGGTGTTTCAACTACCTTTTCAATAATATTCCTTTTTAAAAGGTAGAGATATTGTCTTCCATATCTTTTCTCTTTGTGGTAGAAGCAGGATAAGGCTTCTTCTTTAAAGTAGGTGGTATTTCAGTAAATGGGAAAGATAATGAAAGCTTCATTTCTTCTTTTATGAATCCTAATTCATTTGACCCATGAGCATAGGCAATAGGAAAAGATTTTATCAATTTAATGATGGAATCTTTATCCTCACCAGAAAGTGATTCACCAAAAGAAGCATTGACAATTTCATGCACAAGGACCGTCATTTCTTTCGTAGATCTTCCTTTAAATTGAACTACAGAATGACATGTGTTCAATCCTGGTGTTAATAATTTTCTGGGGGATGAAATCTTAAATTTTCTCTTCCCATTCATCCCAATTGTGAAGCATTGGTTTGAAGGATCCAATTTTACGCCATATTTGGTTAAAATATCATTTCCCACAATGAGCCAACTGCTTAAGTTATCATTTTTCATGACAAAAGAATCACACATAGCTCTTACAAAACCATGGTTATAATTGAAAAATACTGTGGCTTTTTATTTACCAATGGGGGACAAAACAGAGCCATAACCTCTCCAATTCTCAGAAATGATAGGCATGAGTTTTGATTTATAATCCTGGTCCACTGAGAAAGTTATTTTTCAGATACTACACTTCCTCCAGCTCCAGAATCTAAGACAACCTCAATGTCATTTCCATTATTCAAGACTTTTGCCTTGAGAGGGGCAATAATAATTGAGCTGTCCTCAAGATTTTTATGATCTCAGCATCTTCTACTGTAGATAAATCATTATTCTCAATATCATTATTATTTAAATAATGAATATCCTCTTTCAGAATTAAAATTTCCTTGTGAGATTCATATGAATATTGCTGGCACAATCACTTGAAGTATCATCCAGTGCTATTTTGTCATCAGCATGCTCCTCTGTCTGTTCAACAAGATTTTTTTTCTTGTAAAAAACATGGCCTTTCTTCCAAGGCTTTCTGCATTTGAAGCAAGTGTTTGTTGCATACTTTTTAGGTGCAACAGGGGCAAAAAGTTTACCAACTTTTTTTAGAGGTTTCTGTTGGTAATTGGAGGTTTTCTTCAATGAAGTTCTAGAAATGAATCTTCTAGCATCATAATTTTTATTTATAAGGATCTCATTACAAGTATTAATGAAAGAAAAAGGTTCTCTTGAGAATTCAGTCCTAGAAACTATTAAGTCTCTCAGAGACATAGGTAATTTATAGAGGATCCTGTCCTTCCATAATTCAAACTCCATATCTGGGTCCATTGCCCTCAGGATTTTCACAAGTTTTATCATGAACTCAATAGTTTTTTCAAAAGAAGAAAAGCTATATCTGGTTTCTTCATACTGCCTTTGTTGAGCTAACCTAAACTTGGAACCACCAAATTGTGCTTTAATTAATTTCTTCCAATCTTCCCATGAGTAGTCATTTTTATCTAAGAGAACAGATTCATACCACATTAGGGCTACATCGGTAAATAAAGAATTTAATTTTGACACAATTTCTTCACCTGGGAGTTTGTAAGAATTTTTTAGATTATCAATCCTGAAAATAATTTGCTGCCAATCAGAGGAAGAATCACCATCAAATGTTGAATATTGGTCAAGTTTTGCCCAATTCTTTTGATTTGAAATAGTCTTTTTATTACAAGATTGTTTCTGAGTGAGAAGAAGCTTTAATTTCTTTAATTGGGCAGTAATCTAATTGTTTAATCCTTCTGTAGATGAAAAAGGTATACTGTCAGCCAGGCTGTTCCAAGAGCCCAGTAAAAAAATATACAAATTTATTGAAATTAAAAGAGGACATAATAATTGCAACTTATGTATTTAAATTAAATTTATATTACATAATATATTATATAAATATTTTATTTTATAAGTAAAATAAATTTTATATTAATTTTATTATCATATAAATAAAGTATAAATCAATTTAATTATTATGTTCCATATAAAGGGACACATTTTTATGTATTTAATAAATAGATAATTAATTACATTTTTATAATATAAATACATCCTTTTAATTGTCTTATATTTTAATTACATTAATTATTTAATTTAAATATGTAACTAAACCTTTTCATATAAAATATTATCCATATTTAGTGGCGCTTTTTTGACCCTTAATTGTGTCAATGAAATATTAAATAAATTAAAACACTTATTTAATAAAATAGTATTCAAATTCTCAATTTAAATTAACTATTTGTTTCATTTAAACTAGTTATTTTTCAAATAATTAATTAATTTTGCTTTACCCTGAATTAAATTTGATTAAACACTTTGTTGTGTCAAAATATTTTAGTTGTTTCACTTAAAAACCCTGAAAACACATTGTAATACCTGTTTCGAATTATTTTTTTTCATAGTTCTTATGTCACAGGGTTGTTTAGTTACTCATTATTTTAATTAACTGATTTGGGGATTTATGGTGAGAGAATTATTTCCTTAATTGGGATTTAATTATTTGTTTCATATATTTCTCTCTCAATTACTATGTTACAAATATTTTATTTTATCTTCTTGTTTTATCTTATTACTATTTTGTATATACTCATTTGTAGCACTTTGGTGGTCCCCTTGCCTATAAAAGGCCTTTGTTAAACCCCTTAAGCCGCATCACTTACTTACTCATCTTAATTTACATATTACATTATATTTTATTATTTTTTGTTGCGCGTCAGTCCCCTTAAATATTAAAGAAAATTATAGGTTGTTTTAAGAATATTTAAATATTTGAAAGTTGATAATTGATCATAAAAAAATAAATAGTACTTACTAATATAACTACTCCATACCATGTCCACCTTGTCTATTAAACCAATATTTCATTGTCCAGTTCTTTATTTTCCTCTATTTTCTCCTTTTCCTTTTTCTTCTCCTTGTTCTTCTTCTTCTTCCTTTCCCTTTTCACCTTATTCTAGACAAGCCGGCCAACATAAATCATAAATTTTTGATGGAAACTCAGTAATATCTACAGGCATTTCTGGCACTAATTTTTTTTAGATGAACTAGGGACAGGTACAATTGGAGTATCCTGGGCTACAGTTTCTCTCAAAGAAATGTCAGAAACTTTTGATCATGTAACAATGAATTCAATTTCTCTTCAATGGTTGTTAGCCTAGTCTTCACTTTTGGAATACTAGATAAACTCTCATTTATGGTTGCAAGAGATAACTGGTTCTTATTTTTCAAAGATTAATATTGGTCACTTAATCTCTTTAAGTTCAACTTATGTCCCTCTAGCTCCTGGAAACAGATAGACACAGTTTCTTGTAATTTAGACAAATCATTCTTGATATTTTTCCACAAAGAAACTTTATTTTCATGAGTCACTTTGTACTTAAATAAATCATCAGAAACTCTTTTTCATTCACTACTCAACGTTAGATAACCTTGTTCAGTTAACAAACTATTAAATTTCTGAGTCAATTGCAAGTTATTCATTATATGATTTTATTTAGCAATAATATCCATCAAATATTCATTATTAATGTTTGCTACATATGGAGTATTTCTTAATAGGGAAACAGAATAATTTTACGGACTCTCATCAAATTCAGGATCAAGTGTCTCATAAATAATATCCATATCAGGAATTATCATTGATGTAGCAATCAATACCAAAGGATCAGTTACATTAGAATATTGAGAAATCTGTCTACTATCAGTCTCTACTAGTCTCAAAGTCTCATCTCCTCTTCCAGAATTACCTGAAGGAACTGAATCAGTAACAAGAGATGGTACTTGAGATTCAATAGAGGGTCTTACCATGGCTTTGAAAAAATTGAATGTGATTTTTCTTCCTCTTTCTTCCTCCTTGGTAGGGGTGAGGAGGTGTTGGGTTGAACTGATGGGTTCTGGAAGGACTTGCCTGAGGTTCTTGCTGTTGTTGTTGTTTTTGGGCTTGTAGGTAGTCCCACTGAGTGTTTAGCCATTCTCATTGCCATTTTGAAACTTCCACATTTTCCTATTGTTGAGGGGCCAATTGTGGAAGGGCTTTTGGGGCAGGAGGAGGTTTCCTCTTCTCTTGAAGAAAGTACTCTATGTTTCTTACCTTTTCTTCTAGAAACTCTGCTTTTGACCTCAGTTTGAGATTCTCTGACCTCAAATCCTTCATGTAAGTGGAGAGATTGCTGACTTGCTGTTGCAAGGGCATATTTTTTATCTTGAATCCTTTTGGAAGCTCTTCTGGGGGGTTGATTGAAGGCTTTTGATCCAGAGCAGTTGTCTCCAGTTTTATTTATATTTCTTGAAATTTTTACATTTTTATTGGTCCATAAATTGATTAACTTGAGCAAGTTTTGTAATCAAAAGAGAACTTAAAGAAGTTTAATCATAATCAAACAAATTGTCTGCAAGTCATCTAGAAGAAGGAATGAAAGTGGGAAAAAAAAGAGGAGGAAAGGAAAATAGGAAAGAAGGGTTTATAGAGAGCAGAAACAATAAGGTAATAAAATAATTGGATTTATTTAAAGAGAGGCAACGACGAGTTACTTGAGGGATGACACAAAAAATGAGGTTTTATTAAATGACAAAATTATTTAAAGTAAGTGTTCTTTTCTTTGCGCGGAAAACACTATTATTACTATCAGACTTAAAGAAACCTGTAATTAGTTATATAAAATTTTAAATTAGAATTTTAATACTAATAAAAATAATATAAATGTAAAATATTAAAAATATGTTCAAGTTTTGATTGTGTAGTAAGTGATGAGGCTACAGGGGATTATATAAGGCCTTTTATAGGCAATGGGTCCTCTGAAGCGCCACTACATTTGTAAATACAAGAGTCATAATAAGATGAAATAAGAAAATAAAAGAATAAGTGAAACATAACAATTTAGAGAAAAATATGAAACAAATAATTAAAACCCAAATAAGAACCAAATTTCCCCACAACTAATTCCCAAATCAGTAAGTAAAAATAGTGAGCAACTAAACAAGCCTGAGACATAGGAACTCTGAGAAAAAATAATTTAAAACAGATGGTACAGTATGCTTTAAGGGTTTTTAAGTGAAACAAGTAAAAATATTTTGACACAACAAAATATGTAATCAATTTTAATTTAGTATAAAGAAATTAATTAATTGTTCCAACTATGTAATTAAATAATTAATTTAAATAAAACAAGAAATTAATTTATTACTAAATTAAGTTGAGAATTTTAATACTATTTTATAAAATAAGTATTATAATTTATTTAATTTTTTATTGATACAATTAAGGGTCCAAAAAACAGCAGCAATAATTATGGATAATATTATATGAAAAAGTATATTTTAATAATTAAATTTAATTAATTAAAGTAATTACAATATAAGATAAACACTTGAATATAATTATCTTATAAGTTTTTAATTAATTAATTTATAATTATTAAATAAACAATGTGCCCTTTGTTATGGAATATAATTAAATGCTTTTAAATTATCTTATAATAAAATTAAAATAATATTTACTTTATTTATATAAATAAAATATTAATATAAAATTATTATGTAATATAATATTAATGTTAAATGCATACTCTGCAATTATTATGTCTTTATTTAATTCCAATGAATTGTATGTTTATTTACTGGGCTCCTGAAACAGCCTGGCTGACACTCCCTCACTCCAAAAAAAAACAATAAAAAAAAATTCTATGATTTTTTCTTTTTATACTTTTTTAATAGAGTAGGAAGGTTTGAAATTTCTTTACCAGGTATCCATGCATCATATTCAGATGACTTATTTTTAAATCTCAATAAATACTCAGTACCTCTTTCAGAAGTGATAATTCTATCATTGAGAATTTTATCAATTTCTGCAGTTTCTGTGACTTCCTGAGGGTTTTTCTTAGGTCTACCTCTTCTTTTTGGAAATAAGTCACTGTTGGAAGTATAAGGTTTTAACAGGGAAATGGGGAAAAAAGGATGTTTTCTATCATATGGAGAGTATAACACAACTTCAACTGCATTATCTCCAATCATTTTTTCACAACAAAAGGACCCACAAAAGGATCTTTTAATTTGTTGTTACCCTGTAAACTGAAGTGGAAAGTAGATATAAACACTTCATCACCCTCTTTAAATGTGTGTTCTTTATGGGATTTATCCCATCTCTTCTTCTCATATTCAAATGCTTTATCAATACAAGATTGAGCATGTTTTCTGCACAGTTGTTGCATTTGAACAAAAGATTTGACACCAGTGTGTAATTCCAATTTAGGCAATTTACTATTTAGTATTTGAGCAGGAGTATGAGGGACATAACCTAGCCAAAGCTCAAAAGGTTTCTTTTGAGTAACAGAGTGAACAGTGCTATTATAAGCAAATTCAAGACCAGGTAATAAGGTGACCCAGTTATGAGTAAATCTGTCATTGTCTTTATATTCCAATCCAACGGCACAATACCTTCTAATCATATCATCTAGAGTTTGAATCATTCTATCAGCTAGACCATCAGTTTGGGGATGGTGAACAGTAGATAATTTTAATTCACAACCACATATATCCATTAGAGACATCCAGAATTCAGATGTAAATTTTGGATCTCTGTCAGATATAATGGCTCTAGGGAATCCAACTATATTGAACATATTACATTACCATAAGAAAGCCAAGTCTTTTTTGGAGACATCTTTATGGGTGGGAACAAAGTTGCACATTTTAGTAAATCTAACCACTATTACCCAACAAGAATTATAATTTTCTTTACCTGCAATAGGAAGACCAGTGACAAAATCCATATTAATGATTTTCCAGGGAGCATCAGGTGCTTCAATTTGCTGTAATAACCCTGCTCTCTTACCAGTCATTCTTTTGGATTTCTGGCATGAATCACAAGATTCAACATATAATTTTGCATCTTCAGACATATTAGCCCACCAAGCAGTGTTTTTGAGTCTGATCAGTGTCTTCTCAAGATCAAAATGACCAGCTAATATGTCATCATGAAAACGTTTGAGGATAATTTCTTTCATAGAAGGAGAAATTACAATTACGTTAGTAACCTTTCTTCTATAGTAAATATATCCATCTTCAATAGAAAAACGTTCCCTTAATTAAAGCATTCTGATATTTAGCAGGAAGAGTTTTAATCAATGCCTGAATAGAAGTATTTTTGGGATCATTCAAGATAGTAACTTATTTATTTAAATCTGAATCCTTACTATATGAATCCAAAATTAATTGTAATAACTCCTCTTCCATATCAACTATAAATATACCATGGATATGAACAGTATCATCTTCAGGTACATAAGCAGGATTTGAGTCATTATTTTGCAGAGGAAATCTGGAGAGCATATCAACATTGGAGTGAACATTTCCAGCCCTATGGATAATTGTCATCCGTCCTCTGTATTCTTGAACAGCAAGTTGCCACCTGAACAAATGTCTGTTAGGTGTTTTCAGGTTTATAAGGGACTTTACAGCACTACAGTCAGTTACCAATTCAAAACCTTGGTCATCTAGATATTAATGAAGTTTCTCAAGAGACCAAAAAACTGCTAAGCACTCTAATTGAGTGGCATCATATTTCAATTCACTATTTCTCAAGGTTCTTGAAATATAACAAATTACAACCTCTGAGGATTTATCATTTATAATTTGTTTCTGGTGAAGGGCAGCACCCAGACCAACAAAGCTAGCATCTGTGTATAGGACAAAAGGTTTGTTGAAATCTGGAAGAGCCAATATAGGGGCTGTCATTAAGCAACTTTTTAATGTATCAAAAGCTTTTTGAAAGTCATTATTCCAGAGAAAGGCAACATCTTTTCTAATCAGTTTTGTATGAGGCAAGGCTATGACCTCATAATTTTTAATATATTGTCTATAATAGCCACACATACCCAAAAAACTTTGGATTTCTCTTACAGAAGTTGGTGCTTTCACATTTTGAATGGCAGCAACTTTGTTTTGGTCTACACAAATTTGTAAGCCTGACACAACATGGCCAAGGACTTTCAAGGATTGAAAACCAAATTTACACTTTTTTAAGGACAAGGTCATATTTATTTCATCCATTTTTCGGAAAACTCTATTTAAGTGAATCATATGTTCATCAAAAGTTTTAGAAAAAATTATAATGTCATCAATGTAAACCATGAGCCATACTTCAATTATTTCTTGATGGAAAGTGTTATCCATGACCTTTTGAAAAACTGAAGGAGCATTTTTAGGGCCAAATGGCATCCTAACATACTTATATATTCCCATATGAGTAGCAATAAGCAAAATTTTTTGAGAATTTTTCTCAACTGGAACTTGATGATATCCTTTATTACCATCCAGACAAATAATAAATTTTTCACCTTGAAAGGTAGCATGTATTGAATTAATTCTGGGTAAAGGATAAATATCATCAACAGTATAAGTGTTCAATGCTCTGTAATCACCATATAATCTAGCCTTATCTTTTTCATAAGAAATCAAGACTGGGGAGATGACACAATATTTGGGGGTGACATCCACTTTCTCAATGATATTCATTTTTAATAATGTGGCAATATTATCTTCAATATCCTTTCTTTTTGTTGGAGAAGCAGGATATGCTTTTTTCTTAAGACTAGGAGGGATATCACTCAAGTTACGGGATAAGGTAATTTTCATTTCTTCCTGAACAATTCCTAAGACATGAGAACCATGAGCAAAAGTCATAGGGAAAGAGTTAATTGAGGCAATAATAGAATCCTTTTGTTCACTAGTTAACTGATCACCAAAAGAAGCAGTATTTATTTCATTTAATAAATCATACATTTCAATTGTTGTTCTACCTTTACACTGGATTAGTGAGTTACAAGACTTTAACAGATGCCCAGAAGGTTTTCTAGAGGAGGAAATTTTGAATTTCCTTTTGCCATTCAATCCCAAGGTGAAGCAATTATTTGCTGGGTCCAATTTCACACCAAACATGGTTAAGATATCATTTCCCATAATAAACCAATTGCTTAAATTATCATTTTGCATGGCAACAAATTTACAAATAGCTCTGACAAAACCACCATTTTATTTGAAGAATACAGAGGTTTTGTATTTGTCAATAGGAATTAAGGTAGAACCATACCCTCTCCATTTTTCAGAAGTTATAGGTAATAATTTACTCAAATAATCCTTATCTACTGAAGCTAAAGCCTTTTCAGAGACTACATTTCCTCCAGCACCAGAGTCAAGAACTACATCAACATTTTTACCATTAATGATAACAGGTGCTTTCAAGGGGGATATGGCTATAGAATTGTTAGTAATATCTTTAATTATTTCAGCATTTTCCACTGAAGATAAATCCAATACACATTCTTCAGATATATTATCTAAATAATGGACATCCTGTTCTAACATTAAAACATCTTTAACAGAGTCATTGCCATAGGAGATATTACTTTAACAATCATTAGAAGAATTATTGACATCAATTTCAGCTTCATCAGTGTCTTCATTTTGTTCAACAAGATGAATTTTCTTGTCACAAACATGACCCTTTTGCCATTGTTTGTTACATTTATAACAAGTATTTGTTGCATATTTTTTAGGTGCAACTGGGGCAGAGGGTTTACCAGATTTTTCTAGGAGCTTTGTAGAAGGTTTATTCTGATCATTATAAGATTTACCAAGGTAATTCTTTGGTTCATATCTATGGTTGAGTAGTACCTCATTACAGATATTAATGAAAGAAGAATTTTCCTTTACATGCTCAGTTCTAGCAACAATCAAATCTCTAAGAGAATTTGGTAATTTATACAAGATTTTATCTCTCCAAATATCATAATCCATCTTTGGATCAATTGCTCTTAGGATTTTTGTTACTTTCATAAGAAAAACAATGGGCTTTTCAACAGAGGAGGATACATATCTAGTATTCTCATACAGTCTTTGATGAGCTAACCTAAATTTTGAACCACCAAACTGATTCTCAATCAAGGATTTCCAATCATTCCATGTATAATGATTGTTATCAAAAAGGACAGATTCATACCCCATCAAGGCTACATTGGAAAATAAAGAAATTAGCCTAGAAACAATTTGCTCATCAGGTAGTTTATAAGAACTCTTTAAATTATCAATTCTTTGGATAAAGTGTTTCCAATCAGAAGAAGAATCACCATCAAAGGTAGGATATTGGTCCAACTTAGGCCAATTTTCCTGACTACTGGGATGGTCCACTTTTTGGTTTGAATTATTCATCATTAATAATTCCTGAAGTTTAGCCAGGTGTTCAGAAATTTCATTATTTACAGAAACAGCTGGTGAATGACCATCACAAGTTTTTTTGCTAGTAGCAAAAGATTTTACAGACTCATTGTCAGTTTGTTTAATGGTTGAAATATGAGGAAGAAAGGAGGAACTCTGCTCAGGTTCTTTTTCTTTATTTTTATGCAGCTTATGAACAGCATTCTCATTCATACCATTATTCATGGTTAAGGTTGAGAATTCTTCCTGCAGGTCAGACTCATAGTTTCTTATCCTTTGAATTTCAGACATCTGGTCATTTACTTTTTCAAGAGATAGAACATTTCTGTCCTCAGAAACTGTGTGTTTGGCACTTAGTGCATGGAAATCATTCTTTAGCTTTTTAAACTCATTTTGTAGAGATTTTATTTCACTTTTTAATGAATAATTTTCTTCAATAAGGGGTTTCAATTCACTCAAGGTCTTATGTAGATTGATATTTTTATCTGAGATAGCTCTATGGTCACTCCTTATTTGTTTTTGTTGGCTAAGAACAATATTCAAGGTTTCTTTGTTTTTAAAATAAGCTGTATCCTGCACAGAAGAACTTACTTTACATTGCAAGTGCAAATTATTTAATCTATCATTCTCATGGATTAACACATCTCTCAAATGTTTGTCTTTCACAACATTAAAATCAAGGGTATCTTTTAATATTTCTTCAGAAGTGTTCTCAATTAAGGTATAGACTTCAGGGGAAACAGAATCATTCTTAATTGCAAGAGAAGGATTAATTAAAGAAGTAGAAGTTAAATGTAAAGGTTCATCAAATGACAATTTGATAATTACATTAATAGGGCTACTAGTTACAGGAAGCTGTCTGTTAACAGGTTTAACTGTTCTTTCACCATTCTCAATAATATTACCTGCAGAAGAAGTCTTATTAGAAAACATTCCCAAGTGACTATCAACCAAATTACTTACCTTGGAAGAGGAGGAAACTTCCCCTGAGACTGAGTTTAGAATTGGGCTTGGGCCTTCTTTCTCCTGCCTTGTTGGTAGGGATGAGGAGGAGGATAGAAATTGGGTGTTCTGGATGGGCCAGGCTGATGATGAGGAGGATGTTGCACATTCTTCTGGTAGTGACTCATTAGATAATCTCATTTCCATTGCTCTACTTCCATAGTATTTGGATTTTGGATGGTTGAGCTGGGTGGCTGTGAAGGTTGAGCCTGAAACTGAGGCTGATTGGGAGGCAACTGAGGAGGGGCCTGGGCCTGATTTTGGTTCCTGAGTTCCTGAACTTGATCCCACAAGGTGTCTACTTTTGCCTTGTATTTCATGTTTTCTGTCTTCAGTTCTTTGATGTGACTGGACAGATTGCTGATTTGCTGGGGAAGAGGAAGTTTTTTTATTTTGAATCCTTTTGGAAGACCTTCTTGAGGTACTGGAGGTTTTACTTCCTTCTGTTGTGCTGGGGGAAGGGGGTTTGATTTGTTTACTTCTCCTGTCATTTCCACATCCTGAATTATGTGAATTTTTCTTGTTAGCATAAGATTATTTATGTTCAACTTTAGAAGAACACACAGTATCAGCATCATAATCAATTTCAATTTCATCCACTTGCATGTTATCCATTTTCTCAGCCAAATTGTTGGACATAATAGTGGGAAGATTAATTAATTTCTTAAAAAAAAAATTAATAAAATTCAGTTAATAATTTGCTCAAAATATTAAAAAAAAAATTTATTAATTAAATTATATAAATTTTTTTTTTTAATATATAGTAATATTTATAAAAAATAATTAATAATATGGACTGTAAAGGAAAATTGGGAATAAACAATTAAGCTATTTTCAACCAGTTAATTAAATTACCAAAATTAAATATGGCAATTTATGGGACTAAGTACAAAGTACTATTTAAGTCAACCAAAATTAAACAAAAATTTATTTAATAATTCAATTTTTAATAATAATAATTATAATTTCTTCTAGGACTAAGAAGAATTAAACACTCTATAATGGTCAACTAGGAAAAAAAATTAAAAAATAATGAACAATTACACTCAGTGAATCAGCAATTAAGCCACAAACACTGTTATTGCAGTAAAAATATAGTAATCTGAGTGAGAGGTGCAAAGGTTAACTTACTATACTGATCGGAAAAACACTTCAAAATAATAGATGAATTAATTTAATATAAACCTAATAGATCGAACCCAAGTTCAAAACACGGTTGCGGCAAAAGTTACTTTTTTTCTGGGTGGTCCGTGCGCTATGTCGTTCTTTGCAAGTATTTATCGTCGTCGTCGTTTGGAAAGGCCCCCACTTGTCGGCCAGTTGTCTAGAAGAGGGAATGAAAGGGGGAAGAAAAAGAGGAGGAAAGGAAAATAGGAAAGAAGGGTTTATAGAGAGTAGAAACAATAAGGTAATAAAAGAATTGGATTTATTTAAAGAGAGGCAACAACGAGTTACTTGAGGGATGACACAAAAAATGAGGTTTTATTAAATGACAAAATTATTTAAAGTAAGTGTTCTTTTCTTTGCGCAGAAAACACTATTATTACTATCAGACTTAAAGAAACTTTAATTAGTTATATAAAATTTTAAATTAGAATTTTAATACTAATAAAAGTAATATAAACGTAATATATTAAAAATATGTTCAAGTTTTGACTGTGTAGTGAGTGATGAGGCTACAGGGGATTATCCAAGGCCTTTTATAGGCAATGGGTCCTCTGAAGCGCCACTACATTTGTAAATACAAGAGTCATAATAAGATGAAATAAGAAAATAAAAGAATAATTGAAACATAACAATTTAGAGAAAAATATGAAACAAATAATTAAAACCCAAATAAGAACCAAATTTCCCCACAACTAATTCCCAAATCAGTAAGTAAAAATAGTGAGTAACTAAAAAAGCCTGAGACATAGGAACTATGAGAAAAAATAATTCAAAACAGATGGTACAGTATGCTTTAAGGGTTTTTAAGTGAAACAAGTAAAAATATTTTGACACAACAAAATATGTAATCAATTTTAATTTAGTATAAAGAAATTAATTAATTGTTCCAACTATGTAATTAAATAATTAATTTAAACAAAACAAGAAATTAATTTATTACTAAATTAAGTTGAGAATTTTAATACTATTTTATAAAATAAGTATTATAATTTATTTAATTTTTTATTGAAACAATTAAGGGTCCAAAAAACAGCAGCAATAATTATGAATAATAGTATATGAAAAAGTATATTTTAATAATTAAATTTAATTAATTAAAGTAATTACAATATAAGATAAACACTTGAATATAATTATCTTATAGGTTTTTAATTAATTAATTTATAATTATTAAATAAACAATGTGCCCTTTGTTATGGAATATAATTAAATGCTTTTAAATTATCTTATAATAAAATTAAAATAATATTTACCTTATTTATATAAATAAAATATTATTATAAATTTATTATGTAATATAATATTAATGTTAAATGCATACTTTGCAATTATTATGTCTTTATTTAATTCCAATAAATTGTATGTTTATTTACTGGGCTCCTGGAACAGCCTGGATGACACAAATAAAGTTCCTCATCATGGCCAGCAGAAGTGCTTTGATCAGTCATTATTGTAAATAACCTGAACTGAGTGAAAGAAATATTAAAATTTAATTAGTTATTATTTCACTTTGTTTAAAGAAAAATAAAAGAGAAGAGAAATATTTCTAGTATATAATCAATTATCAGGATTTGGTAATCAACTGGAATAATGAAAATATAATGTTTATCAGGACAAAAAATCAACTGAAATAACAATCACATCTTTTATTAATTAAATTAAGATAATTTTATTTTATTACCAGGATTTAAAACAAATCACCTGAATAATAAAATAATTTATTAATTACTAATATATATGTTGATCATTATCAGGACTAAGAGCCAACTGAAAATTTTAAGTACCAGGACTTAATGTCAACTGAAATAATTTATTTACCAGGACTTAATGTCTACTGAAATAATTTAATATAATTAATTCAATGAATTTTATATACTATAATTTTACTGCCAGGACAATTTTTCAACTGAAGAAAAAAGATAATATTTTAATTATCAGGAAAAGAGGTCAACTGAAATAATTAAAAAAATATATAATATAATTAATTTAATGTTAATATTACTTCTAGGACTAGGAAAAATATAGTTCTATCTTGTTCAACTAGGAAAAAAAAATTATTTTTACCAGGCACCTCCCCCTGTAATGTGAACAAATTAATACCACTACAGAGTGCTGATTAAAGAAGATATACGTAAACTATTAAATGTGCAAAGTGACCCACAGATAGTAACCAATATAATCACCACAAATATATATGACTATTTCCAATATATAAACCTAAAATTTGGAGGGCTTTTTGATTCCCATTTGCTACAAAAATGTAAGTCATGTGCCTAATGACCTTCGTTCTTTTCATTTTCCCCTATCATTAATGTTCCTCATAGTCAATGGTCCCTTGGTTGCCCACTTCAAGTTATCAATGCACTGTCAACAATTTGGAAAGGGTCCTCAAGTGTTGCAATGGTCTCTTGGTCTAGAAGGTTCTAATGGAGGTTTAACGGCAATGGTAGGTGGATTTTGAAGATTACAAGGTCAAAGGTATGTAGGGAAGTATGTTTTGTTTAAATTAGTCAAATAAAAAGGTAAAATTTTAAAATTATTATTATAACTAGTGAGTTAGAAAATATGTCGTGTAAATACTAAAACAATAGGTAGTAGTAATAAATATTATTGGATTGCGGTAAATAAAATAATGTGTAAGTAAGGGATGATCCAAAACAACCAGAAAGAGGAGGCCTTATATAGGCAAAAGAGAGTCAAAGAATGGAGTTAAAATCCTATGTACAGGATTATGAGAGAGAAAAAGAAACTTCCAGAAGAGAATATTTCAAATTTTAAGATTGTTCTATAAAGAATGTATTAGAATGATGTATTTACTTTATATGTCAAAATAAATTGATTTATTTAAAAATTCCTGTAAATTTCATTTATAAATAAGTAATTTGAATTTTTTGTACCTATTAATTTTTATTTTAATATTGATTTTGATTTTCTTTATCCTGTCATTGAGCATGGTGTTGGGAAATAAAAATATAAGGGACATTTAATATTAATTTTAATTATATACTAAATTTACTTTTTTGTAACTAGTTGATTTATTACAAGTAAATTTAAAGTAAATATATTATAATTAGTAATAATATAAAAGAAATAAAAAGGTGTGGCTTCATCCCAGTAAATAATTAATTATTATAAAGGGTAAGTATAGAAGTATGGATGAAACTAGCCCTGGATCTATTGGTTAACTCTGATACCAACTCCAATGCTGAACTTGACTTGGCTTACATGTGTGACATACTGGAGAGTTGCTACTTATATTCCAGAACACCTTTGATACAACACCAACCACAATTTAACATTGAGGGTCTTTACAAAGTTCTTGAAATTAGCTTTAAACATATATTTTTCACAACCTTTCCTGGATTTCTCAGTTTACTTGAATTGATACAATATCACTCAATTTTCAGAAATGATTCTTTTTGTCCACAAGGAGATCCTGCTATTCAAATATGTGTTGCACTTTGTCATTTTAGTTCAAATTAAAATGGTGCCACATTAACTCATCTTGAAAAAAAATTCCAGATCAGAGTTGGAAATAAATATTTTTATTGTAAAACAATGCTTTGAATCTCTCTTATATACATCAAATGCTTCTACTCTTGCTATTTTTTAGGATTTCAGTTGATTAAATGTTTTGTATTTAAATTATAAGTAATGTTTTCTCTATATCTACATGACTAATATTCATTCTGGATTTCTATTAATAATTTGATTAAATATAGTTTTTCAACAGCTTCATTATCCAATCCTTATGCACATGATACATAAATTCACAAATTTGATTTTTCGAAATCTAGAAGTTTGGCTTTACCCTCCCCTGCATTTTACTATATTAGGGGGTGGGGATTGCCATTTTGTTTCATTTCAAAAAAAAAATTTATGTCTGGAAAAAAAAATGAAAATACCTCCCCTGCATTTTACTGTGGGAGGGGGTGAGTATTGCCATTTTTTTATGTAAAAAAATATTTATGTCAGAAAAAAAAATGGCAATACCTCCCCCTAAAATTTTCTGTGAAAGGGGTTAAAGATTACCAAATTTTCATTTTAATTTCATAAATTCTTAAATAAATTAATCAAAAAAAGATAATCAACCAAGTAAAATTAATGGGATTCACAATACCACCTGCCAATGATTTCATATGTGACCAAAGCCAGAGAAATAATATAACAAGAATTGTATTTAGAATTCATCCATTCAATACAAATAAATGATTAAATGAACACATTTATACAGAAGCAAGGCTCAGTTGAACAAAAGTTTTACTTGATTGATTATCTTTAATAATTGATAATTTAAAAATTTATGAAATAAAAATAAAAAAATGGAAAATCTTCTAATTACCATATTTAGAAACCCTTCCTAAAGATTTACTAGAAATCAACCCTTCACCCTTTGATTTAATTAACTGGTTTATCAGACTTTGGCTGATCTGGAATGAAAAACCAAAATGAGTAAGCATTCCACAAGATTCCAAAAAAATGAGTAAAATTTTAACAAGATTCCAAACCAGAAGTTTCATTGGCAGTTTGATGATTATCTCTTAGATTTTTGATTGATAATTATCCTGAGAAGAGTTCCAAATAGATTTAATGATACCATTTCCTGAAAAAGATTGAAAAAATCAACAAATCAGGTGAAAAAATGATTTTTAAAGCAGAAAAATTGAGGAAACTAATGATAAAAAAAGTTGAGGAATTGAAATACCTTGGGAGCAGTGCAATGAAAAGTATCAGAAAAAATATTCAAATTATGGAATATCAAAATTCAAAAATGTAAATAACTTTACATAAGAAAACTCAACTTTATAAGTTGATATCGCAGAAATTTCCGAGCCAAAATTGATTCTGCTTTCTGGAAATGAAATTCATGTCTCTAGAGAACCTGTAATCAAAATAATCTGAGATTTGAATGAGCCAAAATTTAGCAAATGTTAATATTCATCCTCATGAAAAAAAATCACAAAATAGGAGCGACTCAACCAAAACAGATATTTAGCTGATAAAATCAGAGTCAAAAGCCTGAAGTAGGATATGAAATAGATTGCATAAGATCTTTATTAATATTATGCAAAATTGAACTTAAGAAATGTAAATTAGTCTATGAAACAAGACTCAACTTTGGAAGCAGATATCTCAGAAAAAACTAGACCAAATTCAACGCTATTTTCTTGAAATAAAATCCATTCTTCTTGAGAGTCTTTCAACAAAAGTATATGTCATTTAAATAACCCAAACCCTATTTCTGACTCTTTTTTTTGACTTAAAAGAAAATCAAAAAAGGGATATAAAAATTAAAGCCAGGGATTATCAATGGGCTAAAAAGATCAATTTTAGCTACCTATGTTATTTATAAGTATTATATTTTTTCCAGAGTAAGACCTACTTGAGAAGATTAAAAAAAAGTTGATGGAAGGTTGATCCAAGTGGATGATAAATATCTCAACAACCAGTGAGCCAAATCAGATGTTTCTTGGTGGATACGAGAGCCAGGCTTCTGGAGAACCTTCTTAAAAAAGGAAATGTGATTTGAGAAAAAAAATAAAGAAATAGAAAATATAAAAAACAAAAATTCAGAAAAAGAACATCAGTTAAAATTGAAAAAAAGATGGTGGGAGAATGACTTACCTGATGAGATGTCTTCTAAGATGTAAAAGGACAAGATAGGAATTCAGGAAGTGATGAATAAAAAAAATAGAAGAAGAGTTAAGGAAGTGAGAGAAGATAAATAAAAGAATATGAGGGAACATAGAGAAACAGAAAGAATGAAAAATTATGCAATTTCTGAAAATATGCAACTTCATGTTGAGATGATGATCCAAGATCAATAAGGAAGGGAAAAAAATGCTTTCAGTGAAAATTCAAAATAAAAGTCAATATGCAAAAATAAAATAACAAACCTCAGTGGAAAGTACATGCAACTTGTTCATTTTGATAGAATGAAAAAAGGATTTAAAAGGGTTGTGTTGAGAATGTTGTAGTGTGATTAGCATGATGACTATGTTTTGAGGATAGAAACTTGATCAGGAATTGTTGATAAAGAAAGGAATTAAAAGTGCAAAACTTTCTGGGGAATAGTGTGTAAAAATTTGTATCAAAAAAGTGGGAGGGTAAATATGTGATGTGTGGTGAATTGGGAGGATCTTTATATTGGTGGGCTGAGCTGTGGTTAGAAAATTTGCACTAAAGTAGGATGTATTTGACCCCATTTTTGAGATGTCAGGTACCAAATCAGTCATGTTTCATGGTGTGTTTATGAGGCAGTTTTCAAATGAAATCCACCACACATATTTGTTCATGTTAGAGACCCCCTATTAAAAAGTAGATGGGTAGAGGAGGAGTAAGAGATCCTTAAGAAGATGAATAAAATACTACTTTCAAAATTTTTTAAAGATAAATATTAAATTAAAATAAAGTTTGTAAATATTTTTGTCATTGTATTAGCTTCCACTTTTAAATGCAGTTACTATTTCACATGTACTCATACTAAAGCTGGTGAAAGTGATTTATATAAGCATTAAATATTTAAATAGGACAACTGGCATATTAATTTCCATAACAACCTTTCAAGTTATACATTTTAAGGACTATTTTTGTTTTTATTTAAATATAAATATTTCTTTTAATTGAGTAACTGAAGATTTTATTTTCAATAGCCTGCAGGCCTTATATTTTAGGTAAAATAACAACAATTATAAAAATTTTAGTTTTACAAAGACTAAATAGATTTGAAGTGAGAAGTGACTATATTATTTTAAAATTTGAAAATAGGAATGGAATTAGATATTTTAATTGCTATAGTTATTAATATTTGTGATGAAAAAAATTTGCTAAATTTATCTATTGTTGCAATTATGTAGTAAAAGATATCATTATTGTAAATTAAATTCACTTTCATAATTTTATGGTTCATCTTTTGGATGCAAAGTAATGCTTAGGTATGTTAAGGAATAATTTTCATCCTCTAAATTTATAATCATATTTGATATTTAAAAGCTTATGTTGGATCAATATGTCCTCAATGTGTGCTCAACAAATGATAAAATCATGGTTATAGTTGATCAACTTATGCATAACTTGAGATCAATTGAGGTTCATTTTTGGACCAATATGAGAATAAATGTTAATCTAACTCTAATTTACCTATGTTTATAAAGTATTAATAAACCTGGCATAATGAAGGGACACTCTAAAGTTCAGCAGAGTGGATTGCTAGCAGTTCACCCGTAGATTTCCTGTGGTGATAGAGGTTAAAAAAAACTTATTGAAAATGTTTAGGATGGCTTATATTAAGCTGAAAACTACCTCCCCCATGAGGTTAAACTGGAAGGATTAATAATTGTAGATAATGAAGACCTCAACCATGAGGATAAACTGGAAAAATATAAAAGTATGGTAAATTATGTTCTTGGGAATTTTGATGAAGGTGTAGATAAATTCAATAAAAAAAGGTTGGAGATGTGGTGTATATTGAAAATAATAGTGATATTGTGTGGCATAGTATAATACTGGTGAATGGTTTATATTTTGGAGTGTTAGATAATTTGGTTAAAGACAGGTTTGGTCTTTGTAAAAATTTAGATAAAAAGTGACTGGATGAAGATAAAGATGTTTATGCTGAAAAGGGTGAAAAAGAAGAAAATTTAATTTTTAAAAGGTTGGAAGGTTCAAAGACGGAAAATTCAAAATCTTTTATGATAAGTAGGAAAAGTCTAGGATTAAAATTATGGTCTCATTCATGCAAAGGTGATTTAGGAGATAGGGAAGTACCTGTTGAAATTATATTAATGGATTTTCAAGAAAATGTCTGGGTACAGAGAGGTTTTTCTTATAAAATGGTAAAATATTTATTAACTCTAGAAAGGCCAGAAAGTTGTGATAATAATGAATGGGTGGACTTCAAAGGGAAGTCACCAGAATTTTATCTTTCCAGGAAAAGATTGATGAGGAGGAGGTATCCAAATCCTTAAGTGTTTATTACTCAAAAGACAGGGTGGGAATCGGTTTTGAAAACAATTCATGAAGATCTTGGGCATAGAGGAGTTGGTGAAAATTTGAGACAACTGACTGATAGATTTTAGTGGCCTGGTATGAAGCTGGATGTTAAATAATGGCTTCAGTCATGAAATGAATGTCAAAGGATAAGTTATTTAAGGGCAAAGGAGCCTGGACAGGAAACTGTTGAAAACACTCGTTTTGGTAGGATTAGCACTACGCAATATAGGGGGTGGACTTGCTAGCAAGTCCTCAACCTGAACTCAGATGGAACTCAGATGGAACTCAGACTGAACTCATACTGAACCCATACTGAACTCTACTTGAAAACCCACCTAAAACTGTTCTTCTGAGTGGTGTTCATTCCTGATTGTATGGCTCCTTTATCAATAGCTCAATGTGTGTTCAATCTATGGTGAGTTTGGGTCCAAGGTTGCGGACTTGCTAGCAAGTCCGCCCCCCATATTGTGTGGTGTAGCTTGGATTCTTTTAATATTAAAGAGAGGAGATTTATATATTTAGTTGTAGCCAGAGATAGTTTAACTGGTTGGGTAAAGGAAGAGCCTCTTATTAATATGAATGACAGTAATGTGGCATATTTTTGATGAAAAATTGGGTATATAGGTATGGCATGATGAACTTGGTAACAGTTGATGGAATTCCTGGATTCAGGACAGAGTTTAGAGAGGCTATATAAAAATATGGATAAAAGGTTAGGGTAGGAACCCCATATTATCCTGAAGCTGAAGGAATGGTAGAATTAGGGCATCATGTTATAAAGGATGCTTTAGTTAAAATGTGTGGAGCAAGTGCTGAAAATTGAAGGCACTATTTATCATTAGTTTTGTTTGCTGACTGAATCTGTCAGGCTGAGATAAAGTACAGAGAAATGAACTAGCTTTAATATTCAGCTGTCTGAAATATTTAATGATCCTATACTATTACTTTAGTACAAATTTAATAACTATTTAAATATAACTTAATATAAGGGTGTCGGTAATTTAAATCTCAATAATTATATATGGCTTACAATCTTATAGGTGGTAGAAAAATAGATGCAATAATTCAGATACTATTCATTAACTTTATTATTACTATTGATATTTATTTAAACTTTATTGGTTATATATTTGATTATAATGATAAAGAATGTAGAAAACAAGACCAAAAACTGCCTCCTTTTATACCCAATCATTCTTCCAATGAACCCCGTTATTTACCAGCTCAATACATGGCTAATGATGCCTCATTCTAGCTACTACACCTTTCCAAAAACTTAAATATGACCAGTAACATAAATAGAATGATATCACCCACCAAAATCCTGTATTAATAGGGATAATCCATCAAAAATAAACAATAAACAAAAAAGAGAGTGTATGCATGTAATTCCTTAAAATAAAAGACTAAAAAGGGAAATAATGAGACTAAATATTACAAAATGTTAAGGAGGATTAACAGTAGAAATTATGGGGCTAATTATGACAATACATTACATGAAATCCACATTCAAAAATAACTGATATTGACTGACAAACCACTTAAAAACCCAAAAAAGGGTGTGAGATGTAGGGTAACTAGGTGCAGTACTTTGAGGGGCTTGCATAGGTATATCCTTGTCTGATTTTGGCAAATTTAAGCATGGTAGTGAATTGAAGGGGCCAAGATTGAGGTTATTAAAAAATTAGTGCATATAATAAAGTCAATGCACTAATAATCAAATGAGGACACTTAATAAGCACATGTTGCCTATTTTAACATTTTTCCCCACAGTGGGCGTAGAATGTGGGGCAATTAAAGTTTGAAAAGGCTAAATTTTCTAAAAATGAAGCTATTCACACAGGAAAAATTCAGGCAGTATGTGGCCAGTACGCAGAAGCCATTTCTGGCATAAAAAACACCAAATTTGAAAAGTATTATTTTTATGAATTTGAGTAGCCAAATCAATAGTCCTAATTAAGAAAAATTGATCTGTTAAAGCACATTTTTAATATTATTTTATTTATAGGGCATATAGTCAAATTTTAAGTGATTTAAATCACATTTCTTGCTTTTCACATCAAAAAATGAAAACAACAGCTTTAAGTCTACTTAAAAATTATGTAGCCTTATATTTAAGGTTCTTAAGATTACCCTAACATATTCAAACTTAATTTTAATTGAATGAGACTTATAAAATGTGGATATATGCATTTATATATGGTGTTATAATGGCTTATATTGTATTTTTTTATACTTTTTAGTTATGTATTCAACTTGTGTACTTTTATTTATTTTTCCCATGTATAGTCCATGTGTTTAACATAATTCATAAGTCCTTTTTACTCAGTCCTTGTAAGCCTAGGTATCCCCAGGACTGAGTATTTCTTATGTTTAAAATAAGATAAACTTAATTACATAAAGCTTATATCTTAAAGATAAGTTTAAAACACTTATATATATGGTTATAATACATATATATATAATTATTACACTATAATATGACTTATAGTAGTTCAAATAGCTTATCCATAGACTAATAATAATTCTTATGGTGATAATGGAGTCATAATATACTTATCTTAAGTGATATTAAGTAATTATAGACATACATAAGCTTATATGTATACATAAACCTCATATTCATTGAAATATGTAGTTATACAATGTATATTTAGGTCTATAAGTGGGGTTTAACCTCTTAATAGCCTATAAACTTTTTTTTCTGCAAATTTAAGGTCATATGGAAATATTAAGTGGACTCACAACACCTACAAAAGCATATACACCTATTTCAGGCACATATACTCAGTTTGGACAACTTAATCTGCTTCCTTAATTGGATTTTCACGGATTTATGGGTTGGGAGATCATTACTGGGTTAATATGAATTCTTTGGGATTTATTGGGGGCTTGGACAGTTTATTTGGTTCCTTTATATGCTTTGGTTTTCATTATATTCCCTTTGGAAGAGTTATTTTACCTGTTTCTTTATGGTATCTGCTTTTATCTGTCTATTCTATTTATGGTATGGGTCTGTGGTATCATTAATTGTGATGGAGTGTCCTTACTGGAGGTCTGGGTGTTAAATCTTCTTGAAGTGGACCCCATGGGGAGTTGATGGGCCTACTCAGCACTTTGATTTCCGGGGATAGCAGTGACATCATCTGGATTGAAGGTTTGTGCACTCCAGTGGATTTTGGTATAAGTAAGGGGGGATTTGACGTGTTATTGAACATTACTTACTTACTACACATCAAATAAACACTAAAAAACAATTATTATCATATATAAATATATTATAAAGACTCTATAAATTGATATTATCTTTATATAAGCTATAACTATTTTTCATTTATCTATTATCCACCACTAGCACACATATAAATCCAAGTATTGTGAGTTTCTATTGAGAATAACTATTCTATTAGTTTTCCCCTGAGGTTTAATCACTAAATAATTTATCAATAAGTAGTTGGACCATTAATATTTACTATTAAATCATACTTAGATACTAGCATACACTGACAGTCCTGGGGATATCCAGGCTGAAACTTGCCCATTCAAAAAACAATAAAAAAATGATAAGTTATACATTTTTTTATTTTATTTTTCAGGTATTCATAAAATCCTGTATCATTAAAGATTAATTCTTTAAAGAAATAAAACATTATAAGATATTATGAGTACTAATTTTTAAACCCCTCATCTGGCTGAACAGAATTTTATTTCTGTTTAAATTTTTTAAGAAGGGAGGATAGATTTGAAATTTCTTTTTCAGGTATCCATTTATTAAATTCATTTTATTTTACCTTAAATATTAATTAATACTAATTTCCTTTCTCTTTGGTGAGGATTCTTTTCTTGAGTATTTTTTCAATCTCTGCTTTTTCCATGATTTCCTCAGGCTGCTTTTTAGGTCTTCCTCTTTATTTGGAAATAAGTCAGGATCATTTGCATGGTAAGGTTTTAATAATGCAATAGGGAAAGATGGATGTTTCCAATCATATGGACATATAATATGACTTCCACAGAATTATTAACTACATTTTTTTTGACTAAAAAAGGTCCTACAAAGGGATCCTTTAATTTAACATTACCTTGTATGTTAAAATGTAGTGTTGAAATTAGAACTTCATCTCCTTTTTTTAATTAAAATCTTAATGTGGTTTATCCCACCTTTTCTTTTCATATTCAAATGCTCTTTCGATGCATTTTTCTGCATTCTTTCTACATATTTGTTGCATATAAATAAAAGATTTAGTACCAGGGTGTATATATAACCTTGGTAATTTATTTAAATTATTTACTGGGGTATTTGGTACATATCCCAGCCAGAGTTCAAATGGTTTTTTCTTTGTTACAGAATGAGTTCTGCTATTATAAGTAAATTGAAGGCCAGGAATTAATGTTAGCCAGTAATTTGTGAATTTTTCATTGTCTTTGTATTCTAATTCAAAGGCACAATATCTTCTGATCATATCTTCCAGAGTTTTCATCATTCTCCCAGCCATCCCATCAGTTCGTGTATGGTGTGCTGTAGATAATTTCAATTGACAACCTGATAGTTCCATCAAAGATGACCAGAACTCTGAATTAAACTTAGGGACTTGGTCAGAGATTATGGCTTTGCGAAACCTAGCAGTATTCATCATTTGAGTCCACTATATTAATGCCAAGTCATTCTCAGATACCTCTTTATGGGTAGTGATAAATTTACACATTTTTTTTAGTTTATCCACAGTTAGCCAGCAAGAATTGAAACTTTATTTTCCTGAAAATGGCAAGTCAGTGACAAAGTCCATGTATATATTTTCCCATGGAGCTTTTGGCTTCTTTATTTGTTGTAACAATTCAACACACTTCCCAGTCATTCTTTTAGATTTCTGACAAGAGTCACATGTGCCTATGTCTTTTTGTACATTTTCTTTCATTTTTATCCACAAGGCTGTATTCTTATCTCTAGTTAATATTTTGTTAAAATAAAAATTACCTGACAAGATGTCATCATGACACATACTTAACATTAACTCTTTCATATAAAGTGGTATAACTATTACATTACTTAGCTTTTTCTGTAATATATGTATCCATCTTCAATTGACAGTTTACCTATTTACAATGCATGTTTTTACTTTGGAGGTAAGCTTTTCATTAATCCACTCATAGAGGCATTAGTTGGATCACTTAAGATGGTAGATAATCTAGACAAATCTTTATCAGATGAATAAATTTCTAATATAGTTTGCATAAATCTCCTTTAAATCCACTATATAAATCCCAAATATATGTATTACCTCATTTTCAGGAACATAAGCTAGGTCTTCAGTATCATTTGGCAAAGGGTTTCTGGATAATAAATACACATTAGAATGCAATGTTCCTGATATATGAGTGATTTTCATTCTACATCTGTACTCTTGTACAGCTAGTTGCCATCTAAACATGTGCCTATTAGGTGTTTTCATGTTTAGTAATGATTTTACTGCACTGAAATCTGTTATTAATTCAAACTTCTGCTCTTTGAGATAGTAATGAATTTTCTCCAGGGTCCACACAATGGCTAAACATTCCAGCTGGGTGGCACCATTCCTTAATTCTGTCATTCTTAAGGTTCTGAATATATAATAGATAAATACTTCAGATAATTTACCAATAATTATCTGTTTTTGCTGTAAAGCAGCACCTAAACCTGTAAAGATTGCATCAGTATACAAGATAAAAGGGGGTTAAAATCTGGTAGTCCCAATATTGGAGCTAACATTAAACATTCCTTTAATTTATCAAATGCATGTAGTCTTTCATTATTTTAAATGAAAGCCTCGTTTTTTCTGAATAATATTTTTAAAGGAGCTACAATTGATTGGTAGTTTTTTATATTCTGCCTATAATATCCACACATTCCTAGAAAGCTTTGAAAATCTTTCATATTTCTAGGTATTCCAACGTTTTTTATTGTTGCCAATCTATTATGGTCAACACAAATTTGCAATCTTGATACAATCTGTCTAAGTAATTTCAAGGATTTAAACGCAAACTTACATTTCTTTAATGCAATTGTCCTATTAATTTCATCCATTTTTTGAAATACTCTTTTCAGGAGATTTAAATGTTCATCATATATTTTTGAAAACACTATGATGTCATCAATATAAAATAGATGCCATCCTTCAACCATTTCCTGATGAAAAACACTATTCATAAATTTTTGGAAGACTGAAGGGGAATTCTTTGGCCCAAAAGGCATTATCACATATTTATATATCCCCATGTGTGTGGTTATGAGTAAGAAATTCTGAGAACTCTTTTCCACAGGAATCTGGTGGTAACCTTTGTTTCCATCCAGAAATGAAATATATTTTGCACCTTGTAAGGTAGCATGGATAGAAGCTATCCTTGGTAGATGGTAAATAACATATAAAGTGAATGTATTCAGAGCTCTGTGATAACCACATAGTCTTGCCTTATATTTCTCATAGGAGCTTAAACTGGTGAAATAACACAATACTTAGGTGTTGTGTCTACTTTTTCAACAATACCCATTTTCTAACAACATTTTAATGTTGTCTTCAATGTCTTTCCTTTTTGCAGGAGAATCTGGGTAAGGTTTCCTTTTCAAGCTTCCAGGAATATTATCCAAATCACAACTTTGAGGTATTTTTATATCATGGTCTTTGACCAATCCATGTTCATTTGAACCATGAGAAAAGGCCATAGGATAGGATGTTATCAATCTCAAAATATTGTCTTCTTCAATTTTTGATATTTGAGGCCTGAAAGAGGCTTTTTGGATTTCATTTTCAAATTCTGCCACTTCAGAGGTGGTTCTTCCACCTTGCAGTTGTTCTTCTTTAGGGGAAGTGGAATAAACTTAATTTTCAGAGCAAATCTTAAATTTTCTTTTCCAATTTACACCTTTAGTGAAGCAACTATTTTCAGGGTTTAGTTTGATGCCAAATTTGGTTAATAAGTCATTTCCAATAATAAACTAATCACTACAACTATTATTATCCATTACTAAAAATTCACATACTGCTCTTACATACCCATTATTATATTTAAAGAATACAGAAGTTTTGCATTTGCCAATTGGAAGTAATACTGAACCAAAACCCGTCCAGTTCTTTGTCTGTAAAGTTTCCAATTTTTCTTTATACTTACTATCAAGTTTAATTAATGTATTAATAGAAACTACACTACCTGCAGCCCCAGTTTCAATAATGGCATTCATTTCTTTTCCACATATAATAACAGGTTCTATAATAGGTGATCTTTTTTAAGTACCATGAGTTACATCTTTAATTATTTCAGCTTCTTCAATGGAAGTGAAAGATGTATCCGTATGAGTTATTGCATCATTAAGGTACATAATATACTGTTCTAATACATATATCTCATTTTCATCATCACTGTAAGAAATTTTTATTTTACAATCATCACTAGATTCCTCATTTTCATCTTCATGATTACTTGATTCAGAATCCTGTGAGTTTTCAATAACATTTATTCTTTTCTTAAAAGTATGAGCTTTAGCCCAAGGTTCATTACATTTGTAGAAATTTTAAATCTCTTGTCTTTTAGGGACAAGGAGGCTGAAGGTTTTTTCTTCTCCACTGGCAACTTATTTGTAGTAGGTTTTACTACCTAAACATTTTTCTTGTAATTTTTATACCTGGTTTCTTATTTGTAGTTCAATATTATTTCATTGCATATATTAATAAACCCAGAAGTATCTCTGATGGTTTCAGTTCTAGTTACAATAATGTCTCTGACTGATATAGGTAATTTATATATTATTATTTCTTTCCACTCTTCATAATCCATTTTTGGATCCATGGCTTTCATTATTTTTATTAAATTTATTAAAAATACCATTGGTTTATCCCCAGCATTTGTATTTATCTGGCTTTCTCATACAATCTTGAGTGATTCTAAATTTTGCAACAGCGAATTGCCTTTCAATTAGTGCCTTCCATTCATTCTAGGAGTATTTAATTCCCTCACTCAATACAGATTCAAACCATAATAAGGCCACATCTTTAAATTAAGATATAAATTTTGATTTAATTTCTTCATCAGGTAATTTGTATGAAAATTTTAATTTATCAATTCTCTGTATGAATTGTTGCCAATCATAATTTGAATCCCTGTAAAAAGTAGGGTACTGATCTAACTTATGCCAGCTCTTTTGGTTAGTTTTTGCTTCCCTAACCTGAGGAATATTAAGTAATTTACTTACTTTGGAAAGATGATCTTTTATTTCATCTTTTACTGATTCTATATTCTCAGAGCCCATGACACTATTTTCATGTTCAATCATTGGTTTATCAACTGAATGTTTCATATATACTGGTATTCTTTCCACATAGGATGTGTTGTCCTTTACTTTATCAGTATTTTTCAAAATGTTAGCTACTTCAATTTTCACTCTTTGTGACCTATTCTTTATTACAAGAAAATGGGTTAAAGTATCATTCACATTTGAAAAAGAAAATTCTACATGTCCCTCTATGGTAGCCATAATATTTTGAGAATGTTCTAATTTATCATTTAAATTCTTAATCTCAGAGAATAATATGCTATTTTTATTTATTAATTCATTATTTTAATTTTCAATGATTTTTAATCTATTGGCTGTGGTACTCAATGATTGTGTAAGATTTAATAAAATATTTTCTGTATTATTGTTTGACTCTTTAGAGAATTTATCCAATTTTACAATCCTTAATAACAATTTGCTAATGATTTTTCATTCCATTGGATTTTCTTTAAAAAAATATTCAATTTTTTCTGTGTCCAACTCATAAGACTCATCATCAGGCTCAAGATTTACTTCATTTGGTTCCATTTTAATATGAATAGCATTATCCTGGTAATAAATAGAAATATGTACATTGTCATCATGTAAAGACAATATTAAAATGTTACTTTCAAATGAATAATTATTTAAATCTTTATCAATTATATCCAATATCTCTATATCAATCTCATTACCTGTGAGTTATTCATAGTTAGTGTTGAATATTTTATCATGAGAAGATGGATGACTTACCATGGTCTTATTACATTCCCCATGCATCTCTTTGCCTTTACCCTGTAAGAGTAACTACTAGATCCCTGCTGTGGAGGGATGTTGTAATTTTGGGCATATCAGTCCCACTTCCTTTTTCTGACTGTTATCTTTTGATCCTCTTCTTGGGTTTGATGTGTTGCTGTTTCCACTGTAAAATTGTTTCATACAACAGTTGTTCGTTGAGCCTTTAGTCACACTAGAGCTTGGTTGACTTCTATAAACCCTAAGAGGCTCTTTCCCCCAGATTGTTCATCTGGTCTACTATATTTTTGACTCTTATTTTTAGGATGTTTAAAAGAGTGGATAGGGAGCTAATTGGTTCTTGAAAATTAATTTTTGTTTTCCTTATAGATACTTGTTTTAAAAGTCTTTCACTTTCCTCCAGAGACATCTGTGGAGTGTTGCTGTTGGTGGGAGAATCCTGGCCCTTCATTTGAAAGTCCTTTAACAGGTCTTTTAGCTCTAGGTCTTAAGTTATAAGGTTTTGCCTTATTACTCACAGTGTCATTTTTGTTTTCACACATTTTTCATGAAATTTAAATCAAAAAATGTAATTTGAGATATTAAAACTTCAAAAAGGAGTTTTATCAGTATTATTTAATACTACGGAAGCAATTTAATTGCATACTTAAATGTATTAAGTGAATTTATTAGTGCCAAAAGTCAAACATGCTTTTATGTGGTCACTTGATATAACTGGTCTACAATATGTAGCCATTTTTTTATATTTATAAAGAAAATTTCTCAGTAATATTCTTTCTAAATATTAGATGAGTTTGACAAACCAAGAAAAATAGATTAAAAGTCCTGTTCAAAAATCAATTAATTAGTTTTTATTATCTGAAAATATCACAAAATTAATTGGGTTTTTGACAGACTCCCACTAAGAACAATTTTTATGTTTAATTAGTGATAAAATTGTGGATTCAATTTCACAGTTTTATTATATAACAGTGACTTTTTTTCTGAAATCACTATATAAGTGACCCCAAGCTGTTGTAATTATCCAAATATTTCTATAGGGATTTCGTTTACTTGTAGCCTCTATTTGAATTTTACTTACTGGAAGATAACCAACAGAATTTTTGTGGAAATTTCCCCAATAGTCAGGCTGAGATCAAGTAGAAAGACATGAGCTAGCTTGAATAGTCAGTTGTCTAAATAATTTAAATGGTCCTATAAGAATATTGTAGTACAAGTCCAATAAGTATTAAAATATAACTTAATATAAGGGTCTCAGTAATTTAATACTCACTAATTATATATGGCTTACAATCTTATAGTTGGTAGAAAAATAGATGTAATAATTCATATAATATTCAAAGACTTTATAAGTACTATTGATATGTATTGAAACTGTACTGGTTATATATTTGATTTTAATGATAAAGAATGCAGAAAAATAGACCAAAAACTGTCTCCTTTTATACCCAATAGTTCCTTCAATGAACCCCTTGATTTACCTGCTCTACACATGGCTAATAGTGACTCATTCCAGTTAATACAACTTTCCAACAACATAAAGAGTGACCAGTAACATTACCAAATTGATATCACCTGCCAAAATCCTGTATTAATATGAATAATTGATCAAAAATAAATAATAAACAAAAAAGAGAGTGTATGCATGTAATACCTTAAAATAAATGACTAAAAAGGGAGATAATAAAACTAAATATTACACAATATTAAGGGGGATTAAAAGTAGAAATTATGGGTGTCAGCCAGGCTACTAGACTTACCTGGTAAAATAATTAATTATTTTACTGAGATGAAGCCACACCTTCTTTAAAATTCTTTTTAAAAATTAATTATTTATTATTTACTTATTTATTACTTACAATTAGCTAGCTAAGTATATTAAGTAATGTAAATAATTAATTTAAGTAAGTGTCCCATACATTTTTACTCCCTAACACCGTGATCAATAATACAGTTGAGTGGGAATAAAAATTAATAATAAAATTATAATAAAAACCTTAAAATTATCAAATTACTTCACTGAGACTTGGATTTCCGTGAAATCAATATATTTAACTCAAATGTGTTGTATTAATTGTGACAGTCCAAGGGAACTCATATTTTATTACAAATGAAAATGATGCCCTTGTAGACATACCAATTAATTTATCTTTTATTTATGTCATATATATACTCTTTCTTATTCAGTTTCTTTTTCACACCCTTGTATTAGGTGGTGTAACTCTGTGTCTTTATTTCCCGTATTTTTGTCTATAAAAGGCCCTCACTTTTTGTACTTTTCAGATCATTCCTTACTTACTCACTTTATTACAACTACTTACAATCTACTTTATTGTTATCTATTATTGTTTTAGTATTTACATTTAACCGTGATTCTAAACTCTTAATTATGATAGTAATCCATCTTTTTTACCTCTTATTATTGAGTAAATAATCTTTAATGATAAGAAAAATACGTACCCAAGTTTGAATCATTTAAAACCCATTGTTGCCGCCCTTGTACCTCCCTGGAAAACCTTCTAGACTTGAAAGACCCGTTGACAATGGGGCTAATTATGATAATAAAATACATGAAATCCTTATTTAAAATTAACCAATATTAACTGAGAAACCACTGAAAACCCCAAGAAACGGCTTGAGATGTGGGGTAACTACATGAAGTTCTTGGCAGGCACTTTCAAAGGTAAATCATTGACTAATTTTAGCAAATTCAAGTGTGGTAGTGAATTAAAGGTACCAAGCTTGAGGTTATTAATGAAATTACTAAATATAATAAGGTCAATGCACTTATAATTAAATTAGGACACTAAAGAACCTTTTTTAGTGTATTTCCCCACAATGGGGGTTGTGGTGATCCAAAACTGGGTAGGCTTTGGAGTGCATATTTGGGGGTATTCGGTATGTAGGGTGTTATTGGGGTTATGGTGTTATTAGTGGTATTTTTTATTGTTAGTTGATAGTTGGTAGTGTTTATTGAGGCTTAAGCTAGGGTCAATTACACCATATTCAAACAGCCAATGTATCCACCGCTACGTCAGCGTGAAGTAGCGGAAAGGTATTTCAAAATCTAGTCCGCTACGTCGGCTGATTTTTTCTCACAGTTACCAAGTAAGTTTTTTTCATCTTGTATCTTATGTTCCAAGGCTTAACAATTTGTCGTTAGGCTCCTTTCACACTACTCAATAAGCAGGGGCATAAATTCAACATAACTAATAGAACAATATGCAGGAAGAAACAACACATAACAATTGAATATTATTTTATGTAACTAGCTACTATTATATCTTTAATTCAAAAAATATGGGATCCTGATTTACATTTGTTGAGAAATGGACTCGTGATTTAAATAAGAAATTATCACATAAATTTATTTAAAAGAAACAATATATGCAGCTAATATTTCCTTTCATAATGTAAGAAAAAGAATTTATACCTTGAGTTATTTAACTGTCAATTTATTTTTTTTTGAGATTAGAATCTGAGTTTGTCCCACATATAGAGGTATATATACACTATCTTGTCTTGATCTAACAAAATACCTCCCTTGAGTTTCGTTTATCTTCCACTTCTCCAAATTACTTCAAAAAAATTGTTTAACACCATATACTATATTATATTATTTTATATATGTATATATCTATATATCAATTTTCATTTAAGATGGGAGACTCCTATGGCAATAGCAACTGGAACGGGAACTACCCTGGCCAATTTTTTAATTCAGAACTTCACTTGCTTCAATCCAGCTTAGCAGAATGTGATCTAATTATTCAGAAGCTTTTAGAAAAGCTTCATAACCTTGAGCTTAAACAAGCAGAATAATTTCAAGAGAGTTCAAATGACAAAGAGATGGATACCAGCTCACCCTCAAATACTGGAGCAAAAAATGATAAAGAGACAAATAGCAGCTCACCTTCAAATACTCGAGAGAGTGGAAAAAGTAAAAAAAAAAATGCTGCCTCTAGCTGGCATCAAGTTTCTAGTCTGCCAAAACCATCAAAAAAATCTAAAAAAGTTTCAAACACTCCTGTCAAAACAGACCAATTGACCAAAGCAGAATCGCCAGCCTCAACTTCAAGGAAGCATCCGTTCCAAATGATTACCCAAGATATACCTGCTGGTTTTGAAAAGACAAAAGTAAGTTATTATTATAAGTAACCTACTTCTCCAGATCACTAAATCACCTTCATACTTTTAAGGACACGTTTTACTATCATATTAGGCTTTTGTGGGGCCTTTTAGAAGTCCACCCTGTACCACTTTCCCCAAACCCAGCCGAGCGTAGAGAGTTTATGCAAAGATTTTCTTCAGTAGAACAGATCAAAAATACAATTGAAGACAACAATGCAGCTGAGATTATTGGCCAGGAAGAAGTCCAAATCCTACAAGGCTTGAAAGAGGGTTTTAAGAAGATGGGTGCAGGTGTTGTTAATGCTTCTGAGTTCTTTCTCCTGTACATTCGCACAACTCTTGCCAAGCTTGGACTTCGTTGTTGGGCCCGATTTTAGTGAAAAACATGATTCTCTGTATAATGAAGCATGTAGAATCAGTGCAATCATGACTTTTTGACAAGCTGTAGTTGGAAATGCTTACAAGTTTATGAATGTAAATCAAACTTACGTCAATAACCTTGGCATTATGCGACAAGCCTACGATCATTATGTTCACTATGTAATGGCTCAATGATATGAAGGTGAATGAAAACTTCAAGGAAAATTTCTGCAAGATGAGGAAAAAAAAGTAATACAAAAGGCTTGTCAAAGAGTAAGCTATTTTATTTAAAGTGATAAAAATAATTACTTACATTCTACTTGATTAAGCTCCGCGATGCACGATTTAAGTTTGCTGTAAACAATAACTTTCCTGTATGCTACAAAGAAATAATTTCCTGCCTCCAGGCCCATAGTGACAACAAGTATAATGCAAAAAGAGATGCACACATTGTGAAGGACCTGCCTTTCCGTTCAGAATCTGCCGACACCTTTTTTCGCCATCAGGATGCTGAAAGGAAACTTGCTGGCCAGAATGAAGGAGAACGTCAACAACGTCCCACTCATATCCGTGTAAAAAATCCAAGAGAAACTGCCTTCCCAAAGGCACCAAAGAATTTGCCACTTGACTTTTACGATGCAAATTGGTTCAATAAATTGCTCCCTGCTCAAAAAATCAATTTAGCTGCTGGTGATAAAGTAGCATTTTTTCCAAAACCGCTAAAATCAATTCGAGGGAAGAAACACCCAGATGAAAAGTTAAACGATAAAAAGTTTACTCAGAAGTACTGGGACACGGCAACTGAGCCATATGATTTAGATCATTTAGAAATTAACAAGAACGACTTTGAAGAGGATGTTTCTAGTGGAAGTGATGTGGTTAGTGGTGGTGGGGATAGTGAGAGTATACATACCTTTTCAGAGAGGAGCAATGACAATGATGCTTTGTATAGTGAACTTGAGGATGATGATGGCCAAGAAGACAGTTCAAGAAAAAATGAAAGGAATGCGAATCAAACTAAAGGTAAGGGTAAAATGAAAGACAATACCTATGAATCTAACAGTGCGGACAAAATTCAAGATGAGGAAATGCAAGATGCTGTTATGATAAAGAGGGAGGATGATGGGGATCAGGTCAACTTTGGAATATCTTCATATAGCTGGTTTCCCAAGTGGTCATGATTTTGAGATGTGATGATACAATTAAAATTTAGTAACTTCAAAGGTAAGGTAAATTTGATATCTTAAAAAATTGTTTTATGTTATTTTGGATTCAAACAAGAGAAATAAATGCTTTTAAGATAGATTTTTCATATTGATGTTCAAATATTCATCAGTTTGAGAAGAAAAATAGCAATAAGAATCAGTGAGAGAGAAATTGAATTACGCTACAAAAATTGAATGTTTTTTATAATTAAAAAATTAATGAAATGAATTATTTAAAGTTTTAGATGTTGGAACTCAAGTGTAGTAACAGTAATAATAAGTTACGATTAATGGATAATAAAGTATTGGAAAATCTCAAAAAAATATTTTATTATTGTGGTAATATCTTAAATGTGAGTGAGTTCAGAAGCTCGAGCAGTAGAATATATATGCAACTCAAAGAATATGGCAAACAGCAATTTAAGTAGATATTTCACGGAGAGATAAAATAGTCAAATCAAGTAATATAATGCGCAAATAATAATAGTTATCCACTAAACATGAAAGGATTGAAACTAATGTGGAAATCGCTAAAAAAATGGCTCGAGTAAATTAATAGACAAAGACAATTTTGAAGCAAAAAAAGGAGGCAAACCAATGAGATTGAAATAAAGAAACGGCTCAAAAAATAGATAGACTAACAGAATATCAAAGTAAAACACAAATAAAAAAATGAAAGATAAAAAAATGGCTCAGTTCATTAGCCTGAATAAAAAACGGTGACTTCATATCTCACACTATGTAGTGGAAATTCAGCCAAGATTGAGAACAAGAAATAGATGTAAAAGAAAGCGAAAAATAGTTAGTTATTAATGCAAAGTAAAGAAAATACTTACCGCATTTTAACTCACACCTTATTTAACAAACTTTCCCCAATATCTAATAAAAATGACAAGTGTTTCTTGAGTAAATAATTTTTTTATCTTTTTGAAATATGTAATTCTACCATAGAATGACTTATATTGATTAAGTGTGTATCTCAATGCACTCGGATAAAAAATACCAAGGAATTTTCAAATTTCAATAAAATTTGTAATTAATTTCCCTTACTTTTTTCTTAGCTTCAAATGTTACTTCAACAATAAAACTTTAGTTAACTTACTTGTTTATTTGTCTGTCTTGCAATAGATTAATTCTAAAACGTCAAACTTCCTCCTATCTTTACATCATTTTTTCATCTTTCCCACAACATTCATTTGGTTTCGCTTACTTATGTAGCAAGTCTAAATAGTTCAGTCTACATTTTTTCTATTTTCTAGTGTCAGAACCTCCTTTAGTGGAGCATATCAACATTTTGTACTTATATAGTTACTCGTGTCTTTCAATTTTTGCTCAACATCAATGTTTAAAAACTTATCTTTTCATTTTAATGGCCACTATTACCCTTTCACATTAATTTTTTTTCTTATTTTTATCCTTCATGATATTTATTTAGTGATACACCGCTTGATTTCCTCCTATTTTAAATTTTTACAGATTATTTATGTTTTTTAAAATTTACAAGCATGTTAAAATTATTAATTTCTTATTTTACAATGACAAATACTTATATTTTATTATATAATTTGTATTTTCTTTACAAAATATATTCCATATTATTTTTCATCTTCTTTAACTGAATCACACCTTCTCAAAAACCACCAAAATACTTTACATTTTAATATTTTTTTCAAATATTATAACTATTTATTTCATAGCTTTACTAATTTTTATGTAATTAAATTTAATCATCTAAATCCATTCCCATTTCATCTTCCTTCATAATATCTGAACTAACTGACATAAAGTTTACTAATGGGTGCAACAGGATTGATCAATTTTTAACTCCTAAAATGTATGAATCAAGAGTGCGATAGGCAACCGGACCTGAAATCGACTTGTTGCTTACAACTTCTTCTAAACAATTATCTTCATAAGACCTTCAAAATACTCCCAGTGACAGAAATATTTGCTTGGCTCTTTCATTTTCTATCACTTGATTCAACCTTTTGATGCGAACCACAATACTTTCTTCATTGTTAAACACCTTCAACACACTGACCACCTTTTCAAATTCACATCTACCATTAACTTGTACTTCACAAAAGTTATTTGGCTTATTCTTGGAAATATAGCTACCGTTGCTGAACTTCAAATAGGGAAGTTCTTGCCCCCACTGACTCAGAATCTGAGATCCTTTAGGATGTGGCCAATCACTACTATGACGAAGGTAAGGATCTTCTAATCTAAAAAAGGTTATTAGTTTATTGTAAAGATCATCCTCAAATCTTATTTTTTTTGCAATTCTTTCCTTTTGAACATTTAGATCCATTAATTCATTTAATAATTTCTGTTCTCTAAGCCTTTGTAGCTGACAAAATCAGGTCATTATTGTCTTTGCCATTTCACCTTTTCAAAATGTGAAGAAATAGTAAGTAAATTTAATAACTTAATAATGAATAAAATGATCATTACTTTTTTTTTATTCGTGTTTATTTTCTGAAGAACACCCACCAGCCGTTCCCCATAAAACTCCGACATTCTAATAAGAGGGCACCACCAGCTAAGCTGTTCAGGTAAGTGCCAAGCATAATGAAGATTTGGACAAATATTTAATCCCTTCCACAATACTTCAGATGTTTTCATGTATCTGCCATATTTTTCTGCGAATTTTTTAGGCATATCTGAGGATACCTCCTTTGAAGCAATCATTTTTGTGCATTGAGAAATGGCAACAAAATTTTGAATGTGAAGCTGCTCTTCAAGTATCTGACCGTCAATGTCAATTTTATCTAATATAGTATCAACCCATGATAAAGGTAAATAAACAGAAAACAAAGACATCCATTCACTTCCTTTCAACTTTCTATTTTTTGCTGTTCCAACTCCTTTGGGCAAAGAGACTATACCAGTTGGCACAACAACTTGACCAATTGCTTTCAGCAGTTTCTCCTGTTTTTGTTTACTGTAAGCTCCACTATGTATTCCGCATGAAATATTTGTGTCACTTCCACTGGACTCTTCTCCACTAGCTGACCCAAACACTGCATTAAGTTTTGATTTTTTGATTCTAGATTTGAAATCCCAACGATCTCAAAAGTGATGACAGAGTACTCCAAGAACAATATGGTTTACAGGATCCCAGTTGCGAAGACGATTAAGTTCTGACCACCTCACTTCATTTTCTTGAACGAATTTCAACTGCCCTGCCAAGGTGCGTGCTTCTTTCCACTGATGCAAAAAATTAAGGGTATTTTCTCTTTCCCGCTTTTCACCGAAATTCATTTTACTTATTTCTGAATTATTTATGTGGCACCAGAAGCAAAGTTTTGAGGAAGAATGGGAAGCAAACCCTCCGATTTTGTGAGTAGCAACTATATCCCCAACCAGAGCAGCCAATCTAGCAGTAACTGTCCGTCCATGAGGAGACTCGAAAGTTTTTATTTTGATTCCTTGATCCATTTCAATCAGTTTTTCAACCAAAGGTCAAAGAATGTTGCTAATTGTTACAATGTCTGGTTGATAAGGTGCTGGAATTATCCCGGCGAGAAACGTATACTGACTCTTATAGCGCATTGAAGGTGGAAGGTTGAGGCACTGCAATGACATGACACCAACTGATACTTGTTTTCCTGAAATTTTATTTCCGTAAGGGTTGTACCAATCCACAAATAGTGAAAAAACTAAGTGAAGAGTTTTTTTTTATTGAGTATATTAATCGTTATATTTTCATATGCTTTTGATTGCAGATAATCTTAAACATTTCCATCCTTTGATTCAGACATGGAGTTGGCCCATTTATCAATTTCTTTTTCGAAATTGGATAAACCAAGTAGCAATGTTAGCCAATTGTCAAAATCTTGAATTACAAAGGAACTTTTTGGCCTCGGAGTAAGAAAATTTTTGTTTTACAGAGAAATTGTTGGCTCATTGTTAATAAAGGTTGTAGATCTGGTAGCATGAGTGGCACATTGAAAGAGGTTCTCATTACAAACAGCAGATCATTGCGTTAGTTGGAAGCCACAATCATTGGGAGCAGTATTAGGATGATACAAGGAATATCATCTTGCACAGCAGATAATTTCTTGTAGCTTAATATTAACTTTTAGCCTGGCCGTAATGGTGCGGATGTCTTTTGGAAGTCAAGACTCGAAGTCTATTTCAGGTGGCAATTGGCAACATCTATTGATAATGTAAGTGAGACATAGAATAATATGGTTCATGGTCTTATTACTGATGCCACATGAAAGATGTAGCCGTGCAATAAATCCCAGGATGAAACCTAAGAAAAAAATAATTGGTTTGAGTCACCCCAAAAATTTAATTAGAAATGATTACTTAGTGGGAATGATGAATCATAGTTTATTTTGGAATTGTTGGAAGACTCAGAGATACTCTCAAAACCAAAAGATGTTGAACGATTTGAGATATTGACTGCGGTTTTGGACAATGACAAGGTGAGTTCTTGAAAAGTATGTATAAGATTGGATTCCCTTTTTTGGTGACTTCTCCAAGTTGTGCGACTAACATAGAATCCCTTGACTTCTTTTCCAGTTGGGCCACGTATTTTACACTTAGTGAAGATTGAGCATTCACAAATTAACAAAGAGTTTTTTGGATTGGATTTGGTGTTATCCATTGCACTTTCTGGAAGGAATGGATTGGTATATGAAAGGAAGATGTATTGCTTAGGACATAAGATGATAGTTAAAATTTCTTTGTCAGAAAATATTGACATAAGTATGTCTTAGTTGTGATATCAAAATATACCACCGTCTAATTAAATATAAATTGAGATCTCATATTTTTTTGAATTAAAGATATAATAGTAGCTAGTTACATAAAATAATATTCAATTGTTATGTGTTGTTTCTTCCTGCATATTGTTCTTTAGTTATGTTGAATTTATGCCCCTGCTTATTGAGTTGTGTGAAAGGAGCATAACGACAAATTGTTAAGCCTTGGAACATAAGATACAAGATGAAAAAAACTTACTTGGTAACTGTGAGAAAAAATCAGCTGACGTAGCGGACTAGATTTTGAAATACCTTTCCGCTATGTCGCGCTGAAGTAGCGTTGGATACGTCGGCTGTTTGCAAGTGGTGTTATTATGTCTCAGCTTAACGTCCTTTCTTTTCTCTTCATTTTTGTATCCCTTATGGGTGGCTACCTTGTTTTATAGGGTAGTTATGGTGTTGTTACTGGTATTTATCAGAAGTTTATTGCTTAGTGGTGCTTATGTAGGCTTAAGCTAGAGTCACTTATTATGTCTTAGCTTATTGTCCTTTATTTTCTCTTATTTTGGTATTTCTTATGTGTTTATCTTGTTTATTAGTGAAGTTATGGGTTTTTAGGGTTTTTTTAACTTTTTATGGGTTGTATGGGTGCTTTAGGGCCTAGAAGCGGCGGCCTACCTTGAATTGGGGGACCCACCTGGGTTCTAAGGAAGTGCTAAAATGCACTTTTATGCATGAAAAAGGCCAAGAAAGCTGGATTTTGGGCTGGGAATTGGTCAGGGTGGTGTGTGCACTGGCAGTATGATGTGTGTGTGGGAAGATTTTTAGGGAATCATCTTATCTCTTTACTCATCACCTCTCTGTTCCTCACTATCTCATTGGCTTTTGTTTTGTTGGAATACATTACTGTTCATTCCAGCTCTTTCTTGTAGTCTGTCTGGGACTATTATCTTCACTTTTAAAGAGGTCAAGATTGTTTAATTAGAGGGTCTAGCAAACAGATCTCCAATTTGCTACAACAGGTAAATCTCACTTGTTTTTCTAGAGGGACAGGGGTTATTCTTTCTGGTTTTTCTCCAACCCCCTTGGTCATGGCCTATAGCTAGCAATATAGGATTGTCTACAGTGTATAATGTGGGATAACTATAGTGTTAAAAAACTACTTTTGCTTAAAATGAAGCTATTCACTGTCACCGGACGACCTACACACAAGGTCAAGGTTGTTCCTGGAAGTTAGATGGAGGGAGAAGTTTTAGAAACTCCTTCAAAGCACTCAGGAGATGCTTGAGGAAGTGATTCGAAGATGACTCAAAGGAAGAGCTACTGCTTCGAGATATTTTTGATAAGAATCTCAATATAATTTAAGATAATACTAATATTCTTAGGATCTCACAAAGGGTTGTAAACTCAATAGTCAAAGATTTAGGTTATAGAAATGATTACTGAGGAAATAAGGAAATGTAATAATAATGATTTAACTTGAAGTTTTTTACAACTATTAACTATAGATACGTTTTATAATTTAATTCTAAAGAAATATTGAACCAAAATCAAACCCCTTTTATATCCATTACTCTTCCTAGCATTGACATCATACCCATCCATCATTCCGCATACCACAGACCTCCAAATTTACACCCTTTACACCTGGACCCTTCTCACTAACATTTGTTAACCCTTTAATACTCCACTAACCATCCCGTCCATGCTCACTACCCCTTTTATTAACCCACAGATACTTAATAAAACTTTTAGCAGAATATTGCATTGACTACTGCGCTGTGCGTCACTTATCGAAGAAAAGACTAAACACGCTATTGAGAGATTGACTAATTTAGATTTAAAGTTTAGATTTAGCGCAGTTGAATAGTGATTACACAAAGGGAAGTCGCAGTTGCTATATAGAATCACTTTCTGCGCTTCAAGTATCAATTTAGACCTCTGTTTTATTGATTTAATGAGCTGCTTTTGCCTCAAGTGTCACGTGGGGCGTGACAGATGCCCAGGTATAAAACGCAAGTTCCATTGAGCGTGAGACATATTCTTCCCACGCTACTTTCTCTCAATTCTTTTTTTTAATTGTTTTCTATATATTATGTCGACTTGTCCTACCCCAACTCCCACACCTCCACACCCCAAAGCGGATGGTGGAATTGTTACTTGGCAATACTCCCAAGCCTGCACGGCCTGCAAATCAATGGAGTATTTTTGCGTCAAAAGCACAGCCACACAAGGTCCTCACCAGAAATGCGAGTTTTGCCACTGGAGACAGGTGATGTGTGATTCCCTCTCAAAAAATTATTTCATTGAGCAAAGATTTACCAAGACTAAATACTGGGTAATCCCTAAGACCAAAGAGGTGGTCGATGACATTTGGGACGTGCCAGTTGGGGACGATCAGTTGGTGGAAGAAGTTAAGGAGGAGGTTGAGGATACTGTGGCAACCTGGGTAACCCAGGCCACAGGTAAAAGACAAGGGGGGGATGAGGATGAAGTTCCCATCTTGAGGCGGACGTCAAAGAAGCCGCAAATTGTCTTTGAAGATGATGAAGAGGAGAAGGAAGTGACAGTAGATGTTACTCCAAGGCTATTTTTAGAGGCTGACCCAGTTTTTGAAGTAAGTCAGATTTTATTGTTTCAAAATTTTGTTACTGATGACGGTATGTTTTTTTTTTTTTTTTTTTTTTTTTAGAATTCAGATGTCATTGCAGAAGCTCCTATTGTGGAGGTGGCACCATTGTTTCAAGTTGAGGAAAGCCAACCAGCAATTGATTCGAGGGAGGAAAACAAGGAAACCCTTGACCAGGTATGTTCGAAGAAACCCTGGCAGGGTCGGCGAGCTCAATTCATTGAAGATTTAGGTGGTGAGGTTGACAAGGTTATCAATGCTGCCTCCTTCAATGTGGCTGAAGAATTACTGGAGATTGGAGAAGTTGTACTGGTAGGAGAGGAGGAGGTATTTGAAAAATGCAAGAAGGAAATAAGGGTGGTTTTGGAAAAAATGAAGAAATTGGTTTGGGAGAAAATATGAAATTGAAAGAGAAAAAAAAGAAAAAAGAGGTAAGGAAAAAGTAGAAAGCAATTTGTGTATTTATTTATTTATTTTTTATTTTGTTATTTTAATTGAAATTTTAATATATATTTTATAAGATTTTGAAAAGAAAAAAGAAAAAGAAAGAAGAAAAGAAAAAAAAAATTTAACTGAGAAATTTTTTTATTTTTTAAGTTTTGCAAAGAAAGGAAAAATTTAAGTAAAAAAAATAGTTGATTGGAACAATTTTGTTTTGAAATAAAAATTTAATGAGAGAAAAATTTGGTATTCATGAAAGTTTATTTATTGAAGTTTTGAGGAATTTTGGTTATTTGAAAAGAAAGAGAAAAAAAAAGTTTTGAAAAAGAATTTTAAAGAAGAAGGAATTTGTTTGAAGAAATTTAAAATAGAAATTAAAAGGTTGAAATGAAGTTTGAGAAAGATTGTCATGTTGAGTTTGTGATAAATTTGGATAATTTGAAGAAAAAGAATTTAAGAGAAAAAAATGTATTTTTTGAAAAAAATTTGAAAGGAGAAAAGAAAGAAGAAATTAAAGGAATTATTGATTTATTTTGATGAATTTTAAAACTTTATATAATTTTAATTTTAATTTTAAATTTTTATTTTATTTAAATTTAATTTAATTAAATTTAATTTATTTTTTTATTTTTATTTTTATTTTATTTTATTTATTTATTTTTTAAAGAAGGTTGAAAAAGCTTTTGAAAAGAAGAAAAGAGAAAAAGAGAAACCAAAGTAAGGATTTTTAGAAGTAAAGAATTTTTTGAATTTTAAGAAAAGAAAGAAAAACAGAAAGAAAAGAAAAAAGAAAAGAGAAAAAAGAGAGTTCTAAGGTTTTGGTTTTAAAGGATATTTAAGATGAAATGATTTTAGGAGTTCAGGGGCATTAGAAAAATTTATGGCTGGTTCCCAGGATGTTTTGTCCGATTCATTGAGGAAGCCTTCCCATTCCACGAGGTATTGAAGTTTCCCCTTGCACATTCTTGAATCAAGGATATGGCTTACTTCCCACTCTAGAAGGTCTTCTACTTCAACCAGTTCCGGAGGAGGTTGGTTCCTGCCCGGGTATGTTTCTTGAGCCAGTTCCAGGAGAGATACTTGGAAGAAAGGGTAAATAGCCTGCCATTTAGGAGGTAGCTTGTGTTGAAATGCAGTTTTAGAGACTTTGGAGTCAATTTCAAATGGTCCCAAGTACTTTTAGGCCAGTTTCTTTGATGGTAAAGTTGTTTGAATGTTTTGTGCATTGAGCCATACATTGTTGCCTGGTTTAAAGGAAGGAGCAGATTGTTGATGTTTGCAGCCTGTTCCTTGTACCTTCGAATCACTAATTCCAAGTTTGATTTTAGTTCTTCTTGGAGTTGTGATATGGTTCAAAGATAATGTTCCGCAGGATGATTAGCTCCTACATGGATTGAGTTGAATCAAGGATGTCTTCCATAAACAGTTTCGAAGGGAGATTGTCGTGTTGAAGAATGAGTCAAGTTATTATAAGCAAATTTGGCCAATGGTAACCATGTGGTCCAATTGTCTTGTTGATAACTGAAATACATTCAAAGGTATTGTTTGAGGATTTGGTTGACCCTTTCCATTTGCCCATCGGTTTCAGGATTATAGGCCGTGGAGAGATTCCTTGTGATATTGAGTTTTCGACACAATCAGGTCCAGAATGTGGATACAAACAATGAGCCTCTATCTGAAACAATATCATTAGGTAAGCCATGTTTGGAAAATACATATTCTAGAAACAACTTTGACAAATCTTCTGCTGTAGCAGTAGTAGTGGTTTATATGAAAATAGACATTTTTGAAAATCAATCTACTATTACTAATATGGCATCAAAATTATTAGAAAGAGGAAGTTGAGAAATAAAATCTATTGATAAAGATTCCCAAGGTTTAGAGGGAATAGGAAGTGGTTGAAGAAACCCATGCTTCCGGTGACAGGGAGCCTTATTCCTATTACATTCGTAACAAGATCTTATATAGGCCTTGATTTCTCTGGTCATTCCTGGCCAGAAGAAATTACTTGCTATATACACTGGTAGGTTTTATCAACCCCAAAATTACCAGCTACTGGAGAATCATGTCAACTATTGAAAATCTATAATTTTATTTCATTATTGTTGAGTATGACTACTCTAACTTCAAAAACTAATAGACCTAATTCAATACTAAATATTTTGGCCCCTTGCTTTGAGAGTATTTTGTCTTTCAACCCTAAACAATAATTGTCCTTTGACTGAGCTTTGAGTATGTTAGATAGTGGGTTTTGAAAAGATTGAATTGTCATCAAATTAAGTTGATGAGTCGTTAACATTGATTTGTTGAAAATTGATTTCACATTTGCTTGGTTCTTGTCAGAAAATGCATCCCCCTGCTGTGGGTAAATGTCGTCCCGACGTGAAAGGATATCTGGGACAATGCAGTTCTTACCTGGGCAATAGGAAATAGAAAATAGAAATTTAGACAAAAATTCAGCCCACCTGGCTTGACGCCTGGTTAGCACTTTGGAAGACATAAAGTATTTCAAAGCATTATGGTCAGTCAGGATCTGAAAAGAACTATCTAGGCTGAGAAGAAAAGAGCACCATTTTTTAAGACAATGAATAATAGCTAAAAGCTCTTTGTCATGAATTTAATAATTTAATTCTGCTGCAATGAGTTTGCATGACTCAAAAGAAACAGGATGAAACAATTTTGTTTCAGGATTTAATTGAGAAATGACCCCTGCAATAGCATAATTGCTAGCTTCTGTCTCCACTATTGTCAAAGCAGAAGGATCAAAGTGTCGAAGAACTGGAGCTGTGGAGAATGCGATCTTCAATGCTTTGAACTCCTTTTGTTCTGTAGAAGTAAAAACAAAAGGAATATCTTTTCTAAGAAGAGAAGTAAGATTGGAAATAGTTTTAGAGTAATTTTTAATAAATCTTCTATAGAAATTGGCAAAACCCAAAACTCCTTGGAGGTATTTAACAGTTTTGGGCTCAGGCCATTACAGGACTTTTTGGACCTTTTTGTTATCCATGACTAAAACATCGGTGGACAATGTAAACCCCAAAAAATCGACAGATTTAAGATGGAAGTTGCATTTATTGTGCTTGGCGTAGAGACCATGATCTCAAGGCAATTTAGAACCTGTCGAACATGATGAATATTTTCATCTAATTTCTTCAAGAAAATTAAAAATATCGTCTAAATAGACGACAAAAAATTGTTTGACAACATCTTAAAAGATGTCATTAACAAAGTTTGAAAAGTAGATGGTGCGTTACAAAATCCAAAAGGCATAACTAAATATTCAAAACTTCCAAATCTAGTGCGCATTGCAGTCAGTGGTTCATGACCTTCCGCAATGTGAATAAGATTATAAGCGCCTCTAAGATCAATTTTAGAAAAGAAATTAGCACCATTGAAAAGGGTAAGAAGCAATGACGTAGGAGGAACAGGATATGCATTCTTCTTAGTGACTGTGTTGAGCTTTCTATAGTCAACATACAACCTAAGGCTACCATCCTTTTTCTTTACAAAAAGAACAGGGGAGCCAGTTGGAGATTTACTGGCTCTGATGAAAACTTTGGCTACATTCTCTGCAATGTAGTCTAGAAGAACTTGAGATTCATCCTTCAACAAAGATTAGACAGGACCTATTAACTCTATATGATGGTTGTAAGGTCGATGAGGTGGTAACTTATCGGCCTTGCAGATTGAGAAAACATCGAGAAAATTGTGATAGATTTCAAGTAGAGTTGATTTGGTCGTCCTCATCATCTTTGAGAGAATCTGTTGAGGGAAGACCAGAATTGAGGGAGCAAAATTTGACTACTTCAAGGCAATTTAAATCCTCTTCAAGTGAAGTGATCAAGCTAGAATGGTTAGCCAATTTCTCATTTAGAGAGAAATCAGATGCTTGCAAGTCATCTGGCAGAGATTTGTCCTCTAGAAGGACATTGTCAGACAGGTTGTTTAACTCCCTATCAACCTGAATTGAATAATCAGAAATATACTTAGTGCGTGGGGTGATCAATCCCCATTTCCAATCAATTTCAGGATTCCAATGCGTTAAAAAGTCATGGCCAAGAATGGTATCGTCCATTCTTGGGGCCTCCAAGACTGATAATTCCCACTCAAAGGGGGGAAAATTCGGAAAGTTGAAAACCCATAAAACTTTCTTACTTACCCAATATTTGGGTTCCTCTGATTTGACCAAATAAATTGGAGTTCAATCAATATCTGTGAATGTCAGCTTTAACTTCTTGGAAAAAGATAAACTGACAAAAGAAATTGAAGCTCCAGAGTCTATAAGACAACTGAAGGGGGTATCCTCCTTAAAAAGAATGAATCTCAAGCGGTTTAAGGCGACTCCAGTCCTTAAGACATGGAGGTTATGTGCACTGGGAGAGATAAGATAGTTTGCTTTGCACACAAGTAAACTATCTACTAGTTTTTTGACTTTGAACTAGTACCTTCTCTATCCTTTAATTTTCCACAATCTTCTAGTTTTTGCTTACCCCTAGAATACATACATAACCTATTATCTGCTTGTCTCTTCCTCTCAGCTTCTTTAAGTTCCCCTTTTGGATCAAATACCTTACTGATATCACCTGGGGTTGAGCTTTTTGGTTAAGGTTTGTCCTTTCCCTTATTGGGTTTGAATTGAGTCAAAGATGATTGAGTTGGCGGTGGGTGTGAGGAAGGTCCCAATTAAAAATTTAGGCCTTGAGATTTGTTAGCGTATTGACAATTTTGTAGTCGTCCTTGGTAAATTCCGTCAAGTTTGAGGGTTCAATCCATTAAATCCTTTAAAGTAGTAATTTTCTGACCATGAAGATTTAATTGATCCAGAATCCTCAAAGGAATTCCGTTTTTGAAATGATACTTGAGGGCAGCATCATTCCAACCTACTTGAGTTTGAAGTTCTCTGAAGTTCGAGATATATTCAGAGGCTTTACCATTTTCACTCATGCGGAGGAAATCAAGTTCAATTTCTGCGTTTTCAGTTTCATTAGGGTCACCAAACTACGTAAAAAGTTGGTCTTCGAACTTCTCCCAGTTATTAATGAGTAAGTGGGTTTCTGTTGAAGAGAGCATGAGAAGATAAGGTTCGAACCACCTTGCTTCCTTTCCAGCTAGGAATGAAGAAGCGTAAACAACCTGCGATCGGTCGTTATTGAAGGTTCGAGGGTCATTATGGAACAGGAGCTTTCATGTTTGCAAGAAAGGCCACAATATGTCTGGATGTTCTCCATCAAATTTATCAGGAAATTACATGGAAGAATTTTTGAATTTTGATCTCTCCAAAGGCATTGGATTTGAAAGGATTTTCATGAAAAGTCTTATGAAGTCTTCCAGAGAATCAGATGGTCCAGGTTCCAAAATTTGACCAGAAGGGTGAGTAGCAGGGGCAGATGGTGCTTTGTGCATCATATCCTCTCCTTCTTCTTTATTTCTAGAATCATCAAAATCCTGGGGGATTTCTTCTACAGATTGGACTGAGTGTTCCCTTTCCCTAAGGTTGAGAGTTTCCAGGGAGTGAGTGCAGGAAACAGGCTATGTGGCTGTTGGCCTGCCTCTGGCCCAATCCCTAGTAGTAGTGCCCGTAGGAGGAGTACGTTGAACAGGTGCCATTTTAAAAAATTTTAAAAACACCTGTAAAAAGGACATATTAGTGCAAAGAATGAGAACTACGGTGAATTAAATTATACTGTCATTGGAAGACCAACACACATAGTTGAGGGTGTTCCTGGAAATGAGATGGAGGGAGAATTTTTAGAAACTCCTTCAAAGCACTGAGGAAATGTTTGAGGAAGTGATTCGAAGATGACTCAAAGGAAGAGCTACTGCTTCGAGATATGTTCAATAAGAATCTCAATATAATTTAAGATAATACTAATATTCTTAGGATCTCACAAAGGGCTGTAAACTCAATAGTCAAAGATTTAGGTTTTAGAAATGATTACTGAGGAAATAAGGAAATGTAATAATAATGATTTAACTTGAAGTTTTTTACCACTATTTACTAAAGATACGTTTTATAATTTAATTCTAAAGAAATATTGAACCAAAATCCAACCCCTTTTATATCCATTACTCCTCCTTGCATTGAACTCATACCCATCCATCAATCTGCACACCACAGACCTCCAAATTTACACCCGTTACACCTGGACCCTTCTCACTAACATCTGTTAACCCTTTAATCCTCCACTAACCATCCCATCCATGCTCACTACCCCTGTTAATAACCCACAGTTACTTAATAAACTTTTTAGCAGAATATTGCATTGACTATTGAGCTGTGCGTTGCTTATCAAAGAAAAGACTAAACACAGTATTGAGAGATTGACTAATTTAGATTTAAAGTTTAGATTTAGCACAGTTGAATAGTGAGTACACAGAGGGAAGTTGCAGTTGCTATGTAGAATTGCTTTCTGCACTTCGAGTATTGATATAGACCTCTGTTTTATTGATTTAATGGGCTGCTTTTTCCTCAAGTGTCACGTGGCGCGTGAAATTCTCATGGGAAAAATGCAGGCAGTATGTGGCCAGTACACAGAAGCTGCTTCTGGCATGAAAAAACACCAAATTTTAAAAGTGTTATTTATATGCATTTGACTAGCCAAATCAGTATTCCTAATTTAGACAAATTGATCTTTTAAAGTGCATTTTTAATAATATTGAATTTATAGCACATATAGTCAACTTTTAAGTGATTTGAAGCAAATTTCTTATTTTTCACATAAAAAATTGAAAACAACAGCTTTAAGTCTACTTAAAAATTATTTAGCCTTATATTTAAGACTCTTAAGATTAACCTAAAATATAACAACTTATTATTAAGTACATAAGACTTTTACAAGGTGGATATATGCATGTATATAAGGTGTTATAATGGCATATATTGTATTTTATCATAGTTTTAACTTATGTATACAACTTGTGTACTGTTATTTATTTTTCCCATGTATATTACATGTGTTTAACATTATTTTTAAGTGCTATGTATTCAGTCCTGGGGATATCAAGGCTGACAGAATCACTTCCAAAAGGACAACAAGATATTCTCCATACAATTTTGTCTTCATTCAGAAAGCAGTTTTACCAGTTGATCAAGATGCTGAATCATATCTTAGAGTAGCCTGGGACATGATCAAAGCTACTGAATAATTACCACCACAGAATATGGGGGGAGGAATTTCTAGCAAGTCCACAACCTTGAACCCAAAATCACATCAAATTGAGCACACAATGGGACTGTGCTGAAGCAATTATGAAAAAATGTTGAAGTTGCTTTGAACAAGCCTTGAAACAGATTTAAACATTTATTAAAGGACAGATTATCAAAAGTGCAAAAATATTGAGGCTTAAATTACAGTGATTTTTCAAGGAATATTGAAAAAGTGAACTGCACTACCAAACTTGGCTTGATGATGTATAATATTTTGAAAAATTGTGTTTTGTCATAATTCTAAAATAATTATAAACTTCTCATATGAGCTGCATTATTTTATATTTCACATGATTCAAAAATATATTTCACCTATGAATATATAAAGAAATAATACACTATTATAAGAAATTATTCATGATATAAATACTTATTAAAGTCATATTTTTCATCAAATTTTTATCAGTAAATATTTCAAATATATATGTATATATATATATATATATATATATATATATATATGATCTCATTAAATAAATTGATATTTTTAAATTTTTATCAAACTTGAAATTATTTCTGGAAGGTACAGAACTCTTCAAAATGAAGTTAGAATAATTTTAGTTAATAGGTCGATTTTTTAAAATTGATATATATATCATATTTTAGCAAGTAAAAAAAATATAATAAGAAACTACCTCAACATTACTTCCATAATATAAAGAAAATCAAGGTAAAAATTATATGAGAATAAAACATAAAACTAATAAAAAAATTTACCATTAATAAATGTTTTTTCAGGGGTTTAAACAATTATAATTTCCAAACCTTAAAAATATAATATATATTTTGTTGTTTTTTATGTTGGGTCAAAATTATTCTTCCCACTACTTTACTTTTCCCATTTCTCCATCGTATTATCTTTCTTGTTAACATTCTCTTTCTCTATTGTATCTTTCTTTAATCTCACTAGTTATCTCCCCTCTCAACTCCTGGTGCTCACCTCTCCATCACTCTTCATCAAAAACTACTCCTTTTTCTCCTCCTTTCACCCTTCTTACTCCCCTCTCCACTCCACCTGCTTTGATCTCACTCCTTTTACTTTCCTTCCCACCCCTTTTACTCAATAGGGAGTAATGGTGGTTAATTTGAAAGTAAAATGGGGGAGATTAAAAGTGAAATGGTTGATTGTGGTGGAGGCAAAATAGTTGAGGTGGGAAGTGATAATTTTGAGGTTGGAAGAAAAAGGGTTGGGTCATATTTGAGGGTAAAAAAAAGAGTTGAGTGGTAGTTGGAAGGGAGGCAGTAGAAGAGGGATGAGGAGTGGTTAGGAGTGAAGCAAAAGGGGTGGAGTGAAGTAAATATTGAGAGGGGAGAGACTAAAACTTGGGCTCAGAACTTTTGAGATTGCAGCAAATGTATCAGGATGGTGATCAAAGGGTGAGGGGTGTAAATTGAAATTAAAGGGATTCAGAGAAAGCAAGAGGGGTGCTGAGTGGCAGAGAGGTTTCCAAAGGAAGTGGTGTAAAATTGATAGTGAACACTGTTTTTTGGCCAAAAAATAGATTACACCCTATCATTTTATGTTGCTTTTCTTCAATTATAAATAATAATTTATGATCATGGTTTATTTATATGTATCCATCAAATTGTATTAAAAATTCATTTTTATTGGCTGTTTGCACAAAAGACTGCACTTTAAGACTGAAGAAGTATTAGAACATAAGAGTAAGCAATGAAATATTATTTCTCTATTTTACAAATTATTTCACACAGTGGTATCCCCTGACAACATCCTCATGAAAGTTGAGAGCTGAAATAAAAATATATTAATACTTAATAGCATATTCAAATTATCTTATTTACAATTGATATTTACAGAAAATTAAAATAAATAAAATAAAATGGACATATACAGTTAAATATAGTATAAAAAACATTCTTTATAGAACAACTTTAATATTTGAAATGTCTAATTGTGGAATTTCTCTTTATCTGATACTCATGTATATAGAATTTAATATTCTGTAGTTCCTCTCCTTTTCATCTATATAAAGCCTCTTAATCTGGCTGTTTTTCATTCATACTTTACTGACTTACATTTATTGTATTGTATACAATCCAAATCGTTTTATTACTACTCTTACTACCTTGGTACTTACATATTTTGTAATTCTAAGCTCATAAATTAATAATAATACCATAATTTACCTTTTAATTGAGTAATATTTTTATAAAGATAAATAAACGTACACTATCTGAAATCTTGAGACACTCTTGCACCTATCACTGCTGTTGGACTGTTGAAACTTCTTCTAGACCATAACACCACACAATATGGGGGCCGGGCTTGCTAGCAAGTCTGCAACCTTGGACCCAAACTCACCACAGATCAAACACACATTGAGCTATTGATAAAGGAATCATACAATCTGGGATTAACACCACTCAACAGAACAGTTTTAGGTGGGTGTTCAAGTAGAGTTCAGTATGGGTTCAGAATGAGTTCAGGTTGAGGACTTGCTAGGAGTCCACCCCCTATATTGCATAGTGTAAGGACCTTCTTACAGATAATGTGTTTATATTTAAGCTACCTTAAAAAAGATTTTTTTGTTTAAGATTTAAATTATTCAGATCCTTATGAGTATCAGATTTTTTTTTTATATTTTTATCAATAGTCTAAACTGAAGCCTCACAAGATAACTTTAGCTTTTTTTTAAAAAAGGAAGTAAATATCATTTTCACCAATTGAATTTGTACTAAAACCTCAAATTATTAACTGACTTTTTTGTCAAAATATTTAACAAAGACCTGAATGATTCTCTGTTGGAATGAATTTTTATTAAAATATATTCATTCTAATATTGGAATTTGATAAGACAAATTGCTAAGTAGAATTTTATAGTCTTGTTTACTAAAACAACAGTCAAATGAATTGAATTCAATAGAAATAAATAATTAATAGATCCATCATAAAATTTTTACCAATCATTTTGATTATCATATTTATAATAAATCACTGATAAATTTTCAATTTATATATTTTTACTTGAAAAGGAGGTGTAAACTTTAGCTTCAAACTAATTCTGTGAAAACATTTTTTCTTGATAACAGGCATTAAAACCTTTACTATTGTATTTAATCATTTTTTAAACACCTTAAAATTACATTGTCTAGTTTATTCATTTAAAATTTATAGTAAGACTTATATAAATTAAGATATAGGCAAATTAATTCTATTTTTTTCTATTGAAATTGATAGAAAAACCTATTGTGTAGTTTTTACAAAAAAAATACCAGATAGTATTTTTTAAATGAGAAGCTGAAAAAATGATGAAAATTATCCCTTTTTCCTACATTATAGAGTCTTTTAACAATAATACTGTCTAAAATAAAATCTTAAACACCCTTTTTTGCATGAGAACACTTTTTGAAAATGGTGGTGTTAATTCTCAGGTGAACACTGTTATTAAACTAAAATATAATATTCAATAATGGTTTAGCATTCAAATTAAAGCTTTGAGAAATATAACTTTTTTTGTCATATATTATAAATTTAAATTTATTTTAAGTGCAATTTTTTTACAGAGAAAATTCACTGAATGGTGATTAATTTTTTCAATTCCCGTGATCACCCTACCAACTCAAATATGCCTATGGAATTCTGATAAAATAAACCATAAAAAGCTCCATAATTTCAGTTTTTATTTCTTTCATTAAAATTATAATAGAAAATTTCTTAGTAGTTGAGGATTAAATAGATCTAAACAAAGACAGAAATTAATTTTCTGTTTTTTTAATCATTTTCATGTGTTTCAAAAACTCAAAAAATGTACTACAATCTACTAACTCAAGATGAACCTTCCTTTAATACATATAATCAAAATATTTCATCATTGCTTTTTTGAATGAAGAAGCTGTGAGAGTGCCTCATCAAGCCAGAAATTAATTAATAATACACTGATATCTATTGTTTATTTTGGTTACGTGTGTTTTCACAGTATGAAGGAATGAAGAATGTGTCGGTCAGTTGTCTAGAAGAGGTAAGAAAAATAGGAGAAAAAGGAGGAGAGAAGGAGGAGGACAAGGGAAAATAAAGAAATAAATCACAAGAATATATATTAACTTTATTTGAGAGGGAAACAACGGTGAGAAACTTTGAGAGGTGACAAAAACTTAGATTTTATTAACAATAATATTATTAAATGTAAGGGTTCTGCGCGGCAAACACTTTTAATTACTATCAGACTTAAAGCAACCTTTAATTTGTTGTATAGACTTTTAATTAGATTTGTATTACTAATAAAAAAATATAAACATAATAAAATGGTTATTTAATTTGTTGAGTGTGTAATAAGTGATGAGGCTACAGGGGATTATCCAAGGCCCTTTTATAAGCAATGGGTCCTCTGAAGTGCTACTATCTTTGTAAATACAATGATTAGAATGGAATAAAACAAATATATCAAAAGAGTAAATGAAACATAACAATATAGAGAAAAACATGAAACAATTAATTAAAACCCCAATTAAGAATCCAATTTTCACATCATTAATTCCCAAATCAGTAAGTGAAAATAGTGAATAACTAAACAAGATTGGAACATAGGAACTATGAGAAAAATAATTCCAAACAGATGGTACAGTCTGATTAAAGGATATTTTAAGTGAAACAAAAAATAATTTGACACAACAAAACATGTAATTAATCTCAATTTAGTCTAAATTAATTTATTTGTTTTTTCTAACACAATTAAGGGTCAAAAGAAGCGTCATTAATTATTGTTTAGTATCATATGAGAGGTATTATTTAATATATAAATTTAAGTAATTAATTTAAATATATTATAAGTCAATTTTACACTTATAATTATAATATATGTTTTTCAATTAATTAAATATAAATTTATAATTATTAAATACATAAAAATGCGCCATTATTTGTAGAATATATTATATTATGTTCAATTTAACTGTATATAAAAATTTATATAACCAATAAATTTAATGTAACAATTGTATAAAATAAAATACTTATATAATTTCATTATGCAATAAAATATTAAGTTATATTCATTAAATACAATTCTTACCCACTTTTTAAGGTTTTATAAGTTATATATCATTTACTGGACTCCTGGAATAGCCTGGCTGACACTCCCTCACTCTAAAAAAAACAATAAAAAAAATGCTAAGATTTTTTCTTTTTGTATTTTTTCAACAGAGCAGGCAGATTTGAAATTTCCTTGCCAGGTATCCATGCATCATGTTCAGATGATTTGTTCTTATATCTCAATAAATATTCAGTACCTCTTTCAGAAGTTATAATTCTATCATTGAGAATTTTATCAATTTCTGCTGTTTCTGTGACTTCCTGAGGGTTCTTCTTAGGTCTTCCTCTTCTTTTTGGAAATAAGTCACTGTTGGAAGTATAAGGCTTAAGCAAAGAAATGGGAAAGACAGGATGTTTCCTATCATATGGAGAATACAATACAACTTCTACTGCATTATCACCAACCATTCATTTAACAACAAATGGTCCTACAAAAGGATCTTTTAATTTGTGGTTACCTTGTAAATTGAAATGGAAAGTAGAGATCAACACTTCATCACCCTTGTTAAATGTGTATTCTTTATGGGATTTATCCCATCTTTTCTTTTCATATTCAAATGCTTTATCAATACAACTCTGAGCATGTTTTCTGCATAGCTGTTGCATTTGCATAAAAGATTTTACACCAGGGTATAGTTCCAACTTAGGTAATTTATTATTGAGAATCTGAGCAGGAGTGTTTGGGACAAAACCTAACCAAAGCTCAAAAGGCTTTTCCTCAGTGACAGAATGAACAGTGCTATTATATGAAAATTCAAGACCAGGAAATAGAGTGACCCAATCATGAGTAAATCTGTCATTGTCTTTATATTCTAATCCAAAGGCACAATGCCTTCTAATCATATCTTCCAGAGTTTGAATAATTCTCTCAGCTAGACCATCAGTCTGAGGATGGTGAGCTGTAGACAACTTTAACTCACAGCCACAAATATCCATCAAAGAGGTCCAAAACTCAGAAGTGAATTTTGGATCCCTATCAGAGATAATGGCTTTTGGAAAACCAATAATATTAAACATGTAAGGCACCACAAGAAAGCTAATTCTTTGGTGGATACATCTTTGTGGGTTGGAATAAATTTGCACATTTTTGTGAATCTATCCACTATTACCCAACAAGAGTTAAAGCTGTCTTTACCTGCAACAGGAAGACCAGTGACAAAATCCATATTAACGATTTGCCAGGGAGCACTAGGTGCTTCAATATGTTGTAATAACCCTGATCTCTTACCTGTTAACCTTTTAGACTTTTGGCAGGAATCACAAGATTCAACATATAATTTTGTGCCTTCAGACATATTAGCCCACCATGCAGTGTTTTTGATTCTAATCAATGTTTTTTCAAGATCAAAATGACCATCTAATATGTCATCATGACAAAGTTTGAGGATAGTTTCTTTCATTGAAGGAGGAATAACAATTACATTGGTAAGCTTCCTTCTATAATATATATAACCATCTTCAATAGAAAATTTTCCTTTATTTACAGCATTTTGGTACTTTGCAGGAATAGTTTTTATTAATGCTTGAATTGAAGCATTCTTAGGATAATTCAAAATAGTAACTAATTTATTTAAATCAGAATCTTTATCATATGAATCCAGTATTAACTGTAATAACTCTTCTTCCATATCAACTATAAATATACCATGTATATGAACAGTATCATCTTCAGGTACATAAGCAGGATTGGAGTCATTATTTGGCAGAGGCAATCTGGAGAGCATATCAACATTAGAGTGAACATTTCCAGCTCTATGGATAATAGTCATCCTTCCTCTGTATTCTTGAACAGCAAGTTGCCACCTGAACATATGTCTGTTAGGTGTTTTGAGGTTTAAGAGAGATTTCACAGCACTACAGTCAGTTACCAACTCAAATTTTTGGTCATCCAAGTAGTAATGAAGTTTCTCAAGAGCCCAAACAACTGCTAAGCACTCCAATTGAGTGGCACCATATTTATATTCACTATTTCTCAAGGTTCTTGAAATATAACAAATTACAACCTCTGAGGATTTATCATTAATAATTTGCTTTTGGTGAAGGGCAGCACCCAGACCAATAAAGCTAGCATCTGTATAAAGGACAAATGGCTTGTTAAAATCTGGAAGAGCCAATATAGGGGCTGTCATTAAGCAACTTTTCAATGTATCAAAAGCTTTCTGACAGTCATTATTCCAGAGAAAAGCAACATCTTTTCTGGTCAGTTTTGTAAGAGGCAAGGCTATGACCTGATAATTTTTAATATATTGTCTATAATAGCCACACATACCCAAAAAACTTTGGATTTCTCTTACAGAAGTTGGTGCTTTCACATTTTGAATGTCAGCAACTTTATTATGGTCTACACAAATTTGTAAGCCTGACACAACATGGCCAAGGACTTTCAAAGATTGAAAACCAAATTTACACTTTTTTAAAGATAAGGTCATATTGATTTCATCCATTTTTTGGAAAACTCTATTCAAGTGAATCATATGTTCATCAAAAGTTTTAGAAAAAACAATAATATCATCAATATAAACCATGAGCCAACCTTCAATAATTTCTTGATGGAAAGTGTTATCCATGACTTTCTGGAAAACTGAAGGAGCATTTTTAGGGCCAAATGGCATCCTAACATACTTATATATTCCCATATGAGTAGCAATAAGCAAAAAATTTCGATAATTTTTCTCAACTGGAACTTGATGATAGCCTTTATTACCATCCAGACAACTAATAAATTTTGCACCTTGCAAGGTAGCATGTATTGAATTAATTCTTGGTAAAGGATAAATATCATCAACAGTATAAGTATTTAAAGCTCTGTAATCTCCACATAATCTAGCTTTATCTTTTTCATATGAAATCAAGACTGGGGAGATGACACAATATTTGGGGGTGACATCCACTTTCTCAATGTTATTCATTTTCAATAATGTTTCAATATTATCTTCAATATCTTTTCTTTTTGATGGAGAAGCAGGATATGGTTTTTTCTTAAGGGAAGGAGGAATATCACTGAAATTACAGGATAAGGTAATTTTCATCTCTTCCTGAACAATTCCCAAGACATGAGAACCATGAGCAAAAGCCATAGGGAAAGAGGTAATAGAGGCAACAATAGAATCCTTTTGCTCACTAGTCAACTGATCACCAAAAGAAGCGGTATTTATTTCATGTAATAAATCATCCATTTCAGTTGTTGTTCTACCTTTACATTGGGTCAGTGAGTTACAAGATTTCAACAAATGCCCAGAAGGTCTAGGAGAAGAAATTTTGAATTTTCTTTTCCCATTCATTCCTAAGGTAAAGCAATTATTTGCTGGGTCCAGTTTCACACCAAACATGGTTAAAATATCATTTCCCATAATAAACCAATTGCTCAAATTATCATTTTTCATGACAACAAACTCACAAATAGCTCTGACAAAACCACCATTAAATTTGAAGAATACAGAGGTTTTGTATTTGCCAATAGGAAATAAGGTAGAACCATACCCTCTCCATTTTTCAGAAGTTATAGGTAATAATTTACTCAAATATTCCTTATCCACTGAAGCCAAAGCTTTTTCAGATACTACACTTCCTCCAGCACCAGAATCAAGAACTACATCAACATTTTTACCATTAATGATAACAGGTGCCTTTAAAGGGGATATAGGAATAGAATTGTTAGTAATATCTTTAATTATCTCAGAATTTTCTACTGATGATAAATTCAATACACAATCTTCAGATATATTATTTAAATAATGGACATCATGTTCCAACATTAAAACATTTTTAACAGATTCATTGTCATAGGAGATATTACTTTCACAGTCACTGGAAGAATTATTGACATCAAGTTCAACTTCATCAGTGTCTTCATTTTGTTCAACAAGATGAATTTTCTTGTCACAAACATGACCCTTCTGCCACGGTTTTTTACATTTATAACAAGTATTTGTTGCATATTTTTTAGGTGCAAATGGGGCAGAGGGTTTACCAGATTTTTCTGGGAGCTTTATAGAAGGTTTATTCTGATCATTATAAGATTTAATAAGGTAATTCTTTGGTTCATATCTATGGTTGAGTAGTACTTCATTACAGATATTAATGAAAAAAGAATTTTCCCTTACATGCTCAGCTCTAGCAACAATCAAATCCCTAAGAGAATTTGGTAATTTATACAAGATTTTATCTCTCCAAATATCATAATCCATCTTTGGATCAATTGCTCTAAGGATTTTAGTTATTTTCATCAGAAAAACAATGGGATTTTCAACAGAGGAGGATACATATCTAGTATTCTCATACAGTCTCTGCTGAGCTAACCTGAATTTTGAACCACCAAACTGATTCTCAATCAAGGATTTCCAATCATTCCATGTATAATGATTGTTATCTAAGAGGACAGATTCATACCACATCAAGGCTACATTGGAAAATAAAGAAATTAGCTTAGAAACAATTTCCTCATCAGGTAGTTTATAAGATTTCTTTAAATTATCAATTCTTTGGATAAAGTGTTGCCAATCAGAGGAAGAATCACCATCAAAGGTAGGGTATTGGTCTAACTTAGGCCAATTTTTCTGACTACTGGGATGGTCCACTTTTTGGTTTGAATTATTTATTATTAATAATTCCTGAAGTTTAGCCAGGTGTTCAGAAATTTCATTATTTACAGAAACAGCTGGTGCATGACCATCACAAGATTTTTTGCTAGTAGCAAATGATTTTACAGACTCATTGTCAGTTTGTTTAATGGTTGGAATATGAGGAAGAAAGGAGGAACTCTGCTCAGGTTCTTTTTCTTTATTTTTATTCAGCTTATGGACAGCATTCTCATTCATACCATTATTGATGGTTAAGGTTGAGAATTCTTCCTGCAGGTCAGACTCATAGTTTCTTATCCTTTGAATTTCAGACATCTGGTCATTTACTTTTGCAAGAGATAGAACATTTCTGTCCTCAGAAACTGAGTGTTTGGTACTTAGTGCATGGAAATCATTTTTTAGCTTCTTAAACTCATTTTGCAGAGATTTTATTTCATTCTTGAATGAATAATTTTCCTCAATAAGGGGTTTCAATTCACTCAAGGTCTTATGTAGACTGATATTTCTATCTGAGATAGCTCTATGGTCACTTCTTATTTGTTTTTGTTGACTAAGAACAATATTTAAGGTTTCTTTGATTTTTAAATAAGCTGTATCTTGTACAGAAGAACTCACTTTACATTGCAAGTGTAAATTATTTAATCTATCATTTTCATGGATTAACACATCTCTCACATGTTTGTCTTTCACAATATTAAAATCAAGGTTATCTTTCAATATTTCCTCAGAAGTTTTTTCAATTAAGGTATAGATTTCAGGGGGAACAGAATCATTTTTAATTGCAAGAGAGGGATTAATTAAAGATGTAGAAGTTAAATGTAAAGTTTCATCAAATGACAATTTGCTAATTACATCAATAGGGCTACTAGTTACAGGAAGCTGTCTTTTAACAGGTTTAACTGTTCTTTCACCATGTTCAATAATATTACCTGCAGAAGAAGATTTATTAGAAAACATACCCAAGTGACTATCAACCAAATTACTTACCATGGCAGAGGAGGAAACTTCCCCTGGGACTGGGTTTGGGATTGTGCTTGGGCCTTCTTTCTCCTGCCTTGTTGGTAGGGATGAGGAGGTGGATGGAAATTGGGTGTTCTGGATGGTCCAGGCTGATGATGAGGAGGGTGTTGCACATTCTGTTGGTAGTGACTCATTAGATAATCCCATTTCCATTGCTCTACTTCCATAGTATTTGGATTTTGGATGGTTGAGCTGGGTGGCTGTGAAGGTTGAGCCTGAAACTGAGGCTGATTGGGAGGCAACTGAGGAGGGGCCTGGGCCTGAATCTGGTTCCTGAGTTCTTGGACCTGATCCCACAATGTGTCTACCTTTGCTTTGTACGTCATATTTTCTGTCTTCAACTCTTTTATATGACTGGATAGGTTGCTGATTTGTTGTGGCAGAGGAAGCTTTTTTATTTTGAAGCCTTTTGGAAGACCTTCTTGAGGCACTAGAGGCTTTACTTCCTTCTGTGGTACTGGGGGAAGGGGGTTTGGTTTGTTTGCATTTCCTGTCATTTCCACATCCTGCAGTATGTGAATTCTTTGTGTTAGCATAAGATTTTTTATGTCCAACTTTAGAAGAACTTACAGTGTCAGCATCATAGTCAATTTCTATTTCATCCACTTGCATGTTATCCATTTTTTCTGCCAAATTGTTGGACATACTAGTGGGAAGATTTATAATTTACTTTTTATTTTATAAAAAAAATAATAAAATTTAGTCAATAATTGCTCCAAAAAAAAAAATTAATTAATTAAATTATAGAAAAAATAATTTTCAATATAAAGTAATAATTAAAAAATTAATTTTTTAAAAAAATGGATTGCAAGGTTAAATTGTGAATAACAATAAGTTAATTTAAACCAATTAATTACCAATATAAAATATGGCAATATATTTGGGACCAAGCACAATGTACTTTAAGTCAACCAAAATTAACAATAATTAATAAAAAAAATTAAATTAATAATTCAATTTGTATTAATAAAAAATTTCAATTCTTCTAGGACTAAGAGGATTTAACACTCTATAATGGTCAACTAGGGAAAAAAATTTTAAAAATTGAACACTTACACTCAGTGAATCAGCAATTAAGCCACAATCACTGTTATTGCAATAAAAATATAGTAATATGAGTGAGAGGCGCAAAGGTGAACTTACTATAGTGATCGAAAAATCACTTCAAAATAATATAAAAATTAATATTATATAAACCTAAGATGTCGAACCCAAGTTCGAAACACAGTCGCGGCAAAAGTTTATTTTTGCTAGGTGGTCCGTGCGTTTTTGTCGTTTGTCGCCAGGCTCGATCGTCGTCGTCGTTTGGAAAGGCCCCCAGTTGTTGGTCAGTCGTCTAGAAGAGGTAAAAAAAATAGGAGAAAAAGGAGGAGAGAAGGAGGAGGACAAGGGAAAATAAAGAAATAAATCACAAGAATATATATTTACTTTATTTGAGAGGGAAACAACGGTGAGTAACTTTGAGAGGTGACAAAAACTTAGATTTTATTAACAATAATATTATTAAATGTAAGGGTTCTGCATGGCAAACACTTTTAATTACTATAAGACTTAAAGCAACCTTTAATTTGTTGTATAGACTTTTAATTAGATTTGTATTACTAATAAAAAAATATAAACATAATAAAATGGTTATTTAATTTGTTGAGTGTGTAATAAGTGATGAGGCTACAGGGGATTATCCAAGGCCCTTTTATAGGCAATGGGTCCTCTGAAGCGCTACTATCTTTGTAAATACAATGATTAGAATGGAATAAAACAAATATATCAAAAGAGTAAATGAAACATAACAATATAGAGAAAAACATGAAACAATTAATTAAAACCCCAATTAAGAATCCAATTTTCACATCATTAATTCCCAAATCAGTAAGTGAAAATAGTGAATAACTAAACAAGATTGGAACATAGGAACTATGAGAAAAATAATTCCAAACAGATGGTACAGTCTGATTAAAGGATATTTTAAGTGAAACAAAAAATAATTTGACACAACAAAACATGTAATTAATCTCAATTTAGTCTAAATAAATTTATTTGTTTTTTCTAACACAATTAAGGGTCAAAAGAAGCGTCATTAATTATTGTTTAGTATCATATGAGAGGTATTATTTAATATATAAATTTAAGTAATTAATTTAAATATATTATAAGTCAATTTTACACTTATAATTATAATATATGTTTTTCAATTAATTAAATATAAATTTATAATTATTAAATACATAAAAATGCGCCATTATTTGTAGAATATATTATATTATGTTCAATTTAACTTTATATAAAAGTTTATATAACCAATAAATTTAATGTAACAATTGTATATAATAAAATACTTATATAATTTCATTATGCAATAAAATATTAAGTTATATTCATTAAATACAATTCTTACCCACTTTTTAAGGTTTTATAAGTTATATATCATTTACTGGACTCCTGGAATAGCCTGGCTGACAGAATGTATTATTTCTGATGTTTCCATATGTTTTTTATATAACTAAAGTGAATTGAAAATAATTAGATTTCATAATCAATAATTTTGGAAATACAACAAAAATAATCAGGTCAGATGGTTTCAATTTTAAAAGTAAAGCATAAAATAATGGTTTAAAAGGAGTTTTCAATAACAAGAGCCACTGATTTTATTGCATAATTTTTCTATTAACATTAATATAATCATTAGACATGTTATAAGTTATGCTTTTAAAATAAATAAAATGATTTTCAGTATTTTTACTTAACAAGTGAAACTCATTATGAAAAATAAATTGTGTTTTTAAAAAAATTACTGTGAATGGACCAGAATTTTAATATCCCCCTTTTTATATTTCTATTGATTATTCATTAAACTCTCACCAATATTTCAGCACAGATTGATCTATCTTTGGTTAAGAGTTCAAGATGAGTTCAATGTATACTTCAGTATCAGCTCATTATAATTTCATTCTGAGTTCCATCTGACTTCAAGTTGAGGACTTGCTAGAAATTCACCCCCAAATATTGTGTGGTGTACTATGTGCAAAAATGGTTCAGTTGGAGAAGAAAGAAGAGACTATAGAAAAGGCATATTTGAAAATGATGAATATTCAAAATGGGTCAGTAAGATATTAGGATAAGAGGTTGGATCACAGGTTAAAAAAACCTTTGGAAGCTGAAGATATGGTCTTGGTATATAATAGGAGTTTGGAGAGTAAGTGGGGGAGAATGTTTGCTGATAAGTGTAATGGACAAAAAAGAGTCAGAAATTAAGTATCTGGTGGTTCATATGTTTTAGAAGAGTTGGATGGAGTTGTTTTGAAGAAGAGGGTAACTGCTTTCCAGGTCAAGCGGTTTTATACTAGGGGCACTAGGTGTGCCAAATTCTAACTTAAAAAATGAAGATAAACTATCTACTTTCATTTACAAAGAGTACATCTGCAATGAGGATAAACTACATACTATCATTTATGAAGAATAACTCCAAAATGAGGATAACCTAGTTACCATTGATTTTGAATATTCCTCCAAAATGAGGATTAACTACTTTACTGTTTCTTAAAGAATATTTACTCCGCAAAAGATTATAAACTTAAACTATAATTTAAATTAGCAATCACTAAATTAGAATTTTTAAAGGTTTTATGAGGGAGAATTGTGTTAGAATGTACTTATTTTTGGTAGAAGTGTTCACAGGGGAACCTTCTAAATTTAATATTGGCAAGTTTGGGGGTGATTGATGGGCCAGCTGCTCTATACACAATTACCCCACAATGTTAGTTACCATAGTTTCCCTGTTTCTAGTTGAATCAGGGGGTTTTTTTATATATAGGTAGTCCTCTAAGACTATAAACTGGATCAACATGATTCAATGATTTTTGATTTTTAAAATTTTATGTTTAAATTTTTGTGTTAGAAATTTATTTTGTTTATATTTAAATTTTATTAAAATTAAATTATTCAGAGATAATTCTAACTGGTGGTCTCCAATCATTTTTACAAATTTGAGGGAGCCCAACCAGTTATCATTTCACTTTTTTTTATTATGTTTTTTTAATTTTTTTCAAAAACCATTTATGTTAATTTTCAATTTGTTTCTTGTGTATCCCACATCAAGGTGCACTTGGATGTGAGTATGATGTGAGGGGTATGGCTCATCAAATGCTTGGGGGGAATCTTTTAAAATAATTTCATTTCATTTTAATTTTCAAATTTTTAATTATATATTTTCCATTTCAAATTTCTTTTACTTTACAATTTTATTTGATAATAAAAAAACAAAATCAAATAATAAAAAAATAATAATAATAATTTTACTTACAATTTTAGTTTATTTCTTTAATATTCTTTATTAATTTTTTTATAGGGAACAGGTTCTAATGGCATACAATATCGGTTGGATTCTATCTCATGATATGCTGTTATTCCTCCAAGACTTTAAACTGGCTAATTTTCAAGAATTTTTCAAACTTTGAATTTAAGCTTTTGGATCTGCTAGTCCTTCAAGACTTTAAAATGAGAATTTATGCTGATTTTTTTTTGTTTTCTACAGGATCATTTAGTCCATAAAGACTTAAAACTGAAACATTTAAGAAGAATAATTCAATTATTTACAATTAATTCATTCTTGGGTCCTCCATGACCTAATACTGGAATAAACTATAGTGATTAGGCCCACCATGACCTTGAACTGGAAATAAAAAGCAAAAATGTCAATCATTGGTCCCACATGACCTTAAACTGGAAAATTACATTCTCTTTAGTCCACAAAGACCATAAACTGGAAATTTATTAAAAAATTGGTTTCTTAAGGACATTAGGAGGGAATGTCAATCTAGTTGAATATTCAACTCAGTCATTTTAATTTATCACTGGCTCATCAGTACTCAAACTTTTACCCACTCATTTGGAAAACTCAGTCATTGCTGGATACAGTGCAAATAACTTTGTAGAATGAATATTTCTTATATGTTTTTATTCTAGGATTGAAGAGAGATAGGTATTTTTATAGATTATTGATGAAGATTGTAAAAAGCTAAAAATAACGGTATGGTAAGGTAAACTCTTACAGTCGCCTTGCTGTAAGCAGAATCTGGAGGAGATGTGTGGATTTAGCTGAAAACCCTGTCCTTCCAATAAAAATAACTAAATGGGAATTCTAAATCACTAAGCTAACCAGTCTACTTAGATCTGATGTAATATAATATTATAAAACTCTGAAATATTTAATGCTTATTGAGATTTAAATAAAAGTGGCTGTTGAGAAAGAAATATTGATAACAACAATTAAGGTGTACCTGTGAAAGATCTGAAAAGATTGACTTTTATGTTTTTATAATAATTTAAATTTTTATGAGACAGCAATAATCAAGTCCTAGTGATGAAGACCTTTCTAAAGATACCCTATATGAAGTGTGATTTAAATTGTTGAGTAGTATTTCTAAAATGTTATATATAAAATATAAATTTATAAGGGTATTACAATTTATTTAATTTGTTGAGTAATAAAAAATGAGACTGTGGTGGTTAAAGATTAAGATTTATGTTGTATGATGATTGTATCATGATGCCCAATTTCGAGTCTGAGAGGCTCTTAAGTATACCTAGTCACATGCCTAAGTCTCCCCTCCAGAGCTCAGCCAGAGCCCATCCGGAGCCTCCGGAGTCCCTCCGGACCTCCTGACTCAATTAGAACCTTTAAAACTATAATAAAAAATCTAAAAAAATTACACAAGATAGAGCCACTTCCCCTTTATATTTCCAACCAATTTTTGTAGCCTGCGCAGCTCTAATCACCCCGTGAAAATTCATCAAAGTGAAGTATTTTCTAAAAACGTAAATATTTCTATAAAACTTTAAAATTCATTTAAAAATATAAGAAAAATAGTAAAAATTCTGGGAAAATTTTCCAAGATTCTTGAGTGACTCGACTTGATACTTATAAACTTTTCAGACCTTAAAAACAAGTTTTCTCTGTAAAATAAATTGTTTTCATGTAGGCATTTGCTTTTGACCAATTTCTTCATATTTAAAACTCAAATAAATTAAATAAAACCCTTTTATAAAAAATAATAGCGCCAATCTTGCACACTGTAATAACTCCATTTACGTATTTAGGTGCCATACTAAACTTTAGGATACCACATCCTCCTTCCAATTGAGAATTTCCCCATTCTTAAAACTTTGCATAAGTGATTGAACAATTCCAAAAGAATTATCTTTTCTAATAAAATAATTTGATAAATTTGTTTTAGCTGGTCTTCTTTTAATTTTTAAAATATAAATGTTGTTTCTTCTTCTCTGGCTTGATATAACATAAAATAAAATAAATCTTGTGATGATTCCACTTCTGAGAGTAAGGTTTGAATCCCTTCAGACTCCCATTAACCAGTCTTCCTTCATGTCACAGCATTGAGAGAGTGGATCTTCCTAATGAGCCGAATACTCCTGATTTTAATCTCATAGGGCCCCCCACTGAGCCGAATTCTATGATTACAATCTTGCCATAAGGTCCTCCAAGCTTCACACCAAAAATGGCCTAACACTGAGGCACTAAAAAAATCATTCCCTAAAATCCAACTACCATCCTAACTTCTGATTCCTTCATCACAATTTTCAAACTTTGCTATACAGCAAACCCATAAAATACTTTTTCCAGGCTTCCAATAATAATATTAACTTTAGACCATGTTAAAGCGCCACAAATTTTACCTAATTAACCATTATGCTTTCCTTAGCATCATCACCACCTAAAGTTTTAACCTCCTAAAGCTTATCAGCACCCAATTCCAGAAATAATTGAATAACCAGTTTAGAGTCTTAGTGGACAGTGATAAATTAAAAGATTGAATTGAGTTATCCAAAAAAGATTGACATTCCAGTTTAAAGTCTTGGTAGACCAAACATATAATCGATTGCCAGTTTATGGTCTTGGTGGACCAAAGATCGTTTAAGTGCATAAATAACTTGAAATATTCCTAAGTAAGGCCTAGGCTTGACCAAAGATTGAATAAACTTGATAATCCAGTTTAATGTCATAGTGGACCAAACATTTGATCGACAAGTAATCCAGTATAAGGCCATAGTGGACCAATGAATGTTGAATTATCCTGCAGATATTAATTTTCCAGTTTAAAGTCATAGTGGACTAAAACAATGAATGAACTACCAGTTTAAAGTCATGGTGGACCAAACATTTGATCAATAAGAAATCCAGTTTAAGGTCATGGTGGACCCAACAACTTGATAACATTCCAGTTTAAGGTCTTGGTGGACCTAAAATTTGATAACACTCCAGTTTAAGGTCTTGGTGGACCTAACATTTGATAACACTCCAGTTTAAGGTCTTGGTGGACCTAACATTTGATTGATAAAAAAATAAAAATAAAATCCGTCTCCAAAAATATCTATAAAATCTTGAACATCCTTGAAATTCAGTTTAAAGTCTTGAAGGACTAATAGCTCCAATATAAAATCTTTAATGACAGTCTCAAAAATTAGCCAGTTTAAAGTCTTGGAGGACTAAACATTTGATCAATAAGAAATCCAGTTTAAGGTCATGGAGGACCCAACAACTTGATAATAGTCCAGTTTAAGGTCTTGGTGGACCTAACAACTTCTCTATCCTAAAACCCAGATTTTGCCACCAGTTTTCTTCATCCTAGTTTCAAGTTTTCTTCTTTAAAAAAAATATCTCCTAACAAGATGAAACCTACTGACTTCATTGCTTCAGCTGATCAATCTTGCAAAGATTGTGCTTTCACCCATAGGGAATATATCTTCACTTTCAACTGGCAAAATCACACTTATAACAGGGCCTGTTTATCCTGTTATGAGAAGAAAAGAAAATGTTCTGGCTTGAATTGTGGTTCTTTCCCCATTACTGCTACTAGCTTTGCCTCCTTCTGCAAACCTCCTCCTTCTTCTTCACCTTCTACTCCACCCCCTATTCCATCAACTTCTAAAGATCCTATTCCTTTTTCTCCATCAGCCTATTTAAATCTTTCTTCATCACCTAATCCTCTGGGTCCTTCTCTCCAATCTAGACTTGCTGCTACTCCCCCAAGAACTCTTACTGCTCCCAGGTCCATGCTTCAACCTTCAAACAATTCTTCTCCTACTTCCAACATCTTGAAGCACAAAAGGTCCTATAATAGCCAGCAATCTTCATCTTCTCTTGTTTCATCCAAAAAGCCCAGAACATCTACTTCAAACTCCAAATCCAACACCAGTCCTCCTCATCTATCAAAAATTAAAAATCCTTTTTTAAACATAAAAAATCGCACTCCATTACCAAGTAAGCCATTTATTTATGATCTTGATAGTGTTGACACAGGTTAGTTGTCCCTTTTTATTTTCTTTAATCTTCAGGTTTTAATATTGCTGATATTTTAATTTGATAAGCATCCACCGGTTCTCCAATTCCATACTCAGCTTATGAACTACCAGAACCTAGTCCAAGCTTTCCTAGAGTTCCAATTCACCTAGTGTCTGAAAAACTCTTTGCTAATTTTAATAAACTTATCGCTTATTTCCAACATTACCCGCCCTCTGATAGATCAGAATCTTGGATGAGAGAACAACTGTTAAGAGATCTTTTCAAAATAGCCAACTGGCTTCAACACTATCGTGACCGTGAAATAAGATTTGAATCCCAGGAAATCAATCAAGGTCCTTCTAAATCTTCTAATTTCGATTCTTCAAAAGATAATAACCCTTGATGGTGTTCTTCCTGGTACATAGATTTCTTGAATAATGTTTGAAAAATAATAATATAAACATCTAAACTACCTAAAACTAAAATACCTTTTTATTTTATTTATTTTATTTTATTTTTAAGTTTTATTTTATTTTTTATTTTAATTTAATTTAATTTAATTTTATTTTATTTTATTTTTTATTTTTTTAACTTAATTTGTTTTTAATTTAAAATAAAATATTTTTAGAAAAGATAGTTTTGAAATAAAAGTTAAAATTTAATTTTTAAAGAAAAATAAACAAATGTGAAAAGAAAGATAAAAAAGTTATAAAAAAAAAATTCAAAATAAAATTTTAAAAAATGCCCCCCGGCCATTTGATGAGCCGTACCCTCAACATCATACCCACATCCAAGTGCAACTTGATGTGGTTACACAATTTTGAGAAATTGAAAAAAAGAAAGTTTTTAGAAGATAATTTTATAATGATGATCACTGGGTTGGCTCCCTCCAATTTATAAAAATGATTAGAGACCACCAGTGAGCATCACCTTTGCAATAATTCATAATATATATTTAAAGAAAAAAAATCACAATATAACATAAAAAATCAAAATAAAAATATATAAATAAATAAAAATCTTGAATCCGGCATTGAGAGAGGTGTGTCAGTACAGTCTAGTATATAAGTATGATATAATAGTGTTATTTTATGGTCCTACTACTTATTAATAAATGATTTAGTGATTAAACCTCAGGGGAAGACTAATAGAATAGTTATACTCAAATTAAACTCACAATACTTGGATTTAAATGCGTGCTAGTGGTGGAAAATAGAAGAATAAAATATAGTTATAGCTTTTATAAAGATAATATCAATTTATAAGGGCTTAATAATATATTTCTAAATGTTAATAATTGTAGTGTAATGTTTGTTTGAAGTGTAGTAATTGAATGATGATAATAAACCGTCAAAATCCCTCCTTACTTATACCCAAATCCACTGGAGTGCACAGACCTTCAATCCAGATGATGTCACTGCTATCCCCGGCAATTACAGCACTGTGAGGGCCCATCACCTCCCCATGGCGTCCACTTCAAGCAGTTTCAACACCCAGACCTCCAGTAAGGACCCTCCATCACTATTAATAATAACACAGAGTCATACCATAAATAGAAAACCCAGATAAAAGCGGATACCATAAAGAAACAGGTAAAATAAATAATCAAAAAGAGATTTAATGAAACTAAAAGCATATAAAGGAAACAAATAAAATGTCCAAGCCCCCAATAACATCCCCAAGCATCCACATTAGCCCAAAAACATCTTTCCAACCCATAAATCCGTGAATAACCATCCAAGGAAGTAATTTTAGTTGTCCAAACTGGGTGTATGCGCCTGATATAGGTGTCTATGCTTCTGTAGGCGTTGTGAGTCCACTGATTTCGTCCATATGACCTAAAATAAGCAGAAAAACAAAGGTTATAGGCTATTAAGGGGCTAAAACCCACTTATATACCTAAATATACATAATATACTGCATATTTCACTGAATATGAGATTTATGTATACATATAAGCTTATGTATGTCAATAATTACTTCATATCACTTAAGATAAGTATATTATGACTCCATTAACACCTTAATAAGTATTATTAGGCCATGGATAAGCTATTTAAACTATTATAAATTATATAATAGAATAATAATTATAGATATATATAATAAAATAATATATATTATTATTTTAACCTTATTTTTAAGATATAAGCTTAATCTAGTTAAGGTTATCTTATTTTAAGCATAAGAAATACTCAGTCCTAAGGATATTTAGGCTGACACTCCCTCACCCCAAAAAAACAATAAAAAAAATGTTAAGACATTTTAATTAATCTTAAGGAATGAAATAATAAAATAAAAAATAATTTTTATAATACATATACTGAATGAACAGTATTATTTAGATTTAAATTTTTTCAAGAGATTTTTAAGATCAGAGATTTCATTTTCTGGAATCCACTGGTCATATTCACTTGATTTATTTTTAAATCTTAGTAGATACTCAACTCCCTTTTCTTTTGTAAGGTGTCTCTTTTTAAGTATCTTTTCAATTTCTGCTTTTTCCACTATTTCTTCAGGTTGCTGTTTATGCCTTCCTGATCTTCTTGGAAAGAGAGCAGTATCATTAGAATGGTATGGTTTTATAAGAGAAATAGGAAATACTGGATGTTTTCTATTATAAGGTGCATATAGAATAACCTCAACAGCATTATTACCAACTATCTTTTTAACTACAAATGGTCCAATGAATGGATCCTTCAATTTAACATTACCATTTAAATTGAAATGTAGCGTTGAAATAAGGACTTCATCACCCTCTTTGAACATTTGTTCTTTATGGGCTTTATCCCATCTTTTCTTTTCATACTCAAAAGCCTTATTTATACATTCTTGAGCATGTTTTCTGCATAGTTCCTGCATCTGAAGAAAAGATTTAGTACCTGGATGAATATCCAATCTAGGTAACTTATTAAGAGTTTTAGCAGGGGTATTAGGTACATAACCCAACCATAACTCAAATGGCTTTTTGCCAGTGACAGAATGTACTGTACTATTGTATGCAAATTCTAAACCTGGGATAAGGGTTACCCAATCATGCGTGAATTTGTCATTGTCTTTAAAATTAAGACCAAAAGCACAGTATCTTCTTATCATATCTTCTAAGGTTTGTATCATTCTTTCTGCTAGCCCATCAGTTTGTGGATGGTGTGCTGTAGAGAGTTTTAATTGACACCCTGAAACATCCATAAGTGACGTCCAGAACTCAGAAGTAAATTTAGGATCTCTGTCAGAAACTATTGCTTTGGGGAAACCTGCTGTATTTAACATTTGTGTCCACCATAAAAAAGCTAAGTCCTTTGCAGAAACCTCTTTGTGGGTAGGAATAAATTTACACATCTTTGTAAATCTATCTACAATTACCCAGCAGGAGTTATAACTCTTATGCCCTGCTATTGGCAAACCTGTTACAAAGTCCATGTTAATGATTTCCCATGGAGCTTTTGGTTGCTCAATTTGTTGTACTAAACCAGCTCTTTTTCCTGTTAATCTTTTAGATTTTTGACAAGAATCACATGTTTCAACATATTTCTGAACATCCTCAGACATGTTAATCCACCAAGCTGTGTTTTTTACTCTGGTTAATGTTTTATGGTAGTCAAAATGACCTGCTAATATATCATCATGACATATACTTAACATTAACTCCTTCATTGAAGGGGGAATTACAATTACATTACTTAATTTTTTCCTGTAATATATAAAACCATCCTCAATGGAAAATTTTCCTTTCTCTAATGCCTCTTTATACTTATCTGGTAATGTTTTTATTAAAACATTCATGGAAGCATTAGATGGATCATTTAATATTGTAGTTAATTTACTTAAGTCAGGATCTGAATTATAATTATCAAGAATTGATTGCATAAATTCATCCTCAAGATCTACAATATAAATGCCATAAATGTTAATAATCTCTGATTCAGGAACATAAGCAGGATTATCATCATTATTAGGCAGAGGTACTCTAGATAACAGATCTACATTAGAGTGCAAGGTTCCTGCTCTATGTGTAATAGTCATCCGTCCTCTGTATTCTTGTACAGCTAATTGCCATCTAAACATGTGTCTATTAGGAGTTTTCATGTTTAAGAGTGACTTAACTGCACTACAGTCAGTTATTAACTCAAATTTTTGGTCTTCAAGGTAATAATGTAGCTTTTCTAGAGCCCATACTACTGCCAAACATTCAAGTTGAGTAGCACCATATTTTAATTCACTACTTCTCAGAGTACGTGAAATATAGCAGATTACTACTTCTGACATTTTACCTTCAATAAGTTGTTTTTGATGCAAAGCAGCACCCAGTCCAATAAAACTTGCATCTGTATATAATACAAATGGTAATTGGAAATCTGGTAATCCCAAGATAGGAGCTGTCATCAAACATTCTTTCAACTTATTAAAAGCTTGTTGTCTTTCATTATTCCAAATGAAAGCTTCAGATTTCTTTATCAGTGTGGTCAGTGGTGCAGCAATTGATTGGTAGTTTTTTATATATTGTCTATAATAACCACACATTCCAAGAAAAGATTGTACATCCTTCACATTTTGAGGAATGCCAATATTCTTTATTGCAGCCACTTTATTTTGGTCTACACATATTTGTAAGCCAGATACAATATGACCAAGCACTTTTAAAGATTCAAACCCAAATTTACATTTTTTCAATGCAAGGGTCATTTTTATTTCATCCATTTTCTGAAATACTTTCCTTAAATGGATTAAGTGTTCATCAAAAGTTTTAGAGAACACTATGATGTCATCAATGTATACCATTAACCATCCCTCAATCATTTCATTATGGAATGTTATATCCATTAACTTCTGAAATACTGATGGAGCATTTTTTGGTCCAAATGGCATTCTGACATACTTATAAATTCCCATGTGTGTTGTTATCAACAAAAAGTTCTGTGAATTCTTTTCAACAGGAATTTGATGGTACCCTTTATTTCCATCTAGGCAACTTATATATTTAGCACCTTTAAGGGTAGCATGTATAGAGGCAATCCTTGGCAAGGGATAAATATCATCTACTGTAAATGTATTTAATGCTCTATAATCACCGCACAGTCTTGCTTTATCTTGTTCATAAGAAATCAGCACTGGTGATATTACACAATATTTTGGTGTAGTTTCAACCTTCTCAAGAATGTTCATCTTTAATAACATCTTAATATTATCCTCTATGTCTTTCCTCTTCATTGGTGAAGCAGGATATGGTTTCTTTTTAAGACTAGTAGGAATATTATCCATGTCACAGGTTAAACTAATTTTCATTTCATGATCTTTTACAAGGCCAAGTTCATTTGTACCATGTGCAAAAGCCATTGGAAAAGCTTTAATTAATTCCAAAATATTATCTTTCTCAGTTTCACTTATCTGAGTGCCAAATGATGCTTTTGAAATTTCTGTTTCCAGAAGTTCCAACTCATTGGATTCTCTTCCTTTAGACAGGGAATTTGTTACTGACTCAATGTGTAAGACTGTGTTAAAAGAATTTATTTTAAATTTCCTTTTACCATTCATGCCAATTGTAAAATTATTATTAGCAGGGTCTAATTTTACACCAAATTTAGTCAGAATATCATTTCCAATGATAAAACAGTTACTACAATTTGTATTATCCATTACTACAAAGTCACAAGTTATCCTTACATAACCATGTTGGTGTTTAAAGAAAACAGCAGCTTTGTATTTACCAATGGGGTGTAGTACTGATCCAAAACCTCTCCAATTTTTATTCTGAAGTGGTTCAAGCTTAAACTTATATTCACTATCAATTTTCTGTAATGTATTAGTGGAAACAACTGAACCAGCAGCTCCTGTGTCCAATACTATATTAACATTTTCACCAGAAATGATAGCTGGAACCGTGATAGGTGTCATTCTAAAGTTATCAGCTTGTATATCCTTAATGATTTCAGCATCCTCAAAATTCATTAAAGATTCATTTGAGTCCATATTTAATATTGGATTTTCAAAGATGGACAAATCATCTTCCAACATACAGACTTCATTTTCATCACTATATGAGATATTGCTGTCATAATCACTTGATTCTTTACTTTTTTCAGTTTCAGTTTCAGATTCACGTTGATTTTCAACAATATTTATGTTTTTCTCACATTTGTGACCTTTTACCCAAGGTTTGTTACACTTATAAGAAGTATTTGTTTCATACTTTTTAGGTACTACAGGTGCAGTAGGTTTTTCCTGCTTCTCCTGAAGTGTTTTTGAATTCTGAGTTTTTACAGGTTCAACATTTTGCTTATAAGTGGAATACCTTGATTCATACTTATGGTTCAATAATATTTCATTGCAAATATTAATAAAGTCAGAATATTCAGTAACATTTAATGTTCTAGCTACAACAATGTCTCTGACAGATATAGGTAATTTGTAAATTATCTTATCTTTCCATAAGTTAAAATCCATATGAGGCTCAATGGCTTTTAAGATTTTGTTTAAAGTCATTAAAAATACCATAGGTTTGTCACCATTCAACGGATTATACCTAGTCTTCTCATACAGTCTCTGCTGAGTAAGCCTGAATTTAGAACCTCCAAATTGTTTTTCAATAAGTTGTTTCCATTCAGCCCAAGAGTAGTCTCTACCCTCACTTAAGACAGCTTCAAACCATAATAAAGCAACATCCTTAAATAAAGAAATTAATTTTGATGTTATCTCTTCATCTGGTAACTTATATGAGAATTTCAAGTTGTCAATTCTTTGAATAAAATGTTGCCAATCAGAGCTGGCTTCCCCATCATAAGTTGTTTACTGATCTATCTTAGGCCAGTTCTTCTGATTGGATTTTATCTCACTAATCTTAGGTAAATTCAATAACTCATTTACTTTTGATAAATGGTCTTGTATTTCTTCCTGCACGGATTTGTGACTTACATTTTCAGATTTGACACTACCACCAGATGGTTTCAATTGTGGTGGTATAGGGAAGGAATGAGATTCACTTTTGCCAATGAAAGGATTATTATTATATTGATTATACTTATGATTATCCTGGTTCATTAGTAGATTGGCAGTTTCAATCTCAACTTTAGTTAATCTTTGTAGCAACTCAGAGACACTTTGATTTGTCTGTGCAAAAGATAACTTTGTTCTTGATTCAGTCTTTAATAAGTGTGTTTCATATAATTTTTCTAACTCACAAAATTTGTTTGAAAGGTCATTATATTTATTACTCAATGAATCATATTTAAGAGTTAGAGACAAATGTTCTTTCTCTAATTCTTTATTACGTGTTGCTAATTGAGAAATGTTCAACGTCAAGGATGAAATTGTATCACTAGTGAGCTTAACTGTCTGTTCCTCACAATCAGTCATTCTATTCCACAATGCTGAAACAATTCTATGGACAGTTGTATTATTGTTAAAATATTCCATGTCCTCCTTTTCAATTCTCTCACTCTCCTGTGAACTACTCATCTCACTAGTAGGTGGTTGCAACTGAGGATTAACTGTATTATCATTGTATATAGTACTGTTATTATGGATAAAAGACAAGTCAGGTGTATCTACTCTAAAACCCAAATTTCTTAAATCCTCCTCTATTTTTTGTACAGATTTAACATCAATAGAATTACCTATATTGTAATTATCAGTATTATGTCTAATCTGAGAGGGTAAGTTACTTACCAAGGGATGGTTGCCAGGCCTGATTTTTGGCGCTTTTTTCCCTTTTAAGGGTGAGCTGAGGAAGTCAGATGAGGGGGTGGATCCCTGTTGCAACTGTGGCTTGTCCACTGTTGGTGAAACCAGTCCCATTTCCATTTGTCTACCAGGATTTTCTCCTGGGAGTGAGTGGACCCTCCTTGGGTAGGGGGTTGCTGATTTGATTGACTGGGCTGGCCTCCCTTTAATTCTGCCATTGCCTGATTCATCTGCTGAAATCCTACCTTGCAATTGTTTTGCAACTGCTCTACTTCTTTGAACATGAGAGATTTTGATTCCTCTAGCTTCAGAACCTGTTTGGCCAGGTGGGACAGTTGATCCTGAAGAGGAGGAGACGTCTTTTTGATAGTTATCTTTTTTAAGAGGGCGTCCTTTTCCTCTACACTCATGCTTTCTGGTTGGGGGTACTGTTGTCCCTCCATGGTGATGTCCTGGAAAGTTTTTATTAGCTTTAGACCTGGTATTATAAGCAGGCTGTTCACTTACACTATCCTGAGGAGCACTCATATTGTTCAGAATAACAATATTTTACGTCTACAAAAGGAAAAAACTCTTTGGAATTAGTAGACAAAAGATATTAGTAATTATATTACTAATAAAAAAGCAATGGAGCTTACCCTGAATTTATATCTTTATTTATTTAAATAAAATATAAGAAAAATTCGAAAAAATCTGTTAAAGATATAATAATAAGTTTAACTAGACCTCTATAAGGGTGAATAATTAGCTTACCAAGCTTTAGCCAAATACCAATTTTATTGGGTGTTATATTGGTGTCCAAATACCAAGTGAAATTGGGTTTATATTGGGTACAGTTACTACTTTAAATATCTAATTTTTATGATAAAAAATTAGTACAATTATTATAAGGGTTCTTTTCCGCAATCAATGAGCTATGATGACCCACTAATATGCCGCAGACCCAAATATTTGGTTAATTTTGAGTTGTACTAAGGTAAAAATCACGTCCCAAGGCTTATACTAAATAATAAGTAAAATATAAGGAAAGACCCCCAATTGTCAGTACAGTCTAGTATATAAGTATGATATAATAGTGTTATTTTATGGTCCTACTACTTATTAATAAATGATTTAGTGATTAAACCTCAGGGGAAGACTAATAGAATAGTTATACTCAAATTAAACTCACAATACTTGGATTTAAATGCGTGCTAGTGGTGGAAAATAGAAGAATAAAATATAGTTATAGCTTTTATAAAGATAATATCAATTTATAAGGGCTTAATAATATATTTCTAAATGTTAATAATTGTAGTGTAATGTTTGTTTGAAGTGTAGTAATTGAATGATGATAATAAACCGTCAAAATCCCTCCTTACTTATACCCAAATCCACTGGAGTGCACAGACCTTCAATCCAGATGATGTCACTGCTATCCCCGGCAATTACAGCACTGTGAGGGCCCATCACCTCCCCATGGCGTCCACTTCAAGCAGTTTCAACACCCAGACCTCCAGTAAGGACCCTCCATCACTATTAATAATAACACAGAGTCATACCATAAATAGAAAACCCAGATAAAAGCGGATACCATAAAGAAACAGGTAAAATAAATAATCAAAAAGAGATTTAATGAAACTAAAAGCATATAAAGGAAACAAATAAAATGTCCAAGCCCCCAATAACATCCCCAAGCATCCACATTAGCCCAAAAACATCTTTCCAACCCATAAATCCGTGAATAACCATCCAAGGAAGTAATTTTAGTTGTCCAAACTGGGTGTATGCGCCTGATATAGGTGTCTATGCTTCTGTAGGCGTTGTGAGTCCACTGATTTCGTCCATATGACCTAAAATAAGCAGAAAAACAAAGGTTATAGGCTATTAAGGGGCTAAAACCCACTTATATACCTAAATATACATAATATACTGCATATTTCACTGAATATGAGATTTATGTATACATATAAGCTTATGTATGTCAATAATTACTTCATATCACTTAAGATAAGTATATTATGACTCCATTAACACCTTAATAAGTATTATTAGGCCATGGATAAGCTATTTAAACTATTATAAATTATATAATAGAATAATAATTATAGATATATATAATAAAATAATATATATTATTATTTTAACCTTATTTTTAAGATATAAGCTTAATCTAGTTAAGGTTATCTTATTTTAAGCATAAGAAATACTCAGTCCTAAGGATATTTAGGCTGACAAGGTGTCTCTTGATTCGTTCCAGTTTTTAGTCTTAGTGGACTTCCTATAATTAAAAGACAAAGCCAGGATTCAACTAGAAACATGGAAAATTTTGGAAGCAAACATTATGGGGTAATTGTGTATAGAGCAGCCAGCCCATCAATTACCCCCACACTTGCCAATATTAAATTAAGAAGGTTCCCCTGTGAACACTTCTTCCAATAAATTTTTAAAATTTTCCTACACTATCTTCACCCATATTTTAAGAATTTTAAATTTCAAAAATTTCAAAGAAGGTTTTCTTGCATTTCGTTAAGTTTTATCGCAGTTTCGTTGCCCATATGCAGTGTAACGATAGTAAAGTATTTTGATAAAAAGAAGATAGTTTATCCTCGTTGCGGAGGTTGATAAGATTTTTATAAAAATCATAGTTTATCCTCATTTCAGAGGGATCCATAAAATTTTGTCAATATCATAGTTTATCCTCATTGCGGAGGAATCCATAAAGTTTTGTTGATATTATAGTTTATCCTCATTGCGGAGGGAGACTTCGGCACTCCTGGTGCCTCTAGGATAGAACCGTTTCACTTGATCGACCGCTACCCTCTTCTTCAATACTACTCCATCCAACTCTTCTAGCACATATGAACCTCCAGAAACTTGCTTCTTAACTTTATAAGGTCCATTCCACCTATCTGCAAACATTTTCCCCCATTGACTCTCTAGACTTCTATTATACACCAGGACCATATAACCTGGATTCAAAGGTTTCCTTAATCAATGTACCAACCGCTCATCTCAATATCTAACTGATTGATTTCGGATCTTCATCATCCGCAAATATGCCTTTTCTAAATATTCTTCTTTCTTTTCTAGCTGCATCATTCTTGCACACAATAGATTGTCAGTAGTTTTGACCGTGTCCCAGTCAACTCCAAGATATAAATCAGCTTCTAAATCAACCAGTAAGACTGCTTTCTGCCCAAAAACAAGTTCATAAGGTGAAAATCCAGTCGTCCTTTTGGCAGTGATTTGATCAGCAAATAAAACTAAAGTTAAATAGTGCCTCCACTTTTTGGCACTTGTCCCACACATTTTAACTAAAGCATCCTTAATAACTTGATGCCCTCTTTCAACCATGCCTTCAGCTTCAGGATAATATGGGGTTGCTACCCTAACCTTTGATCCAACTTTCAATACAGCCTCTTTAAAGTCTGTCCCAAATTCAGGACCTCCATCTACCGTCACCAACTTCATCACCCCATACCTATATACCCAATTATTCAACAAAAAGTCTGCCACATTTTTGGCAGTTAAATTAATAAGAGGCGCTGCCTTTACCCAACCAGATAAATCATCTCTGGCCACAATTAAATATTTATACCGTCCTCTTTTATATGAATGGCATCTAAACTAACTCTCCCAAAGAGCGTATATTCACCGGTTGCGCGTCCAGGTTCTTTTGGCCTTAAATAACTTTGTCTTTGACATTCTTCGTATGACTGAACGCACTGTTTAACAGCCATGTTCATGCCAGGCCACCAAAATCAATCAGAAATTCTTCTAAACGTTTCTCCAACACCTCTATGCCCGAGATCTTCATGCAGTGATTTCAAAACTAATTCTTGCCCCTTCTGTTGAGTTATAACTACTTGAGAATTTGGATACCTTCTCCTCATTAAACATCAACCAGATAGGTAAAACGTAGATGACTTCCTCTTGATAGCCACCCATTCATTGTCTTCACAATCTTCTGGCCTCTCTAAAGTCAACAAATATTTGACTAACAAAAAATAAAAACCAGTCTGACCCCAGACTTCATCTTGAAAATAGATTAATATAACATCAATAGGGACTTCTCTATCACCAATATCACCTGCACATGAATGAGCCAATAATTGTTGACCCCTAAATAAATCTTTAATAGAGCTATGTTGACATTTTTCTTCTGAACCTTTTGATCCTTCGTAAACTGTATTCAAAAATTACTCTTTCTCTTTATCCACCTTTTTATTTAAATTCTCTAATTCTCAAACATATACACCATTCCTTAACTTACTACTATCCCACACTACCAATCCATCTTCCTCTACATACACCACATCTTCTTCTACCTCCTTTCTACCAAATTTATCTACACCTTTTCCAAAACCTTTATTAAAATAAAAACTATTTTCCAGTTTATCCTCTTGGTGGAGGTCATCATCACCATATTCTAAACACAATAATCCTGCCAGTTTAACCTCATGGGGGAGGTATGGAAAGTCTTCAGCTCCTTTAGTGCTGGCTTTGATAATAGGTATATCTTCATCGAACTCTTCTGAGTCTGAATCTTCTTCAGTGGGTGGTCTCCTTGATAAATTATCTGGCATAGTAAAAGTCTTTCCAGGCTTATGAACTAAATCAAACAAAAAATGTTGAATAAAAGCTACCCATCTTGTCATGGGTGCGTTCAGTAAACTTGGGGAATTAATCATCTGGATTAACAATTTCGCATACACTTGCAACTCAAAATGTTGCCCCCACAAAATATGCTGAAGTTTCTTCAGTATTTTCGCCACACCACATAATTCCAATTTTGGTTGAAAATATCTTGATTCCACCTCATTAAATACTACAGATTCATGAGGATTTGGAAAGTTTGTAATAGATCTTTGGAACAGCTAGATGCAAGATTAATATATAAAACTTTTTGAGATGTTGCCTAAATGTTTAAGAAAACAATAACAAGGGCATTCTTTACGGTTTAGAAACCCTGCTATTAATGAGTGACATTTTATTGTAAATGTAATTTCAACTAAAAGGAATTCAATGTACTATACAAAGTCTACCTATACTTTAAAAATAGTATAAATAGTTCAGAACCAGGGTTAAAAAATCTAAGGACCATAATTTTCAAGCCAATAAAACTGAGTTTTCAACTAATTTTTTCCCTTGAATATTTTATTCATTAAACTCACAATTAAAATGTATAACTAATTTCTTCTTAATATTATCTTGTCTATATTCTGAAAGTTAATAATTTTTTTTTATAAAGCACAGAATGTCTAATACTGGTGATTCCATGCAGGTTGATCCTCCATTAGAAAGTAATGTTGGAGTGCAAAATAATCCTCCCCCTCAAAATACTAGAATGCCTCCATCAGGTCCTACTCCCCCTGAAAGACAGAGTGAAAATCCAGGTAAACCCTAACCTCCTCCTCAGTCTTCATCAGATCACCAAATTTGATCAACTGATTGCTCTTTTAATATCACATATACAGATGGTCGATCTGCACCTGGTAATTTTCAGCAGGAAGCAGAAAGTGTAGGTAATGATTGGGCTAGTATGTTGTTGAATCAGTTTCTTGGAAGCAGTGGGGGATCCACTTCTACTAACCCAGCCGCCAGTACCAGTGGACCTGGTGAGTAAACTTTTTCAACATGCTTTTATGTTTTAAAATAGGTTTACCAATTTTTATTTTCAAAAATTTGCAGTTAATCCCTCTCTTATAATTCGAGCTACTGATCAGCGCAGAATACTTGATGCTGAGTCACTTTAAAATGACCGAAACTTGCGAATGGTTAGAAGCATAGTTACAAGGTGTGATGTACCAAGGAGCTCAGATTCTATTAACCGAAATATCTATCACTTTTTGAAGTTCTGTCTTAGTGGACCCATTAATGTATCTGAGTTTCCTATATGCCCAACAAATGAAGAACTTATAGATTGGAAAAATTGGCATGATTACAAGCTATTGACAATTGAAACAGCATTAAAACAGGTTCAAAACACACCGCAGGCAACTTCAGCTGCTGATCGTCAATTTATTTTAACAAATACTGCTATATTCTTACGTTCCAAAATTCATCTACAAACTTTTATTTCAACACCTGAGCCCCAAGGACTAAAGGGAGGAGCTGCTGTACCGATCTCTGTAAAACAGCATTTGGAACAAGAGCTTCAAGAGAAAGGATTTTGTCGACTCGCTTTTGATTGGAACTGTGAAAATCTTTCTGAGTCACTATGGAATCAAGCAATGGGGAGTGTAGTATCAGACCATTGTACTAAGTGGCTCTCAACATTGGAAAATATTGATTCAGCAAAGCTCAGGTTTACACCAATCATCGTCGAGAAATGGGTGGTCAACAAGGGAAAGGAGATTCGAAATGTGGCTGGTCAAAACTGTGAGGTGATTGAGGCAAGTAGAAAGGAAAAGAGATCAAGAGCACAGATAAAGCGTTATCAAACAAAGGTATTTATTCAAAGCATAATAATTAAAGAAAGTCTATTACTAATTTGATTTGATTTTAGATTTCAAAAAACCGCTACGACATTGCAAGAAAAAAGTGCTTTGATCAGCCAGGTTTTGTAGCACTTTTTCATGATACAAGTCTCATGTCTGATTTAGAAGAAGCCCCACCCGATTTAGAAGAGAATTGTCCTAAACAAGTAGTTCCTGGATGGAGAAATCCAAAACTCGATGAAATTTTAGATAAAATGGACAACTTGACTAAAAAGACGGCCCATTCAAATGTTGAAAAGGCTTCAATGAAGAAACTTTATGATCGCTCAACTAAAAAGACAGCTTCAACAGATGGTATCTTGAATGTGCCCAAATTTCTGCCAAAAAACTGCTATTCACCTGGATATTTAGCAAATTTGTCGGTTAATGAGAGGGAGTTACTTGATGTTCGAGAAGATATAGATTTCTCCAAAGTTAATGAAGCACTAGATTGAGCAGCAGCACCTTAAATTTTTTACCCAACTGGTAACCATGTATATAGAGTGATAGTAATCATTTTTTAAATATAACATTATTATTCTTTCTTATAAAAAATTCCAATTGATGTATAAGATAAAGGAGAGCAAAAGAATTAAAAATTTTAAAATTATTGAGCATAGAAAAACATATATATATTTTTGTAAAACTTTAAGACATGATAAATGTTTTGATTAAATAAATGTGAAATTTTTTTATGCACAAAATGAACTTAAAAAAAATTAAATTGAATCTCTTCTCAGATACTTACGACAAGATCAAATTAAAGCCTAAAGCAAGAATAGAATTAGATTCAAACTTTCAATTTAAAATACCTGTTTTTCAATAATTATAATTGCTTTTTTATTGGCTTAACGCCACCAATGATTAGTATAAAAATGCACATGTGAAAAAAAAAATGAAAGTGAACACCTTCCCTCACCAAAAAAGAAAGACCATTAAAGGCACTCAAAAATCCATTACCATAGTTAATAAACTAAATATATACAAAAAATTAAAGCATTCGAACAATGGGAATTTTTTTACACAAGGATCTTAAGAAATTTTTATTTTTAAACTTCACTTTTGGCAACAATAATTGAAAATTATTAATCATTAAAAACCAAAAAATCATCAATTTATATTTGGTTTTCATGCCTTAAAAAATAAAAGAGGCTATAATAACATGTAATTGATAAACATACTTTGGTAGAATTTAAGTATTGTGCTATGTTTCCAGTACAAGTTTGGCCGAACTTGTGCTGGACACTTTGGCCAAGACCAGTGACTAAAAATTGCAAGGAAAACCAAAAATCAATAGGCTATAAAAGGAAGTTAATTGATGGCATCAAATTGTTTTTTGGTAAAAGTGTCCAGAACAAGCTCGGCCAAACTTATGCTGGACACTTTTCCAATTTGAAGTTGGTGAGGTGTATGTTTTTCTAAGAGAAGTGAGGTGTTCCTCATAAAAGTGTCCAGCACAAGTTTGGCTGAACTTGTGATGGACACTTTTACCAAAAAAAAAAAAAATGATGCTATCAAATATGTTCATGTTATAGCCTAATTTTTTTTTATTTCCTTGAAGTAATAAGTTACTGTCCATGACCAAAGTGTCCAGCACAAGTTCGGCCGAACTTATGCTGGACACTTTTATAATTTGAAGTTGGTAAGGTGCATGTTTTTTTAAGAGAAGTGAGGTTTTCCTTATAAAAGTGTCCAGCACAAGTTCGGCCGAACTTGTGCTGGACACTTTTACCAAAGACATTAGATAGCATCAATTATCTTCATTATATGGGCTTTTTTTATTGGTTTTCCTTGAAATTTATAGTCACTGTTCTTGGCCAAAGTGTCCAGCACAAGTTCGGCCGAACTTATGCTGGACACTTTTCCAATTTGAAGTTGGTGAGGTGTATGTTTTTTTAAGAGAAGTGAAGTGTTCCTCATAAAAGTGTCCAGCACAAGTTCAGACGAACTTGTGATGGACACTTTTACCAAAAAAAAAAAATGATGCTATCAAATATGTTCATGTTATAGCCTAATTTTTTTTTATTTCCTTGAAGGAATAATTTACTGTCCATGACCAAAGTGTCCAGCACAAGTTTGGCCGAACTTATGCTGGACACTTTTATAATTTGAAGTTGGTAAGGTGCATGTTTTCTTAAGAGAAGTGAGGTTTTCCTTATAAAAGTGTCCAGCACAAGTTTGGCCGAACTTGTGCTGGAAACTTTTACCAAAGACATTAGATAGCATCAATTATCTTCATTATATGGGCTATTTTTATTGGTTTTCCTTGAAATTTATAGTCACTGTTCTTGGCCAAAGTGTCCAGCACAAGTTCGGCCGAACTTATGCTGGACACTTTTCCAATTTGAAGTTGGTAAGGTGCATGTTTTTTTAAGAGAAGTGAGGTTTTTCTCATAAAAGTGTCCAGCACAAGTTCGGCCGAACTTGTGCTGGACACCTTTACCAAAAAAAAATTGATTCCATCAAATATCTTCATTTTCTAGCCTAATTGTTTTTAATTTCCTTGAAGTAATAATTTACTGTCCATGACCAAAGTGTCCAGCACAATTTCGGCTGAAATTGTGCTGGACACTTTTATAAGGAAAACCTCACTTCTCTTAAAAAAACATACACCTTACCAACTTCAAATTGGAAAAGTGTCCAGCACAAGTTTGGCCGAACTTGTGCTGGACACTTTTACCAAAGACATTAGATAGCATCAATTATCTTCATTATATGGGCTATTTTTATTGGTTTTCCTTGCAATTTATAGTCACTGTTCTTGGCCAAAGTCTCCAGCACAAGTTCGGCCGAACTTATGCTGGACACTTTTCCAATTTGAAGTTGGTAAGGTGCATGTTTTTTTAAGAGAAGTGAGGTTTTTCTCATAAAAGTGTCCAGCACAAGTTCGGCCAAACTTGTGCTCGACACCTTTACCAAAAAAAAATTGATTCCATCAAATATCTTCATTTTCTAGCCTAATTGTTTTTAATTTCCTTGAAGTAATAATTTACTGTCCATGACCAAAGTGTCCAGCACAATTTCGGCTGAAATTGTGCTGGACACTTTTATAAGGAAAACCTCACTTCTCTTAAAAAAACATGCACCTTACCAACTTCAAATTGGAAAAGTGTCCAGCATAAGTTCGGCCGAACTTGTGCTGGACACTTTGGCCAAGAACAGTGACTATAAATTGCAAGGAAAACCAATAAAAATAGCCCATATAATGAAGATAATTGATGCTATCTAATGTCTTTGGTAAAAGTGTCCAGCACAAGTTCGGCTGAACTTGTGCTGGTCACTTTTATAAGGAAAACCTCACTTCTCTTAAAAAAACATGCACCTTACCAACTTCAAATTATAAAAGTGTCCAGCATAAGTTCGGCCAAACTTGTGCTGGACACTTTGGCCATGGACAGTAACTTATTACTTCAAGGAAATAAAAAAAATTAGGCTATAACATGAACATATTTGATAGCATCATTTTTTTTTTTTTGGTAAAAGTGTCCATCACAAGTTTGGCCGAACTTGTGATGGACACTTTTATGAGGAACACCTCACTTCTCTTAAAAAAACATACACCTGACCAACTTCAAATTGGAAAAGTGTCCAGCATAAGTTCGGCCGAACTTGTGCTGGACACTTTTACCAAAAAACAATTTGATGCTATCAATTAACTTCCTTTTATAGCCTATTTATTTTTGGTTTTCCTTGCAATTTTTAGTCACTGGTCTTGGCCAAAGTGTCCAGCATAAGTTCGGCTTAACTTGTGCTGGACACTTTTCCAATTCGAATTCGGTAAAGTGCATGATTTTTTAAGAGAATTGAGGTGTTCCTCATAAAAGTGTCCAGCATAAGTTTGGCCGAACTTGTGCTGGACACTTTTACCAAAAAACAATTTGATGCCATCAATTAAATTCCTTTTATAGCCTATTGATTTTTGGTTTTCCTTGCAATTTTTAGTCACTGGTCTTGGCCAAAGTGTCCAGCACAAGTTCGGCCAAACTTATGCTGGACACTTTTCCAATTTGAAGTTGGTAAGGTGCATGTTTTTTTAGGAGAAGTGAGGTTTTCCTTATAAAAGTGTCCAGCACAAGTTCGGCCGAACTTGTGCTGGACACTTTACTCATAACAGTTTGATGCATTCAATTGTCTACATATTCCTTACCATGGTCTTTTGGTAAAAAGGGAAGCCTTTAGCTATTGGTAGTTGTTTTGAGTATATTATGAGTAGTTGATATTTCCATTTTAAGGTAAAAGTGTACAATATTTTTTGTGATTACCTGTAATTTATTTCCCTCAATATTTCTAAGATATTGGTTATAATTTTTATAACACCTATTTCTAATATTCCTCTTTGATTTGATTATTTTTTTTAGTCCTGATTTAAAGGTTTTTACTATTTTATCAACCAAGCTTTACATCAATGTAAACAATACCCTTTTTAATCCTGCTATATTTTTTTTGACTGTTCCTATTCAATAATAGCTCAAGTTAGAAACATATATCCATTATCTATTTTCTTTTCCAACTTAGTTATCTCAGTGGAAAGTGTTCATCAATTACTATTGAATGATGTTTACAGTACGTAACCTTGTACAAATCTGTAAACTACTTTAAAAAAATTGTGACTTTGGTAGTTGGTTATTGGATTTTATATGGCAATAATTTCAAATAATTTTATACTTTATTCATATGCTAAGATTCTTAAGTGTTTCTATTTCCGATTTATTATATCAATTTAACTTTAACTAAGTTTAGACTAGGTTTGTGCCACGGGGTGTCAGCGCAGCCCAAACGAGCTCCTATCATAGAATAAATTAATTTTTTTAATAATTTTATATAATACTATTTAGTGTTATCTTTTTTTATCCCCTTTTTTTAAATTATCTTTTTCCTTTGTTTTTGTCCCCTATTTTTTATAACACATAAAGATGCCAAAATTTCTAATAATAGATACCTTTGTCATATTGCATGATGTCAATATTTAAAATATAATTTAAATATTTAAATTAGTTAAACTTATATTCTCAACTATTTACCCTTTGCGATTATCAAATTGTAAATTGGACATTTTCTTTGTTTGTCATCCTTTTAAGTTCCCAATGTTTATGTCTAGTTACTTCCCTTTTACTATTAACCCCATTATTATCATCAGACTATTTTACAATATGCTTGCTAGCTTGATGCCATTGTAAAAGAACCCCTAACAAAAACCTGCTTCTGGTAATATATAAACCCTCTTGTTTAGTACCACATTTCTCAATTCGTTTATTTCTCTCAATTTTACTACTAATATCTTTTGGTTATCACATTTATCTGTGTTTTTACAGCTTGAAAATACAAATAGCAATATATATTTTTTATCTCTTTATTATCTTGATATAAGAATTTTTTATTTTTTTCAAGTAATAAGTCATTAAAATGCCTCGTGATAAACAGACACCTCCTTTATGTAAGATCTATTGCTTTATCTCTTATATCTTCTTAGACTAACTTTTCTTTTCCATTAATATATTTGATATATTAGCACCAAGTAGTTATTTGACAAAATCTCATCAGCATCCTCGATTCGAATCCTTCAAACTCAAGAAACAACCACCTCTAGGCATGTCTCCAAACCTTCCTTCTCTTGCCAATGAAAGAACTGAAATTACCTGATCTCAATATGGCAAGATACTTGAGTGTGCTAAAGGCAAAAATGAAGAACTACTGTCAACTCTTAGCGAGAAGCCTTTGCCATCTTATATTTCGAATGCCTACAACAATGTGCTTGAATACATTGATGACCTAGAAAAATGTAAGTAATTATTTTATATTAAATTCTTTAAACTCAGAACAATAAATTATGGACACTTTTTCTTTAAAACTTATTCAAATTCAGCTTATGAAAAAGGTATCATTCCTCCTGATGATGTCATTATCATCAAAGATGATGATGATAATGAAATACCTGACGCTGAAGGCTATGCATCAACATATTGAGGGGGAGATAAGACTATTCTTCGGAGTTCAAAAAGAATGAGACTTTCTAGGGGCTCTAGTTTTGTCAGTGCTACTAAAACTCCTCCTGCCAAGGATTCCTCTTACTCAGCATCTAAAAAATCCAAACAAACTAGCCAAAATGTGTCGAAAGTGTATGTTATTTCTTTCATGAGCAATATAGCAATAAATTTTATATTAGTGTTTAAAGCTATCTCCAAATTGTTTACTTTCTTATTTATTATTTCTTGTCTTTTTCTTATCTTTTAATCCAGCTCTAAAAATGACAATCACTCCAAAGCGTCAACTAATAGCGAATCTTGCTCTAATGAAGAAGAAGTAGAAGAAGAAGATGATGATGAAGCTACTTCTGCTGATGAGGTTGAGAAAACACCGAATGAAGAAATCGATCCACCTAGCCAGCCACAAAAAAATACTTCAAGTTCAAAGAAGCAGCTTATAGTTGCTGTATCTTTAAAATCTAAAATTGAAATTCCCCAAATCCTACAGTCTCTATCATCATCAATAAAAATTTCTAATAACTCCCTTCCTTATACTCCAACAATGATTGGAAACTCAAAATTACAGAAGCAAATAGCTGAAATTCATCGATTTTTTGAAGGTAGAATCAATGGTCAAAAGGTACTTAGGGCATGGCCAGAAATTGATCAGTTATTTGAAATCCTTTGTCTGCTTCTCTTGAAAAGCCACACAAAATTTCACACAAATTCAATTTTCTAAGGATGAAATCTGCTCATGATGAAATGCTTACAAAAATTAATGAACTCTGTATGTATCACTTAATTGAAGTTGGATAATTTATTTTATGATAACTAATTGTTGTTATTTTTTTAGCTTTGGATTTTCTTAATGTTGACACTTCGCAGATCTGGGTGGTCAATAATTTGAACTTTGAAAATTTGGAAAATTTTTGTAACTCTGAAGAACCAAACTCAAATAATCTTTCTCCGTTTAAGAAGACTGATCACCCTGAATCATCGATGATACGCATGCTATCAAGACTAGTTAGCCCAACTGCTCACCAGTGTTCTTTTTGGGCATCCCTCGTCGCATCATCTCTTTATCTTTCTTCTCAAGAGTTTACCCTTCCTGTTGAAGAATTTGACTTCAATCCAGATTTTCCTATTGAACGTGCCCTACATATTCTAGCCCGCTTTACACATCTGAAAAGCAAAGTTCCTGATACATTGGACAGCTCAACATCACAGTTAATTGCTGCAAATTTTTCAATCACTCCCCTGTGCCAATTTAGAAACATAATAATCGATGTCATGATTTCAATAAATATTTTAAAATCTAGAGAGGCTGCTGCAAATATTTTGTTTCTTATATTATATTTTATTATATTTTATTTTACTTGTAGCAATGATAATTTTTTATTGTAATATGGTTTTTCAATTTTTACATCCATTTTTTTGATACTTTTATTGTTTTAGGTTTTTCACCTGATTATACATAATCATCAGCTTCATAAAAAGTTTTTATAGACATGTGTGTAAATATATCATTCTACCACTAAACTAAAACTACACCTGTACAATAAAATCACATTTTTACCTATCACTACTTAATGGTCTTTTACTTTTTTTATTAACATGTATATCAGAATCATTTTCTGTATTTAATTTTTCAATATCTTTAGTAGCTTTAAATATATAGTGATTCACTAACTTTCTTTTTTTTTTGTTAAATCAGTCTTTTCATTGTACTTAGAAAGTTTCATCATAAGAAAATTACATCTTTCTAACTCTTCATTTATATTTAAGTACTCAGAAATATCTATTTCAAACTCTTGGAGTTTTTTAAATGTATTGAAAAGTCTTGTACTAACTTGAATAGAAGAGCCAAGGCGAGTGAATCCACCAATTTCATTACATCGTGAAGTGAAATTTTTAAGAAGGTTTGCTGGCCATAGAATCGCTGTGATGCCATTAGTGGCCTCCATGTCTACTTTGCAAGCTATTTCAGGAAAATGAGGCTCTCCGCCTTTTTGACGTGGTTGATTTGAATCATAAGATTGATGAAGAGAATTTTTCTCAGTGTCTTTAGGTATGAAAAGTTCAAATGTATACTCGCTACGGTCTGAGTCACAGTGAGAACTATTTGAAAACCCGTTTCCATTTGAGCCTGTTGTCCAAGTAACATTGCCAGCAAATGGTTCAATTTCTTCATTGTTAAAATTTTCTCCAAACCCAGGAATCCCAAGCTTTTGACAGAGTTTTACTGCTTCTTGATACTTAACATTAGATATATTTTGATAAAAAAGTTTAAAGAATAACTCTATTCGCTTCATGAAACAAACATACTCTGCCAAATCTAAGGGCTTAGAAGCATATTTACCTAAAAAAGTAATTAAAATAATAATAGATTAAAACTATTCATAAATAAAACTATATAATACTTACAAATTAATAGAGACTTTTTCCTATCTAAACACCGACCACCAACAAATATATTACCAAATCCACCACCATTTTTATGAGCTTTATTTTGCAAAACTCGATGTTCACAATAAGAAAAGTCTTTGATGCACTGAATTGTTGCTTCAAGCATGTTTAATCGAATGAGATTTTCAATAGAAAATGTTTTCACTATAACACTTGGAATTAAGGAGCGGATAGAATGGAAAATATAACAGCTAGAATTTGAAATCAAATACCGTTCTGGATTAACTAAATTTTTTACAAAACTCCTAGAAAAATATTTTGCCCTCTTTCCATATGTCTCAACACCATAATTTTCAACCAAAAGTAATGCATTCTCGATGTTTTTCACATGCTTGTTGTTTGATTTTTTTCTTCGGTGGTGATTTTTCTTTATAAACAAACTTTGTGAAGCCTGCATCTTGTAGTGTAGTAAATAAGAAATTAATTTAATTCAAAAATAAATAAAAAAAGTGCAAAATAATGCAATGGTTAAAAATAAGGCCTCCAAAAATAATCATTATATTCTTAATATTAAATAAAAAATCATATCCAACATGCATGTAGAAAACATCAGTATTAGCTGCATTTAAAATATTAATCAAGTATTTCAAATTAAAGCTTCATTTTATTGCTTACAAGTATAGTATTCTGCCGTATGCATTTGGCACACGAGATTCAACTATACCCTAAACATAAACAATTAAATGTGAAGCTTAAATCCAATGCCCAATTATTATGATAAATACAGCAATAATACATAAGTATCCATTGATGCTTTATTTAATTTTTCTCCATATATCAATAATATATCAAACCGCCAGATATCCATAATTTATAATGTTGAAAGGTATAGTTTCCTTAAACAAGAATCAACTATACCTCTACCATTAATAGAACTACAGGAGGCCAATACAATAAATTATTGATATGTAGAAAAAAATTGATCACATACACATGTGGATACTATGATATTTTATTTTATTTAATTATTTAATATATAATGATTGAGAATAATAAAAAGTTTAAAAATGAAATAGTGAAAAAAAGATATTCTTACTTGAAATTTAAAAAAAATCATTTGGTAGGAGTTGATTGATCGATAAATGGACAACTAATCTGTTAATTATAATTTTTAGGAATAGATTATTGTAGAAAAATAAGTATCATTTTTATTGAATGAAAAAAATAAAAAGAGAAAGACAAACCAAAATAAAATTTGGATGCTAACCAAAAATTAGCTTTTTGATGATACTATGACAAGTAAGAGATCAAGCTGCCAAGAGTTAAAAACAATCATCAGTTCTAATGTTTTTTTAAAGAGATTAAAAAGGAGAGTAAAATACTAAAAATCTAAGTTAGTAATCTGTAAACAAGTTACTTTGGTGGCAAACCTAATTATTGAGAAAAATGGATTCCCTAAAAGTTGTACTTATATTTAAAGTGAAATTAATATTTTTACTTAAGAAAAAAGTATAAGGGACAAACCAGAATAAAAAACTCTTAAGTGAAACAGATGGAAATCTAAAAATTATAATAACCTGTCTCTTCTAAGTTGAAGGAGAGAAGTAGAAAATTTGCCTTTCGGATGAAAATTCGCTTACAGTTATGCGTATAGAAACATGCAAGTTACTGAAGCCGGTTGCATGGCATGCAGTGACTTGCATAAGGTGTATATGCAACAGGTTTTTACACAGCAATATATTGTACAAATGATGACTAAACATTTTCACATGCTTTTAATTAAAACTTACATATTTTTTTTACAGCTTATTTTTATAGGGTTTCACAAAGTATAATTCGAGGAACCAAAGCCTCGGATAGTTTCACACAGATGCAATTAATATTTACATTCACTTATTTTACAAAATCAATCCACTTATCCATATTATTTGTTCACATAAGGTTGGAAAACTAACCTTCAGATGTTATGGACCAATTTTTTATCACTTATTATTTTTTTTGCCACTAAGTTGAAATTTGGCTACAAAAGAGTTAACAAGCAAGTATGCATTTCTGAAAAAAAATCTACACACAAAATCCTTATTCTTATATTTCAAACATTTTAAAACTGGGCATATAAGTTTTGGCATTTAAAAATATCCAATACCTTTTTTTTTGGCTTTGATTTTTTATTATGCACATATACATTTCACACTGTCAAAAAACTAATGGCAAATGGCATGTAAAAGAGTAGCGCAAATTTAAATGTATATCAACTTTAATATTATTTCTTATTAATTCAAACCAGTCAGGATTGCCCTGACTGGTAGTTTATTTTTATAGTAGCCAATGTTACTTTAAGCAACATTGGCTTCTCAAATCTCACCATCAAAACTCCCAGCCAGTGTTATCTAGCTGGGAGATGCGAAAATCAGTTTGCAACCAAAGTCGCTTGTAGTGACTTTGGTTGCTTTAAAAAAAGACTTGCAGCCAGTTTATTACTGGCTGCAAGTCAATAATATAAAAAAAAGCGAGCAAAGTTGCTGCATGCAACTTTTCTCACTTTTAAACTCACAATCTTGCAGGCAGTTTTAAACTGCCTGCAAGATGTATTATAAAATTGGCCAAAGCCACTAAAAGTGGCTTTGGCCAATTTTTTATTATTTTTTATTAAACGCTGCCAGCTTAAAGCTGGCAGCAATATTTTTTTATATTTCAATCCCGAGCCACTTCCTGTGGCTCGGGTTCTTTTTTTTTAAATGTAAATATATATTACTACCAGCCAGGCTCCCCCTGGCTGGTAGTTAATGTTTTAAGCAGCCAATGTTGCTTAAAGCAACATTGGCTGATCGTTCACTTTAAGACCTCCCAGCCAGTGTTATCTGGCTGGGAGATGCGAAAATCGGTTTGCAACCAAAGTCGCTTGTAGCAACTTTGGTTGCTTTAAAAAAAGACTTGCAGCCAGTTTATTACTGGCTGCAAGTCAATAATATAAAAAAAAAGCGAGCGAAGTTTCTGCATGCAACTTTGCTCGCTTTTAAACTCACAATCTTGCAGGCAATTTTAAACTGCCTGCAAGATGTATTATAAAATTGGCCAAAGCCACTAAAAGTGGCTTTGGCCAATTTTTTTTTTATTTTTTTATTAAACGCTGGAAGCAATTTTTTTTATATATTTCAATCCTGAGCCACTTCCTGTGGCTTGGGTTCTTTTTTTTTATGTAATTATAAATTACTACAAGCTAGGATTCATCTTTCTGGTAGTGTTATCTGACATTTGAAATTTTGAAAAAATCATTATATGAAATAAAAAAAGCATATTCTTTGATATATTAAGAATTATGAGTGGTAAAGGATTGATGAAGGGATTAATGGCTCAAAAATAAAATTGGCCATTGCTGATAAGGAGAGTTCTAGAACAATAGAGATTATCTATTAAAATTAGATGGGATGGAGTACATTAAGCTATCTCAAACTTGATCAAATACGCCACATAAACACACCACAAAAAAAGTACCAAACACACCATCAGAAAATGAAATACACCTGCCATGGACAGGTGTATTTTGATGGTGTGTTTCGCCTCAAACAAACCTTCTTTTGGTAAAAAAAGCCATCAAAACACTTTTCTCCTTCATCTTGATTAGTCAGCAATAGGTACAGACAAGCCATCTCTTTAGATTCTTTTCCGCCTAATTCTTAAGGGCTTATTATTCAACATGTGAAAAACATGACTTCCCACCACTTAAGCAGCCACTTCATCATACACTCACCCTTAGTCTTAATCACCATTCACTAAAATTCCTCTTTCAGTCCATTGTAAACTAGAAATAACTGCTACCACTCTAGCCCTGGATCTATTGGTTAACTCAGATACCAACTCCAATGCTGAAATTGACTTGGCTTACATGTGTGACATGCTGAAGAATCACTACTTATATTCCAGAACACTTTCCATACAACACCAACCACAATTTAACCTTGAGGTTCTTTAAAGCATTCCTTAAATTAGCTTTAAACAGATATTTTGCACAACCATGCCTCAATTTCTCAGTTACTTGAACTGATAAAATATCACTCAATTTTCAGAAATGATTCTTGTTGTTCATAAAGAGATCCTCCTATTCAAATCTATGTTGCACTTTGTCATTTTAGTTCAAATTGAAATGGTGGCACATTTACCCATCTTGAAAACCTCTTCCAGATCAGAGATGGAAATAAATATTTTGATTGTAAAAAAATGCTTTGAATCTCTCTTATATACATTGCATGCTTCTACTCTTGCTATTTATTAGGATTCCAGTTAATTAAATGTTTTGTATTTAAATTATAAGTAATGTTTTTCTCCATATCTACTTGACTAAAATTCATTCTGGATTTCTATTAATAATTTGGTTAAATATGGTTTTTCAACAGCTTCATTAATCAACACTTATGCACAAGATACATAAATTAACAAATTTTATTTTTCTAAATCTAGAAACTTGGCAATACCCTCCCCTGAATTTCACTATATTAGGGGGTGGTGATTGCCATTTTTTTCATGTCAAAAAAATTTTTTATGTCTGAAAAAAAAAATGGCAATACCTCATCCTGAATTTTACTGTGGGAGGGGGTGGAGATTGCCATTTTTTTCATGTCAAAAAAAATATTTATGTAAGAAAAAAAATTTACAATACCTCCCCCTGCAACTTACTGTGGGAGGGGGTAAAGATTACCAAATTTTCATTTTAATTTCATAAATTCTTATATAAATCAATAAAAAAATATAATCAGCCTAGTAAAAGTAATGGGATTCACAATTCCACCTGATAATGATTTCAGATATGACCAAAGCCAAATAAATCTTATGACAAGCAATGTATTGACAATTCATCCATTCAATACAAATAAATAATTAAATGAACAAATTTATACAGCAGCAAGGCTCAATTGCACAAACGTTTTATTTGATTGATTATATTTAATAATTGATAATTTAAAAATTTATGAAATAAAAATAAAAAAATGGAAAATCTTCTAATTACCCTATTTGGAGCCCCTCCTTAAAGATTTACTATAAGTAGGGCCCTTCCCCCTTGCTTTACTTACCTGGTTTATCAGACTTTGGTTGATCTGGAATGAAAAACAAAAATGAGTAAGTGCTTCACAAGATTCCGAAAAAATGAGAAAATTTTTTACAAGATATCAAACCAGGAGTTTCCTTGGTAGTTTGATGATTATCTCTTGGATTTTTGATTGATGATTATGCTGAGTAGAGTTCCAAATAGATTTGATGATACCATCTCCTGAAAAAAATCCAAAACATCAACAAATCAGGGAAAAAAATGATTTATAAAGAAGAAAAATTGAGGAAACAAATGATAAAAAACAGTTGAGGAATTGACATACCTTGGGAGTGGTACAATGAAAAGTATCAGAAAAAACATGCATATTACAGAATATCAAAATTCAAAAATTTAAATTAGTTTACATAAAAAGACTCAACTTTAAAAGTAGATATCTCAGAAATTTCTGAGCCAAAATTGATTATGCTTTATGGAAATGAAATTCATGCCTATAGAGAACCTGTAATCAAAATAATGTGGAATTTGAATGAGCTAAAATTCATCAAATGTTAATATTCATCCTTATAAAAAAATTACAAAATAGGAATGACTCATCCAAAACTGATATTTAGCTGATCAAATCAGAGCCAAAAGCCTGAAGTATTATTTGAAATAGATTGCATAAGCCCTATATGCATATTATGCAACATTGAACTTAAAAAATGTAAATTAGTCTATGAAACAAGATTCAACTTTGGAAAAAGTTATCTCAGCAACCACTAGACCAAATTCAACACCATTTGCTGGAAATAAAATAAATGATTCTTGAGATTCTTCCAACAAAAGGATATGTCATTTAAAAAACCCTAACCCTATTTCTGACCTTTTATTTTTGACTTAAAAGAAAATCAAAAAAGGGTTATAAAAATTAAAGTCAGGTATTATCAATGGTCTAAAAAGATCTATTTTAGCTACCTATGTTATTTATAAGTATTATATTTGTTCCAGAGTAAGACCTACTTGAGAAGATTAAAATAAAGTTGATGGAAGTTTGATCCAAGTAAATAATAAATATCTCATTAACCAGTGAGCCAAATCAGATGTTGCTTGGTGGATATGAGAGCTAGGCTTCTGTAGAACCTTCTTAAAAGTGGAAATGTGATTTGAGAAAACAAAAAAAGAAATAGAAAAAAAAAAATTCAGAAAAAGAACTTCAGTTAAAATTGAAAAAATATGGTGGGAGGATGACTTACCTGATGAGATGTCTTCAAAGATGTAAAAGGACCAGATAGAAGTTCAGGAAGTGATGGATAAAAAAATAGAAGAAGAGTTAAGGAAGTGAGAGAAGATGAATAAAAGGATATGAAAGATCATTGAAAAACAGAAAGAATGAAAAATTATGCAATTTCTGAAATATCCAACTTCATGTTGAGATGATTAACCAAAATGAATCAGGAAGGGAAAAATTATGCTTTCAGTGAAAATTCAAAATAAAAGTTAATATGCAAAAATAAAACAAAACCAAGTGGAAAGTACATGCAACTTGATAATTTTGAGAGCATGAAAAAAGGATTTAAAAGCGTTGTGTTGAAAATTTTGTAGTGTTCTTGGCATGATGACTGAGTTTTGAGGATATAAATTTGTTCAGGAATTGTTGATAAAGAAAGTAATGAAAAGCTCAAAATTTACTGGGGCACCATGTGTAAAAATTTGTTTCAAAAAAGTGGGTTGGGAAAGATGTGATGTGTGGTGAATTGGGAGGATCTTTAGATTGGTTGCCTGTGCTGTGGTTGGAAAATTTTCACTAAAGTAGGACATATTTGACCCCATGTTTATAATCTCATGTACCAAATCAGCCATGTTTCATGGTGTGTTTATGTGGTGGTTTTCAAATGAAATCCACCTGGCATATTTGTTCAAGTTTGAGACCCCCTATTAAAAAGTAGATGGGTAGAGGAGGAGGAAGAGATCCTTAAGAAGATGAATAAAATATTACTTTCAAAATTTTTTACAGATAAATATTAAATTGAAATAAATTTTGTAAATATTTTTCTCATTATATTGGTTTCCACTTTTAAATGCAGTTACTATTTCACATGTACTCATACTAAAACTTGGGAAGGTGATTTATATAAGCATTAAATATTTAAAAAGGAAAACTTGCATATTAATTTCCATAAAAACCTTTCATGTTATAAACTTTAAGGACTATTTTTATTTTTATTTAAATATAAATATTTCTTTTAGTTGAGTAACTGAAGATTTTATTTTCAATAGCCTGTAGGTCTTATATTTTTGGTAAAATTTAAAAAATTATACAAAATTTAGTTTTGCAAAGACTTAACAGATTAGAAGTGAGAAGTGACTATAATCTTTTTAAATTTTGAAAATAAGAATGGCATTAGTTATTTCAATTCCTATAGTTATTAATATTTGTGATCAAAAAATTTGCTAAATTTATTTATTGTTACAATTATGTAGTAAAAGATATTATTATTGTAAATTAAATTTACTTTCATAATTTTATGGTTTATCTTTTGAATGCAAAGTAATGATTAGGTATGTTAAAGAATAATTTTCTTCCTCTAAATTGATAAAAATATTGTATATTCAAAAGCTTATGTTGGATCAATGTGTGCTCAATGTGTGCTCAATGAAGGATAAAATCATTGTTATAGTTGATCAACTTATGCATAACTTGAGATCAGTTGAGGTTCATTTTTGGACCAATCTGACAATAAATGTAAATCTAACTCTAATTTACTTATGTTTATAAAGTATTCATAAACCTGGTATAATTAAGGGACACTCTAAATTTCAGGAGAGGGGATTTCTAGCAATTCACCCCTAGATTTCCCGTGGTGAAACAGTGTAATCCTGCCATTCAACTTGCTGTTGCACTATGTCACTTTGGCTGAAATGGAGATGGTGCTGCTCTAAGACATTTGGATAATCTATTCAACATAGGATATGGTAAGGTGATATTATACACCAAGTTCTGTATGATTGCTATCATTTCCCTCAAGTCTCAAACACTTTCTTGGCCAACTCCAGAACAGAAACTTGAATCCTCTCAAGTAATGCAAGCCAAAGGTTTCCCTGGATGAGTAGGTTTTGTTCATGGCACAGCTATACCTTTCAGTCAAAAGCCTCCTCATGATGGGAACCATTATTTTGATCACAAAAAAAGGTTTATTCAAAATCTTCTCCAATTTCTCAACATTCATGAAATAAATTTTAATCTTCCTTCTAGATACACTATTGCCATTCAATTTTATGCAATTTCAATAAAAAATTTATTGCTTTTCAAAGTGGCTGCCCTGGATTATGTCATGACTCTTCAATCTTCTAAAGAATTAGGATTTCTCAAAGTCATGACTCATACTGTCAGCCAGGCTACTAGACTCACCTGGTAAAAATAATTAATTATTTTACTTAGATGAAGCCACACCTTTTTTTTAAATTCTTATCAATATTTAATTATTTAGTATTTACTTATGTATTACTTACAACTAACTAGCTAAGTATATTAAGTAATGTAAATAATTAATTTAAGTAATTTTCCCATACATTTGTACTCCCTAACACTGTGCTCAATAATACAGTTGAGTGGGAATAGAAATAAATAATAAAAATATAATAAAAACCTTAAAAATATCAAATTACTTTACTGAGAGATTTGGATTTCCGTGAAATCAATATATTTAAATCAAATATGTTGTATTAATTGTGAAAGTCCAAGGGAACTCATATTTTATTGCAAATGAAAATGATGCCCTTGTTGACATACCAATTAATTTATCTTTTATTTATTTCATATACACTCTTTCTTATTCAGTTTCTTTCACACACCCTTGTATTAGGTGGTGTTGACTCCATGTCTTTATTTCACACATTTTTTACCTATAAAAGGCCCTCACTTTTTGTACTTTTCAGATCATTCATTACTTACTTACTTTATTACAACTACTTACAATTCTCCTTATTGATATCTATTATTGCTTTAGTATTTACATTAAACCGTGATTCTAAACCATTATTTGTAATATTAATCCATCCTTCTACCTCTTATTATTGAGTAAAAAAAATCTTTAAGATAAAAAATACATACCCAAGTTTGAATCCTATAAAACCCATTGTTGCTGCCCTTGGACATCCCTGGAAAACCTTCTAGACTTGAAAGACCCCTTGACACAAACTTCCACAAATTTCAGTACCTCCTTGCAAACTCAGCATATGCAAGTGGAAAGTACATTATACCTGCTTTCTGTGGTTAAACCTTAGAAAATGACCCCAAAAAGACCTTTAATTATCTCCTTGCCCAATCAAGAGTATGGATTGAACATGCTATTGGGATTTTATAGTGAAGATTATCTAGTCTCAGGGAACTCAGAATCCAATTTAAAAAAAAATAAAAATCAAAACTGTGAATAATTGGATCATGACTTGCTTTATACTCCACAATATCATAGCTGATTTAAAGGATAAGTGGAATTATCTTAATGAAGAAGAGCATCCTGAACCAGCGCCAGCTCTTCCCACCCTTGATTCCCAAAACATTCAATCAACTGGCATAGGCTCCATTATAATGCCAATTACTCTCTAACATTTCACTTCACAAAAGTTTTAAAATTTTATTTTGGTGCTCTCCAAATTTCTACTTTTTGTACTTCATTCACTTGGCTTGGTATTTTTGTTTGATGCAATTCATTTTTTTTTTGAATTTATGGTGTGGTCTTCCAACATTGGCAGACACCTTTTTTGCTCTGTTTGGTGTTGTTTTGGTATGTCTTAATTTGCATTGGTTGAATAATTGAGTGTTTTTCTGGTATTATTCAGTGAATATTGGCACTACAGGTATGTGGGTACTACCATTAGATAGCCCTGGTTTTTCCCTATATTTGATGTCACACTGATATTTTTCATATTCCAAGTTTTAAGGGGTCATTTACTCATTTTTCATTTCGAAAAGATAGCTGTTTAATTTTGTTTTGTGTTTTAAGGGCTAACCTTAAGTTTTAGTGTTAAGTGCTTATTACCATTAAGTAGAGCTAATTTGGCTCTAAATCTTATGTCTCAATGTTGTCATAGCTTAATTTTGTGATTTAAGGGTTTTAGTAGTCATGGTGGATTTTTTTAAGTATTTTGGGCTTTATTGGAGGTTTTTGGTGGTTTTCTGGATTCAGGGTGGTCCCCCCGCCTCTAGGTGGGCCTTCCAACTTTGGGAGGACCCCCCACCTTGGTGCTAGAATGCTGGGAAGCGCTTCTCTTTTTTTTGGATGGCTCATTGGTTTTCTTTCACCAGCTCAACATGAAATCACATATTTTGTCAGTTTTTTTTTCATTCATCACTCATATCCTTTTCAACCACTCTTCAAAAATCCATCAAATATTTTCAATTCCTCTATTTCATTCCTCCATTTCTCATCTTATCACTCCAGGTAAGTCATTTTTTTTCTTATTTTTGATTTTTTTTACTTGCTAATAATTTTTTTTTCTTTTTTTCTTTTCTTTTTTTTTTGTCCTGTTAGTGCTTTTTTTTGGTTTTCAAGGTTAGACTAATTTTGTTTTTTTGTTTTATCTTTTTTTCACTCTCCATCATCCCCCTTTCCCCCCTCCTTTTCTGCCTTCATAGCCTCCTTTCTACCCTTCTTGGCCACCTCAAGTCCCCCCTTTACCCCCTCAAACCCTTCAACACCCCCCCACCACCTATATATTGAATCTGTAACAATTTGTTAAGTTAATGATCGATTATCAGAAATTGATCATTAACTTATCAAATTGCTAATGATTTGATAAGATAGTAAATGATTATCAGCAATCGTTCACTAACTTACCAAATTGTTACCAATTCGATAAGTTAGGTGTAGGGGGGGGGTTGAGGTGGGTCTGAGGGGGTAAGGGGGGCTTAAGTGGGTCAAGGAAGGGGTAAAAGGGGGGTGATGGGGGTGTTTGAGGCAGGCAAGGAGGGGGTAAAGGGGGGTAAAGGGACGGTAAAGGGGGACTAAAGGGGAGGTTTGAGGTGGGTAAGGGATGGTAAAGAGTGATAAAGGGGGATTAAAGGGTGGGATTGAGGGGGTAAAGGGGGGACTTTTTGGAGGGCATTTTAAAGAAAAAAAAAGACTAATCTCTGCTTTTTAATTTATTTTACAGATTTTTTTTCCCTTAGTTTCTGGACATTTCCCCCTGTTTCAAAAATAAATCAGGTAATTTAATTTTTTTTATTTGAGTTTTTTTTGCAAATAATTAATTATTCTGAAATTTACTGAAATCTATTTTTTTTAAAATTATATTTTAATAAAATCAATTTAATGACATCATGAAGTATTTCCAATAGCAGATAAGTAATTTTTATTTATTTATTTAATTTTTTTGAAACTGAATTTAATTAAATTTAATTTATTTTTACTCAATTTTTTTTTTTTGGGTGAATTTTTTTTACCTTGTATTTCGAACAAAACTCAGGTTTTTATTTTGAATTTTTTTTTTTCAAAATTTTTTATTGATTTTTTTGCAACTAATTTTTATTTGTTTTTTTTTACCAAAAAAATTTTTTTTCTTTTCAATTATTTTACTGATAGTTTTTTATTTTTGGGGGGTTTTTTTTTAATATATTTATTTTTTATTTTTTATTTTTTTTGTTTGATAAATTTTTTTTCCATGAAGTTACTATGGAAAATTTAACTCACTCATCTTCATTATCATCAATTTTTTCTGAATCATCTTTCTCCTCTCTTTCTTCCTTGTCTTCAAAACATGAATGCTCCAAAAGTAATCATCAAATATATTCAAATTCTTCTTCTTTATCTTTACTTTCTTCTATATCTTCAATTTCCTACCTTTCTATAACTTCAATTTCAAATTTTTCTTCTTTATCTTTACTTTCTTCTATCTCTTCAATTTTCTTCAATTCTATTCCATCTCCCAATCAATCTGAGTTTCCTTGCCAGAAAATAAAAAGCAGAAAATCATGGAACTAGCTAAAGAATCAAGCAATTAAAAGACAAAATTTTATCAAAATAGAAAATTGATGAGGATGAAGATATTTTGCAAAAAATACTTTGGACATTTGGATGTTCTCAAATTCTATAAGACATCAATATCAAATGTCAAGAATTTTTTTTTTTACAAAAACATCAAAAACCTTACAGAAGGGGGTATAGATCTCATTTTGGCAGTTGTAAATAGCGGATACAAAACTCAATTCATCTTAGAAGTTCATTCATTTAATGGGAAAACGGATCAAGTTTTTAGCCAGCTTTCTGATTTAATTTCTACTCTCTATCAAATGGCTTTGTTCTGACAACCCTAATCAAATAAAAATCTGATTTCTGGTGTCATGAAAGGTTTTGGTTGGCAACTAGGATATGATCAAGGAGTTTATTTTGGTATGTAAATTTTCTTTTAATTATAAGTAATTTTTAATTTTTTCATATATTTCAGGAATTTATTATTTATTAAAAGATTTGAAAGCAGAGAAAATGGAAGAAGATCTGAAATGATGGATTTATTTAGGATAATTTAATATTTTCTTGGCAAATTGTTTTAAAAAATTATGTTTTCAAGCTTTTTAAAAAAACCATCAACTTGCTTTAGAATCTGGTTTACCAAATTGGTATGATCTTGAATGGGAAGAAGAAATAAATGATTATGAATTTTGATCATATGTTATCATCACTTATAATGGATTCTAGAATCATGTTCATCTAGATAAACATGATAAGAATTCTCTAACATTTGGAATTTTCTCTTATATTAATTGAAAGACTGATGTTCCTATTTCATCACCCTCTTCTGATAAGGGACATGGCCTTTATTTTCCTGACAATAAATGTATTATTGATTTTGGTAGTGCCAATGGAATAGTTGAGGCTATATGTAATTCTTCTCAACATAGGCATCAAACAACTAAAGCACCTCCAATTTTAGTTTCTTGTAATGAATTTACCCATTTTGGCTGTTCATTCCAAATAAATTAAGATCTTATTAATCATATTAATATTCAAAGAATAAATAAATTAGATAAAAAAAATTTTCTTAGTAGATCTGTCAAGTATTGCAATTAAAATATTATATTTTTTCTATCATTAAATATTTTCTTCCAATTTTTTTTTCCTTTTTTTTTCTCTTTTATTAATTTTATTTATTTATTTTAATTTTTACCTTTTTTTTAAATTTAAATTTCCCTTTTTATTTTCCTCTTTTTAAATTTTATTTATCATTTTTAAATTTTTTTTTCTTTTAATTTTGGATTTTTCTCTTCCAATTTTTTTCTAAAGTTACATCAAGATAGATTAATGTTTTTTTATAATGGTGCATCATTATATAAAATAGGAAAACTTGATTGGTACTGGTGAAATTAATTGGTTGTAGAAATTTTCAATTATAATTTTTTTTCATTTAATTTTGGATTTGTCTCTTCCAATTTTTTTCTAAAGTTACATCAAGATAGATTACTGTTTTTATATAATGGTGCATCTGGATTTAGGTCGTTTTACTGGCTATTATATAAAATAGGAAAACTTGATTGGGACTGGTGAAATTAATTGGTTGTAGAAATTTTCAATTTTAATTTTTTTTCATTTAATTTTGTATTTTTCTCCTCCAAATTTTTTTAAAGTTACATCAATATAGATTACTGTTTTTATATAATGGTGCATCATTATAAAAAAGAGGAAAACTTTATTGGGACTGGTGAAAATAAGTGGTTGTAGAAATTTTTAATTTTTAATTTTTTTTCCATTTTATTTCTTTGATTCAATAAATTGCAGGGGGGGGGTATTGCCAAATTTTCATATCAGTTTTAAAAAAAAATTGACTTGAGAATTTGATGATACCCTTTCCTTAATTCAATAAAATACAGGGGGGGTATTGCAAAATTTTCATATCAGACTTAAAAAAAAATTTGTCTTGAAATTTTGGTGATACCCTTCCCTTAATTCAAAAAAATACAGGGGGGGTATTGCGAAATTATCATATCAGACTTTAAAAAAAAAATTACTTTTAATTTTAGTGATACCCATCTGTTACTTCAATAAAATGCAGGGGAGAGTATTGACAAAATTTCATATAAGACTTGCAAAATTGTTTACTTGAAAGAATTTTGGTGATACCCACCCCTTAGTTCAATCAAATGCAGGGGTGGGATTGTGAAATTTTTTAAAGTGACTTTAAAATTTTAACTAAAAAAGAATTTTTAACATTAAAAATTCTTGAAAATTTTATTTAAAAGAGAATTTATAACTTAAAAATATGAAAATTCAACTGATATTGAATAGAGTAAAAAATACAGGAAATTAAGATAAAATTTTATGAATAATTAATTAAAATTTTTTAAATTAGAATTTTCTCCTAAACAATGGAGATACACTTAATTAGTATATTATATGAAAAAAAAGGATAATGCTTTATAAATATTTGTTAAATTTACTTTCAGATGACAATGTGAGATTCACAAATATACTGATTTGCCTCATCAAACAAGAAATGAATTATAAATATATAATTGGTAACATTAGAATTTAAGATAAGAATTTGTTTTTTAAGTGACAGGAGGAGTGTCAGGCTAGGGTGTGGGAACCTTGACCAAACCATTGATAAACTTGGATACAACTAAGGGAAAAAAAATTGAATAGTTTTATTTTACAATATATCTTATTCTGCACAAGATATTGCATTATTGTCCCTTACTATACCAATATTGTTACTTTTCAAAATTTATAGGACTACTAAGTTGATAAAATATTATTATGAATCACCCAATGAAATACCTTAAGCAACATTCAAAATTATTAAAATATTAATATTCAATTTGAAATTTGGATTAGCTAATTTTTCTCAACTTACCACAATTTTGATTAATATAATAAAACTTGAAAAAAATTGTTGAGATACCTAGAAATGGGTGCAAGAAAATGATTAAGCATATGACTTGAAACTTAACTCATACACTATTGATAAACTTCATGGATCCTGATTAATTTCTATCAAAATTAATTTTGAGACTGGCATATTAGATTTTAGCTATGACCAAGTACTGTAAGTGCCATGATTTGTATTCAATATATTGGTGTTGAAATTAATTTTGATAGGAATTAGCAAGTATCATATGGCACCATGCATGAAGCCCTGACAGAAACCACCAAATTTATGAGGCAATGAACCTCATAATTTTGATTGAAATTAATGTAGACCCCTGCATATTGAATACAAGCCATTTCACATGGACTACACAGACATAGATAAAATTCAACATGCATGGCTTAAAATTAATTTCAATTGAAATTAACCAAGGCATTAAAACACAATTTTTATATGGTGTACTTGATCAAACCAGTTAATCTAACTGCTTAGCTTAACTATACTTATTGTAATTTTATGCATAGTCCATGTCCATATTAATTTCGATCAAAATTAATGTTGACTAATACATAATTAATACATGCTATTCCACTTACACTTGCCAGGCATAGCTACCATTAAATATGCCAGTATCAAAAATTAATTTCGATCAAAATTAATGAGCATGATAATCATGAATTTCTGGAGTCAACTGCTTATTTTTATGCATGGTGCCTTGCCAACATTAATTTCAATCAAAATTACTTTTGATACTGGCATATTGCATGTAGCTATGCCTGGAAAGTGTAAGTGGCATAGTGTGTATTCATTACGTATTGGTCAACATTAATTTCAATAGAATTTAATATTGACATTTGCATATTTAACCCAAGCCAGCAAACAACCCAAAAGATTCTTCATAAAACTGCCCATTAATTTTGATCGAAATTAAGGCTGACCATATACATATTGAATGGTAGTAATATCTGGTCTGAGCTAGCAGAGATTACTTATATTCAATATGTATTGGTCAACATTAATTTTGATCATGAACTTTTTTAGTCAGTTAGTTGTTTCAATGCATAATGGCATGCCAACATTAATTTTGATCAAAATTAATGTTGAAATCATATAATGTTTTTTTGCATGACATGTAAAGGACAGAAAGTATTTTTAAGTATTGAAATTTACTATTCATGTTGAGGGTAAATATAATATTTACATATCCATATTAATTTCTATAAAAATTAATGTTGACCAATACATAATAAATAGTAACTATGTCTGGCTAGTGTAAGTTGCATAGCTTTTATTCAATCTGAATTTTGCAACATTAATTTCAATAAAAATTAAGGTTCATGATTATCATCAATTTATGTAATCAGTTGCTTACCGTTATGCATGGTAACATGTCAACATTAATTTTAATAAAAATTGAATTTGACATGCCACCAAGCATTTTTCTGTAAGATGAAAAGTAGGGCCCTCTATTCTTAAGTAAACACATTACAATGCATATTGAGCATGTATATATCATTTACACATTAATATTAATTTCAATCAAAATTAATGTTGACCAATACACATTGAGCACAAGCTTTAAAACTTACACACACCAGATATAACTACCATTCAATATGTATATTGTCGGTCAGTTGTCTAGAAGAGGGAAAGAAAAGGGACAAAAAAGAAGAGAAACAAATAGGAAAAGATACTAAAGGTAAATAGAAAAATAAAAGTAGTAATAAAAATAATTTATTTAAAATGAAACAACGACGAGTGAGTTGGGAGATGAACAATTTGAGGGTTTATTTAATATTAATATTATTTAAGTAAGAGTTCTGCGTGGCAAAAACTATAATTCCTATCAGACTTAAGGCAACCTTTAATTTGTTATTGAGAATTTTTAATTAGATGGTAGTACTAATAAAAATAATAATAAACGTGATAAAATTATCTTTTAAATTGTTGAGTGTATAGTAAGTGATGCTCCTACAGGGGATTATCCAAGGCCCTTATATAGGCAATGGGTCCTCTGAAGCGCCACTATGTTTGTAAATACAATAGTTAGAATAGAATAAAACAAATATATCAAAGAGTAAATGAAACATAACAATGTAGAGAAAAACATGAAACAAATAATTAAAACCCCAATTAAGAATCCAATTTTCCCGCCATTAATTCCCAAATCAGTAAGTAAAAATAGTGAATAACTAAACAAGATTGGAACATAGGAACTATGAGAAAAATAATTCCAAACAGATAGTACAGTCTGATTTAAGGATATTTTAAGTGAAACAAAAAATACTTTGACGCAACAAAACATGTAATTAATCTCAATTTAGTATAAATTAATTAATTGGTTTTTCCTGACACAATTAAGGGTCAAAAGAAGCGTCATTAATTATTGTTTAGTATTATATGAAAGGTGTTTATTTAATATATAAATTTAAATAATTAATTTACATATATTATAAGTCAATTTTACACTTATAATTATAATATATGTTTTTCAATTAATTAAATATAAATTTATAATTATTAAGTAACATAAAAATGTGCCATTATTTGTAGAATATATTATATTTTGTTCAATTTAAATGTATATAAAAATTTATATAACCAATAAAATTAATATAACACTTGTATATAATAAAATACTTATATAATTTTATTATGCAATAAAATAATAATTTATATTCATTAAATACAATTCTTACCCACTCTTTCAGGTTTTATAAGTTACATATCATTTACTGGACTCCTGGAATAGCCTGGCTGACACTCCCTCACTCTAAAAAAACAATAAAAAAAATGCTAAGATTTTTTCTTTTTGTATTTTTTCAACAGAGTAGGCAGATTTGAAATTTCCTTTCCAGGTATCCATGCATCATGTTCAGATGATTTGTTCTTATATCTCAATAAATATTCAGTACCTCTTTCAGAAGTGATAATTCTATCATTGAGAATTTTATCAATTTCTGCTGTTTCTGTGACTTCCTGAGGGTTCTTCTTAGGTCTTCCTCTTCTTTTTGGAAATAAGTCACTGTTGGAAGTATAAGGCTTAAGCAAAGAAATGGGAAAGACAGGATGTTTCCTATCATATGGAGAATACAATACAACTTCTACTGCATTATCACCAACCATTCTTTTAACAACAAATGGTCCTACAAAAGGATCTTTTAATTTGTGGTTACCTTGTAAATTGAAATGGACAGTAGAGATCAACACTTCATCACCCATGTAAAATGTGTATTCTTTATGGGATTTATCCCATCTTTTCTTTTCATATTCAAATGCTTTATCAATACAACTCTGAGCATGTTTTCTGCATAGCTGTTGAATTTGCATAAAAGATTTTACACCAGGGTGTAGTTCCAACTTAGGTAATTTATTATTGAGAATCTGAGAAGGAGTGTTTGGGACATAATCTAACCAAAGCTCAAAAGGCTTTTTCTCAGTGACAGAATGAACAGTGCTATTATATGAAAATTCAAGACCAGGCAAAAGAGTGACCCAATCATGAGTAAATCTTTCATTGTCTTTATATTCTAAACCAAAGGCACGATACCTTCTAATCATATCTTCCAGAGTTTGAATCATTCTTTCAGCTAGACCATCAGTCTGAGGATGGTGAGCTGTAGACAATTTTAACTCACAGCCACAAATATCCATCAAAGAGGTCCAAAACTCAGAAGTGAATTTTGGATCCCTATCAGAGATAATGGCTTTTGGAAAACCAATAATATTAAACATGTAATACCACCATAAGAAAGCTAATTCTTTGGTGGATACATCTTTGTGGGTTGGAATAAATTTGCACATTTTTGTGAATCTATCCACTATTACCCAACAAGAGTTAAAGCCGTCTTTACCTGCAACAGGAAGACCAGTGACAAAATCCATATTAATGATTTGCCAGGGAGCACTAGGTGCTTCAATATGTTGTAATAACCCTGCTCTCTTACCTGTTAACCTTTTAGATTTTTGGCAGGAATCACAAGATTCAACATATAATTTTGTGTCTTCAGACATATTAGCCCACCATGCAGTGTTTTTGATTCTAATCAATGTTTTTTCAAGATCAAAATGACCAGCTAATATGTCATCATGACAAAGTTTGAGGATAGTTTCTTTCATTGAAGGAGGAATTACAATTACATTGGTAAGCTTCCTTCTATAATATATATAACCATCTTCAATAGAGAACTTTCCTTTATTTAAAGCATTTTGGTACTTTACAGGAAGAGTTTTTATTAATGCTTGAATTGAAGCATTCTTAGGATCATTTAAGATAGTAACCAATTTATTTAAATCAGAATCCTTACTATATGAATCCAGTATTAATTGTAATAACTCCTCTTCCATATCAACTATAAATATACCATGGATATGAACAGTATCATCTTCAGGTACATAAGCAGGATTTGAGTCATTATTTGGCAGAGGCAATCTGGAGAGCATATCAACATTAGAGTGAACATTTCTAGATCTATGGATAATTTTCATCCTTCCTCTGTATTCTTGAACAGCAAGTTGCCACCTGAACATATGTCTGTTAGGTGTCTTTAGGTTTAAGAGGGACTTTACAGCACTACAGTCAGTTACCAACTCAAATTTTTGGTCATCCAAATAGTAATGAAGTTTCTCAAGAGCCCAAACAACTTCTAAGCACTCCAATTGAGTGGCACCATATTTCAATTCACTATTTCTTAAGGTTCTTGAAATATAACAAATTACAACTTCTGAGGATTTATCATTAATAATTTGCTTTTGGTGAAGGGCAGCACCCAGACAATAAAGCTAGCATCTGTATAAAGGACAAATGGCTTGTTAAAATCTGGAAGATCCAATATAGGGGCTGTCATTAAGCAACTTTTTAATGTATCAAAAGCTTTTTGACAGTCATTATTCCAGAGAAAAGCAACATCTTTTCTGGTCAGTTTTGTAAGAGACAAGGCTATGACCTGATAATTTTTAATATATTGTCTATAATAGCCACACATACCCAAAAAACTTTGGATTTCTCTTACAGAAGTTGGTGCTTTCACATTTTGAATGGCAGCAACTTTATTATGGTCTACACAAATTTGTAAGCCTGACACAACATGGCCAAGGACTTTCAAAGATTGAAAACCAAATTTACACTTTTTTAAAGATAAGGTCATATTGATTTCATCCATTTTTTGGAAACCTCTATTCAAGTGAATCATATGTTCATCAAAAGTTTTAGAAAAAACAATAATATCATCAATATAAACCATGAGCCAACCTTCAATAATTTCTTGATGGAAAGTATTATCCATGACTTTCTGGAAAACTGAAGGAGCATTTTTAGGGCCAAATGGCATCCTAACATACTTATATATTCCCATATGAGTAGCAATAAGCAAAAAATTTTGAGAATTTTTCTCAACTGGAACCTGATGATAACCTTTATTACCATCCAGACAACTAATAAATTTTGCACCTTGCAAGGTAGCATGTATTGAATTAATTCTGGGTAAAGGATAAAAATCATCAACAGTATAAGTATTTAAAGCTCTTTAATCTCCACATAATCTAGCTTTATCTTTTTCATAAGAAATCAAGACTGGGGAGATGACACAATATTTGGGGGTGACATCCACTTTCTCAATGAAATTCATTTTCAATAATGTTTCAATATTATCTTCAATATCTTTTCTTTTTGATGGAGAAGCAGGATATGGTTTTTTCTTAAGGGAAGGAGGAATATCACTCAAATTACAGGATAAGGTAATTTTCATCTCTTCCTGAACAATTCCCAAGACATGAGAACCATGAGCAAAAGCCATAGGGAAAGAGGTAATAGAGGCAACAATAGAATCCTTTTGTTCACTAGTCAACTGATCACCAAAAGAAGCGGTATTTATTTCATGTAATAAATCATCCATTTCAGTTGTTGTTCTACCTTTACACTGGATCAGTGAGTTACAAGATTTCAACAAATGCCCAGAAGTTCTAGGAGAGGAAATTTTGAATTTTCTTTTCCCATTCATTCCTAAGGTAAAGCAATTATTTGCTGGGTCCAGTTTCACACCAAACATGGTTAAAATATCATTTCCCATAATAAACCAATTGCTCAAATTATCATTTTTCATGACAACAAACTCACAAATAGCTCTGACAAAACCACCATTAAATTTGAAGAATACAGAGGTTTTGTATTTGCCAATAGGAAATAAGGTAGAACCATACCCTCTCCATTTTTCAGAAGTTATAGGTAATAATTTACTCAAATATTCCTTATCCACTGAAGCCAAAGCTTTTTCAGATACTACACTTCCTCCAGCACCAGAATCAAGAACTACATCAACATTTTTACCATTAATGATAACAGGTGCCTTTAAAGGGGATATAGGAATAGAATTGTTAGTAATATCTTTAATTATCTCAGCATTTTCCACTGAAGATAAATTCAATACACAATCTTCAGATATATTATTTAAATAATGGACATCATGTTCCAACATTAAAACATCTTTAACAGATTCATTGTCATAGGAGATATTACTTTCACAGTCACTGGAAGAATTATTGACATCAAGTTCAACTTCATCAGTGTCTTCATTTTGTTCAACAAGATGAATTTTCTTGTCACAAACATAACCCTTCTGCCACGGTTTTTTACATTTATAACAAGTATTTGTTGCATATTTTTTAGGTGCAACTGGGGCAGAGGGTTTACCAGATTTTTCTGGGAGCTTTATAGAAGGTTTATTCTGATCATTATAAGATTTACCAAGGTAATTCTTTGGTTCATATCTATGGTTGAGCAGTACTTCATTACAGATATTAATGAAAGAAGAATTTTCCCTTACATGCTCAGTTCTAGCAACAATCAAATCCCTAAGAGAATTTGGTAATTTATACAAGATTTTATCTCTCCAAATATCATAATCCATCTTTGGATCAATTGCTCTAAGGATTTTAGTTATTTTCATCAGAAAAAAATGGGCTTTTCAACAGAGGAGGATACATATCTAGTATTCTCATACAGTCTCTTCTGAGCTAAACTGAATTTTGAACCACCAAACTGATTCTCAATCAAGGATTTCCAATCATTCCATGTATAATGATTGTTATCTAAAAGGACAGATTCATACCACATCAAGGCTACATTGGAAAATAAAGAAATTAGCTTAGAAACAATTTCCTCATCAGGTAGTTTATAAGATCTCTTTAAATTATCAATTCTTTGGATAAAGTGTTGCCAATCAGAGGAAGAATCACCATCAAAGGTAGGATATTGATCTAACTTAGGCCAATTTTTCTGACTACTGGGATGGTCCACTTTTTGGTTTGAATTATTTATTATTAATAATTCCTGAAGTTTAGCCAGGTGTTCAGAAATTTCATTATTTACAGAAACAGCTGGTGCATGACCATCACAAGATTTTTTGCTAGTAGCAAAAGATATTACAGACTCATTGTCAGTTTGTTTAATGGTTGAAATATGAGGAAGAAAGGATGAACTTTGCTCAGGTTTTTTCCCTTTATTTTTAAGCAGCTTATTTACAGAAATCTCATTTAATTCATTATTGATGGTTAAGGTTGAGAACTTTTCCTGCAGGTCAGACACATAGTTTCTTATTCTTGGAATTTCAGACATCTGGTCATTTACTTTTGCAAGAGATAGAACATTTCTGTCCTCAGAAACTGAGTGTTTGGTACTTAGAGCATGGAAATCATTTTTTAGCTTTTTAAACTCATTTTGCAGAGATTTTATTTCATTTTTGAATGAATAATTTTCTTCAATAAGGGTTTTCAATTCACTCAAGGTCTTATGTAGACTGATATTTCTATCTGAGATAGCTCTATGGTCACTTCTTATTTGTTTTTGTTGACTAAGAACAATATTCAAGGTTTCTTTGATTTTTAAATAAGCTGTATCTTGTACAGAAGAACTCACTTTACATTGTAAGTGTAAATTATTTAATCTATCATTTTCATGGATTAACACATCTCTCACATGTTTGTCTTTCACAACATTTAAATCAAGGGTATCTTTCAATATTTCCTCAGAAGTTTTTTCAATTAAGGTATAGATTTCAGGGGGAACAGAATCATTTTTAATTGCAAGAGAAGGATTAATTAAAGAAGTAGAAGTTAAATGTAAAGGTTCATCAAATGACAATTTACTAATTACATCAATAGGGCTACTAGTTACAGGAAGCTGTCTTTTAACAGGTTTAACTGTTCTTTCACCATGTTCAATAATATTACCTGCAGAAGAAGATTTATTAGAAAACATACCCAAGTGACTATCAACCAAATTACTTACCATGGCAGAGGAGGAAACTTCCCCTGAGACTGGGTTTGGGATTGTGCTTGGGCCTTCTTTCTCCTGCCTTGTTGGTAGGGATGAGGAGGTGGATGGAAATTGGGTGTTCTGGATGGGCCAGGCTGATGATGATGAGGGTGTTGCACATTCTGTTGGTAGTGACTCATTAGATAATCCCATTTCCATTGCTCTACTTCCATAGTATTTGGATTTTGGATGGTTGAGCTGGGTGGCTGTGAAGGTTGAGCCTGAAACTGAGGCTGATTGGGAGGCAACTGAGGAGGGGCCTGGGCCTGAATCTGGTTCCTGAGTTCTTGGACCTGATCCCACAATGTGTCTACCTTTGCTTTGTATGTCATATTTTCTGTCTTCAACTCTTTTATATGACTGGATAGGTTGCTGATTTGTTGTGGCAGAGGAAGCTTTTTTATTTTGAAGCCTTTTGGAAGACCTTCTTGAGGCACTAGAGGCTTTACTTCCTTCTGTGGTACTGGGGGAAGGGGGTTTGGTTTGTTTGCATTTCCTGTCATTTCCACATCCTGCAGTATGTGAATTCTTTGTGTTAGCATAAGATTTTTTATGTCCAACTTTAGAAGAACTTACAGTGTCAGCATCATAGTCAATTTCAATTTCATCCACTTGCATGTTATCCATTTTTTCAGCCAAATTGTTGGACATACTAGTGGGAAGATTTTAATTTACTTCTTATTTTTTTTTTAAAAAAAAATAATAAAAGTTAGTTAATAATTGCTCCAAATAATAAAAAAAAAATTTATTAAATAAATAATAGAAAAAAATTTTTCAATATAAAGTAATAATTATAAAAAATTAATTTTAAAAAAAATGGATTGCAAGGTTAAATTGGGAATAACAATCAAGTTAATTCAACCAATTAATTACCAATATTAAATATGGCAATATATTTGGGACTAAGCACAATGTACTTTTAAGTCAACCAAAATTAACAATAATTAATAATAATAAAAAATTAAATTAATAATTCAATTTGTATTAATAAAAAATGTTAATTCTTCTAGGACTAAGAGGATTTAACACTCTATAATGGTCAACTAGGAAAAAAAAAATTATAATAATTGAACACTTACACTCAGTGAATCAGCAATTAAGCCACAATCACTGTTATTGCAGTAAAAATATAGTAATATGAGTGAGAGGTGCAAAGGTGAACTTACTATAGTGATCAAAAAATCACTTCAAAATGATATAAGAATTAATATATTATAAACCTAAGAAATCGAACCCAAGTTCAAAACACAGTCGCGGCAAAAGTTTTGTTTTTGCTAGGTGGTCCGTGCGTTTTGTCGATCGTCGTCGTCGTTTGGAAAGGTCCCCAATTGTTGGTCAGTTGTCTAGAAGAGGGAAAGAAAAGGGACAAAAAAGAAGAGAAACAAATAGGAAAAGATACTAAAGGTAAATAGAAAAATAAAAGTAGTAATAAAAATAATTTATTTAAAATGAAACAATGACGAGTGAGTTGGGAGATGAACAATTTGAGGGTTTATTTAATATTAATATTATTTAAGTAAGAGTTTTGCGCGGCAAACACTATAATTCCTATCAGACTTAAGGCAACCTTTATTCTGTTATTGAGAATTTTTAATTAGATGGTAGTACTAATAAAAATAATAATAAACGTGATAAAATTATCTTTTAAATTGTTGAGTGTATAGTAAGTGATGCTCCTACAGGGGATTATCCAAGGCCCTTTTATAGGCAATGGGTCCTCTGAAGCGCCACTATGTTTGTAAATACAATAGTTAGAATAGAATAAAACAAATATATGAAAGAGTAAATGAAACATAACAATGTAGAGAAAAAGATGAAACAAATAATTAAAACCCCAATTAAGAATCCAATTTTCCCGCCATTAATTCCCAAATCAGTAAGTAAAAATAGTGAATAACTAAACATGATTTGAACATAGGAACTATGAGAAAAATAATTCCAAACAGATAGTACAGTCTGATTTAAGGATATTTTAAGTGAAACAAAAAATACTTTGACGCAACAAAACATGTAATTAATCTCAATTTAGTATAAATTAATTAATTGGTTTTTCCTGACACAATTAAGGGTCAAAAGAAGCGTCATTAATTATTGTTTAGTATTATATGAAAGGTGTTTATTTAATATATAAATTTAAATAATTAATTTACATATATTATAAGTCAATTTTACACTTATAATTATAATATATGTTTTTCAATTAATTAAATATAAATTTATAATTATTAAGTAACATAAAAATGTGCCATTATTTGTAGAATATATTATATTTTGTTCAATTTAAATGTATATAAAAATTTATATAACCAATAAAATTAATATAACACTTGTATATAATAAAATACTTATATAATTTTATTATGCAATAAAATAATAATTTATATTCATTAAATACAATTCTTACCCACTCTTTCAGGTTTTATAAGTTACATATCATTTACTGGACTCCTGGAATAGCCTGGCTGACATATATGGTCAACCCTAATTTCAATCAAAATTAATGAGCAGTTTTATGAAGAATTTTTTGGGTTGTTTGCTGGTTTGGGTTCAATATGCAAATTTTAATATTAAATTCTATTGAAATTAATGCTGACCAATACATAATGAATACACACTATGCCACTTACACTTTCCAGGAATAGACACCATGCAATATGCCAGTATCAAAATAAATTTCGATCGAAATTAATGTTGGAATGGCACCATGAATTAAAATATGCAGTTGACTCCTGTAATTCATGATTAACATGCTCATTGATTTTGATCAAAAATAATTTTGATACTAGCATATTTAATGGTAGCTATGCCTTGCAAGTGTAAGTGGCATAGCGTGTATTCACTATGTATTGGTCAACATTAAATTTGATTGAAATTAATATGGATACATAAATGTGACATAAAGAGGTATGGACCATCAATTTGTTGAAAATACATTTTTATATCTCATACATTATTTGTTTTTCTTAAAATAAATGTTACTCTCTCTCAATATCACCTTATAACATTTACCAAGCTGCTTTGAAAAAAAACAGAATACATAAAATTCAATATAAGATAGCTATATTACACAGAAGATCACCGTTATACCTAAGTTATGATAATGTTGATGCTCTATTAATTGATTCCTGAATCTTTACCAGATCAATATCAGCTCCAACACCAAGTGACTCACGTTCATTCACAGATAATCCTTGAAAAAATGTTGCTGAATAGAAATTCTTGGGGAGGTATTTTGGAATATTGAATACACCATTTTGTGAAACTGTCCTTCGTGATGACCGTGAATATTTTTAAATGCTTATTTTATTTGAGCTTGTGTATGGGCTAAGTCCTTTATCATCTTATCCATTTTTTTAAACAAATCATTGAGTTCAGAATTTGGCCATCCAGGAATAGCTTGGATGGGTGCAGTTGGGGCTGGTTCTGGGCCTTCCTTGATATTAGAGATGCACCTAGTATCATGAAAAAGCACAAAAAAACCTGGCACATCACTGCAGAGATCTCTTGCTAACTTTTAGCGTGCACTAGCAATCTGAATTCCAACTAAATAAGCTTCATAATAACAAAAAGTAAAGTAAAATAAAAAACTTACCTTGGTCCAATAACATTTTACTTGTGCCCTTGCCCTCTTTTCGATCTTTTCTCTTGCTACCCTTTCCTCTTCTTTCCCAAATAACCTTATCATCACCTTCCCCTTATTAAGTACCCATTTCTCAATAAAACATTGAGTGAACTGAGGCTTTGACTGATCGATTGTATTCAAGGTGGTGATCCACCTGGTACAGTGGTCACATACTATGCTTCCCATGACTTGATTCCAAGTTGATTTTGAAAAATTACGGCAAGTCCAATCAAAGGCGAATTTCTGAAAACCTTTTTCTTGCAATTGACGCTCTAAGTTTCTTTTGACAGAAAGTGGGATCAGTGCTCCTCCTTTTAGTCCTCGAGGCTCAGGTGCTGGAAAAAATTCGGGTAGTCAAATTTTGGATCGCAAGAAGGCTATAGAATTGGTTATCAGAAATTGTCAATCAGCTGCAGAATTGGCACGGTTAGAAGATTGGACTTGGGTTAGGCAGTTTGAATCGGTTCCAAGCTTTCCAATTTTCAATCTCCAAAGGTGTTGGGCTCACAGGATATTTTGTTATTTGTGTTGGTCCCCCAAGACAATATTTCAGAAAGTAGTAAATATTTCTATTTAGACTTTCCGAGCTCCTGGGAACATCATTCCTTCTAACTAAGCCTCTTACAGCCCTTAACCCCCGTTCTCGTTCATGAGACTCTGCTGAATTGAGTCTGTGGTAATTACTGATACCCATAATGATTGAGGGATTCACTAACAATTCAAATAAGTTAATTAAATTGGTTATTTTTCAATAAAAGAATACACTAGAAATTTGACTTACCAGCTCCACTTGTGCTTGCTCCTTGGTTAGGCTGAGCAGATGATGATTGGTCTCCGAAAAATTCCCTCAATACTTCACTAGCCCAATCTCTTCCTAGCTGATCAGCACTTTCAGGAGAAGAAGGATGATTGGGATTAAAATTTCTCGGTTCTGAATGAGACTCTTGGCCTGGATTGGGATTAGGTGGTGGGTTAGGATTAGGCAGTACAGATTGAGATGCATCTGGAGGTGGATCAGCAGCGGGTGGTGGTGGAGTATTTCCAGTATTAGTATGTTGAGGTGGAAAACAATCAGAATTGGTTGGGTCAACAGACATCCCTTCAAAATTATCATCCATAATTAATTGTAATAAAATAAAATAAAAATAATCAGTTGTTAAAATTTATACCTATCAAAGCTAAAGTAAAAAAAGATACTATGTATATAGTCTTGTTAACGTGTATGTTCTCTTGTTGAAAAATAAAGTGAATATTATATAGCTATCAGCTAAAGTTGGAAGGTCAAACTATTTATAGTAGATTAATGAGAAAGAAGATTATTCATTAAGTAACAATTTTATTATATTTATCTTAATCATGATTTTATTTCTTTCATTCTTACATTTAAGATAAAAATGACTCATTGAAAAAATGGGTTCTCTCGCAATAAAAGCAACCAAAGTAATTGTTCACTGGTTTATGATAAGGTAAGTTGGATGCATTTCTTTTTTTAATTGAGCATTGAATTATTTCTTTCACCATTTACAAACATCACCAATCCTACAAATTTCCCCAATCCCAAATTAACACAAAGATGTTAGTCAACAGAAAATAAATTTGATTATTTTTTTCACTCACTACTATCTGCAGTCCAATGGCAGTGAAAACCTCGTCTTTGATTCCAAAAATTCCTTTTTTGTGCTCAACAGTAGCTGCATGTCCAATTATTGCATCTTTTCTAATCACAATTTGAGTTGCTTTGGCTACTCTTACTAACCAACAATACACTTGTGGGAAAAGCTCATAGGGATCCTTTGATATTTCTTCTGGACAGAGCTCTTTGAAAGGACTTACTATTAAATAGATTTGATCATTATCTTCTTTTGACCTGAAAAGATCATCAATTTATGCAAACTGGATATCTTTTCCATAGTAGAATTCAATTGTTGAATTAGCAATGTGTTGATGGTAACTAGTAAACCTCTTTCCATGTATCAATATGCTTGCTACATTTTCAACTACCCAATCCCCACTTTTCTCTGATGGTGTCACAGCCCGTCTTGAAGTTTCTTTTCCCATTTGTGCCCTTACCCATTTAGTAAATAATGCCATACTTAGATGGATCCATGTGTTTTGTTTATCAAGATCAATATGGATTTTTTTAGTCTCACATTGATCATTATCTTCAGCTTCACCAAGATCTAATACCCTAGACTTCCAATACCAATGTTTGAGAATTGTTAGCAGTATCTCTACTGCGGTAAATATTAATAAATTAGCACAGCTGAGTTTTTAAATCATTTCTTACAAACATTACATACATGGATGGTGATTGTTTGGAATTTCAGATAATATATGATTCACCCGCTCTCAAGACCAAGTAGCTGTACCTGATGGTGGACGAAGACACTTTATCATTTCAGGATAATGTTGAGTGATATGCAGATTTAGCTTTGCATTAATATTCTTCCAACCATCTTCCAGGCACTCACGATACTCTAACAGAAATTGATCTAGATCTTTAAGCTCATTAGTCTGTATATATTTTAATGTCAAAAAATTGGAGATCGAGCATAATGTTACAAGTGACTTGAGAAGATAATATTCTCTTGGTTTTTCATCTGAGGAAGCTGAAGATTCAGATTCTTTAAATTTTTCAAACCAAAGGGGTATAAGAGACAAAGGGAAGTAGAGAGTATACAGCATGTGCCATTCTGCTGCCTTGAGGGATCCTGCCTTTTTAGATCCTACTGATTTTGGAACTCATGTTAGCCAGGAAGGTCTTCTTACTTGATCAATCATCTTACATACAACCTGTAGCTCTGCTGCCGTGATTCGTGGATTACTTCTACCTTCATTTTCTTTCTCCTTACCTTTCCTTTTATTTTCTTCATCTCTAGCTGTATCATTTGATGAGTGAGATCCTTCACTCTGTGATATGCTAATGCTCCTTTGCCTTAAGTTATACAATGAATTCCTACTGTCACTGCTGTGAGACTGTATTGAGGCCAAATTGCTATATGGAGGAATAAATTTGGAGCTGGATGACCTACTCTGGCTTCTTGATCAATTTGTTCCCAATCCTTCATTATCTAGTCCATGATGACTTGATGACTGTCTTGAACTCGTAAGTCTCTGCCGCTTGCGCTGTCTTATGTTTCCTGTATCATCATCATCATTATTCGTGGTGCTTAAGCTACTTCTATGTTTTTTTGAATGTTTGTGCAGTGAAGTATCAGAAAAGAAATCGTCATCTTCTTCTCTTACATGCCAATTTTTATCCTTTTCCAGCTTTCTTTCTAGATCTTTTGCTACATCTTCGATTTGAAAATAGCTTAGACTGTGATCTTTTAGGTTTCCAAGCATATGTGAATGCATAACATCAATTGAGCAATATTCAGTTGGACACCAATATTCAAAGTTATTCAGCTCAAACCATTGTACCCCATGATTCTGAACAATTGATACACGCTCCCAATGTGACTTAGAATTTTTTCACTTTGTTGCCCAGCACATATCATCCTCATGATTCCGTAATGAAAAATTACCCACATTCTTTTCACTAATTTCATCTTTAGAGATATTACAGAAAGAGCAGAACACTTTTTCAGAGTGACTCAAAAAGTCAGACAATTTTTGTATTGCAGGAATGTCACCTATTAAAGAGAACAATGCAACTCTTAATTTCCGGCCTTGTGGATAAAGATGTGTCTTTTTAATCAATATACCATCCCATAGAGTTTGTAGATCATTAACCAGTGGTTTTAGAAGGTGATTAAGCTGTTCACTTGTGGGTTCTGTTGGTTCAGGTATAATAGCATACAAAAAAAGACTTTCAATTTTGTATCTATCTTCTTGAGGTAGGCTCATACACACCATCATAGTATTTCCTACAGACTTCTGATGACCTCCAATCCTATTGCCACCAGGCCTAAACCAGTCGACATATAAAGTAAACATTAAGTTTCCTGAAGTTATCGTATATTCATCATCATTGCTATCCAGAGCTGGAGTGGTAATGGGAAGGTTTTTCCAAATTGAAACATCGCAAACATCCTTCATAAAATCACACTCTACATTTTCTACCACAGGGGTTTTCTTCTCAATCAGAAGCTCAAATTTGAACAGTTTGATCTTTTCCTTAAGCCAGTTGATAAAAGAATGGTGATGAAATTTTTTAAGAGATAAGTATTTTACATATTCTTGATGTTCCTCCATCAAATACAGCCTTTCATCACATGTAACTGCAATTTGTCCTGCTCCAAACATTTTTAAATAGCGCTTTGATGATGAAAGAAACCGTTGATTGCAACATAGTATAGATGGTTGAGATTCAGAGTTATACTCATAAAGAGCAAAGTATTTAGGACAGCATGGTTTAGTGAAAAATGATTGATTGAGCTTTAATTGACTAAAAACTGTATCTATCAAGCGTGGGATCAGGCAAACAATGCTATCAGAATCCAGTATTCTACTATCACCTAGAAGTTTGAGCTTCTTAATTTCTTCATCCAAAAATTTAGTACAACCTTCTTTGCTCAAATGATGAATCAGAGAAAGCTTTGCTGCCTGCCACATAATTATTTGGCTATACCGTTCCCCAAGATTTGAGTTTCTAGAGACTGTTGAAGATACTTCTGCCCCCAATAGCAACTGCCCCTATAAAATAAATCATTGAAGCATCATAAAGACTTTTATTCTCACATTGAACTATAGATATACAGATTACTGTTTCTGTGGAGCTGCAACTTCCAATTTTAAGTGGATTGTTGGAAGAAATAACCATCTGGGCCTTCCTATTTCTTTCCTCTTGATGTTTTGCGTATGAATTAGAGCTTTTGAAAGCCATACCAACTTCAAAGGACCCAGAAGAAGTTTGATACTTTTTATTGACACATCCAAGATCTTGAAATTGACATACATGAAAAAATGGAGGCATTGTAATTGGGATAATTGTAGGAATAAGTTAGCTATTGGAAGTTACCGATTGAAGTTATTCCTTTTTTTGAAAGACACTAGCTAATATAAGCTACATTTTTTTATCAAAAGAGTATGATGGAATATGTGTTGAAATTATTTAAGTTTAAATGTTTAATTTTTAATCAGATAAATTATATATTAATTAAAATTTATGCAGTCTACTTTATTTTTATTCTGTATACTCTCTGCATTTGCACAACAATGCATGCATGTTTATCAGAATATTTTCTATCATAGAAAAAATTCTATTGTACGCACAAGCATCTTAATTATTTTTCTATCAAATGCATTCTGAGTTATATCTAACTACCCTATAATTATTTTATTTTGATAAAAATTCTTAGTTATGGACTATAAGAAAATTAATCCATATTTTTAACATAATTACTTAAAACATTACCCCAAAAATCAAAGTTAAACCCAAAGATAAGGTTAAAATTTTGTAAAAAAGGATCACAAACATATCTCTTTCACTTTGAAAATTGGTCTGTACTAGGTAGAATTTTCCATAAAGAAAAAATCAAAAATACTCAAATAATAGATGCTGCAAAAGTGTAAACCTTAAAGCATTACAAAAAAGCTGAAACCTTGTATAAATTTTCATACATAAATGTGATGAAGTGACACTCTAGTCTATTTATTCAGGTTGAACAAAAATTACTCAATGGAATATGTATTACTATCATATTGGACCAAAAATAATTTTTTGGTAATCAAAAAATGAACATAGCCTCACATTTATCAAATTATTTTTGTGGAAGAATTTTTTGAAAAGAAAAAAAAATCCATTTCTCAAATGAGTCTTCTTTTATCACATAATCATTCTCTTAATTTTATACCATTCCTTTTGAGTTCAAATTGCATATAAAAACATAATTTATGCATATTATAACGCCATAAAGTTGAAATATTTCTTATTATTAATTTTTGTGATATTTCTCCTTAAATCAACTTTGATCATAAAGTTTTGGAGCTCAAAAAATTATCCTTTCTCTTTGTTTAATTTAATTAAACTCTTTCTTAATCTAATTCTTTATGAACCATAGTAGCTCTTACTTTTCTCATGGAAACCTGCCCACAAACACACGAACACTTAATAGAATTTTTAATGAGACTTTACCTCCATTCAATTCTCACTTTTTTAGATCTATACACAGTTTTTGTCTTTCACTTTTGGATATGTCACCAGAATCAAATGGATGGAAACAAAACCCTACTGAAGAGCAATTAGACAGATTTTCATCATTCGACATGAATTCTTGCAACATCGCCTTTGAACTACCTCATCCAGAATCAAATTCAGCGGTTTCAGAAAATTTTCCACCAATTTTCCATGAATCTTTTATTGACCACCTTCGCATGTGCGGTTTCCCACTGTCAAATTTTTCTTGGAACCTAGATTAGTTTGACAAATGGAACCAGGTCTTGGCAAATATTCTCATTAAACACTGGGACAATGCCTTAAAAACCAATAATTTGATTGCATATCCAATTGACTCAACTCAAATTAGCTTCTCAAATCAAATGGGAGTTCTTCACCGTTGGTTTTTAGGTCATGCTGATAAATTAAGACTTGGGAAGGATTCTCATAGCTCTCAAGAAATAATCAAAGTGAGAAAGAATAAATATAGAATAAAAAAAAAGGTATGAAAATCCCCTTTTTTTCAACTGTTTTTATTAATGACCTTTATTTCAAATAACAAAGATTCTTAGAATTCAGTTAACCAAACTAAACTTCTTAAACAACTTTTACATTGTGAAACTTATCACAACCTTTTCACAAACATCAAGTGTTGTTCAGACACCAAAATTGATAATGATGGATCGTTAAGATGTATCTTAATGCAATGGAGGTCTGAAGATTTTTCTAAAGTTGCACAATATCTTGACCAACAACACTTTGATATTCGAGATACTTCAACCTACTCTGGAAGTGTGCTAAAGGACTTGGCCTTGTACAAAAGAATCAAATGTGTTTCAACATTATCCCCTAACCTTAATCCTTCTCATGTCCCCCGGGGTTTGCCAAATGACTGTTATTCTCACTTATATCTTGCATCTCTAAATCCTCAACAACTCAGACTTTTAAATCCTCAAAATCCCATAAATTTACCTGCTCTCCTTGAAATTCTTTCTTCCTCTAATGTGAGTGATTAAGAAACTCCCTTAATAATAGGTTTGCACAATCATACTCCTCATTTCCACTGTTTGCGACACTTAGCCTTGAAAACAAAAACATAATTTTAATGATTACTATTATCATTAAAATTTATAGAAATGAAATTTGGCTTACATTGTTAGCTTCATTTTTTTCCTTTGAATCTTATACATGCTGAATTCTATACTTCCTTGTACAAAATAATTCAAAACATTTACTTCATTTTTCTGCCCCATTCTATACAGCCGATCAACAGCCTGCTGCTCAACTTCTGGATTCCAATTTGGCTCCTATTTCAACATTGAACATATAAAAAATTTAATATTTTTGTTCTTAATATGAAATAAAAGACAATGAGCTCACCATTATATATACATTTTGAGCACACCTGAGATCTATACCCACTCCTGCAGCCTGAATTGTTCCAACCTAAATTTGGCAGTTTTTATTAAAATGGAATTCATGCATATTTTTGTCTCGCTTTGTCCTGCTGAGTTCACCCATAAGCTGGGTATACCTAATATTGTGGTCATCTAAAGCCATTTTTATTCTATTTTGAAATATTAGACAATTGTTTTTAATAAGCCAACACAATTTTGTAAAACAATTCATTATAGAATCACTTACATCTGCAAAAAGTCTTCAAAGTTGGAGAATATAACAGCTTTTGGAAAAATTATACCCCTTTCACCAGACAAAAAGTTTTTTAAGTGGCCTATAAGATGACAAATCTTTGCGGAATTCTTCCAGGTGAAATCAAAAGTTGGAGTTTCATCCAGATTTTTGTAGATTGGATGGTTGCAGAATTTTCTTAAAATCATCAGCTCTCTTAGAAACTCAGATGAGTCCCAAGGGATGTCAGTGCTTCTGGAGGGCCCATATCGCTCAGTGAATCCTTCTTGAAGCACATCAAGTTTAGACCTCCATGGATCTGCTGATTGAACCGATATCCCCCTTTTAATCTTTTTTGGAAGAGACAAAATTGCATCCTTTGTTCTATGTAGGCTTATGACTTTCATTAAGTGATTAATTTATTTAATAGAATTAGCCTTTCCTTTTTGCAAACCTGGAAAAAGGAAATTCTTCCATAACCAGTCTTCTTGCCACTTTTCGATTCTAAGAAAAAATATGAGACTTTGAAGGTCAGTGGTCCTGTTCTGAAGTAGAGTTCCAGTCAAACATAGTCGGTGTTGGGATTCCAAGTCAAATATTGTTTGAGCCCTCTGCAAGTAAGGATTTTTAATGTAAAAAAAAGAATATTTATAAAAATTGATTATAAAAATTAAGTTTTAAGTTTTAGATATAGAAATGGGCACTAACTGAGCTTCATCTAAAACAACTCTATACCAAAAGAGTTTTTGAGTCACTGGTATATTTTTTTGGCTTTGATTTTTTGACATCGTTAGGCAAGTTTTTTCATAGGTCGTTAAAACAATAGCAGTGTCCTGTAGCTCATTGACGTTAGTATTTTGACAATCCTTCCCATAAAGAACCTTGAAAGGAAGCACATTATCTTCAAAGTGCACACTTATTTCATTGATCCAATTTGATAGTGTTTCCAGGGGGCATATAATCAGTGTGGCTGAACTCTGATTAATAACTTCTTGATTTTCTGATACCTGGAATTGTCTTGCTTCACTTTGAGTTGCACTTATAAGAGAAAGAGTTTAAAGCGTCTTTCCCAAACCCATATCATCAGCAAGTATTGACCCGTTTCCTTCAAGGGTTAATTGATTGTTAGGAAACTGATTTTTATAGTTATCGAATCCAGTTCTAAGCCAATGGTTGTCCTGGTGCCTCCACATGATATCCAACTTTTCCTTTTACCTTCGTTCATTTTCAATAATAAAATTTATTGCTTGAAGTTGATGTGTTTTGACAACTGTTTTGATTCCTCGGATAAGTTGATCAGCTTTCTAACCTTGAGTATTCTGAGATATTTTGAAAGAGCCTTCAAAAATTACATGTGGGATATTAAAAAAGATAGTGGAGTCGTAGTTCAAGATCGGACATAAATCAATTTGAGCAGAAGAAAATTCTTCTTTAGCAAGACTGATTAGTGTACTTGAAGAAAAGAGGCATCCCTAAAGTTGATACTGATTACCAAAAACTGTAACCAAGTAAGCATGAAAATAGAAAGGCTTCATAGGATTCAAGGCCATTGTTTGGTTTAAATGGTGAGATCCAGACCCAATGTCACCCAATAGTGGTCCAATGTGCTGACTCTGCACCTGAGAAAAATTACCAACAAGGGTTGGTTTTCTTTCTTCAAATAGTCCAAAAATATGAACATTCAAATGGCCTTTCTGTAAAATGGTGGGGGTTGGTGAGTTTTGAAATCTTGAAATTACATTCATATAAATTTGATCGATTGTTATTGAGAACTGTCCAACACATCTGAGACTTGACATATTAAGTAAGAATAGTATCTGAAGATAGTGGTTGTTAAATGATGAATTGAAGCAAAAAATGAATAATCAGTTTTGAATAAAACAACAAAATAACCTTTTAGCATATGCTATGCTAAGCTCATGATTCTTTCACATGTATTATTATTATCTTTTTAAAAAATATTGGAAGTAAATCAATGATAAGTGAAATGAATAATATGGTTTAAAAATAAATCTTGAGCCTATAGAGTAAATTTTGGTTTGTGGAGGAAGAAAAATTTTCTTGATAAAAATGTGCTTTATTGTTACATTATAATCACAAAATATAATAATTTCACTCTTATTACACTTATTTATGTTTCTGTCTAATAGTAAAATGCTTTATATGTCAGTTCAAAATCCAAATTGAAACTACTACCTAGAACGAGGTCTTGATACTAACATACTTTTTGTAAGTCTTTGGAAAGACACTTATGGTGATCTCAATAATATTAAAAATGATTTGAATTGTATGTATTATCAAATATCTATGTAGTCTAGTGTAATAATTGAGATACTACAGTTTAACCTTCTTTTACCATCTTGGCAAGAAAATATATGTAGATATTCTTAGAAAAAATATCAAATTTTGCTTTCCCCAAGATGGGAAAGTGAATATAATGATATGTTACGTGATATGTTCAAGCTTTGCTCAATCTGTGCTCAGCTCAAAATCAAAGTAATCACCAAGATCCAAGAAACCTGTGATTGAGTTTGGTTGAACCTAGGTCTAACTGATTACCAAATCTTTGTCCAATTAATTTAAATCTGGTTTTACAATGAACTCCCAACAGCCTTCCAACAACTTTCCAACCACTTTCCAACATTTTTAAATGAGGGGTATTACTAGCAACACCCCCCCAAATTTTCTGTGGTGAATGGCAAAAGAAAATTCAAAATTTCCTCCCCTAGAAAACCTTCTGAGCATCTGTTAAAGTCTTGTAACTCACTGATCGTGTGTAAAGACAGACCAACAATTGAGATGGATGATTTATTAAATGAAATAAATACTGCTTCTTTTGGTGATCAGTTAACTAGTGAACAAAAGGATTCTATTGTTGCCTCAATAACCTCTCTCCCTATGGCTTTTGCTCATGGTTCTCATGTCTTGGGAAGTGTTCAGGAAGAAATGAAAATTACCTTATCCTGTAACTTGAATGATATTCCTCCTAGTCATAAGAAAAAACCATATCCTACTTCTCCAACAAAAAGAAAGGATATTGAAGATAATATTGCCACATTATTAAAAATGAATATCATTGAAAAAGTGGATGTCACCCCCATATATTGTGTCATCTCCCCAGTCTTGATTTCTTATGAAAAAGATAAGGCTAGATTATGTGGAGATTACAGAGCATTAAACACTTATACTGTTGATGATATTTATCCTTTACCCAGAGTTAATTCAATACATGCTACCTTGCAAGGTGAAAAATTTATTAGTTGTCTGGATGGTAACAAAGGGTATCATCAAGTTCCAGTTGAGAAAAATTCTCAGAATTTTTTAGCTTATTGCTACTCATATGGGAATATATAAGTATGTTAGAATGCCATTTGGCCCTAAAAATGCCCTTTCAGTTTTCCAGAAAGTCATGGATAACACTTTCCATCAGGAAATAATTGAAGGATGGCTCATGGTGTATATTGATGATATCATAGTTTTTTTTTAAATTTTTGATGAACATATGGTTCACTTGAATAGAGTTTTTCAAAAAATGGATGAAATCAATATGGCCTTGTCCTTGAAAAAGTGTAAACTTGGTTTTCAATCTTTGAAAGTCCTTGGCCATGTTGTGTCAGGCCTACAAATTTGTGTAGACCATAATAAAGTTGCTGCCATTCAAAATGTGAAAGCACCAACTTCTGTAAGAGAAATCCAAAGTTTTTTGGGTATGTGTGGCTATTATAGACAATATATTAAAAATTATGAGGTCATAGCCTTGCCTCTTACCAAACTAACTAGGAAGGATGTTGCATTCATCTTGAATATTGACTTTCAAAAAGCTTTTGATGCTTTAAAATGTTGCATAATTTCAGCCCCTATTTTAGCTCTTCCAAATTTTAACAAGCCATTTGTCCTGTATACAGATGCTAGCTTTGTTGGTCTGGGTGCTGCCCTCCACCAGAAACAAATTATTAATGATAAATCCTCAGAGGTTGTAATTTGTTATATTTCAAGAACCTTGAGAAATAGTGAATTGAAATATGGTGCCACTCAATTAGAGTGCTTAGCAGTTGTTTGGGCTCTTGAGAAACTTCATAACTATCTATATGACCAAAAGTTTGAATCGGTAACTGAATGTAGTGCTGTGAAGTCCCTCTTAAACCTGAAAACACCTAATAGACATATGCTCATGTGGCAACTTGCTGTTCAAGAGTACAGAAGACGGATTACAATTATCCATAGGGCTGGAAACTTTCACTCCAATGTTGATATGCTGTCCAGACTTCCTCTGTCAAATAATGACTCCAATCCTGCTTATGTACCTGAAGATGATACTGTTCATATCCATGGTATATTTATAGTTGATATGGAAGAGGAGTTATTACAAATAATACTGGATTCATATAGTAAGGATTCTGATTTAAATAAATTAGTTACTATCTTAAATGATCCTAAGAATGCTTCAATTCAAGCATTGATTAAAACTCCTCCTGCAAAGTATCAAAGTGCTTTGATTAAAGGAATGTTTTCTATTGAAGATGGTTATATATATTATAGAAGAAAGCTTACTAATATAATTGTAATCCTTCCTTCTATGAAAGAAACTATCCTCAAACTTTGTCATGATGACATATTAGCTGGTCATTTTAATCTAGAAAAAAAATTGATTAGAATCAAAAACACTGCTTGGTGGGCTAATATGTTTGAAGATACAAAATTATATGTTGAATCCTGTGATTCCTTCCAAAAATCTAAAAGGTTTACAGGTAAAAAAGCAGGGTTATTACAACATATTGAAGCACCTGATGCTCCTTGGCAAATAATAAACATGGATTTTTTCAATGGTCTTCCTGTAGCATGTAAAGACTGTTATAACACTTTTTGGGTAATAGTAGATAGATTCAAAAAAATGTGCAAATTTATCCCTACCCAAAAAGATGTATCCACAAAAGAATTAGCTTTCTTACGGTGGTCTTACATGTTTAATATTATTGGTTTTCCAAAAGCCATTATCTCTGATAGGGATCCAAAATTTAATACTGAGTTTTGGACCTCTTTGATGGATATTTGTGGCTGTGAGTTAAAGTTGTCTACAGCTCACCATCCTCAGAATTATGGTCTAGCTGAAAGAATGATTCAAACTCTGGAAGATATGATTAGAAGGTATTGTGCTTTTGGTTTAGAATATAAAGTCAATGACAGTTTTACTCATGACTGGGTCACTCTATTGCCTGGTCTTGAATTCGCATATAATAGTATTGTTCATTCTGTCACTGAGAAAAAGCCTTTTGAGCTTTGGTTAGGTTATGTCCCAAACACTACTTCTTAGACTCTCAATAATAAATTACCTAAGTTGGAACTACATCCTGGTGTAAAATCTTTTATGCAAATGCAACAGCTATGCAGAAAACATGCTCAAAGCTGTATTGATAAAGCTTTTGAATATGAAAAGAAAAGATGGGATAAGTCCCATAAAGAATAAACATGTAAAAAGGGTGATGAAGTGTTGATATCTACTGTCCATTTCAATTCACAAGGTAACAACAAATGAAAAGATCCTTTTGTAGGACCATTTGTTGTTAAAAGAATGGTAGGTGATAATGCAGTAGAAGTTGTATTGTATTCTCCATATGATAGAAAACATCCTGTTTTTCCCATTTCTTTGCTTAAACCTTATACTTCCAAAAGTGACTTACTTCCCAAAAGAAGGGGAAGACCTAAGAAAAACCCTCAGGAAGTCACAGAAACTGCAGAAATTGATAAAATTCTCAATGATAGAATTATCACTTCTGAAAGAGGTACTGAATATTTATTGAGATATAAGAACAAATCAACTGAAAATGATGCTTTGATACCTGGAAAAAATATTTCAAATCTTCTTACTCTGTTGAAAAATTACAAAAAGAATAATCTTAGCATTTTTTTATTGTTTTTTTAGAGTGAGGGATTGTCAGCCAGGCTATACCAGGAGCCCAGTAAATGATATGTTAACTTATTGGACCTGAAAGAGGGCGTAAAAGTATGCATTTGATGTATATAAATTAATATTTTATTGCATAACAAAATTATATATCTATCTTATTAAATATAAGTGCTATATTAATTTTATTGTTATATAAATTATGTTTTCTGCCTGGGGGTACTATTGGCCCTCCATGGTGACGTCCTAGAAAGTTTTTGTTAGCTTTAGACCTGGTATTATAAGCAGGCTTTTCACTTACACTGTCCTGGGGAGCACTCATATTGTTAAGAATGACAATATTTTACGTCTACAAAAGGAAAAAACTCTATGGAATTAGTAGACAAAAGATATTGGCAATTATATTACTAATAAAAAAGCAATGGAGCTTACCCGGAATCTATATCTTCATTTATTTAAATAAAATATAAGAAAAATTCAAAAAAATCTGTTAAAAATATAATAATAAGTTTAACTAGACCTCTATAAGGGTGAATAAGTAGCTTACCAAGCTTTAACCAAATACCAATTTAATTGGGTGTTATATTGGTGTCCAAATACCAAGTGAAATTGGGTTTATATTGGGTACAGTTACTACTGTAAACACTACACAATAAAGGGGGTGGACTTGCTAGCAAGTCCTCAACCTGAACTCAGATGGAACTCAGACTGAACTCATACTGAACCCATACTGAACTTTACTTGAACACCCACCTAAAACTTTTCTGCTGAGTGGTGTTCATCCCTGATTGTATGGTTCCTTTATCAATAGCTCAATGTGTGTTCAATCTGTGTTGAGTTTGGGTCCAAGGTTGCAGACCCGCTAGCAAGTCCGCCCCCCATATTGTGTGGTGAAATATCTAATTTTTATGATAAAAAATTAGTACAATTATTTTAAGAGTTCTTTTCCGCAATCAATGAGTTATTATGACCCACTAATATGCAGCAGACCCAAATATTTGGTTATTTTGAGCTGTACTAAGGTAAAAATCATGTCCCAAGGCTTATACTAAATAATAAGTAAACTATAAGGAAAGACCCCCAATTTTCAGTATAGTCTAGTATATAAGTATGATATAATAGTGTTTATTTATGGTCCTACTACTTATTGATAAATGATTTAGTGATTAAACCTCAGGGGAAGACTAATAAAATAGTTATACTCAAATAAAAATCACAATACTTGGATTTAAATGTGTGCTAGTGGTGGAAAATAGATGAATAAAATATAGTTATAGCTTATATAAAGATAATATCAATTTATAGTGGCTTTATAATATATTTCTAAAGGTTAATAATTATATGGTAGTGTTTTTTATTGTTTTAGTAATTGAATGATGATAAATAACTGTCAAAATCCCTCCTTACTTATACCCAAATCTACTGGAGTGCACAGACCTTCAATCCAGATGATGTCACTGCTATCCCCGGAAATTACAGCACTGTGAGGGCCCATCACCTCCCCATGGCGTCCACTTCAAGCAGTTTCAACACCCAGACCTCCAGTAAGGACCCTCCATTACTATTAATAATAACAGAGGTCTATACCATAAATAGAAAATCCAGATAAAAGCGGATACCATAAAGAAACAGGTAAAATAAACAATAAAAAAGAGATTTAATGAAACTAAAAGCATATAAAGGAAACAAATAAAATGTCCAAGCCCCCAATAGCATCCCCAAGCATCCACATTAACCCAGAAACATCCTTCCAACCCATAAATCCGTGAATAACCATCCAAGGAAGTAATTTTAGTTGTCCAAACTGGGTGTATGCGCCTGATATAGGTGTCTATGCTTCTTTAGGCGTTGTGAGTCCACTGATTTTGTCCATATGACCTAAAAAAGCAGAAAAACAAATTTTATAGGCTATTAAGGGGCTAAAACCCACTTATATACCTAAATATACATAATATACTGCATATTTCACTGAATATGAGATTTATGTATACATATAAGCTTATGTATGTCAATAATTACTTTATATCACTTAAGATAAGTATATTATAACTCCATTAACACCTTAATAAATATTATTAGGCCATGGATAAGCTATTTAAACTATTATAAATTATATAATAGAATAATAATTATATATATATATAATAAAATAATATATATTATTATTTTAACCTTATTTTTAAGATATAAGCTTAATCTACTTAAGGTTATCTTATTTTAAGCATAAGAAATACTTAGTCCTAAGGATATTTAGGCTGACACTCCCTCACCCCAAAAAAAACAATAAAAAAAATGTTAAGACATTTTAATTAAAACTAAGGAGTGAAATAATAAAATAAAAAAATAAAAAATAATTTTTATAATACATATACTGAATGAACAGTATTATTTAGATTTAAATTTTTTCAAGAGATTTTTAAGATCAGAGATTTCATTTTCTGGAATCCACTGGTCATATTCACTTGATTTATTTTTAATACTTAATAGATACTCAACTCCCTTTTCTTTAGTAAGGTGTCTCTTTTTAAGTATCTTTTCAATTTCTGCCTTTTCAACTATTTCTTCAGGTTGCTTTTTATGCCTTCCTGATCTTCTTGGAAATAGAGCAGTATCATTAGAATGGTATGGTTTTATAAGAGAAATAGGAAATACTGGATGTTTTCTATCATATGGTGCATATAGAATAACCTCAACAGCATTATTACCAACCATCTTTTTAACTACAAATGGTCCAATGAATGGATCCTTCAATTTAACATTACCATTTAAATTGAAATTTAGTGTTGAAATAAGGACTTCATCACCCTCTTTGAACATTTGTTCTTTATGGGCTTTATCCCATCTTTTCTTTTCATACTCAAAAGCCTTATTTATACATTCTTGAGCATGTTTTCTGCATAATTCCTGCATCTGACGAAAAGATTTAGTACCTGGATGGATATCCAATCTAGGTAACTTATTAAGAGTTTTAGCAGGGGTATTAGGTACATAACCCAACCATAACTCAAATGGCTTTTTGCCAGTGACAGAATGCACTGTACTATTGTATGCAAATTCTAAACCTGGGATAAGGGTTACCCAATCATGCGTGAATTTGACATTGTATTTAAAATTAAGACCAAAAGCACAGTATCTTCTTATCATATCTTCTAAGGTTTGTATCATCCTTTCTGCTAGCCAATCAGTTTGTGGATGGTGTGCTGTAGAAAGTTTTAATTGACACCCTGAAACATCCATAAGTGACGTCCAGAACTCAGAAGTAAATTTAGGATCTCTGTCAGAAACTATTGCTTTGGGGAAACCTACTGTATTTAACATTTGTGTCCACCATAAAAAAGCTAAGTCCTTTGCAGAAACCTCTTTGTGGGTAGGAATAAATTTACACATCTTTGTAAATCTATCTACAATTACCCAGCAGGAGTTATAACTCTTATGCCCTGCTATTGGCAAACCTGTTACAAAGTCCATGTTAATGATTTCCCATGGAGCTTTTGGTTTCTCAATTTGTTGTAATAAACCAGCTCTTTTTCCTGTTAATCTTTTAGATTTTTGACAAGAATCACATGTTTCAACATATCTCTGAACATCCTCAGACATGTTAATCCACCAAGCTGTGTTTTTTACTCTGGTTAATGTTTTATGGTAGTCAAAATGACCTTCTAATATATCATCATGACATATACTTAACATTAACTCCTTCATTGAAGGGGGAATTACAATTACATTACTTAATTTTTTCCTGTAATATATAAAACCATCCTCAATTGAAAATTTTCCTTTTTCTAATGCCTCTTTATACTTAATTGGTAATGTTTTTATTAAAACATTCATTGAAGAATTAGATGGATCATTTAATATTGTAGTTAATTTTCTTAAGTCAGGATCTGAATTATAATTATCAAGAATTGATTGCATAAATTCATCCTCAAGATCTACAATATAAATGCCATAAATGTTAATAATCTCTGACTCAGGAACGTAAGCAGGATTATCATCATTATTAGGCAGAGGTACTCTAGATAACAGATCTAAATTAGAGTGCAAGGTTCCTACTCTATGTGTAATAGTCATCCGTCCTCTGTATTCTTGTACAGCTAATTGCCATCTAAACATGTGTCTATTAGGAGTTTTTATGTTTAAGAGTGACTTAACTGCACTACAGTCAGTTATTAACTCAATTTTTTGGTCTTCAAGGTAATAATGTAGCTTCTCAAGAGCCCATACTACTGCCAAACATTCAAGTTGAGTAGCACCATATTTCAATTCACCACTTCTCAGAGTACATGAAATATAGCAGATTACTACTTCTGACATTTTTCCTTAAATAAGTTGTTTTTGATGAAAAGCAGCACCCAGTCCAATAAAACTTGAATCTGTATATAATACAAAAGGTAATTGGAAATCTGGTAAACCCAAGATAGGAGCTGTCATTAAACATTCTTTCAACTTATCAAAAGCTTGTTGTCTTTCATTATTCCAAATGAAAGCTTCTGATTTCTTTATCAGTGTGGTCAGTGGTGCAGCAATTGATTGGTAGTTTTTTATATATTGTCTATAATAACCACACATTCCAAGAAAAGATTGTACATCCTTTACATTTTGAGGAATGCCAATATTCTTTATTGCAGCCACTTTATTTTGGTCTACACATATTTGTAAGCCAGATACAATATGACCAAGCACTTTTAAAGATTCAAACCCAAATTTACATTTTTTCAATGCAAGGGTCATTTTTATTTCATCCATTTTCTGAAATACTTTCTTTAAATGGATTAAGTGTTCATCAAAAGTCTTAGAGAACACTATGATGTCTTCAATGTATACCATTAACCTTCCCTCAATCATTTCATTATGGAATGTTATATCCATTAACTTCTTAAATACTGATGGAGCATTTTTTGGTCCAAATGGAATTCTGACATACTTATAAATTCCCATGTGTGTTGTTATCAAAAAAAAGTTCTGTGAATTATTTTCAACAGGAATTTGATGGTACCCTTTATTTCCATCTAGGCAACTTATATATATTAGCACCTTTAAGGGTAGCATGTATAGAGGCAATCCTTGGCAAGGGATAAATATCATCTACTGTAAATGTATTCAATGCTCTATAATCACCGCACAGTCTTGCTTTATCTTGTTCATAAAAAATTAGCACTGGTGATATTACACAATATTTTGGTGTAGTTTCAACCTTCTCAAGAATGTTCATTTGTAATAACATCTTAATATTATCCTCTTTATATTTCCTCTTCATTGGTTAAGCAGGGTATGGTTTCTTTTTAAGACTAGCAGGAATATTATCCATATCACAGCTTAAACTAATCTTCATTTCATGATCTTTTACAAGGCCAAGTTCATTTTTACCATGTGCAAAAGCCATTGGAAAAGCTTTAATTAATTCCAAAATATTATCTTTCTCAGTTTTACTTATCTGAGTGCCAAATGATGCCTTTGAAATTTCTGTTTCCAGAAGTTCCATCTCATTGGATTCTCTTCCTTTACACGGGGAATTTTTTACTGACTCAATGTGTAAAACTTTTTTAAAAGAATTTATTTTAAATTTCCTCTTACCATTCATGCCAATTGTAAAATTGTTATTAGCAGGGTCTAATTTTACAGCAAATTTAGTCAGAATATCATTTCCAATGATAAAACAGTTACTACAGTTAGTATTATCCATTACTACAAAGTCACAAGTTACCCTTACATAACCATGTTGGTGTTTAAAGAAAACAGCAGCTTTGTATTTACCAATGGGGTGTAGCACTGATCCAAAACCTCTCCAATTTTTATTTTGAAGTTGTTCAAGCTTAAACCTATATTCACTATCAATTTTCTGTAATGTATTAGTGAAAACAACAGAACCAGCAGCTCTTGTTTCCAGTACTATATTAAAATTTTCACCAGAAATGATAGCTGAAACCGTGATAGGTGTCATTCTAAAGTTATCAGCTTGTATATCCTTAATGATTTCAGCATCCTCAAAATTCTTTAAAGATTCATTTGAGTCCATATTTAATATTGGATTTTCAAAGATGGACAAATCATCTTCCAACATACAGATTTGATTTTCATCACTATATGAGATATTTCTGTCATAATCACTTGATTCTTTACTTTTTTCAGTTTCAGTTTCAGATTCACGTTGATTTTCAACAATATTTATGTTTTTCTCACATTTGTCACCTTTGACCCAAGTTTTGTTACACTTATAACAAGTATTTGTTTCATACTTCTTAGGTACTACCTGTGCAGTAGGCTTTTTCTGCTTCTCCTGAAGTGTTTTTGAATTCTGAGTTATTACAGGTTCAACATTTTGTTTATAAGTGGAATACCTTACTTCATACTTATGGTTTAATAATATTTCATTGCAAATATTAATAAAGTCAGAATATTCAGTAACATTTATTGTTCTAGCTACAACAATGTCTCTGACAGATGTAGGTAATTTATATATTATCTTATCTTTCCATAAGTTAAATTCCATATTAGGCTCAATGGCTTTTAAAATTTTATTTAAATTCATTAAAAATACCATAGGTTTTTCACCATTCAACAGATTGTACCCAGTTTTCTCATAAAGTCTCTGCTGAGTAAGCCTGAATTTAGAACTTCCAAATTGTTTTTCAATAAGTTGTTTCCATTAAGCCCAAGAGTAATCTTTAACCTCACTCAATACAGCTTCAAACCATAATAAAGCAACATCCTTAAATAAAGAAATTAATTTTGATGTTATTTCTTCATCTGGTAACTTATATGAGAATTTCAAGTTGTCAATTCTTTGAATAAAATGTTGCCAATCAGAGCTGGCTTCCCCATCATAAGTTGGGTACTGATCTATCTTAGGCCAGTTCTTCTGATTGGATTTTATCTCACTAATCTTAGGTAAATTCAATAACACATTTACTTTTGATAAATGGTCTTGTATTTCCTCCTGTATGGATTTGTGACTTACATTTTCAGATTTGTCACTACCACCAGATGGTTCAAGTTGTGGTGGTACAGGGAAGGAATGAGATTCACTTTTGCCAATGAAAGGATTATTGTTATATTGAGTATACTTATGATTATCCTGGTTCATTAGTAGATTGGCAGTTTCAATCTCAACTTTAGTTAATCTTTGAAGCAACTCAGAGATACTTTGATTTGTCTGGGCAAAAGATAACTTTGTTCTTGATTCAGTTTTCAATAAATGTGTTTCATATAATTTTTCTAACTCACAGAATTTGTTTGAAAGGTCATTATATTTATTACTCAATGAATCATATTTAAGAGTTAGAGACAAATGTTCTTTCTCTAATTCTTTATTACGTGTTGCTAATTGAGAAATGTTTAATTTCAAGGATGAAACTGTATCACTGGTGAGCTTAACTGTCTGTTCCTCACAATCAGTCATTCTATTCCACAATGCTGAAACAATTCTATGGACAGTTGGATTATTGTTAAAATATTCCATGTCCTCCTTTTCAATTCTCTCACTCACCTGTGAACTTCTCATCTCACTAGTAGGTGGTTGCAAATGAGGGTTAACTGTATTATCATTGTAAATAGTACTGTTATTGTGGACAAAAGACAAGTCAGGTGTATCTACTCTAAAACCTAAATTTCTTAAATCCTTCTCTATTTTTTGCACAGATTTAACATCAATAGAATTACCTATATTGTAATAATCAGTATTATGTTCAATCTGAGAGGGTAATCTACTTACCGAGGGATGGTTTCCAGTCCTGATTTTTGGCGCTTTTTTCGTTTGTAAGGGTGAGCTGAGGAAGTCAGATGAGGTGGTGGATCCCTGTTGCAACTGTGGCTTGTCCACTGTTGATGAAACCAGTCCCATTTCGATTTGTCTACCAGGATTTTCTCCTGGGAGTGAGTTGACCCGCCTTGGATAGGGGGTTGCTGATTTGACTGACTGGGTTGGCCTCCCTTTAATTCTGCCAATGCCTGATTCATCTGCTGAAACCCTACCTTGCAATTGTTTTGCAACTGCTCTACCTCTTTGAACATGAGTTATTTTGATTCCTCCAGCTTCAGAACCTGTTTGGCCAGGTGGGACAGTTTATCCTGAAGAGGAGGAGACGTCTTTTTTATAGTTATCTTTTTTAAGAGGGCGTCCTTTTCTTCTATACTCATATTTTCTGCCTGGGGGTACTGTTGGCCCTCCATGGTGATGTCCTGGAAAGTTTTTGTTAGCTTTAGACCTGGTATTATAAGCAGGCTTTTCACTTACACTGTCCTGGGGAGCACTCATATTGTTAAGAATGACAATATTTTACGTCTACAAAAGGAAAAAACTCTATGGAATTAGTAGACAAAAGATATTGGCAATTATATTACTAATAAAAAAGCAATGGAGCTTACCCTGAATTTATATCTTTATTTATTTAAATAAAATATAAGAAAAATTCAAAAAAATCTGTTAAAAATATAATAATAAGTTTAACTAGACCTCTATAAGGGTGAATAAGTAGCTTACCAAGCTTTAACCAAATACCAATTTAATTGGGTGTTATATTGGTGTCCAAATACCAAGTGAAATTGGGTTTATATTGGGTACAGTTACTACTGTAAATATCTAATTTTTATGATAAAAAATTAGTACAATTATTTTAAGAGTTCTTTTCCGCAATCAATGAGTTATGATGACCCACTAATATGCAGCAGACCCAAATATTTGGTTATTTTGAGCTGTACTAAAGTAAAAATCTTGTCCCAAGGCTAATACTAAATAAGTAAACTATAAGGAAAGACCCCCAATTGTCAGTATAGTCTAGTATATAAGTATGATATAATAGTGTTTATTTATGGTCCTACTAATTATTGATAAATGATTTAGTGATTAAACCTCAGGGGAATACTAATAAAATAGTTATACTCAAATAAAACTCACAATACTTGGATTTAAATGCGTGCTAGTGGTGGAAAATAGATGAATAAAATATAGTTATAGCTTATATAAAGATAATATCAATTTATAGTGGCTTTATAATATATTTCTAAAGGTTAATAATTGTATAGTAGTGTTTGTTAGAGTTTTAGTAATTGAATGATGATAAATAACCGTCAAAATCCCTCCTTACTTATACCCAAATTCACTGGAGTGCACAGACCTTCAATCCAGATGATGTCACTGCTATCCCCGGAAATTACAGCACTGTGAGGGCCCATCACCTCCCCATGGCTTCCACTTCAAGCAGTTTCAAAACCGGGACCTCCAGTAAGGACCCTCCATCACTATTAATAATAACACAGGTCTATACCATAAATAGAAAATCCAGATAAAAGCGGGTACCATAAAGAAACAGGTAAAATAAACAATAAAAAAGAGATTTAATGAAACTAAAAGCATATAAAGGAAACAAATAAAATTTCCAAGCCCCCAATAACATCCCCAAGCATCCACATTAACCCAGAAATGTCCTTCCAACCCATAAATCCGTGAATAACCATCCAAGGAAGTAAATTAAGTTGTCCAAACTGGGTGTATGCGCCTGATATAGGTGTCTATGCTTCTGTAGGCGTTTTGAGTCCACTTATTTTGTCCATATGACCTAAAATAAGCAGAAAAACAAAGGTTATAGGCTATTAAGGGGCTAAAACCCACTTATATACCTAAATATACATAATATACTGCATATTTCACTGAATATGAGATTTATGTATACATATAAGCTTATGTATGTCAATAATTACTTTATATCACTTAAGATAAGTATATTATGACTCCATTAACACCTTAATAAATATTATTAGGCCATGGATAAGCTATTTAAACTATTATAAATTATATAATAGAATAATAATTATATATATATATAATAAAATAATATATATTATTATTTTAACCTTATTTTTAAGATATAAGCTTAATCTACTTAAGGTTATCTTATTTTAAGCATAAGAAATACTCATTCCTAAGGATATTTAGGCTGAAAAATTATCTATAAATTTAAATTAAGCATAATATATTTTATATTCTACAAATAATGGTGCGTTTTTATGTATTTAATAATTATAAATTAATATTTGATTAATTACAAACATATATTATAATTATATGTGTAACATTGACTTATAATGTAATTAAATTAATTATTTTAATTTATATATTAAATAAAAACCTTTCATATATTATTAAACAATAATATTGGGCGCTTTTTTGACCCTTAATTGTGTCAGAAAAATTATTAAATAAATTATCATACTTATTTAATAACATAGTATTTAAATCCCCACTTTAAATTAAAAATATCATTAAATTAGTCATTTGTTTCATTTAAACTAGTATTTAATTAATTAAATAGTTAAAACAATTAATTAAAATTGCTGTATACTGGATTGGTTTTATTACATGGATTTTTGCTTGAAAATATTTCAATTTTTTTTAATTAAACCCTTTACATCTCACTGTAATATCTGTTTTGGATTTTTTTACTCACTGTTCTCATGTTTCAAATTTAATTAGTTACTGATTATTTTAACTAATTGTTTTGGGAACTTATGGTGGAAAAATTGGTTGATTATTCACGGGTTTAGTTTATTGTTTCATGTTCTTCTCTCAATATCTATGTTTTAGTTCTATTCTTTTTTATTCTTGTTTCATTTTATTACCATTTTGTAATTACTCACTTGTGGCGCTTAAGAGGGTCCTTTGCCTATAAAAGGCTTTGGATAATCCCCTGTAGCTGGATCATCATTATTTACACTCTAACAAATTTTTTTATTAATTTCATTACATTTATTATCTTTTATATTAGTACTCTCAATCTAATTTAAAAAGTATATAAGTAATTAAAGGTTGCCTTAAGTCTCATTATAACAATAGTTGACTGTCGCTCATTGAAAATAACTACTACTTAAATAAATATATTATAATTTAAATAACCATTACAATAGTATCTAGTCCCCCTTAAAACTTGTTGCCTCCTCTTTAAAAATAATTACATTACTTTATTATTTTTATTTCTCTACCTACTACAAACCTTTTCCCTCTATTTCCTCCTCCTTCTCTCCTTTTTCTAGACTACCTGCCGTTAGGGTAGGTCTAGTAGCCTTTCTGACACTCCCTCACTCCAAAAAAAAACAATAAAAAAATGCTCTTATTTTTACTTTTTATATTTCTTTAGTAGAGTAGGAAGGTCAGATATCTCTTTCACAGCTATCCAAGAATCATATTCAGAAGAATTATTCTTGTATCTCAATAATTATTCAGTACCTTTTTCAGCAGTGATTATTCTGACATTTTGAATCTTATCAATTTCTGCTGTCTCAGTGATTTCTTCAGGAGTTTTCTTTGGTCTTTCCCTCCTTTTGGGAATAAATCACTATTGGATGTGTGAGGTTTCAAAAGAGATATTGGAAAAACAGGTTGTTTTCTGTCAAATGAAGATTACTGGATAACTTCAACTGCATTAGTACCAATAATTCTTTTGAAAAAAAATTGACCTAAAAAGGTGTCTTTTAATTTTTTATTACCTTAAAAATTGAAGAGGACTGTAGAAATCAGTACTTAATCACCCTTCTTTAAGGTGCATTCTTTATGGGGTTTGACCCACCTCATCTTCTCATATTCAAAAAATTTTTTAAATAATTTTTGAGCATGACTTCTGCAAAGTTTTTGAATTTGAAGAAAATATGTTACACCTGGAATTAAATCGAATTTAGGTATTTTATTATTGAGATTTAGGGGCAGAGTATTTGGAAAATAACTAAGCCAGAGCTCAAACGGCTTTCTCTGAGTAACAGAGTGAATAGTGCTATTATAAGCAAATTCAAGACCAGGAAGTAGGGTGACCCAATCATGAGTGAGCCTTTAATTGTCTTTATACTCAATTCCAAAGGCACAATACCTTCTTATCATGTCCTCTAAAGTCTGAATCATCCTCTCAGTTAACCCATCAGTCTGAGGGCAATGGGCAGTAGAAAGCTTCAGATCACAACCACAAACATCCATCAGAGACATCCAAAATTCATAAGTAAATTTAGGCTCTCTGTCAGAGATTATTACCTTTAGGAAACCAGAAGTATTAAAAATATGGGACCACCACAAGAAGGCTAATTCCTTAGTGGAAACATCTTTGTGAGTAGGAATGAATTTACACATTTTTGTAAATCTTTCAACAATAACCCAGCAAGAGCTACAACTGTCTTTCCCAGAAATGGGTAGTCCTGTTACAAAGTCATATTTATAATTTACCATGGTGCATCAGGAGATTCAATATGTTGCATTAATCCAACTCTTTTACCAGTTAATCTCTTTTATTTCTGGTAAGAATCACAGTATTCAACATATTGTTTGGTGTCTTCAGACATATAAGCCCACCAAGAAGTGTTCTTAATTATAATCATTGTTTTTTCAAGATAAAAGTGTCCTGCCAATATTTCATCATGACAAATTTTCAAGATTATTTCTTTCATAGAAAAATGAATAACAATCACATTACTCAACTTTCATCTATAATAGATGTAGCCTTTCTAAATTGAAAGTTTTTCTTTGTCCAAAGCATTTTGGTACTTTGGTGAGAGGGCTTTTATTAATGCTTGTATTGAAGCATTATTTGGATCATTTATTATAGTACACAGCTTTTTCAAGTCAGTGTCTTTATCATATGAATCAAGAATAAGCTGTAATAGCTCTTCCTCCATATTAACCACATATATTTCATGAATGTGAACTATTTCATCCTCAGGATCATATTCAGGATTAGAGTCATCATTTGGAAAATGTAACTTTGATAACATATCCACATTTTAGTGAGCAATACCAGCCTTATGAATTATTTTAATCTTTCCTCTGTATTTCTGAACATCCAACTGCCATCTGAACATTTGTCTGTTAGGTGTCTTTGAGCTCATGAGGGATTTCACTGCACTACAGTCAGTGACAAGTTTAAATTTCTGGTCATCCAGATAGTAATTTAGCTTCTTTAGAGCCCACACAACTGCTAATAACTAAAGTTGAGTGTCACCATATTTCACTTCACTCTTTCTCAAGGTTCTTGAAATGTAAAAAATTACTACTTCTGAAACTTTGTCATTCATAACTTGTTTTTGGTGGAGAGAATCATCAAGTCAAACAAATCTTGAATCAGCATGTAAAACAAATGGTTGATTTAAGTCAGGCAAAGCAAGAATTTTCGCTGACATCAAACAATGTTTCATGGTGTCAAAAGCTCTATGTCTTTCACTTTTTTAGACAAAAGCAACATCTTTCCCAATTAATTGGGTTAGGGGTAATGCTATGACCAGATAATTTTAATATATTTCTTATATTATGCACAGATTCCCAAAACTCTTTGGAGCTCCTTCACTGTAGTAGGAGCTTTTACCTGTTGTATGGCTTCCACTTTGTTCTGGTCAACACATATCTGTAACCCTGAGACAACATAACCATGCACTTTTAAAGAATGAAAGCCAAATTTGAATTTTTTCAAAGCAAGTATCATATTTATCGTATTTTTTTATGGAACATTTTACATATGTGTTTAAGGTGGTCCTCAAATATTTTGGAGAATATGATGATATCATCAATTTTAACCATCAATAATCCTTCAATTATTATTGATGGAATGTTTTATCTATAACTTTTTGAAAAACTGAAGGGGAATTTTTGGGGCCAAATGGCATCCTAATATACCTATAAATACCCATATGAGTAGCAATTATTAGAAATTTGTGGGGATTTCTCTCAACAGGTACCTGGTGATATCCTTTATTTTCATCTAGGCAGCTGATATATTTCGCACCTTTCAAGGTACCATGAATGGCACTAATTCTGGTTAAAGGATCGATATCATCTACATTATAAGTCTTCAATGTTCTATAATCACCACATAACCTGGCTTTGTCCTTCTCCTAAGAAATTAAGACAGGTTAGATAACTCAATGTCTTGGTGTTTTGACTACTTTTTCAATAATATTCATTTTTAAAAGGGTAGAGATATTATCTTCAATATCTTTTCTCTTTGTGGGGGAAGCTGTATAAGGCTTCTTCTTTAAACTAGGTGGTATTTTAGTCAATGGACAAGATAATGAAAGCTTCATCTCCTATTTTACCAATCCTAGTTCATGTGACCCATGACTATATGGAATATGAAAAGATTTTATCAACTGAATGATGGAATATTTTTCTTCACCAGAAAGTTTTTCTGCAAAAGAAACTGTGTCAATTTTAGACAGGAGAGCAGAAATTTCCTCTGTAGATCTTCTTTTATAATGAACCACAGAATTACATGTGTTAAATACTGGTGTTAATAATTTTTGGGGGGATAAAATTTTAAATTTTCTCTTCCCATTCAACCCCATTGTGAAGCATTGGTTTGAAGGATCAAGTTTAATGCCAAATTTGGTTAATATTTTATTTCCTACAATGAGCCAATTCCTAAAGTTATCATTTTACATAACTACAAAGTCACACATAGCTCTTAAATAGCCAAGACAATATTCAAAAAATACTGCAGCCTTGTATTTACAAATGGGGGTCAAAAAAGAGCCATAACCTCTCCAATTTACAGAATTTACAGGAAAAGTTTTGATTTATAGTCCTGTTCAACTGAAGCAAGTCATTTTTCAGATACAACACTTCCTCCAGCTCCAGAATCAAAAACAACCTCAATGTTTTTTCCAATAATAAAGTCTGGTGCCTTGAGAGGGGTAATAAAAATTGAGCTATCCTCAATGTTCTTTATGATCTCAGCATCTTTAACTGTAGATAAAGTATTATTATCAATATAAATAGTATTTAAATAATGAATATCCTCTTCCAGCATCAAGATTTCTTGTTGAGATTCATATGAAATATTGCTGGCACAATCTGTCACAAACATGGCCTTTCTTCCAAAGCTTCTTGCATTTAAAGCAAGTGTTTGAAGGTTTAACAAATGTTTCTGGAAGTTTTTGTTGGTAATTGGAGCGTTTCTCCAATGAAGATCTAGGGATGAACTTCCTATATTAATACCTTGTTTAAAAAGACTTCATTACAAGTATTAACAAAAGAAGAAGGTTTCCCTCAGAATTCATTTCTAGAAAAAATTAATTCTCTCAAAGACATTGGCAATTTATGAAGGATCCTGTCTTTCCATTATTCATAATTTATTTTTGGATCCATTGCTCTTGGGATTTTCATTAGTTTCATAAGCAACTCAGTAGGTTTTTCTGTGGAGCATGAGCTATATCTAGATTCCTCATACTGCCTTTATTGGTCTAAACTAAACTTTGAAACACCAAATTGTGCTTTAATTAATTTTTTTCAATCCTCCCAAGAGTAATCATTATTATTCAAAAGATTAGATTCACACCACATCAGGGAAACATTGGAAAACAAAGAAATAAATTTAGACACAACTTCTTCATATGGTAATTTATATGAATTTTTAAGATTATCAATTCTGCATATGAATTTCTGCCAATCAGAGGAAGAGTCACCATCTAAAGTTGAATATTGGTCAAGTTTAGGCCAATTTCTCTGATTTAAAGTAGTTTCCTTTTGGAATACCTGTTTTTGTGTAATAAGCAGCAGTAATTTTTGTAATTTAGAAATAATCTCATTATTTAACCCATTTGTAGATGAACAGGGTGCATCATCAATCTTTGATGGAACCTCAGAAATATCTACAGGATTCTCTTGTACTAATTTTTCTTTAGAGGATCTTGGCTCAGGTACATTTGGAGTATTCTGTGCAAAAGTTTCTTTCACAGTAGTTTCAGAGTATTTTTTGTCATAAAATAATGAATTCAATTGCTCTTCAATGTTGGTTAACCTAGTTTTCACCCTTGGAATACTAGTTAATGTCTCATTGATGGTAGAAAAAGATAATTGTTTCTTATTTTGTGAAGAGGAATAATGATCATTTAGTTTTTTCAAGTTTAAATTATGATCTTCTAGTCCTTGGCAAAAGATAGACACAATCTCTTGCAACTTTGACAGATCATTTTTAATATCTTTCCACAAAGAAAATTTCTTATTACTCTTTTCATAATTTTCCTTGTACATAAACAATTCATCAGAAACCCTATTTAACTCACTTTTCAATTCTTGATAACCTTGCTCAGTTAAAAGCTTTATAATTTTTGTGTTAATTGTAGGTTTTTCATTATCTGATTTTTTCTGGTGATAATGTCTCTCAAAAAATGGTCATCTATAGTTGCTACATCAGGAGCATCTCTAAGGAAGAGACAGAGTTATTCTCAAGAGTCTCATATGCTTCAGGATCAATTGATTTATCTACAATAGCCATATCAGGATTTTGTCACTGGACGACCTACGCACAAGGTCAAGGGTGTTCCTGTAATTGAGATGAAGGGAGGAGTTTAGAAACTTCATTGAAGCACAGAGGAAATGTTCGAGGAATGGATTTGAAGATGACTCAAAGGAAGAGCTACTGCTTTGAGATATGTTTGATAAGAATCTCAATATAATTTAAGGTAATACTAATATTCTTAGGATCTCACAAATGGTTGTAAACTCAATAATCAAAGATTTTATGTTTAGAAATGATTACTGAGAAAATAAGGAAAGGTACAATAATAATGATTTAACTTGAAGCTTTACCACTATTAACTATAGATATGTTTTATAATTTAATTCTAAAGAAATATTGAACCAAAACCCAACCCCTTTTATATCCATTACTCCTCCTCGCATTTACCTCATATCCATCCATCATTCCGCACACTACAGACCTCCAAAATTACACCCATTACACCTGGACCCTTCTTACTAACATCCTTTAACCCTTTAATCCTCCACTAACCATCCCGTCCATACTCACTACCCCTGTTAATAACCCACAGATACTTAATAAACCTTTTAGAAAAATATTGCATTGACTATTGCACTGTGTGTCGCTTATTGAAGAAAAGATTAACACACTTTTGAGAGATTGACTAATTTAGATTTAAAGTTTATATTAGTGCGGTTGAATAGTAAGTACATAAAGGGAAGTTGCAGTTGCTATGTAGAATTGCTTTCTGCGCTTTGAGTATGGATTTAGACCTCTGTTTTATTGATTTAATGAGATGCTTTTGCCTTGAGTGTCACGTGGCGCATGACAGATTTATCATTGAGGTATCAATTAAAACTAAATTTTTATTTACATGAGTAGAACATTGATTATTTAGTCTTCTAGAACCAGCTTCTACTGTTCTCAAAGTGTCATCTCCCACCCCAGAGTTACCTGAAAGAACTGAATTAGTTACAAGAAATGGAACTTGAGATTCATTGGAGGGCCTTACCATGATTTTAGAAAAATCTGGATGTGGTTGTTTTTCTTTCTTCTTCCTCCTTGGTAGGGATGATGAGGGGCTGAATTGAATTTTTTAGGTCTGGATGGACATGCTTGAGGAGCCTGTTGCACCTTCTTGGCTTGAAGTGAGTCACATTGAGTGTTCAGCCAGTCCCACTTCCATTTTGACACTTCCACCTTTTCTTTTTGCTGTGGAGAAGCCACTAGTAGAGGGGTTTTTGCTAATTGTTCATTCTTATTCCTCTCTTGAAGAAAAGTCTCTATGCTTTTTACTCTTTCTTCTAGTATTTCTCCCTTTGCCTTTAATCTGAGGTTCTCTGTTTTAAACTTCTTGATGTGAGTTGAAAAGTTGTTAACTGGCTGCTGAACTGGAAATTTTTTTATTATGAAGCCTTTTGGAAGTTCTTCTGGAGGGAGCACCTGGAGCTTGGAGTCCTGGGGAGGTTTTTATTTCTTGATCTCCACCTCCTGCATCTCTACATCCTTTTTGGTTCAATAATTGATTAATTTGAGAAAACTTAGTTGTTAAAGGAGAGCTTAGACAATTTTCCATAATCAATTATATCCAACTCCTCTTCATGGTTGGTAGAAACATCTAAATCAGTCATTTTTTGAATAAGTTGGGCTGAGGGAAAAATATTTTAATAATTTGTTAGGGATAATCTTTTCTTTGTTTTTTTAAAAAAAATAATAAAAATATCACCATGCAATATTTTTGGGGGACTTGCTAATAGGTCCTCAACTTGAACTTTGATGGAACTCATATGGAACTCAGACTGAACTTATAATGAACTGATACTGAACTTTACTTTGAACTCATCTTGAGCTCTTAACCAATAATGGATGAGTCTGTGCTGGAATAATAGTGAAAGTTTAATGAATAATTAATAGAAATAATGACAAGGGCATATTAAGAACCTGATCCATACACAGAACTTTTTTCATAAAACACAATTTAATTTTCATTTTGAATCTCACTTGATCATTTAAAAGACTGAAAAATGTACTATTTATTTAAAAAGCATCACTTTTAACCTCTATAATGATTTTACTAGTTTTTTTTTTGAAAAAATATATAATAAGATCAGTGGTTCTTTTAATTGACAAATCCTTTTAACTGAGAATTTGAAGCTTTCATTTTTTACTTTAAACCATATTGCCTGACTTTTTTTGTATTTTTATTTTTTCTGATTATGCAATATAAATATTTTCACATCAATGGATTTATTTAACAAACCTATCACCACAGGAAATCTGGGGGTGAACTGCTAGCAGTTCCATCTATTTGAAACTATCAGGAATTTGTCAGGAAACTGTTGGGAAACCATCCTGAAACTGTCAGAAATATGTTTTTAAATCTGATGAAAAAACATTGAAAAAATAAACTGTCACAGATTGAATCCAGAACAATCCCTCCTTGAGCAGAGCTTAGGAACCACATTGAACATCAGTTAATCTCAGGTTTGGCAAAAGGTTGAATCACATCACTTAGCATACCTTAATATTCAAATATTAAACTTGAATATATTTTGAGTGTATGATATAGATGCATATGCATTTGAATTTGCATGGTGGATACTTATTGCATGTTAAAAATTGATTTGAAATGCCTATCCAAAGTGTATGCATAATGACTATGAAGAATAAATATGCATAAAAAATATGCATAAAAATATGAATAAAAAATATGCATAGTGATTATGCATATTGAATATGCATTAAAAATATGCAAATTGAATATGCAAAAATAAGGTGCATATATGTATATGAATAAAATATATTAATATGCATATAAATCTGTATAATGAATATGCATATGCATATGCATAAATATGCATAATGATTGAAAAATGCAAAAAAATGATGCCTAACAAGTATATTTATGCATAAATAGAAATATGCAATATGAATTCATATTGCATACAGATAACACTAGCAAACTAACTTGACCAAAACTCATACTAAATTTTCATTCTGGACTAAAGGTGTGAGGGAAGGAAGAAAAACAGTCCGACATTAGAAAAATGCTACATGCACTCATTTTGTAGCAGAGCAAATGAGAAGTGCTGAATTATGGTTGGTGCCCATAATTTAGTATGATATCATAATTTTATTTAATTGTTTTCAATATTGAAAAGACTTTAGGTTGGTTGGTATGGATCTAGCTGTGCCAGGGGCTAATCAAATTATTTTAACAATTTCTTAATAATTAATGGGTTTTAATACAAAAACAGGTTGTATTTTTTTTGGGATATTGGATATGATAAGGTCTTTTGTAAAAAAAACTTATATTGTTTAAAAATATTCCTGAATCAGATGTAAGATAATCACTACAAAAAATTGTAGTACTGTGGGCAATAAAATATATGCACAAGCAGTAAAGAAAGGACTGAGTGAACCCTTTTTGTGCAGTGGGAATCATTAGAGTGGAATTGTGGTGAAAAATATAATTCATTATTACCATTTTATTTAATCAAAAAATTTATAATATTAAAAAGAGCTATTGATTAATTGGTATTTGACCTTTGTGCCTCACTCATGTTTATCATTTGATTGATTTTTTGTCACCATTATGTTATTAATATTATAAGTATAGCAAAAACTTGTGTGCCCAACGCATACCGGGTGATGTTACACCTTTTATAATATTATTAAATAAAGGTAAAAAAATATGAAAATGATTTGTTTTGCAAAAAATAAAATGATATCCAAAAGCAATATGAGGGATAAAAAGGTAAAATTAAAGGTATCAAATATGAAATAAAAAATTAAAGTAAAATTCCTGCCATCAAGATCAAGTAGACATGATGGGGTGAATGCCCACCAGTGGCACTAAACTTGGACTATAATTTCTTTTTTGTAAAAATAAAAAAAATCCACTTGAGCTTTACCAAAACTTCAGGATAACAATTTTTCCATATCAAACAACTTCTAGTGCAATTATTGAAGAAAAATTCATTTTCATTGCAATAGAGAGAATTGATCATATCAGACTGCATGTGACCAAAGTGTCCAGCACAAGTTTGGCCGAACTTGTGCTGGACACTTTTATGATGGAGAGTAGCTAGGGTGGAATTTTTCTTCAGTTCATCTGGTATTTCTTATAAACATGTCCATTGGTATTTGATCTTTGTGCCTCACTCATATTTATCATTTAATTGTTTTTTGTCACCATTATGTTATTAATATTATAAGTATAGCAAAAACCCATGTGCCCAAAGCATACCGGGTGATGTTACACCTTTTATAATATTATTAAATAAAGGTAAAAAAATATGAAAAATAAATTGATATACAAAAGTAATACGAGGGATAAAAAGGTAAAATTAAAGAATCATATATGAAATAAAAAATTATAATAAAATTACTGCCATCAAGAGCAAGTAAACATGTTGGGGCAAATGTCCACCAGTGAGGCTAAACTTGGACTATAATTGCTTTTTTGAAAAATAAAAAAGTGCCAATCTGAGGTTTAACAAAACTTCAGCAGAACTATTTAGCCATATCAAACAACTTCTAGTGCAATGATTGAGAGAGAATTGATCACACTAGACTGCATGTGACCAAAGGCATCCAGCACAAATTAGACCAAACTTGTGCTGCACACATTTATGACAGAGAGTAGCTAGGATAGAATATTTCTTAAGTTAATATGGTATTTCTTATAAACATGTCCATTGTTACTTGATCTTTGTGCCTCACTCATATATAACATTTGATTAATTTATTGTCACCATTATATTATTAATATTATAAGTATAGAAAAAAGTCATGTGCCAAATGCATACCAGGTGATGTTACACCTTTTATAATATTATGAAATAAAAGTAAAAAAATATGAAAATGATTAGCTTTACAATAATATAAATAGATATTTAAAAAAAGAGAAATAAAAAAGTAAAATTAATCTCAAAGGGATCAATTATGAAAAACAAAATACTAGTAAAATTCTTGCTCTCAAGAGTCAGTAGAAGTGTTGAAACAAATGGGAGCCATCAGGGCTTAATTGTAATAAGTGACCTTTTCTTTAAAGATAAAAAATATACACCTGATATTGGGCAGAACAGCAGGTGGATGATTCAGCTAAACCTAACTAATTCTAGTGAAATTTGATAAAAAAAAATTTTGTTGCCATACAGAGTTTTGATCCCATCTGACTGCACATGACCAAAAGTGTCCAGCACAAGTTTGGCTAGACTTGTACTGGACACTTCTATGATGGAGAGTGGCTGGGGAAGAATTTTTCTTCAATTCATCTGGTATTTCTTACAAACATGTCTACTGGTATTTTATCTTTGTGCCTCACTCATACATATTTTTTGATTAATTTTTTGTCTTAATTATATTATTAATTATATAAGTATAGCAAAAAATTGTGTTCCAGATGCATACTGAGTGATTTTACACCTTTTATAAAATTATTAAAAAATGTATAAAAATATTAAAATAATTAATTTTCAAAATTATTAATTGATATCCAAAAGCAATAGGAGCAATTAAAATTAAGTTAAAGGGATCAAATATGATTAAAGAAATCCATGTATTATTTCTAATATCATAGGCCAGTAGAGATGTTGAAGCAAATGAGAGCCATTAGGGATAAATTGCACTAAATTGACTGTTTTTTAATGATAAAAAATTGTGTACCTGTAGTTTGGATGAACTCTAGGTGGATAATTCAGCTATATCAAACTACATCTAATGAAGTTTCTTATCAAATAATTTTTTTCATTGCCATAGAGAGAATTGATTCCATCTGACTGCACTTGGCCAAAAGTGTCCAGCACAAGTTCAGCCAAACTTGTGCTGGACACTTTTATGATTGAGAGTAGCTAGGGTGCAGGTCTTCTTCAGTGAAACTTTTATTTTTTTAAAACATGTCAACTGGTATTTGATCTTTCTGTGTTATTCATTTTTTATTATCTGATTAATTTTTTGTCATTAGAATATTATTAATTTTATTAGTATAGAAAAAACTTGTGTGCCAAATGCATGCCATGTTATATTACACCTTTTATAATATTATTAAAAAATGTTAAAAAAATATGAAAATGATTTTTTTTCCAAAATTATAAATTAATATCCAAATGTAATATTAGTAATAAAACAGTAAAGTAAAAGAGATCAAATATGAAAAAGAAAAATGCAAGGAAAATTCCTGCCTTCAAGAGCCAGTGGAAATGTTTAAACAAATGGGTGTCATCAGGGCTAAATTTGATAAAATTTAATTTTTTTTAAAGATAAAAAATTTTTCACCTGAGGTTTGGAAAAACTCAAGGTGGATAATTCAGCCATACCCAACTACTTCTAATGCAATTATTTAGCATTTTTTTTAATTTAATTTCCACAGAGACAATTGATCCCATCTGACTGCACCTGAACAAAAGTGTCCAGCACAAGTTTGGCCAAACTTGTGCTGGACACTTTTATGATGGAGAGTAGCTAGGGTGGAAGTGTTTCTCAGTACATCAGTTTTTTTTTTTTCACATTTCTATTAGTTTTTTAACTTTTTTTTATCATTCATATTTATCTTAAAATTAATTATTTGTCACCAAATATATTATTAATGTCTCTAGTATAGCAAAAACCTGCACGCCAAATGCAAAATTGGTGATGTTAAATCTTTAATAATATTGTTATAAAAAGTTAAAAAAATATGAATATGTTTAGTTTTTAAAAAAATAAACTGATATTTAAAATTAAAAAGAGTAATAGAAAAGTAAAATGAAAATAAATGGGATCAAATACGAAATAAAAAATACATGTAAAATTTTTACTATCAAGAGCCAGAAGTGGTGTTGGGACAGTTGGGGACCCCTAGGTCAAGACTTGGTCTAAACTTACTTTTATGTATAGCTAACAAATTTTGAACTGAGATTTGGACAGACTTCCAGGGGACAATTTTACAAAATTAAACATTCTTTACTTCAATAATTGAGTGAAATATCATTTTCATTGCCATAGAGAGAATTTATCTCATATGACTTCATGCAATTAAAAGTGTCCAGCACAAGTTCAGCCAAACTTTTGCTGGACACTTTTATAATTGAGAGTAGGCATACAGAAAATCTTCTTAAACTCAAAAGGGATTTCTTATAAACATTTCCACTGGTATTTGATCTTTCTGTTTCATTTAAATTTACCATTTGATTATATTTTTGTCATCATTATATTATTAACGTTATTACTATAGTAATAACCTGTGTGAAAAATGCATACCAGGTGGTGTTCCAACTTTAATCATATAATAATAAATAAAGGTATAAGAGTATAAAAATTATTTATTTTAAAAATAAAAAATTGATATCCAAAGCAATATGAGCAATAAGAAAGTAAAATAAAAGGGATAAAATAAGAAAAAAATCTAAGGAAATTTCCCACTATGTTTTTAGATCAAATGTGCACCACCATGGCTAAACTTGGACTATATTTTCTTTTTTGTTAAACCAAAGAAAGTGTTCTGATGAGTTTTGAATAAAAATCATCAGGAGGATATTATGGCAATATCAAACTACTTATTGTGCAATGATTGAGCAAAATGTCATTTTAATTTCCATAGAGTAAATTTATCCCATCTGACTGCATGCAACCAAAAGTGTCCAGCACAAGTTTGGCTGAACTTATTATGGACACTTTTATGATGGTGAGTATCTAGGGTGCAGGTCTTCTTAAGTTCATCAGGTATTCCTTATAAACAAATCCACTTGTATATGATATTTCTATGTCATTAATATTTATCATTTGATTCATTGTTTTTCACCATTATACTATTAATGTTATTAGTATTGAAAAAACTTGTAAGCCAAATGCATACTTGGAGATGCTCTTATTAAATAAAATTAAAAAAAATATGAAAGTATTAGTTTTACAATAAATAAATTGATATTTAAAAGCAAAAAGAGGAATAAAAAATTAAAATAAAATTGATTAAATACAAAATTAAACATTCAAATACAATTTATGCCATCAAAGATAATTTGAGTTTTCAGACCAAATTTGCACCACCAGTTCCATATTTGGAATATATTTTCATTTTTTTAAAATTAATAAAAGTGTCCACCTGAGGTTTTACAAATAATCAGGAGGATAGTATAGCAGTATAAAACTACTTCTTGTGCAATGATTGAGCAAAAATTCATTCTAACTTCCATTGAGTAAATTTATCCCATCTGACTGACTGCAACCAAAAGTGTCCAGCACAAGCTCATCTGAACTTGTGCTGGACACTTTTCTGATGGAGAGTAGCTAGGGTGCAACTCCTCTTCAGTTAATCTTATATACATTTTAAGAATGTCTATGGGTATTTGATCTTTCTGTGTCATCCATATTTATTATTTGACTTTTTTTAGTCACCATTATATTATTAATGTTTTTAGTATAGCAAAAAGATGTGTACTGAATGTAGACTGGGTAATTTTACAACTTTAATAAAATTATATAATAAATGTAAAAAAATGTGAAAGTTATCATTTTTACCAAAATAAAATTGATATTTAAAAGCTAAAGGATAAATAAAAGGGTAAAATTAAAATTAAAGAGATCAAACATGAAATAAAAAAAATATTAAGTATAATTTCTGCTATCATGATCCAGTAGAGGCTTCAGAAAAAATAGGCACCATCATAGATTAACATGGATAAAATTTACTTTTTACCAAAGTAAAAAATTGTCTACCTTAGGTTTGGACAAACTTCCAAGGGACAATTTGTCCATATAAAGCTACTTTCAGTGCAATGTTGGAGTGATCATTCAGTCTCATTTCCATAAAAAGAATTAATTGCATCTGACAGCATGCAACTAAAAGTGTCCAGCACAAGTTTGGCCAAACTTGAGCTGGACACTTTATCATGGAGAGTAGCCAGGGTGCAAGTCATTTTAAATCATCTTGAAATTCCTATAAACATGTCCACTGTTATTCAATCTTTGTGCCTCACTCATATTTATTAATTGATTAATTTTTGTCACTATTATATTATTGATATTATCAGTATAGCAAAAACTTGTGTGCCAAATGAATACTGGGTGATGTAACACCTTTTATAATATTATTAAATAAAGGTAAAAAAATATGAAAATGATTTATTTTATAAAAAATAAACTTCTATCCAAAAGCAATATGAGAGGAATAAAGTAAAATAAAAGAAATCAAAGATGAAAATTAAAATCCAAGTTAAATTCCTGCCATAAACAGAAAAAAGAGATGTTGAATCAAATTAGCATAATCAGGGCTAAACTTGCACTAAATTTTCTTTTTTGAAAAAATAAAAAAAAAATCCACTTGAGCTTTACCAAAACTTCAGGATGATAATTTTTCCATATCAAAATACTTCTATTGTAATTTTTTATCAAAAATTTATCTTCATTTCCATAGAGAGAATTGCTCCCATCTGACTGCACCTGACCATAAGTGTCCAGCACAAGTTTGGCCCAACTTGTGCTGGACACTTTTATGATGGAGAGTAGCTAGGGTAGAATTTTTCTTCAGTTCATCTAGTTTTTCTTACAAACATCTCTACTGGTATTTTATCTTTTTTCCTCACTCATAAATTTTATTTGATTAATTTTTGGTTGCCATTATATTATTAATTTTATAAGTATAGAAAAAACTAATGTGCCAAATGCATACCACATGATGTTACACCATTTATAATATTATTAAATAAATTTATAAAAATATGAAAATAGTTTATTTTAAAAATTATTAATTGATATCCAAAAGCAATATGAGGAATAAAAAATTAAGTTAAAGGGATCAAATATGAAAAAAGAAATCCAAGTAATATTCATACTATCAAAGGCCAGTAGAGGGGTTGAAGAAAATGAGAGCCATCAGGGATAAATTGTACTAAATTTACTTTTCTTTAAAGATAAAAAATTGTGCACCTGAGGTTTGAATGAAATCTAGGTAGAAAATTTGGCGATATAAAACTACTTCTAGAGAAGTTTTTTATCAAATAATTTTTTTCATTGCCATATAAAGAATTGATCTCATATGACTGCACCTGACCAAAAGTTTCCAGCACAAGTTCGGCTGAACTTGTTTTGGACACTTATTTGATGGTGAGTATCTAGGGTGCAGGTCTTCTTCAGTGAAACTGGTATTTTTTTAAAACATATCCACTGGTATTTGATCTTTCTGTTTTATTAATATTTTATCATTTGATCAATTATTTGTCACCATTATATTATTATTTTTATTAGTATAGCAAAAAAACATGTGCCAAATGCTTACAGGGTGATGTTAAACCTTTTATAATTTTATTAAATACAGGTAAAAAATTATGAAAATGATTTGTTTTACATAAAATTAATTGATATCTAAAAGAAAAAAAGGGATAAAAAGAAATAGGTTGAATAAAAGGGATTTTATATGAAATTAAAAATTCAAGCTAAATGCCAACTTTCAAGGCTCAGAAGAGGTGTTGGATAAAATGGGCACCATTAGGAAGAAAATAGTACTTAATTTGATTTTTTGAAAAACTAAATGAAGTTCTCAACTGATTTCTTTCCAATATTTAGTTGGAAACTTTGTCTATATCAAATTACTTCTAGTACCATAATTTACCAAATTAAATCCTCATTTACATATGCAGAATTGATCCCATATGGCCGGACCAGGCCAAAGGTGTCAACCACAAGTTTGAGAATTCTTCTGGTGGACACTTTTATGATGGACAGTAGTAGGGTGCAAGTCTTCTTTAGTTAATCTAGTATTCCTCATAAACATTTCCAACCTATTTTTGGCCAAAATCAGGTGGAAAGTTTGTCCATATTAAATTACTTCTTATGCCATGATTGACTAAAAATTGATTCTCATTGCCATATAGAGATGATCCCATATGACTGGATCTGGAAAAAGTGTCACCACAATTTTTAATAAACTTAAGCTTTAAAATTTTATGATTGAAAGTAATTGCAAGTCTTCTTCATTTCATCAAGTAATCCTCATAAAAATTACCACCTGTATTTTGGCCAAACTTCAGGTGGACGCTTTGGCCATATTAAATTAATTTTAGTTCCATGTTGATAAAAAACACATACTTATTGCCATATATAGATATTAAACCCATCAGACTGTGCCTTTCCAAAAGTGTCTACCTGAATTATGGCTAAACCTCAGTTGGACACTTTTATGAAGCAGAGTAGCTAGGGCAAAATTATTCTTCAGTTAATTTGGTATTCATAATAAATTTATCCTCCTGAAGTTTAGCCTAACTTCAGGTGGACAATTTCGGAAAGCACCAGTTAGTCACTATCCATCAAAAAAGTGTTCACCAAAATTTTGGCTAAAGTTGTGGTGGACCCCTTTGATCAGCCACATTCAGATTAGAACAACTCTTTTGATGGAAATGAGGATGATATTTTGGTCAATCATGGAAATAGAAGTAGTTTTATGTGGCCAAATTATCCCCCTGAAGGTCAGACAAACCTCACAAGGACACTTTTTAGCAGGGAGTAACTGAGAAAAATCCATTTATCAGAAGGAAAATCTTTTATTGTATAGATGCCAAGGTTTCATATTTGTGTATTATGGTCAGTACTTATTGTGAAAGTGTCTAAGGATAAATTTATTATGGATACCAAATTAACTGAAGAATAATTTTGCCCTAGCCACTCTGCATCATAAAAGTGTCCAACTGAGGTTTAGCCATAATTCAGGTAGACACTTTTGGAAAGGCACAGTCTGATGGGTTTAATATCTATATATGGCAATAAGTATGTGTTTTTTATCAACATGGAACTAGAATTAATTTAATATTGCCAAAGTGTCCACCTGAAGTTTGGCCAAAATACAGGTGGTAATTTTTATGAGGATTACTTGATGAAATGAAGAAGACTTGCAATTACTTTCAATCATAAAATTTTCAAACTTAAGTTTATCAAAAATTGTGGTGACACTTTTGCCAGATACAGTCATATGGGATCAACTCTCTATATGGAAATGAGAATCAATTTTTAGTCAATCATGGCATAAGAAGTAATTTGTTATAGACAAACTTTCCACCTGATTTTTGCCAAAAATAAGTTGGAAATGTTTATGAGGAATACTAGATTAACTAAAGAAGACTTGCACCCTACTACTGTCCATCATAAAAGTGTCCACCAGAAGAATTCTCAAACTTGTGGTTGACACCTTTGGCCTGGTCCGGCCATATGGGATTAATTCTGCATGTGGAAATGAGGATGTAAATTGGTCAATCATGGTACTAGAAGTAATTTGATATAGACAAAGTGTCCAACTAAATATTTGAAAAAAATCAAATTAAGTACTATTTTATTCCTGATGGTGCCAATTTTATCCAACACCTCTTCTGAGCCTTAAAAGTAGGCATTTAGCTTGAATTTTTAATTTCATATTAAGTCCCTTTTATTCAACCTATTTCTTTTTATCCCTTTTTTTTCTTTTAGATATCAATTAATTTTATGTAAAACAAATCATTTTCATAATTTTTTACCTGTATTAAATAAAATTATTAAAGTTTTAACATCACCCTGTAAGCATTTGGCACATGTTTTTTTTGCTATACTAATAAAAATAATAATATAATGGTGACAAATAATTGATCAAATGATAAAATTTTAATAAAACAGAAAGATCAAATACCATTGGATATGTTTTAAAAAAATACCAGTTTCACTGAAGAAGACCTGCACCCTAGATACTCACCATCAAATAAGTGTCCAAAACAAGTTTGGCCAAACTTGTGCTGGACACTTTTGGTCAGGTGCAGTCATATGAGATTAATTCTCTATATGGCAATGAAAAAAATTATTTGATAAAAAACTTCTCTAGAAGTAGTTTAATATAGCTAAATTTTCTACCTAGAGTTCATTCAAACCTCAGGTGCACAATTTTTTATCTTTAAAGAAAAGTAAATTTAGTACAATTTATCCCTGATGGCTCTCATTTTCTTCAACCCCTCTACTGGCCTTTGATAGTAGGAATATTACTTGGATTTCTTTTTTCATATTTGATCCCTTTAACTTAATTTTTTATTCCTCATATTGCTTTTGGATATCAATTAATAATTTTTAAAATAAACTATTTTCATATTTTTATAAATTTATTTAATAATATTATACATGGTGTAACATCACATGGTATGCATTTGGCACATGAGTTTTTTCTATACTTATAAAATTAATAATATAATGGCAACCAAAAATTAATCAAATAAAATTTATGAGTGAGGAAAAAAGATAAAATACCAGTAGACATGTTTGTAAGAAAAACTAGATGAACTGAAGAAAAATTCTACCCTAGCTACTCTCCATCATAAAAGTGTCCAGCACATGTTGGGCCAAACTTGTGCTGGACACTTATGGTCAGGTGCAGTCAGATGGGAGCAATTCTCTCTATGGAAATGAAGATAAATTTTTGATAAAAAATTACACTAGAAGTATTTTGATATGGAAAAATTATCATTCTGAAGTTTTGGTAAAGCTCAAGTGGATTTTTTTTTATTTCTTCAAAAAAGAAAATTTAGTGCAAGTTTAGCCCTGATTATGCTAATTTGATTCAACATCTCTTTTTTCTGTTTATGGCAGGAATTTAACTTGGATTTTAATTTTCATCTTTGATTTCTTTTATTTTACCATATTCCTCTCATATTGCTTTTGGATAGAAGTTTATTTTTTATAAAATAAATCATTTTCATATTTTTTTACCTTTATTTAATAATATTATAAAAGGTGTTACATCACCCAGTATTCATTTGGCACACAAGTTTTTGCTATACTGATAATATTAATAATATAATGGTGACAAAAAATTAATCAATTGATAAATATGAGTAAGGCACAAAGATTGAATAACAGTGGACATGTTTATAAGAAATTCCAGATGATTTAAAATGACTTCCACCCTGGTTACTCTCCATGATAAAGTGTCCAGCACAAGTTTGGCCAAACTTGTGCTGGACACTTTTGGTTGCATGTTGTCAGATTCAATCAATTCTTTTTATGGAAATGAGACTGAATGATCAATCCGTCATTGCACTGAAAGTAGTTTTATATGGACAAATTGTCCCCCAGAAGTTTGTCCAAACCTAAGGTAGACAATTTTTTACTTTGATAAAAAGTAAATTTGATCCATGTTAATCTATGATGGTGTTCATTTTTTCTTAAGCCTCTACTGGCTCATTATAGCATAAATTATACTTAATATCTTTATTTCATGTTTGATCTCTTTAATTTTAATTTTACCCTTTTATTTATCCTTTAGCTTTTAAATATCAATTTTATTTTGGTAAAACTGATAACTTTCACATTTTTTTACATTTATTATATAATATTATTAAATTTGTAAAATCACCCAGTGTACATTCAGTACACATATTTTTGCCATACTAAATACATTAATAATATAATGGTGACTAAAAAATAATCAAATAATAAATATGGATGACACAGAAAGATCAAATACCCATAGATATTTTTAAAATGAATATAAGATTAACTAAAGAAGACTTGCACCCTAGCTGCTCTCCATCATAAAAGTGTCCAGAACAAGTTCAGCTGAGCTTGTGCTGGACCCTTTTGCTTGCATGAGTCAGATGGGATAAATTTACACAATGGAAGTTAAAAAGAATTTTTTCTCAATCATTGCACAAGAAGTAGTCTTATACTTCTATACAATCCTCCTGATTTTTTGGAAAACCTCAGGTGGACACTTTTATTAATTTTATAAAAATGAAAATATATTCCAAATCTAGAACTGGTGGTGCAAATTTGGTCTGGAAACTCAAATTATCTTTGATGGCAGAAATTGTATTTGAATGTTTAATTTCATATTTAATCACTTTTATTTTACTTTTTTATTCCTCTTTTTGCTTTCAAATATCAATTTATTTATTGTAAAACTAATACTTTTCATATTTTTTTTACTTTTATTTAATAAGATTATTAAAGATGTAGCATCTCCAAGAATGCCTTTGGCTTACAAGCTTTTTAAATACTAATAACATTAATATTATAATGGTGAAAAACAATGAATCAAATGATAAATATGAATGACACAGAAAGATCATATACAAGTGGATTTGTTTATAAGGAATACCTGATGAACTGAAGAAGTCCTGCACCTTAGATACTCACCATCATAAAAGTGTCCAGCATAAGTTCAGCCAAACTTGTGTTGGACACTTATGGTTGCATGCAGTCAGATGTGATAAATTTACTCTATGGAAATGAAAATGACATTTTGCTCAATCATTGCACAATAAGTAGTTTGATATTTCCAAAGTGTCCTCCTGATGATTTTTCAAAACTCATCAGGACACTTTCTTTGGTTTAACAAAAAATAAAACATAGTCCAAGTTTAGCCCTGGTGGTGCACATTTGATCTAACACCATAGTGGGAAATTTCCTTAGATTTTTTTTCTTATTTTATCCTTTTTATTTTACTTTTTTATTGCTTATATTGCTTTGGATATCAATTTTTAATTTTTAAAATAAATAATTTTCATACTCTTATACCTTTATTTAATAATATATGATTAAAGGTGGAACACCACCTGGTATGCATTTTTCACACAAGTTATTACTATAGTAATAACGTTAACAATATAATGATGACAAAAAATTAATTAAATGGTAAATTTAAAAGACACAGAAAGATCAAATACCAGTGGAAATTTTTATAAGAAATCCCTTTTGAGTTTAAGAAGATTTGCTGTATGCCTACTTTCAATTTTAAAAGTGTCCAGCACAAGTTTGGCAGAACCTGTGCTGGACACTTTTGGTTGCATGAAGTCATATGAGATAAATTCTCTCTATGGCAATGAAGATGATATTTCACTCAATTATTGAAGTAAAGAATGTTTAATATTGTAAAATTGTCCCCTGGAAGTCTGTACAAACCTCAGGTCAAAATTTTTTAGCTATACATAGAAGTAAGTTTAGACCAAGTCTTGACCTAGGGGTCCCCAACTGTCCCAACACCACTTCTGGCTCTTGATAGTAAAAATTTTACTTGTATTTTTTATTTCGTATTTGATCTCAATTATTTTCAATTTACTTTTCTATTAATCTTTTTAATTTTAAATATCAATTTATTTTTTTAAAAACTAATCATATTCATAATTTTTTTAACTTCATATAATAATATTATTAAAGGTGTAACATCACCAAATTTGCATTTTGCATGCAGGTTTTTGCTATACTAGAAACATTAATAATATATATGGTGAAAAAAAATTAATTATAAGATAAATATGAATGAAAAAAAAGATAAAAAACAAATAGAAATGTGAAAAAAAAACTGATGTACTGAGAAACACTTCCACCCTAGCTACTCTCCATCATAAAAGTGTCCAGCACAAGTTTTACCAAACTTGTGCTGGACACTTTTGTTCAGGTGCAGTCAGATGGGATCAATTCTCACTGTGGAAATTAAATTAAAAAAATGCTAAATAATTGCATTAGAAGTAGTTTGGTATGGCTAAATTTTTCACCTTAAGTTTTTCCAAACCTCAGGTTAAAAATTTTTTATCTTTAAAAAAAATTAAATTTTGTCAAATTTAGCCCTGATGGCATTCATTTGTTTCAACACCTCTATTGGCTCTTGAAGGCAGGAATTTTCCCTCAAATTTTCTTTTTCATATTTAATCTCTTTTAATTTTCTTTTTTATAACTCATGTTTCATTTGGATATTAATTTATAATTTTGGAAAAAAAATCATTTTCATATTTTTTTAACATTTTTTAATAATATTATAAAAGGTGTAATATAACATGGCATGCATTTGGTGCACAAGTTTCTTCTATACTAATAAAATTAATAATATTCTAATGACAAAAAATTAATCAGATAATAAAATATGAATAACACAGAAAGATCAAATACCAGTTGACATGTTTTAAAAAAATAAAAGTTGCACTGAAGAAGACCTGCACCCTAGCTACTCTCAATCATAAAAGTGTCCAGCACAAGTTTGGCCGAACTTGTGCTGGACACTTTTGCGAAGTGCAGTCAAATGGAATCAATTATCTCTAAGGCAATGAAAAAAATTATTTGATAAGAAACTTAACTAGATGTAGATGATATAGCTGAATTATCCACCTAGAGTTCATCCAAACCACAGACACACAATTTTTTATCTTTAAAAAACAGTCAATTTAGTACAATTTATCCCTGATGGCTCTCATTTGCTTCAACATCTCTACTGGCCTTTGATATTAGGAATAATACTTGGATTTCTTTTTTAATATTTGATCCCTTTATCTTAATTCTTTATTCCTCATATTGCTTTTGGATATCAATTAATAATTTTGGAAAAAAATTATTTTAATATTTTTATACATTTATTTAATAATATTATAAAAGGTGTAAAATCATTCAGTATGCATTTGGCACACAATTTTTTGCTATACTTATTAAATTAATAATACAATTAAAACAAAAAATTAATCAAACAATATGTATGTATGAGGCACAAAGATAAAATGCCAGTAGACATGTTTGTAAGAAATACCAGATGAACTGAAGAAAAATTCTACCCCAGCCACTCTCCATCATAGAAGTGTCCTGCACAAGTTTGGCTAAACTTGTGCTGGGCAATCTTGGTCATGTGCTGTCAGATGGGATCAAATCTCTGTATGGAAACAAAAAACATTTTTATTAAATTTCACTGGAAGTAGTTTGGTTTAGCTGAATCATCCACCTTCTGTTTTGCCCAATATCAGGTGTATAATTTTTTATCTTTATAGAAAAGGTCACTTATTACAATTCAGCCCTGTTGGCTCCCATTTGCTTTAACACCTCTACTGGCTCTTGATAGCTGGAATTTTACTAGTATTTTTTTCATATTTGAACTCTTTGACTTTTATTTTACTCTTTTATTCCTCTTTTTACTTTTAAATTTCTATTTAATTTTTGTAAAACTAATCCTTTCCATATTTATTTACATCTATTTTAAAAAATTGTTGAAGGTATAACTTCACATGGTATGCATTTGGCACACAAGTTTTTGCTATACTAATAACATTAATAATATAATGGTGATAAAATATTAATCACATGATAAATATGAAAGATACAGACTGATCAAATACCAGTAGACATGTTTATGAGAAATACAAGTTGAAGGAACTGAGGAAAATTTCCACCCAAGCTACTCTCCATCATAAAAGTGTCCAGCACAAGTTGGGCCAAAATTGTGCTGGACACTTTTGGTCATGTGCAGTCAAATGGGATCAATTCTCTCTATGGCAACAAAAAAACATTTTTTTATTAAACTTCACTAAAAGTAGTTTTGTTTAGCTGAATCATCCACCTGTCGTTCTTCCCAACCTCAGGTGTATAATTTTTTATCTTTAAAAAAAGGGTCACTTTTTACAATTTAGCCCTGATAGCTCCTATTTGTTTCAACACTTCTACTGGCTCTTGAGAGCAAGAATTTTACTAGTATTTTGTTTTTCATAATTGATCTCTTTGAGATCAATTTTACTTTTAAAATTTCTCTTTTTTTAATATCTATTTAAATTATTGTAAAGCTAATCATTTTCATATTTTTTTACTTTTATTACATAATATTATAAAAGGTGTAACATCACCTGGTATGCATTTTTCACATGACTTTTTTCTATACTTATAATATTAATAATATAATGGTGACAATAAATTAATCAAATGATATATATGAGTGAGGCACAAAGATCAAGTACCAACGGACATATTTATAAGAAATACCAGATTAACTGAAGAAATATTCTACCCTAGCTACTCTCCGTCATAAATGTGTCCAGCACAAGTTTGGTCGAACTTGTGCTGGACACTTTTGGTCACATGAAGTCTGGTGTGATCAATTCTCTCTCAATCATTGCATGAGAAGTTGTTTGATATGGCTAAATGATTCTGCTGAAGTTTTTTTAAACCTCAGGTTGGCACTTTTTTGTTTTTCAAAAAAGCAATTATAGTCTAAGTTTAGCCTCACTGGTGGACTTTCGCCCCAACATTTCTACTTGCTCTTGATGGCAGTAATTTTATTTTAATTTTTTATTCCATATTTGATCCCTTTAATTTTACCTTTTTATCCCTTATATTCCTTTTGTATATCAATTTATTTTTTGTAAAACAAATCATTTTCATATTTTTTTACCTTTATTTAATAATATTATAAAAGGGGTAACATCAATGAGTATGCCTTGGTCACACAAGTTTTTTCTATACTTATAATATTAATAACATAATGGATACAAAAAATCAATCAAATGATAAATATGAGTGAGGCACAAAGATCGAATACCAATGGACATGTTTATAAGAAATACCAGATGAACTGAAGAAAAATTCCACCCTAGCTACTCTCCATCATAAAAGTGTCCAGCACAAGTTTGGCCAAACTTGTGCTGGACACTTTTGGTCACATGCAGTCTGATGTGATCAATTCTCACTATTGCAATGAAAATGAATTTTTCTTCAATAATTGCACTAGAAGTTGTTTGATATGGCAAAATTGTCATCCTGAAGTTTTGGTAAAGCTCAAGTGGATTTTTTTTTATTATTACAAAAAAGAAATTATAGTCCAAGTTTAGTGCCACTGGTGGGTGTTCACCCCATCATGTCTACTTGCTCTTGATGGCAGGAATTTTACTTTAATTTCTTATATCATATTTGATCCCTTTAATTTTACCTTTTTATCCCTCATATTGCTTTTGGATATCAATTTATTTTTTGTAAAACAAATCATTTTCATATTTTTTTACCTTTATTTAATAATATTATAAAAGTTGTAACATCACCCGGTATGCGTTGGGCACACCAGTTTTTGCTATACTTATAATATTAATAACATAATGGTGACAAAAAATCAATCAAATGATAAATATGAATGAGGCACAAAGGGCAAATACCAATTAATCAATAGTTCTTTTTAATATTATAAATTTTTTGATTAAATAAAATGGTAATAATGAATTATATTTTTCATCCACAATTCCACTCTAATGATTCCCACTGCACAAAAAGGGTTCAAAGAGTCCTTTCTTTACTGCTTGTGCATATATTTTATTGCCCACAGTACTACAATTTTTTGTAGTGATTATCTTACATCTGATTCAGGAATATTTTTAAACAATATAAGTTTTTTTTACAAAAGACCTTATCATATCCAATATCCCACGAAAAATACAACCTGTTTTTGTATTAAAACCCATTAATTATTAAGAAATTGTTAAAATAATTAGATTAGACCCTGGCACAGCTAGATTCATACCAACCAACCTAAAGTCTTTTCAATATTGAAAACAATTAAATAAAATTATGATATCATACTAAATTATGGGCACCAACCATAATTCAGCACTTCTCATTTACTCTGCTACAAAATGAGTGCATGTAGCATTTTTCTAATGTCAGACTGTTTTTCTTCCTTCCCTCACACCTTTAGCCCAGAATGATAATTTAGTATGAGTTTTGGTCAAGTTGGTTTGCCAGTGTTATCTGTATGAAATATGAATTCATATTGCATATTTCTATTTATGCATAAATATACTTGTTAAGCATCATTTTTTTGCATTTTTCAATCATTATGCATATATATGCATATGCATATGCATATTCATTATACAGATTTATATGCATATTAATATAATTTATTCATCTACATATATGCACCTTATTTTTGCATATTCAATATGCATATTTTTAATGCATATTCAATATGCATATTTTTTATGCATAATCACTATGCATATTTTTTATGCATATTAATTCTTCATAGTCATTATGCATACACTTTGGATAAGCATTTCCCATCAATTTTTAACATGCAATAAGTATCCACCATGCAAATTCAAATGCATATGCATCTATATCAAACAAGCAACATATATTCAAGTTTAATATTTGAATATTAAGGTATGCTAAGTGATTTTGTTCATCCTTTTTCCAAACCTTAGATTAACTGATGTTCAATGTGGTTCCTAAGCTCTGCTCAAGGAGGGATTGTTCTGGATTCAATCTGTGACAGTTTATTTTTTCAATGTTTTTTCATCATATTTAAAAACATATTTCTGACAGTTTTAGGCTGGTTTTGCAACAGTTTCCCGACAAATTCCTGATAGTTTCAAATAGAGGGAACTGCTAGCAGTTCACCCCCAGATTTTCTGTGGTGATTACTCCTCCTCGCATTAAACCCATTTCCATCCATCATTCTGCACATCACAGACCTCCAATAATACACCTGTTACACCTGGACCCTCCTCGCTAACATCTGTTAACCCTTTAACCCTCCACTAACCATCCTGTCCATGCTCACTACCCCTGTTAATAACCTACAGATACTTAATAAACCTTTTAGTGGAATATTGCATTGACCATTGCACTGTGTGTCTCTTATCAAAGAAAAGATTAAACACACTATTGAGAGATTGACTAATTTAGATTTAAAGTTTAGATTAGTACGGTTGAATAGTGAATTACACAAAGGAAAGTTGCAGTTGCTATTTAGAATCGCTTTCTGTGCTTCAAATATGGATTTAGACCTCTTTATTATTGATTTAATGAGCTGCTTTTGCTTCTAGTGTCACATGGCATGTGACAGATGCCCAGATATAAAATGTGAGCTCCATTGAGCATGAGACACATTCTCTCTACACTACTTTTCTCTCACTCCTTCTTCTATTAATTAATTTTTTCTTTTATTATGTCTAATTTTCCTACTCCAACTTCCACACTTCCACACCCCGAAGCGGATGGCAGTATTGTCACTCATCAATATTCCCAAGCTTGCACGGCCTTCAAATCAATGGAATACTTCTGCGTCGAAAGAACGGCTACATGAGGTCCTCACCAGAAATGTGAGTTTTGTCGCTGGAGATGGGTGACGTGTGATGCTCTCTTAAAAAGTGAGGATATCAAGAGAAGATTCACAAGGACCAAATACTGGGTGATCCCAAAGACCAGAGAGGTTGTCAAGGCTATTTAGGACATATCGGTTGGGGACAATCAATCGGTAGAAGAAGTTGAGGATACTGTTGTGACTTGGGTAGCCCAGGCCACATGTAAAAAAAGAGGGGTGGAAGAAGAGGTGGACAAAGTCGTTGAAGAGGATGAGGATGAGGTTCCTATCTCAAACCGGACTCCAAAGAAACAGCAGATGATTATCGAGGATGATGATGAAGAGGAGAAGGGAGTGACAATAGAGGTGACCCCAAGGCTGTTTTTGAAGTAAGTTTTACCTTTTCTTGTTTTAATTTTTTGTTACTGATGACTGTATGTTTTAGAATTCAGATGTCATTTCAGAAGCTCCGATTGTGGAAGCTGCGCCATTGCTGCCAGTTGAGGCCAGTCAACCGGCGGTTGATTTGAGGGAAGAGAAAGAGGAAACCCTTGACCAGGTGTGGTCGAAGAAACCTCTGCAGGGTTGACAAACTCAATTCATTGAGAGCTTAAGTCATGAGATCGACAAGATTGTCAATGCAGCCTCCTTTGATGTGGCAGAAGAATTACTTGAAATTGGAGAGGAGGAAGTATTTTAAAAATGCAGGAACGAAATAAGGTTGGTGTAAAGGAGATAATGAAGAAATTGGTTTGGGAGAAAATGCAGGAGAAAATTTGAAATGGGTAGATAAAAAAGAAAGAAAAGAGGGAATAAAAAAAGAAAAAAGTAGAAAGCAAATTTAATTTGTGTATTTATTTATTTATTTTATTTTGTTGTTTTAATTGAAATTTTAATATATATTTTATAAGATTTTGAAAAGAAAACAAAAAAGAAAAAGAAAGAAGGAAAATATTTGAATAAAATTTTTGTTTTAAATTTTGAAAGAAGAAAATTCGAATGATAGAAGAAAAGAAAAAATATTTAATTGAGGAATTTTTAGTTTAAGTTTTGAAAAGAAAGATAAATTTAAGTAAGAAAAGAAAAAATTGTTATTTGTGAAGATTTATTTGAGGTTATTTTCAAAGTTTTTGAGGAATTTTGGTTATTTGAAAAGAAAGAGAAAAAATAGTTATGAAAGAAGTAATTTGTTCAAAGAATTTTAAAAGTAAAATTTAAAGGTTGAAGTGAAGTTTGAGAAAGGTTGTCGTATTGAGTTTGTGAAAAATTTTGATAGTTCGATGAAAAGAAATAAGTAAAAAAATGTATTTTTGAAAAAAGAAAAAATTTTGAAAGGAGAAAAGAAAGAAAATTAAAGGAATTATTGATTTTTATTTTGATGAATTTTTTTAAGACTTTATTTTTATTTTATTTTATTTTATTTTTATTATTTTTTAATATTTTATTTTATTTTATTTTAGTTTTAAAGAAGGTTGAAAAAGCTTTTTTGAAAAAAAGAGAAAGAAGAAAAAAGAAAACAGAGTAAGGATTTTTTAGAAGAGAAGAAGTTTTAGAATTTTTTAAAGAAAAGAAAAAAAAAGAAACAGAGAAGAGAAGAAAAAAAAAGAAAAAATAAAACAGAGTTGTAAGGTTTTGGTTTTAAAAGACATTTAAGATTTAAAGATTTTAGGAGTTCAGGGGCATTAGAAACATTGATGGCTGGTTCCCAGGAAGTTTTGTCTGAGTCATCGACAAAGCCTTCCAATTTCACATGGTATTGATGTTTCCCCTTGTGCATTCTTGAATCAAGGATACAGCTTACTTCCCACTCTAGATGGTCTTCTACTTTGACTGGTTCCGGAGGAGGTTGGTTCCTGCCCGGGTATGTTTCTCAAGCCAGTTCCAGGAGAGATACGTGAAAAACAGGGTGAATAACCTGCCATTTAGGAGATAGCTTGAGTCAAAATGCAGTTTTAGAGACTTCAGAGTCGATTTCAAATGGTCCCAAGCGCTCTTAGGCCAGTTTCTTAGATGGTCAAGTCAATCAAATGTTTTGTGCGTCGAGCCATACTTTGTAGTCTGCTTAAAAGGAAGGAGCAGATTGTCAATGTTTGTCGGCCTGTTCCTTGTACATTTGAATCACTAATTCCAAGTTTTATTTAAGTTCTTCTTGGTTTGTGATATTTTTTGAAGATAATGTTCCGCAGGATGACTAGTTCCTACATGGATTGAGTTGAATCGAGGATTTCTTCCATAAACAGTTTTGAAAGGAGATTGTCGTTTCAAAGAATGATATGAGTTTTTATAAGAAAATTTGGCCAATGGTAACCATTTAGTCCAATCGTTTTAATGATAACTGACATACATTTGAGGGTATTGTTTGAGGATTTGGTTGATCGTTTCCGTTTGCCCATCTGTTTCAGGATGATAGGCCATGGAGAGATTCCTTGTGATATTGAGTTGTCAACACAATTGAGTCAAGAATGTGGATACAAACAATGAGCCTCTATCTGAAATAATATCATTAGGTAAGCCATGTTTGGAAAATACATATTCTAGAAAAATTTTTGGCAAATCTTCTGTTGTAGCAGTAGTAGTGGTTTTTATGAAAATAGACATTTTTGAAAATCTATCTACTATTACTAATATAGCATCAAAATTATTAGAAAGAGGAAGTAGAGAAATAAAATCCATTGATAAAAATTCCAAAGGTTTAGAGGGAACAGGAAGTGTTTGAAGCAACCCATGCTTCAGGTGACGGGGAGTCTTATTCCTATTACATTCGTAACAAGATCTTATATAGGCCTTGATTTCTCTGGTCATTCCTAGCCAGAAGAAATCCCTCGCTATTAAATGGTAGGTTTTATCAATACTAAAATGACCAGCTAATGGATAATCATGTTGACTATTGAAAATCCATAATTTTATTTCATTATTGTTGGGTATGACTGCTCTAACTTCGAAAACTAATAGACTTGATTCAATACTAAATCTTTTGGCCCCTTGCTTCGAGAGTATTTTGTCTTTCAACCCTAAACAATAATTGTCCTTTGACTGTGCTTCGAGGATGTTAGATAGTGGATTTTGAAAAGATTGAATTTTCATCAAATTAAGTTAATGAGTCGTTACCATTGATTCGTTGAAGATTGATTTAACATTTGCTGGGTTCTTGTCAGAAAATGTGTCCCCCCGCTGTGGGTAAACATTGTCCCGGAATGACAGGATATCTGGGACAATACAGTTCTTACCTGGGCAATAGGATATAGAAAAAGGAAATTCAGACAGAAATTCAGCCCACCTGGCCTGACGCCTGGTTAACACTTTGGAAGACATAAAGTATTTCAAAGCATTATGGTCAGTCAGAATCTGAAAAGGACTATCTAGGCTGAGAAAAAAAGAACGCCATTTTTTAAGACAATGAATGATAGCTAGAAGCTCTTTGTCATGAATTTCATAATTTAATTCTGCCGCAATGAGTTTGCATGACTCAAAAGCAACAGGATGAAGAAATTTTGTTTCATGATTGAATTGAGAGATGACCCCTGTGATAGCATAATTTCTAGCTTCTGTCTCAACTATTGTCAAAGGAGAAGGATCAAAGTGACAAAGAATTGGAGCTGTGGTGAACGCAGTCTTCAATTCTTCAAATTCCTTTCGTGCTGTAGAAGTAAAAACAAAAGTAATATCTTTTCTAAGAAGAGAAGTAAGATTGGAAATAGTTTTAGAGTAATCTTTAATAAATCTTGTATAGAAATTTGCAAAACCCAAAAATCTTTGGAAGGATTTAACGGTTTTGGGCTCAGGCAATTCCAGGACTTTTTGAACCTTTTTATTGTCCATGACTGAACCATCAACAGACAACGTAATCCCAAAAAATAAATAGATTTGAGATAGAATTCACATTTATTGTGCTTGGCGCAGAGACCCTGATCTCGAAGTCAATTTAGATCCTGTCAAACATGATGAATATGTTTATCCAGTGTCTTCAAGAAAATTAAAATATTGTCTAAATATACAACATCTTGAAAGATGTCATTAACAAAAGTTTGAAAAGTAGATGGTGCGTTACACAATCCAAAAGGCATGAATAAATATTCAAAACTACCAAATCTAGTGTGCATTGCAGTCAGTGGTTCATGACCTTCCGCAATGCAAATAAGATTATAAGTGCCTCTAAGATCAATTTTAGAAAAGAAATTAGCACCATTAAAAAGGGTAAGAAGCAATGACATAGGAGGAAGGGGATATGCATTCTTCTTAGTGACTGTGTTGAGCTTTCTATAGTCAACACACAACCTAAGGCTACCATCCTTTTTCTTTACAAAAAGAAAAGGGGAGCCGGTTGGAGATTTACTGGCTCTGATGAAACCTTTGGCTACATTCTCTGCAATGTAGTCTCAAAGAACTTGAGATTCGTCCTTCAACAAAGAATAGACAGGACCTGCCGGAGGGACTGAACCTATTAACTCTATATGATGGTCGTAGGGTTGATGAGGTGGTAACTTATTGGCCTTGCAGATTGAGAAAACATCAAGAAAATTGTGATAGATTTCTGGTAGAGTTGATTTGGTCATCCTCATCATCTTTGAGAGAATCTGTCAAGGGAAGACCAGAATTTAAAGAGCATGATTTGACTACTTCGAGGCAATTTAAATCCTCTTTGAGTGAAGTGATCGAGCTAGAAGTGTTAGTCAATTGATCATTTAGAGAAAGATCAGATTCTTGCAAGTCCTCTGGCAGAGATTTGTCCTCTAGCAGGACATTTTCAGGCAGGTTTTTTAGCTCCCTACTGACCTGCATTGAAGAATCAGAAATATAAATAGTGTGTGGGGTGATCAATCCCCGTGAAAAATCAATTTCAGGATTCCAATGCGTTAAAAAGTCATGGCCAAGAATGGTATTGTCCATTCTTGGGGTGTCCAACACTGATAATTCCCACTCAAAGGAGGGAAAATTTGGAAAGTTGAAACCCCATAAAACTTTCTTACTTACCCAATATTTGGGTTCCTCTTATTCAACCAAATAAATTGGAGCTTGATCAATATCTGTGAATGTCAGCTTTAACTTCTCAGCAAAAGATAAACTGACAAAGGAAATTGAAGCTCCAGAGTCTATGAGAAAACTGAAGGAAGTATCCTCTTAAAAAGAATGAATCTCAAGTGGTTTAAGGCAGCTCCAGTCCTTAAGACATGGAGGTTCTGTGCACTGAGAGAGATAAGATAGTTTTCTTTGCACACAAGTAAACTATCTACTAGTTTTTTGACCTTGAACTAGTACCTTCTCTTTCCTTCAACTTCACACAATCTTCTAGCTTGTGCTTACCCCCACAATACATACATAGCCCATTATCTGCTCGTCTGTTTCTGTCAGCTTCTTTAAGTTCCTCTTTTGGATCCAATACCTTACTGATATTGCCTGGGGTCAAGCCTTTTGGTCGAGGTTTGTCCTTACCCTTATTGGGTTTGGATTGAGTTGAGGAGGATTGAGATGGCCGTGGGTGTGAAGAAGGTCCTGATTTAAAATTTAGGCCTTGATATTTGTTGGCATATTGATGATGTTGTAGTCGTCCTTGGTAAACGCTGTTGAGCTTGAGGGTTCGATCAATTAAATCGGTTAAGGTAGTCATCTTCTGACTATGAAGATTTAATTGATCCAGAATCCTCAAAGGAAGTCCCTTTTTTGAAATGATACTTGAGAGCAGCATCATTCCAACCTACTTTAGTTTGAAGTGCTCTGAAGTTTGAGATATATTCAGAGGCTTTACCATTATCACTCATGCAGAGGAAATAAAGTTCAATTACCATGTTTTCAGTTTCATTAGGGTCACTGAACAATGTAAAAAGTTGTTCTTTGAACTTTTCCCAGTTATTGATAAGTGGGTTTCTGTCAAAGAGAGCATGAGGAGAAAAGGTTTGAACCATCTATCTGCTTCTCCAGCTAGGAATGAAGAAGCGTAAACAACCTTTGATCAGTGGTTATTGAAGGTTTGAGGGTTGTTATAGAACAGGAGCTTGCAGGTTTGCAAGAAGGGGCGCAATCTGCCTGGATGTTCTCCATCAAATTTATCAGGAGATTTCATGGAAGTAGTTTTGAATTTTGATCCCTCCGAAGATGTTGGATTTGAGAGAGTTTTCATGAAAAGTCTCATGAAGTCTTCCAGAGAATTAGATGGTCCAGGTTCTGAAGGTTGACCAGAAGGGTGAGTATCAGTGGCAGATGGTGCCTCATGAATTGTATCCTCTCCTTCTTCTTCATTGCTAGAATCATCAAAATCCTGGGGGATGTCTTTTACAGATTGGACTGAGTGTCCCTGTTTCCTAAGGTCGAGAGGTTCCAGGGAGTGAGTGCGGGAAACAGGCTGTGTGGCTGTTGGCCTGCCTCTGGCACGAGCTCTAGTAGTGGCTCCCGTAGGAAGAGTGTGTTGAACAGGTGCCATTTAAAAAGAATTTAGAAACACCTGAAAAAAGGAAATAGTAGTGCAAAGAATGAGAACTACGGAGAATTAAATTATACTGTCACCGCATGAACTACGCACAAGGTCGAGGGTGTTCCTGAAAGTGAGATGGAGGGAGGAGTTTAGAAACTTCTTCAAAGCACAGAGGAAATGTTCGAGGAAATGATTCGAAGATTATTTGAAGGAAGAGCTGCTTCTTCAAGATATGTTTGATAAGAATCTCAATATAATTTAAAGGTAATATTAATATTCTTAGGATCTCACAAAGGGTTGTAAACTAAATAATCAAGGATTTAAGTTTTAGAGATGATTACTAAGAAAATAAGGAAATTTATAATAACAATGATTTAACCTGAAGTTTTACCACTATTAACTATATATACTTTTTATAATTGAATTCTAAAGAAATGTCAAACCGAAATCCAACCCCTTTTATATCCATTACTCCTCCTCGCATTGACCTCATATCCATCCATCATTCCGCACATCACAGACCTCCAATAATACACCCATTACACCTGGGCCCTCCTCGCTAACATCTGTTAACCCTTTAACCCTCCACTAACTATCCCGTCCATGCTCACTACCCCTGTTAATAACCCACAGATACTTAATAAACCTTTTAGCGGAATATTGCATTGACTATTGAACTGTTTGTCGCTTATCAAAGAAAAGACTAAAAACACTATTGAGAGATTGACTAGTTTAGATTTAAAGTTTAGATTAGTGCAGTTGAATAGTGAGTTACACAAAGGAAAGTCACAGTTGCTATGTAGAATCGCTTTCTGCACTTTGAATATGTATTTAGACCTCTTTATTATTGATTTAATGAGCTGCTTTTGCCTCGAGTTTCACGTGGCGGGTGACACTTTGTATCACTTAAAAGTTGATTATATGAACTATAAATTTAATAATATTAAAAATACACTTTGACATATCAACTTTTCTCAATTAGGACTATTGATTTGGCTACTCAAATGCATAAAAATAACACTTTTTAAATTTGGTATTTTTTATGCCAGAAATGGCTTCTGTGTACTGGCCACATACTGCCTGCATTTTTCCCATGTGAATAGCTTCATTTTTTACAAATTTAGCATTTTCACACTATAATTACCCCACATTCTATGCTCACTGTGGGGAGACATGCTAAAATAGGCAACAGGTGCTTATTTAGTGTCTTAGCTAAATTATTAATGCATTGACCCTCATTATATGCACTAATTTCATTAATAACCTCAATATTGGCGCTTTAATTATCTACCATGCGTAAATTAGTCTAAATTAGTCAAGTATTTACCTGTGCAAGTGCCTGCCAAAGACTGCATGTAGTCACCCCACATCTCTCACCCTTTTTTTGGGTTACTAAGTGATTTCTCAGTCAATATTGGTTATTTTTGAATGGGGATTTTACGTAGTATAGTGTCAGGATTAGCCTCAACATTTCTACTTTTCATCCCCCTCATTATTGAGAAATTGTTTTTCTATATTTTCCCTTTTTATTCTTTTATTTTAATGTATAACACGCTGTGGTGATCCAAACCTGGGTAGGCCTTTGGAGTGCATATTTGGGGGTATTTGGTATGTAGGGTGTTATTAGTGGTTTTTTTTTATTTTTAGGTGAAAGTTAGTAGTGTTTATGGAGGCTTAAGCTAGGGTCACTTATTATGTCTCAGCTTGATGTCCTTTCTTTTCTGTTCATTTTGGTATCCCTTATGGGTGGTTACCTTGTTTTATAGGGTAGTTCTGGTGTTGTTATTGGTATTTATTGGAAGTTTATTACTTAGTGGTGCTTATTTAGGCTTAAGCTAGGGTCACTTATTATGTCTCAGATTTTTTTCCTTTATTTTCTCTTCATTTTGGTATGTCTTATGTGTGTTTATCTTGTTTATTAGTGAAGTTATGGGTTTTTATGGGTTGTATGGGTGTTTTATGGCCTAGAAGTGGCCAGTCTGCCCTTGAGCAGCTGCCTGCCTCAAAGCAGGGGGCCCTCCTTGAAGCAGGGTTCCTGCCTGGGCACTGAGGAAGCGCTAAAATGCACTTTCATGCATGAAAAAGGCTGGGAAAGCTGGATTTTGGGCGGGGAATTGGTCAGGGTGGTCTGTGCACTGGCTGTATGATGTGTGTGTGGGAAGATTTTTACGGAATCATCTTATCTCTTTGCCCATCAAGTCTCTATTCCTCACTGTCTCATTGGCTTGTGTTTTTTTGGAATATATTACTTTTTATTTTAATTCTTTCCAGTAGTCTGTCTGGGACTATTATCTTCACTTTTAAAGAGGTCAAGAGTGTTTAATTAGAGGGTCTAGCAAACATATCTCCAATTTTCTGCAACAGGTAAATCTCACTTGTTTTTCTAAAGGAAAGGGGTTATTCTATCTGGTTTTTCTCCAACTTCCTTGGTCAAGGCCTATAGCTAGCACTACAGGATTGTCTTCATTTCTGGCGCCCAACGTGGGTTAGAATCTGTTCGATTTTTGGAGTCTTTTTTGATCTAGGCTTCTCTCTTTGGTGGATCTCCTTTGGTGGATTTTGAATTTAGTGCTATATCTCTTTGTGGTTGGTCTAGGGGTCTTATTTTCTGTTGGATTTGGTCCCTCCTAGGTCTCTAAGGCTATTTGGGGGACTTTTGATATCTTTGGTGGAGATTGGAGGCTGTAACTGGGAGTTGCTAGGATGGTTAGGATTCAGTCTTGGGATGGTTCAAGGTTTTGGGGGGAGGATGAAAAGGGGTTTTTGGCTAGGTTTGAGGTTGCTTCTGAGATTGATGGGGCCTCAATGTTGGACATGGTTAGGCAATTAATCTTTTTCATTGGTAATAGAGAGGTTGAGAAGGATGTTTCTGGTATGGCAGGATATAGGAGTCAGGATTGGGGGAATTTGAAGATTGAAATGTTTAAAAGGTGGCCTACTACTTTCTCAATGGCGGATCTTCATGGGATTTCTAGGAAGTGGCAATTGAAAGTTGGTGTAGCTTCTCTTTCTCAGTATGGGGAATTTATGGAGGAATTTAGGGAGGCTCTGGATTATCTGGTATATAATGATATATTACCACATGTAGATGGGGCCAAGTATGTATTTGGAGTGCCATGGGTAGGAATGTTAAGGTGGATTTTCTGGAGATTCTTTTCAAGTATGACTTGATGAAGAATCTTCTAAATGGGGAAAATAGGATTCCTGGTATGGCTATTGTGAAGGAGGTTATTTTGGGATATTTGGATGGTATGAAGGATAGGGATGTGGGATATGGAGAGGTTCAGAAGACTGTGGTGGAAAATTCAGTCTCTGGGGAGGTGTTGGAGCCATCAATTTTGGAAGATGGGGACTCTGATGATTTTTGTGAAACTGATTTTTCTTTTCCAAAGGATGCCATGGGATCTCAGGAATGTGCTTCACTGGATGTTTTGTAAATGTACACACTGGAGGAGCATTGTATTTCCTCAAGGTTGGGTGAATTATGTGGGTAGGAGGACTTGTTTGTTCATGAAGAAGGATTTTGGGATATTGAGAAGGAATCTGTGGTGGATGAATGGTTGTTGAGGGATGATTATTTTTCTTTCTAAAGTTCAGATAATGCCTTATTGGAGGAGGATGTATTGGTTGAATTTTTGGATGGAGAGAAAGATTCTGTCTTGGATCTTTTTATCATAGAGGAAGCTTATTTTCAGGTGGTTCCCTCAATATCAGAAGGTCTCTGCTTGGAGGAGGATTTTCATTTTGATGTTATGGATTTTATTCTGGAGGATTTTTCAGATTCTAAGAAAGATTCTTGTAGGGAAGAGGAAAATTGTGATGTTTTGGATGTCACTAGTATGGAGGTTGATTTTAAAGATGTGGTGGGGGTTCCAGATGTTTCACAGGGTGGAGAATTTATTGATTCTGTTGATGTGAACTATGGTAGACTCAGTGTATGAAGGAGGATGGAAGATTTGGTTGGAGGTCTGATGTTGGGATATCAGAATTGGAAGAGGAGCTTAGGGGGTTCAGGCCCTAGGGTAAAACCTATTGGTTTCAACCTTTGGATTTCAAGAATCTGATTCCTCCAAAATGAGGATAATCTACTTAATTAGTTTTGGTTTTGCTTAATATGGCCTCTATGTATTTGGTCAAGATTTTTTTGTTTTGTCAAATTCTTATCAGTCTCTCTGGTTCAAGTTTCTATATAAAAAAGAAAAAAAAATCTTAGTATAATGAAGATGGAAGAAAAGAAAAATTCAAGGGAAGATGGGTATTTTATTTAAAAGAAAATGAAGATAAAAATGATGATCATTGGCTTTATCTAACCTCCAGCATGAGGTTAAACTGCTAAAAAATTTATTTCCAAAGTGGATTTCTGGCTTTCAAGAATTTTAATGGTTTTGGTTTTTAATGGGAGAAGATTTGTGTTGGAAAATCCTTTTTGTTAGAAGGTACCCAGGGGTGGGGCTTCTAGATTTTTCTTTGGCAAGTGTGGGGGTAACCGATGGGCTGGCTGCTCTAACAACAGTTACCCCATATTGTCTGTTTCCAACCCCTTCTCTTAATTTTGTTGAATTCTAGTATTGGTTTTTTTCTTAAACAGGTTTTTAGTCCACCATGACTTTAAACTGGAAATTTCTTTGGTCTTCAAGTGCTGGACCCCTCATGCTTATTGGTTTTGTTTAATTTTGTTGTATGTTGTGTTTTTTTAGAAGGTTTTTAGTCCACCATGACTTTAAACTGGAATTTCTTTTGGTCTTCAAGTGCTGGACCTCTCATGCTTATTGGTTTTGTTTAATTTTGTTGGATGTTGTGTTTTGTTAAAAGGTACTCAGGGGGGGCTTCTAGATTTTATATTGGCAAGTGTGGGGGTAACTGATGTGCTGGCTGCTCTAACAACAGTTACCCCATATTGTCTGTTTCCAACCCCTTCTCTTAATTTTGTTGAATTCTAGTATTTGTTTTTTTCTTTAACAGGTTTTTATTCCACCATGACTTTAAACTGGAAATTCTTTTGCTCTTCAAGTGCTGGACCCCTCATGCTTATTGATTTTGTTAAATTTTGTTGGATGTTGTGTTTTTGTTAGAAGGTACCCAGAAGGGGGCTCTAGATTTTTTTTTTGGAAAGTGTGGGGGTAACTGATGAGCTGGCTGCTCTGTAGAATTTTCTAGTTGAATTCTAGTGTTTTTTTTTTTTGTGATTCAGGTTTTTAGTCCTCTATGACTTTAAACTGGATTGCCTTGGATGTCTTTTGGTGATTTTGGATTGGTGGTGGATCACTGGTGGTCTCCCATCATTTTTACTTATTGGAGGAAGCCCACCCAGTGATCTTTTCTGTTGAGCTGGAGCTGGCTTTTCTATGTGGTTTTAGGGTGTTTTCTGTGAAAGTGGGGGATTCAAGATTATTTTCTTTTTTCTCTTTTTTTCTTTTAATTTTTTTATGGAGGCTATGTTTGTTCAAAGGGTCAAGATAGGGTTCTGGTGGTGTTTTTTGGTAGGAGATGAGGAGTAAGAATAAAAATATATTTTTTAGGTGTGACCATATCAAGGTGCACTTGGATGTGGGTAAGTTATCAGGGGATCAGCTCATTCATTGGCTGGGGGATACCATTTTATTTTGTTTTATTTTTTAAAGGAGGTTAAATTTTTTGGCTTTGATGTTTTTTGGTTTTGGAATTTATGGGATATATCTTCTAGATTTTTTTCTGGAGTATCCTTCAAGACTTTAAACAGATCTTTTATTTATGGGCTATATCTTCAAGATTTTTTTCTGAAAGGTCCTTCAAGACTTTAAACTGATCTTTTAATTATGGGATATATCTTCAAGATTTTTTTCTGGAAAGTCCTTCAAGAATTTAAACTGTTCTTTTAATTATGGGCTCAAGATTTTTTAATGGAAAGTCCCCTAAGACTATAAACTGAGGAATGGGAGGTAGTGTGAGGTGGAAGTTTAAAGGCAGAAGGATCCAAGGGGGAACTTCTGAACTTTGTAAAGGCAAGTTTGGGGTCACTGATGGGCTGGAAGCTCTATATTAAGTTACCCCAGAAAGTTAGCTACTTCTCTAAATCTTTTTCTTGTTGATCTCTGATTCTGGGTACTGTGATTCAAGTTTTTTCAGTCCCCCAAGACTATAAACTGAGTATTTTGGAGTCCCCCAAGACTATAAACTGAGGGCTGTAAGTCCCCCAAGACTTTAAACTGAGGGCTGCTAGTCTCCCAAGACTTGAAACTGAGAGTTGTGAGTCCCCCAAGACTATAAAATGAGGAAATGTTTATGCTGGTAGATGGTTATAGTCAGGAAAACTGGTCAACTGGATATCACTTTTCATTGTTGGGGGCTGGTACAGCCAGAGTTGGAATTCAGAAACAGAAGAAAGAGATTTTTCACAAGGATATTGTCAAGGTCTCTTTAAAGTCTAGAAAGTTTTTTAAGGAGGTCCAAGGGCAGAAACAAGGGTTTTAAGGGAATTCAAAACTTGGTACGTATTTTCCTATCTTTTAAAGATTATTTACTCAAATAAGAAGAGGTAAAAGGGTGAAATACTATTATTTTTAAAGGTTTAGAATTATGGTGAATGTAAGTTCTAAAACAATAATTTAATAATAATAAACAGATGTTGTATGTAGTTGTAATATAATTAGTAAAGTAAGGAATTACTTTGAAAGGTACAAATGGGAGGGCCTTTTATAGGCAAACATGAGGGACATAAAGATATGAAAATTGCACCATCTATTACAAGGGTGTGAGAAAGAAGCTGACTAATAGGAGTATATATATAACATAAAAGAAAAGATAGATTAATTGGTACGTCAACAAGGCATTATGTTTATTGGTAATAAAGCATGAGTTCCCTTGGAATGTCACAATTAATACAACGTAATTTAGTTAATTATATTGAATTCACGGAAATCCAGATCTCTCAGCTAAGTAATATAATAATTTTAAGGTTTTTTTATTATAATTTTATTATTAATCTTTATTCCCATTTAACTGCATTATTGAGCACGGTGTTTAGGGAGTAAAAATATATGGGAAATTTACTTACATTAATTATTTATACTACTTAATATACTTAACTAGTTAGTTTTAAGTAATACATAAATAAATAATTAATTGTTAGTAAGAAAAAAGGGTGTGGCTTAATTTCAGTAAAATAATTAATTATTTTACCTGGTAAGTCTAGTAGCCTGGCTGACAGATAGATTGAATTTAAAGGCATGGGGCAAGAGAAGTTTTAAATAAGAAGCTTGGATTTCTGGTTCAGAAGTTCACTTAGGATGTAATAGGATCTAAAGGAAGAGAGAAATGAACTGTTTGTAAAGATTCCGGAGAGGTGTTTGAACATGGTTTTTGGTGAAGGAAGAATGGGGACATTCTTGATTGGAGGGAGGAAGTGGTGATCCAAACCTGGGTAGGCCTTTGGAGTGCATATTTGGGGGTATTTGGTATGTTGGGTGTTATTGGGGTTATGGTGTTATTAGTGGATTTTTTCATTTTCAGGTGATATTTAGTAGTGTTTATGGAGGCTTAAGCTAGGGTCACTTATTATCTCTCAGCTTAATTTCCTTTCTTTTCTCTTCATTTTGTTATCCCTTATGGGTAGTTACCTTGTTTTATAGGGTAGCTCTGGTGTTGTTATTGGTATTTATTGGAAGTTTATTTCTTAGTGGTACTTATGTAGGCTTAAGCTAGGTTCAATTATTATGTATCAGCTTATTTTCCTTTATTTTCTCTTCATTTTGGTATATCTTATGTGTATTTATCTTGTTTATTAGTGAAGTTATGGTTTTTTAGGGTTTTTAGGGTTATTATGGGTTGTATGGGTGTTTTAGGGCCTAGAAGCGGCCCGACCGCCCTCCTTGAAGCAGGGGGCCCGCCTGGGCGCTGGGGAAGCGCTAAAATGAACTTTTATGCATGAAAAAGGCTGGGAAAGCTGGATTTTGGGTGGGGAATTGGTCAGGGTGGTCTGTGCACTGGCTGTATGATGTGTGTGTGTGAAGATTTTTACGGAATTATCTTATCTCTTTAATCATCAAGTCTCTGTTCCTCACTGTCTCATTGGCTTGTGTTTTGTTGGAATATATTACTGTTCATTTCAACTCTTTCTGGTAGTCTGTCTGGGACTATTATTGTCAGTATGTCTAGTATATAAGTATGATATAATAGTGTTTATTTATGGTCCTACTACTTATTGATAAATGATTTAGTGATTAAACCTCAGGGGAAGACTAATAAAATGGTTATACTAAAATAAAACTCACAATACTTGAATTTAAATGCGTGCTTAGTGGTGGAAAATAGCTAAATAGAATATAGTTATAGCTTATATAATGATAATATCAACTTATAAAAGGCTTTATAATATATTTCTAAATGTTAATAATTGTATTGAAGTGTTTTATTGATTTTTAGTAAGTAATTGATGATAAATAACTGTCAAAATCCCTCCTTACTTATACCCAAATCCCCTGGAGGGAACAGACCTTCAATCCAGATGATGTCACTGCTATCCCCGGCAATTACAGCACTGTGAGGGACCATCACCTCCCCATGGTGTCCACTTCAAGCAGATTCAACACCCAAACCTACAGTAAGGACCCTCCATCACAATTAATGATAACACAGACCCAAAACATAATTAGAAAATCCAGATAAAAGTGGATACCATAAAGAAACAGGTAAAATAAGTAATTCAAAAGAGATTTAATGAAACCCAAAGCATATAAAGAAACAAATGAAGTTTCCAAGCCCCCAAAAACATCCAAAAGCATCCACATTAACCCAGCAATGACCTCCCAACCTATAAATCCATGAATATCCTTCCAAGGAAGCAGATTAAGTTGTCCAAACTGAGTGTATGCGCCTGATATGGATGTCTATGCTTCTGAAGGCGTTGTGAATCCACTGATTAAATCCATATGACCTAAAGTAAGCAGAAAAACAAAGTTTATAGGCTATTAAGAGGCTAAAACCCACTTATAGACCTAAATATACATAATATACTGCATATTTCACTGAATATGAGCTTTATGTATACATTTAAGCTTATATATGTCCATAATTACTTAATATCACTTAAGATAAGTATATTATGACTCCATTAACACCTTAATAGTTATTTTTAGGCTATGGATAAGCTATTTAAACTACTATAAGTTATATAATAGTGTAATAATTATATATATATGTATTATAATCATATATATAATTGTTTTAACCCTATTTTTAAGATATAAGCTTAATGTACTTAAGGTTATCTTATTTTAAGCATAAGAAATACTCAGTCCTAGGGATATCTAGGCTGACAATTATATTCACTTTAAAAGAGGTCAAGAGTGTTTAATTAGAGGGTCTAGCAAACAGATCTCCAATTTGCTGCAACAGGTAAATCTCACTTGTTTTTCTAAAGGGAAAGGGGTTATTCTTTCTGATTTTTCTCCAACTTTCTTGGTCAAGGCCTATAGCTAGTACTATAGGATTGTCTACAATGTATATACTCTCTTTTTTGCTTATTCTTTATTTTTGATGGATTATCCCTTACACTACAGGATTTTGGCAGGTGATATCACTCTAATTATGTTACTTGAAACTCATTATTTTGCTAGACATGTTTATTAGGTGAAATGAGGCGTCATTATCCATGTATAGATCTGGTAAGTTAAGGGGTTCATTGAAGAAGTTATTGTGTATAAAAGGAAGGGGTTTTTGGTCTTGTTTTCTGCGTTCTTTATCATTACAATTCAAATATATAACCAATACAATTACAATAAATATAAATAGCACTTATAAATTCTTTGAATAGTATCTGAATTATTACATCTATTTTTCTACCTACTATAAGATTGTTACCCATCTATAATGAATGAGATTAAAATTACTGAGACCCTTATATTGAGTTATATTTTAATACTTATTGGATTTGTACTGCAATATTCATATGGGACCATTAAAATCTTCTATACAACTGACCATTCAAGCTAGTTCACGTCTCTGTACTTGACCTCAGCCTGACACTCTTTTAGTCATTAGAATAAAAGTTTTGATAGGATTAATTCACAACTGAACACTTACACACAATTCTAAGATTTAATATATGGGTGCAGGATCTATCAATGATTTATTGGAATAATGATATTCATGATGATTGATAGAACTTATATAATTTTTCTATTCAATTTGTAACTTTATGAAGAACAATATCTTTAATATTTTATTTAAACAAAAGAATTTACAAATCTTCTTGAAATTGGCTTTATCACAAAGCAATACTGGAATGAGTATATTGTTATAAAAATTAATTTAAATTTTATTATTTCAAATCTTCATTAAATATTTAAAACAGAAAATAAATATTAAAATTTGAATTTTTATAGAAATATATATTGATTTAAAAGATATTTACTTATTTTTTTTACAAAACCACCAATTTTATCTTGCAAGGTTTCCCTTCAACTTAAAAATATAAGTCTAAAAAATTAATATGATGCTCTGAAGACTCTAAATGATATGTACCTAAAACAAAAAAAAATTTTGAAGTACTTCAAATCTAAGCAAAAGAGCTGATACCTTTTTTATATAATATAGTTGTATAAGATTAATTTAAAGTTATTTTCTTAATCTTCAATATGGAAAGAACTCATATCATAATAATATATGATCAACTTAAAACTATTTCTAATATGATATTTTATTAAAATGATTCTTAATTTGTACTTATTTTCACAACTTCAAAGTATTTAATAAAAATATTTTGATATCAAAATATAATTATTTTTATACTTTAAAATACTTAATAAAAATTCTAAAAATGTATAAATTTTTTCATAGCTTAACTTATCTTGAACCACACTTGGAAACAGGATTTCATTGAGAGCTCAATCTAAGTTTCACCCAAAATATGATAAATATTTATTTTGAAAATGTATATAGTCATTGCAATGAATGAAACTAGTAAAAGAAAGGACTCAGAAATTTTTTTCTGTTACTGAAAAGATTATTGTAAATATATTGAGGCAGATAAATTATTAAAGTTTTTTAAAATTTCAGTTATTACGGTCAATTATCCATTTATATGTAGTAATCACAAAACAAGAAATGAAGCTAAATGGTTATATATGTAGATAGATCTTTCCTTCAAACTTTAATTGAAATATTTAATTTAATTCAAAGATATTTTTAATTTAACCAACATATTTTATTATTAAATTTAAAAATAAATACAATAATCTCATAAAATACATAATTTCAATTGTTTAAAATTTCTTTAAATGTTTTTTTTAGTTTTAAACTTTTTGCTACAATTTTCCTATTATAATATTTATTTATATCATGTATATTTATCAGAAGCATACTGTCAATTCTTGTGTAAAAAATCAAAATTGTATTTTGTTACCAATTATTTTATTATATTAATTTCTTAGTCTTAAAGTGAATTTTAAATAAAAAATATTAAATGAAGATGTATTAACTCTTGGTTTAAGTTCAAAAATATCATTAAAAGATAATAATTAATCATTTTTCATATTGGCAGAATAGAGATGTAGATTGTGGGGGGGGACTCTGATGTTTTCCCAAAAAATAGAGTACACTCTCCCTTTTTTTCTACCTCAATTGACAACCTCTCAATCTCTCTACACAAATTTTTCTACTTTGTCATTTCTGTTAACTCTATTACCACCCCCCACCTTTTTATTTCCTTCCTGATACATTGGCTACACCCTTTGAGCTTCAAAATCCAAGTTTAAGCTCTCCTCACTATTCCCCACCACTCCATTTTCACTATTAACTCAACTCCACCCCTTTTGCTACCATCCTCATCCCTCACCACTCCTTTGTTGCCTCTCACTACCCTACCCCAACCCTTTCAACCTTACCCTATCTTTTTTTGCCTCAACTCCACTTCACTCCTTTTATAACTAATCAAAATGCTTTCACTTTCAACAAACATATTTTCACTCTTCACCCCATACATTCCCTTCCCCACGCCAATCCACCCTTTCAAAGTTCATCCAACCCCTATGGCTTTCCAAATCACCCCCTTTTCTGCCTATAGAGTAAAAGGGGCTAGAAGGGGAGAAAAAGGAGTGATATCAAGAAATTTTGGATGGAAAATGATGAAGATGGGAATAAATAGGGTGTTAAGGGGAGCAAAATAGGTTAGGAGGGGTGTAATGGGATGATTAGGGGTTGAGAAGGGGGAATAAGGATTTGGGATGGGACAGTTCTTGGTAGACTTAAAAAAAATGTAAGAGGGAAAAAAATTTAGATGGAATAACTATGAGATTTGAACTTTGAGGGAAGAAAGTACTTGTAAGGAACATTTTGAAACAATGTAAGCACAAAAATTATATAGTATATTTTGAGACTTTGAAATCATAATGGCATTAAACATCCCAAAAAAAGTCAAAAATATTCTTCAATATTTATTAACCATAGATTTTATTCTTATAAAAATTTAATTTTTTATTCTTTTGCTACAATGAAGATCATGATAAGTTATATTTTTAATAGAATTGGGCCCATTTCCTGTTTTAGCTTATATAAATATGAGATGTAAATCAATCTTACAAATTGTTCTATTGACTAAATTTAATTTTAAATGATTTTAAAGAGTGTTTCAACTTTCACAAATTTTTCAAAAATGGATAAAAAAAATAATAATATTGATTGATATAATGAGAAAAGGCTTTCATTTCTCAATATTTTACTGATAAAAATTTAATGAAATATAGAAATTCAATAAATATTTCTTAATGAATTATTTCTTAGAATGTTAGATGTTTTATCTATATATTCATAGGGTGAATACATTAAAAATTTTTGTGAAATCTCTTATAATTCAAAGTATCTGAGAGTTTCATTAGATTCAAAAAATGAAAAAAATTTACAATTTTTCAAAATCTTATGAAGCCACAAGTTTAGATTGATAGTGGGGCTAATTTATTTTTTTATCCCTTCAACAAATCCTCTAATTCAAGTATAAATTTATTTGAACTATCAATCATCTGTGGTTCAATGAAGGTTCAAATTAGTTTCAAAATATTTTCAAAGTAAATTAACAATTTCTTCATGATTGTTTCATCACTGCCTCAATGTGTGCTCAATTAGATATAAATTAGGGCTCAAGGTTGCAGACTTGCTAGCAAGTCCGCCCCCCATATTGTGTGGTGTATATAAAAATTTTATTATTAATTATAAGGACTAATATTCTACTGAAATAATTAAATAATATATATATATTTTTTTAATACCAGGACTAATAGTCAACTGAAATAATGGAATAATATATTAATTATCAGTACCAATAGTCAAATGAAATAAGTAATTAATACAATTTTGTTATCAAAAAATTAAATAATATATTATTATTATTTATTGCCAGGACTAATGGTCAACTGAAATAATGAAATAATTTATTAATTATCAGGACCAGTAGTCAACTGACATAATTAATTAACATAATTTTTTAATCAAATAATTAAAATTATATTACTTCTGGGACTAAGAAAAATTTTTGCTCTCTCTTGGTTTACTAGGAATATATATATATATATATACCAGACACCTCCCCCTTTAATTTGATAAATTAAATGCTAATTACAGAGTGTAGAGTAATAAAAATTTATATGTATAGAGTGAAATGTGCAGAGTGAGACCTACTGATAGTAACTGCTATAGTCACTACAAGAGTATAGGACATTTACGTCTATATAAGCCTTGTAATTTAGAGCAAGGTTTGATTCCCAGTCATGGCAAAAAAATATAGTCACCTGCTTTTGACATTTTTTGTTTTTTTTTTTGTCCAAAAATCACTATAGTTACTGGAGTCATTGGTGTCAAGGTATCAATGGGTCAATGACAATTTGGAAAGGACCCCAGTTTTCACAGGGTTATTTTGGTCTAGAAGATGTTTCCAGCGGTCCAAAAGCAGTGAAGAGTAGGAAAACTCAGGTTTTTAAGATTTTGGTATGTATTTTAATTTTTTATATATTTTACTCAATTTAAATGTGAAGAGTAAAAATTATTATAATAACTTGATTCCTTAGCCTATTTAATTGTAAATACTAAGAGGGATGTAATAGTAGTAATTTATATTTTATTTGTATATATAATATTAGTATAAGTAAAGAATGGAATAGAATGAATGAAAACAGCAAAATTGAGGGCCTTATATAGGAAAAAGAGAAAAATAAAATACAGTACCAAATCCAACATACAAGAATCATCACAGAAAGAAATTCTCATAATGAAATTCCAAATTTAAATCTATTTTAGAAAGAATATTCTATATACAGTATTACCTGTACATGTCAAGGTAAATAAAATATTTGATTTTTTTCTTTAATATTATGTATTGTTATATTTTAATCTACTTTCTAGCTGTCATGAGGACATTTTCAAGGAGTAAGGAATGAGGAAACATTATAATTATATATTTAATTAATTTTACTTATTAACTAGTTAAAATATTATAAGTAATTATAAAGTAAATATAACTAATAAAGTAAGAGGTAAAGGTGTAGCTCTACTCTTGTAAATAATTATAATTATTTACTGGGTAGGTCTAGTAGCCTGGCTGGCAACTAAAGTGTTTTTAAATACTATTAAAATTAAGAAATATATCTAGATACAAGGTTGCATTATGAGAGGTTCAATTGTTATATTTTGTTTTTTATAAGCAGAGAGAAAAAGTATTACTTACTTGAATTAAATAATACACATACATCATAGAGTTGTTGTTACAAAAAACTTATTTTTTTTACTTGTTGTTACTATCTCTTTTTTTTTCTTGTTGTCCTTTTATTTCTTCTTCTTCTTCTTTTTCTTCTGTATTTTTCTTCTCTCTTCTAGACAACCAGCTGACAATGGTAATCAAACCACTATCAAGATGGCTAAGGTCTTATTATTTAAGTCAGGATTACCACCAACATACTGGGGAGAAGTGCTCACAACCTCATTCTGCAACAAAAATCAACTTTCCGCCAAAGCAAATGATCAGATAAAAACTACATTTAAGATTATTTTCAATCAAAAGCACAAAATTAGGCACATCAAAACTTTTGGTTGCACAGTTTATTCATTAGTCCACAAACAATTAAGGCCTGGGAAACTCAACAAAAACACTGTAAAATGTTGTCTGCTTGGATTTCACAAGAAAAAAAAGTTATATTGTTCTCTAAACTTGGAAACCAAAAGGTTTGTATATTCTCATAATGTAGTTTTTGATGAAAACACATTCCTAAATCTGAATAACAAGAACATACACACCTCTTGGCCAAGCTTATCAAGTGATATACTTGCTTCTTTCCCTTATGAACCCAGAAATTCAGAACCTCAGAAACCTTCAAATCTTGAGGAAGCAGAATCTGGAAATAATTAAGATACTACTGATGATCCACAAACCACTCAGTGTCCTACCTTTAGATTCTGGGAATACAGTACTACCAGCAACATGGCTTCAAGAGACATCAGCTCTGAAATTAAACCCGACAATATTATTGAGGGAAGACAAACAAGAAGTGGGCAAGCCTTACTCTGTGATTGTAAAACAATTCATTCTGTTGAGTCAGCTCTGGAAGCTTATATTCCCATATCAGAAGTCCACAATACCCCTTAACATTTCAACAAAGCAATCAGTTTTCCTGAGGCCAGCAAATTGATTGAGGCTATCGATTCATAAATCAACTCACTAGAGTCACATAGGGTCTGGGATATTGTAACTTGCCTTGAAAACTTTAAAAACAATTGAAGCACTTGGGTATTCAAAATTAAACTTAACCATGAAGGGGATATCAGTAAATATAAAATCATGCTTGTGTGCATGAGGTTTCTCACAAAAATATGGCATCAATTATTCCAAGACTTTTGCCCCTACCGGCAGACTAACAACTCTCGGATATCTTATAGCCTTAGCAGAAGTTTAATCATGGGATTTCCATCGAATGGAGGTAAAAAGTGCTTTCACTAGTGGGGTACCTGAGGAAAAAATTTACATGAAACTCCTGAAAGGATTAGATGCTCCTACAGGCTTGAATCACCCAGTCCTGCTGCTAAAGAAATCACTTTATGGATTGAAGAAAGCATTGTGTTGTTGGTATCAATTAGCTCACAACTTCTTTATTCACAACAACTTCACACACAGCTCAATTAAATCTGCCTTCTATATTCATCAGGACAGCTCAAAACCTTTTTACATCCATTTTTACATTAGTGAAGTTTACATTTTCGGAAAGAAAATTAACTGGTTTAAAAAATGTATCTCTGACCACTTCGGAATGGAGGACTTGGGAGAATCAAAAATGGTTCTTAATATAAAGATATCAAGAGATTCTAATGACAGAATTCTCCTATTTCAATCAAATGAAATAAAAGCCATCCTGCCTAATTACAACATGAGCAATTGTAGAGCTATATCATCCCCTATGGATCCCAAAACTCTCCTGACTCCTTCTATCAATGAGGAACACAACGTGTTCATCAAAAAAACTCAACTATTGCAGAGCCACTGGACATCTTAACTATCTCTTACAGTGCAAAAGACTGGACATTGCCTTTGACTGTAGTCAATTATCACAGTTACTTAATAATCCCAGACAGACAGACTGTGATGCACTCACTAGAGCTCTCAAGTACTTACAAGGAATGATCAACAATGTGTTGAGTTATCAAGAACCCTCCACTGGAAAAAATGTCCTTCAAGGTTTCTGCGATTCTGATTGGGGAGGTTGTCAAATGACAAGTGGCTCCACAATTGGATATGTCTTTTCTCTCAATAGAAGTGCTATCAGCTGGCACACCAAGAAGCAAAACACCATTTCCTTAAGTGTCACAGAAGAAGAATAAAATTCCCTCACAGAATGTGGACAAGAAGATATCTGGATCAAAAATCTCTTGTCTGAATTTAAAATCCCTTCAATGAACCTTGAAGAACCAATCACGCTACATTCTGACAATCAGCAAGGTATTTCCCTTGCCAACCACCCACTTTATCCTTCTCAAACCAAACTCATTGACATTCAAATACATTGTATTTGTGAACAGGTGGAAAATTAAATTTTTTCCTCAAATATCACCCCACTGGCATGATGCCAGTGCACATGTTAACAAAACCTGTTCTAAGAGTCAAACTCAAAAAACACCTCAAATTTATCAGTTTCAATGATGGATTACTCAACTAGAGAGGGTGTAAGATTCAAAAACCGTCCTCATAACCCATCAATGAGTGCACATTCACTCCTCAGTAGAACATCTACCATTCCACATTCTTCAGCCCCACTTTACCTTTCTTGGCCAAACTAGTACTTCCTGCATGCTCAGTTCCACATTTACCTTGCATATTCACTCAGTAACTATAGGATAGATTACATAAGAGATCAGTGTAGCTCATTTTTCAGAATTAAATATTTATACAGATCTTGTCTAGCTTTTATTCTCCATCAAACTCATTATTTCCTCTATCATATTATTTTGATCACTATTAGTATTACTTATCAGTAATATAATTTTCATTTGTGCTACCACTCCTTGAATTGGGATTACAGGTACTACTATATTTACTTATCACATATACTTTTGTCAACATTTTCTCTTGTTAGGTTGGCACATTATTCTCACATTGCCACAGACTCCCCTGCAAGTACTGATAGGTCATCATTGGCTCTGCTATAAGGTTAACATCATTGATCTCATTATTTCCTCTATCATATTATTTCTATCACCATTAGTTTTACTTACAAGTAAAACAATTTTTATTTGCACTACCACTCCTTGCATTGGGATTACAGGTTGGAACATTATTCTCACATCGCCACTGACTCCCCTGAAATTACTGATAGGGTATCATTAGATCTGCTATTAGCTCAGATAAGTTTTATATTAACAGAAAGTTACAGGAAAGAATTAACTTGTGTCACATGAAAAAAAAAACTAAAAATTTTGCAGTTTAATATATAGAAGTATCAAACTTTATTGTGTCTCTTAGATAGAGAGATTTGAGGCTTTTTGAAATATGTTTCTGATTTGAAGATATTGAAATTTCTAGAATTTATATTAATAAAATGAAGGGGGAATAATTGAAGTTATAATGGTTTTAAAATATGTACTTTTTTTCGAATGGAAGAGAGAGCAATGTGCTCAGCCACGGCCACTCTATGTTATTTCCATAAGTTGAGGACTGAGATCAAAAATGGACTAAAAAAACCATTAGAGATATAATTCCCTCTTTTTTTCTATTAGAGATCTAATGCCCTCTTTTTTTCTCCTGTTAAAAGGTTAAAAAACCATGAGTGCTGAAGAAATACACACTAGCATTAGTATGGAGGCTATAACAACCCTATTACTTTTCCAAGCTTTTTCATTCATTTTACATGGATTGACTCAAGTATCATATCCAAATATTTTGTTTCTCTCCCTCAAAGATTTGCACTTCACTGTTATAGAAAACAACGAGTTTGCTCAACTATAGTTTGGGTCATACTCTCTTCCACTATTCAAATTTATATTTTGATACAAAATACAAGGACTGAGTTTTTCCAGTGAGCAATTTGATGCTTTTGAAATATCTTTCTGATTTGAACATATTGACAGGACTATAATTTAGATTAATAAAATGAAGGGGGAAGAAGTGAAGTTATAATGGTTATAAAATATGTACTTTTTTGTAAATGGAAGCGAGAGAAACGTGCTTAGCCACGGCCACTCTATGTTATTTCAAAAAGTGAAGGAGTGAGCCGAAAAAGGGACTAAAAAAACTATTAGACATCTAATGCACTCTTTTTTTTCTCCTGTTAAAAGCTTAAAAAATCATGAGTGCTGAAGAAATACACACTAGGATTAGTATGGAAGCTTTAACAACCCTATTACTTTTCCAAGCTTTTTCATTCATATTACATGGACTGACTCAAGTATAATATCCAAAAATTTTGTTTCTCTCCCTAAAAGATTTGCACTTCACTGTTATAGAAAATAAAGAGTTTGTTCAACCATTTTTTGGGTCATACTCTCTTCCACTCTTCAAATTCATTTTCCGATATAAATCACGAGGACTGAGTTTTTCCAGCTCAAATGAATTTATTTTAGAAAATCTTTCACTTCCAAACGTTTCAACGTAAAGATCCATACAATTATCACCCCCTGGTAGGATCTTCATTTTTGTGTAAGTTGTGAACTGTTTATCAAAAAGATTTGAAAATCCAATGTTTTTGATATCTATTCCTGCTGAGACCAAAGGGCTGCTCCCCTCAGAATTGATTCTTTGCTTGATTCTCTCAGTTAGTAATTTGAAAGAAGCATATGGATTCTGATGGGATTTATCAAATTTATTTTTTCCACAGATGGCATGAAGAAACCATTTTCTTTCCTTTTCATGTTCATTCTTTACTTCTTTCAAATTTTGAACATTGTATGAGCGTGCAGTGGTTGAGTAAATTCCTTTCAGCTCTTCAACAGAACTTTCCGCCAGCCATGTTTCAATTGTTGATATCACCTCATCAAATATAATTTGTGAATTGAGTGTGATGACCTCTTTTGTCAGAATTTTCTGGTTCTCAACGGCCTCAAGGAATTTCTCAATAAACCAACAAGATCGATACAGAACTGAAACATGGATCCCCTCCTCCACAAGTGTAAGTAATTTAATCAGTATCATCCAACGAACATTTTCACCAAGATTTATTCGAGTTTCCAATAGCTTACTTCCTTCTTGAATCTTTTGAATATTTTTAAAAATTAATAACTGCGCATTTTTTATATGTAGGACATCAACATCATTATTCAACGCTGAAATGGCCTCTGGAAGTCCTTCGAGATATATTTGGTAAATTTCAATGGGTGCATTATCTAACGCAGACTTTTTGATGCTTCTTTTTTTACCGATTTTTTTTTTTGATGACAAGCAATACAGAAACACTGCATCTTGTTTGAGTTCTGACATCAAATCGTTACCTGATGAGAGTCGGTGATCATCGTCGCATAGTTTAGTGGATTCACTCAAACGATCCCCTCGCCGGGCTTGAGGTCTTGTTCGAGATCTAGTAGTCAGTGATCCCTCGAAAAATAATCTTTTTATGACATTGAGCTGAATAGTGCTATTTGTCGCTCTTGGATGATTATTTTGCAACGGCAAAACTTGAGCTTCCTCAGGACAATGGCTAAGTATTATTATTAGTTAAAAATAGGTAAATATATTGAAGCACATTAAATTTAATAATACAGCTAATCTTACCAATCCGGCATCTTTCTTAGGTTTTTATTTGAGGGGAAAATGATTGAGTTTGGACGACTTGCATCATCCGAAAAAATATATACTTCGGTTGATCTTTGTCCTTCTTCCAAAACTTGAGACATAGCCGATGACATACTCTTTTCCAGGGCTTTAAGCAGACATTAACTACATGTCATTTTTTTCATACAGCAAAAAATACGCATTTTGTTGGAATCAATGAGTTTACCAGTTTTTTGGTCCAAGGGTCTTTTCCGTGATACAAATGATGGAGATTGTGAGCTTATTTGTATAAATGAATAATTATTAGAAAATCCCCGAGATGTAGTGCTATATAAGCTGTTCTTTACAAGGATTGTACTCTTGTCAGGGGAGCAGACATCCTCTGTCTGTGTCTCTGTTTCCACATCGACTCCCTAACATAGCATACCATAAGCTTAACTTACATTTAAAGTTGGAAAATTTATAGAGCATGAATACAACTTACAAACAGTCTGATTTTTGATCTGGGCTTCTCATCCTTAGCTTCGATTATTTTAACATTATTATGACGCTAAATATTTTTGGGCGAACAAAAAAAATTAGATTGAAAATTCCGCAACATTTTTTGAATGGTAATCACCGGATCTTCTATATGCCAAACCTTATCAGTTTTCGTCGAAGCTTCTCCATTTATAGGTCGTTCAATGAATGTGCCCTTTTTTGGCACCATGCTTTCTGGACATTTACCATTCGTTACAGACTTACCCAAGCTAAGCTCATGAGCAATGAATGTACAGTTGATTTGGTTTTTAAATGTGGGTTGTGAATAACTAAACCACCATTGTTGCATATTAAAAAATATAAGAGCTCTTATTAACTCCCTCATAATTAAGAATATGCCGAGCTCTTTGCGTTCTTAAGAAAGATTGTGAAGTATACAAATATATTGGTTCTTTATCGAAAGTTCTGACGCGGAACAAGAATAGTAGAGAAAAACGTTTAGAAGTAGGACATAAGCGCTCCTTGTTCTCCTTGTTCTTCCCTTCCTCCTTGTCTGTCACATGTGAAACTAAATGCGTTGGGTTTTACGTAGCATTTTGTGTAATGACGCGTCGGTAACAGAACTCAGAGAAGAATTGGAGTTAGAGCATGTACATTCAATCGTACAACCAAGTTGGTAAAAATCTCACAAAAAAACGCCACGTTTTTAAGCTGACTCACCAAAATCCATAGACGCTTTGTCAAGCCCAAAAATCAGGGTCCTTAACTTAGCGTAAAGTTAGGGTCTCACAATGCCTCCATCAATTCTCCCTTCTTAGAAAAGTGTTTCTTCCCTTTTCTGCCCTTTTTCTGTCTTAATTATGCTGAGGTTTCAACAATAAATCAGGGTCAGCACTATCATTTCTTCAAATCAGTTTTCTATGCAAAAATCTCTTAAATAGGGGATGTCAGTTCTGGATAATCTGCACTTATCTAAGTGCAGATTTTGGAAACACACTAGCCCCAACACTGGTGTATTTCAAAAGTAAAATAAGTCACTCATTTCACTCAAATATGCACTTTCTCAATCAAAAGTGCTGATTTCACCATAAAGTCCCATTTCAATGATTTTTCAGCATCATCCTGTTCATATGTAGAACCCCCCAGCATAACACTTTATATCCAAAAACATCATACAACATCTACATTTTTTTTACCATATAAGAGTCATGCTTTTCTCACTCTAAAATTGTGATAAACTATATCAAGCAATATGATTATGAATCTTTTATAAGAGCAGTAGGGGCTCAAGTAGTAAGAATGAATGCTGAAATTATAGGGTATTCCCTAATACCTTTTATAAGAGCAGTAGGAGCTCAATTAGTAAGAATGAATGCTGCAATTATAAGGTATTCCACAATACCTTAGTAAAGCAGACTATTGTCAGTAAAATGAAATGCTTAAAGGTAAGTTGAAAGAATTTGAATCCCTTTTTAAATAAGTGTTTTATTAGTAAATGCTCCAATCTCTCAAGTATGATGATCTCTGCTGAATATACCTATAAAGGTAAGTAAATATCTGATGAGTAAAAATAAAAGAGATCAGGAAAGAAAATGAAACATCCACTCTATATAAGGTAAAAAGGATTCGCTCTATCATGCATTGGATATGATTGAATAGTACAGCAGAGAAAATCTACAATAGGGGGTATCAATGTTCAGGGATCCGCAATTAGGGATCAGGAATTTTTTTTTCCGGTGTGGTCTTCCAACATTGGAAGGGGCCTTTGTTGTGTGATTTGGCGCTGTTTGTGCATGTCTTAATTGACATCTGTTAAGGAATTGGGTATTTTTATGGTTTTATTCCATGGATATTGGGTCTGCGGGTATGTGGGTACTATGATTGGATAGCCCCAGTTTTTCTCTATATTTTATGTCTTGAAGACATTTTTCATATTCTAAGTTTTAAGGGGTCATTTCCTCATTTTTCATTTATAAAAGATAGCTGTTTAATTTTGTTTTTCGTGATTTAAGGTCTAACCTTAAGTCTTAGGGTTAAGTGCTTAGTACCATTGGATAGGGCTAATTTTTCTCTATATTTCATGTCTCAATGTTGTTATAGTGAAATTCCGTGTTTTAAAGGTTTTAGTAGTTGTAGCTAATTTTTTCAAGTAGATTAGTTGTTTTTTATTGGTTTTCTGGCTTCAGGGAGGCCGGGCCGCTTCAGGCGGCACCTCTGACATCGGGCAGCCCACCCGCCTATGTTTAAGAAGGTTGGGGAGCGCTTCTGGAGGTTTTTTTATTCAATTTGGCGGGTACAGGTGCCAGATTTGTGGGTGTGCATGGGCTCTTAGATGGTGGTCTGTGTGTTCATAGTGAATAAGACAGTTTGGGGGCAACCTTAATTATCATACAACCATCCGGAGGTGATATCATTGTTCCTCACTCAGTTTTCACTGTTTTCTGGCCACAATTTGGCTGTGTTTGTTGCAAGTGAGTTCTTCATTTAACTTAACTTTGGCAACTGTTTTCTCTGTTATAGTCTTGCAAGCTATAGCAAGTATTATTGCTGTCTCTGGTGTGGATTTGCAGCCTACATCAAGTATCTTTGCTGTCTCTGGTGTGGACATTGGTCTACATTTCAGTTCTTTGGTCTGGTAGTCTGTCTGGTGACTACTTTCTTGGCTCATCAAGCAGTCAAGTGTGTTGAAAAGGGGTTCTAGCAAAACAGGAACCAACTTACTTTAGCAAGTAAATCTCACTCTATTTTTCTAAAGGAACAGGGGATTTTCTCTCTGGTTTTTCTCCAACTCCCTTGGTCAAGGCCTATAGCTAGTAAAATAGGATTTTCTACACCGGGATCAGCCATTATTAATTGTGGAAGATTCTGATCCACTAGCCCTGGGGCTAGTGGATAAGGAATCCACGATAATGCATTATCCCGCCTCTTATACCCCAATTTCCATTCCTAATTCCTGATCCCAAACTCATCTCATCCATGATGGATTTTCAAGAAAGTCACATAACTCATAATTGCTGATGCCATCCTTAAGTCTTTCCTCACTCTATGCTACTAAATTTTGGTGGCAAACACTTAAGTTTTTTTTCTATTTACACACCCCAACTACACATTTGGCGGTGAATTCCCATTTACCTCATCACATAACCCTTCCACTGGCAGCAATGAAACACCTCTCTACTAGGAAGCTACTTCACTCAAGAATGAATGCTATTAATTTTCTTTTAGTTCTTTACTATAAATCTGACTCTGATTTGGAAGATGCTTTAGCTTATATGTGTTTTCTTTCCAAAAAGCATTACATCATCACCAGGGGGCTAAATCTTTATCATGATCCCCAATATGATCTGGCCTCCATTCTCAACATTCCTCATTTAAACTTCACCCAACTTTTTAGAACTTCTCCCGATTCTTTCTTCAAACTTTATCAACTCATCTCCAATTATCCTATCTTTCATAAAAATTCCCATAAAAACAGTGTAATCCTGCCATCCAACTTGCTGTTGCACTATGTCGCTTTGGCTCAAATGGAAACAGTGCTTCTGTAAGACATTTGGATAATCTCTTTAACATAGGATATGGTACTGTGATATTATACACCAAGCACTGTATGATTGCTATCATTTTCCTCAAGTCTCAAACACTTGCTTGGCCAACTCCAGAACAGCAACTTGAATCCTTTCAAGTAATGCAAGCTGAAGGTTTCCCTGGCTGTGTAGGATTTGTTGATGGCACAACTATACCTTTGAGTCAAAAGCCTGCTCATGATGGCAACCATTATTTTGATCACAAAAAAAGGTTTCTTCAAAATCTTCTCCAATTCCTCATCCTTTGTAAACTAACTTTTTATCTTCTTTCTAGATAATCTATTGCCATTAAGCTTGTATGCAATGTAAATAAAAAATTTATTGCTTTTCATAGTGGCTTCCCTGGCTCATGTCATGACTCTTCCATCTTCCAAAGAATGAGGATTTCTCAAACCCCTGACTCATACTTTGATGAATCTCAGTACCTCCTTGCAGACTCAGCATATGCAAGTGGAAAGTACATTATACCTGCTTTCCATGGTGTAAGTTTAGAAATTGACCCCAAAACTGCCTTTAATTATCACCTTGCCCAATCAAGAGTACAAATTGAACATGCTATAGGTATTTTAAAGGGACAATTTTCTAGTCTTTGGGAGCTCAGAATCCAATTTCAAAAAAAATTGGAGATCAAAACTGCAAATCATTGAATCATGACTTGCATTATACTCCACAATATCCTAGCTGATTTAAAGGATGAGTGGAATGATCTTTATGAAGAAGAGGATCCTGAACCAGCACCAGCTCTCCCCTCCCTTTAATCACAAAACATTCATTCAATCGGCATACGCTCTGTCATTATGCCTATTACTCTCCAAAATTTCTCTTCACCACCCTTTTAAATTATTTTTTGTACTCTCCAAATGTCCTCTTTGTGTACTTCATTCACTTGGTTTGTTATTTTGTTTTGTTGCATATTCATTTTTTTTTTTTTGGAATTTACCATGAATATCTTTTTTTTGGATGACTCATTGGTTTTCTTTCACCAGCTCAACATGAAATAGCATATTTTCTGAAATCAAATATTTTGTCAGTGATTTTTTTTTTCATTCATCACTCATATCCTTTTCATCCTCTCCTCAAACATCACTCAAATATTTTTGTTACTTTTATTTTCTCAACTCATCTCACCAGGTAAGTCTGTTTTTTTCTTTTTTCTTGTTTTTTATTTGCTAATCATGAATTTTTTTATTTTGCTTTTTTTTTGTTTTTTTTTTTGTTTTTTTTTGTTTTTTTTTGCAAGTCCTTTTTTTTATTTTCAAGGTTAGACTAATTTTTTTTTCTCTTTTTTCTCTTTTTTTTTCTTTTTTTTCTCTCCTTCACCCTCTTTAGCTGCCTCATTTCACCCCTTTTCCTCTCTCTTTAACTGCCTCAAGTCACTCCTTCTCCCCTCTCTTTACCTTCCTCAAGTCCTCCTTATTTCACCCTCCTTGCCTGTCCCAAATCCCCCCTTTCCTGCCTCTTTAGGTGCCTTGTGACCCCCCCCCTTCCCCTCTCTTTAGGCGCCTCATGACCCCCCCTTCCCCTCTCTTTAGGTAACTCAAAACTTCCCCCTTCTCCTCTCTTTAACCACCTCAAAACCACCCTTCCCCCCTTCTACTCCCCTTTAGCCACCTCTACACCTTCTCCTTTCTAATGAACAATTGCTAAGGATCCTTTTTTAAAAAGGAGGAGGGGCTAGAGGAGGCTTAAGGGGAGTGGAAGGGGGGGTGGGACCTAAATGGGGGTGTATGAAGCGGCTAAAGAGGGGGGAAAGTGGGGGGGGGCTTGGAACATCTAAAGAGGGGTGAGGGGGGGGGGTTTTAAGGTAACTAAGGAGGGGATTTCAGGGGGTTTTGTGGCAATTAAAGAGGGGGTTTCAGGGGGATTTGAGGGTGGTTTTGAGGCAAGGAGGGAGGGAATTAAGAGGTGATTTCAGAGAAATAAAGGGGGGAAAGGGGACTTTTATGGGAGTTAAAGAGGGGTTACCTATTTTATAAAAAACATACTAAAATGATTTTTTTTTCTGTTTTTTTTGGAAGAATTTTAGAAAAAAAAATCTTTTACATTCTGTTAAGGTCTTTCCTTGTAAATTACAAAACAAAAAAGGTTTAGACTTTAATTTTTAATTTTTCTTCCAAATAATTTTACTGAATTTAATTTTTTTTAATTTATTTTTTTTGATTTTACTTTTACTGAATTTATTTTATTTTTTTATTTTTTTTAATTATTTTGACAGGATTTTCTGTGAAGGTTTTTTATAACCAAACTTCAGGTTTTATTTTGTATTTTTTTTGAAATAATTTTTACTGAAAATTATTAAATTTTTTTTTTGTTTTAAAATTTTTTTTTTAATTTTTTAAATTTTATTTTAAAAGATAATAGTACGGGAGTTTTTTTTTAAAAAAATAAGTGTTGAATTTTTTTGTGACATTTAAATTTTTTACAGATCAAAGAAATGTCTTCTTCTTCAGATTCACCCCTTACTTCTCTATCATCTTCATCTTTATCATCTCTATCATCTTCTTCAAAATCAACTTCAATACAATCATCTTCTAAATCTTCAAAAAAAATTAATGATAATCAGTTTCATCAGAATAAAAGATATCTGAAAAAAAATTCTTCTTCTAAATCATCAAAAAAATAAAAATAAAGATAATCAGTCTCATCAGAAGAAAAGATATCTGAAAAAAAATTCTCTGTGAAAGTTTTTTCGTTATATCCCAAACATTTTTTTTTCATAAAACTAAAGTATATAAAAAAATCAATATCCAAAAAAATTACCAGAAGATATAAAATATCTAACCAAATTTGGAGATGATCAAGCTGTTGCAGCTATCAGTAATACTTATAAGGCTCAATTCATTTTGGAAGTTCATTCATTTGATGGTGTAAAAGATGAATCTTTTAATCAACTATTGGATCTTATTATAACTCTTTATTAAATGGCTTTGGTTTGGTTACCTATAAGGAATACGAATTTGTTGGGTGGTATCATGATTGGATTAGGTTGGAGACCAGGTTTTGTTAAAAGATATTCTCTTGGTATGTCTAATAATTTTTTTTCCATTCTTAATATCATTTCAATTATTTCATTTATATAGGCATATATTCATTGCTCAAGAATATCACTAAAGCTCAAAAAGATGAAGATTTTTGCTTATGGGACACTCTACCTTCCTTTAACTCTTTTCTTGCTCTTTGACTCAAAAAGCTCTGTAATAAAGAATTTGAAAAAAATCATGAACTTGAAACCAAAGTTGGAATACCAAATTGGTGTGACTCCAAATGGGAAAATATCACCCACAAATATCTTTTATTTTCTAATGTTATTATCACTCATTCTGGATTCCACAATAGGATTCATATTGATAGGAATGATGCCAATTTTCTTACTTTTGGTATATTCTCATATATCAATCCAATAACTGGCCGACCAATATCATCTCCAGCTAAAATCAAAGGACATGGTTTATATTTTCCAGACCACTGGTGCATCATTGATTTTGGTTTGGGAAATGGTATCATCAAAACTATTTGGTATTCTTCTAAGGATAATCATCAAACGACCAAAGCTCCTCCTGGTTTGGAATCCTGTCAAGATTTCACACATTTTGGTTGCTCATTTCAAATCAGTCATAACTTGATTCAAAGAATCAACAAGGTAAAGAAAGAAGGTAAAGTTATTTGATTTAAAAAAACTTCATCTAGATCCAAAAAGTATGGGGATTAGAGTTGTCATCGAAAATTATATATTTTTTCATAAATTTTTAATAAATTTTTTTATATATCAATTTGTTCAACTAAAGTAATGAGCTAACAACCTTGTGTTGTATAACAGGTAATCATGATAACATTTATTTGTTTCATGGGGTTCCTTTAGCCTATACCTGTGGAAAGTCCCAATTTTGTTTCTAGATTTGATCTGCATTTTGGCTTGAGGAATTGTCATTACTTTAAACTAGGGAAATTGATATATATTAGATATTTATTTAATAACTTATGTAATTATATTAGATTTAGATGACTTCCACCCCTTACTTCAATAAAGTGCAGGGGGGTTATTGCCAAATTTTCAAATCTGACATGTGAAATTGATGACTTAGAAAAATTTTGGTGATACCCACCCCTTGCTTCAACAAAATGCAGGGGAGAGTATTTCCAATTTTTTAAAACAGATATAGAATTTTTTTGACTTGTAAATATTTTGGTGAAAATTTTTTGGTGATACCTGTCCCTTACTTCAATAAAATCCATGGGGGGATTTGCCAAAATTTCTTATAAGACTTGTGAAATTCTTGACATGTAAGAATTTTGGGGATACTGGTAAAATGCAGGGTTTATTAAAGCCAAAGTTTCATATAATACTTTCAAGATTCATGACATGAAAGAATTTTGGTGATACCCACCCCTTACTTCAAGAAAATCCAGGGGTGGGGGATCGTTGAATTTTCAAAGGAGACATGAAAATTTTATTTAAAAAAAGAATATTTAACATTAAAATACAAAAATTCAAGTAATGATTGATAGAGTAATGAAATAAAGGAAATTATTGTAAATTTTATGTACAAACAAATATGAACAGTTGAAGTGTGAGAGAAATAAAACAAACTATTCATCCAACAATTTTTTTAAACGTTTGATTTCCTAAACAGATTTATTAGCTTTAACACATTCTATCAAGAAATCTTTCTTTTTGGAATTTTCTTCATGATCAAACTTATATTTCATCTGCTCTAATAGGTTTTGATGTTCAAGTGTTTTCTCCTCTTTTTTTTGATTTTTCAATGCTTAGAGTTAACTCAAACTTCTTCTCCTCCAAATATTGGGCCTGACCATCCTTCCGTAAAGAGAGATCATACTTCCTCTCTTCCAAATCTTGGGCCCGATCATCCTTCTGTAAAGAGAGCTCATACTTCCTCTCCTTTAAATCTTGGGCCTGATCATCCTTCTGTAAGGAGAGCTTGTACTTCCTCTCTTCCAAATATTGTAGCCTATCATTTCTCCTTAAAGAGAGCTTGTATTTCTTCTTTTCAAAGCTTAGAGTCTCTTTAGCAATTTCCACTTGTTCTAGAGTGATAATGAAAATTTATATAAAGTAAAAGAAAAGCAGAGTAAATTAATAAGAGGTATGGTATCACTTACCAGCATCACATTTCTCTAAAAATTGTTCCATAGACAAAAAAGGGGTTTGTGATGAAGTATCACTTTTTCTTCTTCTTTGGGAGTGGAAATTTAGACTACTTGAAGCCCTAAGCTTCTTGTTCAAGGTCATATTTTCCTCCTCATCATTGTCACTACCTTTAGACTCAGTTGATTGAGGATCCTGGGTTTGTTTGTCAGCCTTTTAAGAAATAAGAAAAAGATAAGTAAATAAAAAAATAAAATTGATAAGATAAAAGAAAAAAGAAACAGACCTGAGTTATATTTGGTTGGGTTAAATCACCAATAGGATCTACAGAAAAGCTATCTATATTTGTATCATTCAAATGAGGGGAGGCTTGAGTTGAGGAAGAGGATGGGAAAAGATTTTCTTTAACATCATGTTCTGAGATAGGATCTTCTCCATCCAACATGTTTACAGGATTCACATCGGCTCTCTCTCCAAAAACTGCATTCATCTCTTTAAAGTAAGGTTATAAAGATTCAAGTTTATCGTCTATGGATTTGATACCCTTAGTTATATCAATTTCGGTAACCCTAAAACTAGTGGAAGATGAAAGAGCCTTTGCCTTCTTGTATTTGGCTCAGTAATGCTTGAAGCTTTGTGGTACGCGCCTTGCAGGTAGCATAATTTTAGACCAATCAGCGCGCGTAGTCCAGGAAGGACAAAGGGAGTTAGCGCAGTAGGTAGTGCTAAAATATAATATGTATTTGTGTGTTTCAAAGAACAAAGGAAATGGAAGCGTGGAAAAGGATTAAGGGTTGGTGCGCTCAGATTTTGCAGCGAGATGTGCCGCACAATGGGGAATTGTGTGTTATTGATTTAGGACTTTAAAGCGCTAAACAATATGGATTTGGACTTTCCAATAACTAGGTGTTACACATTAAGGAAGGATTTATGGCTTAAGGATGACTCAAGTGCATAGTATACTGCACCGCAGCTAGTTGGGTAAACTTATTGAAACAGGTAATAAAGGAGGCTAACTAGTTAAGTGAATCGTCAGAACTATGAACTTAGTATTAAAGAAAGGAGAGTGGGGACTCAATCACAAAACTACCCAAGAGTCAAGGCGACCAGGATCAGCATTAGAATGGGTCAAACCTGAAAGTAGCACTGAAACATAACAAAGGTATAGTCAAAAGTGCATATGTGGAGTATGAGTGTAAAAAGTTAATACTAGTGTTAGTAATCATAGGGTATGTTTTATGCGCTGTAGTTTCTACAAGCAGTGTACGTAGTTTACAAATAGATTAGTTGTTGTTTTACTAATGTTGCGCTAGAGCCAGCGCTGGAGATCCACTAGGGAACTGCGTCTTGAGTACTGGAAAAATATAAAAGGAGGACTATTTGATAGAGATAGGGGAGCTTTTTTGTAAGTAGAATATAAGAGGAATAGAATAAGTGAATTAGAAATATTTTTCTAAGTCTTTTATCATTCGTGCATCTGTGTGTGTATTTCATATAGTATAGTGAAAAGAGTGCAACATAGAAAGAATATATAGATTTAGTAGGATTGACTATTATTAGAGTTATTTTATTGCTATAATAAGGCATATTCAAAGAGAGCGCTTCAAGAGGGAGTAGCTGTGAATATTAGCGCTTGTTAAGAATAGAAATATCCAGATAGTAATACTTGTTTTTCCTTATCTTTTAAACTCATCTCTCAACTTTTAAACTTTCTAATCAAATATTAGTGCTACACATTATTGCACTGTCTTTTAAAATAAGAGTGGCAGGTGCTTCTTTTTAGAAATTGAAAAGAAGAACCAACCCATCTCACATTGTGTCTACTGCTTAGTACTTTAGAACTCTCTAAATTTGGTGTCCCAACAGTGGCATAATTGTAACTAGTGTTTTGATTAGATTTTTTGGTTTTCAAGGTTTCATCAAGAGGATGTGATCAAGCTTGAACTTCAACGGAAGAGTCACAGGGTCTACAACGAGTGGATAAATAGCCATTATTGGAGGATAGCGTAGGGCTGTATCATGGATATAGTCGGGTTTAATTACCAAGTGTGTGTTTATTATTTTTGTGAATTCTGTTTTGATTTTGTATTTTGGAAATGGATCCTACTGCGACTACATCTAAGGGATGTCAGGAGAAGGTTAAATGGCCTGATTCAACAGCATCATTGCCACCAAGGGTAACTACAATAATTAGATGTAAAGATGAAAGTTTGCGTTTTGCGGGTATTAATACCAAGAAGTTCCTACAAAGGTTTGAAAAAGCAGCTGAAGTGCATGAAGCAACCGAGTATGATATGGTGCGTCAAGTGCTTTTCTTTTTCTCTAATGAGTGCAAAGACAATTTAGAGGATCTAAAGGGGCATGAAGATTGTAATTGGTCAGTGCTAAAAGAACAGATGCTCAAGAGATGGCCAAAGATTACCAAGGAAACTAGGTATACAATAAAGGATCTGGATGTCTTGGTAAAGAGGGTAAAAGCTAAAGGGGATATTTGAGACCCTAAGGAATTTAAAAGTTTTAGAGAAGAGTTTGATCAAATGGTGGAATATTTAGTCAGTAACAAAGATTTTAGCAATGCTAATGCGTCTTTACCTTGGTTTTGTGAAGAGTTAGCACCAGAAGTTGAAGACTGAGCAAAGAGGTGCTTGGATAACAAAGGAAAACAGGCCAAAAAGAGGGACAGATATTATAAGTACCCTGGATTACAGGAAGTAGAGACGGAAGTGGAAGCTGAAATGAAGTTGCGTCGAGTTGAGCGTCGCGCAGCTAGAGTTGCTTTGGATAACAAGGAGATGGACAAAGATGCGTCTGGCGTGAAATCACCTCCTCAGATGTTGTCTGCTAAAGTTAAAGTTTTTACTAAAGAGATGAATTCTGTTATGGCAAGGATTGAAGAATTGGAGAAGAAAATGATTGAAGCAGCAAAGGCAAAAGAATTGTTTAGGCCCAAGAGTTCTCCTCAACCATTGTGTTTTGCTACTATGGCATGTTACTATTGTAATTAGGAGGGACATACTAAGATGAGGTGTAATGATCTTCAAAAAGATAAAGAAGAAAGGGTTGTTTACAAGGATGGGAATACGCTTATGTTGGAAGATGGGACTAAGCTTGTTAAATACAAGGATTGAGGGATGCAAGCCATGGTCATCAATCATACTAACAAGAAGTCAATGGAGGGAAAGTCAAGTAAGGGGAAGGAGTATGAAGCTAAAGAGAAAGGCAAGGATGAAAAGTCAGTCAATTTTGCAGTTACTTGTGCAGTGTTGGATTTTAAAGTAAAAGGAGGAGCGGTTGCAGTGCCACTTACTGCAGCGCATTTGGAGATGTTTGCAGCGAAGCACAAGAAAATGGCCCCACCTACAATTACTAGGCCAAGAAGGACTGGCGCTAGGTATGCAAATCCAGAGGATATGGAGGAAGTAGGGTATACTACTAGAGAGAATACACCTGCACCTATCGAGGATGTTGAAATGGATGGTATGGAACCAGGTGGTTATGATGTGGATCATCAGGTAGAAGATCAAAGGAATGTTAGAGGAGTCAGAGGTAGTACAGCAAAGAGCGGTACCTGCTGAAGGAATTCCAGGAGTAAGGCATAATACTCCAAAGAACCCACCTGGAAGAGCAAAAGCTGGTGCAAAGAAGACTCAACCTAAATGGAGAATGCAGCGCCCGTCTCACTCTGATTTTCCTAAAGTGACCGAGGATTTAGTTGCGCAATGTTTGAAGACTACAGTCTCTGTTCCATTGGGGATGCTGACAGCAGTAGCGCCGGATGTAGCAAATGGAATTGTGGATAAGTGCAGGAAGCAAAGGATTGCTAATTGTGCTGAGTTTGATTTTGAACAGCAGTCATTTCAGCCGGTTGTTGGATTACCTAGGGCGCCAAATTATGCAGGACCCTTAGGGTATTTAACAATTACTGTAAATGGTAAGAAAATTAAAGCATTAGTGGATACAGGTTCACAAATCAACATGGTGTCAGTGGATGATGCAGTGAAGTTAGGTCTTCCTGTTAAAGACGGTGAAGGCACTGTCTCAGGAATTGGTGAAGGTAGGTTACCTGTTATAGGTGTAGCAGAGTATGTACGCACTAGAGTTGCGGGAGCAATGAGGGATATACATTTTTATGTTCCAATGGGTGTAGTTAAACCAGTTTTAGGCACGCCATTTTTAATGGATTATTCTGCATCTATAGATTATTATTTGGATAAGACTATTGGAATAAGGATTATGGGTGATGATGGTGTTCCAGTAACAGCAGTCTTATTAGCGCCCAAAGATGGTGGCTGGGAAACTAAGTACTCTGAAGCTGCGTGGTTAGAGAAAGAAGGAGAATTTTGTGAGGAAGTCTCAGATGACGAGATAGGGCGACCGCCAGGAAGGCGCCAAAATTTTCATTAGGGACTGGCATTTTAGGTGTTACTATCTCCCAGGATGAGAGGAATCCGGATAGTGACCAGTCAGTCCAACAAGAAGGGATACAAAAAGCGGTACTTCATAGGTGTCTTGGGAATACTACTGTAGAATGTATTATACCCTAGCTTTTAAATTTCTTTGATTATGGATATTATTATACTTATATTAAAAAGAAAGACGAAAACAGGATTTAGGTGCAACCCGTAGTTATATTAGAAAGGGTTTGATTTTAATTAATGAAGGAAGAAGCAAGAGCTTTTTTGCATCAAAGTATAAACCAGTAGCCGTTAAAGTTAAACCAGTGAATGTAGCAATGCCTGATTTGAATCCTCCTTTGCAGAGGCCGGCCCTGTCCAGGAATCCTTATGATACTCCTTTAACAAAGCTTCCTCCTGATTTTGTGCCTACTAATAAGATTACGATGGAAAGGCTTCAGATGGTTAATTTTGGACCAGAGGATTGGTTATTGCAGGAAGAAAAAAGTTGTTGTTACATTTTATGGTTCTTAGGCAAAATACTATTGCATTTTCAGAAGAGGAAATAGGTTTGTTGAAACACTCTTATGGTAAACCTTATATTGTTCCAGTTATACCTCATGCACCATGGCAGAAGAAGGCTTTTCCAACACCAGTGGCTATAAGAGAAGATTATACGGAATTTATTAGGGGAAGGTTAAAGTCTGGCTTGTATGAACAATCTATGTCTAGTTATTCAAGTCCAGTGTTTTGTGATGTTAAGCATAATGGTAAATTAAGGGTTATTCATGATCTTAGGGAGATGAACAAGGTTACAGTAAAGGACGCAGGGATGCAACCAACGCCAGAGGAGTTTGTGGATTATTTTGCAGGACGTGCATGTTATGGATTAGGTGATATTATGGGAGGATACAATGAGCGTGAATTGGATGAATCATCCAGACCCATTACTACATTTGAAACACCACTGGGGGGCTTCAGGTTGACAAGGTTGCCGCAAGGCGCAATGAATTCTGTGGCGGTATATCAAGCACAGATGATGTGGATATTGCAGGATGAAATTCCAGAACATGTGGGAAATTTCATTGATGATGGCGGTATAAAAGGACCAGCCAGTAATTATGATGGGGAAGTGTTAGAAGAGAATACATATATTAGAAAGTTTGTTTGGGAATATGCGATTACTCTGGAAAGAATGCTATTTAGGATAGAGGAGGCAGGATTAATGATTTCTGGGCCCAAATTTGCTTTTTGTGTTCCAGCACTAGATATAGTGGGACATGTGGTATGCAAGGAAGGGAGAATTGTTGCTGAAAAACAGAGGAATAAGGTACTTAAATGCCCAAGACCAAGAAATGCTAAGGAAGTTAGAGGGTTTTTAGGCATCTGTATATATGTAAGAATGTTTATTCAAGATTTTGCTTTGTTGTCTTCACCTTTACGGCGCTTAACAAGAAAAGATGTTGTATGGGATTGGACAGAGGAATGCAAGGAGTTATTCGAGTTATTGAAAAGGATTGTAGGGAAAGATATTCTTTTGAAGAAATTGGAGTATGGACCAGGCGCTGGGAAAATTACTCTAGCGGTGGATTCTAGTGTGTCCGTGGTGGTCGCAGTTTTGATGCAAGAGGATATGGAAGGTAATGATAGACCTGTCCTTTATGAGTCTAAGACTTTTACCAAAGTGGAGTCCAGGTACTCTCAGTTCAAGCTGGAGTTATGCGGAGTAGCAAAAATTCTTAAGAAGCTACAATGGATGCTTTGGGAGCAACAATTTGAGCTGCAGGTTGATGCGCTATTGTTGGTGCAAATGATTAGTAGCCCAAATTTACCAGATGCGCCCATGACAAGGTAGGTAGCGCAGATTAATTTTTTTTTCTTTTGATTTAGTCCATAAGCCAGGAAAATTGTTCAATATGCCGGATTCATTGTCAAGAAGACTGTTGTGTGAAGAGGACTTGGAAGCAGAAGAATCTGAAGAAGATAAGAGATGGGTAAATGGGATAGATTATTGTTATGAAAGATTTGATAGTAACTTCTGCGATGACAATAAACTAGCAGGAAATATTGTCCACGATGACAATAAACTAGTAACGTGGAATGTCCGTAAAAATCTAAAACTAGATATTGATGATGCAAAGGATTTTTGTAGCAAGGGTAGTCTGCAACTGGATTTAGGGGACACTGAAGCTAACAAAGCAAAAAGAAGTGCACAAGGCAAGGTAGTGGAAGAGTCAGATGATGAAGATGATTCAAGCGGAAGTCATGACAGTAGTACTAATCTCGAAGAGGTGGAGTATTTTGAAGACAACACATCTACTGATGAGGGAGTAGAGTTGTTAAGGTTATATTTGGAAGGTAGTAGTTGACCAGATTTTTGCAAAAAAAAGGTTTGGCGCAATATTAAGAAGCGCTCTAAGGGTTACTTTATTAAAAATGAGAAGTTATGGAAGTATCAAGCTTCGTCTCCTCAGTTAGTTGTTCAAACTAGGGAAGGGAAGGAGAAGATACTCAGGGAGTTGCATGAGAATTTAGGACAAAGAGGTCAAGATGAGACGTATCACAGAGCTAGGGAAAGATTCTGGTGGCCCAATATGAAGAATGAAGTAAGAGATTGGGTTAAATATTTTCCTGAATGTCAGCGCAGGAGTTACTGAAAGCCAAAAGAGAAAGGTAGAGCGACGGGCAAAGATACTGTTTTTGGTAGGGTCAGTTTAGATGCAGTTCATATAAAAGAAGGACTCTTTAAATACTTGGTAGTGGCCAGGGATGATCTATCAGGATGTGTTGAAGCAGTGCCATTGGTAAATCTTAAGGCGATTAATGTAGCTGAATTTTTGAAGAAAGAATGGATTTACAGGTATGGGGCAATGAAGAGGGTAACTGCAGATGGTGGTGCTGAATTTGCTGGAGAATTCCAAGAGGTAGTAAAAGGTATTGGCGCAAAGTTACAAGCTGCAACACCATATTATCCTGAAGCAGAGGGAATGATAGAAAGAGGGAATCAAGTTATAAAGGATGCACTAGTTAAATTATGTGGACATAATGGGGCAAAGTGGAAGAACTACTTGACATTAGTTTTGTTTGTGGACAGTATTTCAGTTAAAAGGACAACAGTGTTTTCATTGTATGAACTGATGTTTGGTCAAAAGGCGGTATTACCTATTGATCTGGAGGCTGGATCTTTTCTAGGATGTGAATGGGATCAAGTGCGCTCAACTGAATATTTGATTCTAGCAAGGGTAGCGCAGCTTTAAAGGAAAGACAAGTTTTTGGAGAAGGCGTATGAAAGAATGATGCAGATCTGGGACAAGTCAGTTAAATATTGGGATGAGCACTTAGCGCATAGGTTAAGAAAGCCATTGAACCCAGGAGATTTGGTCTTGGTTTTTAATAGAAGTTTAGAAAGCCAATGGGGAAAGATGTTTTCTGACAGATGGAATGGTCCTTATATGATAAGAAAGCAGATAACTGGAGGGTCTTACTTACTGGAGGAATTGGATGGTACTGAGTGGAAGCCACGTGTGGCTGCAGATTATATCAAAATATTCTACCCAAGGGGTGTTCCAGTGATAAAAGATAACCTCTGGAATGAGAAAAAACTACCAGAATAATACCTCCTGGAAGAGGCTAAACTATCAATGATTTCTTATGTTTTTATGTTACCTCCAGGAAGAGGTTAAACTAACAAGTTATGTTAAGTTTTGTTTTTCTAAGAGGACTCACAGGAGGCTTTGACACAGTTGTGATGGATAGAGGGCACTAACTGGAAGTTAGGCGGACTATGGCTGAACAGGCAACTGGCATAAGCGCTTAGATGAGGGCGTAGAGGAAAATTAAATCTTATATATTTTCATTGTTTGAGGGGACATGACGAGATAGGCAATTGGATTAAAGGAGACGCATACCATGTAAACGCAAAAGACGCTGGGAATTTAGCTAATGAGTTAACTAACCAGGAGTGGAATAGCGATTTATAGATGGGGCACTCTACAGTTCAATTCTTATTTTACATTGTATATTGCTGTATCGCAGTAAAGGCCGTAACCTTTTATGATATAAAAGTTTATTTATGATTTTTTTTAGGGTTTACAGTTTTTTAAAGAAAGTAGAGGGAGCAAAGTTAGGCACTCTATAGTATGGAAGACAGGTGTAATAAAATAGCACCATGTCTAAAAAGATTATTTGAAGGCATAGCATGAAAAATTTATGAAGACTATGTACAGGGAGAATGGATAGAGGAGGCTCATAAGGAGAAGCGCTAGTGGGCTATTCAGTATCAGGGTGAAAGATAATAGGATATCCTTTCCAGTCTTCAGGCATGACAAAGCGACGGGGATTGGCGGGGAATCCAAGAATAGTTGATGAGCTGATTTTGTTCATTAGTTGACCTATCATTTCTATATGGGTATAGCAAGCTTCAAGTTCAGAGTCAGTAAAAGCTGGTGCGTTAGGATAGGATAGAGACATAGCTTCATATATAAGACGAAGTCTGGAAAACATTCGCATGAAATGGAAAAAGGGTAAAGGAATAGGAACCCATCCCAGGGAGATGGATTCATTGAAGCCTGACAAGGAGTCAGTGGGAAAGGGGAGCATAAGTGTAATGAAGGATACTTACTTGCTAATAAGTTTTGTGGGCGCGCTGATGGCAAATTAATAGTAACCGCGTCAGGAGAAGCTGCAGTGGAGCCTGAGCGCATAGAAGCATTAGAACTCAGAGTGGAAGAAGGTGTAGCGCTAGGCTGAATAGATATTTGGCGCCTGGGAATATTGTTTTTTTTAGAGTGAGGGAGTGTCAGCTAGGCTGCTAGACTTACCCAGTAAAATAATTTATTATTTACTGGGATGAAGCAACACCTTTTTTATTTATTATTTGATTATTAATTATAGTATATTTACTTTAAAACTACTGATAATAAATTAACTAATTACAATAAGTAAATTTAGTAAATATTTAAAATTAATATTAATGTCCCTTATATTTTTTATTCCCTAACACCGTGCTGAATGACAGGTTAAGGAAATAAAAATATACTAATACTATATAATGATAAAAAATTTAAATGAGTTTATTTAAAAATATTCAAATTATATTAAAATTTCTAAAAATTTAAAATTCAAATTATTTTGTACTAAATGTGACATTTAAAAATGAACTTAAAAATATATCAAATAAATTGATATATATTAAAACATATTTTATTTGCGTATCTTTTTAGTACTCTCTGTTATTGGTTATTTCTTATTTTGGAAGGGTCTTTTCTCTCACACCCTTGTATGTAGGCCTCTTAACTCTGTATGCTCTCTATCCTTTTTGCCTATAAAAGACCTTCTACTTTGTGCTGTTTTTCTTCATTTTATACTACTTACAATTTTATTATTTACAACCCAATCACCGTTTTATTACTACTACTACTGTTTTAGTACTTACACTTGTGTAAAATCTAAAATTTAAAAGTAATAATGATCATATTATTATACCTCTTACTTGAGTAATTAAAACATAAAGATAAAATTTATGTACCTGTTTGAAATCCTTGAGTTATCCTTTTTCTCTGCTGCTTGGACTGCCGTAAAATCTTCTAGACCCAAAAGGACCCCTTGACACATTTCATATGAATTAAGTAAATCTCTTTTTTTTGATCTTGACATAATGATAAATTTTTATTTTCTCAATTTCTCCTTACACGCATCTCAAGAGTAAATTTTGCATCCCTCAATCTTCCATTTCAAAATGAGTGCTTATTGTATCCTTGAACCAGGAAATATCTTTTCCAAATATTAAAACGTCATCCACATTAATATGGACATAACAGGGATTAGTCTTACTTTCATGAATTAATAGAAAGTGATCAGCTGAAGAAAAATAAAAATTGACTGAGTAGAAGAATGTATGTAATTTGTTATACCAGCACTGAGAGACTTGTTTTAAGACGTAGAGAGAACACTTGAGTAAGAGAACCTGATTTTCAAAATTGGAAGGTTTATTCATTTTAAGTGGGAAACTCATATAAACTTCTTCATCTGGTTTGCCATGGAGAAATACTCCTTTGACATCCATCTGAACAAAATCCCTGTCTTCACTGTTTGCAATACTCATAAGGACAAAAAGAGTGGTTAGTCTCCCAGTTGGAGCAAAAGTCTCCAAATAATTGATTTCTGCCTCTTGAGAGCATCCTCTGGCACATAATCTTGCCTTATATTTTCTGCCATTTCCATCTACATCATTTTTAATCTTGAATACCCAAATCGAGCCAATAAATGAAATTTCATTTGGTTTTTCAACTACCTCCCACAACTTTTACTTCTCAATCATTTGATGATCTTTATTTATTGCATCAATCCAATTATCAGAATTGGGACAATTTATTGCCTCAAAGTATGTAAGGGGATCAGAAAAGGCTGAATTAGACATCCAGCCGAGTTCAGAATGAGAAGATAGAGCATACGTGAAACATAAATATTCATTGATGAGTGTTGCTGAATTAGATATATGATGATTTCTTGTTATTCAACCCTCTATAATGTTTTATATATCAATATTTGATTTGATATTGCTTTTAGCTTTGTTAGGAGCATGTTTGTATTCCCAGAATTTTGTGGACTTTGAGAAAGAATATTCATCATTGAAAACTTCAGCTGAATCTGCACTTTTGTGATTTTTTTATTATCAGTTGTTGATGACAAATCTTCTATTTGAGAATTTGATGATTCATTAGGAGATTCAAAATTTTTAGTGAAAAATTTAACTAGAGAAATATATTTGGTACCTCTGTGACTTAAAGGAAATGTTGATTCATCAAATATGACACTATGTGAATATATAATTTTTCCTATTATCAAGTCTTAAATGTCGATATGAGATGGTGTCTTCAGAGTACCCAAGAAAGAAACACTTAATTGAATTAGCTGAAAATTTTCCTTTTCTTAGACCCTTGTGGAGAAGGGCATAAGCTGTGCAGCCAAATGTTTTCATGTGTGAAATATTTGGCTTTTTATTAAATCTCTTTTTAAAGGGAGTTTTGAAGTAAATGGAAGCACATGGTTTATGATTCTCAATGTAAATGGCTTTATTAACCGCCTCACCCCAATATTCTACTGGCATATTAGCGTGAAAAAGAAGAGCTTTGGCCATTTCTGTAGTGATATATTGCCTTTTTTGGTGATAGGGTTTTGTTGAGGCCTGTATGGAGAAGTTATAATAATTTTGAAACCCTCTTTTGCACTTGATTTAATAAAAATTTTATTAATAAATTCAGTCCTATTATCACAAATTAAATGTGCAACTTTTTGAAGACTTATATTTTCAATTTGAGATTTAAATTTCATAAATGTTTCAAAAGCATCAGATTTATTGCTAATGATAAATACAAAGTAATAGGAAGTAAATGAGTCTGTGATTTTGAAGTAATAATGTGAACCTCATTCAGATGGTGGGCTTATTAAACCACTCAGGTCACAGTGTAAATATTTAAGAAAGTGGCTTTCTTGTAGTAGAGTTCAAGGAAAAGGATGATTGCGGTGCTTTGAATTTACACATGGTTCACAAGTTTTGAGATATTCAATAAGTTAAAACCCCAGAAAGTTTTCTAGATTATTCAAACACTTATTGTTTGAGTGGCCTAATCTATAGTTCCAAAGAGTTTTTGAGTTAGATGACAAAAAAGACTTGATAGAAACATTGAAAGACTCACCAAACTTAGCATTAAGAATGACAAGACCTTCCAATGGATCCCATTGTCTATCAAGGATTATTTTGTCATTTCTGAAAATGAGGACTGTTCTGTTGGGATTGGTTGATTGAATACATCCCAATTTAATGAATGGTCTGATGCCAATGAGGTTTTGATTTATATGAGGAATATGAAGACAATTTGTAAGTGTGATAATTTCTCTAGGAGTAACAATATTTATGGAACCAGACGTTTTACTTTAAATAAATTTCCCATTGCCTAGTTTTATTGGTCTTCAATGTGGGTGATAATCCTTAAAATGGAAATGATGTCTAAACATGTGAACGGTCACACCACTCTCAAAGATGATAAGATTGCTAAATGAACTGTTGACTGAAGAGACCTTGAAAATTTTAGTAGGTCTGTAACTTATATTAGTGTGAATTTTGTTTTTGGTAGTGGATGAATTTTGAGAGATGGCACAAGATTTCTATTTTATTGGGATGAAGTTTGAAGCAATTTTCTCTGCTATGTTCTGTTTTGGGATTATGCATCCCATTATTACAAACTGGTGATTTAGGCATTTTTAATTTTCAGAATTAGAAAGAAGGGCTGAATTATCTGTGATATCTGAATCTATTTCAATTGCTAGTCTAGCAAGATGAGAAATTAAGTTATGGACCAAGAGATTCTGATGAGTAACCTCAAATGAATGAAGGATAAGAGGCTTGCACGCTTGATATGAATCAGAGAGAAGACAAAAAAATAAAATGAGCTTCAAGTTTGCCTTTGACAGACACACCAAAAGCTCCTAATTCATTTATTTAAACTCTCAGTTCATTGATGAAATGTTTAAGACCCTTATCATAACATTTGACATCATGATATAAAGTAAAAATTGATGCAGCATATTGAGCTGTTAGTTTGGACCAGATTGACCATGGTTTTTTCATGTCATCTTCAGTGACAACAGTAGCTAGATTACCAGAATCAATTTTTGAAATAATTATATCAGTAGCTTTGTTGACTTTACATTGGAATTCATCTTTGAGAGATTGAGTGGCAGTATCAGCCAGTGGTAACTCTTTCCCTAGAATAATATTTTTAAGCTTATGGCCAGTAAGATGAGCAAGAATCCCAGTTTGCCATTTGTGAAAATTATCTGAGGAGAGAATGAGAATATTGCATGCAGAGTCATTGGGATTATCAGAATTTTCTATTTTTGGAGAAGAAGATGGAGATGGTGGAGCAGTAGTAGTTGAAAATTCTGATGAAGAATCATATGGAGCTGGTGATGGGATATTGAATGTATTGTCTGATGAAATTCAACATGATCCTGGGCCCATAAACTGAAAGAATTTAAATCCCTTTATAAAATATAATAAGCATTTTATTAGTAAATGCTCTAATCTCTCAAGTACAATGATCTATGCTGAATATACCTATAAAGGTAAGTAAATATCTGATGATAAAAAATAAAATATATCTGGAAATAAAATGTATCATCCACTCTATATAAGGTAAAAAGGATTTTCTCTATCATGCATTGGATATGATTGAATAGTACAGCAGAGAAAATATACAATGACAAGAGACATAAATAGAAAAAGAACGCAATCGGTAGAATGTGGACTAAACAAAACATCTATGGCATGCTAAAACAATAAAAATAATTAATAGTATGATAGTATGAGTTATTAGTTTTCACACAAGTCCCCCAACAATACCTTTTATAAGAGCAGTAGGAGCTAATAAGAGTGAATTCCACATTTATAAGGTATCACCCAATATCTAAAATGGAGTGAGAAAAGGCAGGGTAAGATGCAGAGTGAAATAGTGAAACAATGATTAATAATAGTAAATGATGAATGAATTAAATAGAACACATGAAGCAGAATAAAAGAGTAAATGATTACCTTAGTAAAGCAAACTATTGTCAGTACAATGTGATGCTCAAAGGTAAGTTCCCCAACAATATGTTTTATAAGAGCAGTAGGAGCTCAATCAGTAAGAGTTTTTTCTGCAATTAAAAGGTATTCCCCAATGCCTAAAGTGTAGTGAGCAAATGCCATTCAAGATGCAGAAAAAAGAAATTGAAAAGATGATTAACAATAGTAAATATGTAATGAATGAATAATAGCTATGAGGGAGCAGTTTTTATATGATACACCACACAATATGGGGGGAAGACTTGCTAGCAAGTCCACAACCTTGAACCCTAATTCATATCTTTTTGAGCCCACATTAAGGTAGTGATGAAACCACCAAGAAAAATTATTGACATTCTGGTTAACTCAACATGAATACAACTTGAAAATTTAATGAAGCATAGGTAAAAATACTATGAAAAAAGCTTGCAATATGAATAATGAGATTTTTTATACAAATTTAATACAGTGCAACCTGAAACCAAATTGCACTGAAAAATACATATTTTTTAAACTACTTGAGCAATTTGTTTTCAGTTTTTCAAAAAAAAAAAACCAAAGTAAAATAAACCAAATTATAGATTTGGAAAGATACCATCTGACATAATTATATAAGTTTCTTTGGCCAGAGATACATGGAGAAACTATAATTTAAAATACATAAATTCTTTCATGAAAGTTTATTTTGTGCATTGATATAATTTATTGTATTATTTTTAAGAATTGAAAAAATTCTATACTTTTTTATGACTAGATAGTATTGAATATTATAAATCATTAAAATATCTAAAAGAGGTACAAAAATCTTAAAAATAATGTTACAAAGACTTTATTTAGGCATATTATTTTAAAATTTAATTTAAATACAATATTTTACTAGTAAATAAAAAATATATTTTCATACTAATATTTATTAAAATTTATTTCCCTTCACCTTCAAAATTTTCAAAATATTAAAATGTAGAATTTTATTTGATTTTACTAAAGGAAGAAAATAACAGTATATGACTTTTGGATTTTTAGGATTCAAGAAATTTCTGTGCCCAATCTTTTTAACATATTTAATATATTTTATATTTTTTGAATATTTATTTTGTATTACTATCTTCTTTCATCATCTTTTTTTACTCCCTCTCAAGAATACCCCACTCTTTTCCCTTTGAAATATTCCTTTACCTCAAATTTCAGCCTGGATATCCCCAGGACTGAGTAAAATATACTTTTAAGTTATGATAAACACATGGACTATACATGGGGGCAATAAATTACAGTACACAAGCTGGATACATAAGTAAATTTATGATAAAATACAAAATATGCCATTATAACACCTTATATACACGCATATATACACTTTTTATAAGTCTTATAAACTTAATATTAAGTTGGAACATGTTAGAGTAATCATAAGAACCTTAAATATTAGTCTTCATAAATTTCAAGTAGACTTAAAACTGTTGTTTTCATTATTTTATGTGAAAAAGAAGAAATGCACTTCAAATCACTTAGAAATTTACTATATGTGCTATAAATTTAATAATATTAAAAATGCCCTTTGACAGATCAATTTGTCTTAATTAGAGCTATTGATTTGGCTACTTAAATGCATAAAAATAACACTTTTTAAATTTGGTGTTTTTTATGCCAGAAATGGCTTCTGTGTACTGGCAACATACTGCCTGCATTTTTCCTGTGTGAATAGCTTCATTTTTAAAAAATTTAACTTTTTCACACTATAACTACCACACATTCTACAACCACTGTGGGGAAACATGCTAAAATAGGTGAAAGGTGCTTGTTTAGTGTCCTAGTTTAATTATAAAGGCATTGACCCTTATTATATGCACTAATTTCATTAAAAACATCAAGCTTGGCGCTTTAATTCACTACAATGCTGTAGACAATCCTATAGTACTAGCTATAGGCTTTGACCAAGGGAGTTGGAGTAAAACTGGAGAGAAAAACCCCTGTCCCTTTGAGAAATACCAGGTGAGATTTATTTGCTACAGCAAATTAGGGGATGTTACCATACCCCTTCCAACACACTTCTTGACTGCTTTACAAGTCAAGAAAGTAGCCAATAGCAGACCACTCACCACACAATATGGGGGGTGGACTTTCTAGCAAGCCTGCAACCTTGGACCCAAACTCACCATAGATTGAACACACATTGAGCTATTGATAAAGAAACCATACAATCAGGGATGAACACAACTTTGCAGAACAGTTTTAGGTGGGTGTTCAAGTAGAGTTCAGTACGGGTTCAGTATGAGTTCGGTCTGTGTTCCATCTGAGTTCCATCTGAGTTCAGGTTGAGGACTTGCTAGCAAGTTCAACCCCTATATTGCATAGTGACTGAGAACCAAAGAACCATAAACCTTTAATGCAGAAGAATCCACACTAGAAAAACAAAACACTGTGCACTTGTTGCACAGAAAACAGCAATAATACTTGATGCATGTTGCAAAGCTACACCAGAGAAACCAGTTTCCAAAGTTGAGGTAAATGAAGAACTAACCTTGCATCAAACACAGCCAATTGTGGCCAAAAAACGGTGAAAGCTGAGTGAGAAACAATGATATCACCTCCAGATGGTTGTATGATAATTAAAGTTTCCCCAAACTGTCTTATTCAGTATGTACACACAGACCACCACCTAAAAAATCCATGCATAGCAACTAATTTGGCGCTTTTTACAGCCAAATTGTATAAAAATCCTCTACAAAAGCTTCCCAGCCTTCTATGACTGAGGCCGGCGGCCTGCCTAGAAGCGGCCAGACCTCCCTGAAGCCAGAAAACCACCAAAAACCTTCAATAAAGCCCAAAATACTTAGAAACATCCAACACGACTACTAAAACCCTTAAAACACAAAATTAAGCTATGACAACATTGGGGAATAAAATATAGAGCTAAATTAGCTCTCCTTAATTGTACTAAGCACTTAACCCTAAGACTTAAGGTTAGCCTGTAAAACACAAAAAACAAAATTAAACAGCTATCATTTAGAAATGAAAAATGAGGAAATGACCCCTTAAAACTTAGAATATGAAAAATGTCAGAAGGACATAAAATATAGAGAAAAGGCGGGGCTATCCAATGGTAGTATCCACATACTTATAGTCCCAATTTTACTGAATAAAATTAGAAAAATACCCAATTTTTCAACCAATATCAATTAAGACATACCCAAACAGCACCAAACAGCCCAACAAAGGCCTCTGACAATATTGGAAGACCACAACTCTTAAATGTGGCTAAATTATTCAAGGAATTACCCATTCAAGCTCCTTAAAAGGACTGCATGTAGTTACCCCACATCTCACACCCTTTTTTGGGTTTTTAAGTGGTTTCTCAGTCAATATTGGTTATTTTTGAATGGGGATTTCACATAGTTTAACTTCATGATTAACCCCATAAACTCTAATTTTAATCTTCCTTAGTAGGGAGTAATAATCAATCTTAATTTTCCCTTTTTAGTCTTTTATTTTAATATATTATGTGCATATACTCTCTTTTTTGCTTATTCTTTACTTTTGATGGATTATCCCTATTACTGCTGGATTTTGGCATATGATATCATTTTAATTATGTTACTGGTCACTCTTTATGTTGTTGGAAATGTCTATTAGCTGGAATGAGGCATCATTAACCAGGTATAGAGCTGGTAAATCAAGGGGTTCATTGGGGATGTTATTGTGTATAAAAGGAGGGGGGGTTTGGTCTTGTTTTCTACATTCTTTATCATTACAATCAAACATATAACCAATAAAATTACAATACATATCAATAGCACTTATAAAATCTTTTAATAGTATCTGAATTATCAAATCTATTTTTCTACCAATTATAAGATTGTAAGCCATATATAATTAGTGAGATTTAAATTACTGAAACCCTTATATTGTGTTAGATTTTAATACTTATTGAATTTTTACTACATTATTCAAAAAGGACCATTAGAATCTTCTAGAAAACTGATCATTCAAGCTATTTCATGTCTCTGTACTTGATCTTATACTGACAATTGGTGACCTTTCCTCAATAATTCTGTTGGTTATCTTCCTGTAAGTAAAAATTCAAAAAGAGGCAACAAGTAAATAAAATACCTATAGAAATATTTGGATATTTAAAACAGGTTGGGGTCATTTATACAGTGATTTCAGAAAAATATGTCCTGTTATATGATAAAATTTTGATATTTAATCAACAATTTTACCACTAATTTAATATAAAAATTGTTATTAGTGGCAGTCTGTCAATAGACCAATTAATTTTGTGATGTTTGCAGATAATAAACCAGATAGTAAAAACTGATTAATTTTTTCTTTTAACAGGAATCTTAATCCCTTTTTATTGGTTTTTAAAACTCATTTAATACTCAGAAATAATATTATTGACAAATTTTCTTTTTTAAATATAAAACGTGGCTACATATAGTAGACCAGTTAAATCAAGTGACCACATAAAAGCATATTTAACTTTTGGCACTTATAAATTCAATTAATACCTACAAGTAAGCAATAAAATTGTCTCAAGTGGTATTTATTAATACCAATAAAACTCCTTTTGAAGTTTTAATATCTCAAATTTCAATTTTTTGACTTGAATTCCACCTAAAAATTTGTGACACCAAAAATGATATTGTGAGTAATAAGGCAAAACTTTATAACTTAAGATCTAGAGCTGAAAGACCTTCTACAGGACATTTAAATGGAGGGGAAGGATTCTCCCACCAACAGCAACACTCCACAGATGTCTCTGAAGGAAAGGGAAAGACTTTTAAAACAAGTATCAATAAAGAAAACAAAAAATACTTTACAAGAACAAATTCACTCCCTATCCACTCTGCTAAATATTCTAACAATAAGAGTCAACAAAATAGTAGACCATATGAAAAGTCTGGAGAAAAGAGCCACACAGGATTTCATAGAAGTCAACCAAGCTCTAGTTGAAATAAAAGCTCAACCAAAAATAGTTTCACCCAATAATTCATTGGTGTCAACAGCCCCCCCCCCAGGAGCCCAAGAGGAGGACCAAAATATTACAGTAATCAAATTTAAGTGTGACTGGTATTCTCAAAACTACAACAACCCTCAACAGCAGGGCTCCAGCAGTCACCCTTACAGGGGAAAGCCAAGGAGAGGCAGGGGAAATTGAATAAGACCTTGGTAAGTCATCCATCTTCTCATTATCAATTATATAATACTAACAATTAATTACTTATAGCTAATGATATGGATAGAGAGTTACTGGATATAATTGATTAATATTTAAAAAAAATTCATTTTAAAATAACATGTTAAACTTGTCTTTACATGATGACAATGTTCATATTTTTATTGATCACCAGGATAATACTAGTCACATTAAAATGGAACCAAATGAAGTAAATCTTGAGCCTGATGATGAGTCTTCTGAATTGGAAATGGAAAAAATTGAATATTTTTTAGTAGAAAATCCAATGGAATCAGAAATCTTTAGCAAATTATTATTAAGAATTGAAAAATTAGAAAAATTCTCTAGTGAGTCAAACAATAATACAGAAAGTGTATTATTTAACCTCACACAATCATTGAGTACCACAGCCAATAGGTTAGAAAATATTGAAAATTCAAATAGTGAATTAACCAATGAAAATAAAGGATTAAACTCTGAGATTAAGAATTTACCCAAAAATTTGAAAATTCTCAGAATATTATGGCTACCATAGAGGGATGTGTAAAACTGTCTTTTTCAAATGTGAATGATACCTTAACACATGTACTTATAATAAAGGATAGGTTAAAAAGTGTAGAAATTCAAATAGCTAACATTTTGAAAAATACTGGTAGGTAAGATAATACCTCCTATGTGGAAAGAGTACCAGTTTTTATGAAACACTCAGATGATAAACCAATGATTGAACATGAAAATAGTGCCATGAGCTCTGAGAATATAAAATCAGTAAAGGATGAATAAAATGATTATCTTTCTAAAGTAATTGAATTACTTAATATTCCTCAGGTTAGGGAAGCAAAAACTAACCAAAAGAGCTGGCCTAAGTTAGATCAGTACCCTTATTTTGTTGGGGATTCAAAGTCTGATTGGCAACAATTCATTCAGAGAATTGATAACTTAAAACTTTCATAAAAATTACCTTATGAAGAAATTGGTACTTAATATTAATTTGGAACATGCTGGGGTAATCTTAAGAGCCTTAAATATAAGGCTAAATTATCTTTAATTAGACCTAAAGCTGTTATTTTCATTATTTTATGTGAAAAACAAGAAATGCACTTCAAATCACTTAAAAGTTGAATAAATGCGCTATAAATTTAATAATATTAAAAATTCACTTTGACAGATCAATGTTTCTTAATTAGGGCTATTGATTAGGCTACTCAAATGCATAAAAATAACACTTTTCAAATTTTGTGTTTTTTAGGCCAGAAATGGCTTCTGTGTACTGGAAACAAACTGCCTGCATTTTTCCTGTGTGAATGGCTTCATTTTTAGAAAATTTAGCTTTTTCACACTATTATTACCCCACATTTTACACCCAATTTGGGTAAACACACCAAAATGAGGACAGTTGCTTATTAAGTGTCCTAGTTTAATTATAAATGCATTGACCCTTATTATATGCACTGATTCCATTAATAACCTCAAGCTTGGCACTTTATTTCACTACCACATTTAAATTAACCTAAATTAGTCAAGGATTTACCTGTGCAAGCGCATTTCAAGGACTGCATGTAGTTACCCCAAATCTCACACCCTTTTTTGGGTTTTTAAGTGGTTTCTTGGTCAATATTGGTTATTTTTGAATGGGTATTTCATGTAGTTTAATTTCATTATTAACCCCATCATTTCTAATGATAATCCCTCTAAATATGGAGTTATAATTAGTCTTAATTTTCCCTTTTTATTCTTTTATTTTAAATTATTACATGCATATATTCTCTTTTTTTCTTATTCTTTATTTTTGATGGATTATCCCTATTACTGCTGGATTTTGGCATATGATATCATTCTAATTATGTTAATGGTCACTCTTTATGTTGTTGGACATGTCTATTATCTGGAATGAGGCATCATTAACCATGTATGGAGCTGGTAAATCAAGTGGTTCATTGGGGAAGTTATTGTGTATAAAAGGAGGGGGTTTTTGGTCATGTTTTCTACATTCTTTATCATTAAAATTAAAAATATAACCAATTCAATTACAATATATATCAATAGGACTTATAAATTCTTTGAATAGTATCTGAATTATTAAATTTATATTTCTATCAACTATAAGATTGTAAGCCATATATAATTAGTGAGATTTAAATTACTGAGACACTTATATTGTGTTATATTTTAATACTTATTGGATTTTTACTACATTATTCACATAGGACCATTAGAATCTTCTAGAAAACTGACCATTCAAGCTTGTTCACATCTCTTTACTTTATCTTATCCTGATATCACCTCTCATCTTTTTCCTCACCCTTTGCACTCCCTTCTTCATCCTTTTCACCCCCTATCCACATTTACCTCTCCCTGTCCACCCCTCTCTACTCCTCTCCTTTCAGTTTTTTTACCTCCCCATTCCTCCTTAACACTCTATCTTTATATAAAGAAATAGGGACTTAGTCGAAAGGGAGGAAAATAGGGTTCAAGGATTGTGGAGGAGAGGTAAGGGGGAGGAATGGGGCTACATGGGTTGGAGAGGCTAGCAAGGGGGGTTACAAAGGGTATATGAGGTAAAAAAAAGGTTGTGAAAGAGTTGGAAGGGAAGATTAAGGGTTTTAAAAGCATTTTAAATGAAGAAAAGGGTTGGGGAGAGGTTGGGAGGGATGAAATTGGGATTGAAAGAGGATGGCATACAATGGGGTTGGAAGGGTAGCAAAAGGGGTGCAAAGGGAAGACAAGCATGTGTTGATAGAATTGAAAGAAATGGGTATTGGTGCAAACTGAGTGTGAAAATAGGAGAATGGACTCTGTTCTTTGGGCAAAGAACAGAGTCCACTGCCATAAAATATTAGTTGAAACATTAAATATATAAGGTGAAACAATTAAACCCAAAGTAGTTTTAGATATACATCACTATTTTAAATAGGATACTAAAGCTGTAAAGTTACTTTATCATGTAACTTTTTTTTGAATTATGGTGTATGAATTTTTATAATTGTTCACTAACTCAAAATACAGATGTATTGATCATGTTCATTTTTAAAACTAAACACTTGTGCACTTGTGATGAATGAAAATTAAAAATGAATGAATGCTATTGTAATTTATTTGAACTTTGTGTGTCACAGAGAAGTAGATGAGTTTGAAACATTGCACTGATGTGTTTAATTTTTTTTATTTATTTATTTCAATGCTGAACTTTTTTATGTTATAAAACTTAAATTTAGTACAAAAAAACATTCAATACAATTAAGCTAAAATTCCAGAAGCTTTAAAAAGCTGTTTCATTATGCGCTATAAATGTTGACCAATATGCAATTAAATTAATTGCAGATAAAAATCCTTATACCCCAATTATCTTCCACAATTATTTTTGCAAATAATTGGGTTATTAGAACTTTTATGTGTCAATTTTCACCTCTATCTGACATTTTTATCCTCAATTTTTCATAACCACATCTTGGACAACTTTCTGGATGTGCCAGCCTCCCTACCTTTCTGCGCACTCCCATCCTGTTTATTCATTTCAATTCAAAACCCCTCCTCATCTCATCTGTTTTTTTCTTCTAATTTTCATCTTTAAATATCTCAAAATTCCCTTTCATAATTAATCTTCTCAAAGGCAGCTTTCCCCCAGTTGTTCTTCAAATCCCATTACTCCCTCTTTCCCCCGCTCAGCTGAGAAATCAAAGACTTTTCAACTAAAAAAATATGATCATCTCATACTTATCAACTGGTTAAAAGTAAAAACTAATTATGATTCTTTTTTTGGTACTGGGAATGTAACTAAAGTAGGATGACCCCCTGCATCAAAAGTCAATGGCTATCTTCTAATGGCCAATGAATTACAAAATAAGAAAAAGGGATGGATTGATCTTTTGCCTAAACAGATGTATGAATGTTTCAAGAATTACCAAGCCAAATAAAAGAAAACAAAGACTCTTTCATTTTCTACTGGTTTTGGTATTACTGACCTCAATATCAGTAAGGGCATCAAATCCATAGACAATATACTTGAATCTCTATTTCCATACTTTAAAGAGATTGATGCTATTTTTGGAGAGCAAGCTGATGTTAATCCTGCCAACATGTTGGATGGTGAAGATGCTATCTCTGAACATGATGTCAAAAGAAATCTTTTCCCATCCTCTTCCTCCACTCAAGCCCCCCTGTTCTAAATTCAACAAATATAGATATATTTCCAAAAGATCCTTATGATGATATAAACCAACGTGATCCCACTCCAGTACGTTTTTATTTCTTGTCTAGTTGTTTTATTTTTTTATTTTTAAAAAGGCTAATGAACAAACCCAGGATCCTCAAGCAAGTGAGTCTGAAGCTAGCATAAATGATGAAGATGAAATTTTACCATCAAAAAAAAGAAAAACCATCAACTACTTTGAATTACATCAGTCATAGAAAGAAAAACAGAGATAGTTTTTCCCAAACCCCTTTTTCTTCCATTGATAGTTTTCTGGAGCAACGTGAATCTGGTAAGTGATAGCATACCTCTTAATAATTAAGTGAGCTTTTCTTTTCTTTTGCTAATATTCCTTTTCACTCTAGGTAAAGTTGAAGTGGCAAGAGATACTCTCAACTTTCAAAAGAAATAATACAAGCTCTCTTTACGAAGGGATGATAGTGCACAAGTATTGGAGGAGAAGAAATTCAAGCTTACTTTAAAGAGGGATGAGAGGGCACATGATTTGGAGGAGAACAAATTTGAGATAAAGAAAGAGGAGAAGGCTCTTGAGTACAATTTCCTATTGGATCAAATGAAACTCAAGTAAAAACTTGAAGAAGGTTCGCAAAAGAAAGATTTCTTGAGATATTGTGTTAAAGCTAATAAATCTATTGAGGAAACTGAATGTTTAATGAAAATTCTTTAAAACTAGTTTTTTTTATTTTGTTTACAAAGCTTTATTGATAGAATGCATTAAAGCTAATTATCAATCCTTGGAACACACTCCTCACTGAGATTTGAAACATTTTATTGCAACATTTTAGATTATTTGTTTGTTTGGTTAAATTAATTTTGTTTTATTTTTTGGTGATAATTTCATATGCGCTGACTCTTTAAAGGTGTTGTTTCTAGATGATTTTTTTTTTTGCAAAATTTTGAAAAACTCATACATTTTTTCTTCCTTACATTCAAATCATTAAATTTACTTTTCTAAATACAACAATGTCAAGAAAACTCTATATCTGTTTTAAAAATTTGGAAATACCCTTTCCTGAATTTTATTGAATCAAGGGGTGGGTATCACCAAATCTTTTCTAAGTCATCAATTTTATATTTTTCAGATTTTAAAATTGGGCAATACCCTCCCCTGCATTTTATTGAAGTAAGGGGTGAAAATCACCAAAATTTAATAAAATTACATAAATTAATATATAAACAACTAATATATATCAATATCCCTAGCTTTAAAGTAATGACAATTCCTCCTGCCAAAATGTGGACCAAGTCTAGAAACTAAGTTTGGGACCCTCCACAGGTATAGGCAAGATGAACCCCATTAAACAGTTTAATGTTATCATGATTACCATTTATACAACACAAGGTTTTTGGCCCATTACTTTAGTTTAGGGATTTGAAATATAAGAGTTATTTATAAAAAATTTATGAAAAAATAAAATATATTTGATGACTCTACTAATCCCCATACTTTTTTGATCTACATGAAGTTTTTTTATATCTGTTAAACTTACCTTCTTTTTTACCTTGTTTATTTGGTGGATTAAGTTTTGACTGAATTAAAAAGAACATCTGAAATGTGTGAACTCTTGACAAGATTCCAAGCCAGGTGGAGCTTTGGTCGTTTGGTGATGATCCTGAGAACAGTTCCAAATTGTTTCAATCACATAATTTTTCAAAGAAAAATCAATCATGCACTGATGGTCTGGAAAATATAAGCCATGTCCTTTGATTTTAGCTGCAGATGGTATTGGTTGACCAGTTATTGGATTGATATATGAGAAAATTCTAAAAGTAAGATAATTGGTGTCATTCCTATTGATATGAATCTTATTGTGGAATCCTGAATGAGTAATAATAACATTTGAAAATATAAGATATTGGTTGCTAATTTTTTCCCATTTGGATTCACACCAATTTGGTATTCCAACTTTGGTAGCAAGTTGATGATTCTTTTCAAAAGCTTTATTGCAGAGATTTTTGAGGCAAAGAGATATAAAAGTATGGAAAGAAGGTTAGGTTTCCCATAAGCAAAAATTGTTATCTCTTTCAGCTTTATATAAATTTTTAAAAAAAGAATAAATGCCTATGGAAATAAAATTAGTGACATGATTTCAAGAATGAAACATATATTATCAGACATACCAAGAGAATAGCCTTTATCAAATCCTGGTCTCCAACCAAATCCAATCATAATATCACCCAAAAAATTTGTATTCCTTATTGGTAAGTGAACCAAAGCCATTTGATATAGTGTTATTATGAGATCTGATAGTTGATTAAAAGTTTCATCTTTTGAACCATTAATAGAATTATTTTCATAAATAAATTGAGGTTTAAAAGAATTACTGATAACTGCTTTAATTTAATCATCTCCTGATTTTGTTAAATACATTAAATTTTCTGGTAACTTTTTTGGATAAAAATTTTTTTAATCCACTCTATTTTTGTAGTAGTCAATATTTGATATATGGCCAAATAAGCAATTCAAATGAATTTTATTTTTTAATTTTCTTTTATTCTAATGACTTCAATCATCATTATTTTTTTTGATATTTTGGATGAACATTGAAATGAAGTTGAATTTGAAAATGATGATAAAGATGATAAAGAGGATGATGATAGAGAAGTAAGAGGTAATTCTGATGAAATAGACATTTTTTTCTATGAAAAAAAAAAATTTTGTCAAAAACCAAAAAAATAAAACTCACAAAATTTAGTTTTTTTATTCAACCTTGAGAATTTTATTGATAAAAATAATCAAAATAATTGTTTTTTTTAAATAAATCAATTTCTAAAACTGTCCTTGAAAAAATAATTGATACAAAAAAAAATAAAATAAAATATAAACAAACATCAGTAAAATTATTTTCCAAATAAATGAAATATAAAGTTATTTGGTGTTAGATATACCACCTAAAGTCCTTAAAAAAATGATTAAAAAAAACTATACTCAAAAATTTAAACATAAAAAAAATTTGCATCAGAAAAATTATTCCAAAAAAAAAATCAAAATTATAAGCACACCAAATTTATTTTTTAGTATGCTTGAACTGTAATATTTTTTTCATAATATGCTGTAAAAAAAATACAAAAAAAAATACAAAATAATGATATTCTGTAAAAAAACAAAAAAAAAAAATATTGCTAATAAAAATAATAAAAAGTTATATTTTACAAACTCCCATATTACCCCTCCTTGTCTGCCTCATTTCCCTCTTTTTAGTGTCCTCAAACCCCCACCCCCCTCCCCCTTCTTGATCTCCTCAAAATCCCCTTACCCCCCTTTTTCACCAGTTTGTCCTCCCTTTTACCCCCTTCATACACCTCTTTTTCCCCCCTTTACATCCTTTTCATTCCTTTAAGCCGCCTCACCCCTTTCTCCCCCCCCCCTCATCCCCCTCTCCCCTCCACCACTTCCCCCCCCCTGATCCCCCTCCCTCCTTTCCTTCCCTCCTCCCCCCTTTAATCCCAAAATAAATTTCTAAGAGATTTGTTTAGTAATAAAAAATTGGTCCAGGTCCAATTGTTTAGGGATAAAGGGGAGTGGAGGCAAGGTGAGAGGGGAGGGGGGAAGCAATAAGGGGGTAGGAGGGAGGGGAGGAAGCGGTGGAGGAGAGAGGGGTGAGGTGGCCTAAAGGGGGTATAAGGGGCCTATAGAGGGCAAAAAAAAGAATGTCTAAAAGAGATAAAAGGGGGGAAAGGGGGAAAAAGAGAGAAAAGAGGGAGAGAAAAAACAAATATAAATTAGTCTAACCTTAAAAAAAATAATTGAAGCACTTACAAAAAAAATAAAAACAAAAAACAAAAAAAACAAAAAAATGCAAAAAAAAATTCATGATTAGCAAAACAAAAATGAAAAAAATGACTTACCTGGTGGGATAAGTTGAAAAAATGCAACCAAAATATTTTTCGGATGCTTGAGGAGAGGAGGAGAAGGATATGACTGAAGAATGAAAAAAAGAAACACTGAAAAAGTATGCAATTTCAGAAAATATGTGATTTCATGTTAAGCTGGTGAAAGAAAACGAATGAGCCATCCAAAAAAGAGATATTCACCATAAATTCAAAAAAAAATACCAAGCCAAGTGAAGAAAGTATACAAAGTGGACATTTGGAGAGTATGAAAACAAAAAATTCAAAGGGTTGTGTTTCAAAATGGTGGAGGGTGATTGGCATAATGACAGAGCATATGCTGGTTGAATGAATGTTTTGTGATTCAAGGGAGGGGGGAAATGGTGCTGGTTCAGAATTCTCTTCTTCATAAAGGTCATTCTACTTATACTTTAAATCAGCTAAGATATTGTGGAGTATAACACAAGTCATTATCCAATGATTTTCAGTTTTGATTTCCATTTTTTTTGAAAGTGGATTCTGAGTTCCCTGAGATAAGAAAATCTTCCATTTAAAATCCCAATAGCATGTTCAATCCGTACTCTTGATTGGGCAAGGTGATAATTAAAGGTGGTTTTGGGGTCATTTTCTAAGTTTTCCCCTCAGAAAGCAGGTATAATTTACTTTCCACCTGCATATGCTGAGTCTACAAGGAGGTACTGAGATTTGTCAAAGTATGAGTCAGGACTTTTAGAAATCCTCATTCTTTGGAGAACGTAAGAGTCATAACATGAGCTGGAGCAGCCACTATGAAAAGCAATAAACTTTTTGTTGACGTCACAGACAAGTTGAACAGCAATAGAGTATCTACAAAGAAGATAAAAAGATAGTTTATGAAGGAGGTGAAATTGGAGAACATTTTGAAGAAACCTTTTTTGTGATCAAAATAATGGTTGCCATAATAAGCAGGCTTTTGACTCAAAGGTATAGTTGTACCATCAACAAAACCTACACATCAAGGGAAACCTTTGGCTTGCATTACTTGAGAGGATTCAAGTTGCTATTGTGGAGTTGGCCAAGCAAGTGTTTGAGACTTGAGAGAAAGGATAGCAATCATGCAGCACTTTATGTATAATATGACAGTACCATATCTTATGGTAAAGAGATTATCTAAATGTCTTACAGAAGCACCATTTCCATTTGAACCATTGCAACATAGTGCAACAGCAAGGTGAAAGGCAGGATCATGCTGTTTGTTATGGGAATTATTATTGAAGATTGGATGATTGGAGATGAGTTGAGAAATTTTTAATAAATAATCAGAAGAAGTTAAAAATAGTTGAGTGAATTTTAGTTGAGGAATGTTGAGAATGGAGTGGAGATCATATCTGGGATCATGATAAAGATTTGGCCCCCTTGGGATGATGTAACACTTTTTGGAAAGATAAGATGTAAAAGCTAAAGTGTCTTCCAAAATAAAGTCAGAATCAGAGTCAGTGGCTAAAACTAAAGTGATAGCATTCATAGCTGTGTGAATTTGTTTCCTAGTAGAGTGGTGCTTCATTATTGTTGGTAGAAGGTTTAGGTGATGAGTGGGAAGTGGGAATTTTCCACTTAATGAGCAGGTGGGGTGTGTAGATAGAAAAAAATGTTATGTGTTTGCCACCAAATTAAGTATCATAGAGTGAAGAGACACATAAGGATGAGAAAAAATTTTATGTGTTCACCACCAAAATTTAGTATCATAGAGTGAGGAAAGACTTAAGAATGGCATCAGCAATTATAAGTCATGTGATTTTCTTAAAGATCCATCATGGATGTGATGAGTTTGGGATCAGGAATTAGGAATGGAAATCAGGGTATAAGAGGCAGGATAATGCATTATTGTGGATTCCTTATCCACTAGCCCCGGGGCTAGTGGATAAGAATCTTCCACAATTAATAATGTCTGATCCCAAGAAAAAAATTCCTGATCCCTAATTTCAGATCTCTGAACATTGATACCCCCTATTTAGTATTTTGTAAAAACAACCCTAACAAAACCCTCTATCATTTTGTGATCATCAGGTCCACCACACATTTTTGAAAAGTGCCTTAGGTGACTTTTGAGTACATTGAACCCTTTTTCAATGGGGTTCAGTTCATGAAAATAAGTGAGTAAGTATAGAAGTTTGAAACCCCAAGCTTTAACAATTTCTGAGATTCTTCCCCCATGATGGAAGGCAGAATTGTCCTTATCAAGATGCTGTTTGGACCTGGAAAAGGTTTCATGAATGGCAGCTCATATTTGTTTAAATTATGATTTTTGCATTCACAGGAACACAAATAAAAATGACTCACCAAAATCTTATCAAGGAATAATTGAAAGTGAAAGTGTGTTACTGTCACCTCTTGTACTAAATTTGAAACCAGCCCCTAAAGTGATACACCAGGTAATATATTGTAATGAGCCTTTGGCTGTTTTCGACAAATTTGTTTAGTACATTTGCCTTTGCATGCCCAGCCTTTCTTACAATATGCTGCATTAAGGGCTATTCCACATTCATCTACATTTAATGCCTTGTTAATTTATAATACCAAAAAAAATGAGAAAGTAGTTCAAATAAAATACTCACCTGTGAAAACCAAGAATCTCGGATTAAGCAAACCAATTATTGAAATGTATCTTGCATGTTGAGTTGGGTCCTGTGCTGGATGAACATTCTGAGTCTTTTTCCTGCTCATGTGCAGGCAGTGTACTAGTTCTCTTGAAATAGTTGGGTGAGAGACATGAACTTCATGTTGCAAAGGTAATCCAGCTTGAATTTCAATGAGATAAGATGTTGGGTCCTCACAAATCATTTCAAGTAGGAATTTGCATTGATCATTGTTAGGTTCATAGGGGTGGCCACACTTCAGATACATAGCAGGATCTGTTACAATACACCACAGAAAATCAAGTGGCACGTGCTAGCAGGTTCCAATCCCTATATTCAGTTTTGATTGATGAGTAAATTTGTTTTGATATTGCACAAGCTAGAGTGCTCATAGTTCAGTGTGCAGTCTTTCCAGAAGGATTACAGCTGAGCTTAAATTGAGTTAAATCAAAGATAGGGATTGGTACCTGCTATCAGGTGCCCATATTTTTTTCTGGTGAATAGCTTTAGTTGTTTTGTGTAACTTCACCCAGAACTGAAGAGAGTTTTCATGTATGCCAGAACAATGCTTGTCATTAATGTTGTTGAGGGATTTTCCTTGAAGTGCATCCATCACTACCATGACTTTGAAATATGGATCATATTTTAAATAAACCATTTTTTTAATAATCTTCAAGTGATTCTACAAAAAGAGGAAAAAAAAATTAGTGTTGCAGAGAAATTAGAGAGAGAAATAAAAGAACTCAACAGAAAATTTTATCCACAAGTTGAAAAAAGAGATTCAGCAAAAAAAAGAAAGAGAATAAAAAGAAAAGGCTTACCTGCTATCCAGAGTGGGTCAACAGGCAGAGAGAGTAAACGGACATTGATTGGGGGAGATGGGGTGCTGTACTGCAACTGGTGGGGTTCAGTTAGGTGGGTAGTTACGGGATGGTGGTAAAATTGTCTGAGCTTAATTAGGCTCTATGTACATAGTTTTGCTGCGGCTTAAGTTTTGGTGCGTCACAATGGTCAAAAAACATTATCAAAAAACCACCAAGCTTTATGAAACGTGCTGTAGTGTCAGCACTCAGGGCTCACTGCTACACATTTTCGTTTCGCCATGGGGCGCAACAATTGCGTAACAGTTACAAAACAATTGTTTTTTGCACTTAAGACCCACCTAAGACCTTTAAGTGCCAAAAATACTTGCTACATAAATGTTGCGTTATCGTTGCGCTCCAAGACGAAACGAACATTTGTTGCAGTGTATGGCGTGCGCAGTTTTGAATGGAACAAAATGCGAATGTCAGAGTTGTGAAGCGAACTTTTTTTTTGTAAGAATTTCCATTACCTTTTCCAACTTAGCTGTAAATAAAAAGTTTGTTTCATCCCTCAAGAACAAGTGCTATTACTAAATTAAATATATAAACAATAAACTAAACCAGTTTCTACTCATTTATTTCAAAGCATTATCTGCCCTCTCGATGTGAACCTAATTTTTTGAAGGAGATAGTCTGTTACAAGTGACATAAGCACTCAATTAAGATAAGGATGGTCATAAATGCTAAGTCTACGGATAAACCCGCCAATTATTTATTTTGTCGCAAAGTATAAAAAACTTTTTCTGAGTACTTTTTCTTATTTTTTTTGAATCATAATCTTTAAAAATTACTGCATATGGTGATTACTATTTTACCTATCTTTAGCTCTCTATTTTTTAATTTTTTAGTTTCACTTCAAGAAACGGACCAATGTTTTGTTCGATCCGTCACCCGATCGGTTGGCCTGTCGTACGTAATCGTTTTATTGCAGTATTTGCCATAAACACATGGATCTCACTTAGTTGATTGTCCTCTTCACTTAAAATCTCATTTTACTTTTGACCAAATGGTTGTTTTCATTTCACAAAATCGCAATTTCAGCAACTTGCCTCTACTTTGTTTTGTGTCGTTAACCTTTTTCAACACTATTGCTGTAGCAATTGACTATAGTGGATATCTACCGGTCGGCGCAAATGGCTGGCACGCTTGTGACGGCGTCGATATCAGTTACTATACAACGCATTCCATGGAAGAGAAACTCCTTCACATGAGGGCCTCCCTTGGCTTATATCATGTTGGACCAAAGATTGTTCATTTTTATAATTCAAGAAATTGGCTGGGATTTTCATTGGTTATAGATAACAATGTGGTGCATCTCGCATCCTCTTTATTAAGGGCTGACCAACCACTTGAAATTGAAGTGCGTGTAGGTGATTTGACCCCAGAGGAGGCGTATGTTGTTTTTCACCTGATAATACTTTTATTAAGCCAAACTTATCAAACATGCATTCTCATTTTCATAAAAAACAAATCAATAGTCGAAATGCACACAATATGAATTTTCCTGCTCCGGCTGAGGAGGTTCAGGGAGCTGAAATCGATGCAGGAAATGATTATCCTCTGATAGAAGATTCAGACCATTGAGGCTAGAAACTGGTTATCACCATAAAATATTAGCTGGCATCCCTCAACATATACCTGCGCCTAAGTTCCATTGCATCTGAATTCTAATTCCACGAGGAGTGTATTCGTTTTTAAAAACGAGGTGAAAGGCTAGCTAAAAAACTTCCCAATTATAGAAGGAATCATTTCTCATTCGAAAAATGTGATAGAAGGGTTTTATTTACCTTTTTTTTATTTCATACAGTATCACCCGTCAAGGGGCATGAAGAAAAAAGTGCAAATGTAAAGTAAATACCATTAGAGATAGGAAAATAATGTAACGTTATCTTTGCCATTTTAAAAGAAGGAAATTATGATAAAAAGAAATTAATTAGTGAGTGAGAGTTTTCTAAGGAGTCTTACTTGTTTTTACAAGAAAGTAAGCAACATCAAGGACTTTAAGGGAGGGAGAGCGTCAAGCAGATGTGTGGAATGGTATGTTACTACATTTTTTGGCTGTTCGTTTGAGAGATAATCGGAATTCTACATGGGCTGACAGACCATCGCAAATCTATTATCACTGCGGGTAAAACTGTGTCACGTTTTCATTTCGGGTGGCAATGTCCCGCAATAAAACGTGACATATGCAGGACCCCGTGTCACGCACATATTTTGTGACATGAAATCACGCCACTGTCCCGCAATGAATACATTATGCATATTGGGAAGCTCACAGTATTCATTGCTTGTAGTATGGTATATATATACTCTAGTATGGCTATATACATAATACTCTCGTAGTTTCTAGTAAGTTCTACTGTATTCTAGTCACTACTCAATAATGAGATGGTGGTTTATTCTAATAATCTAATGTATTACTTATGTTCCCATCACACATATATACACACATTAGGTCTAGTAGTTGAGTACTTAGTTAAGTCTATAATGTTAAACATCTACACCCCCCTGCTCAACTACATTCCACCATCCTAAAAAACTACTGTAAACATTGATTAGTTGTCTAGATTTTTCTACTAAATTAGGACCTAGGTTTTTTGTCAATATATCAGCCTTTTGTTCTTTTGTTCCAATCCATTTTATTACAGCCCTCTTCTTATGTAGTTGGGAATTAACATAGAAAAAATTCCTTTCCATGTGCCGAATTCTCTTGTTTGATGGTTGATCAGCTGCTACTTTAATAGTAGATTCATTATCACAATGTAGTGTTGTTATAATTTCATTACCTGTCATGTCCTCTAGCATATTCTTTATCCGCATTGCTGTTTTTGTTATTGCTGCTAAAGCCGCTAGTTCAGATTCCCAAGTAGACAAGGCCACTAATTGTTGTCGTTTAGATGTCCAATTTACAGGTACTCCCATGTAGCATATAAGTCCTCCATTTGTACATCTGGCTAGATCATCATTCCAGTTTGCATCGCCATATGCGTCTAGTTCTTTTCTTTTGTCTGGAAAAATATGGAACATACAGTCTTTAGTTGTGAGTACATATTGAATTAAATGCGTTAATACCTCCCAATGTTGCTCATTTGGATAATTAGCATATCTTGCTAGGTAGTTTACTGCAAAAGAAATGTCAGGCCTAGTTGCAACAGCTAAATAGTTCAATGAGCCTATCAAACTTAAAAATTCAGTATTCTTTAATTTTTCTCCAGTACCTTTCGATAGCTTACAATCTTTAGGTAATACTGTTGTTTTTTAATTGGTTCTCCTTTGAAACGGTCAGCAATCTTGTTAATCAGTAATTGTTGTGAAAGAATGAAACCACTTTGTTTACGTACTACTTTAACCCCAACAATGTTATTTAATTCTTCTTCCCATTTTATTGTAACTAATTCCGATAGTTGTTTTTGAAAACTTTTCAATATTTCCTTGCTTGAACCTGTTATAACTCCATCATCTACATGAATCCATAAGATGCCATCATTTGCTTGATCTTGAAGTATGTATAAAGAGCTGTTGTAGTAGCTTGGAATATAATTCATTGAACGTAATTTTGACTCTAAATGTTTCCACCAACACCTTGCCGCTTGCTTTGTGCCATACAAAGCTTTTTTTAATTTGAAAACTTTGCCTTCCTCTCTTCCAAAACCCGGTGGTGCTTTCACCCACAAATCTTCATCTATTGGTGAATTTAGAAATGCTGCAACTACATCAAAACTGTGAACTGGCCAGTTGTGAGCTGCAGCCATTGTTAGTAAGATTTGTAAGGAAGTAAAAGTAGCTGTTGGTGCAAAAGTTTCTGCATAATCTATACCCTCTTTTTGGGAAAACCCCTTGGCGACATACCTGGCTTTTCTCTTTATCAGTTTTCCATCATTGTCTAATTTTTCAGCAAAAACCCATTTAGCATCAGTAACTTTTTTCCCATCCGGAAGTAAACTTTCCACCCAAACATCCATTCTTGATAGATTTTTCATTTCATCTTCGCAAGCTTCTAGCCACTCCTTTTTGTTACTTGACTTCATTGCCTGTAAAAAAGTGTTTGGTAAGTTATTTGCTATAGCTTTACAGCTAATTTCTATGTTATCTACTAGTTGATCTTGTTCAATTATTTCTTCTTCAGTGCTGAAATCGTTAAAAGTCAGTGTGTTAGTAATAAAATCTAAACCCATTTTGTTTTCTTTATTAGTGTTGTCTAATTTGTAATTTTTTGGTTTAGGCGTAGTTTCTGAAAAAGTTGCCCAAGCTGAAGAAATTAGTTTGCCTGTGTCTATTTCTATAAATAACCAACCTTTTGAGTGTTCCAAATAACTGATTACTCGACATTTCTTGCTTCTATTATCCAGCTTTTTTCTTGTTTCCTTTGGTACATGTACATATGCTATTGAACCAAAAATACGCAAGTGATCGAGTCTTGGCTTTTATTTCAAGAGTTTTTCATAAGGAGTCATGTCACTGCTGCATGTATTTGGTAAGCGACTGTGTGTATAGACCGCCCATTTGAAAGCTGGTCCCCAAAAAGATTTGTGTAAGACGCTGTCTAATAGAATTGTTCTGCCCATATCAAAAATAGTCTGGTTAAAACGTTCAATGTCTCCATTCTGCTTGTGATAATAAGGTAAGGAATATTCATGTTCTATACCATGGAGATATAACCATTCTTGTAGACGTTTATTAACAAACTCACCACCGTTATCGCTCTTTAGAGTTTTTACAGTCAGATTTGTTCTTTTTTGTAACCACGTAATGTAATTCTTAATTATATCATTAGCCTCATCTTTTGTTTCAATTATTTCTACGTTACCATAGCTTGAACCAATATCTAACATAGTTAAGAGATACTTACCTTTATTTGTTGTCGTTACTTCAAAAGGACCCATTAGGTCAACCGCCAAAGTTTCACCAATAGGATGGAATCTATTTGAGGGATTTATGGGATCAGAACGTTTTGATTTAGCTAATTTACAGTCTTCACAATCTACCATGCCTGTTAGTAAATCTTCTGGGATACCTTCACCAAACTTCCCTTTGAAAAGTTTTCTGATATTCCTCAAACTTCGATGTCCAAATATCCTATGCCAATATTTCAAACACTCTTCTTTATCTATGTCAAGTTTCACTTTTTTAGCTTTATAAGGTGGATAATATTTTAATTTCATTTCAGAAGAACAGCTATCTACAAGTTGACTTTTATCAATTACTATTTCAAGTACATGTCTTGGGAATGGTCATGGTAGTGTCCAGCTCCTGTTGTTGAATTTTGCAGCAAACATTAGAATGTTATCGTTAGAAAATATATCCATGTCTCTTGAAGAAAAAGATATCCTACACCCAGCCAATATAAGTGAAGCTTGTGAAATAAGGGTGCCACTCGCTTTTTCACAGTAATAAACATTTTTTAATTCGACACTATTCCCATTCGGTGCAGGGAAGATCAAAAAACCTTTTCCTGTGATGAAATTTTTGTTCCCATTAGTTGCTACTTTGAGGGGTATATGTAATTTTAGGGGAACATACAAGGAAAAGTTAGACATATCGCCTGTGACGTGATGAGTAGCGCCGCTATCCAGGATTGGGAGAGGTCCATCATCTGAAATCGAAAGCTTTTCAATATTAATCTCAGATGGTTCCTTGGAATCATCAATTTCCAATAGTTGTGTTTTTATATTTTTGTTATCTTTGTTGTAATTAGGTCTATAGTAGTCTGCTTTACGTTCATCAGTTTGTTGTTGTTTCTGAGGTGGTGGTGGTTGTTGCCACGGAAATGGAGGTGGGTAGGGAAAATTTGGAAATATGGGATAAGGATTGTTTGGTGTGAGTGCGGGGTAAAAAGGCATTGGATAATGTGCTGTATACAAAGGTGTATGTTGAGAATGAGATGAGGATGATTGTTTTTGTGAAGATCAACAGTCGGCTGCAAAATGTCCAGGTCTGTTACTTTGATAGCAAACTGATTGTTGTGTTTGTTTTATTGCATCAACTTCAATTAAATCCGGTTCTTCACTTTTTTGTAATGTAGATTTGTTGATAGTTATAACTTTTTCTTTTTCCGTTTTGATCTTCAATGATTCTTGTCTTTGTGAGTCAATAATTACTCTTGAAATTTCTTTTGACGACGGTATTTCATTGACTCAATACAGCGTACTAATTTGATTCATAATGTTGTCTTCTAATCTGGGATCGCCCTTTGCTTGATTTTGAAGCATTAAACCTATGATGTTGTCTACTGTTGATTCCAGTCCTGAAGCCTGCATAGTCCTAAATTTTTCGTATATAGCTTGTGTAAATTCCACGCCCAAGGGAAAATCAGCCAATCGTAGAGATAAGGTGTCTTGCCATAAATTCATGTGATGAATTTGAGTGCTCTGATTAAAATGAGTAACCAAAAAGGCCAATAAGTCGAAAGCTGTTGGGTGATTTCCATTAGAAATTAGTTCTTGAACGGAATCGTCGACACATTCAGTTAATATTTCACAAACTAGATAATCCTTGTGCAAATTTACTCTCCATTTTTGGCTGTCAGCATAGTATTTGTCTCTAATTACTTTTCCGAGTAATTTTTGTATCTTCATTATCCACAATTGAAAGTTGTCCCCAGTCGAATTTAATTTTGGAGTAGCATTGATCCATGATTTAGCCTTTGTTAGTTTAGCAAATGCATAATCCTCGTCCCATCCAGTTTCTGTGTATGTCGATATCCTACGTGGTTCACGAGTCTCGTTATCATTGGCCGTAGGGTCATCTGGTGGAGTTGGCATGGCTTCTGTCAATCTTCTATTATGTCTGGATGACAATGATGGACAAGACATAAGAAGATATAGAGATGAGATGAATAATAATAATAGAAAAAAAAATATGAAAAGAAAAAATATAGAATAAGATAAAAGGAAAGAAAGAAAAAAATTTAAAATTAAAACGGAAGACAAAAAAGGAAAAGAAGATAAAATTTATTTATTTTTAATTTTATTATTATTATTATTATTATTATTTTTTTTTTTTTACACAATCAATATTTTCAGCAATCGTGTGCGTCCACAGCAATTGGGTTTATCACTCTTGATTTCAGGCTACTAAAATCAACCTAATCTATTGATGATGTTGGGCAAAGCCTCTTTTTGTAATTTATGTATTTTATTTGTTTTATTTATTTATTGTTATGTTTTATCTTTTATGTATTATATTTTATTTATTTCAGTTATTTATTGTTATGTTTTATTTTTATGTATTTGATTTGTTTATTTTTATATATGTTTATTGGAAAAAAAAATGATATAAGAAGAAAGAAAAAAAGGTAAAAGAAAAAAAAGGAAGAAAAAGAAAAAAAGAAAGAAGAGAAAGAGAGCAAGAGCCAAGAAGAGAAAAAAATAGAAAAAAAATTAAAGAAAATAAAAGACAAATCCCCTAAGGTAAGGACACCCGGTTTAGAAAGAAAGTGATTTAAAAAAGGAAAAAAAATAATGATTTTTTTAATGTAAGCGGGAAATGCCCATAACCTGAGATGGTGGTTTATTCTAATAATCCTATGTATTACTTATGTTCCCATCACACATATATACACACGTCAGGTCTAGTAGTTGAGTACTTAGTTAAGTCTATGATGTTAAACATCTACAGGATTAAGATGAGGTCCAGCCCATATCTCATCTAACTCAAAGTTTTGGCACAAATGTTGAGCATGCCTAGAGCTGAATTCATTAAGAGCATCTGCAGCCGTCCCTTACTATGAATCTTTTTTTTTCGCCATGGGGCGCAACAATTACGCAACAGTTGTACAACAGTTACGAAACAATTGTTTTTTTCACTTAAGACCTACTTAAGACCTTTAAGTGCTAAAAACAATTGTTACATAAGTGTTGCATAATTGTTGCGCTCCAAGACGAAACGAAAATTAGTTGCAGTGTATGGCGTGCGCAGTTTTGAATGGAACAAAGTGCGAATGTCAGGGCGACGCTCTCACTGGGAACGTCAGCAATTTGCCCGTGGTGTAACATGTGTCCCAGTGTATATCTGGTTATTTCATTTCATTAAGTTTTTCTTACATTAATTTGTATTGTACATACTATATATCAAATTATGTTACATATTCTTCAAGCCCCTAGTTGGGCGAGATTGCTAGAAAATAAAAAAAGAGATTTTTGCATCACAGTGCTTTATAAGTTCATATCCACTCCACTCTAATTTAATTCATAATTTAAATGTTTTACTTTCAAGCACGTGGCATTAGACACATTCATTGGTTACTTTTTCTAATAATCATTATCAAGCTTTCTATTTTTTCATTTGGTTCAGGAAAATTGTCTTCATGCCAGGAACTTGATACTTTTGGTAACATAGAAAATGTGAAAAGCGCACAAGATGTTTCTCATGTTATGAAAAACTCACCTGAAATAAAAACAGACATGACTCCTCCAACACTTTTAAACAAGCAAGGGAATCCGGCAGAGAGTTCGAAAATCACCGATTTTTCAACTCCTATCATTCCACAAATAAAGAAAACTAACATTTTTTCAAGAATTCTTAAGAGCCTAGGGAAGCTTTGGAAGACAATTAAGAATATTTGGAGTAAGAAAATTGCTGAAAGTAAGTTCACTTCGGTCACCAGGCAGGGGGAGTAAAATGTTTTAAGGAACGAACACCTTTTTGACGCTTTTTAGTAAATTTTATCTGATTCTTCTCTTCTCTCTTTGGCATTCCGGATTGATACAGAACTAAAAATTAAGAGGGAAAAAGCATGGAATTATTTATTAAATCTTGATAATCATGTTTTCCAAGGCACTCTGAAACAGCGACAAAAATATTTTACTCAATTGTCAATCGTTTTAAACGACAAAAAAGTGAGTCCTCAAACGAAAAATTATTTCCTTGAGAAGATGAACTTGCACATAAAGAATGATGAAAGTGGTGAATTGAAGACTTTCTTTGAGAAAAAATTTCTGGAGAATCCTATGTAAATATCTTATAAGCATATTATTATTGTCATACATTTACTTATATATATATATATCTATATACATTAAACAATAGACTTGACAAACCTATTATTAAAGCATACTTTCGTATCACCATTTATTTGCATACCCTAACACCAACATATTTAAGAATGTCTGCTCAGTATTGAGTCGGCATTCACTCTTCTCCCTTTTATTTTACTTAGCCACTGTCCGCTCACTCTATCTATTTATTTAGATCTTTTTATCTTTCATTTCTTGTCTTGTCCTCGCTCGTCTGTCACCGTCCTCCCTCGTCCATTTCTGTCCTTGTCCACTTAAGTCTTTAGTCACTAATACAATCTACTAATTGTTATCAGGTAAAATGTATGTGCTCTACGACTGCAATGAATTCACTCTTCTCCCTTTTATTTTACTTAGCCACTGTCCGCTCACTCTATCTATTTATTTAGATCTTTTTATCTTTCATTTCTTGTCTTGTCCTCGCTCGTCTGTCACCGTCCTCCCTCGTCCATTTCTGTCCTTGTCCACTTAAGTCTTTAGTCACTAATACAATCTACTAATTGTTATCAGGTAAAATATCTTTTTATCTTTCATTTCTTGTCTTGTCCTCGCTCGTCTGTCACCGTCCTCCCTCGTCCATTTCTGTCCTTGTCCACTTAAGTCTTTAGTCACTAATACAATCTACTAATTGTTATCAGGGTTATGGGCCCAGCGCCCCTGCATTTGAAATAAACTGGCAACCCCTCAATCTACAAATACTTCATCTCCACCTCAGAGTCCATCGCATACATCTTTGCACACTATCACTCCAAGAATGTCTTCATCATCACCGAATCCATCTCCTCCCAATTTCTCTTATTTGCAGGATTCTTCCACGTACTCTGAAATTAAGGGTATCGAAAAGCTAAATGATAAAAACTACAGCACCTGGAAAACCGACATCAAATATGCTCTAACTGTGCGAAACTTAGATCAATTTCTTTTAGAGGATTGCCCTATACCTACCGATCCTGATCTTCTAAATCTATTCAACATACGACAAAGACAAACAAACACTATAATTAAAATGTTTATGGACAGGCCGAATCAACATAAATTTATTCTAGATGACGATGTAGTGGAACCAGCTCAACTATGGAAACAAATTAGAGATCACTATGCTTCTAAATCCACTCAAAATTGTTCATACGTTGTCAATCAACTATTCAAAATTAAATTTACCGAAGGCAATCTGCTTGAGGCAATGAACGACTTCAGAGGGACAATGAAATTACTACGAGAAGTAGCTCCAGACCTTTTTAAGGACAACATTCTCTCCTACATCATGGGAAATTACGTACTCAATCTTTTACCTGAATCGTATCAAACCACTGCCACCATCATCTTGAGTAAATATGATATCACCAATCAACGGCCCACCATCGAAAACATCTTTTCTGATATAGAAACTGAAGTCACTAGACGAAAGGTTCTTAATTTATCAACTTCTGGTACAGTCTTGGCCATGGACACCAAGACCAAACCCCTATGCTCGAAAGGCAAGCACAATCCCCTAGCACCCCATTCCGAAGCATCTTGTTTTCAACTCCATCCTGAGAAACGTGACGAATTTCTAAAAAGGAAAAAGGAGAGAGAAAGTAGAGGAACAGACAATTCTCACAAGGCCTTATCAGTATTCAACGACCTACCTGAGGACCACGCTATACTAGACAGCGGCGCTTCATTCACAATATTTAACAATCGAAAATTTTTCAACAATTATTGCAACTCAAGAACTGCCCTTTCAATGGCCAACGGAGATGAGCTTACTGCCCTTGGACAAGGCAATGCTCTATTCTCCTCAAATTTAGGCCACGACTTCAGTATCAAAAACGCTCTCTATGCTCCTAACGTAAAGGCTAATTTAATCTCATTAGTGGACATATTACTAGACGGTTGGAGCATCATCAATGATAATGGACGATTTAAGATCAAAAATGGTAATACTACCCTCATAGAATGTTCCTCAAAAGGACGAATCCTTACATTTCCTCTAGTTAGTAACTCAATATTTAAATCAATTAACAATGTCAACTCAATGGACGAGAAAATGAGATTACTTCATCACAATTATGGACATCCCAATAATCAAACCATGGATAAACTATTTCCAGGTTTGAACTTCTCTAGTTTTTCATGTAAAACTTGTGCCCTTGCTAAAGCTCATATATTACCCTTTTCTGGTACCTTTCCAACTCCCGAATCACCCTTGGACGTTATTCACATGGACTTGTGTGGTCCAATTACTCCCGAATCCAAAGGTGGAAAGTCTTATTTCTTTCAAATCGTTGATGGTCACTCTAGGTTTCGACATGTTCAATTTCTTCAACTCAAATCCGAAACCTTTGAAAACTATAAAGACTTTGAAACCCTAGTTGAGAATCAACTTGAACGAAAAGTGAAGTGTATTGTCTCAGACAATGGTGGAGAATTCATTAGCACGTCAATGAAAAATCACATCAAAAGTAAAGGAATTGTTCATTTACGCACAGCACCTTATTCTCCCCAACAAAACCCTATTGCCGAAAGAGGTAACCGATCAATCGTCGAAAAAGCTAAGTGCTTACTCATTGAATCTGGATTAGACGCACACTGGTGGGCCGAAGCTGTCAATACTGCAACTTTTCTCCTAAATATCCTACCATCCTCTGCTCTTGAACATAACAAAACCCCTTGGGAACTTTGGCACAAAAATACAAAGTTGCCATCCAAGTTATATCCATTTGGATCAGATGTTATCTTCTATCTTCAAAAACATAAACGAACAGGAAAGTTTGACAAGAGTGGGGAAGAAGGAATTTTTCTAGGTTATTGTGAAGGTCATATCAACTACCGAATCTACTCACCAGCTTCGGACTCCATCATAACCACACATGACGTAAAATTCTTAAACACTTTTCATTTAGCCAGCCAGATTTCCAATGGCAACTCAATCGAAACCCTTCAATTTCCTGATATAGCCATAGATAAAGGATTTAATTTCACTAAACCTACTCAAGAAGACACTGAAGGTTTGACTGAATTGTTAACTCCGATTCCTGAAGATTTTGAGGCATACAATTCTAAAGACGAAAAAAGTAAAACAAAACATTACGACTATGTTCCATTCAACACCAAACCTTTAAAAGAGATCTCTTCTGAAATAGACACTTCTAATATTCTAACATCCAAACGTAGAGCTAATGTTGCATGCATGATAGTGACTCCTTTTGACACACCACAAAATTATCACGAGGCAATCAACTCACCCGAAAGTGATGAATGGCAGACAGCAATTCAAACCGAGTTGGATAGTATAAGTAAACATGGAGTTTGGGAAGAGTCACCTCTGCCTTCAAATAATCATTTAATAGGATCAACATGGACTTTCAAAAAGAAAACAGATTCCGAGGGCAACATCATCAAATATAAAGCTAGACTCTGCGCACAAGGCTTCTCACAGATTGAAGGGATTGAGTATAACGAAACGTATGCCCCGACTGGTCGACTAGCCACCCTTCGATTCTTACTTGGCCTTGCAGCTTATAATGACTGGGAATTAGGCCAAATGGATGTAAAATCAGCCTTTCTTCACGGAAATTTAGAAGAAGACATATACCTTCGTTACCCTCACGGCTACACTCCCAAAAATAATAACCAATGCCTACATCTCAAAAAGTCTCTCTATGGATTAAAACAAAGTCCACGTTGTTGGTACAACAAACTCGTCGATTTCTTCACCAGTATCAATTTCAGAGCTAGTATCGCAGATCCCTGCTTATTCTTTCATAACGACCCAAAACAACCTTGTTATGTTTTCATCCATGTCGACGATCTTATCATTGGAGGTAATTCAATCAACGACTTCAAATCAAAAATCTCTAAAGCCTTTGACATTGGTGATCAAGGTGATTTGAATTGGATCCTTGGAATGAAAGTTATTAGAAATCGTTCGGCACGAACCATCACCCTCACTCAACAGCTATATGTTCAGAAGCTCTTAAATGAATTTAATCACTCCAATTGTCGAACAGTCACCACTCCATTAGTACCAAACTCTCAATTCTCACAAAACAATGAAACTAAACTGACTCATCTCTTTAATTATCGAAGGGCCATTGGTCTCTTGAATTACTTAGTCCTATGCACAAGGCCTGATTTAGCCTTTGCCGCTAGCTCCTTGGCACAACATCTCAATAAGCCGACTGATGAACAAATTACTGCTTTCTTTCACATATTACGATACCTTCAATTGACAAAAAATCACGGCTTGACTCTTGGTAACGTACCAAACAGCAAAATCGGTACTCTAACTGGTTACGCTGACTCTGACTTCAATAAATCACCTGACTCTAAATCAACCTCTGGTTCATTGATAATTCATCTTGGATTACTCAGTTGGCGTTCCTGCAAACAACAATCAGTTTCGTTATCAACATCAGAATCAGAATATTATGCCATGACTGAGTGTGGTCAGGACCTATTGTGGGCAAAAGAATTATTCAATGATTTCTCTGTTCCTCTAGAGTCCACACAACTGTTCGGTGATAACCAAGGTGCAATTAATCGAGCTCTAAATCCCCTATATCAACATCGTACCCGACATATCAATACAAAAGTATGTTGGCTACGAGAGTTAGTCAATACTCAACAACTCAAAATCATCTATATTTCCACTAACCTTATGATAGCTGATATTCTCACTAAATCGCTACCCAGAATAAAACATCATGAATTTCTATCTAATTTAAATTTAAAACCCTTGCCGTCTTGAGCACGGGTGGGTGTAAATATCTTATAAGCATATTATTATTGTCATACATTTACTTATATATATATATATCTATATACATTAAACAATAGACTTGACAAACCTATTATTAAAGCATACTTTCGTATCACCATTTATTTGCATACCCTAACACCAACATATTTAAGAATGTCTGCTCAGTATTGAGTCGGCATTCACTCTTCTCCCTTTTATTTTACTTAGCCACTGTCCGCTCACTCTATCTATTTATTTAGATCTTTTTATCTTTCATTTCTTGTCTTGTCCTCGCTCGTCTGTCACCGTCCTCCCTCGTCCATTTCTGTCCTTGTCCACTTAAGTCTTTAGTCACTAATACAATCTACTAATTGTTATCAGGTAAAATGTATGTGCTCTACGACTGCAATGAATTCACTCTTCTCCCTTTTATTTTACTTAGCCACTGTCCGCTCACTCTATCTATTTATTTAGATCTTTTTATCTTTCATTTCTTGTCTTGTCCTCGCTCGTCTGTCACCGTCCTCCCTCGTCCATTTCTGTCCTTGTCCACTTAAGTCTTTAGTCACTAATACAATCTACTAATTGTTATCAGGTAAAATATCTTTTTATCTTTCATTTCTTGTCTTGTCCTCGCTCGTCTGTCACCGTCCTCCCTCGTCCATTTCTGTCCTTGTCCACTTAAGTCTTTAGTCACTAATACAATCTACTAATTGTTATCATCCTAAAGATAATGCAAACCGTGATTTTGTGGAGAACTGGAAAATCATTCTTTACGATGCCGAGTATCTTCCTGCTAGTGACTTCATCAAAAATATGGCAGCATTTTTACGAGGCATGGGTCCTATTTCTGATGGGATCAACTCGAGAAAAAAATCCGTGAAACTCTTGAAACTAATGAATCAAGTTTACACTTTGCGCAATAGTTTCCCGGCCAGTGATCTGAAGTTTATTTATCAGATGGTATTCTACGTAGCAAAGAGATTCCAACCTTTTCAAAAAAAATTGCTTAATTCCGTAAAAGCCAGTGATTCCAGCATTAAGGCAGAAGTATTTGCATATCTAGGTAATTTTCGTTTCTATTTAAAGCACTTGGAAAGGGCCAGTTTTGACAAGGAAGTATCAATGCAATTCTATAGGTGATTTTCTGGAAAATAAAGATATTGAATTCGTGAAGCAAAAAAACAAATATTTTGGGGAGTTGAAGTATCTCAGAGTCAAAGGTAATGTCACTCTTAGCAATAAGCTTATGGACATAGAATTATTATAGGATGGAGAAAACATAACTTTCAGCATATTAGTCCCATATATATATCCTTATGATTTTTAAAGAATGGGGTGGGGTTAGGTCTTATCTAAGTCTGCTAACCAATTGATTTGGACTTGTCTATTTAATTAGAAGATTATATGAATCTTCCAGATTATGATCTTCTACAAGATGTTAAAAAATATTTGAACTCTAATGAAGAGGCGCATTATAAAGTGTACTTTATATATCTTTACAATATGCTCACAAAGAAAGATAACCTCAATTTCACAGAGTTAAACACTATTACATGGGTTGCATTTACGCTTTTTAGCAGCCCCAGGTTGAATCAATACGTCTTACTAATCGCCAAAAGGATTTTTAGTCGTTTGTTGAAGAAATATTCGGAATTGGAGAAACAAGTAAAAACGAAGGATAATGAAATTGTCAAAAAGATGATGCTCAATTACGATTACTTAGTTGCGGTGGATACATATGTCAAGGATTCAGCATCTCTCGCGGATCAAGGATGGAGTTATGCATCCCATATGGCGAATCATATTTTTTTCCCTAGTAGCCACCGACCTTTTGAACCTGAAAAGCCACTGGAAAATTACAAATTGGAGAACATTTTCAAGGGAGACAAATCTAGGGGAATTCTAATGCATCGTAAGGTTTGGGACCATATCTCTAATGACTATAGCTATTGGAAGAACAACATCCAGGATGAAAGAATAGAAAAACTTGAAAAAGATTATCTTGACATCAAAAAAGCCCGTGAGGCATGGTCAACGCTAAATGAAAAAAATGGTGAGCCTACTCAAATCTTTTTAGGAATAGTTTGCTCGAGAGAAAGCTCACTCCTATTATAAACTAGGCAATGTTAGAGAACGTTTACTCGCTCTCTTAAAGATTCAAGATTTTCATTTATAAAGTTAACAGCACGGGTGCCAGAGAGCATCACTTTTATCCTAATGAAATCCCTATTATACTGATAATTTAACAAGGGACATCCGTAACTACCGCCTATGTTTTCTCTTTATTATGTACAGTGGCCTGCAACAAGTTTTCGCCACCACCAAACTTTTTTTCCACTGCCATTTTTCTTTCCACAATTCCACCACCATCTCAAGTTGCTCTTGTAATGCTCACTTAATTAAATCATCATTTTCATTCCACAATGTCCACTTTGAGTACTACAAAGCAATATTAGGCTGGAACAATAATTGCCTGAGTCAAATAAATGAGAATTGGGTTAGATCACACAAAGATAAAAGATAAAGATATGCCGCCACAACTGTTAGAGATAAATAAATAAATAAGAGAAAAATAAGTAAATCAATAAAAAGAGTCAACTGTCTAAAAGACAGGTAACCATAAAAGAGAGAGAAACGAGATGACAATAATGAGATGAACAGCTATCCCTTTTATAGTTAATTGGGCAACATACAATAGATGAATCAGGTACGGAAACAAATTTAGGAATGAAAATATATATGAAATGCACATACACAATTAAATAATGAATAATGAACAGAACCAGAATAATTAATCTAATATCCCCACATGCTCAATGCTGCAAATCAGTAAATGTGAGCCTAGGTACCCCCAGGACTGAGTATTTCTTATGCTTAAAATAAGATAACCTTATTTACATTAAGCTTATAAGTAAAAATTATGATTATAATAATTATACATATGGTTATTACACTTATATATATTTATTACACTATTAAATGACTTATATAAGTTTAAATAGCTTATCCATAGCCCCACAATACTTATTAAGGTGCTGATGGAGTCATAATATACTTATCTTAAGTGATATTGAGTAATTATAGACATACATAAGCTTATATGTATGCATAAACCTCATATTCAGTGAAATATGTAGTTATATTATGTATATATAGGTCTATAAGCAGGTTTTGACATCTAAATAGCCCATAAGTTTCATTTTTCTGCTTATTTTAGGTCATATGGATGTATTCAATGCACTCACAATGCCTACACAAGCATATACACCTTTTTCAGGCGCATATATCCAGTTTTGACAACTTAATCTGCTTCCTTTGATGGATTTTCACAGATTTATGGGTTGGGATATGATTACTGGGTTAATATGGATGCTTGGGGATGTTATTGGGGGCTTGGACAGTTGATTTGGCTACTTTATATGCTTTGGGTTTCATTCTATACTCTTTGGTTGAGTTATTTTACCTGTTTCTTTATGGTATCCTCTTTTATCTGTTTCTCTATTTATGGTATGGGTTGATGATATCATCCATTGTGATGGAGGGTCCTTACTGGAGGTATAGGTGTTGAAACTGCTTGAAGTGGACGCCATGGGGAGGTTATGGGCCCTCACGGTGTGGTACGTGTCTCGCACAAGCACATGAAAAACGTGTGAAGCGCCGTAATTGCTACAAAGGGGAATATAGGAACAAAGGGGTTGCTATGTCATTAAGTGAAGCGCAGAGAATTATGGGTGTCGCGCTTTCAGTATGGGTTTACATGTCGAAAGGCGGCATAGTATGGACATGGAGTTCATAGTATAACTATGTGTTTAGCATAAGGCATGCAGCTGGTTATTGCGTGGGGCTAGTAGTGCAGTATCAAGATAAGGAAGTATGTGTTTCATTAGAAAGAGCTAACTAAGCAGCAGCGCTAGCGCTAGTTAGAAAGGTCAACTAAGAAAGTGCGACAAGTCAGGGTGAAAGGAGTGCACATATGCATGAAGCAAATATTGGTGGGTAGCCCAAGGATAATACTTACAAGTAATGCATTAGTAAGTGAGCTCTTTACTATTAGCACATCATTAAGTAGGGGCAGTACAGGTTATAGTATACATAGTCTTCTTTAGAAAGCGTAGGGTAGGTATAGCTAGAGTGCGGTAGTAATTATGAGTCACTATAGGGTGATAAAGTTGTACATACAGGCTACTAAAGATAGGGGACTAGAACTTGAGCGCTGAAACCTGTAGGAGAAAGCTGATAAGGCGAAAACATAGGGATAATATATAAGGAAAGGGGGATCAAGTTAGATATATAATAATATATAAAAAAGGAGAGTAATAATAATTATATATAGGAATCTAGTAACAACACTTTGGATTTTTAGGATTGCAGAGTAAGCAGAGCACTGAAAGGTTATTTTATTTTTGCAGTAAGGATAGTATTTGTGTACAGCGCTTCAAGAGGGAGTAGCTGAGAATATTAAGCGCTTGACTGAGAATAGATAGTAACTGAACTGTAGCACCACTCTTATCTCTATGTTTCTAATTTTTCTTATATCATCACCTTACAGTTATCACTGTTTCTTTTCTTAGAGTGGAAGGCGCTTCTTTTAATTAAGAAGAACCAATCCATCTCGTGCTATGTCTATAGCTTAGTATTATAGAACTGTCTACACCTGTCAGGCTAAGGTCAAGTACAAGGACGTGAACTAGCTTGAATAGTCAGTTGTCTAGAAGATTTTGATGGTCCTATATGAATACTGTAGTTTTAATCCACTAAGTTGTAAAATATAATCAAATATAAAGGTCTCAGTAATATAATTCTCTCTATTCTTATATATGGCTTACAATCTATGTAGTTGGTAGAAAAATAGATTATTTAATTCAGATACTATTCAAAAAGTCTTATAAAAGTACTAATTGATATGTATTGTAATTTATTTGGTTATATTGGTTGAATTGTAATGATAAAGAATGTAGAAACACAACCCAAAAACCTCCTCCTTTTATACACACTGAGTTCCCCAATGATTCCCTTGATGTACCACCCAATACACAGTTAATGACGCCTCTAAACAACTAATAGACATGCCCATCAACATTCCCAGTAACCCATGACATAATTAGAAGAGTAACAACTGCCAAAATCCTGTAATAATAAGGGAAATCCATCAAAATTAAAGAAAAAGACAAAAAGAGAGTATATGCGTATTAAACAATAATATTAAAGACCAAAGGAGACTTTTTAAGGTTAATAATAGCTTAATAATAAGGGGGATTTACTGTAGAAATAATGGGGCTAATCCTGACATTATACTACGTGAAATTCCCATTCAAAAATAACCAAAATTGACTGAGAAAACACCCAAAAACTTAAAAAAGAGCGTGAGAGGTGGGGTAACTACATGCAGTTCTTGGCAGGCACTTTCACGGGTAAATCCTTGACTAAAATTAGGCGAATTTAAGTTTGGTGATGAAATAAAGTGCCAAGAGTGAGGTTATTAATGAAATTAGTGCATATAAACAAGGTCAATGCATTATTAATTAAGCTAGGACACTAAATAAGCGCCTGTCGCCTATTTTAGTGTGTTTCCCCACAGTGGGCGTAGAATGTGGGGTAATTATAGTGTGAAATAGCTAACTTTGCTAAAAATGAAGCTATTCACACGGGAAAAAAGCAGGCAGTATGTGGCCAGTACACAGAAGCCATTTCTGGCATAAAAAACACCAAATTTGAAAAGTGTTATTTTTATGCATTTAAATAGCCAAATCAATAGTTCTAAATGAGCCCAATTGATCTGTCAAAGCACAATTTTGATATTCTCAATTTTATAGCGCATATAGTCAACTTTTAAGTGAAATAAAGCGCATTTCTTGTTTTTTGCATAAAACAATGAATATAACAGCTTTAAGTGTACTTAAAAATTATGTAGCCTTATACTTAAGGTTCTTAAGATTACCCTAACATATTACAACTTAATATTAAGTACATAAGACCTATAAAAGGTGGATATATGCATGTATATAAGGTGTTATAATGGCATTTTTTGTGTATTATCATAATTTTACTTATGTATACTATTTGTGTACTCTTATTTATTATTCCCATGTATAGTTCATGTGTTTAACATAACTTATAATTACTTTTTACTCAGTCCTGGAGATATACATGCTGACAGTTTTAGACATACATCAGAATTTTAAATAGAATAAAATAGCCCTTTATTTGTGCTATCATTTAAATAATTTTCAAATTATGTTATATGAATTTTTATCAATGCTCACTTATTCAACATACAGATGTATTGATTGTTATTTATATATATATTAAAATATAAATAATTAGAAGCAATAGAATATAAGAAAAACCCATATAATAGTAGTATAATTCTTCTTTAAAACAATTTTATGTAATGTGGTTTATAATTATATATATATTGAAAAAAAATGTATTTTAGAAAATAATTTGAAACAAAAAAACTTGATTAATGCTTTACCCATTTTCATAGGCCTCATCAGATTAACTTACATAGTTTTGAATTTACATGTGAGTGCCACTGATGAGGTGAAAAAAATCTTTTTCATGAATCATGAGCTTCAAAGAAAATTTAACTCAAGATCTATCAATATAACTAAAATTTTATCTTAATATCTTAATTTATGATTACTGTATATACATAAATAAATACATATAAAAAATAAACACTCATATAAATAACACTTATAATATTTATTAGTATGCATATTATTATTTATTCAATAAAAGAAACAACTCTATGAACTCTCTTACTTTCCAAAAATCTTTTATTGAAATAAATACATACCATTTTATAAAATTAAATATCTTAGCTTTGATAGAACATAGATTGAACTCTCAATGACAACCTATCCCTGACTGTGGCTCAAGCATAGTTAAGCTGTGAGAAGTCTTCTTGAACTCTTTAAATTTAAAAGTAGATATTATAATTTAAATTTAAGTATATTTTTTTATCAAAAATATTTTTATTATATGATATGGAGTCATACACAACGGGAAATCTGGGGGTGAACTGCTAGAAGTTCCCTCTTTTTGAAACTATTAGGAATTTGTCAGGAAACTGTTGGGAAACCATCCTGAAAGTGTCAGAAAGATGTTTTTAAATCTGATGAAAAAACATTGAAAAAATAAACTGTCACAGATTGAATCCAGAACAATCCCTCCTTGAGCAGAGCTTAAGAGCCACATTGAACATCAGTTAATCTCAGGTTTGGCAAAAGGTTGAACAACATCACTTAGCATACCTTAATATTCAAATATTAAACTTGAATATATGTTGCGTGTATGATATAGATGCATATGCATTTGAATTTGCATGGTGGATACTTATTGCATGCTAAAAATTGATGTGAATTGCCTATCCAAAGTGTATGCATAATGACTATGAAGAATAAATATGCATAAAAAATATGCAAAAAAATATGCATAAAAAATATACATAGTGATTATGCATAAAAAATATGCATCTTGAATATGCATAAAAATATGCATAAAAATATGCATATTGAATATGCATTAAAAATATGCATATTGAATATGCAAAAAAAGGTGCATATACGTATATGAATAAAATATATTAATATGCATATAAATCTTTATAATGAATATGCATATGAATATGCATAAATATGCATAATGATTGAAAAATGCAAAAAAATGATGCTTAACAAGTATATTTTATGCATAAATAGATATATGCAATATGAATTCATATTGCATACAGATAACACTGGCAAACCATTTTGACCAAAACTCATACTAAATTTTTATTCTGGACTAAAGGTGTGAGGGAAGGAAGAAAAACAGTCCGACGTTAGAAAAAAGCTACATGCACTCATTTTGTAGCAGAGCAAATGAGAAGTGCTGAATTATGGTTGGTGCCCATAATTTAGTATGATATCATAATTTTATTTAATTGTTTTCAATATTGAAAAGACTTTAGGTCAGTTGGTATGGATCTAGCTGTGCCAGGGTCTAATCTAATTATTTTAACAATTTCTTAATAATTAATGGGCTTTAATACAAAAACAGGTTGTATTTTTTGTGGGATATTGGATATGATAAGGTCTTTTGTAAAAAAAACTTATATTGTTTAAAAATATTCCTGAATCAGATGTGGGATAATCACTACAAAAAATTGTAGTACTGTGGGCAATAAAATATATGCACAAGCAGTAAAGAAAGGACCAAGTGAACCCTTTTTGTGCAGTGGGAATCATTAGAGTGGAATTGTGGATGAAAAATATAATTCATTATTACCATTTTATTTAATCAAAAAATTTATAATATTAAAAAGAACTATTGATTAATTGGTATTTGACCTTTGTGCCTCACTCATATTTATCATTTGATTGATTTTTGTCACCATTGTGTTATTAATATTATAAGTATAGCAAAAACTCATGTGCCAAATGCATACCAGGTGATGTTACACCTTTTATAATATTATTAAATAAAGGTAAAAAAATATGAAAATGATTTGTTTTACAAAAAATAAATTGATATCCAAAAGCAATATGAGGGATAAAAAGGTAAAATTAAAGGGATCAAATATGAAATAAAAAATTAAAGTGAAATTCCTCCCATCAAGAGCAAGTAGACATGATGGGGTGAACGCCCACCAGTGGCACTAAACTTGGACAATAATTTCTTTTTTGTAAAAAAAAAAAAAATCCACTGGAGCTTTACCAAAACTTCAGGATGACAATTTTGCCATATCAAACAACTTCTAGTGCAATTATTGAAGAAAAATTCATCTTCATTGCAATAGAGAGAATTGATCACATCAGACTGCATGTGACCAAAAGTGTCCAGCACAAGTTCGGCCGAACTTGTGCTGGACACTTTTATGATGGAGGTTAGCTAGGGTGGAATTTTTCTTCAGTTCATCTGGTATTTCTTAAAAACATGTCCACTGGTATTTGATCTTTGTGCCTCACTCATATTTATCATTTGATTGATTTTTTGTCACCATTATGTTTTAATATTATAAGTATAGCAAAAACTCGTGTGCCAAATGCATACCAGGTGATGTTACACCTTTTATAATATTATTAAATAAAGGTAAAAAAATATGAAAATGATTTGTTTTACAAAAAATAAATTGATATACAAAAGCAATATGAGGGATAAAAAGGTAAAATTAAAGGAATCAAATATGAAATAAAAAATTAAAATAAATATACTGCCATCAAGAGCAAGTAGACATGTAGGGGCAAATGTCCACCAGTGAGGCTAAACTTGGACTATAATTGCTTTTTTGAAAAACAAAAAAGTGCCAATATGAGGTTTAAAAAAACTTCAGCATAACCATTTAGCCATATCAAACAACTTCTGGTTCAATGATTGAGAGAGAATTGATCACACCAGACTGCATGTGACAAAAAGTGTCCAGCACAAGTTCGGCCGAACTTGTGCTGGACACATTTATGATGGAGAGTAGCTAGGGTAGAATTTTTCTTCAGTTAATCTGGTATTTCTTATAAACATGTCCATTGGTACTTGATCTTTGTGCCTCACTCATATATATCATTTGATTAATTTATTGTCACCATTATATTATTAATATTATAAGTATAGCAGAAACTCGTGTGCCAAATGCATACCGGGTGATGTTACACCTTTTATAATAGGGGGTATCAATGTTGACCGATCCGCAATTAAATTAATTGCGGAAAATAATCTGCATACCCCAATTATCTTCCGCAATTATTTTTGCTAATAATTGGGTTATTAGACACTTTACATGTCAATGTTCACCTCTTATCCGACATTTATTTACTCAATTTTCCATAACCACATCTTGGACAACTTTCTGGATATCCCAGCCTTCTACCTTGCTGCGCACTTCCATTCTCATCCCATCCTGTTCATTCTATCTGCTCAGAATTTCTCCCCATTTCATCTATTTGATTCTTCTCCTTTTCATCTCGCTATCTCATCTGCTTGTTTCTGCTCCTTTTCATCTTCATTTATAATAACATGCCTTGTCATCCTAGATCTTCTCAAAGGCAGCTATCACCCAGTTGTTCTTCAATTCCCACTACTTCCTCTTTTCCCCGCTCAGCCAAGAAATCAAAGACTGTTCAATTAAAAAAAGATGATCATCTCATTCTTATCAACTGGCTGAAAACCAAATCTAACTATGATTCTTGTTTTGGTACTGAGTATGCCACTAAAGTAGGACGGCCCCCCACATCAAAAGTTAATGGCTATCTTCTAATGGCAAATGAATTACGCAATAAGACCAAGGGAAGGATTGATCTTTTGCCTAAACAGATGTCTGAACGCTTCAAGCATTATTGAGCAAAATACAAGAAGGCAAAGGCTCTTTCATCTTCCACTGGTTTTGGGGTTACTGACATTGATATAACTAAGGGTATAAAATCCATAGACAATAAACTTGATTCTTTATGTCCTTACTTTAAAGAGATGGATGCAATTTTTGGAGAGCGAGCCGATGTTAATCCTGTAAACATGTTGGATGGAGAAGATCCTATCTCCGAACATGATGTCGAAGCAAATATTTTCCCATCCTCTTCCTCCACTCAAGCCTCCCCTCTTCTAAATTCTACGAATCTAGATAGCTTTGCTATTGATCCTATTGGTGATTTAACCCAACCCAATCTAACTCAGGTCTGTTTCTTTTATCTTATCAATTCTATTTTTTTATTTACTTATATTTTTCTTATTTCTTAAAAGGCTGATGAACAAACCCAGGATCCTCAATCAACTGAGTCTGAAGCTAGTGACAATGATGAGGAGGAAAATGCTACATTGAAAAAAAAGAGAAGGGCTTCAACTAGTCTAATTTTCCTCTCCCAAAGAAGACGAAAAAGTGATACTTCATCACAAACACCTTTTTCTTCGATGGAACAGTTTTTAGAGAAATGTGATGCTGGTAAGTGATATCATACCTCTTATTACTTTACTCTGCTTTTCTTCTACTTTATGTTAATTTTTATTCTCACTCTAGAACAAGTGGAAATTGCTAAAGAGACACTGAGCTTTGAAAAGAAGAAATACGAGCTCTCTTTAAGGAGGGATGACAGAGTACAAGATTTGGAAGAGAGGAAGTATGAGCTCTCCTTACGGAAGGATGATCGGATCCAAGATTTGGAGGAGAAGAAGTTTGAGCTCTCTTTAAAGAAGGATGGTAGGGCCCAAGATTTGGAGGAGAAGAAGTTTGAGTAAACTCTTAGTATTGAAAAATCCAAAAATAAGGAAAAAACACTCAAGCATCAAAACTTAATGGAACAGATGAAGTATAAGCATGATCTCCAAGAAAGTTCTAAAAAGAAAGATTTCTTGATCGAATGCATTAAAGCAGACAAATCTGTTGAAGAAATAGAACTTTTAATGAAATTTTTTGTTGACTAGTTTCTTTTATTTCTTTCACACTTCATGTGTTCATATTTATTTGTACATAAATTTTACAATTATTTTCTGTATTTCTTGAAATATCGTATTTTAATGATAAATATTCTTTTTTTAAATAAAATTTTCAAGTCTCCTTTGAAAATTTGACAATCCCCCACCCCTGGATTTTTTTGAAGTAAGGGGTGGGTATCACAAAAATTCTTTCATGTCATGAATCTTGAAAGTTTTATATGAAAATTTGGCTTTACTACCCCCTGCATTTTACCGGTATCCTAAAAATTCTTACATGTCAAGAATTTCACAAGTCTTATAAAAAATTTTGGCACAACCCCCCATGGATTTTATTGAAGTAAGGGACAGGTATCACAAAAATATTTACAAGTCAAAAAAATTCTATATCTCACCACGCAATATGGGGGGCCGACTTGCTAGCAAGTCCGCAACCTTGAACCCTAATTCATATCTTTTTGTGCCCACATTGAATTAGTGATGAAACCACCAAGAAAAAATATTGACATTCTGGTGAACTCAATATGAATATAACTTGAACATTTAATGAAGCATAGAAAATAATACTTTGAACAAATCTTGAGATATAAAGAATGAGATTTTTTTATAGAAATTTTAATACAGTGCAGATCACACTCAAATTAATCTGAAAAATACATATTTAAAACTATTTAAGCAGTTTCTTTGCAATTTTTAAAAAAAAGATGAGCAATGTATAGATCCGGCAAGATACCATGTGACATTATTATATAAGTTTCTTTGGCCAGAAATACATGGAGAAACTACAATTTGAAATATGTCAATTTGTTCATGAAAGGTTATTTTGTGCATTTATATTATTAATTGTATTATTTTCAAGAATTGAAAAAATTATATACTTATTTTATGACTAGATAATATTGAATATTATAAATCATTAAAATATCTAAAGAAGGTGCAAAAATCTTAAAAATGTTTATTTCCCCTCTTCTTCAAAATTTTCAAAATATTAAAATGTAGATTTTTATTATATTTAAGTAAATGAAGAGAATAAAAGTATAGGAGTTGTGGATTTTTAGGATTCAAGGAATTTCTGTGCCCACTCTTTGTAACATATTTTATATATTTTATATTTTTTGTATATTTGTATTACTATCTTCTTTTATTGTCTTTTTTTACTCCCTCTCAAGAATACCCACTCTTTTCCCTTTGAAATATTTCTTTATCCTCACCTCATCCTTCTCCCCAACCTTTTCACTCCCTTTGTCATCATTTTCAACCCCTATCCACATTTTCCTCTCCCTCTCCACACCTCTCCTTCCAGTTCGCTTACCTCCCCATTTCTCCCTAACACTTTATTTTTATATACAGAAATAGCGACTGGGTTGAAAGGGAGGAAATTGGGGTTCAAGAATTGTGGAGGCGAGGTAAAGGGGAGGAATGGGGCTACAAGGGTTGGAAAGGCTGGAGAGAGGGGTGAGGAAGGATATATGGGGTAGCAAAAAGGTTTGGAAAGAGTTGGAAGGGAAGATTAAGGGTTCCGAGGCATTTTAAATGAAGAAAAGGGTCTGGGAGAGGTTGAGAGGGGTGAAATGGGGATCAAAAGAGGATGGCATACAATGGGGCTGGGAGGATAGCGAAAGGCATGGGGAGAGAAGACAAGCATGTGTTGATAGAATTGAAAGGGATGGAGATTGGTGCAAACAGAGTGTGAAAATAGGAGGATGAACTCTGTTCTTCGGGCGAAGAACAGAGTTCACTTCCATAAAATATTAGCTGAAACATAGTTTTCAATTCTGTAAAAACAGTTGAGAAGACAAGCATGTGTTGATAGAATTGAAAGGGATGGAGATTGGTGCAAACAGAGTGTGAAAATAGGAGGATGAACTCTGTTCTTCGGGCGAAGAACAGAGTTCACTTCCATAAAATATTAGCTTGTGGGTAAAGAGAGGTGAAGGGGGGGGTTTGAGGCGCCAAAAGAGAGGTGAAGGGGGGGGTTTGAGGGACATAAAGAGAGGGGAAGGGGGGAGTATTGAAGCACCTAAAAAGAGGGGAAAGGGGGTGATGAGGAACCTAAAGAGGGGGGAAAGGGGGGATTTGAGGCAGCTAAAAAGGGGGTAAAAAGGGGGTCAGAGACAGGTAAAGAGAGGGAAAAAGGGGGGCCTTGAGGATCATAAAGAGAGGTGAAGGAGAGAAAAAAAAACAAAAAAATAAAAAGAGAAAAAAGAGAAAAAAGCAAAACAAAAATTAGTTTACCCTAGAACAAAAATAATAGAAGCACTTACAAAAAAAACAAAAAAACCAAAAAAAAAAAGCAAAAAAAAAAGCAAAAAAAAAGCAAAAAAAAAGCAAAAAAAAAAGAAAAAAAAAATCATGATTAGCAAATAAAAAACCATGAAAAAAGAAAAAAAATGACCTACCTGGTGAGTTGAGTTGAGAAAATAAATGCAACCAAAATATTTGAGGGATGTTTGAGGAGAATAGGAAAAGGATATGAGTGATGAATGAAAAAAAAAATCACTGACAAAATATGCGATATAAGAAAATATGCGATTTCATGTTGAGGAAGTGAAAGAAAACCAATGAGCAATCCAAAAAAAAGATATTCACCGTAAATTCAAAAAAAAAATGAATATGCAACAAACCAAAATACAAAACCAAGTGATTAAAGTACACAAAGAGGACATTTGGAAAGTATGAAAACATAAAAATTAAAAATTAAAAGGGTGAAGAGAAATGTTGAAGAGTAATTGGCATTATAATGGGGCGTATGCCGGTTGATTGAATGATTTGTGAATCAAGGGAGGGGAGTGCCAGTGGTGGTTCAGGATCCTCTTCTTCATAAAGATCATTCCACTCATCCTTTAAATCAGCTAGAATATTGTGGAGTATTACGCAAGTCAAGATCCAATGATTTGCAGTTTTGATCTCCAATTTTTTTTGAAATTGGATTCTGAGCTCCCGAAGACTAGAAAATTGTCCCTTTAAAATACCTATAGCATGTTCAATTCGTACTCTTGATTGTGCAAGGTGATAATTAAATTTAGTTTTGGGGTCATTTTCTGAAGTTGCACCACGGAAAGCAGGTATAATGTACTTTCCACTTGCATATGCTGAGTCTGCAAGGAGGTACTGAGATTCGTCAAAGTATGATTCAGGGGATTGATAAATCCTCATTCTTTGGAAGACGGAAGAGTCATGACATGATCCAGGGCAGCCACTGTGAAAAGCAATAAATTTTTTATTGACATCACATACAAGTTGAACGGCAATAGAGTATCTAGAAAGAAGATAAAAAGTTAGATTGTGAAAGATGAGAACTTGGAGAAGATTTTGAAGAAACCTTTTTTTGCGATCAAAATAATGGTTGCCATCATGAGCAAGCTTTTGACTCAAAGGGATGGTTGTGCCATCAACAAAACCTATACAGCCAGGGAAACCTTCAGCTTGCATTACTTGAGAGGATTCAAGTCGCTGTTCTGGAGTTGGCCAAGCAAGAGTTTGAGACTTGAGGGAAAGGATAGCAATCATACAGCGCTTGGTGTATAATATCACGGTACCATATCCTATGTTAAAGAGATTATCCAAACGTCTTACGGCAGCACCATTTCCATTTGAGCCAAAGCGACATAGAGCAACAGCAAGTTGGATGGCAGGATTACGCTGTTTGTTATGAGAATTGTTATGGAAGATAGGATGATCGGAGATGAGTTGATAAAGTTTGAAGAAAGAATCAGGAGAAGTTCTAAAAAGTTGTGTGAAGTTTAAATGAGGAATGTTGAGAATGGAGGCCAGATCATATCGGGGATCATGATAAAGATTTGGCCCCCTGGTGATGATGTAACGCTTTTTGGAAAGAAAACACATATATGCTAAAGCATCTTCCAAATCAGAGTCAGATTTATAGTAAAGAACTAAAAGAAAAGTGATAGCATTCATTGTTGAGTGAAGTAGCTTCCTAGTAGAGAGGTGTTTCATTGTTGCCGGTGGAAGGGTTAAGTGATGAGGGAAGTGGGAATTCACCGCCAAATGTGCAGTTGGGGTGTGTAGATAGAAAAAAAACTTAAGTGTTCGCCACCAAAATTAAGTAGCATAGAGTGAGGAAATACTTAAGGATGGCATCAGCAATTATAAGTCATGTGACTTTCTTAAAAATCCATCATGGATGAGATGAGTTTGGGATCAGGAATTAGGAATGGAAATTGGGGTATAAGAGGCGGGATAATGCATTATCGTGGATTTCTTATCCACTAGCCCTGGGGCTAGTGGATAAGAATCTTCCGCAATTAATAATGTCTGATCCCGGGAAAAAAAATTCCTGATCCCTAATTGCGGATCCCTGAACATTGATACCCCCTAATATTATTAAATAAAGGTAAAAAAATATGAAAATGATTTGTTTTACAAAAAATAAATTGATATACAAAAGCAATATGAGGGATAAAAAGGTAAAATTAATCTCAAAGAGATCAATTATGAAAAACAAAATACTAGTAAAATTCTTGCTCTCAAGAGCCAGTAGAAGTGTTGAAAAAAATGGGAGCCATCAGGGCTAAATTGTAATAAGTGACCTTTTTTTAAAGATAAAAAATTATACACCTGAGGTTGGGAAGAAGAACAGGTGGATGATTCAGCTAAACAAAACTGCTTGTAGTGAAGTTTAATAAAAAAATGTATTTTTGTTGCCATATAGAGAATTGATCCCATCTGACTGCACGTGACTAAAAGTGTCCAGCACAAGTTCGGCCGAACTTGTGCTGGACACTTTTATGATGGAGAGTAGCTTGGATGGAAATTTTCTTCAGTTCGTTCATCTTGTATTTCTCATAAACATGTCTACTGGTATTTGATCAGTCTGTATCTTCCATATTTATCATCTGATTAATATTTTATCACCATTATATTATTAATGTTATTAGTATAGCAAAAACTTGTGTGCCAAATGCATACCATGTGAAGTTATACCTTCAATAATTTTTTAAAATAGATGTAAATAAATATGGAAAGGGATAGTTTTACAAAAATTAAATTGAAATTTAAAAGTAAAAAGAGGAATAAAAGAGTAAAATAAAAGTCAAAGAGTTAAAATATGAAAAAAATACTGGTAAAATTCCTGCTATCAAGAGCCAGTAGAGGTGTTAAAGCAAATGGGAGCCATCAGGGCTTAATTGTAATAAGTGACCTTTTCTTTAAAGATAAAAAATTATACACCTGATATTGGGCAGAACAGAAAGTGGATGATTCAGTTAAACCAAACTACTTCTAGTGAAATTTGATAAAAAAAATTTTTTGTTGCCATAGAGAGAATTGATCCCATCTGACTGCACATGACCAAAAGTGTCCAGCACAAGTTCAGCCGAACTTGTGCTGGACACTTCTATGATGGAGAGCGGCTGGGGTAGAATTTTTCTTCAGTTCATCTGGTATTTCTTACAAACATGTCTACTGGTATTTTATCTTTGTGCCTCACTCATACATATTGTTTGATTAATTTTTTGTCTTAATTATATTATTAATTATATAAGTATAGCAAAAAATTGTGTGCCAAATGCATACTGAGTGATGTTACACATTTTATAATATTATTAAAAAAATGTATAAATATATTAAAATAATTTATTTTAAAATTTATTAATTGATATCCAAGAGCAATATGAGGAATAAAAAATTAATTTAAAGCAATCAAATATGAAAAAAGAAATCCAAGTATTATTTCTAATATCAAAGGCCAGTAGAGATGTTGAAGCAAATGACAGCCATCAGGGATAAATTGTACTTAATTGATTGTTTTTTAAAGATAAAAAATTGTGTACCTGTGGTTTGGATGAACTCTAGTTGGATAATTCAGCTATATCAAACTACATCTAGTGAAGTTTCTTATCAAATAATTTTTTTCATTTCCATAGAGAGAATGGATCCCATCTGACTGCACCTGAACAAAAGTGTCCAGCACAAGTTCGGCCGAACTTGTGCTGGACACTTTTATGATGGAGAGTAGCTAGGGTGCAGGTCTTCTTCAGTGCAACTGTTATTTTTTTAAAACATGTCAAATGGTATTTGATCTTTCTGTGTTATTCATATTTTATTATCTGATTAATTTTTTGTCATTAGAATTTTATTAATTTTATTAGTACAGAAAAAACTTGTGCGCCAAATGCATGCCATGTTATATTACACCTTTTATAATATTATTAAAAAATGTTAAAAAAATATGAAAATGATTTCTTTTCCAAAATTATAAATTAATATCCAAATGTAACATGAGTGATAAAAAAGTAAAGTAAAAGAGATCAAATATGAAAAAGAAAAATTCAAGAAAAATTCCTGCCTTCAAGAGCCAGTAGAGGTTTTGAAACAAATGGGTGCCATCAGCGCTAAATTTGTTAAAATTTAATTTTTTTTAAAGATAAAAAATTTTTCACCTGAGGTTTGGAAAAACTCAAGGTGGATAATTCAGCCATACCAAACTACTTCTAATGTAATTATTTAGCATTTTTTTAATTTAATTTCCACAGAGAGAATTGATCCCATCTGACTGCACCTGAACAAAAGTGTCCAGCACAAGTTCGGCCAAACTTGTGCTGGACACTTTTATGATGGAAAGTAGCTAGGGTGGAAGTGTTTCTCGGTACATCAGTTTTTTGTTTTTCACATTTCTATTGGGTTTTTAACTTTTTTTTATCATTCATATTTATCTTATAATTAATTTTTTGTCACCATATATATTATTAATGTTTCTAGTATAGCAAAAACCTGCATGCCAAATGCAAAATTGGTGATGTTACAACTTTGATAATATTATTATATAAAGTTAAAAAAATATGAATATGTTTAGTTTTTAAAAAAATAAACTGATGTTTAAAATTAAAAAGAGTAATAGAAAAGTAAAATGAAAATAAATGGGATCGAATACGAAATAAAAAATACAAGTATAAGTTTTACTATCAAGATCCAGAAGTGGTGTTGGGACAGTTGGGGACCCCTAGGTCAAGACTTGGTCTAAACTTACTTTTATGTATAGCTAACAAATTTTGAACTGAGGTTTGGAAAGACATACAGGGGACAATTTTACAATATTAAACATTCTTTACTTCAATAATTGAGTGAAATATCATTTTTTATTGCCATAGAGAGAATTTATCTCATATGACTTCATGCAACCAAAAGTGTCCAGCACAAGTTCAGCCAAACTTGTGCTGGACACTTTTATAATTGAGAGTAGGCACACAGCAAATCTTCTTAAACTCAAAAGGAATTTCTTATAAACATTTCCACTGGAATTTGATCTTTCTGTGTCATTTAAATTTACCATTTGATTAATTTTTTGTCATCATTATATTGTTAACGTTATTACTATATTAATAACTTGTGTGAAAAATGCATACCAGGTGGTGTTCCACCTTTAATCATATATTATTAAATAAAGGTATAAGAGTATGAAAATTATTTATTTTAAAAATTAAAAATTGATATCCAAAGCAATATGAGAAATAAAAAATTAAAATAAAAGGGATAAAATAAGAAAAAAAATTTAAGGAAAATTCCCACTATCAATAACAAGTAGAGGTGTTAGATCAAATGTGCACCACCAGGGCTAAACTTGCACTATATTTTATTTTTTGTTAAACCAAAGAAAGTGTCCTGATGAGTTTTGAAAATTCATCAGGAGGACATTTTGGCAATATCAAACTACTTATTGTGCAATGATTGAGCAAAATGTCATTTTCATTTCCATAGAGTAAATTTATCTCATCTGACTGCATGCAACCAAAAGTGTCCAGCACAAGTTCGGCCGAACTTATGCTGGACACTTTTATGATGGTGAGTATCTAGGGTGCAGGTCTTCTTCAGTTCATCAGGTATTCCTTATAAACAAATCCACTTGTATATGATCTTTCTGTGTCATTCATATTTATCATTTGATTCATTGTTTTTCACCATTATAATATTAATGTTATTAGTATTGAAAAAATTTGTAAGCCAAATGCATACTGGGAGATGCTACATCCTTCATAATCTTATTAAATAAAAGTAAAAAAAATATGAAAATTATTAGTTTTACAATAAATAAATTGATATTTGAAAGCAAAAACAGGAATAAAAAAGTAAAATAAAAGTGATTAAATATGAAATTAAACATTCAAATAAAATTTCTGCCATCTAAGATAATTTGAGTTTTCAGACCAAATTTGCACCACCAGTTCTAGATTTGGAATATTTTTTCTTTTTTTTAAAATTAATAAAAGTGTCCACCTGATGTTTTCCAAAAAATCAGGAGGATAGTATAGCAGTATAAAGCTACTTCTTGTGCAATGATTGAGCAAAAATTCATTTTAACTTCCATTGAGTAAATTTATCCCATCTGACTGCATGCAACCAAAAGTGTCTAGCACAAGCTCAGCTGAAATCGTGCTGGACACTTTTATGATGGAGAGTAGCTAGGGTGCAAGTCTTCTTCAGTTAATCTTATATTCATTTTAAAAATGTCTATGGGTATTTGATATTTCTGTGTCATCCATATTTATTATTTGATTATTTTTTAGTCACCATTATATTATTAATATTTTTAGTATAGCAAAAAAATGTGTAATGAATGTACACTGGATGATTTTACAACTTTAATAATATAATATAATAAATATAAAAACATGTGAAATTTATCAGTTTTACCAAAATAAAATTGATATTTAAAAGCTAAAGGATAAATAAAAGGGTAAGATTAAAATTAAAGATATCAAACATGAAATAAAGATATTAAGTATAATTTCTGCTATCATGAGCCAGTAGAGGCTTCAGAAAAAATGGGCACCATCATAGATTAACATGGATCAAATTTAATTTTTACCAAAGGAAAAAATTGTCTACCTTAGGTTTGGACAAACTTACAGGGGACAATTTGTCTATGTAAAACTACTTTCAGTGCAATGATGAAGTGATAATTCAGTCTCATTTCCGTAAAAAGAATTGATTGTGTCTGACGGCATGCAACCAAAAGTGTCCATCACAAGTTTGGCCAAACTTGTGCTGGACACTTTTATCATGAAGAGTATCCAGGGTGCAAGTCATTTTTAATCATCTGAAATTTCTTATAAACATTTCTACTGTTATTAAATCTTTGTTCCTCACTCATATTTATCAATTGATTAATTTTTTCTCACCATTATATTATTAATATTATCAGTATAGCAAAACATTGTGTGCCAAATGAATACTGGGTGATGTTACACCTTTTATAATATTATTAAATAAAGGTAAAAAAATATGAAAATGATTTATTTTACAAAAAATAAACTTCTATCCAAAAGCAATATGAGAGGAATAAAGTAAAATAAAAGAAATCAAAGATGAAAATTAAAATCCAAGTTAAATTCCTGCCATAAACAGAAAAAAGAGATTTTGAATTAAATTAGAACAATCAGGGCTAAACTTGCACTAAATTTTCTTTTTTGTAAAAATAAAAAAAAAATCCACTTGAGCTTTACCAAAACTTCAGCATGAAAATTTTGCCATATCAAACTACTTCTAGTGTAATTTTTTATCAAAAATTTATCTTCATTTCCATAGAGAGAATTGCTCCCATCTGACTGCACCTGACCATAAGTGTCCAGCACAAGTTCGGCCGAACTTGTGCTGGACACTTTTTTAATGTAGAGTAGCTAGGGTGGAATTTTTCTTCAGTTCATCTAGTATTTCTTACAAACATGTCTACTGGTATTTTATATTTGTTCCTCACTCATTAATATCATTTGATTAATTTTTGGTTGCCATTATATTATTAATTTTATAAGTATAGAAAAAACTCATGTGCCAAATGCATACCAGGTGATGTTATGCCATTTATAATATTATTAAATAAATGTATAAAAATATGAAAATAGTTTATTTTAAAAATTATTAATTGATATCCAAAAGCAATATTAGGAATAAAAAATTAAGTTAAAGGGATCAAATATGAAAAAAGAAATACAAGTAATATTCCTACTATCAAAGGCCAGTAGAGGTGTTGAAGCAAATGAGAGCCATCAGGGATAAATTGTACCAAATTGACTTTTTTTCAAAGATAAAAAATTGTGCACCTGTGGTTTGGATGAAATCTAGGTAGAAAATTTGGCTATGTAAAAATACTTCTAGTGAAGTTTTTTATCCAAAAAATTTTTTTTATTGCCATAGAAAGAATTGATCTCATATGACTGCAACTGACCAAAAGTGTCCAGCACAAGTTCGGCCGAACTTGTGCTGGACACTTTTTTGATGGTGAGTATCTAGGGTGCAGCTTTTCTTCAGTTCAACTGGTATTTTATCTTTCTGTTTTATTAATATTTTATCATTTGATCAATTTTTTTTTACCAGTATATTATTATTTTTATTAGTATAGCAAAAAAACATGTGCCAAATGCTTACAGGGTGATGTTAAAACTTTAATAATTCTATTAAATACAGGTAAAAAATTATGAAAATGATTTGTTTTACATAAAATTAATTGATATCTAAAAGAAAAAAAAGGGATAAAAAGAAATAGGTTGAATAATAGGGATTTTATATGAAATTCAAAATTCAAGCTAAATGCCTACTTTCAAGGCTCAGAAGAGGTGTTGGATAAAATGGGCATCATCAGGAATAAAATTTTACTTAATTTGATTTTTTGAAAAACAAAATGAAGTTTTCAACTGATTTTTTTCCAATATTTAGTTGGACACTTTATCTATATCAAATTACTTCTAGTACCATGATTGACCAAATTAAATCCTCATTTCCATATGCAGAATTGATCCCATATGGCTGGACCAGGCCAAAGGTGTCAACCACAAGTTTGAGAATTCTTCTGGTGGACACTTTTATGATGGACAGTAGTAGGGTGCAAGTCTTCTTTAGTTAATCTAGTACTCCTCATAAACATTTCCAACTTATTTTTGGCCAAAAATCAGGTGGAAAGTTTTTCCATATAAAATCACTTCTAATGCCATGATTGACTAAAAATTGATTCTCATTGCCATATAGAGAGTTGATCCCATATGACTGGATCTGGAAAAAGTGTCACCACAATTTTTGATAAACTTAAGTTTGAAAATTCTATGATGGAAAGTAATTGCAAGTCTTCTTCATTTCATCAAGTAATCCTCATAAAAATTTCCACCTGTATTTTGGCCAAACTTCAGGTGGACACTTTGGCCATATTAAATTAATTCTAGTTCCATGTTGATAAAAAACTGATACTTATTGCCATATATAGATATTAAACCCATCAGACTGTGCCTTTCCAAAAGTGTCTACCTGAACTATGGCTAAACCTCAGTTGGACACTTTTATGAAGCAGAGTAGCTAGGGCAAAAGTATTCTTCAGTTAATTTGGTATTCATAATAAATTTATCCTCCTGAAGTTTATCCTAACTTGAGGTGGACAATTTCGCAAAGCACCAGTTAGTCACTATCCATCAAAAAAGTGTTCACCAAAATTTTGGCTAAACTTGTGGTGGACCCCTTTGATCAGCCACAGTCAGATGAGATCAACTCTTTAGATGGGAATGAGGATGATCTTTTGGTCAATCATGGAAATAGAAGTAGTGTGATGTGACCAAATTACCCCCCTGAAGGTCAGACAAACCTCAGAAGGACACTTTTTAGCAGGTAGTAACTGAGAAAAATCCATTTATCAGAAGGAAAATCTTTTATTGGATAGATGCCAAGGTTTCATACTTGTGTATTATGGTCAGTATTAATTTTGAAAGAGTCTTTCCAAGCAATTTCATTGCCCATCATGACTCATTTTGTTTTAAATGTTTCAAACTGCGTGATACAGTATTAAGGTGTCACATAGTATAATTAAGTTCTATTACGTGCCCTCCTATGATGCCTAAATTTATAATTTAATATCTTACATAATAATTTTTTTATATAAATTCATCAATATTTTATTTTATTATCAAATTTAATAGAGCAAGTATCCTGAATTATTATATATGCATAAGCTTAGGTTAGATCAATTTGTGCTCAATTTTCTCTCATCAGAGGACCAAAATCAAGTTCTGGAGGATCAACTTGTGCATAATTTGGAATCAGTTGATATTCTGTCTATAATCAATCTGAGAATAAATGTAAATCTAACTCTAATTTACTTATTTTTATAAAGTATTCATAAACCTGGAATATTTAAGGGACACTCTAAATTTCAAGATAGGGGATTGCTAGCAATTCACCCCTAGATTTCCCGTGGTGTTAGGAATAAATAGAAAACTTTTTAAAGTCTTTTTTCAAAAAAAATTTGATGGATGTCATTTTATCTTCAATTATTACAGTATGATTTTGCTTCCAAATGATAGACTGAAAAAAATCCTACAGTTATGTATATAATCCTATAAAATATATAAACAGGTTCCAGAGTTCCTATTTACATTCAATATATTTTAACAGAAGAAAATATCTCTTTTAAATAAAAATAATTCAGGTACTTCTTGGTAATATATTCTTTTATATATATTTATATGTTTAAGTTCAAATTACACAAATGAATAAAAATATATATATTTAAAATAGAAAGAAAAAATATTTTTCAAAAATTTCAATTTAAATTAAATTTAACTTATGAAGTTGTTTTTCTCATTGAATATTCAATGAAAACTCATAACATTATCAGTTTAAATTAATTTAAATTAAAAAATTCTTCATTCATGTAATGATTTTTGATACCTGGAATATATAAGAGGATAAATATAGTATTTCTTTTTAATAAAAATAGGAAATATATTGACTCATTTAATGTCAAAAATAATTGATTTTTACCCATATTTTTATTATTGTATTTCAAATAAAGTATAGATAACCCATTAACCTATATTTCTTAATTGAGAATAATGATCAAACTTAGACTTTAAATTTATCTTCTGAATTTTTTATCTCACCAACCAATAATATGAGCCTCTGAAATTTTACTTTATCAAACTTGAATACAAAAAACTAAAATATTTGCAACATATTTTAAAGTATGTTAGTAACATTATACTAATCAAAAATTGATTAATATAATGGTAAGGTTTTATGTTTTCATGACTAAATTATCTATTGTATCCTTCTTAAAAAATGCTTTATAGAGGTTACTATATGAATAGAATGATAGAATGATGAAAAATATCAGTTCTACCTCTTTTATAGAGTAATTTAATGTTAAAAAACTCCTAGAACTTCATCTTGAGAACCTATTCTTACATGGGAACAAAGTTAAAATTTTGAAGTGAATCTCCAGGGAAATATTATTTTTATCTCAAATATCAAAGTTAACTACAACATACTATTCAGCTTAAAGTTTCCATATATATCCATTTATTTACTTTAGACATATTTTCATAACTTGAGGCACATTTTATCTGTATTTTTTACAAAAATATTTCACTGAGTGGTAATTTTTCTTGAGTTCTCTAGATCACTTCACCAACTGAAAGTATGCCAAAAGAATATTTATGAAATCAATAAAAAAGATACTATAGAATCTAGATAGATATTTTATTTACTCATGATATATTATATATATTGTCTTAGTAGCTGAGGAGTTGGTATAATTTTGAAAAGAAACAAAATATTTCTTTTATTTTTTTCTGTTTCTTGCATTTTATTTTCCCAAAAAATGCATTGAAGTCTAAAACATAAAGAAATATTCCATTTTTAATATATAATAAAATATTTTTAAATTACAAGTAATTAGTGTAAAAAAGTTGTGAAAGTGCTTCATTTGGCTAAAAATCTTCAAAAAAAAATCACTATACTTTAAATTTAAGTGTTCCATGTTTTTCACTGTATGCTTTAATAAATAAATTAAAGGTTTCTGTTGATTACATGTTTTTATTTAAATAATTCAATAGATTGTGATATATCATTGAGTAATCTGGAAATTCAAGAAACACAAAAAAGAAGAGTTCAGTTTATATTGTATTAATTAAAAAATTACAATTTTTCAATTCTGGAATAATAGTTTTATGTAATACAAAAAATTCACTGATTGTTTTTTAAATGTTACCTGAAAGTTTTAACAACATTACTATATTTAAAAAATGTGATACTGTAGAAGGAAATAATCTGATTTTATGTCTTTTCATTGATCAACTTAAATTAATAAAGTATTATTCATATAAGATTCATCAACAAATACAGTGAATTAGGTAGTTTCTTGGAATGAGTTTTTCTGTTTTCCATTCATTTATCATTACAGTTTCACTATTTTTTCAATAAAGATTCATTCTTATTTGTTTGAGGTCTCAAGATTATTTCAAGTGAAAGTTCAGTATCACTTCAGTTTGAGTTCCAGCTGAGTTCCATCTGACTTCAAGTTGAGGACTTGCTAGCAAGTCCCCCCCAAATATTGTGTGGTATTTTATTTATTTATTAATTTATGAAATAAAAATGAAAATTTGGTAATCCTGACCCCCTCCTAGAGTAAATTTCAGGGGGGCATATTGCCATTTTTTCTTTATGATTTGCTAGGGGAGGGTATTTCCATTTTTTTCCTTTGTGATTTTGTTGGATTTTTTTCTTAAATTTATATACACAATAGGGGGTATCAAAGTTAGAAATTTGTAATTCTTTAAAAGGTATTTCACAACACAAAAAGAAAGCCACAAACTCAACATTAATTCTTAGTAAAAAGGTATTTTGGGGGCACAATATGGCATATTTTAAAAAATAATCATGGTTGATTTGGTTGAGAAAAGACATATTTTGAAATGAAAGATTTCTAACTTTGATACCCCCTAATTAAAATACAAAGAGTCTACTATTGAATATTAAAAATACATGAAAAATGCATTTACTTGCATGTTAAGAAGAATGTGTGTAATCCAAAAAAAACCCAACTAGACTTATACTGATGAGGTTCTCAAGACAAGTTATGGTAGAACCATTCCCATTTGAACCAAATCAGCAAAGTGCCACAGAGATTTGTATTACAGGGTCCCTCTGTGGGCAATGAGAATTTTTGTGGTAAATAGAATGATCATGAATCAAATCATGTAGGTATTTAAAAGTATGATAAGTAGTTCAGAAAATTTTCTTAAAACTGGGATCAGGTATATCAGTGTCAAGGGGTAATTTTGGTCTAGAAGCTTGGTTCGAGGTTTTCACGGGATTTTTAAAGGTTTAAAAGTCTCTCAACAAAAAGGTACGTATTTCTAAAATCAATTTGATTAATTCACTCAAATATAAGAGGTAGGTCTAAGATATCAATATAAATTATAGATTAGAATTATGATGTTGTAAATACTAAAGTTATAAAATATAGAAATAAATGTAGTGTTGTAAATGTAATAGTAATGTAAGTGATAAAAAAGAATGATTTGAAAAGCAAAAAGTAAGAGGCCTTTTATAGGCAAAACATGAGGGAATAAAATATACGGAATTTACACCATATATTGTAAGCATGTGAGAAAAAGAATGACTGAAAGTAGTACATATATGACACAAGAATTAAATAAACTGGTACGTCAACAAGGACATCAATTTTATTAGCAATAAAGTTTGAGTTCCTTGGACTGTCACAATTAATTACACAATAATTAATTAATTATATTACTTTCACAGGATTCCAGATCTCTCACTGAGGTAATATAATTGTTTTAAAGTTTTTTTTATTATAATTTTTTTATTAAATTCTATCCCATTGACTTATACCATTGAGCACAGTGTTAGGGAGTAAAATTGTAAGGGACATTTTATTTATACTAATTAGTTATACTACTTATTGTACTTAACTAGTTAATTGTAAGTAATACTTAAGTAGATAATTAATTATTAGTAAGAAGAAGGGGCGTGGCTTTAACTCAGTAAAATAATTAATTATTTTACCGGTTAAGTCTAGTAGCCTGGCTGACAATCAGAATGTTTGTGAAGTGTATATCGTGGTTGACAAAGTTGCATATGGTGACCCTCTGCCATTTAACTCAATTTTTTTTCCTTTTTTCTTTATCAGTTTTTGTGATTTCCCTCTTGTTTATTTCATGATTTCCTTCATGTTTTCTCTAGCTCTTTATTCATTTTTATACACTTTTTAGATAAATATGACTGAAAATATAGATTTGGTCAACTGGATTCATAAGGTGAGAAAAGAAGGTAATGTGAAAGGTAAAAATTTATGTTGGAAAAAGAAGTATGAGGTCTAACATAGGTTGTAAAGTTTTTTTTTATTTCATTAATTTACATTTAACAACTCATATAAGATAGTCTTCTCACTGAAATTAAAGAGCCATCAGGAATTGTTTTTTTGTAATAGTAATCATGGAAGCATTTTTTTTCTTTATTTGGTTTATGTGTACACATGTTGTATGATTTCACTTAATTTGGTCACAGATTATTTTCTTTCACATTTTACATAATTTTGAATGAATATAACTTTTTTTTGCTTATCATATATGAATTTTTTATATGTTAATTTATGCAATCAACATAAAATTTTGAAATCTAGGCTTCTACTTTGATAAAACACAGACAAGGGTATTGTCTTTTTTTCCTTTTAACAACAATATTTTTTTGACTTAAATTTTTTTTTTGGTGATCCCCACCCCCTGCTACAGTAAATAGAAGGGGAGGATTTTTCTAAATAAAAAACATCTGACATAATTATTTTTTGAATTGGAAAATATTTGGTGATTCAAAACCCATAATATAGTAAATAGAAGGGTAGTTCATTACCCAATTAAATTTTATACTGTGTTTCCATGAATTCCCTTGGTCTACCTAGATCTAATCTTTCTAACAATCAAATAATATTTCAATTTTTGATTCGCCATAATTTCTTAAATGAGAACCTCATCTGTTATTGAAGACTAATCTAGTGAGGGCTATCAGCTCTCAAAGAATTTGTTGATTTCCAGCAGTTCTCTCTTGAGACTTTAATTTCATGATGGTAATCTGAGCTTGCTCCTTTTTTTAAAAAATAGTTTGCCTTTTAAAAATAAGAGAAATATGTTTAAAAAATTCATCAATAAATTCAAAAAAAGATAATCTTGTTCACATTTATTAAATATCACCCCATAAACAGAAGAGACAGCTTTTGACATAGATTTAGCTGTCCCAAAACTAGCAGAAGTTCTTTGCTCAAGTCTTTTTCCCAGAGGTTCTGACTCTTTATCTTCTAACCTTTTATCATTGGTTACTTCCTAATAACTTTCTAGATCTTATGAGACTTGAGTTTGTTTAATACATGGAGAGCAGATTAAAAGTAAAAAAATAATAAATAATAAATAGTTTAAGCTTACTGCCATGGGAACATTGAGCTCAATTTCAGAATATAAAGTGGTTTCTTCAAAATCAGAAGAGTGGAGCAAAGAATCTAATGGAAATTCTTAATTTTTTGGTATGTGACTGAATGATTTGAAGTCATGAGAATAAAAATTTGAGAAGGAGGAAAAATTAATGAAATAAGGAATGAAAAGGTAATAAATCTACTGTGGTCAGAAGAATTGAAACTTTATTTAGAAAAGTGGAAGGGAGAGCAGAGCTATGATGCACAGTTTATTTGGAGGGATGTACAGTGGGCGGTAACAAGTTTTTTCCACCCCATGAATTTTTTTTTAAGTCTCATTTCTCTCAAACTACCGCTTCTTTATCATTTCTAAATTTGTATTTTAGCTAAACAGCATATCTAGATTCTAAATATCTAATTATCATATCAAAAAAAATCTTGCCCTGTTTACCAACAAGTAAGCCCCCTTCAGGCATCTACTACTTTCTGCATCTTTTTCAGCATAAACTTAATCAAATTGTCTAACATGTTGACTGGAATGTCCTTCCAAGATAAATGTAAGGCTTTTGTCATTTCTTATTTGATTTTTGGTTTATAAAACTGATGTATAATTGACTTCATTACTTTCCAAAGATTCTCAATCGGATTCAAATAAGGTGATTGGGTAGGCCATTTCATTTTATTCAAGTTAACTAGATCACAAAATGCTTGAGTTTCTTTAGATGTGTGAATACAAGGATTGTCCTCCATAAGAAGAAGCTCACAGTGAGGGTCAGTTGCTTTCAAAAGGGGTATGAGGGACTTGCAGTACACTTCTATCAATGTTTTTGATGTTTGATGCTGTGAAGAGAGGACCACAAGGGTGACTTTGATAGTGTTGATGAAGCGCCCCCCCAAAAATAATAATAATAATAATAATAATAATAATAATAATAATAATAATAATAATAATAATAATAATAATAATAATAATAATAATAATAATAATAATAATAATAATAATAATAATAATAATAATAATAATAATAATAATAATAATAATAATAATAATAATAATAATAATAATAATAATAATAATAATAATAATAATAATAATAATAATAATAATAATAATAATAATAATAATAACAATATGATAGATCACCTGCCACTTTGGAAGGTGGGTTGTAGACATTCAGGGATATATTTTTTGGATTTAGTGCGCCAAACATATTTTTTCTGTGAAGATTTTCCAAGTTCAAAAGAGGACTTGTCAGTCCAAATCACCTTTTTCCAATCACCAACAGTCCAGTGGAGGTTCTGGAAAGAAAAAGCGAGGCGATTGTTGCAATGAATAGTGCCCACAAAAGGTTTTTTAGCTGCAGTTCTCTTCCAAAGACCCAAATCATTGGCACACTTACAGATTGTAAGGGGAAATATTTTTTTAGTGAGTAGGTCAGATATTTGACAAACTTTGGCCTCTCAGTTTGTCTTGAGGACTAGCGCTCATTGCCTCATATCACGGGCAGTCATTTCGCATGGAGATCCAGTATGATGTGCAGTCTTGATGGTACCCCGGGCTGAATATCTTTCAAGGACTGAGAGAACTGTGGAATGTGGGAGGGAGAGATGGCGGGAAATAAGAGACTTGTTGCAGCCCCCAATCCACATGCCAACAATGATACCTTTCATTTCCTCAGTTAGATGTTGCTTTGTGGTACTCAAAGTGGACTTTTTGGAATGAAAATGATGATTTAATTAAGTGAGTGTTACCAGAACCACTTGAGATGGTAATAGTTTGAGAGAAATGAGAGTTGAAAAAAAAAAACATGGGGTGGAAATAACTTGGTCCCACCCACTGTAGATATTGGTGGGCTGAGCTGTGGTTGAGCAAATGGCACAAAAGTAGGAAGTATTTGATCCCAGGTTTGAGACCCCAAGTACCCAATCATCTATGTTTCATGGTGTCTGTGTGTAGTAGTTTACAAATGAACTCTACTAGGTGTGTTTGGTGATGTTTGAGACCACCTATTGGGTATATCAGACTTTCAGTGTAGTGTATATACATGTAAAACATAAAACTGAAATACAAAATACAAAATACAAAATACAAACTATAAAATAAAATAAACAATAAAATAAAATGAGACTAATCAGTTCTACAATAAATCAAGTATATATAACTACTATACACACCCATTAATAGAAACTATTAGAAAGTGGTTAGAAAACAGTTGTTCAAAAATATTCTTTATTTATTCATTATATATATATATATATGTGTGTGTGTGTGTATGTGTGTGGGTGTGGGTGGGTGTGTGAGTGTGTGTGCCTTTTGTGAAGAACCAAACATAACCTGGGTTCATTGAGTTGGCCAATCTGTGCTCAAATGAATGATAAGTGAGGGAACATTGCTAGCAACTCAACCCCCCCCCCCCCCCCCCCCCCCCCCCATTCCCTCTCACATTTCCTGTGGCTCATGATATCTCAACTGTCAAGTAATCTTCCATCCCATCCCATTCCTTCCCTTCTAATCTAACTCAATTTAATCCCATCCTATTCCATCAAATAATTTCCAATCCAATGAGGCGCATGAGAAAAATTGATAAGACACGCACCATGAAATGGAATGAAGTTGGTAATAAAATATGTAGCTCAGTCATCATTCTTATTTTATTTATTTATTTTTATTTTATTTTTTGAGTTTGTTTTAACTGTTTCAGATCCGCATGTATTATTAATCCTGCATTTTTCATCGACTTTTTTCTTGCTGTTGGCCAGCTCCCCCACACTATAGTTTGCTCCACTCTATTATTAGTTCTTTTCTCCTCTTTCCTTCCTAACTATTCAATTTTCACCTTTTTCATCCTCTCTCTCTCTCCCCCCCCCCCCCCCCCCCCCCCCCCCGCAACACACATATATATATGCATATATTGAAGTGATTGCAAAAATGAATACATGTTAAACATAGTTCAACTAATTTACACAATAATAATTATTGGCATCGATTGCCTCAATGTAGTCACTTATCATTTGGGGTAGGATCATTTAACCAGTTCACAAATCCTTTTCGAAATGCAGAAGAAACCAAATTAATTGTCTTAGCCTCTGGCCAACCCAGAAGATACGCTTTGGCCAAGTTTTGACGACCATTCTCACATGATAATAGTGAATATGAGTGGCGAATATTAGTATTATTTGAAATTCTGCGAGAAATGAGTATTGGGGGATGAAGGATGCTTAGGAGATTTAACAATGATCAAGGTGATTATCAAACCACCTCCCGATAAATCTTGATGGTCTTATCAGCACATCCTGTAATTAATCGAGACCCCGTGACATCAAATGTACTGCAAAATATTCCCGCTTCAGCATCCAGAGAGCCTGGTTGAGGAATATCATCCAGAGTTTGAAATGGAAGTCCGGTTTTATAATCCCACCATGTCATTGACCCATTGTCGGCTGTCAAGTAAAAACAAGGTATAAGCAGGTGTTTGATATGGTCATACCACCATACCACACCGAGAGAAAATTGGGATTTTGAAACCACTTACCACCAGAATATAGTACTCCATCTTCATTGACACTCAAAGTGTTGACAATTGCATTGTGACCTGAGAAGTTGTGCACAAACATTCCTTCAGGACACTTCCATTTTTTAATGTTGTTTCCACCTGCAGAACCCGTAGCAAAAGAATACTCGGTTGGATGAATTGTGAGGGTTCTAACCGACTTGTGATGATGGGTGAGTTGAGCCATGGTTTTTCCTGCAGCTAGATCCCACAAACTTTGACCAGAATATATATATATATATATGATACAAAATCACCCATGGATTGGTGAGTTGGTGGATTGGGAGGTATGGAGCGACATTTAATAAAAAAAAAGGTAGTTAGGTTATCTTACCGAACAGTAGCATCCATTGAGCCCGTTATGACTTGAGGATCACTGTCTTGACACTTGACATCAGCAACAGTTGCAGTGTGGCCGGAAAGGACATGGACTTGAGCTTTGGTTCTCATATCCCAAACGCGAGCACAAGCATCACGTCCTGCAGTAACTAATAAATCCAAGGTAGGATGCAAACTGGTAGAAAAGGAAAATATATAAGGTCAAAAGAAAAGAAGAACATAATGTAGACAGATAAGACGACGGACCTAAGAGAGTAGACCCCACTTAGATGACCATGATAATGCCTGATGACCTTATTCTGTTCAAGATCCCAACATTTGACCATTTTATCTTCACCACAACTGAATAAATAAGGATGCCGATCGGATACAGCAAGCCCTCTGACGGTCGAGATGTGACCTGTGAGACTGATTTTGAGGGATCCACTAGCAAGATCCCATATTTTGATGATGCGATCGCCAGCACCGGTAGCAAACCAAGAATTTCCAGGTTCGACAGCGACGGATCGAACCCAGCCTAAATGGCCAGAGATGACCCGGAGAAGTTTCCACTGTGGATGGTGGTCCGGTTTGATTGTTCTTGCTTGACGGCGAAGGATGAGAGACTTGGAGAGAAGGGTTGGTTTGAAAGTAGGATGGGGGAGATTGCCGAGGGATACGAGGTCAGCGGAGACATTTTGAGCGGGGACATCTAAAAGGGGGGGGAAATGAGTGCGCGAAAGAAAGGAACAGGAGGTCAAGACCAACTTTGAATTTGCAAGCGCGGAAAAGAATGGGGAGATGGATTAGAGTTAGGGTTGTGGGACTGTTGATCGAGCACGACAGGCGGAATATTGGACAGATGGTGATAATTGTCCGCGCGTTTAAGAGAAAGTCTGGAGGACCGAAGAGAAGGATATGCAAAGTGAGCAATAAACACAGATGACGTCAATCAATCAGCGGCATAGTTTACAGACCTCGTCTCACTCTGTCCATCGGCCTCTTGCGCGGTCTGTGCGCCAAACAGAAGTCTCGCCTGCGCACTCGCTCTTTCAATCCGCCCTTCAATCGCACTGACCATCGCCCACGTTCTCTTTCTCTTGCACTTGAACTATCACTTCAACTACAACTACAACTGAACCGGCCTACACTTATGCATATCCCTCACTTTGCATATCCCGTCCAATTTCTTGTCTCTCGCCTTCTCTTTATTTATTTATTTCTTAGGATCACTCGCCCATAGAGCATGAAACTACGGCCTAGGGATGGGTAAGAAAGGCTAAATACATGAGTAGGATCAAAAGCTTTCAAAACAGAGAGCAGTCACGTAATTTAAAACTTGAGCAAATCCTTTCTTGAGGTTAAAAGATGAATTTAAAAATGTGAGTAGCAGAGTGAATTAGTTAAAGGAATAAAGGAAAATCTTCTTAAAAGTAATTAAGATATACAAGGAAGTGGACTTCTATGTAAGAAAAGGTGCAATTCATTTATCAAGTTCTCAGGTGAGAGAAGGGATAATAACAGGGGGTCTCAAACATTACCAAACACACCTAGTAGATTTCATTTGTAAAACACTACACAAAGAAACCATGAAACATGGCTGATTTGCTACTTGGGGTCTCAAGCATGGGGTCAAATACTTCCTACCTTTGTGCCATTTGCTCAACCACAGCTCAGCCCGCCATTAACCACATCCCCCCAGTCGACTATGCAACATAGCTCTTCTCTCCCTCCCACTTTTCCAAATATGTTTTTAATTCTTGTCACCACAGTAAGTTGATTACCTTTTCATTCCTTTTTTCATCAAAATCTCTTTCTTGAATTTCTATCCTCACAATTTCTTATTTTTTAAGGCTATCTTTTTTTTATCATGCCTTTCCCAAAAAGTACTCAAAAATTTACTTAAGTAAAACCTTCTGATCTTCAGATTGTAATTAACTTACGGAAAATTAAATCAAATTTAAAAGCCCTTTTTAGCTGTAATAAGGCTACTCAAGTTGGTCATCCACCTTCCTCATAATTGAATGGCTTTCATCAAATGGATGTGGAATTAAAATAAAAAACTAAAGATTAAAAGGATATGACAACAAAGAAAACGAGAGAAAGATTCAAAAATTATCAAAGAAAATTCAAGAAGGTAAAGATGGCTTCTTCTTCAACTAGTTTTGGAGTTTCCAAATATGATGAAAAACACGGAATTACCTCTGTTTCTGAAAACCTCAAATCTATGTTTCCTCTTTATCATAAAATGGATGAGCTCTTTGCAAAAAGACCCAATGTAAAATCCTTGCAAATGAATCAAGGTCCAAAAATCATTGAGTCTCATACCAATCATCAATAATTTCCTTTACATCCTTTACTCAACTCTCCTGAATTTGAATAACCCTCTGTATATTCTGACATTGATCTCAATAAGCCCATGGTAGTAAGCTCAAGCTACTTTTTCTATTCTTTTTTCTTTTGTATTGCTAATTTTCTTCCCATGTATCAATCAGACCTAAGGGTCATTAAATATAGAAAATTATAAGGAATCAGCTGAGAATAAATGGCTATAAGATAAGGGGTAAACACCTCCTGGAAAATGACTCAAGCAAAGAGCTTCTTCTAGTTTTGAGAAAGCTCAATTTAAACTAAAGGCTGTTATTTCTGCTTATGAGGAGATTGTTAACAAATGTAAACAAGTGCCACTGGAGGGCCTACACACAAGGTCAAGGGTGTTCCTGAGTAAGTGAGATTGGAAAAAGATGATTGAGAACACCTTCAAAGCACAGAGGAATACTTTGAAGGAGTGATTTGAAGATATGCCAAAGATAAATTAACACTGCTTTGAGATAAGATCAAGATGAATAATAATGAAATTTACAGTTGCACTAAATAATCAGGCTAATCTCACAAAGGGTTGTAATTTAACAATCAAATGGATTTAGGGAATTTTAAGATTTGAAGGAAGTTGATTATTAAGAAAGGTAGGAAACAATAATAGCCTTATATAAGTTTAGATACTATCACTATGCAATATAGGGGGTGGACTTGCTAGCAAGTCCTCAACCTGAACTCAGATTGAACTCAGGTGGAACTCAGACTGAACTCAGACTGAACCCATACTGAACTCTACTTCAACACCCACCTAAAACTGTTCTGCTGAGTGGTGTTCATCCCTGATTGTATGGTTCCTTTATCAATAGCTCAATGTGTGTTCAATTTGTGGTGAGTTTGGGTCCAAGGTTGTGGACTCACTAGCAAGCACGCCCCCCATATTGTGTGGTGTGTCCACCACAAAAAACACCTGGAACCTGCTAGAAGGTGCCAATCCCTCAATCCATTTGTGACACAAGGATAACTCAGATTTGATGCCACACAAGCTAGCATGCTCAGTGTTCAGTGCGGGGTCTATCCAGAAGAGTTACAGCTGAGCTAGAACTGATTCAAATCAGTAATAGGGATTGACACTTGAAATCAGGTGCCCACCTTTTTTTTTTTCTGGTGATCACAACAATATTATAATTTAATTCTAAGGAATGTCAAACCAAATCCACCCAATTATATAGATGACTCCACCTTGCATTGACCTCTTCAATAAACCACCCTTACTTTATCACTTACAATCCAATATAACACACAGATCCTTTAACCTTACTCCTGTTCCTACTCACAGACTTTTGATTACCCTCAGACACACAATTACCCAACATTGAAAATATATCATTTATCCTAGAACTAGTACAGCGCACCTTCACTTAAGGTTGAAAAGTATAAGAATATAATTGACTAGTTTGGATTTAAAATTTTGATAGCACATTTAAATTGAGACACACAAAGGGAATAAGTAGTTGCTATGTAGATGTTGCTCTCTGCACTTCAAGTATGGATTTTTGTACTGACTTATGGATTAAAAGATTGACTTTTGCTTTGAATTTCACATGGCACGTGACAACAAGTTTAATTTTTGATTTTGAATTGATTAATTAATTTTTTAAAAATTTATTTCTCTTATTCTTACAATTTAAACTTGTTGCAGAAAAGGACATTAAAATTATGAAGTTAGAGTCTTGAGAAGAAAATGGCTTAACATCAACAAATTTTTGAGGGAAAAAAGTGGCTTCATTCACAAGGAAAGGAAAAAAAAATCTTTGGGAATTGAGAGTGTGTGTTTAGATTTAGAGAGGGAGAAGATTGGGATTCATAGGGAGGATAAAAAAAATTAAAAAATAATCAATTTTAGCAGGAAAATGCTAAAATTCAGTTACTAGCTAGTGAATTAAAAATGAAGCAAGCTGACGATAAAAGCTCCAGAAACTGAGAATTTTTACTTTCCTGGGTTAACAAAACAAATTCATTTCCAATATTTAAGAGTTTCTTAGTTTACTGAGGTAAATTTCAAGAACTATTAATACATTTCACTCTGAATTTCTTATTCAATATCTAAATGAAAGTCTTTCAGAAATTATTGTATCTCTTTCCTTACATTTTTTATCTGATCAAATTTTTTTGGCCTTACTATACTACTGATATCTAAAAATCTTGATCCTACTCCCTCAATCAAAATTTCAACCTTTCAAATAGGGGGAATCAGTTCTAGAAAATCTTCACTTAAATTTGACCAAATCAGCACTTATCTAAGTATGGATTTCTGAAACACACTATCCACAACACTGGTGAATTTCAAAAGTGAAATAAGTCATTTATTTCACTCAAATAAGCACTTTCTCAACCAAAAGTGCTGTTTTAACCATACAGCCCATTTGGCTAATTTTTCAGCATCATCTAATTCATAAAAAGCACTTTGCAGCATAAAACTTCATAAATAAAAACATCATACAACATTTACATTTTTATAACATATAAGAGTCATGCCTTCCTCACTCTCAAATTATGATATGCTACATCAAGAAATGAATTTCTTAGCTCTTGATATCCTCTTGTACTCTTGTTGCAATTCTGATTCTGATTTTGGAGAAGATTTTCTTTTTAAACAAAAATGGTCAGGAAAATTTACCTTCTTCCAAGAAAGCCTCAAGTACTTCATACCCTCTAGTACACCAACCAAAAAAATTTTAATCTATTTTTACCCAGTTTTAGACAGTTTTTCAGGACTTCTCAGGATTATTTCCTAAGAATAGTTATGTTTTTCTTTGCATATTGACTTTGATTTTGAATTTTCTGTTAAAGTCTCTTTGCTTTCCTTTATCAACTCAACATGAAATCACGTGCTTTCTGCAATGGCATAATTTTTCAGTCATTCTTTTTTTCTTTTATCACTCATATCCCTTCCTTCCTCTCCTCTTTCATCTCTCAAATAATTTGAAGTCAATTGTTTTCTTGACTCATCCCTCCAGTTAAGTCATTTTTTCATTTTTACTTATATATTTTCTAATAATAATTTTTTTTTTTTGAATCTAAATTTTTTAGAATGTGTTTATTTTTTGACTTTCAAGGTAAAATTAACCTTTTTTTCTTCTCTCCCTCTTCTCTTTCTTTCTTTAGCTCCATCATCATACTCTTCATATCTCCTTGGAATTGCCATTATCCCCCTTTCCCCTATTTCACTACTCTTTTGGTTCTATGTCATTTAAACACATAAATTGCACATTCTTTAAGAATTTTACTTGCTCCATATTCAGTTTCCCCCAAATTCCAAATTCAATCTTTCTCGTTCAATTTCTCCTACCTTTCAATCAAGGTAAGTTTCATCTCCATTTTTTCATGTCTAATTTATATCTCTTTTTTTCTATGAAAGTTTCATACTTTAATATATGTAGGACTCTTATCTGGATAAAAGTGGACTTATTCAACTCTTCATTATGTCGTTTTCATTATCACTTCTCAAGTTTTTGTAACATTGTGAAAATAAGAGTTGGAATTAGAGTTAGGTTTATTCAAATCTAATTTTCTTTTAACAGAATATTCCTGTCAGGCTGAGGTAAAGTAAAAAGACGTGAACTAGCTTGAATGTTCAGTTGTCTAGAAAATTTTAATGGGTCTATATGAATACTTTAGTAAAAATCCAATAGTTATTAAACAGGCTAGTGTGTTTTGGAAATCCGCACTTATTTAAGTGCGGATTTGGTCAAATTTAAGTGCGGATTTGTAAGTGCGGATTTGCCAGAACTGACACCCCCTAACATAAGGGTCTCAGTAATTTTAATCTCACTAAGTATATATGGCTTACAATCTTATATTTGGTAGAAAAATAGATTTAATAAATTTAGATACTATTCAAAGACTATATAAGTACTATTGATGTGTATTGTAATTTTATTAGTTATATGTTTAATTTAAATGATAAAGAATGAAGAAAATAAGACCAAAAACCTCCTCCTTTTATACACAATTACTTCCCCAATGACCCCTATGATTTACCAGCTCAATACAAACTTAATGTCAGTGTATCTAGTATATATGTATGATTTAATAGTATTTATTAATGGTACTACTACTCATTTATAATTGATTTAGTGATTAAACCTCAGGGGAAGACCAATAAAATAGTTATACTCAAATAAAACTCACAATACTTGGATTTAAATGTGTGCTAGTGGTGGAAAATAAATAAATAGAATATAGTTATAGCTTATATATAGATAATATAAATTTATGAAGGCTTTATAATATATTTCTAAATGATAATAATTATGTTTAAATGTTTAATTGAATTTTAGTAATTAAGTGATGTCTAATAACCATCAAAATCCTCCCTTACTTATACCAAAATCCATTGGAGTGCACAGACCTTCAATCCAGATAATGTCACTGCTATCCACGGAAATTACAGCACTGTGAGGGCCCATAACCTCCCCATGGCGTCCAATCTAAGCAGATTCAACACCCAGACCTCCAGTAAGGACCCTCCATTACCATTAATGATAACATAGACCCATACCATAAATAGAAAATCCAGATAAAAGTGGATACCATAAAGAAACAAGTAAAATAACTAATCTAAAATGAAACCCAAAGCATATAAAGGAAACAAATTAAATGTCCAAGCCCCCAATAACATCCCCAAGTATCTATATTAACCCAGAAATGACCTCCCAGCCCATCAATCCATGAATATCCATCCAAGGAAACAGATTAAGTTGTCCAAACTGAGTACATGCGCCTGAAATAGATGTATATGCTTCTTTAGGTGTTTTGAATCCACTGAATACGTCTATGTGACCTAAAATAAGTAGAAAAACAAAGTTTATAGGCTATTAAGAGGCTAAAACCCACTTATAGACCTAAATATACATAATGTACTGCATATTTCACTGAATATGAGATATATCTATACATATAAGCTTATTTATGTAAATAATTACTTAATATAACTTAAGATAAATATATTATGACTCCATTAACACCTTAATAAGTATTATTAGCCTATTGATAAGCTATTTAAACTACTATAAGCTATATAATAGTGTAATAATCATACATATTTGTATTATAAACAGATATATAAGTGTTTTAACCTTGTTTTTAAGATATAGGCTTAATGTATTTAAGGTTATCTTATTTTAAACATAAGAATTACTCAGTCCTGGAGATACCTAGCCTGACACTCCCTCACACAAAAAAAACAATAAAAAAATGTTAAGACATTTTAATTAAAAGTAAGGAGTGAATAGAAAAATAATTGTTTTAAATTTTCTATAATACATATACTGAATAAACAGTATTATTTTGATTTAAATTTTTTCAAGAGATTTTTGAGATCAGAGATTTCATTTTCTTGAATCCACTGGTCATATTCACTTAATTTATTTTTAAATCTTAATAGATACTCAACTCCCTTTTATTTAGTAAGGTGTCTCTTTTTAAGTATCTTTTCAATTTCTGCCTTTTCAACTATTTCTTCAGGTTACTGTTTATACCTTCCTGATCTTTTTGGAAATAGAGAAGTATCATTAGAATGGTAAGGTTTTATAAGAGAAATAGGAAATACTGGATGTTTTCTATCATATGGTGCATATAGAATAACCTCAACAGAATTGTTACCAACCATCTTTTTAACTACAAATGGTCCAATGAATGGATTCTTTAATTTAACATTACCATTTAATTTGAAATTTAGTGTAGAAATAAGGACTTCATCACCCTCTTTGAACATTTTTTCTTTATGGGCTTTATCCCATCTTTTCTTCTCATACTCAAACGCCTTATTTATACATTCTTGAGCATGTTTTCTGCATAATTCTTGCATCTGAAGAAAAGACTTAGTACGTGGATGGAGATCCAATCTAGGTAATTTATCAAGAGTTTTAGCAGGGGTATTAGGTACATAACCCAGCCATAACTCAAATGGCTTTTTTCTAGTGACAGAATGTACTGTACTATTGTATGCAAATTCTAGAACAGGGATAAGGGTTACCCAATCATGTGTGAATTTGTCATTGTCTTTAAAGTTAAGACCAAAAGCACAATATCTTCTTATCATATCTTCTAAAGTTTGTATAATTCTTTCTGCTAGCCCATCAGTTTGTGGATAGTGTGCTGTAGAAAATTTTAATTGACACCCTGAAACATCCATAAGTGATGTCCAGAACTCAGAAGCAAATTTAGGATCTCTGTCTGAGACTATTAATTTAGCAAAACCTTCTATATTTAACATTTGTGTCCACCATAAGAAAGCTAAGTCCTTTGAAGAAACCTCTTTGTGGGTAGGAATAAATTTACACATTTTTGTAAATCTATCTACAATTACCCAGCAGGAGTTATAACTCTTATTCCCTGCTATTGGCTAACCTGTTATAGAGTCCATTTTAATCATTTACCATGGAGCTTTTGTTTGCTCAATTTGTTGTAATAAACCATCTCTTTTTCCTGTTAATATTTTAGATTTTTGACAAGAATCACACTTTTCAACATATTTTTGAACATCCTCAGACATGTTTATCCACCAAGCTGTGTTTTTTACTCTGGTTAATGTTTTATGGTTGTCAAAATGACCTGCTAAGATATCATCATGACATATACTTAACATTAACTCCTTCATTGAAGGGGAAATTACAATTACATTACTTAATTTTTTCCTGTAATATATAAAACCATCCTCAATGGAAAGTTTTCCTTTTCCTAATGCCTCTTTATACGTATTTGGTAATGTTTTTATTAAAACATTCATTGAAGCATTAGATGGATCATTTAATATTGTAGTGAGTTTACTCAAGTCAGGATCTGAAGCATACATGTCAAGAATTGATTGCATAAATTCATCCTCAAGATCTACAATATAAATGCCATAAATGTTAATAATCTCTGACTCAGGAACATAAGCAGGATTATCATCATTATTAGGCAGAGGTACTCTAGATAACAGATCTACATTAGAGTGCAAGGTTCCTGCTCTATGTGTAATAGTCATCTGTCCTCTGTATTCTTGTACAGCTAATTGCTATCTAAACATGTGTCTATTAGGAGTTTTCATGTTTAAGAGTGACTTAACTGCACTACAGTAAGTTATTAGCTCAAAATTTTGGTCTTCAAGGTAATAATGTAGCTTCTCTAGAGCCCACACTAATGCCAAACATTCAAGTTGAGTAGTACCATATTTCAATTCATTACTTCTTAGAGTACGTGAAATATAGCAAATTACTAATTCTGACATTTATCCTTCAATAAGTTGTTTTTGATGCAAAGCAGCACCCAGACCAATAAAACTTTCATCTGTATATAATACAAAAGGAAATTTGAAATCTGGTAATCCCAAGAAAGGAGCTGTCATCAGACATTCTTTCAACTAATCAAAAGCCTGTTGTCTTTCATTATTCCAAATGAAAGCTTCTGATTTCTTTATCAGTGTGGTCAATGGTGCAGCAATTAATTGGTAGTTTTTTATATATTGTCTATAATAACCACACATACCAAGAAAAGATTGTACATTCTTTACATTTTGAGGAATGCCAATATTCTTTATTGCAGCCACTTTATTTTGGTCTACACATATTTGTAAGCCAGATACAATATGACCAAGCACTTTTAAAGACTCAAACCCAAATTTACATTTTTTCAATGCAAGGTTCATTTTTATTTCATCCATTTTCTGAAATACCTTCTTTAAATGGATTAAATGCTCATCATATGTCTTAGAGAACACTATGATGTCATCAATGTATACCATTATCCATCCCTCAATCATTTCATTATGTAATGTTATATCCATTAACTTCTGAAATACTGATGGAGCATTTTTTGGTCCAAATGGCATTCTGACATATTTATAAATTCCCATCTTTGTCGTTATCAACAAAAAGTTTTGTGAATTCTTTTCAAAAGGAATTTGATGGTACCCTTTATTTCCATCTAAGAAGCTTATATACTTAGCACCTTTAAGGGTAGAATGTATAGAGGCAATCCTTGGAAAGGGATGAATATCATCTACTGTAAATGTATTTAATGATCTATAATCACCGCACAGTCTTTCTTTATCTTGTTCATAAGAAATTAGCACTGGTGATATTACACAATATTTTGGAGTAGTTTCAACCTTCTCAAGAATGTTCATATTTAATAACATCTTAATATTGTCTTCTATGTCTTTCCTCTTCATTGGTGAAGCAGGGTATGGTTTCTTTTTAAGACTAGCAGGAATATTATCCATATCACAGGTTAAACTAATTTTCATCTCATGATCTTTTACAAGGCCAAGTTCATTTTTACCATGTGCAAAAGCCATTGGAAATGCTTTAATTAAGTCCAAAATATTATTTTTCTCAGCTTCACTTATCTGAGTGCCAAATGATTCTTTAGAAATTTCTGTTTCCAGAAGTTCCATCTCATTGGATTCTCTTCCTTTGCAGGGAATATTTGTTACTGACTCAATGTGTAAGACTGTGTTAAAAGAATTTATTTTAAATTTCATTTTAACATTCATGACAATTGTAAAATTGTTATTAGCAGGGTCTAATTTCACACCAAACTTAGTCAGAATATAATTTCCAATGATAAAACAGTTACTACAGTTAGTATTATCCATTACTACAAAGTCACAAATTACTCTTACATAACCATGTTGATGTTTAAAGATAACAGCAGCTTTGTATCTACCAATGGGGTGTAGTACTGATCCAAAACCTGTCAAATTTTTACTTTGAAGGGGTTCAATCTTAGACTTATATTCACTATCAATTTTTTGTAATGTATTAGTAGAAACAACAGAACCAGCAGCTCCTGTGTCCAATACTATATTAACGTTTTCACCAGAAATGATAGCTGGAACTGTGATAGGTGTCATTCTTATAATATCAGCTTGTATATCTTTAATGATTTCAGCATCCTCAAAATTCATTAAAGATTCATTTGAGTCCATATTTAATATTGGATTTTTAAAGGTGGACAAATTATCTTCCAACATACAGACTTCATTTTCATCACTATATGAGATATTACTGTCATAATCACTTGAATGTTTACTTTTCTCTGTTTCAATTTCAGATTCATGTTGATTTTCAACAATATTTATATTCTTCTCACATTTGTGACCTTTCACCCAAGTTTTGTTACACTTATGAAAGTATTAGTTTCATACTTTTTAGGTACTGAAGGTGCAGTAGGTTTTTTCTGCTTCTCCTAAAGTTTTTTTGAATTCTGATTTTTAACTGGTTCAATAATTTGTTTATAAGTGTAATACCCTGCTTCATACTTATGGTTTAACAATATTTCATTACAAATATTAATAAAGTCAGAATATTCAGTAACATTAATTGTTCTAGCTACAACTATGTCTCTGACAGATATAGGTAGTTTATATATTATCTTATCTTTCCATAAGTTAAAGTCCATGTTAGGCTCAATGGCTTTGAATATTTTATTTAAATTCATTAAAAATACCATAGATTTGTCACCATTCAACGGATTATACCTAGTTTTAGATAAAGTCTCTGCTGAGTGAGCCTGAATCGAGAACCTCCAAATTGTTTTTCAATTAGTTATTTACATTCAGCCCAAGAGTAATCTTTACCCTCATTTAAAACAGCTTCAAACCATAATAAAGCAACATCCTTAAATAAAGAGATCAATTTTTATGTTATTTCTTCATCTGGTAACTTATATGAGAATTTCAAGTTGTCAATTCTTTGTATAAAATGTTTCCAATAAGAGCTGGATTCCCCATAACAAGTTGGGTACTGATCTATCTTAGACCAGTTCTTCTGATTGGTTTTTATTTCACTAATCTTAGGTAAATTCAATAACTCATTTATTCTTGATAAAAAGTCTTGTATTTCCTCCTGTACTGATTTGTGACTTACATTTTCAGATTTGACACTACCACCAGATGGTTTTAGTTGTGGTGGTATAGGGAAGGAATGAGATTCACTTTTGCCAATTAAAGGATTATTATTAAACTGAGTATACTTATGATTATCCTGGTTCATTAGTAGATTGGCAGTTTCAATCTCAATTTTAGTCAATATTTGTGGCAGCTCAGAGACTTTTTGATTTGTCTGCACAAAAGATAACTTAGTTCTTTATTCAGTTTTCAACAAGTCTGCTCCATACAGCTTTTCTAACTCACAAAATTTGTTTGAAAATTCACTAAATTTATTACTCAATGAATCATATTTAAGAGTTAGAGACAGGTGTTCATTCTATAATTCTCTACTTGGTGTTGCTAGTTGAGAAATGTTCAATGTTAAGGATGAAATTTTATCACTTGTGAGCTTAACTGTCTATTCCTCACAATCAGTCATTCTATTCCACAATGCTGAAACAATTCTATGGACAATTGGATTATTGATAAAATACTCCATGTCTTCCTTTTCAATTCTCTCACTATTTTGTGAACTTCTAATCTCACTAGTAAGTGGTGGCAACTGAAGATTAACTGTATTATTCTTATAAATAGTACTGTTGTTATTGACAAAAGACAAGTCAGGTGTATCTACATCAAAAACTAATTTTTTTAAGTCCTCCTCAATTCTCTGTACAGATTTGAAATCAACAATATTACCTATATTGTAATCCTCAGTATTGTGTTTAATCTGAGAGGTTAATCTACTTACCACGGGATTTGTTCCAGTCCTGATTTTTGGCGCTTTTTTTTCCTTTGTAGGGGTGAACTGAGAAAGTCTGATGAGGAGGAGGATCCCTGTTGCAGCTGTGACTGGACCATTGTTGATGGAACCAATTCCACTTCCATTTTTCTACCAGGATTTTCTCCTGGGAGTGATGTGACACTCCTGGGGTAGGGGTTTGCTGACTTGGCTGGCCTCCCTTTAGCTCTGCCAAGGTTTGATTCATCTGTTGGAATCCTACCTTGCAATTGTTCTGCAATTGCTCTACTTCCTTCAGCATGAGAGGCTTTGATTCCTCCAGCTTCAGGACCTGTTTTTCAAGATTGGAAAGTTGGTCCTGAAGAGGAGGAGATGTCTTTTTTATTGTAATCTTTTTTAAGAGGGTGTCTTTTTCCTCTATACTCATTTGCTCTGGCTGGGGCTATGATTGACCCTCCATGGTTATGTCCTGGAGTAATGTTTTTCTTAGCTTTAGACCTAGTATTATAAGCAGGCTTTTCACTTACAGTATCCTGGGGAGCACTCATATTGATAAGAATAACAATGTTTTACGTCTACAAAAGAGAAAAACTATATGGTAATTAGTAGACAAGAATTATTAGCAATACAATTACTAATAAAAGCTCTGGAGCTTACCCTGAATTTATATCTTTATTTATTTAAATAAAATATAAGAAAATATCAAAAAAATCTGTTAAAAATAGAATAATAAGATTAAATAGACCTTTATAAGGGTGAATAAATAGCTTACCAAGCTTTAACAAAATTCCAATTTAATTGGGTGTTATATTGGTGACCAAATACCAAGTGAAATTGCGTTTATATTGGGTACAGTTACTACTGTAAATACCTAATTTTTATTATAAAAAATTAGTACAATTATTATAATGGTTCTTTTCCACAATCACTGAGTTATGATGACCCACTAATGTGCAGCAAACCCAAATATTTAGTTTATTTGAGCTATACTAAAGTAAAAATCACATCCCAAGGCTTATACTAAATAATCTATAATAATCAAGGAAAGACCCCCAATTGTCAGTGTATCTAGTATATGAGTATGATTTAATAGTATTTATTAATGGTCCTACTACTTATTTATAAGTGATTTAGTGATTAAACCTCAGGGGAAGACTAATAAAATAGTTATACTCAAATAAAACTCACAATACTTGGATGTAAATGCGTGCAAGTGGTGGAAAATAGATAAATAGAATATAGCTATAGCTTATATATAGATAATATAAATTTATGAAGGCTTTATAATATATTTCTAAATGATAATAATTGTGTTTAAATATTTAATTAAATTTTACTAAGTAAGTGATGTCTAATAACCATCAAAATCCTCCCTTACTTATATGAAAATCTATTGGAGTGCACAGACCTTCAATCCAGATGATGTCACTGCTATCCCTGGCAATTACAGCACTGTGAAGGCCCATCACCTCCCCATGGAATCCACTTCAAGAAGATTCAACACCCAGACCTCCATTAAGGACCCTCCATCACAATTAATGATAACACAGACCCATACCATAAATAGAAAATCCAGATAAAAGTGGATACCATAAAGAAGCAGGTAAAATAACTAATCCAAAATGAATAAAATGAAACCCAAAGCATATAAAGGAAACAAATTAAATGTCCAAGCCCCCAATAACATCCCCAAGCATCCATATTAAACCAGAAATGACCTCCCGACCCATAAATCCGTGAATATTCATCCAAGGAAACAGATTAAGTTGTCCAAACTGAGTACATGCGCCTGAAATAGATGTATATGCTTCTGTAGGCATTGTGAATCCACTGAATATGTCCATATGACCTAAAATAAGCAGAAAAAAAGGTTATAGACTATTAAGAGGCTAAAACCCACTTATAGACCTAAATATACATAATATACTGCATATTTCACTGCATATGAGATTTATGTATACATATAAGCTTATATATGTCAATAATTACTTAATATCACTTAAGATAAATATATTATGAATTTATTAAAACCTTAATAAGTATTATTAGGCTATGGATAAGCTATTTAAACTACTATAAGTTATAAAATAGTGTAATAATTATATATATATGTATTATAAACATATATATAAGTGTTTTAACCTTATTTTTAAGATATAGGCTTAATGTATTTAAGGTTATCTTATTTTAAACATAAGAATTACTCAGTCCTGGAGATACCTAGGCTGACAGTTAATGACACCTCATTCTAGCCAAGAGACATGTTCAGAACCAAAAAGAGTGACTAGTAACATAATTAGAATGATATCACCTGCCAAAATCCTGTAGTAATAGGGATAATCCATCAAAAATAAAGAATAAGCAAAAAAGAGAGTATGTGCAAATTATACATTAATATAAAAGGCCAAAAAGGGAAAATTAAGACCAATAAATACTACATAGTAGGTGGGATTAACTTTAGAAATGTTGAGGCTATTCATGACAATATACTACGTGAAATCCCCATTCAAAAATAACCAAAATTGACTGAGAAACCACCATAAAACCCAAAAAAAGGGCATGAGATGTGGGGTAACTACATGCAGTCTTTGGAAGGCGCTTGCATGGATAAATCCTTGACTAATTTAGGAAAATTTAAGTGTATTATTGAATTAAAGTGCCAAGAATGAGGTTATTAATGAAATTAGTGCATATAAAGAGGGTCAATGCATTTATAATTAAGCTAGGACTCTAAATAAGCGCCTGTCGCCTATTTTAGTGTGTTTCCCAACAGTGGGTGTAGAATTTGGCGCAATTATAGTGTGAAAAAGCTAAATTTTCTAAAAATGAAGCTATTCAGACAGGAAAAATTCAGGCAGTATGTGGCCAGTACACAGAAGCCATTTCTGGCATAAAAACACCAAATTTGAAAAGTGTTATTTTTATGCATTTGAGTAGCCAAACCAAAAGTCATAATTAAGACAAATTAATCTGTCAAAGTGCATTTTTAATATTATTAAATTTATAGCGCATATAATCAACTTTTTAGTGATTTAAAGCGCATTTCTTGTTTTTTACATAAAACAATGAAAATAACAGCTTTAAGTGTACTTAAAAATTATGTAGCCTTATATTTAAGGTTCCTAAGATTACCCTAACATATTCCAGAGTAATATTAAGTACATAAGACTTATAAATGGTGGATATATGCATGTATATAAGGTGTTATAATGGCATATTTTGTATATTATCATAATTTTACTTATGTATACTATTTGTGTACTCTAATTTATTGCTCCCATGTATAGTCCATGTGTTTAACATAACTTATAAGTATTTTTTACTCAGTCTTGGGAATATCCAGGCTGACACTCCCCCACCCAAAAAGAAAACAATAAAAAAAATGATAAGTTATACAGTTTTTTTATTTTATATTATTTTTCAGGTATTCAGAAAATTCTGTAGCATTAAAGATTAATTCTTTAAAGAAATAAAACATAACAAAATATTATGAGAACTGGTTTTTTAACCCCTCATCTGGTTTAACAGTAATTATTTCTGTTTAAATTTTATAGGAAGGGAGGATAGATTTGAAATTTCTTTTTCAGGTATCCATTTATCAAATTCATTTGATTTCCCCTTAAATCTTAATAAATACTCAGTTCCTTTCTCTTTAGTAAGAATTCTTTTCTTGAGTATTTTTTCCATCTCTTCATTTTCCACAATTTCTTCAGGTTGCTTTTTAGGCCTTCCTCTTCTTTTTGGAAATAAGTCAGGAACATTTGCATAGTAAGGTTTTAATAATGAGATAGGGAAAACTGGATGTTTCCTATCATATGGAGCATATAATATGACTTCCACAGCATTATTACAAACCATTTCTCTTACTACAAAAGGTCCTACAAAGGGAACCTTCAATTTAACATTACCTTGTAAGTTAAAATGTAGTGTTGAAATTAGGACTTCATCTCCTTTTTTGAATTCAAATTCCTTATGAGATTTATCCCACCTTTTCTTTTCATATTCAAATGCTTTTTGGATGCATTCCTCTGCATGCTTTCTAAAAATTTGTTGCATATGAATAAAGGATTTAGTACCAGGGTGTATATTCAACCTTGTTACTTTATTTAAATGATTTACTGGGGTGTTTGGTAAATATCCCAGCCAGAGTTCAAATGGGTTTTTCTCTGTTACAGAATGAGTTGTGTTATTATAAGCAAATTCAAGGCCAGGAATTAATTTTACCCAGCCATGTGTAAATTTCTCATTGTCTTTGTATTCCAATCCAAAGGCACAATATCTTCTGATCATATTTTCTAGAGTTTGTATCATTCTCTCAGCCAGCCCATCAGTTTGAGGATGGTGTGCTGTAGACAATTTCAATTGACAACCTGATAATTCCATCAAAGATGTCCAGAACTCTGAAGTAAATTTAGGGTCTATTTTAGAGATTATGGCTTTAGGGAACCCAGAAGTATTCATCATTTGAGTCCACCATAGTAATGCCAAGTCTTTTGCAGATACCTCTTTATGGGTAGGGATAAATTTACATATTTTTTTAATCTATCTACAATTACCCAGAAAGAGTTGAAACTTTCTTTTCCTGCTAATGGCAAGCCAGTGAAAAAATCCATGTTTATAATTTCCCATGGAGCTTTTGGCTGCTCTATTTGTTGTAACAGCCCAGCTCTCTTCCCAGTTAATCTTTTAGATTTCTGACAATAATCACATGTTTCAATGTATTTTTGTGCATCTTCTTTCATGTTTATCCACCAGGCTGTATTTTTAACTCTGGTTAATGTTTTGTTAAAATCAAAATGACCAGCTAAGATGTCATCATGACAAGTACTCAACATTAACTCTTTCATAGAAGGTGGTATTACTATTACATTACTTAGCTTTTTCCTGTAATATATATATCCATCTTCAATTGAAAGTTTACCTTTTTCCAACGCATTTCTATACTTTGGAGGCAAGGTTTTAATTAATGCACTCATGGAGGCATTAGTTGGATCATTTAAAATGGTAGATAATTTAGCCAAATCTTTATCAGATGAATAATTTTCCAATATATTTTGCATAAAATCTTCCTCTAAATCCACTATATAAATTGCAAATATATGTATAACCTCATTTTCAGGTACATAAGGTGGGGTTTTAGCATCATTTGGCAAAGGACTTCTGGATAATAAATCCACATTAGAATGCAATGTTCCTGCTATTTGAGTGATTTTCATTCTTTCTCTGTACTCTTGTACAGCTAGTTGCCATCTTAAAATGTGCCTATTAGGTGTTTTCATTTTTAGTAATGATTTTAATGCACTGCAATCTGTTATTAATTCAAACTTCTGGTCTTCCAGATAGTAATGAAGTTTCTCCAAGGCCCACACAACGGCTAAACATTCCAGTTGGGTGCCACCATACCTTAATTCTGTCTTTCTTAAGGTTCTGGATATATAACAGATAACTTCTTAAGATAATTTTCCATTTATTATCTGTTTTTGCTGTAAGGCAGCACCTAAGCCTATGAAGCTTGCATCAGTGTACAAGATAAAGGTAGGTTAAAATCTGGCAGTCCCAATATTGGAGCTGAAATTAAACACTCCTTCAATTTATCAAAGGCGTTTTGTCTTTCATTATTCCAAATGAAAGCTTCATTTTTCCTGATTAATGTTATTAAAGGCGCTGCAATTAATTGGTAGTTTTTTATATACTGCCTATAATATCCACACATATGTACAAAACTTTGAGCATATTTCACATTCTTAGGTATACTAATGTTTTTGATTGCTGCCACTTTGTTCTGGTCAACCCAAATTTGTAATCCAGATACAACATGTCCAAGTACTTTCAAGGATTGTAACCCAAACTTACATTTTTTCAATGCAATTGTCATATTAATTTCATCCATCTTTTGAAATACTCTTTTCAGGTGATTTAAATGTTCATCATATGTTTTTGAGAACACTATGATGTCATCAATATAAACTAAAAGCCATCCTTCAATCATTTCCTGAATAAAAATACTATCCATCAATTTTCAGAAGACCCAAGGTGCATTTTTTGGGCCAAAAGGCGTTCTCACATATTTATATATCCCCATGTGTGTGGTTATGAGTAAGAAATTCTGAGAATTATTTTCCACAGGAATCTGGTGGTAACTTTTGTTTCTGTCCAGACAGGAAATATATTTTGCTGCTTGTAAGGTAGCATGGATAGAAGCTATCCTTAGTAGAGGGTAAATATCATTCACAGTGAATGTATTCAGAGCTCTGTAATCACCACATAATCTTGCCTTATTTTTTTCATAAGAGATTAAAACTGGTGAAATAACACAATACTTAGGTGTTGTGTTTACTTTTTCAACAATACCCATTTCTAACAACATTTTAATGTTGTCTTCAATGTCTTTCCTTTTTGCAGGAGAAGCTGGGTAAGGTTTCTTTTTCAAGCTGCCAGGAATATTATCCAGATCACAACTTAAAGAGATTTTCATCTCATGGTCTTTTACCAATCCTAGTTCATTTGAAACATGAGAAAATGCCATAGGATAAGATTTTATCAATCTCAAAATATTTTTTCTTCAATTTTTGAGAGTTGAGGACTGAAAGGGGCTTTTTGGATTTCATTTTCCAATTCTACCACTTCAGAGGTGGTTCTTCCACCTTGTAGTTGTTCTTTTTTAGAAGCAATGGATTAAACTGAATTTTAAGAGCAAATCTTGAATTTTCTTTTCCCATTTACACCTATAGTGAGGCAACAATTTGAAGGATCTATTTTGATGCCAAGTTTGGTCAATACGTCATTGCCAATAATAAACCAATCACTACAATTATTATTATCCATTACCACAAATTCACACACTGCTCTTACATATCCATTATGATATTTGAAGAATACAGCAGTTTTGTATTTGCCAATTGGATTTAATACTGAACCAAAACCCCTCCAGTTCTTTGTCTGTAAAGGTTCTAGTTTTTCCTTATACTTACTATCTAGTTTCATTAAAGTATTAATAGAAACTACACTACCTGCAGCCCCAGTGTCAAGAATAGAATTCATTTCTTTTCCACATATAATAACAGGCGCTCTAATAGGTGTTATTTTGTAAGTATCATGAGATACATTTTTGATAATTTCAGCTTCTTCAATGGAAGTTAAAGATGTATCTGTATGAGGTATTGCATCATTCAGGAACATAATATCCTCTTCTAATACATAAATCACATTTTCATTATCACTGTAAGAAATTTTACTTTTGCAATCCTCACTAGATTCCCCCTTTTCATCTTTTTGATTACTTTGTTCAGAATCTTGTGAGTTTTCAATAACATTTATTCTTTTCTTACAAGTATGGCCTTTATCCCAAGGTTTATTAAATTTTTAGCAAGTGTTATTTTCTTGTCTTTTAGGGACAAGTGGAGCTTAAGGTTTTTTCTTCTCCACTGGTAACCTATTTGTAGTAGGTTTTACTACCTCAACACTTTGCTTGTAATTATTATACCTGGTTTCATATATGTGATTCAATAATATTTCATTGCATATATTAATAAACCCAGAAGTATCTCTGATGGTTTCAGTTCTAGCTACAATAATTCTATGACTGATATAGGCAATTTATATATTATTTTCTCTTTCCATTCATTATAATCCATTTTTGGATCCATGGATTTCATGATTTTTATTAAATTCATTAAAAATACCATGGGTTTATCTCCAGCATTTGGATTATATCTGGCTTTCTCATACAATCTTTGTTGAGTGATTCTAAATTTTGGGCCACCAAATTGCCTTTCAATTAGTGCCTTCCATTCATTCAAGGAGTAGTTAATTCCCTCACTCAATACAGATTCAAACCATAATAAGGCCACATCTTTAAATAAAGATATCAATTTTGATGTAATTTCTTCATCAGGTACTTTTTATGAAAATTTCAAGTTATCAATTCTTTGAATGAATTGTTGCCAATCAGATTTTGAATCCCCGTCAAAAGAAGGGTACTGATCTAACTTAGGCCAGCTCTTTTGGATAGTTTTTGCTTCCCTAACCTGAGGAATATTGAGAAATTAACTTACTTTAGAAATATGATCATTTATTTCATCTTTTACTGATTTTGTATTCTCAGAGTGCATGAAACTATGTTCATGTTCAATCATTGGTTTATCATCTGAGTGTTTCATAAAAACTTGTACTCTTTCCACATAAGAGGTATTATCTTTTACTTTATTAGTATTTTTCAAAATGTTAGCAATTTCAATTTCTACTCTTTGTAACCTATCTTTTATTACAGGTACATGAGTTAAGGTATCATTCAAATTTGAAAAAGACAATTTTACACATCCCTCTACAGTAGCCATAATGTTCTGAGAATGATCCAATTTTTTTTCTAAATTTTTAATCTCAGAGTTTAATCTTTTGTTTTCATTGATTAGTTCATTATTTAAATTCTCAATAATTTTTAACCTATTGGCTGTTGTACTCAATGATTGTGTGAGGTTTAATAATACACTTTCTGTATTATTGTTTGACTCTCTAGAGAATTGTTCCAATTTTTCAGTTCTTAATGATAATTTACTAATTATTTTTGATTCCATTGGATTTTCTTCAAGAAAATATTCAATTTTTTCTGTGTCCAATTCAGAAGACTCATCATCAGGTTCAATATTTAATTCATTTGGTTCCATTTCTATATTAATGGCATTATCCTGGTGGTCAATAAAACTATTTACATTGTCATAATTTAAAGACAAGTTTAACATGTTATTTTCAAATGAATAATTTTTTAAATCCTTATCAATTATATCCATTAACTCTCTCTGAATTTCATTACCTATAAGTAATTCATTTTTAGTATTATATAATTGATCCTGAGAAGATGGATGACTCGCCAAGGTCTTATTCCATTTCCCCTGCCTCTCCTTGGCTTTCCCCTGTAAAGGTGACTGCTGGAGCCCTGATGTTGAGGGTTGTTGTAGTTTTGGGCGTACCAATCCCACTTCCATTTGCTTACAGTAATTTTTTGGTCCTACTCTTGGGATGGAGGTGTTGCTATGGAACTGTTGGGTGCCACTGTTGGTGGTTGAGCCTTTATTTCTAATAGAGCTTGATTGACTCCTATGAAACCCTGAGCTGCTCTTTTCTCCAGATTGTTTATCTGGTCCACTATATTGTTGACTATAATTGTCATGGTTTTCAGTAGAGTGGAGAGGAAGTGAATTTTTTCTTGTAAGTTATTTCTTGTTTTTTTTATTGATACCTTTTTTAATAGTTTTTCCCTTTCCTCCAGAGACATTTGTGGAGTGTTGCATGGCTTACAATCTTATAGTTGGTAGAAAAATAGATTTAATAAATTCAGAAACTATTCAAAGACTATATAAGTACTATTGATATGTATTGTAATTGTATTGGTTATATTTTTAATTGTAATGATAAAGAAGGAAGAAAATAAGACCAAAAACCTCCTCCTTTTATACACAATTACTTCCCCAATGACCCCTATAATTTACCAGCTAAATACACAGTTAATGACGCCTCATTCTAGCCAATAGATATTTTCAGAACGAAAAAGAGTGACTAGTAACATAATTAGAATGATACCACCCACCAAAATCCTGTAGTAATAGGTATAATCTATCAAAATAAAAGAATAAGCAAAAAAGAGAGTATATACGTATTATACATTAATATAAAAGGCCAAAATGGGGAAATTAAGACTAAATAATACTAAATAATACTAAATAATAAGGGGGATTTACTGTAGAAATGTTGGGGCTAATCAAGACATTATACTACGTGAAATCCCCATTCAAAAATAACCAGGATTGAATGAGAAACCGCTTAAAAACCCAAAAAAGGGTGTGAGATGTGGGGTAACTACATGCAGTCACAATAATAAGGGGGATTTACAGTAGAAATTTTGGGGTCAATAATTACATTATACTATGTGAAATCCCCATTCAAAAATAACCAGGATTGAATGAGAAACCGCTTAAAAACCCAAAAAAGGGTGTGAGATGTGGGGTAACTACATGCAGTCATTGGAAGGCACTTGAAAGGGTAAATCCTTGACTAATTTAGGCAAATTTAAGCGTGGAAGTGAATTAAAGCTCCAAGCTTGATGTTATTAATGAAATTAGTGCATATAAAGAGGGTCAATGCAATTGTAATTAAGCTAGGACACTAAATAAGCGCCTGTTGCCTATTTTAGTGTGTTTCCACACAGTGGGCATAGAATGTGCGTTAATTATAGTGTGAAAAATCTAACTTTGCTAAAAATGAAGCTATTCACACAGGAAAAATGCAGGCAGTAAGTGGCCAGTACACAGAAGCCATTTCTGGCATAAAAAACACCAAATTTGAAAAGTGTTATTTTTATGCATTTGAGTAGCCAAATCAATAGTCCTAATTAAGAAAAATTTATCTGTTGAAGTGCATTTTTAATATTATTAAATTTATAGTGCATATAATCAACTTTTTAGTGATTTAAAGCGCATTTCTTGTTTTTTACATTAAACAATGAAAATAACAGCTTTAAGTGTACTTAAAAATTATGTAGCCTTATATTTAAGGCTCCTAAGATTACCCTAAAATATTCCATGTTAATATTAAGTACATAAGTCTTATAAAAGGTGGATATATGCATGTATATAAGGTGTTATAATGGCATATTTTGTATATTATCATAATTTTACTTATGTATACTTTTTGTGTACTCTAATTTATTGCTCCCATATATAGTCCATGCATTTAAAATAACTTATAAGTACTTTTTACTCAGTCCTGGTAATATCCAGGCTGACAATTCCCCTGAAGGCCATTTTTCATTTCCCAAAAATGGATTCAAATTTGGTTTAGTGGTTGCTGATATATTGACCTTTAGAGTTGACCTTTTTTTTCCCAATTTAACTTTTATTTATTTCATATTGCATATCATAATTTTTACATCATGCATTTATCCTTCCAGATTTCTACAACTACCTTTCTTTTTACTTATTAATCTGCCCTTTCATTAAGGTGTGTTTTTTTATTTTTCTTACCATTTTTATATGTCTAACCCTTCACTAATTTTGGCTGCTCTTATCAGATAAGTCAAAAGTTAATCCAACAAATCAACAAGGTAAAAAAAGAAGGTAAAAGTATTAAACTTAATAAGACTTTAGGTAGATCAAAAAAGTATGGAGATTTTAAATTAATCAAAAATTTATTATTCTTTCATAAATTTTCAATAAATAAATCTGATATTTTAATTTACTAAACTGAAGTAATGGGCCAGTGACCTTGTGTTGTATAAACAGTAGTCATAACAGCATTAATTTTTTTTCACTGGTTTTCTCTAGCCTATACATGTGGAAAGTCCAAAACTTGGTTTCTAGACTTGATCTGCATTTTGCCTTGAGGAATCGTCATTACTTTAAAACTAGTAAATTTGACTTATCTTAGTAATTTATATATTAGTTTATTTAATTATATTAAATTTTGGTGACTTGCACATTTTACTTCAATAAAATTCAGGTAAGGGTATTGCCAAATTTTCAAATCTGACATGCAAAATTGATGAGTTGGGAAAATTTTGATAATACCCACCCCTTTCCTCAATAAAAGTTATGTAAGGATATTGCCAAATTATTAAAACAGATACTAAATTTTTTTGACTTAACATTATTTAGCAATTCAACTTGGTGGTGAGGTGATAAACATATGTTGTTGATGAGGATTATTGCACAAGTGTGAATAGCTTGAGTAGGAGGAGACTAAAAAAGCAAGAATGAGTGATTTAGCAAAGAATTTATGAAAAAAGAAAATGTAAACATACATCAAAAAATTGTAGCTCTGAGGACTCAGATCTTCTCCAAAATAATTGTTTTTCTTTATAGTAGGGATCATCTTCAGGTAAAGACTGGTTAGAATCTGGAGGGGATTGATGTCCTTGAATTAAAGATGTGTTAGGAGGATTATTAGATGGTTGAGAATCAGATGAAATATCCTTGGTAGTATTGTGTATAAAGCAAGGGTTGAAATCAACTTAAAACCAAAAAGAATATGAATTTACTCATAAAAAGGACACATGAAATTGAGTTTTTCAGAAAAAGTAGTAATTACATTCTCCAAATCATAATCATCAATACCAAAGCCAATTGATGTGGAAGCAAAATGAGCTTTTTCATGTTTTGATGTATCCTTTTTAACCTCACCTTTATTTTCTTAGGATTGATTTCAGTTCCCCCTTTTTTTTCTTTTATACTTCATTTTCCATCAACAACAAGACATTGACCTTTGATGAAGGTGGATGTCCAATATGGGTAGAATTCTCACAACTAAAGAAATGCATCATAATTTGATTTAATTTTGAGGAAGTTGATGGTGATGAGATAATCTTCCTTTTTAAGCTGTACAGAATTTAGTTTCTCATGTGAGGGGCTTTCATTATGGGAATAACTTTGTTATAAAGTATTTTTTTGAGTTGCCTTTTGAGTGTTGTATTTTCTAGGAGGCATTATGAAACTGTTATGCTACAAAAAAAGAAATTAAGAGGTTAAAAAGATAAAAAAAACAAGGGATAAAGCATGCCTGGTTAAAATGTTGCAATAAAATATTTCAAATCTCAGTGAGGGGTGTGTGCCAAGGATTGGTGAGAGGATGGAGGTCAGGGTGTCACATTTGACTTTAACAGGGTAGGAAAGGAAGGGATGATGCATCCAACATGTGTTTGTGAGAAAAAACTGGGAAAAAAGTGCTGATTTGAGGTCATAACTGACACCCATTTTAAAAATAAGTGACTTGTTTGCAAAATTTGAGTGATGATTTGCTTGAAATCCACACTTAAGTTAAGTTTAAATTTTCCAGAGCTTACACCCCCTAATAATTACCTTCATTAATTTGTCTTTGATTTATCACTTTTATTTATATTTTTCCAAATGCTATCCTTATCCTTTACATCTTTTCTTTTAATTTTTTATCCAATCTACTACTTGAAGAATGACTATTTTATAATTGCTTTTTAGCTATAAAATTTGATTTTTTATTGAGTCTTTTTTTTTATTTGTAAAGGACTTCCCTAAAGTCACTGCATTTTCCACCTTATAAATATTTTTCATATGATTCTTCCTCTTCATCAGAAATAATATCATCTCCAGATTGAGATCATTTTCTTTCAATTATCTTCAATGGCCTAGTGCATTCAATTCACAAAAAAATTTTAAGTTATCAATATATTTAGATATAGAATTATGGTCAATAAAATTAAATAATCTCTTTTTTCTCCTGGTGAGTCCAAAATTTTAAGTTTGTGAATTGAGATTTTGAATCAGGATTAAGATCAACAGAATTGCATATTAAATGAATCCATTTTAATATTTGTAACCTTTTGTATCTTGATTAGAAAACTGTGTTTTTAACACAATAATAAATTTATTTCTCACATCATGTGCAAAGGTTAGAGTACTTGTTAATGTGATGATAGCCCTTGTTAGACTAGTCTTTAATACTAGATGAGGTACTCATTTGAAACATTCTGGAGAATAAAAACTTGGAATATAATTTGGTTCTTAGAGAGATTAGATCTACATAGAACAAGAGAATATTTAGAAATATGGTATGTAAGTTTATTTTGGTAATAAACTTCCCTACTATTTACTACATTATGGGGTGCAAATAACCAAAGCTTCTCTAAGTCAAAAAAAAAATTAAACCAAAAAGGAAATAATTAGTATGAGATTTATCTGAAACTATATAAGAAGAAAATATCACCTTTTTTTGTGATACAAATATTTATTTCCATCTCTGTAAAGCTTTTGACTCAAATTTATGGTGTTATCTTCAACAAAACCAATGCAGGCAGGAAGAAATTTGTTAGAATTCACTGAGAGTTCACCAACCATTCATTCTTATTGGGAAAAATCAAAATTTGAGATTCTAGTGAAATAATGGCAGTGATGGTTTTCTTTATATATAGTTAAAGTGCTCCTTGACTAATCTGGAACAGGATTTAAAGAAAGGTTAATGCTTCACCATTACAATTTGAGCCAAAAGGGAAAAGTGTCAGAGATATTTGATTATCCAAATCCCTATTTAGACAATAAGAATATATTTTGAAAAGAAGGTAATCTTGAATCAATTTAAGTACACTAAAAAAATAAGTAGATTTTGTAAAAAAACATCTGTTGAAAGCTACCTTCAGGAATTTTAGAAAAAATATTAAGGTTGTATCAAGGTTGGTGTTGTATGCAATGTGTTATAGAAAATAAGTGGAAGTTCTCCAACATGTCACACATGAAAACCAAGGCAAGTAAAGCATCAAAATTGATATCAGAATTAACCATTAGATAAATGGAAAGAGCAATAAAAATGATCTCAGGCTGATAAAAGACTGAAATTGGCATGTTATTTTATTAAGTGATGTTGGAGATTAAATAAAAGTTTATTATGAAGAGGTGTTTTAAATGCTGGTAAGTTACATATCTTACATGTATTAATAATCACTTAAAAATAGGTGAAAAAGACTACTATCATGATGTTTTTGTTTCTAGTTCAGACTAATCATGATTAAGAAGGGAAGCATTTTGATGACTTGTTTGAATCAAAAGAAGGCATGATTGGGGGAGAACAAGCTGCCTTAATACACCAGTTCAGGGAAGATGTATTTGGAACCTTTTTTGAGGTGTGTTTATGTGGCATATTTAGAAATTTTTGAGCCCACTATTTACTAGTTCTAAAGTTCAAATTTCAAATTTTTAATAAAATTTAATTCCATGAAACAAATACTAAATATTTTATATTTTTGATATGATATTATAAATATAGAGCTAAAAATTGATAATTTTGAACAATTCTAGGTGATTTGAGTGAAAAAACTCACTATTCTACCACCATCAGCATATCTCACTAACCATCTACACCACCACCTCCACTTAAAAGTTAAATCAGTAATCATGGGGGGAGCCTAGGAGAAAATAATGAAAACTATATTTCAAAATGATTCACTTTTTTGTTTCTGTAAATATCATTGAATTTTTAATAATATTTATTTATTTTAGCTTAAGATCTCAACTACAGTAAAAAGTGAAAGGGGGTGTGGTGACACATGGTGTTTTCAAAGGAAATTATATGTTGTAGAGGGTTACTGAAATTGGTGCTTTGTGGCTTTTAAAGCCTGTTTTTAGATTTCAACTTGTTGTTGTAAGAATTCTTGTGACATCATATTCCCATCTAGAGTGAAAACATATATTAATTGAGGTCATAAAAGTGATATTTTAAGATTTTCTAGTGGTATTTAATACATTTTATTTATCTGAAAATTCATACATGACCCATGATCTGAATGGAATTTGATGTGGTATCAGAATATTTGAGCCATTTTCTGTGTGGGATTTAGTGTGAAATTATAAATGCTGGTGGGGGGGGGGGGTGCTTCATTCAGCTTGGACATTTCCAGCTGATGTGTAGCCCTGTGTATTCAATGTGGAGTCAGTCAGGGTCACAGGGCATGCAAATTTTGAAGGGAAAGTCTCATCCTCTCCCATGTGATGATTATTTGAAATTGAGGATAAATAATTTCTCAATTACATTTTCAATACCTCTAAAACCTCAAAAAAATTCCTGATTTCACTTTTGATTTCTCAGATTAATTTTATTTTCCTCCATTTTCTCTTAAATTTCTTCACAGCCTTTTAAAATCATTTCTTCTCTCAAAAGAATCTCTTTCATCTGTTTCATTTTCAGCCAATTTTAATTATTTCATCATCAGATCACTGTTTCCATCCTCACCTCTCTTTTGAAATTCTGAAAAACCCTCTTCTATTTCCTTGCATATGGTTTGATTTTTTTCCCCAATCATTCATCCCTGATTCTGATTCTAAATTGGCTACCATTATACATATATATCTACCTATGATTCCAGAATAAAAAAAATATATTTTATTTCTTCCAGTTTTACTTTCTTTTTCTATCTGTTTCTCCATTCAATTGATCATCCTTCACACATAGAAATATGTCAAAAATTGGTTTCCCAAAAAATTTTCTTGTGAAACCTCTAGATCTAATAGCTTTGAATAAAAGCTATCAAGTAAATTTAAGTAGAAATCTTCTTTATTAAATGAAAAATTTTACTCTCAACTGGATGAAATTTCTTAGCTCAAACAATTTTTTCTTCAAAAAACATTCATTCTGCCTCTATCCTCTCTAACATTGACCCCTCCAAAACATCAACTTAAATATTAATCTTCACAAGAAAAAACACATGGACACCTGATTGCAGGTGCCAATACCAATCTTTGACTCAACTCAATTTCAGCTCAGCTGTAATTTTTCTGGAAAGACTGTGCACTGAAAAATGACCACACTAACTTGCACAACATCAAATAAAATTTACTCTTAAATCAAATTGATTATAGGGATGGGCTCATTCTAGCAGGTTCCACTTGATTTTTTGTGGTTCCTTACACTCAAAAAAACGTTAGATTTATGTTTAGAATTTGAGGCAGAAATGTTTAATGGGCTACAGGAATGAAAAAATGAGCAAGGATTTTAAATGAGAGGTGAGGATGAGAACAGGGATCGAATGATTAAAAAAAGGAAAAGAGCCTAAAAATGAAAAAGATCAGAGCAAGGATCCAATGATTAAAAAAAGAAAAATAGCCTAAAAATGCAACGGATGGGAAAAAATGAAATGAAGATTTGGTTGGTAGAAGAAGGGATTGAAAATAAACAGTAATTTTTTTTCATGGGGGAAGATTGTAAATGGATGCACAGAAATTTAAGGGCAAAGGGAGGAAAATAAAATTTATCTGAGAAATCAAACGTTGAAGAATTAATTTTTCAGGGTTGTAGAGTAATTGAAAATGAAACTGAGAAATTATTCATCTTCAGTTTCAAAAAATTGTTGTGCAGAAGAGGCTAAATTCATCCTCAGTACTCTTGAATGCAGTTTCAGCTAGGGCCCCAGTGAAAACTCCAGAAAATAAGGATAGGTTAAAAAACACAAAATTTTATTATATAGATATTGATAATATATAGATTGATGTGATTTTGTGATTATGATGAAAATACTTTCAATATATGGTATATACATAAATTTCTATATGTGCATAAAATTTGAACAAGGTTACTTACATCTGTTAGGGTTAATGGGTCCAGGGTGGAAGAAGGGAAAATAAAAGATAAAAAATTAAGCAGTAAAGAGGTGAGTGAGCAAAAAAAATAAAAATTGTCGAAGGGTCCAGATGGTCTAGAAGATTTTTAACGGAGGTCCAACGGCGGTGATAGGTGGATTTTGGGGTTTGCAAGGTCAAAGGTATGTATGGATATCATCTTGAGAAGTTGTCTCCACTAATATTTCCATCTCCTGAATTTCTTGATCCTGATTGGTCCAGTAATTGATTACCTTGAGCCAGTTTTGTAGTCAAAGGATAACTTACAGAAGAAGCTTAATCATAATCAATTTAATCAAGTTCCTCATCATGGCCAGCAGAAGCACCTTGATCAGTCATAGTTGTAATTAACCTGAACTGAGAGAAGGAAATATTAAAATTTAATGAGTTATTATTTTTAATTTATTTAAAGAAAAATAAGGAAAAAAAATTTATATAAGTAATTATCAGGACTTTTTCATCAACTGGAATAATTAGAATATAATGTTAATCAGGACAAAAAATCAACTGAAATAATAATCACAATTTTATTAATTAATTTTAAGATAATTTTATAACCAGGATTTAAAATAAATCAACTGAAATAATAAAATAATTAAATAATTAGTAATATTTTGATAATTATCAGGACTTAATGTCAACTGAAAATAATTTTAATTGCCAGGACTTAATGTCAACTGAAACAATTTAATTACCAGGACATATTTTCAACTGAAATAATTTAATATAATTAATTTAATTAATTCTTAATATTATTAAATTACTGTCAGGACAATTTGTCAACTGAAACAATAATATAAAATATTAATTATCAGGACAGAAGTCAACTGGAATAACTAAAAATTTTTAATTTAATTAATTTAATTTTTATATCACTTCTAGGACTAAAAACAATATAGTTCTTTCTTGGTCAACTAGGAAAAAAATATTTTATTTACCAGGTACCTACCCCTGTAAAATGAGCAAGTTAATTCCACTTACAGAGTGCTGAGTAAAAAGATATATGTGGGCAATGAAATGTGCAAAATGACCCACAAATAGTAATCAATATAATTACCACAAATATATATGACTATTGCCAATATATGAACCTAAATTTTGGAGCTTGGTTTGATTCCCAGTTTCAGAAAAAAAAATAAGTCACGTGGTCAATGACGTTAGTCGTTTTTGTTGTCTACTTGTCCTACTGGTACCTTGTCCTTGATGGTCCCATGGTAACCAGCCTCAAGATATCAATGCGCCGTTAACAATTTGGAAAGGGCCTCAAGTGTCGAAGGGTCCTGACGGTCTAGAAGATTTTTAAAGGAGGTCCAATGGTGGTGATAGTTGGGTTTTGGGGTTTGCGAGGTCAAAGGTACGTATGGATATCTTTTCTTTTATTTACTCAATAAAAAGAGGTAATATATTGTTATAAGTATTATTTATAATTGATATTTAAGAATTACATTTGTTGTAAGCACTAAAAAAACAAAAATTAATAAGTAATTGATTTTTATAAATGGTTTGGTAAGGTAATAAGTAATAAAATGATGATGCAAAAAACCAGAAAAGGTAATGCCTTATATAGGCAAAAGAGAGAAAAAGCACAGAGTTAAAAATCCTACATACAGGAGTATGAGAGAAGGAAAAGAATATTCCAGAAAATATTTTAAAAATATAAGGTTGTTCTAAAAAGAATGTGTTAAAAATGTGTATTTACTGTATATGTCAGAAATAAATTGGTTTATTTAAAAATTACTGTAAGTGTCATTTTTAAATAAGTAATTTAGATTTCTTGTTTATACTTATTTTTATTTTATTAATTTTTATTTCAATATTAAATTTTATTTTAATATTAATATTTATTTCTCTTAACCTGTCATTGAGCACGGTGTTAGGAAATAAAAATATAAGGGACATTTAATATTAATATTAATTATTTACTAATTTTACTGTTTTGTAACTAGTTAATTTATTACAAGTAAATTTAGAGTAAATAAATTATAATTAATAATAATATTTAAGAAATAAAAAGGTGTGGCTTCATCCCAGTAAATAATTAATTATTTTACTGGGTAAGTCTAGCGGCCTGGCTGACAAAAATACTTACCAAGAAGTGAGGGTTGCTTTAAGATGAAAGGTAAGAGAAAAATAAAATCATCATATGCAAGCAATTGGGTGGAGTAAAGGGTGTGTGGTGGAAGAAAGGAAAATAAAATATAATATAATATAATATAATATAATATAATATAATATAATATAATATAATATAATATAATATAATATAATATAATATAATATAATATAATATAATATAATATAATATAATATAATATAATATAATATAATATAATATAATATAATATAATATAATATAATATAATATAATATAATATAATATAATATAATATAATATAATATAATATAATATAATATAATATAATATAATAAAATTAAATTAAATAAAATTAAATTAAATTAAATTAAATTAAATTAAATTAAATAAAATAAAATAAAATAAAATAAAATAAAGAAGAAGAAAAAGAAGGGAGGTGATGATCAAGGAAGTGGTGAGCAAAGAGAATGGAGAAAAAGAAAACATTATTAAGTGGTGAAGTTTTCTGGCCAATTGGGGAGGGGGGGAGTGAAAAAAATATCCACTATGTGCAAGTATTGGGTGTAGTTGATGAGTCCAGAGTGAGAGGGAAAAAAAGAGGGGGAAAAATGAAGAAAAAATTTGTTACAGGTAAATAGAGAGAAAAGAAGGATTTAAATCAAGCAAGTTACCAAATGGCAAGAGGAAGTGGAGGAGTGGAGGGGTGGTGAGAGTGTGTAGGGAAATTTTCAAGGGTGGTGATGGAGGTAGGGAAGTAGGTTTGGGTGCTTGGGGTCAGTTAGGGCCCCAGCACAACTTCCAGAAAATAGGTATAGGTCAAAAAACCACAAAATAGGGGGTGTAAGCTCTATAAAATCTGAATTTAAGTACCAATTTATGAAACACTAAGCCCAACACTGGTGAATTTCAAAAGTTAATTAAGTCAATTATTTCACTCAAATATGAAATTTCTCAACAAAAGTGCTGATTTCACCATAAATTCCCTTTTCATTGATTTTTCAGCATCATCCCATTTATATGCAGGGCTCTTCAGCATAACACTCTTTAACTCACAGCAATGTACAACATTTATATTTTTATACAATATAATTTTTATGCCTTCCTTGCTCTCAAATCATGATAAACTAAATCAAGAAATATGTTTCATAGCTCTTGATCTCCTTATTGATTCTGATTCTGGTTTTGGGCTTGAGGATTTTGTATTTTTATCAAACATGGCCAGGAAACATAAACTTATTCACAGGAAGCCTCAAGTACTTCATACCCCCAAGTACACCATTCAGTCACTTCTTAAACTATCTTTGCCTAGTATTAGACAGATATTCAGGACTTCAAAGGAATGTTCCTCAAATTTATTGAGCTTATTCAGGATTAACCCATGTTTCAAAAATATTTTCAGAATTAAAAACTTGATCCTTCAATTCACTTGGCCATCACACTATTTTGTTTGGGCTCCAATAGTGATGAACCTGACTTGATATGTTTAGAAAATTTCTTTAATTTAGCATGTAGTTCAGTTATAAGCTATCAAAAATGAAGTATCACTGCTATTCTTTCCTTATTTTCCCAATTTATTTTTTGTGAGAAAATAAAAGAGAAACTTGAATAATCTAAGTTTATTAAAGTAAAGGGTTTCATGGAATTTATTGGTTTTGTTGATGTTACAACTATTTCACTAAGTCAGAGCCCTGCTCAAGGTGGAAACATTAACTTTGAACAAAATAAGATGTAGAAATTTTTTCTGTTTTAAAGATTGCCATTGCCTTTTTCACCAGATTTATTTTATGTACAAAAATATTTCATTACTTGATCATGTTTTTTTAAAAAATGGAATTAGGTACCATAAAAATCTGGTACATTTTTGAATTCATGCTTGTGATCTTAAATACATCTTTGTATGCATGTAAAAATTTATATGTATAAAGTAATTTTTATATTTCTTTAAACTTTATAAGTTTAACATAAAAAAACCTTCTTTTCTCCAAATTTTTTTCTTAAATTCTCAATTCAAAAAAATGGCAATTCTTCCCTCAGCATTTCATCCTACTAGCAGGTCCAGATTGCCAAATTTCAATTAAAATGCATAGAGAAACAATAAACAAGTCATTCAGAGCAAGACACAAAGATAAAGCACTAGAATTCAACAAAATAAATGTGAATCACATATAAATTCAAGAAAATATGTCAAAAATTAATCTAGACTAGATAACACAGAAGTATGACTTGACTGTCTAAAACCTCAAGTAAGTGAAGTGGATAGAAGACTTGTATAGGCTAAGATATAACATTGAAAGAGAAAAATGGCAACCTTTCTTTAACTCCCTACTTTAAATCTTAAATTTATAGAAATAGAATACTCACTTATTTTAACATAATCCCACAATGATAAACACAGAAAATACAATCCAAAAAGACACCAAAAGTGTACCAATATAAATCCAAAAATTCCCAAGAGTGCAAATGAAATCGGTGACATACAGAATTTCTTCTAAATTAAAAAAATGAATGTTCTTAATATGAAAATTATCTTGATATAAGAATTTCAGAAGCTTTATTTGTGAAGTATGTAACATCAAAGCAAATAAAAGTAAAATAGTGCAAAAAAATACTCAAATTTAAAGGCCAATATCACAGAAACCACTGACTAAAGTTCAAAACTGATTATAGAAAAGGAAAGGTAGGTTTCAGGAGAGTTTTCAGCTAAAAGGACATGAAATTTAAATAAACCTAACCTAAATTCCATTTTTTTCAAAATTGCATAAAAATTTGAGAAGTTATGGTGAAAATGAAAACAACAGGGGCTTAATAAGCCCACAATTATCCAAAGAAGGGCCCTATATAAATTGGGGTATGCATTAATGATAAAAAGTGAGACCTATTTGGAAAACCTTGGAAATGGATTGATTCAAGTGTTGTAGAGAATATTAGTGAATAAGCATCAAATACTAATCCAAATATAATTTTCAAGGACTTTAATGAAAGATAAAAACCAATACAATCCTTATATAAGCATTTAGAAGCCTTATTCTCTACTCATGTAATATAAATGTAAAAAAAGAAAGTTGTTTTAAAAAAGCCTCAACTTAAAATGTCAATATATCAGCAACAATTGAACCAAATTCAAAACCATATGTGGGAAATGAAGGGCAGGCTTTTGGATAATCTTAAAATAACAGTACATGAGATTTGATTAAACTTGAACCTAATTCTGACTTTTTTTTCAAATCTGTACATACATTTGAGAGGAGATAGTTAAAATGACAACAAGAGGAGTTAAATAAGTCCACCTTTATCCAGGTAAAGGTCCTAAATATATTTGACTGTGCATTCTTTATAGAATTAAAAAGATATCAGATAGGCATGAAAAAGAAAAAGGAGTTGAAATTAACTTTTATGGAAAGATAGGAGAAAATAGATTGAGAAAGAGTAAAGTTGAAATTTGGGGGAAATTGAATATAGAGCAAATGAAATGCATAAGGAATGTGCTATGAATGTGTATCAATGACATGAAAATTTTCCAGAGCTGACACCTCCTAATATTCTCTCAAAAATGGCCCAAATGCCACTTAATAATGCAACCAAGAAACAGCACCATCCTATAATCAAAAAATGCTGCTGAATGATAGAAAAAAATTCCCCAAAAATTCTAAAAAAAGCCTGAAAAAGACACTTAACACCACCTGAAAAATATGCCAAAAATCACCTGCAAAATATTTTAAGAAAATGCCTTAAAAATATGCCAATAAAGGTCAAAAAATTCCCAAAAAACACCAAAAATGAATTGAGGGATAGTGTAAACTGAAAAAGAATGGAATTTTATTTTTTGAGACACAAAGAGAGTGATTGAATGGAAAATTATAAAATAGGGGTAAATATGCAATTTTAAATTATGGAGAATGGGGAAATAAATAAAGTTAGATGAGGGGAGGTAGGACAGTGCATCACATGTGATAGGGATGAGATGTACAAGGAAGGGACTTTGTGTCTAACATGTGGTTGTGGAAAAAAAATTGGGAAAAAAGTGCTGATTTGAGGTCATAAATGACACCCATTTTTAAAATAAGTGAATTTTTTGCAAAATTTAAGTGCTGATTTTCTTTGAAATTTTCACTTAAGATAAGTGCAGATTTTCCAAAACTGAAATCCCCTAATATTAATAGGGGGTATCAAATTTAAAAATTTGTAATTATTTAAAAGGTATTTTCACAACACAAAATCAAAGCCACAAACTTGACATTAATTCTCAGTTAAAAGGTGTGTTGGAAGAAAAATATAACATACTTAAAAATAATCATGGTTGATTTGGTGGAGAAAAGGGGTACTTTGAAATGTAAGACTTCTAACTTTGATACCCCCTAATATATAGATAATAGTAATTTCCACAAATATCAAATTTAGGCTAATTTTATTTGTGGTTTTCAAACCAAATCTTCACTTATAAAGCTGGACATACATGTTTCAAACAAATTACTTATTTCCATGATGAGTTTTAAGGTTAACCTCCTATAATTCTTTTTTTGTTTAATTTCTTTTATCACTTCCATACATTATATCTATTATTGAAACCCAAGATATCTTATTATTTTTCTGTGTAAGAAATTGACCAACTTAAATTATGTCATTGCCCTAATAGGCTCTTGAATTTTAAAATGGACTTTTAACATCATCTTTTCTATTTTATCTTCAAAAATTTTAAAGTTTCAATAACATTCTTTCATTGATTAATCCCCATGTGTTAGAAAATTCTAACTCTACTTTTAGCTTCCTAAATTAATTACATTGAGTTAACAAAATTAGCTTATCTGTTAGCTAGCTTTTTAATGCTATCCTTGTTACTTATTTTCTTATTAAGTGGTATAAAAGTTAGAAATTTGTAATTATTCAAAAAGTATTTCATGACAAAAAAAAATACACAAACTTTAAATTAATACTCAGTAAAATTTCAGCCTAGGTAATCCAAGGAATGAGTATTTCTTATTTTTAAAATACAATAACTTTAATTTCATTAGGCCTATAAGTAAAAATTATGGTTATTATGCTTATATATATATTTATTACACTATTAAATGACTTATATAAGTTTAAATAGCTTATACATAGACCCATAATCTTTATTAAGGTGCTCATGGAGTCATAATATACTTATCTTAATCTATAATAAGTAATTATAGACATACATAAGCTTATATGTATACATAAACCTCATATTCAGTGAAATATGTAGTATATTATGTATATTTAGGTCTATAAGTGGGTTTTAGCCTCTTAATAGCCTATAACCTTTGTTTTTCTGCTTATTTTAGGTCATATGGACGTATTCAGTGGATTCACAATGCCAACAGAAGCATATACGTCTATTTCAGGCGCATACACTCAGTTTGGACAACTTAATCTGCTTCCTTGGATGTATATTCACGGATTTATGGGTTGGGAGGTCATTGCTGGGTTAATATGGAGGCTTTGAAATTTTATTTTTTAATAAAATTAGTTTATTAAAATAAAACATTTATATTTGGAATAAAGGTTTCACTTGTTTAATTTATTTATTTATTTAATTATTTAATTATTTTATTTTATTGGTCCAATTGTGAGAAAAAGGAGTGTTTAATTACTAGTAATTGTAAAGTAATATTTCTTATGCTTTAATGTATATAGTTAAATAATTAACTAATTACATTAGGGGGTATCAATTTTCAGGGATCCGCAATTAGGGATCAGGAATTTTTTTTTCCAGGATCAGACATTATTAATTGCAGAAGATTCTTATCCACTATCCCTGGAGCTAGTGGATAAGGAATCCACGATAATGCATTATCCCGCCTCTTATACCCCTATTTCAATTCCTAATTCCTGATCCCAAACTCATCTCATCCATGATGGATTTGCAAGAAAGTCACATGACTCATAATTGCTGATGCCATCCTTATGTCTTTCCTCACTCTATGCTACTTAATTTTGGTGGCAAACACTTAAGGTTTTTTTCTGTCTACACACCCCAACTGCACATTTGGCGGTGAATTCCCACTTCCCTCAAGGTTTCTTTTAGTTAATTCCCTACTGATAATTTGCAAAATAGCATTTAAAAAATCAATACAAGGGAAAGAGTTTTATGAATGTCAACGATTATCTAACACAAGTAGGCACGAACTGCCATGTTCTATATGGGGATTCCAAAGATAATCTTTATCTCAATTTTTTAAACTAACAAAATTTTCACTTGCCTTCTACTATGTAGAAAACATTCAGTTTTTGAAAAAGAATGTGTCAACTTTTTTTTTGGTCATCTTTTATTTGCAGTTTCCAATTTACGTAATTGAAGATGGAGAAAATGAAGATTTAAGTTTCTCAAACTTTATCAATTTAATTGGTAGAATATTTTATTTTCCTCTTGATTCTTTGAATCACTCATTTTTAATTAATCAATTAGTGGAAAAAATTAAAACGCACACATCAAACATATGAGGATTATAACTATGTATTTTGTTTTGCACGTCATATTGAACCACTTCCACCAAATGAGGTCGCAAAAGTGAGCCCATATATTTCATTGAACAAAGACATATGGAAGGTTAAATTGACGTTGTCTCAAATCTCTCTCACTCCCTTATCTATTCATTTATTTTTCAAATGATAGCCTCTAACTGTTGAAGAAAAATTACAGGTTCAAATAATCAAGCCAACGAGATTTCATGAAATTAGAGAAACTTATCAGGACCAAGACTGAATGACGAGCTTTTAGTAATCTATACCTCTAAAGGATTGTTTCACTTATATATTTCTTGTTAAAAATTATTTTAGAATAATTACACATTTATTGTTTTAATTTTACCCCTTACACTAATATTTTTGTGTCTTCCTGTCTCTCATCTCTTGCTATACTTTTTCTTTTTCTAATATAGAAGCTATGGTCCACTAACTTCCTTACTCTACCACCATAATTTTTCCTTGTTTATTATTTCAGATTTACCTTCTTGTTTACTGCATTTAAATTCCATCGGGGGCTCTCCTTGCTTGCCTTTTTTTTTTTTTTGACTATTTAACTGAATGAATTTGAATTCCATTATCAATAAATAAGAAGCTAGATCAATAAAGATATCTGCCCCAGTAAGTGGTCTGTGTGTCTCTCAAGTATGAAAAAAGACTCAAATCTGAGTTCACAATAGTTGATGCGCGCAAAAAAATGAAAACATAGAAGTATGCAGTCAAAAAATGTCATAATAGCGCTAGAAGAAAGCCCCTACTTTCATACTATTTCACATAGAGTAACTAGTGCCTTTTTTTACCTTTGTATTCATCATTATTCAAAACTGTGATTTAGCTCTTTAATGGTGCTTGCTGCCCTTAATTTCTAGAAGCAGGAGCTCAATGATATGTAATTGTGCTAGATAAACTCCTATCTAACACTAGATTTATAGACATTTCTGTAAAAATTCATTTAAATAGGCCACTATACATGAACAAGTTAAAACATAAAAAATTTACAAAAATCATGTGAAAGAGGACAATATATAAATGTAAATAAACAAATCTAGATTGGAAAAGCCATGCACTGGAAGATTTTAGGCATCAGCATTTCACCAACCAATTGGTATTATAATATGCAAACTACATATGGTCTTAGGATTTCTTCTTATCTGCTCCTGGACCATCAACTTGCTTTGCTAGAATCTGCAATTATATTTAGGAAGAGATTTAATCATTAGGATAAACTTTGCATTAAGCAATGTCATGATATGCTAAAATAATATTTATACATGTATATATAACTTACATCAAGTTCTTTCTGCAAATCTTGAATTTGTGCCTTGTATTTTTTTTCTACTTCTGAAAATGATCCTGAGTCTCTAGATGAACCCACAGCCTGGAAATGATGATGTTTATTTATATAAAAATGGAGCCTCTTTATGAGAAAAACAAGAATCAGATAAATTACAAACTTTTTTTTGAGTGTTGTGAGATCTTCTTGGGCTTTGATAAGGTCCATGATCAAAGAAAAATTGCGAGAGAGTATTAAAGAGAGAAACAAGGTAAACCCTCTCATATACATGTCACGTTCACTGATTAGGAGCAATATACAAAAATCCGATTGAGATAATGCACTGGGAGAATGAATAGATCAATGAAATGGAAAAGGGCATAGACCTTAAGAATTTTTGACTTCTCCAATCTGTTTCACTTTGCAGATCTCAACACACAGTACCGCCCATTTCCTTAGCGGCATGTCCTTCCTGGTGGAGTTTAGTCATCCTCTGGAGGGAATCATCAAATAAGACCTTTAAGAATGGAATTATTGTCACGCGCCACGTGACACTCGAGGCGAAAGCAGCTCATTAAATCAATAATATCAAGTCCTAAATCTATACTCAAAGCGCAGAAAGCAATTCTCCATAGCAACTGCAATTTTCCTTTGTGTACATTACTATTTAACTGCGCTAGCCTAAACTCTAAATCCAAATTAGTCAATCTCCCAATAGGGTGCCTTAGTCCTTTTCAATAAGCGATGCACAGCGCTAGGTTCAACAAAATAGTACAGTAGTAGTTTTTTTTTCATTAAAGTTTTGTTAATTAATTAAAAAGGGGTAAATTGAGCATGGACGGATATTTAGCGAAGAGGGTCTAAGTGTATGTTAGTAATGGTCAATGGAATGGGAATGGTGCGATGGAAGGGAGGTCAATGCGAGGAGGAACAAAGGATATAAAAGGGGTTGGGTATTTGGTTCGATATTCCTTAGAATTAAATTATAAAATCGTATGTACATTAATAGTGGTAAATCTTTGAAGTTAAATCATTGTTATTGTATCTTTCTTTTATTTTCTCAATATTCATTTCTAAATCCTAAATCTTTGATTATTGAGTTTCCAACCCTTCGTGAGATCTTAAGAATTCCTATTACCTTAGAAACTATTTTATAATTCTTCTCGAACAAACCTCGAACCTGTAGCTCTTACTTTGAGTGACCTTCAAACCACTTCCTTGAATCATTCCTCTGTGCTTCGAAGAAGTTTCTAAATCCCTCATCTCACTTACAGGAACATCCTCGACCTTGTGCGTAGGTCTTCCGGTGACAATTATACACAGAATATTAATCGACATAACACTGCAAGCTCAGTGTGATAGAGATGTACCACAACGAAGATGAATAATATTTTGAGAGCATATTGAAGTTTAGCAACCAAGGTGGAAGTGGATAGGAATTTGAACAAAGTTTTCCTCAATGAAAAAGGAAGTGGCATCTGGATGTGATACAAACAGGAGAAGAGTGAGGATGGAGATGATGAGGATGAAATGAGACCAAACAAGAGAGAAAGTAACGAACAACAAGGATGATAAAAGTGATGATTTTGAGGATGGGAGTGTTTAGCAAGGTATGTAGGCTGGCACATCCAGAAAGTTGTCCAAGATGTGGTCATGAAAAATTGAGTAGAAAAATGTCAGATAAGAGGTGAACATTGACACGTAAAGTGTCTAATAACCCAATTATTAGCAAAAATAATTTTGGAAGATAATTGGGGTATGCAGATTATTTTCCGCAATTAATTTAATTGCGGATCGGTCAACATTGATATCCACTATTATGTATATATATGTCTATAAGCAGGTTTAAACCTCTAAATAGCCTATAAGCTTTATTTTCTGATTATTTTAGGTAATATGGACATATTCAATGGACTCACCATTCATACACAAGCATATTCACCTTTTTCAGGTGCACATATCCAGTTTGGACAACTTAATCTGCTTCCTTTGATGGATTTTCATGGATTTATGGGTTGGGATATGATTAATGGTTTAATATGGATACTTGGGGATTATATTGGGGGCTTGAAAAGTTGATTTGGTTCCTTTACATGCTTCGGGTGACACTTTATACTCTCTGGATGAGTCATTTTACCTGTTTTTTATGGTATCTTCTTTTATCTGTTTTTTCTATTAATGGTATGGGTTTATGATATCATTAATTTTGATGGAGGGTCCTTACTGAAGGTCTAAGTGTTTAAACTAATTGAAGTGGACACCATGGGAAGGTGATGAGCCCTCACAGTGCTGTAATCTCTATGGAGAGAAGTGACATCATCTGGATTGAAGGTCTGTGCACTCCAGTTGATTTTGGTATAAGGTTGGATTTGACAGGTTATTGGGCATCACTAACTTACTAAAATTAAAATTAAAATTATAAAAAAGTTATTATCATATAAAAATATATTTTAAAACCTTTATAAATTGATATTATCTTTATATTATCTATAACTGTATTTTATTAACCTATTTTCCACCACTAGCCCGCACCAATACAAATATTAGGGGGTATCAATGTTGACTGATCCGCAATTAAATTAATTGCGGAAAATAATCTGCATACCCCAATTATCTTCCACAATTATTTTTGCTAATAATTGGGTTATTAGACACTTTACGTGTCAATGTTCACCTCTTATCTGTCATCTTTTTACTCAATTTTTCATAACCACATCTTGGACAACTTTCTGTCATAACCACATCTTGACAAACTTTCTGCCATAACCACATCTTGGACTACTCTCTGGATATGGCTTCTAACTTGCTGCACACTCACATTCTCATCCCATCCTGTCCATTCTATCCACTCAGAACCCCTCACCATCTCATCTGCTTGTTATTGCTCCTTTTCATCTTCATTTATATTTTAACATGCCTCGTTGTCCTAGATCTTCTCAAAGGCATCCATCACCGAGTTTTTCTTAAAATCCCACTACTCCCTCTTTTCACCGCTCAGCCAAGAAATCTAAGACCGTTCAATTAAAAAAAGATGATCATCTCATTCTTATCAACTGGCTGAAAACCAAATCTAACTATGATTCTTGTTTTGGTACTGAGTATTCAACTAAAGTAGGATGGCCCCCAGCATCAAAAGTTAATGGCTATCTTTTAATGGCAAATGAATTACGGAATAAGACCAAGGGAAGGATTGATCTTTTTCCTAAAAAGATATCTGAACGCTTCAAGCATTACCGAGCCAAATACAAGAAGGCAAAGGCTCTTTCATCTTCCACTGGTTTTGGGGTTACGGACATTGATATAACTAAGGGTATCAAATCCATAGATGATAAACTTGATTCTTTATGTCCTTACTTTAAAGAGATGGATGCAATTTTTGGAGAGCGAGCCGATGTTAATCCTGTAAACATGTTGGATGGAGAAGATCCTATCTCCAAACATGATGTTGAAGCAAATCCTTTCCCATCCTCTTCCTTCACTCAAGCCTCCCCTCATTTGAATGAGACATATCTAGATAGCTTTTCTGTAGATCCTATAGGTGATTTAACCCAACCAAATCTTACTCAGGTCTGTTTCTTTTTTCTTTTATCTTATCATTTCTATTTTTTATTTACTTATCTTTTTCTTATTTCTTAAAAGGCTGATGAACAAACACAGGATCCTCAATCAACTGAGTCTGAAGGTAGTGAAAATGATGAGGTGGAAAATATGACCTTGAACAAGAAGCGTAGGGCTTCAAGTAGTCTAAATATCCACTCACAAACAAGAAAAAAAAGTGATACTTCATCACAAACCCCTTTTTCGTCTATGGAACAATTTTTAGAGAAATGTGATGCTGGTAAGTGATATCATACCTCTTATTACTTTACTCTACTTTTCTTCCACTTTATATTAATTTTTATTATCACTCTAGAACAAGTAGAAATTGCTAAAGAGACTCTAAGATTTGAAAAGAAGAAATATGAGCTCTCTTTAAGGAGGTTTGATAGGCTACAATATTTGGAAGAGAGGAAGTACGAGCTCTCTTTACGGAAGGATGATCGGGCCCAAGATTTGGAGGAGAAGAAGTTTGAGTTAACTCTAAGTATTGAAAAATCAAAAAAAGAGGAGAAAACACTCAAACATTGAAACCTATAAGAGCAGATGAAATATAAGTTTGATCATGAAGAAAATTCCAAAAAGAAAGATTTCTTGATAGAATGTGTTAAAGCTAATAAATCTGTTGAGGAAATTGAACGTTTAAAGAAATTGTTGGATGACTAGTTTGTTTTACATCTCTCACACTTCAACTGTTCATGTTTATTTGTACATAAAATTTCCAATAATTTCCTTTATTTCATTACTCTATCTATCATTACTTGAATTTTTGTATTTTAATGTTAAATATTCTTCTTTTAAATAAAATTTTCATGTCTCCTTTGAAAATTTGACAATCCCCCACCCCTGGATATTTTTGAAGTAAGGGGTGGGTATCACCAAAATTCTTTCATGTCATGAATCTTGAAAGTCTTATATGAAACTTTGGCTTTACTACCCCCTGCATTTTACCGGTATCCCAAAAATTCTTGCATGTCAAGAATTTCACAAGTCTTATAAAAAATTTTGGCAAAACCCCCCATGGATTTTATTGAAGTAAGGGATGGGTGTCACCAAAATATTTACAAGTCAAAAAAATTCTATATCTGTTTTAAAAAATTGGCAATACTCTCCCCTGCATTTTATTGAAGCAAGGGGTGGGTATCACCAAAATTTTTCTAAGTCATCAATTTCACATGTCAGATTTGAAAATTTGGCAATACCCCCCCCTGCATTTTATTGAAGTAAGGGGTGGAAGTCATCTAAATTTAATATTATTACATAAATTATTAAATATATATCTAATATATATCAATTTCCCTAGTTTAAAGTAATGACAATTCCTCAAGCCAAAATGCAGACCAAGTCTAGAAACAAAAGTTTGGGACTTTCCACAGGTATAGGCAAGAGGAACCCCATGAAACAAATAAATGTTATCATGATTGCCTGTTATACAACCAAAGGTCGTTGGCTCATCACATTACTTGAGCAAATTGATATATATATAAAATTTATTAAAAATTTATGAAAAAATATAAAATTTTTGATGACAACTCTAATCCCCATACTTTTTGATCTAGATAAATTTTTTTAAATCAAATAACTTTACCTTCTTTCTTTACCTTATTGATTCTTTGAATCAACTTATTACTGATTTGAAATGAGAAACCAAAATGTGTTAAATCTTGACAGGATTCCAAACCAGGAGGAGCTTTGGTCGTTTGATGATTATCCTTAGAAGAATTCCAAATAGTTTTGATGATACCATTTCCCAAACCAAAATCAATGATGCACCAGTGGTTTGGAAAATATAAACCATGTCCTTTGATTTTAGCTTGAGATGGTATTGGGTGGCCAGTTATTGGATTTATATATGAGAATATACCAAAAGTAAGAAAATTGGCATCATTCCTATCGATATGAATCCTATTGTGGAATCCAGAATGAGTGATAATAACATTAGAAAATAAAAGATATTTGTGGCTGATATCTTCCCATTCGGAGTCACACCAATTGGGTATTCCAACTTTGGATGCAAGTTCATGATTTTTTTCAAATGCTTTATTACAGAGCTTTTTGAGTCGAAAAGCAAGAAAAGAGTTAAAGGAAGGTAGAGTGTCCCATAAGCAAAAATCTTCATCTTTTTGAGCTTTAGTGATATTCTTGAGCAATGAATATATGCCTATATAATTGAAATGCCTAGATAATAATCATATAAGAGTTTCAGAATCCTTATCCTCTAAATATGCAATATAAAAATGTGAAATAAGACAAGTGAAATTTGGAAAAAAGGCTCAACTTCAAAGGTCAAAATCTCAGCAACCACTGAACCTAATTCAAACCTGTTTGTGGGAAATGAAAGATATGCTTTAGTAGAATCTTCAGTTAGAGGACATGTGATTTAAATAAACCTAACCCTAATTTGTTACATAAAAAAATGAAATAAAAATTTAAATTGGGAAAAAAAAGGCTCAACTTTAACGGTCAATATCTCAGCAACCACTGAATCAAATTCAAATCTGTTTGTAGGAAATGAAAGGTAGCCTTCAGGAGAATCTTAAGAAAAAAGAAAATTAGATTTGAATAAACCTAACCCTAATTCCGAGTCTGATTTTCAAAATTTTACAAAAACTTGAAAAGTGGTAATGAAGATGAGATCAAAAGGAGTTTTATAAGTTCACTGTTATCCAGATAAGAGTCATACATATATTTAAGTATGAAGTTTTTATAAAAGGAATGAGATATCATATAGGCATGAAAAAAAGGAGATGAAACTTACCTTGATTGAAAAGTAGGAAAAATAGAGTGAGAATGATTGATGTTGGAATTGTGGGGAAATTGAATATGGAGTAAGTGAAATGCATAAAGAATCTGCAATGTATGTGTTTCAATGAAATGAAGCCAAAAAAAAAGTGAAATAAGGGAAAGGGGGGATAATGACCATGCCAAGGAGGGATGAAGAGTAGGGTGATGGAGCTAAAAAAGAAAGTAAAGAGGGAGAGAAAAAAAAGCTTAATTGTACCATTGAAATCCAAAATAACCACTTACAAAAAAAATTTAGATAAGAAAAAATAAAATAAACAGAAAAAAACAAAAAAAATTATAATTAGTAATCAAAAAATCAAAAAAAGAATAAAATGACTTACCTGGAGAGATGAGATGACAAAATGAATGAAACCAAATTGTTTGAGGGATGTTGGAGGAGAATAGGAAAAGGATATGAGGGATGAATGAAAAAAAAATCACTGACAAAATATGCAATTTCAGAAAATATGCGATTTCATGTTGAGCTGGTGAAAGAAAACCAATGAGCCATCCAAAAAAAAGATCTTCACCATAAATTCCAAAAAAAAAATGAATATGCAACAAACCAAAATACCAAACCAATTGAATGAAGTACACAAAGAGGACATTTGGAGAGTAAAAAAAATAATTTAAAAGGGTGGTGAAGAGAAATGTTGGAGAGTAATAGGCATAAGGATAGAGTGTATGCCGGTTGAATGAATGTTTTGTGATTCAAGGGAGGAAAGAGCCGGTGCTGGTTCAGGATCCTCTTCTTCATAAAGATCATTCCACTCATCCTTTAAATCAGCTAGGATATTGTGGAGTATAATGCAAGTCATGATCCAATGATTTGCAGTTTTGATCTCCAATTTTTTTTGAAATTGGATTCTTAGCTCCCCAAAACTAGAAAATCATCCCTTTAAAATACCTATAGCATGTTCAATTTGTATTCTTGATTGGGCAAGGTGATAATTAAATTTAGTTTTGGGGTCATTTTCTAAGGTTGCACCACGGAAAGCAGGTATAATGTACTTCCCACTTGCATATGCTGAGTCTGCAAGGAGGTACTGAGATTCGTCAAAGTATGAGTCAGGGGTTTGAGAAATCCTCATTATTTGGAAGACGGAAGAGTCATGACATGAGCCAGGGCAGCCACTATGAAAAGCAATAAATTTTTTATTGACATCGAATACAAGTTGAACGGCAATAGAGTATCTAGAAAGAAGATAAAAAGTTAGTTTATGAAGGATGAGAAATTGGAGAAGATTTTGAAGAAACCTTTTTTTGCGATCAAAATAATGGTTGCCATCATGAGCAGGCTTTTTACTCAAAGGTATAGTTGTGCCATCAACAAATCCTACACAGATAGGGAAACCTTCAGCTTGCATTACTTGAGAGGATTCAAGTTGCTGTTCTGGAGTTGGCCAAGCAAGTGTTTGAGACTTGAGGGAAAGGATAGCAATCATACAGCGCTTGGTGTATAATATCACGGTACCATATCCTATGTTAAAGAGATTATCCAAACGTCTTACAGCAGCACCGTTTCCATTTGAGCCAAAGCGACATAGTGCAACAGCAAGTTATATGGCAGGATTATGCTGTTTGTTATGGGAATTTTTATGAAAGATAGGATGATTGTAGATGAGTTTATAAAGTTTGAAGAAATAATCGGGAGAAGTTCTAAAAATTTGGGTGAATTTTGAATGAAGAATGTTGAGAATGGAGGCCAGATCATATCGGGGATCATGATAAAGATTTGGCCCCCTGGTGATGATGTAGCACTTTTTGGAAAGAAAACACATATAAGCTAAAGCATCTTCCAAATCAGAGTCAGATTTATAGTAAAGAACTAAAAGAAAAGTAATAGCATTCATTGTTGAGTGAAGTAGATTCCTAGTAGAGAGGTGTTTCAATGTTGCCGGTGGAAGGGTTATGTGATGAGGGATGTGGGAATTCACCACCAAATGTGCAGTTGGGGTGTGTAGATAGAAAAAAAACTTAATTTTTTGCCACCAAAATTAAGTAGCATAGAGTGAGGAAAGACTTAAGGATGGCATCAGCAATTATGAGTCATGTGACTTTCTTGCAAATCCATCATGAATGAGATGAGTTTGGGATCAGGAATTAGGAATGGAAATTGGGGTATAAGAGGCGGGATAATGCATTATTGTGGATTCCTTATCCACTAGCCCCGGGGCTAGTGGATAAGAATCTTCCGCAATTAATAATGTCTGATCCTGGAAAAAAAAATTCCTGATCCCTAATTGCGGATCCCTGAACATTGATACCCCCTATTGTGAGTTAACATTGAGAATGACTATTTTATTGGTCTTCCCTTGTGGTTTAAACTATAAATAATTTATAAATAAGTAGTAGGGCCATTAATATTTACTATTAAATCATACTTAAATACTAGCATAGACTGACAAAAAAGGTGTATTAGGGGCATAATATGGCATATTCTAAAAAATAATTATGGCCGATTCGGTGGAAGAAAAAGGTATTTTGAAATGAAATATTTCTAGCTTTGATACCCCCTACTATCATTATCAATACAACTCCATTGAGATAATAAGATTCAAATTCACATTATAATTTACCAAGTTATGGCTCATTCATTCCAACATTTACTTTTTCAGCAATAATTTTCATATCTCTATCAAATTTTTATAGCTAAAAGTATCTTTGAAATTTATAGGGAGGTTAAAAAGGTGATTCAAAATCTAATGAACCATTCATGTTTAAAATTATTGTGAAGTCAAATTTTTTAAATCATATTAGGGTGTGTTAGACATTAGTATATACGCCATTCAAGCACATCCAAAAATAGGTACCAAGTAAATCATTTTAATTTGTATTACACCAGTGAGTAAGGGGTATACTTAAACAGAATATTTATCCCCAAACGCACCATCTTTTGGGTACATGCAAGCCTTTCATAAACTTTGTCAGCCAGGCTATTCCAGGAGTCCAGTAAATGATATGTAACTTATAAAACCTGAAAGAGTGGGTAAGAATTGTATTTAATGAATATAAATTAATATTTTACTGCATAATAAAATTATATAAGTATTTTATTATATACAAGTGTTATATTAATTTTATTGGTTATATAAATTTTTTATATACATTTAAATTGAACATAATATAATATATTCTACAAATAATGGCCCATTTTTTATGTATTTAGTAATTCTAAATTTATATTTAATTAATTAAAAACATATATTATAATTATAAGTGTAAAATTTACTTATAATATAATTAAATTAATTAATTATATTTATATATTAAATATCATTTCTTATAATATTAAACAATAAATAATGACGCTTCTTTTGACCTATAATTGTGTCAGGAAAAAACTAATTAATACTGAATTGAAATAAATTACATATTTTTTGCGTCAGAATATTTTTTGTTTCACTTAAAAATCCTTAAATCAGACTGTACCATCTGTTTTGAATGATTTTTCTCATAGTTCCTATGTTCCAGGCTTGTTTAGTTATTCACTATTTTTACTTACTGATTTGGGAATTAATGGCGGGAAAATTGGATTCTTAATTGGGGTTTTTAATTATTTGTTTCATATTTTTCTCTACATTGTTATGTTTCACTTATTCTTTTTAAATTCTTGTTTTATTCTATTATGTTTCTTGTATTCACAAATATAGTAGCGCTTCAGAGGGCCCATTGCCTATAAAAAGGCCTTGGTTAATCCTCTGTAGCCCCATCACTTACTATACACTCAACAATTTAAAAGATAATTTTATCACGTTTATTATTATTTTTATTAGTACTACAATCTAATTAAAAATTCTCAATAACAAATTAAATGTTGCCTTAAGTCTGATAGGAATTATAGTGTTTGCCGCGCAGAACTCTTACTTAAATAATATTAATATTAAATAAAACCTCAATTTGTTCATCTCCCAACTCACTTGTCATTGCTTCATTTTAAATAAATTATTTCTATTATTACTTTTATCTTTCTATTTACCTTTAGTACCTTTTCCTATTTGTTTCTCTTCTTTTTTGCCCCTTTTCTTTCCCTCTTCTAGACAACTGACCAACAAACTTCTTCTCCCTATCTTGATTAGTTAGAATTAGGTACACACACACTCATACCTTAAAATTTTCCTTACCCTAATCTTCAGGGGCTTATTTATACACACACAGTACACTGGGAATTAAGTCTTAAGGCCCCCCTAACATCATAATCCAATCCTTGATTACTCCTGCCCCTTTTTTTCCCTTAAACACTAACATGGGTCCTTCACCTTATCAAGAGCTTCAGACAACCGCTAACTCTCTGATCCATTATCTCATGGAAATCTTATATGTTTTTGAATCTATTACATTTACATTCTTAATTTAGCTTTGTTCTGGTATTCTAATGCTCTTTAATCAGTTTGAAATATAAATATGGAGTAAATCATATTTCATGCTTGATTTACGGGTGCTAATTATGAATCTTCAGTTATTCAACAACTGATTATTTCTCAAAAACCAGAGAATTAATTTAATGAAAATCAAAATCTTCTATCTTAATCTTCTTACACTAGTGGTACATATGTTAACCCAGAGTTCTATGGGTCTGGTGATAAAACTAGTGAAAAATTTGGAATCAATACTCATCTAGCCAAGTCTCAAGTAAGGATTAAACATTTCATTGGGATTTTGAAAGGTTGATTTGCTTCACTAAGGGAAATCAGGAGTTCTTTACATTACAAGAAAGAAAGAGAGCTATTCTTGATTTGATCATTTCATGCTTGATACTGCATAATGTCCTTGCACAAATAAAGGATGAGTGAATTGATCTTTATGAAGATAAAATTCTTGAACCACCCCCAACTATATAAATAATTCTCATGTTTTTCATATCAACCTTGTGGAATTCTGCTAAAAATCTTACTATCACTCTAGCATATTTTTCAGACACAGCTTGATTATCTACTACTACTCAAATTCTTTCTTTATTTCTTCTTTGATATCCTTCTGAAATTATTTTAACATATCTTATATTTTCATTCATACACTATTAAAAATATCTATATTCTTATTTTTGTACTATATTCTCCCTGATTAGATTATTATTCTGGTCAAGATATCATATACTGAAAATATAAGGGACTATGTGAAATGTCTGAATTTTAGTAGAAAGAAGCAATGGAATTTTTTGAGAAAAAGAAATACCTTTCTTTTATTCCACTTTTTTAGTTGTTTGTACTATCTTATGAGTTGAAACCTCTTTATTTGTGTTTCTTCATTATTGTATATTTATAGTGATTAGAGCTGTTTATTCCTTTGCACTATCTTTTTAAAAATATTTTCAAATTCAAAATGTAAGTCTTCTCAACATGCAAGTAAATTTATGAAACATGTATCTATAATCTTAAAAAAGGCTTTTGTTAAGTAATTTATTTTTATATTTTCATCTTTACATTTAGACAATTTCTTGGTATTTAAATATGCATTTAAAAAATTTGTTCCAACCAAATTACAAAATATCAAAAAAAAGGAACTACCGTCCACTATAATTTACTATGGGATGGGTCAGGATTACCAAATGTTCATATTTACTTCTTTAATTAATAAGTAAAAAAACCAAAAAACTGAAATTAATAGCATTCAGAATACTACCAGCCAATGAGTTCTAATGTGACTGAACTCAAAGAATACATTTGACATGGATCTTTATTTTGATCTCATTCAATGAATTAATTATTTGAATGATTACTGTCAGCCTAAATATACTTAGGACTGAGTATTTCTTATGCTTAAAATAAGATAACCTTAACTAGATTAAGCTTATATCTTAAAAATAAGGTTAAAATAATAATATATATTATTTTATTATATATATATATAATTATTATTCTATTATATAATTTATAATAGTTTAAATAGCTTATCCATGGCCTAATAATACTTATTAAGGTGTTAATGGAGTCATAATATACTTATCTTAAGTGATATGAAGTAATTATTGACATACATAAGCTTATATGTATACATAAATCTCATATTCAGTGAAATATGCAGTATATTATGTATATTTAGGTATATAAGTGGGTTTTAGCCCCTTCATAGCCTATAACCTTTGTTTTTCTGCTTATTTTAGGTCATATGGACGAAATCAGTGGACTCACAACGCCTACAGAAGCATAGACACCTATATCAGGCGCATACACCCAGTTTGGACAACTAAAATTACTTCCTTGGATGGTTATTCACGGATTTATGGGTTGGAAAGATGTTTTTGGGTTAATGTGGATGCTTGGGGATGTTATTGGGGGCTTGGACATTTTATTTGTTTCCTTTATATGCTTTTAGTTTCATTAAATCTCTTTTTGATCATTTATTTTACCTGTTTCTTTATGGTATCCGCTTTTATCTGGGATTTCTATTTATGGTATGACTCTGTGTTATTATTAATAGTGATGGAGGGTCCTTACTGGAGGTCTGGGTGTTGAAACTGCTTGAAGTGGACGCCATGGGGAGGTGATGGGCCCTCACAGTGCTGTAATTGCCGGGGATAGCAGTGACATCATCTGGATTGAAGGTCTGTGCACTCCAGTGGATTTGGGTATAAGTAAGAAGGGATTTTGACGGTTTATTATCATCATTCAATTACTACACTTCAAACAAACACTACACTACAATTATTAACATTCAGAAATATATTATAAAGCCCTTATAAATTGATATTATCTTTATAAAAGCTATAACTATATTTTATTCTTCTATTTTCCACCACTAGCACGCATTTAAATCCAAGTATTGTGAGTTTAATTTGAGTATAACTATTCTATTAGTCTTCCCCTGAGGTTTAATCACTAAATCATTTATTAATAAGTAGTAGGACCATAAAATAACACTATTATATCATACTTATATACTAGACTGTACTGACAATTACCATTATTCAGCAGCAAGGCCCAACAGCCCCTTATTTAAATTTGATGACTGATTAATTAAAAAATTAAATGTATTATAATTAATCATTGTAAATCTTTATTTAACATACTTAGCCTCACTCCCTAATGATATAATTCTCATTGAACCTTTCATAAAGAAAAGCAAAAAAAAATTAGTACACACCTCAGAAAGATTTCAAAAACATAACTGAAGCATTTCTGAGGAAAAAAAACATTCTAAAAATGCATGGAAACAGGCAGGAAACTTCCCAGATCTGTTTCTGAAGAAATTTATAGAAAAAAAAGAAAAAGAAAAGAAAAGATAGTAAAAACCTTGGAAAATTTTGTGAAGCATTTCTGAGGCCAAAAAAACAAAAAAAATATACTGAAATTGCTCAGAAACAGGCATGAAATATTCTGGAACTGTTTCCAATGAAATTTGTAAAAAGAGAATGAAAATAAAATTTAGTAAAAATCTCTGAAATGTATCCAATTCATTTCTGAGGCAAAAAAAAAACATACCAAAAATGCTTGTAAAGAGGCAGGAAATGTCTTGGCACTGTTCCAGATGCAATTTGTAAAAAAGAAAAAAGAAAAAAGAAAAAAAAATTTAAAAAAAATTTAGGTAAAAGTGAGTAAAAAAAAGAAAGATTAGTAAGTACTTACCTGGGATAAGGGTTAGAGGGTCCTAAACTCAAATAAGATGAAAAAAAGTATCAAAAAAAAGTAAAAAAGTCAGTAAGGGTGGACAAACCAAAGATAGAAAAGAATGAAAAAAGTACAAATGATAATATAAAAAATGTGTGTCAAAGAAAAAAAAGATGAGAAGAATGAGAAAATTATGAAGATGGTAAGAAAAAGAAAAAAACACCTTGATGAAAGGGTAGAAAAATAAATAAATAAAAAGATAGTTGGGGGAATCTGGAACGAGAATTTCATGATGAAAGCATTATGAAATAAATAAAAGTGGAGTCGGGGAAAAAATAGCACAACTTTAAAGGTCAATCTTTCAGCAACCACTGAACCAAATTCAGAACTTTTTGTTGGAAATGAAACATGTGCTTCAGGAAAATCTTTGTTTTCAAGGACATGAGATTTGAAGAGACCTAACCCTAATTCAGACTCTTTTTTTCAAAATCTCATATAAATCCTAAAATTGATATTAAAAATGATAACAAGAGGTATTCATTAGGTTTACCATTACCCAGAGAAATGTCTTATATATATTGGAGTATGCATTCATGATAGAAATTGAGACTTATTTGACAAAATTTTACACAAAATTTATTCAATTAATGTACAAAAAATCAGTGAAGAAGTGTCAAATACTTATCAAAATGTAATTTACTAGTACTTGAAAGAAAGCTAAATGACTAGATAGTCATGAGAAAGAGAATTTAAGAAGCCCTATTCTCTAATTATGTGACATCAAAACAAATAATAGTGGAAATGGGAAAAAAAGGCTCAACTTCAAAGGTCAATATCTCAGCAACCACTGAGCCAAATTCAAAACCAATTGTGGAAAATGAAAGGGGGGATTTCAGAGAATCTTCATACAAAAGGAGATGAGATTTTATTGAACTTAAACCTAATTTCAACTTTTTTTCAAACCTATTCAAAAATTTAAAAAGTGATGGTGAAAATGACAACAAGAGGAGTTAAATAAGTTCACCATTTTCCAGATAAGAGTCCTACACATATTTGAAATTTCATTATTTATAGAAAGACAGAGATATTAGATAGGCATGAAAAAGAGAAGGGAATTTACACTTACTTTGATTGAAAGGTAGGAAAAACTAGATTGAGGAAGAGAAAAGTTGAAATTGGGGGGAATTGAATATGGAGCAAGTGAAATGCATAAAAAATGTGCTATGAATGTGTGTCAATGACATGGAAACAAAAAAATGTGAAATAGTGCATAAAATAAGGCACCAAATTTAAGGTCAATATCTCAGCAATTATAAAATTCAGGGAAGAATAGAAAATTCAGCTGGAAAAAGGTGATGATTCAAGAAATCAAAAGGAATGAACTTACTGTGATGAGAAGATAAAAAATTGAGTTATAAATATTGATTTAGAAAAATTTATAAGTTTTGAGCACATAAAAAGTGAGGCTGTGGGAGAGGGAATCTGATGTGCAGTGAATTGGGTGATGTGTGTATTGGTGGGCTGAATTGTGGTTGGGGAGATGATGTAAGAGTAGGAAGTATTTGACCTCATGTTTGACATGTCTAAACCTAAGTTAGCCATTTATGATGGTGTCTTGGAACAGCATTATGTGACTGAAGTCCACCAGGAATATATGATAATGTTTGAAACCCCCTATTAGCTCAAGTGATTTGGAATGATAAACATCAACATTTTGTGAAGTAGAATCACTAGTACCTCATGCATTAGCTGTATATATTGATACCCCTGGGATCTCTGGTTGGGTTCCCCCTCCTAACAGAGTTAGTGTTTTTCCAAATCAATGTGATCAATTGAAACACAAATTTCATTAAGACTCACCAAATTTTTAGTGGTAAAAAATAATGATGGATGTGCCATTTTTTGATAACACAAAATAAAGTTCAATGCTGTAAAATCATGCATATGAATGTATTAGTGAAACCATCATTTTTATTTTTTAAAAAAAGTGTGTTGATCTAAATTAAATAAGTGACTTTTTTTTTATTTTGAAATTTATTAGTGTTGAGGTTGGTGTGTTTTTTGAACTCTGCCCTTAGATTGAGCTCAAATTTGTGATATCAAATTTGAAAAACTTTGGTACCCCTTAATCAATTTGAAGTATCCAAAAGCTTTCACTTTACATATCATACTCTTAGAGGTGCACAAATTTTTATTTAAACTTGTTTCCCAAACTATTTCTTGAAATTAGTGAACTGTCTCCTCATTTCCTCCACTTCAAGCAACTTAAAGAGCTAAGACTCAAAAAAAAAATTGCCTCTCATACTATTTTAAGAAAAACCTAGATAAAACATTATAAATAAAAATTCATCCTTGAAAAAAAAACCCCTTTAAGGAAGTAAAAGATAAGGAAATAGATTTTGTGAAAAAAAGCAAGGAAACAAAGTAAATCTCTCAAATGTAAAGCAAGCCAACGAATTTCAAAATTAAAAAAAACCTTAACCAACCCCAAATCCTGATTCAGAAAAAAAATTCAGGAATGACTGTTTTTCTGAATGTATGTGGGGTATTATTAACATCTATACATGTAAATACTTGCATAAGGGACTGTATATATATGTGATGCATTCATTGAGTCTTCATATATGCTCTTGAGATTATTAAAGGACTTTATAACTTATTTTTAACCATTTCTGGTGATACTTTGGTTCAAAAAAAAAACTTTTTGTATGGCTAGCCTGATTATTTTTGCGTTGAAAAAAACCCCCAGCCTGCGTACAGACAGATTCAGCTATGAACAGCTCATATTAGATATATCAATTTTACATTTCAAGTCAGATGGCAATTGTTCACTGCCAAAGTTTCCAGATAAAAAAATTGAAATTAAAAACTAGCCATATGCTAGTTGGTTTTTGCAGCAAAAGAAAAAAAAAATCTTGAATTGTGAAAAAAACTGCTCAGTTTTTTTTGGTCATTTTCAGCATGTCATATACAGGGACATCTGAAAAGGATGACACAAAATCGCGAAAAAATAAAAAATATTTTGACAGGCCCAAAAGCTGAGCTGTCAATTTGGTTGACAGGCTGTATGCCTGGTTTGTGGAACTGGGGAGATTTCTTCCCATTGTCCCTCTTTCTCTCCCTTGTCCATTTTCTGCCTTCCTCATCCACATCCTGGATCTTAGAATTTGTTCTGCCACTGGTGATTTTCCTCTTTCCTCTTTCATCTTTTTTCATCTTCTTTTCAAGCTTTTTTTGTTTTTTTCTCATCTAGGTTATCTCACAGCTCTCGGTCCCCCCTTTCCACCTATCTATCCTTAGAATACCAACTTTGAAGACACCTAACATCTCCAAAATTGTCCGAACTGTCAAAAACCCCCAAACATACTGAAAAAAGGCACTATCCATGTTAATATGCCACACCCTATATCTACCTAGAAATCCAAATGCTAATGAAAAAACTTCATGTCGTATATTCTGGCACCAAGATCCCCATCATGAACAATCAATTATTCAAGGATATAAATTTCAATGTTTTTCAGCAATCAAAAAATTTAACATAATTTTTATTTTTATTGCTCCCCATAGTGAATTTTTAATGATCATTTTTCAGCTGAAGATCTCAATGGCAGTGAAAAAAATTTATAATTATATTCTTCTTTTGAATAAATTAGTGTCGCTGTGTAAAAATGAGAGATGTAAAATAATATTTTATTAAAAATGAGTTGGCCAAAATGAAAGGGGTGTGCAGTGATACTTAGCAGTTGTACAGTAACTCTATTGCTGTAGCAGGACACTGAAATGGATGAATTTTATTTTTAAGGCAAGTTTTTGGCTTAAAATAAGTTGTTCCAGGGCTGCCTGTGTCACCACTTTCCCATGAAGTCTATGAAGCAGGATAACTATTCCACCTTCAAGATAAGGAAGGAGGAAGGAATACATAAAAATTTATTGACATCAATAAACATACTAATTGTCTCAAATTCATATCCTTGAACAATTGATTGTTCATGATGGGAATCTTGGTGCCAGAATATACGACATGAAGTTTTTTCATTAGCATTTGGATTTCTAGGTAGATATAGGGTGTGGCATATTAACATGGATAGTGCCTTTTTTCAGTATGTTTGGGGTTTTTTTGACAGTTCGGACAATTTTGGAGATGTTAGGTGTCTTCAAAGTTGGCATTTTAAGGATAGATAGGGGGAAAGGGGGGACCGAGAGCTGTGAGATAGCCTAGATGAGAAAAAAACAAAAAAAACTTGAAAAGAAGATGAAAAAAGATGAAAGAGGAAAATCACCAGTGGCAGAACAAATTCTAAGATCCAGGATGTGGACGAGGAAGGCAGAAAATGGACAAGGGAGAGAAAGAGGGACAATGGGAAGAAATCTCCCCAGTTCCACAAACCAGGCATACAGCCTGTCAACCAAATTGACAGCTCAGCTTTTGGGCCTGTCAAAATATTTTTTATTTTTTCGCGATTTTGTGTCATCCTTTTCAGATGTCCCTGTACGTTTGGTTGCAAAATAAAAATTAAAAAAAAATATTAAAAAAAAAATACAACGGTGCTTAAAGAAAACAAAATTCGCGCGGAGATGACAATTTTAAAGAAGGGTTTTGCTAAGTTAATTGAACAAATCAATGGGAAAGGTAGGAGCAACATGGGGAGTTTTTATTAACGAGAATCAGATATATAGGTTAATAACTGGATAACACATCAATTAGTGATAGTTAATACACATTAAATGTTTATCATTGTTAAAGCTAGTAGATCAATGGTGACAAAGAAAAGAATGGTCTATGAATTTATATTTATTTTGAAAAGTTTGCGGCTTGTTGAAAAAAGTCTCTTCTCATACTCGCTTCAGAATGAAAGTTCAAATCAAAACTAACCTGGAGGAATCAGGGTTAAGAACGATCCGAGAGGCCAGATGCATCAAGGCAGCTAACCAGAATTTACATTCTGGGCGGAGCAGAAGCAAAAAAAAGAAAGAAAAAAAATCTCAGAAACTTGCACAATTTTCTCAAGCACTTCCTTCCCCATCCCCATCCCTTTCCAGCTGAATATATTCAATTCCCTCTCAAAATGCACCAAACTGTGCGTGGAGCTTAATGGTTGACCTGTTCCTGTTACCATCATCTGCTTACACGTGAAAACGCCTGAAAGTCTTGTAAAAAAAACCATGCGCTTGGGAAAACAAGGTATGGACAGATCAACAATCATGGTTAATTTCCGGTTGATGAAAGCTTTTGATTGGTGTCCAATCATCCTCTCACATCTCATACCCCATAAGTTGTACCTACTCCTATCGGTTTTCCGCATCTTGCATATCCCTGTCATTAGCCCAGATTAAAATGATTATAACTACCAATCTCACAAATGTATACAGAGTTGTGGATTTTGTTTATTACCATCAAATTAAGTACATATTTTCTCTCAATCAATTCACCGACGGCATTGTTTTTGACGGCAAGAAAAACTTTTATTTTATTTTATTTTATTTTATTTTTTCTTACAATCTCACCCGACTTGGGGCATGAAGGAACAGTTCAAAATGATCTTGCCAGCAAGAAAAACTTGACTAATGAAATCTTACAATTCAATTGTTGATTTAGTCATCGGCCGGTTAGAGCTCGGTCGGAAAAATATGGTGTGATTAGTCGCTGAACAGTATGCTGTGGTGGCGGTGACCTTTGTTGTGGATAGACCGCCTTTCTATACTTGATGGGGATTTTTATTGACAAGCAGATGATCAATCAATCACTGAGATGATTGATTTGAGCAGCACAATTTATGATAATTTTTTCCAAGCGAGGAATCGTTTAGATGAAAAGTCTCACACAAAGATCGCTGCATAAAAATTACAAAGAGCCAAATTTTTGATAAGAAGTCAGGATTTTAAACTGATATGTTATAATTGGGTCCAACAGGGAAAGTTAATATAAGACCTTTCGGCTAAGAAAAGGCTAAGGCCCAGCAGACAACATGGCAGCAATGAGATATGTTGGACAGTCTAACCAAAGGTAAGGTTGAGTTGAGTTATTGGCAACAAGAACCCCAGAACAATAGGTTCTCTAAAACAGCCTCGCTTTGACTTAGTCTCAGCCTTGGCCCCTTTTAATTGTCCGGTTCCACTCTGCTAGCTGCCACATTTACTCAGGTACTATTCTATATGAGTTGCTTCTTCATACTCTCTGTTGGATGATTGGATATGAGATAACAGTAAAAAACAGAAACCCCTTCGCGTTTCAGAATGGAAAAGATCAATCATGTTGGTAGAGCTTGGTTCTGATGATATGTAATTCATCAATCCGATGGAAGCGATGAAGAGCACATGAAAAAAAAAACTGTACAAAATAAAGGTGAATGCTGTGGATTAATTGTGGAGTTAAACGAAAATGAAAATGTGGTGCTTGTGAGCTATCAAAAAAAAAACAAAAAAAAACAAGCAATTAAACCAAATCTACACTAAAACCAAGGAGATGTATAAATTAGAGAATAACTATAGGGGAGGGAGAGTTGATTCCAACTTACCTTTTTAAGAAGCAGTAGCGTTGGGCGCAACGTATAAAGGTGTAGGATTGCATCAGATAGGGCAAGATTTATCACGATTTGACAACGGAAAGTACTGCATTGCATCAAAAAATAGAAAAATAAAAGTAAGAACAAATAACTTAGTAACTATTGACAATGAAGCCAGTCTTCATCGGGCGCTCCAAATCGCGCTGATCGCTTGGTGGTTCCAAAAATTTCGGATCCGCGGTAAGGTGGGGAAAGATAAGGAGGGTGAAAACTTACAAATAAAATCATTATTTATTTCCTTCATTCTCTCTATATTCACAGATTTCCTTTCTTTTTTTATTTTTTATTGGTAAAATATCTCTTCATCCTTCTATTTCTCCTTCCATCCAACTGCTCCAATCTCCATAAACTAGCTGTAGCTGGGAATTCTGTTGGTGTAGAGCATGCGTCTGACTTATTGGCTTGTGTAATTGTTCACATATTTTTGACTTTCATATTTCGAAAAATTGTCTCCTGTTCAGTGACTGATCTAATCTATTTTTGCTCCTGGTGCTTCATTCAGGCATTGTTTCTTCACCATCCCACCCAGCCTACTCTTTCACTGGCTGTTGCGTCCAGTTATTACCAAACGTGATTGGTTCAGAATTTCATTTCTCATCTTATTTGCTGTTCTATATACATTTCCTTGGGACAGTTACATCATCTATCATAAAGTAAGTCCCCAAACTTGTGTTGAGTTGGTTTCCTTTCAGCTTACTGATCTTCTAACCTTTTACTCTTTTTTCTGCAGGCTTGGTCTTATCCCTCTTGGGCTGTCCTTTACACCATTAAACGTGTACCAATTGAAGAGATATTCTTCTTTATCATACAAACGTTTCAATCAACACATGTTTACTACTTATTTTCTCTCACTCTATTTCCTGCGCTGTCTCTAAAACCTTCCCGTGGCTCTTGGGCTCAGAAACATCGATTTTTATGGGCCTTTAGTCGATGGACTCCCTCTTTAGCACTCTGCGCGTGTGCCCTTTACGCTTGGTTTAAGATTATCCCGGCTACTCACCCTTTCTACCTCTCTTGCGTGGTAGCATGGAGTTTTCCTATTGCCGGATTTCTGTGGGCGATCTCAGGTGACCACATTCTCCTACGACCTCTCTCGATTGTCTGTTCAATCGTCCTTCCTACCTTGTATTTTTGCATGGTAGATGTCATTGCTTTGAGAGCTGGAACATGGCACATCTCAGAAGAAACCAGTCTAGGAATCTTTGTCTGGCCTGATCTCCCTCTTGAAGAGGCTTTGTTTTTTCTTATAACCAACGTCCTTTTAGTATGGGGTTGTGCCGCATTTGAAAAGGCAACCGCAATTTATGATACTTGGCCCGAGCTTTTTGGCGCAAATGAAACTTTAAGTCTCCCTGGTTTTTCATTGGGCATCACAAAATCTACAAAATATCCACTCAATTATTTGGGTTTTTTGATTAAAGCTCTCACTCTTCGCCTTGACTTGCTCTTAAATGACGAACACAATCGGATTGAGGATTTAAGAGACACTTTAGAAATTTTAAAGTCTGCTAGCAAAAGTTTTTACTCAGCTAGTTTCATCTTTCCGACGGGTGGAGCCAGGCAACGTTTAATTATTATCTATGGTTGGTGTCGAGCTACGGATGATTTGATCGACAATTCTCAAAGCGCGATGGAAGCGCAAACAATGGCCAACATGTTTGTTGATTATTTAAATATGCTATGGGCCAACAAATCAATTGACCCGGATGCTAAAATGGATCAGTTGTCGAAAGAAACAAGTCCTCTTTTATCTGGTTTTAAGGATAGTGAAATACATTTGTTTATTCAAACTCGTGTTCCTCCTCAAGCACAAGCGGCATTCCGTTTATTGTCTACTCTTCGCTCTCAAATCTCTCGAGAACCATTTGATGAACTCGTGGCAGGATATCAGTATGATGCCAAAAAAATTGGATTTTCTCACATTCAAAGTGAGAATGAGCTCATTCAGTATTCACGTTGGGTCGCAGGTAGTGTTGGAGAAATGTGTGTATCAGTTTTTTGGTCAGTCGAACAGCCAAGTATATCTAAACAAGAACGTCAAACCATCTTGAAGGCAGCGAATGACATGGGAGTGGCTCTCCAACTGATCAATATTGCAAGAGATATACGTGAAGATGCTCAGATAGGAAGAATATATCTTCCAGCTACTTGGTTTTCTGATTCAAAAACTGATAGCCTGACAATTCACGATCGGGACTGTTTACTCAATGGCAAATTAGACGAATTTCCTTATTCTCAAGCTGCTCAGCGTGTATTAACCCTAGCTCACGCTTATCATCAACTGAGTGAGGCAGCAATCAATCGCTTGCCTAAACCTTACCGCGCAGGGGTTAAAGCTGCGACGTCTGTTTATTTTGAAATCGCACTAAACATTTCAAAAGTAATCGAGCAAACTAAAATAGCTGAAAAAAATCCTCAGTCGGGTAAGAAAAAGTGGATTGGTCATAGAGTTTTTGTACCTAAATTAAGAAGGGCTCAAGTGGTTTTAAGGGCACTTTGGAAAGAGTGGTAATGGTGCCTTGAAAAAAAAAAAAATAAGAAGAATTGGGATACATAGAATTATTTGAGAAAAGCTATAAGAAGCTAAATACGTAACATTTTATTCAGTACTACGTTAACATTTTTTACAACTGTGTAGCGGTGTAACACTTTCTATTGACTCTAATTTATACTTTAATTACTACAAGTTCCAATTAAAGATATCCTCTTTTTTTCTGAAATAGAAATGTCTCATTTTCCTCTTCTTATGGTCATGCAAGAGTGTGCTTCGGATTCAATAACCATTAGAAAGATTTCAAGTAATAAAAGAACAATTGTGACAGGTTTTTATGTTTTTGCTTACATTTAGCCCATCTGTTGCCAATAAGGTAAAGAGTTATTGAGATGTTGGCGATCCAAAATTTGTGTATGAATCATAGAAATACAACTATGTGGTAGTACCTCTGCTCTTACTCAACTAGGGGGTGTCAAAGTTACGAATTCTCCATTAATCAAAATCTATTTCTTGACACAAAAATACAACTACAAACACAACTTTAACCAATATGAAAATGAACTTTTTGGCACAAAATATGGTATACATGAAAAGAGAATTGACTTATTTGTTGAAAAAAAAAAAAAAAAAAAAAAAAAAAAAAAGACAGGTTTGTAATAGAAGATTTTGAACTTTGATATTCCTTATTGAAGATAAGACCGATTAGTTTTTTATGTTGTATATCTTTACATAGGATTTCATGTTCTAAATAGTAGACTTGGCTGTGTTCATGTTGTATCAAAAAGTCAACAGACCTAGTTGACCTTTTTTTTTTCTCTTACCAATTTCCGCCCATTTTCAGGTTCAAGTGTTATATGACGGTGATGTCACGGACAATTTAACAACCCGTTTTCATGAATCATCTTATTGATTAATCACTCCTGTGCCCCATGTTTATTGAGGACACAAGTTGTATGTAGGTATGTGTACACACTTATATTTACATAAAACAGAAGAAACTGATTTGTCCGACACGTTTCAGCTTAACATACCATTTTTAAGAATTTTTTTTTTTTTTTTTTTTTTTTTGATTCAAATTATCTTTTTTGCGTTCTGGTTTTAAATATAAGAAGAGGCTTTAAAAGGGACGACATTTTTGAGCTGCAATGAAAACCCGTCTTTCTATTTTTAGTGTTTTTACCGTATTAAGTTAGTAGTATCTCTTGCTTGTGACTGCCCTCCTCTGATGATAGTGTTAGATTACCCTTGCACGGCGAAAAAAAAGTAGTTTGCCCGCAGACATACCGGTTCTGACATACCGGTTACATTTTTTCCCTATGCATAAAATTGTATTCAACTTTGATTAATTAAATCACTTGTGTCAGAATATGGACTTATTGCAATCTATTAAGTAGCCAAATCACCTGATTTACAGTGTTAAATCGTGAAGAAACTCAAAGTTGAATACAATTTTATGCATAGGGAAAAAATATAACCGGTATGTCAGAACCGGTATGTCTGCGGGCAAACTACTTTTTTTTCGCCGTGTTGCCTTTTCCTGCTGTAAAGGTTAGTGTTAGATTCCTATTATTATTTAACTCTATAGAGGTTAGAGTTAGATTACCATTACTTTTCTTCATTCTTGAAATTATCGATATTGTTCTGGTAGCTGGTTAAGGTGAAAATGCCGAAATGAGACTAAAAATATTGCAACAGAAAAAGGTGGTCTCTTTAAAGCCTCCCTAAATATAATAATATTTAGGTTACTACAGTCAAACTCAGTCAACATTGAGACAAACATGAAAAAATTTCGAAAATTTGTTGAAAGTTCAAACGTTGAGCTGCAATTTTTATTTTTACATATTCCATTCATTTTGTGACAGTAGAGAGGCGAAACAACAGAAAAATTAACCCGATTTGCCAAAAAATGAATTGAAGAGGTCAAAAATTAAAAAAAATTAAAATTAAAAAAAAAATGCTGCAGCTCAACTTTTGGGTTGTCCATAATTTTTTTTTTTTCCAAAATTTTCATTTTTGTCTCGAATTTGACCGGGTTTGAGTGCAATAACATGAAAACGAGAAAAAAATTAATTAAATTAAATTAAGACGCTTTTTTTTTTAATTTCCTCTTTTTCTTTTTGGTGAGTGGGGTTAGGAGAAATGTTGAAGAAATGGATAACACAGTGAGATGAGTTGATAAGATAAATACTTCGAATGGTCTGATATTGTCAAGGAGTCTTTTGGTCTAGAAGATTTATTCGAGGTTTGTACAAGGATTTTTAGTGGTTTATTGGGCTTCAAATGCAAGGTACGTATTTTCTTAATCTAATTGATTATTTTTGTCAGCCAGGCTATTCCAGGAGTCCAGTAAATGATATATAAATTATAAAACCTTAAAGAGTGGGTAAGACTTGTATTTAATGAATATAACTTAATATTTTATTGCATAATGAAATTATATAAGAATTTTATTATATACAAGTGTTACATTAAATTTATTGATTATATATATTTTTATATACAATTAAATTGAGCATAATATAATATATTCTACAAATAATGGCGCATTTTTATGTATTTAATAATTATAAATTTATATTTAATTAATTAAAAAACATATATTATAATTACAAGTGTAAAATTGATTTATAATATATTTAAATTAATTACTTAAATTTATATATTAAATAATACCTCTCATATGATACTAAACAATAATTAAGGACGCTTCTTTTGACCCTTAATTGTGTTAGAAAAAACAAATAAATTAATTTGGACTAAATTGAGATTAATTGCTTGTTTTGTTGCGTCAAATTATTTTTTGTTTCACTTAAAATGTCCTTTAATCAGAATGTACCATCTGTTTGGAATTATATTTCTCATAGTTCGTATGTTTCCAATCTTGTTTAGTTATTCACTATTGTCACTTACTGATTTGGGAATTAATGGCGGGGAAATTGGATTCTTAATTGGGGTTTTAATTAATTGTTTCATGTTTTTCTCTATATTGTTATGTTTCATTTACTCTTTTGATATATTTGTTTTATTCCATTCTAATCATTGTATTTACAAAGATAGTAGCGCTTCAGAGGACCCATTGCCTATAAAAGGGCCTTGGATAATCCCCTGTAGCCTGATCACTTATTACACACTCAACAAATTAAATAACCAATTTATTACGTTTATATTTTTTTTATTAGTAATACAAATCTAATTTAAATTCTATACAACAAATCAAAGGTTGCTTTAAGTCTAATAGTAATTAAAATTGTTTGCTGCGGAGTACCCTTACATTTAATAATATTATTATTAATAAAATCTAAGTTTTTGTCACCTCTCAAAGTTGCTCACCGTTGTCTCCCTCTCAAATAATATATATATATATATATTTGGTTTATTTCTTTATTTTCCTTTGTCCTCCTCCTTCTCTCCTCCTTTTTCTACTATTTTTCTTACCTCTTCTAGACGACTGACCGACAATTTTACTCAAATTAAGAAAAGGTAAATTTTTAATATTATTATAAGTTATATTTCTTAGAATTACGATGATGTAAATACCAATGGTTATAATATATAGTAATAAATTTGTTTTAACTAATGTTTGTAAAAATTGTAAAGTAAGTAAGGAATGAATCAAAACAACAAAAAGGAAGGGCCTTTTATAGGCAATATGTAAGAGAAAAGAACACAGAATTTACATCTCCTAATACAAGAGTGTCAGAGGAAAAAGCTTAATTAAAGAGAGTATATGAAATAATAAGAGTAAAACTAAATAGTGCGTAAATAAAAGTATTTATTTTATTTGAAATAAAACTATGAACCCTTTGGTCCGTCACATTTTAGTGTAAGAACATTTGATTTGAAATATTGAATCAATACAATCTAATTAAAGGAATTTGAAAAAGTATTTTTTTTCCTTTTATAATTTTATATATTTTTTTAATACTAATTTTTATTCCCATCTCATCTGTATTATTGAGCACGGTGTTTGGGAGTAAAAATATATATGGGACAATTACTGTCAAGGTATACTTTTTGTCTAGAAGATTTGGTACGTAGTTCTACGAGGATTTAAAAGGCTTAAATGGATTCTCAACAATTTTGTACGTATTTCTTTATTCAAAGATGAATGTTTTTACTCAATAAAAGAGGTAGGATTAAAATATTAATATAAATTATAAATTAGAATTACGCTGTTGTAAATACTAAAGATATAGAATATAAGAATAAGTGTTTATTTGATTAATAGTTGTAATAAAATGGTTTGGTAAAATAGAATCATCAAAAGACAACAAAAAGAGAGGCCTTTTATAGGCAAAGGAGAGACAAAGCACGGAAATCAAATTCTAAGAACAGTAGGAAAAAAGAGAGAAAAAGAACATTCCAGAAAGAGTATTTCAAATAATAAAGTTATTCCAAAAAGAAGGCGTCAAAAAGATGTATTTACAGAGTATGTCAGAAATACATCAATATTTTTAATATTTACTGTAAATGTCAATCCCAAATAAGAAATTTGATTTGTTTGTATATATATAATATTATTTGAATATTTAAATCTTATTTTATCTTTATATTTTATTTTCTTTAAATATAAAGCTTTATTTTTCCCAACCTGTCAATTGAGCACGGTGTTAGAGAAAAATATAAGGGACAAAATTATAATCTTAATTTTACTTATTTATTTAATTAATTAATTTAATTTTTACATTCTGTAACTAGTTTAATTTATAACTAATTTTAATGTAACTAAATGATAATTAAATAATAATTAAAGATGATAAGGTGCGGCTTCATCCAGTAAATAATTACTTATTTCACTGGGTAAGTGTAGTAGCCTGGCTGACACTCCCTCACTCTAAAAAAAACAATAATAAAAAAAAATGCTATGATTTTTTCTTTTTATACCTTTTTAGTAGAGTAGCAAGATTAGATATCTCCTTCCCAGGTATCCAAGAATCATATTCAGATGATTTATTCTTGAATCTCAATAAGTATTCTGTACCTTTCTCAGCAGTGACTATTCTGTCATTTAAAATTTTTTCAATTTCTGCTGTCTCAGTGATTTCATTTGGGGTTTTCTTTGGTCTACCCCTCCTTTTTGGAAATAAATCACTATTGGATGTGTAAGGTTTCAAAAGAGATATTGGAAAAACAGGATGTTTTCTGTCATATGGGGAATACAGAATAACTTCAACTGCATTATCTCCAATCATTCTTCTGACAACAAAAGGACCAACAAATGGATCTTTTATTTTGTTATTACCTTGTAAGTTGAAGTGGACTGTAGAAATCAACACTTCATCACCCTTTTTAAAAGTGTATTCTTTATGGGATTTGTCCCATCTTTTCTTCTCATATTCAAATGATTTTTCAATACATTTTTGAGCATGATTTCTGCATAGTTGTTGCATTTGAAGAAAAGGTTTTACACCAGGATGTATATCCAATTTAGGTATTTTGTTATTGAGAATTTGGGCAGGAGTATTAGGAACATATCCAAGCCAGAGCTCAAAAGGCTTTCTTTGAGTAACAGAATGAACAGTGCTATTATAAGCGAATTCTAACCCAGGAAGTAAGGTAACCCAATCATGAGTGAATCTGTCATTATCTTTATACTCAAGGCCAAAGGCACAATATCTTCTTATCATGTCCTCTAAAGTCTGAATCATTCTTTCAGCTAAACCATCAGTCTGAGGGTGATGGGCAGTAGAAAGTTTCAGATCACAACCACAAACATCCAACAGAGACATCCAAAATTCAGAAGTAAATTTAGGGTCTCTGTCAGAGATTATGGCTTTAGGAAAACCAGCAGTATTAAACATATGAGACCACCATAAGAAAGTTAATTCTTTAGTGGAAACATCCTTGTGGGTAGGGATAAATTTACACATTTTTGTGAATCTGTCCACAATAACCCAACAAGAGTTATAACTGTCTTTACCAGCAATAGGTAATCCTGTTACAAAATCCATGTTTATTATTTGCCATGGGGCATCAGGAGGCTCAATATGTTGCATTAATCCTGCTCTTTTACCAGTTAATCTTTTTGATTTTTGGCATGAATCACAGGATTCAACATATAATTTTGTGTCTTCAGACATATTAGCCCACCAAGCAGTGTTCTTAATTCTGATCATTGTTTTGTCAAGATCAAAATGTCCAGCTAATATGTCATCATGACAAATTTTCAAGATGATTTATTTCATAGAAGGAGGAATAACAATAACATTACTCAACTTTCTTCTATAATATAGATATCCTTCATCAATTGAAAATTTTCCTTTTTCCAAACCTTTTTGGTACTTTGGTGGAAGGGTTTTAATTAATGCTTGTATTGAAGCATTCTTTGGATCATTTAATATGGTGCATAACTTTTTCAAGTCAGTGTCCTTATCATATGATTCCAGAATAAGCTGTAATAGCTCTTCCTCCATATCAACCACGTATATCCCATGGATATGGATAATTTCATCCTCAGGATCATATGCAGGATTTGAGTCATCATTTGGTAAGGGTAACCTTGATAACATATCCACATTTGAGTGACCAATACCAGCTCTGTGAACAATTGTCATTCTTCCTCTGTACTCTTGAACAGCCAGATGCCATCTAAACATATGTCTATTAGGTGTTTTCAAGTTTAAAAGGGATTTAACTGCACTGCAGGCAGTGACAAGTTCAAATTTCTGGTCATCTAGGTAATAATGAAGCTTTTCTAGAGCCCATACTACAGCTAAACACTCTAATTGAGTAGCACCATATTTCAATTCACTATTTCTCAAGGTTCTTGAAATATAACAAATTACTACTTCTGAAACTTTATCATTTATCACTTGTTTTTGATGGAGGGCAGCACCAAGACCAATGAAACTGGCATCAGTGTACAAAACAAATGGTTGATCAAAGTCAGGTAAAGCAAGAATTGGTGCTGACATCAAACAGTGTTTCATAGTGTCAAAGGCTCTTTGTCTTTCACTATTCCAGACAAAAGCAACATCCTTTCTAGTTAATTGGGTAAGGGGTAAAGCTATGACTTGGTAATTTTTAATATACTGTCTATAGTATCCACACATTCCCAAAAAACTTTGGAGCTCTCTTACTGTTGTAGGAGCTTTCACCTGTTGTATGGCTGCCACTTTGTTCTGGTCAACACATATCTGTAAGCCTGAAACAACATGGCCAAGAACTTTTAAAGAATGAAAACCAAATTTACATTTCTTCAAAGCAAGTGTCATATTTATTTTGTCCATTTTCTGGAATACTTTACACAGGTGTTTAAGATGGTCCTCAAATGTTTTTGAGAATATAATGATATCATCAATATAAACCATCAGCCAACCTTCAATTATCTCTTGATGGAATGTGTTATCCATTACTTTTTGGAAAACTGAAGGGGCATTTTTAGGGCCAAAAGGCATCCTAATATACTTATAAATACCCATATGAGTGGCAATCATCAGAAAGTTCTGAGAGTTTTTCTCAACAGGTACCTGGTGATATCCCTTATTACCATCCAAACAGCTGATATATTTAGCACCCTGTAAAGTAGCATGTATAGAGCTGATTCTAGGTAAAGGATAGATATCATCAACAGTATAAGTATTTAGTGCTCTATAATCACCACATAACCTGGCTTTATCTTTCTCATAAGAAATTAGGACAGGTGAGATAACACAATATTTAGGTGTTTCAACTACCTTTTCAATAATATTCATTTTTAAAAGGGTAGAGATATTATCTTCAATATCTTTTCTCTTTGTGGGAGAAGCAGGATAAGGCTTCTTCTTTAAACTAGGTGGTATATCAGTTAATGGGCAAGACAATGAAAGTTTCATTTCCTCTTTAACTAATCCCAGTTCATGTGACCCATGAGCAAAGGCCATAGGAAAAGATTTTATCAAGTTAATGATGGAATCTTTATCCTCACCAGAAAGTTGTTCTCCAAAAGAGGCATTGTCAATTTCAGACATAAGGGCATGCATTTCCTTTGTAGATCTTCCTTTATATTGAACCACAGAATTACATGTGTTCAATTCTGGTTTTAATAATTTTTTAGGGGAGGAAATTTTAAATTTTCTCTTCCCATTCAACCCCATTGTGAAACATTGGTTTGAAGGATCCAATTTTATGCCATACTTGGTTAAAATATCATTCCCTATAATAAACCAATTGCTCAAGTTATCATTTTTCATGACAACAAAATCACAAATAGCTCTTACAAAACCATGGTTATATTTAAAAAACACTGTGGCTTTGTATTTACCAATGGGGGACAAAACAGAGCCATACCCTCTCCAATTTTCAGAAATGATAGGCAACAGTTTAGATTTATAGTCTTGATCTACTGAGGCAAGTGCTCTTTCAGATACTACACTTCCTCCAGCTCCAGAATCCAGAACAACTTCAATGCTGGTTCCATTAATCAAGACTGGTGCCTTAAGAGGGGCAATAACAATTGAGTTATCCTCAATGTTCTTTATGATCTCAGCATCCTCAACTGTAGATAAATCATTATTATCAACGTCAATAGTATTTAAATAATGAATATCTTCTTCCAGCATCAAGATTTCTTGTTGAGATTCATATGAAATATTGCTGGCACAATCACTTGATGTATCATCCAGTGCCACTGTGTCATCAGCATGCTCCTCTGTTTGTTCCACAAGATTTATCTTCTTGTCAAAAACATGGCCTTTCTGCCAAGGCTTGTTGCACTTGAAGCAAGTGTTTGTTGCATACTTCTTTGGTGCAACAGGGGCAGAAGGTTTACCAACCTTTTCCAGAGGTTTTTGTTGGTAAGTGGAGGGTTTCTCCAAAGGGGTCCTAGGAATGAATCTTCTTGCATCATACTTATTGTTTAGAAGTATCTCATTGCAAGTATTAATGAAAGAAGAGGGTTCTTTGGAGAACTCAGTCCTAGCCACAATCAAGTCTCTCAGAGACATTGGTAATTTATAGAGGATCCTGTCCTTCCATAAATCAAACTCCATATTTGGGTCCATTGCCCTTAAGATTTTTACAAGTTTCATTAAAAACTCAATAGGTTTATCAGTAGAAGAGCTATATCTAGTTTCCTCATACTGCCTTTGTTGAGCCATTCTGAACTTGGAGCCACCAAATTGTGCTTTAATTAATTTCTTCCAATCCTCCCATGAGTAGTCATTCCCATCCAGGAGAACAGATTCATACCACATCAGGGCAACATTAGTGAACATAGAAATTAATTTGGACACAATTTCCTCATCTGGGAGTTTGTAAGAATTTTTTAAATTATCAATTCTGCAAATAAATTGTTGCCAATCAGAGGAAGAATCACCATCAAATGTTGGGTACTGGTCAAGTTTTGGCCAATTCTTTTGATTTGAAGGAGTCTCCTTAGTACTAGCTTGTTTCTGAGTAAGAAGCAGCTGTAATTTCTCTAATTGTGCTGAAATCTCATTGTTTAATCCTTCTGTTGCAGATCCTGGTGCATAATCAGTTTTTGATGGAAACTCAGTGTTATCAACAGGTATTTCTGGATCAATTTTTATTTTAGATGAACTAGCCACAGGTACTGGTTGAGAATCCTGCACTATATGTTCCTTCACAGAATTGTCAGAATATTTTTGGTCATTTAACAATGAATTCAATGTTTCTTCAATGGTTGTTAGTCTTGTTTTCATTCTTGGAAGACTAGATAAACTTTCATTGACAGTTGCAAAAGATAATTGATTTTTATGTTGAAAAGATGACAACTGGTCACTCAATCTTTTCAGATTTATCTTATCTATCTCTACCTCCTGGCAACAGGCAGATACAGTATCTTTTAGTTTAGAAAAATCATTTTTTATATTTTGCCATAAAGCAATTTTCTTTTCATGGGTTGCTTTGTAATGAGACAATTCATCAGAGACTCTCTGTGCTTCACTTTTTAATGCTTGATAACCCTGATCAGTTAACAAACTATTATATCTCTGAGTCAATTGCATATTGTTCATTATATGATTTTGCTTGGCAATAATATCTCTCAGGTGCTCATCATTAATTCTTGCTACATCCGGAGTGTTTCTCAATAAGGAAACTGAGTAACTTTCCAGACTCTCATAGAACTCAGGGTCAAGAGTTTCATCAATCACAGCCATATCAGGATTAATCATTGAGGTAGCAATTAAAAGTAATGGATTGGATACATGAGATAACTGTCTACTATTCCCAGCCTCTATAGGTCTCAAGGTTTCATCTTGCCTTCCAGATTTACCTGAAGGAACAGAGTCAGCCACAAGAAAAGGCACTTGAGAATCAATAGAGGGACGTACCAGGGTTTGCTGGGTATCACCATATTGGGCTTCCTTCTTCTTTTGCCTCCTTGATAAGGGTGGGGAGGAGTGGGGTTTGCCTGGGTGGGCCTTGATGGACCTACCTGAGGTAATTGATGCTGATTTTGAGCTAAGTAGTCCCACTGTGTGTTGAGCCAGTCCCACTGCCACTTGGACACTTCTACCATCTCTTGGGATTGGGGAGCCAATTGTTGTTGATCCCTGGGAGGAAGTGGTTTCCTTTTCTCTTGGAGAGAAGTATTTTTTCTTTTCTCCCATTCTTCCAAGGCATCTACCCTTACCTTTAGTTTTAAGCTGTCTGTCTTTAACTCCTTTATGTGGGTTGACAGATTCTTTATCTGCTGGGACAACGGCATCTTTTTTATCTTGAAGCCTCTTGGAAGCTCTTCTGGTGGGTTTGTCTTGGGTTTCTGATCCTGAGTATTGTCCACTAGGATTTCTACTTCTTCCATTTCCACATCCTGTTTGGGGCAAGGATTTATTAGTTTGAGAAATTCTTCTTGTTAAAGGAGAACTTACAGAAGTAGGCTCATCATAATCAATTAAGTCTAGTTCTTCTTCACGTGCAGTAAAACCACTTTGATCAGTCATTTTAAGATTCTACTGAAATGAAGGAAAAGAGACAAAAATTAATTAGTCTTTTATTTTTAATTTTTATTTAACAGAAATAAAATAAAAATAAAAAAATCTTTTTAGGATAAAAATCAACTTAAATAAAATTAATAAAAAAAAATTTAAAACCAGGATAATGCAATCAACTGTAGAAATAAATTAGAATTTCTATTAATTTTTATTTTCAGGATTTAAATCAACTAATTTATTACCAGGATTTATTGTCAACTGAAATAATCAAATATGAATCTTTAAAAATTATTTTAACTGATTAATTAACTACCAGGACTTAATGTCAACTGAAGTAATTTAAATATGAATTTTATTACTCAAAAAGATTTATTGGATTACCAGGACTCAAAGTCAACTGAAGTAATGAAATGTTAATTATTTATTAAAAAAAATATAATTGTCAGGACAATTTGTCAACTGGAACAATTAATCAATCAGGACAAATGTCAACTGAAAAATTATAATAATTATTTTATTTAATAAAAAATATTATTGTCAGGACAGTTTGTCAACTGGAACAATTAAAATTCAAATTAATCAGGACAATTGTCAACTGAAAAATGATAATAATTAATATTAATATATAATTATTTTATTACCTCTGGGACTAAGAACAGTTATTGCTCTATTATGGTCAACCAGGAAAAATAAAAAAAAATATAATAATAAAATTAAATTCCAATTACCAGACACCTCCCCCTGCAAAATGAGCAAATTAATGCCACTTACAGAGTGCTGAGTAAAAGGAAATACGTAGCAAATGAAGAGTGAAGAGTAACCCACAAATAGTAATGACAATAATTACCACGATATATACGATCTTTAGTCAGTATATGAACTTAAGTTTTGGAGCGCGGTTCGATTCCCGTTCGCAGCAAAAACTTTTATCACGTGACGTATGACGTTCGTCGTTTTCTTGCCTCCACTCGTCCTTTACAGGTGCTTCTACGCCGATGGTCCTCTCAATTACGCCTCAAGTAACGTTGCGCCGTTGATATTTCGGAAAGGTTCCCAATTGTCAAGGTATACTTTTTGTCTAGAAGATTTGGTACGTAGTTCTACGAGGATTTAAAAGGCTTAAATGGATTCTCAACAATTTTGTACGTATTTCTTTATTCAAAGATGAATGTTTTTACTCAATAAAAGAGGTAGGATTAAAATATTAATATAAATTATAAATTAGAATTACGCTGTTGTAAATACTAAAGATATAGAATATAAGAATAAGTGTTTATTTGATTAATAGTTGTAATAAAATGGTTTGGTAAAATAGAATCATCAAAAGACAACAAAAAGAGAGGCCTTTTATAGGCAAAGGAGAGACAAAGCACGGAAATCAAATTCTAAGAACAGTAGGAAAAAAGAGAGAAAAAGAACATTCCAGAAAGAGTATTTCAAATAATAAAGTTATTCCAAAAAGAAGGCGTCAAAAAGATGTATTTACAGAGTATGTCAGAAATACATCAATATTTTTAATATTTACTGTAAATGTCAATCCCAAATAAGAAATTTGATTTGTTTGTATATATATAATATTATTTGAATATTTAAATCTTATTTTATCTTTATATTTTATTTTCTTTAAATATAAAGCTTTATTTTTCCCAACCTGTCAATTGAGCACGGTGTTAGAGAAAAATATAAGGGACAAAATTATAATCTTAATTTTACTTATTTATTTAATTAATTAATTTAATTTTTACATTCTGTAACTAGTTTAATTTATAACTAATTTTAATGTAACTAAATGATAATTAAATAATAATTAAAGATGATAAGGTGCGGCTTCATCCAGTAAATAATTACTTATTTCACTGGGTAAGTCTAGTAGCCTGGCTGAAAATTACTTATTTTTATTAATTATCTACATTACTTAGTGTACTTAGCTAGTTAATTGTAAGTAATACATAAGCATTTAATAAATAAATAATTATTAATAAGGATCTAAAAGGTGTGGCTTCACCTCAGGAAGATAATCAATTATTTTACTGGGTAAGTCTAGTAGCCTGGCTGACAGATATAGTGCTTATATTACAGCGAAAACAAAATCTCTAGGTGATTTTGCACAAAAAAAAAAATAACAATTTGCCAGAAAAAAATTTTTAGTGAAAAAAAAGCAATTTATTGCTTACCGTGCAGATTATTATTATTGTTTTCTCACATGAGTCTTGCCCTCTAACCCTTGCCACTTTCTACTCCAAATCTGGTGCTTGCCACTTTCTTTCCTAATCACCTCAATTTTGTCTCCCTTTTGTTTTTTCCTCAATCCTCATATTTTTTGTTTCTTTTTTTTGCTTCCCATCTGTTTTGTATCTTCTTTCTCATCCCAATTTTTTTTCTCTTCTCTTTTTCTTCAGTCTGGTCTTTTACAATTGGTAAGTGTTTTCTGTTCATTGCCTTTTTTCCTGATATTTGATGCCTTTTCATTTCTTTTTATTGGCTTTTTTTTGGAAGCAAATTATTTCTTAGCCCCTCCCCCCTCACACTGCCAAGTGTTGTCTGTTTTCTGAAGCCTTATTATTTTTTGTAACCTGTAAGTTTTTTTCTCTCAAGTTTTCTCTTTGTATTAATTTAATTTTGTTAGTGTTGTATTTTAGTAAAAATCATATTCCACTTGTACAACTTAAATGTTAATCCCTGTCAGGCTGAGTTCAAGTACAAAGACGTGAACTAGCTTGAATGGTCAGTGTCAGTACAGTCTAGTATATAAGTATGATATAATAGTGTTATTTTATGGTCCTACTACTTATTAATAAATGATTTAGTGATTAAACCTTAGGGGAAGACTAATAGAATAGTTATACTCAATTTAAACTCACAATACTTGGATTTAAATGCGTGCTAGTGGTGGAAAATAGAAGAATAAAATATAGTTATAGCTTTTATAAAGATAATATCAATTTATAAGGGCTTTATAATATATTTCTGAATGTTAATAATTGTAGTGTAATGTTTATTTGAAGTGTAGTAATTGAATGATGATAATAAACCGTCAAAATCCCTCCTTACTTATACCCAAATCCACTGGAGTGCACAGACCTTCAATCCAGATGATGTCACTGCTATCCCCGGCAATTACAGCACTGTGAGGGCCCATCACCTCCCCATGGCGTCCACTTCAAGCAGTTTCAACACCCAGACCTCCAGTAAGGACCCTCCATCACTATTAATAATAACACAGAGTCATACCATAAATAGAAATCCCAGATAAAAGCGGATACCATAAAGAAACAGGTAAAATAAAAGATCAAAAAGAGATTTAATGAAACTAAAAGCATATAAAGGAAACAAATAAAATGTCCAAGCCCCCAATAACATCCCCAAGCATCCACATTAACCCAGAAACATCTTTCCAACCCATAAATCCGTGAATAACCATCCAAGGAAGTAATTTTAGTTGTCCAAACTGGGTGTATGCGCCTGATATAGGTGTCTATGCTTCTGTAGGCGTTGTGAGTCCACTGATTTCGTCCATATGACCTAAAATAAGCAGAAAAACAAAGGTTATAGGCTATTAAGGGGCTAAAACCCACTTATATACCTAAATATACATAATATACTGCATATTTCACTGAATATGAGATTTATGTATACATATAAGCTTATGTATGTCAATAATTACTTCATATCACTTAAGATAAGTATATTATGACTCCATTAACACCTTAATAAGTATTATTAGGCCATGGATAAGCTATTTAAACTATTATAAATTATATAATAGAATAATAATTATATATATATATAATAAAATAATATATATTATTATTTTAACCTTATTTTTAAGATATAAGCTTAATCTAATTAAGGTTATCTTATTTTAAGCATAAGAAATACTCAGTCCTAAGGATATTTAGGCTGACACTCCCTCACTACAAAAAAAACAATAAAAAAAATGTTAAAACATTTTAATTAATCTTAAGGAATGAAATAATAAAATAAAAAATAATTTTTATAATACATATACTGAATGAACAGTATTATTTAGATTTAAATTTTTTCAAGAGATTTTTAAGATCAGAGATTTCATTTTCTGGAATCCACTGGTCATATTCACTTGATTTATTTTTAAATCTTAGTAGATACTCAACTCCCTTTTCTTTTGTAAGGTGTCTCTTTTTAAGTATCTTTTCAATTTCTGCTTTTTCCACTATTTCTTCAGGTTGCTGTTTATGCCTTCCTGATCTTCTTGGAAAGAGAGCAGTATCATTAGAATGGTATGGTTTTATAAGAGAAATAGGAAATACTGGATGTTTTCTATCATAAGGTGCATATAGAATAACCTCAACAGCATTATTACCAACCATCTTTTTAACTACAAATGGTCCAATGAATGGATCCTTCAATTTAACATTACCATTTAAATTGAAATGTAGCGTTGAAATAAGGACTTCATCACCCTCTTTGAACATTTGTTCTTTATGGGCTTTATCCCATCTTTTCTTTTCATACTCAAAAGCCTTATTTATACATTCTTGAGCATGTTTTCTGCATAATTCTTGCATCTGAAGAAAAGATTTAGTACCTGGATGAATATCCAATCTAGGTAACTTATTAAGAGTTTTAGCAGGGGTATTAGGTACATAACCCAACCATAACTCAAATGGCTTTTTGCCAGTGACAGAATGTACTGTACTATTGTATGCAAATTCTAAACCTGGGATAAGGGTTACCCAATCATGCGTGAATTTGTCATTGTCTTTAAAATTAAGACCAAAAGCACAGTATCTTCTTATCATATCTTCTAAGGATTGTATCATTCTCTCTGCTAGCCCATCAGTTTGTGGATGGTGTGCTGTAGAAAGTTTTAATTGACACCCTGAAACATCCATAAGTGACGTCCAGAACTCAGAAGTAAATTTAGGATCTCTGTCAGAAACTATTGCTTTGGGGAAACCTGCTGTATTTAACATTTGTGTCCACCATAAAAAAGCTAAGTCCTTTGCAGAAACCTCTTTGTGGGTAGGAATAAATTTACACATCTTTGTAAATCTATCTACAATTACCCAGCAGGAGTTATAACTCTTATGCCCTGCTATTGGCAAACCTGTTACAAAGTCCATGTTAATAATTTCCCATGGAGCTTTTGGTTGCTCAATTTGTTGTAATAAACCAGCTCTTTTTCCTGTTAATCTTTTAGATTTTTGACAAGAATCACATGTTTCAACATATTTCTGAACATCCTCAGACATGTTAATCCACCAAGCTGTGTTTTTTACTCTGGTTAATGTTTTATGGTAGTCAAAATGACCTGCTAATATATCATCATGACATATACTTAACATTAACTCCTTCATTGAAGGGGGAATTACAATTACATTACTTAATTTTTTCCTGTAATATATAAAACCATCCTCAATGGAAAATTTTCCTTTCTCTAATGCCTCTTTATACTTATCTGGTAATGTTTTTATTAAAACATTCATGGAAGCATTAGATGGATCATTTAATATTATAGTTAATTTACTTAAGTCAGGATCTGAATTATAATTATCAAGAATTGATTGCATAAATTCATCCTCAAGATCTACAATATAAATGCCATAAATGTTAATAATCTCTGATTCAGGAACATAAGCAGGATTATCATCATTATTAGGCAGAGGTACTCTAGATAACAGATCTACATTGGAGTGCAAGGTTCCTGCTCTATGTGTAATAGTCATCCGTCCTCTGTATTCTTGTACAGCTAATTGCCATCTAAACATGTGTCTATTAGGAGTTTTCATGTTTAAGAGTGACTTAACTGCACTACAGTCAGTTATTAACTCAAATTTTTGGTCTTCAAGGTAATAATGTAGCTTTTCAAGAGCCCATACTACTGCCAAACATTCAAGTTGAGTAGCACCATATTTCAATTCACTACTTCTCAGAGTACGTGAAATATAGCAGATTACTACTTCTGACATTTTACCTTCAATAAGTTGTTTTTGATGCAAAGCAGCACCCAGTCCAATAAAACTTGCATCTGTATATAATACAAAAGGTAATTGGAAATCTGGTAATCCCAAGATAGGAGCTGTCATTAAACATTCTTTCAACTTATTAAAAGCTTGTTGTCTTTCATTATTCCAAATGAAAGCTTCTGATTTCTTTATCAGTGTGGTCAGTGGTGCAGCAATTGATTGGTAGTTTTTTATATATTGTCTATAATAACCACACATTCCAAGAAAAGATTGTACATCCTTCACATTTTGAGGAATGCCAATATTCTTTATTGCAGCCACTTTATTTTGGTCTACACATATTTGTAAGCCAGATACAATATGACCAAGCACTTTTAAAGATTCAAACCCAAATTTACATTTTTTCAATGCAAGGGTCATTTTTATTTCATCCATTTTCTGAAATACTTTCCTTAAATGGATTAAGTGTTCATCAAAAGTTTTAGAGAACACTATGATGTCATCAATGTATACCATTAACCATCCCTCAATCATTTCATTATGGAATGTTATATCCATTAACTTTTGAAATACTGATGGAGCATTCTTTGGTCCAAATGGCATTCTGACATACTTATAAATTCCCATGTGTGTTGTTATCAACAAAAAGTTCTGTGAATTCTTTTCAACAGGAATTTGATGGTACCCTTTATTTCCATCTAGGCAACTTATATATTTAGCACCTTTAAGGGTAGCATGTATAGAGGCAATCCTTGGCAAGGGATAAATATCATCTACTGTAAATGTATTTAATGCTCTATAATCACCGCACAGTCTTGCTTTATCTTGTTCATAAGAAATCAGCACTGGTGATATTACACAATATTTTGGTGTAGTTTCAACCTTCTCAAGAATGTTCATCTTTAATAACATCTTAATATTATCCTCTATGTCTTTCTTCTTCATTGGTGAAGCAGGATATGGTTTCTTTTTAAGACTAGCAGGAATATTATCCATGTCACAGGTTAAACTAATTTTCATTTCATGATCTTTTACAAGGCCAAGTTCATTTGTACCATGTGCAAAAGCCATTGGAAAAGCTTTAATTAATTCCAAAATATTATCTTTCTCAGTTTCACTTATCTGAGTGCCAAATGATGCTTTTGAAATTTCTGTTTCCAGAAGTTCCAACTCATTGGATTCTCTTCCTTTAGACAGGGAATTTGTTACTGACTCAATGTGTAAGACTGTGTTAAAAGAATTTATTTTAAATTTCCTTTTACCATTCATGCCAATTGTAAAATTATTATTAGCAGGGTCTAATTTTACACCAAATTTAGTCAGAATATCATTTCCAATGATAAAACAGTTACTACAATTTGTATTATCCATTACTACAAAGTCACAAGTTACCCTTACATAACCATGTTGGTGTTTGAAGAAAACAGCAGCTTTGTATTTACCAATGGGGTGTAGTACTGATCCAAAACCTCTCCAATTTTTATTCTGAAGTGGTTCAAGCTTAAACTTGTATTCACTATCAATTTTCTGTAATGTATTAGTGGAAACAACAGAACCAGCAGCTCCTGTGTCTAATACTATATTAACATTTTCACCAGAAATGATAGCTGGAACCGTGATAGGTGTCATTTTAAAGTTATCAGCTTGTATATCCTTAATGATTTCAGCATCCTCAAAATTCATTAAAGATTCATTTGAGTCCATATTTAATATTGGATTTTCAAAGATGGACAAATCATCTTCCAACATACAGACTTCATTTTCATCACTATATGAGATATTGCTGTCATAATCACTTGATTCTTTACTTTTTTCAGTTTCAGTTTCAGATTCACGTTGATTTTCAACAATATTTATGTTTTTCTCACATTTGTGACCTTTTACCCAAGGTTTGTTACACTTATAACAAGTATTTGTTTCATACTTTTTAGGTACTACAGGTGCAGTAGGTTTTTTCTGCTTCTCCTGAAGTGTTTTTGAATTCTGAGATTTTACAGGTTCAACATTTTGTTTATAAGTGGAATACCTTGATTCATACTTATGGTTCAATAATATTTCATTGCAAATATTAATAAAGTCAGAATATTCAGTAACATTTAATGTTCTAGCTACAACAATGTCTCTGACAGATATAGGTAATTTGTATATTATCTTATCTTTCCATAAGTTAAAATCCATATGAGGCTCAATGGCTTTTAATATTTTGTTTAAATTCATTAAAAATACCATAGGTTTGTCACCATTCAACGGATTATACCTAGTCTTCTCATACAGTCTCTGCTGAGTAAGTCTGAATTTAGAACCTCCAAATTGTTTTTCAATAAGTTGTTTCCATTCAGCCCAAGAGTAGTCTCTACCCTCACTTAAGACAGCTTCAAACCATAATAAAGCAACATCCTTAAATAAAGAAATTAATTTTGATGTTATCTCTTCATCTGGTAACTTATATGAGAATTTCAAGTTGTCAATTCTTTGAATAAAATGTTGCCAATCAGAGCTGGCTTCCCCATCATAAGTTGGGTACTGATCTATCTTAGGCCAGTTCTTCTGATTGGATTTTATCTCACTAATCTTAGGTAAATTCAACAACTCATTTACTTTTGATAAATGGTCTTGTATTTCTTCCTGCACGGATTTGTGACTTACATTTTCAGATTTGACACTACCACCAGATGGTTTTAATTGTGGTGGTACAGGGAAGGAATGAGATTCACTTTTGCCAATGAAAGGATTATTATATTGATTATACTTATGATTATCCTGATTCATTAGTAGATTGGCAGTTTCAATCTCAACTTTAGTTAATCTTTGTAGCAGCTCAGAGACACTTTGATTTGTCTGTGCAAAAGATAACTTTGTTCTTGATTCAGTTTTTAATAAGTGTGTTTCATATAATTTTTCTAACTCACAAAATTTGTTTGAAAGGTCATTATATTTATTACTCAATGAATCATATTTAAGGGTTAGAGACAAATGTTCTTTCTCTAATTCTTTATTACGTGTTGCTAATTGAGAAATGTTCAATGTTAAGGATGAAATTGTATCACTAGTGAGCTTAACTGTCTGTTCCTCACAATCAGTCATTCTATTCCACAATGCTGAAACAATTCTATGGACAGTTGGATTATTGTTAAAATATTCCATGTCCTCCTTTTCAATTCTCTCACTCTCCTGTGAACTTCTCATCTCACTAGTAGGTGGTTGCAACTGAGGATTAACTGTATTATCATTGTATATAGTACTGTTATTATGGATAAAAGACAAGTCAGGTGTATCTACTCTAAAACCCAAATTTCTTAAATCCTCCTCTATTTTTTGTACAGATTTAACATCAATAGAATTACCTATATTGTAATTATCAGTATTATGTCTAATCTGAGAGGGTAAGTTACTTACCAAGGGATGGTTGCCAGGCCTGATTTTTGGCGCTTTTTTCCCTTGTAAGGGTGAGCTGAGGAAGTCAGATGAGGGGGTGGATCCCTGTTGCAACTGTGGCTTGTCCACTGTTGGTGAAACCAGTCCCATTTCCATTTGTCTACCAGGATTTTCTCCTGGGAGTGAGTGGACCCTCCTTGGGTAGAGGGTTGCTGATTTGATTGATTGGGCTGGCCTCCCTTTAATTCTGCCATTGCCTGATTCATCTGCTGAAATCCTACCTTGCAATTGTTTTGCAACTGCTCTACTTCTTTGAACATGAGAGACTTTGATTCCTCTAGCTTCAGAACCTGTTTGGCCAGATGGGACAGTTGATCCTGAAGAGGAGGAGACGTCTTTTTGATAGTTATCTTTTTTAAGAGGGCGTCCTTTTCCTCTACACTCATGCTTTCTGGTTGGGGGTACTGTTGTCCCTCCATGGTGATGTCCTGGAAAGTTTTTATTAGCTTTAGACCTGGTATTATAAGCAGGCTGTTCACTTACACTATCCTGGGGAGCACTCATATTGTTCAGAATAACAATATTTTACGTCTACAAAAGGAAAAAACTCTGTGGAATTAGTAGACAAAAGATATTAGTAATTATATTACTACTAAAAAAGCAATGGAGCTTACCCTGAATTTATATCTTTATTTATTTAAATAAAATATAAGAAAAATTCGAAAAAAATCTGTTAAAAATATAATAATAAGTTTAACTAGACCTCTATAAGGGTGAATAATTAGCTTACCAAGCTTTAGCCAAATACCAATTTTATTGGGTGTTATATTGGTGTCCAAATACCAAGTGAAATTGGGTTTATATTGGGTACAGTTACTACTGTAAATATCTAATTTTTATGATAAAAAATTAGTACAATTATTATAAGGGTTCTTTTCCGCAATCAATGAGCTATGATGACCCACTAATATGCCGCAGACCCAAATATTTGGTTAATTTTGAGTTGTACTAAGGTAAAAATCACGTCCCAAGGCTTATACTAAATAATAAGTAAAATATAAGGAAAGACCCCCAATTGTCAGTACAGTCTAGTATATAAGTATGATATAATAGTGTTATTTTATGGTCCTACTACTTATTAATAAATGATTTAGTGATTAAACCTTAGGGGAAGACTAATAGAATAGTTATACTCAATTTAAACTCACAATACTTGGATTTAAATGCGTGCTAGTGGTGGAAAATAGAAGAATAAAATATAGTTATAGCTTTTATAAAGATAATATCAATTTATAAGGGCTTTATAATATATTTCTGAATGTTAATAATTGTAGTGTAATGTTTATTTGAAGTGTAGTAATTGAATGATGATAATAAACCGTCAAAATCCCTCCTTACTTATACCCAAATCCACTGGAGTGCACAGACCTTCAATCCAGATGATGTCACTGCTATCCCCGGCAATTACAGCACTGTGAGGGCCCATCACCTCCCCATGGCGTCCACTTCAAGCAGTTTCAACACCCAGACCTCCAGTAAGGACCCTCCATCACTATTAATAATAACACAGAGTCATACCATAAATAGAAATCCCAGATAAAAGCGGATACCATAAAGAAACAGGTAAAATAAAAGATCAAAAAGAGATTTAATGAAACTAAAAGCATATAAAGGAAACAAATAAAATGTCCAAGCCCCCAATAACATCCCCAAGCATCCACATTAACCCAGAAACATCTTTCCAACCCATAAATCCGTGAATAACCATCCAAGGAAGTAATTTTAGTTGTCCAAACTGGGTGTATGCGCCTGATATAGGTGTCTATGCTTCTGTAGGCGTTGTGAGTCCACTGATTTCGTCCATATGACCTAAAATAAGCAGAAAAACAAAGGTTATAGGCTATTAAGGGGCTAAAACCCACTTATATACCTAAATATACATAATATACTGCATATTTCACTGAATATGAGATTTATGTATACATATAAGCTTATGTATGTCAATAATTACTTCATATCACTTAAGATAAGTATATTATGACTCCATTAACACCTTAATAAGTATTATTAGGCCATGGATAAGCTATTTAAACTATTATAAATTATATAATAGAATAATAATTATATATATATATAATAAAATAATATATATTATTATTTTAACCTTATTTTTAAGATATAAGCTTAATCTAATTAAGGTTATCTTATTTTAAGCATAAGAAATACTCAGTCCTAAGGATATTTAGGCTGACAGTCAGTTGTCTAGAAGATTTTAATGGTCCTATATGAATACTGTAGTATAAATCCAACAAATAGTAAAATATAATCAAAAATAACAGTCTCAGTAATAAAATTCTCACTATTTTTATATATGGCTTACAATCTTTGTAGTTGGTAGAAAAATATATTTTAATAATTCAGATACTATTCAAAAGTCTTATAAAATTACTAATTGATATGTATTGTAATTTATTTGGTTATATTTGTTAAATTGTAATGATAAAGAATGTAGAAACAAGACCCAAAAAACCTCCTCCTTTTATACACACTGAGTTCCCTAATGATTCCCTTGATGTACCACCCAATACACAGTTAATGACGCCTCCAAAAAACTAATAGACATGCTCATCAACATTTCCAGTAACCCATGACATAATTAGAAGAGTAACAACCGTCAAAATCCTGTATTAAAAAGGAAAATCCATCAAAATTAAAGAATAAGATAAAAAGAGAGTGTATGCATATTAAACAATAATATAAAAGACTAATGAGGAAATTTTTATGGTTAATAATAGCTTAATAATAAGGGAGATTCACTGTAGAAACCATGGGGCTAATCCTGACATTATACTACGTGAAATTCCCATTCAGAAATACCCAATATTGACTGAGAAACTGTTGAGGTGTACTTTTGGTCTAGAAGATTTGTTTAAGGTTTCTACGGGGTATTTAAGGGTTTAATGGTCTCTCAACAAAAGGTACGTATTTCTAAATCAATATGATTGTTGTTACTCAAATAAAAGAGGTAGTTTTGAAATATTTAATATAGATTATAGATTAGAATTACGCTGTTGTAAATGCTAAGCTTATAAAATATAGAAATAAGTATTGTATTATAATTGTAATAATAAGTAATTGATAAAGGAATGTTCTGAAAAGCACAAAGTAAGAGGACTTTTATAGGCAAAACATGAGGGAATAAAATATACGGAATTTACACCATATACTGTAAGAATGTGAGAAAAAGAATGACTAAAAGGAGTACATATATGACATAAGAAATAAATAAACTGGTACGTCAACAAGGGAATCAAATTTATTAGCAATAAAGTTTGAGTTCCTTGGATTGTCACAATTAATTACACAATAATTAATTAATTATATTACTTTCACGGGATTCCAGATCTCTCACTGAGGTAATATAACTGTTTTAAAATTTTTATTATAATTTTATTATTAAATTCTATTCCCATTGACTTATACTATTGAGCACGGTGTTAGGGAGTAAAATTTTAGGGGACATTTTATTTACACTAATTAATTATACTACTTATTGTACTTAACTAGTTAATTGTAAGTAATACTTGAGTAGATAATTAATTATTAGTAAGAAGAAGGGGTGTGGCTTCAACTCAGTAAAATAATTAATTATTTTACCGGTTAAGTCTAGTAGCCTGGCTGACACTCCCTCACTCTAAAAAAACAATAAAAAAAATGCTATGATTTTTTCTTTTTATACTTTTTTAGTAGAGTAGGAAGATTAGATATCTCCTTCCAAGGTATCCAAGAATCATATTCAGATGATATATTCTTGAATCTCAATAAGTATTCTGTACCTTTTTAAGCAGTGACTATTCTGTCATTTAGAATTTTTTCAATTTCTGCTGTTTCAGTGATTTCAATTGGGGTTTTCTTTGGTCTACCCCTCCTTTTTGGAAATAAATCACTATTGGATGTTTAAGGTTTCAGAAGAGATATTGGAAAAAAAGGATGTTTTCTGTCATATGGAGAATACAAAATAACCTCAACTGCATTATCTCCAATCATTCTTCTGACAACAAATGGATCAACAAATGGGTCTTTCAATTTTTTGTTACCTTGTAAATTGAAGTGGACTATAGAAATCAACACTTCATCACCCTTTTTAAAAGTGTATTCTTTATGGGATTTGTCCCATCTCTTCTTCTCATATTCAAATGATTTTTCAATACATTTTTGAGCATGATTTCTGCAAAGTTGTTGCATTTGAAGAAAAGATTTTACAACAGGATGTATATCCAATTTAGGTATTTTGTTTTTGAGAATTTGCGCAGGAGTATTTGGAACATATCCAAGCCAGAGCTCAAAAGGCTTTCTTTGAGTAACAGAATGAACAGTGCTATTATAAGCATATTCCAACCCAGGAAGTAAGGTAACCCAATCATGAGTGAATCTGTCATTATCTTTATACTCAAGACTAAAGGCAAAATACCTTCTAATCATGACCTCTAAAGTCTGAATCATTCTTTCAGCTAATCCATCAGTCTGTGGATGATGGACAGTAGAAAGTTTCAAATCACAACCACAAACATCCATCAGAGACATCCGAAATTCAGAAGTAAATTTAGGGTCTCTGTCAGAGATTATGGCTATAGGAAAACCAGCAGTATTAAACATATGAGACCACCATAAGAAAGCTAATTCTTTAGTGGAAACATCCTTGTGGGTAGGGATAAATTTACACATTTTTATGAATCTGTACACAATAACCCAACAAGAGTTATAACTGTCTTTACCAGAAATAGGTAATCCTGTTACAAAATCCATGTTTATTATTTGCCATGGAGCATCAGGAGGTTCAATATATTGCATTAATCCAACTCTCTTACCAGTTACTCTTTTTGATTTTTGGCAAGAATCACAAGACTCAACATATAATTTTGTGTCTTCAGACATATCAACCCACCAAGCAGTGTTCTTAATTCTGATCATTGTTTTTTCAAGATCAAAATGTCCAGCTAATATGTCATCATGACAAATTTTTAAGATGATTTCTCTCATAGAAGGAGGAATAACAATAACATTACTCAACTTTCTCCTATAATATAGATATCCTTCATCAATTGAAAATTTACCTTTTTCCGAAGCCTTCTGGTACTTTGGTGGAAGGGTTTTAATTAATGCTTGTAATGAAGCATTCTTCGGATCATTTAATATGGTGCATAACTTTTTCAAGTCAGTGTCCTTATCATATGAATCCAGAATAAGCTGTAATAGCTCTTCCTCAATATCCACCACATATATCCCATGTATTTGAATAATTTTATCCTCAGGGTCATAAGCAGGATTAGAGTCATTATTTGTTAAAGGTAACCTAGATAACATATCCACATTTGAGTGAACAATACCAGCCCTATGAATAATTGTCATTCTCACTCTGTACTCTTGAACAGCTAACTTCCATCTGAACATATATCTGTTAGGTGGTTTCAAGTTTAAAAGGGATTTAACTGCACTTCAGACAGTGACAAGTTCAAATTTCTGGTCATCTAGGTAATAATGTAGCTTTTCTAGAGCCCAAACTACAGCTAAACATTCCAATTGAGTAGCACCATATTTCAATTCACTATTTCTCAAGGTTCTTGAAATATAACAAATTAATACTTCTGATACTTTATCATTCATCACTTGTTTTTGATGGAGGGCAGCACCCAGACCAATAAAACTGACATCAGTATATAAAACAAATGGCTGATTAAAGTCAGGTAAATCAAGAATAGGTGCTGACATCAAACAGTGTTTAATAGTGTCAAAAGCTCTTTGTCTTTCAGTATTCCAGACAAAAGCAACATCCTTTCTAGTTAATTGGGTAAGAGGTAAATCTATGACTTGGTAATTTTTAATATACTGTCTATAGTATCCACACATTCCCAAAAATCTCTGTAGCTCTCTAACTGTATTAGGAGCCTTCACCTGTTGTATGGCTGCCACTTTGTTTTGGTCAACACATATCTGTAAGCCTGAAACAACATGACCAAGAACTTTTAAAGAATGGAAACCAAATTTACATTTCTTCAAAGCAAGTGTCATATTTATTTCATCCATTTTTTGGAACACTTTACACAGGTGGTTGAGATGGTCCTCAAATGTTTTTGAGAATATAATGATATCATCAATATAAACCATCAGCCATCCTTCAATTATCTCCTGATGGAATGTGTTATCCATGGCTTTTTGAAAAACTGAAGGGGCATTTTTAGGGCCAAATGGCATCCTAACATACTTATAAATACCTATATGAGTAGCAATCATCAGAAAATTCTGAGAATTTTTCTCAACAGGTACCTGGTGATATCCTTTATTACCATCCAAACAGCTGATATATTTAGCACCCTGTAAGGCAGCATGTATAGAGCTAATCCTAGGCAAGGGATAGATATCATCAACAGTATAAGTATTTAGTGCTCTATAATCACCACATAACCTGGATTTATCTTTCTCATAAGAAATTAGGACAGGTGAGATAACACAATATTTAGGTGTTTCAACTACCTTTTCAATAATATTCATTTTAAAAAGGGTAGAGATATTGTCTTCAATATCTTTTCTCTTTGTGGGAGAAGCAGGATAAGGCTTCTTCTTTAAACTAGGTGGTATATCAGTTAATGGACAAGACAATGAAAATTTCATTTCCTCTTTAACTAATCCCAGTTCATGTGACCCATGAGCAAAGGCCATAGGAAAAGACTTTATCAATGTTATGATGGAATCTTTATCCTCACCAGAAAGTTGTTCTCCAAAAGAGGCATTGTCAATTTCAGACATAAGGGCATGCATTTCTTTTGTAGATCTTCCTTTATATTGAACTACAGAATTACATGTGTTCAATTCTGGTTTTAATAATTTTTTTGGGGAAGAAATCTTAAATTTCCTCTTCCCATTCATCCCCATTGTGAAGCATTGGTTTGAAGGGTCTAATTTTATGCCATACTTGGTTAAAATATCATTCCCTATAATAAACCAATTGCTTAAGTTATCATTTTTCATGACAACAAAATCACAAATAGCTCTTACAAACCCATGGTTATATTTAAAAAACACTGTGGCTTTGTATTTACCAATGGGGGACAAAACAGAGCCATAACCTCTCCAATTTTCAGAAATGATAGGCATCAGTTTTGACTTATAGTCTTGATCTACTGAAGCAAGTGCTCTTTCAGATACTACACTTCCTCCAGCTCCAGAATCCAGAACAACTTCAATGCTGGTTCCATTAATCAAGACTGATGCCTTGAGAGGGGCAATAACAATTGAGTTATCCTCAATGTTCTTTATGATATCAGAATCTTTAACTGTAGATAAAGCATTATTATCAATATCAATGGTATTTAAATAATGAATATCCTCTTCCAGCATCAAGATTTCTTGTTGAGATTCATATGAAATATTGCTGGCACAATCACTTGACGTATCATCCAGTGCTACTGTGTCATCAGCATGCTCCTCTGTTTGTTCTACAAGATTTATCTTCTTTTCACAAACATGGCCTTCCTTCCAAGGCTTGTTGAACTTGAAGCAAGTGTTTGTTGCATACTTTTTTGGTGCAACAGGGGCAGAAGGTTTACCAACATTTTCCAGAGGTTTTTGTTGGTAAGTGGAGGATTTCTCCAAAGGGGTCCTAGGAATGAATCTTCTGGCATCATACTTGTTTTTTAGAAGGATCTTCTTACAAGTATTAATGAAAGAAGAGGGTTCTCTGGAGAACTCAGTCCTAGCCACTATCAAGTCTCTCAGAGACATTGGTAATTTATAAAGGATCCTGTCCTTCCATAACTCAAACTCCATATTTGGGTCCATTGCCCTTAAGATTTTTAAAAGTTTCATTAAGAACTCAATAGGTTTATAAGTAGAAGAGCTATATCTAGTTTCCTCATACTGCCTTTGTTGAGCCATTCTAAACTTGGAGCCACCAAATTGTGCTTTAATTAATTTCTTCCAATTATCCCATAAGTAGTCATTCCCATCCAGGAGAACAGATTCATACCACATTAGGGCAAGATTAGTAAATAAATAAATTAACTTAGACACAATTTCCTCATCTGGGAGTTTGTAAGAATTTTTTAAGTTATCAATTCTGCAAATAAATTGCTGCCAATCAGAGGAAGAATCACCATCAAAGGTTGGGTACTGGTCAAGTTTTGGCCGATTCTATTGATTTGAAGAAGTCTCCTTAGTACAAGCTTGTTTCTGAGTAAGGAGCAGCTGTAACATCTCTAGTTGTGAAGTAATCTCATTGGTTAATCCCTCTGTTGAAGGTCATGGTGCATCATCAATTTTTAATAGAAACTCAGGGGTATCAACATGTATTTCTGGAACTAATTTACTATTAGATGAACTAGCCACAGGTAAATCTGGAGCATCCTGTACTATTTATTCCTTCAAAGAAATCTCAGAATACTTTTGATCAATAAAAAATGAGTTCAATTTCTCCTCAATGGTTGTTAGTCTGGTTTTCAATCTTGGAAGACTAGTTAAACTCTCATTGATTGTTGCAAAAGATAACTGATTCTTATTTTGAAAAGATGAAAAATGGTCATTCAATCTTTTCAGATTCATCTTGTCTATTTCCACCTCCTGGCAACAGGCAGATACAGTATCTTTCAGTTTAGACAAATCATTTTTTATATTTTGCCATAAAGCAACATTCTTTTCATGGGTTGCTTTGTAATGAGAAAATTCATCAGAGAATCTCTGTGATTCACTTCTTAATGCTTGGTAACCCTGTTCAGTTAACAAACTATTATATTTCTGAGTCAATTGCATGTTGTTCATTATATGATTTAGTTTGGCAATAATATCTCTCAAATATTCATCATTGATGTTAGCTACATCTGGAGTGTTTCTCAGTAATGAAACAGAGTAACTTTCCAGCATCTCATAAAACTCAAGTTCAAGTGTCTCATCAATAACAGCCATATCAGAATTTATCATTGAAGTAGCAATTAGAACTAAAGGATTAGATACATTTGAAATTTGAGCAATTTTCTACTGTTCTCTACAGGTCTCACAGTCTCATCTCCTCTTCCATAATTACCTGAGGGAACTGAATTAGTTTCGAGAAATGGTACTTGTGAATTAATAGAGGGGCTTACCAAGGTTTTCTGGGCAAGATCATATTGTTTTTTATTCTTCTTCCTCCTTGATAGGGGTGAGGAGGTGTAAGGTTGACTTGGCTGTGTCTGGATGGACCTTCTTGGGGCGTCTGTTGGTTTTGAGACGGGTAATCCCACTGAGTGTTCAGCCAATCCCACTGCCACTTGGATACTTCCACTTTCTCTGGCTACTGGGGAACCAATTGCTGAAGATCCCTGTGGGGAGGAGGTTTCCTCTTCTCTTGAAGAAAAACATCTATTTTTCTTACCTTTTCTTCTAGAGCATCTACTCTTGAAATCAATTTCAAGTTTTCTGTCCTTAATTCCTTTATATGTGTTGAAAGGTTCTTTAATTGTTGAGGCAATGGCATCTTTATAATCTTGAAGCCTTTTGGAAGTACTTCTGGGGGGTTTATAATAGGTTTCTGTTCCTGAGTTGTTTCCACCAGAACTTCCACTTCCTCCATTTCTACATCCTGATTGGGGCAATGATTGATTAATTTGAGATAATTTTCTAGTTAAATGGGAACTCGTAGTAGTAGCCTCATCATAATCAATCAAATCCAATTCTTCTTCTTGTGCAGAAGAGATACCTTGATCAGTCATTTCTAGTTTTTACTGCAATGAGAGAGGGAGAAAATATGATGAATTAATTTATATTTTTAATTTATATTTAAAATAAAAATAATAAAATAAACTTTTCAGGATAAAATCAACTAAAATAATAATCAATTTATTAATTCAAAACAATTTAAAGCCAGGATTATAATATAATCAACTGAAGAAATAAATTTAAATTTTTTATTAACAATTTTATGATAATTATTATCAGGATTTTAAATCAACTGAATAATTAACTACCAGGACTTAATGTCAACTGAAAAAATTAAATATGAATTTTATAAAATTTTATTTTCAGGACAATTTGTCAACTGAAACAAATTAAATTAAATTTATCAGGACAAAAGTCAACTGAATATTATAATAATTAATTTTTTAAAATATAAATTTTATTTCTTCTAGAATTAAGAACACAATTGCTCTATTATTGTCAACTATGAAAAATAAAAATAAATAAATAAATAAATAATTCCAATTTACTAGACGCTGCCCCCTGTAAAATGAGCAAATTAATGCCACTTACAGAGTGCTGAGTAAAAGGAAATACATAGAGAATGAAGAGTGCAAAGTGACCCACTAATAGTAATTTCAATAATTACCACAAAATATACGACGTTTAGTCAATATATGAACCTAAATTTTGGAGCACGGTTTGATTCCCATTTGCAGAAAACTTTTTTTCACGTGATCTATGACGTTTGTCAAGGTTCACTTTTGGTCTAGAAGCTTTGGTAGGGTGTAATATGAAGATTTTAAGGATTTATTTGACTCTCAATAATTAGGTACGTATTTTCTCAATCAAGTATGATTTCTTTTACTCAAAATAAGAGGTAGATTTAAATATTTATATAAGTTATAGATTAGAATTACGTCTGTTGTAAATACTAAAGATATAAAATATAAGAAATAAGTTTTTAACTGTTGTAGTTGTTGTAATAAATGAGTTGGTAAAAAGAATGATTAAAAGACAACAAAAAGAGAGGCCTTTTATAGGCAAAGGAGAGACAAAGCACGGCAATCAAATTCTAAAAACAGTAGGAAGAGAGAGAGAAAAGAACATTCCAGAAAGAGTATTTCAAATAATAAAGTTATTCTAAAAAGAAGGCGTCAAAAAGATGTATTTACAGAGTATGTCAGAAATACATCATTATATTTAATATTTACTGTAAAAGTCAATCCTAAATAAGAAATTTGATTTTTTTGTATATATTTAATATTATTTGAATATTTGAATATTATTTTATTTTTATATTTATTTTGTAATATAAAATTTTATTTTTTCCCAACCTGTCAAATGAGCATGGTGTTAGAGAAAAATATAAGGGACAAAATTAAATTTTTAATTTTAATTATTTATTTAATTAATTAATTTTTTAATTTTAACATTCTGTAATTAGTTAATTTATTATAACTAATTTTAATGTAACTAAATTATAATTAAATAATAATTAAAAATGATAAGGTGCGGCTTCATCCAGTAATTAATTACTTATTTCAATGGGTAAGTCTAGTAGCCTGGCTGACACTCCCTCACTCTAAAAAAAACAATAAAAAAATGCTATGATTTTTTCTTTTTATACTTTTTTAGTAGAGTAGGAAGATTAGATATCTCCTTCCCAGGTATCCAAGAATCATATTCAGATGATTTATTCTTGAATCTCAATAAGTATTCTGTACCTTTCTCAGCAGTGACTATTCTGTCATTTAAAATTTTTTCAATTTCTGCTGTCTCAGTGATTTCATTTAGAGTTTTCTTTGGTCTACCCCTCCTTTTTGGAAATAAATCACTATTGGATGTGTAAGGTTTCAAAAGAGATATTGGAAAAACAGGATGTTTTCTGTCATATGGGGAATACAGAATAACTTCAACTGCATTATCTCCAATCATTCTTCTGACAACAAATGGACCAACAAATGGATCTTTTAATTTGTTATTACCTTGTAAGTTGAAGTGGACTGTAGAAATCAACACTTCATCACCCTTTTTAAAAGTGTATTCTTTATGGGATTTGTCCCATCTTCTCTTCTCATATTTAAATGATTTTTCAATAAATTTTTGAGCATGATTTCTACATAGTTGTTGCATTTGAAGAAAAGATTTTACACCAGGATGTATATCCAATTTAGGTATTTTGTTATTGAGAATTTGGGCAGGAGTATTAGGAACATATCCAAGCCAGAGCTCAAAAGGCTTTCTTTGAGTAACAGAATGAACAGTGCTATTATAAGCAAATTCTAACCCAGGAAGTAAGGTAACCCAATCATGAGTGAATCTGTCATTATCTTTATACTCAAGGCCAAAGGCACAATATCTTCTTATCATGTCCTCTAAAGTCTGAATCATTCTTTCAGCTAAACCATCAGTCTGAGGGTGATGGGCAGTAGAAAGTTTCAGATCACAACCACAAACATCCATCAGAGACATCCAAAATTCAGAAGTAAATTTAGGGTCTCTGTCAGAGATTATGGCTTTAGGAAAACCAGCAGTATTAAACATATGAGACCACCATAAGAAAGCTAATTCTTTAGTGGAAACATCCTTGTGGGTAGGGATAAATTTACACATTTTTGTGAATCTGTCCACAATAACCCAACAAGAGTTATAACTGTCTTTACCAGCAATAGGTAATCCTGTTACAAAATCCATGTTTATTATTTGCCATGGAGCATCAGGAGGTTCAATATGTTGCATTAATCCTTCTCTTTTACCAGTTAATCTTTTTGATTTTTAGCAAGAATCACAAGATTCAACATATAATTTTGTGTCCTCAGACATATTAGCCCACCAAGCAGTGTTCTTAAATCTGATCATTGTTTTGTCAAGATCAAAATGTCCAGCTAATATGTCATCATGACAAATTTTCAAGATGATTTCTTTCATAGAAAGAGGAATAACAATAACATTACTCAACTTTCTTCTATAATATAGATATCCTTCATCAATTGAAAATTTACCTTTTTCCAAAGCTTTTTGGTACTTTGGTGGAAGGGTTTTAATTAATGCCTGTATTGAAGCATTCTTTGGATCATTTAATATGGTGCATAACTTTTTCAAGTCAGTGTCCTTATCATATGATTCCAGAATAAGCTGTAATAGCTCTTCCTCTATATCAACCACATATATCCCATGGATATGGATAATTTCATCCTCAGGATCATAAGCAGGATTAGAGTCATCATTTGGTAAAGGTAACCTTGATAACATATCCACATTTGAGTGACCAACACCAGCTCTGTGAATAATTGTCATTCTCCCTCTGTAATCTTGAACAGACAGCTGCCATCTAAACATATGTCTATTAGGTGTTTTCAAGTTTAAAAAGGATTTAACTGCACTGCAGTCAGTGACAAGTTCAAATTTCTGGTCATCTAGGTAATAATGAAGCTTTTCTAGAGCCCATACTACAGCTAAACACTCTAATTGAGTAGCACCATATTTCAATTCACTATTTCTCAAGGTTCTTGAAATACAACAAATTACTACTTCTGAAACTTTATCATTTATCACTTGTTTTTGATGGAGGGCAGCACCAAGACCAATGAAACTGGCATCAGTGTACAAAACAAATGGTTGATCAAAGTCAGGTAAAGCAAGAATTGGTGCTGACATCAAACAGTGTTTCATAGTGTCAAAGGCTCTTTGTCTTTCACTATTCCAGACAAAAGCAAAATCCTTTCTAGTTAATTGGGTTAGGGGTAAATCTATGACTTGGTAATTTTTAATATACTGTCTATAGTATCCACACATTCCCAAAAAACTTTGGAGCTCTCTCACTGTTGTAGGAGCTTTCACCTGTTGTATGGCTGCCACTTTGTTCTGGTCAACACATATCTGTAAGCCTGAAACAACATGACCAAGAACTTTTAAAGAATGGAAACCAAATTTACATTTCTTCAAAGCAAGTGTCATATTTATTTCATCCATTTTCTGGAATACTTTACACAGGTGTTTAAGATGGTCCTCAAATGTTTTGGAGAATATAATGATATCATCAATATAAACCATCAGCCAACCTTCAATTATCTCTTGATGGAATGTGTTATCCATTACTTTTTGGAAAACTGAAGGTGCATTTTTAGGGCCAAATGGCATCCTAATATACTTATAAATACCCATATGAGTGGCAATCATCAGAAAGTTCCGAGAATTTTTCTCAACAGGTACCTGGTGATATCCCTTATTACCATTCAAACAGCTGATATATTTAGCACCCTGTAAAGTAGCATGTATAGAGCTGATTCAAGGTAAAGGATAGATATCATCAACAGTATAAGTATTTAGTGCTCTATAATCACCACATAACCTGGCTTTATCTTTCTCATAAGAAATTAGGACAGGTGAGATAACACAATATTTAGGTGTTTCAACTACCTTTTCAATAATATTCATTTTTAAAAGGGTAGAGATATTGTCTTCAATATCTTTTCTCTTTGTGGGAGAAGCAGGATAAGGCCTCTTCTTTAAACTAGGTGGTATATCAGTTAATGGGCAAGACAATGAAAGTTTCATTTCCTCTTTAACTAATCCCAGTTCATGTGACCCATGAGCAAAGGCCATAGGAAAAGATTTTATCAAGTTAACGATGGAATCTTTATCCTCACCAGAAAGTTGTTCTCCAAAAGAAGCATTGTCAATTTCAGACATAAGGGCATGCATTTCCTTTGTAGATCTTCCTTTATATTGAACCACAGAATTAAATGTGTTCAATTCTGGTTTTAATAATTTTTTAGGGAAGGAAATTTTAAATTTTCTCTTCCCATTCATCCCCATTGTGAAACATTGGTTTGAAGGATCCAACTTTATGCCATACTTGGTTAAAATATCATTTCCTACAATAAACCAATTGCTCAAGTTATCATTTTTCATGACAACAAAATCACAAATAGCTCTTACAAAACCATGGTTATATTTAAATAACACTGTGGCTTTGTATTTACAAATGGGGGACAAAACAGAGCCATACCCTCTCCAATTTTCAGAAATGATAGGCATCAGTTTAGATTTATAGTCTTGATCTACTGAATCAAGTGCTCTTTCAGATACTACACTTCCTCCAGCTCCAGAATCCAGAACAACTTCAATGCTGGTTCCATTGATCAAGACTGGTGCCTTAAGAGGGGCAATAACAATTGAGTTATCCTCAATGTTCTTTATGATCTCAGAATCCTCAACTGTAGATAAATCATTATTATCAATGTCAATAGTATTTAAATAATGAATATCTTCTTCCAGCATCAAGATTTCTTGTTGAGATTCATATGAAATATTTCTGGCACAATCACTTGATGTATCATCCAGTGCCACTGTGTCATCAGCATGCTCCTCTGTTTGTTCTACAAGATTTATCTTCTTGTCACAAACATGGCCTTTCTGCCAAGGTTTGTTGCACTTGAAGCAAGTGTTTGTTGCATACTTCTTTGGTGCAACAGGTGCAGAAGGTTTACCAATCTTTTCCAGAGGTTTTTGTTGGTAAGTGGAGGGTTTCTCCAAAGGGTTCCTAGGAATGAATCTTCTTGCATCATACTTATTGTTTAGAAGTATCTCATTGCAAGTATTAATGAAAGAAGAGGGTTCTTTGGAGAACTCAGTCCTAGCCACTATCAAGTCTCTCAGAGACATTGGTAATTTATAGAGGATCCTGTCCTTCCATAAATCAAACTCCATATTTGGGTCCATTGCCCTTAAGATTTTTACAAGTTTCATTAAAAACTCAATAGGTTTATCAGTAGAAGAGCTATATCTAGTTTCCTCATACTGCCTTTGTTGAGCCATTCTGAACTTGGAGCCACCAAATTGTGCTTTAATTAATTTCTTCCAATCCTCCCATGAGTAGTCATTCCCATCCAGGAGAACAGATTCATACCACATCAGGGCAACATTATTGAACAAAGAAATTAACTTGGACACAATTTCCTTATCTGGGAGTTTGTAAGAATTTTTTAAATTATCAATTCTGCAAATAAATTGTTGCCAATCAGAAGAAGAATCACCATCAAATGTTGGGTACTGGTCAAGTTTTGGACAATTCTTTTGATTTGAAGGGGTCTCCTTAGTACTAGCTTGTTTCTGAGCAAGAAGAAGCTGTAACATCTCTAATTGTGCTGAAATCTCATTGGTTAATCCTTCTGTTGCAGATCCTGGTGGATCATCAGTTTTTGATGGAAACTCAGTGTTGTCAACAGGTATTTCTGGATCAATTTTTATTTTAGATGAACTAGCCACAGGTACTGGTTGAGCATCCTGCACTATATGTTCCTTCACAGAAATGTCAGAATATTTTTGGTCATTTAACAATGAGTTCAATTTTTCTTCAATGGTTGTTAGTCTTGTTTTCATTCTTGGAAGACTAGATAAGCTATCATTGATAGTTGCCAAAGATAATTGATTTTTATGTTGAAAAGATGACAAATGGTCACTCAATCTTTTCAGATTTATCTTATCTATCTCTACCTCCTGGCAACAGGCAGATACAGTATCTTTTAGTTTAGACAAATCATTTTTTATATTTTGCCATAAAGCAATTTTCTTTTCATGGGTTGCTTTGTAATGAGACAATTCATCAGAGACTCTCTGAGCTTCACTTTTTAATGCTTGATATCCTTGATCAGTTAACATACTATTATATCTCTGAGTCAATTGCATATTGTTCATTATATGATTTTGCTTGGCAATAATATCTCTCAAGTGCTCATCATTAATTCTTGCTACATCTGGAGTGTTTCTCAATAAGGAAACTGAGTAACTTTCCAGACTCTCATAGAACTCAGGGTCAAGAGTTTCATCAATCACAGCCATATCAGGATTAATCATTGAGGTAGAAATTAAAAGTAATGGATTAGATACATGAGATATCTGTCTACTATTCCCAGCCTCTATAGGTCTCAAGGTTTCATCCTGCCTTCCAGATTTACCTGAAGGAACAGAGTCAGCCACAAGAAAAGGCACTTGAGAATCAATAGAGGGACGTACCAGGGTTTGCTGGGTATCACCATATTGGGCTTCCTTCTTCTTTTGCCTCCTTGATAAGGGTGGGGAGGAGTGGGGTTGGCCTGGGTGGGCCTTGATGGACCTACCTGAGGTAACTGATGCTGGTTTTGAGCCAAGTAGTCCCACTGAGTGTTGAGCCAGTCCCACTGCCACTTGTACACTTCCACCATCTCTTGGGATTGGGGAGCCAATTGTTGTTGATCCCTGGGAGGAAGAGGTTTCTTCTTCTCTTGGAGAAAAGTATCTGTTCTTTTCACCTTTTCTTCCAAGGCATCTACACTTACCTTTAGTCTCAAGCTGTCTGTCCTTAACTCCTTTATGTGGGTAGACAGATTCTTTACCTTCTGAGACAACGGCATCTTTTTTATCCTGAAGCCTTTTGGAAGCTCTTCTGGTGGGTTTGTCATGGGCTTCTGATCCTGAGTATTGTCCACTAGGATTTCTACTTCTTCCATTTCTACATCCTGTTTGGGGCAAGGATTTATTAGTTTGAGAAATTCTTCTTGTTAAAGGAGAACTTACAGAAGTAGGCTCATCATAATCAATTAAGTCTAGTTCTTCTTCACGTGCAGCAAAACCACTTTGATCAGTCATTTTAAGATTCTACTGAAATGAAGGAAAGAGACAAAAATTAATTAGTCTTTATTTTTAATTTTTATTTAACTGAAATAAAATAAAAATAATAAAAAAAATCTTTTTAGGATAAAAATCAACTTAAATAAAATTAATAAAAAAAAATTTAAAACCAGGATAATAAAATCAACTGTAGAGATAAATTAGAATTTCTATTAATTTTTATTTTCAGGATTTAAATCAACTAATTTATTACCAGGATTTATTGTCAACTGAAATAATCAAATATGAATCTTTATTAATTAAAAAAAAAATTATTTTAACTGATCACTTAACTACCAGGACTTAATGTCAACCGAAGTAATTAAATATGAAGTTTTATTTTAAAATTTTATTACTGATCACTTAACTACCAGGACTTAATGTCAACTGAAGTAATTAAATATGAGTTTTATTAATTAAAAAGATTTATTGGATTACCAGGACTCAAAGTCAACTGAAGTAGTTAAATGTGAATTATTTATCAATAAAAAAATATTATTGTCAGGACAATTTGTCAACTGGAACAATTAAAATTTAAATTAATCAGGACAAATGTCAACTGAAAAATTATAATAATTATTTTATTTAATAAAAAATATTATTGTCAGGACAATTTGTCAACTGGAACAATTAAAATTCAAATTAATAAGGACAATTGTCAACTGAAAAATGATAATTAATATTAAAATATAATTATTTTATTACTTCTGGGACTAAGAACAGTTATTGCTCTATTATGGTCAATCAGGAAAAATAAAAAAAATATATAATAATAAAATTAAATTCCAAATTACCAGACACCTCCCCCTGCAAAATGAGCAAATTAATGCCACTTACAGAGTGCTGAGTAAAAGGAAATACGTAGCAAATGAAGAGTGAAGAGTAACCCACAAATAGTAATAACAATAATTACCATGATATATACGATCTTTAGTCAGTATATGAGCTTAAGTTTTTGGAGCGCGGTTTGATTCCCGTTTGCAGCAAAAACTTTTATCACGTGACGTATGACGTTTGTCGTTTTCTTGCCTCCACTTGTCCTTTACAGGTACTTGTACGCCGATGGTCCCCTCGATTACGCCTCAAGTAACGTTGCGCCGTCGATATTTCGGAAAGGATCCCAATTGTCAAGGTTCACTTTTGGTCTAGAAGCTTTGGTACGGTGTAATATGAAGATTTTAAGGATTTATTTGACTCTCAATAATTAGGTACGTATTTTCTCAATCAAGTATGATTTCTTTTACTCAAAATAAGAGGTAGATTTAAATATTTATATAAGTTATAGATTAGAATTACGTCTGTTGTAAATGCTAAAGATATAAAATATAAGAAATAAGTTTTTAACTGTTGTAGTTGTTGTAATAAATGAGTTGGTAAAAAGAATGATTAAAAGACAACAAAAAGAGAGGCCTTTTATAGGCAAAGGAGAGACAAAGCACGGCAATCAAATTCTAAAAACAGTAGGAAGAGAGAGAGAAAAGAACATTCCAGAAAGAGTATTTCAAATAATAAAGTTATTCTAAAAAGAAGGCGTCAAAAAGATGTATTTACAGAGTATGTCAGAAATACAACATTATATTTAATATTTACTGTAAAAGTCAATCCTAAATAAGAAATTTGATTTTTTTGTATATATTTAATATTATTTGAATATTTGAATATTATTTTATTATTATATTTATTTTTTAATATAAAATTTTATTTTTTCCCAACCTGTCAAATGAGCACATTGTTAGAGAAAAATATAAGGGACAAAATTATATTTTTAATTTTAATTATTTATTTAATTAATTAATTTTTTAATTTTAACATTCTGTAATTAGTTAATTTATTATAACTAATTTTAATGTAACTAAATTATAATTAAATAATAATTAAAAATGATAAGGTGCGGCTTCATCCAGTAATTAATTACTTCTTTCACTGGGTAAGTCTAGTAGCCTGGCTGACAACGTTCATCGTTTTGTTGTTCACTCATCCTTACAGGTACCTTGATGGCGATGGTCCCACTGCCTCCAGACCTCAAGATATCGATGCGCCGTTGACGATTCGGAAAGGTCTCCATTTGTCAAGGGGTATTTTGGTCTAGAAGATTTATTCGAGGTTTGTACGAGGATTTTTAGTGGTTTATTGGGCTTCAAAGGCAAGGTACGTATTTTCTTAACCTAATTGATTATTTTACTCAAATTAAGAAGAGGTAAATTTTTAATATTATTATAAGTTATATTTCTTAGAATTACGTTGATGTAAGTACTAATGGTAATAAAATATAGTAATAAATTTGTTTTAACTAATGTTTGTAAAAATTGTAAAGTAAGTAAGGAATGAATCAAAAGGACAAAAAGGAAGGGACTTTTATAGGCAATATTTTAGAGAAAAGGACACGGAATTTACATATCCTAATACAAGAGTGTGAGAGGAAAAAGCTTAATTAAAGAGAGTATATGAAATAATAAGAGTAAAACTAAATAGTGTGTAAATAAAAGTATTTATTTTATTTGAAATAAAACTATGAACCCTTTGGTCTGTCACATTTTAGTGTAAGAACATTTGATTTGAAATATTGAATCAATAAAATCTAATTAAAGGAATTTGAAATTTTTTTTTTCCTTTTATAATTTTATATATTTTTTTAATACTAATTTTTATTCCCATCTCATCTGTATTATTGAGCACGGTGTTTGGGAGTAAAAATATATATGGGACAATTACTTATTTTTATTAATTATCTACATTACTTAGTGTACTTAGCTAGTTAATTGTAAGTAATACATAAGCATTTAATAAATAATTAATTATTAATAAGGATCTAAAAGGCGTGGCTTCACCTCAGTAAGATAATCAATTATTTTACTGGGTAAGTCTAGTAGCCTGGCTGACAGATATAGTGCTTATATTACAGCAATAACAAAATCTCTAGGTGATTTTGCACAAAAAAAAAAAATTTGCCAGAAAAAAAATTTTAGTGAAAAAAAAAGCAATTTATTGCTTACCATGCAGATTATTATTATTATTTTCTCACATGAGTCTTGCCCTCTGGCCCTTGCCACTTTCTACTCCAAATCTGGTGCTTGCCACTTTCTTCCCCAATCACCTCAATTTTGTCTCCCTTTTGTTTTCTCCTCAATCATCATATTTTTTTCTTCTTTTTTTTGCTTCCCATCTGTTTTGTATCTTATTTCTCATCCCAATTTTTTTTCTCTTCTCTTTTTCTTCAGTCTGGTCTTTTACAATTGGTAAGTGTTTTCTGTTCATTGCCTTTTTTCCTGATATTTGATGCCTTTTTATTTCTTTTTATTGGCTTTTTTTGGAAGCAAATTATTTCTTAGCCCCTCCCCCCTCACACTGCCAAGTGTTGTCTGTTTTCTGAAGCCTTATTATTTTTTGTAACCTGCAATTTTTTTTCTCTCAAGTTTTCTCTTTGTATTAATTTAATTTTGTTAGTGTTGTATTTTAGTAAAAATCATATTACACTTGTACAACTTAAATGTTAATCCCTGTTAGGCTGAGGTCAAGTACAAAGATGTGAACTAGCTTGAATTGTCAGTTTTTTAGAAGATATTAATGGTCCTATATGAATACTGTAGTATAAACCCAACAAACAGTAAAATATAATCAAAAATAACGGTCTCAGTAATAAAATTCTCACTATCTTTATATATGGCTTAAAATCTTTGTAGTTGGTAGAAAAATAGATTTTAATAATTCAGATACTATTCAAAAGTCTTTTATAAGTACTAATTGATATGTATTGTAATTGACTTGGTTATATTTGTTAAATTGTAATGATAAAGAATGTAGAAACAAGACCCAAAAAATCTCCTCCTTTTATACACACTGAGTTCCCTAATGATTCCATTGATGTACCACCCAATACACAGTTAATGACGCCTACAAACAGCTAATAGACATTCCCATCTACATTCCCAGTAACCCATGACATAATTAGAAGAGTAACAACCATCAAAATCCTGTATTAAAAAGGAAAATTCATCAAAATTAAAGAATAAGATAAAAAGAGAGTGTATGCGTATTAAACAATAATATAAAAGACTAAAGAGTAAATTTTTAAGGTTAATAATAGCTTAATAATATGGAAGATTCACTGTAGAAACAATGGGGATAATCTCGACATTATACTACGTGAAATTCCCATTCAAAAATACCCAATATTGACTGAGAAACCACCCAAAAACTCAAAAAAGAGCGTGAGATGTGGGGTAACTACATGCAGTCCTTGGCAGGCGCTTGAACGGGTAAATCCTTGACTAAATTTAGGCCAATTTAAGCGTGGTGATGAAATAAGATGCCAAGAGTAAGGTTATTAATGAAATTAGTGCATATAAACAAGGTCAATGCATTATTAATTAAGCTAGGACACTAAATAAGTGCCTGTCGCCTATTTTAGTGTGTTTCCCCACAGTGGGTGTAGAATATGGGGTAATTATAGTGTGAAAAAGCTAACTTTGCTAAAATGAAGCTATTCACATGGGAAAAAAGCAGGCAGTATGTGGCCAGTACACAGAAGCCATTTCTGGCATAAAAAACACCAAATTTGAAAAGTGTTATTTTTATGCATTTAAATAGCCAAATCAATAGTCCTAAATGAGACAAATTGATCTGTCAGAGCGCATTTTTTAAATTCTGAAATTTATGGCACATATAGTCAACTTTTAAGTTAAATAAAGCGCATTTCTTGTTTTTTGCATAAAACAGTGAAAATAAAAGCTTTAAGTGTACTTAAAAATTATGTATCCTTATATTTAAGGCTCTTAAGATTACCCTAAAATATTCCAACTTAATATTAAGTACATAAGACTTATAAAAGGTGGATATATGCATGTATATAAGGTGTTATAATGGCATATTTTGTATATTATCATAATTTTACTTATGTATACTGTTTGTGTACTCTTAATTATTATTCCCATGTATAGTTCATGTGTTTAACATAACTTAAAAGTACTTTTTACTCAGTCCTGTAGATATACAGGCTGACAATCCCCCCTGGTTTGTGATAACAATGACGATATCTACTCACTTTCAAGTCTGTCGCCAAACTCAATAATTAGCTGCTCTAATCTCACCAACCTAAACACCTACAAATCACACAACTTATCTTTGCAAGATTCTTCTCTACCCCCACCACAAAGAACATTCACTCAATCAGAAAGTGAAGAAGATCCTGATGAAGCCAGATGAGTTACAATATCTATTCAGTGTTACCTGTACATGACAAAAACCAATCCTCTAGACACTTCAGCTACCCCAAAATGAAAAAAATGGGAAAGAAACTCTTCTCAACACTGGTCAAATAGTTTCAGATCCTAATTGGCTCATTTTATCTTGGGAAGTTGAAAATTCTGATTTAGATATGTTTAAGAGAAGTGTTTTTGTGATAATAAATGACCAGTGAAATGAAACTGTTAGTAAATTTTCAGAAAGTCTAGAAGATAAAGTTAAACTCACTTGGAAAGTCATGATTCAACATGAAGGATTTTTTGCCACAAGCAACAATAGAAAGTTGGATTTAAAAAGTACTCTTCAAAGTTTTTACAAACAGAAAAAAACACCCATGAATCTCAAAAAATTATTTTCCAATAAGCCATTTTTCATGTATATTTTGTCTTTCTCCTTTTATTTCTTTATTTAATATTATTAAATGAACCTTGTGTACAATAGTAAAGCAAGAAGAGATTTATAAGGATTTGCACTTGTCTATATCTGTAATGAAGAATAATGTAAATAAAAATGTTGAATCTCCTCAACCTTCAGCTCATTCTCAAGAAAATTCTTCACATTACAAGACTATAAACTTGATTCTTGAAGCACATCAGTCTCTTGGAGATCTTACTGGATTAAATGAAGGGCATTTTTGTGTCAATCCAGAAAGCTCCTTTGATTTTTTTTTGAAATAACTCCCTCAAAATCCAAAGTCTGTGCAAAAGCTATGGTATAAATTTTTACACCATGCATATAATTTTTTAATAAATTTGAATTTTTAGAAATCAAACCCAAATGATGTTACCCACATTTTCCCTCCTAAATCAGCTATCTTTACTTACAAAAGTAACAAGAACTCTGTCACAGAAGCTGCTTCTTCAATCTCACATACATGAAATACTGGGGGAAATTCTCAAGGCCCAGTTTCTTATGCTGCAAATCAACCTGAAGTTGGGATAAATAGTACAAAAATTTCTGTCCCACTATCTCAAAATATTACCCAACATGAAAAATTACCATTACTGATTAATGAAGAAGATTCTGACAATGAGAAAACTCCTGAAGATTTTTTTGTTTACCCTTATCTTTAAAAGAAGAATACTAAAATCACTCAAGCATTTGTAAGTTTGGGTGTGACTTATTGGATGTTTATCAAGTATGTAGATGAAGAAGACTTAATGAAAGCCGGAATGCCTCTAGCTCCTGAAAATTCAATTTCTGCTTTGATAAAAAGGTTTATATCATGTCCCAAACACCATAAGAATATTTAGTTTAAATTTTATATTAAGAATACATGCTACCTAAATATTTAAAGAATACACTATATAAAAAATTTATGATTTCATCTTGTTCCAAAATAGAAAAGATAGTTAAGTTTAATAATTATAGTGAGAGTACATGCCTCATATATATTTAAAGAATACATATCATCAATTAAATATATTTTGAAAAATTAACACTTAATAAAAAATTTACTCTACATTAAAAATATTTTTATGAAATTGTATGATCCAAATCTACTAAGTAGGTAATGAAATTTGAATGCTCCAAAAAGACATTTTTATTGAGAGACAAAGTCAAATTTTGTTTTTATTGACAGAAATTGTGTGTTGCATAAATATTCTCCATCATAAGCTAACTTTAACAATAATTTCTCAACAGGAGGTTTAATATTAAAATTTATAGAATACACATCTGAAACAGTTAATATTTTCAAATATAAAGTCACATTTTATTTATATACCCACTGTTGAAGGGTTATTTTGGTCTAGAAGATTTTTAACGCAGGTCCAACGGCAGTGATTGATGGTATTTTAGGGCTTCAAAGACCAGAGTACTTATTATTTATCTTTTATTTGTTTTACTCAATAAAAAGAGGTAAAAAATTTGATAATTATTATAATTAATGATTTAGAATTTCTGTAAATAAATACTTAAAGCAATAAATAGTAATAAATATTTTGGTTGTAATAAATTGGTTTAATAAAATAATAAGTAAGTAATGGATGATCAAAAACAACCAGAAAGGGAGGCCTTATATAGGCAAAGGAGAGACAAAGCACGGAGTTGAAATCCTAAATACAGTAGTATGAGAGAAGAAAAGAATATTCCTGAAAACAGTTTCAAATAATAAGGTTGTTCCAAAAAGAAGGTGTCAGAAAGGTGTATTTACTGTACATGACAAAAGTAAATTAGTTTATTTAAGAATTACTGTAAATGTCAATTCTAAATAAGTAATTTGAATTTTTTGTATATATTTGATTTTATTTGAATATTGAATTTTATTTCAATTTAAATTTTTTTCTTTATTTTAATATTAATTTTTATTTCTCTTAACCTGTTATTGAGCACAGGGTTAGAAAATAAAAATATAAGGGACATTTTAATATTAATTTTAATTATTTACAAACTTTACCTTTTTGTAATTAGTTAATTTATTATAAGTAAATTCAATGTAAATATATTATAATTAATAAAAATAATAAGGCATGGTTTCATCCCAGTAAAATATTAATTATTTTACTGGGTAAGTCTAGCAGCCTGGCTGACACCCACAGCCATAGAAAAGTTTTTTACAAAAATTTTGTGTATATAAAATCTTAGAATTATCTTCAATAATATCAGAATCCTCCTTACCAACCGCTAAAGTTAAAAAACCTCACATTTGAATGTTCAAAATTCCAAAATCTTTCCCTATTGTTTGAAGTATGGGGAAGACAGTGGCAATTAAAGGAGCCAAAAGCCCCTATTTTAAACTATTTCAGTTATTCATTCTTTTTGATGTATAGCTGCACTATCCATAATAAGTACAATAGATGGTCCAGGATAAATATTCATCATTGGTAGCTTGTGAAATTATAAATAAAAAAAATGTAAGAACAAAAATTTAAAGAAAAGAAATAAATGTGAGATGGTCAAACAAGATTCTTTCTAAATATTACTCATAGTCATGCCTACAAATGTTTTCAGCTTGAGAAAGTACTGCAACTAGAACTGAGAGAGATATGGAAGGAATGTCATTGAAGCAAAGTTTTGATGTTCCTTGTGAAACTGAGAGTGTTTGTTTTCCATTAGTTTCCCATCCTTGATTGTAGGCAAGACCTTTAATTGTGAGGCAACACTCATAAGAAGCATGGTGGAAAAAAAAGATTAAAATCTTTGCTAAAAGAAAACTAAACAACTTACCTGTAAAAAATATTCTCAGCATCATATTTTGCTACCTGTGAGACATATTTTCCCCTTTTTATTGGATCTTGAGCTGGAGATGTAGTTTTTTTGCAATTGTAGATAATGATATGTTAACATGGTGAGTTTAAAACAATGACTGCCAAAGTTCCACTTGATAAATGACAGGTTTCATGTGAATATTTTTTCTCACAAAACTCATGTTTTTCATTGTTTAAATCCAAATTTTGGCCACAATTTTGATAGGTTCTAGGATGATGCACTACTTCATGTTTATCTCCGTACAGTTTCAACCAATGATAGAGAGAATTAGGACTAACAGCTCATCCAAAATCTTCATTTATTTATAATAAACTTCTCCCACATAAAGCAGCTATCACAATTTTAACTATAAAAGATTTCTCATATTTAAAAACCAACATCAGATACTTGAAACTATAAATAAGTAAAAAAAACATCTAATTAAAGCTAAAAGAGCTGAAAAAACTTAAAGGTTACAAATAATAATAAGGCTTAAGAAAAATGAAAACACTTGGAAGTAGGAGGGGGGAGGGGCTAAGAAATAATTTACCAAAAAAAACCCAATAAAAAGAAATAGAAAAGATGTCAAATATCAGTAAAAAATTAAAGTGCAGAAAACACTTACTAATTTTAAAAGAGCAGACTGAATAAAAAGAGAAAAGAAAAAACAGATGGGAAGCAAAAAAAAGAAGTAAAAAATATGAGGATTGAGGAGAAACCAAAAGGGAGACTAAATTGAGGTAATTGGGGAAGAAAGTTGAATGCACAAGATTTGGAGTAGAAAGTGGCAAGAGCCAGAGGGTAAGATCCATTTGGGAAAAAAATAATAATAATCTGCATGATAAGAAATAAATTTCTTTTTTTTCACTAAATTTTTTTTTGGAAAATTTCTTTTTTTTTCTGCAAAATCACTGAGAGATTTTGTTTTTTCAGTACTTATATTTTAATCCAACATCTCTATTTTTGAAATTCGTAAGTCATTTATTTCACCTAGATAATTAAATAGTTGGACTGAATTGAAAAAAAAGTGTTTATTAACTTCTAATTTAACCATTTTTTTAAGTTATAAAAAATGGCCCCCCCTACCCTCCCCCTAATTAGAGAGAGGAAGGTGAAAAGTTGAATTTAATGGTTCAATGGTGATTGTGGAAAACAAAAATTCAGTAATAATGAAGCTATATATGCATAAATATATGGAATAAATCTTTCTTCTGACTGTGGTACCTTCATTAATGTAGATATTTGGATAGTTACAATCTATCTATGTTGCCCGCCTAAGCCTTCAAATTATTGACTCATTATCTTTCTCTTTCCACTTTATCTACCTCTTTTTACTTCTATTACCCATTTTAGTCTTAAACTAAATTCTTACTTATTTTTGATTGTATCAGTATTAAAATATTTATAGTTATTTTAGTAAGTACTCATTAGTGGCATGCATTTTATGAGAACCATTTATTACATAATGGCAGTATTCTTCACCCTTGTGCAAAATATTTAACTATATACAAGTTACAAAAGATATTTATCACTTTCATACCGTTTTCATTAACTAGAAAAAAAGAACCTGGAATCCGCTAGCAGGTCCCTATCACTGATTGACCTATCACTAAGACACACTTTTTTCTTACCATAGGGTGCAAAAACTATGAAACAGATGCACAACAGTTACAAAAAAATTTTTTTTTGCACTCAAGATCCACTTAAGACCTTTAAATGCTATAAAAAATTTTTACATAACTTTTGCATAATCAATGCACCTCAAGAAGAAAGAAACATTTTTTGCAGTGTAGGGTAGTTCAATTGAGGGGAAGTGTCAGCCAGGCTACTAGATATACCCAGTAAATAATTATAATTATTTACTAGAGTAGAGATATGTCTTTACCTCTTACTTTATTAGTTAAATTTAATTTATAATTACTTATAATATTTTAACCAGTTAATAAGAAAAATTAATTAGGGGGTATCAATGTTCAGGGATCCGCAATTAGGGATAAGGAATATTTTTTGCCCAGATCTGACATTATTAATTGCAGAAGATTCTTATCCATTAGCCCTGGGGCTAGTGGATAAGGAATGCAGGATAATCCATTATCCTGCTTCTTATACCCCAATTTCCATTCCTAATTACTGATCCCAAACTCATCACATCCATGAGAAACTCACATGGTTTCAAATCATGTATCCTAACCTTATGTCTTTCTGGAGCCTAACACACCTACATTTCTGTTCTTAAGCCCTAAAATAAAATTTTTTTCTGCACACCTCACTCAAAGATTGGTTCAAGTCATCCTCACCACTCGTAAATTTGTCTAAGTCACTCACAAAACTCAAACATTTGTCTGAGTCACCCTCACCATTTGTAAATTTGTCCAAGTCACTCACAACACTCAAACATTTGTCCAACTCACTTGCACCACTTGGAAATGTGTCTAAGTCACTTGCAACGCTCAAAAATCTGTGTGATTCACTCTCACCACTTGGAAATGTGTCTAAGTCACTTTCACCACTCAAAAATTTGTGTGATTCACTCTCACCACTAAAAAATTTGTCTAATTTGATTGAAAAACTTAAAAATTTTCATAAGTAACTTTTACCACTTAAAAAATTGGATAAGCCCATATTTTTTAAATATTTCTTTGAGGAAGTTGCCACTGAGAAAACCAAGGAGATTAAAGGCCAATGAGAGATAGGTGTATGAATTCCAGCAGAAATGAAAGCAAAAAAAATGTTGTTGAGAGTTGGGGGTGAGCGTAGATGAGCAAACAGACTTGACAAGGTAAGGAAGAATAGATGTCTAAGTTGTGGTTATAAAAAATTGAGTAGAAAAATTTCAGATAAGAGGTGAACATTGACACGTAAAGTGTCTAATAACACAATTATTAGCAAAAATAATTGCGGAAGATAATTGGGGTATAAGGATTTTTATCCGCAATTAATTTAATTGCTGATCCCTGAACATTGATACCCCCTATTAAATATATAAATATAATCACCACAAAATATTTGGGGGAGACTTGCTAGCAAGTCCTCAACTTGAACTTAGATGGAACACAGATGGAACTCAGACTGAAAATATAACGAACTGATACTTAAACTTACTTTCAACTCATATTGAGCCCCTAACAAAGGATCAATGATACTGTGGTGAAATAATATTGAGAGTTTAATGAAAAATTAATAGAAATACAAAGTTGGGGAGCTTAAGAATCTGATAAATCCACAGTATTTTTTAATAAAACGCAATTTAATGCTAATTTTTAATCTCACTTTATCAGTAAAAAGACTGAAAATCATAGTAATTATTTTAAAATTATTACTTTTAAGATTTCTAATGAGTTAATTATTTTTTTGAGAAAAAATATAAAATTATATATGTGGCTCATTTTGTTGAAAACTCCTTTTAACCCAGAATTTGAAGCTTTGATTTTTAATTTTAACCCATATGACCTGATTCTTTATTTCATGTATTTTTATATCTTTTGTTCATTCAACATAATTATTTTCAATTCAGTTGAGTTATCCAAAAAAAATATTGAACCATCAAATCTCTGATATTTTTACTTCTAGAATACCATTAAACCACATATAACTAAACAAAAAAATTATCAATGTGTTTTCTCAATCTCTGACTATAAAAAGTACTCTAATAAATTCCTTACACTCAACACTAATATTTGAGAAATTATTTGATTATATGTCTGTAAAAAAGTATATCTCTTATAATAGTAGATTTTAATCCAGCTTTTGAAATTTTTAAATGCAAGTCAATGATTAAAATAAAAAGGAAATTCATTTTTGAACTTTTATTTGTTCTTTTTATTCCTCAAATACTAAGTAGTTTTGTAATCAGCATTTAGTTAACATAATAGATATATGAGATTCCAGAACATTTCATGATTCAGTTCATTAAAATTCTATGAAAATATTGTCATTTGGTGAGTGATCTCATGACTTAAAATGATTAATCACTACTCAATGAATTTTCCATATGAAAAACTGAAATTTAACTAGAAGTAAAATTTAAAGATAAAACACAACAAAAGAAAAAAATTCTTTAAGTTTAATATTAATGCTTAAGTGTGCTTCCATGCTATATGGTGGGATAATTGCTATTTCCACCTGGGAATAAGCAACATAGATTTTCAAAATTGTTCTCATGTCAAAAAATGTGGTTCAGGTCAAATTTCAGAATATAATATTGTGCAAGAACTGAACTTAATAGGTATAAGGTGTAATTTTTCATCATTATATTAGTTTCTCATTGAATAACTACCATATAATAATTATTTTGTAAAAAAGACACAATAGGTATTTTGAGTTATACTCATATAAAAAAGATAGTTTTATGGAGATTATATTTTAATTAAATTAAATAATGATGAATATTTTTAATGAATAGAAAGAATATTTCAATTTTATGTTGTTGATAAACAAATTAAGTAAAAAGTTTCAGGTTTGATTTTGTAGTCTTTGGAAAATTGTTTTTGACAGGATTATTTCACAACTGAACATTTACACACACTTCTTAAATAGAATATATGAGTTAACAATTTATTAATCATTTATTAGAAAAATGATATTTAAACTTATAGGTAAAAATTATATTATTCTGCTATTAAATTTCTAATTCTTTAAAGTAAAATCCCTTTTATATTATATGTAAACAGAAGATTTTATAAATCTTCTTGTAATTGGCCTTAAAAATAAGAAATACTAGAATGAATATATTTAAAAAAATGAATTTGAATAGAGAATATTTCATCTCATCAGTACACATTTAAAGCAGAAAATTTAGGTTAAACTTTGAGTTTCTACAACAATATATATATATTTAATTTTTTAAAAGGATACCATTTTTATCCTATGATATTTCCCTTTAATTTACACATGAAAATCAAGAAAAGAAAATGTGAGGCTTTTAAGGATCTATATAATTTGTACTTAAAATGAATGAATAGTTTTTTTGAGTCTGTTTGATTCTAAAAAGAAGATCTGATACCTTTTTTATATGTTATAGTTGTATTAAATTATTTTTTAGTTATCTTCTTAATCTTTAATGGAGAAAAAAGAATAATTTCATAATATTAGAAAATTGACATCCAAATATTTTTAATAAAAAATTTCTCCAAAATGATTCATCATTTGTATTTGTTTCCAGAACTTTAAAATATTTAATATAAATCATTTTGATATAAGAATATACTCATGTTAAAATTTAAAAATATTTGAGAAAAATTTTAAAAAAATATATATTTTCTCACAGTTTAACTTAGCTTGAACCACAGTTCAAAAAAAGATCTTATTGTGAGTTCAATCTAATTTCCACCAAAATTAAGATATGTTATTTTTGGAAAATGCATATAGTCATTGAAATGAAATAACTTTAGTAAAAAATGACTCAAAAAGTTTTTTATTTTATTTAATAGATTATAGAAGAGATATTGATGAAGCTAACATACTCATTTTATTAAAATTTTGGTTATCATGACTAATTATTTATCATGTACAGTAATCATAAAACATAAAATAAAGCAAAAGGTTTACTATATAAATCAATTTGTTTCATTTTAAATATTCATTTAAATTTTATTTTTGAATTTAAAAATATTATACATCTCACAAAAATTTTTCTGAACTAAATTAAAAGCTCTATACATTTATCTAATAAAAGAAAAAAAGTGCATTAGCTCAAAAGTTTAATATAGGCTTTTTTACTTTTCCCAACTTGTTTCAAAAGTTTACCCATTTTATTAGTTTTCTATCTTATGTATATTCTTAATAAAATTTCTGTAAAAGAATTTGTAAAAAATCAAAACAGTATTTAATGGCTAGTTCTCACACTCCTGTAGATCTTCAGTCTCAATTTTTGGTAATTATTACAAACATTAAATAAGCCAATAGCTTTTATGTATTGAGGGGTATGAATAGAAATAAACCACATTTACATGTTGTTTTTAATTGTGAAAAATGATTGCTGAAGTCAGACAGGGTGAACTCTGTTCTTTGGCTGAAAGATAGAGTCCACCTTCAGTTTTTTTCCACCTAGTTTCACATCCTTTTGAGCTCTATACATGCCTTTCTCTGCCTTTGTATTCCTTACAACTTCACTCCCATATCTCTTCTTTTGATAGACATCCCAAGGCAGTTACTGCAGTATTGAAAATTCATGAGTAAGTTTCCATACTCCTCACCCCTCCCCTCCCTTTTTACTTTTCATCCCACCCCACTACTCTCACTTCCCTCCTCATCTATACTCACCCCTTTCTCATTCCTCTCTACCCCACCCCACTTCTTTCACCTCCCACCTCAACCTTTCCTTTCCACCCTATAACCCACCAAGCCCTTTTTAAAATATCCTAAACCTCTTGCTTCCAAATCCAACCTTCTTTTTCCCCAACCCAACCATTTAAGCTAAAAATCATCTTGATCCTTTTGCTGCTCACCCAACCTCTTTGGCTTGACAATTCACCCCTTTATTTCTATATAGAGGAAGAGGGGTGAGAAATACATCAGTTGAAGTTATTCATAGTGATATGAGATATATAAGTGTGGATAGGGGATCAAAAGGAGTGATATGTGTAACAAGTTGATTTAGTTGAGGTGAGGTGGTAGGGAGATGGGTGGAGAAGGGGGATACAAGGGGTGGTGAGGGGAGAGGACTGGGGAGAGTAGCAATAAATTCAAGAGAGTGAGAGAATGTGTGAGGGGAACCATATGTGAAGAACAAAAGAGGGGAGGTAAGTATTAGGGAGGATAATTTTTAAAGAGAATAAATAATATGCATATATAAATTATAGAGAATTGAAAATTTAATGGCACAAAACAAAAAAAACTTATAACTTTTGTGAAAAACTTTTAAGCCATATATTTTATTCTTGTTGAAATTCGACACATATTTTTTCTATAATTAAGGTAATGCTAAATTATTTTTTTGAAAAAATAGTGACAATAAAATATTTTTAAATCTTAAATAATGTTTTAAATATAAATTTCTTGGATGGTACAATTAACTAAATTATTTTTACAATCAATTTTGAACTTTATGTAGATTCTACTAATAATTTAAAGCATGAGAAATACTTAAGAATATATACTCATACAATGAGAGCAAATATAAACTTCAGGAAATTTTTACTAATAGAATTTTGATGAAAAGTATCATTTTCATAATTTTTTTCTTTAATAACTTTTTATAGTATTGGTAGATACCTTTATAAATTGATTAGTTAAGAACTTGTAAAAGAATGCAAAAGGGATTTAGTTAAATTTATACAACATTTTTTATATTTTTAAAGAAAAAACAAAAAAAATGATTTTTCACAATCTTATGGATGTGCCCACATTTTTTTGGTAGTGGGGTTCACTAACTTCAATATTACTTCAAAAATTCTAGTAAGTCAAGCATCAATATTTTTTTTGCTAATGATCAACTGTGCTTCAATAAATGTTTTAATTAATTTCAAGTTGTGTTTAAATAAAAATCAATTCTCCTCATGATTGTTTCAACACTACCTCTATTTGTGCTCAATTAGATATGAATTTTGGTTCAAGGTTGCAGACTTTCTAGAAAGTCCGCCTCCCATATTGTGTGGTGAATGTTTCCTCATTTCATACTCCTTAAAAGTGTCCTCATAACAGCTGAAAATCAGATTAAAATACAACAATACAGTATAAAAGAATCAAATTTTTTATTTACCTTGACATGTACAGGAAATACTGTATATAGAACATTATTTCTAAAATATGATTTAAATTTGAAATTTTATTGTGGGAATTTCTCCCTGTGATGATTCTTGTATGTAGGATGTGGTACCATATTTTTCTCTCCATTTTACCTATATAAGGCCCCTCAATTTTGCTTTTTTTATTCATTCTATTCAATTCTTTACTTATTCTAATATTATATATACAAATAAAATATAAATTACTACTATTTATTCCCTCCTAGTATTTAAAATGAAATATTCTAAGTTATAAAGTAATAATAATAATTTTTACTCTTCACCTTTAAATTGAGTAAAATAAAATAAAAAAATTAAAATACGTACCAAAATCATCAAATCTTAAGTTTTCCTACCCTCCACCACCATTTACTGCTGGAAACATCTTCTAGAACAAAAGGACCCTATGAAACCTGGGAGCCTTTCCAAATCTTTTTGAGCCCATTGATACCTTGATGCCGACAACTCCGTGGGACCATTGAATCCAGCATCTATAGTGATTTTTGGAAAAACAATAAAAATTAAAAGAACGTGACTGTATTTTTTGCTGCAGCCAGGAATAAAATCTCAATCCAAATTAGAAGGCTTATATAGATGTAAAGGTCCGATACTTTTGTAGTGACTTTAGCAGTTACAATCAGTAGGTCTCACTCTGCACATTTCATACTATAAATATAAATTTTTATTACTCTACACTCTGTAATTAGCATTTACTTTCTCGAATTACAGGGGAAGGTGTCTGGTACATATATATAATTTTTTTTTACTAGTAGACCAAGATAGAGCACAAACTATTCTTAGTCCTATAAGTAATATAATTTCAATAATTTTATTAAAAAATTATATTAATTAATTATTTCAGTTGACTATTGGTCCTGATAATTAATTTATTATTTCATTATTTCAGTTGACCGTTTGTCCTGGTAATAAATGATAATAATATATTATTTAATTATTTGATAAAAAATAATAATAATTAATTATTTCAGTTGGCTATTGGTCCTGATAATTAATATATTAGGGGGTATTAATGTTGGCCAATCCACAATTAAATTAATTTTGGATAAAAATCATTTTACACCAATTATCTTCTGCAATTATTTTTTCTAATAATTGGGTTATTAGACATTTTAATTGTCAATTCTCACCTCTATCTGACATTTTTATCCTCAATTGTTTATAGCCACATCTTGGACAACTTTCTGGATGTGCCAGCCTCCTTACCTTGCTGTGCACTCACATCCTGTCTAATCATTTCTGTTCAAAACTCCTTCCCATCTCATCTGGTTTTTTCTTCTCCTTTCATATTCAAATATCTCAACATTCCCCGTCATCATAGATCTTCTCAAAGGCAGCCTTCACCCAGTTATTCTTCAGATCCCATCACTCCTTCTTTCCCCTGCTCAGCTGAGAGATCAAAGACTGTTCAACTAAAAAAGATGATCATCTCATACTTATTAATTGGCCAAACATAAAAACTAATTATGATTCTTGTTTTGGTACTGAGAATGCAATTAAAGTAGTACAGCCCCCTGCATCAAAAGTAAATATCTTCTAATGGTTTCATTTTCTACTGGTTTTGGTATTACTGACATTGATATAAGTAAGGGAATAAAATCCATATATGATAAACTTGAATCTATATGTACATACTTTAAAGAGATGGATGCTATTTTTGGAGAGCAAGCTTATTTTAATCCTGCCAACATGTTGGATGGTGAAGATACTACCTCAAAACAGGATGTCAAAAGAGATCTTTTCCCATCCTCTTCCTCCACTCAAGCCTCCCCTGTTCTGAATTCAAAAAATCTAGATAGCTTTCCAATAGATCCTTATGGTGATATAAACCAATGTGATCCCACTCCAGTAAGTTTTTATTTCCTGTCTAGTTGTTTTATTTTGTTTTATTTCTAAAAAGGCTGATGAATAAACACAGGATCCTAAAGAAAGTGAGTCTGAAGCTAGCATCAATGATAAAGACGAAAATTTTACCTCCAAAAAAAGTAAAGACAATCAACTACTTTGAATTTCAAAAGTCAAAGAAAGCAAAACAGAGATAGTTTTTCCCAAACCCCTTTTTCTTCCATAGATGACTTTCTGGAGAAACGTGGATCTGGTAAGTGTAGGCATACCTCTTAATTATTAAGTGAGCCTTTCTTTTCTTTTGTTGATACTCCTTTTCACTCTAGGTAAAGTTGAAATTGCAAGAGATACTATCAACTTTCAAAAGAAACAATATGAGCTCTCTTTACAAAGAGATGATAGGGCACAAGACTTGGAGGAGAAGAAATTTGAGATTTCTTTACAGAGGGATGAGAGGACACATGACTTGGAGGAGAAGGAAATTGAAATAAAGAAAGAGGAGAAGGTTCTTGAGTACCATTTCCTATTTGATCAAATGAAACTCAAGTATCAACTTGAAGAAGGTTCAAAAATGAAAGATTTCTTGAGAGATTGTTTTAAAGCTATTAAATCTATTGAGGAAATTGAACTCTTAGTGAAAATGTTTGATAACTAGTTTTTTTATTTTGTTTACAAAGTTTTCTTGATAGAATGCATTAAATCTAATAATAAATCCTTGGAACACACTCCTAATTGAAATTTGAAAGATTCACCAGGGTAAATCTAGGGGTGAACTGCTAGCAATCCCCTCTCCTGAACTTTAGAGTGTCCCGATTTTTTTTGACAATACCCTCCCCTGCTATTTACCATAAAAGGGGGTGTGGATCACCATTTTTTTTTCTAAGTTGGAAAATTTTTTTTTGGCAAAATAAAATGGCGATACCCTCCCCTTTGTTTTAACATAACAGGGGGTGGGGATAGCCATTTTTTTTCTAAGTCAGAAAAAAATTTATCAAAAAAATGGCAATACCCTCCCCCGTGTTTTATTGAATTAGGGGCATAGATTGCCAAAATTTATGTTCATTGCATAAATTAACATGAAAAAAAGTCTTATAAGATAATTAACAAACCTAAATTAATGAAAATTAAAGTAAAAATGTTAGTGGAAATTGTCTGTGACCAAAGTCAATAGAATCAAACACAAATGTATACATGAATGCCATGAGAAAAACATATTTCCTTATGATTACCATTATACAACACACAGTCAATGGTTCATTAATTTAGGTAAGTAGATTATCATATATGACTTGTAAAATTTTAATTCATGAAATAAAAATAAAAGTTGACAACCTATATTACACCCAATACTTATTCTTTCTACCCAATGTTTTTTGTTTTACCTCACCTTTTTCTGTTACCTTATCAATGTTATTGACCAGCCCCCTATTGATTTGAAATGAACATCCAAAATTTTTGAATTCTTCACAGGATTCTAAGCCAGGTGGTGCTTTAGTCATCTGGTGATTGTGAAGATTCAAATACCAAATCGCTGCAATTCTTTCATTTCCTGTTCCAAAGTCAATAATGCATTAATGGTTTGGAAAGTATAAACCATGGCCTTTTGTAGATGAGGAGAGTGAGGGGATAAGAAGACCAGTTTTTGGATTAATGTATGAGAATATTCTAAATGTGAGTGAGTTGATATTGTTTTTATTCATGTGAGTTCTGTTATAAAAACCACCAAAGGTTACCATGACATTAGAAGCAAATTTTCAAATTTGCACAAAAACTTGAACAGTGATGATGAAAAGTCCAAAAAGAGGGAGATAAAAGCCTAGATAATAATCAGATAAGAGTTTCAGAATCCTTATTCTCTAATTATGCAATAGAAAAACATGAAATAAGATAAGTAAAATTTGAAAAAAAAGGCTCAACTTCAAAGGTCAAAATCTCAGCAACCACTGAACCTAATTCAAACCTGTTTGTGCAAAATGAGAGATAGGCTTCATTAGAGTCTTCAGTTAAAGGACATGTAATTTAAATAAACCTAACCCTAATTTTTTACATAAAAATGAAAGAAAAAAATTTAAATTGGGAAAAAAAGGCTCAACTTTAATGGTCAATATCTCAGCAACCACTGAACCAAATTCAAATATGTTTGTTGGAAATGAAAGGTAGCCTTCAGGAGAATCTTCAATAAAAAGAACATTAGATTTAAATAAACCTAGCCCTAATTCCGAGTCTTATACTTAAAATTTTACAAAAACTTGAAAAGTGGTAATGGAGATGAGAACAAAAGGAGTTTAATAAGTTCACTGTTATTCAGATAAATTTCATACATTTATTTAAGTATGAAATTTTAATAAAAGGAATGAGATAACATATAGGTATGAAAAAAAGGAGATGAAACTTACCTTGATTGAAAAGTGAGAAAAATAGAGTGAGAATGATTGATGTTGGAATTGTGGGGAAATTGAATATGGAGTAAGTGAAATGCATAAAGAATCTGCAATGTATGTGTTTTAATGACATGAAGCCAGAAAAAAGTGAAATAGGGGAAAGGGGGGATAATGACCATGCCAAGGAGGGATGAAGAGTAGGGTGATGGAGCTAAAAAGGTAAGTAATGAGGAAGAGAAAAAAAGGTTAATTTTACTATTGAAATCAAAAATAATTACTAAAAAAAATTCAGATACAAAAATTAAAAAAACAGAAAAAAAAAATTATAATTAGTAATCAAAAAATCAAAAAAAGGATATAATGACTTACCTGGAGAGATGAAATGAGAAAATAAATGAAACCAAATTATTTGAGGAATGTTGGAGGAGAAGAGGAAAAGGATATGAGGGATGAATGAAAAAAAGAAACAGTGAAAAATTATGAAATTTCAGAAAATATGCAATGTCATGTTGAGCTGATTAAAGAAAACCAATGAGCCATCCAAAAAAGAGATATTCACCATAAATTTCAAAAAAAAAAAATACCAATCCAAGTGAATAAACTATACAAAGTGGACATTTGGAGAGTATTAAAACAATAAATTAAAAGGGTTGTGTGTCAAAATGGTAAAGGGTGATTGGCATAATGACAGAGCAAATGCAAGTTGAATGAATGTTTTGTGATTCAAGGGAGGGGAGAGCTGGAACTGGTTCAGGATCCTCTTCTTTATAAAGATCACTCCACTCATCCTTTAAGTCAGCTAGGATATTGTGGAGTATAATGCAAGTCATTATCCAATTATTTTCAGTTTTTATTTCCATTTTTTTTTTGATATTGGATTCTGAGTCTCTGGAGACAAGAAAATTCTCCCTTTAGAATCCCAATAGCATGTTCAATCCATACTCTTGATTGGGAATAGTAATAATTAAAGGTGCTTTTGGGTTCATTTTCTAAGGTTTCAGCATGGAAAGCAGGTATAATGTTCTTTCCATATGTATATGATGAGTCTGCAAGGAGGTACTGAGATTTGTCAAAGTATGAGTCAGGACTTTGAGAAATCCTCATTCTTTGGAAGGCCAAAGAGTCATGATATGAGCTGGGGCAGCCACTATGAAAAGCAATAAATTTTTTTGTTGGAATCACAGACAAGTTGAACAGCAATAGAGTATCTACAAAGAAGATAAAATGATAGTTTATGAAAGATGAGAAATTGGATAATATTTTGAAGAAACCTTTTTTTGAAATCAAAATAATGGTTGGCATAATGAGCAGGCTTTTAACTCAAAGGTATAGTTTTACATCAACAAAACCTACACATCCAGGAAAACCTTTGGCTTGCATTACTTGAGAGGATTCAAGTTGCTGTTGTGGAGTTGGCAAAGAAAGTGTTTGAGACTTGAGAGAAAGGATAGCAATCATGCAGCACTTTATGTATGATATGATGGTACCATATCCTATGGTAAAGAGATTATCTAAATGTATTAAAGCAGAGCCATTTCCATTTGAACTAAAGCAACATAGTGCAAAAGAAAGTTGAAAGGCAGGATCATGCTGTATGTTATGGGAATTATTATGGAAGATAGGATGATTGTAGATGAGTTGAGAAAGTTTGAAAAATAAATCAGGAGAAGTTCAAAATAGTTGGGTGAAGTTTAAATGAGGAATGTTGAGAATCGAGGCCAGATCATATCGGGGATCATGATAAAGATTTGGCCCCCTTGGGATGATGTAACACTTTTTGGAAAGATAAGATGTAAAAGCTAAAGTGTCTTCCAAAATAGAGTCAAAATCAGAGTCAGTGGCTAAAACTAAAGTGATAGCATTCATATCTGTGTGAATTTTCTTTCTAGTAGAGAGGTGCTTCATTATTGTCAGTAGAAGGTTTAGGTGATGAGTGGGAAGTGGGAATTTGCCACCAAATGGGCAGGTGGAGTGTGTAGATAGAAAAAAATGTTATGTGTTTTCCACCAAAATTAAGTATCATAGAGTGAAGAGACACATAAGGATTAGAAAAAATGTTATGTGCTTTTCACCAAAATTTAGTATCATGGATTGAGGAAAGACTTAATGATGGCATCAGAAATCATAAGTAATGTGACTTTCTTAAAATTCCATCATGAATGTGATAATTTTGGGATCAGGAATTAGGAACAGAAATTGGGGTATAAGAGGCAGGATAATGCATTATTGTGGATTCCTTATCCACTAGCCCTGGGGCTAGAGGATAAAAATCTTCCGCAATTAATAATGTCTGATCCCGGAAAAAAAAATCCCTGATCCCTAATTGCAGACCCCTGAATATTGATACCCCTATTATTTCATTATTTCAGTTGACTATTAGTCCTGTTAATAAGTAATAAAAATAAATTTTTAATAATTTCAGTAGAATATTAGTCCTGGAAATTAATAATAAAATTGATATATATTTTTAATATTTTTTCATTTTTATTTTTTTTAAACAAAGAAAAAAAATCACTGACAAAATATTAAAATATTTTTCTCTCAGCCCAAATTACCGAAAAAATTGCTGATTTAGATGTTTCTACCAACCTTGAAGAGAAGCTGGATATAATTTATTATGATGAAAATTCTGTAAGCTCTCCTTTGACTACTAAATTTTCTCAAATTAATCAATTATTGAACAAAATGGATGTAGAAATTTAGTAAATGGAGATCAAGAAAGAAAAACCTCCCCAGGACTCCAAGCCCCAGGTGCTTCCTCCAGAAGAGCTTCCAAAAGGCTTCAAAATTTAAAAATTTCCATTTCAGCAGCAGGTAAACAACCTTTCAACTCACATCAAGGAGTTGAAAACAGAGAACCTCAGATTAAAGGAAAAAGGGGATCTAATAGAAGAAAGAGTAAAAAGAATAGAGATTTTTCTTCAAGAGAGGTCGAAAACTAAACAAGTAGAAAAAAACCCTCCACAATTAGCTCCTCCTCCACAACAAGAAAATGAGGAAGTGTCAAAATGGCAGCGGAACTGTCTGAACACTCAATGGGACTCACTTCAAGCCCAGAGGATGCAACAGGCTCCTCATGCAGGTCCATCCAGGCCCCAACAACTCAATCCAACCCCTCCTCATCCTTGCCAAGAAGGAAGAAGAAAGAATAATAACCACATACAAATCTTTTGAAACCATGGTAAGGCCCTCTATTTAATCTCAAGTTACTTTTCTTGTAAATGATTCAGTTCCTTCAGGTAACTCTGGGATTGGAGATGACACTTTGAGACCAGTAGAAGCTGGTTCTTGAGGACTAGATAATCAATTTTCTGCTCATGTAAATACTCCTTTAGTTTTAATTGCTACCTCAATGATAGATACAGATATGGCTACTGTAGGTAAATTAATTGATATTGAAGTATATGAGACTCTTGAGAACTACTCTGTCTCTATCATGAGAGATTCCCCTGATGTAGAAACTATTTATGACCAATATTTAAGAGATATTGTCACCAAAAAAAATCAGATAATAAAGAACCTACAATTAACACAAAATTTAATATCTTGTTAACTGAGAAAGGTTACTAGTTGTTTGAAAATGAGTTGAATAGGGTCTCTTATGAATTTTTTATGTACAAGGTAAATTATGAAAATAGAAATAAAAAATTTGCTTTGTGGTAAAATATTAAAAATGATCTTTCCAAAGTGCAAGAGACTGTGTCTATCTGTTTCTAAGTACTAGAAGATCATAAGACAAACTTGAAAAAACTAAATGATCATTATTCATCTTTACAAAATAAAGATCAATTATCTTTTGCTACCATCAATGAGAAATTAACTAGTATTCCAAGGGTGAAAACTAGGTTAACCAACATTGAAGAGCCATTGAACTCATTATTATATGACCAAAAATACTCTGGCACTCCTATGAAAGAAACTGCTTCACACAATACTCCAAATCTACCTGAGCTAAGTTCCTCTAAAGAAATATTAGTACAAGAGAATCCTGTAGATAATTATGAGGTTCCATCAAAAATTGATGATTCACCCTGTTCATCTATAAGTGGGTTCATTAACGAGATTACTGCTCCATTACAAAAATTGCATCTGCTTCTTACACAGAAACAGGTATGCCAAAAGGAAATTACTTAAAATCAGAGAAATTGGCGTAAACTTGACAGATATCCAACATTTGATGGTGTCTCTTCCTCTGATTGGCAGTAATTCATATACAGAATTGATAATCTTAAAAATTCTTATAAACTACCAGATGAAGAAATTGTGTCTAAATTAATTTCTTTATTTTCCAATGTTGCCCTGATGTGGTATGAATCTTTCCTTTTGTATAATAATGGCTACTTTTGGGAGGATTGGAAAAAATTAATTAAAACACAATTTGGTGGTTCAAAGTTTAGGTTAGCCCAACAATAGAGGTAAGAGGAATCTAGATATAGCTCATCCTCTACAGAAACCCGTATTAAGTTTTTTATGTAACTAGTGAAAATACTAAGAGAAATGGATCCAAACATGGATTATGATTTACAGAAAGACAGGATCCTTTATAAATTGCCAATGACTTTGAGAAACTAAATTGTTTCTAGAACTTAATTCTCAAGGGATCCTTCTTCTTATGTTAATACTTGTAATGAAGCCCTTTTGAATAACAGATATGAATCTAGGAAGTTCATCCCTAGAAATTTATTGGAGAAGCCATCCAATTATCAACAAAAACTTCCAGAAAAAGTTGGTAAACCTTATCCCCCTGTTGCACCTAAAAATATGCAACAAAAATTGCTTTAAATGCAGAAAGCCTTAGCAGAAAGGCTGTAATTGTGACATAAAAATAAAACTTGTTGAAAAAATAGAGGAGCCTTCAGATGACACATGTTTCACAGGATGATACTTAAATTGATGTTCCAGCATCATTTTTTATGAATATCACCAGTAAATATTTATGCTGGAGGAAGATATTCAATATTTAAATAATATTAAAAATGATACCAATGATTTATCCACAGTTGAAGATGCTGAAATCATAAGAAATATTGAGGACACCTCAGTAATTATTACCCCTCTGAAGGTACCAGTCTTGATTAATGGAAAAAACATTGAGGTTGTTGTGGATTATGGAGCTGGAGGAAGTTCTGTAACTGAAAAGCACTTACTTCAGTTGATCAGAATTATAAATCAAAACTTATGCCTATAAATTCTGAAAATTGGAGAGGTTATGGTTCTGTTTTAACTCTCATTGGTAAATACAAGGCTAAAATATTTTTCAAATATAGCCATAGCTGTTAAAAGCTATGAATGACTTTGTAGTTATGTAAAATGATTATTTAAGCAACTAATTCATTGTGGAAAATGATATATTAACCAAATTTGGCATTAAACTTGATCCTTCAAGACAATGTTTCACAATGTGATTGAATGGGAAGTGAAAAATTTAAAATTTCTTCACCCAAAAAATTATTAACACCAGTATTGAACACATGTAACTCTGTGGCTCAATATAAAGGAAGATCTACAAAATAAATGCCTTCTATCCTGTCTGAAATTGACACAGCTTCTTTTGGAGAACAAATTTCTGGTGAGAAAAAATATTCCATCATTCAGTTGATAAAATATCTTCTGATGGCCTTTGCTCATGGGTCACATGAATTAGGCTTTGTCAAAAAAGAGATGAAAATTTTATTATCTTACCCATTAACTGAAATATCACATAGTTTAAAGTAGAAGCCCTATCCTGCTTCCCCCACAAAGAGAAAAGATATTGAAAACAATATCTCTACCCTTTTAAAAATTAATATAATTGAAAAGGTAGTTGAAACACCTAAACATTGTGTTATCTCACCTGTATTAATTTCTTATGAGAAAGAAAAAGCCAGGTGATGTGGTGATTATAGAGCATTGAATACTTATATTGTATATGATATCTATCCTTTACCCAGAATTAGCTCTATCCATTCTACTTTGCAAGGTTCTAAATATACCAGCTGGCTAGATGGAAATAAAGGATATCACCAGGTACCTGTTGAGAAAAATTCCCAGAATATTATAATGATTGCTACTAATATGGCTATTGATAAGTATATTAGGATGCCTTTTGGCCCCAAAAATTCCCCTTCAGTTTTTCAAAAATTTATGGATAACACATTCAATTAAAAAATTATTTAAGGATGGTTGATGGTTTACATTGATAATATCATCATATTCTCCAAAACATTTGAGGACCACCTTAACTATCTATGTATAGTTTTCCATAAAATGGAAGAGATAGATTTGAAACTCTCTTTGAAAAAATGAAAATTTGGCTTTCAATCTTTGAAAGTGCTTGGTAATGTTGTCACAGGGTTACAGATATGTGTTGACTGGAACAATGTGGCAGCCATACAAAAGGTAAGAGCTCCTACTACAGTTAAGGTCAGTGTATGCTATTATCTAAGTATGATTTGATAGTAAATATTAATGGTCCAACTACTTATTGATAATTGATTTAGTGATTAAACTCAGGGGAAGAATAATAAAGTAGTTATTCTCAGTGTTAACTCACAATATTTGAATTGGTGTGTGCTAGTGGTTGAAAATAGGTTAATATTATATAGTTATAGCTAGTATAAAGATAATATCAATTTAAAAATGCTTTATAATATATTTCTATATGATAGTAATTTTTTTATAATTTTTATTTGAATTTTAGTTATTAAGTTATGTCCAATAACCCATCAATTCCTCCCTTACTTATACCAAAATCCACTGGAGTGCACGGACCTTCAATCTAGATGATGTCACTGCTCTCCAAGGAAATTACAGCACTGTGAGGGCCCATCACCTACCCATGGAGTCTATTTCAAGAAGTTTCAACACCTATACCTCCAGTAATGACCCTCCATCACAATTAATGATATCATAAACCCATGGCATAAATAGAGAAAACAGATAAAAGTGGATAACATAAAGAAACAAGTAAAATAACTCATCCAAAGAGTACAGAATGTCACCCAAAGAATATAAAGGAACCAAATCAACTTTAAAAGCCCCCAATAACATCCGTAAGCATCCATATTAACGCAGTAATCATATTCCAACCCATAAATCCATGTAAATCCATCAAAGAGAGCAGATTAAGTTGTCCAAACTGGATATATGCACCTGAAAAAGGTGTATATGCTTTTTTAGGCATTGTGAGTCCCTTTAATATGTCCATATGTCCTAAAATAAGCAGAAAAATAAAGTTTATAAGCTATTTAGAGGCTAAAACCTGCTTAAAGACCTATATATACATAATAGGGGGTATTAAAGTCAGAAAACTTCCATTTCAAAATATCTCTTTTTTCTACCAAAACAACCATGATTATTTTTTAAAATATGCCATATTGTACCCCCTAAATGCCTTTTTACTGTGAATTAATTTCAAGTTTCTGGCTTTCTTTTTGTGCTGTGGAATACCTTATAAAAATTTCAAAGTTCTAACTTTGATACCCCCTAATATAACTATATATTTCACTGAATATGAGGTTTATGTATACATATAAGCTTATGTATGTCTATAATTACTTAATATCACTTAAGATAAGCATATTATGACTCCATTAGTACCTTAATAAGTATTATAGTGCTATGGATAAGCTATTTAAACTTATATAAGTCATTTAATAGTGTAATAAATATATATATAAGCATAATAACCATATATATAAGTATCATAACCACAATTTTAACTTATAAGCTTAATTCCATTAGGGTTATCTTATTTTAAGCATATGAAATACTCAGTCCTGAGGATACCTTGGCTGACACTCTCTCACCCAAAAAAACAATAAAAAAAAGTTAAGACATTTTTATTAATAAGTAAGGAGTGGATAGAAAAACAATTTTTAACATTTCTATAATACATATACTGAATTTTGACAGTATTATTTGGTTTTAAATTTTTTCAAGAGATTTTAAAAATCAGATATTTCATTTTCAGGAATCCACTGGTCACATTCCCTTGATTTATTTTTAAACCTTAATAGATACTCAACTCCCTTTTCTTTTGTAAGGTGTCTCTTTTTAAGTATCTTTTCAATTTATGCTTTTTCAACTATTTCTTCAGGTTGCTGTTTATGCCTTTCTGATCTTCTTTTAAATATAGCAGGATCATTAGAATGGTATGGTTTTATAAGATAAATAGGAAAAAATGGATGTTTTCTATCATATAGTGCATATAATATAACTTCAACAGCATTGTTGCCAACCATCTTTTTTACTAAAAATGGTCCAATGAATGGATATTTCAATTTAAAATTACCATTTAAATTAAAATGTAGTTTATAAATAACGACTTCATTACCCTCTTTGAGCATTTGCTCTTTATGGCCTTTATCCAATCATTTCTTCTCATACTCAAATGCCTTATCCATTCATTCTTGAGCATTCTTTCTGCATAATTGTTGAATTTGAAGAAAAGATTTTTAACCTGGATGGATATCAAACATAAGTATTTTATTCAAATTTTTAGCTGGGGCATTAGGTACATAACCCAACCATAACTCAAATGACTTTTTGACAGTGACAGAATGTACTATACTATTGTATGCAAGCTCTAAACCTGGGATAAGTGTTACGCAACATGAGTGAATTTTTCATTGTCTTTAAAGTCAAGACCAAAAGCACAATATCTTCTTATCATATCTTCTAAGGTTTAAGTCATTCTTTCTGCTAGCCCATAAGTTTGTGGATGGTGTGCTGTAGAAAGTTTTAATTGACAATCTGAAACATCAATAAGTGATGTCCAAAACTCAGAAATTTTTTTTGGATTTCTGTATGAAACTATTGCTTTGGGGAATCCTGCTATATTTAAAATTTGTGTCCCCCCTGAAAAAGTTAAGTCCTTTTCAGAAACCTCTTTGTTGGTAGGAATAAAATTACACATTTTTGTGAATCTATCTACAAATACCCATCAGGAGTTATAACTCTTATGCCCTGCTATTGGAAAGCCTGTTAAAAAGTCAATGTCAACTGTTTCCCATGGAGCTTTTGGTTGCTCAAATTTCTGTAACAAACCAGCTCTTTTTCCCTTCAATAATTTAGATATTTTACAAGAATCACATGTCTCAACATATTTTTGAACATAATCAGACATGTTAATCCACCAAGCTGTATTTTTTACTCTGGTTAATGTTTTATGGAAGTTAAAATGACCTGCTAATATATCATCATGAAATATACTTAAAATTAACTCCTTCATTGAAGGGGGAATCAAAATTAAATTACTTAATTTTTGCCTGTAATATATAAAACTATCCTCAACGGAAAATTTTCCATTTTCTAATGCTTCCCTATATTTTTGTGATAATGTTTTTATTAAAACACTCATTGAAGCATTAGATGGATCATTTAATATTTTAGTAAGTTTGCTCGAGTCAGGATCTGAACCATTATTATCAAGAATTGATTGCATAAATTCATCCTCAAGATCTACAATATAAATTCCATAAATGTTAATAATCTCTGTTTCAGGAACATAATCAGGATTATCATAATTATAAGGTAGAGGTACTCTAGATAAAAGATCTATATTAGAGTGTAAAGTTCCTACTATATATGTAATAGTCATCTGTCTTCTGTATTCTTGTAAAGCTGATTGCCATATAAACATATGCCTATTAGGGGTTTTCATGTTTAAGAGTGACTCAACTGCACTACAGTCAGTTATTAACTCAATTTTTTGGTCTTCAAGGTAATAATGTAGCTTCTCAAGAGCCCATACTACTACCAAGCATTCAAGTTGAGTAGCACCATATTTCAATTCACTACTTGTTAGAGTATGTGAAATATAGCAAATTACTACTTCTGACATTTTTCCTTCAATAAGTTTTTTTTGATGTAAAGCAGCACCCAAACCAATAGAACTTGCATAAGTATACAATACAAAAGGTAATTAGAAATCTGGTAATCCCAAGATGGGGGCTGCCATTAAACATTCTTTCAAATTATCAAAAGCCTGTTGTCTTTCATTGTTCCAAATAAAAGATTCTGATTTCTTTCTCAGTGTGCTCAATGGTGCAACAATTAATTGGTAGTTCTTTATATATTTTCTATAATTAACACACATACAAAGGAAAGATTGTGAATCCTTTAAATTTTGAGGAATTTCAATATTCTTGATTGCAGACACCTTATTTTGGTCTACACATATTTGTAAGCCAGATACAATATGACCAAGCACTTTTAAAGACTCTAACCCAAATTTACATTTTTTCAATGCAAGGGTTATTTTTATTTCATCCATCTTCTGAAATGCCTTCTTTAAATAGATTAGGTGTTCATCATATGTATTAGAGAAAACTATAATGACATCAATGTATACCATTACTAATACTTCAATCATATCATTATGGAATGTTATATCCATTAACTTCTGAAATAGTGAGGGAGCATTTAGGGTCCAAATGGCATCCCAACATATTTATAAATTCTCATATGTGTTTCTATCAACTAAAATTTATGTGAATTCTTTTCAACAGGAATTTGATGGTACCCTTTATTTTCATCTGTGAAACTTATATACTTAGCACCTTTAAGGGTAGCATGTATAAAGGCAATCCTTGGCAAGGGGTAAATATCATCTACTGTAAATTTATTTAATGCTCTATATTCACCATGCAGTCTTGATTTATCTTGTTCATAAGAAATTAGCACTGGTGATATCGTACAATATTTTGGTGTAGTTACAACCTTTTTCAATAATTTTCATCATTAAAAACATCTTAAAATTATCCTCTATGTCTTTCCTCTTCATTGGTGAAGCAGGGTATGTTTTCCTTTTAAGACGAGCAGAAATATTATCCATTTCTTAAGTTAAGAGTATTTTCATCTCATGCTCTTTTACAAGGCCAAGCTCATTGGTCCCATGTGCAAAATCCATAAATATTTTTCTTCTCACTTTCACTTATCTGAGTGTTAAATGATGCTTTTGTAATTTCTGTTTCCAGAAGTTCCATATCACTGTATTCTCTACCTTTTCATGGAATAACTATTATTGATTCAATGTGTAAACCTGTGTTAAAAGAATTTATTTTAAATTTACTTTTAACATTCAGTTAAATAGTAAAATTTTTACTTTCAGGGTCTAATTTCACACCAAAATTTGTCAGAATGTCATTACCAATTATAAAACAGCTACTGCAATTAGTAGTATCCATCACTACAAAGTCACAAGTTACTCTAAAATTACCATGTTGATGTTTAAATAGAACAGAAGCTTTGTATCTACCAATAGTGTGTAGTAATGATCCAAACCCTCTCCAATTTTCACTTTGAAGGGATTCAAGATATGACATATAATCAATATCTATTTTCTGTAATGTATATGTGGAAACAGCAGAATCATCAGCTCTTGCATCCAATACTATATTTAAAGTTTCTCCAAAAATTATTTCTGGAACTGTGATAGGTGTCATTCTTAAGTTGTCAGCTTATATATCCTTAATTATTTCAGCATCTTCAAAATTCATTAATGATAAATTTGAGTCCATATTTAATATTGGATTTTCAAAGTTGGTAAAATCATCTTCAAACATACAGACCTCATTTTCATCACTAGATAAGATACTACTGTCATAATAACTTGAATCTTTACTTTTTTCTGTTTAATTTTAAGATTATTTCTGATTTTTAACAATATTTAAATTTTTCTCACATTTGTGACTTTTAACCCAAGGCTTATTACACTTATGACAAGTATTTGTCTCATACTTTTTAGGTACTACAGGTGCAGTAGGTTTTTTCTGATTTTCCTGCAGTGGCTTTGTATTCTGATTTTCCACAGGCTCAATAATTTTTTATAAGTGGTATACCTTGCTCAATAATTATGGTTTAATAGTATTTCATTACAGATATTTATAAATTCAGAGTATTCATAAACCATTATTGTTCTAGCTACAAAAATGCCTCTGAAAGATATAGATAATTTATATATTATTTTATCTTTACATGAGTTAAAATCCATATTTGGCTCAATGGCTTTTAATATTTTATTTAAATTCATTTAAAATACCATAGGTTTGTCACCATTCAATGGATTATACCTTGTTTTTTCATATAATCTTTTCTGAGTTTCTGAATTCAGAACCTCCAAATTGGTTTTTAATCAGTTGGTTCAATTCAGGCCAAGAGTAATCTTTAACCTCACTTAATACAGCTTCAAACCATAATAAAACAACATCCTTAAATAAAGAAATTAGTTTTGATGTTATTTCTTCATCTGGTAACTTATATGAGAATTGTAATTTGTAAATTCTTTAAATAAAATGTTTCCAATTAGAGCTGGCTTCCCAATCATAAGTTGGGTACTCTTAAATTTTTGGCCAATTCTTCTTATTGGATTTAATCTCACTAATCCTTGGAAAATTCAATAACTCATTTACTCTGGATAAATGGTATTTTATCTCCTCCTGAACGGATTTGTGACTTACATTTGTTTTCTCAGACTTGACACTACCACCAGATGGTTTTACTTGTGGTAGTATGGGAAATGATTGAGATTAATTTTTGCCAATGAAAGGATTATTAATATACTGTGTATAATTATGATTATCCTGATTCATTAGTTTATTAGCAGTTTCAATCTCAAATTTAGCTAATCTTTGTAACAGATCAGAGACACTCTGATTTTTTTGTGCAAAAGATAACTTAGTTCTTGATTAAGATTTCAATAAATGTGCTTTATACAATTTTTCTAACTTGCAGAATTTTTTTGAAAGGTCCTTATATTTATTACTGAAGAAATTATATTTAATAGCTAGATCCAAGTGTTATTTCTCTAATTCTTTTTCTTGTGTATCCAGTTGAGAAAAATTCAATTAAAAGGAAAAAAATGTGTCACTTGTGAGCTTAATTTCCTGTTCCTCACACTCAGTAATTATATTTCATAATGCTGAAACAATTCTATGGAAAGTTGGATTTTTGTTAAAATACTCAACATCTTCCTTCCCACATTCTTCACTATTTTGTGAAGATCTCAGCTCAATAATATGTGGTGGAAACTGAGAGTTAACTGTATTATTACTATAAAAAGTAATATTGTTATTGACAAAAGATAAATCAGGTGTATCTACATCAAACCTCAATAGTCTCAAGTCTTCCTACATTTTCTGGACAGATTTCACATTAATTATATTACCTGCAATGTAATCATCAGTTTTGTGTGAAATCTGAGAAGGTAATCTACTTACCAAGGGATGGGGGCAAGCCCTGATTTCTGGCACTATTTCTTTGGCTTTTAAGGGTAAGTTGAAGTGGTCTGATGAGGGGGTGGATCCTTGTTGCAGTTGTGACTGCCCACTGTTGGTGAAACCAATCTCTTTTCCATTTCTCAATCAGGATCTTGTCCTGAGACTGACCTGATCTTTCTTTGATAGGTGGTGGCTGGTTTAGCTTTAATCCCTTCAGCTCTGCCAGAGTTTAGTTTAATTTCTGGGATCCTATTCTGATGTTATTTCCACCTTTTCCACTTCCTTTATGATAGAGGATTTTGACTCCTCCAGCTTCATAACTTATTTTTCAAAGTGGGAAAGTTGATCCTGAAGAGGAGGTGATGTCTTCTTTATAGTTATCTTCTTTAGAAGGGTGTCCTTTCCTCTATGCTCATTTTTTATGGCTGCAGGTATGACTGACCTTCCATAGTGATATCCAGGTACATTGTTTTTAGCTTTAGACCTGGTATTAAAAGCAGGTTTTGTTAGAATTTGATGTTAAAAAGTTGAATAAAGTGATGTAATAGAACGGGGAAAATTTGAACCAAGATAAAGATGATGGCAGGGAGACCACTCAACACAGATAAATTGACAAGACAGGGAGTATACTTGACCTGTGAGATGAAGATGATGCAGGGAATAGTCTACCCAACTTTATGATTAATACGAGGAACAGTCTACCCTGCTTAGGATTGGGGGAAAACTCTCCACCTGGTAAGAAAATTCAAGGAACAATCTACTTGAATTTGAATCCAGAGACAACACTCCACCTGGAAATGAAATGCGAGGAACAATCTACTCAGCTTTTAAGAAGTTAATGACGCAACAGTGCAACAGCTCTCAGGATGATGATAATTGGGAGCAAACAGAGATAGCATATATATCATGTTAGTAAGTAATAAAGAATGTAACATGAAATAATATGAATCAAAATATAAAATTACCTGATAATAATTGGGAGCTAACAGAGATAGCAAAAATAATTAGTGTCACAATCTATGTATACTCTCAACTATCATCAGTATAGGTTTAAAATTAAAATAGGTTTCAATAAATGTAATGTAATTATTTTCACAGAAATATGTATTTTTATGTAGCCATATGTATAAATTTATCTGGATTAGTGACACATAATGACATTTTAGATGCTATTTTAAATCAACAGAATAAACATAATAAAATAGACAAGTTGTCTGCAGGAGACAACTAAGAAAATAGCTTGAAAGCTGACAGGTTTATCACTTACATTGTCCAGTGGAGCACTAATTATTTCTGAAATAACTATTATTTATTCCCAAAAAAAGAAAAACCTGTATGTTAATCAGTAGAAAAAAACTATTAGCAATATAAATACTAATAAAAGTGCTGGAGCTTACCCTGAATTTATATTTTATTTATTTAAATAAAATATAATAAAAATTTGAAAAAATCTGTTAAAAATTAAATAATAAGTCTAACTAGACCTTTTTCAGGTTGAATAATTAGAATTCTAACCTTTAACCAAATACCAATTTAATTGGGTGTTATATTGTTGACCAAATGCCAGGTGAAATTGGGCTCATATTGGGCACAGTTACTACTGTAAATACCTAATTTTTATTTTAAAAAATTAGTAAAATTACTATAGAGGTTTTTTTACCTAATAACTGAGCTATTATGACCCAATAATATTCTTCAGACCCAATTATTTGGTCTATATGAGCTATAATAGAGTGAAAATCATGTCCTAAGGTTTATACTAAATAATAAGTAATAATTAAAGAAAGACCCCCAATTGTTAGTGTATGGTGTTATCTAAGTATTATTTAATAGTAAATATTAATGGTCCAACTACTTTTTGATAAGTGCTTTAATGATTAAACCTCAGGGGAAGACTAATAAAATATTTTTTCTCAGTGTTAACTCACAATATTTAGATTGGTGTGAGCTAGTGGTGGAAAATAGGTTAATATAATATATTTATAGCTAATATAAAGATAATATCAATTTTTAAATGTTTTATATTATATTTATATATGATAATAATTGTGTTACAACTTTTATTTGAATTGTAGTAAGTAAGTGATGTCCAATAACCTGTCAAATCCTCCCTTATTTATACTAAAATCCACTGGAGTGCACAGACCTTCAATCCAGATGATGTCACTTCTCTCCCCAGAAATTTCAGAACTGTGAGGGCCCATAACCTCCCAATGGCTTCTACTTCAAGCAATTTCAACACATAGATCTCCAGTAAATATCCCCCATCACAATCAATGATTTCATTAACCCATACCATAAATAGAGAAAACAGATAAAAGCCGATCCCATAAAGAAACAGGTAAAATAACTCATAACAAGAGTATAGAATGAGAAAAAAAGCATATAAAGGAGCCAAATCAACATTTCAAAGCTCCCAATTACATCCCTAAGCATCCATATTAACCCAGTAATCATATCCCAACCCATAAATCTGTGAAAATCCATCAAAGGAAGCAGATTAAGTTGTCCAACTGGATATATGCACCTGAAAAAGGTGTATATGCTTGTGTAGGCTTTTTAAGTCCATTGAATACTTTCATAATACCTAAAAAAAGCATAAATATAAAGCCTATAGACTATTTAGAAGTTAAAACCTGCTTATAGACCTATATATACATAATATAACTACATATTTCACTGAATATGAGGTTTATGTATACACATAAGCTTATGTATGTCTATAATTATGTAATATCACTTAAGATAAGTATATTATGACTCCATTATCACCCTAATAAGTATTATAGGGCTATGGATAAGCTATTTAAACTTATATAAGTCATTTAATAGTGTAATAAATATATTTATAACCATAATTACCACATATATAAGTATTATAACCATAATTTTTACTTATATGCTTAATGTAATTAAGGTTATCTTTTTAAGAGTAATAAATACTCATTCCTGAGGATACCTAGGCTTAAAATTAAGGAGATCTAAAGTTTTTTGGGAATGTGTGGATACTATATAAAATATATTAATAATTATCAGGTCATAGAAGTACCCCTAAACCAATTAATTAGGAAGAACCATGCAATATGGGGGGTAGACTTGCTAGCAAGTCTTCAACCTTGAGTCATAGTTTGTATCTAATTGAGCAAATATTTAGGCAGTGATGAACCAATCATGAAGAAGTAGTGAATTTACTCTGAAAACACCTTAAAACTAATTTGAACCTTCATTGAACCACAGTTTATTAATAGTTCAAAAAATATTTATACTTGAAATAGAGGTTTTGTTGAAGGGATAAAATAATAAATGAGCCCCACTATCAATCTAGCCTTGTGTCTTCATAAGATTTTGAAAAATTGTAAATTTATTTCATTTTTTGAATCTAAAAAAACTCTCAGATACTTTGAATTATAAGAGATTTTACAAAAATTTATAGGGTATTCACCCTATGAATATATGGATAAAACATCCAATATTCTAAGAAATTATTCATTAAGAAATAGTTATTGAATTTCAATATTTAATTAAATTTTTATTAGTAAAAAATTGAGAAATAAACACTTTTTCTCATTATATCAATCAATATTATTATTTATTTATCCATTTTTAAAACATTTATGGAAGTTGAAAAACTCTTTGAAATAATTTAACATTAAATTTAGTCAATAGAACAATTTTTAACATTGATATAAATCCCATATTTATATAAGTTAAAACAAGAAATTGGCCCAATTCTATTAAAAATATAGTTTATCATGATCTTCATTATAGAGAAAGAATAAAAAACTAATTTTTATGAGAATAAAATCTATGGTTAATAAGTATTGAAAAATATTTTTGATTTTTTTTGGGATGTTTCATGACATTATGATTTGCAAGTCTCACAATATTTTATATAATTTTTATGCTTACATTGTTTCAAAATGTTCCTTACAAGTACTTCCCTCCCTCAAAGTTCTAATCTCATTCTTCTCCAATCTAAAATTTTCTCCCTCTTACATTTTATTTAAGTCTACCAGGAACTGTCCCATCCCAAACCCTTATTACCACTTCTCCACCCCTAATCATCCCTATACAGCCCTCCTCACTTATTTTGCTCCCCTTAACACCCTATTTATTCATCTCTTCACCACTTTCCACCCCAAATTTCTTGATATCACTCCTTTTTCTCCCCTTCTAACCCCTTTTACTCTATAGGCAGAAAAGGGGGTGATTTTGAAAGTCATAGGGGTTGGATGAAAATTGAAAGGGTGGATTGGGGTGGGGTGGGGAATTTCTGGGGTGAAGAGTGAAAAAAAGTGGGTTGAAAGGAAAAGCATTTTAATTAGTTATAAAAGGAGTGGGGTGGAGTTGAGGCAAAAATAGATAGGGTAAGGTCAAAAGGGGTGGGGTAGGGTAGGGAGAGGAAAGAAAGGGGTGGTCAGGGATGAGGATGGTAGCAAAAGGGGAGGAGTTGTGTTAAAAGTGAAAATAAAGTGGAGGGAAATAGTGAGGAGGGCTTAAACATGGATTTTGAAGCTTAGAAGGTGTAGTGAGTGTATCAGGAGGGCAATAAAAGGGTGGGGGTGGTAATAAAATTAACAGAATTGATAAGTTAGAAAAATTTGTGTGGAGAGATTGAGAGTTTATCAATTGAGGTATCAAAAAATGAAGAGTGTACTCTATTCTTCAGGAAAACATAAGACTCTACCACCTAAATATACAACTCTATTTTGCCAATATGAAAAATTATTGATAATTATCTTTCATTGATATTTTTGAACTTAAACCTATAGTTTATACATCTTTATTTAATACTTTTTTAATTAAAATGCACTTTAAGACTAAGAAAGTAATATAATCAAATAATTGGTAAAAAAATACTATTTTTCTTTTTTTCACAAGAATTGAAATTATGCTTCTGATAAGTATACATGATATAAATAAATAATATAATATTAAAATTGTAGCAAAAAGTTGAAAACTAAAAAAAACATTTAAAGAAATTTTAAACAATTGAACTTATGTATTTTATGAGTTTATTGTATTTATTTTTAAATGTAATAGTAAAATATGTTTGTTAGATTAAAAATATCTTTGAATTAAATTAAATAATTCAAGTAAAGTTTGAAGAAAAGAGCTATCTACATATATAACCATTTAGCATCATTTCTTGTTTTGTGATTACTATATATAACTGGATAATTGACTTTAATAACTTCAAATTTAAGAAACTTTAATAATTTATCTGCCTTAATATAATTAAAATAATCTATTCAGTAACAGAAAAACATTTCTGAGTCCTTTTTTTACTAGTTTTATTCATTGCAATGACTATATATGTTTTAAAAAATATTTATCATGTTCTTGGTGGAACTTAGATTGAAATCTCAATGCAATCATATTTCCAAGTGTGGTTCAAGCTAAGTTAATCCATGAAAAAATTTATACTTTTTAATACTTTTTATTTAGTATTTTTAAGTATAAAAATAATTATATTTTAATATCAAAATATTTTTATTTAATACTTTGAAGTTGTGAGAATTAAAACAAATTAAGAATCATTTTGATAAATCATCATATTAAAAATAGTTTTAATTTGATCATGTATTATTATGATATGAGTTCTTTCAATATGGCAGATTAAGAAAGCATATTAAAATTAATTTTATACAACTATATTATATAAAAAAGGTATCAGCTCTTTTACTTAGATTTGAAGTACTTCAATTTATTTTTTTTGCTTTAGGTAAAAATCATATGGAGTCTTCAGAGCATCATATTAATTATTTAGACTTATATTTGTAAGTTGAAGGGAAGCCTCACAGGATAAGATTGGCAGTATTGTAAAAAAAGTGAGTAAATATCTTTTAAATAAATATATATTTCTATAAAAAGTCAAATTTTAAAATTTATTATCTGTTTTAAATATGTAATAAAGTTTTGAAATAATGCTATTTAAATTAACTTTTATAAAAATATACTCATTCCAGTATTAATTTGTGATAAGGCCAATTTCAAGAAGATTTATAAATTTTTCTGTTTAAATAAAATATTAAAGGGATTGTCTCTCATACAGTTAGAAATTGAATAGAAACATCATATAAGATCTACAAATCAGCATGATTATCATTTTTTTAAAATCATTGATAGATCCTGAACCCTTATATTTAATTTTAGAATTGTGTGTAAGTGTTCAGTTGTGAATTACTCTTATCAAAAATTTTATTCGAAAGACTAAAAAAGTTTACATGAAAAATTTCACTTAATTTATTTTCAGCACCATAGAATTTGTCAGCCAGGCTACTAGACTTACCCAGTAAAATAATTAATTATCTTACTTAGATGAAGCCACGCCTTTTAATCCTTATTAATAATTAATTATTTACTAACTACTTATGTATTACTTACAGCTAACTAGCTAAGTACAATAAGTAATGTAAATAATTAATAAAAATAAGTAATTGTCACACATATTTTTACTCCCTAACACCGTGCTCAATAATACAGATGAGAGGGAATAAAAATAGTATTAAAAAACATATAAAATATAAAAAGAAGAAACTTTTCAAATTCCTTTATTTAGATTTTGTTGAATCTCCATTTTAAATCAAATGTTTTTTGTACTAAATGTGATGGAAAAAGGGATTCTAATTTTTATTTCAAATAAAATGATACCTTTTATTTACGCACTATTTAGTATATCTTTTATTATTTCACATACACACTTTATTTAGTTTCTTTTTTCTCACATCCTTGTATCAGGTGGTGTTAACTAAGTGTCTTTATTTCTCACATCTTTGCCTATAAAAGGTCCTCTCTTTTTGTACTTTTGAGGCATTACTTACACTTATTTTACAAAACTTACAACATATATAAACTAAATATCTTATTACTATATTTTATAATATTAGTACTTACAACCACCTAATTCTAAGATATAAATTATACTAGTAATTATATTTAACTCTTATTATTTGAGTAAAGTAATAAAAAGATTAAATAAAGTACGTACAGTGTTACTTTTGAGTCCAATAAATCCACTTGAAACCTTGTAGGACCTCCCAATTTATCTTCTAGACCAAGGGGACCACTGACAGAATTTATATATTTTTTCATTTATTTTAAATATGGAATAATATTATTTTTAATCAAAATATGATTGCCTTTACAGCTGTTTTGCTACATGGGCATATTCTAAAGTACCTATTGTGTCTTTTTTACAAAATAAATATCATATTATAGTTTTTCAATTTGAAATTGATAGAGTTATGAAGAAGTACCACTTCAACCTATTTAATTCTGTTCTTGAACAATAATACAATCAAAAATTTTATCTGAAGCACATTTTTTAACATGATAAAACTTTATGAAATATATGGTGCTTATTCCCAATTTGACACTGAAATTATCCTGCAATACAGCATTGAAGCAAAATCAAGCACTAAAATTAAATTTTAAATAAATTTATACTACTTTTATTTTATTATCTTTAAAGTTTTACATCTAGCTTGAATTTAAGTTTTTCATATGAAACATTTACTGAGTGGTTTTTTATTATTTCAACTCATGAGATTAACATACCAAATAACCATATTTACATGCAATTTTGTTGAAATAAATCATATAAAGTTCCAGAATATCATATATGTATTACATTGGATAAATTTATACTGCAAAAATTCTTAGTATTTGAATATTCAATCAAACAAAAAAAAGAGCAAAAATATATATTCTTTTAATTTTAACCATCTTCTTGCATATAAAAATGTAAAAAAACTTATTAAAATCCACTTGTATAAGAATTATACTTCTTTCTAAACTTATAATAAAACAATTAATTAATTATTAGTGCTTAGTTTAAAGAAGCTATGAGAGAGCCTCATTGAAACAGAAATTAGAAAAACATATTGCCATCTTTTATTTTTTTATGATTCTTTTTTCAGTATTATAGAATAAAATACTTAAGAATTATGATGTTTAATATGTTTCTTAAATAAATTCGTTGAACTGAAAATATTTATATTTCATAATCAGAAAGAATAAAAATACAAAAATATCAGGTAATGTGGTTTAAAATAAAAAATGAAAGCTTCAAATTCATGGCTAAAAGGAGTTATAAACAAAAAGAACCACTGATCATATTATATATTTTTTCTAAAAATAATAATAAAATTATTAGAGAGGTTAAAAGTGATTCTTTTTAAATAAATAGTATAATTTTAAGTCTTTTTAATGATCAAGTGAAATTCAAAATGAAAATTAAATTGTGTTTTATGAAAAAAATTCTGTGAATGGATCATATTCTTAATCTGCCCTTGTCATTATTTCTATAAATAATTCATTAAATTTTCACTATTATTCCAGCACAGACTCATCCATTATTGATTAAGAGCTCAAGATGAGTTCAAAGTAAAGTTCAGTATCAGTTCATTATAAGTTTAGTCTGAGTTCCATCTGTGTTCCATCTAATTTCAAGTTGAGGACTTGCTAGCAAGTCCCCCTAAATATTGTGTGGTGAAGGATGTTGCTTTTTTCTGGAACAATGAAAGGCAAAGAGCTTTTGACACCATAAAACATTTTTTGATGTCAGCACTGATTCTTTCTTTGCTTGACTTGAATTAAACATTTGTTTTATACACTAATGTCAGTTTTATTGGCCTTGGTGCTGATCTCCATCAGAAACAAGTTATGAATAATAAAGTTTCAGAAGTAGTAATTTGTTATATTTCAAGAACCTTGAGAAAGAGTGAATTGAAATATGGTGCCATTAAATTTGAGTGTTTAGAAGTTAAGTGGGTTCTGGAGAAGCTATATTATTATCTGGATGACCAGAAATTTGAACTTATCAATGACTGCAGTGCAGTTAAATCCCTCTTGAGCTTAAAGACACCTAACAGACACATGTTCAGATGGCTGTTGGCTGTTCAGGAATACAGAGTAACAAAGACAATAATTCATAGGGCTGGTGTTTTTCACTCAAATTTGAATATGTTATCAAGGTTACCTTTGCCAAAGTATGACTATAATACTGCATATGATCCTGAGGATGAAATAGTTCACATTCATGGAATATATGTAGTTGATATGGAGGAAAAGCTATTACCCCTATTCTGCATTCATATGATAAAGACACTGACTTGAACAAGCTTTTTACTATCTTGAATAATTCAAAGAATGCTTTAATACAAGCATTAATAAAAACCCTCCCCATAAAGTACCAAAATGCTTTGGACAACAAAAAGTTTTAATTGAGAAAGGCTACATCTATTATAGAAGAGAGTTGAGTAATTTTATTGTTATTACTCCTTCTATGAAAGAAATCATCTTCAAAATCTGTCATGATGACATATTGGAAGGACATTTTGATATTGAAAAAACATTGATTAGAATTAAGAACACTTCTTGGTGTACTAATATTTTCTAAGACACCAAACTATATGTTGAACCCTGTGATTCTTGCCAGAAATCAAAGAGATTTACTGGGAAAAGAGCTAGATTAATGCAAAATATTGAATATCCTGTTGCACCATGGAAAATTATAAACATGAACTTTGTAACAGGACTACCCATTTCTGAGAAAGACAGTTGTAACTCTTGCTGGGTTATTTTTTACAGATTTACAAAAATGTGTAAATTCATTCCTACTCACAAAGATTTTTCCACTAAGGATTTAGCCTTCATGTGGTGGTCTCATATGTTAAATACTTCTGTTTTCTCAAAGGCCATAATCTCTGACAGATACCCTAAGTTTACTTCTGAATTTTGGATGTCTCTGATGGATGTTTGTGGTAGTGATCTGAAGCTTTCTACTGCCCATCACCCTCAAACTGATGGATTAGCTGAGAGGATGATTCAGACTTTAGAGGACATGATAAGAAGGTATTGTGCCTTTGGCCTTGAGTTCAAAGATAATGACAGGTTCACTCATGATTGGGTCACCTTACCTCCTGGTCTAGAATTTGCTTATTATACCACTGTTCACTCTGTTAATCAAAAAAAGCTTTTTGAAATCTGGCTTGGATATGTTCCAAATACTACTGCCTAAATTCTTAATAATAAAATACCTAAATTGGATTTAAATCCTCGTGAACATTTTTTTCTTCAAATGAAACAACTTTGAAGAAGTCATGCTCAAAAATGTATTAAAAAATTATTTGAATATGAGAAGAAGAGGTGGGACAGATACCATAAAGATTGCACCTTTAAGAAGGGTGATGAAGTACTGATTTCTAAAGTCCACTTCAATTTTCAAGGTAATAAAAAGTTAAAGGACCCCTTTGCAGGTCCATTTTTTTCAAAAGAATTATTGGTGATAATGCAGTTAAATTTATCCTGTACTCTCCATTTGACAGAAAGCATCCTGTTTTTCCAATATCTCTTTGAAACCTTACCCATCCAATAGTGATTTATTCCCAAAAAGGAGGGGAAGACCAAAGAAAAATCCTAAAAAAATCACTGAGACAGAAGAAATTGATAAGATTCTAAATGACAGAACTATCAATGCTGAAAAGTTACTGAATACTTATTGAAATTTGAGAATAAATCTTCTGAATATAATTCTTAGATACCTGGGAAAGAGATATCTAACCTTTCTGCTCTACTAAATTAATAAAAAAAGAAAAAATCATAGCATTTTTTTATTATTTTTTTGGAGTGAGGGAGTGACAGCCAGGCTACTAAACCTACCCAGTAAGTAATTATAACTATTTACTAGAGTAGAGCTACTCCTTTACCTCTTACTTTATTAGTTATATTTACTTTATAAATACTTATAATATTTTAACTAGTTTATAAGTAAAATTAATTAAATATATAAATATAATGTTTCCACATTTCATACTCCTTGACAGTGTCCTTATGACATCTGAGAAGTGGATTAAAATACAACAATACAGAATACAAAAATAAAATATTTTATTTACCTTGCAATGTACAGGAATTACTGTATATAGAACATTATTTTTTAAATATAAATTTTATTTGAAATTTTATTGTGGAAATATCTCCCTGTAATGACTCTTGTATGTAGGATGTGGTACTGTTCTTTTTTCTCTCTTTTGCCTATATAAGGACCCTCAATCTTGCTGTTTTCATTCATTCTATTCCATTCTTAGCTTATACTTGTATTATATATACAAATATAATATTAATTACTACTATTATATCCCTTTTAGTATTTACAATTAAATGGTCTAAGTTATAAAGTAATAATAATTTTCACCCTTCACCTTTAAATTGAGTAAAATAAAAAAAAATTAAGATACGTACCAAAATCTTGAAATCTTGAGTTTTCCTACCCTTCTTTGCCATTGGACAGCTGGAAACATCTTCTAGACAAAAAGAACCCTCTTACACAAAGCACCTGCTAGCATGTGCCAGATTTTTTTCTTCTGGTGGTCAAGTGTTAAATTAGGGCACAGAGGAATTATATGAGACGTGTTGTACCTCATTTTATATACTTACATCCACAACCACATGTCACAATGATATATGTAAGTAAATATAGTCAGAAGAAATGTATTTTAATAATTTTCACATGTTTTTTAATCCTCAAAAAAGCAAAAGCTTACCTGAAACTCTGAATATGATAAATTATGATACCTAATTTAATAACTAATTATCAAAATATGTTAATAAATAAAAAATTTTAATGGTATTAAACTTAAAAAAAAGAGAATTGGAAATTGAGCTGAGCACAAGGGTTATTTCTCCTTTCTAAAATAATTTAAAAAGAAGGTCTTGCCACTCTAATATATAAAGACAGTGAAAAGAGATATGTAAGTATTTTGAGAGAATGAAGAGTAGAAAGGAAGTTATATAAGAATCCAAAAAAGGAATTAATATATTTCAACATAAGTAATTTTACTGAAGGGTATATCTATTCTTAAAAAGAGTTAGTATTTTCAGTCACTCTCACTTTTAAGTGCTCACTATAATATTATCCTTACTGTAGTAATAAAATAACTCTACAGAGCTACTTCTGGATATGTACACCCATTATGCACAAAAAATGAAATAAAAAAATTATTCTTCTGAAATTCTTATCTTGCTACTTTTCTGCTATTATTATCTAAATCTATCAATCTTCTCTTAAATATTTTCTATCTTCTATATTTCTCTATCCTCATTTAATTAAAAAGTGTGTTCTCTTTTATATAACCTATATGATCAGCACTCTTCCCCTACTGGATCTCCTGCGCAAGTTCAGATCTAGTCTAAGTATATCAAACAGTAAACTAATTCTCTCATTAATCTAGGTAAAGGGTAATAATTATTCTATTCTTATAGCGCCAGAAGTTTTCTATACAATATTTACTATTAAAACCTCAAATATGACTTATCTTTACATAACCTACACTTCCTGAGAACCCCAACTACATAATAAGCATTGAAACATCTTCCATACTTAATATGAAAACACACACTTTCAGTGAAAGTATTCTGTCAAGGAGTACTTTTGGTCTAAAAGATTTGGTTTGAGGTTTATACAAGGAAAATTGGAGATTTAATGAACTCTCAAAGTAAAGTACGTATTTTCTTAATCAAATTGATTTATTTTCTCAAGTATAAGAGGTAGGTTTTAAATATTAGTATAATTTATAGATTAGAATTACGCTGTTGTAAATGCTAAGCTTATAAAATATAGAAATAAGTATTGTATTGTAATTGTAATAATAAGTAATTGATATAGGAATGTTCTGAAAAGCATAAAGTAAGAGGCCTTTTATAGGAAAAACATGAGGGAATAAAATATACAGAATTTACACCATATACTGTAAGAATGTGAGAAAAAGAATGAATAAAAGGAGTACATATATGACATAAGAAATAAATAAACTGGTACGTCAACAAGGGCATCAAATTTATTAGCAATAAAGTTTGAGTTCCTTGAACTGTCACAACTAATTACACAATAATTAATTAATTATATTACTTTCACGAGATTCCATATCTCTCACTGAGGTAATATAATTGTTTTAAAGTTTTTTTATTATACTTTTATTATTAAATTCTATTCCCATTGACTTATACTATTGAGCACGGTGTTAGGGAGTAAAATTGTAGGGGACATTTTATTTACACTAATTAATTATACTACTTATTGTACTTAACTAGTTAATTGTAAGTAATACTTAAGTAGATAATTAATTATTAGTAAGAAGAAGGGGTGTGGCTTCAACTCATTAAAATAATTAATTATTTTACCGGTTAAGTCTAGAAGCCTGGCTGACACTCCCTCACTCTAAAAAAACAATAAAAAAAATGCTATGATTTTTTCTTTTTATACTTTTTTAGTAGAGTAGGAAGATTAGATATCTCCTTCCCAGGTATCCAAGAATCATATTCAGATGATTTATTCTTGAATCTCAATAAGTATTCTGTACCTTTTTAAGCAGTGACTATTCTGTCATTTAGAATTTTTTCAATTTCTGCTGTTTCAGTGATTTCATTTGGGGTTTTCTTGGTCTTCCCCTCCTTTTTGGAAATAAATCACTATTGGATGTGTAAGGTTTCAGAAGAGATATTGGAAAAACAGGATGTTTTCTGTCATATGGAGAATACAAAATAACCTCAACTGCATTATCTCCAATCATTCTTCTGACAACAAATGAACCAACAAATGGATCTTTCAATTTGTTATTACCTTGTAAGTTGAAGTGGACTGTAGAAATCAACACTTCATCACCCTTTTTAAAAGTGTATTCTTTATGGGATTTGTCCCATCTCTTCTTCTCATATTCAAATGATTTTTCAATACATTGTTGAGCATGATTTCTGCATAGTTTTTGCATTTGAAGAAAAGACTTTACACCAGGATGTATATCCAATTTAGGTATTTTGTTATTGAGAATTTGAGCAGGAATATTTGGAACATATCCAAGCCAGAGCTCAAAAGGCTTTCTTTGAGTAACAGAATGAACAGTGCTATTATAAGCAAATTCCAACCCAGGAAGTAAGGGAACCCAATCATGAGTGAATCTGTCATTATCTCTATACTCAAGGCCAAAGGCACAATACCTTCTAATCATGTCCTCTAAAGTCTGAATCATTCTTTCAGCTAAACCATCAGTCTGTGGATGATGGGCAGTAGAAAGTTTCAGATCACAACCACAAACATCCATCAGAGACATCCGAAATTCAGAAGTAAATTTAGGGTCTCTGTCGGAGATTATGGCTTTAAGAAAACCAGCAGTATTAAACATATGAGACCACCATAAGAAAGCTAATTCTTTAGTGGAAACATCCTTGCGGGTAGGGATAAATTTACACATTTTTGTGAATCTGTCCACAATAACCCAACAAGATTTATAACTGTCTTTACCAGCAATAGGTAATCCTGTTACAAAATCCATGTTTATTATCTGCCATGGTGGATCAAGATGTTCAATAAGTTGCATTAATCCTGCTCTTTTACCAGTTAATATTTTTGATTTTTGGCAAGAATCACAAGATTCAACATATAATTTTGTGTCTTCTGACATATTAACCCACCAAGCAGTGTTCATAATTCTGATCATTGTTTTTTTAAGATCAAAATGTCCAGCTAATATGTCATCATGACAAATTTTCAAGATTATTTCTCTCATAGAAGGAGGAATAACAATAACATTACTCAACTTTCTCCTATAATATAGATATCGTTCATCAATTAAAAATTTACCTTTTTCCAAAGCCTTCTGGTACTTTGGTGGGAGAGTTTTAATTAATTCTTGTATTGAAGCATTCTTTGGATCATTTAATATGGTGCATAACTTTTTCAAGTCAGTGTCCTTATCATATGAATCCAGAATAAGCTGTAATAGCTCTTCCTCCATATCAACCACATATATCTCATGTATATGAATAATTTCATCCTCAGGATCATAAGCAGGATTAGAGTCATTATTTGGTAAAGGTAACCTAGATGACATATCCACATTTGAGTGAACAATACCAGCCCTATGAATAATTCTCATTCTCCCTCTGTATTCTTGAACAGCCAACTGCCATCTGAACATATGTCTGTTTGGTGTTTTCAAGTTTAAAAGGGATTTAACTGCACTGCAGTCAGTGACAAGTTCAAATTTCTGGTCATCTAGGTAATAATGAAGCTTTTCTAGAGCCCACACTACAGCTAAACATTCTAATTGAGTAGCACCAAATTTCAATTCACTATTTCTCAAGGCTCTTGAAATATAACAAATTACAACTTCTGAAACTTTATCACTTATCACTTGTTTTTGATGGAGGGCAGCACCAAGACCAATGAAACTGGCATCAGTGTACAAAACAAATGGTTGATTAAAGTCAGGTAAAGCAAGAATTGGTGCTGACATCAAACAGTGTTTCATAGTGTCAAAGGCTCTTTGTCTTTCACTATTCCAGACAAAAGCAACATCCTTTCTAGTTAATTGGGTAAGGGGGAAAGCTATGACTTGGTAATTTTTAATATACTGTCTATAGTATCCACACATTCCTAAAAAACTTTGGAGCTCTCAAACTGTAGTAGGAGTCTTCACCTGTTGTATGGCTGCCACTTTGTTTTGGTCAACACATATCTGTAAGCCTGAAACAACATGACCAAGAACTTTTAAAGAATGGAAACCAAATTTACATTTCTTCAAAGCAAGTGTCATATTTATTTCATCCATTTTCTGGAATAATTTACACAGGTGGTTATGATGGTCCTCAAATGTTTTTGAGAATCTAATGATATCATCAATATAAACCATCAGCCATCCTTCAATTATCTCTTGATGGAATGTGTTATCCATGACTTTTTGGAAAAATGAAGGGGCATTTTTAGGGCCAAATGGCATCCTAATATACTTATAAATACCCATATGAGTAGCAATCATCAGAAAGTTCTGAGAATTTTTCTCAACAGGTACCTGGTGATATCCTTTGTTACCATCCAAACAGCTGATATATTTAGCACCCTGTAAAGTAGCATGTATAGAGCTAATTCTAGGTAAAGGGTAGATATCATCAGCAGTATAAGTATTTAGTGCTCTATAATCACCACATAACCTGGCTTTATCTTTCTCATAAAAATTAGGACAGGTGAGATAACACAATATTTAGGTGTTTCAACTACCTTTCCAATAATATTCATTTTTAAAAGGGTAGAGATATCGTCTTCAATATCTTTTCTCTTTGTGGGAGAAGCAGGATAAAGCTTCTTCTATAAACTAGGTAGTATATCAGTTAATGGGCAAGACAATGAAAGTTTCATTTCCTCTTTAACTAATCCCAGTTCATGTGACCCATGAGCAAAGGCCATAGGAAAAGACTTTATCAAGTTAATGATGGAATCTTTATCCTCACCAGAAGTTTGCTCTCCAAAAGAGGCATTGTCAATTTCAGACAAAAGGGCATGCATTTCTTTTGTAGATCTTCCTTTAAATTGAACCACAGAATTACATGTGTTCAATTCTGGTTTCAATAATTTTTTAGGGGAGGAAATTTTAAATTTTCTCTTCCCATTCATCCCCATTGTGAAAAATTGGCTTGAGGGATCCAATTTTATGCCATACTTGGTTAAAATATCATTCCCTACAATAAACCAATTGCTTAAGTTATCATTTTTCATGAAAACAAAATCACAAATAGCTCTTACAAAACCATGGTTATATTTAAAAAACACTGTGGCTTTGTATTTACCAATGGGGGACAAAACAGAGCCATAACCTCTCCAATTTTCAGAAATGATAGGCATCAGTTTTGATTTATATTCTTGATCCACTGAAGCAAGTGCTCTTTCAGAAACTACACTTCCTCCAGCTCCAGAATCCACAACAACTTCAATGCTGGTTCCATTAATCAAGACTGCTGCCTTGAAAGGGTCAATACCAATTGAGTTATCCTCAATTTTCTTTATGATCTCAGAATCTTCAACTGTAGATGAAGCATTTTTATCAATATCAATAGTATTTAAATAATGAATATCCTCTTCCAGCATCAAGATTTCTTGTTGAGATTCATATAAAATATTGCTGGCACAATCACTTGATGTATCATCCAGTGCTACTGTGTCATAAGCATGCTCCTCTGTTTGTTCTACAAGATTTAACTTCTTGTCACAAACATGGCCTTTCTGCCAAGGCTTGTTGCACTTGAAGCAAGTGTTTGTTGCATACTTTTTTGGTGCAACAGGGGCAGAAGGTTTACCAACCTTTTCCAGAGGTTTCTGTTGGTAAGTGGAGGGTTTCTCCAAAGGTGTCCTAGGAATGAATCTTCTGGCATCATACTTGTTGTTTAGAAGTATCTCATTGCAAGTATTAATGAACGAAGAGGGTTCTCTGGAGAACTCAGTCCTAGCCACTATCAAGTCTCTCAGAGACATTGGTAATTTATAAAGGATCCTGTCCTTCCATAACTCAAACTCCATATTTGGGTCCATTTCCCTTACAATTTTTACAAGTTTCATTAAAACCTCAATAGGTTTATCAGTAGAAGAGCTATATCTAGTTTCCTCATACTGCCTTTTTTGAGCCATTCTGAGCTTGGAGCCACCAAATTGTGCTTTAATCAATTTCTTCCAATCCTTCCATGAGTAGTCATTCCCATCCAGGAGAACAGATTCATACCACATTAGGGAAACATTAGTAAACAAAGAAATTAACTTGGACACAATTTCCTCATCTGGGAGTTTGTAAGAATTTTTTAAGTTATCAATTCTGCAAATAAATTGTTGCCAATCAGAGGAAGAATCACCATCAAATGTTGGGTACTGGTCAAGGTTTGGCCAATTTATTTGATTTGAAGGATTCTCCTTAGTACAAGCTTGTTTCTGAGTAAGGAGCAGCTGTAACTTCTCTAGTTGTGCAGTAATCTCATTGGTTAATCCCTCTGTTGAAGGTCCTTGTGCATCATTAATTTCTAATGGAATCTCAGGGGTATCAACATGTATTTCTGGAACTGATTTACTTTTAGATGAACTAGCCACAGGTAACTCTGGAGCATCCTGTACTGTTTGTTCCTTCAAAGAAATCTCAGAATACTTTTGATCAATAAACAATGAGTTCAATTTCTCCTCAATGGTTGTTAGTCTAGTTTTCAATCTTGGAAGACTAGATAAATTCTCATTGATTGTTGCAAAAGATAACTGATTCTTATTTTGAAAAGATGAAAAATGGTCATTCAATCTTTTCTGATTCATCTTATCTATCTCCACCTCCTTGAAACAGGCAGATACAGTATCTTTTAGTCTAGACAAATAATTTTTTATATTTTTCCATAAAGCAACTTTCTTTTCATGGGTTGCTTTGTAATGAGACAATTCATCAGAGACTCTCTGTGATTCACTTCTTAATGCTTGATAACCCTGATCAGTTAACAAACTATTATATCTCTGAGTCAATTGCATATTGTTTATTATATGGTTTTGTTTGGCAATAATATCTCTCAAGTACTCATCATTAATCTTTGCTACTTCTGGAGTGTTTCTCAATAAGGAAACTGAGTAACTTTCCAGACTCTCATAGAACTCAGGGTCAAGAGTTTCATCAATTACAGCCATTTTTAGGGTTAATCATTGAAGTAGCAATTAAAAGTAATGGATTAGATACATGAGTTATTTGTCTACTGCTCCCAGCCTCTACTGGTCTCAAGGTTTCTTCTTCCCTCTCAGATTTACCTGAAAGAACAGAATCAGCTACAAGAAATGGCACTTGAGAATAAATAGAGGGGCGTACCAGGGTTTGCTGGGTATGACCATATTGGGCTTTCTTCTTCTTTTGCCTCCTTGATAAGGGTGAGGAGGTGTGGGGTTGACCTGGTTGGGTCTTGACGGACCTTCTTGAGGTAAATGATGCTGATTTTGAGACAGGTAGTCCCATTGCCACTTGGACACTTCCGCCTTTTCTTGGGACTGGGGAGCCAATTGTTGTTGATCCCTGGGAGAAAGAGGTTTCTTCTTCTCTTGAAGAAAGGTATCTATCCTTCTCACCTTTTCTTCCAGATCATCTACCCTTGCCTTTAGTCTCAAGTTTTCTGTCCTTAGCTCCTTTATGTGAGTTGACAGATTCTTTACCTGTTGAGGTAATGGCATCTTTTTTATCCTGAAGCCTTTTGGAAGTTCTTCTGGTGGGTTTATCAAAGGCTTCTGATCCTGAGTTGTGTCTACTAAGATTTCTAATTCTTCCATCTCTACATCCTGTTTGGGGCAAGGATTTATTAATCTGAGAAATTCTTCTTGTTAAAGGAGAACTTACAGAAGTAGGCTCATCATAATAAATCAAGTCTAGTTCCTCTTCACGTGCAGCAGAACCACTTTGGTCAGTCATTTTAAGATTTAACTGAAAATGAAGAAAAGAGACAATAAGATGAATTAGTCTTTATTTTTAATTTTTATTTAACAGAAATAAAATAAAAATAATAATAAAAAATCTTTTTAGGATAAAAATCAACTAAATAAAATTAATTTATTAATTCAAAAAAAAATAATTTAAAACCAGGATTATAATATAATCAACTGAAGAAATAAATTAAAATTTTTATTAATAATTTTAGCTAATTATTTTCAGGATTTAAATCAACAAATTTATTACCAGGACTTAATTTCAACTGAAGTAATTTAATATGAATTTTATTAATTAAAAAAAAAAAATTTTTAAACTGATCACTTAACTACCAGGACTTAATGTCAACTGAAGTAATTAAATATGAATTTTTATTTAAAAAATTTTTATTAAACTGATCACTTAACTAACAGGACTTAATGTCAACTGAAGTAATTAAATATGAATTTTTATTAATTAAAAAATTTTATTGAACTGATTACTTAACTACCAGGACTTAATGTCAACTGAAGTAATTAAATAGGAATTTTAAAAAAAATATTATTTTCAGGACAATTTGTCAACTGTAACAAATAAAATTTAAATTAATCAGGAGAAAAATGTCAACTGAAAATTGTAATAATTAATATTAAAATATAATTATTTATTACTTCTGGAACTAAGAACACTATTGTTCTATTATTGTCAACCAGGAAAAATAAAAAAAATATAATAATAAAATTAAATCCAAATTACCAGACACCTCCCCCTGTAAAATGAGCAAATTAATGCCACTTACTGAGTGCTGAGTAAAAGGAAAATATGTAGCAAATGAAAAGTGAAAAGTAACCCAAAAATAGTAATATCAATAATTACCACGATATATACGATGTTTATTCAATATATGAACCTAATTTTTGGAGCGCGGTTTGATTCCCGTTCACAGCAAAAATGTTTGTCACGTGACATATGATGTTCGTCGTTTTCGTTGCTCTCTCGTCCTTACAGGTACTTGAATGCCGATGGTCCCTTCAATTTAGGCCCTCAAATCACGATGCGCAGTCGATAATTCTGGAAGGCCTCCAATTGTCAAGGTGTACTTTTGGTCTAGAAGATTTGGTTCAAGGTTTATACGAGGAAAATTGGGGATTTAATGAACTCTCAAAGTATAGTACATATTTTCTTAATCAAATTGATTTATTTTCTCAAGTATAAGAGGTAGGTTTTAAATATTAGTATATTTTATAGATTAGAATTACGCTGTTGTAAATGCTAAGCTTATAAAATATAGAAATAAGTATTGTATTGTAATTGTAATAATAAGTAATTGATAAAGGAATGTTTTGAAAAGCACAAAGTAAGAGGCCTTTTATAGGCAAAACATGAGGGAATAAAATATACAGAATTTACACCTTATACTGTAAGAATGTGAGAAAAAGAATGACTAAAAGGAGTACATATATGGAATAAGAAATAAATAAACTGGTAAGTCAACAAGGGCATCAAATTTATTAGCAATAAAGTTTGAGTTCCTTAGACTGTCACAATTAATTATTCAATAATTAATTAATTATATTACTTTCACGGGATTCCAGATCTCCCACTTAGGTAATATAATTGTTTTAAAGTTTTTTTTAATATAATTTTATTATTAAATTCTATTCCCATTGACTTATACTATTGAGCACGGTGTTAGGGAGTAAAATTGTAGGGGACATTTTATTTACATTAATTAATTATACTACTTATTGTACTTAACTAGTTAATTGTAAGTAATACTTAAGTAGATAATTAACTATTAGTAAGAAGAAGGGGTGTGGCTTCAACTCAGTAAAATAATTAATTATTTTACCGGTTAAGTCTAGTAGCCTGGCTGGCATATTCACTAATTTTGAAACCAAAGTGCTTAGTAAGAACTATTTCTTAGAGTCTTACTTTTGCCTTCATAACATCAAGTGCTACATATTCACTCATTTTTTAATCCAATTTTTTTCCTAGCACCGTGTTTGGCCATACTTATGAATTTCTAATAGTGATTGATGTCCTTGGACTATGCCTATGTGTTGTGGCACTTATCTTAGGATGAAACCTGTACCATCACTCAATGATTCTTCCTTAACCTATACTATGCCTTTAGTGCTAGCCATGATTTACTCAAGTACACACCATGCTCTTGTCCAATAGTCTAGTATGCACATTTATCTAACTTCTTCTTCCTGTGGCACATATATCTATATCACACTAAAAAAACTGTGCATGGAAGGTCTAATTTTTCTGCACTTTTTTTAAGACCCCTTTTATCGGCCAGTCGTCTAGAAGAAGGGGAAAAAAGAAGAGGAAACAGAGAGAAGGAAAAAAGGTAATATAAAGGGAATTGAATAAAATAATAAAGTGGTATAATTATTTTAAAAGAGAGGCAACTAGTAGACTCTAGGTACTTTATACAACAGTGAGGTTTAATAAATACTAATATAGTTATTTAATAAGTAGTTATTTTCAATGTGTGGAAAACACTTGTTATTATTGATAGACTTAAGGCAACCTTGGATTATTTATTTACTTTTTAAATTAGATTACTAATTCTAAATAAAAAATATAATAAACGTAATAAAATGAAATTGAGTTGAGTGTAAAATAAGTGATGCAGCTACAGGGGATTATTCAAAGCCTTTCATAGGCAAAGGACCCTCTGAAGCGTCACAAATGAGTACTTAAAAAAGAGTAATAAAATGAAACAAGAATATAAAAGAATAGAACTAAACATAGAGATTGAGAGAAAAACATGAGACAATAAACTAAACCCGTGAGTAAGTAACCAATTTTCCCACCATAACTTCCCAAAACAATTAATTATAATAATTAGTAACCAAGTAAGTCTGAAACATGAGAACAGTGAGTAAAATAACCCTAAACAGATATTACAGTGAGATGTAAAGGGTTTAATTAAAAAAATTAGAATTATTCTGATGCCAAAATCCATGTAATCAATTCAACCTAGTATAAAACAACTTAAATTAATTGTTTTAACTATATAATTAATTCAATAATTAGTTTAAATGAAACATATAATTAATTTAATGATATTTATAATTTAAAGTGAGGATTTTAATACTATCTTATTAAATAAGTGTTATAATTTATTTAATAATTTTACTTACACAATTAAGGGTCAAAAAAGCGCCCAATATTTTTGTTCAAAAAGATATGTGTGGCCTTATTTAATATATAATTTTAATTAATTAATTAAATTACATTATAAGTTAATTTTTTATTTAGAATTAAATAATTATAAATTTGTTTATATTAAATACATAAAAAATGCGCCATAATCTATAGAATATATATCATGCTTAATTTAAATGTATGCATAATTTATATAATAAAAAATTAATATAATACTTATATATTTAATAAAATATTTATATCATTTCATTATGCAATATAAGATTAATTTATGTACATTATAAGCAAATTTTTACACCCTCTTTCAGTTACACTAAATTGACATAAAATTTACTGGGCTCCTGGTATAGCCTGGCTGACACCTTTGTTGTGCTTTTGTAAGCATCCTTCATAGCAACTCTTTTCTTGCGCTTACGGAAAACTGAGACAATTGCTACATTTCTGTGAGATGTGTACCACATTGTGCCTCAAAGTAATTCTCAGAAACCACAAAATGATTCATCAATTCAATTGGCCATCAAACTTTGTTATTTGTGTTCCAATGAAAACAGAGCTTCATTGAAATTTTCCAAAAATGTCTTTGATTTAGGGTATGGCTCTGTTAACACTTATACAAAACTATGCATTACTGCTATCATTTCCTTGGAATTTCTACTTCTCACCTGTCCAAGAAAAAGAACAGCTTGAATTATCTCAGGTTATGTAAGCAGAGGGTTTCTCAGGATGTATTGGTTTTGTTGATGGTACTACTATAGTCTGTTTTTCCCTGTCACATCTGTTTTTGTTCACCACCTCAACATGAATTTTCATATTTTCAACTACCACATAATTATTCAGTCTATTTTTTCATACTTCATATCCTTTTCCTCCTCTCCTCAAACATTCCTCAAAGAATTTTAAGTCTATTTTTTTCACAAATCATCTCTCCGGGTAAGTAATTCTCTTCCTTTTTATTTTGATATTTTATAATTTTTTTCTTTTTCTTTTTTTCTCTCATTTTTCTTGTAAGTGGTTTTGTTTTCATTTTCAAGATAAAATTAACTTTTTTTTCTCACCATCTTTTCTTTCTTTCTTTTAGCTCCATCACCTTACTCTTCATCTCTCCTCAGCATGGTTATTATCCACCCTTTCCCCTATTTCAATTTTTTTCTGGTTCCATGTCATTGAAACATATAGATTGCACTTTTTTTATGCATTTCTCTTACTCCATATTCAATTTTCCCCAAATTTCAACTTCACTCTTTCTCACTCTATTTTTCCTACCTTTCAATCAAGGTAAGTTTCATCTCCTTTTTTTCATGCCTATATAACATCTCTTACTTTCTATGAAAATTTCATACTTAAATATATGTAGGACACTTATCAGGATAACAGTGGAATTATTCAACTCCTCTTGTTGTCATTTTCATTATCACTTTTCAAGTTTATGTAAAATTTAAAAATCAGAGTTGGAATTAGGGTTAGGTTTATTCTAATGTAAAGTCCCTTTAAATTAAGAATATCCTGTGGGTATCTATCATTTACCAAAATTAAATTTAAATTTTGTTCAGTGGTAGCTGAGATGTTGACTATAACATTAAACTTTTTTTCCCAGTTTGACTTTTTTTAATTCATGTTTTTATTTAAAAAATTAGGGTTAGATTTATTTAAATAAAATTTCCTTTTAACTGAAAATTCTCCAGAAGCCTATCTTTCATTTCCCACAAAAAGGGTTGAATTTTGTTTTTTCTTTTTCTTACCATTTACATATGTCTAACCCTTCACTCATTTAGGCTGCTCTTATCAGATCTATCAAAAAATTATTCAACAAATTAAAAATTTAAAGAAAGAAGGTAAAATGAATAAATATAATAAATTTTAGGTGGGTTAAAAAAATATGGGGATTTGTAAACTCATCAAATATTTATTATTTTTTCATAAATTTTTAATAAATTAATCTGTTATTTAAATTTAATAAACTAAAGTAATGGGGAAAAAACATTTGTGTTGTATCAATGGTAATCATGATACAATTAAATTTTTCAATAGGGTTCCTCTAGCTTGTACCTGTGGAAACTCCCAAACTTCTGTTTCTAGACTTTCTCTGCATTTTGGCATTAGAAATTCTCATTAGTTTAAAACCAATAAATTTGACAAGCATTAATTAGTTATTTATTAATTTATGTAATTATATTAAATTTTGGTGACTTTCACCCCTTACCTCAATAAAAGTCTGGGGAGGGTATTGCAAAATTTACAAATCTGACATGAAAAATTGATGACTTGTAAAATTTTTGGTGATACCCACCTCTTACCTCAATATAATTCGGGGGAGGGTATTTCCAAATTTTACAAACAATATAGAATTTTGTTGACTTAGCTTAATTCTGAAATGCAAATTGGTGGTGAGGTGATACAAGTATGTTGGTGATGAGGAATTTTTCACAGGTGTCAGTATTATTTCACCATCTGAAATTCAAAAAGTTCAACATTTTAGGGTTCAGTAAGGACAAATTATGTTATTATAATCTCATTATATATCTATTTTTGATAATATTAAAAGTAACGATTAAAGTCATTCTCCAACTATTAGCCAAAAAACAATTAATCAATTAAAAAAGTCAAGTAATTTTTTAATGTCCTCATAAGATTGGCCATTTTTTACACATTTGATAATAAATTCAATTTTTTTTTTAATTTTTCTTGCTTTTCAAAATCAAAAATTTCCACTTTACTTTGAAAACCAAAGTATTTAGTTTTCTTTGAGCAAAGATGAGCTCTTTACATCTCCTCTGCATCCAGTCTGGCCTTCTCAAAATTTAATTGAAGCAAAAAAATATTTTCCTCCAAATCTAAGGCCTGTTGATCTTTCATTAGCATATGATCAAACTTCATCTTCTCAAAAACAAGTGCATTTTTTGCAATAGAAGATTTTTCTGAGAAAATTGAATATAAAAAATAAATAAATATGTTATTGAATAAGATATATAGTGAACAAATCTTACTTATATCTTTTTTCTCAAAATAATTTTCAAGGGAGGAGAAATTGCTGGTTGAAGTATTACCATGTTTTAAAATATGTTTCAAATTCATTGAAGTTGAGGGTTGATGCTTTAGTTTGGATTTTGAGCTAGAATGTTCAGGAAGTTCATCTAAAGCAGCTGGTAAAGCAGGATTGTCATTTCTGGAATCATTAATATTTTAGAAATTAGAATTTGAGTAGGAGAAGACTAGAAAAGAAAGAATGAGAGATTCAGTGAAGAATTGAAGAAAAAATTAAAATTAAATATACATTAAAATATTGGGGTTCTGAGGACTCAGATCTGCTGCAAAATTATTGTTCTTCATGATAGTTGGTATCATATTCAGCTTAACTATGGGGACAGGCTTCAGGGGATTGATCTTGTTGAAGTACAGGTGTGTCTGGAGAATTATTAGATGTATGAGATCCAGAGGGTATATCCCTAGTAGTATTGTGTAAAAAATAAGGGTTGACATCAGCTTGGTAACCAAAAAGTATATCCATATCCTCATAGAAAGGACACATGACATTGAGCTTTTTTGAAATAGTAGTAATTCCATTCTCCAAATCATCATCATTTATACCAAAGCTAGTGGAAGTGAAAGCATAATAAGCCTTTTTATATTTTGATTGAAAACTGTTGAACCTGTGCTTCATTTTCTTAGAATTGATGTAGATTCTTACTTTTGTTTTCTTCTTTACTTCATTTGCCATCAACAAGAAACCATTGACCTTTGATGAAGGTGGATGTCCAATTTGGGTGGAATTCTTGCATCCAAAACATGTATCATAATTTGATTTAGTTTTGTGGAAGTTGATGATGATGAGATAATCTTCATTTTTTAGCTGTCCAGACTTTGGTTTCTTGGGTGAGGGGCTTGCATTACAGGAATACCTTTGTGATGAAGCATTTTTTTAGTTGCCTTTTGAGTTTTGGGTTTTCTGGGTGGCATTATGAAACCGGTATGTTACAAGAAAAGAAATTAAGAGTTTGAGAACATAAAAAAACAAGGCAAAAATAATTTCTGCTTAATATTTTTCAATAAAATGTTTTAAATCTCATTGAGGGGTGTGCTGAGGATTGATGAGGGGAAGGAGGTCAGGGTGTCACATGTGACAGGGGCAGGATGGGCAAGGAAGGGATGATGTGGCCAACATGTGGTTGTGAAAAAAATGGGAATAAAGTGCTTATTTGAGGTCATAACTGACACCCATTTTTGAAATAAGTGACCTTTTTGCAAAATTTAAGTGCTGATTTGGTTTGAAATCTGCACTTAACTTAAGTGCAGATTTTCCAGAACTGACACCCCCTAATATAGATGGGATGCTTATTTTTTTGTGAATAAAAATAAATTTTATGTGGTCCCACATTTGCCATGTTTAACACTCCCTAATAAGTGCAGATTTTTCAACTTATGCAATATGTAATATTGTATATACAATATGTAATATGCATTATGCAGTATTTAATATGAAACATGCAAAATGCAATATGCATTTTGAAATAAGCAATAAGCAATATTCATGATGCATTATGCATTATACATTATTCAAATTAAAATATGCAATATGTAATATGGAATGTGCAACATGTAATATGAAATACAAAATATTCAATATGCATGCATATGCCTAATGCATAATTCATAGTTAATATGCATGCATAATAGATACTGAATCTGTATAAATTTTGAATATTGACTATGCCTGAATAATGCATATTTAGTACACATGGATAATGCTTATGTTAGATCAATACGTGCTAAACTAAAGATTAAATTAGGGTTTTACTGGACCGACTTGTGCTCAATGTAGGACACACTGGGATTTAATCAAGGACAAATCTCAAACTAAATGTGACTGTAATTTTTTCTCAATGTGGTATTTATGGTGGGTCTGATACATGGCATAAATTAGGGTCAACATTTAGTTCAAAGAGGGAGAACTGCTAGCAATTCACCCCCTGAACTTCGCCCAGTTTTTGTTCCTTTTCTTAAGGAAAAAGACCACCAACACACTCTAACTTTAATGGAAGACAATGCACCTGTGCACAAAGCCCTCACATCACAAAAAGTTTGAGATGAACATCAAATTAAAAAGTTAGTCTGTCAAGCTCACTCTCCACACCTCAATCCTATAGAGAATGTGTGTAAAGCTCTCAAATGTGATGTGCAAGAGAGTTTCCAGCCCGAAAATGTTAGCAAAATGCAAGAAGCATTAAAAAAAGCTTGGAATGACTACTCAATCACTCAATTAAAAAAATTAATTAACTCAATGCCATCAAGGGTGCAAACGGTCATTGACAACCATCAAGGATCAACTTGTTGATAGCTTATAGGATGGAGGGTCAAGGGGGGTATTTGATAATGACTGGGCTATCTAATAGTATGTATTTCATCTGGCTAAAAAAATTCTTTCTGGTAACTGAATTTTTTTTTTTGCTTTTCCATTTTTCTATATGTTATTATAGTTTTTTTTTGTATTCATAAATGGGTATCTTGATTAAAAACATGCTTTTGCACCAAAATAAAAAATTAGATGTTTTTTCTGAGCAATATTGAGCGACATTAAAAAATATGATTCACAGACTTTTGGTACGCCACTTTACAGTGCCTAGCAATCAGTTTTCAGCACTGTTCATGTATACAGCTATCTCACTTATCTTTCTTACAACCACCAGCGTCTCAATACCACCCATTTTCCTCCAAATAACATTGCTGACTGCAAGAGAAGCAGGTCAATAACCATCACAATCACCGGGAAAAAAACATGGGCACCTGATAGCAGGTGCCAATCCCTATCTTTGACTTAGCTCAAATTCTGCTCAGCTGTAATTCTTCTGGAAGGACTGCGCAGTGAACAATGAGCACGTTAGCTCGCGCAACATCAAATCAAATTTACTCTTAAATCAAAACTGAATATAGGGATTGGCACCTGCTAGCAGGTGCCACTTGATTTTTTGCGGTGAATATACTCAGAATGTTTATGTAATAAGTTTACCCATTTGTGGCATCAAATTTTATCTTATGAGACATGCCAAAATGTTGCTCAACCTGCACAATGAAGTTAAATGTAGTGCATTCCTTGCCATTTAACTAAAACATCTTTTCCTTTTTTCTTGATCAACTTTTGTGACTTCTCACTTGTTCATTTTATGATTTCCTTCTGGCTTTCTCTGGCTATTTACTCATCCTAATAACATATTTCTCTGCTCCTTACTTCTCCATTCAGAGACTGAGGGTCCGACAAATTTTTAAAATATGAAAAAACTACTGAACTTTTTTTTAAATTCTATGTTATGAATCTTAAGTTCTCTATTGACCATGTAATAAAATTTAAATGAAATGGAATCAGTTTTGTGAGGGCAGTATTAAAATGGTGGATGACGAGGACATATTGCTGGACACTGTACTACCACCTTCTCCTTCACTCTTTGCACCACCTACTTACTTTTCACCGAACTTTCTTCCAATGACTGAGATGGCTAATCCCTCTGAATCCACTAAAATCTCTGCTCAAATTTCCTTCTCTCTTGATGAATTCGAATTTCGCGCCAAAGTAATGAATAAAGTGTCGAAAGCCACCATAGGCGTCAAAAAACTTGCAGCGAATGGTTCCAATTGGCATGACTGGAAGTGGACAATCCAGACTCTCATGACCGACTACATCTGTCTTACTAGCTATACTCTCAATAATGCCACCCGTGATCCTAGGGATGTAGCTGATCCTGTGACCCGAAAAATCATTGTCAATACATTTCACCACAAGAGAGTCGATGGCGTTTTGTGCTTTTCGCCACCCGATATTTTGACCTGTCAGTCAAGAAAACTATCATTTATTGGCTTAAGACATTTCAAACAACTTTTATTGATGTAAAAATTGTTGATGTTGACCTGTGAAAAGCACAAAACGCCATCGATTCTCTTGTGGTGTTTGATATTCAACTTCAATGACTCTTGGAACCAAGCTGCTCATGTAGATCCGCTTACCTAACGCTCTAGAAGAACCTCAACCGAACTACTCACACATTACTCACCTAGCATACTTTTTAGTTGAAACCTGTAGACTCCCAAGCAGCTCAACTCTTACGCAGTCATCATTTTATTAGTTTCTTCCCAATTTTCTTACTACTCCTTGACCTGTTTTCTCCATACACTACGTAGCCTGATCTTATGATGCTTATCTCTTCATGCCTCTAGCTGGCTGAGATTTTATGAAATAAAAAAATGAAACAATTTCGACAAGTACCAACTGTATTGCTAAAGTAGAATTTTGGAAAAGAAATCAGCGAATCAACGGGCACAAATGTCACGAGTACATTTTTAATTTATACTATTCTGTTCCTTGGTCTGGACTTCCTATTTAGTGTTAATATTAAATCATATAGCCAAGCAGCCAAGTTTGCTCGTCTTGATAATATATAAAAAAAGTTTGACAAAATTTTCGGGATACACAATAGAGCTTTCAAATTTCAAGAACTATATTTTTCATTTTCATTTTTTGGTGTGTACAGCCCTTGTTTCTGGAGAGCAAAATAAACAAAACATCTTGTTCACTCGTCTCCTCTCAAGATTAAAATCCGGACATAGTGACTTTGATAGTAATCTAGATGGTTTAAATTAGCATAATCACCTGCTCGCTCCTTTTGCACAGCTCATACTCGACGGCTTATCCCGGAAATCTAACTTTTTTCATCAGCTTTTTCACACTGCAACAAATTTTTGTTTCGTCCTGGGGCGCAACATTGGCGCAACAATTACGCAACAGTTATGTAACGATTGTTTTCAGCACTTAAAGGACTTAAGCGAGTCTTAAGTGCAAAAAACAATTGTTTCGTAAGAGTTACAGAACTGTTGCGTAATTATTGCACTCCGCGTCGAAACGAAAATGCGTCGTAGTGTCACCTTCCTCGAAATTTTTTTGCTACTTTGGAAACTTGTTGGATATAGACAAATGAATAGTGAGAATTTAGAAAGCGGGGAAACTTTAATGGGGGAGGTAAGACGTACTGTCAATGGTTGCTTAGCATATAGCTATCACTGAAAGGCTTGTCCCGAAAATGGTCATTGACATGAAATTTCCTAGCTTTCTCGAAACTTTTATTAATCGAAACGATTGATGTGATAGAATGGAGATATTTGGGGTAATAGAAATTATACGAGCTAAATTTTTTCATGAAGCCTTTCATATCTTATTGTGAAATGGAATATAAAAAAGGATCTCGAGTTCATAGCTGGAGATTGTTATTCTGTCATTTTTCATCTGCATCCTGCTCTTATTTATTTGAATTATCTGGTTCATCGCGAAAGTTATTTTCCCTTTTGACAAAAATGAAGGCTTTTAAAGCAGGATATCATACTTTGGGAAATTTTATATTATTTTGTTCATGGCTGTTGTTAGCTTTATGTGACCCTATTAAAGAAGTAATTCATTTTAGTGACTACTTGAAGCTCCCTGACCTTAGCTGGCACTCTTTGAATGGCGTGAAGCTTTATTACAAAACAAGTTGGCAGCGTGGCAAAGTGAACCTCATTGTAAACGCCTTTCTCGAGACAGATCAAATGGGGCCGAAGATCATTCGATTTTATAATGATTTGCCCGATCGTCATTTTCTAGGAGAAGCACGAGTTGAAAGACCTGAGGAGGCTATCTTTGAATATATCACCGATGGGGGACTCTATCCACACATTCTAGTGCGCGTGGGTCACATGACCCAACATTAAAGGTAAGCGATTTTATTGTTTTCTACACCAATTATTAGAAATGTCATTTCTTTCATTGAACTTGTACCATTGTCTATCTACCTCAGACTACCTTGCATTCCTCAGTTTACGCTCTACTCTTTGTACCTCAGCCTCAGTTGTGGAATCCCTGCCTGAGCAAAGTATTTCCCTTTAATAGCAAAACTTGAATATTCCATTGTTAGATAAAACTTAGCTTGATGATAGAGGATATATATATTGTAGTCGATATGCTCCTGTTTCCTCACTCATCTACGTTTTATCCTTCTCTTATCCTTTTTGCTATTTTCCTCACTTTTGCTCTACTTTCGCTCTGTGCCACTTGCCCCACTCGCTCACTCCATGCTACAGGTATTTCTCATCATACTATTGTTCTTATCCACTCTTCTAATATTGTATGTGCCCTAGGTGTTTGGGTTTATCACTGTGAGACATGCGAAGTGTTCTAATAAGAACTTCTTGTCTTCCTTAAAAGCTGTAGATCTCCTACCTCGATTATAGGTTATGGGCCCAGGAGTTAATTAATTAAGTGAAGAATCTAACGCACTCCATAATCCACATTTCATCTGCTACCATGTCAAGTGATACTCTTACTGTCTCCACTGGATCAGATGTACCAGTGTTGAACAAAAAGAAACTATCCTTCATGGTCTATGAAAATGAAAGGTTATCTACTTCAGAATGGCTTATACCATCTAATAGCAATCCGACCCACTCAGTCCTCTACTGATAGACAAAGATAGCAGGTAAGTAAAAGATAAATGGACACGTAGGACTAGGGACAGAATGGACTCGGGACTAAAGTGGACAAGAGGGGAAATGTTACCTGATAGACAAAGATAGCAGGTAAGTAAAAGATAAATGGACACGTAGGACTAGGGACAGAATGGACTCGGGACTAAAGTGGACAAGAGGGGACTTGAGGAAGGAGACAAGTAATGAGTATGAATGAGGCAAATAAAATAATAGATAAAATAAATAAGAGGGAAAAGATGGATTCATTGCTGTAGCAGAGCATACGTACAATGTTACCTGATAGACAAAGATAGCAGGTAAGTAAAAGATAAATGGACACGTAGGACTAGGGACAGAATGGACTCGGGACTAAAGTGGACAAGAGGGGACTTGAGGAAGGAGACAAGTAATGAGTATGAATGAGGCAAATAAAATAATAGATAAAATAAATAAGAGGGAAAAGATGGATTCATTGCTGTAGCAGAGCATACGTACAATGTTACCTGATAGACAAAGATAGCAGGTAAGTAAAAGATAAATGGACACGTAGGACTAGGGACAGAATGGACTCGGGACTAAAGTGGACAAGAGGGGACTTGAGGAAGGAGACAAGTAATGAGTATGAATGAGGCAAATAAAATAATAGATAAAATAAATAAGAGGGAAAAGATGGATGCGGAATCAGGGATGATTTCGCATCCATACATAATGCTCAATCTATCATGATGTTAGGTTAATAATTAGGTTATAGAGACAAAAGGAATATGGCGCGTGAAGGCACCTGCTGATCTATAAGTAATGTAAAGTAAAAATTAACATCTTAATGACTAGATCTACGTAGGAAATTATATATATATATATATATATATAATTATATCAAAAATGTGTCTATATTAACACTCCCCCGTGCTCAAGACAGCAATGGTTTTAAATTCAGACTTTTTAAAAATTGATGATGTTTTGGTTTGGGCAATGATTTAGTAAGTATGTCCGCCACCATTTGACCAGTGGGAATGTATTTAATTTTGAATTCATTGTTATTTACTTGCTCACGTAACCAGAAGACTTTGGTGTTAATGTGGCGCGTTCGGTGTTGATAGAGTGGGTTGAGGGCTAAATTTATCCCTCCTTGATTGTCGCCTATAAGGCAAGAACTAGTGAGTTGAATATTGAAGTCGTGAAATAATTCACTTGTCCATATGAGGTCCTGACCACATTCAGTCATTGCATAATATTCAGATTCGGATGTAGATAGAGCTACTGATTGCTGTTTGGAAGATCTCCAACTAATCAGACCAAGGTGGAATACTAAGGTACCGGAGATAGATTTAGAATCTTCAGCTTTGTTGTAATCAGCGTCAGCATAACCAGTAAGATGACCAATTTCGCCCATGTCTACTGAACCTAATTTTAAACAATAGTCTTTTGTAAGTTGAAGATATCTTAAGACGTGGAAGAAAGCATTAATTTGTTCATCTGATGGATCGTTTAGATATTGAGCCAATGTACTTGCAGCAAAGGATAGGTCAGGGCGAGTACAAAGTACAAGATAATTGAGTAAACCTATAGCTCTTCGGTAATTTACTAAGTGAGTAAGTTGCTTGGTTGAGCCTTTTGTTAGGTGTGAATTCGGAACTAAGGGAGTGTAAGTAGGTCGACAGTTCAGGTGGTTGAATTCATTGAGGAGTTTATTGATGTATAGGGTCTGCGATAAGGAGATGGTTTTAGCGTTTCTATCCCTGTCAACCTTCATACACTACGCAATATAGGGGGTGGACTTGCTAGCAAGTCCCCAACCTGAACTCAGACTGAACTCATACTGAACTCATACTGAACTCTACTTGAAGACCCACAAAAACTGTTATGCTGAGTGGTGTTCATCCCTGATTGTATGGTTCCTTTGTCAATAGCTCAATGTGTGTTCAATCTGTGGTGAATTTGAGTCCAAGGTTGCGGACTTGCTAACAAGTCTGCCCCCCGTATTGCGCGGTGATACCTAATACCCATTTGAGTTCGCCTTGGTCATCCATGTCAAATACTTGAGATATTTTGTTTTTGAAATCTTTAATGGATGGTCTGCCTATGATTAGGTAATCAACGTGGATATAGACATAACAAGGATTAGAGGGGTCATTATTGTAGAAAAGACAGGGATCGGCTTTACTAGCTTTGAAGTTGATGTCGTTAAAGAAGGACGATAGTTTGCGATACCAGCATCTAGGGCTCTGTTTAAGGCCATACAGAGACTTCTTGAGAAACAAGCAATTGTTATTATTTGAGGGTGAATAGCCGCTGGGAAATCGGAGATAGATATCTTCTTCTGGTTCCCCATGTAGAAAAGCTGACTTAACATCCATTTGATGTAGTTCCCAATTTTTGAACGCCGCAACACCAAGTAAGAATCGTAATGTAGGTAATCTCCCTGTGGGTGCAAATGTTTCGTTATATTCGATACCTTCTATTTGAGAAAAGCCTTGCACGCATAGTCTGGCTTTGTATTTAATTATGTTACCTTCGGCATCAGTCTTCTTTTTGAATTTCCAGGTAGTCCCTAAGAGATGATTGTGACTAGGTGGTGAAACTTCTTCCCAGACTTGATGTTTGGCTATACTCGTGAGTTCAGATTGAATAGCTTTGAGCCATTCATCACTTTCAGGTGAATTAATGGCTTCATAGTAATTTTTCGGAGTATCGTAAGGCGTTATAGTAAGGCATAGGGGATTCCCTCGTCGGTTTGTTTGAAGAATATTGGCAGGATTAATATCGGAAGAAATTTCCTTAGTTGGTTTGGCATTTTTGTCTATGTAAGCATAGTTTTTGGGAGCAGAAGGTAAGGGAGAAACATTTTCGGAAGTATCTGCATCAACAATTTCTGTGAAGGTAGGAATGTCGACTTGTTCAGTTTCGTAATTTACTGATTTAGAGAGAGGTTCACTTGAATGGATGTTGGTGAAATCCAGCTCTGGAAATATTAACGTGTCAATGGGACTTCCTTTTGATATTTTAGGTGCTAGTTCAAAGGTATTTAAAAATTTAACATTATGGGTGATTGTGATAGAATCAGTACTTGGGGAATAAATTCGATAATTAATATGACCCTCACAATAACCAAGGAATATTCCCTCGGACCCACTTCCATCAAATTTGCCATTTCTGTACTGTTTCTGTTGATAGTAAACTACATCGGAGCCGAAGGGATGAAGTTTTCTTGGTATGTTGTTAGATTCTCCGTACCATAGCTCCCAAGGGGTCTTGTGTCCTGTAAGTGCCGAAGTAGGAAGTATATTGAGGAGAAAGGTGGCTGTGTTAATGGCTTCGGCCCACCAATAAGAATCAAGACCCGATTCAATAAGTAGGCATCTTGCTTTTTCGACTAAAGTTCTATTCCCCCTCTCAGCAATAGGGTTCTGTTGAGGAGTGTACGGTGCAGTTAATAAATGATTAATCCCTTTGCTTTTGAGATGATTTTTAAAGCTGTTACTGGTGAACTCTCCTCCATTATTGGATACAATAGATTTGACTTTTTTACCGAGTTGATTTTCTACTAGATTTTCATATTCTTTTTACTTCTCAAAGGTTTCTGATTTGAGATTCAAGAAGAAAACATGTCGAAATCGAGAGTATCCGTCAGCAATTTGATAGAAATAGGATTTTCTACCTTTAGATTCAGGAGTAATTGGTCCACACAAGTCCATATGTAGGACATCGAGAGGGGATTTAGGTGATGGAAAAGAACCGGAAAATGGTAAGATATGTGATTTAGCAAGAGCACACGTTTTACAACTGAATTGGGAAAGATTCAAACCTGGGAAAATTATTTCCATGGTTTGATTGCTGGGATGTCCAAATTTATGGTGAAGAAGACTAAGGTTTTCACATTTAGATGCAGATAAATTGATATTAAAGATTGAGTAGCTTCTTAACGGAAAGCTAATGATTCTCCCCTTAGTGGAACATTCGATGAGAGTTGTCCCTTTCTCTTTGATTTTGAAAGTTCCATTATCGTTTTCAAGATAGAGTCCATTTTTGAAAAGATCAACTATAGCGATTAGTGTGACTTTAATTGACGGTACATATAGAGCACAATTTATAGAAAATTCCTGGCCGGATGATGAGGTAAATGAAACTCTGCCTTGTCCAAGGGCAAGAATTTCATCCCCATTTGCCAGTGTTAATGAGATTTTAGAGTCCTCGTAGTGCGTAAATAAGTCCCTGTTATTGAATATAGAGTAGGAAGCACCACTGTCCAGAATGGTGTGATTGAGGGGAAGATCAGCAAAAACAGATAGAACTTTATGTTGAGCTTCGTTGGTTTTAGTTTCCCATTCCTTTTTACGTTTGAGAAATTCCTCACGTTTCTCCGGATGTAATTGAAAACAAGAGGATTCGGGATGAGGAGCCAATGGGTTATGTTTGCCTTTTGAGCAATAGATTCTAGTTTTGGTGTCCACAGCCAAAACAGTACCAGATGTGGAGTTAGAGGTACTGAGAACCTTTCGGCGAGTCACTTCTGTTTCAACATCTGCAAAGATGGTTTCAATAGTGGGTCTTTGATTGGTGATATCATATTTGCTTAAAATGATAGTAGCCGCGGTTTGGTAAGACTCGGGAAGAAGGTTGAGTACGTAGTTGCCCATTATGTAGGAAAGAATGTTTTCTTTGAACAGATCGGGTGCCACGTCACACAGTAGTTTGATGGTTCCTCGAAATTCGTCCATAGCCTCAAGAAGATTACTTTCCGTAAACTTAATCTTAAACAGCTTACTGATAACATAAGAGCAATTCTGGCTAGATTTTGAGGCGTAATGATTTTTGATTTGAGTCCATAATTGAGCAGGTTCAACTGCATTGTCGTCCAATATAAACTTATGTTGATTTGCGCTGTCCATATACATTTTAATGATTGTATTAGTTTGCCTCTGTTTGATTTTGAAAAGAGAGAGAAGATCCGGGTCAGAAGGAGTAGGATTATCTTCATCCAGGAACTGATCGAGATTGCAAACAGTAAGTGCATATTTCAGGTCGGTTTGCCATGTGCTATAATTTTTGTCATTTAATTTTTCAATGCCCTTAATTTCGGAGTAGTTCAAAGAATCTTGAAGATAGGTAAAATCGGGAGGGGTCAGATTAGATGCTTCAGGCATTTCGGTGTAAGTGGATGAAGAGGCAGAACTTGGTGACGACGCGAAAGTGTTTGTTGATTCAGGGGTGGCCAGTTTGATTTAAATCACTGGAGCGCTGGGCCCATAACCCTGATAGACAAAGATAGCAGGTAAGTAAAAGATAAATGGACACGTAGGACTAGGGACAGAATGGACTCGGGACTAAAGTGGACAAGAGGGGACTTGAGGAAGGAGACAAGTAATGAGTATGAATGAGGCAAATAAAATAATAGATAAAATAAATAAGAGGGAAAAGATGGATGCGGAATCAGGGATGATTTCGCATCCATACATAATGCTCAATCTATCATGATGTTAGGTTAATAATTAGGTTATAGAGACAAAAGGAATATGGCGCGTGAAGGCACCTGCTGATCTATAAGTAATGTAAAGTAAAAATTAACATCTTAATGACTAGATCTACGTAGGAAATTATGTATATATATATATATATATAATTATATCAAAAATGTGTCTATATTAACATCTACCTCTCAGTCTAAATTCCCTGCAAATGTTACCACTGCATCTTCCTCATCTCCTCTCTCAGAAGACACCAAATTACAGTGTCAAAAAAGTATGGGAATTTTTTTTTTGAAAATGGACTCTTACCACACTAATATTTTCATTGGTACCTCCAACAACAACAATCCTGCTCTTGTCTGGAAAGCTCTTTTTGATCACTACCATTCCTGAAGCGCTTCCAACAAAGTTTCTGTTCTGTACAGACTGTACACTTTCTCTTTCAATGGAGACTTTGGAGCAATTCTGGAAGAAATCAAAATGCTTGAAAATGAAATCCTCCTCATTCAAGCTGGTGTAAGCAAAGAAGCACTTTGCATTATGATACTTCACCGTCTTCCCTCTCAATTTTAAATCATGCAACAAACCCTATTCTCCAACTCTAATGTCACTGCGGCCCCATTAACAACTCAAGCCTTGCTATCTGCTTTAATGGATTTTGAGTGTAACTCATTGGCTGCTCCGGATACCTCCACTCCCTCTTCCCTTGCCTCTCAAAAAGGTCCCACCGAAATCTGTACTGGTAGTAAACGCAATCCAAAAACAAAGCATAGTGAAGCCCAATGCTTTCAACTTCATCCGCATCTTTGCAAAGAACAAGAATCTTCCAGAAATCAGGCCAAAGCCAATTATGCGTCTCAACTGGACATCATTGACCTATCAACCTCAACAATGTGTCTCTCTACATTTGCTCTCAACTCCGTTCCGCACTTTAACTCCATCCTAGATAGTGGAGCTAACCAACATATTTTCTGTGACAAATCTTATTTTCTTGAATTCACCCCTGAAAACTCTTCAGTCATTGTAGGAGATAGGAGATCTGTCAAGTGTCAAGGAACTGTAAATGGCATTAACATTAAACTCAAAGAATGCCTTTACGTTCCCTCCTTTAAACAAAACCTCATCTCTCTGATCGATATTCTTAAGAAGGGTCCAACTTTGAAGTGCTCTGAAACCCAATATAAAGTCAAAAACCACAAAAAAGTCATCATTTCTGGGCCTATTTCAAACAACCTTTTGGAGTTCAATCTTCTTCCTTGTAAGCCCTCCCCTTACAAAATTGTTTCTGCATTAACAGCCAAATTCTTACCTGTTTCTGTCTGGCATTTACGACTTGGTCATCCTAGCCTTGAATATTTAAATGCACTCAAGAAGCTGGAAATAATTAAATTTCCCGCTGTTAACACTCATCCTTTTTGTGAATCTTGCGTTAAAGCAAAACTTCATAAGATTCCCTTCAGTGGTACCCTACCTTCTGCTTCATGACCACTCAAATTCCTGCATAGTGATTTGAGCGGAAAAATATCTCCTCCTTCTCTAAGCAGTGCCTGATATTACTTCCATATCAAAGATGCATATTCCAATTACAGATTCATTTTTACCTTAACAAATAAAGACAAAACCCTGCCTGTATTTAGAAAATTTAAAAAATTCATTGAAAAGCATCTTAATTATAAAATTGTGAATACATTAATAATCATTTTAACTCCTTTCTTGCTGAGGAAGGAATCCGTATGATAACCACCTCTCCTCATCATCTGGAACAGAATACTATAGCTGAGAGAGGCAACCGTACCACCACTGAGAAGGCTAAAGCTCTCCTCTACACTGCTAACTTACCTCTGGAATTCTGGGCGGAAGCAGTCAACACTTCCGTTTTTCTCTAAAACAGATCTCCCACTACTAGCAACAATATGATTACTCAATATAAAAAACTCTTTAACCTCAAACGCAGAGTTGATGATCTCCGAAACTTTGGCTGTGCTGCTTGGCCACTAATCACCAAGCATGTTTGGAGAGGAAAATTCATGCCTAACAGTAAAAAATGTATTCTTCTTGGCTATGTCAAAAATATGACAAGTTACAGACTGTTTGACCTTGAAAGTAAAAAAATTATCACTTCACACCATGTACAGTTCAACAAGTCAGAATTTCCTTATCCCAATTTTTCTCCCTGTCTTGACAATCTCATAGAAGACTGCTCGGAATTTATCATTTATGTCTCTCCTTCTGCTCCTTCACCTCCAGTGTCAGAATGCAGTTCTAACTCAAATAGTGATTCTCCCATCTATGAGGATCCCTCCAAAATTATAAGCCATCTGACACATCTGATGTCATATCCAAAGAACTCAATCCTCATTCTACTGAAACAGAAATTCCGGCCTTGAAAACTTGTGTTCCTGCTGCACAAAAATGGACTACCACCAACTTTCCCCTGTCACAAAAAATTTCCTCTAATATTGACCCAAAAAACATCATCTCTGAGAAGAGATGCCAAGCTAATGCTACCTTCAAATCTTCCAATGACTTACTAGCCAAAAATATTCCCACACCTAAGTCCTATGCTCAAGCCATCAATGGATTGTATGGTGAATTTTGGAAAGAAGCTGTCAACAATGAATTTGAAAATTTAACAAAAAATCTGGTTTGGTCTATCATTGAATCACCCTCTAACATTTGACCGATTTGTTGGAAATGGGTATTCAAGGTTAAGGAGGAAGAAAATGGTCATATAAAAAAGTTCAAAGCTCAATTATGTGCTCAAGGTTTCTCTCAACAACCTGGCATTGACTAAAATGAAACATATGCCCCAACTGGACAACTTACCACTCTACACACATTATTTTCTGTTGCATCTGCAAAAAATTGGCCTAGTCATCAAATGGATGTCAAAGGTACATTCCTATATGGAATTCCGGAAGAAACCATTTACATGAAAGTACCCCCTGGTGTCGTCCCTCCATCTTCTTTTATTAATCCTGTGTTGAAACTGAAGAAAAGTTTGTATGGCCTGAAACAGTTACCCCGATGCTGGTACCAGCATCTCAAAGTTTTCTTTAATTCTCTTCACATGGTACCAAGTGCCTCAGATCCATGCCTATTCATCAGAAAACATGAGGTAAATCCAACTTATGTTTTTTTGTGTTGATGATCTGGCTATTTTCGGGCCAGACTCTTCCTGGTTTCGAGATTCCATTCAAGAAAAATTTGATATGGATGACTGTGGAATCACCAAACATTTACTGGGAATGCACATTCATCACAATACGCAAAACTCAACATACTCTCTCAATCGAAAACTCTACATCAAAAATCTTCTTTCCAACTATGATATGCTTAATTCCAATCCGTTACATACTCCCATGATTGCAAACCAACAATTAGTCCCAGATTCCCCCAAGTCTATTGATCAATTTAAAAAACTCAATGTGAACTATTGGAGTGCCATAGGATCTCTCAATTCTCTTGTGCAATGCACTTGTCCTAACCTGTCATTTTTTGTCTCTCAATTATCTCAACATTTATAAAATACAGGAATGACTCACTGGATTGCTTTTAAGCAAGTACAACACTATCTTATTTATACCATTGATAAAACTCTAGTTTATGGAGGTAATCGAAATTCTCTTCACGCACTCACTTTCTTTACTAATTCAGAATAAGAAGCCTTCAGTGACTCTGACTGGGCTGGTTTTCCAATTAATAGAAGATCAACCAGTGGGTACTTATTCATACTAAACAGTGCTGCTATTTTGTGGCAATCCAAAAAAAAAGCCACTGTTGCACTTGCTACTTCTGAAGCAGAATATCAAGGAATGGTGGATGCTGGCAAAGAAACTCTTTGGCTTGTGTCTTTGCTTAAAGATCTCAAAATTTGTCTCCCCAATCCTCCCGTTTTACAAGGTGACAATCAAGGGGCTATGGATCTTGCCAACAACCCTCTCTTTCATTCCCAATCAAAACTAATTGAAATTCACTATCACTGGATACAAGAACAGGTCCTTGCTAAAAATCTGGCTCTGAAATATATATCTACTGAAATAAATGGTTGCTTATTTGCTCACTAAATCATTGGCTTGACCAAAATTTGAAATCCTGCTTTCCAGATTGGGTCTTCAAAATTGTGTCTAATGTATATAGACAGGGGGGGTATTAGAAATGTCATTTCTTTCATTGAAATTGTACCATTATCTATCTACCTCAGACTACCTTGCATTCCTCAGTTTATGCTCTACTATTTGTACCTCAGCCTCAGTTGTGGAATCCCTGCCTGAGCAAAGTATTTCCCTTTAATAGCAAAACTTGAATATTCCATTGTTAGATAAAACTTAGCTTGATTATAGAGGATATATATATTGTAGTCACTATGCTCCTGTTTTCTCACTCAGCTACGTTTTATCCTTCTCTTATCCTTTTTTCTATTTTCCTCACTTTTTCTTGCTTGGTGCCACTTTCCCCACTTGCTCACTCCATGCTACAGGTATTTGGGTTTATCACTTTAAGACGTGCAAAGTGTTCTAATTAGGACATCTTGTCTTCCTTAAAAGCTGTAGATCTCCTACCTCAATTATACAAATTAATATCATATAATATTCTTCATAATATAAAAATCAACAATCCAGCTTCCAAAGTGTGGATTAACAAATTTTCCAGCTAGAAAAAGTTACTTTGATGAGATTAATTTGGGGTAATATTATCTGTATAGTGAATATCTATGAATAGTGAGGGGATCAAATTCCATTGCAGTATCAAATCTTTAAGTAATTGCATATTGATTGTGACCTTGGTTAGTGAATTGTACCATTCTACCCGGTTATGGGGTAATGTTTACTAAATATGAGTTGCAAAAATATATATATTCTTTCCTACTTTACTACTTTCCTAAATTCATTCAGTAAAACTCATTTGATTTACATGTCTCATGTAGCATAATTTTTACATTTAACTGATAAGCTATGAATATATAGGTTTTTTTACTCAATTGCAAAACAAAAAATCATCTACTAAAACCATACCAAAAATAAATAGTTAAGTGTCATTTCTATGAAGGACACAGCAATCAAATTGATGGTTGTTTATTTCAGCTTAAATTGTAGCAATTTTATAGACACGTAAGTAACTCTAATTGTAACAATGAGATATGAGAGCACTAGCGGCTAACAAATGCATGCGCTAACCTATAATAACAGCATAACTAAATAAAAGAATAAGGAGGATGGATGATATATTAACTTGTACCATGCACCAAGTCAATCAAATTTCAGTGAAGACAAAACTTAAGAGTAAAAGAAAAATCAATTTGGAGTAAATATTGTTCATAGCTTGGAGCTAGTATAAGTATTCTAGACTCTCTCTGACAGCCTAGGTATCTCCAGGACTGAATAATTCTTGTATTTAAAATACTATAACCTTAATTAAATTAACTTATAACTTAAAAATAAGGTTAAAATACTTATATATATGATTATAATGCATATATATATAATTATTACACTATTATATGACTTATAAGAGTTTAAATAGCTTATGCATAGCCTATTAATACTTATTAAGGTTTTGATGGAGTCATAATATACTTATATTAAGTGATATTAAGTAATTATAGACATACATAAACTTATATGTATACATAAATCTCATATTCAGTGAAATATGTAGTTATATTATGTATATTTAGGTATATAAGTGGGTTTTAACCTCTTAATAGCCTATAACCTTTATTTTTCTGCTTATTTTAGGTCATATGGACATATCCAGTGGACTCACAATGCCTAAACCAGCATATACACCTATTTCAGGTGCATATATCTAGTTTGGACAACTTAATCAGCTTCTTGGATGGATTTTCACAGATTTATGAGTTGGGATATGATTACTGGGTTAATATGGATGCTTGGGGTTTTTATTGGGAGCTTGGACAGTTAATTTGGCTCATTTATATGCTTTGGGTCTCATTCTATACTCTTTGGATGATTTATTTTACCTGTTTCTTTATGGTATCTGCTTTGATCTGTTTATTCTATTTATAGTATGGGTCTGAGGTATCATTAATTGTGATGGAGGGTCCTTACTGGAGGTCTGGGTCTTGAAACTTCTTTAAGTGGATGCCATGGGGAGGTGATGGGCCCTAAAAGTGCTGTAATTTCCCGGGATAGCAGTGAAATCATCTGGATTGAAGGTCTGTGCACTCCAGTGGATTTTGGTATAAGTAAGGGAAGATTTTGATGGTGATTAGAAATCACTTACTTACTAAAATTCAAATAAACACTAAAACAAAATTATTATCATATAGAAATATATTATATAGCCTTTATAAATTGATATTATCTTTATATAAGCTATAACTATATTTTATTATTCTATTTTCCACCACTAGCACACATAAAATCCAAGTATTGTGAGTATAAATTGAGAATAACTTTTTTATTAGTCTTACCCTGAGGTTTAATCACTTAATCATTTATTAATCAGTAGTTGGACCATTAATATTTACTATTAAATCATACTTATATACCAGCATAAACTGACACTCTCCTCCTTTATTACAGCTTTGGTATTATGTTTCACAGGGATTAGAACTAGTAATTGAATTTACCATGACCACTGCGAACTTGTAACTATGTATGAATGATAAAATAATAAAATTTGATATGACAACCAACTAATCACAGGTCTAATATACTGTGCACTAGAGGTATAATAGTCTTTCTTTTCACTGCTTCAGCCTATGCAATGAACCTTGTTAATTCTTATGCTGCATATCTTATTCATAAAGTGAAACAACAGAGTCGGAAAATGATTAAATGTGACTTAAACATGCTCATTACATCAAAAAAATAAAAAGAAAGACCATTAGAGAAGTACTAGTAGAGTTTACTTCTTATAAATACTTTTAAAATTATTTTAATAAACTAAAAAAATATCTTTAGAAAAAAAAAGATGCTATTACTCAAAAAATCTGAAAGAAAGATGAGGAAGGGGCAAAATGAGAAATTAAAAGAAGAAGAGTCTACTTTGATTTTTAAAAGTCTAAAAGTACTTGACTAAATACCCTGTGTATACAAATACTAGAAGACAAAGCATAGTGTGAGAGTGGGCAATCTACCTTTTGCTATCATGTTTCATTGAGGTTTATGGGATTTTTCATCACATAATTTTGTTCTTCTGATATGTTTAAAAGATAAAATACTATCCTTACCTTATACTTTAGTAACTCTCAATTTTATAACTTTTTATTTTATTTTATATTTTATTCCCTTTCAATTTTTTCTTCCTATGCATATTGGCTGATATTTTTATCTCATTCTTTTGTCTTCTTACTCCATAATCCTTTCCATTCTTATTTTCTATCTTCTTGAATTTCAAAACTTTAAAAAGGATAAGTTTTCTTCTGGTAGATTGATCCTGAGTTATTTTCTGAGAAGAAAGTTTGTCCCCAAAACCACAATTTTTTATTTGTATAAAATAAATTGAATTGAAATGAAATGGAAAAAATATTTTCTCAAGTAAGTGGTTTGTAATAGTACATCTAGAGTAGAAAAGATATTTTATTTCATTTTAATCATTAAGAAATAATCAAGGAGGTAGTGAATCTCCAGCCAATCTAATTTCAGCTCAGAAAAAGCAAGAAACATGTTACTCACACAACACAGATGAGAATTTTTATCTTACAGAAGTTGGCCAGAATAAAAGCTTTAATTTTTAAAAATTGAATATATTAAATCTATAAATTTAAAATTTCTCAAAACTAAACTCAACTAATGGTACCTTTGAAGCATGGATTAGAGAAATATGAAAGATTTTCATAAAGAGTTTTTGAGGTCGGAATGAGGGGTGTCAGATTTGTAAAATTTACATTTATCCAAGTGAAGATTTTAGAAAAATTTCAACTCAAACACTGGTGTATTTGAAAAACAAAATAAGTCATACATTTCACTCAAATACACACTATCTCAACCAAAAGTGCTGGTTTTTCAAACAACTTCAATTTTACTGATTTTTCAAAATAAATCCACTCTATCAAGCATTCTTCAGCATAAAAATTTATTTTTTATGACTTATAAAATTTCATATAAGTTATAATTTTATTTTGTACAAGAGAAATACCCTCCTATCTCTTAAACTATGGTTAAAATAATTTTTCAATAATTTTTATTTCTTTTAATCATCCCTTTGGTTCTTTATCTGATCCTTATCTTAATGAAGAATTTTTTCATTATAAAAATGACTAAGAAATGGTACCTTTCCCCAAGAAACCTCTAAACAATTAATATTTCATGGTATTACTTACAAACTTTTCTACATATATCTAAAATTAGTCTTAAGAGAATGTTTTTCAGGTAGGCTGCTAGAATTACCCAATAAAATAATTAATTATTTACTGAGATGAGGCCACACCTTTTTTTTTATTTCTTATATATTATTAATTATAATATATTAACTTTAAATTTACTTGTAATGAATTACTAGTTGTAAAAAAGTAAAGCTAGTAAATAATTAAAATTAATATTAAATGTCCATTATATTTTTATTTCCTAACACCATGCTCAATGACAGGTTAAGAGAAATAAAATTAAAATTTAATATTGAAATAAAATTTAACATTAAAATAAAAATAAATATATGCAAGAAATTCAAATTACTTATTTAAAAATAACACTTACAGTAATTTTTAAATAAATCAATTTATTTTGGACATACACAGTAAATACACATTTTAAACACATTCTTTCTAGAAAAATCTTATTATTTGAAAATATATTTCTGGAATATTCATTTTCTTCTCTCATACTCCTGTATTTAGGATTTTAACATGGTGCTTTGTCTCTCTTTTGCCTATATAAGGCAATCCCTTTCTGGTTGTTTTGGACATTCTTTTACACACCAATTATTTTATTTAAATCATTATACAAATTAATATTTATTACTATTATCTATATTTTAGTAGATACATCACATATTTCTAAACTATTAATTTAAATAAAAATGATAAAATTTTCTTACCTCTCTTAAAATTGAGTAATTTAAAATTAAAGATAACATACGTACTGTCAGCCAGGCTGCTAGTCTTACCCAGTAAAATAATTAATCATTTAATGGGATGAATCCACACCTTTTTATTTCTTATATATTATTATAAGTTCCAATATATTTACTTTAAATTTACTTGTAATAAATTAACTAGTTACAAAACAGTAAAGTTAGTAAATAATAAAAATTAATATTAAATGTCCCTTATATTTTTATTTCCTAACACTGTGCTCAATGGCAGTTTAAGAGAAATAAATATCAATATTAAAGAAAAATTTAATATTAAAATAAAAAGAAATATATACAAGAGATTCAAATTACTTATATAAAGATGACACTTGCAGTAATTTTTAAATAAATCAATTTATTTCTGACATATACAGTAAATACACATTTTTAACAGATTCTTTCTAGAACAACCTTATTATTTGAAAATAATTTTCTGGAATATTCCTTTTCTTCTATCATACTCCTGTATATAGGATTTTAACTTGGTGCTTTGTCTCTCTTTTGCCTATATAAGGCCTCCCCTTTCTGGTTGTTTTGATCATCCTGTACTTACTTATTATTTTAACAAAACATTTATTAATATTAATTATTGTTTTTAGTACTTACAAAAACATAATTCTAAATAATAAATTATAATAATAATTATAAACTATTTTACCTCTTTTTATTGAGTAAATAAAAGAAAAGATAATTCATACATACCTTTGACTTTGCAACCCCAAAAATCCACCTATCACCGCTGTCGGACCTCCGTTAAAATCTTCTAAACCATCAGTAACCTTCGACACTTGAACCCCTTTCTAAATCTTTGATGGCACATTGATATCTTGAAGCCGGAGACCAAGTGACTATCAACAACAAGGTACCAGTAGGATGAGTAGACCACGAAAACGACAAATGTCATTGACCACATGAATTATTTTTTTGCTGAAACTGGGAATCAAACCATGCTCCAAAATTTAGGTTCATATATTGGCAATTGTCATATCTAATTGTGGTAATTATATTTATTACCATTTGTGGGTCATTTTCTACATTTCATTGTCCATGTATATCTTTTTTACTCAGCGCTCTCTAAGTAGCATAAACTCACTCAATTTAAAGGGGGAGGTGCCTGGTAAATAAAATATTTTTCTTTCCTAGTTGACCAAGATAGAACTATATTGTTCTTAGTCGTAGAAGTAATATAAATTAAATTAATTATTTTATATTTATTTTTAATTATTTCAGTTGACCTCTGTCCTGATAATTAAAATTTTATATTATTGTTTCACTTGACAAGTTGACCTTACAGTAAATTAATAATATTTAAAATTAATTGAATTAAATATATTAAAATTATTTCAGTTGAAAATAAGTCCTGGTAATTAAATTATTTCAGTTGACATTAAGTCCTGGTAATTAAAATTATTTTCAGTTGACATTAAGTCCTGGTAATTAAATTATTTCACTTGATTTAAGTCCTGGAAATTAAATAATTTTCAGTTGATATTAAGTACTGGCAATTAAATTATTCAGTTGACTTCTAGTCCAAATAATTATCAACATATACATTACTAATTATTAAATTATTTTATTATTTCAGTTGATTTATTTTGATCCTGGCTATAAAATTATCTTATATTAGTTAATAAAATTTTTGATTATTATTTCAGTTTATTTTTTGTCCTGAAAAACATTATATTAGGGGGTGTCAGTTCTGGAAAATTGGCACTTACAAATCCGCACTTAAATTTGACCAAATTTGCACTTAAATAAGTGCGGATTTCGGAAACACACTAGCCCCAATACTGGTGGATTTCAAAAGTGAAAAAAGTCACTTATTTCACTCAAATCCGCACTTTCTTAACCAAAAGTGCTGATTTCACCATCAAGTCCCATTTCACTGATTTGTCAGCATCATCCCATTCATACGCAGAACTCCACAGAATAACACTTCATAACTCGAAACACCATACATCATTTACATCTTCATATCATATCATATAAGAGTTATGACTTCCTCACTATCAAATCATGATAACTTACATAAAGCAATGACTTTCATGGCTCTTGAACTGCTCTTGGACTCTGATTGCCATTCTGATTCTGATCTAGAAGAAGATTTTGTCTTTTTATCAAAATTGCTACAAAACGTTACCTTCTTCCCAGAAAGCCTCAAGTACTTCATACCCTCAAGTACACCATCCAAACACTTCTTAACCTATCTACACCCAGTTTTAGACAGCTGTTCAGGACCTCTCAGGAATGTTTCCTTAAATTGCTTGAGCTTATTAAGAATCATCCCATATTTCACAATAATTCTAAAAAATAACAATGACACCCTTCAATTCAATTGGCCATCACACTATGTCTTTTGGGTTCAAATGGTAATGGAGCTGCTTTGAAACATTTAGAAAATGTCTTTGATTTAGGGTATGGTTCAGTTAATACTTATACCAAACGATGTATCACTGCCATCAACTACTTGGAATCTCAACTTCTCACCTGGCCAACAAAAGAAGAGCAACTTGAATCATCTCAGGTTATGCAAGTAGAGGGCTTCCCAGGATGTATTGGTTTTGTTGATGGTACTGCTATTCCTTTGAGCCAGAAACCTGCTCAAGGTTGAAACAATTACTTTGACTGTAAAAAGAGGTAGATTATTTTTAACTCCTTTCATTCTCTTTGAAACTAACACAAACAAATATTTCTTCTTTATAGATATTCAATTTCTGTTCAGCTTATATGTGACGTGAACAAAAAATTTATATCATTCTTTGCTGGCTATCCTGGCTCATTTCATGACTCCTACCTCTTCCAAAGAATGCAAATTTCAAATGAACCTGAAAAATTCTTTGATGAAGATCAGTAACTTCTTGCAGATTCTGCTTATGTGAATGGAAAGTATGTACTTCCTGCTTTTCGGGGAGCAGCTTCAGAAGACAGTAAAAATGCTAAGTTCAACAATCATTTGGCAAAGTCAAGAGTCCGTATTGAACATTCTATTGGAATCTTGAAAGGTTGTTTTTCTAGTTTAAGGGAATTAAGAAGTCCTCTTAGAAATAAATCTGAAATGGAGATGGTGATCAACTGGATTCTGTGTTGTACTATACTTCATAACCTACTTGCTGACCTCAAAGATCAATGGTTAGAGCTGTATGAAAATAAACAAGTTGATTCACCTCCGACTATATCCAACACTTTTATTTCTCAATCAACTAGTATAAGGGCAAAAATTCTTCCAATAACACTTCAACATTTTTCAACACAATTTTAATTTTTTTTCATTCTCTTCAAATGATCAATTCATGTGTTTTATTCACTGAGAATGGTAAATTGTTTTTATATATTTTTTTGGTTTTTGAATTTGCTGTTAAAGTCTTATTTTTTTTATCTCTCTGTGTTTTCTTTCATCAACTCAACATGAAATCGCATATTTTCAGCAAACGCATATTTTTTCAGTCACTCTCTTTTTTTTCTTCACTCATATCCATTTTCTCCTCTCTTCCTACATCACTCAAACAATTTCACTTATATTTCTTTTTTCTAAACTCATCTCTCCAGGTAAGTCATTTTATCTTTTTTACTTAATTTTTTTGCTAATTTTTTTTTTTGTTTTTTTGTTTTTTGGGTTTTTGTTTTTGTTTTTGTTTTTTTTTGTAAGTGGTTTTTTTAAATTTATAGGTAAAATTAACCTTTTTTTTTCTCTCTCTGTCTCTCCATTTTTTCTCTCATTTATCCTATTATTTATCCCCCTTGGCCTGGGATTTTTCCCACCTTTACCCTCTCTTTGGAATGGATACATCCCCCTTTTCCCCCCTTTGGCTGCCTTATTCCCCCCTCCTTGGCTCACTCTAACCTCCCTTTTCTCCCTCTTTGGTCTCATCTCTCCCTTTCTCCCCCTTGTTGGTGTCCTCATTTCCTCCCCTCATCCCTCTCCAACCCCCCTCCAAATCCCCTGAATCCCCTCTCCAAATCCCCTCCAAACCCCCCTCCAAACCCTCCAAATCACCCCCTCCAACCCCGCTTCCAAAACCCCCTTCAATCCGTTCCTAACCCCCCTCTTATCCCCCTCAAAACCCCCCAAACCCCCCTACCCCCCTTAAAGGTTCCTTAACAATTTGTTAACAAATCGTTAAGTAACATTGAGGGGGGGATTGGGGGGGTTTGGAGGGGGTTTGGAGGGGGAGGTTAGGGGGGGTTTGGAGGGGGGGAATAGAGGTGAATTGAAGAGGGGTTTGGAGGGGGTTTGGGGGGGATTGAAGGGGGGTTTGGAGGGAGGTTTGGAGGGGGGTTTGGAGGGGGATTTGGGACAGATTAAAGGCGGGTTTGGAAGGGGGTTTGGAGGGGTTTAAAAGGGGATGTGAATAGGTTAGAGGGGGGGTTTGTACAAGGGTTTTGGGGAGGTGAGAGAGGGGTTTGGAGTGGGGAATTTAGGGGAATGGGGAAGTGATAAAAAAATTGAAAAAAATTTCCAGTTTTTTGACTTTTTTTTGATTTTTATTTTGGTTTTTTTAATTTTAGAGAAAAATATTCATCAAGTTCAAGTGAAATAAAAAAAATTCTTATTAGTCTTTTGAGGATTTTTATTTTCATAATTTAAATTAAGTGAGTTTTTTTTAATGTATAATTTTAGGTGCTTGAAAAGTAACAAATTTTTAAGTAGAAAAATACATGTCTTTAACTTCAGATTCACCACTTACCTCACTCTCATCTTCTTTAACTTAATTATCAACTTCAAATTCAACTTCTTTTCAATCATCATCTAAAACATTGACAAAAAATGAAAAGTATCGAAATAAATGAAATTTAAAAAAAAAATTCACTTAGATCAAATATTTGGCCATATTTCAAAAATCAAGTACTTTAAAACTAAAGTTGAAAAAAAAACAATATCCGAAAACCTTACCTGAAAATATACATTATTTAACTGAAACTGGAAGTGATGAAGTTAAAGCTGTTATTAATAATACTTTCAAAACTCAATTTATTTACAAAAACCATTCTTTTAATGGTTTAAAAGATGAATCATTTGATCAACTCTGCAATCTCATCATAACACTCTATCAAATGGCTTAGGTTTGCTTACCTTTAAGGAATAAGAATTTGTTGGGTGGAATCATGATTGGTATTGGATGGAGACCAGGATTTGATAAAGGTTTTTCTCTTGGTATGTTTAAAAATTTTTCTGGATTTTTTAATATCATTTTACTGAATTTAATTCAAATAGGCATATATTCTTTACTCATATCTTTATCTAAAGCTGAATTAGATAATGATTTTCGAAAATGGAATACTTTACCTTCATTTAATTCATTTCTTGCTCTTAGACTTAAAAAACTCTGTAATAAAGCTTTTGAAACAAATCATGAAGTTGCTACAAGACTTGGAATACCAAATTGGTGCGACTCTGAATGGGAAGATATTAGCAGTGAATATCTAATGTTTTCAAATGTTAAAATCACTCATTCTGGATTTCATAACCTAATTTACACTGACTCAAATGATGCTAATTACCTCACTTATGGAATTTTTACATATATTATTCCTATCACTGGACAACCTATTCCGTCACCTGCAAAAATCAAAGGACATGGATTATATTTCCCGGATAATAGATGTATAATCAATTTTGGATTAGGAAATGGAATCATCAAAACAGTTTTGAATTCTTCTTACGATAATCACCAAACCACAAAGCCTCCTCCAGGTTTGGAATCTTGTCAAGACTTCACACATTTTGGTTGCTCTTTCCAGATCAGTCAAAAGTTAATCCAACAAATAAACAAGTTAAAAAAAGAAGAAAAAGGTAATAAATTTAAAAATTCTTTAGGTATATCTAAAAAGTATGGGGATTTGTAGAGTCACCAAATATTTAATATTCTTCCATAAATTTTTAATAAATAAATATGATATTTCAATTTATGAAATTATAGTAATGGGCCAACGACCTTGTGTTGTATAAAAGGTAATTATGATAACATTAATTTGTTTCATGGGATTCCTCTATCCTATACCTGTGGAAAATCCCAAACCTAGTTTCTAGACTTGATCTGCATTTTGGCATGAGGAATTGTCATTACTTTAAAAGTAGTAAATTTGAAATATCTTATATATATATTAATTAATTTATGTAATTAGATTAAATTTTGATGACTTTCACGCTTTACTTCAATAAAATGCAGGGGAGGGTATTGCCAATTTTTTAAATCTGACATGTGAAATTGATGACTTAGAAAAATTTGGTGGTACCCACCCCTTGTTTCAATAAAATTCAGGGGAGGGTATTGTTAATTTTTTAAATCTGACATGTGAAATTGATGACTTAGAAAAATTTGGTGGTACCCACCCCTTCTTTCAATAAAATGCAGGGGAGGGTATTGCCAAATTTTCAAAAGAGATATTGAATTTTATTGACTTAGAAGAATTTAGATAAGCAAACTTATTGACTTGAAAGTAAAGATAGAAAATTTTTATTATAATTTCAAATGTTCCTCAAAATAAAAGTATAGGCAAACTTATTGACTTGAATGTAAAGATAGAAAAATTGTATGATATTTTCAAAAATTTGTCAAAAATAACATACTATATTCAAGACCTTTTATAAGTCAGAATATAAGAAAATATTACCAAAAAGAAATCAAACAAAATTAAATTAACTAGAAAAACAATTTATCAATTGAAAAGGTCAAGTAATTTTTTAATGTCCTCATAAGATTGGCCATTTTTTACACATTCCATAATGAAATCTTTTTTTAAAAAACTCTGTTGTTATTCCAATTCACAAGTAGCCATTTCTCTTTGAAATTGACGGTCATTTACCCTTTCCATCTGCTCTGCCTCAAATTTTTTTTCTTCCAAATCTAAGGCTTGCTGATCTTTCCTTAGCATATGATCAAACTTTATCTTCTCAAAGTCAAGGGCATTTTTCACAATAGTTGATTTTGCTGAGAAAATTAAATTGAAATAAATAAATAAATGAGATAATGATTAAGATATATAGTAAACAAATCTTACTTATATCTTTTTTTTCAAAATAATCCTCAAGGGAGACAACTGAGCTTGTTAAAGTATTACCACATTTTAATAGATGGCTCAAGTTCATTGAAGTTGAGGCTCAACGCTTTAGTTTGGAGTTTGAACAAGAGGCTTCAGGAAGTTCATCTAAAGCAGCTTTTAAAGTGGGATTCTCATTTCCAAAATTGAGATAATTTAATGGAGATTAAGTTTGAGTAGGAGGAGACTAGAATGAAAGAGAAATTCAGAGAAGAATTGAATAAAAAACAAAAAGCAAACATACATTTAAATTTTGGGCCTCTGAGGATTCAGATCTGCTGCGATATAATTGTTCTGCTTGATAGTTGGGATCATCTTCAGCTGAACTATGGTTAGAAGGTGGAGGGGATTGATTCTGTTGATGTACAGGTATTTCAGGAGGATTAATTGATGGTTGAGATCCAGAGGGTATATGCTTAGTAGTATCGTGTAGAAACCAATGGTTTACATCAACCTGGGAGCCAAAAAGATTATCCATTTCCTCATAGAAAGGACACATGACATTGAGCTTTTCAGAAACAGTAGTAATTCCAATCTCCAAATCATCATCTTCAATACAAAAGTCAGTTTCATTTGCAGCATGATGAGCCTTTTTAAATTTTGATTGGTAACTCTTAAATCTCTCCTTCATTTGTTTAGGATTGATATTGATTCTCCCCCTTGTTTTCTTCCTTACTTTATTGGCCATCAATAAGTAGCCATTAACCTTTGAAGAAGGTGGATGTCCAATACGAGTGGACTTTTCACATCCAAAACATGCTTCAAAATTTGATTTTATTTTAAGAAAGTTGAAAATGATAAGACAATCATCCTTTTTAAGCTTACCTGAACCTGACTTTGATTTTTCAGGTGTAGGGCTTGCTTTACGAGGAGACTTTTGTGACAAAGCAGATTTTTGAGTTACCTTTTGAGATTTGGAATGTCTGGGAGGCATTATGAAACTGGCACATAACAAAAAAAAGATTAAGAGGTAGAAGAAATAAGTAAAAAAGAATGTAAACATGCCTGGTCAAAATGTTAAAAATGTCAGGAAGGGGTGTGTGCCGAGAATTGATGGGTAGGTAGCGAGGAAGGTCAGTGTGTCACATGTAACAGGGATGGGGTAAGAAAGGAAGGGATGTTTTGTGGCCAACATGTGGTTTTGAAAAAAAACGGGAAAAAAGTGCTGATTTGAGGTCATAACTGACACCCATTTTTGAAATAAGTGACTTTTTTGCAAAATTTAAGTGCTGATTTGGTTTGTAATCCGCTTTTAAGTTAAGTGCAGATTCGCCAGAACTGACACCCTCTATTTTAATTAATCCAGTTGATTACAAAATCATGATAATTACTTATATACTAAAATTTTTCTTTTACTATTTTTATTTAAATAAATTAAAAATAATTACTGATTAAATTTTAATATTTTTTTCTCTGAGTTCAGGTTAATTACAACTATGACTGATCAAGGTGCTTCTTCTTGCCGTGATGAGGAACTGGATTTATTTGATTATGATGAATATTCTTCTGTAAGTTCTCCTTTGACTACAAAACTGGCTCAAATGAATCAATTACTGGACCAATCAGGATGTAGAAATACAGGAGATGGAGATATTATTGGAGACAACTGCTCAAGATCAAAAGCCTTCTATCAACCCCCCAGAAGAGCTTCCAAAAGGCTTCAAAATAAAAAAATGCCCTAGAATCAGCAAGTCAAAAATCTCTCCACACACATCAAGGAGTTGAGGTCAGAAAACCACAAGCTGAGGTTAAAAAAAGACTCTCTGGAAGACAAGGTAAGAAAAATAGAGTCCTTCCTTCAAGAGAAGAGGAAACCTCCTCCTCCCCCAAGAGCCCTTCCACAATTAGACTCCCAGAAACAAGAAAAGGTGGAAGTCTCAAAGTGGTATTGGGATTTTCTGAACACCCAGTTGGATTATCTGTCCCAAAAACAACAGCAACAAGTACCTCAGGCAGGTCCTTCAAGAACCAATCAGTTCAGCCCCCCCACGCCTCCTCACCCCTATCAAGGAGGAAGAAAGAGATAAAACAATCATATCCTAATCTTTCCCAAGCCATGGTAAGCCCCTCTATTGAGTCTCAAGTACCATTTCTTGTTGCTGACTTAGTTCCTTCAGGTAATTCTGGAAGAGGAGATGAGACTGTGAGGCCAGTAGAGGCTGAGAGTAGTAGAAAAATTGCTCAGTATTCTAATTTATCTAATCTTTGGTTTTAATTGCTACTTCAATGATAAATCATGATATGGCTATTATAGATGAGACACTTTAACCTGAGTTTTATGAGAATCTGGAAAGTTATTCTGTTTCCCTATTGAGAAATACTCCAGATGTAGCTAACATTAATGATGAATATTTGAGGGATATTATTGCTAAACAAAATCATATAATGAAGAACATGTAATTGACTCAGAAATATAATAGTTTGTTAACTGAACAGGATTATCAAGCATTGAGGATTGAGTTACAGAGAGTTTTTGATGATTTGTATTGGACGGTCATCTAGAAGAAGGAGAGGAAGGGAGAAAAAAAACAGAGAAGAGGAGGAGGAAAGATAGGGGAAAGGTTGTAAAAGATAAAGAAATAAAATAATAATAAAAAATAATTATTCTGAGAGAGAGAGATGACAAGATTTCTTTGGACTTGATACAGTAGTGAAGGTTATTAAATTATAATACTTTTATGTAAGTAAGAGTTATTTTTAATGCTCAGAAAACACTAATATTATTATTAGACTTAAAGCAACCTGTAGTTATCTATATAATATTTAAATTAGAATTGTGATGCTAATAAAAAATAATAATCGATGTGTTATATTAAAAAAATAGATTCAAGTTGTGTGTATAATCAGTGATGCACTAAAGGGGATTACCCAAGGCCCTTTTATAGACCAGGGGACCTCTGAAGCGCCACAAATCAGTATATACAAAATAGTGATAGGCTAAAACAAGAATATAAAAGAATAGAACTGAAACATAGATATTAAGAGAAAAACATGAAACAATTAACTAAACTCATGAATAAGTAACTAGTTTTCCCACCAAAATTTCCCAAACCAGTTAATTAAAATAGTGAGTAACTAAGTAAGCCTTAAACATAAGAACTGTGAGAAAAAGAATCCAAAACAGATATTACATTAGGATGTAAAGGGTTTAATTAAAACAAATTAGAATTATTTTCATGCCAAAATCCATGTAATCAATCCAATCAAGTATAAAGCAATTTCAATTAATTTTTTTAACTATGTAATTAATTCAAATATTAGTTTAAATGAAACATATAACTAATTTAATGATATTTCTAATTTAAAGTGAGAATTTTAATACTATATTATTAAATAAGTGTTATAATTTATTTACCAATTTTACTGACACAATTAAGGGTCAAAAAAGCGCCCAATATTATTGTTTAACAATGTATGAAAAAGTTTTATCTAATATATAGATTTAATTAATTAATTTAACTACATTATAAGTCAATTTTACACTTATAGTTATAATATATGTTTATAATTAATTGATTATAAATTTTTATATATTAAATAAATAAAAAAATGTGCCATAATTTATAGAATATATATCATGCTTAATTTAAATGTATTAATAATTTATATAATAATAAAATTATAATAATATTTATATATATTTAATAAAAAAATTATATCATTTCATTATTCAATATAAGATTAATTTATATACATAATAAGCAAATTTTTACGCCCTCTTTTAGCTACAGTAAATTTTCATAAAATTTACTGGGCTCCTGGTATAGCCTGGCTGACACTCCCTCACTCTAAAAAAACAATAAAAAAAATGTTAAGATTTTTTATTTTTGTACTTCTTAAACAGAGTAGCAAGATTTGAAATTTCCTTTCCAGATATCCATGCATCATGTTCAGATGATTTGTTCTTATATCTCAATAAATATTCAGTACCTCTTTCAGAAGTGATCATTCTATCATTGAGAATTTTATCAATTTATGTAGTTTCTGTGACTTCCTGAGGGTTTTTCTTAGTTCTTCCCCTTCTTTTGGGAAACAAGTCACTGTTGGAAGTATAGGGTTTAAGAGAAGAAATGGGAAAAACAGGATTTTCCCTATCATATGGAGAACACAATACAACTTCTACTGCATTATCTCCAACCATTCTTTTAACAAAAAATAGTCCTACAAAAGGATCTTTTAATTTGTTGTTACCTTGTAGATTGAAATGGACAGTAGAAATCAACACTTCATCACCCATGTTAAATGTGCATTCTTTATGGGATTTATCCCATCTCTTCTTTTCATATTCAAATGCTTTATCAATACAGCTTTGAGCATATTTTCTGCATAGCTGTTGCATTTGCATAAAAGAGTTTACACCAGGGTGTAGTTCCAACTTAGGTAATTTATTATTGAGAATTTGAGCAGGAGTGTTTGGGACATAACCTAACCAAAGCTCAAAAGGCTTTTTCTCAGTGACAAAATGAACAGTGCTATTATATGCGAATTCAAGACCAGGCAATAAAGTGACCCAGCCATGAGTAAATCTGTCATTGTCTTTATATTCTAATCCAAAGGCACAATACCTTTTAATCATATCTTCCAGAGTTTGAATCATTCTTTCAGCTAGACCATCAGTCTGAGGATGGTGAGCTGTAGACAACTTTTACTCACAGCCACAAATATCCATTAAAGAGGTCTAAAACTCAGAAGTAAATTTTGGATCTCTATCAGAGATAATAGCTTTTGGAAAACCAATAATATGGAACATGTAAGTCCACCATAAGAAAGCTAATTCCTCTGTGGATACATCTTTGTGGGTGGGATTAAATTTGCACATTTTTGTGAATCTATCAACTATTACCCAACAAGAGTTATAACTGTCTTTACCTGCTACAGGAAGACCAGTGAAAAAATCCATGTTAATGATTTGCCACGGAGAATCAGGTGCTTCAATATGTTGTAATAACCTTGCTCTTTTACTAGTCAACCTTCTAGATTTCTGGCAGGAATCACAAGATTCAACATATAATTTTGTATCTTCAGACATATTAACCCACCAAGCAGTGTTTTTCATTCTGATTAATATCTTTTCAAGATCAAAATGACCAGCTAATATGTCATTATGACAAAGTTCAAGAATAGTTTCTTTTATAGAAGGAGGAATTATAATTACATTAGTAAGCTTCCCTCTAAAATATATATAACCATCTTCAATAGAAAACTTTCCTTTAATCAAAGCATTTTGATACTTTGCAGGAACAGTTTTAATCAATGCTTGAATTAAAGCATTCTTAGGATCATTTAAGATAGTAACTAATTTATTTAAATCAGAATCTTTATCATATGAATCCAGAATTAATTGTAATAACTCTTCTTCCATATCAACAATAAATACAATACCATGGATATGAACAGTTTTATCTTCAGGTACATAAGCAGGTTTGGAGTCATTATTTGGCAGAGGTAATCTGGAAATCATATCAACATTGGAGTGAACATTTCCAGCCATATGGATAATTGTCATTCTTCCTCTGTACTCTTGAACAGCAAGTTGCCACCTAAACATATGTCTATTAGGTGTTTTTAGGTTTAAGAGGGACTTCACGGCACTACAGTCAGTTACCAATTCAAACTTTTGGTCATCCAGGTAGAAATGGAGATTCTCAAGATCCCAAACAACTTCTAAACACTCTATTTGAGTTGCACCATATTTCAATTCACTATTTCTCAAGGTTCTTAAAATATAACAAATTACAACCTCTGAGGATTTATCATTAATAATTTGTTTCTGGTGAAGGGAAGCACCCAGACCAACAAAGCTAGCATCTGTATACAGAAAAAATGGTTTTTTAAAATCTGGAAGATCTAAGATAGGGGCTGTCATTAAGCAACATTTTAATGCATCAAAAGCTTTTTGACAATCAATATTCCAGATGAATGAAACATCTTTCCTAGTTAGTTTGGTAATAGGCAAGGCTATGACCTGATATTTTTTAATATATTGTCTTTAATAGCCACACATACCCAAAAAACTTAGGATTTCTCTTACAGAAGTTGGTACCTTTACATTTTGAATTGCAGCAACTTTGTTGAGTTCTACACAAATTTGTAGGCCTGACACAACATGGCCAAGGACTTTCAAAGATTGAAAACCAAATTTACACTTTTTCAAGGACAAGGTCATGTTGATTTCATCCATTTTATGAAAAACTCTATTTAAGTGAACTGTATGTTCATCAAAAGTTTTAGAAAAAACAATGATATCATCAATATACACCATAAGCCATCATTCAATTATTTGCTGATGGAAAGTGTTATCCATGACTTTTTGGAAAAGTGAAGGTGAATTTTTAGGGCCAAATGGCATTCTAACATACTTATATATTCCCATATGAGTAGCAATAAGCAAATTTTTTTGAGAATTTTTCTCAACTGGAACTTGATGATAACCTTTATTACCATCCAGACAACTAATAAATTTTGCACTTTGTAAGGTAGCATGTATTGCATTAATTCTGGGTAAAGGATAAATATCATCAACAGTATAAGTATTTAAAGCTCTGTAATCTCCACATAATCTAGCTTTATCTTTTTCATAAGAAATCAAGACTGGGGAGTTGACACAATATTTAGGAGATCTAAGATAGGGGCTGTCATTAAGCAACATTTTAATGCATCAAAAGCTTTTTGACAATCAATATTCCAGATGAATGAAACATCTTTCCTAGTTAGTTTGGTAATAGGCAAGGCTATGACCTGATACTTTTTAATATATTGTCTTTAATAGCCACACATACCCAAAAAACTTAGGATTTCTCTTACAGAAGTTGGTACCTTTACATTTTGAATTGCAGCAACTTTGTTGAGTTCTACACAAATTTGTAGGCCTGACACAACATGGCCAAGGACTTTCAAAGATTGAAAACCAAATTTACACTTTTTCAAGGACAAGGTCATGTTGATTTCATCCATTTTATGAAAAACTCTATTTAAGTGAACTATATGTTCATCAAAAGTTTTAGAAAAAACAATGATATCATCAATATACACCATAAGCCATCATTCAATTATTTGCTGATGGAAAGTGTTATCCATGACTTTTTGGAAAAGTGAAGGTGAATTTTTAGGGCCAAATGGCATTCTAACATACTTATATATTCCCATATGAGTAGCAATAAGCAAATTTTTTTGAGAATTTTTCTTAACTGGAACTTGATGATACCCTTTATTACCATCCAGACAACTAATAAATTTTGCGCCTTGCAAGGTAGCATGTATTGAATTAATTCTGGGTAAAGAATAAATATCATCAACAGTATAAGTTTGTAATTCTCTGTATTCTCCACATAATCTAGCCTTATGCTTTTCATTAGAAATCAAGACTGGGGAGATGACACAATGTTTGTGGGTGACATCCACTTTCTCAATGATATTCATTTTAAATAATGTGGAAATATTATCTTCCATATCCTTTCTTTTTGTTGGAGAAGCAGGATATGGTTTTTTTTAAGACTAGGAGGAATATCATTCAAGTTACAGGAAAAGTTAATTTTTATTTCTTCCTGAACACTTCCTAAGACATGAGAGCCATAAGCAAAAGCCATAGGGAAGGAGGTAATTGAGGCATATATAGAATCCTTTTTTTCACTAGTTAACTGATTACCAAAAGAAGCAGTATTTATTTCATTTAATAAATCATCCATTTCAATTGTTGGTCTGCCTTTACACTGGATCAGTGAGTTACAAGACTTTAAAAGATGCCTAGAAGGTTTTCTAGGGGAGGAAATTTTGAATTTTATTTTGCCATTCAATCCCAAGGTTAAGCAATTATTTGCTGGGTCTAATTTCACACCAAACATGGTTAAAATATCATTACACATAATAAACCAATTGCTTAAATTATCATTTTTCATGACAACAAATTCAAAAATAGCTCTGACAAAACCACCACTATATTTGAAGAATTCAGAGGTTTTGTATTTTCCAATAGGACACAAGGTAGAGCCATACCCTCTCCATTTTTCAGAAGTCATAGGTAAAATTTTACTCAAATAATCCTTATCCACTGAAGCTAAAGGTCTTTCAGGCACTAAACTTCCTCTAGCACCAGAGTCAAGAGCTACATCAACATTCTTACCATTAATGATAACAGGTTCCTTCAAAGGAGATATGGCTATAGAATTGTTAGTAATATCTTTAATTATTTCAGCAATTTCCACTGAAGATAAATCCAATACACATTCTTCAGATATATTACCAAAAAAATGGACATCCTGTTCCAACATTAAAACATCTTTAACAGATTCATTGTCATAGGAGATATTACTTTCACAGTCACTAGAAGAATTATTGTTATAAATTTCAGCCTCATCAGTGTCTTCATTTTGTTCAACAAGATGAATTTTCTTGTCACAAACAAGAACCTTTTGCCATGATTTTTTACATTTGTAACAAGTATTTGCTGCATATTTTTTAGGTGCAACTGGGGCAGAGGGTTTACCAGATTTTTCTGGGGGCTTGGTAGAGGATTTATTCTGATCATGATATGATTTTCCAAGGTAATTCTTTGGTTCATATCTATGGTTGAGCAGTACCTCATTACAGATATTAATGAAAGAAGAATATTCCCTCACATGCTCAGTTCTAGCTACAATTAAATCTCTAAGAGAATTTGGCAATTTATACAAGATTTTATCTTTCCAAATATCACAATCCATCTTTGGATCAATGGCTCTCAAGATTTTTGTTACTTTCATAAGAAAAACAATGGGGTTTTCAAAAGAGGAGGATAAATATCTAGTATTCTCATAAAGTCTTTGCTGAGCCAACCTAAATTTTGAACCACCAAACTGATTCTCAATCAAGAATTTCCAATCATTCCATGTATAATGGTTGTTATCTAATAGAACGGATTCATACCACATCAAGGCTAAATTGGAAAATAAAGAAATTAGCTTAGAAACAATTATACTCAACAGGTACTTTATAAGATCTCTTTAAATTATCAATTCTTTGGATAAAGTGTTGCCAATCAGATGAAGAATCACCATCAAAGGTAGGATATTGGTCCAATTTAGGCCAATTTTTCTGACTACTGGGATGGTCCATCCTTTGGGTTGAATTATTTATCATTAATAATTCTTGAAGTTTAGCCAGGTGTTCAGAAATTTCATTATTTACAGAAACAGCTGGTACATGACCATCACAAGATTTTTTGCTAGTAGCAATATATTTTACCGAATCATTGTCAGTTTTTTTATGGCTGAAATATGAGGAAGAAAAGAGGAACTCTGTTCAGGTTCTTTTCCTTTATTTTTATGCAGCTTATGGGCAGCATTCTCATTTATACCATCATTATTTATGGTTAAGGTTGAAAATTTTTCCTGCAGGTCAGAAACATAGTTTCTTATCCTTGGAATTTCAGACATCTGGTCATTTACTTTTGCAAGGGATAAAAATTTCTGTCCTCAGAAACTGTGTGTTTGGCACTTAGTGCATGGAAATCATTTTTTAGCTTTTTAAACTCATTTTGTAGAGATTTAATTTCACATTTTAATGAATAATTTTCTTCAATAAGGGGTTTCAATTCACTCAAGGTTTTATGCAGATTGATATTCTTTTTTGAGATAGATCTATGGTCACTCCTTATATGTTTTTGCTGGCTAAGAACAATATTAAAGGTTTCTTCGATTTTAAAATAAGCTTTATCTTGAACAGAAGAACTTACTTAATAATGCAATTGCAAATTATTTAATCTATCACTCTCATGTATTAACACATATCTTAAATGTTTGTCTTTCACAACATTAAAATCAAGGGTATCTTTCAATGTTTCTTCAGAAGTTTTCTTAATTTAGGTATAGACTTCAGGGGAAACAGAATCATTCTTAATTGCAATAGAAGGATTAATTAAAGAAGTAGAAGTCAAATGTTAAGTTTCATTAAATGATAATTTGCTAATTATATCATTGGGGCTACTCATTAAAGGAAGTTGTCTTTTTAAGGTTTTAACTGTTCTTTCACCAGGATCCACAATATTACCTGAAGAGGATTTGTTATTATACATACCAACATGTTTATCAAACAAATTACTCACCATGGCAAGAGAGGAAACTTCCCCTGTGCCTTCTTTCTTCTGCCTCCTTGATAAAGATGGGGCTGAGGAGATGGATGGTAGGTTGGTGTCCTGGATGGGGCAGGGTGTTGAGCTGTTGGTTTCTGAACATTCTGTTGGTAATGGCTCATCAAGTAATCCCATTTCTACTGCTCCACCTGCAGAGTGCTTTGATTTTGCGTGAAAGAGCTGGGTACTTGATTGGGCTGAGGTTGAGGCTGAGGCTGGGAGGCTGGGAAATGAGGAGGTTGAGCCTGTTTGGGAGTTAATAATTCCTGCATCTGCTGCCAGAGTGTGTCTACTTTTTCCTTGTACTTCATGCTTTCTGCTCTCAGTTATTTGATGTGACTGGACAGGTTTTTTACTTGTTGAGTTAGAGGTATCTTTTTTATTTCTATACCTTTTAGTTGATTTTCCTGATTTATTAGAGGTTTTCCTTCTTTCAGAGGTATTCAGTGAGGGGGCTTTGCCACTTCTCCTGCCATTTCCACTTCCTGAAGGTTTTTTGTCAGCTGTATAATTTTTGTAAGTTAATTTAGAAGAACCTACATATTTAGTGTCACCATTCGCTTCAATCTTATCCACATGTAAGTTATCCATGCTGTTAGCCAAACTACTGGACATTTAAACTGTGAAAAAAAAGAATCAAAATTGTTTTAATGATTCAAATTGTTAATTTCAAAATAAAATATTAATTATTGAATTTTTAACAAAACAAAAAAAATTTAAATTTTTATCGAAAATAAATTTATTAACCAAAAAAAAGTAATACAAATAAATGTAATTACAATTAATTTATAAAGAAATAGCAATTATTAAAATGGGACCAACCAACAAAGGTTTATAAGTCAACCAAAATAATTAATACCAAAATTGATAAATTGGAAGTATTGGGACTAAGTACTCAGTACTATTATGGTCAACCAATAACAAAAAATAATAATAAAATTAATTTATTAATTTATTAAAATTTAATTGTCTTCTAGGACTAAGAGTTTTACTCTATTATGGTCAACTAGGAAAAAAAATTTAAAAATAAGGAACACTTACACTCAGTGAATCAGCAATTAAGTCACAAACACTGTTATTGCAGTAAAAATATAATAATATGAGTGAGAGGTGCAAAGTTTAACTTACTATAGTGATCGTAAAATCACTTCAAAATAATATATGATTTAATTTAATATAAACCTAAATGATAGAACCCAAGTTTGAAACACGGTCGCGGCAAAAGTTTACTTTTTGGTTGGGTGGTCCATGGGCTATGTCGTTTTTCACAAGTATTGTAGTTGTCGTTGTCATTTGGAAAGGCACCCAATTATTGGCCGGTCTTCTAGAAGAAGGAGAGGAAGGTAGAAAAATAACAGAGAAGAGGAGGAGGAAAGATAGGGGAAAGGTTATAAAAGATAAAGAAATAAAATAATAATAAAAAATAATTATTCTGAGAGAGAGAGATGACAAGATTCCTTTGGACTTGATACAGTAGTGAAGGTTATTAAATTATAATACTTTTATGTAAGTAAGAGTTATTTTTAATGCTCAGAAAACACTAATATTATTATTAGACTTAATTCAATCTGTAGTTATATATATAATATTTATATTAGAATTGTGATGCTAATAAAAAAATAATAATCGATGTATTATATTAAAAAAATAGACTCAAGTTGTGTGTATAATAAGTGATGCACTAAAGGGGATTACCCAAGGCCCTTTTATAGACCAGGAGACCTTTGAAGCGCCACAAATCAGTTTATACAAAATAGTAATAGGCTAAAACAAGAATATAAAAGAATAGAAATGAAACATAGATATTAAGAGAAAAACATGAAAAAATTAACTAAACCCATGAATAAGTAACTAGTTTTCCCACCATAATTTCCCAAACCAGTTAATTAAAATAGTAAATAACTAAGTAAGCCTGAAACAAAAGAAGTGTGAGAAAAAGATTCCAAAACAGATATTACAGTAGGATGTAAAGGGTTTAATTAAAACAATTAGAATTATTTTCATGCCAAAATTCATGTAATCAATCCAATCGAGTATAAAGCAATTTTAATTAATTGTTTTAACTATGTAATTAATTCAATAATTAGTTTAAATAAAACATATAATTAATTTAATGATATTTCTAATTTAAAGTGAGAATTTTAATACCATATTATTAAATAAGTGTTATATTATATTTACTAATTTTACTGACACAATTAAGGGTCAAAAAAGGGCCCAATATTATTGTTTAACAATATATGAAAGAGTTTTATCTAATATATAGATTTAATTAATTAATTTAATTACATTATAAGTCAATTTTACACTTATAGTTATAATATATGTTTATAATTAATTAATTATATATTTTTATATATTAAATAAATAAAAAAATGTGCCATAATTTATAGAATATATATCATGCTTAATTTAAATGTATAAATAATTTATATAATAATAAAATTCATATAATATTTATATATATTTAATAAAATAATTATATCATTTAATTATGCAATATAAGATTAATTTATATACATAATAAGCAAATTTTAATGCCCTCTTTTAGTTACAGTAAATTTTCATAAAATTTACTGGGCTCCTGGTATAGCCTGGCTGACAATTTGTTTCATTAAAAAGTAACTCATGAAAAGAAAGTTGCCTTATGGAAAAATATCAAAAATCATTTGTCTAAATTAAAAGATACTGTGTCTATCTGTTTCCATGAGCTAGAGGGACATAAGATGAACTCAAAAAGATTGAGTAACTATTATTTATCTTTACAAAATATGAACTAGTTATCTTTTGCAACCATCAATGAGAGTTTATCTAGTATTCCAAGAGTGAAAACTAGATTAATAAACATTGAAGAGAAATTTAATTCATTGTTACATGATCAAAGGTTTTCTGTCATTCCTTTGAAAGTACCTGTCGTCCAGAATACCCCAATTGTACCTGTTCCTAGCTCATCTAACGTAAAATTAGTTCCAGAAATTCCTGAAGATGTCACTGAGTTTCCATCAAAACTTGATGATGTACCTGGATCATCTATGGAAGGATTAAACAATGAGTTTACTACCCAAAACGAGAAGTTATAGCTTCTCCTCACTCAGAAACAAGCTTGTAATAAGGAGACTACTTCAAATCATAAATAATTAGCCAAAAATTGACCAATATCCAACATTTGATGGGAATTCTTCCTCTGATTGGAAGCAGTTCATTTTCAGGATTAATAATTTAAAGAATTCTTATAAGCTCCTAGATGAGGAAATTGTGTCAAAACTAATTTCTTTATTGACCAATGTAGCCCTAATGTGGTATGAATCTGTTCTATCGGATAAAAATGACTACTCATGGGAAGATTGGAAGAAATTGATTAAAGCACAATTTGGTGCTTCCCAGTTTAGGATAGCTCAACTAAGGCAGTATGAAGAAACTAGATATAGCTCTTCTACTGAAAAACCTATTGAGTTCCTGATGAAACTTTTAAGAATCTTGAGGGCGATGGACCCAAAGATGGAGTTTGAGTTATGGAAGGACAGGATCCTCTATAAATTACCTATGTGTCTGAGAGACTTAATAGTTGCTAGGATTGAGTTCTCAAGAGAACCCTCTTCTTTCATTAATACTTTAAATGAAATCCTTTTGAACAACAATTATGATACTAGAAGATTCATTCCTATAACTTCATTGGAGAAAACCTCCAATTACTAACAAAAACCTCTGGAAATGGTTGGTAAACCTTCTGCCCCTGTTGAACCCAAAAAGTATGCAAAAAACACTTGCTTCAAATGCAGAAATCCTTGGCAGAAAGGCCATGTTTGTGACAAGAAGATAAATCTTGTTGAAAAGACAGAGGAACATGCTGATGACACAATAGCACCAGATGATAGTTCAAGTGATTATTCCAGCAATATTTCATATGAATCTCACCAGGAAATTTTAATACAGGAAGAGGATATTCATTAATTAAATAATATTCATATTGATAATAATCATTTATCTACAGTAGAAGATGCTGAGATCATAATAAATCTTGAAGACAGCTACATTATTATTACCCCTCTCAAGGCACCAGTCTTGCTCAATGGAAATAACATTGAGGTTGTCTTACACTCTGGATCTGGAGGAAGTGTAGTATCTGAAAAATAACTTGCATTAGTGGACCAAAATTATCAGTCAAAACTCATGCCTATTTTTGCTGAGAATTGGAAAGATTATGGCTCTGTTTTTTCCCCCATTGGTAAATAAAAAGCCATAGCATGTTACAAATATAACCATGGTTTTGTAAGAGCTATATGTGATTTTGTTTTCATGAAATATGAAAAATTAAGCAGTTGGTTCATTATGGGAAATGATATTCTTATTAGAAATGTCATTTCTTTCATTGAACTTGTACCATTGTCTATCTACCTCAGACTACCTTGCATTCCTCAGTTTACACTCTACTCTTTGTACCTCAGCCTCAGTTGTGGCATCCCTGCCTGATCAAAGTATTTCCCTTTAATATCAAAACTTGAATATTCCATTGTTAGATAAAACTTAGCTTGATGATAGAGGATATATATATTGTAGTCACTATGCTCCTGTTTTATCACTCATCTACTTTTTATTCTTCTCTTACCCTCTTTGCTATTTTCCTCACTTTTGCTCTACTTTCTCTCTGTGCCACTTGCCCACCTTGCTCACTCCACGCTACAGGTATTTCTCATCATACTATTGTTCTTATTCACTCTTCTAATATTGTATGTGCCCTAGGTATTTGTTTTTATCACTTTAAGACATGCAAAGCGTTCTAATTAGGACTTCTTGTCTTCCTTAAAAGGCACTTTACATTGTTGATTACTTTTTGTGTCTCCATGTGATCCACTCATCTACATTTTATCCTTCTCTTATCCTTTTTACTATTTTCCTCACTTTTTCTCTACTTTCGTTTGGTGCCACTTTCCCCACTCGCTCACTCCATACTACAGGTATTTGGGTTTATCACTGTAAGACGTGCAAAGTGTTCTAATTAGGACTTCTTGTCTTCCTTGAAATGTATTTGGGTTTATCACTGTAAGAAGTGCGATGTATTCTAATTAGGACTTCTTGTCTTCCTTAAAAGCTGTAGATCTCCTAACTCGACTATAAATTTAACCAAATATGGCATAAAGTTGGATCCTTCAAACCAATTCTTAACAATGGGGATGAATAAGAAGAGAAAATTTAAAATTTCCTCCCCTAAAAAATTATTAACATCAGGATTGAACATATGTCATTCTGTAGTTCAATATAAAGGAATATCTAAAAAAGAAATGCCTGCCCTTGTATCTAAAATTGACAATGCTTATTTTGGAGAACAACTTTCTGGTGAGGGAAAGATTCCATCATCCAATTGATAAAATATTTTACTATGCCCTTTGCTCATGGGTCACATGAATTAGAATTGGTAAAAGAAGAAATGAAACTTTCCTTATCTTTCCCATTAACTAAAATACCACCCAGTTTAAGGAAGAAGCCTTATCCTGCTTCTCACACAAAGAGAAAAGATCTTGAAGATAATATATCTACCCTTTTAAAAATGAATTATATTGAAGAGGTAGTTGAAACAACTAAAAATTGTATTATCTCTCCTGTCTTAATTTTTTATGAGAAAGATAAAGCCAGGTTATGTGGTGATTATTAAGCATTAAGCACTTTTACTGTTGATCATATCTATCCTTTACCTAGAACTATCTCTATACATGCTACCCTACAAGGTGCTAAATATATCAGCTGTTTAGATGGTAATAAAGGATATCACCAGGTACCTTTTGAAAATAATTTTTAAACTTTTCTGATGATTGCTACTCATACGGGTGTTTATAAGTATGTTAGGATGCCATTCGGCCCAAAAACTTCCCCTTCAGGTTTTAAAAAAGTTATGGATAACACATTCCATCAGGAAATAATTGAAGGATGGCTGATAATTTACATTGATTATATCATCATATTCTCTAAAACATTTGAGGACCATCTTAACCACCTGTGTAAAGTGTTCCATAATATGGATGAGATAAATATGAAACTTGCCTTGAAGAAATGCAAATTTGGTTTTTATTTAATGAAAATGCTTGGTCATGTTGTCTCAGGCTTAAAGATATATGTTGACCAAAACAAAGTGGCATCCCTTCAACAGCTGAAAGCTCCTACCACAGTTAGAGAGCTCCAGAATATTTTGGGAATGTTTAGATACTATAGACAGTATATTAAAAATTACCAAGTCATAGCATTACCCCTTACCCAATTGACTATGAAAGATGTTGCTTTTTCCTGAAATAGTGAAAGACAAAGAGCTTTTTGAAACTATAAAACATTTTTTAATTTCAGCACCAACTCTTGCTTTACCTGAATTTAACCAACCATTTGTTTTATACACTGATACCAGTTTTAATGGTCTTAGAGCTTACCTCCATGTAAAACAAGTGATGAATGATAAAGTATCAGAAGTAGTAATTTTTTATATTTCAAGAAGCTTGAGAAAAAGTGAATTGAAATATGGTTCCACTCAACTAGAGTTTTAGCAGTATTGTGGGCTCTAGAGAAGCTACATTATTATCTGGATGACCAGAAATTTGAGCTTTTCACTGACTGCAGTGCAGTTAAATCCCTCTTGAACTTGAAAACACCTAAAAGACATATGTTTAGATGGCAGCTAGCTGTTCAAGAATACAGAGGGAGAAGGAAAATAATTCATAGGGCTGGTATTTTTCACCTTAATGTGGATATTTTATCAAGGTTACCTTTGCCAAATTATGACTCAAATCCTGCATATGATCCTGAGGATGAAATTTTTCATATTAATGTGATATATGTGGTTGATATGGAGGAAGAGACATTACAGCTTATTCTGGATTCATATGATAAGGAAACTAACTTAAAAAGTTATTTACCATATTAAATGATCCAAAGAATGTTTCAATACAAGCATTAATTAAAACCCTTCCACCAAAGTACCAGAAGGCTTTGGAAAAAAGTAAATTTTCAATTGATGAAGGCTACCTGTATTATAGAAGAAAGTTGAGTAATGTTGTTGTTATTCTTCCTTCTATGAAAGAAATCAACTTGAAGATTTGTCATGATGACATATTGGCTGGAAATTTTGATCTTGAGAAAACAATGATCAGAATTAAGAACACTTCTTGGTGGGTTAATATGTCTGAAGACACCAAACTATATGTTGAATCCTGTGATTCTTGACAAAAATCAAAAAATTGACTGCTAAATGAGCTGCATTAATGCAACATATTGAGACTCATGATGCACAATGGCAAATAATAAACGTGGACTTTGTAACAGGATTACCCATTTATGGGAAAGGCAGTTATAACTCTTGCTTGGCTATTGTTGACAGATTCACAAAAAAATGTAAATTTATCCCCACCCACAAGGATGTTTCAACTAAATAAATAGATTTCTTGTGGTGGTCTCATATGTTTGATACTGCTGGTTTTCCTAATGCCATAATCTCTGACATAGACCCTAAATTTACTTCTGAATTTTGGATGTCTCTGATAGATGTTTGTGGTTGTGATCTAAAAATTCTACTGCCCATCACCCTCAAGCTGATGGATTAGCTGAAAGAATGATTCAGACTGTCAGGCTAAGGTCAAGTACAAGGACGTGAACTAGCTTGAATAGTCAGTTGTCTAGAAGATTTTAATGGTCCTATATGAATACTGTAGTTCTAATCCACTAAGTTGTAAAATATAATCAAATATAAAGGTCTCAGTAATATAATTCTCACTATTCTTATATATGGCTTACAATCTTTATAGTTGGTAGAAAAATAGATTATATAAATTCAGATACTATTCAAAAGTCTTATAAAAGTACTAATTGATATTTATTGTAATTGGTTTGGTTATATTGGTTAAATTGTAATGATAAAGAATGAAGAAATACAACCCAAAAACCTCCTCCTTTTATACACACTGAGTTCCCCAATGATTCCCTTGATGTACCACCCAATACACAGTTAATCACGCCTCTAAACAACTAATAGACATTCCCATCAACATTCCCAGTGACCCATGACATAATTAGAAGAGTAATAACCGCCAAAATCCTGAAATAATAAGGGAAATCCATCAAAATTAAAGAAAAAGACAAAAAGAGAGTATATGCGTATAAAACAATAATATTAAGGACTAAAGGAGACTTTTTAAGGTTAATAATAGCTTAATAATAAGGGGGATTGACTGTAGAAATAATGGGGCTAATCCTGACATTATACTACATGAAATTCCCATTCAAAAATAACCAAAATTGACTGAGAAACCACCCAAAAACTTAAAAAAGAGCGTGAGATGTGGGGTAACTACATGCAGTTCTTGGCAGGCTCTTGCACGGGTAAATCCTTGACTAAAATTAGGCGAATTTAAGCGTGGTGATGAAATAAAGTGCCAAGAGTGAGGTTATTAATGAAATTAGTGCATATAAACAGGGTCAATGCATTATTAATTAAGCTAGGACACTAAATAAGCGCCTGTCGCCTATTTTAGTGTGTTTCCCCACAGTGGGCGTAGAATGTGGGGTAATTATAGTGTGAAAAAGCTAAATTTGCTAAAAATGAAGCTATTCACACGGGAAAAAAGCAGGCAGTATGTGGCCAGTACACAGAAGCCATTTCTGGCATAAAAAACACCAAATTTGAAAAGTGTTATTTTTATGCATTTAAATAGCCAAATCAATAGTTCTAAATGAGCCCAATTGATCTGTCAAAGCGCAATTTTGATATTCTCAATTTTATAGCACATATAGTCAACTTTTAAGTGAAATAAAGCGCATTTCTTGTTTTTTGCATAAAACAATGAATATAACAGCTTTAAGTGTACTTAAAAATTATGTAGCCTTATACTTAAGGTTCTTAAGATTACCCTAACATACTCCAACTTAATATTAAGTACATAAGACCTATAAAAGGTGGATATATGCGTGTATATAAGGTGTTATAATGGCATTTTTTGTGTATTATCATAATTTTACTTATGTATACTATTTGTGTACTCTCATTTATTATTCCCATGTATAGTTCATGTGTTTAACATAACTTATAGTTACTTTTTACTCAGTCCTGGAGATATACAGGCTGACACTCGCCCACCCAAAAAAAAAACAATAAAAAAAATGATAAGTTATACATTTTATTTTATTTAATTTGTAATTTTTAGGTATTCAGAATAAATCTGTAGCATTAAAGATTCAACTTTAAAGAAATAAAACATAATAAAATATTATGAGTACTGGTTTTTTAACCCCTCAGCTGGTTGAACAGAAATTTATTTCTGTTTAAATTTTTTAAGAAGGGTGGATAAATTAGAAATTTCTTTTTCAGGTATCCATTTATCAAATTCATTTGATTTCCCTTTAAATCTTAGTAAATACTCAGTTCCTTTTTCTTTAGTAAGGATTCTTTTCTTGAGTATTTTTTCAATCTCTGCTTTTTCCACAATTTCTTCAGGTTGCTTTTTAGGCCTTCCCCTTCTTTTTGGAAATAAGTCAGGATCATTTGCATGGTAAGGTTTCAATAATGAGATAGGGAAAACCGGATGTTTCCTATCATATGGAGCATATAATATGACTTCCAGGAATTATTCCCAACCATTTTATTTACTACAAAAGGTCCTACAAAGGGATCCTTTAATTTAACATTACCTTGTAAGTTAAAATGTTGTGTTGATATGAGGACTTCATCTCCCTTTTTAAATTCAAATTCTTTATGAGATTTGTCCCACCTTTTCTTTTCATATTCAAATGCTTTTTGGATGCATTCTTCTGCATGCTTTCTACACATTTGTTGCATATGAATAAAGGATTTAATGCCAGGGTGTATATCCAACCTTGGTAGTTTATTTAAAAGATTTACTGGGGTATTTGGTACATATCCCAGCCAGAGTTCAAATGGTTTCTTCTCTGTTACAGAATGAGTTGTGCTGTTATAAGCAAATTCAAGGCCAGGAATTAATGTTACCCAGTCATGTGTGAATTTCTCATTGTCTTTGTATTCTAATCCAAAGGCACAATATCTTCTGATCATGTCTTCTAGAGTTTGTATCATCCTCTCAGCCAGCCCATCAGTTTGTGGATGGTGTGCTGTAGACAATTTTAATTGACAACCTGATACTTCCATCAAAGATGTCCAGAACTCTGAAGTAAATTTAGGATCTCTGTCAGAGATTATGGCTTTGGGGAACCCAGCAGTATTCATCATTTGAGTCCACCATAGTAACGCCAAGTCTTTAGCAGATACCTCTTTATGGGTAGGGATAAACTTACACATTTTTGTTAATCTATCCACTATTGCCCAGCAAGAATTGAAACTTTCTTTTCCTGCTAATGGCAAGCCAGTTACAAAATCCATGTTTATAATTTCCCATGGAGCTTTTGGCTGCTCTAATTGTTGTAACAACCCAGCTCTCTTCCCAGTTAATCTTTTAGATTTCTGACAAGAGTCACATGTTTCAATGTATTTTTGTACATCCTCTTTCATGTTTATCCACCAGGCTGTATTTTTAACTCTGGTTAATGTTTTTTTAAAGTCAAAATGACCAGCTAAGATGTCATCATGACAAGTACTCAACATTAACTCTTTCATAGAAGGTGGTATTACTATTACATTTCTTAACTTTTTCCTGTAATATATATATCCATCTTCAATTGATAGTTTACCTTTTTCCAACGCATTTTTATACTTTGGAGGCAAGGTTTTAATTAATGCACTCATGGAGGCATTTGTTGGATCATTAAGAATGGTAGATAGTTTAGACAAATCTTTATCAGATGAATAATTTTCCAATATAGTTTGCATAAACTCTTCTTCTAAATCCACTATATAAATCCCAAATATATGTATAACCTCATTTTCAGGTACATAAGCTGGGTTGTCAGCATCATTTGGCAAAGGACTTCTGGATAATAAATCCACATTTGAATGCAATGTTCCTGCTCTGTGAGTGATTGTCATTCTTCCTCTGTACTCTTGTACAGCTAGTTGCCATCTAAACATGTGCCTATTAGGTGTTTTCATGTTTAGTAATGATTTTACTGCACTGCAATCTGTTATAAGTTCAAACTTCTGGTCTTCCAGATAGTAATGAAGTTTCTCCAAAGCCCACACCACGGCTAAACATTCTAGCTGTGTGGCACCATACCTTAATTCTGTTTTTCTTAAGGTTCTGGATATATAACAGATAACTACTTCAGATAATTTTCCATTTATTATCTGTTTCTGCTCTAAAGCAGCACCCAAACCTATGAAACTTGCATCAGTGTACAAGATAAAAGGTAGGGTGAAATCTGGAAGTCCTAATATTGGAGCTGACATTAAACATTCCTTTAATTTATTAAAGGCGTGTTGTCTTTCATTATTCCAAATGAAAGCTTCATTCTTCCTGATTAATGTTGTTAAAGGGGCTGCAATGGATTGGTAATTTTTAATATATTGTCTATAATATCCACACATACCCAAAAAACTTTGAACCTCTTTTACATTTTTAGGTATCCCAATGTTTTTAATTGCTGCCACTTTATTCTGGTCAACACAAATTTGTAATCCAGATACAACATGTCCAAGTACTTTCAAGGATTGAAATCCAAACTTACATTTCTTTAATGCAATAGTCATATTAATTTCATCCATTTTTTAAAGACTCTTTTCAGGTGATTTAAATGTTCATCATATGTCTTTGAAAACACTATGATGTCATCAATATAGACCAATAACCATCCTTCAACCATTTCCTGATGAAAAACACTATCCATCAATTTTTGGAAGACTGAAGGGGCATTCTTTGGGCCAAATGGCATTCTCACATACTTATATATACCCATATGTGTGGTTATTATTAAGTAATTTTGAGAATTTCTTTCCACAGGAATCTGGTGGTAAACCTTGTTCCCATCCAGACAGGAAATATATTTTGCTCCTTGTAAGGTAGCATGGATAGAAGCTATCCTTGGTAGAGGGTAAATATCATCTACTGTATATATATTCAGAGCTCTATAATCACCGCATAATCTTGCCTTATCTTTTTCATAAGAGATTAATACTGGTGAAATGACACAATACTTAGGTGTTGTGTCCACTTTTTCAACAATACCCATTTCCAACAACAATTTTATATTGTCTTCAATATCTTTCCTTTTTGCAGGAGATGCTGGGTAAGGTTTCTTTTTTAAACTGCCAGGAATATTATCCAGATCACAGCTTAAAGAGATTTTCATCTCATGGTCTTTGACCAATCCTAGTTCATTTGAGCCATGAGCAAATGCCATAGGATATGATTTAATCAATCTCAAAATATCTTCTTGTTCAATTTTTGAGAGTTGAGGACTGAAAGAGGCCTTTTGGATTTCATTTTCCAATTCACCCACTTCATTGGTGGTTCTTCCACCTTGCAGTTGTTCTTCTCTAGGAGAAATGGCATATACTGAATTTTCAGAACATATTTTGAATTTCCTTTTACCATTCACCCCTATGGTGAAACAACTGTTTGCAGGATCTAGTTTAATGCCAAATTTTGTCAATAAATCATTGCCAATAATAAACCAATCACTACAATTATTATTATCCATTACTACAAATTCACAAACTGCTCTAACATATCCATTATTATATTTAAAGAATACAGCAGTTTTGTATTTGCCAATTGGATTTAATACTGAACCAAAACCCCTCCAGTTCTTTGTCTGAACAGGTTCTAGTTTTTCCTGGTACTTACTATCAAGTTTCATTAATGCATTAAGTGAAACTACACTACCTGCAGCCCCAGTGTCAAGAATGGCATTCATTTCTTTTCCACATATGATAATAGGTGCTCTGATAGGTGTTATTTTGTAAGTATCATGAGATACATCTTTAATTATTTCAGCTTCCTCTATAGAAGTTAAAGATGTGTCTGTATGAGGTATAGCATCATTCAGGAACATTATATCCTGTTCTAATACAAATATCTCATTTTCATCATCACTGTAAGATATGTTACTCTTGCAATCCTCACTGGATTCCACATTCTCATCTTCATGATTACTAGGTTCAGAATTCTGTGAGGTTTCAATAACATTTATTCTTTTCTTACACGTGTGACCTTTAACCCAAGGTTCATTACATTTGTAACAAGTGTTATTTTCTTGTCTCTTAGGGACAAGGGGAGCTGAAGGTTTTTTCTTTTCCACTGGTAACTTACTTGTAGTAGGTTTTACCACGTCAACACTTTGTCTGTAATTACTATACTTGGTTTCATATTTGTGGTTTAATAATATCTCATTGCATATATTAATGAATCCAGAGGTGTCTCTGACAGTTTCAGTTCTAGCAACAATAATGTCTCTAACTGATATAGGCAATTTGTATATTATTTTTTCTTTCCACTCTTCATAATCCATTTTTGGATCCATAGCTTTCATGATTTTTATTAAATTCATTAAGAAGACCATGGGTTTATCTCCAGCATTTGGATTATATCTGGCCCTTTCATACAGTCTTTGTTGAGTGATTCTAAATTTTGGGCCACCAAATTGCCTTTCAATTAGTGCCTTCCATTCATTCCAGGAGTAATTAATTCCCTCACTCAATACAGATTCAAACCATAATAAGGCCACATCTGTAAATAAAGATATTAACTTTGAAGTAATTTCTTCATCAGGTAATTTGTATGAAAATTTTAAGTTATCAATTCTTTGTATGAATTGTTGCCAATCAGATTTTGAATCCCCGTCAAAAGAAGGGTACTGATCTAACTTAGGCCAGTTCTTTTGGCTAGTTTTTGCTTCCCTAACCTGAGGAATATTGAGTAATTCACTTACTTTAGAAAGATGATCATTTATCTCATCTTTTACTGATTTTATATTCTCAGAGCCCATAACACTATGTTCATGTTCAATCATTGGTTTATCATCAGAGTGTTTCATAAAAACTGGTACTGTCAGCCAGGCTATTCCAGGAGTCCAGTAAATGATATATAAATTATAAAACCTTAAAGAGTGGGTAAGACTTGTATTTAATGAATATAACTTAATATTTTATTACATAATGAAATTATATAAAAATTTTATTATATACAAATGTTACATTAAATTTATTGGCTATATATATTTTTATATACAATTAAATTGAGCATAATATAATATATTCTACAAATAATGGCGAATTTTTATATATTTAATAATTATAAATTTATATTTAATTAATTAAAAAACATATATTATAATTACAAGTGTAAATTTGATTTATAATATATTTAAATTAATTACTTAAATTTATATATTAACTAATACCTCTCATATGATACTAAACAATTATTAAGGACGCTTCTTTTGACCCTTAATTGTGTTAGAAAAAACAAATAAATTAATTTGAACTAAATTGAGATTAATTGCTTGTTTTGTTGCGTCAAGTTATTTTTTGTTTCACTTAAAATGTCCTCTAATCAGGATGTACCATCTGTTGGGAATTATATTTCTCATAGTTCCTATGTTTCCACTCTTGTTTAGTTATTTACTATTGTCACTTACTGATTTGGGGATTAATGGCGGGGAAATTGGATTCTTAATTGGGCTTTTAATTAATTGTTTCATGTTTTTCTCTATATTGTTATGTTTCATTTACTCTTTTGATATATTTGTTTTATTCCTTTCTAATCATTGTATTTACTGATATAGTAGCGCTTCAGAGGACCCATTGCCTATAAAAGGGCCTTGGATAATCCCCTGTAGCCTTATCACTTATTATACACTCAACAATTTAAATACAATTTTTATTACGTTTATATTCTTTTTATTAGTAATAAAATTCTAATTAAAATTTTATATAACAATTTAAAGGTTGCTTTAAGTCTGATAGTAATTATATTGGTTGCCGCGCAGAATTCTTACTTAAATAATATTAATATTTATAAAACCAAATTGTCATTTCTCTTCAGCTCACTCGTTGTTGCCTTTCTCTCAATAAATTAAATAATTTTATTAAATTTTATTTGTTTTATTACCCATACTCCTTTCCTCCTTCTCCTCCTCTCTTTTCTTTCTTCTATCCTTCTCCTTCTTCTAGACGACCAGCCGACAACTGAGGGCCTTTCCAAACGACGACGACGATCGAAGCCTGGCGACGAACGACAAAACGCACGGACCACCTAGCAAAACGAAACTTTTGCCGCGACTGTGTTTCGAACTTGGGTTCGACATCTTAGGTTTATATAATATTAATTTTTATATTATTTTGAAGTGATTTTTCGATCACTATAGTAAGTTCACCTTTGCGCCTCTCACTCATATTACTATATTTTTATTGCAATAACAGTGATTGTGGCTTAATTGCTGATTCACTGAGTGTAAGTGTTCAATTTTTAAATTTTTTTTTTCCTAGTCGACCATTATAGAGTGTTAAATCCTCTTAGTCCTAGAAGAATTGACATTATTATTAATACAAATTGAATTATTAATTTAATTTTTTTTTTATTAATTAATTATTGTTAATTTTGGTTGACTTAAGACATTGTGCTTAGTCCCAATATATTGCCATATTTAATATTGGTAATTAATTGGTTGAATTAACTAACTTGTTATTCCCAATTTAAACTTGCAATCCATTTTTTTTAAAAAAATTAATTTTTTTTAATTATTACTTTATATTGAAAGTTATTTTTTCTATAATTTAATTAATTAAAAAATTTTTTATATTATTTGGAGCAATTATTGACTAACTTTGATTATTTTTTTATAAAGTACAAAGTAAAATATTAATCTTCCCACTAGTATGTCCAACAATTTGACAGAAAAAATGGATAACATGCAAGTGGATGAAATAGAAATTGACTATGATGCTGACACTGTAAGTTCTTCTAAAGTTGGTCATAAAAAATCTTATGTTAACACAAAGAATTCACATACTGCAGGATGTGGAAATGACAGGAAATGCAAACAAACCAAACCCCCTTCCCCCAGTACCACAGAAGGAAGTAAAGCCTCTAGTGCCTCAAGAAGGTCTTCCAAAAGGCTTCAAAATAAAAAAGCTTCCTCTGCCACAACAAATCAGCAACCTATCCAGTCATATAAAAGAGTTGAAGACAGAAAATATGACGTACAAAGCAAAGGTAGACACATTGTGGGATCAGGTCCAAGAACTCAGGAACCAGATTCAGGCCCAGGCCCCTCCTCAATTGCCTCCCAATCAGCTTCAATTTCAGGCTCAACCTTCACAGCCACCCAGCTCAACCATCCAAAATCCAAATACTATGGAAGTAGAGCAATGGAAATGGGATTATCTAATGAGTCACTACCAACAGAATGTGCAACACCCTCCCCATCATCAGCCTGGCCCATCCAGAACACCCAATTTCCATCCACCTCCTCATCCCTACCAACAAAGCAGGAGAAAGAAGGCCCAAGCACAATCCCAAACCCAGTCCCAGGGGAAGTTTCCTCCTCTGCCATGGTAAGTAATTTGGTTGATAGTCACTTGGGTATATTTTCTAATAAATCTTCTTCTGCAGGTAATATTATTGAACATGGTGAAAGAACAGTTAAACCTGTTAAAAGACAGCTTCCTGTAACTAGTAGCCCTATTGATGTAATTAGCAAATTGTCATTTGATGAACCTTTACATTTAACTTCTACATCTTTAATTAATCCTTCTCTTGCAATTAAAAATGATTCTGTTCCCCCTGAAATCTATAACTTAATTGAAAAAACTTCTGAGGAAATTTTGAAAGATACCCTTGATTTTAATATTGTGAAAGACAAACATGTGAGAGATGTGTTAATCCATGAAAATGATAGATTAAATAATTTACACTTGCAATGTAGAGTGAGTTCTTCTGTACAAGATACAGCTTATTTAAAAATCAAAGAAACCTTGAATATTGTTCTTAGTCAACAAAAACAAATAAGAAGTGACCATAGAGCTATCTCAGATAGAAATATCAGTCTGCATAAGACATTGAGTGAATTGAAACCCCTTATTGAGGAAAATTATTCATTCAAAAATGAAATAAAATCTCTACAAAATGAGTTGAAGAAACTAAAAAATGACTTCCATGCACTAAGTACCAAACACTCAGTTTCTGAGGACAGAAATGTTCTATCTCTTGCAAAAGTGAATGACCAGATGTCTGAAATTCCAAGAATAAGAAACTATGTGTCTGACCTACAGGAAAAGTTCTCATCCTTAACCATCAAAAATGAATTAAATGAGATTTCTGCAAGTAAGCTGCATAAAAATAAAGGGAAAAAACCTGAACAAAGTTCATCCTTTCTTCCTCATATTTCAACCATTAAACAAACTGACAATGAGTCTGTAAAATCTTTTGCTACTAGCAAACAATCTTGTGATGTTCATGCACCAGCTGTTTCTGTAAATAATGAAATTTCTGAACACCTGGCTAAACTTCAGGAATTATTACTAATGAATAATTCAAACCAAAAAGTGGACCATCCCAGTAGTCAGAAAAATTGGCCTAAGTTAGACCAATATCCTACCTTTGATGGTGATTCTTCCTCTGATTGGCAACACTTTATCCAAAGAATTGATAATTTAAAGAGATCTTATAAACTACCTGATGAGGAAATTGTTTCTAAGCTAATTTCTTTATTTTCCAATGTAGCCTTGATGTGGTATGAATCTGTCCTCTTAGATAACAATCATTATACATGGAATGATTGGAAATCCTTGATTGAGAATCAATTTGGTGGTTCAAAATTCAGGTTGGCTCAGCAAAGACTGTATGAGAATACTAGATATGTATCCTCCTCTGTTGAAAAGCCCATTGTTTTTCTGATGAAAATAACTAAAATCCTTAGAGCAATTGATCCAAAGATGGATTATGATATTTGGAGAGATAAAATCTTGTATAAATTACCAAATTCTCTTAGGGATTTGATTGTTGCTAGAACTGAGCATGTAAGGGAAACTTCTTCTTTCATTAATATCTGTAATGAAGTACTACTCAACCATAGATATGAACCAAAGAATTACCTTAGTAAATCTTATAATGATCAGAATAAACCTTCTATAAAGCTCCCAGAAAAATCTGGTAAACCCTCTGCCCCAGTTGCACCTAAAAAATATGCAACAAATACTTGTTATAAATGTAACAAACCGTGGCAGAAGGGTCATGTTTGTGACAAGAAAATTCATCTTGTTGAACAAAATGAAGACACTGATGAAATTGAACTTGATGTCAATAATTCTTCCAGTGACTGTGAAAGTAATATCTCCTATGACAATGAATCTGTTAAAGATGTTTTAATGTTGGAACATGATGTCCATTATTTAAATAATATATCTGAAGATTGTGTATTGAATTTATCTTCAGTAGAAAATGCTGAGATAATTAAAGATATTACTAACAATTCTATTCCTATATCCCCTTTAAAGGCACCTGTTATCATTAATGGTAAAAATGTTGATGTAGTTCTTGATTCTGGTGCTGGAGGAAGTGTAGTATCTGAAAAAGCTTTGGCTTCAGTGGATAAGGAATATTTGAGTAAATTATTGCCTATAAATTCTGAAAAATGGAGAGGGTATGGTTCTACCTTATTTCCTATTGGCAAATACAAAACCTCTGTATTCTTCAAATATAATGGTGGTTTTGTCAGAGCTATTTGTGAATTTGTTGTCATGAAAAATGATAATTTGAGCAATTGGTTTATTATGGGAAATGATATTTTAACCATGTTTGGTGTGAAACTAGACCCAGCAAATAATTGCTTTACCTTAGGAATGAATGGGAAAAGAAAATTCAAAATTTCTTCTCCTAAACCTTCTGGGCATTTGTTGAAATCTTGTAACTCACTGACCCAATGTAAAGGTAGAACAACAACTGAAATGGATGATTTATTACATGAAATAAATACCGCTTCTTTTGGTGATCATTTGACTAATGAACAAAAGGATTCTATTGTTGCCTCTATTACCTCTTTCCCTATGGCTTTTGCTCATGGTTCTCATGTCTTGGGAATTGTTCAGGAAGAGATGAAAATTACCTTATCCTGTAATTTAAGTGATATTCCTCCTTCCCTTAAGAAAAAACCATATCCTGCTTCTCCATCAAAAAGAAAAGATATTGAAGATAATATTGAAACATTATTGAAAATGAATATCATTGAGAAAGTGGATGTCACCCCCAAATATTGTGTCATCTCCCCAGTCTTAATTTCATATGAAAAAGATAAAGCTAGATTATGTGGGGATTACAGAGCTTTAAATACTTATACTGTTGATGATATTTATCCTTTACACAGAATTAATTCAATACATGCTACCTTGCAAGGTGCAAAATTTATTAGTTGTCTGGATGGTAATAAAGGTTATCATCAAGTTCCAGTTGAGAAAAATTCTCAAAATTTTTTGCTTATTGCTACTCATATGGGAATATATAAGTATGTTAGGATGCCATTTGGCCCTAAAAATGCTCCTTCAGTTTTCCAGAAAGTCATGGATAACACTTTCCATCAAGAAATTATTGAAGGTTGGCTCATGGTTTATATTGATGATATTATTGTTTTTTCTAAAACTTTTGATGAACATATGATTCATTTAAATAGAGTTTTCCAAAAAATGGATGAAATCAATATGACCTTATCTTTAAAAAAGTGTAAATTTGGTTTTCAATCTTTGAAAGTCCTTGGCCATGTTGTGTCAGGCTTACAAATTTGTGTAGACCATAATAAAGTTGCTGCCATTCAAAATGTGAAAGCACCAACTTCTGTAAGAGAAATCCAAAGTTTTTTAGGTATGTGTGGCTATTATAGACAATATATTAAAAATTATCAGGTCATAGCCTTGCCTCTTACAAAACTAACCAGAAAAGATGTTGCTTTTCTCTGGAATGATGACTGTCAAAAAGCTTTTAATACATTGAAAAATTGCTTAATGTCAGCCCCTATATTGGCTCTCCCAGATTTTAACAAACCATTTGTACTTTATACAGATGCTAGCTTTATTGGTCTGGGTGCTGCCCTTCACCAAAAGCAAATTATTAATGATAAATCCTCAGAGGTTGTAATTTGTTATATTTCAAGAACCTTAAGAAATAGTGAATTGAAATATGGTGCCACTCAATTAGAGTGCTTAGCAGTTGTTTGGGCTCTTGAGAAACTTCATTACTACTTGGATGACCAAAAATTTGAGTTGGTAACTGACTGTAGTGCTGTGAAATCTCTCTTAAACCTCAAAACACCTAACAGACATATGTTCAGGTGGCAACTTGCTGTTCAGGAATACAGAGGAAGGATGACTATTATCCACAGAGCTGGAAATGTTCACTCTAATGTTGATATGCTCTCCAGATTGCCTCTGCCAAATAATGACTCCAATCCTGCTTATGTACCTGAGGATGACACTGTTCATATACATGGTATATTTATAGTTGATATGGAAGAAGAGTTATTACAGTTAATACTGGATTCATATGATAAAGATTCTGACTTAAATAAATTAGTTACTATTTTGAATGATCCTAACAATGCTTCAATTCAAGCATTAATAAAAACTCTTCCTTCAAAATACCAAAATGCTTTAAATAAAGGAAAGTTTTCTATTGAAGATGGTTATATTTATTATAGAAGGAAGCTTACCAATGTTATTGTTATTCCTCCTTCAATGAAAGAAACTATCCTCAAACTTTGTCATGATGACATATTAGCTGGTCATTTTGATCTTGAAAAAACATTGATTAGAATCAAAAACACTGCATGGTGGGCTAATATGTCTGAAGACACAAAATTATATGTTGAATCTTGTGATTCCTGCCAAAAATCTAAAAGATTAACAGGTAAGAGAGCAGGGTTATTACAACATATTGAAGCACCTAGTGCTCCCTGGCAAATCATTAATATGGATTTTGTCACTGGTCTTCCTGTTGCAGGTAAAGACAGCTTTAACTCTTGTTGGGTAATAGTTGATAGATTCACAAAAATGTGCAAATTTATTCCAACCCACAAAGATGTATCCACCAAAGAACTAGCTTTCTTATGGTGGTCTTACATGTTTAATATTATTGGTTTTCCAAAAGCCATTATCTCTGATAGGGATCCAAAATTCACTTCTGAGTTTTGGACCTCTTTGATGGATATTTGTGGCTGTGAGCTAAAATTGTCTACAGCTCACCATCCTCAGACTGATGGTCTAGCTGAAAGAATGATTCAAACTCTGGAAGATATGATTAGAAGGTATTGTGCCTTTGGTTTAGAATATAAAGACAATGACAGATTTACTCATGATTGGGTCACTCTTTTGCCTGGTCTTGAATTTGCATATAATAGCACTGTTCATTCTGTCACTGAGAAAAAGCCTTTTGAGCTTTGGTTAGGTTATGTCCCAAACACTCCTGCTCAAATTCTCAATAATAAATTACCTAAGTTGGAACTACACCCTGGTGTCAAATCTTTTATGCAAATGCAACAGCTATGCAGAAAACATGCTCAGAGTTGTATTGATAAACATTTGAATATGAAAAGAAAAGATGGGATAAATCCCATAAAGAATACACATTTAACAAGGGTGATGAAGTGTTGATCTCTACTGTCCATTTCAATTTACAAGGTAACCACAAATTAAAAGATCCTTTTGTAGGACCATTTGTTGTTAAAAGAATGGTTGGTGATAATGCAGTAGAAGTTGTATTGTATTCTCCATATGATAGGAAACATCCTGTCTTTCCCATTTCTTTGCTTAAACCTTATACTTCCAACAGTGACTTATTTCCAAAAAGAAGGGGAAGACCTAAGAAGAACCCTCAGGAAGTCACAGAAACAGCAGAAATTGATAAAATTCTCAATGATAGAATTATCACTTCTGAAAGAGGTACTGAATATTTATTGAGATATAAGAACAAATCATCTGAACATGATGCATGGATACCTGGCAAAGAAATTTCAAATCTGCCTGCTCTGTTGAAAAAATACAAAAAGAAAAAATCTTAGCATTTTTTTATTGTTTTTTTAGAGTGAGGGAGTGTCAGCCAGGCTATTCCAGGAGTCCAGTAAATGATATATAAATTATAAAACCTTAAAGAGTGGGTAAGACTTGTATTTAATGAATATAACTTAATATTTTATTACATAATGAAATTATATAAAAATTTAATTATATATAAATGTTACATTAAATTTATTGGTTATATATATTTTTATATACAATTAAATTGAGCATAATATAATATATTCTACAAATAATGGCGAATTTTTATATATTTAATAATTATAAATTTATATTTAATTAATTAAAAAACATATATTATAATTACAAGTGTAAATTTGATTTATAATATATTTAAATTAATTACTTAAATTTATATATTAACTAATACCTCTCATATGATACTAAACAATTATTAAGGACGCTTCTTTTGACCCTTAATTGTGTTAGAAAAAACAAATAAATTAATTTGAACTAAATTGAGATTAATTGCTTGTTTTGTTGCGTCAAGTTATTTTTTGTTTCACTTAAAATGTCCTCTAATCAGGATGTACCATCTGTTGGGAATTATATTTCTCATAGTTCCTATGTTTCCACTCTTGTTTAGTTATTTACTATTGTCACTTACTGATTTGGGGATTAATGGTGGGGAAATTGGATTCTTAATTGGGCTTTTAATTAATTGTTTCATGTTTTTCTCTATATTGTTATGTTTCATTTACTCTTTTGATATATTTGTTTTATTCCTTTCTAATCATTGTATTTACTGATATAGTAGCGCTTCAGAGGACCCATTGCCTATAAAAGGGCCTTGGATAATCCCCTGTAGCCTTATCACTTATTATACACTCAACAATTTAAATACAATTTTTATTACGTTTATATTCTTTTTATTAGTAATAAAATTCTAATTAAAATTTTATATAACAATTTAAAGGTTGCTTTAAGTCTGATAGTAATTATATTGGTTGCCGCGCAGAATTCTTACTTAAATAATATTAATATTTATAAAACCAAATTGTCATTTCTCTTCAGCTCACTCGTCGTTGCCTTTCTCTCAATAAATTAAATAATTTTATTAAATTTTATTTGTTTTATTACCCATACTCCTTTCCTCCTTCTCCTCCTCTCTTTTCTTTCTTCTATCCTTCTCCTTCTTCTAGACGACCAGCCGACAGGTACTCTTTCTACATAAGAGGTATTATCTTTTATTGTTTCAGTATTTTTCAAAATGTTAGCTACTTCAATTTCTACTCTTTGTAACCTATCTTTTATCACAGGTACATGATTTAAGGTATCATTTACATTTGAAAAAGACAATTTTACACGTCCCTCTATGGTAGCCATAATATTCTGAGAGTGTTCTAATTTACTTTCTAAATTTCTAATCTCAGATTTTAATCTTTTATTCTCATTGATTAATTCATTATTTGAATTTTCAATAATTTTCAATTTATTGGCTGTGGTACTCAATGATTGTGTTAGTTGTAATAATACATTTTCTGTATTAATGTTTGACTCTTTTGAGAACTCTTCCAATTTTTCAATTCTCAATAATAATTTACTAATTATTTTTGATTCCATTGGATTCTCTTTTAAAAAATATTCTATTTTTTCCGTGTCCAATTCAGAAGACTCATTATCAGGGCCAAGATTTAATTCATTTGATTCCATTTTTATATTAATAGTATTTTCCTGGTGATCAATAAAACTATTTAAATTGTCCTCATGTAAAGACAAGTTTAACATATTCTGTTCAAATGAATAATCCTTTAAATCCTTATCAATAATATCCAATATTTCCTTATCAATCTCATTACCTATAAGTAATTTATTTTCAGGTTGATATAATTGATCATAAGAAGTTGGATGACTTACCAAGGTCTTATCCCACTTCCCCTGCCTCTCCTTGCCTTTCCCCTGTAAGGGTGACTGCTGGAGCCCTGCTGTTGAGGATTGTTGTAGTTTTGGGCGTACCAATCCCATTTCCATTTGCTTACAGTAATTTTTTGGTCCTCCTCTTGGGCTGGAGGTGTTGCTATGGAATTGTTGGGTGCCACTGTTGGTGGTTGAGTCTTTATGTCCACTAGAGCTTGGTTGACTTCTATGAAACCTTGAGCTGCTCTTTTTTCAAGATTGTTGATCTGGTCCACTATATTGTTGACTCTTATTGTCAAGGTGTTCAGTAGGGTGGATAGGGAGTGAACTTGTTCTTGTAAAGTATTTTTTGTTTTCTTTATTGAAACCTGCTTTAAAATCCTCCAGAGACATTGACGGAGTGTTGTTGATTATGGGAGAGTCCTGGCCCTCCATTTGAATGTCCTGTAACAGGTCTTTCAGCTCGAGGTCTTAAGTTATAAGGTTTTACCTTATTACTTACAATGTCATTGTTGTCACACATTTTTACGTGGAATTTAAAGAATTGAAAGTTTAGATATGAAAACTTCAAAAAGGAGTTTTATCAGTATTTATCAATACCACTGAAGACAATTTTATTGCTTACTTATTGGTATGAAGTGAATATTTAAGTGCCAAAAGTCAAATATGCTTTTATGTGGTCATTTGATTTAACTGGTCTACAATATGTAGCCGTGTTTTTATATTCAAAAGAAAACAACTGTCAGTATGATTCTTTCTCAATATTTAATGAATTTTACAAACCAATAAAAGAAAAGATTAAGAGTCCTGTTAAAAGAAAACAATTAATCAGTTTAATTGGTTTATTATCTGCAAAGATCACAAATTTAATTGGTCTATTGACAGACTCCCACTAAGAACAATTATATGTTAAATTAGTGGTAAAAAATTTTATCTGCAAAGATCTCAAATTTAATTGGTCTATTGACAGACCCACTAATAACAATTATAAGTTAAATTAGTGGTAAAATTGTTGATTCAATATCACAATTTTATAATATAACAGGGCTTCTTTTTCTGAAATCACTATATAAGTGACCCCAACCTGTTGTAATTATCCAAATATTTCTATAGGGATATTATTTACGTGCACCTTCTTTTGAAAATTTCACTTACAGGATTATAACAGAATTCTTGAGGAAAGGCCCCCAATTGTCAGGCTAAGGTCAAGTACAAGGACGTGAACTAGCTTGAATAGTCAGTTGTCTAGAAGATTTTAATGGTCCTATATGAATACTGTAGTTCTAATCCACTAAGTTGTAAAATATAATCAAATATAAAGGTCTCAGTAATATAATTCTCACTATTCTTATATATGTCTTACAATCTTTATAGTTGGTAGAAAAATAGATTATATAAATTCAGATACTATTCAAAAGTCTTATAAAAGTACTAATTGATATGTATTGTAATTGGTTTGGTTATATTGGTTAAATTGTAATGATAAAGAATGAAGAAATACAACCCAAAAACCTCCTCCTTTTATACACACTGAGTTCCCCAATGATTCCCTTGATGTACCACCCAATACACAGTTAATCACGCCTCTAAACAACTAATAGACATTCCCATCAACATTCCCAGTGACCCATGACATAATTAGAAGAGTAATAACCGCCAAAATCCTGAAATAATAAGGGAAATCCATCAAAATTAAAGAAAAAGACAAAAAGAGAGTATATGCGTATAAAACAATAATATTAAGGACTAAAGGAGACTTTTTAAGGTTAATAATAGCTTAATAATAAGGGGGATTGACTGTAGAAATAATGGGGCTAATCCTGACATTATACTACATGAAATTCCCATTCAAAAATAACCAAAATTGACTGAGAAACCACCCAAAAACTTAAAAAAGAGCGTGAGATGTGGGGTAACTACATGCAGTTCTTGGCAGGCTCTTGCACGGGTAAATCCTTGACTAAAATTAGGCGAATTTAAGCGTGGTGATGAAATAAAGTGCCAAGAGTGAGGTTATTAATGAAATTAGTGCATATAAACAGGGTCAATGCATTATTAATTAAGCTAGGACACTAAATAAGCGCCTGTCGCCTATTTTAGTGTGTTTCCCCACAGTGGGCGTAGAATGTGGGGTAATTATAGTGTGAAAAAGCTAAATTTGCTAAAAATGAAGCTATTCACACGGGAAAAAAGCAGGCAGTATGTGGCCAGTACACAGAAGCCATTTCTGGCATAAAAAACACCAAATTTGAAAAGTGTTATTTTTATGCATTTAAATAGCCAAATCAATAGTTCTAAATGAGCCCAATTGATCTGTCAAAGCGCAATTTTGATATTCTCAATTTTATAGCACATATAGTCAACTTTTAAGTGAAATAAAGCGCATTTCTTGTTTTTTGCATAAAACAATGAATATAACAGCTTTAAGTGTACTTAAAAATTATGTAGCCTTATACTTAAGGTTCTTAAGATTACCCTAACATACTCCAACTTAATATTAAGTACATAAGACCTATAAAAGGTGGATATATGCGTGTATATAAGGTGTTATAATGGCATTTTTTGTGTATTATCATAATTTTACTTATGTATACTATTTGTGTACTCTCATTTATTATTCCCATGTATAGTTCATGTGTTTAACATAACTTATAGTTACTTTTTACTCAGTCCTGGAGATATACAGGCTGACACAGACCTTGGAGGACATGATAAGAAGGTATTGTGCTTTTGGCCTTGAGTAAAAAGACAATTACAGATTTACTCATGACTGGGTTAACTTACTTTCTGTTTTGGAATTTGCTTATAATAGCACTGTTTATTCTGTTACTCAAAGAAAGCCTTTTGAGCTCTGACTTGGATATGTTCAAAATACTCCTGCTCAAATTCTCAATAATTAATTACCTTAATTGGATCTACATCCTGGTGTAAAATATTTTCTTCAAATGCAAAAACTTTGCAGAATTCATGCTAAAAATGTATTGAAAAATCCTTTGAATAGGAGAAGAAAATATTTTACAAATCTCATAAAGAATACACTTTAAAAAAGGGTGTTGAAGTACCGATTTCTACAGTCCACTTCAATTTACAAGGTAATCAAAAATTTAAAGACCCATTTGTAGGTTTATTTGTTGTCAGAAGAATGGTTGTTGATAATTAAGTTGAAGTTATTCTGTATTCTCCATATAACAGAAAACATCCTGTTTTTCCAATATTTCTTTTGAAAACTTACACATCCAATAGTTATTTATTCCCAAAAATGAGGTGAAGACCAAAGAAGACCCCTAATGAGATCACTGAGACAGCAGAAATTGATAAGAATCTAAATGACAGAATAGTTACTTCTGAAAAAGGTACAGAATACTTATTGAGATTCAAGAAAAAATCTTCTGAATATGATTTATAAATACCTGGGAAGGAGATATCTAATCTTCCTACTCTGCTAAAGAAATATAAAAAGAAAAAATCATAGCATTTTTTTATTGTTTTTTAGAGTGAGGGAGTGTCAGCCCAGCTGCTAGACTTACCAAGTAAAATAATTAATTATTTACTGGGATGAAGCCGTGCCTTTTTATTTTTATTTCTTATATATTATTAATTATAATATATTTACTTTAAATTTACTTTTAATAAATTAATTAATTACAAAAAATTAAAGTTAGTAAATAATTAAAATAATATTAAATGTCCTTTATATTTTTATTTCTTAACACCATGCTCAATGACAGGTTAAGAGAAATAAAAATTAATATTAAAATAAAATTTTATATTAAAATAAATATAAATATATGAAAAAATTCAAATTATTTAAAAATGACACTTACAGTAATTTTCAAATAAATCAATTTATTTCTGACATATACAATAAACACACATTTTAAACACATTCTTACTAGAACAATATTATTATCTGAAAATATATTTCTGGAATATTCTTTTTCTTCTCTCATACTCCTGTATGTAGGATTTTTACTCCATGATTTTTCTCTCTTTTGCCTATATAAGGCCTCCCCTTTCTGGTTTTTTGGACATTCTTTTACTCACTTATTATTTTAATTAAATCATTATAAAAATTAATATCTATTACTATTATATATAATTTTGTAGATACATCACGTATTTCTTAACTATTATTTAAAATAATAATTATAAAAATTTCTTATATCTTTTGAAATTGAGTAATTTAAAATAAAAGATAACATACTTACCTCTGCCTTTGAAATATTTAAGTTCCACCTACCTACACAGTTGGACCTCCATTAAAATCTTCTAGACCATCAGGACCCCTTAACTATGTTCAAGACTTTTTAACATGATTTTTCATAATAATTAGCTAATATAGAATCATTCATTCTTTCAAAACAATTCACAACACCCTCAAAATAACTCATTAATATGATGAGCCATAAAAACATGTAATTTTAGTTTAAGTTCTAATGGAGAAACCTTTAAATTTTTAGATAGAATCTACTCTTTAGTTTCCTTTTCATTTAATCTATATGCTAAAAGATTAAAAACCCCATTTTTCCATTTTTTAGAATAACTGGATCAAAATCTAGCTAACTCCAGCTGAATCCACAATTAATACACAGGGTTACACAAAAACTGTATTAGTCACAGATGTATAAAAAATCCTATCACAATAATTCAAGTTAAACTTTGAATTTTATTCATAGCATGGTTCATTCTATTCTATTAATTATTCAAAAAGATACAACACTACTCACCAGGGGTGAAATGAGGGGGTAAACTGCTATCAAGTTAACTTGACTAAACTTATTTTAACCCAGCTGGGATATTTTTGGAAGATGGTTCAAATATTATTTGTTTCTTTTTGTGTCGTTGTGCCCAAAAAATCTCAAACTGGATTCAATGAGGGGATCAATCAATGGTCCATAAAGTCATAAGTGAGGGAACTTACCAACAAGTCCCCGACCAAATTTTCCATGGTGGCTATCATTTCCTTGCATTCTCAAATGATCTTCTCACTTACTGAAAAATAAAAAATTGAGTCATATCAAGTAGTTCAAGAAGAGTTTTTTTCATAATTTTTTGTTTAATAGTACAGCTTTCCCCCTAAGCAGTAAAAATCACAAATTAAAAACACTACTTTAACCAAAAGAAGAGGTTCAATGATTTTTTGAGCCAGATATTTTAATTTTAAACAGTATCACTATTTCCTTTCTATAGATATTCAATCAAAGTTTAACTTGACTTTAAAAGTTAAGAAAGACTTATATCATCTTTTTCCAGCTATTCAGGGCTTGTCTCATGACTCTATAGTTTTTGAAAAAAGGATAACTTTTAAAAACCTCAAATATACTATTATGAAGAACAATTTACGCTGGTTAATTGTGTGTATAAAAAATTGAATGATGTATTTCCATACTTTTGTTAACCTGAATAAGAAAAAAGCTAAAATTATACATTTCTTTCTCTTATATAAGTCTAATGAAACATAAATGGCCTTTTTATAATTTTTTCTAAAATTGATGAATCAAAAAAATAGTTACATTCTCCCTGAATTTTACTCTAGGAGGAAAAAAATATTTTTTAATTTTAACTTTAATTTAAAAATAAATGATTAAAAACTGTTTTAAAAAATTCTTAAATCTATCTTATTAATAACTCATTATAATAAATTTGGATAAAATTGTCTGTGAAAAAAGCCAATGAAATCATAAGACAAACAATAGGTGGTATCAAAGTTAGAAATCTTCAATTTCTAAACACCTCTTTTCTTCACCAAATTAATTATAATTGTTTTTAAAAATGCTCCATATTATTCAACCAAAAAATATTTTTACTCAGAATTAATATCAAGTTTTTGGCTTTCTTTTTCTGTTGTGAAATACCTTTTAAATAATTTTAAATTTCTTACTTTGATACTGCCTAATAAAATGAACCCATCAAAAATAGTTTTTTTCTGTTTAACTTTTATACAGAAGCAAGACCAAATGATCAATTTTTCAAATAGGAATATCATATTAAATAACTTTACTAAATTAAATAATGCTATTGAAATTGAAATGAAAAACTTCCCTATAGCCAAAACTAAGCTTATCTATCTAAAGGTTTATTATTGATGTAGAAACATTTTCTTACATTTATAGTGTATTTAATCAATTTATTTTTTATTTGGAAAGGAAAACTTAAGTAGGAGAATTTTCAACATTAATATTTTACATTTCAAATGAAAAATAATCCCTACAATGCAACATAAATATATTTATTGATTCATTTAATTTTAAGCTAGCATAAAATAAACAAGAAATGTGCAACATAATAATTATTGATAAATTTCATCATTAAAAGTGGGTAAATCTTTAAAATAAATCAAATTTAACTTCATGATAAAACTATCAATAAAATTAAAAATATATACCTTAAATTAGTTTTGATGATCTTGAGTTATATTATTAAGCTTATTTTATCATCTAAAAGTGGTTTATAAGTCTTATATGCGCAATAAAATATATATAAAATAGATAAAAGTTGTGTTTTTTAAAAAAATGAATTAAATTTAGAAGGCAGCCACTGAAACAAACTTTATTTTGTTTGTTGAAAATAAGAGCCATAATTTCAGAGATTATTCTACTTAAAGAACATAATACTTTGATGAAACTTACCTTAACTTCAAGTCTTCATTCTAAGTAAAAAAAGTATAAAAAAAGTATTGCAAAAATAGAAACAAGTGATAATAAATGATTTGAAAAAATATATACCAGCTACTTAAGTCTATTTAGAGAATGATAATAATTTTGAGAGAAGTCTACATGCAATTTTTTACAGAAAACAAATTCATGTGTATTATTTTACAATTCACAGCCAATTTCTTTGAGTTATTTAATGCACATTTTTTTCTCTTAATCTTCACATTTTCTCCTAAATCCATTCTCTCTTATATCTCACCATTTCTTGGTTTAGTGGCTCTTGTATTTTAATTTTGAATCTGGTAAGTTTTTTTGTCAGTTTTATAAAAACATGCAGTAAACTTGCAGCCAAAAGCCATGGCTAAAAATGGAATAAAGGGCAGATATTTTCGGCTTGGAATCTAAGATAAATAATATAATCCATCTTTCCTTCCATTTTTTTCTTTGTACTAAATAGTGAATAATATTGTTAAAAAATACTACACCACTGGCTTAGACCAAAATTGACCAAAAACTTGCCATACTTAAAAAAATAGTTGTCAAGAACTTCATCAATTGCTTTAATTTTTTTCTAGAAATTTTATAATTAGTCATAATAAGATCAATAACTGTATTATAAGCATATTTTTAGTTTGAATGATTCAAATAAGAGCTCAATTGTTTATACAACACACTCATTCAGGTGGCTGTAAAGAAGAAATATATCAAGCAAAGACAGAATGTGAGATTACTTACCTTTCCAAAGAGAATATCCACTGGGTCACAGAAGATTAGAAGAGGATCATATTTTCAGATGAGTTCTTCTTTTATTTGGGTAAGCTGTTATGTAAAGCCAAGATCTGGAGAACAAAAATTACAACTTATGGAAAACCATGTCTTCAACACACCTTCTGTGCTAGTAAGTCATTAATTTTGATTAGGACTTTTTTATTATTTAAAAAAAATTCTATTAGTATCTCTATCTCCAAAAGAGAAATCAAAAAAAAAAATTTCTTCAAAATTTTTAAATCTCAAATTTGATCATCTAGTTTAAAAAAGAGGTTCTGAAAAAGAAATTGATGTTGATGGAGGTCATTTAAAAGTTTTCCCACAATTATTGACAAAGATTTCAATTGCAAAAATTCAGTAAATTTTTCTCCTCAATCACACAATCTAAACCAAATATAAAGTTTTTCATCTGAATTTAAGCTCAATTTTACTCATAATAATGAGCCCGAATCACTCTCTGACCTTCATTAAGAAATCCAAAAATCTTGTATAAAATTCCAAAACATTTAAAAAAAAATTAGTAGCATCAATTCATGAAAGAATTCAAAAAAATTTTGAGAATGGTGAAAGGTCCTTCCAATGGTATAAAACATCCTTTTTTAGTGATTGTTTTTCTGAATTACTTTTTGATCAACCAATTTGTCAAGGTTAGTCTGATACATGGTAGAAATAGTGGATCTATCATTCTACAAGTTTGTGGATATGAAACCCCTCTTTTTATTTTAATTCTATGCTGTCTAATGATTTATTTTATTTAATATTATTTATCTTTTACTAACTCACCTATTTTCTAGAATTTTTGCCACTGTCCTAACTTAAACTTTTTACCCTGTACCACAAAAACATCCTCCATATTTATACCACTCTTTTTGCTAATATTTGGTATGCCTTTCATAAATTATCTATCATATATATATATATATTTTATTATCATTATTAATTTTATATTATACCACACATCATCATTCCTGACAGTACCAACTCACACAAATACTCCCCCCGACCACACCAACATTCTCACCACATCACCCTCTTGGCTACCTCTTCCACCCCCTCTCCTCTACCTTTACACCCTCTCTAGACCAATACCCCCCCTCTTGGCCACTTCCCTGACTCCCTCCCAGCCACCTCCCCCTCTCTCTTGGAAATCTCCCCCTACCCCTCTTAGCCACCTTACTTGTCAGGCCTGAGTCACTATAATAGGTAAAGATAAGTCTTATCAGCAGAAACAAGGTCTGAATATAACTTAACTAAGGTTAGGTATAATATTATAATATAAAATACCACACTTTTTATAGCTTTGATTATATGTTATAAACCAGGTAATGTTTATATAATACTATAAATTACTCAATCTAGTGTTATAAAATTATTTAAATACTATTTATAGTTATTCCCATGTCTGTTTATATACAATATAAACAAGGTTCCAATATAAAATATTCAAATAAGTTACCTAGACTAGTAATTTATTGGGTCTGTATATTGATGACGTAAAATACTTATGCTTCTGAAATTATTACTTGGACTACTCAAAAATTTGGGAGCCAAGAATAAGATATCTATATTTATAGTCTACTGAAAAATAAAGCATAACTATTTAAGATACAATATCATTAATTCAATACTGGATTTATATTGATTCATAAGAATAAAATAACATTAAATATATTTCCCTATGAAGTGGGGCTCACTCAATATAGCTGTTATAATATTTGATTTTAAAGAATAATAGACTACAATAGTAGTAACTTTAAAATTCCAAATGCATCAAGTTTTGTTTTGTGGTAAAAGAAAATTTTGATCTCTAGGGGAAACCACATCCTCATATTTTATTTCATTTATATGAATGATATGGAGTATGATTTTGCGACAGAACCTTTATAAATATAAAATAGTCTTGTGAGTCTTTCTCACAAGCCTTCAATCTATGAGTGCACTACCAACCTAAATGTAGCACAATCAATACAAACATTAGGAAAAATACAGAGATATTGAGGAGAAGGAAAAGGTACTTCACCTAGAAATAGATTAAAGCCACTGAGGATATGAAACAACAAGAGTCACTTTATAAATTCAGGAGGTCTGTGCCACACTATTTGATCACCAAAATATCTAAACACCTAACCCCACCCTATTTTTGAGGGGAAACCATTAAGGAAATTACAATAATTAAAAATTTTAGAAATAGAAGGAAAATAGAGTGGCTTAGTCATACAATCAGCTAACACTGAAAATTTACTAGTGTAATCAAGTGAGATCTTTTTTGAAACAAATTGTTCATGAATCCAATTTAGTTGAACATCAATATGTGGTGTTCTGGCTTGATACATTGGGTTTTGACTTAAGAAAATGGCTCCTTGGTTGTCTCCAAAGAGAGGAACAGTTGGTGTGGTTTTAACAGATAGAGATTTGAGTAAATAGTTAAGCCAAATGGCTTCTTGAGTGGCTTCAACACATGCTTTGAGTTCTGCTTCACTTGTTGACAGAGAAACCATAGCATTTTTCTTGAAGCGCCATGAAATTATTCCTCCATTCATCAAAAATATGTACCCAGTTTTGGATCAATGTGTCTTTGGACATCCTGCATGATCAGCATTGGCTAAACCAACTGGAAAAGGAGAGGAAAAGTGTCCTGCTGGATGACCCTCAATATTATTAATATTTCCATACACAATTGACTGATAAATCAAACCAGCAAAGTATCTGAGTAAATGTTTGAAAGCCACCTAATGATTGATCCCCTGATATTCTAAGTGTTTAAATTATTGACTAAAAGCAAACCCCAATTCTGGATGTGAGCCTTGAACTAGATAATTAAGGGAACCCACTGTGCTTCAATAGTCTTCATTCAAAGATTTGAAGGCTTCAATTTCATGTGTTGTAGCCTTGATTAACTGAGCTTGAGGTTGCAGAGGTGTTTTAACTGGCTTAAAAATGCTCATGTCATAAAAATTAAGAAGTCAATTAATATAACTGTATTGGGGTAATTTTAATTTTTTGGTCATTCTATCTTGATAAATATTCATTCCCAATAGGTGGTTGTCCTCTCCTAAATCTTCCATGGTAAACTTAGAAGATATAAGATTTTAAAGAGCCATAACATCATTCAGTTTGCATCAAGCTCAGCAAGTTGGTTTCTAAGTCCGGGGCAAATAGGCTTTCCTCAAAGTGTAATATCAGATCTCTGCTTTTAAGAAAAATGCTGCTGCGGCCCAAAGATTTAATGGTTTTCCCATCCCCAATAACAATTGAAGATTCATGAGGCGTAAATTTAACAAATAGTTCAATATCGTTAAACATGTTCCTGGAAGCACCACTATCCAAAATGTTCACAGAATGACCATTGGAAGTAGCAACCACCATAAGGGCATGATCTTGAGGACTGAATGACTCATTAATCTCAAATTCCATTAACTCCTTATCAGGGGTTTCGGAAGCCTTAGCCTTTTGATCCCCTTTCTTATTCCTTTTAAGTTGAAAATGAGGATGTAATTGGAAGCATTTCTCTTCTGTATGACAAGCTTTGGGATTATGTTTCCCATTTGAGAAAATTTCAACCAGCTTTTGATGCAAATTGGCTTTCAAAGCGCTATAAGGAGGAACATTAGTAGCTTCTTCCTTCTTGAAATATAGTGACGCTTGAGTAACTTTGGTAATGGTGATGGATTCCTTATGTGCTGAAAAGTTGTGAATAATTGCATCCTTCAAACTCTTGAAATCATCAGGAAGACAAAGTAAGAAGAAAGTGGCCAACAAATCTTCATCCAACTTAATTCCCACTGCAGGTAGGATATCCTCATAATTTTTAATGGTCTCAAGATAATCATTAATCCAACCATTGAATGTAAGACCTAGAAATGAGGTGAAGACTCATATGTGGTTTGCACTACTCTTAGATAAGTAGTGATTTTGAGGTTGGTCTAAAGTAGATGACAATTACGTTCTTTGTCATCAGTGACAAATAGGCAAAGATTAAAGTTATTGAGGTATTGAGTAAGAATCCCAGCAGCTTTATCAATACTAGCTTTGTCCTCTGATGAACTGCCAGCTTTGTCCAATTTAGGTTTGTTTTTAATAAAAATTTTATATAAGTTATGTTGTCACAATAAAATCTTAATGTGCAAGGACCAGATAGAATAATTTTCTTTCCAAGAAAAGAAATATTGGTGGTTGGAATATTAGTCGCTGAAGTTGACTGCATGCTTATAACAAATTATTAGAAGAATAAGAAGTGGGGGACTGGGAAAATAACCTATGTATGATATGGAGTATGATTATGTGACAGAACCTTTAAAAGTATAAAATAGTCTTGTGAGTTTTTCTCACAAGCCTTCAATCTATGAGTGCACTACCAACCTAAATGTAGCGAAATCAATACAAACATTAGGAAAAATACAGAGATATTGAGGAGAAGGAAAAGGTACTTCACCTAGCAATAGATTAAAGCAACTGAGGATATGAAACAATGAGAGTCACTTTATATACTCTGGAGGTCTGTGCTCTATTTTTAGGGTCTGTGCCACACTATTTGATCACCAAAATATCTAAACAACTAAAATTCATACTATATAAATTTTTTAAATTATGAATACCATTTGTACTTTCTTCCTGATCTTCCTTTGCCCTTTAAACCACCCTTTAGCCTCTCTTCATTTTACCAGAAAAAGTAATATAATTGTCTCAGATCTTACATCTAATTTCCCTTTTTCCTTTATTTTTAAATTCCTTTATTAAAAAGGGTATCAATGTTAGATATATTCCATTTCAAAATAACCCCTTTTTTCACCAAATCAACCAGGATTAAATTTAAAATATGCCATATTGTGACCTTAAAACACCTTTTTACTGAGAATTAATCACAATTTTGTGGCTTTATTTATATTTATTACAAAGCCACCATCATCCTCTTCTTCAATTATCATTATCATCTCTCTAATTTTATTCATCATTTTTATCATGTAATTAGTAATATTTAGAAACATCCCTTATCTGGGTTCATATGTAAATAGAACTAATGTAGATTTTATGATTAATCATCATTGATCAATATTCAACTTAAAATAATGTAATAATTGTATTATTTGTCAAGCTTGAACTTTAGGATTTGGGTTATTATTGATTATTTTTGAATTCATAAAAAAATCTTTAATTACTTTTTATAACCAATTTATCCAAAAATTTCTTTTAAATGCCTATTCTTTATGATAAAATGCAGCATCTTATGTCTCTTAGGAGTAATAAAAAAGTTATGTGCAATAAATATATATCAAGAATATATCTCCATTCATCATGTTAGTTTACCCAAAGTGATCATTATATTGCAGTATAAATAAAAATTCTTAGTGATTCTCAAAAATTAATGACATTTCATGAATTTCATGTTGGTATTTTTAGTCACCATAAAAGCTCTTTACTTCTTAACTATGAAAAAATACCAGACAACTCCCATTGCCCTAATAAGTAAAGAGGAAACAATTTACAGTGCAGTCCAAAAATAGAATGAATAAAATCTGGATGAGCTTCTCCATAAAGTATCATGCAAAGGAGACAAATTCTTGTAACACCTGCTGATAATTCATTTAAAGAACAATTATACCTGCACATGATACTGCTTCTGAAACTCATCCACTAAATGGACAAATAGAAATTGAACACTCACATATAGCCACAAATAAAGAATATCTACCAATTTGAAAGAGGCCTTTGAATTGCTCATGCCCTAACACACACTTGTTGAAGAAATTTAATATAATTTTTCCCTACTGTGCCGAAGCAGATTTGATAGAAGAAAAAACTTCAAAATAAACCATTAGGAAACTAATATTTCCCACTTTCTGCAGTGAGTGTAAGATGCAAATCTCTGCACTTCAGAGTCCCCCTAAAAAATATAGACACCCTCTAAATAATTTGAAAGCTTTGAAGTTTACCTTCTCATTTTATCTAGATAAAGTTATTTAAAAGAACCCAACTCATCTATTTTATGGAATTTAAATTGTGGTCCCAACTGACCCTGACTGACTCCAAATTGAATAAATAAGGCTGTGTGTCATCTGGGTAAAAATCAGCTGCATGCAGAAGCCCCAACCAGAAATTTTAATTCTGCACTAAATCCCACACAAAGATGGCCCACATATTCTTCTTTAATTCCAGATACCAATCCCAGAAGTTCTGATTGAGGTAGATCATGAATCTATAAATAATCTATTTCCCAGAGGTTATTTAAGTACTATCAATCCTTCAGGAATCCCACTTCACAAACTGGTACTGAAAAATAGTATGTACTATTTTTCTTCTGCAAAACCTTGATCCTTGCAAAGGTCTTTGAAATGGGACCTTCTTGGTAGTTACAAGGATAGAAAAAATTTTAATTGAAGCCTATATAATTTCTGGAAAACATAAAGGTGAACAATTATTTATCCTAAGAATTGGTTTGGACTCCACAATTAGGAAAGGACTTCTATTCATACTCAGAATATTTCAGCACCCTGTCCAATTATCTTTTTTAAAAAAATTTACAAAGCACAGGGATAATTACTAGAAATTTTAGGCCTGAATGATGTGTCACATGTTTCTGATAATTTTCATCTCTGGGTAGGTATTTCAAGGGAAAAATAAGGTGAAAATTTTCACATACTGTTAGTTTTTAAGGCTATAAGAAATTCCAACACCGTTGTATATACTAATGTGCATGAGGGTATTTTGTAGCTTATTTTCTGGATGTGAAAATTTGATAGATGAATTTCAGAAAATAAATTTTGATCTGAATTTCACAGCCACTTTCCTCTCATCCCTTTCTCATTAAAAGTACACAAGAAATTCTTATCAAGAAAAAAATACCGGAAATTCTGATTCAACTAAAATCACATTCTGTGCATGTGTTGCATATACTCTTAAATAAAAAAAATATTACAGAAAGTTTATAAATAATAGATTTAAAAAAACTTAAAAAATAGAGAAAAATCATATAATTGGAGATCTCCACATGCCATCCAAACAGGTTACAGATTTTTACTAAGTAAGTCATTTTTATTTGAAGTAAGCCTACCCAGAACTGGTCTACTTGAATGGTGTTTTTTTCATCAACACAAACCTTTTTGGGTACATCTAAACCATTCACATGCTCTATCCCCTTACTATGATAAGTCAGACACTGGTACAAACACAGCCATATCTAAGCAAATACATAGGGAGTGTTTGATTTGATTTTTGAGACCCCTAACCCTAATTCTGTGATTTATCATGGGATTAGAAATGGAATTTTGAAGCTAAGGTCTTCCAGGAACCTATGCTTATTCTTAAGGCCCCCTTTTGTAACACAATAGAAATATATAAATAAAGATAAATACAAATATTTTCAAATATAATGAAACAATTCCAAATGTAGTATTTAATTGTTTCATAGAGAGAAATGACATAATTTAGAATTAAATTAAATTAAATCAAGTGGAATAAAATTAAAAACATAGTTAAAGAAAATATATATAAGTAAATAACATAAAATATAATAAATCAAAACAAAAAAAATTACATAATATATGATAAAATCAAAAAATAATAAGAATAAACTTATATTATGTTAATAAAATATGAATTTACATATGGATATTTAATTTGAATCTATATATAAATATTAGATTTGAATTCACATAAACATTTTGTTTTTAAGTATGCATATTTAATATCATTTTTAATATATATGAGCATTATCAATTTGGGCTTACATACTGAGTACCAACTTCTAGTTGATATTCTATTTCATTTTGCTTGAATCAAAAATCATCTAGCATAATATTCAAGTATCATAAATTCGTATAAAATAAATTTTCAATTTATTTTTACATAAAAAATATTTTGGTACCTGCTAGTAAGTGCCAATTTGTTTTCTTGTGTATGAGTTTTCAAATAACAATAGAGTGAAAATTTGTGGAAAAAAATTGTATTGTCACGTAGTATGTTAGTATTTAAGTATGATTTAATAGTAAGTATTAATGGTCCTATTACTTAATATTAAATTATTTATAGATTGAACCTGATGGAAAGACTAATAAAATAGTCGCTCTCAATATTAACTCACAATGTTTGGATTGCTGCAGACTAGTGGTAGAAAATCGGCTAAGAAAATATAGTAATAGCTCAAATAAAGATAATATAAATTTAAAAAGTTTTTAAAATATTTTTTTATATGTTTATTTGAGTTTTAGTAAGTAAGTAATATCTATTAACTCATCAAATCCTCCAGTACTTATGCCAAAATCCACTGGAGTGCACAGACCTTCAACCCAGATGATATCACTTCTATCACAGCTATTAAAGCACTGTGAGGGCTTATCACATCCCCATGGAGTCCACTTCATGAAGTTTTAACACCCAGACCTCCAGTAAGGACCCTCCATCACAACTAATGATATTATACACCCATACCATAAATAGAGAAAACAGATAAAAACAGACACCATAAAGAAACATGTAAAATAATTCATCTAAAGAGAATAAAATGAAACCAAAATCATAGAAAGGAACCAAATAAAATTTACAAGACCACAATAACATTCCCAAGCATCCATATTAACCCAGTCACATATCCCAACACACAAATATGTGAAAATCCATTTAAGGAAGCAGATTAACTTGTCCAACCTGGATATATGTGCCTGAAAAAGGTTTATATGCTTGTATAGGTGTGGTAAGTCCATTTCATACATCCATATGACATAAAAAAAGCAGTAAAATAAATATTATAGGCTATTTATAGGTTTAAACCCACATATAGACCTATATAAATATAAAATAACTGCATATTTCACTGAATGTGAGGTTTATGTATACATATAAACTTATTTATGTCTATAATTACTTAATATCCCTTAAGATAAGTATATTATGACTACATTAGAACCTTAATAAGTATTATAGGGCTATGGATAAGCTAATTAAATTACTTTAGGTCATATAATAGTATAATAATTATATATATAAGCATAATAACCGTATATATAAGTATTATAACCTAAATTTTAACTTATAAGCATAATGCAATTAAGGTTATCTTATTTTAAACATAAGAAATGCTAAGTTGTTGGGATACCTAGGATGACATATATAGTATTCAACAGTTAATTAAGGTTTTTAAAATATTTGTATGTATTTTGAAAGATTCTAAAATTTGAATACAATAAATTTTGTAAAATCAACAATTTCAAATAGGTTTCCAGTTCAATATTTAACTTTAATTTTATAAGAGAAAGTTTACGATATTCAAGAAACAATTACTGTGTATTGAATTATATCTAAAGTTGTTTTTATTCAAAATTTGGGAGTATTCACTATGGAATATAGGGGGTGGACTTGCTAGAAAATCCTCAACCTGAACTCAGATGGAACTTAGATGGAACTCAGACTGAACTATTACTGAACCCATACTGAACTCAACTTGAACACCCACCTAAAACTTTTCTGCTGAGTGGTGTTTATCCCTGATTGTATGGTTCCTTTATCAATAGCTCAATGTGTGCTCAGTCTGAGGTGAGTTTGGGTCCAAGGTTTCAGACTTGCTAGCAAGTCTTCCCCCCATATTGTGTGGTAATTGATTTAATTTTAAGTATGTAATTGGAATATATTTTTTTATATTTTTTAATTATTTCAACATTATTCTTAAGCCCAATTTATTATTATAAAATCATGGTTTCTGTCTATTTTTACAGTGGAAAAGGTAATATTTTAAGGGATTAAATGAGGTAATAGATATGGTTTAAGATATAAGGAATTTTAACAGGATTCCACAATTTTTTTAATAATAAATTATATCTCTCATTGAACAGTTCTAAATAGAACTTATTTAATTTATTAATTCAATAAAATAAGATGTCTCTCAATTATAAATAATGTAATTAATATATAAAATTGGTTTTGAAATAAAATGAATTTTATTAAAAAAATTTCATTAGGATGATTCCAAATAGCTACAATGAACACAATGTATACTAAATAATAAGTACAATGTGGATTTTTTGGAGCTAAAACAGTTAATTGAAAAAACTAATAATAACATTAAACTGAAATAAGAGAAAATAAATGAAACTAAAATATGATTCAATAAATTAATTAAGAGATTTAAATAAACTTTAAAAAATTCAATAGAGTCAAATGAATATAAGTAAGATACAATAAAAATAATTAAGAATCAAATTTTTATTAAACCAATATTTAAACTCAAAGTTTAAATAAATAAATGATTTATTAAATTTAATATAACCCTTAAAGTCTCTGAGAAAAACTAAGACTCTCTCTTGCTCTCCCTGGCCCCCCCTCTATCAAATTTCATGAAAGGTCTGTGATCCAGTAAATACAGTGAGCTTAAATCTAAAACTTTTGATGCAACTATATTAATTTTAAAATAAATTAAAAAAAATTAAAATAATATTAAGTTAATGAGAAGAATTTGAATCAATATAATAAAGGCAATCACTCAAAGAAGTAAAATAAATATTAATATAATATCTACATATTTTAAATAATTAAGCTACATAATCATTTATATTAATTAAATTTATTAAAATACTAATTCTATAATATTTTAATAAATTTAATCATTAATAAGTTAATTATTGAGTAGCTTATTTTTTCTTACCAGTTTACATTTCTTAAATAAGTCACTGTTAGAATTTGTGTTGAGATGGAAGGAGGAGGAGGAGGAGAGCTATGGGCACCATTCAATGTAATAGTCAGAGAAGAGGGAAATCACATATGAGAATCTTGAGGGGAAAGCACTGTGGGGAACACCTCATAGGAAAACTTATTTAGAGATTCAGGTACTTCTTAGTCTCTTTTAGTTTTAACCCTCACTTTTGGAAGCCCCAATATAGTCAGTCTACTAAGTCTCACTACTATATCAGAATATTCAGCCCCCCTTTTACTAGTCTTATAATTGCTAGTAGTCCAGCCTCTTAATTATTAACATTTTTTCCATTCTATAACAAGAATGCTACAAAAAAATTATGAACCCCTTAGGTCACTACAATGCAGAACTCCTTACTGAAATGAAAGAGCAGATGGAACACTTGCAAAAACATACTTCCAGACTAATGAAATTTCTACCAGAGGAAAAACCCTCATACTGCGGCCAAGTTGAGAAAGATTTGGATGCTGCTGAAGCTGAGGTAAAGGCACTGCCCACCAAACTAGCACAACCAGTCAAAGGCACAAAGATTACATTCCTAGATATCTTCAATGAAAAGTGAGGCCCCCAGAAAGATCAGTATGAATAACAGGTAAACCTCAATTTCCTCCTCAATGGTCAGAAGTTCCAAGATGAGTGATAAAGAATTAGATTCACAATATCATACCTCAAAGATAAAGAAGTAAGCTGGGTAAGGCCATATACAAAAAGACTCCTTGAAGAATCCAATGTGGCAATAATTCTTTTCCAGTTAATGGCAGCATTTGAGCTAGCTTTTGGTGATCATGATGTGGCCAAAACCTTGGAACACATTTTAACTCAATTATTCCAGAAACATTCAGTGGACAAGTGTGTGTCAGAATTCTTGGGCCAGGCCAGCTAAATTACAACATGGGGAGAAGGAGCGCTAATTTTTCACTTTATGAATGGGATCTCACCAAGAATCAGAAACACTTTAATCATTCACCCTTTTCCAAGCTTTCTCCAAGCACATATGAGGCTGGCTATCCAAATTGATAATGAGTTTACCCCTCAAAGAATTTATTGTGGAAGTGGTGCTTGTCAGTGGCTCATTTATGCCTCATCAAGTGGGCTCAGTTCCCAGGACCCAAATTCCATGGATATTGACACAAAAAATTAATGGGGCACTTTTGAAAGGAAAAGGCTTTCAGATGGTGGCATGATCAATTATTTTTTTCTAAGGTGTGGAAGTAGTGGTCACTAAGAAAGGGAGTATAGGGGAAAAATAAGGGTTTTTGAATTGGAGGATAGCACAGGTAAGGCACAGGTAAAAGACAGCTCTCCAGAGTGAAGTCTCTGCCCTCCTTGAGTGGAGTAGATGGAAAGGATATGGAAAATTTAGTAGAAGAATTAACAGGGTGTAAGCCAATTGAAGTAAATGATAATCATATTATATTGAACTTGCTTTTAATGACCCTTGACACCACAAAAAATCAACAAGTCCTGCTTGACTGTGGGGCTACAGACTGTTTTATTTCTGAAAATTTTTTACAGAGGAATAAAAAGAAAAAAGAAAAATTGGATCACCCCAAGTATCTAATTAATTTTGATGGATCACCAGGTGGGGGATGATAAGTAAGAGAAAATTTCTTTTGCAGATTCTGGTGTGATGAAAAGAAACTAAAGCAAGACATACACAACAAGCCTGAAAGACCAGTATTACATGGATGGACCAGTAAAACATGCAAATTGACTGGAAAGAAAATATGTATCAAATGAGAAAGAAGAAAACAATGGCACTAAAGTACTAGCCCCCTGGCCCCTTCAAGGGTCACGGGCCAATTCCTGCAAGAATTCTGATGTTTTTTTATCATCAGTTGACTCTCCTCCAGAACTGATTCTTTCTTTTGATTATAAGCAGCAGGCTGGGGATTGCTCACCAAGGGGGAGCGCTAGAAAGGGCAAAAGAAGGGATGAAGTGCAACAAGAGGAGGAAAAGGTGCATCAAGAATTGAGGAAGTTAGAATATTGAAAAGGGAATGGCACAGATAAAGAATTAGCCTCATGGACACTTCAGAGGTCAGAAGCCCTGTGCAGGGAGTCTTCTGGTGTTTTCTTATCTTCATTATACTTGTTGCAAGAACTTAAACTTTTTCTTGGAGCTAATTTTCAGGACTGGGAGGGGTGCTAAAGGAAGAGGTGGGAAAAGAATGTGCCACAACATCATGAAACATATCTGCTTATATTTCAGCCATTGTCAAATCCTCAAAGCCAAAAAAAATCCTCATGTAAATTGTACCTGAAGTTTATTGGTAATTCATAATTCTGTTTAAAGATGGAGAAGTCAAGACCCTTCCAACCCAACCACCATACAAGTTCAACATTGATCTGATTCCAGATAAAACACCTCAATTTAGCCACAAAATCATATTGTAAAATTTTGAGTCAACAGTGATAAAAGAGATTTTTGATGAAAATTTAAAAAATGGCTTCTTCAGGGAATCAAAATATCCCTGGCAGCTCCTGTGATCTTTGCAGGTAAGAAGGATGGATCACTGAGACCATTCATGTACTTCAGATGGTTGAATGTTCTTACAGTTAAAAATATATAACCCCTTCATTTGATTAGTGAGATTATTGATATTCTTCAGGGTGCAGAGATCTAGGAATCCTTGGTTCTTGGGGCAGGTTACCAAAACATACATTTTAAAGAAGGAGATGAACACCAACTTGCATATTGTACCAAATTTAGTCATTTTGAATGGTTGGTAATGCCATTTGGTCCATGTAATGTGCCTTCCACTTTCCAAAACTTCACAAATAGGATATTCATTGATAGAATAGAGATAGATGTAGCAGTATATCTGGATAAAATCTTGATATACTCCAGATCAATGTAGGAACACCAGATACAAGAGAAGGATTGCTTGAAGAACTTGAGGGAGATACAAGTATGGTTGGAGCCAGCAAAATTTTTCTTCTCAGTAAGTGAAATCCCCTACCTGGTGACAATAATTTTATATAATATTGTGACAGTGGAGCAGGAGAAGTTAAATTTAGTAACAGAGTGGCCAAAACTAGTGTCACTAAAGGAGCTCCAGTCATTCATAGGCTTCGAAAACTTATACCATTGCTTTATTGAAAATTACTCTTACATCTTCCAACAACTGCACAACCTCACAAAAAAGGAAGCCAAATTCAATTGGAAAAGTAGTAAAAAAGATGTGTTGGACTACCTGAAAAGTTGATTTTTAACATCCCTTATTCTTGCAATCCCAGACTTACTAATTCCTTTTTTCCTAGAATGTGATTTATCAGACTTTATGCTAGGTAAAGTATTATTTCAATATGATGCTGAAAATTTCTTACACCCAGTAGCATATTAGTCACATACACTTCTAGGTCTGAATTAAAATATGAAATATATCATTAGGTTCTATTGGAACTGGTAGAGGCTTTACACACCTGGAACCACTATTTGAAAGGAGGACCACACCAGTTACAAGTTATTATATACATGAATCACAAAATATTGGAAACCTTCCTGATTACTTAAAAACTGACTCTCTGGCAAGTGCTATGGTCAGAACTTCTATGCAGTATTAATATTTTTGTTAAATTCCAACCAGGAAAAAAAGTGGCAAACCGGATGCATTATCATGATGTCCTGACTTTCACCCAGCTCAAACCAGCTGCATACTGTTGGTACAACCTTGTTGAAGGAGGACCTTGAAGAGGCGGTAATCCTAGATGAGGTGGAGTCGGAGAATGAGGATTAGATGGAATGGATTATAATGGAGCAGGAAAAAAATGAGGAAGTTCAGGAGTTAGTTAAGGCCCTCTTATCTAAGGAGGTATTGGTAAGTAAAGGATTGGAGGAGTATAAACTTGAAGGGGAAGCGCTGTATTGGAATGGGAGAATAGTGGATCCAAATGATGAAGAGCTCAAGAGGAAATAGGTCAGATCAAGGAAACTCCCCAATGGCAGGAAACCTTGATCCACTGAGGAAAATGGAGCTGGTAAATTTTAACTTCTATTAGAAGTCCATGAAGGTGTATGTCCTGCGCTATCTAGCAGCATGTGACTCTTATCACAAGATCAAGATCAGCCCAATAGCCATGGGACTTAATCTGTTAAGCATACCCAAGCAGCCATAGAAAGAACTATCTTATGATCTCATAGTAGAGCTACCCAAGTCTGAAGGAAGTAATACTATCTCCAAAGTAGTTGAGAACTGCACCAAGATGGTGCACTTTGTCCCCACCACTACAAAGTTTACATCAGAAAGTATTTCAGACATAATGGTGGAACATGTCTGAAAGCTGCATTAATTTCCTTAAAGTATAGTATCAGATAGGGGAACTACTTTTGACTCTAAGTTGTTAAAGTTATTGTATGAGCAACTAGACATTAAGCTTTTTTTTGAGAAGTATAGCATCCGCAAAATGATACAATATCTGAGATAGTAAATAAGGCAATTTAAAAATACTTGTGTCACTCCACATCAACTATCAGCAAGATTACTGGTTACAGCTGTTACCACTGGCTGATTCCTCATAGGATAACAGGACGCATGCAGCAACAGGCATTTCAACTTTCTAATTCAAGTATGATTACCACCCAATATTTTAAATTGGAACCCCATCTTTGTTGAAAGCTCCAGAAGCTGAAGAGTGGATTCAGAAAATACTAAGTATATGTCAAGAGAAAGAAGCAGGTCTCAAGCTTTATCAACAGTAAATGAAGCCTCATCATGACCAAGGGAAAACCAATCATTGGGTGCTGTATAAAAAGTAAGTTCTATAATACTAAGCTATAGAAAAGATCCAAGATTGGTTGGTTCTCCCACCCAAAACTAAATTAAGACAGAAGCTTCTTCCACCCTAATTTTTAAAGAAAGTGAAAATATAGATGAAATTTTTATGGAGAAAAGAAGAGTAGAAAGAATATTTTATGAGGGACCTTTTAAAAAAAGAAGTAATATATTTTAAGTATAAGTAATCCTACTTCTGGCTACATCTATTCTCAGTTACCACCACTTGGAAGCACTATCTCTATTACTATCCTTACTGTAGTAATAAAATAACTCTACAGAGTTACTTCTGGTTATGTACACCTGCTATACACAAAAATAAATAAAATATAATTACATTTTTATTTTATCTCTAATAAAAATTATTCCGTTTCTAATTTTCTATTTATTCTCCTCTGAAATCTCCCCCTTTTTTTAAAAAGTGAGTTCTCTCTTATATAGACTGTATGTCTAGCACCCTTCCCCTATTCTCTCTTTCCCTACTATTTTTTACCACAAGTTTAATGCTAATCTAAGTGTATCAAATGGTAATATAACTACTTCAGCAACCTAAGTAAAGCATTAGCATCAGTCCATTCTAATAGCATTTTTATTATCAAGGAAAAATTAACTATTAGTGCCTTACACTAAACCTATCTTTACATATCCTACACTTCCTGTCATAACAAGGTCTGTACTTCCTTTTATACATATTATGGAATGTGTGCTTTCCATGTGAGTATTGACTAAAAATGAAACCCTCAGTGCTGAGTAAGTATCCTCCCTTATCAAGAGTCTTACTTGTGTTTCCATTTATCAAGCACTGCCTATTTGCTCTGCATTCTCATTTCTGATTTTCTAACATTGTGCTTGAGAATACCTATAGGTTTCAATTGGAAATGGGTATACATAAGCTTGAATTCAAGTAGTGTCACAATTATTGAAGTGTGAAGCCTATAACCTTTCTTGATGTTCTTTCCTAAATCTATATTATGTCTTTAGCACTAGAAATATTTTATTCAATTCATACCATACTCTTGTCCTATAGTCAGTACAAAATTCCCTCAAAGTTTGTCTAGCTGGGGCCTATATACTCATACTGCACTAAAATACTGTGCACAGAGAGTCTATTTTTCTGTGCTTCTGAAAACCCCTTTGTTGCACTCTGGTAACCAACCTTCATAGCAACCCCTTTTTCAGTATATGCTAGTGCCTGAGTATTACTTAATAGTAAATATCAATGGTCCTCATACTTATTAATAAATTATTTATAGATTAAACCTCAGTTAAAGACTAATAAAACTCTTCTAATCCATATTTAACTCATAATATTTGGATTGGTGTGGACTAGTGGTGGAAAATAGGCCAATAAAATATAGTTATATCTAACATAAAGATAATATTAATTTATAAGGTCTTTAAAATAGATTTTTATATGATTATAATTTTTAATAATGTTTATTTGATGTTTAGTAAGTAATTGATTTATAATAACCCACCAAATACTCCTTTACTTATACCAAAATCCACTGGAGTGCACAGACTTACAATCCAGATGATTTCACTGCTATCCCTGGAAATAAAGTACTGTGAGGTCTCATCACCTCCCCATTGTGTCCACTTTAAGAAGTTTAAACACCTATACCTTCATTAAGGGTCCTGCATCACAATTAATGATATCATACACCCATACCATAAATAGAGAAAAAAGATAAAAGCAGATAACATTAAGAAATAGGTAAAATAACTTATTCAAAGAGAATAAAATGAACACAAATCATATTCAGTAGCCAAATAAACTTTCTGAGACTCTAATGTCATCCCAAAGATTCTTTATAGCTCAGTAAACATATCCCAATTCATAAATCTGCGAAAATCCATTAAAGGAAGCAGATTAAGTTGTTCAAACTGGATATATATGTGTGATAAAGGTGTAATGCTTTTTTAGGTGTGATGAGTCCATTGAATATGTCATTAAAACCTAAATTAAGCAGAAAAATAAATCTTTTAGGCTATTTGAAGTGTTAAACCCACATATAGACCTATGGATAATCTTTTTTAACCCTCATAAGTCATATAATAGTGTAATAAATTTATATATATAAATAATAACCATATATATAAGTATTATAGTCATAATTGTAACTTATAAGCCTGATGATATCAAGTTTAAATTATTTTAAACATAAGAAATACTCATTCCTGGAATAACTAGACTTACACCCTTTGTTGCACTTTCTTTAAACTGCAACATTGCTGCATTACTGAAAGATGTGTGTCACAGTGCTACAGGTAGGTGAAAAGGTTTGGCTAAGCTCACAATTCCTTTCCACAATACACCCAAGTTCCAAGTTATATTATAAGTAGGTAGGCCCATTTAAGATCAGGTACAAGATATCTGACTCAGAGTATGAACTGGAATTACCAAGTTCAATGAAACAAGTTCACCTAGTGTTCAATATTTCATTACTCAAAAAGCGTCAAGAAGATACAATACCAGGTTTCCCAGATGAAACACTGGTTCCAGTATATGTAGTAAATAAAGAGAAGTTTAAAGTAGAAAATATTATTTCTAAACAGGGTTACAGGGAAAGGTTCAGTAATTGGTGCACTGCAATGGTTATGAAGTAGGAGTAAGATCTTGGGAACTAATAGAGAACTTAGATAATTATAAGGGTTAAGTGAAAGATTTTGAGAAGGAGCACAATTGGAAGGAAGGGTTAAAAATATGGTAATTTGAGGATTTGGGTTGAGAGGAGAGGAAGAGGAGTACTATGGGTGCCACTCATTTAAATAGGCAAGAAAGAGGGAAATTTCATAATGGAATCTTAAGGGGAAAGTTCTGTGGGGCTCTCCTCATTGGAAAACTTAATTAGTAATCCAGTTCTTTCTTAGTCTCTTGTAGTTTTAATCCTCACTTTTGGAGGCCCCAATATAGTCAGTCTAGTAAGTCTCACTAATGTATCAGCATAGCCAGTCACTCCTTTGTGTAGTCATAGAATTGCTAGTAGTCCGCCCTCTTAGGTCTTAAGATTTTTTTAAATATATAACCAGAATGCTACAAAAAAATTATGAACCCCTAAGGTCACTCCAATGTAGATCTCCTTTATAAAATGAAAGAGCAGATGGAACACCTGCAAGAACATAATTCCAGACTCATGGAATTTCTAGCAGAGGAAAAAACCTCATATTGCAGCCAAATGGAGGCAGACTTGGATGCTTCTGAAGCTGAGGTACAGGCACTGCCCACCTAACTAGTGAAACTGGTCAAAGGCCCAAATATTGCAGTCCTAGATATCTTCAATGAAGAGTAAGGCCCCCAGAAATATCAGTATGAATAACAGGTAAACCTCAATGTCCTCCTCAATGGTCAGAAGTTCCCAGATGAGTGATAAAAATTAGACTCACAATATCATACCTCACAGGTAAAGCAGTAAATTGGGTAAGGCCATATAAAAAAAGACTTCCTGAAGGATCCAATGTGGAAATAACTTTTTACCAGTTAATGGCAGCATTTGAGCTAGCTTTTAGGGATCCTGATGTGGCCTCAACCTTGGAACACATTTTAACCCAATTATTCTAGAAACATTCAGTGGCCAAGTATGTTTCAGAATTCTGGGGCCATGCCAGCTAAATCAAAACATGGGGAGAAGAAGTGCTCATGTTTCACTTTATGAATGGGATCTCACCAAGAATCAGAAACACTCTAATCATTCACCCTTTTCCAAGCTCTTTCCAAGCACTTATGGAAGTGGCTATCTAAATTGATAATGAGTTTACCCATCAAATAATTTATGGTGGAAGTGGTGCTTTTCAGTGGTGCAACTATGCCTCATCAAGTGGGGCCAGTTCTCAGGACCCAAATTCCATGGATATTGACACAGAAAATCAATGGTGCGTTTTTTGAAAGGAAAAGGCTTTCAGATGGGGGCATGATCAAATATTTTGGTTTAATTTGTGGAAGCATTGGTCACTTAGAAAGGGAGTGTAGGGAAAAAATAAGGGTTGGTGAAGTGGAGGGTAGCGCAAGTAAGGTGCAGATAAAAAGAAACCTCTCCAGAGTGATTTTTGTTCCCTCCTTGAGTGGAGTAGATGGAAATGATATAGATAATTTAGTAGAGGAATTATCAGAGTGTAAGCGAATTGAAGTAAATGATAATCATATTATATTTAAATTGCCTTTAATGACCCTTGACACCACAAAAAATCTACGAGCCCTGCTGGACTGTGGGGCTAAAGATAATTTTATTTTCAAAAATGTTGTACAAAGGAATAAAAAGAAAAAAGAAAAATTGGACCACCCCAGGTGTCTAATTAATTTTGATGGATCACCAGGTGGGGGATTAAAAGTAAGAGAAAATTTCTTTTTCAGATTCTGGTGTGATGAAAAGGAAACTCAATGCAAGACATACACAACAAGCCTGAAATGTCAATATATATATATATATCTATTGTTACTTACTATTCTACCTCTACTTACTTTTAACCTAGAGCTTAACCTAATAGCATGATAGATGAGCATTATGTATGGATGCCTGAATCTTCTCTGATTCCGCATCCATCTTCTTCTCCTTATTTATTTTTATATACTTTTCCCTTCATTACTTACTTATCCCTTTTCCCACCGTCACTCCTCCTCAAGTCCTCATCTTAGTCCATCTCTGTCCCAAGTCCACTCAGTCCATTAATAAATAACTTACCTGTTATATTAATCTATCAGGTAACCTTGTACATATGCTCCACTACAGCAATGAATCCATCTTCTTCTCCTTATTTATTTTTATATACTTTTTCCTTCATTACTTACTTATCCCTTGTCCCACTGTCACTCGTCCTCAAATCCTCCTCTTAGTCCATCTCTGTCCATCAATAAATAACTTACCTGTTATCTTAATTTATCAGGTAACCTTTCCTCCTCTTAGTCCATCTCTTTCCCAAGTCCACTTAGTCCATTAATAAATAACCTACCTTTTATCTTAATCTATCAGGGTTATGGTCCCAGCGCACCAGCTAATTGATAAATCAATTAAGTCTGGCAACTCCTGATTCAACAACTACTTCTCACGGTTCTCCAGGTGGATCATCATCATCTTCTACTCATACCTCCATGGCTGAGCCTTTATCCTCACAATCTCCCGACTTTACCTATATTCAAGATGGTTCGAACTATTCTGAAGTCAAAGGAATAGAAAAATTAAATGATAAAAACTATAGTATGTGGAAAACGGACTTATAATATGCCCTCGCAGTTTGCAACCTGGATTAAATCCTACTTGAAACAAAACCCACCACTTCAGATCCTGAACTCCTCTCAATATTCAAAATCAAACAACGGCAAACAAACACTATCATAAAAATGTTTATGGACCTGGAAAATCAACATAAGTTTATCTTAGATTATGATGGTGTTGAACCTGCCGAATTGTGGACTAGGATTGGAAACCGTTACACCTCAAAATCCAGTCAAAATTTCTCATATGTAGTAAGTAAATTGTTCAAAATTAAATTTAAGGAGAGCAATATTTTGGAGGCTATGGAAGAATTCAGGGGAACTATTAAATTGCTGCATGATGTTGCACCTGATTTTTTCAAAGAAAATATTCTTTCATACATCATGGCCAATTATGTACTCAACTTACTTCCAGATTAATATCAAACAGCAGCTACCATAATCCTGAGAAAGTACGACATTACCAACCAGCAGCCTACAATTAAATCTATTTTTGTGGATGTTGAAACAGAAGTTATTTGAAAAAAAACACTTAATCTTACGAACAACTCTAGTGGGACTGTTTTGGTTGTGGACACTAAAACAAAGGCCTTTTTCTCAAAAGGGAAACATAATCCCCTTGCTCCTCATTCTGAAGCCTCATGCTTTCAGCTTCATCCAGAAAAGCAAGAGGAATTCTTAAAACACAAGAAGGACCGAGAACTGAAGGAAAATGAAACTCAACATAAGGTTTTATCTGTTTTCATGGATCTTCCTCTCAATCATGCCATCTTGGAAATTGGTGCCTCTTATTCTATTTTCAATAATTGGGACTTATTCACACAGTACAAAGATTCTAAAATTTCCTTAACCTTGGAAAATGTGGATGAAATTCTTGCCCTTGGACAAGGCAAGGTTTTTTTTACCTCATCATCCTGGCAAGAGTCTGATATAAACTGCGCACTCTATGTACCTTCTATCAGTGTAACACTCATTTCTATGATTGATCTTCTCAAGAATGGTTGATACCTTGAAAACTAAAATGGGACTTTTAAAATTAGAGAGAATGGGACAGCTCTCATTGAATGCTCAACAAAGGGTAGAATTATAAGTTTTCCTCTTTTGAGATATCCAATCTTCAATATCAATTTAACCTCTTCAAACAAACCGGACCTTAAATTATTGCATCATAATTTTGGACACCCTAGTAATCAAACTATGGAAATGATTTTCCCAGGTTTGAATTTCTCTCAGTTCAGTTGTAAAATCTGCACATTTTCAAAAGCTCAAATTTTACCATTTTCTGGTTCCTTTCCTATCCCTAAATCACCCTTCGATGTTCTCCATTTGGACTTATGCAGTCCAATCACTCCTGAATCAAAAGGTGGAAAGTTCTATTTTTTCCAAATTGCAGATGGTCACTCTCGTTTCCGATATGTATACTTTTTGCAACTCAAGTCAGAGACCTTCAAAAAGTATGAGGAGTATGAAAAATTAGTTGAAAATCAACAGGGTTGAACCATTAAATCTATAGTGTCAGACAATGGTGGAGAGTTAACCAGTAATAATTTCAAAAATCACCTCAAGTGTAAAGGCATGAATCAAGATTTGACGGCTCCATACTCTCTGCAACAAAATCCAATAGCCAAAAGATGTAATCTTTCTATGGTTGAAAAGGCAAGATGCTTACTCCTTGAATCAGGTCTGGACTCCTACTGGTGGGCCAAAGACTTCAATAGTGCCACCTTTCTTCTGAACATTCTTCCCTCTTCTGCCCACAAGAATCATCAAACACCATGGGAATTGTGGCAGGGTGAATCTGAAAATATTCCAAGGAAACTTAATTGATTTGGTTCTGATGTTATGTACTAGTGTCAGAAGTAATATCGACATGGAAAATTTGACAGTAGTGGGACAGAAGGAATATTTCTGGGCTATTGTGAGGGTCATATAAACTATCGTATTTATTGTCCAAGCTCTGACTCTATTATTATCACTCACAATGTCAAATTTCTCAAAACTTTTAATCTTGCCCCCAAAATTGGAAAAGGGAGTCCTGTCAAATCTCTTGTCTTTCCCAATTTAGATTTCCCTCACATACCTCTCTTCAGTCCCCAATCTTCTGAACCATTAATCAACAATTCTTCTACTCACAATCGCAAACCTGCTCCTGAATCCCTCTCTCATAAGGATCATAACATTGAACCTGATACTAAAATTCCTGATTCAGAAAGATTTGAAGAAATCTCTTCTACTCTTCCGGCACCTAAAAATTACGCCTATGTTGACAAAACACTCAGACTGTCAAAATAAATTTCATCCAATATTGACCCTGCTAATATACTCCAAACTAAACAAAGCGGAAACCCTCTCTGCTTAGCCGTTACACCATGGGACACACCTAAGAATCACTATGAAGCTGTTAATTCCATTGAAAGCGACGAATGGCTGAAAGCTATCAAAACTGAGCTAGATAGTATATCAAAACATCAGGTCTGGGAAGAAGTTCCTATTCCTAATCATAATCACCTTTTAGGCACCACCTGGACTTTCAAAAAGAAAACCGACTCTGACAGAAACCTAGTTAAATACAAAGCCAGGTTATGTGTGCAGGGCTTCTCTCAAATTGAAGGAATAGAATATAATGAAACTTATGCACCCACTAGATGACTCACTACTCTGTGATACTTGTTAGGGGTTGCTGCTTTCAAAGATTGGGAGCTTCACCAAATTGACATTAAGTCTGCCTTCCTTCATGGGGAACCCAAAGAGGATCTTTACTTACGATACCCCAGTGGCTACTCTCCCTCATATACAGAGTATTATCTACACTTAAAAAAGTCTCTCTATGGACTTAAACAAAGTCCCAGGTTCTGGTACCATAAATTAAGTGGTTTCTTTACTGACATCGGATTCAAAGCTAGTAAAGCTGATCCATGTTTATTCTTTAATAGAGATGCTACCAATCCATGCTACATATATATCCATGTTGATGACTTAATCATAGGTGGTCCCTCTATCCAAGATTTCAAAAATAAGATCTCTCAAGTCTTTGATATGGACGACCAAGGGGAACTTAAATGGGTGCTAGGGATGAAAATCAATCGCAACAGAGCTGACAAAACAATATCATTATCTCAATCACTTTATGTCAATATAATCCTCAATGAATTTAATCACTTAAATTTCCGTCCAATATCCACTCCGCTAGTTCCCAATACTCACTTAGTTAAAGGCACCTCTAAGAAACTGCCTCACCTAGTGAGCTATTGTCGAGCTATAGGACTACTCAATTATTTAGTCTTGTGTACCCATCCGTATTTGTCCTTCACTTCCACTTCTTTAGCTCAAGACCTCAATGATCCATCAGATGACCAAATAAACACCTTCTTTCACATCTTAAGATATCTTCAACTCACAAAAAACTATTGTCTAACTTTAGGTGATGTTGGTGGGAGTAAATTAGGCCAACTCACCAGTTACACTGATGCTGACTACAATAAGGCCGAGGACTCCAAATCAACCTCAGGTACATTGGTCTTTCACCTTGGACTCATCAGCTGGAGATCTTCAAAACAATAATCCATTGCCCTCTCAACTTCTGAATCCAAATACTATGCAATGACTGAATGTGGACAGGACCTAATCTGGACAAAAGAACTATTCAGTGATTTTAATATACAACTTATAAATTCCTCACTAATTGGTGAAAATCAAGGAGGTATAAATTTAGCACTAAATCCTTTATATCAACACAGAACCAGACACATAAACACCAAAGTATGCTGGTTACGAGAGCAAGTAAACAACAATGAATTTACAATATAATATATCCCTACTCATCAAATGTTATCTGATATTCTCACTAAATCTTTATCTAGAGCTAAGCATCACCAATTTTCAAAGCATTTATATTTAAAACCATTTCTGTCTTGAGAATGGGGGAATGTGTCAATATATATATATATTTCTATTGTTACTTACTATTCTACCGCTACTTACTTTTAACCTAGAGCTTAACCTAATAGCATGATAGATGAGCATTATGTATGGATGCCTGAATCTTCTCTGATTCCGCATCCATATTCTTCTCCTTATTTATTTTTATATACTTTTTCCTTCATTACTTACTTATCCCTTTACCCACCGTCACTCCTCCTCAAGTCCTCCTCTTAGTCCATCTCTGTCCCAAGTCCATCATTCCCAAGTCCACTTAGTCCATTAATAAATAGCTTACCTGTTATCTTAATCTATCAGGTAACCTTGTAGGTATGCTCTACTAAAGCAATGAATTAATCTTCTTATCCTTATTTTTTTATATACTTTTTCATTCATTACTTACTTATCCCTTGTCCCACCATCACTCCTCCTCAAGTCCTCATCTTAGTCCATTTCTGTCCCAAGTCCACTTAGTCCATTAATAAATAACTTACCGGATATTCTAATCTATCAGGTAAAATTTCCTCTTCTTAGTCCATCTCTGTCCTGAGTCCATCTGTCCCAAGTCCACTTAGTCCATTAATAAATAACTTACCTATTATCTTAATCTGTCATGAAAGACCAGCATTACATGGTACTGGGGATGACATGGATGTACCAGTACAACATGAAAATTTACTGGAAATAAAAGATGTTTCAAATGAGAAGGAAAGGGAACAATGGCACTAAAGTACTAGCCTCCTGGCCCCTTCAGGGGTCATGGGCCAATCCATGCAAGTATTCTGATTTTTTTTATCATCAGTTGACTTTCTTCCAGAAATTATTCTTTCTCTTAATTCTAAGCAGCAGGCTGAAGATGGGTCACTAAGGTTGAGCACTAGAAAGGGCCAAAAAAGGGATGAAGTGCAACAAGAGCAGGAGAAGGTGCATCAAGAATGTAGGAAGTTAGAAGATTGAAAAGGGAATGGCACAGGTAAAGCATTAGCCTCCTGGACACTTCAGAGGTATGAAGCCCCATGCAGAGAGTCTTCCGGTGTTTTCTTATCATCATTATACTTGCTTCAAGAACTGACACTTTCTCTTGGAGCTGAGTTTCAGGACTGGGAGGGGCATTAAAGTAAGAGGTGGGAATGGAATGTGCCACAACATCATGAAACATATCTGCTAATATTTCAGCCATTGTCCAATCCTCAAAGCCAACAGAAATCCTCATATAAATTGTGCCTGAAGCTTATTGGTAATTAATACTGCTGTTTAAAGATAGAGAAGTCAAGACCCTTCCACACCACCCATAATACAACTTCTCTATTGATCTGATTCCAGATGCAACTCCTTAATTTAGCCACATAATCCCATTGTAAAATTTGGAGTCAAAAGTGATATAAGAGATGCTTGATGAAAATTTTAAAATTGTCTTCATCAGAGAATCAAAATCTCCCTGGGCAGCTCCTGTGATCTTTGCAGGTAAGAAGGATGGATCACTGAGACCATTCATGGACTTCAGATTGTTAAATGTGCTTACAGTTAAAAACATATAACCCCTTCCTTTTATTAGTGAGATTAGTGATATTTTTCAGGGTGCAGAGATCTCTGCATCATTAGATCTTAGGGAAGTTCACCAAAAAATACATTTTATTTAAGGAGATGAATACAAACTTGAATTTTGTACCCAATTTAGTCATTTTGAGTGGTTGGTAATGCCATTTGGTCTATGTAATGTGCCTTCCACTTTCCAAAACTTCACAAATATCATATTCAGAGATTGAATAGAGATAGATGGAGCAGTACATCTAGATAACATCTTGATATACTCCAGATAAATGTAGGAACACCAGATACATGAGAAGGATTGTTTACAACACTTGAGGGAGATACAAGTATGGTTGTATCTAGAAAAATGTGTCTTCTCAGTAAGTAAAATACCCTACCTGGGGACAATAATTTCAAAGTATAGGGTGAGAGTGGAGCAGGAGAAGGTAAATTTAGTAACAGAGTGGCCAAAATCAGGGTTGCTAAAGGAGCTCCAGTCATTCTTATTCTTTGAAAACTTATACCATTGCTTTATTTAAAATTACTCACATATCTACCAACAACTGCACAACCTCACAAAAAAGGAAGCCGAATTCAACTGGAAAAGTAGTAAACAAGATGTGTTTGACTACCTGAAAAGATAATTTTCCACATCCCTTATTCTTGAAATCCCATACTTACTAATGCCATTTGTCCTAGAACATGACTTCTCAGACTTGGTGCAAGGTGCATTATTATTTCAATATGATGCTAAAAATTTCTTACATACAGTAGAATACTTGTCACATACACTTCTAGGTGCTGAATTAAAATATGAAATATATGATAAGGTTCTATTTGCACTGGTAGAGGTTTTACACACCTGGCAACACCATTTTGATGGAGGATCACACTGGTTACAAGCTATTATATACATGGATCACAAGAAGTTGGAAACCTTCCTGATGACTTAAAAACTGACTCACTGGAAAGTGCTGTGGAAAGAACCTCTATGAAGTATTAATTATGTTGTTCAATTCTGACCAGGAGAAAAAGTGGCAAACCAGATGCATTATCATGACTTCCTGACTTGAACCTAGATCCAAACCAACTGCATACTGTTAGTGAAAATTTTTTGAAGGGGGACCTTGAAGAGGGGGTAATTCTAGATGAGGTGTAATTCTAGTATTAGGATTTTATGTTATGAATTTCATGGGAGAAGGAAAAGGATGAGGGAGTGCAGGAGTTAGTTAAGGTGCTCTTATCTAAGGAGGTATTGGTTAGGAAATGATTGGAGAAGTTTCATTTTGAAGGGGAAGTGCTGTATTAAAATGGGAGAAAATTGGTTCCAAATGATAAAGAGCTCAAGAGGGAATTTGTCAGATTAAGGCACAACTACCCAATGGAAAGACACCCTGGTACACTGAGGAAAATGGTGCTGGTAAATTGCAACTTCTACTGGAAGTCTATGAAGGCATATGTCCTGTGCTATGTAGCAGCGTGTGACTCTTATCACAGGAAGAAGGTCAGCTTAATAGCCATGCAACTTAAGCTGTTAAGCGTACACAATCAGCCATGGAAAGAACTCTCTTATGATCTCATAGAGGAGCTACCCAAGTCTCAAGTAAGTAATACTATCCTCAAAGTAGTTGACCTCTGCACCTGGATGGTGCACTTTCTCCACAGCACTACAAAGGTTACATCAGAAGATATTTCAGACATAATGGTGGCACATGTCTGAAATTTGCATTTATTTCCTGAAAGTATAGTATCAGATAGGGGAACTAATTTTGACTCTAAGTTTTTTGAAGCAATGTATGAGAAACTAAAAATTAAGCTTTTTTTGTCAACAGTATGACATCCATAAACTGATGGGAAACCTAAGATAGTAAATAAAGCAATTGAACAATACTTGTGTCACTTCACATCAACTATAAGCAAGATGACTGGGTACAGCTGTTATCACTGCCTGAATTCTCATACAAAAACAGGACACATGCTGCAACAGGAATGTCAGCTTTCTAATTCAAGTATGGATACCACCCAATATTCTCAATTTGAATATCATCTTTTTTGCAAGCTCCAGAAGCTGAAGAGTAGATTCAGAAAATACTAAGTATATGTCAAGAGTTGGAAGCAGGGCTCTAGTTTTATCAATAGTAAATGAAGAGCCACATGATCTAGGTAAAACCAAGTGTTGGGCGCTTTAGAAAAAGATAGTTCTATAATACTAAGCTATATATAAAATCAAAGATGGGTTGGTTCTCCTATCAAAAATGAATTTAGGATAGAAGCTTCTTCCACCCTAATTTTTAAAGACATTGAAAACACAGATGCATGTGTGATGGAGAAAAGAAGAGTAGAAAAAATACTTTATCAGGGACCTTTTATAGAAAGAAGTAATATATATCAAGTATAAGTAATCCTACTTCTGGCTACATCTATTCTCAGTAGGCTCTAGTTTTCTCAGTTACTCCCACTTTGAAGCACTAACTAATACTATCCTTACTGTAGTAATGAAATAACTCTACAGCGCTACTTCTGGCTATGTACACCTGCTATTCACACAAAAAATAATATATAATTACATTTTTCTTTTACCCCTAATAAAAAAGTACTGTGTAACTAATTTTCGATTTATTCTCCTGTAAAATCACCCCCTTTTTTTAAAGAGTGAGTTCTCTTTTATATACACAGTAGCTCTAGAACCCCACCCCTATGCTGTCTTTCTCTATTGAGTTTTCTACATAAGGTTAATGCTAATATAAGTGTATCAAACAGAATTCTAAATATATCAGTAATCTAAGTAAAGCATTAGTATCAGTCCATTCTTATAGCATTTGCATTATCAAGGTAAAATCAGCTATTGGTGCCTTACACTACACCTATATTTACATTACCTACACTTCCTGAGATCTTAGCTTCATAACAAGTACTGTATTTCTTTCTATACTTATCATGGAATTTTTACTTTCCATGTGAGTATCCACTAATAATGAAACACTCAGCACTGAGTAAGTATCCTCCCCTATCAAGAGTCTTACTTATGTTTCCGTTTTTCAAGCACTTCCTATTTTCCCTGCTTTCTCATTTCTCATTTTCTAGTGTTGTGTTTGAAAAAACCTTTAGGTTTCTATTTTCAATATGTATACATAAGCTTGCATTCAAGTACTGTCACAATTATTGAAGTGTGAAGCCTATAACCTTGCATGATGCTCCCTCATAAATCTATATTATGTCTTTAGCACTGGCCATATTTTATTCAAGTTCATACCATACTCTTGTCCTATAGTCAATACACACTTCTCCCAAAGTTTGTCTATCCTGGGCCTATATACCCATACTGCCCTAGAATACTGTGCACAGAGATTCTACTTTTCTGTGCTTCTGAAAACCCCTTTGTTGCACTCTTGTAACCAACCTTCATAGCATTCCCTTTTTCAGTATATGCTAGTACCTAAGTATTATTTAATAGTAAATATCAATGATCCAAATACTTATTAATAAATTATTTATAGATTAAACCTCAGGGAAAGACTAATAAAATTCTTATAATCCATAGTTAACTCACAATATTTGGATTGGTGTGGACTAGTGGTGAAAAATAGTCCAATAAAATATAGTTATATCTAATATAAAGATAAAAATAATATATAAGGTCTTTAAATATATTTTTATATGCTAAGAATTTTTTAATAATTTTAATTTGATGTTTAGTTAGTAATTGATTTCCTTAAAGCCACCAAATACTCCTTTACCTATACCAAAATTTACTGAAGTTCACAGACTTTCAATCCAGATGATGTCACTGCTAACCCTGGAAATTAAAGCACTGTGAGGGCTCATAACCTCCACATGGTGTCCAATTTAAGAATCTTCAAAACTCAGACCTCCAGTAAGGGCCCTCCATCACAATTAATGATATCATACACCCATACCATAAATAAAGAAAGCAGATAAAAGCAGAAAACATAAAGAAAGAGGTAAAATAACGCATCCAAAGAGTATAAAATGAACCCACAGCATATGAAGTAGAAAAATAAACTTTCCAAGTCCCCAATAACATCTCCAAGTGTCCTTTTTAGCCCAGTAAATATATACCAACACATAAATCTGTGAAAATTAATTAAAGGAAGCAGATTAAGTTGTTCAAACTGGATATATGTGTGTGAAAAAGGTGTATGTTCTTTTTGAGGTGTGGTGAGTCCATTTAATATGACCATATAACCTAAAAAAAGCAGAAAAATAAAGCTTATAAGCTATTTAGATGGTTAAACCCACACATATACCTATATATGCATGATATAGCTACATATTTTACTTAATATGAGGGTTATGCAAACATATAAGCTTATTTATGTCCATAATTACTTATTATCACTAAGGATAAGTATATTATGACTACATTAGCACTTTAATAAGTAATATGTGGCTATGGACAAGCTATTTTAACCCTCATAAGTCATAAAATAGTTTAATAAATATATATATAAGAATAATAACCATAAATATAAGTATTATAACCATAATTTTAACTTATAAGCCTGATTATATTAAGGTTAAATTATTTTAAACATAAGAAATACTCATTCCAGATATAACCAGGCTGACACCCTTTGTTGCACTTTCTTTGAACTGCAACATTTCTGCATTACTGCAAGATGGGTGTCACAGTGCTACAGGTAGGTGACAAGGTTTGGCTAAGCTCACAATTCCTTTCCACACTACACCCAAGTGCAAAGTTATATTATAAGAATTTAGGCCCATTTAAGATCAGGTACAAGATATCTGACTCAGCTTATGAACTCAAACTACCAAGCTCAATGAAACAAGTGCACCTAGTGTTTAATATTTTATTAATCAAAAAGCATCAAAAAGATACAATATCAGGGTTCCCAGATGAGTAAATGGTGCCAGTTTATGTAATAAATAAAGAAAAATTTGAAGTAGAAAATATTATTGCTAAACAGGTTTACAGGGAGAGGTTCAGTATTTTGTGCAGTGGAATGGTTATGAAGTAGGAGATAGATCTTCAGAACTAATAGAGAACTTATATAATGGTAAGGGGTAGGTGAAAGATTTGTAGAGGGAGCACAGTGGAATTAATGGTAAAAAAGGGGTAATTTTAGTATTTGGGTTTAGAGGGGAGGAGGAGGAACACTATGGGTGCCATGCATTGTAATTTTCAGGGAAAAGGGAAATTGCATAAGGAAATCTTAAGTAGCAATCTCTGTGGGTCACTTCTCATTTTAAATCTTATTTAGTAATCCATTTATTTCTTAGTCTCCCCTATATCTAACCCTCACTATTTAAATTACCAACATAGTCAGTCTAGTTAGTCTTACTGCTGTATCAGCTTAGTTGGTCCTATCTTTGACTAGTCTCTGTATCAGTAGTAGTCTGTGTTAGTTCTTTTAGGTTTAGTAATTTGATTGAAATAAATAAAGTGGAAAAAATGGGCCAATGAAATATTAAATGTAGAGCAATAAATTTAATAAGGGGAAAAAGGCCCAATAAAACAGTGTTGATGATGATCCAGAGGCAATTATACAGCGGCAAGGCTGATTTGGTGGTGCAGGAGATAAAACCTGAGTTGATAATTATCTGGGAACAATTTCTGGGATTGATGATGATGATACTGGGAAAAGGGCCTGTGTGAAGATGGTTCCAGGACACAAAAGGATGGTCTTGATGATAATGATGTGGAGAAAATTTTTTGACTTGATGACAATGATGCGGGAACAATGGCCCATCAAAATTGATGATGGTTCTGAGACAACAGTCAGTCTTGATGCTGATTCTGGGTCAAAGAGTGGTCATAAATAATTCAGAGAGACTACAGCCTGTCTTAATGGTGATGCCCAAACAAAGTCTGGTATAAGCAATGGTGATACAGGGAACAATGGCCTGACTTAAAATGATGGTGCTGGAAAAATGGCTGGACTTGGATGGCTTGCAAAGGCGCAATAAATCTCAGGGCTTATGATGATTGGTGAGCAACAAAAATCAATTTTAAGTATTAATAATAAAGGTCTAGCAAGATTTATACACCAGAAAAATTAACATTAACTTATGATGATTGGTGAGCAGTAAATGATGGCATTAAACAAGTAGATCTTACTATATTTTATGCTTCCCAATCATCACTAGGATCATGATAGAAATAAACTAGAGCTAAAATATGTGATAGTGCTTTTCAAATAAATAGATAAATATATATATATATATAAATGTGTGTAGATTTCATATATTATGTATTTGTATGTATGTTCATAAGAATATGTGTAGTAATAAATGTCACTAAATTTTATATACTGCATTAAATAGTAGAAATAATTTAATAAGAAAAGACTATAGATAGAAATAGATAAGGTCACTATGGGTGAGAAAACAAGTAGCCAAAGGAGTCTAGCATGCCCCTTAAATTCTGACATTGTACCATCTTAGATATTAACAGTCACTGGCTGGAAGTTTCAGTCTGAGTTTTTTTGAGTATCAATTAAATTAAATTTGAAAAATTTCTGTTAATTTTCCCAAAATAAATTTTTGTAGTGTGATTTAGTCAAAAAAAGAAGACTTTGTATTGGTATATTTACAACTTTGAAACCCATTTATATTTTAAATTGTTTATGATATTAAGGTTTATCAAAGCACTCCAAACTTTCATTAAATTAATGATGGATAAAAAAAATATCCCGAATATTTTTTGTCATTTTCTTTTTGACAATAAAAAACTTATTTGGTGTGAGAAATCACAAAAAATTTGAATTTTATCAGGTATTTATTTTTTATGTGTGATCCACCATTATTACTTAGAATTGGGTTATTAAAATGAGAAAAATGATTTATTTAAATTTCCTTATCTACTAGTGTCAGCCAGGCTACTAGACTTACCCAGTGAAATAATTAATTATTTACTGGATGAAGCCGCACCTTATCATTTTAATTATTATTTAATTATAATTTAGTTACATTAAAATTAGTTATAATAAATTAACTAATTAAAGAATGATAAAATTAAATAAATAATTAAAATTAAAAATATGAAATTGTCCCTTATATTTTTCTCTAACACCGTGCTCATTTGACAGGTTGGAAAAAATATAAATTTATATTAAAAAATAGATATTAAGATAAAATAAGATTTTAATATTCAAATAATGATAAATATATACAAAAAATTCAAATTTCTTATTTAGAATTGACTTCTACAGTAAATATTAAATAAATTGATTTATTTCTGACATACTCTGTAAATACATCTTTTGACCCCTTTTTTTTAGAATAATTTATTATTTGAAAATACTCCTTCTGGAATATTCTTTTCTCTCTCTCATACTACTGTTTTTAGAATTTTATTGCCGTGCTTTGTCTCTCCTTTTCCTATATAAGGCCTCTCTTTTTGTTGTCTTTTAATCATTCTTTTACCAACTTACTTTATTATCACAACTACAAGATAACACTTATTTCTTATATTTTATATCTTTAGTATTTACAAAGACATAATTCTAATCTATAACTTATATTAATATTTTAAATCTACCTCTTATCATTGAGTAAACATCATCTTTGATTGAGAAATATGTACCAAATTATTGAGAGTCCAATTAATCCTTAAAATCTTCATACAAACTCTGTACCAAATCTTCTAGACCAAAAGTGTACCTTGACAATTGGGATCCTTTCCGAAATATCAATGGCGCAAAGTTACTTGAGGCGTAATCGAGGGGACCATTGGCGTACAAGTACCTGTAAAGGAAGAGAGAAGGCGAGAAAACGACGAACATCATACGTCACGTGATAAAAGTTTTTGCTGCAAACGGGAATCAAACCGCGTTGCAAAACTTAAGTTCATATACTGACTAAACATCGTATATATCGTGTTAATTATTGTTATTACTATTTGTGGGTTACTCTTCACTCTTCATTTGCTACGTATTTCCTTTTACTCAGCACTCTGTAAGTGGCATTAATTTGCTCATTTTGCAGGGGGAGGTGTCTGGTAATTTGGAATTTAATTTTATTATTATATTTTTTTTTATTTTTCCTGGTTGACCATAATAGAGCAATAACTGTTCTTAGTCCCAGAAGTAATAAAATAATTATATTTTAATATTAATTATTATCATTTTTCAGTTGAAAATTGTCCTGATTAATTTGAATTTTAATTGTTCCAGTTGACAAATTTTCCTGACAATAATATTTTTTTAATTAATAAATAATATTTAATTACTTCAGCTGACTTTGAGTCCTGGTAGTTCAAGAAATTTTTTTAATTCTTAAAACTCATATTTAATTACTTCAGTTGACATTAAGTCCTGGTAGTTAAGTGATCAGTTAAATGAAATTTTAAAATAAAAATTCATATTTAATTACTTCGGTTGACATTAAGTCCTGGTAGTTAAGTTATTAGTTTAATAAAATTTTGTTAAATTAATAAAATTTCATATTTGATTACTTCAGTTGACAATAAGTCCTGGTAATAAATTAGTTGATTTAAATCCTGAAAATAAATAATTATTAAATAAAAATTTTAATTTATTTCTACAGTTGATTATATTATAATCCTGGTTTTAAATTTTTTTTACTAATAAATTAATTTTATTTAAATTGATTTTTATCCAAAAAAGATTTTTTTTATTTTTTTTATTTTATTTCTGTTAAATAAAAATTAAAAATAAAAGACTAATTCATTTGTCTCTCTTTTTTCATTTCAGCTAAATATTAAAATGACTGACCAAAGTGGTTTTGCTGCACGTGAAGAAGAACTAGACTTAATTGATTATGATGAGCCTACTTCTGTAAGTTCTCCTTTAACAAGAAGAATTTCTCAAACTAATAAATCCTTGCCCCAAACAGGATGTAGAAATGGAAGAAGTAGAAAACCTAGTGGACACAACTCAGGATCAGAAGCCCATGAAAAACCCACCAGAAGAGCTTCCAATAGGCTTCAGGATAAAAAAGATGCCGTTGTCTCAGCAGGTAAAGAATCTGTCTACTCACATAAAGGAGTTAAGGACAGAAAGCTTGAGACTAAATGTAAGGGTAGATGCCTTGGAAGAAAAGGTGAGAAGAACAGATACTTTTCTCCAAGAGAAGAAGAAGCCTCTTCCTCCCAGGGATCAACAACAATTGGCTCCCCAGTCCCAAGAGATGGTGGAAGTGTCCAAGTGGCAGTGGGACTGGCTCAACACTCAGTGTGACTACTTGGCTCAAAACCAGCATCAGTTACCTCAGGTAGGTCCATCAAGGCCCACCCAGGCCAACCCCACTCCTCCCCACCCTTATCAAGGAGGCAAAAGAAGAAGGAAGCCCAATATGGTGATACCCAGCAAACCCTGGTAAATCTGGAAGGGAGGATGAAACTTTGAGACCTATAGAGGCTGAGAATAGTAAACAGATATCTCATGTATCTAATCCATTACTTTTAATTGCTACCTAAATGATTAATCCTGATATGGCTGTGATTGATGAAACTCTTGACCCTGAGTTCTATGAGAGTCTGGAAAAATACTCAGTTTCCTTATTGAGAAACACTCCAGATGTAGCAAGAATTAATGATGAGCACTTGAGAGATATTATTGCCAAGCAAAATTATATAATGAACAATATTCAATCGACTCAGATATATAATAGTTTGTTAACTGATCAGGGTTATCAAGCATTAAGAAGTGAAGCACAGAGAGTCTCTGATGAATTGTCTCATTACAAAGCAACCCATGAAAAGAAAGTTGCTTTATGGCAAAATATAAAAAATGATTTGTCTAAACTAAAAGATACTGTATCTTCCTGTTGCCAGGAGGTAGAGATAGATAAGATAAATCTGAAAAGATTGAATGACCATTTGTCATCTTTTCAACATAAAAATCAATTATCTTTTGCAACTATCAATGAGAGTTTATCTAGTCTTCCAAGAATGAAAACAAGACTAACAACCATTGAAGAAAAATTGAACTCATTTTTAAATGACCAAAAATATTCTGACATTTCTGTGAAGGAACATATAGTGCAGGATGCTCAAATAGTACCTGTGGCTAGTTCATCTAAAATAAAAATAGATCCAGAAATACCTGTTGAAAACACTGAGTTTCCATCAAAAACTGATGATGCACCAGGATCTGCAACAGAAGGATTAAACAATGAGATTTCAGCACAATTAGAGAAATTACAGCTGCTTCTTACTCAGAAACAAGCTAGTACTAAGGAGACTCCTTCAAATCAAAAGAATTGGCCAAAACTTGACCAGTACCCAACATTTGATGGTGATTCTTCCTCTGATTGGCAACAATTTCTTTGCAGAATTGATAACTTAAAAAATTCTTACAAACTCCCAGATGAAGAAATTTTGTCCAAGTTAATTTCTTTGTTCACTAATGTTGCCCTGATGTGGTATGAATCTGTTCTCCTGGATGGGAATGACTACTCATGGGAGGATTGGAAGAAATTAATTAAAGCACAATTTGGTGGCTCCAAGTTCAGAATGGCTCAACAAAGGCAGTATGAGGAAACTAGATATAGCTCTTCTACTGATAAACCTATTGAGTTTTTAATGAAACTTGTAAAAATCTTAAGGGCAATGGACCCAAATATGGAGTTTGATTTATGGAAGGACAGGATCCTCTATAAATTACCAATGTCTCTGAGAGACTTGATAGTGGCTAGGACTGAGTTCTCCAAAGAACCCTCTTCTTTCATTAATACTTGCAATGAGATACTTCTAAAAAATAAGTATGATGCCAGAAGATTCATTCCTAGGACCCCTTTGGAGAAACCCTCCACTTACCAACAGAAACCTCTAGAAAAGGTTGGTAAACCTTCTGCCCCTGTTGCACCAAAGAAGTATGCAACAAACACTTGCTTCAAGTGCAACAAGCCTTGGCAGAAAGGCCATGTTTGTGACAAGAAGATAAATCTTGTAGAACAAACAGAGGAGCATGCTGATGACACAATGGTACTGGATGATACATCAAGTGATTGTGCCAGCAATATTTCATATGAATCTCAACAAGAAATCTTGATGCTGGAAGAGGATATCTATTATTTAAATACTATTGACATTGATAATAATGATCTATCTACAGTTGAAGATGCTGAGATCATAAAGAACATTGAGTATAGCTCAATTATTATTGCCCCTCTCAAGGCACCAGTCTTGATCAATGGAACCAGCATTGAAGTTGTTCTGGATTCTGGAGCTGGAGGAAGTGTAGTACCTGAAAGAGTACTTGCTTCAGTAGATCAAGACTATAAATCTAAACTAATGCCTATTATTTCTGAAAATTGGAGAGGGTATGGCTCTGTTTTGTCCCCCATTGGTAAATACAAAGCCACAGTGTTTTTTAAATATAACCATGGTTTTGTAAGAGCTATTTGTGATTTTGTTGTCATGAAAAATGGTAACTTGAGCAATTGGTTTATTGTAGGGAATGATATTTTAACCAAGTATGGCATAAAATTGGATCCTTCAAACCAATGTTTCACAATGGGGATGAATGGGAAGAAAAAATTTAAGATTTCCTCCCCTAAAAAATTATTCAAAGCAGAATTGAACACATGTAACTCTGTGGTTCAATATAAAGGAAGATCTACAAAGGAAATGCATGCCCTTATGTCTGAAATTTACAATGCTTCTTTTGGAGAACAACTTTCTGGTGAGGATAAAGATTCCATCATTAACTTGATAAAATCTTTTCCTATGGCCTTTGCTCATGGGTCACATGAACTGGGATTAGTTAAAGAGGAAATGAAACTTTCATTGTCTTGCCCATTAACTGATATACCACCTAGTTTAAAGAAGAAGCCTTATACTGCTTCTCCCACAAAGAGAAAAGATATTGAAGACAATATCTATACCCCTTTAAAAATGAATATTATTGAAAAGGTAGTTGAAACACCTAAATATTGTGTTATCTCACCTGTCCTAATTTCTTATGAGAAAGATAAAGCCAGGTTATGTGGTGATTATAGAGCACTAAACACATATACTGTTGATGATATCTACCCTTTACCTAGAATTATTTCTATACATGCTACTTTACAGGGTGCTAAATATATCAGCTGTTTGGATGGTAACAAAGGATATCACCAGGTACCTGTTGAGAAAAATTCTCAGAAATTTCTGATGATTGCCACTCATATGGGTATTTATAAGTATATTAGGATGCCATTTGGCCCTAAAAATGCCCCTTCAGTTTTCCAAAAAGTAATGGATAACACATTCCATCAAGAGATAATTGAAGGATGGCTGATGGTTTATATTGATGATATCATTATATTCTCAAAAACATTTGAGGACCATCTTAACCACCTGTGTAAAGTATTCCAGAAAATGGATGAAATAAATATGACACTTGCTTTGAAGAAATTTAAATTTGGTTTCCATTCTTTAAAAGTTCTTGGTCATGTTGTTTCAGGCTTACAGATATGTGTTGACCAGAACAAAGTGGCAGCCATACAACAGGTGAAGGCTCCTACAACAGTGAGAGAGCTCCAAAGTTTTTTGGGAATGTGTGGATACTATAGACAGTATATTAAAAATTACCAAGTCATAGCTTTACCCCTTACCCAATTAACTAGAAAGGATGTTGCTTTTATCTGGAATAGTGAAAGACAAAGAGCCTTTGACACTATGAAACACTGTTTGATGTCAGCACAAATTCTTGCTTTACCTGACTTTAATCAACCATTTGTTTTGTACACTGATGCCAGTTTCATTGGTCTTGGTGCTGCCCTCCATCAAAAACAAGTGATGAATGATAAAGTTTCAGAAGTAGTAATTTGTTATATTTCAAGAACCTTGAAAAATAGTGAATTGAAATATGGTGCTACTCAATTAGAATGTTTAGCTGTAGTATGGGCTCTAGAAAAGCTTCATTATTACCTAGATGACCAGAAATTTGAACTTGTCACTGACTGCAGTGCAGTTAAATCCCTTTTAAACTTGAAAACACCTAACAGACATTGTGGTAGCCTAAAGTTTAGTACGGCACCTAAGTATGTAAATGGAGTTATTACGGTGTGCAGGATTGGCGTTATTATTTTTTATAAAAAGGGTTTTATTTAATTTATTGGAGTTTAAAATATGAAGAAATTGGTCACGAGCGAATGCCTACACAAATACAATTTATTTTATGGAGAAAACTTATTTTTATGGTCTGAAAATTTATAAGTATTAAGTCGAGTAACTCAAGAACCTTGGGAAATTTTCCCAGAATTTTTACTATTTTTCTTATATTTTTAAATGAATTTTAAAGTTTTATAGAAATATTTACGTTTTCAAAAATTACTTAACTTTGATGAATTTTCACGGGGTGATTAGAGCTGCGCAGACTACGAAAATTAGTTTGGTAGGTAAAGGGGAAGTAGCTCTATTATGTGTAATTTTTCTAAATTTTTTATTATGGTTTTAAGGTTCTAAATTGAGTCCGGAAGTCCGGACGGACTCCGTTTCGACTCCGTACGGACTCCGTACGGACTCCGCTTTGACTCCGTACGGACTCCGTAAGGACTCCGTTCCGGCTCCGTACGGACTCCGTACGGGCTCCGGATTGACTCTGGAAGAGCTCTGGAGGGGAAAACTTAGGCACGTGACTAGGAATACTTAAGCGCTTCTCAAACTCGAAATTGAGAGGGGGAACAGATCATACAGCTTAATCATTAACTACCACAGTCTCATTTTTTATTACTCAACAAATTAAAATAACTTGTAATACCCTTATAACATTATTATTTTTTACATAACATTTTAGAAATACAATTCAACAGTTTAAATAACACTTCATACAGGGTATCTTTAGAAAGGTCTTCATCGCTGGGACTTGATTATTGCTGTCTCATAAAAATTAAAATTATTATAAAAACATAAAAGTCAATCTTTTCAGATCTTTCACTGGTACACCTTAATTGTTGTTATCAGTATTTCTTTTATAAACAGCCACGATCATTTAAATCTCAATAAGCGTTAAATATTTTAGAGTTTCATTATTTTTATCAATCAGATCTAAGTAGATTGGTTAGCTTAGTGATTTAGAACACCTACTTTGTTATTTTTATTGGAAGGACAGGGTTTTCAGCTAAATCCACATATCTCCTCCGGATTCTGCTTACAGCAAGGCGACTGTAAGAGTTTACCTTACCATAGCTGGCGCCCAACGTGGGGTTTCGATTTCTCTAGCTTTCTTTAAAAGACTTACTTGGATCAAGAACATTATTAGCCTGCAAGAGGCTTATTTTCTGGAACTCTAATTGGATTTTTGTTATTGGCCTGCAAGAGGCTTGTTATTTTATCGATTGTTATCGCTTTTCATTACTTATTGGGATGTCTTCTTCTGCTGTTGCTTCTGGATCTTCTAACCCTCTTACTCCCTCAGTTAGAATTGTTTCTTGGGATGACCCAAAGTTTGATGGGGAGGAGGTTAAATGGTTCATTAGCAGGTATGAAGCTGCTGCTGCTGTTGATGGTGCTTCCCATGTGGATATGGTGAAGCAAGTTAGGTTTTTTATTGCTGATAGGGAGGTGGAAAAAGAGGTTATTGCTATGCAGGCATTCAAGGACAAGGATTGGGTTAAGCTTTCTAAAGCTATGGTTGATAGATGGGGTGTTAGGTTTACTATGATGGACCTCAATAAAATTGTTGGAGACTGGCAAGCAAAAGGTGGTGTTTCTTCTATGGCTGACTTCAAAAAGCTCTGTGTTCAGTTTGATGAAGTGGTGGAATATCTCATACTGGTGGACGAGTTAGTGCATGAGAACCAAGCAAAAGATTTGTTTTGGTCAGCATGCAGCAGGGATATTCGTATGGACGTCTTGAAGGATCTTTCAAGAAAAGATTTGATGAAGGAACTGCCTAATGGTGAGCAGAAACTGCCGGCTCTGGAGGTTATCAAAGAGAACATTCAGGCCCATCTCAAGTTATTGGCGTTGGACAAATATCAAGAGTCTTGCACTCAATATGTTAGCAAGGTTAGCGAAGTTTTGGCCGAAAACAACGATATCATGGTCAAAGCCCAGGAGGCCAAGAAGGCACAAATGGGATTACCGGCTGCTAAAGTTGAGGGCAATGTAGACAATAAGATGGTCGATCACTTGGCCGATTTAACGAAACAATTAAAAATATTTGTTCAAGAGACTCAGAAGGCCAACAAGGCCCCAATCGCTTCTTCGTCGACGTCGACTTCTTATCAGTCCAGAGGTTATGAACGTCGAAATTATAATGGCAATAACAACGGTTACCGCTTCCCAGGCAATGGGAGAAATGGTGGGAATGGTGGTAATGGATATAGAGGTGGCTACGATGAGCCAAAGGTGTGCTCCTATTGTAATAGGAGGGGTCATAGAGCAACAGTTTGTTTTGCTCTTGATAAGGATATGGATGCTGGGCGAGTTTTATTTGATGGTAAAGTTTATAAATTTCCTGATGGTTCGTTCATCAAGCCCAGTGATGGACAGTCTCCTTCTGATTTGGTCAGAAGAAGTTTAACGGCTGAAAGGAGAGCCAGATTTGAAGAGGTGACGGATGAAGATGTTAATGCCAAGGGTGGCAAAAATGGTAACGGTAATGGTGGAAAAGCTGACAAAGGTAAAGAGAAAGAGGTCAGTAAAGCCACATTTTCTACTTCTTTTGGTGGTTTAGAGCTGGCGACGGTTGCCCAGGTGGAGGGTAGCTGTATGGCTGGCGAATACGATGTTAATGCTGCTAGAAGAGCAGCTGCTACTAAGGCGAAAAGTAGCATTCAGAGCCAATTGAGGGCTAATCCTGGCAAGGCCAATAACAAAGTGAACCCTTACTCTAAGGACAAGAATTCTAGTGCTCAAACTGCCGCCAACAAATTGAACCCTTACTCTAAGGACGAATTATATAAAATGCAGAAGGGGATTGCTGATATGGGGCCCCCTAGTTATGGCAAGTTTGATTTAAATGGTGAGCCTATGCCAGAGGACGATTCGGATTCTGAGGAGGACGTACCGTTGGCGTCTCTACCCAGACCAAGTTTTAGCGGTCCCATCCCAATGGAGGGTGTAAGAAGGACTAGCGATGGATCAGGATTAGTGCAAGAAGCTGGTGATGGAGTTAGGGTTATAGAAAGTGAAGATGTTATAATGGGGGGTGAAGATGGCTCGGTTGGACCTCAAGAGGTACCCAGGGCCAAGGTTGTTAAATCAAAGGTCCAGTATGAGCGGCCAGTAGTTTCTGGTCAAGCTAATGCGATGGACGCAGTTTTGAATAGGGTGAATCAACTGCAGATTCCCTTATCTTTGGGGGAGTTATTTACGATTAGTCCTGCGCTTGCTGAAAAGCAAAAGAAGCATTTGACGAGGCGTCGGGTTTCCACTGGAGAGGTGGAATATATTTGTGAAAATGCTGAAAAGTTTGGGGAAGATGTAGATACGCATTTTTCCGCCCCCCTGGGTTACCTGGTGGTAACTCTTAACGGTAAAGAAGTAAAGGCCTTGGTCGATTCAGGGTCTCAAATTAATTTAATTTCATTGGAGCAAGCGACAAGTATAGGCTTGCCAATTAAAAGTGGGACTGGGGGAAACCTCAGAGGTATTGGAGGGCATGCAACAGAGCTAATGGGTACAGCTGAGCATGTCAGGTTAGGCATTGGTGGATCTGTTGGTAAGGTTCACTTTTATGTGGCCAGAGGAGCAGTCAAAACTGTTCTTGGTGGTCCTTTTTTGATGGATTTTGAGGCCAGGATAGGGTATCAAGCTGGCATGGGGATTAGTTTGGAGATCACTGGTGAAGATATGCGGAGGTTACATATGCGGTTAGCGCCTCCTGGAGATGAAGGTTGGGAAACACGGCCAGGGATTACTACTCTGTGCCAGTGTTGTGTTTGCACCAAGAAGCGGCATATAAAACGGACGGCTTCTGGTGAATTATGTTTGTTGGAAAGGGATGAATGCCCTCATTTTTTGGGGTAGCAGGAGCTGATCGCTCTAATGTTGTAATCTCTCCTCAGGATGAGATCCCGGATTGCAATAGGTCAGCTCACTTGGAGATAATTCAAGTGGATTCTCAATTATTTTCTGTTAATATTACTTTGGAGTGCAAATACGTTTTGGACTTTTCTATATGTTTATTGGATTTACCCTGTTTTTCTATTAAATTTAAAAATGGTGAAAAATGCAACATGGGCCAAATTAGGTTGGATAAAAATTGGAAGGGTATGTTTATGGGCCTCCAGCAAGAGGTTAAACTGCAATTATCTCCTTCTATTACGGGCCTCCAGCAAGAGGTTAAACTGCAATTATCTCCTTCTATCACGGACCTCCAGCAAGAGGGTAAACTGCAAAAATTACATCAAAATCCGATTAAAAATCTTGGTATAATTAAAACACAAAAAAATAATTTATGTGAAAATGTTATTCCGGACCTCCAGCAAGAGGGTAAACTGCAATTATCTCATCAAAATCAAATAAAAAATCTCGGTATAATTAAAACACAAAAAAATAATTTTTGTGAAAATTCAATTCCGGTTCTCCAGCAAGAGGGTAAACTGCCAACTTTCTTTACGGGTGATTTACTGTTGGATAAGGGAAGAAAAGGTGTTGGAAAATCTGTTTATAAATTAGATGAGGGAAAGGAGAAAAGGGTAAAATTTAAAAATGAAATAAAATATTTTTCTAATTTTTCTTATTCCGATTCTGGCGATGAAGAAGATTTATTTGATGAAAGTTTTAATGGCGATACAAAAGAAAATGTTTTACCTCAAGTTTATTTAGATGTGGACGCAGCCAAATATAAGAAAGTAGCAAATAAAGTTCGACGTATTAATGAACTGCTACCTGCTGAATTAAATCCACCGTTGAGAAGACCAAGGTTATCAAGAGATCCTTATGAAAGTCCCTTGGTAAAGAATCCGCCTGAATTTTCTGAGACGTCAAGAATCACTTTTGAGAGACTGGGTGTTGTTAATTTTGGACCTGATGGTTGGTTGTCTGGAGAAGAGAAGAAGTTGTTGTTGGATGTGATGGTCAAGCGAGAGAAGGCCATTGCTTTTGTAGAAGAGGAGAGGGGTGTGTTGAAGCATTCCTATGGGGAGCCTTACAAGATTCCTGTGGTATGTCATGAACCGTGGCAGCAGAAACCGATTCCTATTCCGGCTGCATTGAAAGAAGCTTATATCGAAGTTGTCAGAGAACGGATACGCACTGGACTTTATGAGCAATCAACGTCAAGTTATTCTAGTCCGGTATTTTGTATCAAGAAACCGAATGGCAAGCTTAGAGTCGTTCATGATCTTAGGGAATTAAATAGGGTTACAATAAAGGATGCTGGGATACCGCCTAGTGCTGAGGAGTTTGTTGAAGTGTTTGCAGGGAGAGTGTGTTATGGTTTGGGAGATATTATGGGTGGATATGATGAGAGAGAGTTACATCCGGACTCAAGGCCTCTCACTACATTCGATACGCCACTTGGACGTTTACAGTTAACAAGATTACCTCAAGGAGCAACAAATTCGGTTGCAGTTTATCAAGCTCAGATGGCTTGGATCCTTCAAGACGAAATTCCACAATATGCTGGAATCTTTATAGATGATGGAGGAATTAAGGGACCAACAACCGACTATGATAACCAGGTGTTGGAAGAGAATCCCGGGATACGCAAATTCATTTGGGAGTTTGCAATTACTTTAGAAAGAATCTTGTTTCGAATTGAAGAGGCTGGTTTAACTATTTCAGGCTCAAAATTTTCATGTTGTGTGCCAGCCTTAGAAATATTAGGCCATGTGGTATGTAGAGAGGGTAGGATTATGTCCAAGAAGAAAGTTAACAAAATTCAGTCCTGGCCAAGACCCAAGAATACAACCGAAGTTAGAGGGTTTTTAGGTGTTTGCGTATATGTTAGAATGTTTATTAAGGACTTTTCTTCATTGGCAGCTCCATTGAGACGGTTAACGAGAAAGGATGCAGACTGGGAGTGGGATGAAGAGTGTGAGAAGGCGTTTGTGAAGTTGAAGGAGGTTGTGGGGAAGGATTTAGTCCTGCACAAGTTGGATTATGGAAAAGATGCTGGTAGAATTTATTTAGCAGTTGATTCAAGTCAGGTTGCAGCTGGGGCGGTTCTGTCTCAGATGGATAAAGCTGGTTACATCAGGCCAGTTAGGTATGAATCTGTAGTATTTACTGAGGTCGAATCAAGATATTCTCAACCGAAATTGGAATTATGTGGTGTGGCGAAAATACTGAAGAAATTTCAGCATATTTTGTGGGGGCAACATTTTGAGTTGCAAGTGGATGCGAAATCGTTAATCCAGATGATTAATTCCCCAAGTTTACCGAACGCACCCATGACGAGATGGGTAGCTTTTATTCAACATTTTTCATTTGATTTAGTTCATAAGCCTGGCAAAACTTTTACTATGCCAGATGGTTTATCAAGGAGACCACCCACTGAAGAAGATTCAGACTCAGAAGAGTTCGATGAAGATATACCTATTATCAAAGCCAGCACTAAAGGAGCTGAAGACTTTCCATACCTCCCCCATGAGGTTAAACTGGCAGGACTATTGTGTTTAGATTATGATGATGATGACCTCCACCAAGAGGATAAACTGGAAAATAGTTTTTATGTTAATGAAGGTATTGGAAAAGGTGTAGATAAATTCGGCAGAGAGGAGGTAGAAGAAGATGTGGTGTATTTAGAGGAAGATGGATTGGTAGTGTGGGATAGTAGTAAATTAAGGAATGGTGTATATGTTGGAGAATTAGAGAATTTAAATAAAAAGGTGGATAAAGAGAAAGACGTATTTTCAAATACGGTTTTCGAAGGATCCAAAGGTTCAGAAGAAAAATGTCGACATAGCTCGATTAAAGATTTATTTAGGGGTCAACGATTATTGGCTCATTCATGTGCAGGTGATATTGGTGATAGAGAAGTCCCTATTGATGTTATATTAATTGATTTTCAAGATGAAGTCTGGGGTCAGACTGGTTTTTATTTTTTGTTAGTCAAATATTTGTTGACTTTAGAGAGGCCAGAAGATTGTGAAGACGATGAATGGGTGGCTATCAAGAGGAAGTCATCTACGTTTTACCTATCTTGTCGACGTTTAATGAGGAGGAGGTATCCAAATCCTCAAGTAGTTATAACTCAACAGAAGGGGCAAGAATTAGTTTTGAAATCACTGCATGAAGATCTCGGGCATAGAGGCGTTGGAGAAACATTTAGAAGAATTTCTGATCGATTTTGGTGGCCTGGCATGAAGATGGCTGTTAAACAGTGGGTTCAGTCATGCGAAGAATGTCAAAGACGAAGTTATTTAAGGCCAAAAGAACCTGGACGCGCGACCGGTGAATATACGCTCTTTGGAAGAGTTAGTTTAGATGCCATTCATATAAAAGAGGGAAGGTATAAATATTTAATTGTGGCCAGAGATGATTTATCTGGTTGGGTAGAGGCAGCTCCTCTTATTAATTTAACTGCCAAAAATGTGGCAGAATTTTTTTTGAATAATTGGGTATATAGGTATGGGGTGATGAAGTTGGTAACGATAGATGGAGGTCCTGAATTTGGGACAGAGTTTAAAGAGGCTGTATTGAAAGTTGGATCAAAGGTTAGGGTAGCAACCCCATATTATCCTGAAGCTGAAGGCATGGTTGAAAGAGGGCATCAAGTTATTAAGGATGCTTTAGTTAAAATGTGTGGGACAAGTGCTGAAAAGTGGAGGCACTATTTACCTTTAGTTTTATTTGCTGATCGAATCACTGCCAAAAGGACGACCGGATTTTCACCTTATGAACTTGTTTTTGGACAGAAAGCAGTTTTACCGGTTGATTTAGAAGCTGAATCATATCTTGGAGTTGACTGGGACACGGTCAAAACTACTGAAGAATTATTGTGTGCAAGAATGATGCAGCTAGAAAAGAAAGAAGAATATTTAGAAAAGGCATATTTGCGGATGATGAAGATCCGAAATCAATCAGTTAGATATTGGGATGAGCGGTTGGCACATCGATTAAGGAAACCTTTGAACCCAGGAGATATGGTCCTGGTGTATAATAGGAGTTTGGAAAGTCAGTGGGGAAAAATGTTTGCAGATAGGTGGAATGGACCGTATAAAATCAAGGAGCAAGTTTCCGGCGGTTCATATGTGCTAGAAGAGTTGGATGGAGTAGTATTGAAGAAGAGGGTAGCGGCCGATCAAGTGAAACGGTTCTATCCTAGAGGAACCAGGAGTGCCGAAGTCTTCCTCCGCAATGAGGATAAACTATGATATCAATGAAACTTTATGGATTCCTCCGCAATGAGGATAAACTATGACATTTATGAAATTATATGGATAACTCCGAAATGAGGATAAACTACAATTTTAATGACATTTATCAAATTTTATTAACCTCCGCAATGAGGATAAACTATGATATCTACGAAATTTTATAGATTCCTCCGCAACGAGTATAAACTATCTTCTTATTTTTTATAAAAAATACTTTACTATCATTACACTGTATATGGGCGACGAAACTGTGATGAAACATAACGAAATGCGAGAAAACCTTCATTGAAAATTTTCAAAATTTAAAATTCTTAAAATATGGGTGAAGATAGTGTTGGAAAAATTTTAAAATTTATTGGAAGAAGTGTTCACAGGGGAACCTTCTTAATTAAATATTGGCAAGTGTGGGGGTAATTGATGGGCTGGCTGCTCTATACACAATTACCCCATAATGTTCGTTTCCAAAATTTTCCCTGTTTCTAGTTGAATCCTGGCTTTGTCTTTTAATTTTAGGAAGTCCACTAAGACTATAAACTGGAACGAATCAAGAGACACCGCTCTCAATGCCGGATTCAAGATTTTTTTATTTTGTTTTTGATTTTTTATGTTAGATTGTGATTTCTTTTCTTTAATATATATTATGAATTAATGTAAAGGTGATGCTCACTGGTGGTCTCTAATCATTTTTATAAATTGGAGGGAGCCCACCCAGTGATCATCATTATAAAAATTATCTTCTAAAAACTTTCATTTATTTTCTTTTCTTTTCAATTTCTCAAAATTGTGTAACCACATCAAGTTGCACTTGGATGTGGGTATGATGTCGAGGGTACGGCTCATCAAATGGCCGGGGGGCATCTTTTAAAATTTTATTTTAAAATTTTTTTTTATTATTTTTTTTATCTTTCTTTTCACATTTGTTTATCTTTCTTTAAAAATTAAATTTTAACTTTTATTTCAAAACTATCTTTTCTAAAATCTTTTATTTTAAATATCAGAAAAAAAAAAAAAAAAAAAAAAAAAAAAAAAAAAAATTAAAAAAATTAAAATTAAAATAAAAAATAAAATAAAAATTAAAAAAAAAAAAAAAAAAAAAAAAAAATCTAAAAAATAATAAAAAATAAATAAAAATAAAAAAAATAAATAAATAAAAAAAAAAAAAAAATAATAATAAAAGGTATTTTAGTTTTAGGTAGTTTAGATGTTTATATTTTATTTTTCAAACATTATTCAAGAAAGCTACATACCAGGAAGAACACCATCAAGGGTTGTTATCTTTTGAAGAATCGAAATTAGAAAATTTAGAAGGACCTTGATCGATTTCCTGGGATTCGAATCTTATTTCACGGTCACGATAGTGTTGAAGCCAGTTGGCTATTTTGAAAAGGTCTCTTAACAGTTGCTCTCTCATCCAAGATTCTGATCTATCAGAGGGCGGGTATCGTTGGAAATAAGCGATAAGGTTATTAAAATTGGCAAAAAGCTTTTCAGACACTAGGTGAATGGGAACTCTAGGAAAGCTTGGATTAGGTTCTGGTAGTTCATAAGCAGAATATGAAATTGGAGAACCGGTGGACGCTTATCAAATTAAAATATCAGCAAATTATAACCTGAAGATTAAGAAAATAAAAAGAGACAACTAACCTGTGTCAACACTATCATGATCATAGATAAATGGCTTACTTGGTAATGGAGTGGGATTTTTTATGTTTAGAAAAGGATTTTTTATTTTTGATAGATGAGGAGGACTGGTGTTGGATTTGGTGTTTGAAGTAGATGTTCTGGGCCTTTTGGATGATACAAGAGAAGATGAAGACTGCTGGCTATTATAGGACCTTTTGTGCTTCAAGATGTTGGAAGAAGGAGAAGAATTGTTAGAAGGTTGAAGCATGGCCCTGGGAGCAGCAAGAGTTCTTGGGGGACTAGCAGCAAGTCTAGATTGGAGAGAAGGACCCAGAGGATTAGGTGATGGAGATAGATTTAAATAGGCTGATGGAGAAAAAGGTATGGGATCTTTAGAGGTTGATGGAATAGGGGGTGGAGTAGAAGGTGAAGAAGAAGGAGGAGGATTGCAGAAGGCGGTGAAGCTAGTAGCAGTAATGGGGAAAGAACCACAGTTCAAGCCAGAACATTTTCTTTTCTTCTCATAGCAGGATAAACAGGCCCTGTTATAAGTGTGCTTTTGCCAGTTAAAAGAGAAGATACATTCCCTATGGGTGAAGGCACAGTATTTGCAAGATTGATCAGCTGAAGCAATGAAGTCAGAAGGTTTCATCTTGTTAGGAGATATTTTTTTTTTGAAGAAGAAAACTTGAAACTAGGATGAAGAAAGCTGGTGGCAAAATCTGGGTTCAAGGATAGAGAATTTGTTAGGTCCACCAAGACCTTAAACTGGATTGTTATCAAGCTGTTGGGTCCACCATGACCTTAAACTGGATTTCTTATCGATTAAATGTTTGGTCCACCATGACTTTAAACTGGTAGTTCATTCATTGTTTAGTCCACTATGACTTTAAACTGGAAAATTAATATCTGCAGGATAATTCAACATTCATTGGACCACTATGGCCTTATACTGGATTACTTGTCGATCAAATGTTTGGTCCACTATGACATTAAACTGGATTATCAAATTTATTCAATCTTTGGTCAAGCCTAGGCCTTACTTAGGAATTTATCAAGTTATTTATGCACCTAAACGATCTTTGGTCCACCAAGACCATAAACTGGCAATCGATTATATGTTTGGTCTGCCAAGACTTTAAATTGGAATGTCAATCTTGTTTGGATAACTCAATTCAATCTTTTAATTTATCACTGTCCACTAAGACTCTAAACTAGTTATTCAATTATTTCTGGAATTGGGTGCTGATAGCTTTAGGAGGTTAAAATTTTAGGTGGTGATGATGCTAAAGAAAGCATAATGGTTAATTAGGTAAATTTGTGGCGCTTTAACATGGTCTAAAGTTAATATTATTATTGGAAGCCTGGCAAAAGTATTTTATGGGTTTGCTGTATAGCAAAGTTTGAAAATTGTGATGAAGGAATCAGAAGTTAGGATGGTAGTTGGATTTTAGGGAATGATTTTTTAGTGCCTCATAGTTAGGCCATTTTTTTTTTTTGGTGTGAAGCTTGGAGGACCTTATGGCGAGATTGGAATCATAGAATTCGGCTCAGTGGGGGGCCCTATGAGGTTGGAATCAGGAGTATTCGGCTCATAGGAAGATCCACTCTCTCAATGCTGTGACAAGAAGGAAGACTGGTATATGGGAGTCTGAAGGGATTCAAACCTTGCTCTCAGTAGTGGAATCATCACAAGATTTATATTATTCTATTTTATGTTATATCAAGCCAGAGAAGAAAGAAAACATCATTTATGTTGAAAGTTTAAGAAGACCAAGCAAAAACAAAATTTTATCAAGTTATACTGTTAGAAAAGATAATTTCTTTGAAATTGTTCAACATCATTATCAAAGCTTTGCATTAAAATTCTTCTTTTCATGAGGTCTTCATGGTTATTAGCTGGAGTTTCTTGAAAATAGGCCAGCATTTTTCGTTTCAACTCATTAGTAAAGTCAAGAAAAAGATAGCGATGAAAATTTGGGTAATGATTGATATAGTCCGTCTTCACTCTACCAACATCATCAGTGTTGGTTATTTTGACAGCTAGAAGTTCAAATATGTTATTAAGTCATAGGTTTAGTCAATTTTGATTAAAAGTTTTTTTTAGTAAGATAAATAGGGTCTTACATTTAGAGCCAGGAAACATAGTCTCAGCAAAGTTAGTTGGGGGTACTGGCGTTATAGGATTAGGATCTTGTGAAGGCCAAATTAGGCCGGGATCCGTTGATGAAGATTGAACTTTTGAAGCTGTTTTTGATCTTATTTGTTTAAGAAGACAGGAATTTTGGATCACTTTTTAGAAGTTGAAGGATCAGGGAGAGCTGCTGGTCCTAAATATACGTTTGTTTTAGAAGGAACTATTGGCCGGTTGCATTTGACTTTTTTCACACGGCATAAGTCGCAAGCTGTTCTGCCAGGAAGATTAGGGTTGGACATTAAACAAGGTACCTGGTATCGAGCGCAGAGTTCACATGGAGCGACAAGTACTTTGGAAGACATATTGATGAAGATGAATTTTATAGTTGATTAAAGAAGATGGTGGTTGAAGGTTAAAGATGAATATTGTGTTCAACCACTTATGCAAAGTTTTAAGAATGAGGACATTCTCGATTGGAGGGAGGATGTGGTAGCCTAAAGTTTAGTACGGCACCTAAGTATGTAAATGGAGTTATTACGGTGTGCAGGATTGGCGTTATTATTTTTTATAAAAAGGGTTTTATTTAATTTATTGGAGTTTAAAATATGAAGAAATTGGTCACGAGCGAATGCCTACACAAATACAATTTATTTTACGGAGAAAACTTATTTTTACGGTCTGAAAATTTATAAGTATCAAGTCGAGTAACTCAAGAACCTTGGGAAATTTTCCCAGAATTTTTACTATTTTTCTTATATTTTTAAATGAATTTTAAAGTTTTATAGAAATATTTACGTTTTCAAAAATTACTTAACTTTGATGAATTTTCACGGGGTAATTAGAGCTGCGCAGACTACGATAATTAGTTTGGTAGGTAAAGGGGAAGTAGCTCTATTATGTGTAATTTTTCTAGATTTTTTATTATGGTTTTAAGGTTCTAAATTGAGTCCGGAAGTCCGGACGGACTCCGTACGGACTCCGTTCCGGCTCCGGATTGACTCTGGAAGAGCTCTGGAGGGGAAAACTTAGGCACGTGACTAGGAATACTTAAGCGCTTCTCAAACTCGAAATTGAGAGGGGGAACAGATCATACAGCTTAATCATTAACTACCACAGTCTCATTTTTTATTACTCAACAAATTAAAATAACTTGTAATACCCTTATAACATTATTATTTTTTACATAACATTTTAGAAATACAATTCAACAGTTTAAATAACACTTCATACAGGGTATCTTTAGAAAGGTCTTCATCGCTGGGACTTGATTATTGCTGTCTCATAAAAATTAAAATTATTATAAAAACATAAAAGTCAATCTTTTCAGATCTTTCACTGGTACACCTTAATTGTTGTTATCAGTATTTCTTTTATAAACAGCCACGATCATTTAAATCTCAATAAGCGTTAAATATTTTAGAGTTTCATTATTTTTATCAATCAGATCTAAGTAGATTGGTTAGCTTAGTGATTTAGAACACCTACTTTGTTATTTTTATTGGAAGGACGGGGTTTTCAGCTAAATCCACATATCTCCTCCGGATTCTGCTTACAGCAAGGCGACTGTAAGAGTTTACCTTACCATAACATATGTTCAGATGGCAGCTGGCTGTTCAAGAGTACAGAGAGAGAATGACAATTATTCATAGGGCTGGTATTGTTCACTCAAATGTGAATATGTTATCAAGGTTACCTTTAACAAATGATGACTCTAATCCTGCTTATGATCCTGAGGATGAAATTATTCATATGCATGAGATATATGGGGTTGATATGGAGGAAGAGCTATTACAGCTTATTCTGGATTCATATGATATGGACACTGACTTGAAAAAGTTATTCACCATATTAAATGATCCAAAGAATGCTTCAATACAAGCATTAATTAAAACCCTTCCACCAAAGTACCAAAAATCTTTGGAAAAAGGTAAATTTTCAATTGATGAAGGATATCTATATTATAGAAGAAAGTTGAGTAATGTTATTGTTATTCCTCCTTCTATGAAAGAAATCATCTTGAAAATTTGCCATGATGACATATTAGCTGGACATTTTGATCTTGACAAAACAATGATCAGAATTACGAACACTGCTTGGTGGGCTAATATGTCTGAAGACACAAAATCATATGTTGAATCTTGTGATTCTTGCCAAAAATCAAAAAGATTAACTGGTAAAAGAGCAGGATTAATGCAAAATATTGAACCTCCTTATGCTCCATGGCAAATAATAAACATGGATCTTGTAACAGGATTACCTATTGCTGGTAAAGACAGTTATAACTCTTGTTGGGTTATTGTGGACAGATTCACAAAAATGTGTAAATTTATCCCTACCCACAAGGATGTTTCCGCTAAAGAATTAGCTTTCTTATGGTGGTCTCATATGTTTAATACTGCTGGTTTTCCTAAAGCCATAATCTCTGAAAGAGACCCTTAATTTACTTCTGAATTTTGGATGTCTCTGATGGATGTTTGTGGTTGTGATCTGAAACTTTCTACTGCCCATCACCCTCAGACTGATGGTTTAGCTGAAAGAATGATTCAGACTTTAGAGGAGATGATAAGAAGATATTGTGCCTATGGCCTTGAGTATAAAGATAATGACAGATTCACTTATGATTGGTTTACCTTACTTCCTGGGTTAGAATTTGCTTATAATAGCACTGTTCATTCTGTTACTCAAAGAAAGCCTTTTGAGCTCTGGTTTGGATATGTTCCTAATACTCCTGCCCAAATTCTCAATAACAAAATATCTAAATTGGATATACATCCTGGTGTAAAATCTTTTCTTCAAATGCAACAACTATGTAGAAATCATGCTCAAAAATGTATTGAAAAATCATTTGATATGAGCAGAAAAGATGGGACAAATCCCATAAATAATACACTTTTAAAAAGGGTGATTAAGTGTTGATTTCTACAGTCCACTACAACTTACAAGGTAATAACAAATTGAAAGATCCATTTGTTGGTCCATTTGTTGGTCCATTTGTTGTCAGAAGAATGATTGGAGATAATGCAGTTGAAGTTATTCTGTATTCACCATATGAAAGAAAACATCCTGTTTTTCCAATATCTCTTTTGAAACCTTACACATCCAATAGTGATTTATTTCCAAAAAGGAGGGGGAGACCAAAGAAAACCCCAAATGAAATCACTGAGACAGCAGAAATTGAAAAAATTTTAAATGACAGAATAGTCACTGCTTAGAAAAGTACAGAATACTTATTGAGATTCAAGAATAAATCATCTGAATATGATTCTTGGATACCTGGGAAGGAAATATCTAATCTTCCTACTCTACTAAAAAAGTATAAAAAGAAAAAATCATAGCATTTTTTTATTGTTTTTTTTAGAGTGAGGGAGTGTCAGCCAGGCTACTAGACTTACCCAGTGAAATAATTAATTATTTACTGGATGAAGCCGCACCTTATCATTTTAATTATTATTTAATTATAGTTTAGTTACATTAAAATTAGTTATAATAAATTAACTAATTACAGAATGATAAAATTAAATAAATAATTAAAATTAAAAATATGAAATTGTCCCTTATATTTTTCTCTAGCACCGTGCTCATTTGACAGGTTGGAAAAAATAAAAATTTATATTAAAAAATAGATATTAAGATAAAATAAGATTTTAATATTCAAATAATATTAAATATATACAAAAAATTCAAATTTCTTATTTAGAATTGACTTCTACAGTAAATATTAAATAAATTGATGTATTTCTGACATACTCTGTAAATACATCTTTTGACGCCTTCTTTTTAGAATAACATTATTATTTGAAAATACTGCTTCTGGAATATTCTTTTCTCTCTCTCATACTACTGTTTTTAGAATTTTATTTCTGTGCTTTGTCTCTCCTTTGCCTATATAAGGCCTCTCTTTTTGTTGTCTTTTAATCATTCTTTTACCAACTTACTTTATTACCACAACTACAATATAACACTTATTTCTTATATTTTATATCTTTAGTATTTACAAAGACGTAATTCTAATCTATAACTTATATTAATATTTTAAATCTACCTCTTATCATTGAGTAAACATCATCTTTGATTGAGAAATACGTACCAAGTTATTGAGAGTCCAATTAATCCTTAAAATCTTCATACAAACTCCGTACCAAATCTTCTAGAGCAAAATTTTACCTTGAAAACTAGCCTGTCAGAGAGTGGATATGAAGCTTCTTCCATCAATAATGTTAGATCTGGTTAAAAACAAGAGCAGATTTCAAATGGCAGAAGAAAGTACTCTGATACACCCTATTATGAATCTAGAGCCTAAAATAATTTATTTTAGATAGTTTCAGCTAATTTTATTGATAATTTTGAGGCCAATAAGGTGCTTGAAACACTATGAAGACTTGTTTATTAGGGCTGCACATGCCTTCTCCATTAATTTCATGGTGTATAAAAATGAAATACTTTAACTCTTATCCATCATTATCCTTGATAAAACGGGATGTGAAGTCTTGAAAATTTCTAATTAAAGTAACAGCTGACTTAAATTAATTTTTCATTTAAAGAAAAGCATTTAAGTGCTGAAGATAAGTCATTTGTTTCAAAAATGGGTTACAAATCGAACTAAAATCATATTTCTTTTATTATTGTGAAATAAGATAATTTTTTTTTGAAAAAGTGTTGATTTGACTTGAATTAGTGACTTGTATAATTTTGAAATACAGCACCGCTATCTGTACTGATGTGTTTTTGAAGATGCACTTTAATAAGTTCTTTTTTGGTCAAAATTAATTGTGGGTTTTTAATTTGAAATTTACTATAAGCATGTACAAGCATTTTACTGGACCCTTTTTCTTAACTATATTTGATAAAAATTTGAATTTTTATGAAAAAACTATACATAATCTTTCTAAATGAGATTTTTTTCAATAGTGAAAAAAGATTATTTGAGGCTATAAAAGACTATTGAAATGTTATTTTTTATCTGTTAATACCTAGGAGGAAAGACTACTACTAGTTCTGACACTAGCCTACGATAAGACTGGCTATACTGATACAGAAGTGAGACTAACTAGACTGACTATGTTGGGACTGCCAATAATGGGGGTTACAACTATGGGAGACTGAGAAGTAACTGGATTACTAAGTAATTTTTCTGATGAGGAACACTCCACAGCACTTTCCCCACAAAACCTCCTTATGCTCTATCCACTCCTCTGTCTCTTATAATGAATAGTACCTATAGTCCTCCTCCTTCTCACCTCTCAAACAAATCCTAGCATTATCTTATGCTCCAAATTGATGTCACTTGATCCACTCAAGTATTAATTTACCTGCTTATTGACTTGAAATCATAGAATGATTTTCTTTGTGCATTTATCACATGAGAAATCTTTGACCATTTTTTTATTTTATGTTATAGTGTCCTCCATTTTCACTGATGAAAGTGTATGACATTGAAACATGGGTTTAATGAAATATTATCAAGGGTATTTTAAGGGGGCTCCAGAGTAAGTGCATATTGAAATGGATGTTAAAAATATGTATCAATATTGATAAAGCAGCTGTATTCATTGATATTTCTGTTTTGTATCATATGAAGCCAGGATTCTTGGAGGTTGAATATAGCTGGCATTACTTGTTTTTTTTCCCTAAGAGAAAGAGCTAAATTGTCAGTGAGTGAGAAGAATGAGTAGTTCTACAAATTACTCCACTGGGCCAAATAATTCAATTAGATATCAGGTTCAGCTCATGTACTAAATCAATTTAATTCTGTACATGATGAACTCAATTTCTAGTTTCCAATTTTCCCCTTGTATTTCTCATTGATTTTGACCAAGTCACCATTAAAAAATTATATTCATATAATCTTGAGGATTTGATGGTTTAAATACACATCATACATCTTCTTCCCCTGTAATTTCTCATCCCTAAGGGTGTGTGCCTTTAAGTAAAAACTCTCTCCCAGTGATCTTCTTCATTTTGGAGATCACAAGGTTAAGTACTAGGTGTGTTTATATTTTAAAATGTTTTGGATGTTATTTCAAGAGATTTACATGCTTTTTGTCTCTGAGTATACAATAAAATTTAAAAATCCAACAATTTTAAACAGTGGGATGAAAGAAAATTCTTACCTTCATGTCTAAGAAAAGATCCTGATGATCCAGTTCAAAATACACTTTTTGATCAACAATGATGGTATATGCAACATCTAGAGACTTTGAAAAGAGATTGGGGCAGTAAATAAAGCTCTTCAGAGCTTTTCTTAATTCTTAATAATTTGAAATAAGTAGATACCAGTTGAAGTTGTCTTGTAACATTTCTTTTTTTACATAAATTGAAAAAAATTGTTCTCTTGATCCTTAATGAAGTCCATAGTTTTTTTTGAATTAGAGATATTTTCATTTGTAGATTCCCCATCGCTTAAAAAATTTTCATTCTCATATTCAATGTCTGAAATTTTGAGAGGAGAGATGTGAGAAGCTTCTCTCCACCCAGTGGTACTGTTATGATCTTCTACTTCCATATAGGACTTGAAGTTGATATATAATTTTAAAAAAATTCAGAAAAATAATCAGAGTCAGAGTGGGGAGCACTAGGTGAGGGTGATTGTGCTACAAGAGATTCAAGTTCAAGTGTAGGATATTTTCATAATTAGGAGGCAGAGTGCATGAAAATTTTATGGAGAGTGAAAAATCAAACTTATTTCTAAATAAGAGAACAATAGAGTTCATTAGATAAATAAAACAAGAAGATAATTAAGCACACAGTTTTTGAGGAACTTGTGGTGGTGGATGAGAAGGAGGAACCAGTGGTGGTGAATGAGGAGGAATCAATGGTGGTGGAAAAGTAGGAGGAACCAGTGTGGTGGATGGGAAGGAACTGGAGGATTAGTGTGATTGGATAAAATAATTGGTGATAGTGTGGAATAGGTGCTGAGTGGCTGACACACTTGATTTGTCAGCCAGCCTCAGCCCTGTGGCAGTGCAAAGTTGAAGTTGGTTTTCAACTTTTGCACAAATTGTTTTTAGTATAGCTGTAGTTTATATAACATAATGACTCCCATTGAACTAGCCCCCTCATCTTTGTTTCCCCCCATCATTTATTTACATAGTTGCTAGGCCTCTCCTTCATGTTCCTGATTGGGTGTGATTGTAAGATAATATTAAAGATACAAGCCTGCTGCCCATCTGCGTAGCAGATGGGCAGCAGGCTCGCCGTCAGCCTAGGTATCTCCAGGACTGAGTAATTCTTATTTTTAAAATAAGATAACCGTAATTAAATTAATATTATTACTTAAAAATAAGTTTAAAATACTTATATATATGGTTATAATACATATATATAATTATTACACTATTTTATGACTTATAGTAGTTTAAATAGCTTATCCATATCCTAATAGTACTTATTAAGGTATTAATGGAGTCATAACATACTTATCTTAAGTTATATTAAGTAATTATAGACATACATAAGCTTATATGTATACAGAAACCTCATATTCAGTGAAATATGTAGTTATATTATGTATATTTAGGTCTATAAGTGGGTTTTAACCTCTTAATTGCCTATAAGCTTGATTTTTCTGCTTATTTTAGGTCATATGGACGTATCCAGTTGACTCAATGCCCACACAAGCATATACACCTATTACAGGCACATATATCCAGTTTGGTCAACTTAATCTATTTCCTTGGATAGATTTTCACAGATTTATGAGTTGGGATATGATTACTGGGTTAATATGGATGCTTGGGGATGTTATTGGGGGCCTTACAGTTAATTTGGTTCTTCTATATGCTTTGGGTTTCATTATATACTCTTTGGATGAGTTATTTTACTTGTTTCTTTATGGTATCCGCTTTTATCTGTTTATTCTATTTATGGTATGGGTTTGTGGTATCATTAATTGTGATGGAGGGTCCCTACTGGAGGTCTGGGTGTTGAAACTGCTTGCAGTGGATGCCATGGGGAGGTGATGGGCCCTCACAATGCTGTAACTGCCAGGGATAGCAGTGACATCATCTGGATTGAAGGTCTGTGCACTCCAGTGGATTTTGGTATAAGTAAGGGAGGATTTGACGGGTTATTGGACATCACTTACTTACTACACATTAAATAAACACTACAACACAATTATTATCATATATAAATATATTATAAAGCATTTAAAAATTGATATTATGTTTATATAAGCTATAACTATATTTTATTGATCTATTTTCCACTACTAGCACACATCAAAATTCAAGTGTTGTGAGTTTATATTTAGAATAACTATTTTATTAGTCTTCCCCGGAGGTTTAATCACTAAATCATTTATCAATAAGTAGTTTTACCATTAATATTTACTATTAAATCATACTTAGATACTAGCACACACTGACACTCGCACACACATCCAGACCTTCGGCCCAGATGTGTGTGCCTGCATGCTACGCACCTCGCACAATAGATATATCTTACAATCTCAGGTTTTTAGTCAAATGGGTGGTTGTGAAATGAGAATTGCTGGTGGGGCTGCTGCATCTAGTTGTCAATATTCTACAAGCATACTATTTCTAATTCATACATATTATACTCACATACTTATATATATCCATATACTTGGTCATTGAACTGATTAACCTATTAGTAGAGCACTCATATATATCATCAACTATATACATACCCTAACATTAATGTATTTAAGAATGCCCATCATACTGTGATTCGGCATTCACTTTCTACCCTCTTATTTTACTTTCCCTTTTCTCATTGTCCACTCACCTTATTCTATATCTTTTAGTCCTTCTTTATTTCTTTATTGTCCTCGCTCGTCTGTCCCTCTCCCTCGTCCACCATTGTCCTGTGTCCTTAGCCTTCTAGTCCACTAACACAATCTATTGATTGTTATCAGGTAAAACTGTATGTGCTCTACGACTGCAATGTATTCACTTTCTACCCTCTTATTTTATTTTCCCTTTTCTCATTGTCCACTCACCTTATTCTATATCTTTTAGTCCTTCTTTATTTCTTTATTGTCCTCGCTTGTCTGTCCCTCTCCCTCGTCCACCATTGTCCTGTGTCCTTAGCCTTCTAGTCCACTAACACAATCTATTGATTGTTATCAGGTAAAACTTCCTTCTTTATTTCTTTATTGTCCTCGCTCGTCTGTCCCTCTCCCTCGTCCACCATTGTCCCGTGTCCTTAGCCTTCTAGTCCACTAACACAATCTATTGATTGTTATCACTAGTGACGCGCAGCCCCGAGTATTCAATGTGGAATCAGTCGGGGTCAGTTAGGTTAGCGGTCAAACATGCTAAGTTTTAGGAAGTTAGGGCACTAGTTTTTTTATAGATATAGATAGATACATATGACACAGCGTTGAAGATATACTTTAAAAGTTGTATAAGAAGACGACATCAGTATTTACAATTCTAAGCTGCATCTACCTAAATCTTTATGATCTGAAATGGAAGCACATTGCTGATGGAGAGCTTTCATAGTTATTGGCTCAGTGCACGTTTAAAGTATTGTTGAAACAAATAGAATTAAGTAAAAGGGCTTTGGGGAAAAGCGTCAAATTTTTAGCTCATTTCACTTTTTATTTTTTTAACCGTTCAGTTGGCTTAAACTACTATTTTACTCTTTTTTGATTCCTAATTTCTTTCAGATATCTATCATCATTTTTTCCTTCGCTCCTTCAATTGCCACCATGGTTTTCAGTTTAGAGTGTGAGAACACATAGTTCTTTTTCGTGTCTTTGTTGTCATGAGGGCAGCACATATGTTCTATTTTGTTTCTATTGTAGTTCAATCTTTTTGTACTTGACTTTCTTTTTATGTGTGAAGCCACCTGTTTTATTTAGTTTCTACATAGAATGTTTCAATTATGGGCCTGTGGCTGCGTTCACACGTGCTTCTCGATAATAGATATGTCTGAGGAGAAAGATACTGATAATTATTTAATGACACAGATGCCTGAGAATTTTTCTTTGCCTTTCTGATTTCACTCATCACATTCTATTCTATCATTGCTACGTCAGTCAGATTATATTTTTTTAACTAATTTTTTTGATTGATTGACTCATAATTTTATATTTCCTGATTGTGTAGCTATAAGCTAAGAAGACCAGTGTTTTTACTCATCTGCCTCCATTATTTTTATTTAAGGCTTTTACATAGGTGGAAGGCGACCCACCACCCACCATGTTAATATTGATACTTTGGCTAGGTGAGTGTAATCAAAGCTGGCTTCCTATTTACTAGCTCTATAGCGGTTTTATCTTTGTGTGTTCATCGTGAGTCTTTTGGCGCGTTGTGCGCATGCCCCGCAGTATATTTTCAATTGTTGCGCGCTTGCTGGTGCTCTGCAGGCAAGATATATCGCGTCATTATATGCAAACCTTAACATGCAAGCAGTCACTTCCAGTGCATTAATAATGCCCCACCATAATGTTTTCATATTTTATTGGATATAATATATCAATATTTTTGTACAAGAGAATAAAAAATGGACTGGTGCAAAGACGTGGAACGATAGACAGGAGTCAGGGAAAAACAGATGCTCTTTCAGTATTACTAACAGAACTTCTTGGTAATATGATTTAGTCACTTGTCTAGCCCTGTCTCAAGCTTCTTTAAGCAATGTAATGCCTCAACCCTGGGATCCTGAAGCGCATTCTTATCCCTCAGCCAGGCGTAATGAGTCTAAAGTAGATGTTTTTAAAAGTAGGACTTCGGGTGACGTCGCTGTGCCTGACCCGTATAACTGGCTCGATGACCTCCATTCCCCTGAAACGAGGGTAGGCTTATTAGTTTTCGACACAAGCTACCAGTTCGAATAATGAGTGACATGACCGTTTGACTTGCATTGTTTTGACTTCATCTTAGGAGTTTGTTAACAAACAAACCAAGTTGACCGATCGCTATTTGGAAGAATACCCTTATCGAAAATCCGTGTTGAATTCTATTACAAAAGTTTGGGGATATTCCTCTATTACTTGTCCTTCATTGCAAAATGATGGATATTACTACTTCACTAATAATCCTGGATCACTTGCTCAAAATTGTACCTATCGCGTTCAGAAAGGGAAAGAAGAGCGTGCCTTTGCAAAGGGCGATCAGGGAGGTGAATTATTTTTTGATCCAAATCTATTATCGACCGATGGGTCTGCTTCGCTTTCAAGTGTGGTTTTCTCGGAATCAGGAAAATACATGGCATATGGAGTCTCTCTTTCAGGAAGTGACTGGAGAACAATCTATGTTCGGCGAACCACGTCTCCACATCTTGTAAGCGCGGAGAACGGCGGGATCCGTGGCAAAGATCCTGGACGAATGGATGATGTAGTCAGATTTGTTAAATTCAGTACACCTGTTTGGATGAAGGACGACACAGGTAATCGAGTATAAATTATTGAGGTGTCATAGATAAAGTCTACTAACACGAATTGCAGGATTCTTTTATCAACGTTACCCTAAAAAACTAGACCAAGAATCTGTGGAAAAAGAAAAAGGTAGTGCATCCACTGATGCAGATATAAATGCGAAAGTTCGTTATATTAGTGATAAAACTCCATATTTGAATACAAAATCATATTTATTGACATCCTTTGAATCTCAAAGCTCTACTTTCACCGTCTTGGAGACCCTCAAGAAAAAGACACTCTAATACTCGAGGTTTGGCACGGTTTATCTATATAATGATGTTGGTATTAAATATTGGTTTATAGGACCCCAACAACCCCACTTATAGGTGGCACGTAAAAATTACATCTGAGTTAGTCTTTTGTGCCTTGTTATCTTATTTCAAATTTTTTAAGTATCAAACAATCTTTAATTTTTAGTGGAAAATATCTTGTCGCTACCACTTATAAAGATGCAGCACGTTCAAATCGATTATGGATTGCAGAATTGAATGACAACAAGCTGGGCACTGGTATCAAATGGAATAAGATTGTGGATGAATTTGTCAGTGACTACAAATTGATAGATAATGATGGGCATGTTTTATACATTCAAACCACCAAAGATGCACCACGCGGAAAAGGTAGGGGTTAACAGTATTATATATATATATATATTACTTGATATGTGCTCATGACCGCCAACGATCAATTTCCGTTAACTTTATCCAAATCTTTAAGTGGTGACTTTCAATCTTAATGATCCTACTAAAGGATTTGTCGATCTCATACCTGAGGACCCCGAGGCTACCTTAGAAGGGTTTTGCCCAACCTACAACACCTATGCTGTGGTCATTTACTTAAAAGATGTTAAAGATGAGCTTTATTTGTACGACTTGGCTACCGGGAAGCGTTTACATCGTATTTTGGAGGACTTGATCGGTAGTTGCGATGAGATTAGTGGGCGACGGAAGGACAGTGAGTTCTTTTTTCGAATACGTAACTTCCTTAGCCCTGGAACTACTTATCGGTAAGTTTGTGTTCTATAATTCACTACATTATATGAGTTACCTCAAACACCGATTCCGTGAACTGTATGGTAGTTGATTTTTTGTTTTTAATTTTATTATTATTGTTGATCATAATATTAATTTTAAACATAAGGTACCAATTTGATCAACCCCCAGGGAAGGAATTATCAATCTTCTACGACGTTGAAACGCCTGGATTGAATCTGAAAGATTTTACCTCAGAACAAATCTTTTACCCTTCAAAAGATGGGACGAAAATTCCAATGTTCATTACACATTTAAAGTCCTTGAAGAAAGATGGCACCGCTCCCATACTCCAGTCTGGTTATGTTAGTCATTTTTCAATAATCTTATTCTTAGGATTGCTAGTCGCAAATTGAAAGATCGTTTATACCCAGGGCGGGTTTTCAACCAGTATCAAACCTTCTTTCTCTACCTCTTTGATAGCTTTTGCTGCCCGCTATGGAGCGGTATTGGCGATGCCCAACATCCGAGGTGGTGGAGAATATGGGGAAGCTTGGCATTTAGCCGGAAGGTTCTTTTGTTTTCACTCTTCAACTAAAAATTATTGCTAATTATTTGTTCACGAACGGCAGCTTTGAGAAAAAACAAAATGTTTTTGATGATTTTCAAGCCGCAACTCGGTACCTTGTAGAAAATAAAATTGGAGCTAAAGATAAAGTAACAATCATGGGTGGCAGTAATGGAGGATTGCTGGTCGCAGCTTGTGTCAACCAAGCTCCCGATCTGTATGGGGCAGCTTTGATCGATGTTGGAGTATTGGACATGTTGCGATTTCACCAATTTACGATCGGGTAAGCTCTGATTAAACCAACAAAATGTCTAATATTTTCAGCTCATAGCACTTGATGCAGGCGAGCCTGGATCTCGGAGTTCGGTAATCCAGATGATCCCAAGGCTTTTGATTATTTGATCAAGTATTCTCCTTTGCATAACATCAGGCGTGATTCCCAATATCCGGCAATTATGCTTTCCACTGCTGGTATGTTTGTTTCTACCGCGTGATGCCTTTTGTCGTCATCCTTGGGAATTGACTTCTCTACCTAGATCACGATGACCGTGTTGTACCATCCCATAGTTTCAAGTATGCAGCTGAACTCCAGCACACTCTTCCTTTGAATAAAAAGCCCATACTCCTCCGAGTAGATACAAAGACTGGTCATGGAGCTGGAAAAAGCGTAGCAATGAAATTAGTAGATGCAGCAGATAAATGTTTGCCATATTTTTGTGCCTTCAGTATATATTCTTCAATTCTAACTATTTAATAACTTTTTTTTGTTCTAGGGAGCTTTGTTGCTAGGTCTTTAGGTCTTGAATACAAACCATAATATTGCTTTTTTCAAATATAATAGAGTGACCATTTTTGATAGATTTCTGTGACAGACAATACATTACTCTCCATAAAGTCTCTGAAAAGAATTTTTTGAGGTACTTTTTCAATATTAATTCTAAAAACTTCTAGATTTGTATGCTAGTGAAAAAGCATATTTTTTATTAGCATAGCATATTTTATTTATAATAAAATTGCAATAAGATAAAATCTAAATCTAAAAGAGCAATTTTTTTAGCAACTAGAAAATTTTTTTCCTGATAGACAAAATAGACACTTTCTGATAGCCCTAAAACCATAGAATGTTTGCTCAAAAGTAATTTTGAAAAGATTATATTTTCTGATTAATCTCTTCTCTCCTGCCTATAAGTTCCAAATGGAATTTTTACCTGTGGTTTCAATAAACAATTATATCTGAGAGGGTAGTGATGCTGTAATATTGTCACCAGACAACCTACGCACAAGGTCAAGGATGATCCCAAAGTAAGTGAGATGAAAGGATGAGGGGAACTACAACTTTGAAGCACAGAGGATTACTTCGAGGAAGTGATTTGAAGATAGAAATGAGTAACTAGACTGGTTCCTAATATTCTTCAAGGAATAGTTTAATGTATAATGTAGGAACACTAACTATTGTGGTAATCTCACGAAGGGTTGTAACTTAAAAATCAAAGGGAAAATTTAAGTATTTAGGATTTTAATAAAAATGATTATTAAGAAAGAAAAGGACAAATATAATAATAGCCTAATAAGAGTTTTACTACTATCACAAATATATTTTATAATTTAATTCTAGAGAAAGTCGAACCAAAGTAACCCCCTTCAAATATCCTATTCCTCCTTGCACTAACCCATTAACCAACCAGCCACCATATTACTCACAGACCCATTTAATCTACCAGAGTTCCCAATTACTAATTAATATAACCTTATAATCCCTCTTTCTTGTTCCTACTTCCCAGACCTCCTAATTACTCTCAGACCCATAATTACCCCTTTGAATATTGCTTGACTTTAGCGCTATAGTGCACATAGATTGCTTGTGTTTGAAAAGTATAAGCATATTTAAATTTAGGATACTTTATAGTTTGAATGGCACAGCTAATTTGAGAACACAATAGAATGTAATCTTTTCAATATTGCTTTTTGTGTATCTCTAGGAGTTAGGCTGGAATAGTGGTGTAATTGAGGTATTTTTACTTTGAGTGTCATGTGGCACGTGACAGATGCCCGGCTATAAAATGCAAACTCCATTGAGTGTGAGAACACTTCATTATTCACCTTTTACTATCATCTCCCTCTTATATATAATTTTTTTAAAAAATTTTTTCCATTATTTATTTTAATTATAATGTCTGAACATAATGACCCAACCCCTATGCCTCCTCACCCTCAAGCTGATGGGGGGCTCCCCACTAGGAAATTCAAGACTCCTTGAACAGCCTGCATGGCCATGGACCTATTTTGTGTGGAAATTATGGTGTCTCAAGGTCCTTGCAAGAAGTGCAAGTTTTGTTGATGGCTTTGAGTGACTTGTAATGCACTGAACCTCAATGATAACGCCAAAACGTTTACCTCCACTAAATTTTGGTTGATCACCAACTGGAAGGCCATTGTCAAAGACATATGGGACGTGCCTTAAACTAGTGATTTGGCGGTGGATGAGTTGGAGGGGCTTAGTCAGGAGGAGAGGTTAAAGATAGCTGACTGGGCTACAGATGTAGCTTCTGGGAAGCAAAAAATAATAGAGGACAAAGTGGACAAGGTTATTGCAGGTGATGCAGAGCAAGAAAAGGAAGAGGAGGCTTCCACGCCAAAGAGACATCAACTTATCATTGAGGAGGATGATGAAGAAGAGGTAGAGGTGGTGGAGAAGAAGCCCTTGTTCCTCAAATTTGATCCTGAATTCAGGGTAAGTGTGATTTAATTTAATTTTATCACTTTGATGGTAACTGATTATCTCTTTTTTGTTGTTTTTTAGGGGGCGGAGACCATGGATGAGATTCCCATAGCTTTGACCAGCAGGCCAGTCCCTGAAATTTCAGCTGAGGTTGAATGGCCAGCTGAAAATAATCCGTTGAGTGCCAAGGACGCCGACTTGATGGTCAAAGCAACCACACCACACTCGTCAAATGTCATTTGTTGAGGTTTTATATGACAATTTCATGAAGATTGTAGATTTGGAATCATATGATATAGCCAAAGAGCTGTTGGACATTGGGGAGGTAGTGTTTGAGGAAGGTGATGAGGTTTTTGAGAGGAGTCAAAAGGGAATTTGAAAAGTCATGGAGAAGATGAAGGAATTGATTTGAAGAAAGTTGGAAGAAAAGTTAATGTAAAAAAAAGAAAAAATTTTAAAAGAAAAGGAAAAAATAATTTATTGTTTTGTATATAGTTTTTTATTCTTGAATATTGTTTTATTTTGTTGCTTGTTTTAAATTTTTTGATTTATTATGTAAAGAGAAGAAAATAAACAGAAGTAGAAAAAGAAAGTTTGTGTTTTTAAGAGAAAAAGTTTTGAGAGAAAAAATATTTTAAGGAAGAAAATTTAGAAGGGAGAAAATAAAGGAGATTCAGAATTTTAGAAAAATTTGATTTGAGATTGATTGTTGAGGAAAGTTATTTTGATGGTTTGAGTATTGAAGAAACAGAAAAGAAAATATAATAAAAGATCTTAAGTGTTGTGGAAAAGAAAAGAAAGAAAAGAATTCTGGAAAAGAATATGTAATAAAATAAATTTTAGAAGAAAGAGAAAGAGGAAAGAAAAATTTAATATATGTTTTAATTATTTTATTTTTATTTTATTTTTATTTTTTTATTTTATATTTTATATTTTATTTTATTTTACATTATTATATTTTATTATATTATATTTTTTTTTATTTTTATTTTTTATTTTATTTTATTTTATTTTATTTTATTTTATTATATTATATTTTTATTTTATTTTATTTAAAGTTTGAAATTTAGTTTTAATGAAGTATACAGAAATTAGAAATTGAAAAAAGAATAGATAAAGAATTTAAGATTTAAATGATTATGAATTTTTTAAGTTTTTGTTTGAAAGATATGTTACAGATTTAAGTTTTAAGTTTTTGAAAAGAAAGAAAAAAAATAGGGAAGAAAAGAGTGAAAAGAAACAGAAAAGAGAATGAATGAATGAAAGAATTTAAAGTTTAGGTTTTGAAGGATATTTTAAGGGAAAAGATTTGATATGTTCAGGAGAATTAGAAATGTTAATGGCTGGTTCCCAGGATGTCTTATTTGTATCATCAAGGTAGCTTTACCATTACATGAGGTATTGAAGCTTCCCTTTGCAACTTCTTGAATCAAGAATCCAGCTTACTTCCCACTCTAGATGATCTTCTACTTCAACCGGTTCTGGAGGAGGATGGTTCTTGCCCTGGTTTATTTCTTGAGCCAGTTCCAAGAGAGATACGTGAAAAAAAGGATGAATTGATTGCCACTTTGGAGGTAGCTTGACTCAAAATGCATTTTTTTAGATTTCAGCATCAATTTCAAATGGGCCCAAGCACTTCTCAGATATTCTCCTAGCTGGTCAAGTTGTTCAAATATTTATTGCATCAAGCCATACTTTGTCTCCTGGTTTAAAGAGTAAAGCAGATTTTTGATGTTTGTTGGCCCGTTCCTTATTCCTTTGATTCGCTGCTTCCAAGTTAGATTGAAGTTTGCCTTGAAGTTGTGAAATTGTACAAAGATAATGTTCAGCAGGATTATTTATTCCTACATGAATAATATTGTATCAAGGATATTGTCCATAGATAGTTTTGAAGGGAGATTGTTTTGTCAAAGAATGTGTCAACTTATTCTATGCAAATTTGGCCAATGGTAACCATGTGGTCCAATCATCTTATTGATAATTAACATACATACAAAGATATTGTTACAGGATTTGATTGACTCTTTCCATTCTCCCATTGGTTTTAGGGTGATAAGCAGCAGAAAGATTCCTTGTAATATTTAATTGTTGACATAATTGAGTCAAGAAAGTAAAAAAAAACAAAGAACCCCTATCTGAAATAATATCACTGGGTAATCCATGTTTAGAAAATACATGTTTTAGAAATAATTTTGCAAAATCCTCTTCTGTTGAAGTAGTAACAGTTTTAATGAAAATATAAATTTTAGAAAATCTATTGACTATAACTAAAATACTATAAAAATTATCTGATGGAGGTAATTGAGAAATGAAATCCATCAAAATTGATTCCCAAGGTTTAAAGGGAATTGGAAGTGGTTAAAGCAACACATAATTCCTATGCCAAGGTACCTTGTTCCTATTACATTCATAACAGGCTTTAATATAGGCCTTGATTTCTCTGGTCATTCCTAGCCAGAAGAAATCCCTTACTTTTAACTGGTAGGTTTTTTCAACCCCGAAATGACCAGCTAATGGAGAATCATGTCTACTATTGAAAATACATAATTTTATATCCTTATCATCAGGTATGACTACTCTACCTTTGAAGACTAATAGACCTGATTAAATACTGAATCTTTTGGCCCTTTCTTTGAGAGTATTTTGTATTTTAACCCCACACAATAATCATCTTTTGATTGAGCTTCTTGAATGTTTGATAGTGGATTTTGAATTGTTTGAGTTTTAATTGTATTGAGTTGATGAGTCATTAAAATTGATTTATTGAAAATTGATTTGACATTTTCTGGGCTCTTGTTAGTGAATGCCTCCCCCTGCTCTGGGTAAATGTCATCCCAATGTGACAATATGTCTAGAACTATGCAATTTTTTCCTGGAAAATAGGTAGTAGTAAAAGAAAATTCAGATAAGAACTCAGCCCATCTGGCTTGACATTTCGTCAAGACTTTGGAAGAAATAAAGTATTTAAAGCATCATGATCCATTAAAATTTGAAAAGAACTATTAAGGCTGAGAAGAAAAGACCACCATTTTTTCAGAAAATGGATAATAGAAAGTAACTCTTTATCATGAATATCATAATTTTACTCTGCTGCAATCAATTTGTGTGATTCAAACGCAAAAGGATGAAACAATTTTGTTCCAGGATTTAATTGGGATATACCCCTGCAATAGCATAATCACTAGCATCTGTCTGGATGATTGTCAAAGTAGAAGGATCAAAATGTTGAAGAATTAGACTTCAATGCTTTGAATTACTTTTGTGCTTTATCAGTGAAAACAAAGGGAATATATTTTCTAAGAAGAGAAGTGAGATTTTTAATAGTTTTAGAGTAATCTTTAATAAATCATGTATAGAAATTAGCAAAACCTAAAAACCCTTGTAAGGATTTTACAGATTTTGGCTCCGGTCATTCCAGTATTTTATTAACTTTTCTATAATCCATGACAAGGCCATTGGTGGATAATGTAAAACCTAAAAAGTCAATAGACTTTAGGTGGAATTTGCACTGAGTGTGCGAGGCATAGAGCCCATGAACTCAAAGATGATTTAGAACCTGTTGGACATGTTCAATATGTTCCTTGAGGGTCTTCAAAAAAATTAAAATATCATCTATATAGAAAACATTAAATTTTTCGAAAACATCATGAAAAATATCATTGACAAAATTTTGAAAAGTTGAGGGTGCATTACATAACCCAAAAGGCATAGCTAAATATTCAAAACTACCAAAACTAGTGCCCATTGATGTTAAAGTTTCATGGCCTTCAGCAATCCTTATAAGGTTTTAGGTGCCTCTTAGATCAATTTTAGAAAAGAAATCAGCACCACAAAACAAAGTAAGGTGTAAAGACATAGGAGGAACTGGATATGCATTCTTCTTAGTCACTGCATTGATTTTTCTATAATAAACACATAACCTAAGACTTCCATCCTTTTTCTCCAGGAAAAGAACTGGAGATCCAGTTGGGGACTTACTGGCTTGAATGAAAACTTTTTCCACATTCTCTGAATTGTAGACTCAAAGAACTTGAGACTCATCCTTTAATAGGGAGTAGAAAGGACCTGCCAAAGGTACTGGACCCACTGACTCTATTTGATGATTGTAGGGTTGATGAGGTGGTAGCTTGTCAGCCTTACAGACTGAAAATAAATTGAGGAAGTCATGATAATTTTCTGGTAGAGTCCATTTAATGGATACAATATTTATTTTGTCTTCCTCTTCATCATCAAAGGAGTCTGTTGAGGGTAGACTTGAATTTAGAGAGCAAATATTGTTTACCTTGAGGCTATTAAAAACCTCTTCAAGTGAAGTGATAAAGCTAGAAAGGTTAGACAAATGCTCATTTAGAGAAAAATCAGATTGTTGGAAATCATCTGGAAGAGATATGTCCTCTAGAAGGACATGGTCAGACAGGTTGTTTTACTGCCTGTTGACCTGCATTAAAGAATTTGAAATATACTTAGAAAAAGGGGTGATCAATCCCTCTGACTAGTTAATGTTAGGATTCCAATGCATTAAATAGTCATGGCCAAGAATGGTATCATCCATTCTTGAGGCATCCATGACTGTCAATCCCCACTTGAAGAAAGGAAAATTAAGAAAGTTGAAAACCCATAAAGCTTTCTTACTAACCCAATACTTGGGTTCTTCTGATTCTACCAAATAAATTGGAGTTTGATTGGTATCTACAAATGTCAGATTAAGTTTTTTGGCAAAAGATAAACTGATAAATGAAATTGAAGCTCCAGAGTCAATGAGACAACTGAAGGGTATATCCTTAAGAATAATAAATCTCAAATGTTTAATGGCAACTCCAGTCCTTAGGACATGGAGCTTCTGTGCACTGGGAGAAATGAAATAGTTTGCTTTGCACACAAGTAAACTATTCTCTAGTTTTTTGAATTTGAGCTTTTACCTTCCCTTTCCTTCAATTTTGCACAATCTTCCAACTTGTGCTTACCCCCACAATACATACATAACCCATTATCTGCCGTCTTTTCTTTTTAGCTGATATTAGTTCCCCTTTTGGATTCAATACCTTACTGATATTTCCAGGAGTCAAGCTTTAGGTTTAAACTTTTCTTTCCCTTGTGAATGGGTTTGGATTGGGTCAATTGGGTTGGTCAGGAATGATTGTTCAAAGGAAGCCCAGATTTGAAATTTAAACCATGAGATTTTTACCCATGAAGCCTTTGTTGAAGTTGTCTTTGATGTTCTCCATTGAGTTCAAGGGTCCTATCTGTTAACTCATTCAAACTCTCCATATTACGCCCATGAAGATTCAATTGGTCCAGAATCCTCAAAGGAAGTCTCTTTTTGAAATGATATTTGAGGGCAGCATCATTCCAACTAAATTGAGTTTGTAAAGCCCTAAAATTTGAGATATACTCAGAAACTTTACCATTATCACTCATGCAAAGGAAATCAAGTTTTATCTCTGAGTTGTCGGTTTCATAGGGGCCACTAAACAATGTAAAAAGTTGATCCTCAAACTTTTCTCAATTATTAATGAGTAAGTGAGGTTCTCTTGAAAAAAACATGAGTAGATAAGGCTTAAACCACTGTGACATCTTTCCTGACAGGTAAGAAGAGGCATAAATGACCATGGAGTGATCCATACTAAAGGTTTGAGGTTCATTGTGGAATAGTAGCTTGCATTTCTGCAAGAACGGATGCAATCTGTCAGGATTCTCTCCATCAAAGTTTTCTTAAGATTTCTTCAAAGTAGTTTTGAATTTAGATCCTTCAGATGAGGCAGGATTAGTGAGGGTTTCAACCAGGAGTTTCATGAAGTCCTCCAATGAAGCATTTTGGCCAGGGCTTGGAGATTGGCCGAAGGTCTGGCAGCCAGAGTTGATGGTGTCTTGTGCATAGTACCCTTGCCTTAATCTTCTTCACTAGAATCCTCAAAATCCTGAAAGATGTCTTCTACAGATTGAATTAAATTTTTGCAATCCCTTACATCAATAGGTTTGAGGGAGTGAGTTTGAGAAACAGGATGTAATGAGGTTGGCCTATCCCTAGCGCAAGCTCTAGTAGTAGCGCTGTGGCATTCCAAATCTGTGTAAGCCACTTAGGTGAAAATTTGATTGGAACTTTGTTGGAAGAAAATCATGGTGTTACCAGGTGTTAATTTGGTTGAAGGGAGATAACTGGATTTTTTTTGGGTCGATTTTTGGTGTTTTTGAATATTTGTATGTGGTATTTCTTTTGTGATTTGATGGTTTATGGATTTTTATTTTTGGTGAATGAAGTGTGCTCTTGAAATGGCCACTTGTTTTCTGGTGCACTCCAGTGTGCTCCGGTTTGCTCCAGTGATTTTCCGGTGCAAAAGCAAAGTGTGCTGGAAAAATTCTGTCATTGTGGCCAAGTTTGGTCATGGTGACAAAATTAACTCACTCTTGCCAAATTAGCTCATTATGGCGAAAAGAGCTCATTGTGGCAAAATTTGCTCACAATGGGAAAGTCTGATCACCAGTGCAAAGTTTGGTCACTGCAGAAAGGTCTGGGCACTGTGGTAAAGTTTGGTCACTGTAGAAAAGTCTGATAACTAGTGCAATGTTTGGTCACTGTAGAAAAGTCTGATCACAGTGCAAAGTTTGTTCACTCCAGAAAAGTTTGGCTATTGTGGCAAAATTTAGTTAGAATTGATTATGCTTGTTAGATCAATAGTTTATTGTAGATCCTATGCATGTAGGGTATTGTTGGAAAGGTCTGGAGTAGGAGAATCAGATAGAAGGGGAGAATCTTAGTCTTCTACATGTTTTTTTGTCTTTTAGTTTCGATATTAAGAGTCTTTTTTGATTATTAACAATATTTTTTATTACTCAACAAATTTAAATAAATTATAATACCCTTATAAAATTTATAATTTATAACACTTTTGAAATACAACACAACAATTATATTTTCGCCAAATATAGGGTATCATTGGAAAGGTCTCCATCTCAGGGACTTGTTTTTATTGTTAACTCATTAAAATAAAATCTTTATAAATATATATAAGCCTATCTCTTCAGATCTTTCACTTGTAAACCTTAATTGTTGTTATCAGTATTTCTTTTCCAACAGCTGCTATTTCTAAATCTTAATAAGCGTTCATAAAATCAGAGTTTCATATATATTTTAAATCAATTCAAGTAGACTAGTAAGCTTAGTTATTAGAGCAACCCTTATTTTACTTAGAAGGACAGGATTTTCTATGGTTTATCCAACTCCTTTGGATTCTGCTTACAGAAAGGCAACTGTAAGAGTCTACCTACATATTTGGTGCCCAATGTGGGGTTTGAAATCTCTAGCTTTTTCTAGGACTTTCTTAGCCTGCAAGAGGCTTATTATTTGGAACTCTTATTGATTTATTTTATTAGCCTTCAAGAGGCTTTCTTATTTCAACTTTTTAAACGCTTTTCTTACATTATTGGGATGTCTTCTGCTGCTGCTTCTGGATCTTCCCTTCCTCTTACTCCTTCTTTCAGGATTGTATCTTGAAATGGCCCAAAGTTTAATGGGGAGGAGGTTAAATGGTTTATTAGCAGGTATGATGCTGCTGCTGCTGTTGATGGTGCTTCTCATGTGGATATGGTGAAGAAGGTTAGATTTTTTATTGCTAATAGGGAGGTGGAAAAAGAAGTCATCGCTATGCAGGCTTTCAAGGATAAGGATTGGGTAAAGCTGTCTAAGGCTATGGTTGATAGATGGGGTGTTAGGTTTACTATGCTGGACCTTAATAAAATTTTTGGTGATTGGCAGGCAAAGGGTGGTGTTTTTTTCCATGGCTGATTTTAAGAAGTTATGTGTTCAATTTTATGAAGTGGTCAAATATCTTATTCTGGTGGACAAATTGGTGCATGAGAATAAAGCTAAGGATCTGTTCTGTTCAGCTTGTAGTAGGGATATTTGAATAGACGTCTTGAAGGATATCTCAAGAAAGGATTTGATGAAGGAACTACCCAATGGCAAACAAAAACTGCCGGATTTAGAGGTCATCAAAGAAAACATTCAAGCCCATCTTAAATTAATGGCATTGGACAACTATCAGAAGTCTTTCACTCAGTATGTCAGCAAGGTTAGTGAAGTTTTGGCTGAAAATAACAATATCATGGTCAAAGCTCAAGAAGTCAAGAAGGCTCAAATGGGACTACCAGTGGCAAAAGTTGAGGGCAATGTGGACAACAAGATGGTCAATCATTTGGCTGATTTAACGAAGCAATTAAAGATTTTTGTCCAAGAGACTCAGAAGGCCAATAAGGCCCCAATTGCTTCTTCGTTGACGTATACTTCTTATCAATCAAGGGGATATGAAAGTTGAAATTTTAATGGCAATGGCAATGGCAATGGAAACTTCTTCTCAGGCAATGGTAGGAATGGTAATGGTAATGGTGGTAATGGTTTTAGAGGTGGCTATGATGAGCCAAAGGTGTGCTCCTATTGTAATAGGAGGGGGCACAGAGCTGGAGTATGTTTTACTCTAGATAAAGATTTGGATGCTGGGAGAGTGTTATTTGATGGAAAGGTCTATAAGTTTCCTGATAGATTGTTCATCAAGCCCAGCGATGGAGAAGCTCCTTCTGATTTGGTTAGAAGGAATATGCCAGCTGAAAGAAGAGCCCAATTTGAAGAATTAAAAGAGGATGATGATAATGCCAAGGGTGGCAAAAATGGTGATGGTAAAAGTTGTGGTAAAGCTGATAAAGGTAAAGAGAAAGAGGTCACTGAGGCCACATTTTCAACTTCTTTTGGTGGTTTGGAGCTGGCAACGGTTGCTAGAGTGGAGGGTAACTGTAAAGCTGGCAAATATGATGACAATGCTGCTAGAAGAGCAGCTGCTACTAAAGCTAAAAGTAGCATTCAGAGCCAACTAAAGGCTAAAAATGGTAAGGAAATTAACAAGTCAAGACCTTACTCTAAGGACAAAATTTATAGAATGCAGAAGGGGATGGCTGATATGGGGCCTCCTAGTTATGGAAAGTTTGATTTAAATGGTGAGCCTATGCCAGAAGATGATTCAGATTCTGAGGAGGACTTACCTTTGGCGTCACTACCCAGACCAAGTTTTGGCAGTCCCATCCAAATGGAGGGAGTAAGAAGGATTAGAGAAAGAAGCTGGTGATGGAGCTAGGGTTATAAGTAGTGAAGATGTTATTATGGGGGATGAAGATGGCAATGTGGGTCCTCAAGAGGTGCCCAGGGCCAAGGTTATTAAATCAAAAGTCCAGTATGAACGACCAGTAGTATTGGGTCAGTCCAATTCAATGGATGAAGTTATAAATAGGGTGAATAAACTTCAGATTCCCTTATCTTTGGGGGAGATTTTCACTATTAGTCTGGCACTTGGAGGGAAGCAGAAGAAGCATCTTACAAGGCAACGGGTTTCCGCTGGAGAGGTGGAATATATTTGTGAAAATGCTGAGAAGTTTGGTGAGGATGTTGTAACACCTTTTTCTACTCCCCTGGGTTACCTGGTGGTAACTCTTAATGGTAAAGAGGTAAAGACCTTGGTCAATTAAGGGTCTCAAATTAATTTGATTTCTTTAGAGCAAGAAAGAAATATAGGCTTGCCAACTAAAACTGGTACTGGGGGAAACCTCAGAGATATTGGAGGGCATGCAACAGAGCTGATGGGTATGGCTGAGCATGTCAAATTAGGTATTGGTGGATCTATTGGTAAGGTTCACTTTTTTGTGGCCAGAGGGGCAGTTAAAACTGTTCTTGGTGGTCCTTTTTTGATGGATTTTGAAGCCCGGATTGGCTATCAGTCTGGCATGGGTATTAGTTTGGAGATTACTGGAGAGGATATGAGGAGGCAACATTTGCAGTTGGCACCTCCTGGAGATGAAGGTTGGGAGACACAGCCAGGGATCACTACTCTGTGTCAGTAATGTATTTGCATCAATAAGCGGTGTATTAAACAGATTGATTCTGGTGAATCGTTTTTAGAGGGGAATTATGGAGACCCTCATTTTTTGGGGTAGCAGGGGCTGATCACTCTAATGTTGCCATCTCTCCCCAGGATGAGATCCCGGATTGAAAAAGGTCAGCTCACTTGGAGATAATTCAAGTGGATTCTCAATTATTTTCTATTAATAATATGTTAAATTGTTTTTATGTTTTCAAATTTTTGGTTTGTCTCACTTTTCTGTCAAGATTTTCAATCACATTCAAGAATGGATCAAGAGGGAAGATGGGAGATATTATGTTAAATAAAAATTGGAATGGTTTATTTTCTGACCTCCAGAAAGAGGGTAAACTGCAATTATTTCATCAAAATTCTATAAAAAATCTTAGTATAATTAAAACACAAAAAATAATTTTTGTGATAATTTGATTCCTGTCCTCTAGCAAGAGGATAAACTGCCAACTTTTTTACAGGTGATTTTATGATGGATAAGGGAATTAAAGGTGTTGGAAAATTTGTTGATAAATTAGACGAAGGAAAATGGTTAAATTTAAAAATGAAATAAAATATTTTCCTACTTATATTTATTCTGATTCTGACAAAGAAGGGAATTTCTTTGATGAAATTTTTAATGGCGATACAAAAAAAATATTTTACCTCAAGCTTATGTATATGTGGAAGCAGAAAAATATAAGAAGGTGGCAAATAAAATCTGACCAATTAATGAACTGCTATCTGCTGAATTAAATCCACCTTTGAGAAGACCAAGGCTATCAAGAGATTCTTATGAATGTCCCTTGGTAAAGAATACACCTTAATTTACTGAAACTTCAAGAATCACTTTTGATAGGTTAGGTGTTGTTAATTTTGGACATGATGGTTAGTTTTCTGGAGAAGAGAAGAAGATGTTGATGAATGTGATGGTCAAGCAAGAGAAGGCCATTGCTTTTGTAGAAGAGGAGAGAGGTGTGTTGAAGCATTCCTATGGGGAGCCTTACAAGATTCCTGTGGTATGTCATGAACTGTGGCAGCAAAAACCAATCACAATTCCGGCTGCATTAAAAGAAGCTTATATTGAAGTTTTCAGAGAACAGATATGCACTGGACTGTAAGAGAAATCATCATCAAGTTATTCTAGTTCAGTATTTTTGATCAAGAAAACAAATGGCAAACTTAGAGTAGTTCATGATCTCAGGGAATTAAATAGTGTTACAATAAAGGATTCTGGTATACCACCAAGTGCTAAGGAGTTTGTGGAAGCATTTTCTGGGAGAGTGTGTTATGGTTTAGGAGATATTGTGGGGAGATATGATGAGAGAGAGTTGGATCCAGACTCTAGGACTCTCACTACTTTTGATACACTTCTAGGACGATTACAATTGACAATATTACCTCAAGGAGCATCAAATTCAGTTGCCGTTTATCAAGCTCAGATGGCTTGGATCCTTCAAGATGAAATTCCTCAATATCACCACACAATATGGGGGGCGGACTTGCTAGCAAGTCCGCAACCTTGGACCCAAACTCACCATAGATTGAACACACATTGAGCTATTGATAAAGGAACCATTCAATCAGGGATGAACACCACTCAGCAGAACAGTTTTAGGTGGGTGTTCAAGTAGAGTTCAGTATGGGTTCAGTATGAGTTCAGTCTGAGTTCCATCTGAGTTCCATCTGAGTTCAGGTTGAGGACTTGCTAGCAAGTCCACCCCCTATATTGCGTAGTGTATGCTGGAATTTTTGTTGACGATGGAGGAATTAAAGGACCTTCAACAGATTACGATAATGAAGTGTTGTAGGAGAACCCAGGGATAAAAAAATTCATCTGGGAGTATGCAATCACTTTAGAGAGGATCTTTTTTGGAATTGAAGAAGCTGGTTTAACTATTTCGGGTTCAAAATTTTTATGTTGTGTGCCAGCTTTAGAAATTTTAGGTCATGTGGTATGTAGAGAGGGCAGGATTATCCAAGAAGAAAGTGAATAAAATTCAGTCCTGGCTAAGACCCAAGAATACAACTGAAGTTAGGGGGTTTTTAGGCATATGTGTTTATGCTCAAATGTTTATCAAGGACTTTTCTTCATTGGCAGCTCCGTTGAGAAGGTTGACAAGAAAAAAAGCAGACTGGGAGTGGGATGAAGAGTGTGAAAGGGTGTTTGAGAGATTGAAGAAGGTTGTGGGGAAGGATTTGGTCCTGCACAAGTTAGATTTTGGAAAAGATTCTGGTAGGATTTATTTAGCAGTTGATTCAAGTCAGGTTGCTGCTGGGGAAGTTTTGTCTCAGATTGATAAAGCTGGTTACATTAGGCTAGTTAGGTATGAATCTGTGGTATTCACTGAAGTCAAATCAAGATATTCTCAGCTGAAATTGGAACTGTGTGGAGTGGCAAAAATTTTAAAGAAACTTCAAAATGTTTTGTGGGGCCAACACTTCTAATTGCAAGTGGATGCAAAATCTTCAATTCAAATTTTTAATTCCCCAAGTTCACTAAATGCACCTATGACTAGATGGGTAGCATTCATCCAAAATTTTTCTTTGACTTAGTTCATAAGCCTTGAAAAACTTTTACTATGCCAGATGGTTTTTCAAGAAGACCACCCACCGAAGATGATTCAGACTCAGAAGAGTTCGATGAAGATATACCTATGATTAAAGCCAGCACTAAAGGAGCTGAAGACTTTCCATACCTCCCCCATGAGGTTAAACTGGCAGGACTTATGTGTTTAGATGATTGTGATGAAGACCTCCATCAAGAGGATAAACTGGAGAAATACTTTTATGTTGATAAAATTGGTGTGAATAAATTCGGTAAAAAAGAGGTAGAAGAAGATGTTGTGTACATAGATGATAATGGAGTGGTAGTTTGTGATAGTAGTAGGTTAAGGAAGGGTGTATAAGTTGGAGAATTAGAGAATTCGTTTAAAAAGAGGATGGACAAATCTATGTGTATAAAGGGTGAAGAAGAGAAAGAGGTATTTTCAAATATGGTTTCTAAGATGTCAAAAGGTTTAGAAGAAGAATATTGACATAGTTCAATCAAGAATCAAATTTTTGGTCAATGTCTATTGGCTCATTCATGTGCAGGTGATATTGGTGATAGAGAAGTGCCCATTGATATTATATTAATTAATTTTCAAGATGAAGTCTGGGGTCAGACTGGTTTTTATTTGTTGTTGGTCAAATATTTATTGACTTTAGAAAGGCCAGAAGATTGTGAAGACAATGAATGGGTGGTTATAAAAAGGAAGTCATCTACCTTTTACTTTTCTGGTTGACAATTAGTGAAAAGGAGGTATTCAAATCCTCAAGTAGTTTTAACTCAAAAGAAAGGGCAAGAATTAGTTTTAAAGTCACTGCATGTAGATCTTGGGCATAGAGGCGTTGGAGAAACATCCAGATAAAATTGCTGAACAATTTTGGTGGCCAGGAATGAAGATGGCTGTTAAACAGTGGGTTCAGTCATGCAAAGAATGTCAAAGAAGAAGTTATTTAAGGCCAAAAGAACCTGGACATGCTACCAGCAAAAATACTCTATTTGGAAGGGTTAGCTTGGATGCTGTTCATATTAAGGATGGACGGTATAAATATTTAATTGTAGCAAGAGATGATTTATCTGGCTGGGTGGAGGAAGCACCTCTTATTAATTTGACTGACAAAAATGTGGCAGAATTTATTTTGAAAAATTGGTTGTATCAATATGGAGTTATGAAATTGGTAACGGTAGATGGAGGTCCTGAGTTTGGGACAGAGTTTAGAGAAGCTATATCAAAAGTTGGGTCAAAGGTTAGGGTTGCAACCCCTTATTATCCTGAAGCTGAAGGTATGGTTGAATAAGGGCATCAAGTTATTAAGGATGCTTTAGTCAAAATGTGAGGGTTGAGTGCTGAAAAGTGGATGCATTATTTACCTTTAGTCTTATTTGCTGATTGAATTACTGCCAAAAGGACAACCGGATTTTCACCCTATGAACTTGTTTTTGGACAGAAAGCACTTTTACTGGTTGATTTGGAAGCTGAATCTTATCTTGGAGTTTACTGGGACACAGTCAAGACTACTGAAGAGTTATTATGTGCAAGAATGATGCAGCTAGAAAAGAAAGAAGAGTACTTAGAAAAGGCATATTTGCAGATGATGAAGATCCAAAATCAGTCAGTAAGATATTGGGATGAGCGGTTGGCACATCGACTTAGAAAACCTTTGAAAACTGGAGACATGGTTTTGGTGTATAATAGGACTTTGGAGAGCCAATGGGGAAAGATGTTCTCAGATAGGTGGAATGGACCATATAAAGTCAAGGAAAAAGTATCTGGCGGTTCATATGTGCTAGAAGAGTTGGATGGAGTAGCTTTGAAGAAGAGGGTAGCAGCCGATCAAGTCAAGCGGTTCTATCCTAGAGGCACCCAGAGTGCTGAAGTTTGACTCCAAAATGAGGATAAACTACATAATTGATTAAATTAAATTTTTTCAAAGCTTAACTCCTGAATGAGGATAAACTACTTTCTTATTAAAAATATTACTGTCATTTTACTATGGTTTGGGAGATGAAACCATTAAAAAAATTTACGACATTTATGATGACATTTGTTTGAAAATTCTTAAAACTCTTAAAAGTGAAAAAAATAATGGAGAAGATATATGTTGGATTGATATTTTTTTTTATTGGTATAAGTGTTTACAGAGGAACCTTCTGAATTAAATATTGGCAAGTTTGGGGGTAATTGATTGGCTGCCTGCTCTATACACAATTACCCCACAACGTTTGTTACCGATTTTCCCCTTGTTTCTAGTTGAATCCTGGCTTTGTTTTTGATCTATAGGAAGTCCGCTAAGACTATAAACTGGAACCTACAAAGAGACAATGCTCTCACTTCCAGATTCAAGATTCTTTTTTATTTTTGTTTTTTTATTTCTTTTATGTTAGATTTTTTATATAATGAAATATGTTTTTCTTTCATTTTATTTTTTTATAATACTATAAAATATTGTTAAGGGTGATGCTCAATGGTGGTCTCTAATCATTTTTACAAATTGGAGGGAGCCCACCCAGTGATCATTATCATAAAATTTTATTTTTCTAAACTTTCATTTATTAAATTTATATTTTCAATTTCTCAAAATTGTGTAACCACATCAAGTTGCACTTGGATGTGGGTATGATGTTGAGGGTATGGCTCATCAATTGGCCGGGGGGCATATTTTAAATTTTATTTTACATTTCATAAATTTTATATTTCAAATTTGTTTATCATTTTCTTTTAAAATTAAATTTTTTTAATTTTATTTCATAACAATCTTTTACGACATTTAATCATTTTCATCATTAAAAAATCAAAAAATAAAAAAAATAAAATAATAAAATAAAATAAAATAAAATAATAAAATAAAAATAAAAATAAATAAATAAATAAATAAAATAAAAATAAAAATAAATAAATAAATAAATAAAATAAAAATAAAATAAATATATAAACATACAATTATTATTATTATTATTATTATTTTTTTTCAAATTTTGTAAAATTTAATTTACAATTTTCTTTTGGTTTATTTCTTTTATAGTATATTATATATAGGAAAAAGGGTCAAGAGGAGCTTGAGAAAAATTGGATCCTACTTCAAAATGTTTAGTCCTCCAAGACTTTAAACTGGCTTGTTTTCAAGACTTTCTCTAAGGTCTTATTTTTATTCAAGATCTGTTAGTCCAATAAGACTTTTAACTGGATAGTTTTTACAATTTTATTTCAAGAATTATGTTCCTCATTGAATCTTTAGTCCTCTAAGACTTTAAACTGGCTGTTTATGATTTTATTTCAAGATATGCTGTTAGTCCTCCAAGACTTTAAAAATGCTAATTTTCAAGGACATTCAAATATTAAGGATATTTTTGGAGAAAGGTTTAGGATAGTAGTTGGAACTGGCAATTGTTTAAATGTTTGGTCCACCAAGACTTTAAAATGGAATGTCAATCTATTTGGTGAAATTTGTGGCACTTTAACATTGTCTAAAAGTTTAAAATTAGATATTGGAAGTCTGGCTAAAAGTATTTTGAAAAGGTTGCTGAATAGCAAACAAATGAAAATTGTGATGAAGGAATCAGAAGTTGGTGTTGTAGTTGGATTTATTATTATTTTTATTTTAAAGCCTCAGTGTTAGGCTGTTTGGTGGAAGCTTAGAGGACCTCATGGCAAGATTGGAATCAAAGAATTTGGCTCAGTGGGGTGACCTATGAGAATGGAATCAAGCGTATTCGGGTCATTAGGGAGATCCACTCTCTCATGCTGCAACATAGTGGGAAGACTGGTATATGGGATTCTGAAGGTATTAAAACCTTTCTCTCAGCAGTGGAATCATCACAAAAATTTATTTTTATTATTATTATGATTTATATCAAGAGCCGGAGAAGAAGACAAACAGTTTAAATTTGTAGATGACCAGCTAAAACAATGTTCATCAAACTAAACTAATTAGAATGCATAATTGGTTGGAATGGGGAAATTCCTTATTGGAGGGAGGATGTGGCATTCCAAATCTGGGTAGGCCACTTAGGTGAAAATTTGATTGGAACTTGGTTGGAAGAAAATCATGGTGTTACCAGGTGTTAATTTGGTTGAAGGGAGTTAACTGGATTTTTTTTGGGTTGATTTTTGGTGTTTGGGAATTGTTATATGTGGTATTTCTTTTGTGATTTGATGGTTTATGGATTTGGATTTTTGGTGAATGAAGTGTGCTCTTGAAATGGCCACTTTTTTTCTGGTGCGCTCCAGTGCGCTCCGGTTTGCTACGGTGATTTTCCAGTGCAAAATCAAAGTGTACTGGAAAAATTCTGTCACTGTGACCAAGTTTGGTAATGGTGACAAAATTAACTAACTGTGGCAAATTTAGGTCACTCTGGTCAAATTAGCTCATTTTGGCAAAATTAGCTCATTTTGGCAAAATTATCTCATTATGGCAAAAAGAGCTCTTTGTGGAAAAATTAGCTCACAATGAGAAAGTCTGATCACCAGTGCAAAGTTTGGTCACTGCAGAAAAGTCTGGGCACTGTGGTAAAGTTTGGTCACTGTAGAAAAGTCTGATAACCAGTGCAACGTTTGGTCACTGTAGAAAAGTCTGATCACCAGTGCAAAGTTTGTTCACTGCTGAAAATTTTGGCTATTGTGGCAAAATTTGGGTAGAATTGATTATGCTTGTTAGATCAATAGTTTATTGTAGATCCTATGCATGTAGGGTATTGTTGGAAAGGTCTGGAGTAGGAAAATGAGATAGAAGAGGAGAATCTTAGTCTTCTACATGTTTTTTTGTATTTTAGTTTCAATATTAAGAGTCTTTTTTGATTATTAACAATATTTTTTATTAATCAACAAATTTAAATAAATTATAATACCCTTATAAAATTTATAATTTATAACACTTTTGAAATACAACACAACAATTATATTTTCATCACATATAGGGTATCATTGGAAAGGTCTCCATCTCAGGGACTTGTTTTTATTGTTAACTCATTAAAATAAAATCTCTATAAAAATATATAAGTGTCAAGGGGTCCTTTTGGTCTAGAAGATTTGTTCAAGGTTTATAAAACGATTTTATGGGATTAAATGGACTCTCAAGAAAACTTACGTATTTCTTTATCACTTTGATTCTTTTACTCAAATAATAAGAGGTTAAGTCAAATATTAATATAAATTATAGATTAGAATTACGTTGATGTAAATACTAATGATATAAAGTATAGAAATAATAGTAGTATTGTAAATGTAAAAAGTAAGGTAATAAATGAATGTTTTGAAAAGAAAAAAAGTGAAGGCCTTTTATAGGCAAAACATGAGGGAATAAAAAATACGGTGTGGTCTTCCAACATTGGCAGAGGCCTTTGTTGTGTGATTTGGTGTTGTTTATGCATGTCTTAATTGACATCTGTTAAGGAATTAGGTATTTTTCTGGTTTTATTCCGTGGATATTGGGTCTGCAGGTATGTGGATACTATCATTGGATAGCCCCGGGTTTTCTCTATATTTTATGTCTTGTAGACATTTTTCATATTGTAAGTTTTAAGGGGTCATTTCCTCATTTTTCATTTAAAAAGATAGCTGTTTAATTTTGTTTTTCGTGTTTTACGGGCTAACCTTAAGTCTTAGGGTTAAGTGCTTAGTACCATTGGGTAGAGCTAATTTTTTCTCTATATTTCATGTCACAATGTTGTTATAGTGAAATTCCGTGTTTTAAAGGTTTTAGTAGTTGTAGTTAGTTTTTCTAAGTAGATTGGGTGTTTTTAGTGGTTCTCTGGCTTCAGGGAGGCCGTGCCGCTTCAGGTGGCGCCTCTGACATTGGGCGACCGGCCTCTGTTTTAGAAGGTTGGGGAGTGCTTCTGGAGGGTTTTTTATGCAATTTGGCGGGTACAGGCGCCAAATTGGTGGGTGTGCATGGGCTCTTAGATAGTGGTCTGTGTGTAGATAGTGAATAAGACAGTTTCGGGCAACCTTAATCATCATTCAACCATCCATAGGTGATATCATTGTTCCTCACTCAGTTTTCACTGTTTTCTGGCCACAATTAGCTGTGTTTGTTGCAAGTGAGTTCTTCATTTAACTTAACTTTGGCAACTGTTTTCTCTGTTGTAGTCTTGCAAGCTATAGCAAGTATTATTTCTGTCTCTAGTGTGGATTTGCAGCCTACATCAAGTATCTTTGCTGTCTCTGGTGTGGACATTGGTCTACATTTCAGTTCTTTGGTCTGGTAGTCTGTCTGGGGACTACTTTCTTGGCTCATCAAGCAGTCAAGTGTATTGGAAAAGGGGCTTTTGGTAAACAGGAACCAATTTACTGTAGCTGGTAAATCTCATTTATTTTTCTAAAGGGACAGGGGATTTTCTCTCTGGTTTTTCTCCAACTCCCTTGGTCAAGGCCTATAGCTAGTACTATAGGATTGTCTACATTTCTGGCGCCCAACGTGGGGAGGAACCTGCTAGTTCTTTGGAATCTCTGTTTTCTTTAGTTGGCTCTTTTTGGTGTTTTGGACTGGAAGAATGGCTTCTAGTTCTGCTATTCCTGTGGTGACTGTCAGTGGAGGGAGATGGTCCTCCTGCTGTGATGGTTAGGGAATGTGTTAGGTTTAAAACTTGGGATGGTACCAAGTTTAATGGAGAAGATGTGAAGTGGTTTCTGGAGAAATATGAAACTGCTGCTGGTGTGGATGGTGCTTCCTACATGGACATGGTGAAGCAGATCATTTTCTTCATTGGTGATAAGGCAGTGGAGAAGGAGATTGTGGTTATGTCTGACTACAAGAAGAGGGATTGGAAACTGTTGTGTAGGGAGATGGTGGATAGATGGGGTGTCAGGTTCACTATGGTGGATCTGAACAAGGTTGTCAGTGAATGGAAATCTTATGGTGGTGTTGTTAACTTACATAGTTACAGGAAGTTTCTGCTACAGTTTGATCCTGTGGTGGAATATTTGGTGGAAGTGGAGGAGCTGGCACATGAAAATGCTGCCAAGGATGTTTTTTGGTCTGCCCTGGCTAGAGTTTTCAGGATGGATGTGTTGAAGGAGTTTTCAAGAAAGGAATTGATGAAAACTCTTTCTAATGGGGATCAGAAGTTGCCTGCCTTTGATAAGGTGAAGGAGGCTGTTGAGGCCCATTTGAAGGTATTGGCTGTGGACACCTATCAGGAGGGGTGTGCCAAGTATGTCAGCAAAGTCAGTGAGGCTTTGGCTGAAGATGAGGTTAGGGAGAAGAAGGAGGAGAAGAATTTAGTGAAGGTTCTAAAACAGGAGAGGGACCCGATGGTGGAACAGTTAGCTGACCTGACAAAGCAGCTTCACATTTTTGTGCAGGAGGCTAAGAAGGTCAATAAGGCACCTTATCAGCCTAGAGATTTTGAAATGAGGGCTGGTAGGAGTGATCCTTGTGTTTGCTCTTATTGCAGTAGGAGCAGGCACAGGTCCAATGATTTTTGGGAATTGAACAGGGATGTGTCTGAAGGAAAGGTGGAGTTTGATGGCAGGGTTTTCAAGTTCCCTTACAGTTCTTTTGTGAAGCCCAGTGAGGGGCAGGCTCCTGTGGATTTGGTCAGGAGGAGGGGTGGTCTCAACCAAAGGAGGCCAAGGTTTGAGGAGATTCCTGATCAGGGGAAATCTTCTGCTAAGGATGATAATGATGTCAAGGGAAAGGGGAAGGAGGTCAATAAGGTCTCTTTTTCTACTTCCTTTGGTGGTTTAGAGTTGTACTCTTGTGGCAAACAGTCAAGTGGTGAATGCTTGGCTGGTGTTTATGATGTGGAAGCAGGAAAGGTGGGAAGGCCTAAGAGCAGTTCTCAGGCCTAACCAAAGCCTAGGGCTTCAAAGATGGATTCTAAGCTGAGTGCAGCTAGGAAGAAGTACAGCAAAGAGGAGCTGTACAAGATGCAGAAGGGTATGGCTGACATGGGCCCCCCTAGTTTTGGCACATTGGACATGAATGGTGAGCCAATGCCCATGGATGTTGATTCTGACTCTGAGGAGGATGTCCCTTTGGCTTCATTGCCAAAGCCTGCTGGAGTTAGAGGGTCTGGTGAGGGATCTGGTTTGGTTCCTGTTGACGGTAAATCTGTTGGTGGTGCGGGTCCTCAAGAATCTTCTAGGACCAAAGTGGTAAAGCCAAGGGCTCACTTTGAGAGGCCAGTAGTTTCTGGTCAAGTTAATGTTATAGACTCTGTCCTGGAAAGGATGAATCAGGGTCAGGTTTCCCTATCTTATGGGGAGTTGTATGCTATCAGTCCAGGGTTGGCTGATAGGCAGAAAAAGTTGTTGACCAGGAGAAGGGTTTCTTCTGGGGAGGTGCAATACATCTGTGATTCTGCTGAAAAGTTTGGTGAGGGGTTGGAAACTCATTTTTCTGCTCCTCTGGGTTATGTCAACCTCACTCTGAATGGCAGGGAGGCAAGGGCCTTGGTGGATTCAGGTTCTCAGATAAACCTGATTTCCTTGTTTGAGGCAACTCATTTGGGCCTCCCCATCAAAACTGGTATTGGTGGGAATTTGAGAGGGATTGGTGGCCATTTCGCTGAATTGGTTGGAACTTCTGAATTTGTGAAGTTAGATGTTGGTGGAGCCTCAGGGAAGGTTCATTTCTATATTGCTAAGGGAACAGTTAAAGCTGTTCTGGGCAGGCCATTCTTGATGGATTTCCAGGCAAGAATTGGCTATCAATATGATTTGGGAATCAGTTTGGAGTTGACTGGTGAAGATGAAAGGAGACTTCAGATGAGGTTATCATCCCCTGGAGAGGATGGTTGGGAGACCAGGCCTGGCTTATCTTCAATGTGCCAGTGTATGGATTGTTGCAAGAGACGGAAAGAAGTTGGTGCTGCCTCCGGTTTATTGGAGTGTGGCTCAGGTTCTATTGAGAGTCTGTCTTTTTTAGAGTGATGAGGGCTGATCTCCCTAGTGCTACAACCTCTTTCAAAGGCAAGGAAATCCCAGGTTGTAGTAGGTCAGCTTCCTTGGAGATATACCAAGTGGATTTTCAACTTTCTCTTTTTAATGTTTCTCTTCTCTGCAAGTATTCATCAAATTTTTTATAAATTCTCTGTTCTCTCTCAAGATTCTTAATTATATTTAATTCAAGTTCAAAAAAGAATATTGGTTATATATCTTTATTGAAAGATATGCGGAAAAGTTTTGGGGCGGTGAGATTGGGGTCTGAGATTAAGTCCTCCCAATTGTGCACTGCTAGGGTATCTTCTACACCTTTCAAAAAGATTACCTGGGCCACACCTGTGAGCATTGGGGAAACCCCTTGTTATTTTTGTAGGTCAGAAGAAAACTCAAGAAAAGAAGATAAAAATTTAAAGATAATTCAAGAAAATCAAGAAAAAAATCTGAAGATAATGAAGAAAGAAGATGCAAAATATTTTTGTGAAGATCATCAAGATCAATTTTTGGGCCTCCAGCATGAGTTTAAAATGCAGAAAATTATGAAGAAGGAAGATAATCAAGATCTATTTTTGGGCCTCCAGCATGAGGATAAACTGCACAATTTTGAAAGAGTTGATTCTGAAGATGAATCAAGATTTGAAGATTCGGATGACGGAAGTGAGAATAAAGATTTGGTATTGCAGAAAAGCTTTGGAGTGGTGAGATTGGGGTCTAAAAGTAAGTTCTCCCAATTGTGCACCACTAGGGTTTCTTTTACACCTTTCAAAAACATTACCTTGGCCACACATGTGAGCAATGGGGAAACCCTTGGTTTTTGTTCCAGGTCTGGTGGTGAAGATTTCCTGAAGATCCCTCAAGTTGAAGGTGGAGCAGCAAAGTATAAGAAGGTAGCGCAGAAGACTAGGCCTGTCAATGAGCCTATGCCTGTGGGTTTGAGTCCGCCCTTGAAGAGACCTCCTTTGTCAAGAGATCCGTACTGTACTCCTTTGGTGAAGAATCCTCCAGAATTTGAAGAGACAGCTAGGGTGACTGTGGAAAGGTTGAAAGTTGTTAATTTTGGTCCTGATGGGTGGTTGACTGAAGAAGAAAAGAAGTTGTTGTTGCACATTATTGTGCTAAGGGAAAAAGCTGTGGCTTTTGTTGAAGAGGAAAGGGGTTTGTTGAAGCACTCTTATGGGGAACTTTACTTGATTCCTGTGGTTTGTCATGAACCTTGGCAAATCAAACCTATTCCAATTCCAGTTGCTATCAGAGAGGATTTTGTGGAGATTGTTAGGGAAAGAGTCAGGACCGGGTTATATGAGCAATCAACATCCAGTTACTCAAGTCCGATGTTCTGTGTAAAGAAGCAGAATGGAAAATTGCGGGTGGTTAATTATCTTAGAGCCTTGAAGAGAGTCACTATCAAGGATGCTGGTATGCCACCAAGTGCAGAGAACATTGTTGAAGCTTTTTCTGGAAGGGTGTGTTATGGTTTGGGTGATATTATGGGTGGTTATGATGAGAGGGAACTTCATACAGATTCAAGGCCTCTCACAACTTTTGAGACTCCTTTGGGAAGATTTCAGCTCACTAGGTTGCCTCAAGGAGCAACTAATTCAGTGGCAGTATATCAAGCACAGATGGCTTGTATATTGCAGGATGAGGTTCCTACTCATTCTGGTATTTTTATTGATGATGGTGGAATTAAAGGACCATCCACTGATTATGATAATGAGGTGTTAGCGGAGAACCCTGGCATAAGGAGGTTTGTCTGGGAATATGCAATAACTCTAGAGAGAGTGTTGTTTAGGATTGAAGAGGCTGGTTTGAACATTTCAGGGTTAAAATTCTGTTGTTGTGTTCCTGCTTTTGAAATTCTGGGTCATGTGGTATGTAAAGAGGGAAGGATTATGGAAAAGAAAAAAGTTAATAAAATTCAGTCATGGCCAAGGCCTAAGAATACCACTGAAGTCAGGGGATTTTTGGGTGTGTGTGTATATGTCAGGATTTTTATTAAGGATTTTTCTTTGTTTGCTTCACCTTTAAGGAGGCTGACCAGGAAAGATGCAGACTGGGAATGGACTGAAGAGGGTGAAGAGGCTTTTCAGAAGTTGAAGAAGGTGGTTGGTGAAGATATTGTTCTTCACAAGTTGGATTATGGTGTTGATGCTGAAAAAATTTATCTGGCAGTGGACTCAAGCTATATTGCTGCTGGTGCTGTTTTTTCTCAGGAGGATAATACTGGGAGGGTCAGAGCAGTAAGGTATGAGTCTGTGGTGTTTAATGAGGTGAAACCAGGTATTATCAACCTAAATTGGAATTATGCGGTGTAGCAAAAATTTTGAAGAAGCTAAAGACAGTTTTGTGGGGGCAGCATTTTGAGCTGAAGGTGGATGAAAAATCTTTAGTTCAGATGATCAATACACCTAGTCTTCCAAATGCGCCAATGACTAGGTGGGTTGCATTTATTCAACATTTTTCTTTTGACCTGGTACACAAACCGGGAAAAACTTTTACGATGCCTGATGGATTATTGAGGAGGCCACCTACAGATGAGGATTATGATTCTGAAGAGTTTGATGAAGATGTTCCAGTGGTTAGGGCCAGCACAAAGGGTGCTGAAGATTTTTCTCTCCTCCCCCATGAGGCTAAACTGGATGATTGTTCTGACCTCCCCCAAGAGGCTAAACTGGATGGATCTGATCTTGATTCTGGTGATCAGGATGTTTTTGTTGATGAATATGGAGTTGTTGTTTGGGACGGCTCAAAATCGGAGAAGGGTGTTTTTTTTAGTGAGCTGTATTCTCATAAGATTCAATGGAAAGAGGAGGACGTGCCAAAATTTAAGGATTGGTGTCCTGGTTGGGCTGGTCAATTGGCTCATGTTCACACTGGTGCATTAGACGACAGAGTTGTACCCTTGGATGTTGTTTTGTTGGAATTTGAAGATGAGACCTGGGGTCATTATGGGTTTTATTTTATTATGGTGGAATATCTGTTGACCTTGGAGAGGCCAGATAGTTGTGATGATGAAACTTGGTTGGCAATCAAGAAGAAGAGTCCTGGATTCTATGTGTCAGGAAGAAGGCTGATGATGAGAAGGCATCCTAATCTTCAGGTTGTGGTGACTCAAAAGAAGGGTCAAGAAGTTTTGTTGAAGTCTTTGCATGAAGACCTTGGTCATAGAGGCTTTGGTGAGACTTATAGAAGAGGAGCTGACATATTTTGGTGGCCAGGTATGAAGTTGGCGGTGCAGGGTTGGGTTCAATCTTGCAAAGAATGTCAAAGAAGAAGTCACTTGAAACCTAAAGAGGTTGGCTGTGCTACTGGTGAAACAACTGTTTTTGGAAGAGTCAGTCTGGATGCTGTCCATATTAAAGAGGGCAGGTATAAATACTTGATTGTTTCCAGGAATGATTTGTCTGGTTGGGTTAAGGCAGTGCCTCTGGTTAATTTGACTGCCAAGAATTTGGCAGAGTTTTTGAAGAAGAAGTGGATTTATAGGTATGGGTTGATGAAGTTGGTGACTGTTGATGGTGGGCCAGAGTTTGGTGCCGAATTTAAAGAAGCTGTGGCTAGTGTTGGTTCTAAAGTTAGAGTGAATACACCTTATTATCCTGAAGCTGAACGCATGGTCGAAAGAGGTCAACAAGTTATTAAGAATTCTTTGGTAAAGATGTGTGGGGATAGTGCTGAAAAGTGGAGGCATTATTTACACTTGGTGTTATTTGCTGATAGGGTCACTGTGAAGAGGAAAACTGGCTATTCTCCTTACAAGTTAATTTTTGGTCAGAAAGCTGTTCTACAAGTGGACTTGGAAGCTGTCTCTTATCTTGGAATTGATTGGGATGATGTGCACTCAACGGAAGAATTTCTCTGTGCCAGGATGCAACAGTTGGAATGTAAAGAGGAATGTCATGAGAAGACATACTCTAGAATAATGAAGATTAGGAATCAATCAGTAAGGTACTGGGACAAGAAGTTGGCTCATAGACTCAGGAATCCCTTGAAACCTGGTTTTTTGGTTTTGGTGTATAATAGAAGTTTGGAGAGTCAGTGGGGAAAAATGTTTGCTGACAGATGGAATGTACCTTATAGAGTCAGATCTCAGGCGTCTGGAGGTTCTTATGTCTTGGAAGAGTTGGATGGTGCAGTCTTGAAAAAGAGAGTGGCTGCAGACCAGGTGAAAATATTTTATCCCAGAGGCACTAGGAATGAAGAAGACTGACTCCACAATGAGGATAAACTACGTACCACTCTTTAATTTTGGTTTTTATGTGGTGATGCTATGCATCTGTTTGTTGGAAACTTTTGTTAGAGGGTACTAATGGGCCGGGCCTCTAGATTTTGCCTTGGCAAGTGTGGGGGTGACTGATGGGCTGGCTGCTCTATCAACAGTTACCCCAGATTGTCTGTTTCCAACCCTTTCTCTTAATTTGGTTGAACCCTAGTATTGGTTTCTTTTCACAGGTTTTAGTCCTCTATGACTTTAAACTGGAAATTCTTTTGGTCTTCAAGTGCCGGACTCTTCACTTTTATTGGTGTTGGTTTATTGTGTTGGATGTTGTTTTCTGTTGGTTAGAAGGTACCCAGGGGGGGATTCTAGATTTTATTTTGGCAAGTGTGGGGGTAACTGATGAGCTGGCTGCTCTGTAGAACAGTTACCCCAGAATGTCTGTCTCAAGTCTTTTGTTTTTTCCAGTTGAATTCTAGTTCTGTTGTTTATTATTCAGGTTTTAAGTCCACTATGACTTTAAACTGGCTTGTTACTGGCTTCTTTATCTTTGGTTATTTTGGATTGGCGGTGAATCACTGGTGGTCTCCCATCATTTTTACTTATTGGAGGGAGACCACCCAGTGATCATTTCTGTGGACCAGACTTTCTTTTACTGGACCATCTATGGAGCTGGACTGTCTTTGATTTTGTAGTTATGTTTTTTCTAGATAGTAGTTTTAGAATATTTTCATTTTTCTCTTTTTTTCTTTTAATTTTTTTATGGGGGTTGTTTAAAATTATAAATTCAAAAATATAAGGTGTTACCACATCAGGGTTACCTGGATGTGGGCAAGCATTGGTGGGGAAAGGCTCATCAATTGGCCGGGCAATGCTATTTTCTTTTTTATTTTATTTCATTTATTTCTGTGTTTTGTTATTTTTATTATCTTCTTTAATTCCTAAATTTTTTATTATTAATCATTTAAAATATTTAATTGTGTATCTACATCAAGGTGCACTTGGATGTGGGTAAGGTATCAGGGGATCAGCTCATCAATTGGCTGGGGGATACTAATTTTATATATATAATTATTTATTTCATATTATTTTATTTAGTTTATTTACATTTTATTTTCAAATTTTCTTATGATTGGTAGTTTAGTAGGATAAGGTATTATTGTCATAAAAAAATAATTCTGAAATTATTTTTATTGTTCTATATTATTATTATGTTTCTAATCTTTTTGCAGGAGCTCATTGTCTGGATGATGAAGTTTCTGGAGGCTGATCTGGATTATGATGTCGTTTTTGTTTTTTGTTGGGGTTGTGGGAAGCAGGGTGTTCTTTGAAGTGAATCCTGCTGGAGAGATTATATGGGTTATAATGGTCAGGAATGGGTTTTGATGGAACTTCAGAGGAGGAAGAAGAAGAGGCAGGAATGGAGTGCTGGAAGGTGTGCTTAATAATTCTAGACATCTTCCAGTGGTCGTCCAGCAGGCGCTTTTTCCGGGATTTTTCAAAATTATTCAAAGGTCCATGGAGGTCAAAGGCTTTCAGCATGTTGGAACACATGGTGCTTAGGTTTTGTTTCATGTTTCCATAATCCAGGGTCAAAAAAGTTTCTAGAGGTTGGTCAAATCCAATAGTAGATTCAGGAGGAGGGGTGCCATCTAGACAAGAAGAATTGGATCAGTAATTATTTTTGTTGAAGAAATTATATGAATTAATGTGGTACTTACAGATTGGAAGCTCATCAAATTTGTAAGAAGCCCGAATTTGGACTTCTGAAGAATTTGGAATGGTCATAGTAGGTGGATTAATCAGGGAAAGATATGGATTCTCTTGGTCTTCCTCTGAAAGATTTTGAGAAGGTGAACTAGGAGGCTGATTTTCCTGGGGCCTAGTTGGAGCAGCGGGACTGTTGTTGTTGTTGTGGTTGATATTTCTGTTGGATTCAGCTGGATGAGGTGCTGGTGATGTAGTACCAGGGATGTTAAAAGATGGAGCAGGAGAGGGTGATTTGGAAGCAGATTGATCTCTTCTAGATGGAGCTTTTGAGGGAATGTAACTGTCAGAAGAATAGTTGGCTGACAGAGGAGAGGTGTAGTTTTGTTGTCTTAACTGGGGACAAAGTTGTTGCCTTGGTGCAGTGTTGGGTGCTATGGTTTCTTCCTGGGGTCTTCTGGTGGTTCTCCTAGAAGTTTGGGAAAATTTGGAGTTTTTGGACCTTGGAAGGGTTGGCTGCATTGCTCTGGGTGCAGTGGAAGGTAATTGCGTGGAGTTTTTTTTGTTATTTGGCTGAATTTGGCTGTTTTCTGGTGGTTTTTGGTGGTTTCGAGCCTAATTTTCACTGTCTAGTGAGGCGGGCGGGCCTCCCGACGTTGGCCGGGCCGCCTGGACGCGGTCTAGAAGCCTAGGAGCTGATTTTGAAGCTTTTGGAGCTAATTTAGCAGAGATAAAGGTAGTTTCTTGGTAAGCTAAGGCTGGTCTTTTGGGAAGTGTTCTGGAAGCGGAGCTTCTGGATCTTCTGGAAGGTGTGGATGATAAAGAAGAAGAGGAAGGACCAAGCTCTGGGGATCTTGTAGGGGATCTGGAGATGTATTTATGAGAAGGTGAAGGAGGAGGAATAGGGTAGTTGGCATCTCTGTCACATTTTTTCTTTTTGGAGTAGCAAGAATCACAAGCCCTGTTGTCGAATTCGGCTTCAGGAGTTGGGAGAGTGAATGTGAAAATTCTGCACATGTGGATGCACTGTTTGCAGGCATAGTCCTTGGGAGCAGTAAAGCAAGGAAGAGTAGAGGGGTCAACATCAGGGGATCCAGCCATGATCTGTGGTGAGAAAAGATGATGGAAATAGATAGGAAGGAGATTTTTGTCAGTGATGGGTAGATGATGAAGTGAAGGTGGAAGTTCCGCAGGTTGGCCGTGGGTGTATTGCATGAAATTGGCTGGGTCTTTTTTAAGCGAATTTTATTTCAGTCCTCTATGACTCTAAACTGGAATTTCTGCTAGTCCGTCATGACTTTAAACTGAACACTGTGTTAGTCCCCCAAGACTTTAAACTGAGGATGGTTGTTGGTTTAGTCTCCCAATACTATAAACTGAGGAATGGGTTTTGTTGTTGGAGTTGGTTTTGAAAGATTGGTGGAGGGTATCCACAGGGGGAGCCTCCGAATTTATCAAAGGCAAGTTTGGGGGTAATTGATGGGCTGGAAGCTCTATTCACAATTACCCCAGAATTTTAGTTTTTTTCTCTGTGTCTTAATGTGGTTGATCTCTGGTTCTGGGTTTATGATTTAGGTTTTGAGTCCCCCAAGACTTTAAACTGAGGGTTTTTGAGTCCCCCAAGACTTTAAACTGAGGGTTTTTGAGTCCCCCAAGACTTTAAACTGAGGGTTTTTGAGTCCCCTAAGACTATAAAATGAGGATGGTCCCCCAAGACTTAAAACTGAGGGTTTTTTTGTGGTTACATCTTATAAAAGGGTGTGGTCAATTTTTATTTTCTGAATCAAACTCAAGTACTAGTGGAATTACAGAGAGAATCAAGAGATGAAATGAAGTGTTCAGAATTAGCCTTGAACTGGTGAATGAGGTGTCTTCTGTTCTCAATGTCCTGTGGATCTCTAGCAGGAGTGGATTGGAAGTAGTGAAGCAGAAGTTTTTTCTGTTGAGATGTGTGTTGTTGGAACTTGGCCTTGATAGTGGGCAAGTGGTTTGGTGTTGGTGGTGCAATGGATCCTACATTGTTATCATCACTATCAGAAGATGGAGGAACTGAGAAGTCATCAGTTTTAAAGTTGAAGGAAGGAATGAATGTTCTTTACCATCAGATGGACCAGGGATGGTGGAACTTGTTGTTTTATGGGTGGTGACACTTTTCTGGGAAGGGTGAAGCTTTTTGATTAATCTGGGTATCAGGATGGTTGGCCTGGATCTTTTGGTGCTGGTAGAAGATGGACCAGGTTGAGGTGGAGGTGAATCTGTTGCAGAAGATAACGGACCAGGTCTGTAGCAAGGTTTCTTTCTAGATTGGCAGACATCGCAGGACTTTCTGTATGGATGGACAGGTGGTGTCATGGCGCAGATTAGATTATTGTCAATGCAGTATTGGCAAGGACCCATTTCAGAGGCATGTTTGGGAAGAAGGTTGAACATGGTGGTTTGATGAAGAAAGAATGTGGTCTTCCAACATTGGAAGGGGCCTTTGTTGTGTGATTTGGAGTTGTTTATGCATGTCTTAATTGACATCTGTTAAGGAATTAGGTATTTTTCTGGTTTTATTCCGTGGATATTGGGTTTGTGGGTATGTGGGTACTATCATTGGATATCCCCGAGTTTTCTCTATATTTTATGTCTGGGAGACATTTTTCATATTCTAAGTTTTAAGGGGGCATTTCCTCATTTTTCATTTAAAAAGATAGCTGTTTAATTTTGTTTTTTGTGCTTTACAGGCTAACCTTAAGTCTTAGGGTTAAGTGCTTAGTACCGTTGGATAGAGCTAATTTTTCTCTATATTTCATGTCTCAATGTTGTTATAGTGAAATTCCGTGTTTTAAAGGTTTTAGCAGTTGTAGTTAGTTTTTCTAAGTAGATTGGGTGTTTTAAGTGGCTCTCTGGCTTCAGGGAGGCGGTGCCGCTTCAGGCTGCGCCTCCGACGTTGGGCGGCCCGCCGGCCTCTGTTTTAGAAGGTTGGGGAGCGCTTCTGTTGGGTTTTTATGCAATTTTGCGGGTACAGGCACCAAATTGGTGGGTGCGCATGGGCTCTTAGATAGTGGTCTGTGTGTAGATAGTGAATAAGACAGTTTGGGGCAACCTTAATCATCATACAACCATCTGGAGGTGATATCATTGTTCCTCACTCAGTTTTCACTGTTTTCTGGCTACAATTGGCTGTGTTTGTTGCAAGTGAGTTCTTCATTTAACTTAACTTTGGCAACTGTTTTCTCTGTTATAGTCTTGCAAGCTATAGCAAGTATTATTGCTGTCTCTGGTGTGGATTTGCAGCCTACATCAAGTATCTTTTCAGTCTCTGGTGTGGACATTGGTCTACATTTCAGTTCTTTGGTCTGGTAGTCTGTCTGGGGACTAGTTTCTTGGCTTATCAAGCAGTCAAGTGTATTGGAAAAGGGGCTTTTGGTAAACAAGAACCAATTTACTGTAGCAGGTAAATCTCACTTATTTTTCTAAAGGGACAGGGGATTTTCTCTCTGGTTTTTCTCCAACTCCCTTGGTCAAGGCCTATAGCTAGTACTATAGGATTGTCTACAACGGAATTTACACCATCTACTGTAAGAATGTGAGAAAGAGAATGACTAAAAGGAGTACATATATGACATAAGAAAATAAATGACTTGGTACGTCAACAAGGGCATCAATTTTCTTAGCAAGAAAGTATGAGTTCCTTGGACTGTCACAATTAGTTACATAACAAATAATTAATTATATTACTTTCACAGGATTCCAGATCTCTCAATGAGTTAATATAATAATCTTAAAGTTTTTTTATTATAATTTTATTATTAATTTTTATTCCCAATCAATCTTATACTATTGAGCATGGTGTTAGGGAGTAAAAATGTAGGGGATATTTATTTACATTAATTATTTATACTACTTAATGTACTTAACTAGTTAGTTGTAAGTAATACATAAGTTAATAATTAATTGTTAGTAAGAAGAAGGGGCGTGACTTCAACTCAGTAAAATAATTAATTATTTTACCAGGTAAGTCTAGTAGCCTGGCTGACACTCCCTCACTCTAAAAAAAACAATAAAAAAAAATGCTATGATTTTTTCTTTTTATACTTTTTTAGTAGAGTAGGACGATTAAATATCTCTTTCCCAGGTATCCAAGAATAATATTTAGATGATTTATTCTTGAATCTCAATAAGTATTCTGTACCTTTTTCAGCAGTGACTATTCTGTCATTTAGAATTTTTTCAATTTCTGCTGTTTCAGTGATCTCATTTGGGGTTTTCTTTGGTCTTCCCCTCCTTTTTGGAAATAAATCACTATTGGATGTGTAAGGTTACAGAAGAGATATTGGGAAAACAGGATGTTTGCTGTCATATGGAGAATACAGAATAACCTCAACTGCATTATCTCCAATCATTCTTCTGACAACAAATGGACCAACAAATGGATCTTTCAATTTGTTATTACCTTGTAAATTGAAGTGGGCTGTAGAAATAAAAACTTCATCACCCTTTTTAAAAGTGTATTCTTTATGGGATTTGTCCCATCTCTTCTTCTCATATTCAAAGATTTTTCAATACATTGTTGAGCATGATTTCTGCACAGTTGTTGCATTTAAAGAAAAGATTTTACACCAGGATGTATATCCAATTTAGGTATTTTGTTATTGAGAATTTGGGCAGGACTATTTGGAACATATCCAAGCCAGAGCTCAAAAAGCTTTCTTATGAGTAACAGAATGAAAAGTGCTATTATAAGCAAATTCCAACCCAGGAAGTAAAGTAACCCAATCATGATTGAATCTGTCATTATCTTTATACTCAAGGCCAAAGGCACAATACCTTCTTATCATGTCCTCTAAAGTCTGAATCATTCTTTCAGAAAAGCCATCAGTCTGTGGATGATGGGCGGTAGAAAGTTTCAGATCACAACCACAAACATCCATCAGAGACATCCAAAATTCAGAAATAAATTTAGGGTCTCTGTCAGAGATTATGGCTTTAGGAAAACCAGCAGTATTAAACATATGAGACCACCATAAGAAATCTAATTCTTTAGTGAAAACATCCTTGTGAGTAGGGATAAATTTACACGTTTTAGTGAATCTGTCCACAATAACCCAACAAGAGTTATAACTGTCTTTTCAAGCAATAGGTAATCCTGTTACAAAATATATGTTTATTATCTGCCATGGTGCATCAGGAGGTTCAATATGTTGCATTAATCCTGCTCTTTTACCAGTCAATCTTTTTGTATTTTTGCAAGAATCACAAGATTCAACATATAATTTTGTGTCTTCAGACATATTAACCCACCAAGCAGTGTTCTAAATTCTGATCATTGTTTTTTCAAGATCAAAATGTCCAGCTAATATGTCATCATGACAAATTTTCAAGATGATTTCTCTCATAGAAGGAGGAACAACAATAACATTACTCAACTTCCTCCTATAATATATATATCCTTCATCAATTGAAAATTTACCTTTTTCCAAAGCCTTCTGGTACTTTGGTGGAAGGGTTTTAATTAATGCTTGTATTGAAACATTCTTTGGATCATTTAATATGGTGCATACCTTTTTCAAGTCAGTGTCCTTATCATATGCATCAAGAATAAGCTGTAATAGCTCTTCCTCCATATCAACCACATATATCCCATGTATATGAATAATTTCATCCTCAGGATCATAAGCAGGATTAGAGTCATCTTTTGGTAAAGGTAACCTTGATAACATATCCACATTTGTGTGAACAATACCAACCCTATGAATAATTTTCATTCTCCCTCTGTATTCTTGAACAGCCAACTGTCATATGAACATATGTCTGTTTGGTGTTTTCAAGTTTAAAATGGATTTAACCGCACTGCAGTCAGTGACAAGTTCAAATTTCTGGTCATCTAGGTAATAATGTAGCTTTTCTAGAGCCCACACTACAGCTAAACATTCCAATTGAGAAGCACCATATTTCAATTCACTATTTATCAAGGTTCTTGAAATATAACAAATTACTACTTCTGAAACTTTATCATTTATCACTTGTTTTTGATTGAGGGCAGAACCAAGACCAATGAAACTGGCATCAGTGTACAAAACAAATGGTTGATTAAAGTAAGGTAAAGCAAGAATTGGTGCTGACATCAAACAGTGTTTCATAGTGTCAAAGGCTCTTTGTCTTTCACTATTCCAGACAAAAGCAAAATCCTTTCTAGTTAATTGGGTAAGGGGTAAAGCTATGACTTGGTAATTTTTAATATACTCTCTATAGTATCCACACATTCCCAAAAAACTCTGGAGCTCTCTAACTGTAGTAGGAGCCTTCACCTGTTGTATGGCTGCCACTTTGATTTGGTCAACACATATCTGGAAGCCTGAAACAACATGACCAAGAACTTTTAAAGAATGGAAACCAAATTTACATTTCTTCAAAGCAAGTGTCATATTTATTTCATTCATTTTCTGGAACACTTTACACAGGTGTTTAAGATGGTCCTCAAATGTTTTTGAGAATATAATGATATCATTAATTTAAACCATCAGCCATCCTTCAATTATCTCCTCATGGAATGTGTTATCCATAACTTTTTGGAAAACTGAAGGGGCATTTTTAGGGCCAAAAGGCATCCTAATATACTTATAAATACCCATATGAGTAGCAATCATCAGATAATTCTGAGAATTTTTCTCAACAGGTACCTGGTGATATCCCTTGTTACAATCCAAACAGCTGATATACTTAGCACCATGTAAAGTAGCATGTATAGAAATAATTCTAGGTGAAGGGTAGATATCATCAACAGTATAAGTATTTAGTGCTCTATAATCACCACATAACCTGGCTTTATCTATCTTATAAGAAATTAGTACAGGCGAGATGACACAAAATTTAGGTATTTCAACTACCTTTTCAATAGGGGGTGTCAGTTCTGGCAAATCAGCACTTATCTAAGTGCGGATTTCCAAAACACACTAGCCCCAATACTGGTGGATTTCAAAATGAAATAAGTCACTTATTTCACTCAAATCTTCACTTTCTCAACCAAAAGTGCTGATTTCACCATCAAATCCCATTTCACTGATTTGTCAGCATCATCCCATTCATATGCAGCACTCCGGAGCATAACACTTCATAACTCAAAACATCGTACATCATTTGCATCTTCATATCATATCATATAAGAGTTATGCCTTCCTTTCTCCCGATCCCCCCCCAATCATCATCATCATTCCAACCATCTACCTCCCCCTAATCTCTACCAGTAAGCTCCTACTCACTCTCCTGATTCCCCTTCACCTTCAACACAGTGTGTCCGTCAATCCTCTGTTTCTCCCATTTCCAGCCTCAATTCCATTCAAGTAAATAGTCGCTCACCATCTCCAAGTCCTCTTTCCCATAAATCTTTGTTTCCAAATTGGCTTCCGTCTTCAAATCTCCCTTCACTAAGTTTGTTTCCCCAAGGTAGTCTGTTTACTAATGGTATCAGGCTGTGATGGATCATATTTTTTTTTTCTCTCTCTCTCTTAAGGATCCAATACTTCTTATGGTCATCAAGCCTACAGTCAATCAACTCTTGATTGTGCTACTAAAATACCACCCGTCTCAAACCTTTCCCCTATTGGCAGTACAGCTTTTCAGTCTTTTTCTTTTTTCTTTTTATGATTTCAATCACTTTAGGTAGACTCATTCTCATTGTTCATCCTTAGTGAACAAATACCCAGCTATGCCCGATCAACCAAGTTGGAACTCCAATCTCTCCCCAAACATTTACCTTCCATGCCCACCATTTCTTCTAAATCAAAGACTGTTGATGATGATCCAGTCCACCCCAAACTTCCTGAAGAATTATCACCTGCCAAAAGAATTGTAAGAGACACGTTAATGCAAGGTACTTTACAGGTTGTCAACGGCATTGATACCATGACTAGTAATGCTTCAAATCACGTGTCGGATCACTCACCTCTAATAATGTCTGAAAAATTATCATCCCATCCATTTTCCCATGGAGTTAAAGCTGGAACCTATATACAGCGATGAGGAACTGGGAGTACAAATAAACAAGAAATCGGGTAATACCTCAAAAAATTTTCCTTCATCATTCAGTCATGACTTGAAGGCATTATCCCTTGTTAATCACAATTTTTATCAATTGTGCTGGTCTACCTTGTGGCAAGTAGGTTGTTTTTTCATCCTTCAATGCACATATAATTATCTTTTTCTTGAACTAAAGTTTTATTTTACTTTTTTTGCACATTCTTTAAACAGCAATTGAATCTGATGGGACATGCATTCTCCCCAGAGATGAAAACTTTAGTCAACAAAATTTTGCTTGTCAAGGTCAATACGCTTGTAAATTGCTGTGGGCTGTCACTCACACCCTGAGTAGTAAATCCAAAATTGAAGCCAAAATTGAAGAAGAATTATGATGAACATCATGAGTTGGATGATGAAATTTGCTATCATTCTCATTATAGTGACGATGATTATAATGATTCAATTTATTCCCACAAGGAGGAAGCCTACACGAATTTTTGTATTGATAAGGGTGATATTGATTGGAAGGAGTGCTGTAAATTATTTCACAAAATTCTGAAATCATGTGTGAACTGGAAAATTGGCATGTCCCTTAAACATACTCATAGAGCATTCTTTATGCAATTTATTTGATCTATATTCAATTTCCCTAAAACTTCTATATATTTTTTTCCCTTATTTTTTTATCAAAGTAAGTGACCACTCATTTTTCTTTTTCATGCCTATGTATCTGATATATCTTTATTTCTATAAGTAATTCACACTCAAATATATGTAGGACCCATTCCTGGATAATGGTGGACTTCTTTAACTCCACTTGTTGTCATTTTCAGTATAGTTTTATGTCATTTTTTTTATAAAAAAAGACAGAATGAGGGCTAGGTTAGTTTGGGTTTCATTTACTTTTAGTTATAAATTCTCTTTAAACGTACATTTCATTTCCCACCAAAAAAAAAAAAATTGAATTTGGTACAGTTGTTACTAAGATATTGTTGACCTTATAAAAGTTGACCCTTTTTTTTGCTTAGCTATTACATCATTAGAAATTTAGACTTCTGAAATGCTTATTGATGACTTGTTTTCTTGAATTTACTTGTGATTCACATTTATTTCCTTGAAGTCAATTACTTTATCTTCGTGTCTTAGTCTGAATGAGTTGTAGGAGTGACGAGTGAATGCGAAGAGTGACTGACGATGGCCATGGATGATCTTCGGGCCAGCGTCCTGACTGTGGAAGTGGATCTCACTCAGCAGCACACGCTCCTCCATCTGGCCAGCCAGGCTCAGAGCATTTCAGACCAGCTCAGGAGTCATGACAACAGGCAGCCAGTCGGTCTTTCTGACGTCCCCAACGCTGCACTCGCCCTCTTGGACCTGCTCACCAATGCTTCTTCCCTGCCGTCAATCCACTCGCTCACCGTCAAGCAGATGCTCCGTCTCATTGGAAACCTTATCCATTCTCATGACCACAACAGGCGTCTTGCTATACAACTCAATTCCCACAATATTCTCTCCATCCTCATCTCTTGTTCATCTCAAGCCTTTTTCAATCATCCCATTCATCACCATCAACTCATCTCCCAGAAAATCGAAATTGCTCTCACTGCTCTCTTCAATCTTGCCTTCCATTTTCATCCTGCTCAACTCGCTATTCTCAAAGCTGGTATCCTTCCCCATCTCTTCAATCTCATACTTCTTTCCCTCTCTCTTTCCAATCTTCCCCCTCAAAGACATACCCTTCTCTTTTCCCCCTCCAATTTATCGATGAGTTGCTACTTTTTAAAAATAATCTTAAAGCTACCTTACCTTCTCATCATCATCAATTTGTCCTCTCTCTTCATCATCTCCTCCTTCTGACTCTACCAACTTTATCAAATCCGTCATCATCGCTTCTCTTTTGCTCCATCAACTCAGCCAATCTTCCCTCTTTCCAAGTCTCTCTTGCTACTCTCCCTCCTCTTCCCAATTTTCTCTCAACTACTGATCCCTCTTTTCCTGAACCCGCTTTATTGTCCGTCATTGGTTTTTTGCTTCTCTTTATTTTCTTTGTAGATCCTCCTCCTCAATCTTGGTGGACCCCTGATCCTCTGATTCAAGATGATGATGAACATCCAAATGATTCTGAATCACTTAACTCTATTTGGTCTAGAATTAAAGCCAATCTTGTCAGAACTATTACTTTAGCAGTTGGAACTGATGATTTTGTTCAACCTGTTGTCAATCACATTTCTACTACCAATCATTGGCTCATCAATTTACGTATCCAATGGTTCAATGACCCTTGGGTCTTCGAAAATTTTCCCGACTTAATGACGACTATTGGCCTGTTATTGGGCAATTTGGGCTGTTCAGGTCAATTTTCATGTCCACATTTATCTACATATAATCTAATATTATCTAATCCCATCTTATTTATATATCTCTTTTTTGGTTTGCATTGCGCAGATCAGGATTGTCAAGCATTGATTGATCACTATGGTGTACTGAATCCTTTGGTTTATGCATTATCCAAGTGGTCTCCCAATTCAGTAAACTCCATTCCTGGCTTGGCCAGACCTGGTGAACAAGCTCAGGTACTTCATTCTTTGTGTGGCTTTACTCATAATCTTTCATTCGCTGGTTAGTCATTCTTTTAATGATGGCATACATATATAACGCATACTCTTGTCAGATCTTGCTTTTCTTTTATATATATATATATATATATATACAAAGCTTCCAACAAGCCTAAAATTCTCTCTACTGGCATTTTAGAAATGGCAGCAAGTTGTTTAGATTCCAAACTTGATATTGTTGGTCCACTGTTGCTTTCTGCTCTTGGACTTATTTGTCATTTGTGTGCCTCCTTTTGTCAGTTCAATAAATTTTAGATATATATATATATATAGCTTTTTTTCTCTTCTAAATCCGTTGGTGATGTCAATTTTCATCATTATGGTGATGATCGATCAGCTCCTGGTGTTTTCCATCTTACAGGCCAATCATCATCTCAAGACAGTTTAACCACCACACCTCTTGGACGTGTACTAGATTTACTTAAACACATCGATGAAACTTATGTTTGTATCGAAGCCACTTGCCTTCTCTGTGCATCCATTCAAAGTCTATGTCTTATTCGTGCCCCAAAAGATCCTCCTCAATTATTTGATTTATTAAATGATGTTTATTCTAATGTAGAGTTGGAACTTTTTTCTTGTGATCGTGCTTTAAAACCAATTTCTGAATTTTTAAGAATGGGGCATGGGAATAATTTGATTCTGGTTAATGAAGCATTGGTTTCCTTGGCATTGATGGCTACTAGACTTCAGAATGGTGATTATTGTTTTTTTTGTTTTTTTTGTGTCTCCATATTATCATTATAATGCAATATGATAGAATATTGATCTGGTTTGTCTTTGAGATAGCCAATTTGATGTCTCAAATTTTACTTGAGTCACATTCTTCTGTTCAAGATGATAAACGACAATCAGATGATGACGATGATAATGATCATGATGATGGTAGTCGTTCTAGGAAATGGACTTTGTCAATTTATTTTTATTTTTTTTCTTGTCCGAAATGAATGTTATAATTTAATTTGGAGTAAGATTGGTCAATGTGGAGAGACTGGTAAGGGTGATGGTGTAGTGACAAAAATGGGAGGTTCCAAAGAAGTAGCGAAAGTAGCAACAGCTCAAAAAATAAGTGAAGAAGAAGAAAAAACTCCAGCAACAAATGAAGAAGTAACACCAGCAACAGCAGCTGAAGTAGTAACTAAAGCAGAAGAAGCGATGGAAACAGTTAAAGAAGTACCAACAACTGTGAACCTCCAAGATCTTGACATCAACTTTGGGGGTTTATTTTCCGACTACTTGGCATGGTCACGACCTATAAGTCTAGACCCAGAACATAAATGAATACAGACACTCACTAGTCTTGTGGATCTTTCTCTCACTACTGGCTCACATTTTCAACCTTTCACAGAAAAATTTGTTGTGGACATGATCAAAAACATGCCACTTCTTAAATCTTTTTGTTGCAATCATATATGTTCTGCCTACAGTGAACTTCCTGCAAATAGTCAGAATGTAGATACTTACACTTCTCCTCTTGCTCTACGTTTATCTAACCTCAAGAGCCTTACAATTCTATGTTTAATAAACGCAGTGTGTGTTGATCTATTGTGGAGTAACCTTGCTTTGCATAATCACCTTGCACAGATTTTGTTTATTAATTGTAATCAATTTTCAGAACGAGCCCTTCACAAACTTGTAGACAAATGGGCGTCTTCTTTAACTTCTTTAAAGTTCAAGTCAATGTACTCAGAAAACTCGGACGAGTTAGTTTCCGTGGGTTACTCAGAAGGCGATCAATATTATTATGGGCTGCCTCATCTTGAGAATTTTACAGCAAGCGTCAAGTTCCCTATCCCACTTCCTCACAGTATGGTGCAAGCCAAAAGTCTTGGAATCTTCAGCCACTTGTCTTTTTTTTTCAAAAAAAAAAAAAAAACTTATACCATCATTTAATCAGCGGCCTTCTTACTCAACCTTGCGAGAAATTTCTTCATCTCCTTCCCTTGGACTTTCTTCAACTTCCTCCTTAACGCTTCCTACCTCAACCAATCAGTCGGTTAGTCCCCTCATCAACCATTCCGACACCGCACTATCTACTCGAACTATCTCTTCTTTGCGAGTTCCTGTGACTCCTCCCACTAAAGCACATGCTGCTCCACCAAATTGATATTCTTGGTGTTCATCCTCCCCGGCTAAGCTGGCTTCAAAATTGGCTCCTCCTCATGCTTCCACTAGTCCTTCAAACTAATCCCCCAAAAAAAGCCCCAATAAAAGTGCTCCCCCTTCACCTCACTCAAGGAGTCCTCGTCCACGTTATACTTCCATGCTTAGTACTAAACCACTTGATTCATCTCACAGACCCCCCAAGCCAATCATTTCCACTTTAAACTATCATCCTGATTCTGAAAGCTGCTCTCCATCAAATTATGTTCCCAAAGTCATGGCATCTGGTAAGGTTTTCTTTTAATCTCCTCATTCATTCACACATCCTAATTTTTTCTTATATATATATATATATATAGATAGATAGATAGATTCATCCAGAGCTAGACTATTGTCTGAACCACCTCTTGTTGTTCAAACCAATGTTAGACCAATGTAACTCTATACCACTCCAACTCCTTATAGTCCTCTTTCTAGGACGTTGGCAACAGGCCATTATGGGGATCTGGAATCTTGTCAAGACTTTATGCATTTTGGTTGCTCTTTCCAGATCAGTCAAAAGTTAATCCAATGAATAAACAAGTTAAAAAAAGAAGAAAAAGGTAATAAATTTAAAAATTCTTTAGGTAGATTTAAAAAGTATGGGGATTTGTAGAGTCACCAAATATTTAATATTCTTCCATAAAGTTTTAATAAATAAATATGATATTTCAATTTATGAAATTAAAGTAATGGGCAAACAACCATGTGTTGTATAAAATGTAATCATGATAACATTAATTTGTTTCAGGGGGTTCCTCTAGCCTATACCTGTGGAAAGTCCCAAACCTAGTTTCTAGACTTGATCTGCATTTTGGCATGAGGAATTGTCATTACTTTAAAAGTAGTAAATTTGACATATCTTATTTATATATTAATTAATTTATGTAATTATTTTAAATTTTGATGACTTTAACCCTTTACTTCAATAAAATGCAGGGGAGGGTATTGCCAATTTTTTAAATCTGACATGTGAAATTGATGACTTAGAAAAATTTAATGTTACCCACCCCTTGTTTCAATAAAATTCAGGGGAGGGCATTGCCAATTTTTTTTTTCAAAATAATCCTCAAGGGAGAAAAATGAGCTTGTTGAAGTATTACCACATTTTAATAGATGGTTCAAGTTCATTGAAGTTGAGGCTCTACGCTTTAGTTTGGGGCTTGAGCAAGAGGCTTCAGGAAGTTCATCTAAAGCAGCTTCTGAAGTGGGATTCACATTTCCAGAATCGAGATTATTTAATGGAGATTGAGTTTGTGTAGGAGGAGACTAGAATGAAAGGGAAATTCAGAGAAGAATTGAAGAAAAAACAAAAAGTAAACATACATTTAAATTTTGGGCCTCTGAGGATTCAGATCTGCTGCAATATAATTGTTCTGCTTGATAGTCAGGATCATCTTCAGCTGAACTATGGTTAGAAGGTGGAGGGGATTGATCCTGTTGATGTACAGGTATTTCAGGAGGATTAATGGATGGTTGAGATCCAGAGGGTATATCCTTAGTAGTATCATGTAGAAACCAAGGGTTTACATCAACTCAGGAGCCAAAAAGATTATCCATTTCCTCATAGAAAGGACACATGACATTGAGCTTTTCAGAAACAGTAGTAATTCCAATTTCCAAATCATCATCGTCAATACCAAAGCCAAGTTCATTTGCAGCGTGATGAGCCTTTTTATATTTTGATTGTTAACTCTTAAATCTCTCCTTCATTTGTTTAGGATTGATATCAATTCTCCCCCTTGTTTTCTTCCTTACTTCATTGGCCATCAATAAGTAGACATTAACCTTTGAAGAAGGTGGATGTCCAATACAAGTGGACTTTTCACATCCAAAACATGCTTCAAAATTTGATTTTATTTTAAGAAAATTGATTATGATGAGATAATCATCCTTTTTAAGCTGACCTGAACCTGAATTTGATTTTTCAGGTGTAGGGCTTGTTTTACAAGGAGACTTTTGTGATGAAGCAGATTTTTGAGTTACCTTTTGAGATTTGGAATGTCTGGGAGGCATTATTAAACTGGCACATAACAAGAAAAAAGATCAAGAGATAGAAGAAATTAGTAAAAAAGAATGTAAACATGCCTGGTCAAAATGTTGAAAATTTCAGGAAGGGGTGTGTGCCAAGGATTAATGGGTAGGTAGCAAGGAATGTCAGTGTGTCGCATGTGACAGGGATGGGGTAAGAAAGGAAGGGATGTTTTGTGGCCAACATGTGGTTGTGAAAAAAAACAGGAAAAAAGTGCTGATTTGAGGTCATAACTGACACCCATTTTTGAAATAAGTGACTTTTTTGCAAAATTTAAGTGCTGATTTGTAAGTGCTGATTTGGTTTGAAATCCGCACTTAAGTTAAGTGCGGATTTACCAGAACTTACACCTTCTAATAATATTCATTTTCAAAAGGGTAGAGATATTCACCATGGGAAATCTAGGGGTGAATTGCTAGCAATCCCCTCTCTTGAAATTTAGAGTGTCCCTTAATTATGCCAGGTTTATGAATACTTTATAAACATAAGTAAATTAGAGTTAGATTTACATTTATTCTCAGATTGGTCCAAAAATGAACCTCAATTGATCTCAAGTTATGCATAAGTTTATCAACTATAACCATGATTTTATCCTTCATTGAGAACACATTGAGCACACATTGATCCAACATAAGCTTTTGAATATACAATATTATTATCAATTTAGAGGAAGAAAATTATTCCTTAACATACCTAATCATTACTTTGCATTAAAAAGATAAACCATAAAATTATGAAAGTAAATTTAATTTACAATAATAATATCTTTTACTACATAATTGTAACAATAGATAAATTTAGCAAATTTTTTGATCACAAATATTGATAGCTATAGGGATTGAAATAACTAATGCCATTCCTATTTTTAAATTTTAAAAAGATTATAGTCACTTCTCACTTCTAATATATTAAGTCTTTGCAAAACTAAATTTTGTATAATTTTTTAATTTTCTAAATTTTACCTAAAATATAAGACCTACAGGCTATTGAAAAAAAAATCTTCAGTTAATCAACTAAAAGAAATATTTATATTTAATTAAAAATAAAAATAGTCCTTAAAGTGTATAACTTGAATGGTTGTTATGGAAATTAATATGCAAGTTTTTCAATTTAAATATTTAATGCTTATATAAATCACTTTCCCAAGTTTTGGTATGAGTACATGTGAAATAGTAACTGCATTTAAAAGTGGAAACCAATATAATGACAAAATATTTACAAAATTTATTTCAATTTAATATTTATCTGTAAAAAATTTTTAAAGCAATATTTTATTCATCTTCTTAAGGATCTCTTCCTCCTCCTCTACCCATATAATTTTTAATAGGGGGTCTCAAACTTGAAAAAATATGCCCGGTGGATTTCATTTGAAAACCACCACATAAACACACCATGAAACATGGCTGATTTGGTACATGAGATCTTAAAAATGGGGTCAAATATGTCCTACTTTAGTGAAAATTTTCCAACCACAGCACAGCCAACCAATCTACAGATCCTCCCAATTCACCACACATCACATCTTTCCCCCCCCACTTTTTTGATACAAATTTTTACACATGGTGCCCCAGTTAATTTTGAGCTTTTCATTACTTTCTTTAACAACAATTCCTGAACAAATTTATATCCTCAAAACTTAGTCATTATGCCAAGAACACTACAAAATTTTCAACACAACCTTTTTAAATCCTTTTTTCATGCTCTCCAAATGATCAAGTTGCGTGTACTCTCCACTTGGGTTTGTTTTATTTTGCATATTGACTATTATTTTGAGTTTTCACTGAAAGCATAATTTTTCCCTTCCTGATTTATTTTGGTTAATCATCTCAACATGAAGTTGGATATTTCAGAAATTACATAATTTTTAATTCTTTCTGTTTTTCAATGATCCCTCATATCCTTTTATTCATATTCTCTCACTTCATTAACTCTTCTTCTATTTCTTTTATCCATCACTTCCTGAACTTCTATCTGGTCCTTTTACATCTTTGAAGACATCTCATCCGGTAAGTCATCCTCACACCATCTTTTTTTCAATTTTAACTGATGTTCTTTTTCTGAATTTGTTTTTGTTATTATTTCTATTTATTTTTTGTTTTATCAAATCAAATTTCCACTTTTAAGAAGGTTCTACAGAAGCCTATCTCTCATATCCACCACGCAACATCTGATTTGGCTAACTGGTTTTTGAGATATTTATCATCCACTTGGCTCGAGTTTCCATCAACTTTATTTTAATCTTCTCAAGTAGGTCTTACTCTGGAACAAATATAATACTTATAAAAAACATAGGTAGCTAAAATAGATCTTTTTAGACCATTGATAATACCTGGCTTTAAATTTTATAACCCTTTTTTGATTTTCTTGTAAGTCAAAAATAAAAGGTCATAAATAGGGGTAGGGTTTTTTAAATGATATATCCTTTTGTTGGAAGAATATCAAGAGTCATGGATTTGATTTCCACCAAATTTTGTTGAATTTGGTCCAGTGGTTGCTGAGATAGCTGCTTTCAAAGTTGAATCTTGTTTCTTGGACTAATTTACATTTTTTAAGTTCAATGTTGCATAATATGCATATAGGTCTTATACAATCTATTTCAAATACTAATTCAGGATTTTGGCTCTGATTTGATCAGCTAAATATCAGTTTTGGATGAGTCCTTTTAATTTTGTAATTATATTTTATGAGGATGAATATTAACATTTGCTAGATTTTGGCTCATTCAAATCTCACATTATTTTGATTACAGGTTCTCTATAGGCATGAATTTCAATTCCAGAAAGCATAATCAATTTTGGCTCAGAAATTTCTGAGATATCTACTTTTAAAGTTGAGTCTTTATATGTAAACTAATTTACATTTTTGAATTTTGATATTCCATAATATGCATGTTTTTTCTGATACTTTTCATTGTACCACTCCAAAGGTATGTCTATTCCTAAATATCTGTTTAAAGCTAATTTTAGGAATGATTTAAAAAACATCAAGGTTGAATTGTGGTGGGTGTTGTATGGAAAGTGTTCTGGATTATAAGTAGTGATTATTCAGCATGTCACACATGTAAGCCAAGTTAATTTCAGCATTGGAGTTGGTATCTGAGTTAACAACTAGATCCAGGGCTAGAGTGGTAGCAGTTATTTCTAGTTTACAATGGACTGAAAGAGGAATTTCGTGAATGGTAATGAGGACTAAGGGTGATTGTATGATGAAGTGGATGCTTAAGTGGTAGGAAGTCACGTTTTTCACATTTTGAATAATAAGCCCTTACAAATTAGGTGAAAAAGAATCTAAGGATATGGCTTATCTGTACCTAGTTCTGACTAATCAAGATGAAGGAGAGAAGTGTTTTGATGTCTTTTTCTTCTTAAAAGAAGGTGTGTTTGAGGTCAAACACACCATCAAAATACACTTGTCTAGGGCAGGTGTATTTCATTTTCTGATGGGGTGTTTGTTAATTTTTTATGGTGTGATTATGTGGAATATTTGATCAATTTTGAGACCCCCTAATTTACTCCATCCCATCTCATTTTCATAGAAAATATCTATTGTTTTAGAACTCTCCTTATCAGCAATGGCCTATTTTATTTTATAGCTATTAATCCCTTCATCAATCCTCTACCACTCATAATTCATAATGGATCAAAGAATATGCATTTTATATTTCCTCTAAACTTTTTTACAAGATTTCAAATGTCAGACAACACTATGAGCCAGGGGGATCCTGGCTGGTAAAAATTTAAAAAAACAAAAAAAATAACCTGAGCCACTTCCTGTGGCTCGGGATTGAAAAATAAAAAATAAAAAAATTGTTGCCAGCTTTAAGCTGGCAGCGTTTAATAAAGATGAAAAAAAAAGACCAAAGCCACTAAAAGTGGCTTTGGTCAAATTTATAATACATCTTGCAGGCAGTTCTAAACTGCCTGCAAGATCTTGTGTTTAAAAGCGAGTGAAGTTTCATGAAGCAACTTTTCTCACTTTTTTTATTATATATTAATGACTTTCAGCCAGTATAAAACTGGCTGCAAGTCTTTTTTTAAAGCAACGAAAGTCGCTTGTAGCGACTTTGGTTGCAATAATATTTTGTTCATCTCCCAGCCAGATAACACTGGCTGGGAGGTTTTAACGTGAGATTTGAGCAGCCGATGTTGCTTTAAGCAACATTGGCTACTATAGGAAATAAACTACCAGCCAGGGGGAGACTGGCTGGTTTGAATTAATAAGAAATAAGATGAGATGAGATACTGAAATTTGCTCTACTCTTTTACATGCCATTTGTCATTAATTTTTTGACAGTGTGAAATGTATATGTACATAATAAAAAATTAAAGCTAGAAAAAGTGGTATTGGATATTTTTAAATGGCAAAACATATATACCCAGTTTTAACAAGTTTAAAATATCAAAATACTGATTTTGTGTCCATATTGTTTTTCAGAAATATACGCTTGGTTTTTAACACTTTTGTAGCCAAATGTCAACTTAGTGGCAAAAAAAATAATAATTGATAAAAAAGGTGTCCATAACAGCTAAAGGTTAGTTTTCCAACCTTATGTGAACAAATGATATGGATAACTGGATTGAATTTGAAAAATATGTGAAAATAAATATTAATTGCATCCGTTGTGGCATTCCAAATCTGGGTAGGTTACTTAAGTGAAAATTTGATTGGGCCTTGGTTGGAAGAAAATAATGGTGTTAGCAGGTGTTAATTTGGTTGAAGGGAGTTAACTGGATTTTTTTTGGGTGGATTTATGGTGATTTTTAGAGGATTTATGGTGATTTTTTGGAGGATTTAAGGTGTTTTGGAATGGATATATGTTGGTATTCCTATTGTTATTTGATGGTTTCATGGATTGGGTATTGGTTTTACTGGATTTTCTAGGGCTCTCTTGGTGATTTTTGGTGGATGCAGTGTGCTCATGGAGTAGCCATTTTTTTCCGGTGCACTACAGTGCGCTCTGGTGATTTTCCGGTGCAAAAGCGAAGTCACTGTGGAAAAGTTGGTCATTTTGGCAAAGTTTGGTCATTGGTGCAAAAATTCTGGGCACTGTGGCAAAGTTTAGTCACTTCAGAAAAGTCTAGGCACTGTGGCAAAGTTTGGTCACTGCAGAAAATTCTGGGCACTGTGGCAAAGTTTCGTCACTGTAGAAAAGTCTTATCACCAGTGCAAAGTTTGGTCACTGTGCAAAGTTTGGTCACTGTGCTAAAAGTTTGGCTATTGTGGCAAAATTTGGTTAGAAAGTTATTATGCTTACTAGATCAATAGTTTATTTTTGATCATATGCATGTAGGGCATTGTTGGAAAGGTCTGGAGCAGGAGAATCATATGGAGGGGAGGGAATCTTAGTCTTCTACATGTTTTTTGTCTTTTAGTTTCCATAACAAGGGTCTTGTTTGATAATTAACAATATTTAGCATATAACAACAATTATAATAAAAAAATATCAACATATAGGTTACCATTGGATAGCTCTCATCCTGAGTGACTCAAATTTATTTCTTTTCTTATAAATTTTATAAAATAAAAATATAATAAAGAAAAATCTTTAATTTTGGTGTGAAACTGGGCAAATCTGGGGCAGACCTTTAATAAGGCACCTTTGAACAGTTCATCCCAAGGGTAGTTTCTGGGGTACTTTACTGTACTTTTCAGTCTCTGGGGCAAGTGTTGCGGCTTGTTATAAGTATTTGCTGTGACTTGTATCAGTGTAATCTGGTATAAGGTATTTGTTTTGGGGGTGTAATCATTTATTGCACTTATTTTTTTCTATATTATAGGTTTTCAACACTTTCAAAGTCTTTCTCTCAGATTTTCAACTTATCCAACTCTTCAAGTAGATATTCAAGCTTAGTTAATTGAATCTTACGTTTACTTAGAGGGACAGGGATTTCTTTTTGTTTTTCCAACTCCCTTGGATTCTGCCTGCAGCAAGGTGACTGTAGGAGTCTACTCTACACCGTGTAAAACAAGCTGAGGCTTTGGTTCCTCAAAGTATACATTGTGAAACCCTAGCTGTAAAAACAACATGTAAGTTTTAATTAAAAGAATGTGATAATTTTCTTTCTTCATTTGTACAATATATTGCTGTGTAAAAACCTGTTGCCTATACACCTTATGCAAGTCACTGCATGCCTTGCAACCGGCTTCAGTAATTTGCGTGTTTCTATACGCATAACTGTAAGCAAATTTTCATAATTTTCTACTTCTCCTCTTCCACTTACAAGAGACAGGTTATTAAAATAATTAGCTATCCATCTGTTTCACTTAAGAGTTTTTTATTTTGGTTTGACTCTTATACTTGTTTCTTAAGTAAAAATATTAATTTCACTTTAAAAATATATGTTCAACTTTTAGGGAATCCATTTTTCTCAATCATTAGGTTTGCCACCAAAGTAACTTATTTACAGATTACTAACTTGGATTGTTGGTCTTTTAGTCTCCTTTTAAATCTCTTTAAAAAATAAAAAAAAGAACTGATGATTGTTTTTAACTCTTGGCAGCTTGATCTCTAACTTGTCATAGTATAATCAAAAAGCTAATTTTTGGTTAGCATCCAAATTTTATATTGGTTTGTCTTTCTCTTTTCATTTTTTTCATTCAATAAAAATAATAATTATTTTTCTACAATAATCTATTCCTAAAAATTTAAATCAACAGATTAGTTGTCCATTTATCGATCAATCAACTTCTACCCAAGGATTTTTTTTTTAAATTTCAAGTAAGAATATCTTTTTTCACTATTTCATTTTTAAAGTTTTTATTATTCTCAGTCATTATATATTAAATAATAAAATAAAATAAAATATCATAGTATCCACATGTGTATGGGATCAATTTTTTTCTACATATCAATAATTTATTGTAATGGCCTCCTGTAATTCTATTAATGGTAGAGGTATAGTTGATTCTTGTTTAAGGAAACTATACCTTTCAACATTATAAATTATGGATATCTGGTGGTTTGATATATTATTGATATATGGAGAAAAATTAAATATAGAATCAACACATACTTATGTATTATTGCTGTATTTATTGTAATAATTGGGCGTTGGATCAAATCTTCACATTTAATTGTTTATGTTTAGGGTATAGTTGAATCTCCTATGCCCAATGCATACGGCAGAATACTATACTTGTAAGAAATTAAATGAAGATTTAATACCAAATACTTGATTAATATTTTAAATGCAGCTAATACTCATGTTTTCTACATGCACGTTGCATATGATTTTTTATTTATTATTAAGAATATATAATGATTATTTTTGGAGGTGTTAATTTTAACAATTGCATTCTTTTTCACTTTTATTTATTTATTTTTGAATAAAATTAATTTCTTATCCACTACTCTACAAGATGCAGGCTTCACAAAGTTTGTTTATAAAGAAAAATCACCACTGAGGAAAAAAATCAAACAAAAAGCATGCAAAAAACATCAAGAATGCATTACTTATTGTTGAAAATTACGGTATTGAGACAGATGGAAAGAGGTCAAAATATTTTTCTAGGAGTTTTGTAAAAAATTTAGTTAATCCAGAACAGTATTTTACTTCAAATTCTAGCTGTTATATTTTCCATCCAATCCGCTCCTCAATTCCAAGTGTTATAGTGAAAAAATTTTCTATTGAAGATCTCATTCAATTAAACATTCTTGAAGCAACAATTCAGTGCATCAAAGACTTTTTGTATTGTGAAAATGGAGTTTTACAAAATACAGCTCATAAAAATGGTGGTGGATTTGGTAATATGTTTGTTGGTGGTAGGTGTTTAGATAGGAAGATCATTTAATTTGTAAGTATTATATAGTTTTATTTATGAATACTTTTTAATCTATCATTATTTTAATTACTTTTATAGGTAAATATGCTTCTAAGCCCTTTGATTTGGCAGAGTATGATTGTTGCATGAAGAGAATAGAGTTATTCTTTAAATTTTTTTATCAAAATATATCTAATGTTAAGTATCAAGAAGCAGTAAAGCTCTGTCAAAAGCTCAGGATTCCTGGGTTTGGAGAAAATGTTGATGATCAAGAAATTGAACCATTTTCTGGAAATGTTACTTGGAAAAAAGGCTCAAATAGAAACGGGTTTTCAAATAGTCCTCACTGTGACTCAGACAGTAGCGAGTATACATTTGGACTTTTCATGCCTAAAGACACTGAGAAAAATTCTCTTCATCAATCTTATGACTCAAATCAACGATGTCAAAAAGGTGGAGAGCTTTATTTTCCTGAAATAGCTTACAAAGTAGACATGGAGGCCACTAATGGCATCACAGCAATTCTATGGCCAGCAAACCTTCTTAATCATTTCACTTCAAGATGTTATGAAATTGGGGGATTCACTCGCCTTGGCTTTTCTATTCAAGTTAGTACAAGACTTTTCAATACATTTAAAAAACTCCAAGAGTATGAAATAGATATTTCTGAGTAATTAAATATAAATGAAGAGTTAGAAAGATGTAAATTTCTTATCATGAAACTTTCTAAGTACAATGAAAAGACTGATTTAACAAAAAAAAAGTTAGTGAATTACTATATATTTAATTTTACTAAAGATATTATAAAATTAAATACAGAAATAGATTCTGATATACATGTTAATAAAAAAAAGGAAAAGACCATTAAGCAGTGATAGGTAAAAATGTGATTTTATTTTACAGGTATAGTTTTAGTTTAGTGGTAGAATGATATATATAAACACATGTCTATAAAACCTTTTTATGAAACTGATGATTATGTATAATCTAGTGAAAAACCTAAAAAAATAAAAGTATGAAAAAAAATGGAGGTAAAAATTGAAAAATCATATCACAATAAAAAATTATCATTGCTATATGTAAAATAAAATATAATATATTAAAATATAAGAAACAAAATATAGCTTTTTAACTTGCTTAATTATTGCAAACAGAAACTAAAAATATACAATATTTTTAGTTTCTGTCCTAAAAGATCATATGCATCAATATAAATAGATCTGTACTATTAATATTGTTTTTAAAAATATTAAAAATTTGTTAATTTTTGAAATAAGTTATTTCTTATAAATAACAAAAGTAAAACCATGTATTATTCTATTCTTATTTAAGTAAAAAAAAAAATTAATGGACAATTAAATATTAATTTTTTTCTTTGAGTCATTCATTATTCACTTTCATATCTAACTCGAAATAATTTAGTGGCATATTCAATCTTAAATTTACTGAAATTTGTACACTACTGTGACTTATGATTTTTTTTTTTGATAAATTGAATATTTTTCATCACATAATTATATTTTAGTAAAGCATATAACTTCAAAAGTAGAAGTGAAATAATCAATAAAAGGAAATGAGATATCTTGATAATGAAGACTCTATCAATCAATTTATATCTTTAATAAAAATTAATTCTAATTTTAAAATTTACCTTTTAGAAGAGGAATATTTAATTAATATGAATTTCAATTTCCTTGTATATCTTGACTTAGCCTTCATCATCTATCTTTAATTAAGGTTCAGAATTCCAAAAGCTGAATTATATGATGATATTTCTATATATCTGATTGAATTTTTTTTTAAATTCATAAAACAAAGTATGTAAAATAGAAACTACTACATAATTTTTAAGTGAATTTTATTATATTATAATAAAATATCAATAATTATAAAAGTGCTTTTACTTTTGCCAGAGAGTTGACCTTAATATTTTTTAAGATAAATATAACACAATCAAATTGAAATTTATTTTAAAGTGTTTGAATATTTATCCATTGAATTAATTTTAAGAGTTGTGGAAGAATATTTCTTTTTTCTTGGAGTTGAATGAATCTTAAAAACCGAGAAAAATATTGTAGATACATTTTTATTGAACTTGATCTATTAAGGTAGATGTAAGTAGAATTTGATTCATATGAAATTTTAGAAGAAAAATAACATTTCAATAACTTATTATTGAAATTTAAGGATGACCAAGAAGGATGGCAATCTAAAAAGGGTTTGTTTTAATATTTATAAAAATAATATTTTTAAGTTCTTAATAAGGAGTACCCTAGTTGCTTTCTTTTATTATTTTGCTTTCATAGAAAGAATTAAATATCTTTTTTACCAAATTATTGAACAAAACTTGATATCTATAGATGAATATGTAAGTGTAAAAAATAATCAATATAAAATATGAATCAAAATACAGCAAGCTAAATTATAGATCATCAAAATGTAGCGTAAATATTGTTTTTCAAAATAATTGACACTAATAAAAAGATATTTTTTAAATTTAACTAGTTTTTCAAAGACACTTTAATATGATTTCATACCAAAATGATGGCTTCTCATTATTTAAATGTCTAGACATTATTTTATCATGGTACATATATATGTTACTATTATTAAATGAATTTAATATTATTTCCAGGAGTTTTTCATAGAGAATACTTAGTATAATTAAGATAACTATGCACCTAGAAATTATAGAAATTAGATTAAGAAAAGTCTACTTAAGAAAAAGCTTTGATGAATTGTGAGCAAAAATTCATTACACTTAATATTTTTAACTTTTAAACATGCTGAAAAGTATTGATAGAAAACTGTTTCAATTTTTTGTAATGATTATCTTAAAATTTGCAACAAATGCTAAGATGTATTGCCATCTTGAAGAAATATATAGTGTTATGCGAAAAATGACTTATAATGTATTCTCAGTTTTTTTACAAATTTTTGATCCATCATGATTTTGAGTTATGATTATTGCAATAATATTTAATGAATAGCAAAAAGGTGTAAGAAATTTATACAACAATATTTATTGATAGTTTAAGCATCTTTATTCAGATTCAGTAATAAATCACACATAAATAAATAATTTGAGTTACACAAAAAATGTAGCAATAGGATAAAGTATATATTTACATGAAGTAGGATTATGTATTAATTACGTCAACAATAGAGAAAAATTAAGAATTTGGCTTAATAAGATTCAAATAATCAAGAAAATCAGCTGCCATTGCTTTAGAAAGATGGCTCATGGTGGGAGTATTAAAATTAAGTGGCATAGGCCCAGAATTATCTATTAAGGGTTCGATAATATTAAAGATATAAAAATTAAGGTTTTTCCAGATTTTTCACCACCCGAATTATTATTATCACAGTATTTTCTAAGGAGGCCAAGTTGTGTTATGAATTCTAAACAGTCTGAAGCTGACACAAGCCGGTGGTCCTGTGAGGAAAGAAATAACCCACAAACACCATCAACCAAGTAAAAAGTAAATGATTGATATTTATGGTGCGCATATTCTTGATTCATCTTCTGAATAGAATCATTATGAGACTCATCAAACTGCTGCATATCTGTTGTTTTCTTTTATTCCTTGAACATCGTCGTTTCTTGCTTTCAGCTTGAGTTATATTTGCAGCAGCCTCTCTAGATTTTAAAATAATTATTGAAATCATGACATCGATTATTATGTTTCTAAATTGGCACAGGGGAGTGATTGAAAAATTTGCAGCAATTAGCTGTGATGTTGAGCTGTCCAATGTATCAGGAACTTTGCTTTTCAGATGTGTAAAGCAGGCTAGAATATGTAGGGCATGTTCAATAGGAAAATCTGGATTTAAGTCGAATTATTCAGCAGGAAGGGTAAACTCTTGAGAAGCAAGATAAAGAGATGATGTGACAAGGGATGCCCAAAAAGAACGCTGGTGAGCACTTGGGCTAACCAGTCTTGATAGAATGTGTATCATTGATGATTCAGGGTGATCAGTCTTCTTAAACGGAGAAAGATTAATTGAGTTTGGTTCTTCAGAGTTACAAAAATTTTCCAAATTTTCAAAGTTCAAATTATTGACCACTCAGATCTGCCAAGTGTCAAAATTAAGAAAATCCAAAGCTAAAAAAATAACAAAACAATTAGTTATCATAAAATAAATTAACCAACTTCAAGTAAGTGATACATACAGAGTTCATTAATTTTTGTAAGCATTTTGTCATGAGCAGATTTCATCCATAGAAAATTGAATTTGAGAGAAATTTTGTGTGGCTTTTCAAGAGAAGCAGACAAACGGATTTCAAATAACTGATTGATTTCTGGCCATGCCCTTAGTACCTTTTGACCATTGATTCTACCTTCAAAAAATCAATGAATTTCAGATATTTGCTTCTGTAATTTTGATTTTCCAATCATTTTTGGAGTATAGGGAAGGGAGTTATTAGAAATTTTTATTGATGATGATAGAGACCGTGCGATTTTGGGAATTTCAATTTTAGATTTTGAAGATACGGCAACTATAAGCTGTTTATTTGAACTTGAAGTATTTTTGTGTGGCTGGCTAGGTGGATTGATTTCTTCATTGTGTGTTTTCTCAACCTCATCAGAAGAAGTAGCTTCATCATCTTTTTGAGTTAGAGAAGCTTCATATTTTGAAACTTCATCATCATCTTATTCTTCTACTTCTTCTTCATTAGAGCAAGATTTGCTATTAGTTGACACTTTGGAGTGATTGTCGTTTTTAGAGCTGTATTAAAAGATAAGAAAAAGACAAGAAATAATAAATAAGAAAGTAAAAAATTTGGAGATAGCTTTAAAAACTAATATAAAATTGATTGATATATTACTCATGAAAGAAATGACATACCCTTTTGACACATTTTGCCTAGTTTGTTTAGATTTTTGAGATGCTGAGTAAGAGGAATCCTTTTCAGGAGGAGTTTTAGTAGCACTGACAAAACTAGAGCCCCTAGAAAGTCTCATTCTTTTTGAACGTCGAAGAATAGTCTTATCTCCCCCTCGAGATGTTGATGCATAGCCTTCAGCGTCAGGTATTTCATTATCATCATCATCTTTGATGATAATGACATCATCATGAGTAATGATACCTTTTTCATAAGCCAAATTTAAATAGGTTTTAAAGAAAAAGTGTCGATAATTTATCCTTCTGAGTTTAAAGAATTTGATATAAAATAATTACTAACATTTTTCTAGGTCATCAATGTATTCAAGCACATTGTTGTAGGCATTCGAAATATAAGATGGCAAAGGCTTCTCGCTAAGAGTTGACAATAGTTCTTCAGTTTTGCCTTTAGTAAATTCAAGTATCTTTCCATATTGAGATTGGATAATTTCAGTCCTTTCATTGGCAAGAGAAGGGGGGTTTGGAGACATGCCTAGTGGTGGTTTTTTCTTGAGTTTGAAGGATTCGAATTGATGATGCTGATGAGATTTTGTCAAATAACTACTTCGTGCTAATATATCAAATATATTAATGGAAAAGAAAAGTTAGTCTCAGAAGATATAAGAGATAAAGCAATAGATCTTACATAAAGGAGGTGTCTGTTTATCACAAGGCATTTTAATGACTTATTACTTGAAAAAAATGAAAAATTCTTATATCAAGGTAATAAAGAGATAAAAAATATATATTGCTATTTGTATTTGAAAGCTGTACTAACACAGATAAATGTGATAACCAAAAGATAATAGTAGTAAAATTGAGAGAAATAAACAAATTGAGAAATGTGGTACAAAACAAGAGGGTTTATATATTACCAGAAGCAGGTTTTTGATAGGGGTTCTTTTACAATGGCATCAAGCTAGCAAGCATATTGTAAAATAGTCTGATGATAATAATGGGGTTAATAGTAAAAGAGAAGTAACTAGACATAAACATTGGGGGCTTAAAAGTAGGACAAACAAAGAAAATGTCCAATTTACAACTTGATAATCTCAAAGGGTAAATAGTTGAGAATATAAGTTTAACTAATTTAAATATTTAAATTAATTTGTAAATATCGACATCATGCAATATGACCAAGGGATCTATTATTGGAAATTGAGGCATCTTTATGTGTTATAAAAAATAGGGGACAAAAACAAAGGAAAAAGATTATTTAAAAAAAGGGGATAAAAAAAGATAACACTAAATAGTATTATATAAAATTATTAAAAAAAATCAATTTATTCTATGATAGGAGCTCGTTTGGGCTGCGCTGTCACCCCCTGGCACAAACCTAGTCTAAACTTGGTTAAAGTTAAATTGATATAATAAATCTGAAATAGAAACACTTAAGAATCTTAGCATATGAATAAAGTATAAAATCATTTGAAATTATTGCCATATAAAATCCAATAACCAAGTACCAAAGTCACAATTTTTTTAAAGTATTTTACAGATTTTTACAAGGTTATGTACGTTAAACATCATTCAATAGTAATTGATGAAAATTTTCCACTGAGATAACTAAGTAGAAAAAGAAAATAGATAATGGATATATGTTTCTAACTTGAGCTATTATTGAATAGGAACAGTCAAAAAAAATATAGCAGGATTAATCAGGGTATTTTTTACATTGATGTAAAGCTTGGTTGATAAAATAGTAAGAACCTTTAAATCAGGACTAAAAAAATAATCTAATCAAAGAGGAATATTAGGAATAGGTGTTATAAAAATTATAACCAATATCTTAGAAATATTGAAGAAAATAAATTACTGGTAATCACAAAAAATATTGTACTCTTTTACCTTAAAATGGAAATATCAACTACTCATAATATACTCAAAACAACTACCAATAGCTAAAGGTTTCCCTCTTTACCAAAAGACAATGGTAAGGAATATGTAGACAAATGAATCCATCAAACTGTTTTAAGTAAAGTTTCAAGCACTAGTTCAGCCAAACTTGTGCTGGACACTTTTATGAGGAAAACCTCACTTCTCTTAAAAAAACATGCACCTTACCAACTTCAAATTAGAAAATTATCCTGCATAAGTTTGGCTGAACTTGTGCTGGACACTTTAGCCAAGAACAGTGACTAAAAATTGCAAGGAAAACCAAAAAAAACATAGCCCATATAATGAAGATAATTGATGCTATCTAATGTCTTTGGTAAAAGTGTCCAGCACAAGTTCGGCCAAACTTGTGCTGGACACTTTTATGAGGAACACCTCACTTCTCTTAAAAAAACATGCACCTTACCAAATTCAAATTGGAAAAGTGTCCAGTACAAGTTCGGCCAAACTTATGCTGGACACTTTGGCCAAGACCAGCGACTAAAAATTTCAAGGAAAACCAAAAATGAATAGACTATAAAAGGAAGTTAATTGATGGCATCAATATTTTTTTTGGTAAAAGTGTCCAGCACAAGTTCGGCCGAACTTATGCTGGACACTTTTCCAATTTGAAGTTGGTAAGGTGTATGTTTTTTTAAGAGAAGTGAGGTGTTCCTCATAAAAGTGTCCAGCACAAGTTCAGCCAAACTTTTGCTGGACACTTTTACCAAAAAAAAAAAATTGATGCCATAAAATATCTTCATTTTCTAGCCAATTTTTTTTTATTTTCCTTGAAGTAATAAGTTACTGTCCATGACCAAAGTGTCCAGCCCAAGTTCAGCCAAGCTTATGCTGGACACTTTTGTAATTTGAAGTTGGTAAGTTGCATGTTTTTTTAAGAGTAGTGAGTTTTTCCTTATAAAAGTGTCCAGCACAAGTTTGGCCAAACTTGTGCTGGACACTTTTACCGAAGACATTAGATAGCATCAATTATCTTCATTATATGGGCTATTTTTACTGGTTATCCTTGCAATTTTTAGTCACTGTTCATGGCCAAAGTGTCCAGCACAAGTTTGGCCAAGCTTATGCTGGACGCTTTTACAAAAATAAATTGATGCCATTGAATATCTTCATTTTCTAGCCTAATTTTTTTAAATTTCCTTGAAGTAATTAGTTACTGTCCATGACCAAAGTGTCCAGCACAAGTTTGGCCAAACTTGTGCTGGAAACGTATACAAGGAAAACCTCACTTATCTTAAAAAAACATACACCTTACCAACTTCAAATTGGAAAAGTGTCCAGCATAAGTTTTGCCGTACTTGTGCTGGACACTCTGGCCAAGAAAAATGACTAAAAATTGCAAGGAAAACCAAAAATCAATAGGCTATATAAGGAAGTTAATTGATGGCATCAAATTTTTTTTTGGTAAATATGTCCAGCACAAGTTTGGCCAAACTTATGCTTGACACTTTTATAATTTGAAGTTAGTAAAGTGTATGTTTTTTTAAGAGAAGTGAGATGTTCCTCATAAAAGTGTCCAGCACAAGTTCGGCCGAACTTGTGCTGGTCACTTTTACCAAAAAAAAAAATTTATGCCATCAAATATGTTCATGTTATAGCCTAATTTTTTTTAATTTCCTTGAAGTAATAAGTTACTGTCCATCACCAAAGTGTCCAGCACAAGTTTGGCCAAACTTATGCTGGACACTTTTTTAATTTTAAGTTGGTAAGGTGCATGTTTTTATAAGAGAAGTGAGGTTTTCCTTATAAAAGTGTCCAGCATGAGTTTGGCCAAACTTGTTCTGGACACTTTGGTCATGGACAGTAACTTATTACTTCAAGGAAATTAAAAAAAATTAGGCTATAACATGAACATATTTGATGGCATCAATTTTTTTTTTTGGTAAAAGTGACCAGCAAAAGTTTGGCCGAACTTGTGCTGGACACTTTTATGAGGAACATCTTACTTCTCTTAAAAAAACATACACTTTACCAACTTCAAATTATAAAAGTTTCCAGCATAAGTTCGGCTGAACTTGTGCTGGACATATTTACCAAAAATAAAATTTGATGCCATCAATTAACTTCATTTTATAGCCTATTGATTTTTGGTTTTCATTGCAATTTTTAGTCACTGGTCTTGGACAAAGTGTCCAGCACAAGTTCGGCCGAATTTTTGCTGGACACTTCCAATTTGAAGTTGGTAAGGTGCATTGTCTATTAAGAGAAGTGAGGTGTTCCTTATAAAAGTGTCCATCACAGGTTCGGCCAAACTTGTTCTGGAAACTTTGGTCATGGACAGTAACTAATTACTTCAAGAAAATTAAAAAAAATTAGGATAGAAAATGAAGATATTTGATGGCATCAATTTTTTTTTTGGTAAAAGTGTCCAGCACAAGTTTGGCCGAAGTTGTGCTGGACACTTTTATGAGGAACATCTCACTTCTCTTAAAAAAAAAATACAACTTACCAACTTCAAATTATAAAAGTGTACAGCATAAGTTGGGCCGAACTTGTGCTGGACATATTTACCAAAAAACAATTTGATGCCATCAATTATCTTAATTACATGGGCCATTTTTTTTTGGTTTTCCTTTTAATTTTTAGTCACTTGTCTTGGCCAGAGTCTCCAGCACAAGTTCGGCCGAACTTATTCTGGACACTTTTCCAATTTGAATTTGGTAAGGTGCATGTTTTATTGAGAGAAGTGAGGTGTTCCTTATAAAAGTGTCCAGCACAAGTTCGGCCGTATTTGTGCTGGACACTTTGGTCATGGACAGTAACTTATTACTTCAAGGAAATTAAAAAAAATTAGGCTAGAAAATGAAGATATTTGATGGAATCATTTTTTTTTTTGGTAAAAGTGTCCAGCACAAGTTCGGCCGAACTTGTGCTGGACACTTTTATGAGCAAAACCTCACTTCTCTTAAAAAAACATACACCTTACCAACACTAAATTGGAAAAGTGTCCAGCATAAGTTCGGCCGAACTTGTGCTGGACACTTTTACCAAAAAACAATTTGATGCAATCAATTATCTTAATTATATGGACCATTTTTTATTGTTTTCCTTGCAATTTTTAGTCACTGGTCTTGGCCAAAGTGTCCAGCACAAGTTCGGCCAAACTTGTACTGGATACATAGCACAATACTTAAATTATACTGAAGTATGTTTATCAATTACATGTTATTAAAGCCTCTTTTTTTTAAGGCATGAAAACCAAATATAAATTGATGATTTTTTGGTTTTTAATGATTAATAATTTTTAATTATTGTTGCAAAAAGTGAAGTTTAAAAAGAAAATTTCTTAAGATCCTTGTGTAAATGAATTCCCATCGGTTGAATGCTTTAATTTTTTGTATATATTTTGTTTATTAACTATGGTAATGGATTATTGAGTGCCTTTAATGATGTTTCTTTTTTGGTGAGGGATGTTGTTCAATTTCATAAATTTTTTCACCTGTGCATTTTTATACTAATCATTGGTGGCCTTAAGCCAAAAAAAAGGAATTATAATTATTGAAAAACAGGTATTTTGAATTGAAATTTAGAGTCTAATTCTATTCTTGTTTTAGGCTTTAATTTGATCTTGTCGTAAGTATTTGAGAACAGATTCAATTTAATTTATTTCAAGTTAATTTATTGTGCATAAGAAAATTTCACATTTATTTAATCAAAACGTTTATCATGTCTTAAAGTATTACAAAAATATATATCTGTTTTTCTATCCTCAATAATTTTAAAATCGTTAATTCTTTTGCTCTCGTTTATCTTATACATCAATTGTAATTTTTTATAAGAAAGAATAATAATGTTATATTTAAATTATGATTACTATCACTCTATATACATGGTTAACAGTGGGGTAAAAAATTTAAGGTGCTGCTGCTCAATCTTGTGCTTCATTAACTTTGGCGAAATCTATATCTTCTCCAATGTCAAGTAACTTCCTCTCATTAACCAAAAAATTTGCTAAATATCCAGGTGAATAGCAGTTTTTTGGTAAAAATTTGGGCACATTCAAGATACCATCTGTTGAAGCTGTCTTTTTAGTTGGGCGATCATAAAGTTTCTTCTTTGAAGCCTTTTCAACATTTGAATGGGCTGTCTTTTTAGTCAAGTTGTCCATTAAATCTAAAATTTCATCGAGTTTTGGATTTCACCATCCAGGAACTACTCATTTAGGATGATTCTCTTCTGGATTGGGTGGGGCTTCTTCTAAATCAGACATGAGACTTGTATCATGAAAAAGTGCTACAAAGCCTGGCTGATCAAAGCACTTTTTTCTTGCAATGTCGTAGCGGTTTTTTGAAATCTAAAATCAAATCAAATTAGTAATAGACTTTATTTAGTTATTATGCTTTGAATAAATACCTTTGTTTGATAACGCTTTATCCGTGCTCTTGATCTCTTTTCCTTTCTACTTGCCTCAATCACCTCACAGTTTTGACCAGCCACCTTTTGAATCTCCTTTCCCTTGTTGACCACCCATTGCTTGACAATGATTGGTGTAAACCTGAGTTTTTCTGAATCAATATTTTTCAATGATGAGAGCCACTTAGTACAATGGTCTGATACTACACTCTCCATTACTTGATTCCATAGTGACTCAGAAAAATTTTGACAGTGTCAATCAAAAGCGAGTCCACAAAATACTTTCTCTTGAAGCTCTTGTTCCAAATGTTGTTTTACAGAGATCGGTACAGCAGCTCCTCCCTTTAGTCCTCGGGGCTCAGGTGTTGAAATAAAAGTTGGTAGATGAATTTTGGAACGTAAGAATATAGCAGTATTTGTTAAAAAAAATTGACGATCAGCAGCTGAAGTTGCCTGCGGTGTGTTTTGAACCTGTTTTAATGCTGTTTCAATTGTCAATAGCTTGTACTCATGCCAATTTTTCCAATCTGTAATTTCTTCATTTGTTGGGCCTATAGGAAACTCAGATACATTAATGGTTCCACCAAGACAGAACTTCAAAAAGTGATAGATATTTTGGTTAATAGAATCTGAGCTCCTTGGTACATCACACCTCGTAACTATGCTTCTAACCATTCGCAAGTTTCTGTCATTTTGAAGTGACTCAGCATCAAGTATTCTGCGCTGATCAGTAGCTTGAATTATAAGAGAGGGATTAACTGAAAATTTTTGAAAATAATAATTGGTAAACCTATTTTAAAACATAAAAGCATGTTGAAAAAGTTTACTCACCAGGTCCACTGGTACTGGCTTCTGGGTTAGTAGAAGTGGATCCCCCACAGCTTCCAAGAAAATGAAACAACAACATACTAGCCCAATCATTACCTACACTTCCTGCTTCCTGCTGATAATTACCAGGTGTGGATTGACCATCTGTATTTGTGATATTAGAAGAGCAATCAGTTGATCAAATTTGGGGATCTGATGAAGACTGAGGAGGAGGTTAGGGTTTACCTGGATTTTCACTAGGTCTTTCAGGGGGAGCAGGATCCGATGGAGGCATTCTAGGATTTTGAGGGGGAGAATTATTTTGCACTCCAACATTACTTTCTAATGGAGGATCAACCTGTATGGCATCACCAGTATTAGACATTCTGTGCTTTATAAAAAAATATTAACTTTCAGAATATAGACAAGATAATATTAAAGAGAAATTAGTTATACATTTTAATTGTGAGTTTAATGATAAAATATTCAAGCGAAAAAATTATTGGAAAACTCAGTTTTATTGGCTTGAAAATATGGTCCTTAGATTTTTCAACTCTGGTTCTGAACTATTTATAATATTTTTCAAGTATAGGTAGACTTTGTATAGTACATTGAATTTCTTTTAGTTGGAATTAAATTTACAATAAAATGTCACTCTTAATAGCAGGGTTTCTAAACCGTAATGAATGCCCTTGTTATTTTTTTCTTAAACATTTAGGCAAAATCTCAAAAAGTTTTATTTATTAATCTTGCATCTAGCTGTTCCAAAGATCTATTACAAGCTTCCCAAATCCTCCAAATTCTTACCAATCCTAAATAATTTCAACCATATTAATGAAAATAAAATGCTCATGTTGTTTAATTTTTTACTTACTAGTGTCTGAAGTCCAACAGCAGTGATAACATTGTACTTTATTTCAAACATTCCCCTTTGGTGCTGTAAAGTGGCGGCATGTCCAATAATTGAATCTTAATTTATCACAATTTGTGTTGCTTTTTCTACTCTTACTAAACGGTAATGCACTTGTGGAAATTCCTCATAGGGATCCTTTTTTGTATCTTCTGGTATAAGATCTTTAAATGGACTAACAATTAGATAGAATTTTACATTATTGTACTTTGAACTAAAAAGCTGATCAATAAGCCCAAACTGGCTATCTTTTCCAAAGTAGAATTCAATGGTAGAATTCCCAGGATTCTGGTAATGAGTTGTATAACGCTTTCCATGGACCAATATTCTTGCTATATTTTCAACTACCCTGTCTCCTACCTTCTCTGATGGTAACAAAGCCTTTTTAGATGTCTCTTTTCTTAAGCGTGCCCTTACCCATTTTGTAAATAATGCCTCAGTTAAATGGAAATGTCTTTTTTTGTATCGTACTCAATTTTTTTAATATTAGATCCATACTGAGCATCATCTTCAGCTTCACCTAGTTCTAATACACTAGACCTCTGATGCCAGTGCTTGAGCATGGTCCGTGGTATTTCTTCTATGTTCAATAAAAAAATTAGCTCTTTTGCATTTTTAAGAACCCAATTACCAAACTAAATACCTGGATGATGATTGTTTGGAATTTCCGATAATATACCATTAACTCTTTCAGCAGCCCAAGTAGCCATACCTACAGGTGGACCAAAATGTTTAATCATTTCTGGAAAATGTTGAGTGAAATGAAGATTTGGCTTAAAGCTGATATTTTTCCAACCTTCTTCCAAGCAGTTACGATACTCCAATAGCAGTTGTTTTAATTCATCAACTTCATTGGCAGACACATTTTTTAAAGTCAAAAAGTTGGTAATTGAACTTAAAGTGGTGAGTGATTTGAGAAGATAATATTCACTAGGTTTGTGGTCTGACGTCACAGATGTCTCGGCTTGATTTAATTTTTCTACCCAAAGGGGGATATGTGACAAAGGAAAGTAAAAAGTATAAAGTACATGCCACTCCGCAGCTTTGAGGGAACCTGAATTTTTAGATCCTACTTGTTTTGGCACTCATGAAATCCAGGAAGGTTTTTTTGTTTGCTTTATCACATTCCACACTGACTCTAGCTCAGTAGCTGACAATTGTGAATTCCTAGTTCTTTTGCTTTCTTTCTCTTTGCCCTTCTTTTTATGTTCCTTAATTCTAATAGTCTCAATAGATGAATTAGATCTTTCACTTTTGGATATACTGATACTTATTTGCCTTAAGTTATAGGTTGAATTTTGACTTCCATTTTTAGAAGCATGTTCGGAGCCAAACTCTAAGGTTTGAAAGTGATGTTCAGAACTTGATGACATTTTCCGGCTGTTTGATCCTTCCGATTCAGCTCCTCCACTATCCATTCTAAGATATGTTTGTGACCGTCTCATTGTACTTGTATATCGTAGTCATTTTTGCCATCCCACTGGTTCAATATTATTGACATCAGTGCTGATTAAGCTGCTTCTATGTTTTTTATATTGCTTATTTAGAAATATATCAGAACGTGCATCATCATCTTCTCTTCTTACATGCCAATTTTTTTCCTTTGTCAGCTTTTTTTCTAGGTCAATTGGGGCATTTCGTATTAGATAAAAAGTTAGACTGTGATCTATAAGATTTCCAAGCATGTGTGAATGCATCAAGTCAATTGAGCAATATTCCAAAGGTTGCCAATATACAAGGTTATTTAGCTCACTCCATCAAAACCCATGACTCCTAACAATAGATACCTGCTCCCAATGTGACTGACACTTTTTCCACTTCTCTGCCCAGTGCATATGATCCTCATGAGTACGTAAGGAAATTTTTTTGAATTGATGCTCACGAATTTCATCTTTTGAAATATGAAAGACAGAGCAGAACTTAGTGGCTGAGTGACTTGCAAAACCAGCAATCTTTCGCATCTCTGGAATGTCTCCTATTAAAGAGAATAATGCAGCCCTTATTTTTTGGTCTTGTGGATAGTGAGGTGTTTTTTAAATAAATATGCCATCCCATAGAGTCTTTAGTTCATTGAAAAGAGGCCTCAGAAGATGATTTATTTTTTAACTCGTTGGCTCAGTTGGACTGGGAATAATAGCATACAAAAATAGATTTTTGGTTTTGTATCAATCTTCTGTAGGCAAGTTCATACACACCAACAAGATATTACCCACAGATTTCTGATGACCTCCAATACGATTGCCACCTGGCATAAACCAGTCAACATATAAACTAAAAATTAAATTACCTTGTGTTTTTGTATATCCATCGACACTTCTATTTTGAGTCATTGAAATATCTGGAAAGTTTTTCCATACAAAACCATCATATACATCTTTCATGACATCCCTTTCCATTTTTTCTATAAAATCATTTTTTTTCTCAATCAGTGTCTCAAATTTGATTAGTTTAAACTTTCCTGAAAGCCATTCAACCAAACTGTTGTGATGAAATGTTTTACGAGGATGGTAGATTGCTTCTTCTTGTTTGTACTTAGCCAAATAAAAATTTTCATCACAATTGACAGTCTCTTCTCTCTGTCCTAAATCTTTCAAATAGCGCTTTGAGGATGAATAAAAAGGTTGAGTACAAGATAAGATCGATGGTTGGTGTTTGGGGATATACTCATAAAGAGCCAAGCACTTAGCACAGCATGTCTTGGTGACAAATAATGGATTGAGTTGCAATTGACTAAAAACTGTCAGGGTGTGGACTAGAGGTATAGTAATATGATGGTAACCCTGAACAAGATATTAGCTAATATAAGGGTAATATAACTAATCAATAGAGAATTTAGAGCGTAATAGTTATTTGAGAGGTAGTGACTTCTAAAGTAATGGGGAATTTAATCAGAAGATTTTATTTTATTTGTTGAAACCCTTACAACACGGTACTTAAATATTTGAACTTAGGCCTTTTTAAATTATAACTAATAAGAGGATGTAAATGTAACACCTTATAAAGTAATAAAGAAGATGGCAACGTTGGCAACTGGATAAATGTGTGTAAAAAGGAATGATATTTCCACCAAATCTTCCCCCCCTTATATAGACCCAAGAAAGACTAGATACATAAAATAATTCCCATCAGGGGCAAAAGAGAAAGAACAAAGACGTGGAAATAAAGAGACTAAAAATGACTAGAGAAACAAATATAAAGTTTCCAGAGAAAAAAGAAATAAAAAGATAGAAAAGAAAAGAACAATACATCTCATGTGATTTATTTTCCCAGGGAAAACCCCACGTCAGGTGAGAAAGAAATATATACTAATTTTAATGATTAAAATTTATTCCCACTCCAGGATTTTCCCACTTTGGAGGGTAATTGGGACATTGGTTCACGCCCTCTTTTGGGCATTGTCACTACTGAACAATCCTCTGTAAGTTACTGATATCCTTTACTTAGTTTTTATTATCATATTTACTAATACTTTCAAATCAGCTGGCTGACAAAAACTGTCTCTATAGAAAGGGGAATCAGGCTGATGATTCTGCTAGCATCTAGTTTACCTAGGTCACTAAGAAGTTTGAGTTTGTTGACTTCATCATGCAAAAATTCAGCACAACCTTCTTTGCTTAAATTATGGATAAAAGAAAGTTTTGATGCTTGCCACATTATCTTTTGGCTTTAAAGCTCCTCCAAATTCAAATTTTTTGAACGTGGTAGAGATTTAATTGTTTCCAAAACAGGCTGCCCCTAAGCAAAGAAAAAAAATAGAGATTAATTGAAACATAATTTCTCTTTATTTACCAAATATTGATGTCTTACAAGATCTTGGATGTTGGATCCTAAGTTAGGTGAAGTGCTGGATGTACCAACCATCTGTGCTTTGTGATTTCTTTCCTCTTCATGTTTGGAGTACGACTGAGATGTTTTGAAAGCTACACCAACTTCAAAGCTTCCCAATGAGGTCTGATGCTTTCTTGATAAGCATCCAAGCTCTTCACATTTACAAAAGCGAAAAAATGGTGGCATTTTAAAACTTCTGGATATAAGATATATGTTACTGGATGGTAGCAATTGAAAGAACTCTTTATTTATTGTGAAGCACTTACTAAAATAAGCTAATTTTTACATCTCAAGAAGTTTATCAACAAGTTGGTTACCATGGATTTCTTTGAATGTTTGTTTCATGCAGATCAACCATGAATTAAGTAGGCATCCATACTGTACATCAGCAAAATGTTTCAGACTTGCTACATTTTACAATGTTGCATACATGTTTATCAAACAGCTTATTTTGCACAAAGAATAATACTATAAGAGAATACAAATTGATCACATTTTTGAATATAGGAGAAACCATGATATAACTTGAATCAAAATAATACCATTTAATTTATAATAATAAAGTTATTTAAGTGTTGCCATTTTTTTTTCTGCAATCACCTGCATTAATAAAATTCTGCCAAGCAATAGAAAGGTTTTCACTAATAATCACTATAAGATATAAAAAAATTTATAATATTTATTTCTCACAATATAGAATTACAGTCTGAAAAATAAATATTTCTTCAACAAAATATATTATTTTAAAATTTTCAAATCTAAGAGGTCATCAAAGTAAAGCTTCCAGAATCCAAAAACAGAATTTTTACATTAAGTTGCTTATTCCAAACTCTGAAAAATTGGTATGGTTTCCAAGTAATGTTGGTAAATAAAATATATAAATACTAATAAGGTGTCAATATAAATTTTTAAAATAAGTTTGTCAGCACAATCAACAAGCTCAAATAAGGTCATTATTTGCATTAAAATATTATCAAAATAAGTTGGAAAATCAAAATGATTCTGCATTATGTTTTTACCTGTTTATCATGCACTAATTTTCTATTACAGCAGAGTTATTTCCTTTTGAATTAATTATGAACATAAATAGATATCCATATTTTATAGTGAAAGATATTCATGAGAAAGCTCATCTGTCCGTCCACTCAACTCTTCATTATTAATTATTTTCAAAATAAAAAATTTATTATAGTAGTGTTTTTGTTGCCATATCCTTTCAAAATTTTATATTTTTGTTCATTTTGCTTTTCATAATGTATATGAGGAGCTCTAGTTGTTCTTATTTTCCTCAGGGAAAAATACCTTCTAATACCCGTGTACTAAATAAAAGATTCAATGAGATACTCCCTCAATCAACTTCTAATTTTTTCAGGTCTATTCAAAATTTCTGTTGTGTGCTTTTGAATATTTCACCTCAGTCCAATGAATGGAAGCTGAACCCCACCGAAGAACAACTACATAGGTTTTCACTGTTCAATATAAGCTCTCTCAAAATTGATATTAATTTGCCATATCCTGAACGAAATTACTGTGTTTCTGAAAAAATACCTGCTATATTCCACAATGCTTTTATCCACTTTCTTCATCAATGCAACTTTCCTGGAAAAAGTTTTCATGTAATCTTGATTGGTTTCACAAGTGGAATCAAGTTTTAACAAAAATTATCATTAAGCACTGGGATAAAGCTTTGGAAAATAATTATTTGGTTTCTTATTCAATGGACTCTACTTATATTTCCTACCTAAATCAAATGGGTGTTTTTCACCGCTGGTTTATAGGTTATGCTGATAAATTACGACTCGTAAAAGATTCTGATAGTTTCCGTGAAATAGTTAAAATAAGAAAGTATAAATATAAAATGAAAAAGAAAGTAAGAACTAATATTTTTATCTTTTTTTTTTACACAAGCTTATATAAATTTGACAATCTTTTTCAGAATTCTTTTAACCGAACTCACCTTCTTAAACAACTTCCAAGTGGTGAAACCTATGAGAATCTTTTCAAAAACTTCAAATGTTGCTTAGACACCAAAATTTATGATGAAGGTTATTTTAAGCGTATTTTATTGCCATGAAGATCTGAAGAATTCTCAAGACTTGCACGAAATCTCGACCAGAAACACATTCAAATCCGAGAATCTTCCTCTTATTCAGGAGAAATACTTAAGAACTTGGCATTATATGATAGATTAAATTTGATATCCTAAATCAAGACTCACTTTAATTCTTTTCCTGTCCCCAGGGGTTTGCCAAGTGAATGCTATTCTTCATTATATCTCACTTCTCTTAATCCTCAACAATTAAGACTTCTTAATTGTCAAGCCCCAATAAACATTTCCTACATACTTGAACAAATTTCAAATGCTAATGTGAGTTATTGATGAATTCCCTAATCAATAATCTAGCAGACTCATATTCCTCGTTTCCAATGTTTGGTACACTTAACCTTAAAAAATTAGAACAGATAAATATTTTTGCTATGATGCAACTTTATATAAGGAAAATTTCACATACATTGTTAGCTCAATCTTTTTTCTTTGTATCTTATAATTGCTGAATTCAATAATTCTGCTTACAAAATACTTGATTACATGAACCTCATTTTGTTGGCCCATTCTATACAGACGATCAACTGCTTGCTGTTCAACTGCTGGATTCCAATTAGGCTCCTGTTTCAATATTTTAAACAAATTCTCTTTTCAACATTTTCTATTTCAATATAAGACTCTTTGACTTACCATTATATATACATTTTGTGCACACCTCAAGTCTATTCCAACTCCTGCAGCCTTTATTGTACCAAGCAAAACTTGACATCTTTCATCATTTTTGAATTTGTCCAGATTTTCATCCCTTTTTTTCATGCTCAACTTTCCTACAAGCTCTGTGTAGCTGATTCCATGGTCATCTAAAGCCTTTTTTATACTGTTTCAATGGATAGAATATTGAAATGTTGTTTAAGCTAAAAATAAGTTATTGAGATAATTAATAGAATTCCTTACATTTCCAAAAAGTCCGCATATTCTGAAAATATAACAGCCTTGGGACAAATTATCCCCCTTTCTCCCCTTAAGAAAATTTCTAAATGACTGATTAGATGTATAATCTTTTCTGAATGTTTCCATGTGAAAGGAAATTTTGGAGGTTGATCTGGGTTTTTTTGTAGACAGGGTGGTTACAAAATCGCGGTAAAATTGACAGTTCTTGGAGAAACTCAGCTGAGTTCCAAGGGAGGTTGGTGTTTTGAGAAGGCCCATAATACTCAGAAAAACTTTCTTGAAGCTTTGTAAGTTTTGAGTGCCAAGGTTATGATAATTCTACAGATATTCCTTGCTCAATTTTTCGAGGAAGTGATAAGATTGCTTCTTTTGTCCTCATCAGGCATATGACATTCATGAGAGTATTTATCATTTTTATTGAGATAGAGCTTCCTCTGTTTAAGCCATTCATAAGAAAATTAATCCACAACCAGTTTTTTTTCCATCTTTCGATTCTAAGGAATGATATAAGGCTTTGAAGATCAGTTGTCCGGTTCTGAAGTGGTGTCCCTGTCAAGCATAGTCAATACTCAGCCTCCAAGGCCGATATATTCTGATTCTTGTGCAACTGGAGATTCTTGATTAAACTTTTAAATTATGTTAAACATTTCATCAGCTTTTAAAATATTATGTTCAAAATTATTAGTCATTTAAATGAATGCTTACTGAGCCTCATCTAAAACTATTCTGTACCAAATGAGTTTATGAGTTACTGGCCAAATAGGTTGAGGAGTTTTCTTTAAAGAAGATAGACTTGCTGTCTCATATTTAGTCAAAACAACTAGTTGGTTCTGAAGCTCCTCAAAATTAATTTTCTTTGAATCCTTCCCATAAAGAACCTTGAAAGGTAGTGCATTATCTTCAAAGTGAATTCTTATTTCATTGACCCAGTTTGATAATGTTGCAAGTGGGAAAATGATGAGAGTTGCTGATGTCCTATCTTTCTCTTGTCCACCACTCAAGAGTTGGAATTGTCTGGCTTCACTTTGAGTTGCAGTAATTAGGCCAAGAGTTGAGAGGGTCTTTCCCAAGCCCATATCATCAGCTAGAATTGAACCAATTCCTGAAGAGGATAACTCTTCTTCAAGAAATTGTTCATAATAATTATTAAAACCTACTCTCAGCCAGCTGTTTTCTGCATGCCTCCACAGGTTTTCTAACTTTTTGGATAAGTTATTTTCATTGTCTATCATAAAATTGATATCTTGAATCTGATGCATTTTCAGAGTTGTTTTCATACCACGTATAGATAGATTTGCCATTTGACTATCCCTTGTCCCAGAAATTTCAGAAGTTGTGTGAATACAAGAATGAGGAATATTGAAGAAGACGGTTGGATTGTAGTGTGGAATTGGTGTCAAATCAATTTGAGCATTTGAAATACTTCTTTAGCCTGACTAATAAAATCAGTCAAACAAAAAAGGAGGCCACAAATTCTATACTGCCTGTTTAATAGTAGAACCAATTAAGAGCAAAAATAATAAGGTATTTGGGGGTATAAAGCCCTTTCCTCAGTTAAAATTTGAGATCCAGATCCAATTTCTCCAAGTAGTTGTCCAATTTAGCTGCTCAGTTTGTTAGAAAGATCACCAATAGGTTTTGTGTCAGACAGGCTACTAGACTTACCCGGTAAAATAATTAATTATTTTACTGAGTTGAAGCCACACCATTCTTCTTAATAATAATTATTTATTTATTTACTTAAGTAGTACTTACAATTAACTAAGTTAAGTACAATAAGTAGTATAAATAAATAATATAAATAAAATGTCCCTTACAATTTTTACTCCCTAACACTGTGCTCAAAAGTATATGTTAAAGGGAATAAAATTAATAATAAATTTATAATATAAAAACTTTAAAACAATTATATTACCTCAGTGAGAGATCTGTAATCCCGTGAAAGTAATATAATTGATTATTTATTGTGTAATAATTGTGACAGTCCAAGGAATTCAAACTTTGTTGCTAATAAATTTGATGCCCTTGTTGATGTACTAATTGATTACTTTCTTATGTCATTTATGTACTCCTTTTTCTTGTCATTCTTTTCTCTCACACTCACAGTAGACGGTGTAAATTCCTTATATTTTATTATCTCATATTTTGCCTATAAAAGGCCTCTGATTTTGTGCTTTTCAATCCATTCTTTTATAACCTTACTTTTATTACCATGTATTACAACACAAAACTTATATTTTATATTTTATCACATTAGTATTTGCAATAGTGTAATTCTAATCAATAGACTATAACAATATTAAAAATCTACCTCTTTTATTTGAGTAATAAATCACTTAGATTAAGGAATATGTACAAATCTTTGAGAGTCCATTTAAAACCTTTAAAATCCTTGAAAAACTCCATACCAAATCTTCTAGACCAAAAGCGTACCTTGACAATTGGAGGCCTTTCCGAATTATCAACGGAGCAACAATATTTGAGGCGTAATCGAGGGGACCATCGGTGTGCAAGTACCTGTAAAGGACGAGAGTGTGAGAAAACAATGAATGTCATACATCACGTGACAAAATTTTTTGCTGCGAACGGGAATCAAACTGAGCTCCAAAAATTAAGTTCATATACTGACTAAACATCGTATATATCGTGGTAATTATTGATATTACTATCTGTGGGTTACTCTGCACTCTTCATTTGCTACGTATTTCCTTTTACTCAGCACTCTGTAAGTGGCATTAATTTGCTCATTTTACAGGAGGAGGTGTCTGGTAATTTGGAATTTATTTTTTATTATTATATTTTTTTTTGTTTTTCCTGGTTGACCATAATAGAGCATTAAGTGTTCTTAGTCCCAGAAGTAATAAAATAATTATATATAAATATTATTAATTATAATTTTTCAGTTGACTTTTGTCCTGATTAATTTAAATTTTATTTTTCCAGTTGACAAATTTTCCTGACAATAATATTTTTTTTTAATTATAATTAAATAAAAATTTATATTTAATTACTTCAGTTGACATTAAGTCCTATTAGTTAAGTGCAATAAAAATTTTTTTTAATTAAATAAAAATTTATATTTGATTACTTCAGTTGACAATAAGTCCTGGTAATAAACTAGTTGATTAAAATCCTAAAAATAATTATTGTTAATAAATTTTAATTTATTTCTTCAGTTGATTATATTATAATCCTGGTTTTAAATTATTTTTGAATTAATAAATTAATTTTATTTAGTTGATTTTTATCCTAAAAATTTTTTTTTTATTTTTGCTAAATAAAAAATTAAAAAAAAAAGACTAATTCATCTATTATCCCTTTTCATCATTTCAGTTGACACTTAAAATGAATGACCAAAGTGGTTCTGCTGCACGTGAAGAAGAACTAGACTTGATTGACTATGATGAGCCTTCTTCTGTAAGTTCTCCTTAAACAAGAAGAACTTCTCAGACTAATAAATCCTTGCCCCAAACAGCATGTAGAGATGGAAGAAGTAGAAATCCTAGTGGACAAAACTCAGGAGTAGAAGCCTATAATAAACTTACCAGAAGAGCTTCCAAAAGGCTTCAAGATAAAAAAGATGCCATTGCCCCAACAAATAAAGAATCTGTCATCCCACATAAAAGAGTTGAAAGCAGAAAGCTTGATATTAAAGGCAAGGTTAGATGCTTTGGAAGAAAAGGTGAGAAGAACAGATACCTTTCTGCAAGAGAAGAAGAAACCTCTTCCTCCCAGAGATCAAAAACAATTGGCTAACAAGTCCCGAGAGAAGGTGGAAGTGTCCAAGTGGCAGTGGGACTGGTTAAACACTCAGTGGGACAACCTGTCTCAAAATCAGAATCAATTACCTCAGGCAGGTCGGTCAAGGCCCACCCAGGTCAACCCCACTCCTCCTCATCCCTATCAAGGAGGAAGAAGAAGAAGAAGAAAGCCAAATTTGGTAATACCCAGCAAACCCTGGTGCGTCCCTCTATTGATTCTCAAGTGCCTTTTCTTGTGGCTGACTCTGTTCCTTCAGGTAAATCTGGAAGGGAGGATGAAACCTTGAGACCTATAGAGGCTGGGAGTAGTAGACAAATCACTCATGTATCTAATCCTTTACATTTAATTGCTACCTCAATGATTAATCCTGATATGGCTGTGATTGATGAAACTCTTGACCCTGAGTTCTGTGAGAGTTTGGAAAGTTACTCAGTTTCTTTATTGAGAAACACTCCAGATGTAGCATGTATTAATGATGAGTACTTGAGAGATATTCTTGCCGAACAAAATCATATAATGAACAATATGCAATTGACCCAGAGATATAATAGCTTGTTAACTGATCAGGGTTATCAAGCATTAAGAAGTGAATCACAGAGAGTCTCTAATAAATTCTCTCATTACAAAGAAACCCATTAAAAGAAAGTTGCTTTATGGCAAAATATAAAAAATGATTTGTCTAAACTAAAAGATACTGTATCTGCATGTTGCCAGGAGGTGGAGATAGATAAGATGAATCTGAAGAGATTGAATGACCATTATTCATCTTTTCAAAATAAAACTCAGTTTTCTTTTGCAACTATCAATGAGAGTTTATCTAGTCTTCCAAGAGTGAAAACAAGACTAACAACCATTGAAGAAAAATTGAACTCATTGTTGAATGACATTTCTGTGAAGGAACATATATTGCAGGATGCTGAAATATTACCTGTGGCTAGTTCATCTAAAGTAAAATGAAATCCAGAAATACCTGTTGATACCACTGAGTTTCCATCAAAAATTGATGATGCACCAGGATATTCAACAGAGGGATTGAACAATGAGATTACAGTCCAATTGGAGAAGTTACAGCTGCTTCTTACTCAGAAACAAGCTAGTACTAAGGAAACTCCTTCAAATCAAAAGAATTGGCTAAAACTTGACCAATATCCAACATTTGATGGTGATTCTTTTACTGATTGGCAACAATTTATTTTCAGAATTGATAACTTGAAAAACTCTTACAAACTCCCAGATGAGGAAGTTGTGTCTAAGTTAATTTCTTTATTTACCAATGTAGCCCTTATGTGGTATGAATCTGTCCTATTAGATGGGAATGATTACTCATGGGAGGATTGGAAGAAATTAATTAAAGCACAATTTGGGGGCTCCAAGTTTAGGATGGCTCAACAAAGGAAGTATGATGAAGCTAAATATAGTTCTTCCACTGATTAAACTATTTAGTTCTTAATGAAACTTGTAAAAATCTTAAGAGCTATGGACCCAAAAATGGAGTTTGACTTATGGAAGGACAGGATCCTCTATAAATTACCAATGTCTTTGAGAGACTTGATAGTGACTAGGACTGAGTTCACCAGAGAACCTTCTTCTTTCATCAATACTTGTAATGAAATTCTTCTTAACAACAAGTATGATGCCAGAAGATTCATTCCTAGAACCACTTGGGAAAAACCCTCAACTTTTCAACAGAAACCTCTGGAAATGGTTGGGAAGCCTTCTGCCCCTGTTGCACCTATAAAGAATGCAACAAACACTTGTTTCAAGTGTAACAAACCTTGGCAGAAGGGCCATGTTTTTGACAAGAAGATAAATCTTGTAGAACAAACAGAGAAGCATGCTGATGACACAGTAGCACTGGAGGATACTTCAAGTGAGTGTTCCAGCAATATTTCATATGAATCTCAACAAGAAATCTTGATGCTGGAAGAGGATATCCATTATTTAAATACTATTGATATTGATAATAATGATTTATCTACAGTTGAAGATTCTGAGATCATAAAGAACATTGAGGATAGCTCAATTATTATTTCCCCTCTCAAGGCACCAGTCTTGATCAATGGAACCAGCATTGAAGTTTTTCTGGATTCTGGAGCTTGAGGAAGTGTAGTATCTGAAAGAGAACTTGCTTCAGTAGATCAAGACTATGAATCAAAACTGTTGCCTATCATTTCTGAAAATAGGAGAGGGTATGGCTCTGTTTTGTCCCCCATTGGTAAATACAAAGCCACAGTGTTTTTTAAATATAACCATGGTTTTGTAAGAGCTATTTGTGATTTTGTTGTCATGAAAAATGATAACTTGAGCAATTGTTTTATTGTAGGGAATGATATTTTAACCAAGTATGGCATAAAATTAAATCCTTCGAACCAATGTTTCACAATGGGGATGAATGGGAAGGGAAAATTTAAGATTTCCTCCCCTAAAAAATTATTAAAACCAGAATTGAACACATGTAATTCTGTGGTTCAATATAAAGGAAGATCTACAAAAGAAATGCATGCCCTTATGTCTGAAATTGACAATGCTTCTTTTGGAGAACAACTTTCTGGTGAGGATAAAGATTCCATCATTAACTTGATAAAGTCTTTTCCTATGGCCTTTGCTCATGGGTCACATGAACTGGGATTAGTTAAAGAGGAAATGAAACTTTCAATGTCTTGCCCATTAACTGATATACCACCTAGTTTAAGGAAGAAGCCTTATCCTGCTTCTCCCACAAAGAGAAAAGATATTGAAGACAATATCTCTAACCTTTTAAAAATGAATATTATTGAAAAGGTAGTTGAAACACCTAAAAATTGTGTTATCTCACCTGTCCTAATTTCTTATGAGAAAGATAAAGCCAGGTTATGTGGTGATTATAGAGCACTAAATACTTATACTATTGATGATATCTACCCTTTATCTAGAATTAGCTCTATACATGCTACTTTACAGCGAGCTAAATATATCAGCTGTTTGGATGGTAACAAAGGATATCACCAGGTAGCTGTTGAGAAAAATTCTCAGAATTTTCTGATGATTGCTACTAATATGGGTATTTATAAGTATATTATGATGCCTTTTGGCCCTAAAAATGCCCCTTCAGTTTTCCAAAAAGTCATGGATAACACATTCCATCAAGAAATAATTGAAGGATGGCTGATGGTTTATATTGATGATATCATTATATTCTCAAAAACATTTGAGGACCATCTTAACCACCTGTGTAAAGTATTCCAGAAAATGGATAAAATAAATATGACACTTGCTTTGAAGAAATGTAAATTTGGTTTCCATTCTTTAAAAGTTCTTGGTCATGTTGTTTCAGGCTTACAAATATGTGTTGACCAGAACAAAGTGGCAGCCATACAACAGGTAAAGGCTCCTACTACAGTAAGAGAGCTCCAAAGTTTTTTGGGAATGTGTGGATAGTATAGACAGTATATTAAAAATTACCAAGTCATAGCTTTACCCCTTACCCAATTAACTAGAAAGGATGTTGCTTTTGTCTGGAATAGTGAAAGACAAAGAGCCTTTGACACTATGAAACACTGTTTGATGTCAGCACCAATTCTTGCTTTACCTGACTTTGATCAACAATTTGTTTTGTACACTGATGCCAGTTTCATTGGTCTTGGTTCTGCCCTCCATCAAAAACAAGTAATAAATGATAAAGTTTCAGAAGTAGTAATTTGTTATATTTCAAGATCCTTAAGAAATAGTAAATTTAAATATGGTGTTACTCAATTAGAATGTTTAGCTGTAGTGTGGTCTCTAGAAAAGCTTCATTATTACCTAGATTTCCAGAAATTTCAACTTGTCACTGACTGCAGTGCAGTTAAATCCCTTTTATACTTGAAAAAACCTAACAGACATATGTACAGTTGGCTGTTGGCTGTTCAAGAATACAGAGGTAGAATGACAATTATTCATAGGGCTGTTAATGTTCACTCAAATGTGGATATGTTATCTAGGTTACCTTTACCAAAGAATGACTCTAATCCTGCGTATGATCCTGAGAATGAAATTATTCATATACATGGGATATATGTGGTTGATATGGAGGAAGAGCTATTACAGCTTATTCTGGACTCATATGATAAGTACACTGACTTGAAAAAGTTATGCACCATATTAAATGATCCAAAGAATGCTTCAATACAAGCATTAATTAAAAGCCTTCCACCAAAGTACCAAAAAGCTTTGGAAAAAGTAAATTTTCAATTGATGAAGGATATCTATATTATAGAAGAAAGTTGAGTAATGTCGTTGTTATTCCTCCTTCTATGAAAGAAATCATCTTAAAAATTTGTCATGATGACATATTAGCTGGAAATTTTGATCTTGACAAAACAATGATCAGAATTAAGAACACTGCTTGGTGGGTTAATATGTCTGAAGACACAAAATTATATGTTGAGTCTTGTGATTCTTGCCAAAAATCAAAAATATTAACTGGTAAAAGAGCAGGATTAATGCAACATATTGAACCTCCTGATGCTCCATGGCAACTAATAAACATGGATTTTGAAACAGGATTACCTATTGCTGGTAAAGACAATTATAACTCTTGTTGGGTTATTGTGGACAGATTCATAAAAATGTGTAAATTTATCCCTACCCACAAGGATGTTTCCACTAAAGAATTAGCTTTCTTATGGTGGTCTCATATGTTTAATACTGCTGGTTTCTTAAAGCCATAATCTCTGACAGAGACCCTAAATTTACTTCTGAATTTTGGATGTCTCTGATGGATGTTTGTGGTTGTGATCTGAAACTTTTTACTGCCCATCACTCTCAGACTGATGGTTTAGCTGAAAGAATGATTCAGACTTTAGAGGACATGATAAGAAGATATTGTGCCTTTGGCCTTGAGTATAAAGATAATGACAGATTCACTGATGATTGGGTTACCTTACTTCCTGGGTTATAATTTGCTTATAATAGCACTGTTCATTCTGTTACTCAAAGAAAGCCTTTTGAGCTCTGGCTTGGATATGTTCCAAATACTCCTGCCCAAATTCTCAATAACAAAATACCTAAATTGGATATACATCCTGGTGTAAAATCTTTTCTTCAAATGCAACAACTATGTAGAAATCATGCTCAAAAATGTATTGAAAAATCATTTGAATACGAGAAGAAAAGATGGGACAAATCCCATAAAGAATACACTTTTAAAAAGGGTGATGAATTGTTGATTTCTACAGTCCACTTCAACTTACAAGGTAATAATAAATTGAAAGATCCATTTGTTGGTACATTTGTTTTCAGAAGAATGATTGGAGATAACGCAGTTGAGGTTATTTGTATTCTCCATATGACAGAAAACATCCTGTTTTTCCAATATCTCTTTTGAAACCTTAAACATCCAATAGTGATTTATTTCCAAAAAGGAGGGGAGACCAATGAAAACCCCAAATGAAATCACTGAAACAGCAGAAATTGAAAAAATTCTAAATGACAGAATAGTCACTGGTGAAAAAGGTACAGAATACTTATTGAGATTCAAGAATAAATCATCTGAATATGATTCTTGGATACCTGGGAAGGAGATATCTAATCTTCCCACTCTACTAAAAAAGTATAAAAAGAAAATATCAAAGCATTTTTTTTTATTGTTTTTTTTAGAGTGAGGGAGTGTCAGCCAGGCTACTAGACTTACCCGGTAAAATAAATAATTATTTTACTGAGTTGAAGCCACACCTTTCTTCTTAATAATAATTATTTATTTATTTACTTAAGTAGTACTTACAATTAACTAAGTTAAGTACAATAAGTAGTATAAATAAATAATATAAATAAAATGTCCCTTACAATTTTTACTCCTTAACACTGTGATCAAATTTATATGTCAAAGGGAATAAAATTAATAATAAATTTATAATATAAAAACTTTAAAACAATTATATTAACTCAGTGAGAGATCTGTAATCCCATGAAAGTAATATAATTGATTATTTATTGTGTAATAATTGTGACAGTCCAAGGAATTCAAACTTTGTTGCTAATAAATTTGATGCCCTTGTTTACGTACTAATTTATTACTTTCTTATGTCATTTATGTACTCCTTTTTCATGTCATTCTTTTCTCTCACACTCACAGTAGACGGTGTAAATTCCTTATATTTTATTCTCTCATATTTTGCCTATAAAAGGCCTCTGATTTTGTGCTTTTCAATCCATTCTTTTATCACCTTACTTTTATTACCACGTATTACAACACAAAACATATATTTTATATTTTATCACATTAGTATTTACAATAGCCTAATTCTAATCAATAGACTATAACAATATTAAAAATCTACCTCTTTTATTTGAGTAATAAACCACTTAGATTATGAAATACGTGCAAATCTTTGAGAGTCCATTTAAAACCTTTAAAATCCTTGAAAAACTCTGTACCAAATCTTCTAGACCAAAAGAGTACCTTGACATTTTGCTTCTCCTTCTTTGAATAATCCTAAAACATGAGCTAAAGATCTTTCTCATTGCATAATAACTGGAGTGGATACTTCATGAAATACAGATCTTTCTTTTGGAAAAATAGGTTTATAATTTAAAGAGAATCGTCCAATGCATCTTAAATTTCACATTTTAATTAAATGAATTTTATGGTGATGGTGGTATTTTAAAGAAAGAGAGGGTGAGAGAAAAGTTTTGAAAGAGAATAAATTAGAGAATATATATAATATTGGATGAATATTCAAAATTGAATTTTTCATGTATGTTAATAATTAATGTTGACTCACATTTTAATAATAACTAAATACAGATAAATAATTAAAAAAAGTGCATTATTTTAGAGCCTCAGTTTTGTGCCAATATATTAAAAGTAGTATCTTTAATAGTGTAAATTTTTTAAAAAATACATTACTATTTTTTCCCCTTATAAAATATATATATATATTTTCTCCTACATTAAATTTTTTGAACATTGTCTTATATTTTTTTATTCCAAGGAACAATGAGAAATTTCTATTGATAAGGGCTCAATATCAACTTTTGTCTAGAAAATTTAAAATTATGTGCAAATATTTTTACAGAGTTATATTTTTATTAATAAAATTTTTAAAAAGGACTTAAATAGTATTCTTTTTTATATATTTGTGGAAATAAAATTGATAATTGAAAATTTTTCTTCAGACCTAGTATACCATGTGTCATTTAAGATATTTCTACTAATATCAAACCAACATCCCAACATTAAATGGATCTATATATAAAATTGAATATTATGGTATGTTAAGTGTTGTGGCTCAACCATTGCTCAAATTTGTTCCAACTGATTCTCAACTTAAATCCAAAGCTCTTCTTAAGAAGGGATAAATTGAGGCTCAATTTAGGGTCAACTTTTTTTTCAAAATTTTTTCATATAATTTAAAAACAGTTTCCTAATTCATTCAAAAAATTTCCCCAACAATTTCCCAACCTCTTCCTGAAAGTTTCAAAAAGAGGGAACTGCTAGCAGTTCACACCCTTATTTACTGTGGTGATTGTCTTCAATATCTTTTCACTTTGTGGGAGAAGCAGGATAAGGCTTCTTCTTTAAACTAGGTGGTATATCAGTTAATGGACAAGACAATGAAAGTTTTATTTCCTCTTTAACTAATCCCAGTTCATGTGACCCATGTGAAAAGGCCATAGGAAAAGACTTTATCAAGTTAATGATGGAATCTTTATCCTCACCAGAAAGTTGCTCTCCAAAAGAGGCATTGTCAATTTCAGACATAAGGACATTTAACAATGGTTTTATACTAATGTCATATAAAAAAAGGAATTGAACTAAAAATTTCAGTAAAGAAAATAAAAATAAGATAAGTTAATATTCTTGTTTATATTTTCATATTTTTGAAATGGCTTACTTGAGGGAGAAAATTATTTGGTTTTAGAGTACAAGAATTTCTAGATAAAAATCTTCACAATATAGTTTGACCCTCTCAAAAAGAAAATTCTAAAAATTTTACTATCAAATTTTATATATTTGTTATGTAATAGAAAATGGAGTTGTGTCTTTGACAATGAAGCTTTAGAAAATGAAATAAATGATTTAACTTTATAATATAATTTTTGAAACAATAAATCATGTATTCAAAAAAAAAATTATATATCTTACAATCAAGATAACAGTATTAATTAAGGAGCTCTAACAACTTTTAAAAGAAAACAAGAAAAAAATATTTACTAAAATGCATAATTTATTTTTAGAATTTAAGGAAACTTAATAGCTCTACCTGTAAACTAGCCTTTAAGCGGGTTTAGATTTAACATGTGGAAATTCATACATAGTACCCTTCCATAATTAGAGCAGAATAAAATTTATGTAGTTTTATTTTATTAATTTATAATTGTATTTTTATTTTTGGCTTTTTCATTAGTATAACTATATATTTTTTAACTTTTTTGTTTTTCATAACATAATTTCAAAGCTGCCCATCACTACTTCAAGATGAAACTCCATATAATGTAATAAATGAATGATATATTATAATGAATTTTACAAGAGACTTTTCAAAAATTTTTATTAAGAATACTTATTATAATTTTTTTAAATTTTTATTCTTATTCTATCTCTTGAAAGGAGATAGCCATATCTCAATTTAATTAGTTTTTCCTCAGAAAAATTTATTCTTGATCTAAATAAAATTGAATCACTATTAACTAGATGTTATTATACAATTTTACCAATTTTTTTATCTGAACATAGTTGAAAGTATGTATAAATTAAAGTGTTTCCACATAGTCTTACTATTATCCCACCATAATTTTCACATTTATATTTCATTATAACTGTAAAATAAGTTTTTCAATAATTTTAATAATACCTTAATATTTAATAATTTAGTTACATAGTAGATTTTTTATCCTTTTTTTATATGAGGCTTATTATATAAAAACCACTTTTAGATTTTTTCCATTTTGAAGTCTGATAATTTAAATTTCCATTTAACTACCCAAATTATATCAAAAAAAATTCAAAAGTATATTTTTTTAATGTACTCTTTTTGATAAACTTATCATTTCTTATAGGTTTTTCTTCAACTATTTATTGTAATTAATTACCCACTCATTTATGGTCTGTTATTGTTGTTAATTACATACAGAAAAAATAAGGATACTCTCATATTATATTGGAGTTTTAAATTAAAAAGTGAATACTAGTGGCTGGTATTAAATATGAAGTTGTTATAACTAAGTTGAACAATAATTGATGATTAAATGGCATTATATATTACAAATTTTATTGAATGTATATAAAAATAACACTCAAGAAATATATATAAGATATACATATAACCATTGTATATCAAAAATGAAGTACTTATCAACATGGTCTTTTTTAATGATTTTCAAATTTACTTAAAGAGACATTAATATTACCAATTCAAATTTTATATCAAATATATCAATATTATTATTTCAATTATAATTATTTTACAAAAAATTTGAGTTACAAAGTAATTAAATTCAGTATTTAATGAATGTTTTTGAAAAATATTTACAAAAATAGAAATAACCCCTCACAAAAAAAAATAATTTTTTTTACTTACAATTTGTACCATATTTCTACCCTTAAAATATTGGTATTTTTCTAACAAAAATATTTTTTAAATAAATTTAAAATTTTTTTCATCATTCAATTACAAAATATCAAATTTATAATTATTTTTACCTTAATAAAAAATTAGTTGAAAATTTAATTTTGTCTTTCCAAAAAATCAACATAAAAGTCAAAAATTAAAAAAACAAAATTATAAATATAATTATGAGAAAGAGGTAAATTAAATTTATAACATTCATATAAAAAAATTTCATATATTTCATGGTGTTTGAATTTTAAATTTAATGTATTAAAAAATAATTATTAAATAAACAAGCCAAATGAGATTGGCTTGGGTTTTTGGTATCACTAGCACTTATTTTTTTTCTTATACTCACATTTTAATTTTTTTTTTAATTTTTTTTTCTAGCTTTCTCATTTTTTTTATGATTTTTAATGTTTTTAAGACTGAAGTTGCTTTCAAACAACTTCAGTCTAACTTGTCTCTCACTTTCCCACCAGTTTGCACCTGGTAGGGAAAGTCGCTTCCATTTTAGAGACCAAAGTCCCTTGCAGGGACTTTGGTTTCTCTGTGTGCATTGCACAGCCAGAAAAAAACTGGCTGTGCAAAGCACTGCATGCAGCACATGCAAGGCGCATTGCTGCTGCAAGTAATGGGCGTTGCATGCAGCCTGCATTGCTGCTGCATGCAGCGCCCATTGCATGTGCTTCTCATATCTCATGCAGCTGACTTGATATCAGCTGCATGAGATATGGAAGCAATTGTGCAATGTGCATTGCACACAGCTTTGGCCACCTCCCAGCCTAGTAAATTGGCTGGGAGGGTGGCAAATGTTACAGCAAGCAATCAAAGTTGCTTTCAGCGACTTTGATTGCTAGAAAGAGACACTTCCAGCCAGGGGAAACCTGGCTGGAAGTACTAAATTGCAATGTAAGGGACCCAAGCCAATTTCAAAGGCTTGGGTCATAAATTAAGCTTTCCAAAAAGCAGCCAGTATAAATCTGGCTGCATTGAAAAGTAAATTATCTAATTAAAATACATAAATAAATAAAAATTTGTTTAAAAAGATATACAACGCTCTGCAGCCGGTTATAAATGGCCTTCCATTGATACACATAGAAACAAAATCAAATGTTTCTTTCAGCTTCATTGGCCATGTTTTGATATTTTGAGCCAAGTAAGATCAGGAAAAAGGTCAAGGCATAATAATTGCACAATTAAAAATATACCAATTTAATATGGTGGAGAGGTTCATATTTTAGAAATAGGTGGTGCACATTATAGTTCCCTTTAAAAAAATTCAAAAATGAATTGATTTTGACGCAATGTAAATTTAAATGTGATGAGTGTATGTTTTTTAGCTACGTGAAACATTGTAGCTAGAATTATGTGGCTTAAATTTTTTTTAGATGTGAAATTCAGCGGTCCACAAAAGTTTATCTGTACAACATGCAGCCAAGTAAATTCTAGCTGGAATTAGTATATGCATAGGAAAAAATGATCATGCTGTGTACAGTGCCTTGGCAACATTATTCTTGTAATTTAGATGAAGTTTATCATATGACTTGGAGAGCTGCATTTTTTTGAAAATGAGATCAGTGAAAATTCATGATATCTACATCTGTTTGCCACCCAATTTATTTTTCCTTTCTCTTTCTCACTTATCTTTTTCAAAAATTATCAATCATATTTTTGCTTTATCATTTTGAATTATTGGTACTATTTTCTTGACCTTATCTGATTACCGGTATGGTAAGGTAAACTCTTACAGTCGCCTTGCTGTAAGCAGAATCCGGAGGAGATGTGTGGATTTAGCTGAAAACCCCGTCCTTCCAATAAAAATAACAAAGTAGGTGTTCTAAATCACTAAGCTAACCAATCTACTTAGATCTGATTGATAAAAATAATGAAACTCTAAAATATTTAACGCTTATTGAGATTTAAAGAAAGTGGCTGTTGATAAAAGAAATACTGATAACAACAATTAAGGTGTACCAGTGAAAGATCTGAAAAGATTGACTTTTATGTTTTTATAATAATTTAAATTTATATGAGACAGCAATAATCAAGTCCCAGCGATGAAGACCTTTCTAAAGATACCCTGTATGAAGTGTGATTTAAATTTTTGAGTAGTATTTCTAAAATGTTATATATAAAATATAAAGTTATAAGGGTATTACAAATTTATTTAATTTGTTGAGTAATAAAAATGAGACTGTGGTAGTTAATGATTAAGCTGTATGATGTGTCCCCCCTCTCAATTTCGAGTTTGAGAAGCGCTTAAGTATTCCTAGTCACGTGCCTAAGTTTTCCCCTCCAGAGCTCTTCCAGAGTCAATCCGGAGCCCGTACGGAGCCGAAGCGGAGTCCAAACGGAGTCCGAACGGAGTCGAAGCGGAGTCCGAACGGAGTAGAAACGGAGACCGTCCGGACTTCCGGACTCAATTAGAACCTTAAAACTATAATAAAAAATCTAGAAAAATTACACATAATAAAACTACTTCCCCTTTACATACCAAACTAATTTTCGTAGTCTGCGCAGCTCTAATTACCCCGTTAAAATTCATCAAAGTTAAGTAATTTTTGAAAACGTAAATATTTCTATAAAACTTTAAAATTCATTTAAAAATATAAGAAAAATAGTAAAAATTCTGGGAAAATCTCCCAAGGCTCTTGAGTGACTTGACTTGATACTTATAAATTTTTCAGACCGTAAAAATAAGTTTTCTCCGTAAAATAAATTGTATTTGTGTAGGCATTTGCTCGTGACCAATTTCTTCATATTTTAAACTCCAATAAATTAAATAAAACCCTTTTATAAAAAATAATAACGCCAATATTGCACGCCGTAATAACTCCATTTACGTACTTAGGTGCCATACTAAACTTTAGGCTACCACATCCTCCCTCCAATCGAGAATGTCCCCATTCTTAAAACTTTGCATAAGTGGTTGAACACAATATTCATCTTTAACCTTCAACCACCATCTTCTTTAATCAACTATAAAATTCATCTTCATCAATATGTCTTTCAAAGAACTTTTCGCTCCATGTGAACTCTGCGCTCAATACCAGGTACCTTGTTTAATGTCCAACCCTAATCTTTCTGGCAGGACAGCTTGCGACTTATGCCGTGTGAAAAAAGTCAAATGTAACCGGCCATTAGTTCCTTCTAAAACAAACGTATATTTAGGACCAGCAGCTCTCCCTGATCCTTCAACTTCTAAAAAGTGATCCAAAATTCCTGTCTTCTTAAACAAATAAGATCAAAAACAGCTTCAAAAGTTCAATCTTCATCAACGGATCCCGGCCTAATTTGGCCTTCACAAGATCCTAATCCTATAACGCCAGTACCCCCAACTAACTTTGCTGAGACTATGTTTCCTGGCTCTAAATGTAAGACCCTATTTATCTTACTAAAAAAACTTTTAATCAAAATTGACTAAACCTATGACTTAATAACATATTTGAACTTCTAGCTGTTGAAATAACCAACACTGATGATGTTGGTAGAGTGAAGACAGACTATATCAATCATTATCCAAATTTTCATCGCTATCTTTTCCTTGACTTTACTAATGAGTTGAAACGAAAAATGCTGGCCTATTTTCAAGAAACTCCAGCTAATAACCATGAAGACCTCATGAAAAGAAGAATTTTAATGCAAAGCTTTGATAATGATGTTGAACAATTTCAAAGAAATTATCTTTTCTAACAGTATAACTTGATAAAATTTTGTTTTTGCTTGGTCTTCTTAAACTTTCAACATAACTGATGTTTTCTTTCTTCTCTGGCTTGATGTAACATAAAATAAAATAATATAAATCTTGTGATGATTCCACTACTGAGAGCAAGGTTTGAATCCCTTCAGACTCCCATATACCAGTCTTCCTTCTTGTCACAGCATTGAGAGAGTGGATCTTCATATGAGCCAAATACTCCTGATTCCAACCTCATAGGGCCCCCCACTGAGCCGAATTCTATGATTCCAATCTCGCCATAAGGTCCTCCAAGCTTCACACCAAAAAAATGGCCTAACTATGAGGCACTAAAAAATCATTCCCTAAAATCCAACTACCATCCTAACTTCTGATTCCTTCATCACAATTTTCAAACTTTGCTATACAGCAAACCCATAAAATACTTTTGCCAGGCTTCCAATAATGATTTCAACTTTAGACCATGTTAAAGCGCCACAAATTTCACCTGATTAACCATTATGCTTCCCTTAGCATCATCACCACCTAAAATTTTAACCTCCTAAAGCTTATCAGCGCCCAATTCCAGAAATAATTGAATAACCAGTTTAGAGTCTTAGTGGACAGTGATAAATTAAAAGATTGAATTGAGTTATCCAAACAAGATTGACATTCCAGTTTAAAGTCTTGGTGGACCAAACATATAATCGATTGCCAGTTTATGGTCTTGGTGGACCAAAGATCGTTTAGTTGCATAAATAACTTGATAAATTCCTAAGTAAGGCCTAGGCTTGACCAAAGATTGAATAAATTTGATAATCCAGTTTAATGTCATAGTGGACCAAACATTTGAACGACAAGTAATCCAGTATAAGGTCATAGTGGACCAATGAATGTTGAATTATCCTGCAGATATTAATTTTCCAGTTTAAAGTCATAGTGGACTAAACAATGAATGAACTACCAGTTTAAAGTCATGGTGGACCAAACATTTAATTGATAAGAAATCCAGTTTAAGGTCATGGTGGACCCAACAGCTTGATAACAGTCCAGTTTAAGGTCTTGGTGGACCTAACAAATCCAAAAAAAATTTTAACGATAGTCTTGAAAATTAGCCAGTTTAAAGTCTTGGAGGACTAACAGCTCCAAAATACGTGTAAAAAACCTTAAAGAACGTCTTGAACAGTAGCCAGTTTAAAGTCTTGGAGGACTAGCAGATATCTTGAAGTAAAATCCCATAGGTATTGAGCTCCCCTAGACCCTGTTTCCTGTCTAAACTAAATGAATAAAAACTAAAAAAGAATGAAGACTGAAAAATAAAACTAAGAAATATAATAATATTTTTGATTTAATTAATTTTTTTTTTTATTTTATTATTTTATTTTTATTTATTTTTATTTATATTTTATATTTTTAGTTATTTTATTATTTATTTTTTATTTTATTTTTTATTTTTTATTTTTTTATTTTATTTATTTATTTTATTTTTTATTTTTTTATTATTTTATTTTTAATTTTTAATTTTGTTTTTAATTTAAAATAAAAGATTTTAGAAAAGATAGTTTTGAAATAAAAGTTAAAATTAAATTTTAAAAGAAAGATTAACGAATGTGAAAAGAAAGATAAAAAAAGTAATAAAAAAGATTATCAAAATTAAAATTTTTAAAAGATGCCCCCCGGCCATTTGATGAGCCGTACCCTCGACATCATACCCACATCCAAGTGCAACTTGATGTGGTTACACAATTTTGAGAAATTGAAAAGAAAAGAAAATAAATGAAAGTTTTTAGAAGATAATTTTTTATAATGATGATCACTGGGTGGGCTCCCTCCAATTTATTAAAATGATTAGACACCACCAGTGAGCATCACCTTTACAATAATTCATAATATATATTAAAGAAAAGAAATCACAATCTAACATAAAAAAATCAAAAACAAAATAAAATAAAAAGAATCTTGAATCCGGCGTTGAGAGCGGTGTCTCTTGATTCGTTCCAGTTTATAGTCTTAGTGGACTTCCTATAATTAAAAGACAAAGCCAGGATTCAACTAGAAACAGGGAAAATTTTGGAAACGAACATTATGGGGTAATTGTGTATAGAGCAGCCAGCCCATCAATTACCCCCACACTTTCCAATATTAAATTAAGAAGGTTCCCCTGTGAACACTTCTTCCAATAAATTTTTAAAATATTCCAACACTATCTTCTCCCATATTTTAAGAATTTTAAATTTTTGAAAATTTCAAAGAAGGTCTTCTTGAATTTTGTTAAGTTTCATCACAGTTTTGTCGCCCATATGCAGTGTAACGATAGTAAAGTATTTTTGATAAAAATAAGAAGATAGTTTATACTCATTGCGGAGGAATCCATAAAATTTCGTAGATATCATAGTTTATCCTCGTTGCGGAGGTATAAATTTAATAAAAGTCATTAAAATTGTAGTTTATCCTCATTTCGGAGTTATCCATATAATTTCATAAATGTCATAGTTTATCCTCATTGCGGAGGTAGACTTCGGCACTCCTGGTGCCTCTAGGATAGAACCGTTTCACTTGATCGGCCGCTACCCTCTTCTTCAATACTACTCCATCCAACCCTTCTAGCACATATGAACCGCCGGAAACTTGCTCCTTGATTTTATACGGTCCATTCCACCTATCTGCAAACATCTTTCCCCACTGACTTTCCAAACTCCTATTATACACCAGGACCATATCACCTGGGTTCAAAGGTTTCCTTAATCGATGTGCCAACCGCTCATCCCAATATCTAACTGATTGATTTCTGATCTTCATCATCCGCAAATATGCCTTTTCTAAATATTCTTCTTTCTTTTCTAGCTGCATCATTCTTGCACACAATAATTCTTCCGTAGTTTTGACCGTGTCCCAGTCAACTCCAAGATATGATTCAGCTTCTAAATCAACCGGTAAAACTGCTTTCTGTCCAAAAACAAGTTCATAAGGTGAAAATCCGGTCGTCCTTTTGGCAGTGATTCGATCAGCAAATAAAACTAAAGGTAAATAGTGCCTCCACTTTTCGGCACTTGTCCCACACATTTTAACTAAGGCATCCTTAATAACTTGATGCCCTCTTTCAACCATGCCTTCAGCTTCAGGATAATATGGGGTTGCTACCCTAACCTTTGATCCAACTTTCAATACGGCCTCTTTAAACTCTGTCCCAAATTCAGGACCTCCATCTACCGTCACCAACTTCATCACACCATACCTATATACCCAATTATTCAAAAAAAATTCTGCCACATTTTTGGCAGTTAAATTAATAAGAGGCGCTGCCTCTACCCAACCAGATAAATCATCTCTGGCCACAATTAAATATTTATACCGTCCCTCTTTAATATGAACAGCATCTAAACTAACTCTCCCAAAGAGCGTATATTCACCGGTCGCGCGTCCAGGTTCTTTTGGCCTTAAATAACTTCGTCTTTGACATTCTTCGCATGACTGAACCCACTGTTTAACAGCCATCTTCATGCCAGGCCACCAAAATCGATCAGGAATTCTTCTAAATGTTTCTCCAACGCCTCTATGCCCGAGATCTTCATGCAGTGATTTCAAAACTAATTCTTGCCCCTTCTCTTGAGTTATAACTACTTGAGGATTTGGATACCTTCTCCTCATTAAACGTCGACCAGATAGGTAAAACATAGATGACTTCCTCTTGATAGCCACCCATTCATCGTCTTCACAATCTTCTGGCCTCTCTAAAGTCAACAAATATTTGACTAACAAAAAATAAAAACCAGTCTGACCCCAGACTTCATCTTGAAAATCGATTAATATAACATCAATAGGGACTTCTCTATCACCAATATCACCTGCACATGAATGAGCCAATATTTGTTGACCCCTAAATAAATCTTTAATCAAGCTATGTTGACGTTGTTCTTCTGAACCTTTGGATCCTTCGTAAACCGTATTCGAAAATACCTCTTTCTCTTTATCCACCTTTTTATTTAAATTCTCTAATTCTCCAACATATACACCATTCCTTAAATTACTACTATCCCACACTACCAATCCATCTTCCTCTACATACACCACATCTTCTTCTACCTCCTTTCTACCAAATTTATCTACACCTTTTCCAAAACCTTTATTAACATAAAAACTATTTTCCAGTTTATCCTCTTGGTGGAGGTCATCATCATCATAATCTAAACACAATATTCCTGCCAGTTTAACCTCATGGGGGAGGTATGGAAAGTCTTCAGCTCCTTTAGTGCTGGCTTTGATAATAGGTATATCTTCATCGAACTCTTCTGAGTCTGAATCTTCTTCAGTGGGTGGTCTCCTTGATAAACCATCTGGCATAGTAAAAGTTTTGCCAGGCTTATGAACTAAATCAAATGAAAAATGTTGAATAAAAGCTACCCATCTCGTCATGGGTGCGTTTGGTAAACTTGGGGAATTAATCATCTGGATTAACGATTTCGCATCCACTTGCAACTCAAAATGTTGCCCCCACAAAATATGCTGAAATTTCTTCAGTATTTTCGCCACACCACATAATTCCAATTTCGGTTGAGAATATCTTGATTCGACCTCAGTAAATACTACAGATTCATACCTAACTGGCCTGATGTAACCAGCTTTATCCATCTGAGACAGAACCGCCCCAGCTGCAACCTGACTTGAATCAACTGCTAAATAAATTCTACCAGCATCTTTTCCATAATCCAACTTGTGCAGGACTAAATCCTTCCCCACAACCTCCTTCAACTTCACAAACGCCTTCTCACACTCTTCATCCCACTCCCAGTCTGCATCCTTTCTCGTTAACCGTCTCAATGGAGCTGCCAATGAAGAAAAGTCCTTAATAAACATTCTAACATATACGCAAACACCTAAAAACCCTCTAACTTCGGTTGTATTCTTGGGTCTTGGCCAGGACTGAATTTTGTTAACTTTCTTCTTGGACATAATCCTACCCTCTCTACATACCACATGGCCTAATATTTCTAAGGCTGGCACACAACATGAAAATTTTGAGCCTGAAATAGTTAAACCAGCCTCTTCAATTCGAAACAAGATTCTTTCTAAAGTAATTGCAAACTCCCAAATGAATTTGCGTATCCCGGGATTCTCTTCCAACACCTGGTTATCATAGTCGGTTGTTGGTCCCTTAATTCCTCCATCATCTATAAAGATTCCAGCATATTGTGGAATTTCGTCTTGAAGGATCCAAGCCATCTGAGCTTGATAAACTGCAACCGAATTTGTTGCTCCTTGAGGTAATCTTGTTAACTGTAAACGTCCAAGTGGCGTATCGAATGTAGTGAGAGGCCTTGAGTCCGGATGTAACTCTCTCTCATCATATCCACCCATAATATCTCCCAAACCATAACACACTCTCCCTGCAAACGCTTCAACAAACTCCTCAGCACTAGGCGGTATCCCAGCATCCTTTATTGTAACCCTATTTAATTCCCTAAGATCATGAACGACTCTAAGCTTGCCATTCGGTTTCTTGATACAAAATACCGGACTAGAATAACTTGACGTTGATTGCTCATAAAGTCCAGTGCGTATCCGTTCTCTGACAACTTCGATATAAGCTTCTTTCAATGCAGCCGGAATAGGAATCGGTTTCTGCTGCCACGGTTCATGACATACCACAGGAATCTTGTAAGGCTCCCCATAGGAATGCTTCAACACACCCCTCTCCTCTTCTACAAAAGCAATGGCCTTCTCTCGCTTGACCATCACATCCAACAACAACTTCTTCTCTTCACCAGACAACCAACCATCAGGTCCAAAATTAACAACACCCAGTCTCTCAAAAGTGATTCTTGACGTCTCAGAAAATTCAGGCGGATTCTTTACCAAGGGACGTTCATAAGGATCTCTTGATAACCTTGGTCTTCTCAAAGGTGGATTTAATTCAGCAGGTAGCGGTTCATTGATAGGTCGAACTTTATTTGCTACCTTCTTATATTTCTCTGCATCCACATCTAAATAAACTTGAGGTAAAACATTTACTTTTGTATTGCCATTACATATTTCATCAAATGAATCTTCTTCATCGCCAGAATTGGAATAAGAAAAATTAGAAAAATATTTTATTTCATTTTTAAATTTTACCCTTTTCTCCTTTCCCTCGTCTAATTTATAAACAGATTTTCCAACACCTTTACTTCCCTTATCCAACAGTAAATCACCCGTAAAGAAAGTCGGCAGTTTAACCTCTTGCTGGAGGACTGGAAATGAATTTTCACAAAAATTATTTCTTTGTGTTTTAATTATACTGAGATTTTTTATTGGATTTTGATAAGATTTTCGCAGTTTACCCTCTTGCTGGAGAACCGGAATAACATTTTCACATAAATTATTTTTTTTGTGTTTTAATTATGCCGAGATTTTTAATCGTATTTTGATAAGATTTTTGCAGTTTACCCTCTTGCTGGAGATCCATAATAGAAGGAGATAATTGCAGTTTAACCTCTTGCTGGAGGTCCGGAAACATACCCTTCCAATTTTTATCCAACCTAATTTGGCCCATTTTGCCTTTTTTACCATTTTTAAATTTAATAGAAAAACAGGGTAAATCCAATAAACATATAGAAAAGTCCAAAAGGTATTTGCACTCCAAAGTAATATTAACAGAAAATAATTGAGAATCCACTTGAATTATCTCCAAGTGAGCTGACCTATTGCAATCCGGGATCTCATCCTGAGGAGAGATTACAACATTAGAGTGATCAGCCCCTGCTACCCCAAAAAATGAGGGCATCCATAATAATTTGAATCCTGAAAAAATTGAAGACATAACGATAAAAGAAAATTTCAGCCCAGTTTAGGTAGTTTATCCTCATTTCGGAGAAATTAAATTCTTGATATCCCTTGGAGATAATCCATAATTTTGCCCCAAGGGCTTATCCACCGATTCCATAAAACCCAAAAATAAACCCATATAATTTGTCCTACCATTGGACATAAAAAATAAACAACCCTTTTCCAAAATATGAGTGCATCCAATTTATGCACTCTATTATCAAATACCACTACACTCTTTATTAGTGCAGGGAAAACTATATCCTCCTTAACAATCTCTCCCTGAGATTGTAACAAATCCACCATATCCATATCTTCATTGCAGACAGTCTCTGCTTCTGAAGAAAAAACCTGAGGCAAAAAATCCTCTAAATCCGATTTCGAATCATTCAACACAAAATTATCCCCATCATCCAAAATTTTGTCATTAATGACAACAATATCTTCATCTTCATAAATCTCTTCTTTCCCAACAGAATTGTTAACAAAAATAATATCTTCAGGCTGGACAAAATCTTCAGGAATGGCTGATTCCAAAAATTCAACAGAAGCTAATTCTTCTAAACCGCCCTCTTCTATCTCTTGAGCAAGAAAAACCTCTTTTCCAGAGTCCAAATCAACAGAATTATGAGTATCCAGATGTTCTAAAATAGCCTTCTTTAGCATCTTCATACCAGGAATCCTAGTTTCTCCATCTGGGCAATCCTTCATTAAATTCGCATTAATAAGCACCATCAAAACATCTTTCTTAACCTTTTCCCCCATAGCATCCCAAAAAATATACTTTGATGCATTATCATGAAATTAAATTTCATACTCCAACAAATAATCCAGAACCACCTGAAATTCAACCATAAACTGATGATACTGATGCAGAGATGTTACACCACCTTTTGATTCCCATTTCCTAGCTATATCCTTTAGATCCTCCAATGAATAAACTTTTGGCCACCTTTTTTCCATTTCCATCTTGAGCTTTCTCCAATCTTGATCTTTATAACCATCCATAGAAATAACCTCCTTTTCCACCTCTCTGTCCAAAATAAAGAACCTAATCTGCTTCACCATATCCAAAGGTAAAGCACCATCAATCACAGCTGCAGTTTCATACCTATGTAAAAATACTTCTAAATCATCTCCAGAAAACTTGGGCACAACCCAAGATACAATCCTTACTGATGCCCTAACAGGTACACCAGCAGCCAACACAGCAGTTCCAATAGTAGAAGACATCCCAAATCATAAAAAAAGCTTTAACAACCGTTAAAATAACAAGCCTATTGCAGGCCAATAACAAAGATCGATTAGAGTTCCAAAGAATAAGCCTCTTGCAGGCTAATAACAAAGTCCTTGACCCAAAAAAAGTTCTAGAAAAAGCTAGAGATTTCGTACCCCATGTTGGGCGCCAACTATGGTAAGGTAAACTCTTACAGTCGCCTTGCTGTAAGCAGAATCCGGAGGAGATGTGTTGATTTAGCTGAAAACCCCATCCTTCCAATAAAAATAACAACGAAGGTGTTCTAAATCACTAAGCTAACCAATCTACTTAGATCTGATTGATAAAAATAATGAAACTCTAAAATATTTAACGCTTATTGAGATTTAAAGAAAGTGGCTGTTGATAAAATAAATACTGATAACAACAATTAAGGTGTACCAGTGAAAGATCTGAAAAGATTGACTTTTATGTTTTTATAATAATTTAAATTTATATGAGACAGCAATAATCAAGTCCCAGCGATGAAGACCTTTCTAAAGATACCCTGTATGAAGTGTGATTTAAATTGTTGAGTAGTATTTCTAAAATGTTATATATATAATATAAAGTTATAAGGGTATTACAAATTTATTTAATTTGTTGAGTAATAAAAAATGAGACTGTGGTAGTTAATGATTAAGCTGTATGATGTGTCCCCCCTCTCAATTTCGAGTTTGAGAAGCGCTTAAGTATTCCTAGTCACGTGCCTAAGTTTTCCCCTCCAGAGCTCTTCCAGAGTCAATCCGGAGCCCATACGGAGTCCGTACGGAGCCGAAGCGGAGTCCAAACGTAGTCCAAACGGAGTCAAAGCGGAGTCCGAACGGAGTCAAAACGGAGTCCGTCCGGACTTCCAGACTCAATTAGAACCTTAAAACTATAATAAAAAATCCAGAAAAATTACACATAATAAAACTACTTCCCCTTTACATACCAAACTAATTTTCGTAGTCTGAGCAGCTCTAATTACCCCGTTAAAATTCATCAAAGTTAAGTAATTTTTGAAAACGTAAATATTTCTATAAAACTTTAAAATTCATTTAAAAATATAAGAAAAATAGTAAAAATTCTGGGAAAATTTCCCAAGGTTCTTGAGTGACTTTACTTGATACTTATAAATTTTTCAGACCGTAAAAATAAGTTTTCTCCGTAAAATAAATTGTATTTGTGTAGGCATTTGCTCGTGACCAATTTCTTCATATTTTAAACTCCAATAAATTAAATAAAACCCTTTTATAAAAAATAATAACGCCAATATTGCACTGATATATATAAAATATAAATTTATAAGGGTATTACAAATTTATTTAATTTGTTGAGTAATAAAAAATGAGACTGTGGTAGTTAATGATTAAGCTGTATGATGTGTCCCCCCTCTCAATTTCGAGTTTGAGAAGCTCTTAAGTATTCCTAGTCACGTGCCTAAGTTTTCCCCTCCAGAGCTCTTCCAGAGTCAATCCGGAGCCCATACGGAGTCCGTACGGAGCCGAAGCGGAGTCCAAACGGAGTCTGAACGGAGTCAAAACGGAGTCCGTCCGGACTTCCGGACTCAATTAGAACCTTAAAACTATAATAAAAAATCCAGAAAAATTACACATAATAAAACTACTTCCCCTTTACATACCAAACTAATTTTCGTAGTCTGAGCAGCTCTAATTACCCCGTTAAAATTCATCAAAGTTAAGTAATTTTTGAAAACGTAAATATTTCTATAAAACTTTAAAATTCATTTAAAAATATAAGAAAAATAGTAAAAATTCTGGGAAAATTTCCCAAGGTTCTTGAGTGACTTTACTTGATACTTATAAATTTTTCAGACCGTAAAAATAAGTTTTCTCCGTAAAATAAATTGTATTTGTGTAGGCATTTGCTCGTGACCAATTTCTTCATATTTTAAACTCCAATAAATTAAATAAAACCCTTTTATAAAAAATAATAACGCCAATTTCTCTTGCTACCCTTTCCTCTTCTTGCCAAAATAACCTTATCATCTTCTTCCCCTTATTAACTACCCATTTTTCAATAACACATTGAGTGAACTGAAGCTTTGACTGATCGATTGTATACAAGGTGGTGAGCCACCTGGTACAGTGGTTGCATACTATGCTTCCCATGACTTGATTCCAAGTTGATTCCGAAAAATCACAGCAAGTCCAATCAAAGGCAAATTTCCGAAAACCTTTTTCTTGCAATTCACGCTCTAAGTTTCTTTTGAAAGAAAGTGGGATTGGTGCTCCTCCTTTTAGTCCTTGAGGCTCAGGTGCTGGAAAAAATTTGGGTAGTCAAATTTTGGATTGCAAGAAGGCTATAGAATTGGTTATCAGAAATTGTTGATCAGCTGCAGAATTGGCACGGTTAGAAGATTGGACTTGGGTTAGGACAGTTTGAATTGGTTCCAAGCTTTCCAATTTTCAATCACCAAAGGTGTTGTGCTTGCAGGATATTTTGTTATTTGTGTTGGTCCCCCAAGACAATACTTCAGAAAGTGGTAAATATTTCTATTTAGACTTTCCGAGCTCCTGGGAACATCATTCCTTCTAAATAAGCCTCTTATAGCCCTTAAACCCCGTTCTCGTTCATGAGACTCTGCTGAATTGAGTCTGTGGTAATCACTGATACCCATAATGATTGAGGGATTCACTAACAATTCAAATAATTTAATTAAATTGGTTATTTTTCAATAAAAGAATACACTACAAATTTGACTTACCAGATCCACTTGTGCTTGCTCCTTGGTTAGGCTGAGCAGATGATGATTGGCCTCCGAAAAATTCCCTCAATACTTCACTAGCCCAATCTCTTCCTAGCTGATCTGCATGCTGATCAGCACTTTCAGGAGCAGAAGGATGATTGTATTAAAATTTCTTGGTTCTGCATGAGAATCTTGGCCTGGATTGGGATTAGGTGGTGGGTTAGGATTAGGCGGTACAGATTGAGATGCATCTGGAGGTGGATCAGCAGCGGGTGATGGAGGAATATTTCCAGTATTAGTATGTTGAGGTGGAAAACAATCAGAATCGGTTGGGTCAACAGAAATCCCTTCAAAATTATCATCCATAATGAACTGTAATAAAATAAAATAAAATAAAAATAATCAGTTGTTAAAATTAATACCTATCAATTCTAAAGTAAAAAAAGATACTATGTATATAGTCTTGTTAACGTGTATGTTCTCTTGTCGAAAAACAATGTGAATAATATATAGCTATCAGCTAAAGTTGAAAGTTCAAACTATTTATAGTAGATGAATGAGTAAGAAGATCATTCATTAAGTAACAATTTTATCATATTTCTCATTATCATGATTTTCTTTCTTTCATTCTTACCTTTAAGATAAAAATGACTCATTGAAAGCATGGGTTCTCTCGCAATAAAAGCAACCAAAGTAATTGTTCACTGATTTATGAAAAGGTAAGTTGGATGCATTGCATTTTTTAATCGAGCATTGAATTATTTCTTTCACCATTTACAAAAATCACCAATCCTACAAATTTACCCAATCTCAAAATAACACAAAGATGTTGGTCAACAGAAAATAAATTTGATTAAGTTTTTCACTCACTACTGTCTGCAGTCCAATGGAAGTGACAACCTTGTCCTTGATTCCAAACATTCCTTTTTTGTGCTTGACAGTAGCTGCATGTCCAATTATTTCATCTTTCTTAACCACAATTTGAGTTGCTTTGGCTACTCTTACTAACCAACAATGCACTTGTGGGAAAAGCTCATAGGGATCCTTTGATGTTTCTTCTAGAAGGAGCTCCTTGAAAGGACTTACTATTAAATATATTTGATCATTCTCTTCCTTTGACCTGAAAAGATCATCAATTTTCCCAAACTGGCTATCTTTTCCATTGTAGAATTCAATTGTTGAATTAGCAATGTTTCAATGGTAACTAGTAAACCTCTTTCCATGTATCAATATGCTTGCTACATTTTCAACTACCCGATACCCACTTTTCTTCGATGGTGTCAAAACCCGTCTTGAAGTTTCTTTTCCCATTTGTCCCCTTACCCATTTAGTAAATAATTCCATACTTAGATGGATCCATTTGTTTTGTTTATCGAGATCAATATGGATTTTTTTAGTCTCACATTGATCATTATCTTCAGCTTCACCAAGATCTAATACCCTAGAATTCCGATACCAATGTTTGAGCATTGTTAGGGGTATCTCTCCTGTGGTAAATGTTAATAAATTAGCACAGCTGAGTGTTTAAATCATTGCTTACAAACATTACATACGTGGATGGTCATTGTTTGGAATTTCAGATAAAATATGATTCACCCACTCTCCAGACCAAGTAGCTGTACCTGATGGTGGACCAAGACGCTTTATCATTTCGGGATAATGTTGAGCGATATGCAGATTTGGCTTTGAATTAATATTCTTCCAACCCTCTTCCAGGCACTCACAATACTCTAACAGAAATTGATCTAGATCTTTAAGCTCATTAGTCTTTACATTTTTTAATGTCAAAAAATTGGTGATCGAGCATAATGTTACAAGTGACTTGAAAAGATAATATTCTCTTGGTTTTTCAGCTGAGGAAGCTGAAGATTCAGATTCTTTAAATTTTTCAAACCAAAATGGTATAAGTGAAAAAGGGAAGTAGAGAGTATACAGCATGTGCCATTCTGCTGCCTTGAGGGATCCTGCCTTTTTAGATCCTACTGATTTTGGAACTCATGTTAGCCAGGAAGGTCTTCTTACTTGATCAATCATCTTCCATACAACTTGTAGCTCTGATTCTGTGATTTGTGGATTACTTCTACCTTCATTTTCTTTCTCCTTACCTTTCCTTTTATTTTCTTCATCTCTAGCTGTCTCATTTGATGAGTGAGATCCTTCACTCTGTGATATGCTAATGCTCCTTTGCCTTAAGTTATACAATGAATTCCTACTGTCACTGCTGTGAGACTGTATTGAGGCCAAATTGCTATATGGAGGAATAAATTTGGAGCTGGATGACCTACTCTGGCTTCTTGATCAATTTTTTCCCAATCCTTCATTATCTAGTCCATGATGACTTGATGACTGTCTTGAACTCGTAAGTCTTTGCCGCTTGTGCTGTCTCGTGTGTCCTGTATCAACATCATCTTTATTTGTGGTGCTTAAGCTACTTCTACGTTTTTTCGAATGTTTGTGCAGTGAAGTATCAGAAAAGAAATCGTCATCTTCTTCTCTTACATGCCAATTTTTATCCTTTTCCACCTTTCTTTCTAGATCTTTTGCTGCATTTTGGATTTGAAAATAGCTTAGACTGTGATCTTTTAGGTTGCCAAGCATATGTGAATGCATAACATCAATTGGGCAATATTCAGTTGGACACCAATATTCAAGGTTATTTAGCTTACTCCATCGTACCCCATGATTCTGAACAATTGATACACGCTCCCAATGTGACTTGGAATTTTTCCACTTTGTTGCCCAGCACATATGATCCTCATGATTCCGTAATGAAAAATTTCCCACATTCTTTTCACTAATTTCATCTTTAGAGATATTACAGAAAGAGCAGAACATTTTTTCAGAGTGACTCAAAAATCCAGCCAATTTTTGTATTGCAGGAATGTCACCTATCAAAGAGCACAATGCAACTCTTAATTTCCAGCCTTGTGGATAAAGATGCATCTTTTCAATCAATATACCAACCCATAGAGTTTGTAGCTCATTAACCAGTGGTTTTAGAAGGTGATTAAGCTGTTCACTTGTGGGTTCTTTTGGTCCAGGTATAATAGCATAGAAAAAAAGATTTTCCATTTTGTATCTATCTTCTTGAGGTAGGTTCATACACACCATCATAATATTTCCTACAGACTTCTGATAACCTCCAATCCTATTGCCACCAGGCCCAAACCAGTCAACATATAAAGTAAACATTAAGTTGCCTGAAGTTATTGTATATTCATCATCACTGATATCCAGAGCTGGAGTGGTAATGGGAAAGTTTTTCCAAATTGAACCATCGCAAACATCCTTCATCAAATCACACTCTACATGTTCTGCCACAGGGGTATTCTTCTCAATCAGAAGCTCAAATTTGAACAGTTTGATCTTTTCCTTAAGCCAGTCGATAAAAGAATGGTGATGAAATGTTTTAAGAGATAAGTATTTTACATATTCTTGATGTTCCTCAATCAAATACAGCCTTTCATCACATTTAACTGAAATTTGTCCTGCTCCAAACATTTTTAAATAGTGCTTTGATGATGAAAGAAACGGTTGATTGCAACATAGTATAGATGGTTGAGATTCGCACAGTTGGGGACCCCTAGGTCAAGACTTGGTCTAAACTTACTTTTATGTATAGCTAACAAATTTTGACCTGAGGTTTGGACAGACTTCCAGGGGACAATTTTACAATATTAAACATTCTTTACTTCAATAATTGAGTGAAATATCATTTTTATTGCCATAGAGAGAATTTATCTCATATGACTTCATGCAACCAAAAGTGTCCAGCACAAGTTCGGCCGAACTTGTGCTGGACACTTTTATAATTAAGAGTAGGCATACAGAAAATCTTCTTAAACTCAAAAGGGATTTCTTATAAAAATTTCCACTGGAATTTGATCTTTCTGCGTCATTTAAATTTACAATTTGATTAATTTTTTGTCATCATTATATTGTTAACGTTATTACTATAGTAATAACTTGTGTGAAAAATGCATACCAGGTGGTGTTCCACCTTTAATCATATATTATTAAATAAAGGTATAAGAGTATGAAAATTATTTATTTTAAAAATTAAAAATTGATATCCAAAGCAATATGAGCAATAAAAAAGTAAAATAAAAGGGATAAAATAAGAAAAAAAATCTAAGGAAAATTCCCACTATCAATAACAAGTAGAGGTGTTAGATCAAATGTGCACCACCAGGGCTAAACTTGGACTATATTTTCTTTTTTGTTAAACCAAAGAAAGTGTCCTGATGAGTTTTGAAAAAGCATCAGGAGGACATTTTGGCAATATCAAACTACTTATTGTGCAATGATTGAGCAAAATGTCATTTTCATTTCCATAGAGTAAATTTATCCCATCTGACTGCATGCAACCAAAAGTGTCCAGCACAAGTTCGGCCGAACTTATGCTGGACACTTTTATGATGGTGAGTATCTAGGGTGCAGGTCTTCTTCAGTTCATCAGGTATTCCTTATAAACAAATCCACTTGCATATGATCTTTCTGTGTCATTCATATTTATCATTTGATTCATTGTTTTTCACCATTATAATATTAATGTTATTAGTATTGAAAAGATTTGTAAGCCAAAAGCATACTAGGAGATGCTACATCTTTCATAATCTTATTAAATGAAAGTAAAAAAAATATGAAAAGTATTAGTTTTACAATAAATAAATTGATATTTGAAAGAAAAAACAAGAATAAAAAAGTAAAATAAAAGTGATTAAATATGAAATTAAACATTCAAATACAATTTCTGCCATCAAAGATAATTTGAGTTTTCAGACCAAATTTACACCACCAGTTCTATATTTGGAATATGTTTTCTTTTTTTTAAAAATTAATAAAAGTGTCCACCTGATGTTTTCCAAAAAATCAGGAGGATAGTATAGCAGTATAAAGCTACTTCTTGCGCAATGATTGAGCAAAAATTCATTTTAACTTCCATTGAGTAAATTTATCCCATCTGACTGCATGCAACCAAAAGTGTCCAGCACAAAATCAGCTGAAATTGTGCTGGACACTTTTATGATGGAGAGTAGCTAGGGTGCAAGTCTTCTTCAGTTAATCTTATATTCATTTTAAAAATTTCTATGGGTATTTGATCTTTCTGTGTCATCCATATTTATTATTTGATTATTTTTTAGTCACCATTATATTATTAATTTTTTTAGTATAGCAAAAACATGTGTAATGAATGTACACTGGGTGATTTTACAACTTTAATAATATAATATAATAAATGTAAAAAAATGAGAAAGTTATCAGTTTTACCAAAATAAAATTGATATTTAAAAGCTAAAGGAGTAATAAAAGGGTAAGATTAAAATTTAAGAGATCAAACATGAAATAAAGATATTAAGTATAATTTCTGCTATCATGAGCCAGTAGAGGCTTCAGAAAAAATAAGCACCATCATAGATTAACATGGATCAAATTTACTTTTTACCAAAGGAAAAAATTGTCTACCTTAGGTTTGGACAAACTTCCAGGGGACAATTTGTCTATATAAAACTACTTTAAGTGCAATGATGGAGTGATAATTCAGTCTCATTTCCATAAAAAGAATTGAATGCGTCTGACGGCATGCAACCAAAAGTCTCCAGCACAAGTTTGGCCAAACTTGTGCTGGACACTTTTATCATGAAGAGTAGCCAGGGTGCAAGTCATTTTTAATCATCTGTAATTTCTTATAAAAATTTCCACTGTTATTAAATCTTTGTGCCTCACTAATACTTATCAATTGATTAATCTTTTGTCACCATTATATTATAAATATTATCAGTATAGCAAAAAATTGTGTGCCAAATGAATACTGGGTGATGTTACACCTTTTATAATATTATTAAATAAAGGTAAAAAAATATGAAAATGATTTATTTTACAAAAAATAAACTTTTATCCAAAAGCAATATGAGAGGAATAAAGTAAAATAAATGAAATCAAAGATGAAAATTAAAATCCAAGTTAAATTCCTGCCATAAACAGAAAAAAGAGATGTTGAATTACATTAGCACAATCAGGGCTAAACTTGCACTAAATTTTCTTTTTTGTAAAAATAAAAAAAAAATCCACTTGAGCTTTACCAAAACTTCAGCATGAAAATTTTGCCATATAAAACTACTTCTAGTGTAATTTTATATCAAAAATTTATCTTCATTTCCATAGAGAGAATTGCTCCCATCTGACTGCACCTGACCATAAGTGTCCAGCACAAGTTCCGCCGAACTTGTGCTGGACACTTTTATGATAGAGAGTAGCTAGGGTAGAATTTTTCTTCAGTTCATCTAGTATTTCTTACAAACATGTCTACTGGTATTTTATATTTGTTCCTTACTCATTAATATCATTTGATTAATTTTTGGTCACCATTATATTATTAATTTTATAAGTATATAAAAAACTCATGTGCCAAATGCATACCAGGTGATGTTATGCCATTTATAATATTATTAAATAAATGTATAAAAATATGAAAATAGTTTATTTTAAAAATTATTAATTGGTATCCAAAAGCAATATTAGGAATAAAAAATTAAGTTAAAGGGATCAAATATGAAAAAAGAAATCCAAGTAATATTCCTACTATCAAAGGCCAGTAGAGGTGTTGTAGCAAATGAGAGCCATCAGAAATAAATTTTACTAAATTGACTTTTTTTCAAAGATAAAAAATAGTGCACCTGTGGTTTGGATGAAATCTAGGTAGAAAATTTGGCTATGTAAAACTACTTCTAGTGAAGTTTTTTATCCAAAAAATTTTTTTCATTGCCATAACGAGAATTGATCTCATATGACTGCAACTGACAAAAAGTGTCCAGCACAAGTTCGGCTGAACTTGTGCTGGACACTTTTTTGATGGTGAGTATCTAGGGTGCAGCTCTTCTTCAGTGCAACTGGTATTTTTTTAAAAAATATCCACTGGTATTTGATCTTTCTTTTTTATTAATATTTTATCATTTGATCAATTGTTTGTTACCAGTATATTATTATTTTTATTAGTATAGCAAAAAAACATGTGCCAAATGCTTATAGGGTGATGTTAAACCTTTAATAATTTTATTAAATACAGGTAAAAATTATGAAAATGATTTGTTTTACATAAAATTAATTGATATCTAAAAGAAAAAAAGGGATAAAAAGAAATAGGTTGGATAATAGGGATTTTATATGAAATTCAAAATTCAAGCTAAATGCCTACTTTCAAGGCTCAGAAGAGGTGTTGGATAAAATGGGCATCATCAGGAATAAAATTTTACTTAATTTGATTTTTTGAAAAACTAAATGAAGTTTTCAACTGATTTTTTTCCAATATTTAGTTGGACACTTTATCTATATCAAATTACTTCTAGTACCATGATTGACCAAATTAAATCCTCATTTCCATATGCAGAATTGATCCCATATGGCTGGACCAGGCCAAAGGTGTCATCCACAATTTTGAGAATTCTTCTGGTGGACACTTTTATGATGGACAGTAGTAGGGTGCAAGTCTTCTTTAGTTAATCTAGTATTCCTCATAAACATTTCCAGCTTATTTTTGGCCAAAAATCAGGTGGAAAGTTTTTCCATATAAAATTACTTCTAATGCCATGATTGACTAAAAATTGATTCTCATTGCCATATAGAGAGTTGATCCCATATGAATGGATCTGGAAAAAGTGTCACCACAATTTTTGATAAACTTAAGTTTGAAAATTTTATGATGGAAAGTAATTGCAAGTCTTCTTCATTTCATCAAGTAATCCTCATTAAAATTTCCACCTGTATTTTGGCCAAACTTCAGGTGGATACTTTGGCCATATTAAATTAATTCTAGTTCCATGTTGATAAAAAACTGATACTTATTGCCATATATAGATATTAAACCCATCAGACTGTGCCTTTCCAAAAGTGTCTACATGAATTATGGCTAAACCTCAGTTGGACACTTTTATGATGCAGAGTAGCTAGGGAAAAAGTATTCTTCAGTTAATTTGGTATTCATGATAAATTTATCCTCCTGAAGTTTATCCTAACTTGAGGTGGACAATTTCGGAAAGCACCAGTTAGTCACTATCCATCAAAAAAGTGTTCACCAAAATTTTGGCTAAACTTGTGGTGGACTCCTTTGATCAGCCACAGTCAGATGAGATCAACTCTTTAGATGAGAATGAGGATGATGTTTTGGTCAATCATGGAAATAGAAGTAGTGCGATGTGGCCAAATTACCCCTTTGAAGGTCAGAAAAACCTCAGAAGGACACTTTTTAGAAGGGAGTAACTGAGAAAAATCCATTTATCAGAAGGAAAATCTTTTATTGGATAGATGCCAAGGTTTCATACTTGTGTATTATGGTCAGTATTAATTTTGAAAGTGTCTGTCCAAGAAATTTCATTGCCCATCATGACTCATTTTGTTTTAAATGTTTCAAACTGCGTGATGCAGTATTAAGGTGTCACATAGTATAATTAAGTTCTATTAAGTGCCCTCCTATGATGCCTAAATTTATAATTTAATATCTTACATAATAATTTTTTTATATAAATTCCTCAATATTTTATTTTATTATCAAATTTAATAGAGCAAGTATCCTGAATTATTATATATGCATAAGCTTAGGTTAGATCAATTTGTGCTCAATTTGTGCTCATCAGAGGACCAAAATCAAGTTCTGGAGGATCAACTTGTGCATAATTTGGAATCAGTTGATATTCTGTCTATAATCAATCTGAGAATAAATGTAAATCTAACTCTAATTTACTTATGTTTATAAAGTATTCATAAACCTGGCATATTTAAGGGACACTCTAAATTTCAAGAGAGGGGGTTGCTAGCAATTCACCCCTAGATTTCCCGTGGTGAAAAAGCTGTAGTTATTTTTTTGTAAAAAATATTTTTTGGGGATATAACATCTTTCTTTTTTTTCCTACCTCTTTAATAGAAGACATAGCAGTTAATCATTGCACCAGATAATTAAATATATATTTATAAATTAAAAATTCATGAGCAGAACTATAATATTCTTTTACAGCTCCTCATGCGCAAAATAAGTAGATAATCAATATTTTATATAAAATTTAATAAATTTTTATCATAAATTCATTTTTAATAAAGATGATCAATAAATACTGAAAATGAAATGTGCATCAAAGTTTAATATGTCCTTTACATCTATATTAAATATTTATTGTGTGTCCATGAAATAAGTTCAGTATGAATTTATTTTAATTATTTTATATGGATATTTATATAACTATAGTATGTCTCTTTTAAGATATGCAAGATTCATCAACATTGAAAAAAGAATTAATTTATTTTCTTCCCCTTTGAGGTCATGATTTCAAGGAACAAAAAGAGGGAGGAAGTAGAAAAGAATTTTCAAAATATTTACTTGAAATTTTTTCACTCATACCCACCCCTACAAGATTACTCCAAAGATTACTCCAGAAGAGCTGAAAAACGACTTGATTGCAAGTCCTCATTTCTTCCCCCCTGTGTATAGAGTAAATTTTGGTTTGTGGAGGAAGAAAAGTTTTCTCAATAAAAATGTGCTTTATTGTTACATTATAATCACAAAATAGAATAATTTCACTCTTATTACACTTATTTATGTTTCTGTCTAATAGTAAAATGCTTTAGATGTCACTTCAAAATCCAAATTGAAACTACTACCTAGAACAATGTCTTGATACTAACTTACTTTTTGTAAGTCTTTGGACAGACACTTATGGTGATATCAATAATATTAAAATTGATTTGAATTGTATGTTTTATCAAATATCTATGTAGTCTAGTGTAATAATTGAGATACTACAGTTTAACCTTCTGTTACCAAGTTGGCAAGAAAATATATGTAGATATTCTTAGAACAAATATCAAATTTTGCTTTCCACAGAAGGGAAAGTGAATATTATGATATTTTAAGTGATATGTTCAAGATTTGCTGAATTTGTGCTCAGCTCAAAATCAAAGTAATCACCAAGCTTCAAGAAACCTGTGATTGAGTTTGGTTGAACCTAGGTCTAACTGATTACCAAATCTTTGTCGAATTAATTTAAATCTGGTTTGACAATGAACTCCCAACAGCCTTCCAACAGCTTTCCAACCACTTCCCAAAATTTTTAAATGAGGGGTATTGCTAGCAATACCTCCCCAAATTTTCTTTGGTGACAGGGCACATGATTTGTAGAAGAAGTTTGAGATAAAGAAAGAGGAGAAGGCTCTTGAGTACAATTTCCTACTGGATCAACTGAAACTCAAGTATCAACTTGAAGAAGGTTCAAAAAAGAAAGAGTTATTGAGAGATTGTGTTAAAGCTAATAAATCTATTGAGGAAATGGAATTCTTAATGAAAATGTTTGATAACTAGTTTTTTTTATTTCATTTACAAATTTTTCTTGATAGAATGCATTAAAGCTAATAATCAATCCTTGGCACACACTCCTCACTGAGATTTGAAACACTTTTTTTCAACATTTTAGATTATTTGTTTTTTTGGTTAAATTAATTTTGTTTTATTTCATTTTCGTGATAATTTCATATGCGCTGACTTTTTAAAGGTCTTGATTCTAGATGATTTTTTTTTGCAAAAATTTGAAAAACTCATACATTTTTTCTTCTTTACATTCCAATCATTAATTCTACTTTTATAAATACAGCCAAGTCAACAAAAATCTATATTTCTTCTAAAAATTTGGAAATACCCACCCCTGCATTTTATTGAAACAAGGGGTGGGTATCTCCAAAATTTTTCTAAGTCATCAATTTCACATGTCAGATTTGAAAATTTGGCATACCGTCCCCTGCATTTTATTTAAGTGAGGGGTGAAAATCACCAAAATTTAATATAATTACATAAATTAATATATAAACAACTAATATATGTCAATATCCCTAGTTTTAAAGTAATGAAAATTCATCCCACCAAAATGGGGACCAAGTCTAGAAACTAAGTTTGGGACTTTCAACAGGTATAGGCAAGGTAAACCCCATGAAACAATTTAATGTTATCATGATTACCATTTATACAACACAGGGTCATTGGCCCATTACTTTGTTTCAGGAATTTGAAATATAAGAGTTATTTGTAAAAAATTTATGAAAAAATAAAAAATATTTGATGACTCTACTAATCCCCATAATTTTTTGATCTACATAAAGTTTTTTTATATCTGTTAAACTTACCTTCTATTTTTAAATTATTTATTTGGTGAATTAAGTTTTGAATGATTTGAAAAGAACATCTGAAATGTGTGAAATCTTGAAAAGATTCCAAGCCAGGGTTGAGCTTTGGTCTTTTGGTGATGATCCTGAGAAGAGTTCCAAATTGTTTCAATAATGCCATTTCCCCAACCAAAAACAATCATGCACTGATGATCTGGAAAATATAAGCCATCTCTTTTGATTTTAGCTGGAGATGGTATTGGTTGGCCAGTTATTGGATTGATATATGAGAAAACTCCAAAAGTAAGATAATTGGTGTCATTCCTATTGATATGAATCTTATTATGGAATCCTGAATGAGTAATAATAAAATCTGAAAATAAAAGATATTTTTTGCTAATTTCTTCCCATTTGGAGTCACACCAATTTGGTATTGCAAATTTGGTAGAAAGTTGATGACTCTTTTCAAAAGCTTTATTGCATAGTTTTTTGAGGGAAGAGCAATATAAGTATTGAAAGAAGGTAAAGTGTCCAACAAGCAAAAATCATCATCTTTTTCAGCTTTAGATAAATTTTTAAGTAAAGAAAAGATACCTATGGAAATAAAATCAGTGACATGATTTTAAGAATGAAACATATATTATCAGACATACCAAGAGAATATCCTTTATCAAATCCTGATCTCCAACCAAATCCAATCATAATACCACCCAAAAAATTTTTATTCCTTATTGGTAAGCAAACCAAAGCCATTTGATATAGTGTTATTATGAGATTGGATAGTTGATTAAAGGTTTCATTTTTTGAATAATTAAAAAAATGATTTCATAAATAAATTGAGGTTAAAAAAGAATTACTGATAACTGCTTTAAGTTCATCCTCTCCTGATTTGGTTAAATACATTAAATATTCTGGTAAATTTTTTAGATAAGAATTTTTTGATCCACTCTAGTTTATAGTACTCAATATTTGACATATGGCCAAATAAGCAATTCAAATGAATTTTCTTTTTTAATTTTCTTTTATGCTGCTGACTTCAATCATAAATATTTTTTTTATATTTTGTATGATGTATGAAATAAAGTTGAATTTGAAAACAATGATAAAGATGATAAAGAGTATGATGATAGAGAAGTAAGAGGTGATTCTGACAAAATAGACATTTTTTTCTCTGAACAAAAATAAATTTGTGTCAAAAACTAAAAAAAAAAATTGCACAAAAATAAAACTTACAAAATTGAGTTTTTTTCTTCAACCTTGTGAATTTTATTGATAAAAAAATCCAAATGATTGTTTTTTGAAAAGAAATAAATTACTAAAACTGTCCTTGAAGAAAAATTGGAACAAAAAATAAAATAAAATAAAAACAAAAATCCACTCCAAAATATGGGGGCGGACTTGCTAGTAAGTCCAAAACCTAGGACTGAAATTCACCACAGATTCAACACACATTGAGCTATTGACAAAGGAACCATCCAATTAGGGATGAACACCACTCAGCAGAGCAGATTTAGGTGGGTATTTAAGTAGAGATCAGTCTGTGTTCAATCTGAGTTCTTTCTGAGTTCCTGTTGGGGACTTACTAACAAGTCCACCCCTGTATTGCATAGTGATCAGTAAAATTATTTTCCAAATAAATAAATTTTAAAGTTATTTGGGGTTAGATTAACCACCTAAAGTCCTTAAATAAAATGATAAAAAAAACTATACTCAATTAAAAAAAATTGCATCAGAAAAATTATTCCCAAAAATATAAAATATAAAATATAAACACACCAATTTTTTTTATTCAGCTTGAACTGTAAAAATTTTTTTTTATAATATTCTTTAAAAAAAAACCAAAAAAAAATACAAAATAGGGGGTGTCAGGTCTGGCAAATCCGCACTTAAATTTAACCAAATCCACACTTAAAAAAGTGCGGATTTCCAAAACACACTAGCCCCAATACTGGTGGATTTCAAAATGAAATAAGTCACTTATTTCACTCAAATCCGCACTTTCTAAACCAAAAGTGCTGATTTCACCATCAAGTCCCATTTCACTGATTTATCAGCATCATCCCATTCATACACAGCACTCCGCAGCATAACACTTCATAACTCAAAACATCGTTCATCACTTACATCTTCATATCATATCATATAAGAGTTATGCCTTCCTCACTTTCAAATCGTGATAAATTACATAAAGCCATGACTTTCATGGCTCTTGAACTGCTCTTGGACTCTGATTGCGATTCTGATTCTGATCTAGAAGAAGATTTTGTCTTTTTATCAAAAATGGCCACGAAACATTACCTTCTTCCCAGAAAGCCTAAAGTACTTCATACCCCCAAGTACACCATCCAAACACTTCTTAAACTATCTACACCCACTTTTAGACAGCTGTTCAGGACTTCTCAGGAATGTTTCTTTAAATTGCTTGAGCTTATTCAGGATCATCCCATATTTCACAATAATTCTCAAAAAGAACAACAACATCCTTCAATTCAATTGGCCATCACACTATGTCATTTGGGTTCAAATGGTAATGGAGCCGCTTTGAAATGTTTAGAAAATGTCTTTGATTTAGGGTATGGTTCAGTTAACACTTATACCAAACAATGTATCTGTCAGCCTAAATATCCTTAGTACTGAGTATTTCTTATGCTTAAAATAAGATAACCTTAACTAGATTAAGCTTATATCTTAAAAATAAGGTTAAAATAATAATATATATTATTTTATTATATATATATATAATTATTATTCTATTATATAATTTATAATAGTTTAAATAGCTTATCCATGGCCTAATAATACTTATTAAGGTGTTAATGGAGTCATAATATACTTATCTTAAGTGATATGAAGTAATTATTGACATACATAAGCTTATATGTATACATAAATCTCATATTCAGTGAAATATGCAGTATATTATGTATATTTAGGTATATAAGTGGGTTTTAGCCCCTTAATAGCCTATAACCTTTGTTTTTCTGCTTATTTTAGGTCATATGGACGAAATCAGTGGACTCACAACGCCTACAGAAGCATAGACACCTATATCAGGCGCATACACCCAGTTTGGACAACTAAAATTACTTCCTTGGATGGTTATTCACGGATTTATGGGTTGGAAAGATGTTTTTGGGTTAATGTGGATGCTTGGGGATGTTATTGGGGGCTTGGAAATTTTATTTGTTTCCTTTATATGCTTTTAGTTTCATTAAATCTCTTTTTGATCATTTATTTTACCTGTTTCTTTATGGTATCCGCTTTTATCTGGGTTTTCTATTTATGGTATGACTCTGTGTTATTATTAATAGTGATGGAGGGTCCTTACTGGAGGTCTGGGTGTTGAAACTGCTTGAAGTGGACGCCATGGGGAGGTGATGGGCCCTCACAGTGCTGTCATTGCCGGGGATAGCAGTGACATCATCTGGATTGAAGGTCTGTGCACTCCAGTGGATTTGGGTATAAGTAAGGAGGGATTTTGACAGTTTATTATCATCATTCAATTACTACACTTCAAACAAACACTACAATACAATTATTAGTATTCAGAAATATATTATAAAGCCCTTATAAATTGATATTATCTTTATAAAAGCTATAACTATATTTTATTCTTCTATTTTCCACCACTAGCACGCATTTAAATCCAAGTATTGTGAGTTTTATTTGAGTATAACTATTCTATTAGTCTTCCCCTGAGGTTTAATCACTAAATCATTTATTAATAAGTAGTAGGACCATAAAATAACACTATTATATCATACTTATATACTAGACTATACTGACAATTGGGGGTCTTTCCTTATATTTTACTTATTATTTAGTATAAGCCTTGGGACGTGATTTTTACCTTAGTACAGCTCAAAATTTAACCAAATATTTGGGTCTGCTGCATATTAGTGGGTCATCATAACTCATTGATTGCGGAAAAGAATCCTTATAATAATTGTACTAATTTTTTATCATAAAAATTAGATATTTACAGTAGTAACTGTACCCAATATAAACCCAATTTCACTTGGTATTTGGACACCAATATAACACCCAATTAAATTGGTATTTGGTTAAAGCTTGGTAAGCTAATTATTCAACCTTATAGAGGTCTAGTTAAACTTATTATTATATTTTTAACAGATTTTTTCGAATTTTTCTTATATTTTATTTAAATAAATAAAGATATAAATTCAGGGTAAGCTCCATTGCTTTTTTATTAGTAATATAATTGCTAATATCTTTTGTCTACTAATTCCATAGAGTTTTTTTCTTTTGTAGATGTAAAATATTGTTATTCTGAACAATATGAGTGCTCCCCAGGATAGTGTAAGTGAACAGCCTGCTTATAATACCAGGTCTAAAGCTAACAAAAACTTTCCAGGACATCACCATGGAGGGACAACAGTACCCCCAACCAGAAAGCATGAGTATAGAAGAAAAGGACGCCCTCTTAAAAAAGATAACTATCAAAAAGACGTCTCCTCCTCTTCAGGATCAACTGTCCCACCTGGCCAAACAGGTTCTGAAGTTGGAGGAATCAAAATCTCTCATGTTCAAAGAAGTAGAGCAGTTGCAAAACAATTGCAAGGTAGGATTTCAGCAGATGAATCAGGCAATGGCAGAATTAAAGGGAGGCCAGCCCAGTCAATCAAATCAGCAACCCCCTACCCAAGGAGGGTCCACTCACTCCCAGGAGAAAATCCTGGTAGACAAATGGAAATGGGACTGGTTTCACCAACAGTGGACAAGCCACAGTTGCAACAGGGATCCGCCCCCTCATCTGACTTCCTCAGCTCACCCTTACAAGGGAAAAAAGCGCCAAAAATCAGGACTGGCAACCATCCCTTGGTAAGTAACTTTCCCTCTCAGATTAGACATAATACTGATAATTACAATATAGGTAATTCTATTGATGTTAAATCTGTACAACAAATAGAGGAGGATTTAAGAAATTTAGGTTTTAGAGTAGATACACCTGACTTGTCTTTTGTCCATAATAACAGTACTATATACAATGATAATACAGTTAATCCTCAGTTGCAACCACCTACTAGTGAGATGAGAAGTTCACAGGAGAGTGAGAGACTTGAAAAGGAGGACATGGAATATTTTAACAATAATCCAACTGTCCATAGAATTGTTTCAGCATTGTGGAATAGAATGACTGATTGTGAGGAACAGACAGTTAAGCTCACTAGTGATACAATTTCATCCTTGACATTGAACATTTCTCAATTAGCAACACGTAATAAAGAATTAAAAAAAGAACATTTGTCTCTAACTCTTAAATATGATTCATTGAGTAATAAATATAATGACCTTTCAAACAAATTTTGTGAGTTAGAAAAATTATATGAAACAGATTTATTAAAAACTGAATCAAGAACAAAGTTATCTTTTGCACAGACAAATCAAAGTGTCTCTGAGCTGCTACAAAGATTAACTAAAGTTGAGATTGAAACTGCCAATCTACTGATGAACCAGGATAATCATAAGTATAATCAATATAATAATAATCCTTTCATTAGCAAAAGTGAATCTCATTCCTTCCCTGTACCACCACAATTAAAACCATCTGGTGGTAGTGTCAAATCTGAAAATGTAAGTCACAAATCCGTGCAGGAAGAAATACAAGACCATTTATCAAAAGTAAATGAGTTGTTGAATTTACCTAAGATTAGTGAGATAAAATCCAATCAGAAGAACTGGCCTAAAATAGATCAGTACCCAACTTATGATGGGGAAGCCAGCTCTGATTGGCAACATTTTATTCAAAGAATTGACAACTTGAAATTCTCATATAAGTTACCAGATGAAGAGATAACATCAAAATTAATTTCTTTATTTAAGGATGTTGCTTTATTATGGTTTGAAGCTGTCTTAAGTGAGGGTAGAGACTACTCTTGGGCTGAATGGAAACAACTTATTGAAAAACAATTTGGAGGTTCTAAATTCAGGCTTACTCAGCAGAGACTGTATGAGAAGACTAGGTATAATCCGTTGAATGGTGACAAACCTATGGTATTTTTAATGAATTTAAACAAAATATTAAAAGCCATTGAGCCTCATATGGATTTTAACTTATGGAAAGATAAGATAATATACAAACTACCTATATCCGTCAGAGACATTGTTGTAGCTAGAACATTAAATGTTACTGAATATTCTGACTTTATTAATATTTGCAATGAAATATTATTAAACCATAAGTATGAATCAAGGTATTCCACTTATAAGCAAAATATTGAACCTGTAAAAACTCAGAATTCAAAAACACTTCAGGAGAAGCAGAAAAAACCTACTGCACCTGTAGTACCTAAAAAGTATGAAACAAATACTTGTTATAAGTGTAACAAACCTTGGGTCAAAGGTCACAAATGTGAGAAAAACATAAATATTGTTGAAAATCAACGTGAATCTGAAACTGAAACTGAAAAAAGTAAAGAATCAAGTGATTATGACGGCAATATCTCATATAGTGATGAAAATGAAGTCTGTATGTTGGAAGATGATTTGTCCATCTTTGAAAATCCAATATTAAATATGGACTCAAATGAATCTTTAATGAATTTTGAGGATGCTGAAATCATTAAGGATATACAAGCTGATAACTTTAGAATGACACCTATCACGGTTCCAGCAATCATTTCTGGTGAAAATGTTAATATAGTATTGGACACAGGAGCTGCTGGTTCAGTTGTTTCCACTAATACATTACAGAAAATTGATAGTGAATATAAGTTTAAGCTTGAACCACTTCAGAATAAAAATTGGAGAGGTTTTGGATCAGTACTACACCCCATTGGTAAATACAAAGCTGCTGTTTTCTTTAAACACCAACATGGTTATGTAAGGGTAACTTGTGACTTTGTAGTAACTGTTTTATCATTGGAAATGATATTCTGACTAAATTTGGTGTAAAATTAGACCCTGCTAATAATAATTTTACAATTGGCATGAATGGTAAAAGGAAATTTAAAATAAATTCTTTTAACACAGTCTTACACATTGAGTCAGTAACAAATTCCCCGTCTAAAGGAAGAGAATCCAATGAGATGGAACTTCTGGAAACAGAAATTTCAAAAGCATCATTTGGCACTCAGATAAGTGAAACTGAGAAAGATAATATTTTGGAATTAATTAAAGCTTTTCCAATGGCTTTTGCACATGGTACAAATGAACTTGGCCTTGTAAAAGATCATGAAATGAAAATTAGTTTAACCTGTGACATGGATAATATTCCTGCTAGTCTTAAAAAGAAACCATACCCTGCTTCACCAATGAAGAGGAAAGACATAGAGGATAATATTAAGATGTTATTGAAAATGAACATTCTTGAGAAGGTTGAAACTACGCCAAAATATTGTGTAATATCACCAGTGCTGATTTCTTATGAACAAGATAAAGCAAGACTGTGCGGTGATTATAGAGCATTAAATACATTTACAGTAGATGATATTTATCCCTTGCCAAGGATTGCCTCTATACATGCTACCCTTAAAGGTGCTAAATATATAAGTTGCCTAGATGGAAATAAAGGGTACCATCAAATTCCTGTTGAAAAGAATTCACAGAACTTTTTGTTGATAACAACACACATGGGAATTTATAAGTATGTCAGAATGCCATTTGGACCAAAGAATGCTCCATCAGTATTTCAAAAGTTAATGGATATAACATTCCATAATGAAATGATTGAGGGATGGTTAATGGTATACATTGATGACATCATAGTGTTCTCTAAAACTTTTGATGAACACTTAATCCATTTAAGGAAAGTATTTCAGAAAATGGATGAAATAAAAATGACCCTTGCATTGAAAAAATGTAAATTTGGGTTTGAATCTTTAAAAGTGCTTGGTCATATTGTATCTGGCTTACAAATATGTGTAGACCAAAATAAAGTGGCTGCAATAAAGAATATTGGCATTCCTCAAAATGTGAAGGATGTACAATCTTTTCTTGGAATGTGTGGTTATTATAGACAATATATAAAAAACTACCAATCAATTGCTGCACCACTGACCACACTGATAAAGAAATCAGAAGCATTCATTTGGAATAATGAAAGACAATAAGCTTTTGATAAGTTGAAAGAATGTTTAATGACAGCTCCTATCTTGGGATTACCAGATTTCCAATTACCTTTTGTATTATATACAGATGCAAGTTTTATTGGACTGGGTGCTGCTTTGCATCAAAAACAACTTATTGAAGGTAAAATGTCAGAAGTAGTAATCAGCTATATTTCACGTACTCTGAGAAGTGGTGAATTGAAATATGGTGCTACTCAACTTGAATGTTTGGAAGTAGTATGGGCTCTTGAAAAGCTACATTATTACCTTGAAGACCAAAAATTTGAGTCAATAACTGACTGTAGTGCAGTTAAGTCACTCTTAAACATGAAAACTCCTAATAGACACATGTTTAGATGGCAATTAGCTGTACAAGAATACAGAGGACGGATGACTATTACACATAGAGCAGGAACCTTGCACTCTAATGTAGATCTGTTATCTAGAGTACCTCTGCCTAATAATGATGATAATCCTGCTTATGTTCCTGAGTCAGAGATTATTAACATTTATGGCATTTATATTGTAGATCTTGAGGATGAATTTATGCAATCAATTCTTGATAATTATAATTCAGATCCTGACTTAAGTAAATTAACTACAATATTAAATGATCCATCTAATGCTTCAATGAATGTTTTAATAAAAACATTACCAATTAAGTATAAAGAGGCATTAGAAAAAGGAAAATTTTCCATTGAGGATGGTTTTATATATTACAGGAAAAAATTAAGTAATGTAATTGTAACTCCCCCTTCAATGAAGGAGTTAATGTTAAGTATATGTCATGATGATATATTAGCAGGTCATTTTGACTACATAAAACATTAACCAGAGTAAAAAACACAGCTTGGTGGATTAACATGTCTGAGGATGTTCAGAAATATGTTGAAACATGTGATTTTTGTCAAAAATCTAAAAGATTAACAGGAAAAAAGCTGGTTTATTACAACAAATTGAGCAACCAAAAGCTCCATGGGAAATCATTAACATGGACTTTGTAACAGGTTTGCCAATAGCAGGGCATAAGAGTTATAACTCCTGCTGGGTAATTGTAGATAGATTTACAAAAATGTGTAAATTTATTCCTACCCACAAAGAGGTTACTGCAAAGGACTTAGCTTTTTTATGGTGGACACAAATGTTAAATACAGCAGGTTTCCCCAAAGCAATAGTTTCTGATAGAGATCCTAAATTTACTTCTGAGTTCTGGACGTCACTTATGGATGTTTCAGGGTGTCAATTAAACTTTCTACAGCACACCATCCACAAACTGATGGGCTAGCAGAAAGAATGATACAAACCTTAGAAGATATGATAAGAAGATACTGTGCTTTTGGTCTTAATTTTAAAGACAATGACAAATTCATGCATGATTGGGTAACCCTTATCCCAGGTTTAGAATTTGCATATAATAGTACAGTACATTCTGTCACTGGCAAAAAGCCATTTGAGTTATGGTTGGGTTATGTACCTAATACCCCTGCTAAAACTCTTAATAAGTTACCTAGATTGGATATTCATCCAGGTACTAAATCTTTTCTTCAGATGCAGGAATTATGCAGAAAACATGCTCAAGAATGTATAAATAAGGCTTTTGAGTATGAAAAGAAAAGATGGGATAAAGCCCATAAAGAACAAATGTTCAAAGAGGGTGATGAAGTCCTTATTTCAACGCTACATTTCAATTTAAATGGTAATGTTAAATTGAAGGATCCATTCATTGGACCATTTGTAGTTAAAAAGATGGTTGGTAATAATGCTGTTGAGGTTATTCTATATGCACCTTATGATAGAAAACATCCAGTATTTCCTATTTCTCTTATAAAACCATACCATTCTAATGATACTGCTCTCTTTCCAAGAAGATCAGGAAGGCATAAACAGCAACCTGAAGAAATAGTGGAAAAAGCAGAAATTGAAAAGATACTTAAAAAGAGACACCTTACTAAAGAAAAGGGAGTTGAGTATCTATTAAGATTTAAAAATAAATCAAGTGAATATGACCAGTGGATTCCAGAAAATGAAATCTTTGATCTTAAAAATCTCTTGAAAAAATTTAAATCTAAATAATACTGTTCATTCAGTATATGTATTATAAAAATTAATTTTTTTTTATTATTTCATTCCTTAAGATTAATTAAAATGTCTTAACATTTTTTTTATTGTTTTTTTGGGGTGAGGGAGTGTCAGCCTAAATATCCTTAGGACTGAGTATTTCTTATGCTTAAAATAAGATAACCTTAACTAGATTAAGCTTATATCTTAAAAATAAGGTTAAAATAATAATATATATTATTTTATTATATATATATATAATTATTATTCTATTATATAATTTATAATAGTTTAAATAGCTTATCCATGGCCTAATAATACTTATTAAGGTGTTAATGGAGTCATAATATACTTATCTTAAGTGATATGAAGTAATTATTGACATACATAAGCTTATATGTATACATAAATCTCATATTCAGTGAAATATGCAGTATATTATGTATATTTAGGTATATAAGTGGGTTTTAGCCCCTTAATAGCCTATAACCTTTGTTTTTCTGCTTATTTTAGGTCATATGGACGAAATCAGTGGACTCACAACGCCTACAGAAGCATAGACACCTATATCAGGCGCATACACCCAGTTTGGACAACTAAAATTACTTCCTTGGATGGTTATTCACGGATTTATGGGTTGGAAAGATGTTTTTGGGTTAATGTGGATGCTTGGGGATGTTATTGGGGGCTTGGACATTTTATTTGTTTCCTTTATATGCTTTTAGTTTCATTAAATCTCTTTTTGATCATTTATTTTACCTGTTTCTTTATGGTATCCGCTTTTATCTGGGTTTTCTATTTATGGTATGACTCTGTGTTATTATTAATAGTGATGGAGGGTCCTTACCGGAGGTCTGGGTGTTGAAACTGCTTGAAGTGGACGCCATGGGGAGGTGATGGGCCCTCACAGTGCTGTAATTGCCGGGGATAGCAGTGACATCATCTGGATTGAAGGTCTGTGCACTCCAGTGGATTTGGGTATAAGTAAGGAGGGATTTTGACGGTTTATTATCATAATTCAATTACTAAACTTCAAACAAACACTACAATACAATTATTAGTATTCAGAAATATATTATAAAGCCCTTATAAATTGATATTATCTTTATAAAAGCTATAACTATATTTTATTCTTCTATTTTCCACCACTAGCACGCATTTAAATCCAAGTATTGTGAGTTTTATTTGAGTATAACTATTCTATTAGTCTTCCCCTGAGGTTTAATCACTAAATCATTTATTAATAAGTAGTAGGACCATAAAATAACACTATTATATCATACTTATATACTAGACTATACTGACAGTATCACTGCCATCAACTCCTTGTAATCTCAACTTCTCACCTGGCCAACAAAAGAAGAGCGACTTGAATCATCTCAGGTTATGCAAGCAGAGGGCTTCCCAGGATGTATTGGTTTTGTTGATGGTACTGCTATTCCTTTGAGCCAGAAACCTGCTCAAGGTGGAAACAATTACTTTCACATTCTCGTCAAAAATTTTCACCAAAATATTTACAAGTCAAAAAAATTCTATATCTGTTTTAAAAAATTGGCAATACTCTCCCCTGCATTTTATTGAAGCAAGGGGTGGATATCACCAAAATTTTTCTAAGTCATCAATTTCACATGTCATATTTGAAAATTTGGCAATACCCCCCCCCTGCATTTTATTGAAGTAAGTGGTGGAAGTCATTCAAATTTAATATAATTATGTAAATTATTAAATAAATATCTAATATATATCACTTTCCCTAGTTTAAAGTAATGACAATCCCTCAAGCCAAAATGCAGACCAAGTCTAGAAACAAAAGTTTGGGACTTTCCACAGGTATAAGCTAGAGGAACCCCATGAAACAAACAAATGTTATCATGATTACCTTTTATACAACACAAGGTCGTTGGCCCATTACTTTAGTTGAGGAAATTGATACATAAAAAATATTTATTAAAAATTTACGAAAAAATATAAAATTTTCGATGACAACTCTAATCCCAATACTTTTTGGATCAAAATAAAGTTTTTTTAAATCGATTAACTTTACCTTCTTTCATTACCTTATTGATTCTTTGAATCAACTTATGACTGATTTGAAAGGAGCAACCAAAATGTGTTAAATCTTGACAGGATTCCAAACCAGGAGGAGCTTTGGTCGTTTGATGATTATCCTTAGAAGAATTCCAAATAGTTTCGATGATACCATTTCACAAACCAAAATAAATGATGCACTGGTGGCCTGGAAAATATAAACCATGTCATTTGATTTTAGCTGGAGATGGTATTGGTTGGCCAGTAATCGGTTTGATATATGAGAATATACCAAAAGTAAGAAAATTGGTGTCCTTGGTATCGGTGTGAATTTTATTGTGAAATCCAGAATGAGTGATAATAACATTAGAAAATAAAAGATATTCATGGCTGATATCTTCCCATTCGGAGTTACACCAATTCGGTATTCCAACTTTGGTTGCAAGTTCATGATTTTTTTCAAATGCTTTATTACAGTGCTTTTTGAGTTGAAGAGCAAGAAAAGAGTTAAAGGAAGGTAGAGTGTCCCATAGGCAAAAATCTTCATCTTTTTGAGCTTTAGTGATATTCTTGAGCAACAAATATATGCCTATATAATTGAAATTCCTAGATAATAATCATATAAGAGTTTCAGAATCCTTATCCTCTAAATATGCAATATAAAAATGTGAAGTAAGATAAGTGAAATTTGGAATAAAGGCTCAACTTCAAAGGTCAAAATCTCAGCAACCACTGAACCTAATTCAAACCTGTTTGAGGGAAATGAAAGATATGCTTTAGTAGAATATTCATTTAAAGGACATGTGATTTAAATAAACCTAACCCTAATTTGTTACGTAAAAAAGTGAAATAAAAATTTAAATTGGGAAAAAAAAGGCTCAACTTTAACGGTCAATATCTCAGCAACCACTGAATCAAATTCAAATCTGTTTGTGGGAAATGAAAGGTAGCCTTCAGGAGAATCTTCAATAAAAAGAACATTAGATTTGAATAAACCTAACCCTAATTCCGAGTCTGATATTCAAAATTTTACAAAAACTTGAAAAGTGGTAATGAAGATGAGATCAAAAGGAGTTTTATAAGTTCACTGTTATCCAGATAAGAGTCATACATATATTTAAGTATGAACTTTTCATAAAAGGAATGAGATATCATATAGGCATGAAGAAAAGGAGATGAAACTTACCTTGATTGAAAAGTAGGAAAAATAGAGTGAGAAAGATTGATGTTGGAATTGTGGGGAAATTGAATATGGAGTAAGTGAAATGCATAAAGAATGTGCAATGTATGTGTTTCAATGAAATGGAGCCAAAAAAAAAGTGAAATAAGGGAAAGGGGGGATAATGGCCATGCCAAGGAGGGATGAAGAGTAGGGTGATGGAGCTAAAAAAGAAAGTAAAGAGGGAGAGAAAAAAAGGTTAATTATACCATTGAAATCCAAAATAACCACTTACAAAAAAAATTTAGATAAAAAAATAAAATAAACAGAAAAAAACAAAAAAAATTATAATTAGTAATCAAAAAATCAAAAAAAAGAATAAAGTGACTTACCTGGAGAGATGAGATGACAAAATGAATGAAACCAAATTGTTTGAGGGATGTTGGAGGAGAATAGGAAAAGGATATGAGGGATGAATGAAAAAAAAAATCACTGACAAAATATGCGATTTCAGAAAATACGCGATTTCATGTTGAGCTGGTGAAAGAAAACCAATGAGCCATCCAAAAAAAAAAATTTCACCGTAAATTCCAAAAAAATGAATATGCAACAAACCAAAATACCAACCCAAGTGAATGCAGTACACAAAGAGGACATTTGGAGAGTACAAAATGGTATGTGAAAGAAAGGGATGATGTGGCCAACATGTGGTTTTGAAAAAAAAATCACGAAAAAAGTGCTTATTTGTGGTCAGAACTGACACCCATAGAAAAAAGATTAAGAAGTAAAAGAAATAAGTAAAAAAGAATGTAAACATGCATGGTCAAAATATTGAAAATGTCAGGAAGGGGTGTGTGCCAAGGATTGATGGGTAGGTAGCGAGGAAGGTCAGTGTGTCACATGTGACAGGGATGGGGTAAGAAAGAAAGGGATGTTTTGTGGCCAAAATGTGGTTGTGAAAAAAAACGGGAAAAAAGTGCTGATTTGAGGTCATAACTGACACACTTTTTTGAAATAAGTGACTTTTTGCAAAATTTAAGTGCTGATTTGGTTTGAAATCCCCACTTAAGTTAAGTGCGGATTTTCCAGAACTGACACCCCCTAATAATGATATTCTGTAAAAAATACAAAAATAAAAAATAAGAAGTATGTTAATAAAAATAATAAAAGTTTCTCCAATATTTACCCTACTTGTCTGCCCTATTTCCCTCTTTTTGGTGTCCTCAAACCCCCCTCCCCCTTTTTGATCTCCTCAAAATATCCTTACCCCCCTTTTTCACCAGTTCATCCTCCCTTTTCCCCCCTTGAGGCGCCTATCCCCCCCCTTTGGCCTCACCCCTCCCCCCCCCCTCATCCCCCTCTCCCCTCCACCACTTCCCCCCCTGTCAGCCAGGCTATTCCAGGAGCCCAGTAAATGATATGTTAACTTATAGGACCTGAAAGAGGGCGTAAGAATTGTATTTAATGTATATAAATTAATACTTTATTGCATAATAAAATTATATAAGTATCTTATTACATATAAGTGTTATATTAATTTTATTGTTTATATAAATTTTTATACATTTAAATTAAACATAATATATTTTATATTCTACAAATAATGGCGAATTTTTATGTATTTAATAATTATAAATTTATATTTAATTAATTAAAAACATATATTATAATTATAAGTGTAAAATTGACTTATAATATAATTAAATTAATTATTTACATTTATATATTAAATAACATCTTTCATATAGTATTAAACAATAATTAATGGCGCTTCTTTTGACCCTTAATTCTGTCAGGAAGAAAATTAAATAAATTATAATACTTATTCTATAAAATAGTGTTATAATTTCTCAAATTAAATTAATTGATTGTTTCAGTTATACTAGTATTTAATTACATAAGTGAAAACAATTAAATAAAATAAATTTACGCTGAATTAAATTGATTTCATACCTTGTTGCGTCAAAACATGTTATTTGTTTCACTTAGAAATACTGAAAACGGATTGTAATAATTGTTTTGATTTGTTTTTCTCATAGCTCTTAGATCACATGGTTGTTAAGTTATTATTATTTTATATTAACTGATTTGGGGAATTTGGGGTGGGAATTTTACATTCTTAATTGGGATACTTATTATTTTTCATATATTTTTCTCTTAATTAATATGTTACAAATGTCTTCTTTTATCTTCTTGTTTTACTTCATTACTCTTTTGTATATAGTCATTTGTAGCGCTTCAGAGGAGCCATTTCCTATAAAAGGGCCTTGGATAATCCCCTGTAGAAGCATCACTTACTATACACTCAACAAATTAAATACACTTTTACATTACGTTTATATTATTTTTATTAGTAATAAAATTCTAATTAAAATTCTATATAACAATTGAAAGGTTGCTTTAATTCTGATAGTGATCACAGTGTCTGCCGCGTATAGCCCTTACATTAGAATAATATTATTATTTAATAAGAACCTCACTTTTGTCACCTCTCAAGAAAACGTCGTTGATTTTCCTCAATAAATTAAATAATTTTTATAAATTTTGTTTCTTTTATTACCCATAATCCTTTCCTCCTTCTCCTCTTCTACTTCTTTCCATTTTTCTTCTTCTCTTCTAGAAGACTGACCGGCAACTGGGGGCCTTTCCAAACAATGACGACAATACCGATTCTTGCAACGAACGACAAACGCACGGACCACCCAGCAAAAAAGAAAACTTTTGCCGCCACCGTGTTTTGAACTTGGGTTCAATCTATTAGGTTTATATTAATTTAATTCATCTATTATTTTAAAGTGATTTTTCGATCACTATAGTAAGTTTACCTTTGCACCTCTCACTCATATTACTATATTTTTACTGCAATAACAGTGATTGTGGCTTAATTGCTGATTCACTGAGTGTAAGTGTTCATTTATTAAATTTTTTTTTACCTAGTTGACCATTATAGAGTGTTTAATTCCTCTTATTCCTAGAAGAAATTAACATTATTATTAATAAAATTTGAATTATTAAATTAATTTTTTATTATTATTAATTTTTGTTCATTTTGGTTGACTTAATTAGTACTTTGTACTTAGTCTAATATATTGCCATGTTTAATTTTGGTAATTTAATTGGTTGAATTAACTTAATTGTTAATTCCCAATTTAACTTTGCAATCCATTTTATTAATTAATTTTTTATAAATCTTACTTTATATTAAAAAAAAAATTTTTTTTTATATATAATTTAATTAATAAAAATTTTTTTATTTGGAGCAATTATTAACTGACTTTTAATAATTTTTTTTAAGAAGTTAATTAATCTTCCCACTATTATGTCCAACAATTTGGCTGAGAAAATGGATAACATGCAAGTGGATGAAATTGAAATTGATTATGATGCTGATATGGTGAGTTCTTCTAAAGTTGAACATAAAAAATCTTATGCTAACAAGAAAAATTCACATAATTCAGGATGTGGAAGTGACAGGAGAAGTAAACAAATCAAACCCCCTTCCCCAGCACAACAGAAGGAAGTAAAACCTCCAGTACCTCAAGAAGGTCTTCCAAAAGGATTCAAAATAAAAAAGCTTCCTCTGCCCCAACAAATCAGCAATCTGTCCATTCTTATCAAAGAACTGAAGACAGAAAACATGAAATACAAGGCAAAATTAGACACCTTTTGGGATCAAGTTCAGGAACTCAGGAACCAAAATCAGGCCCAGGCCCCTCCTCAGTTGCCTCCCAATCAGCCTCAGTTTCAGGCTCAACCTTCACAGCCCCCCAGCTCCTTCACACAAAATCAAAGTACTATGGAAGTAGAGCAATGGAAATTGGATTATCTAATGAGTCACTACCAGCAGAATGTGCAACATCCTCCTCATCATCAGCCTGGCCCATCCAGAACACCCAATTTCCATCCTCCTCCTCATCCTTACCAACCAAGCAGGAGAAAAAAGGCCCAATCAAAATCCCAAACTCAGTCTCAGGGGAAGTTTCCTCCTCTGCCATGGTAAGAAATTTGGTTGATAGTCACTTGGGGATTTTTTCTAATAAAACTTCTTCTACAGATAACATTATTGACCATGGTGAAAGAACAGTTAAACCTGTAAAAAGACAGCTTCCTGTAACTAGTAGCCCTATTGATGTAATTAGCAAATTGTCATTTGATGAACCTTTACATTTAACTTCTACTTCTTTAATTAATTCTTCTCTTGCAATTAAGAATGATTCTGTTCCCCCTGAAGTCTATATCTTAATTGAGAAAACTTCTGAAGAAATATTGAAAGATACCCTTGATTTTAATGTTGTGAAAGAGAAACATTTGAGAGATGTGTTAATCCATGAAAATGATAGATTGAATAATTTGCACTTGAAATGTAAAGTCAGTTCTTCTGTACAGGATACAGCTTATTTTAAAATCAAGGAAACCTTGAATATTGTTCTTAGTCAACAAAAACAAATAAGGAGTGACCATAGAGTTATCTCAGATAGAAATATCAATCTACATAAGACCTTGAGTGAATTGAAACCCCTTATTGAAGAAAATTATTCATTAAAAAATGAAATAAAATCTCTACAAAATGAGTTTAAAAAGCTAAAGAATGATTTCCATGCACTAAGTGCCAAACACACAGTTTCTGAGGACAGAAATGTTCTATCTCTTGCAAAAGTAAATGACCAGATGTCTGAAATTCCAAGGATAAGAAACTATGTGTCTGACCTGAAGGATAAATTCTCAACCTTAACCATCAATAATGATATGAATGAGAATGCTGTCCATAAGCTGCATAAAAATAAAGGAAAAGAACCTGAGCAGAATTCCTCCTTTCTTCCTCATATTTCAACCATTAAACAAACTGACAATGAGTCTGTAAAATCCTTTGCTACTAGCAAAAAAACTTGTGATGGTAATGCACCAGCTGTTTCTGTAAATAATGAAATTTCTGAACACCTGGCTAAACTTCAGGAATTATTAATGATGAATAATTCAAACCAAAAAATGGACCATCCCAGTAGTCAGAAAAATTGGCCTAAGTTGGACCAATATCCTACCTTTGATGTTTATTCCTCCTCTGATTGGCAACACTTTATCCAAAGAATTGATAATTTAAAGATATCTTATAAACTACCTGATGAGGAAATTGTTTCTAAACTAATTTCTTTATTTTCCAATGTAGCCTTGATGTGGTATGAATCTGTCCTTTTGGATAACAATCATTATACATGGAATGATTGGAAATCCTTGATTGAAAATCAGTTTGGTGGTTCAAAGTTCAGGTTAACTCAGCAAAGACTGTATGAGAATACTAGATATGTATCCTCCTCTGTTGAAAAGCCTATTGTTATTCTTATGAAAATAAAAAAAATCCTAAGAGCAATTGATCCAAAGATGGTTATGATATTTGGAGAGATAAAATCTTATATAAATTACCAAATTCTCTTAGAGATTTGCTTGTGGCTAGAACTGAGCATGTTAGGTAAAATTATTCTTTCATTAATATCTGTAATGAGGTACTACTCAACTATAGATACGAACCAAAGAATTACCTTGGTAAATCTTATAATGATCAGAATAAAACTTCTACAAAACTCCCAGAAAAATCTGGTAAACCCTCTGCTCCAGTTGCACCTAAAAAATATGCAACAAATAATTGTTATAAATGTAACAAACCATGGTAAAAGGGTCATGTTTGTGAGAAGAAAATTCATCTTATTGAAAAAAATGAAGACACTGATGAAGCTGAATTTGATGTCAATAATTCTTCTAGTGATTGTGAAAGTAATATCTCCTATGGCAATGACTCTGTTAAAGATGTTTTAATTTTAGAAAAGGATGTCCATTATTTAGATAATATATCTGAAGAATGTGTATTGGATTTATCTTCAGTGGAAAATGCTGAAATAATTAAAGATATTACTAACAATTCTATAGTCATATCCCCCTTGAAAGCACCTGTAATCATTAATGGTAAGAATGTGTATGTGGTTCTTGACTCTGGTGCTGGAGGAAGTGTAGTCTCTGAAAAGGCTTTAGCTTCAGTGGATAAGGAATATTTGAGTAAATTATTACCTATAACTTCTGAAAAATGGAGAGGGTATGGTTCTACCTTAATTCCTATTGGAAAATACAAAACCTCTGTATTCTTCAAATATAATGGTGGTTTTGTCAGAGCTGTTTGTGAATTTGTTGTCATGCAAAATGATAATTTAAGCAATTGGTTTATTATGGGTAATGATATTTTAACCATTTTTGTTGTGAAATTGGACCCAGCAAATAATTGCTTCACCTTGGGATTGAATGGCAAAAGGAAATTCAAATTTCCTCCTCTAGAAAACCTTCTGGGCATCTGTTAAAGTCTTGTAACTCACTAATCCAGTGTAAAGGCAGAACAACAATGGAAATGGATGATTTATTGAATGAAATAAATACTGCTTCTTTTGGTGATCAGTTAACTAGTGAAAAAAAGGATTCTATTATTGCCTCAATTCCCTCTTTCCCTATGGCTTTTGCTCATGGTTCCCATGTCTTATGAATTGTTCAGGAAAAAATAAAAATTACCTTATCCTGTAACTTGAGTGATATCCCTGCTAGTCTTAAGAAAAAACCATATCCTGCTTCTCCAACAAAAAAAAGGATATTGAAGATAATATTGCCACATTATTAAAAATGAATATCATTGAGAAATTGGATGTCACCCCCAAATATTGTGTCATCTCCCCAGTCTTGATTTCTTATGAAAAAGATAAGGCTAGATTATGTGGTGATTACAGAGCATTAAACACTTATACTGTTGATGATATCTATACTTTACCCAGAATTAATTCAAATCATGCTAACTTACAGGGTGCAAAATTTATTAGTTGTCTGGATGGCAATAAAGGTTATCATCAAATTCCTTTTTAGAAAAATTCGCAAAATTTTTTACTAATTGCTACTCATATGGGAATATATAAGCATGTTAGGATGCCATTTGGCCCTAAAAATGCACCTTCAGTTTTTCAAAAAGTCTTGGATAATACTTTCCATTAAGAAATAATTGAGGGATGGCTTATGGTTTATATTGATGATATCATAGTTTTTTCTAAAACTTTTGATGAACATATGGTTCATTTGAATAGAGTTTTTCAAAAAATGGATGAAATCAATATGACCTTGTCCTTGAAAAAGTGTAAATTTGGTTTTCAATCTTTGAAAGTCCTTGGCCATGTTGTGTCAGGCTTACAAATTTGTGTAGACCATAACAAAGTTGCTCCCATTCAAAATGTGAAAGCACCAACTTCTGTTAGATAAATCCAAAGTTTTTTGGGTATTTGTGGCTATTATAGACAATATATTAAAAACTATCAGGTCATAGCCTTGCCTCTTACAAAACTGACCAGGAAAGATGTTGCCTTGCTCTGGAATAATGACTGTCAAAAAGCTTTTGATAATTTAAAAAGTTGCTTAATGACAGTCCCTATATTGGCTCTTCCAGATTTCAACAAACCTTTTGTCCTATATACAGATGCTAGCTTTATTGGTCTGGGTGCTGCCCTTCACCAGAAACAAATTATTAATGATAAATCCTCAGAGGTTGTAATTTGTTATATTTCAAGAACCTTGAGAAACAGTGAATTGAAATATGGTGCCACTCAATTAGAGTGCTTAGCAGTTGTTTGGGTTCTTGAGAAGCTTCATTACTATATAGATGACCAAAAATTTGAATTGGTAACTGACTGTAGTGCTGTGAAGTCCCTCTTAAACCTGAAGACACCTAACAGACATATGTTCAGGTGGCAACTTGCTGTTCAAGAATACAGAGGACGGATGAAAATTATCCATAGGGCTGAAATGTTCACTCCAATGTTGATATGCTCTCCAGATTGCCTCTGCCAAATAATGACTCAAATCCTGCTTATGTACCTGAAGATGATACTGTTCATATCCATGGTATATTTGTAGTGGATATGGAAGAAGAGTTATTGCAATTAATACTGGATTCATATGAGAAGGATTCTGATTTAAATAAATTGGTTACTATCTTAAATGATCCAAGGAATGTATCAATTCAAACATTGATAAAAACTCTTCCTGAAAAGTATCAAAATGCTTTGAGTAAAGGAAAGTTTTCTATTGAAGATGGTTATATATATTATAGAAGAAAGCTTACTAATGTAATTGTAATTCCTCCTTCTATGAAAGAAACTATCCTCAAACTTTGTCATGATGACATATTGGCTGGTCATTTTGATCTTGAAAACATATTGATTAGAATCAAAAACACTGCTTGGTGGGCTAATATGTCTGAAGACACAAAATTATATGTTGAATCTTGTGATTCCTGCCAAAAATCTAAAATGTTGACAGGTAAAAGAGCAGAGTTATTACAACATATTGAAGCACCTAATGCTCCCTGGCAAATCATTAATATGGATTTTTGTCACTGGTCTTCCTGTTGCAGGTAAAGACAGCTTTAACTCTTGTTGGGTAATAGTAGATAGATTCACAAAAATGTGCAAATTTATTCCAACCCACAAAGATGTATCCACCAAAGAATTAGCTTTCTTATGGTGGTCTTACATGTTTAATATTATTGGTTTTCCAAAAGCCATTATCTCTGATATGGATCCAAAATTTACTTCTGAGTTTTGGACCTCTTTGATGGATATTTGTGGCTGTGAGTTAAAATTGTCTACAGCTCACCATCCTCAGACTGATGGTCTAGCTGAGAGAATGATTCAAACTCTGGAAGATATGATTAGAAGGTATTGTGCCTTTGGTTTAGAATATAAAGACAATGACAGATTTACTCATGATTGGGTCACTCTATTGACTGGTCTTGAATTTGCATATAATAGCACTGTTCATTCTGTCACTGAGAAAAAGCCTTTTGAGCTTTGGTTAGGTTATGTCCCACATACTCCTGCTCAGATTCTCAATAATAAATTACTTAAGTTGGAACTACACCCTGGTGTAAAATCTTTCATGCAAATGCAACAGCTATGCAGAAAACATGCTCAGAGCTGTATTGATAAAGCATTTGAATATGAAAAGAAAAGATGGGATAAATCCCATAAAGAATACACATTTAACAAGGGTGATGAAGTGTTGATCTCTACTGTCCATTTCAATTTACAAGGTAACCACAAATTAAAAGATGCTTTTATAGAACCATTTGTTGTTAAAAGAATGGTTGGTGATAATGCAGTAGAAGTTGTATTGTATTCTCCATATGATAGGAAACATCCTGTTTTTCCCATTTCTTTGCTTAAGCCTTATACTTTCAACAGTGACCTATTTCCCAAAAGAAGGGGAAGACCTAAGAAAAACCCTCAGGAAGTCACAGAAACAGCAGATATTGATAAAATTCTCAATGATATAATTATCACTTCTGAAAGAGGTACTGAATATTTATTGAGATATAAGAACAAATCATCTGAACATGATGCATGGATACCTGGCAAAGAGAATTCAAATCTGCCTACTCTGTTGAAAAGTACAAAAAGAAAAAATCTTAGCATTTTTTTTATTGTTTTTTTAGAGTGAGGGAGTGTCAGCCAGGCTATTCCAGGAGCCCAGTAAATGATATTTTAACTTATAGGACCTGAAAGAGGGCGTAAGAATTGTATTTAATGTATATAAATTAATATTTTATTGCATAATAAAATTATATAAGTATCTTATTACATATAAGTGTTATATTAATTTTATTGTTTATATAAATTTTTATACATTTAAATTAAACATAATATATTATATATTCTACAAATAATGGCGAATTTTTATGTATTTAATAATTATAAATTACAAATTAATATATTACAAAACATATATTATAATTATAAGTGTAAAATTGACTTATAATATAATTAAATTAATTATTTACATTTATATATTAAATAACATCTTTCATATAGTATTAAACAATAATTAATGGCGCTTCTTTTGACCCTTAATTGTGTCAGGAAGAAAATTAAATAAATTATAATACTTATTTTATAAAATAGTATTATAATTTCTCAAATTAAATTAATTGATTGTTTCAGTTATACTAGTATTTAATTACATAAGTGAAAACAATTAAATAAAATAAATTTACGCTGAATTAAATTGATTGCACACCTTGTTGCGTCAAAACATGTTATTTGTTTCACTTAGAAATACTGAAAACGGATTGTAATAACTTTTTTGATTTGTTTTTCCCATAGTTCTTATATCACATGGTTGTTTAGTTATTTATTATTTTATATTAACTGATTTGGGGAATTTGGGGTGGGAATTTTACATTCTTAATTGGGATACTTATTATTTTTGGTATATTTTTCTCTTAATTACTATGCTACAAATGTCTTCTTTTATCTTCTTGTTTTACTTCATTACTCTTTTGTATATAGTCATTTGAAGCGCTTCAGAGGACCCATTGCCTATAAAAGGGCCTTGGATAATCCCCTGTAGAAGCATCCCTTACTATACACTCAACAAATTAAATACACTTCTACATTACGTTTATATTCTTTTTATTAGTAATAAAATTCTAATTAAAATTCTATATAACAATTGAAAGGTTGCTTTAAGTCTGATAGTGATCACAGTGTCTGCCGCGCATAGCCCTTACATTAGAAAAATATTATTATTTAATAAGAACCTCACTTTTCTCACCTCTCAAGAAAAACGTCGTTGATTTTCCTCAATAAATTAAATAATTTTTATAAATTTTATTTCTTTTATCACTCATAATCCTTTCCTCCTTCTCCTCTTCTACTTCTTCCCATTTTTCTTCCTCTCTTCTAGATGACTGACCGACACCCCCTCTCCCCCTCTCCCCTGCACCCCTTCCCCCCCCTCTCCCCTCTCCCCTCTCCCCTCTCCCCTCTCCCCTCTCCCCTCTCCCCTCTCCCCTCTCCCCTCTCCCCTCTCCCCTCTCCCCTCTCCCCTCTCCCCTCTCCCCTCTCCCCCTTATCCCTTTCCAACCCTCCCCCCTCCCCCCTTTACTTCCCTCCTCTCCCCTTTAATCACTAAACAAATTGGAGGGGGGAGATGGTGGAAAGGTATAAGGGGGTAGGGGGAGGGAAGGAAGTGGTGGAGGGGATAGGGGGATGAGTTAGGGGGGAGAGGGGGGGTATAAGGTGCCTAAAGAGGGAAAAAAAGAACACCTAAAGGGGATAAAAGGGGGGAAAGGTGGGGAAAGGTGAGGAATGAGGAGTGAGGAAGAGATTAAGGGGGGAAAGGGGGGATTGAGGCTGTCAAGAAGGGGGAAAAGGAGAGAAAAAGAGCAGGACAAGAGAGAAAAGAGGGAGAGACAAGAGGGAGAGAAAAAAAATTAGTCTAACCTTGAAAAAAAATAAGTGAAGCACTTACAAAAAAAAAATTCATGATTAGAAAATCAAAAATCAAAAAAATGAAAAAAATGACTTACCTGGTGAGATGAGTTAAAAAAACGCAACCAAAATATTTGTGGGATGTTTGAGGAGAGGAGGAAAAGGAAATGAGTGAAGAATGAAAAAAGAAACACTGAAAAAATATGTGATTTCAAAAATTTTCAATTTCATGTTGAGCTGGTGAAAGAAAACCAATGAGCCATCCAAAAAAGAGATATTCACAGTAAATTCAAAAAGAAAAAGAATATGCAACAAAAAAAATACCAATCCAAAAGAATAAATTATACAAAAGGACATTTGGAGAGTATTAAAATAGAAAATTAAAAGGTTTGTGCCTCAAAAGGGTGGAAGGTGATTGGCATGATGACAGAGTGTATGCCGGTTGAATGAATGTTTTGTGATTCAAGGGAGGGGAGAGCTTGCACTGGTTCAGGATCCTCTTCTTCATGAAGATCATTCCACTCATCCTATAAATCAGCTAGGATATTGTGGAATATAACGCAAGTCATTATCCAATGATTTTCAGTTTTAATTTCCTTTTTTTTTTTTTTTTGAAATTGGATTCTGAGTTCCATGAGACTAGAAAATCTTCCCTTTAAAATCCCAATAGCATGTTCAATCTGTACTCTTGATTGTTCAAGGTAATAATAAAATGTGGTTTTGGGTCATTTTCTAAGGTTGCATCATAGAAAGCAGGTATAATGTACTTTCCACTTGCATATGCTGAGTCTGCAAGGAGGTACTGAGAATTTTCAAAGTATGAGTCAGGACTTTGAAAAAATCCTCATTCTTTGGAAGACAGAAGAGTCATGACATGAGCTGGGGCAGCCACTATGAAAAGCAATTAACTTTTTGTTAATGTCACAGAAAAGTTGAACAGCAATAGAGTATTTACAAAGAAGATAAAAAGACAGTTTATGAAAGATGTGAAATTGGCAATCATTTTTAAGAAACCTTTTTTTTCAATCAAAATAATGGTTGCCATCATAATCAGGCTTTTGACTCATAGGTATAGTTGTACCATCAACAAAACCTACACATCCAGGGAAACATTTGTCTTGCATTACTTGAGAGGATTCAAGTCGCTGTTGTGGAGTTGGCCAAGTAATTGTTTGAGACTTGAGAGAAAGGATAGTAATCATGCAGTGCTTGGTGTATAATATGATGGTACCATATCCTATGTTAAAGAGATTATTCAAATGTCTTAAAGAAGCCCCGTTTCCATTTGAGCCACAGCGACATAGTGCAACAGCAATTTGGATGGCTGGATCACACTGTTTGTTATGGGAATTTTTATGAAGGATAGGATGATTGAAGATGAGTTGATAAAGTTTGAAGAAAGAATTGGGAGAAGTTCTAAAAAGTTGGCTGAAGTTTAAATGAGGAATGTTGAGAATGGAGGCCAGATGTTTTTGAAAGGTGTAGAAGAAACCCTAGCGGTCCACAATTGGAAGGACTTACTTTTAGACGCCAATCTCACCATTCCACAGCTTTTCCGCATTTCTTTCAATAAAGATATTTAACCAATCTTCTTATTTAAACTTGAATTAAAAACAATTGAGAATTTTGAGAAAGAACAGATACTTGATAAAAAATTTGAAGAATGCTTTCAGAGAAGAGAAACATTAAAAAAAGAAAGTTGAAAATTAACTTGGTATATCTCTAAGTGAGCTGACCTACTACAACCTGGGACTTCCTCATCTTGGGGAGAAGTTGTAGCACTAGTGTGATCAGCCCTTATCACTCTAAAAAGACAGACTCCCACTAGAGCCTGAGCTGCACTCCAAAAAACCAGAGGCAGAACCCACATCTCTTCTTCTCCTACAACAGTCCATGCACTGGCACATTGAAGACAAACCAGGCCTGGTCTCCCAACCATCCTCTCCAGGGGATGATAACCTCATGTGAATTCTCCTTTTATCTTCACCAGTCAACTCCTAACTTATTCCCACATCAAAATGATAACCAATTCTTGCTTGAAAACCCATCAAGAATGGCCCACCCAAAACAGCTTTTACTGTTCCTTTGGAAATATTAAAATGAACCTTCCCTGAGGCTCCACAAACATCTAACTTCACAAACTCAAAATTTCAAACCAATTCAGAGACATGGTCACCAATACCTCTTAAATTTTCACCAATACCTGTCTTGATGGTAAGGCCCAGATGAGAAGCCTCAAACAAAGAAATCAGGTTAATCTAAGAACCTGAATCTACCAATTCCCTAGCCTCCCTGCCATTCAGAGTGATGTTGAAATAACCCAGAGGTGGAGAAAAATGAGTTTCCAACCCCTCTCCAAATTTTTCAGCAGAATCACAAATGTATTCTACCTCCCCAGAAGAAACCCTTCTCCTGGTCAACAAATTTTTCTGCCTATCAGCCAACCCAGGACTAATAGCATACAACTCACCATAAGTAAGGGAAACCTGACCCTGATTCATCCCTTCCAGGACAGAGTCCATAACATTAACTTTTCCAGAAACCACTGGCCTCTCAAAGTGAGCTCTTTGTTTCACTACCTTGGTCCTAGAAGATTCTTGAGGACCAGAACCACCAGCAGATTTACCATCAACGGGAATCAAACCAGATCCCTCACCAGAACCTCTAACTCCAGCAGGCTTTGGCAATGAAGCCAAAGGGACATCATCAGAGTCAGAATTAACATCCATAGACATTTTCTCACCATTAATATCCAATTCTCCAAAACTAGGGGGGCCCATATCTTCCATACCCTTCTGCATTTTTCACAGATCCTCTTTGCTGTACTTTTTCCTATCTGCACTCAGCTTAGGATCCACCTTTGAAGTCTTAGGATTTGGTTGAGCCTAAGAATTTCTCTTAGTCCTTCCCACCTTTCCTGATTCCACAACATAAACACCAGCCAAGCATTCCCCACTTGACTTTCCGCCACAAGAATACACACCACACAATATGGGGGGCGGACTTGCTAGCGAGTCCGCAACCTTGGACTCAAACTCACCACAGATTGAACACACATTGAGATATTGATAAAGGAGCCATAAAATCAGGGATAAACACCACTCAGCAGAACAGTTTTAGGTGGGTTTTCAAGTAGAGTTCAGTATGGGTTCAGTATGAGTTCAGTCTGAGTTCCATCTGATTTCCATCTGAGTTCAGGTTGAGGACTTGCTAGCAAGTCCACCCCCTATATTGCATAGTGACAACTTCAAACCACCAAAGGAAGATGTAAATGAGACTCTATTAGGCTCCTTTCCCTTTCCCTTTCCATCATCTCTACCTTTACCAGAAGAAGAAGCCTCATTAGGCAAATCTTCAAATCTTAGCCTTCTTGAGTTGACGTTATGTCTCTTCCTCACCAATTACACTGGAGCCTGACCATCATTAGGCTTCACAAAAGAGCCATCTGGGAACTTGAACATTTTCCCATCAAATTCTACCTTCCCTTCAGACACATCCCTATTCAGTGCCCAACAATTATTGGATTTGTGGCCTTTCCTGCTTCAATAAGAGCAGACACAAGGATCACTCCTATCAACCCTCCTATCAAAATCTCTAGGCTGAGAAGGAGCCTTCTTAGCCTTTTGAGCCTCCTGAACAAAAATATGTAGCTGTTTTGTCAGATCAGCCAACTGCTCCACTACTGGATCAACCTCTTAAGGCTTCTCAGGAGCCTTTCCCTTGTTCACACTCTTCTTCTTCTTTGATTCTTCCACATCTTCAGCAAAAGCTTCACTGACCTTGCTAACATACTTGGTGCTAGCTTCCTGGCAATAATCCACTGCCATCAGTTTCAGATGACCCTCCACAAACTCCTTCACCACAGAAAGGGCAGGCAATTTCTGAGTCCCATTAGGAAGAATCTTCATCTTATACTTCCTCGCCAACTCCTTCAGCACATCAATTCTGACATTCCTGGACAGAGAAGACCAGAAAATATCCCTTGCAGAGTCAGTAATCCCCAACTCGTGCATATCCACCAAAAAATCCACCACTGGCTCCAACTGAGCCAGAAACTTCCTATAAGTATGGAGGTTGTCCACCCCTCCATAAGATTGCCATTTTCTTGCAATCATATTGAGATCCACCATAGAGTGCCTGCATCCCCACCTGTCTGTCATCTGCAGACACAACTTTTTCCAATCTTTCCTGCTATAACCCTCCATAGCAGCAACCTCCTTCACCAGAGCCCTTTCACCAATGTAGAAGATGACTTCCTTCACTATGTCCAAGTGAGAAGCACCATCCACATTCCCAGAAGCCTCAAACTGCTCCAGAAACAACTTCACATCCTCCTCCATAAACATAGGCCCCTTCAATGACTTGATCTTTACAGAAGGCGTAATAGAAACAGGAGGATTACCATCCTCAGCAGCACCAAAAGTGCCACTACCACCACTGGAGAAAGAGGGTCGAGAAGCCATGGTCCAATAGATTCCAGAAAACCAATCTCCAAACACAGAAGATAGTCCAAAAGTAACAGAAAATTCAAAAAGCTAACAAATACTCACCCCATGTTGGGCTCCAGAAATGTAGACAATCCTATAGTACTAGCTATAAGTCTTGACCAAGGGAGTTGGAGTAAAACTGGAGACAAAAACCCCTGTCCCTCTGAGAAATACCAGGTAAAATTTATTTGCTACAGCAAATTAGAGACTGTTACAATACCCCTTCCAACACACTTCTTGACTACTTTACATGTCAAGACAGTAGCCAATAGAAGACCATTGAGAACCAATGAACCTGAAACCTGAAATGCAGAAAGATCCACACCAGAAAAACAAAACACTGTGCACTTGTTTCACAGAAAAACAGAAATAATACTTGATGCAGGTTCCAAAGCTACACCAGAGAAACCAGTTGTCCAAATTGAGTTAAATGAAAAACTAACCTTGTAACAAACACAGCCAATTGTGGTCAAAAAACAATGAAAACTGAGTGAGAAACAATGATATAACTATCAGACATATGTATGATAATTAAAGTTGCCCCAAACTGTCTTATTCAGTATGTACACACAGACCGCCCTCTTAAAATTCCATGCACAGCAATGAATTTGGCGCTTTTGACAGCCGAATTGCATAAAAACCCTCTAGAAACGCTTACCAGCCTTCTATAACTGAGGCTGACAGGCCGCCTGATGTTGGGAGCCCCATCTAGAGGCGGCTGGACCTCCCTGAAGCCAGAAAACCACTAAAAACCTTCAATAAAGCCCAAAATACTTAGAAAAATCCACCACAGCTACTAAAACCCTTAAAACACAAAGTTAAGCTATGACAACATTGAAACATAAAATTTAGAGCCAAATTAGCTCTACTTAATGGTACTAAAAACTTAACCCTAAGACTTATGGTTAGCCCACAAAGCACAAAAAACAAAATTAAACAGCTATATTTTCGAAATGAAAAATGAGGAAATGACCCCTTAAAACTTAGAATATGAAAAATTTCATCTGGACATATAATATAGAGAAAGACAGGGGCTCTCAAATGGTAGTACCCACATACCCATAGCACCAAAATTCACTGAATAAAACCAAAATAACACATAATTATTTGACAAATGCCAATTAAGACATACAAAAACAGCGCCAAACAGACCAAAAAAGGTCTCTGCCAATGTTGAAAGACCACAATGTAAGTGATGGATCTGAAGGGGATTACCCCAGACCTTTTTATAGGAAAGGGGTCCTCTGAAGCGCCACAAATTTGTATATACAAAATGATAACCAAATGAAACAAGAAAATAAAAGAACATAATTGAAACCTTTTTAACAAGGGAAAAAATATGAAACAAGTAATTAAACCCTAAGATAAGAACTAATTTACCCATCCTGAATTCCTAATCAAGCTAATTAAAATAGTGAGTAACTGCTCAAATTTTTAACATGGAAAACTGTGAGTAATATATCCAGAACAGTCATTACAATGAGTCTTAAAATGTTTTTAATTGAACCAATAAAATCATGTCATTTTGATGCAAACATTTATGTAATCAATCCAAGCCCAAAACAGAAATAAGTAATTTTATTTAACTATTTCATTAGAGCAATAACTAATTTAAGTGAAAACAAGTAATTAATTTAATGAATTACTAATTCAAAATAAGTAACATAATATATTTTATTAAGTAAGTTTTTTAACTTATTTAATAACATTTCTGACACAATTAAGGGTAAAAAAGCACCCAATAGGGGGTATCAATGTTGACCGATCCGCAATTAAATTAATTGCGGAAAATAATCTGCATACCCCAATTATCTTCCGCAATTATTTTTGCTAATAATTGGGTTATTAGACACTTTACGTGTCAATGTTCACCTCTTATCTGACATTTTTATCCTCAATATTTCATAACCACATCTTGGACAGCTTTCTGGATATCCCAGCCTTCTACCTTGCTGCTCACTTCCATTCTCATCCCATCCTGTTCATTCTATCAGCTCAGAATTTCTCCCCATTTCATCTATTTGATTCTTCTCCTTTTCATCTCGCTATCTCATCTGCTTGTTTCTGCTCCTTTTCATCTTAATTTATAATAACATGCCTCGTCATCCTAGATCTTCTCAAAGGCAGCCATCACCCAGTTGTTCTTCAATTCCCACTACTTCCTCTTTCCCCCGCTCAGCCAAGAAATCAAAGACTGTTCAATTAAAAAAAGATGAACATCTCATTCTTATCAACTGGCTGAAAACCAAAGCTAACTATGATTCTTGTTTTGGTACTGAGTATGCCACTAAAGTAGGACGGCCCCCCACATCAAAAGTTAATGGCTATCTTCTAATGGCAAATGAATTACGCAATAAGACCAAGGGAAGGATTGATCTTTTGCCTAAACAGATGTCTGAACGCTTCAAGCATTATCGAGCAAAATACAAGAAGGCAAAGGCTCTTTCATCTTACACTGGTTTTGGGGTTACTGACATTGATATAACTAAGGGTATAGAATCCATAGACAATAAACTTGATTCTTTATGTCCTTACTTTAAAGAAATGGATGCAATTTTTGGAGAGCAAGCTGATGTTAATCCTGTAAACATGTTGGATGGAGAAGATCCTATCTCCGAACATGATGTCGAAGCAAATCTTTTCCCATCCTCTTCCTCCACTCAAACTTCCCCTCATTTGAATGAGACATATCTAAATAGCTTTTCTGTAGATCCTATAGGTGATTTAACCCAACCAAATCTAACTCAGGTCTGTTTCTTTTATCTTATCAATTCTATTTTTTTATTTACTTATCTTTTTCTTATTTCTTAAAAGACTGATGAACAAACCCAGGATCCTCAATCAACTGAGTCTGAAGCTAGTGACAATGATGAGGAGGAAAATGCTACGTTGAACAAAAAGAGAAGGGCTTCAACTAGTCTAAATTTCCTCTCCCAAAGAAGACGAAAAGGTGATACTTCATCACAAACACCTTTTTCTTCGATGGAACAGTTTTTAGAGAAACGTGATGCTGGTAAGTGATATCATACCTCTTATTACTTTACTCTGCTTTTCTTCTACTTTGTGTTAATTTTTATTCTCACTCTAGAACAAGTGGAAATTGCTAAAGAGACTCTGAGCTTTGAAAATAAGAAATACAAGCTCTCTTTAAGGAGTGATGACAGAGTACAAGATTTGGAAGAGAGGAAGTATGAGCTCTCCTTACAGAAGGATGATCGGATCCAAGATTTGGAGGAGAATAAGTTTGAGCTCTATTTACAGAAGGATGGTAGGGCCCAAGATTTGGAGGAGAAGAAGTTTGAGTTAACTCTTAGTATTGAAAAATCCAAAAATAAGGAAAAAACACTCGAGCATCAAAACTTAATGGAACAGATGAAGTATAAGCATGATCTCCAAGAAAGTTCTAAAAAGAAAGATTTCTTGATCAAATGCATTAAAGAAAACAAATCTGTTGAAGAAATAGAACGTTTAATGAAATTTTTTGTTGACTAGTTTCTTTTATTTCTTTCACACTTCATGTGTTCGTATTTATTTGTACATAAATTTTACAATTATTTTCTGTATTTCTTGAAATATCGTATGTTAATGTTAAATATTCCTTTTTTAAATAAAATTTTCAAGTCTCCTTTGAAAATTTGACAAACCCCCATCCCTGGATTTTTTTGAAGTAAGGGGTGGGTATCACAAAAATTCTTTCATGTCATGAATCTTGAAAGTTTTATATGAAAATTTGGCTTTACTACCCCCTGCATTTTACCGGTATCCCGAAAATTCTTACATGTCAAGAATTTCACAAGTCTTATAAGAAATTTTGGCACAACCCCCCATGGATTTTATTGAAGTAAGGGACAGGTATCACAAAAATATTTACAAGTCAAAAAAATTCTATATCTGTTTAAAAAAATTGGCAATACTCTCCCCTGCATTTTATTGAAGCAAGGGGTGGGTATCACCAAAATTTTTCTAAGTCATCAATTTCACATGTCAGATTTGAAAATTTGGCAATACCCCCCCCTGCATTTTATTGAAGTAAGGGGTGGAAGTCATCTAAATTTAATATAATTACATAAATTATTAAATAAATATCTAATATATATCAATTTCCCTAGTTTAAAGTAATGACAATCCCTCAAGCCAAAATGCAGACCAAGTCGAGAAACAAAAGTTTGGGACTTTCTACAGGTATAGGCAAGAGGAACCCCATGAAACAAATAAATGTTATCATGATTACCTGTTATACAACACAAGGTCAATGGCTCATCACATTATTTGAGAAAATTGATATATAAAAAATATTTATTAAAAATTTATGAAAAAATATAAAATTTTCGATGACAACTCTAATCCCCATACTTTTTGGATCTAGATAAAGTTTTTTTAAATCAAATAACTTTACCTTCTTTCTTTACCTTATTGATTCTTTGTATCAACTTATTACTGATTTGAAATGAGCAACCGAAATGAGTGAAATCTTGACAGGATTCCAAACCAGGAGGAGCTTTGGTCGTTTGATGATTATCCTTAGAAGAATTCCAAATAGTTTGAATGATACCATTTCCCAAACCAAAATCAATGATGCACGGGTGGTCTGGAAAATATAAACCATGTCCTTTGATTTTAGCTGGAGATGGTATTGGGTGGCCAGTTATCGGATTGATATATGAGAATATACCAAAAGTAAGAAAATTGGCATCATTCCTATCGATATGAATCCTATTGTGGAATCCAGAATGAGTGATAATAACATTAGAAAATAAAAGATATTCATGGCTGATATCTTCCCATTCGGAGTCACACCAATTCGGTATTCCAACTTTGGTTGAAAGTTCATGATTTTCTTCAAATGCTTTATTACAGAGCTTGTTGAGTCAAAAAGCAAGAAAAGAGTCAAAGGAAGGTAGAATGTCCCATAAGCGAAAATCTTCATCTTTTTGAGCTTTAGTGATATTCTTGACCAACGAATATATGCCTATATGATTGAAATGCCTAGATAATAATCATATAAGAGTTTCAGAATCCTTATCCTCTAAATATTCAATATAAAAATGTGAAATAAGATAAGTGAAATTTGGAAAAAACGCTCAACTTCAAAGGTCAAAATCTCAGCAACCACTGAACCTAATTCAAACCTGTTTGTGGGAAATGAAAGATATGCTTTAGTAGAATCTTCAGTTAAAGGACATGTGATTTAAATAAACCTAACCCTAATTTGTTACATAAAAAAATTGAAATAAAAATTTAAATTGGGAAAAAAAAGGCTCAACTTTAACGGTCAATATCTCAGCAACCACTGAATCAAATTCAAATCTGTTTGCAGGAAATGAAAGGTAGCCTTCAGGAGAATCTTCAGTAAAAAGAACATTAGATTTGAATAAACCTAACCCTAATTCCGAGTCTGATTTTCAAAATTTTACAAAAACTTGAAAAGTGGTAATGAAGATGAGATCAAAAGGAGTTTTATAAGTTCACTGTTATCCAGATAAGAGTCATACATATATTTAAGTATGAAGTTTTCATAAAAGGAATGAGATATCATATAGGCATGAAAAAAAGGAGATGAAACTTACCTTGATTGAAAAGTAGGAAAAATAGAGTGAGAAAGATTGATGTTGGAATTGTGGGGAAATTGAATATGGAGTAAGTGAAATGCATAAGGAATGTGCAATGTATGTGTTTCAATGAAATGGAGCCAAAAAAAAGTGAAATAAGGGAAAGGGGGGATAATGACAATTCCAAGGAGGGATGAAGAGTAGGGTGATGGAGCTAAAAAATAAAGTAAAGAGGGAGAGAAAAAAAAGGTTAATTATACAATTGAAATCCAAAATAACCACTTACAAAAAAAATTTAGATAAAAAAAATAAAATAAACAGAAAAAAACAAAAAAAATTATAATTAGTAATCAAAAAATCAAAAAAAAAGAATAAAATGACTTACCTGGAGAGATGAGATGACAAAATGAATGAAACCAAATTGTTTGAGGGATGTTGGAGGAGAATAGGAAAAGGATATGAGGGATGAATGAAAAAAAAAATCACTGACAAAATATGCAATTTCAGAAAATATGCAATTTCATGTTGAGCTGGTGAAAGAAAACCAATGAGCCATCCAAAAAAAAGATATTCACCATAAATTCAAAAAAAAAATGAATATGCAACAAACCAAAATACAAAACCAAGTGATTAAAGTACACAAAGAGGACATTTGGAAAGTATGAAAACATAAAAATTAAATATTAAAAGGGTGAAGAGAAATGTTGGAGAGTAATTGGCATTATAATGGGGCGTATGCCGGTTGATTGAATGATTTGTGAATAAAGGGAGGGGAGTGCCAGTGGTGGTTCAGGATCATCTTCTTTATAAAGATCATTCCACTCATCCTTTAAATCAGCTAGAATATTGTGAAGTATTACGCAAGTCAAGATCCAATGATTTGCAGTTTTGATCTTCAATTTTTTTTGAAATTGGATTCTGAGCTCCCAAAGACTAGAAAATCGTCCCTTTAAAATACCTATAGCATGTTCAATTTGTACTTTTGATTGTGCAAGGTGATAATTAAATTTAGTTTTGGGGTCATTTTCTGAATTTGCACCACAGAAAGCAGGTATAATGTACTTTCCACTTGCATATGCTGAGTCTGCAAGGAGGTACTGAGATTCATCAAAGTATGAGTCAGGGGATTGAGAAATCCTCATTCTTTGGAAGACGGAAGAGTCATGACATGATCCAGGGCAGCCACTGTGAAAAGCAATAAATTTTTTATTGACATCGCATACAAGTTGAACAGCAATAGAGTATCTAGAAAGAAGATAAAAATTTAGATTGTGAAAGATTAGAACTTGGAGGAGATTTTGAAGAAACCTTTTTTTGCAATCAAAATAATGGTTGCCATCATGAGCAGGCTTTTGACTCAAAGGGATGGTTGTGCCATCAACAAAACCTATACAGCCACGGAAACCTTCAGCTTGCATTACTTGAGAGGATTCAAGTCACTGTTCTGGAGTTGGCCAAGCAAGAGTTTGAGACTTGAGGGAAAGGATAGCAATCATACAGCGCTTGGTGTATAATATCACGGTACCATATCCTATGTTAAAGAGATTATCCAAACGTCTTACGGAAGCACCATTTCCATTTGAGCCAAAGCGACATAGAGCAACAGCAAGTTGGATTGCAGGATTACGCTGTTTGTTATGAGAATTGTTATGGAAGATAGGATGATCGGAGATGAGTTGATAAAGTTTGAAGAAAGAATCGGGAGAAGTTCTAAAAAGTTGTGTGAAGTTTAAATGAGGAATGTTGAGAATGGAGGCCAGATCATATTGGGTATCATGATAAAGATTTGGCCCCCTGGTGATGATGTAACGCTTTTTGGAAAGAAAACACATATAAGCTAAAGCATCTTCCAAATCAGAGTCAGATTTATAGTAAAGAACTAAAAGAAAAGTAATAGCATTCATTGTTGAGTGAAGTAGCTTCCTAGTAGAGAGGTGTTTCATTGTTGCTGGTGGAAGGGTTATGTGATGAGGGAAGTGGGAATTCACCGCCAAATGTGCAGTTGGGGTGTGTAGATAGAAAAAAAACTTAAGTGTTCGCCACCAAAATTAAGTAGCATAGAGTGAGGAAAGACTTAAGGATGGCATCAGCAATTATAAGTCATGTGACTTTCTTAAAAATCCATCATGGATGAGATGAGTTTGGGATCAGGAATTAGGAATGGAAATTGGGGTATAAGAGGCGGGATAATGCATTATCGTGGATTTCTTATCCACTAGCCCTGGGGCTAGTGGATAAGAATCTTCCGCAATTAATAATGTCTGATCCCGGGAAAAAAAATTCCTGATCCCTAATTGCGGATCCCTGAACATTGATACCCCCTAATATTTATGGAGTATAAAATATGGAAAGTTTTATTTAATATATAAATTTAATTAATTAAATTTTAATTACATTATAGTTCAATTTTGCACTTGTAATTATAATAGGGGGTATCAATGTTCAGGGATCTTCAATAAGGGATCAGGATTTTTTTTTCCTGGGATCAGACATTATTAATTGCGAAAGATTCTTATCCACTAGCACTGGGGCTAGTGGATAAGGAATCCACAATAATGCATTATCCCGCCTCTTATACCCCCATTTCTGTTCCTAATTCCTGATCCCAAACTCATCACACCGATGATGGATTTTTAAGAAAGTCACATGACTGATAATTGCTGATGCCATCCTAAAGTCTTTCCTCACTCTATGATACTAAATTTTGGTGGCAAACACATAACATTTTTTCTCATTCTTTTGTGTCTCTTCACTCTATGATACTTAATTTTGGTGGCAAAACCATAACATTTTTTTCTATCTACACACCCCACCTGCTTATTTGGTGATGAATTCCCACTTCCCACTCATCACCTAAACCTTCTACCGACAATAATGAAGCACCCCTCTACTAGAAAGCAAATTTACAAAGCTATGAATGCTATCACTTTAGTTTTAGCCACTGACTCTGACTCTGACTCTGGTTTGGAAGACACTTTAGCTTATATGTCTTATCTTTCCAAAAAGTGTTACATCATCCCAAGGGAGCCAAATATTTATCATGATCCCAGATATGATCTCCACTCCATTCTCAACATTTCAAAAATAAACTTCACTAAAATATTTTGAACTTCTCCTGATTCTTTCTCAAAATTTCTCAACTCATCTCCAAACATCCTATATTTAATAACAATTCTAAAAATAAACAAAGTGATCCTACTATTCAACTTGCTGTTGCACTATGTGGCTTTGGCTCAAATGGAAATGTTGCTGCTGTAAGACGTTTAGATAATCTCTTTACCATAGGATATGGTACAATCATATTATACACCAAGCACTGCATGATTACTATCCTTTCTCTCAAGTCTCAAACAATTACTTGGCCAACTCCACAACAGCGACTTGAATCCTCTCAAGTAATGCAAGACAAAGGTCTCCCTGGATGTGTAGGTTTTGTTGATGGTACAACTATACCTATGAGTCAAAAGCCTGATTATGATGGCAACCATTATTTTGATTGCAAAAAAATGTTTCTTAAAAATGATTGCCAATTTCACATCTTTCATAAACTGTCTTTTTATCTTCTTTGTAAATACTCTATTGCTGTTCAACTTTTCTGTGACATTAACAAAAAGTTAATTGCTTTTCATAGTGGCTGCCCCAGCTCATGTCATGACTCTTCTGTCTTCCAAAGAATGAGGATTTTTTCAAAGTCCTGACTCATACTTTGAAAATTCTCAGTACCTCCTTGCAGACTCAGCATATGCAAGTGGAAAGTACATTATACCTGCTTTCTATGGTGCAACCTTAGAAAATGACCCAAAACCACATTTTATTATTACCTTGAACAATCAAGAGTACAGATTGAACATGCTATTGGGATTTTAAAGGGAAGATTTTCTAGTCTCATGGAACTCAGAATTCAGTTTCAAAAAAAAAAGGAAATCAAAACTGAAAATCATTGGATAATGACTTGCGTTATATTCCACAATATCCTAGCTGATTTATAGGATGAGTGGAATGATCTTCATGAAGAAGAGGATCCTGAACCAGTGCAAGCTCTCCCCTCCCTTGAATCAGAAAACATTCATTCAACCGGCATACACTCTGTCATCATGCCAATCACCTTCCACCCTTTTGAGGCACAACCCTTCTAATTTTCTATTTTAATACTCTCCAAATGTCCTTTTGTATAATTTATTCTTTTGGATTGGTATTTTTTTTGTTGCATATTCTTTTTCTTTTTGAATTTACTGTGAATATCTCTTTTTTGGATGGCTCATTGGTTTTCTTTCACCAGCTCAACATGAAATTAAAAATTTTTGAAATCACATATTTTTTCAGTGTTTCTTTTTTCATTCTTCACTCATTTCCTTTTCCTCCTCTCCTCAAACATCCCACAAATATTTTGGTTGCGTTTTTTTAACTCATCTCACCAGGTAAGTCATTTTTTTCATTTTTTTGATTTTTGATTTGCTAATCATGAATTTTTTTTTTTGTAAGTGCTTCACTTATTTTTTTTCAAGGTTAGACTAATTTTTTTTCTCTCCCTCTTGTCTCTCCCTCTTTTCTCTCTTGTCCTGCTCTTTTTCTCTCCTTTTCCCCCTTCTTGACAGCCTCAATCCCCCCTTTCCCCCCTTAATCTCTTCCTCACTCCTCATTCCTCACCTTTCCCCACCTTTCCCCCCTTTTATCCCCTTTAGGTGTTCTTTTTTTCCCTCTTTAGGCACCTTATACCCCCCCTCTCCCCCCTACCTCATCCCCCTATCCCCTGCACCACTTCCTTCCCTCCCCCTACCCCCTTATACCTTTCCACCATCTCCCCCCTCCAATTTGTTTAGTGATTAAAGGGGAGAGGAAAGAAGTAAAGAGGGGAGGGTGGAGGGTGGGAAAGGGATAAGGGGGAGAGGGGAGAGGGGAGAGGGGAGAGGGGAGAGGGGAGAGGGGAGAGGGGAGAGGGGAGAGGGGAGAGGGGAGAGGGGAGAGGGGAGAGGGGAGAGGGGAGAGGGGAGAGGGGAGAGGGGAGAGGGGGGAGGGGAGAGGGGAGAGGGGAGAGGGGAGAGGGGAGAGGGGAGAGGGGAGAGGGGAGAGGGGAGAGGGGAGAGGGGAGAGGGGAGAGGGGAGAGGGGAGAGGGGAGAGGGGAGAGGGGAGAGGGGGGAGGGGAGAGGGGAGAGGGGAGAGGGGAGAGGGGAGAGGGGAGAGGGGAGAGGGGAGAGGGGAGAGGGGAGAGGGGAGAGGGGAGAGGGGAGAGGGGAGAGGGGAGAGGGGAGAGGGGAGAGGGGAGAGGGGAGAGGGGAGAGGGGAGAGGGGAGAGGGGAGAGGGGAGAGGGGAGAGGGGAGAGGGGAGAGGGGAGAGGGGAGAGGGGAGAGGGGAGAGGGGAGAGGGGAGAGGGGAGAGGGGAGAGGGGAGAGGGGGGGAAGGGGTGCAGGGGAGAGGGGGTGCCGGTCAGTCATCTAGAAGAGAGGAAGAAAAATGGGAAGAAGTAGAAGAGGAGAAGGAGGAAAGGATTATGAGTGATAAAAGAAATAAAAATTATAAAAATTATTTAATTTATGGAGTAAAATCAACGACGTTTTTCTTGAAAGGTGACAAAAGTGAGGTTCTTATTAAATAATAATATTTTTCTAATGTAAGGGCTATGCGCGGCAGACACTGTGATCACTATCAGACTTAAATCAACCTTTCAATTTTTATATAGAATTTTAATTATAATTTTTTTACTAATAAAAATAATATAAACGTAATGTAGAAGTGTATTTAATTTGTTGAGTGTATAGTAAGTGATGCTTCTTCAGGGGATTATCCAAGGCCCTTTTATAGGCAATGGGTTCTCTGAAGCGCTACAAATTACTATATACAAAAGAGTAATGAAGTAAAACAAGAAGATAAAAGAAGACATTTGTAACATAGTAATTAAGAGAAAAATATACAAAAAATAATAAGTATCCCAATTAAGAATGTAAAATTCCCAACCCAAATTCCCCAAATCAGTTAATATAAAATAATAAATAACTAAACAACCATGTGATATAAGAACTATGGGAAAAACAAATCAAAAAAATTATTACAATCCGTTTTCAGTATTTCTAAGTGAAACAAATAACATGTTTTGACGCAAAAAGGTATGCAATCAATTTAATTCAGCATAAATTTATTTTATTTAATTGTTTTCACTTATGTAATTAAATACTAGTATAACTGAAACAATCAATTAATTTAATTTGAGAAATTATAATACTATTTTATAAAAAAAGTATTATAATTTATTTAATTTTCTTCCTGACACAATTAAGGGTCAAAAGAAGCGCCATTAATTATTGTTTAATACTATATGAAGGATGTTATTTAATATATAAATGTAAATAATTAATTTAATTATATTATAAGTCAATTTTACACTTATAAATATATAATATATGTTTTTAGTTAATTAAATATAAATTTATAATTATTAAATACATAAAAATGCGCCATTATTTGTAGAATATATAATATATTATGTTTAATTTAAATGTATAAAAATTTATATAAACAATAAAATTAATATAACACTTATATGTAATAAGATACTTATATAATTTTATTATGCAATAAAATATTAATTTATATACATTAAATACAATTCTTACGCCCTCTTTCAGGTCCTATAAGTTAAAATATCATTTAATGGGCTCCTGGAATAGCCTGGCTGACACTCCCTCACTCTAAAAAAAATAATAAAAAAAATGCTAAGATTTTTTCTTTTTGTACTTTTTCAACAGAGTAGGCAGATTTGAATTCTCTTTTCCAGGTATCCATGCATCATGTTCAGATGATTTGTTCTTATATCTCAATAAATATTCAGTACCTCTTTCAGAAGTGATAATTATATCATTGAGAATTTTATCAATATCTGCTGTTTCTGTGACTTCCTGAGGGTCTTTCTTAGGTCTTCCCCTTCTTTTGGGAAATAGGTCACTGTTGAAAGTATAAGGCTTAAGCAAAGAAATGGGAAAAACAGGATGTTTCCTATCATATGGAGAATACAATACAACTTCTACTGCATTATCACCAACCATTCTTTTAACAACAAATGGTTCTATAAAAGCATCTTTTAATTTGTGGTTACCTTGTAAATTGAAATGGACAGTAGAGATCAACACTTCATCACCCTTGTTAAATGTGTATTCTTTATGGGATTTATCCCATCTTTTCTTTTCATATTCAAATGCTTTATCAATACAGCTCTGAGCATGTTTTCTGCATAGCTGTTGCATTTGCATGAAAGATTTTACACCAGGGTGTAGTTCCAACTTAAGTAGTTTATTATTGAGAATCTGAGCAGGAGTATGTGGGACATAACCTAAACAAAGCTCAAAAGGCTTTTTCTCAGTGACAGAATGAACAGTGCTATTATATGCAAATTCAAGACCAGTCAATAGAGTGACCCAATCATGAGTAAATCTGTCATTGTCTTTATATTCTAAACCAAAGGCACAATACCTTCTAATCATATCTTCCAGAGTTTGAATCATTCTCTCAGCTAGACCATCAGTCTGAGGATGGTGAGCTGTAGACAATTTTAACTCACAGCCACAAATATCCATCAAAGAGGTCCAAAACTCAGAAGTAAATTTTGGATCCCTATCAGAGATAATGGCTTTTGTAAAACCAATAATATTAAACATGTAAGACCACCATAAGAAAGCTAATTCTTTGGTGGATACATCTTTGTGGGTTGGAATAAATTTGCACATTTTTGTGAATCTATCTACTATTACCCAACAAGAGTTAAAGCTGTCTTTACCTGCAACAGGAAGACCATTGACAAAAATCCATATTAATGATTTTCCAGGGAGCATTAGGTGCTTCAATATGTTGTAATAACTCTGCTCTTTTACCTGTCAACATTTTAGATTTTTGGCAGGAATCACAAGATTCAACATATAATTTTGTGTCTTCAGACATATTAGCCCACCAAGCAGTGTTTTTGATTCTAATCAATGTGTTTTCAAGATCAAAATGACCAGCCAATATGTCATCATGACAAAGTTTGAGGATAGTTTCTTTCATAGAAGGAGGAATTACAATTACATTAGTAAGCTTTCTTCTATAATATATATAACCATCTTCAATAGAAAACTTTCCTTTACTCAAAGCATTTTGATACTTTTCAGGAAGAGTTTTTATCAATGTTTGAATTGATACATTCCTAGGATCATTTAAGATAGTAACCAATTTATTTAAATCAGAATCCTTCTCATATGAATCCAGTATTAATTGCAATAACTCTTCTTCCATATCCACTACAAACATACCATGGATATGAACAGTATCATCTTCAGGTACATAAGCAGGATTTGAGTCATTATTTGGCAGAGGCAATCTGGAGAGCATATCAACATTGGAGTGAACATTTCCAGCCCTATGGATAATTTTCATCCGTCCTCTGTATTCTTGAACAGCAAGTTGCCACCTGAACATATGTCTGTTAGGTGTCTTCAGGTTTAAGAGGGACTTCACAGCACTACAGTCAGTTACCAATTCAAATTTTTGGTCATCTAGATAGTAATGAAGCTTTTCAAGAACCCAAACAACTGCTAAGCACTCTAATTGAGTGGCACCATATTTAAATTCACTGTTTCTCAAGGTTCTTGAAATATAACAAATTACAACCTCTGAGGATTTATCATTAATAATTTGTTTCTGGTGAAGGGCAGCACCCAGACCAACAAAGCTAGCATCTGTATATAGGACGAAAGGTTTGTTGAAATCTGGAAGAGCCAATATAGGGGCTGTCATTAAGCAACTTTTTAAATTATCAAAAGCTTTTTGACAGTCATTATTCCAGAGCAAGGCAACATCTTTCCTGGTCAGTTTTGTAAGAGGCAAGGCTCAGTTTTGTAAGAGGCAAGGCTATGACCTGATAGTTTTTAATATATTGTCTATAATAGCCACAAATACCCAAAAAACTTTGGATTTATCTAACAGAAGTTGGTGCTTTCACATTTTGAATGGGAGCAACTTTGTTATGGTCTACACAAATTTGTAAGCCTGACACAACATGGCCAAGGACTTTCAAAGATTGAAAACCAAATTTACACTTTTTCAAGGACAAGGTCATATTGATTTCATCCATTTTTTGAAAAACTCTATTCAATTGAACCATATGTTCATCAAAAGTTTTAGAAAAAACTATGATATCATCAATATAAACCATAAGCCATCCCTCAATTATTTCTTAATGGAAAGTATTATCATTCTGGGTAAAGTATAGATATCATCAACAGTATAAGTGTTTAATGCTCTGTAATCACCACATAATCTAGCCTTATCTTTTTCATAAGAAATCAAGACTGGGGAGATGACACAATATTTGGGGGTGACATCCAATTTCTCAATGATATTCATTTTTAATAATGTGGCAATATTATCTTCAATATCCTTTTTTTTTGTTGGAGAAGCAGGATATGGTTTTTTCTTAAGACTAGCAGGGATATCACTCAAGTTACAGGATAAGGTAATTTTTATTTTTTCCTGAACAATTCCTAAGACATGGGAACCATGAGCAAAAGCCATAGGGAAAGAGGGAATTGAGGCAATAATAGAATCCTTTTTTTCACTAGTTAACTGATCACCAAAAGAAGCAGTATTTATTTCATTCAATAAATCATCCATTTCCATTGTTGTTCTGCCTTTACACTGGATTAGTGAGTTACAAGACTTTAACAGATGCCCAGAAGGTTTTCTAGAGGAGGAAATTTGAATTTCCTTTTGCCATTCAATCCCAAGGTGAAGCAATTATTTGCTGGGTCCAATTTCACAACAAAAATGGTTAAAATATCATTACCCATAATAAACCAATTGCTTAAATTATCATTTTGCATGACAACAAATTCACAAACAGCTCTGACAAAACCACCATTATATTTGAAGAATACAGAGGTTTTGTATTTTCCAATAGGAATTAAGGTAGAACCATACCCTCTCCATTTTTCAGAAGTTATAGGTAATAATTTACTCAAATATTCCTTATCCACTGAAGCTAAAGCCTTTTCAGAGACTACACTTCCTCCAGCACCAGAGTCAAGAACCACATACACATTCTTACCATTAATGATTACAGGTGCTTTCAAGGGGGATATGACTATAGAATTGTTAGTAATATCTTTAATTATTTCAGCATTTTCCACTGAAGATAAATCCAATACACATTCTTCAGATATATTATCTAAATAATGGACATCCTGTTCTAAAATTAAAACATCTTTAACAGAGTCATTGCCATAGGAGATATTACTTTCACAATCACTAGAAGAATTATTGACATCAAATTCAGCTTCATCAGTGTCTTCATTTTTTTCAATAAGATGAATTTTCTTCTCACAAACATGACCCTTTTACCATGGTTTGTTACATTTATAACAAGTATTTGTTGCATATTTTTTAGGTGCAACTGGAGCAGAGGGTTTACCAGATTTTTCTGGGAGTTTTGTAGAAGTTTTATTCTGATCATTATAAGATTTACCAAGGTAATTCTTTGGTTCGTATCTATAGTTGAGTAGTACCTCATTACAGATATTAATGAAAGAATAATTTTACCTAACATGCTCAGTTCTAGCCACAAGCAAATCTCTAAGAGAATTTGGTAATTTATATAAGATTTTATCTCTCCAAATATCATAACCATCTTTGGATCAATTGCTCTTAGGATTTTTTTTATTTTCATAAGAAAAACAATAGGCTTTTCAACAGAGGAGGATACATATCTAGTATTCTCATACAGTCTTTGCTGAGTTAACCTGAACTTTGAACCACCAAACTGATTTTCAATCAAGGATTTCCAATCATTCCATGTATAATGATTGTTATCCAAAAGGACAGATTCATACCACATCAAGGCTACATTGGAAAATAAAGAAATTAGTTTAGAAACAATTTCCTCATCAGGTAGTTTATAAGATATCTTTAAATTATCAATTCTTTGGATAAAGTGTTGCCAATCAGAGGAGGAATAAACATCAAAGGTAGGATATTGGTCCAACTTAGGCCAATTTTTCTGACTACTGGGATGGTCCATTTTTTGGTTTGAATTATTCATCATTAATAATTCCTGAAGTTTAGCCAGGTGTTCAGAAATTTCATTATTTACAGAAACAGCTGGTGCATTACCATCACAAGTTTTTTTGCTAGTAGCAAAGGATTTTACAGACTCATTGTCAGTTTGTTTAATGGTTGAAATATGAGGAAGAAAGGAGGAATTCTGCCCAGGTTCTTTTCCTTTATTTTTATGCAGCTTATGGACAGCATTCTCATTCATATCATTATTGATGGTTAAGGTTGAGAATTTATCCTTCAGGTCAGACACATAGTTTCTTATCCTTGGAATTTCAGACATCTGGTCATTTACTTTTGCAAGAGATAGAACATTTCTGTCCTCAGAAACTGTGTGTTTGGCACTTAGTGCATGGAAATCATTCTTTAGCTTTTTAAACTCATTTTGTAGAGATTTTATTTCATTTTTTAATGAATAATTTTCTTCAATAAGGGGTTTCAATTCACTCAAGGTCTTATGTAGATTGATATTTCTATCTGAGATAACTCTATGGTCACTCCTTATTTGTTTTTGTTGACTAAGAACAATATTCAAGGTTTCCTTGATTTTAAAATAAGCTGTATCCTGTACAGAAGAACTGACTTTACATTTCAAGTGCAAATTATTCAATCTATCATTTTCATGGATTAACACATCTCTCAAATGTTTCTCTTTCACAACATTAAAATCAAGGGTATCTTTCAATATTTCTTCAGAAGTTTTCTCAATTAAGATATAGACTTCAGGGGGAACAGAATCATTCTTAATTGCAAGAGAAGAATTAATTAAAGAAGTAGAAGTTAAATGTAAAGGTTCATCAAATGACAATTTGCTAATTACATCAATAGGGCTACTAGTTACAGGAAGCTGTCTTTTTACAGGTTTAACTGTTCTTTCACCATGGTCAATAATGTTATCTGTAGAAGAAGTTTTATTAGAAAAAATCCCCAAGTGACTATCAACCAAATTTCTTACCATGGCAGAGGAGGAAACTTCCCCTGAGACTGAGTTTGGGATTTTGCTTGGGCCTTTTTTCTCCTGCTTGGTTGGTAAGGATGAGGAGGAGGATGGAAATTGGGTGTTCTGGATGGGCCAGGCTGATGATGAGGAGGATGTTGCACATTCTGCTGGTAGTGACTCATTAGATAATCCAATTTCCATTGCTCTACTTCCATAGTACTTTGATTTTGTGTGAAGGAGCTGGGGGGCTGTGAAGGTTGAGCCTGAAACTGAGGCTGATTGGGAGGCAACTGAGGAGGGGCCTGGGCCTGATTTTGGTTCCTGAGTTCCTGAACTTGATCCCAAAAGGTGTCTAATTTTGCCTTGTATTTCATGTTTTCTGTCTTCAGTTCTTTGATAAGAATGGACAGATTGCTGATTTGTTGGGGCAGAGGAAGCTTTTTTATTTTGAATCCTTTTGGAAGACCTTCTTGAGGTACTGGAGGTTTTACTTCCTTCTGTTGTGCTGGGGAAGGGGGTTTGATTTGTTTACTTCTCCTGTCACTTCCACATCCTGAATTATGTGAATTTTTCTTGTTAGCATAAGATTTTTTATGTTCAACTTTAGAAGAACTCACCATATCAGCATCATAATCAATTTCAATTTCATCCACTTGCATGTTATCCATTTTCTCAGCCAAATTGTTGGACATAATAGTGGGAAGATTAATTAACTTCTTAAAAAAAATTATTAAAAGTCAGTTAATAATTGCTCCAAATAAAAAAATTTTTATTAATTAAATTATATATAAAAAAAAATTTTTTTTTTAATATAAAGTAAGATTTATAAAAAATTAATTAATAAAATGGATTGCAAAGTTAAATTGGGAATTAACAATTAAGTTAATTCAACCAATTAAATTACCAAAATTAAACATGGCAATATATTAGACTAAGTACAAAGTACTAATTAAGTCAACCAAAATGAACAAAAATTAATTTAATAATTCAAATTTTATTAATAATAATGTTAATTTCTTCTAGGAATAAGAGGAATTAAACACTCTATAATGGTCAACTAGGTAAAAAAAATTTTAATAAATGAACACTTACACTCATTGAATCAGCAATTAAGCCACAATCACTGTTATTGCAGTAAAAATATAGTAATATGAGTGAGAGGTGCAAAGGTAAACTTACTATAGTGATCGAAAAATCACTTTAAAATAATAGATGAATTAAATTAATATAAACCTAATAGATTGAACCCAAGTTCAAAACATGGTCGTGGCAAAAGTTTTCTTTTTTGCTGGGTGGTCCGTGCGTTTGTCGTTCGTTGCAAGAATCGGTATCGTCGTCATTGTTTGGAGAGGCCCCCAGTTGCTGGTCAGTCGTCTAGAAGAGAAGAAGAAAAATGGAAAGAAGTAGAAGAGGAGAAGGAGGAAAGGATTATGGGTAATAAAAGAGATAAAATTTATAAAAATTATTTAATTTATTGAGGAAAATCAACGACTTTTTCTTGAGAGGTGACAAAAGTGAGGTTCTTATTAAATAATAATATTATTCTAATGTAAGGGCTATACGCGGCAGACACTGTGATCACTATCAGAATTAAAGCAACCTTTCAATTGTTATATAGAATTTTAATTAGAATTTTATTACTAATAAAAAGAATATAAACGTAATGTAAAAGTGTATTTAATTTGTTGAGTGTATAGTAAGTGATGCTTCTACAGGGGATTATCCAAGGCCCTTTTATAGGCAATGGGTCCTCTGAAGCGCTACAAATGACTATATACAAAAGAGTAATGAAGTAAAACAAGAAGATAAAAGAAGACATTTGTAACATATTAATTAAGAGAAAAATATATGAAAAATAATAAGTATCCCAATTAAGAATGTAAAATTCCCACCCCAAATTCCCCAAATCAGTTAATATAAAATAATAAGTAACTTAACAACCATATGATCTAAGAACTATGAGAAAAACAAATCAAAACAATTATTACAATCCGTTTTCAGTATTTCTAAGTGAAACAAATAACATGTTTTGAGGCAACAAGGTATGCAATCAATTTAATTCAGCGTAAATTTATTTTATTTAATTGTTTTCACTTATGTAATTAAATACTAGTATAACTGAAACAATCAATTAATTTAATTTGAGAAATTATAATACTATTTTATAAAATAAGTATTATAATTTATTTAATTTTCTTCCTGACAGAATTAAGGGTCAAAAGAAGCGCCATTAATTATTGTTTAATACTATATGAAAGATGTTATTTAATATATAAATGTAAATAATTAATTTAATTATATTATAAGTCAATTTTACACTTATAAATATATAATATATGTTTTTAATTAATTAAATATAAATTTATAATTATTAAATACATAAAAATTCGCCATTATTTGTAGAATATATAATATATTATGTTTAATTTAAATGTATAAAAATTTATATAAACAATAAAATTAATATAACACTTATATGTAATAAGATACTTATATAATTTTATTATGCAATAAAGTATTAATTTATATACATTAAATACAATTCTTACGCCCTCTTTCAGGTCCTATAAGTTAACATATCATTTACTGGGCTCCTGGAATAGCCTGGCTGACAGGGGGGGAAGTGGTGGAGGGGAGAGGGGGATGAGGGGGGGGGAGGGGTGAGGCCAAAGGGGGGGGATAGGCGCCTCAAAGGGGGAAAAGGGAGGATGAACTGGTGAAAAAGGGGGGTAAGGATATTTTGAGGAGATCAAAAAGGGGGAGGGGGGTTTGAGGACACCAAAAATAGGGAAATAGGGCAGACAAGTAGGGTAAATATTGGAGAAACTTTTATTATTTTTATTAACATACTTCTTATTTTTTATTTTTGTATTTTTTACAGAATATCATTATTAGGGGGTGTCAGTTCTGGAAAATCCGCACTTAACTTAAGTGGGGATTTCAAACCAAATCAGCACTTAAATTTTGCAAAAAGTCACTTATTTCAAAAAAGTGTGTCAGTTATGACCTCAAATCAGCACTTTTTTCCCGTTTTTTTTCACAACCACATTTTGGCCACAAAACATCCCTTTCTTTCTTACCCCATCCCTGTCACATGTGACACACTGACCTTCCTCGCTACCTACCCATCAATCCTTGGCACACACCCCTTCCTGACATTTTCAATATTTTGACCATGCATGTTTACATTCTTTTTTACTTATTTCTTTTACTTCTTAATCTTTTTTCTATGGGTGTCAGTTCTGACCACAAATAAGCACTTTTTTCGTGATTTTTTTTTCAAAACCACATGTTGGCCACATCATCCCTTTCTTTCACATACCATTTTGTACTCTCCAAATGTCCTCTTTGTGTACTTCATTCACTTGGGTTGGTATTTTGGTTTGTTGCATATTCATTTTTTTGGAATTTACGGTGAAATTTTTTTTTTTGGATGGCTCATTGGTTTTCTTTCACCAGCTCAACATGAAATCGCGTATTTTCTGAAATCGCATATTTTGTCAGTGATTTTTTTTTTTCATTCATCCCTCATATCCTTTTCCTATTCTCCTCCAACATCCCTCAAACAATTTGGTTTCATTCATTTTGTCATCTCATCTCTCCAGGTAAGTCACTTTATTCTTTTTTTTGATTTTTTGATTACTAATTATAATTTTTTTTGTTTTTTTCTGTTTATTTTATTTTTTTATCTAAATTTTTTTTGTAAGTGGTTATTTTGGATTTCAATGGTATAATTAACCTTTTTTTCTCTCCCTCTTTACTTTCTTTTTTAGCTCCATCACCCTACTCTTCATCCCTCCTTGGCATGGCCATTATCCCCCCTTTCCCTTATTTCACTTTTTTTTTGGCTCCATTTCATTGAAACACATACATTGCACATTCTTTATGCATTTCACTTACTCCATATTCAATTTCCCCACAATTCCAACATCAATCTTTCTCACTCTATTTTTCCTACTTTTCAATCAAGGTAAGTTTCATCTCCTTTTCTTCATGCCTATATGATATCTCATTCCTTTTATGAAAAGTTCATACTTAAATATATGTATGACTCTTATCTGGATAACAGTGAACTTATAAAACTCCTTTTGATCTCATCTTCATTACCACTTTTCAAGTTTTTGTAAAATTTTGAATATCAGACTCGGAATTAGGGTTAGGTTTATTCAAATCTAATGTTCTTTTTATTGAAGATTCTCCTGAAGGCTACCTTTCATTTCCCACAAACAGATTTGAATTTGATTCAGTGGTTGCTGAGATATTGACCGTTAAAGTTGAGCCTTTTTTTTCCCAATTTAAATTTTTATTTCACTTTTTTACGTAACAAATTAGGGTTAGGTTTATTTAAATCACATGTCCTTTAAATGAATATTCTACTAAAGCATATCTTTCATTTCCCTCAAACAGGTTTGAATTAGGTTCAGTGGTTGCTGAGATTTTGACCTTTGAAGTTGAGCCTTTTTTCCAAATTTCACTTGTCTTACTTCACATTTTTATATTGCATATTTAGAGGATAAGGATTCTGAAACTCTTATATGATTATTATCTAGGAATTTCAATTATATAGGCATATATTTGTTGCTCAAGAATATCACTAAAGCTCAAAAAGATGAAGATTTTTGCCTATGGGACACTCTACCTTCCTTTAACTCTTTTCTTGCTCTTCAACTCAAAAAGCACTGTAATAAAGCATTTGAAAAAAATCATGAACTTGCAACCAAAGTTGGAATACCGAATTGGTGTGACTCCAAATGGGAAGATATCAGTCATGAATATCTTTTATTTTCTAATGTTATTATCACTCATTCTGGATTACACAATAAAATTCACACTGATACCAAGGACACAAATTTTCTTACTTTTGGTATATTCTCATATATCAGACCGATTACTGGCCAACCAATACCATCTCCAGCTAAAATCAAATGACATGGTTTATATTTTCCAGACCACCGGTGCATCATTGATTTTGGTTTGGGAAATGGTATCATCGAAACTATTTGGAATTCTTCTAAGGATAATCATCAAACGACCAAAGCTCCTCCTGGTTTGGAATCCTGTCAAGATTTAACACATTTTGGTTGCTCATTTCAAATCAGTCATAAGTTGATTCAAAGAATAAATAAGGTAATGAAAGAAGGTAAAGTTAATCGATTTAAAAAACTTTATTGAGATCCAAAAAGTATGGGGATTAGAGTTGACATCGAAAATTTTATATTCTTTTGTAAATTTTTAATAAATATTTTTTATGTATCAATTTCCTCAACTAAAGTAATGGGCCCACGAACTTGTGTTGTATAAATGGTAATCATGATAAAATTTATTTGTTTCATGGGGTTCCTCTAGCCTATACCTGTGGAAAGTCCCAAACTTTTGTTTCTAGATTTGATCTGCATTTTGGCTTGAGGGATTGTCATTACTTTAAACTAGGGAAAGTGATATATATTAGATATTTATTTAATAATTTATGTAATTATATTAAATTTAGATGACTTCCACTACTTACTTCAATAAAATGCAGGGGGGGGTATTGCCAAATTTTTAAATCTGACATGTGAAATTGATGACTTAGAAAAATTTTGGTGATATCCACCCCTTGCTTCAATAAAATGCAGGGGAGAGTATTGCCAATTTTTTAAAACAGATATAGAATTTTTTTGACTTGTAAATATTTTGGTGAAAAGTTTTGACGAGAATGTGAAAGTAATTGTTTCCACCTTGAGCAGGTTTCTGGCTCAAAGGAATAGCAGTACCATCAACAAAACCAATACATCCTGGGAAGCCCTCTGCTTGCATAACCTGAGATGATTCAAGTCGCTCTTCTTTTGTTGGCCAGGTGAGAAGTTGAGATTACAAGGAGTTGATGGCAGTGATACATTGTTTGGTATAAGTGTTAACTGAACCATACCCTAAATCAAAGACATTTTCTAAACGTTTCAAAGCGGCTCCATTACCATTTGAACCCAAATGACATAGTGTGATGGCCAATTGAATTGAAGGATGTTGTTGTTCTTTTTGAGAATTATTGTGAAATATGGGATGATCCTGAATAAGCTCAAGAAATTTAAGGAAACATTCCTGAGAAGTCCTGAACAGCTGTCTAAAACTGGGTGTAGATAGTTTAAGAAGTGTTTGGATGGTGTACTTGGGGGTATGAAGTACTTGAGGCTTTCTGGGAAGAAGGTAATTTTTCGTGGCCATTTTTGATAAAAAGACAAAATCTTCTTATAGATCAGAATCAGAATCGCAATCAGAGTCCAAGAGCAGTTCAAGAGCCATGAAAGTCATTGCTTTATGTAATTTATCACGATTTGAAAGTGAGGAAGGCATAACTCTTATATTATATGATATGAAGATGTAAGTGATGTACGATGTTTTGAGTTATGAAGTGTTATGCTGCGGAGTTCTGCATATGAATGGGATGATGCTGACAAATCAGTGAAATGGGACTTGATGGTGAAATCAGCACTTTTGGTTGAGAAAGTGCGGATTTGAGTGAAATAAGTGACTTATTTCATTTTGAAATCCACCAGTATTGGGGCTAGTGTGTTTTGGAAATCCGCAGTTATTTAAGTGCGGATTTGCCAGAACTGACACCCCCTAATTTATTCATCAAGAAATTTGTATGAAAATTATAAGTTACCAATTCTTTGTATAAATGGTTTCCAATCAGATTTTATGTCAGCCTAGATATCCCTAGGAATGAGTATTTCTTATGCTTAAAATAAGATAACCTTAAGTACATTAAGCTTATATCTTAAAAAAAGGTTAAAACACTTATATATATGATTATAATACATATATATATAATTATTACACTATTATATAACTTATAGTAGTTTAAATAGCTTATCCATAGCCTAATAAAACTTATTAAGGTGTTAATGGAGTCATAATATACTTATCGTAAGTGATATTAAGTAATTATTGACATACATAAGCTTATATGTATACATAAATCTCATATTCAGTGAAATATGCAGTATATTATGTATATTTAGGTCTATAAGTGGGTTTTAGCCTCTTAATAGCCTATAAACTTTATTTTTCTGCTTATTTTAGGTCACATGGACGTATTCAGTGGATTCAAAAAGCCTAAAGAAGCATATACACCTATTTCAGGTGCATATACTCAGTTTGGACAACTTAATCTTCTTCCTTGGATGGATATTCACAGATTTATGGGTTGGGAGGTCATCTCTGGGTTAATATGGATGCTTGGGGGTGTTTTTGGGGGCTTTTACATTTAATTTGTTTCCTTTATATGCTTTGGGTTTCATTTTATTCCTTTTGGATGAGTTATTTTACCTGTTTCTTTATGGTATCCACTTTTATCTGGATTTTCTATTTATGGTATGGGTCTGTGTTATCATTAATTGTGATGGAGAGTCCTTACTGGAGGTCTGGGTGTTGAATCTGCTTGAAGTGGATGCCATGGGGAGGTGATGGGCCCTCACAGTGCTGTAATTTCCGGGGATAGCAGTGACATCATCTGGATTAAAGGTCTGTGCACTCCAGGGGATGTGGGTATAAGTAAGGAGAGATTTTGACGGTTATTTATCATCAATTACTTACTAAAATTCAATAAAACACTTCAAAACAATTACTAACATTTAGAAATATATTATAAAGCCTTTTATAAGTTGATATTATCATAATATAAGCTATAACTATATTCTATTTATCTATATTCCACCACTAAGCATGCATTTAAATCCAAGTATTGTGAGTTTTATTTGAGTATGACTATTTTATTAGTCTTCCCCTGAGGTTTAATCACTAAATCATTTATCAATAAGTAGTAGGACCATAAATAAATACTATTATATCATACTTATATACTAGACATACTGACAGGTTCTCAGTATTAAGTTTTTTTGGGGCCAATATGGAATATTTTAAAAATTTTCATGGTTTATTTGGTGGAAATAAGTGGCATTTTAAATTGGAAGAGTTCTAACTTTAATACCCCCTATTAAGTTAATTCTAGGTATGCATCAATAAATATGTTAAGTGCATGTAGAATACTTAAAAACCTATCAACCTAGAAACCATTTTTCTTAAATTGATTTTAAATTACTCTGTTCAGTAAATTTAAATACATTTAAAGATTGTTTCTCATGAGGGATTACCAAAGTGTGGTGGAATCTATCATGGCTACTTTCCTCAAAAATATGATAAGAATTAACTTTTTATTCATAATGTTTAATATTTTTTGAATTTTTGGTCAAGCTGGGATCACAATTTTCTCACCTTTTTAATCAAGTGTAAATTTTTTTTGGATTAATCATTGATTAAAATAATTTTTAAATGTTTTTCAACTAGTCTCCTAAGAATCTATTAAAATTTTTGTCACATTTTCCAAATAAAGTCATGTATGAGGGCTCACTAGTGAATTCCTTTCATTTTGTCTACATGGGTGATATTTCTCAAAATTATTCTTTTGAAAGTGAATTAGAAAGAGTAAATAAGAAAAGTTTTTGAAAATAAATACTTGAAACATTGTATCCCCTCCCACTTGACATGACATAAAATTTTTAAGGGATTAATCCAATATTCTTCAGAAATAACTTGTCCATGATTGATCATTTATTCCTTTAGTTCAATTCTATTTGTACTTAAAGCTTCAGTAATCTATATGATTTTGTATTCAATAATGCTAATGCATTTCTGATAAAGTTGTGATAGTATGTGTATAGAGATATGTCACATAATTCTGGTAAACATGTGATAAAAGGGTATTACTTTTAAGTCTATTAAAATGTGTTAAATTTATTTAAAAAGGATTTAACTATAGCTGAATATAGATTTAGGGCTTGAGAATGAAAATGTAATAGTCACAATTGATATGATTAACATGTAATAACCAATAATGGCACTACTTCTCTCAAAGTCTTAGGAATTATTTGATTACACAAATAAGCAAAAGAATAAGTTGATACATAATAATATTAAAGTCATGAAAAAAATTAAATTGGGTAATAGTACTTTCAATTAAGAATTCTAACATTTTCTGACTCTAGACAATATTTCAGATGGATTAAAGGCTTTATAAAAAATAATAATACAACTAATTAGTAAACATTGCTTTTGCCTCAAAAAGAGATGGTTTCTGTCACTAATACTTATAAAGGTAGAATAAAATAATATTGAGCAAGAATAAAAATTTAAATATTACAATAATTATCCAACCTTATAAAATATAATAATACAATTAATTAGTAAATTTTTCTTGTGCCTCAAATAAAGAAGTAGTTTCTTCCACTAATACTTGAACATAGAAAGATAATAAAAAATTATAAATATATGAAATAATTACACATCAGAGAAGTAATAAGACCTATAATGGTCAAATAAAATAATATTGTATGAGATTAAAAAGAAAAAGAAATACAACAAGACAGGAACTGTCAAGGGGTACTTTTGGTCTAGAAGCTTGGTTCAAATTTTTCATGGGATATTTAAGGGTTTAAAGGTCTCTCAACAAAAGGTATGTGTTTCTAAAATCAATTTGATTATTTCACTCAAATATAAGAGGTAGATTAAAGATATCAATATAAATTATAGATTAGAATTACGATGTTGTAAATACTAAAGTTATAAAATATAGAAATAAATGTAGTGTTGTAAGTGTAATAAAAATGTAAGTGATAAAAGAATGATCTGAAAATCACAAAGTAAGAGGCCTTTTATAGGCGGAATGTCAGCCAGGCTACTAGACTTACCTGGTAAAATAATTAATTATTTTACTGAGTTGAAGCCACGCCTTTCTTCTTAAAAATAATTATTTATTTATTTACTTAAATAGTACTTACAATTAACTAAGTTAAGTACAATAAGTAGTATAAATAAATAATATAAATAAAATGTCCCTTACAATTTTTACTCCCTACACCGTGCTCAAAAGTATATGTCAAAGGGAATAAAATTAATAATAAATTTATAATATAAAAACTTTAAAACAATTATATTACCTCAGTGAGAGATCTGTAATCCCGTGAAAGTAATATAATTGATTATTTATTGTGTAATAATTGTGACAGTCCAAGGAATTCAAACTTTGTTTCTAATAAATTTGATGCCCTTGTTGAAGTACTAATTTATTACTTTCATATGTCATTTATGTACTCCTTTTTCTTGTCATTCTTTTCTCTCACACTCACACTAGACGGTGTAAATTCCTTATATTTTATTCTCTCATATTTTGCCTATAAAAGGCCTCTGATTTTGTGCTTTTCAACATATTCTTTTTTTCACCTTACTTTTATTACCACGTATTACAACACAAAACTTATATTTTATATTTTATTGTAATTCTAATCAATAGACTATAACAATATTAAAAATCTACCTCTTTTATTTGAGTAATAAATCACTTAGATTAAGAAATACGTACAAGTATTTGAGAGTCCATTTAAAACCTTTAAAATCATTGAAAAACTCCGTACCAAATCTTCTAGACCAAAAGCGTACCTTGAAAATTGAGGGCCTTTTCCAAATTATCAACGGCGCAACGATATTTGAGGCGTAATTGAGGGAACCATCGGTGTGCGAGTACCTGTAAAGGACGAGAGAGGGAGAAAACGACGAACGTCATACGTCACGTGACAAAAATATTTGCTGCGAACGGGAATTGAACCGCGCTCCAAAATATAAGTTCATATACTAACTAAACATCGTATATATTGTGGTAATTATTGATATTACTATCTGTGGGTTACTCTGCACTCTTCATTTGCTACATATTTCCTTTTACTCAGCACTCTGTAAGTGGCATTAATTTGCTCATTTTACAGGGGGAGGTGTCTGGTAATTTGGAATTTATTTTTTATTATTTTTTTATTTTTTATTTTTCCTGGTTGACCATAATAGAGCATTAAGTGTTCTTAGTCCCAGAAGTAAGAAAATAATTATATATTAATATTATTTATTATCATTTTTCAGTTGACTTTTGTCCTGATTAATTTAAATTTTATTGTTCCAGTTGACAAATTGTCCTGACAATAATATTTTTTTTTAATTTTAATTAAATAAAAATTTATATTTAATTACTTAATTTGACATTAAGTCCTGGTAGTTAAGTGCAATAAAATTTCTTTTTTAATTAAATAAAAATTTATATTTGATTACTTCAGTTGACAATAAGTCCTGTTAATAAACTAGTTGATTTAAATCCTAAAAATAATTATTATTATAAAATTTTAATTTATTTCTTCAGTTGATTATATTATAATCCTGGTTTTAAATTATTTTTGAATTAATAAATTAATTTTATTTAGTTGATTTTTATCCTAAAAAAGATTTTTTTATTATTTTTATTTTATTTTTTGTTAAATAAAAATCAAAAATAAAGACTCATTAATCTTATTGTCTCTTTTCTTCATTTCAGTAAAATCTTAAAATGACTGACCAAGGTGGTTCTGCTGCACATGAAGAAGAACTAGACTTAATTGATTATGTTGAGCCTACTTCTGATGTAGAGATGGAAGAAGTAGAAATCCTAGTAGACACCACTCAGGATCAGAAGCCTATAATAAACCCACCAGAAGAGCTTCCAAAAGGCTTCAAGATAAAAAAGATGCCATTGCCCCAAGAAATAAAGAATCTGTCATCCCACATAAAGGAGTTGAAGGCAGAAAGCTTGATATTAAAGGCAAGGGTAGATGCTTTGAAAGAAAAGGTGAGAAGATCAGATACCTTTCTTCAAGAGAAGAAGAAACCTCTTCCTCCCAGGGATCAACAACAATTGGCTCCCCAGTCCCAAGAGAAGGTGGAAGTGTCCAAGTGGCAGTGGGACTGGTTAAACACTCTGTGGGACTACCTGTCTCAAAATCAGCATCAGTTACGTCAGGCAGGTCCATCAAGGCCCAACCAGGTCAACCCCACTCCTCCCCACCCCTATCAAGGAGGCAGAAGAAGAAGAAAGCCCAATATGGTGATACCCAGCAAACACTGGTAAATCTGAGAGGGAAGAAGACAACTTGAGACCAGTAGAGGCTGGGAGCAGTAGACAGATAACTCATGTATCTAATCCATTACTTTTAATTGCTACCTCAATGATTAACCCTGATATGGCTGTAATTGATGAAACTCTTGACCCTGAGTTATATGAGATTCCGGAAAGTTACTCAGTTTCCTTATTGAGAAACACTCCAGATGTAGCAAGGATTAATGATGAGTACTTGAGAGATATTATTGCCAAAAAAAATCATATAATGAACAATATGCAATTGACTCAGAGATATAATAGTTTGTTAACTGATCAGGGTTATCAAGCATTAAGAAGTGAATCACAGAGAGTCTCTGATGAATTGTCTCATTATAAAGCAACCCATGAAAAGAAAATTGCTTTATGGAAAAATATAAAAAATGATTTGTCTAAACTAAAAGATACTGTATCTGCCTGTTGCCAGGATGTGGAGATAGATAAGATGAATCTGAAGAGATTGAATGACCATTATTCATCTTTTCAAAATAAAACTCAGTTTTCTTTTGCAACTATCAATGAGAGTTTATCTATTCTTCCAAGAGTGAAAACAAGACTAACAACCATTGAAGAAAAATTGAACTCATTTTTGAATGACATTTCTGTGAAGGAACATATAGTGCAGGATGCTGAAATATTACCTGTGGCTAGTTCTTCTAAAGTAAAATTAAATCAAGAAATACCTGTTGATACCACTGAGTTTCCATCAAAAATTGATGATGCACCAGGATCTTCAACAGAGGGATTGAACAATGAGATTACAGCCCAGTTGTAGAAGTTACAGCTGCTTCTTACTCAGAAACAAGCTAGCACTAAGGTAACTCCTTCAAATTAAAAGAATTGGCCAAAACTTGACCAATATCCAACATTTGATGGTGATTCTTCTTCTGATTGGAAAAAATTTATTTGCAGAATTGATAACTTGAAAAACTCTTACAAACTCCCAGAGTCTAATTAAATTTCTTTTTATACTAATGTAGCCCTTATGTGGTATGAATCTGTCCTATTAGATGGGAATTATTACTCATGGGAGGATTGGAAGAAATTAATTAAAGCACAATTTGGGGGCTCCAAGTTTAGGATGGCTCAACAAAGGTAGTATGAGGAATTTAAATATAGTTTTTCTACTGATAAACCTATTGAGTTCTTAATGAAACTTGTTAAAATCTTAAGAGCTATGGACCCAAAAATGGAGTTTGACTTATGGAAGGACAGGATCCTCTATAAATTACCAATGTCTTTGAGAGACTTGATAGTGGCTAGGACTGAGTTCACCAGAGAACCTTCTTCTTTCATCAATACTTATAATGAGATTCTTCTAAACAACAAGTATGATGCCAGAAGATTCATTCCTAGAACCACTTGGGAAAAACCCTCAACTTTTCAACAGAAACCTCTGGAAAAGGTTGGGAAGCCTTCTGCCCCTTTTGCAACTAAAAAGTATGCAACAAACCTTGGCAGAAGGGCCATGTTTGTGACAAGAAGATAAATCTTGTAGAACAAACAGAGGAGCATGCTGATGACACAGTAGCACTGGAGGATACTTCAAGTGAGTGTGCCAGCAATATTTCATATGAATCTCAACAAGAAATCTTGATGCTGGAAGAGGATATCCATTATTTAAATACTGTTGATATTGATAATAATGATTTATCTACAGTTGAAGATGCTGAGATCATAAAGAACATTGAGGATAGCTCAATTATTATTGCCCCTCTCAAGGCACCAGTCTTGATCAATGGAACCAGCATTGAAGTTGTTCTGGATTCTGGAGCTGGAGGAAGTGTAGTATCTGAAAGAGCACTTGCTTCAGTAGATCAAGACTATAAATCAAAACTGATGCCTATCATTTCTGAAGCTTGGAGAGGGTATGGGTCTGTTTTGTCCCCCATTGGTAAATACAAAGCCACAGTGTTTTTTAAATATAACCATGGTTTTGTAAGAGCTATTTGTGATTTTTTTGTCATGAAAAATGATAACTTGAGCAATTGGTTTATTGTAGGGAATGATATTTTAACCAAGTATGGAATAAAATTGGATCTTTCAAACCAATGTTTCACAATGGGGATGAATGGGAAGAGAAAATTTAAGATTTCCTCCCCTAAAAAATTATTAAAACCAGAATTGAACACATGTAATTCTGTGGTTCAATATAAAGGAAGATCTACAAAAGAAATGCATGCCCTTATGTCTAAAATTGACAATGCCTCTTTTGGAGAACAACTTTCTGGTGAGGATAAAGATTCTATCATTAACTTGATAAAGTCTTTTCCTATGGCTTTTGCTCATGGATCACATGAGCTGGGATTAGTTAAAGAGGAAATGAAACTTTCATTGTCTTGCCCATTAGCTGATATACCACCTAGTTTAAAGAAGAAGCCTTATCCTGCTTCTCCCACAAAGAGAAAAGATATTGAAGACAATATCTCTAATCTTTTAAAAATGAATATTATTGAAAAGGTAGTTGAAACACCTAAACTTTGTGTTATCTCACCTGTCCTAATTTCTTATGAGAAAGATAAAGCCAGGCTATGTGGTGATTATAGAGAACTAAAAACTTATACTGTTGATGATATCTACCCTTTACCTAGAATTAGCTCTATACATGCTACTTTACAGGGTGCTAAATATATCAGCTGTTTGGATGGTAACAAAGGATATCACCAGGTACCTGTTGAGAAAAATTCTCAGAACTTTCTGATGATTGCCACTCATATGGGTATTTATAAGTATATTAGGATGCCATTTGGCCCTAAAAATGCCCCTTCAGTGTTTTAAAAAGTCATGGATAACACATTCTATCAAGAGATAATTGAAGGATTGCTGATGGTTTATATTGATGATATCATTATATTTTCAAAAACATTTGAGGACCATCATAACCACCTGTGTAAAGTATTCCAGAAAATGAATGAAATAAATATGACACTTGCTTTGAAAAAATGTAAATTTGGGTTTCATTCTTTAAAAGTTCTTGGTCATGTTGTTTCAGGCTTACAGATATGTGTTGACCAGAACAAAGAGGCAGCCATACAATAGGTGAAGGCTCCTACTACAGTGAGAGAGCTCCAAAGTTTTTTGGGAATGTGTGGATACTATAAACAGTATATTTAAAATTACCAAGTCATAGCTTTACCCCTTACCAAATTAACTAGAAAGGATGTTGCTTTTGTCTGGAATAGTGAAAAACAAAGAGCCTTTGACACTATGAAACACTGTTTGATGTCAGCACCAATTCTTGCTTTACCTGACTTTAATCAACCATTTCTTTTGTACACTGATGCCATTTTCATTGGTCTTGGTGCTGCCCTCCATCAAAAACAAGTGATAAATGATAAAGTTTCAGAAATAGTAATTTGTTATATTTCAAGAACCTTGAGAAATAGTGAATTGAAATATGGTGCTACTCAATTAGAGTGTTTAGCTGTAGTGTGGGATCTAGAAAAGCTTCATTATTACCTAGATGACCAGAAATTTGAACTTGTCACTGACTGCAGTTCAGTTAAATCCCTTTTAAACTTGAAAACACCTAACAGACATATGTTCAGATGGCAGTTGGCTGTTCAAGAATACAGAGGGAGAATGACAATTATTCATAGGGCTGGTATTTTTCACTCAAATGTGGATATGTTATCTAGGTTACCTTTACCAAATAATGACTCTAACCCTGTGTATGATCCTGAGGATGAAATTATTCATATACATGGGATATATGTGGTTGATATGGAGTAAGAGCTATTACAGCTTATTCTGGATTCATATGATAAGGACACTGACTTTAAAAATATATGCACCATATTAAATGATCCAAAGAATGCTTCAATACAAGCATTAATTAAAAGCCTTCCACCAAAGTACCAAAAAGCTTTGGAAAAAGGTAAATTTTCAATTGATGAAGGATATCTATATTATAGAAGAAAGTTGAGTAATGTCGTTGTTATTCCTCCTTCTATGAAAGAAATCATCTTAAAAATTTGTCATGATGACATATTAGCTGGAAATTTTGATCTTGAAAAAACAATAATCAGTATTAAGAACACTGCTTGGTGGGTTAATATGTCTGAAGACACAAAATTATATGTTGAGTCTTGTGATTCTTGCCAAAAATCAAAAAGATTAACTGGTAAAAGAGCAGGATTAATGCAACATATTGAACCTCCTTATGCACCATGGCAAATAATAAACATGGATTTTGTAACAGGATTACCTATTGCTGGTAAAGACAGTTATAACTCTTGTTGGGTTATTGTGGACAGATTCACAAAAATGTGTAAATTTATCCCTACTCACAAGGATGTTTCCACTAAAGAATTAGCTTTCTTATGGTGGTCTCATATGTTTAATACTGCTGGTTTTCCTAAAGCCATAATCTCTGACAGAGACCCTAAATTTACTTCTGAATTTTGGATGTCTCTGATGGATGTTTGTGGTTGTGATCTGAAACTTTCTACTGCCCATCACCCTCAGACTGATGGTTTAACTGAAAGAATGATTCAGACCTTAGAGGACATGATAAGAAGATATTGTGCCTTTGGCCTTGAGTATAAAGATAATGACAGATTCACTCATGATTGGGTTACCTTACTTCCTGGGTTAGAATTTGCTTATAATAGCACTGTTCATTCTGTTACTCAAAGAAAGCCTTTTGAGCTCTGGCTTGGATATGTTCCAAATACTCTTGCCCAAATTCTCAATAACAAAATACCTAAATTGGATATACATCCTGGTGTAAAATCTTTTCTTCAAATGCAACAACTATGTAGAAATCATGCTCAAAAGTGTATTGAAAAATCATTTGAATACGAGAAGAAAAGATGGGACAAATTCCATAAAGAATACACTTTTAAAAAGGGTGATGAAGTGTGATTTCTACAGTCCACTTAAACTTACAAGGTAATAACAAATTGAAAGATTCATTTGTTGGTCCATTTTTTGTCAGAAGAATGATTGGAGATAATGCAGTTGAGGTTATTCTGTATTCTTAATATGACAGAAAACATCCTGTTTTTCCAATATCTCTTTTGAAACCTTACACATCCAATAGTGATTTATTTACAAGAAGGAGGGGAAGACAAAAGAAAACCCCATATGTAATCACTGAAACAGCAGAAATTGAAAAAATTCTAAATGACAGAATAGTCACTGCTGAAAAAGGTACAAAATACTTATTGAGATTCAAGAATAAACCATCTGAATATGATTCTTGGATACCTGGGAAGGAGATATCTAATCTCCCTACTCTACTAAAAAAGTATAAAAAGAAAAAATCATAGTATTTTTTTTATTGTTTTTTTTAGAGTGAGGGAGTGTCAGACAGGCTACTAGACTTACCCGGTAAAATAATTAATTATTTTACTGAGTTGAAGCCACGCCTTTCTTCTTAATAATATTTATTTATTTATTTACTTAAGTAGTACTTTCAATTAACTAAGTTAAGTACAATAAGTAGTATAAATAAATAATATAAATAAAATGTCCCTTACAATTTTTACTCCCTACACTGTGCTCAAAAGTATATGTCAAAGGGAATAAAATTAATAATAAATTTATAATATAAAAACTTTAAAACAATTATATTACCTCAGTGAGAGATCTTTAATCCTGTGAAAGTAATATAATTGATTATTTTTTGTGTAATAATTGTGACAGTCCAAGGAATTCAAACTTTGTTGCTAATAAATTTGATGCCCTTGTTGACGTACTAATTTATTACTTTCATATGTCATTTATGTACTCCTTTTTCTTGTCATTCTTTTCTCTCACACTCACAGTAGACGGTGTAAATTCCTTATATTTTATTATCTCATATTTTGCCTATAAAAGGCCTCTGATTTTGTGCTTTTCAATCCATTCTTTTTATCACCTTACTTTTATTACCACGTATTACAACACAAAACTAATATTTTATATTTTATCAAATTAGTATTTACAATAGCGTAATTCTAATCAATAGACTATAACAATATTAAAAATTTACCTCTTTTATTTGAGTAATAAATCACTTAGATTAAGAAATATGTACAAGTCTTTGAGAGTCCATTTAAAACCTTTAAAATCCTTGAAAAACTCCGTACCAAATCTTCTAGACCAAAAGCGTACCTTGACACAAAACATGAGGGAATAAAATATACGGCAATTACACCATGTATTGTAAGAATGTGAGTAAAAGAATGACTGAAAGGAGTACATATATGACATAAGAATTAAATAAATGACACTTCAACAAGGACATCAAATTTATTAGCAATAAAGTTTGAGTTCCTTGGACTGTCACAATTAATTACACAATAATTAATTAATTATATTACTTTAACAGGATTCCAGATCTCTCACTGAGGTAATATAATTAATTTAAAGTTTTTTTTATTATAATTTTATTTTAAAATTCTATTCCCATTGATTATACCATTGAGCACGGTGTTAGGGAGTAAAGTTGTAAGGGACATTTTATTTACATTAATTAATTATACTACTTATTTTACTTAACTAGTTAATTGTAAGTAATACTTAAGTAGATAATTAATTATTAGTAAGAAGAAGGGGCATGGCTTCAACTTATTAAAATTATTAATTATTTTACTGGTTAAGTCTAGTAGCCCGGCTGACACTCCCTCACTCTAAAAAAAACAATAAAAAAATGCTATGATTTTTTCTTTTTATACTTTTTTACTAGAGTAGGAAGATTAGATATCTCCTTCCCAGGTATCCAAGAATCGAATTCAGATGATTTATTCTTGAATCTCAATAAGTATTCTGTACCTTTTTCAGCAGTGACTATTCTGTCATTTAGAATTTTTTCAATTTCTGCTTTTTCAGTGATTTCATTTGGGGTTTTCTTTGGTCTTCCCCTCCTTTTTGGAAATAAATCACTATTGGATGTGTAAGGTTTCAAAAGCGATATTGGAAAAACAGGATGTTTTCTGTCATATGGAGAATAAAAAATAACCTCAACTGCATTATCTCCAATCATTCTTCTGACAACAAATGGACCAACAAATGGATCTTTAAATTTGTTATTACCTTGTAAGTTGAAGTGGACTGTAGAAGTCAACACTTCATCACCCTTTTTAAAAGTGTATTCTTTATGGGATTTGTCCCATCTTTTCTTCTCATATTCAAATGATTTTTTAATACATTTTTGAGCATGATTTCTGCATATTTGTTGCATTTGAAGAAAAGATTTTACACCAGGATGTTTATCCAATTTAGGTATTTTGTTATTGAGAATTTGTGCAGGAGTATTTGGAACATATCCAAGCCAGAGCTCAAAAGGCTTTCTTTGAGTAACAGAATGAACAGTGCTATTATAAGCAAATTCTAACCCAGGAAGTAAGGTAACCCAATCATGAGTGAATCTGTCATTATCTTTATACTCAAGGCCAAAGGCACAATACCTTCTAATCATGTCCTCTAAGGTCTGAATCACTCTTTCAGCTAAACCATCAGTCTGTGGATGGTGGGCAGTAGAAAGTTTCAGATCACAACCACAAACATCCATCAGAGACATCCAAAATTCAGAAGTAAATTTAAGGTCTCTGTCAGAGATTATGGCTTTAGGAAAACCAGCAGTATTAAACATATGAGACCACCATAAGAAAGCTAATTCTTTAGTGGAAACATCCTTGTGAGTAGGGATAAATTTACACATTTTTGTGAATCTGTCCACAATAACCCAACAAGAGTTATAACTGTCTTTACCAGCAATAGGTAATCCTGTTACAAAATCCATGTTTATTATTTGCCATGGTGCATAAGGAGGTTCAATATGTTGCATTAATCCTGCTCTTTTACCAGTTAATCTTTTTGATTTTTGTCAAGAATCACAAGACTCAACATATAATTTTGTGTCTTCAGACATATTAACCCACCAAGCAGTGTTCTTAATTCTGATTATTGTTTTTTCAAGATCAAAATTTCCAGCTAATATGTCATCATGACAAATTTTTAAGATGATTTCTTTCATAGAAGGAGGAATAACAACGACATTACTCAACTTTCTTCTATAATATAGATATCCTTCATCAATTGAAAATTTACCTTTTTCCAAAGCTTTTTGGTACTTTGGTGGAAGGCTTTTAATTAATGCTTGTATTGAAGCATTCTTTGGATCATTTAATATGGTGCATATATTTTTAAAGTCAGTGTCCTTATCATATGAATCCAGAATAAGCTGTAATAGCTCTTACTCCATATCAACCACATATATCCCATGTATATGAATAATTTCATCCTCAGGATCATACACAGGGTTAGAGTCATTATTTGGTAAAGGTAACCTAGATAACATATCCCCATTTGAGTGAACAATACCAGCCCTATGAATAATTGTCATTCTCCCTCTGTATTCTTGAACAGCCAACTGCCATCTGAACATATGTCTGTTAGGTGTTTTCAAGTTTAAAAGGGATTTAACTGAACTGCAGTCAGTGACAAGTTCAAATTTCTGGTCATCTAGGTAATAATGAAGCTTTTCTAGAGCCCACACTACAGCTAAACACTCTAATTGAGTAGCACCATATTTCAATTCACTATTTCTCAAGGCTCTTGAAATATAACAAATTACTATTTCTGAAACTTTATCATTTATCACTTGTTTTTGATGGAGGGCAGCACCAAGACCAATGAAACTGGAATCAGTGTACAAAAGAAATTGTTGATTAAAGTCAGGTAAAGCAAGAATTGGTGCTGACATCAAACAGTGTTTCATAGTGTCAAAGGCTCTTTGTATTTCAATATTTCAGACAAAAGCAACATCCTTTCTAGTTAATTGGGTAAGGGGTAAAGCTATGACTTGGTAATTTTAAATATACTGTTTATAGTATCCACACATTCCCAAAAAACTTTGAAGCTCTCTCACTGTAGTAGGAGCCTTCACCTGTTGTATGGCTGCCACTTTTTTCTGGTCAACACATATCTCTAAGCCTGAAACAACATGACCAAGAAATTTTAAAGAATGGAAACCAAATTTAAATTTCTTCAAAGCAAGTGTCATATTTAATTCATCCATTTTCTGGAATACTTTACACAGGTGGTTAAGATGGTCCTCAAATTTTTTTGAGAATATAATGATATCATCAATATAAACCATCAGCAATCCTTCAATTATCTCTTGATGGAATGTGTTATCCATGTCTTTTTGGAAAACTTAAGGGGCATTTTTAGGGCCAAATGGCATCCTAATATACTTATAAATACCCATGTGATTAGCAATCATCAGAAAGTTCTGAGAATTTTTCTCAACAGGTACTTGGTGATATCCTTTGTTACCATCCAAACAGCAGATATATTTAGCACCCTGTAAAGTAGCATGTATAGAGCTAATTCTAGATATAGGGTAGATATCATCAACAGTATAAGTATTTAGTGCTCTATAATCACCACATAGCCTGGATTTATCTTTCTCATAAGAAATTAGGACAGGTGAGATAACACAATTTTTAGGTGTTTCAACTCCCTTTTCAAAAATATTCATTTTTAAAAGGGTAGAGATATTGTCTTCAATATCTTTTCTCTTTGTGGGGGAAGCAGGATAAGGCTTCTTCTTTAAACTAGGTGGTATATCAGTTAATGGACAAGACAATTAAAGTTTTATTTCCTCTTTAACTAATCCCAGTTAATGTGACCCATGAGCAAAGGCCATAGGAAAAGACTTTATCAAGTTAATGATGGAATCTTTATCCTCACCAGAAAGTTGTTCTCCAAAAGAGGCATTGTCAATTTCAGACAAAAGGGCATGCATTTCTTTTGTAGATCTTCGTTTACATTGAACTACAGAATTACATGTGTTCAATTCTTGTTTCAATAATTTTTTAGGGGAGGAAATCTTAAATTTTCTCTTCCCATTCATCCCCATTGTGAAACATTGGTTTGAGGGATGCAATTTTATGCCATACTTGGTTAAAATATCATTCCCTACAATAAACCAATTGCTCAAGTTATCATTTTTCATGACAACAAAGTCACAAATAGCTCTTACACAACAATGGTTATATTTAAAAAACACTGTGGCTTTGTATTTACCAATGGGGGACAAAACAGAGCCATAACCTCTCCAATTTTCAGAAATGATAGGCATCAGTTTTGATTTATAGTCTTGATCCACTGAAGCAAGTGCTTTTTCAGAAACTACACTTCCTCCAGCTCCAGAATCCAGAACAACTTCAATGCTGGTTCCATTAATCAAGACTGGTGCTTTAAGAGTGGCAATAACAATTGAGTTATCCTCAATGCTCTTTATGATCTCAGCATCTTCAACTGTAGATAAATCATTATTATCAATATCAACAGTATTTAAATCATGAATATCCTCTTCCAGCATCAAGATTTCTTGTTGAGATTCATATGAAATATTGCTGGCACAATCACTTGATGTATCATCCAGTGCTACTGTGTCATCAGAATTCTCCTCTGTTTGTTCTACAAGATTTATCTTCTTGTCAAAAACATGGCCTTTTGGCCAAGGCTTTTTGCACTTGAAGCAAGTGTTTGTTGCATACTTCTTTGGTGCAACAGGGGCAGAAGGTTTACCAACCTTTTCCAGAGGTTTCTGTTGGTAAGTGGAGGGTTTCTCCAAAGGGGTCCTAGGAATGAATCTTCTGGCATCATACTTATTGTTTAGAAGGATCTCATTGCAAGTATTAATGAAAGAAGAGGGTTCTTTGGAGAACTCAGTCCTAGCCACTATCAAGTCTCTCAGAGACATTGGTAATTTATAAAGGATCCTGTCCTTCCATAAATCAAACTCCATATTAGGGTCCATTGCCCTTAAGATTTTTACAAGTTTCATTAAAAACTCAATAGTTTTATCAGTAGAAGAGCTATATCTAGTTTCCTCATACTGCCTTTGTTGAGCCATTCTGAACTTGGAGCCACCAAATTGTGCTTTAATTAATTTCTTCCAATCCTCCCATGAGTAGTCATTCCCATCCAGGAGAACAGATTCATACCACATTAGGGAAACATTAGTGAACATAGAAATTAACTTGGACACAATTTCCTCATCTGGGAGTTTGTAAGAATTTTTTAAGTTATCAATTCTGCAAATAAATTGTTGCCAATCAGAGGAAGAATCACCATTAAATGTAGGATATTGGTCAAGATTTGGCCAATTCTTTTGATTTGAAGGAGTCTCCTTAGTATTAGCTTGTTTCTGCGTAAGAAGAAGCTGTAGTTTTTCTAATTGGGCTGTAATCGCATTGTTTAATCCTTCTGTTGAAGATCCTGGTGCATCATCAGTTTTTTATGGAAACTCAGTGTTATCAACAGGTATTTCTGGAGCTATTTTTACTTTAGATAAACTAGCCACAGGTAATATTTGAGCATCCTGCACTATATTTTCCTTCACAGAAATGTCAGAATATTTCTGGTCATTCAACAATGAGTTCAATCTTTCTTCAATGGTTGTTAGTCTTGTTTTCATTCTTTGAAGACTAGATAAACTCTCATTGATAGTTGCAAAAGATAACTGATTTTTAATTTGAAAAGATGACAAATGGCTATTCAATCTTTTCAGATTCATCTTATCTATCTCCACCTCCTGGCAACATGCAGATACAGTATCTTTTAGTTTAGACAAATCATTTTTTATATTTTGCCAAAAGCAACTTTCTTTTCATGGGTTGCTTTGTAATGAGACAATTCATCAGAGACTCTCTGTGATTCACTTCTTAATGCTTGATAACCCTGATCAGTTAAAAAGCTATTATATCTCTGGGTCAATTGCATATTGTTCATTATATGATTTTGTTTGGCAATAATATCTCTCAAGTACTCATCATTAATCCTTGCTACATCTGGAGTGTTTCTCAATAAGGAAACTGAGTAACTTTAAAGACTCTCATAGAACTCAGGGTCAAGAGTTTCATCAATTACAGCTATATCAGGGTTAATCATTGAGGTAGCAATTAAAAGTAATGGATTAGATACATGTGTTATCTGTCTACTGCTCCCAGCCTCTACTGGTCTCAAGGTGTCTTCTTCCCTCTCAGATTTACCTGAAGAACAGAATCAGCCACAAGAAAAGGCACTTGAGAATCAATAGAGGGACATACCAGGGTTTGCTGGGTATCATCATATTGGGCTTTCTTCTTCTTTTGCCTCCTTGATAGGGGTGGGGAGGTGTGGGGTTGACCTGGTTGGGCCTTGACGGACCTGCCTGAGGTAACTGATGCTGATATTGAGACAGGTAGTCCCACAGAGTGTTTAACCAGTCCCACTGCCACTTGGACACTTCCACCTTTGCTTGGGACTGGGGATCCAATTATTGTTGATCCCTGGGAGTAAGAGGTTTCTTCTTCTCTTGAAGAAAAGTATCTATTCTTCTCACCTTTTTTTCCAGAGCATCTACCCTTGCATTTAGTCTCAAGTTTTCTGTCCTTAGCTCCTTTATGTGAGTTGACAGATTCTTTACCTGTTGAGACAATGGCATCTTTTTTATCCTGAAGCCTTTTGGAAGCTCTTCTGGTGGTTTTATCATAGGCTTCTGATCCTGAGTTGTGTCCACTAGGATTTCTACTTCTTCCATCTCTACATCCTGTTTGGGGAAAGGATTTATTAGTCTGAGAAATTCTTCTTGTTAAAGGAGAACTTACAGAAGTAGGCTCATCATAATCAATCAAGTCTAGTTCTTCTTCACGTGCAGCAGAACCACTTTGGTCAGTCATTTTAAGATTTTACTGAAATGAAGAAAAGAGACAAAAGATTAATTAGTCTTTATTTTTGATTTTTATTTAACAAAAAATATTATTAAAATAATATTAAAAAAATCTTTTTTAGGATAAAAATCCACTGAATAAAATTAGTTTATTGATTCAAAAAATAATTTAAAACCAGAATTATAATATAATCAACTGTAGAAATAAATTAAAATTTTTATTAATAATTTTTATTAATTATTTTCAGGATTTTAATCAACTAATTTATTACCAGGACTTAATGTCAACTGAAGTAATTAAGTATAAATCTTTATTAATTAAATTTTTTTTATTAAACTGATCACTTAACTACCACGACTTAATGTCAACTGAAGTAATTAAATATGAGTTTTATTAATTAAAAAAATTTATTGAACTACCAGGACTCAAGGTCAACTGAAGTAATTAAATATGACTTATTTATTAATTAAAAAAAATATTATTGTCAGGACAATTTGCCAACTGAAACAATTAAAATTTAAATTAATCAGGACAAATGTCAACTGAAAAATTATAATAATTAATATTAAGATATAATTATTTTATTACTTCTGGGACTAAGAACACTTATTGATCTATTATGGTTAACCAGGAAAAATAAAAAAAAATATAATAATAAAAATAAATTCCAAATTACCAGACACCTCCCCCTGTAAAATGAGCAAATTAATGTCACTTACAGAGTGCTGAGTAAAAGGAAATACGTAGCAAATGAAGAGTGAAGAGTAACCCACAAATAGTAATGTCAATAATTACCACAATATATACGACGTTTAGTCAATATATGAACCTAATTTTTGGAGTGCGGTTCGATTCCTGTTCGCAGCAAAAATTTTTGTCACGTGACGTATGACGTTCGTTGTTTTTGTCGCTTTCTTGTCCTTACAGGTACTCGAACGCCGATGGTCCCTTCAATTACACCCTAAATTCACAATGCGCCGTCAATAATTCGGGAAGGCCCTCAATTGTCAAGGGGTACTTTTGGTCTAGAAGCTTGGTTCGAAGTTTTCACGAGATATTTAAGGGTTTAGAGGTCTCTCAACAAAAGGTACGTGTTTCTAAAATCAATTTGATTATTTCACTCAAATATAAGAGGTAGATTTAAGATATCAATATAAATTATAGATTAGAATTACTATGTTGTAAATACTAAAGTTATAAAATATAGAAATAAATTTAGTATTGTAAGTGTAATAATAATGTAAGTGATTAAAGAATGATCTGAAAAGCACAAAGTAAGAGGCCTTTTATAGGCAAAACATGAGGAAATAAAATATACGGATTTTACACCATGTATTGTAAGAATGTGAGTAAAAGAATGACTGAAAGGAGTACATATATGACATAAGAATTAAATAAATGACACGTCAACAAGGACATCAAATTTATTAGCAATAAAGTTTGAGTTCCTTGGACTGTCACAATTAATTACACAATAATTAATTAATTATATTACTTTCACAGGATTCCAGATCTCTCACTGAGGTAATATAATTAATTTAAAGTTTTTTTTTATTATAATTTTATTTTAAAATTCTATTCCCATTGACTTATACCATTGAGCACGGTGTTAGGGAGTAAAGTTGTAAGGGACATTTTATTTACATTAATTAATTATACTACTTATTTTACTTAACTAGTTAAATGTAAGTAATACTTAAGTAGATAATTAATTATTAGTAAGAAGAAGGGGCGTGGCTTCAACTTAGTAAAATAATTAATTATTTTACTGGTTAAGTCTAGTAGCCTGGCTGACAGGAACACTGCTATATATCTGAACATTATTGCTCAATATGCATGTAGAATATGATTGAGCAGCACACACGCAGGGACATATCAACTCATGATTAATTATAAGATAATAAAGTATGTGTATAAAAATTGAAATGAAGAGGCGATATGACGTGTAATATTTAAGTGGGGCTGGATTAAGAAAAGACAGAAAAACAAATAAAAATAATATATCACATCAACTACATATTTTTACATGAATGATTAGTAAAATCTCTAAACTAAAACCATCAAATAATTTTAGAGAAAAATTAGAAAAATATTTATAAAATAGTATTCAATCAGCTTTGGTTGCTTCATATCATAATTTTGATTACGCATAAATAGAGCAACAACAATAAATGATATGATATGATATTAAAACAAAAAAAATAAGTTTATACATGGAGATTTTTGATGGAAAATTTCAACAAATTATTAATTTATTCAGAACTCTTATTCAATGGCCTAATTATCAAATTCTTTCACGTTTTTCAAAAAAATTTCTTCGGAGCAGCATTGTGAGCAGCTTGTTTTTTGGGTTTTGTGTAGGTAACCTTGAGTTGCCACTACGAAAGACAATGATTTAGATTATGTATATCTCTCTTTAAAAAACTCACAACTTGAATTAGTAAAACCATGAGGAAGAAATTTGTAGTCGAATGCATAAGCAATATAGAGACATTTCTCCACTTGGTACTACAAGAGTTGTATAAATATTAGTAATGAGCCAAAGTTATGAAAATTCTGTCGTAATTTACGTCATAATAGTTTCCGCTTCCCTGGAATATATTAGTGCACCAACTATGATGTTACACATAAGTCCTAAGCAGATGATAAAACCTTGCAAGCATTTTGGTTCTATATTTTTCTTTTGGTCAGAACTTGAGTTGCTGAATATTATAAAAATGACTTTACTGTGTCGCATTAGAGCATTAAAAACTTCATTCCTCTGCTTTTTTTTCGCGCCATCTGATATTTCATACATATATGATTGAAATTTTCCAAGAATCACAAATCTGAAACCCAATGCGAAAATTCACGTTCCAAATCATTTTTATATTAAACACTTGTGGCGACTTACAAGCAAGCAAAGCTAAGTAAAAAGATCTTTGTGTTTTTTATTATTAAACCAGTCATATATTAATACATTGAAAAATAAACAACATACACCAGTTGCGATAATGCTAGGAATGAGCCAGTTAAGTCCTGCCCATGAGAGGCGACTAAGAAGATTGTCAGCTGATTCTAAGAAGGACTCTGCGGTTGATATTAAACTTTTCAAGTTAACGACTTCATTTTCCCTGGTATACAGCTTTAAAGTTTCAGCCAGCCGATTGTAATTTGTGACAAAAGTGCCGACACGCTGTGATACTAAAGCGCATCTCCATAAAGTCTGAATGGTGACTGTAAATGGGAATAGAATGCAAGTTGTATTCAATAATAAAGGATGTTCCAGAAAGGAACTGTGATATCGATCGGGTGTCTTGAGTCTATCTCCAATCATTGAAAAAAGTGTCATCAGCACTATTATTAGTTTGGTTTAATTATATGTGGAGAATCACACGGCGTATAAGCAGCTGCAAGCACTGAGCCAAGCACCCCAAAATCCCTAAATAGAAGTAATATTTTAGTGCAAAAGTCACACCAAAAAAAGGCAGGTTTTTATACAGGTAGCCAGCCGCTCATTAGCCTATCTAAGCAAAGGAATAGTGATAAGAAAAAATCAATATCTATACAGCTACAAAGAAAATTTCCTCCCACCAAACATGAGTGTAAGTCCGAACAGCAAGGTTGTGGCTAAGAACGGGAGAAATCTCGCAGAAGATAAACAGCTGGAAAGTTAGTGCGGCAATAAATTGAGTAACAACAAGAGAGGCTAAGCCATTTGGCACATAATAAGGTATTGAACCAAGCGACGTTACTGTAAAACAGGTTAGCTAATTTGGAACTTAAAAGTAAAGTGCCTGGTTTTGACTAACTGGACGTTGTTTGACGGCGCCAAAGCCAGCCAGATTCGTTTTTCATCTCCCATTTCCGAACAAACAGAAGGTACATTAAGATGCTTGTTAAGATTGTCACCAAAGAATATGATATTGCTATCAATACCAGAGCCCATTTGACCCATGGATATAGATTTTGAAAGGCATATCCGTCTAGCTTTCCCAAAAAAAAAGAAAATATATTTTCGTTTTCAGGTTTTCCGCTTAGAAGAATCATAAGATTTTGATCAACTATTGAACTTTTCATGGTGATGGATAATTTGTTTAAAACGATAAAACAAGATAAAGGGAAGTATCAACGTCTCTTATCTACATCTTCAGAAATATTTACAAGTTGTTTTATTATTATTATTATTTCATTTAATTTAATTTTATAGATTAAATAATTTTGTCCTGTGAAGCAAAATTCAAAAGGAAAAAAAAACCCATAAATCGATAATAGATTTCTTATAGCTAAAGTGGATTTTCGCAACACTATATTCTCCAAAGAATAGTGAGATATATTTAGATATTGAAGACACTAAACCAATGGGTCACAATCAATTTAGTAACTTATTTCTCACTACTAATGAAAAATCATATCCAGTACATTCTTAGTAGGAAAAAGTTAACCCCTATTCCCAGATGGCACAAGATTGAACTACATTGAGAGTATTTTTGTTGTTCTTGTTGGAAATATTTAATAGGTGCAATTGACGGTCAAAACAACTTTTAGAAGTGGAGAGTAAATAAGAAGCTTGGACCAAGCAAATGAAGGACACTCCGGATCATATTAGATAGAACATTGATAAGGGCAGTTATCCGGCGATAAAGTGAACTTTTAATTATAGCAATTACTTGCATATTGTTGCCCAGTGTCAACTTAAACCTCTAAAAGCATCCACACTCGCGGGTCAGATTACTTCCGGTATGCATATTTTAATGAAAATAGCGGCTAATATTCACCACTCACACCACGTGCAAACAGCCGACGTATCCACCGCTACGTCAGCGCGACGTAGCGGAAAGGTATTTCAAAAGCTGGCCCGCTACGTCGGCTGGTTTTTTCTCACAGTAACCAGACATCCCTTCCCCCAAAAAAGTGAGATTCCGGTTACCTGACCCAGTACATCCAAACATGGGACATGCAATCAGTGCCCCAGCCAGTCTCCTCTTGCCCTCTTGCCCCACTGATGCTTTCCTCAAAACTGACTGTTGTGTTTCTTGTTTTCCTTTCTTTTCTTTTTTTTATCTAGCTACCCACTCGTGGTTTATTCAGTAAGTTTTCATTTTTTTCACCCTCAAATTTTTCCTCAATCTTGTTTACTTCAAAACTGACTGTTGCACTTTTTTTATCTAGCTCACACCTCTTTGCTTCTAACATAGAATATTATTTTTCATTTTATAATTATGATTTTTTTTTGTTATTTTAGCTGCCTAGTCATCTTATTTAGCAAATAGCACCCAAACCTGTGTTTGAATGTAAAGCCTATAAAATTTTTTTTGAAATAAATTTTATTTGTAAAATTTTACTAAAACTTGATATCTATTTTTTGTTCCAATATCACCTATCTATTTTTCGCTTCATTGGGCCGATTTCACCTTAACCAGGTAACAGAGCAATAACCCGAACTTAAGGCATGATGAAAAATAATTATTAGCCTAATGCTACACTCTAAGCAATGAAATAGTGATAGCAATCTAAAACTAGCATTTACAGCAGGAGAGTGCAAGGGTAATCAGACACTTCCACAGTGGAGGGCAGCCACAAACAAGAGATATTGCATATCCAATGATCAGATGTACTGGGTCCGGTAACCGGGATCTCACTTTTTGGGGGGGAGGAATGTCTAGTTACTGTGAGAAAAAACCAGCCGACAAAGCGGGCCAGCTTTTGAAATACCTTTCCGCTACATTGCGCTGACGTAGCGGTGGATACGTCGGATGTTTGCACGTGGTGTCATCATTTTTCAGCCCTTTGGTAAAAGGCCAAATCAGTAATTTTTTCAGAAAATTGTGGATCTTCCCATGATTTATTGAACCTTTTGTGCAATTCATTTTTTGCCCTTCCATTTTTTCAATAATTCATCTCACTTTCTCAACTTCACAACACCTCAATACCTCCAATTCATTAAGACTTCACTCTTACTAAACCCTACTTTTCTCACTTCTCATCATAAGAACACACCAAAAAGAAGCTCTATATTATTTTACTGCAGTTTTTTTAATGTACACACCTCTAAATAGTCCTATCACCATATAAAGTAAGAAAACATGGTCACCTAACACTACAATAAAAGTTTGTTTTGTCTTGGGGCGCAACAATGACACAACAATGACACAAAAGTTAAGTAACAATTATTTTTGGGACTTAAAGGTCTTAGGTGGATCATAAGTGCACAAAACAATTGTTTTGTAACTTTTACTTAATTTTTGTGCCCCATGGCAAAACAAACATGCGCTGTAGTGTAATTAGTGTCCACTTGCAAGGGCAGTTAACAAGTGAGTAAGGATAAGGTCTTTGTCAGTATAGTCTAGTATATAAGTATGATATAATAGTTTTTATTTATGGTCCTACTACTTATTGATAAATGATTTAGTGATTAAACCTCAGGGGAAGACTAATAAAATAGTTATACTCAAATAAAACTCACAATACTTGGATTTAAATGCGTGCTAGTGGTGGAAAATAGTGGAATAAAATATAGTTATAGCTTATATAAAGATAATATCAATTTATAATGGCTTTAGAATATATTTATGAATGCTAATAATTGTATTGTAGTGTTTGTCTTAATTTTAGTAAGTGAATGATGATAAATAACCGTCAAAATCCTTCCTTACTTATACCCAAATCCCCTGGAGTACACAGACCTTCAATCCAGATGATGTCACTGCTATCCCCGGCAATTACAGCACTGTGAGGACCCATCACCTCCCCATGGCTTCCACTTCAAGCAGATTCAACACCCAGACATCCAGTAAGGACCCTCCATCACAATTAATGATAACACAAATCTATACCACAAATAGAAAATCCAGATAAAAGCGGATACCATAAAGAAACAGGTAAAATAAGCAATAAAAAAGAGATTTAATGAAACCCAAAGCATATAAAGGAAACAAATAAAATGTCCAAGCCCCCAATAACATCCCCAAGCATCCACATTAACCCAGACATGACATTCCAACCCATAAATCCGTGAATAACCATCCAAGGAAGTAAATTAAGTTGTCCAAACTGAGTGTATGCGCCTGATATAGATGTCTATGCTTCTGTAGGCGTTGTGAGTCCACTGATTTCGTCCATATGACCTAAAATAATCAGAAAAACAAAGTTTATAGGCTATTAAGGGGCTAAAACCCACTTATATACCTAAATATACATAATATACTGCATGTTTCACTGAATATGAGATTTATGTATACATATAAGCATATGTATGTCAATAATTACTTCATATCACTTAAGATAAGTATATTATGACTCCATTAACACCTTAATAAGTATTATTAAGCTATGGATAAGCTATTTAAACTACTATAATTTATATAATAGAGTAATAATTATATATATATGTAATATAATCATATATATTATTATTTTAACCTTATTTTTAAGATCTAAGCTTAATTTACTTAAGGTTATCTTATTTTAAGCATAAGAATTACTCAGTCCTAGGGATATCTAGGCTGAAATCCCTCACCCAAAAAAAAACAATAAAAAAAATGTTAAGACATTTTAATTAAAAGTAAGGAGTGAAATAGAAAAATAAAAAATATTTTTTATAATACATATACTGAATAAACAATATTATTTTGATTTAAATTTTTTCAAGAGATTTTTAAGATCAGAGATTTCATTTTCTGGAATCCACTGGTCATATTCACATGATTTATTTATAAATCTTAATAGATACTCAACTCCCTTTTCTTTTGTAAGGTGTCTCTTTTTAAGTATCTTTTCAATTTCTGCCTTTTCAACTATTTCTTCAGGTTGCTGTTTATGCCTTCCTGATCTTGTGGAAATATATCAGTATCATTAGAATGGTATGGTTTTATAAGAGAAATAGGAAATACTGGATGTTTTCTATCATATAATGCATATAGAATAACCTCAACAGCATTATTACCAACCATCTTTTTAAATACAAATGGTCCAATGAATGGATCCTTCAATTTAACATTACCATTTAAATTGAAATGTAGTGTTGAAATAAGGACTTCATCACCCTCTTTGAACATTTGTTCTTTATGGGCTTTATCCCATCTTTTATTTTCATACTCAAACACCTTATTTATACATTCTTGAGCATGTTTTCTGCATAATTCTTGCATCTGAAGAAAAGTTTTAGTACCTGGATGGATATCCAATCTAGGTAACTTATTAAGAGTTTTAGCAGGTGTATTAGGTACATAACCCAACCATAAATCAAATGGCTTTTTGCCAGTGACAGAATGTACTGTACTATTGTATGCAAATTCTAAACCTGGGATAAGGGTTACCCAATCATGCGTGAATTTGTCATTGTCTTTAAAATTAAGACCAAAAGCACAATATCTTCTTATCATATCTTCTAAAGTTTGTATCATTCTTTCTGCTAGCACATCAGTTTGTGGATGGTGTGCTGTAGAAAGTTTTAATTGACACCCTGAAACATCCATCACCAGGTCAAAAGTTAGACGACTTGCAGTCAAGTGGTTTTTCAGGTATCTAAAAGTAACATGGGAAGTAACCTTTGAAGGAATTTCAGTGCTTTAATTACTTACAAGCCAGAATAAAACTCTGAGTGTCACTGTACCAAAAAAAAATTAGAGAAAGTATATTGCACTGCTTATTGTTGAAGCTTTCTATCTTATTTGATATTGAGCGACTTCTGAAAATTCTGCCACAGTGCTATACTAGCTTTTTTTCCTGGAAAGAAGTCCTTCATGCTAACTACCCTTACACCATTTATGCCAGCCCCATGAAATAACTTTTCATGATTTTCTTTCTGCAGGTTGGAATATTAGACTTTACCAAGAAAAAAATCAATGAAATCAAATTGAAAACTCTCATACCCTGTTGTTGTTAAGGAAAGTTGGGATGAATTTCCTCATTTACACTTTTCCTACATGAAATAATTTAATCTTCTTAATTATACCATATTTTAAAAGTGAATTCTGCCAAAACATTTGAAAATTTCAAAATTACTTGTAGACTTTGTGATGGTAGAAGAGTTATTATCTCTGTAAAGATTTCAAAGCTAGAACAATTGAAAGAGGCAGAAAGATAATTATAGAGGGAACATAACCAAGGGAAGTAAAGGCCACTTGGGACTTATAAATGACTGTGAATAAAAAAGTACAGAGTAGTTTACACCACCAACAAATCACAGACATTCCCAGTGTGATTGTCACCCAGTGGTTTGCATTGGATTTGTATGAAATGTGTGAACACCAAGGTAGACATAACACACATTTGTGAACACCACCATTCTTTAGATTTTCAGTCCAAATGCCTTGCATTCCTTTCCCACTGATCAATCTAACATTCCGTCCCAGTTTTTTTTATTTCATATAATCTCACCCAACTTGGGGCATGAAGGAGAAGGGCATAAAATATGCTATGTATAAAAGCGTGAGGGGGAAACAGGACAAGAGGAGTGGGGAAATGAAATAAACACAAAGACAAGGTACTACTGTGCAAGGGGAAGATTATTGGGAAATTTACAAGAGTTAATTTCTCCCGCAATTTGAAAGTATTTTCCAATTATTTATCACCACACAATATGGGGGGCGGACTTGCTAGTGAGTCCGCAACCTTGGACCCAAACTCACCACAGATTGAACACACATTGAGCTATTGATAAAGGAACCATACAATCAGGAATGAACACCACTCAGCAGAACAGTTTTAGGTGGGTGTTCAAGTAGAGTTCAGTTTGGGTTCAGTATGAGTTCAGTCTGAGTTCCATCTCAGTTCAGGTTGAGGACTTGCTAGCAAGTCCACCCCCTATATTGCGTAGTGTATTCTCTTTTATTTCTACTTTTTTTTATTTCATTCAACCCAACCAGCTGGGGGAGTGAAGGAACAAACAACTAAGATAATATTAAGTACAAGTGAGATGAGGAAAGGTGAGGAGGTGAATGAACAGGCAATTAAAGTGGTAAACAAATAGGAGTTGTTGGGTGAGAGGCAAATTGCTAGGATATCTGCCAGTATTTATTGAGGCAACATGAGCAATAATGTGGGAGGGAGAAGGGACAGACAATTGTTGTTTTACCTTATGCATTTAATTTTACTTACACTGTTCTTGTTCAAGTTAATTCTTTTTTTTTGGTGAATAGAATTGATGATAATCAGCCACCACATGTGAGCACTGCTGAATCAACCCAAGCCACTTTTTAAATCTCGGGACATATTCAGAACCTGCTTTGAAGAACATCACAACATTTTATTGGGATAGACATAAGAAATGCAACTGGCCCCAGTAACTTCCACTTGAGATGTCACATCCGCCTCACTATTGCTCTCTTCCAAAAGACTTAAGGACTCAATTCTGAGGCTTCAGAAAATTCTTAGGAGCTAATTATCAGTAAATTGAAGTTTGCCTCATCTCTTCCGTAATGCTTAAGCTTTTCCCAAGCAGAAATATATTTTCCATTTTGAGTGATTCCAAGATGGTCAATCTAAAAATATTTAGAATGTTTTGAACAATAAAATGAGAGCACTATGGATTTGTTACAACTTTTTATGATTATAATTAAATATAACTAGAGGTAAACTATTAACTAGGAAAGTAGAGAACAAGAGCAAGAACAGAAATGTTTCTGCAACGCTATTTTATTTGAAATTTGATTTGCTGACGTATCAGACCAAAACTATCTACCAGTGAGTCAAGGTTAGAGGGAAGTGTGTCATTTGCACTGATGCTTCAAATATCAGTGGTGTTTACAAATGTGTGTTGTGCTTGCATTGGATTTTACAGTGGCATTCACACATTTTATGCAAACCCAATGCAAATGCCCAGGTTATGATCACACTGGGAACGTCTTCTATTTGTGCATGGTGTTTGTTGCTAAAATGCATATATGAGGCGACATGTCGCCTCATATATGCATGTAAAAAACTTTCTCATTTCCTCAAGCTATAAGATACATAAAAAAAAGAATGTCATATTGCATACATGAGGCAACATGTTGCCTCATGTACGCATGTAGATTAAAAACTTAATTTCTCACTCATAAATGAAAGAAAAAATAGTATTGAAAGTGCAAGATGGTATTGCATACATGAGGCGACATGTTGCCTCATGTATGCAATAGCAGGGGTGACAGAAAAATGAAGCTACTGAACTTTATCTTCCATGCTCTTGCTCTTGCATACATGAGGCAAAATGTCACCTCATGTATGCAATTACATGAGGCAAAATGTCGCCTCATGTATGCAATTACATGAGCTCTGATTCAAATACTGAACAATTTCTTTTTACAGCACTTTTTAATTGCATACATGAGGCGACTTGTCGCCTCATGTATGCTTGTAGGTAATAGAAGCTACTTCTTACTAAAAATTACATGGAGAGTCAAAAAAGTATAATATTGATGAAGGAATGTAATTGCATACATGATGCGACATGTCGCCTCATGTATGCAATAGCAAGAGTTTAGGGAGAGGGATCAGAAGTGAATTGTCACAGTACTCTTGCTATTAAATACATGAGGCGACATGTCACCTCATGTATGCAATTTCATTTTGTCATTTTTCTCTACTTTTTATTTTCCTCTCCTTTTATTTTAGAGCGAGAAATTACTGGTATTACGTACATGCATACATGAGGCGACATGTCGCCTCATGTATGCATGTAGTAAAATGTGATTCCCCTTACACTTGACTTGGCACAAAGAATAAGATGAGGCAAAATTTTGCATCATATATATGCAAAGGAACCATGTTCTGATGACATTTTGCAATGTTCTTCCCCATTTCAACATGACATGGTGCATATTCTTGTATGTACTATTATGTGCCAAAAATTTTTTTGAATTCTAACTTTGTTCAGAATATCTTAGTGAGCATGTATTAGAAAAAGTAAAGCAAAATTCTGCCAGATGTTTTTGTGAAAATTTTTTTTTTGAAATAAGTCAAAATATATTCCAAAACATTAGGAAATATTAATTCTTCTATTGCCCAATTTTTTTAATACACATAAATAATTTTTGTTTTTAAGTGCAAGTAATGAGCTGCACTGGGTGACATATTTTCCAGTGCAGCTGCTAGATTTATGTTACTACATGTTCAATTCATTAAGAAAAATGTTGCCATGTTTAATTCTGTTGCAGATGCAAAGTACCTACACCTTCTCTTTATATTTTTTTCTCATCACTTCAATTAACAGATTCCATCTTTTTTCCTCATCATTGAAATTGATAGATCCTATTATAAAATTGTGATCATGCAGAAGTTGAGTTTATGTAGGTACATATTTGTATCATAAGACATCATGTTGCCTCATTTTCCCTTTTGAATAGGAATTGCATTTCATGTTATCATAATAGGGTGTGCAACAAAATTTGGAAATGATATTTCAATTGGTAGAGTAATTTGGGTGAGTGTAAAAAGTTTCAAACATGAGGCTTTATGTTTCCTCATGTTGTAATACACTATTAGAAAAATTTAATTTCCAATAAAATTTGGATCATTTAGTGTAACTTTTATTCAAATATAATGCAGTATATTCCCCATTTTCTTGAGCTTGCTTCATTTACATTTAATAAGTTTTGTCTTGTTTGTGAGATGTGATAAATTCAAGTTAAAAATTTGTTAAAATTTTGAGTGATTTATTTAAAAACATCCATTTATGCAAAACATCAGAGTATATGATAAAAATATGCTAAGTAAGAGTGAAAAATTTGAATTAACTAAGTGGCAATTGAAAATTATTGTGTAAGGCCCAGTGTCTGTCTGCAGGGGGGCTGGGTGGGGTGCCCCAGGGAACAACTCTACATCTCTTCTAGTTGATGAATTAGTTTGTAAATATGTAAATTTGAATATTTATTTGTACTGTGTTATTTTTACTTTAACACAAAGACATTGAATTTAATTGTGGTTTTAATTTTTAAAATGCACTTGAGAAAAATATAGGGGAAAAGTTAAATTTAATATTGTGTATTATAAATACATTAATTTATTAGATATACATGAGCTAGTAAATTTACTAACACTTTTTTGACTATAAGCTGTTGAACATTTGCTATGGACTTTTAAAAACCATCAATTAAAATTACAAGGCATGTTAAATACCATATTTTTTATATACTTTGGTTGGGATCCATTTTTATTTTAACTTAACTTTGTGCAGGATTTTAAAATATGTATTAAAAGTAAGGGCATAATTCAGGCCCTCAGTGACCTTTCTATTTGTGACCATACAGGTTATCAGTAGCATTGAACTATAATTGGATGTATTTCTTTTCCCATAAGCAGATTTCTTTAGTCAGAAAGCTGGTCTCTTTTCTTGTAACAGCAGAAGATTAATTTGTTTCTAGTGTTATAATTTTTCTCAAACTATGATTTTATTTTTTCAGAAATATTTTATTTATATTGTTTACAAGTGGATTTCTAATTATACATGAATCAAAAATTCATTAATTTTTCAAATTTTCAGTTGTTAACGTGGATATCTTGTAGTTTTAATATATGGACAAAATTTAATTTGGGCAATATATATTGCTGAAATAATTTCTGGTGGTTTATCTTAACTTACAGAGTTTTACACAGTTTTACTGATCATGGTAAATCCAGTCATTATTTATATAATGTGACTTACATGGCCAAGAAATATTTCTTGTCTTGTATAAATACTGATTTCCTCCTGCATTATCTTCTTCCCTCTCAAACTTTATTTCTTTTTAATATTGCAGAATCTTATACTACTTCTCTCATCCAAATTGGCTTACTTCAATCTCACATATATGACTTCATCAGATCCCCAGGTTTGGTAGAGCAACCTTTTTCACTTTATCCCTCTCATAAAAAACATAATATCAGGGATAGGGCAAATTCACCTAATATTAACTTTGATAAACATTTCCACACTAATTTCAAAATCCTCTATGACCTACATGGCCCACCAGAATACAAATTTTTAGTTGCTCCTGTTGGGGGTTGGCTTATGGTACATTATTCACCCTTATATATGGTTTGAAGCTAAATTATTACCCCAAGAGGATACCAACTGTCACCTGCTAATTAATATTTTAATTTTCTATCTTTCTCATTTTCTAGAAGCTATCTCCCAGTCACTTGAATCACTATTCAACATAATTATTCTTCTTCCTGACTATAACACATCAATTCATATGGGCTGTCCTGTACAAGATATATTCAATCAAAAAAATCATTTATCTTCTATCTCCCCTTATTCCTTATTTACTATCAGACCTTACCATCCTATAAAAAAATTAAGTAAGAGGATTTAGCACAAAAGAAGGCTAAAGAAAGGTCATTTAGCAACTGTGAATCCTACAAAAACAAGTAACTACAACAAAGTGGGTGGAAAACTGGAAGAGGACTCTATTCTACCCATGACTGTCAGATGAAGAAAGGGAGGGAACAGTGGAGAAGAGAGAGAAATGGAAGGGATAAAGAGAATAGAGAGAAAAATATTTGGATATAAATAAAAAATAAACATACATGAAAGCAGGTCAATAAGAAACAGTGCACCTTACAAAAAAAGTAACTGCAACAAAGCATGTGATAAAACTATAAGGTACCCAATTATGAGCTGCTGTGGTTAGAATTATAAGAGTAAGAAGAAAATAAAACACAAAATAAAAGGAAAGAACTTGGAGAAAAGAATTTATTCTCCCCACAAAGTGCAAGGACTTTCAGATGTGGCCAAGGGGGAAGAATTGGACAGGTGCGATAAATTGAAGGGTTAAATAAAATAGATAGAAAAATATTTGGATTGTGAAAATTGGAACAACAGGAAGGTTCTTGATTATATGACAAATTATACTATCCAAAACAATAGAAAACAACATGAGATCAGAAAAAACTACTAATATAAAATACAGAGAAATAGAAAGGTTCACACTCAAATGCAGAATTCACAAAAAAGGGATTTTTTTTTTCAAAAATAAAATCTTTCCCCTGAAACTCTTCTTCTCATGATTCAAGTAAAATTGGAGAAAAGAAAGTTCAGTTTGTAAAGTGGTACCACCACTGAGAAAAAAAAACAAGCCAAAACAATCTTATGAAGAAATTTGCTGGGATAAGGTAGAGGAAGCTCTAAAAATGGTTGGGCCATCAAAAGTGCTAATCTTTTGGGTGTTAGACCCAGCACAGAAAAAGAAAAATTTAGTTCTGATGTAGATAGTTCAATTAAGCTAAGATGACTCATCATTAGATAGAATTTTACCTAATAAATATCTTCTTTAAAGTCCATATTACAGGAAATATCTGCCCATTTTAGACCTAAAATGAAATTGGGATCAGCTGTGAAACAAAATGATTTAAATTCTGTTTTTATTCTAAGGCCTAGTGAATCTGTCAGCCAGGCTACTAGACTTACCCAGTGAAATAAATAATTATTTACTGGATGAAGCCGCACCTTATCATTTTAATTATTTAATTATAAATTAGTTACATTAAAATTACTTAGAATAAATTAACTAATTACAGAATGATAAAATTAAATGAATAATTAAAATTAAATATAAAATTGTCCCTTATATTTTTTCTCTAACACCATGCTCATTTGACAGGTTGGAAGAAATAAAGATTTATATTAAAAATAGAGTTTAAATTAAAATAAGATTTTAATATTCAAATAATATTAAATATATAAAAAAATTCAAATTTCTTATTTAGAATTGACTTCTACAGTAAATATTAAATAAATTGATGTATTTCTGACATACTCTGTAAATACATCTTTTTGACGCCTTCTTTTTAGAACAACTTTATTATTTGAAAATACTCCTTCTGGAATATTCTTTTTCTCTCTCTCTCATACTACTATTTTCAGAATTTGATTTCTGTGCCTTGTCCCTCCTTTGCCTATATAAGGCCTCTCTTTTTGTTGTTTTTTATTCATTCTTTTACTACATTATTTTATTACAATTACAAACAATCAAACTTATTCTTATATTCTATAACATTAGTATTTACAATAACGTAACTCTAATCTATAAATTATATCAATATTTTAATCCTACCTCTTTTATTTGAGTAATTAAATCACTTAGATTAAGAAATACGTACCTAAATTGTTGAGAATCCATTTTAACCCTTAAAATCCTCGTAAAACTTCATACCAAATCTTCTAGACCAAAAGCGTACCTTGACAGAATCAATGATTGTTCAAAATTTTATTTGCCATACACTCATTACCTCATTGTTAAACTGTGTTCAAAACCATGTAGGGGACACTTCAACAAATCTCAAGGCAGCAGAATGACTTATTTTAAAAAAATTTATTATGTGGTTTCTTTGTTCCCAGTTTGGAATATAGAAAATTCTGAATGTTGAGAGAAGAAGTTGATAAATTGTCTTTCCCTTTTGGTATTGATAATAAACCTTTTAACTTCCCTTGAAATAAATAAAGAACAAATTGTATCTCTTCAAGATCATCTGAAATAGTATATGAAATGTCTTAAAGAACTTTGGCCACATATTAACGTCAAGCCTAATTTCCACTTAGCCCAACATTTTCTGGAAGTTCTGCGACAATTTGGGCCAGCACCATCATCAGCAGCTTGGGCTCATGAGCATATAAATGGAATGTTGGGATCTATCTCACACAATAATAAAAAAAGTATGTGCTCCTATATTCTTTTTGTTCCTCATAATTATTTACTTTAATATTTTTTATTTTAGATGAAGTGGACAAAACCTTAATGAAAATGTTTATCTTGACTGGGAAGCTTCAATCTCTTCTTGAGAGGAATGAAAATTGATTTGAAAACAAAATGAAAGATGTTTTTGATATAGAAAAAAAAAGACTTCAAAATCATCTGTTAAACTACTTCATGAAGAATATGTTTTATGGCTGGATTATTTAAACAAGATTGATGGTGAAAAGTGTTATTCAAATATTTTTGAAAAAGATAAATTGACTGGTCCTCTAGAATTTCTTCCATCTAAAATTACTGATCTCCAATACTTTAACCTTGGTGGTAAATACTTCTCACTATACTCAAAACATAAGGGAATGGGAATATTGAGATCAAATTATGAAAATGCAAGAAGGTTAGATTGGTGTTAAGAATGTGGGAGTCAAAGAAGTTTGCAGATCAAATATTTATTCTAGTTGGATTGTATGATGCTATTGAAAAAAATAGAAAATTCTTTCTCAAAAGCAGGATTTAAAACATTTTGGTGCTACAATAGATGGTCTAAAAATGTTAATATTACTCATAAAGATATTATTGGAAATGCTTCAAGAACTCTCAATCCAAGTGGCTTTGGTGGTGTTTTATCTGATACTGTCTGTATAATGTCATTAAGTAGTATAGCTGGTGCCTATTAATCACCTTTGTAATATCCATTATGAATTCAATATATGCCTTTTAGACACCAAAGTATGATCTATTGCCTGTTGAAAATTATGCAAAAAGCACTACATGAAGAGTTCAAATTGGTCCTAATGATTCAGCTATGAGCTATGTGTCATGATGAAAAATTTTCCCACCAAAGTTCCAACACAGGTTTGACTCAGGTTAGACCACAGGTAATAAACAACCACTTGACTGCAAGTTGCCTAACTTTTGACCTGGTGCATAAGAGATGTCCAGAACTCAGAAGTAAATTTAGGATCTCTGTAAAAACTATTTCTTTGGGGAAACCTGCTATATTTAACATTTGTGTCCACCATAAAAAAGCTAAGTCCTTTGCAGAAACCACTTTGTGGGTAGGAATAAATTTACAGATCTTTGTAAATCTATCTACAATTACCGAGAAAAAGTTATAACTCTTATGCCCTGCTATTGGCAAACCTGTTACAAAGTCCATGTTAATTATTTCCCATGGAGCTTTTGCTTGCTCAATTTGTTGTAATAAACCAGCTCTTTTTCCTGTTAATCTTTTAGATTTTTGACAAGAATTACATGTCTCAACATATTTCTAAACATCCTCAGACATGTTAATCCACCAAGCTTTGTTTTTTACTCTGGTTAATGTTTTATGGTAGTCAAAATGACCTTCCAATATATCATCATGAGATATACTTAACATTAACTCCTTCGTTGAAGGGGGAATCACAATTACATTACTTAATTTTTTCCTGTAATATATAAAACCATCATCAATGGAAAATTTTCCTTTTTCTAATGACTCTTTATACTTATTTGGTAATGTTTTTATTAAAACATTCATTGAAGCATTAGATGGATCATTTAATATTGTAGTGAGTTTACTCAAGTCAGGATCTGAATCATAATTATCAAGAATTGATTGCATAAATTCATACTCAAGATCTACAATATAAATGCCATAAATGTTTATAATATCTGACTCAGGAACATAAGCAGGATTATCATCATTATTAGGCAGAGGTACTCTAGATAACAGATCTAAATTAGAGTGTAAGGTTCCTGCTCTATGTGTAATAGTCATCCGTCCTCTGTATTCTTGTACAGCTAATTTCCATCTAAACATGTGTCTATTAGGAGTTTTCATGTTTAAGAGTGACTTAACTGCACTACAGTCAGTTATTAACTGAAATTTTTGGTCTTCAAGGTAATAATGTAGCTTCTCAAGAGCCCATACTACTTCCAAACATTCAAGTTGAGTAGCACATATTTCAATTCACTACTTCTCAGAGTACGTGAAATATAGCAGATTACTACTTCTGACATTTTTCCTTCAATAAGTTGTTTTTAATGCAAAGAAGCACCCAGACCAATAAAACTTGCATCTGTATATAATACAAAAGGTAATTGGAAATCTGGAAATCCCAAGATAGGAGCTGTCATTAAACATTCTTTCAACTTATCAAAAGCCTGTTGTCTTTCATTATTCCAAATGAAAGCTTCTGATTTCTTTATCAGTGTGGTCAATGGTGCAGCAATTGATTGGTAGTTTTATATATATTGTCTATAATAACCACACATACCAAGAAAAGATTGTACATCCTTTACATTTTAAGGAATTCCAATATTCTTTATTGCAGCCACTTTATCTTGGTCTACACATATTTGTAAGCCAGATACAATATGACCAAGAACTTTTAAAGATACAAACCAAAATTTACATTTTTTCAATGAAAGGGTCATTTTTATTTCATCCATTTTCTGAAATACCTTCTTTAAATGGATTAAGTGTTCATCATAAGTTTTAGAGAACAATATGATGTCATCAATGTATACCATTAACCATCCCTCAATCATTTCAAGATGGAATGTTTTATCCATCAACTTCTGAAATACTGATGGAGCATTTTTTGGTCCGAATGGCATTCTGACATATTTATAAATTCCCATGTGTGTTGTTATCAACAAAAAGTTCTGTGAATTCTTTTCAACAGGAATTTGATAACATACCCTTTATTTCCATCTAGGCAACTTATATATTTAGCACCTTTAAGGGTAGCATGTATAGAGGCAATCCTTGGCAAGGGATAAATATCATCTACTGTAAATGTATTTAATGCTCTATAATCACCGCACAGTCTTGCTTTATCTTGTTCATAAGAAATTAGCACTGGTGATATTACACAATATTTTGGTGTAGTTTCAACCTTCTCAAGAATGTTCATTTTTAATAACATCTTAATATTAACCTCTATGTCTTTCCTCTTCATTGGTGAAGCAGGGTATGGTTTCTTTTTAAGACTGGCAGGAATATTATCCATATCACAGGTTAAACTAATCTTCATTTCATGATTTTTTACAAGGCCAAGTTAATTTGTACCATGTGCAAAAGCCATTGGAAATGCTTTAATTAATTCCAAAATATTATTTTTCTCAGCTTTACTTATCTGAGTGCCAAATGATGCTTTTGAAATTTCTGTTTCCAGAAGTTCCATCTCATTGGATTCTCTTCCTTTACAAAGAGAATTTGTTACTGACTCAATGTGTAAGACTGTGTTAAAAGAATTTATTTTAAATTTCCTTTTACCATTCATGCCAATTGTAAAATTGTTATTAGCAGGGTCTAATTTCACACCAAATTTAGTCAGAATATCATTTCCAATGATAAAACAGTTACTACAGTTAGTATTATCCATTACTACAAAGTCACAAGTTACTCATACATAACCATGTTGATGTTTAAAGAAAACAGCAGCTTTGTATCTACCAATGGGGTGTAGCACTGATTCAAAACCTCTCCAATTTTTAATTTAAAGTGCTTCAACCTTAGACTTATATTCACTATCAATTTTCTGTAATGTATTAGTGGAAACAACAGAACCAGCAGCTCCTGTGTCCAGTACTATATTAACATTTTCACCAGAAATGATAGCTGGAACCGTGATAGGTGTCATTCTAAAATTATCAGCTTGTATATCCTTAATGATTTCAGCATCCTCAAAGTTCATTAAAGACTCATTTGAGTCCATATTTAATATTGGATTTTCAAAGATGGACAAATCATCTTCTAACATACAGACTTCATTTTCATCACTATATGAGATATTGCTGTCATAATCACTTTATTCTTTACTTTTTTTAGCTTCATTTTCAGATTCACGTTGATTTTCAACAATATTTATATTTTTCTCACATTTGTGACCTTTAACCCAAGGTTTGTTACACTTATAACAAGTATTTGTTTCATACGTTTTAGGTACTACAGGTTCAGTAGGTTTTTTCTGCTTCTCCTGAAGTGTTTTTGAATTCTTATTTTTTACAGGTTCAACATTTTGTTTATAAGTGGAATACCTTGCTTCATACTTATGGTTTAGTAATATTTCATTGCAAATATTAATAAAGTCAGAATATTCAGTAACATTAATTGTTCTAGCTACAACAATGTCTCTGACAGATATAGGTAATTTATATATTATCTTATCTTTCAATAAGTTAAAATCCATATTAGGCTCAATGGCTTTTAATATTTTATTTAAATTCATTAAAAATAACATAGGTTTTTCACCATTAAACGGATTATACCTAGTCTTCTCATAAAGTCTCTGCTGAGTAAGCCTGAATTTAGAGCCTCCAAATTGTTTTTCAATAAGTTGTTTCTATTCAGCCCATGAGTAATCTTTACCCTCACTCAATACAGCTTCAAACCATAACAAAGCAACATCTTTAAATAAAGAAATTATTTTAGATGTTATTTCTTCATCTGGTAACTTATATGAGAATTTCAAGTTGTCAATTCTTTGAATAAAATGTTGCAAATCAGAACTGGCTTCCCCATCATAATTTGGGTACTGATCTATCTTAGGCCAGCTCTTCTGATTGGATTTTATTTCACTAATCTTAGGTAAATACAACAACTCATTTACTATTGATAAATGGTCTTGTATTTCCTCCTGTACGGATTTGTGACTTAAATTTTCAGATTTGACACCACCACCTGATGGTTTTAGTTGTGGTGGTATAGGGAAGGAATGAGATTCACTTTTGCCAATGAAAGGATTAATATTATATTGATTATACTTATGATTATCCTGGTTCATTAGTAGATTGGAAGTTTCAATCTCAACTTTAGTCAATCTTTGTAGCAACTCAGAGACACTTTGATTTGTCTGGGAAAAAGATAACTTAGTTCTTGATTCAGTTTTCAATAAATGTGTTTCATAAAAATTTTCTAACTCACAGAATTTGTTTGAAAGTTCATTATATTTACTACTCAATGAATCATATTTAAGAGTTAGAGACAAATGTTCTTTCTCTAATTCTTTGTTACGTGTTTCTAATTGAGAAATGTTTAATTTCAAGAATGAAATTGTATCACTAGTGAGCTTAACTGTCTGTTCCTAACAATCAGTCATTCTATTCCACAATGCTGAAACAATTCTATGGACAGTTGGATTATTGTTAAAATATTTCATGTCTTAATTTTCAATTCTCTCACTCTCCTGTGAACTTCTCATCTCACTAGTAGGTGGTGGCAACTGAGGATTAACTGTATTATCATTATAAATAGTACTGTTATTGTGGACAAGAGACAATTCAGGTGTATCTACTCTAAAACCTAAATTTCTTAAATCCTCCTATATTTTCTGCACAGATCTAACATCAATAGGATTACCTATATTGTAATTATCAGTATTGTGTTCAATCTGAGAGGGTAATCTACTTACCATGGGATAGATGCCAGTCCTGATTTTTGCCGCTTTTTTCTTTGTAAGGGTTAACTGAGGAAGTCAGATGAGGTGGTGGATCCCTGTTGCAGCTGTAGCTGGTCCATTGTTGATGGAACCAGTCCCACTTTTATTTTTCTACCAGGATTTTCTCCTGTGAGTGAGTTGACCCTCCTGGGATAGGGGTTTGCTGACTTGGTTGACTTGGCTGGCCTCCCTTTAGCTCTGCCAGTGCCTGATTCATCTACTGAAACCCTACCTTGCAATTGTTCTGCAATTGCTCTACCTCTTTGAACATGAGTGATTTGGATTCTTCCAACTTCAGAAACTGTTTGGCCAAGTGGGACAGTTGATCCTGAAGAGGAGGAGACATCTTTTTTATAGTTATCTTTTTTAAGAGGGCTTCCTTTTCCTCTATACTCATGTCTTCTGCCTGGGGGTATTTTTGACCCTCCATGGTTATGTCCTGGAAAGTTTTTGTTAGCTTTAGACCTGGTATTATAAGCAGGCTTTTCACTTACATTGTTCTGAGGAGCACTCATATTGTTAAGAATGACAATATTTCACGTCTACAGAAAGGAAAAAATCTATGGAATTAGTAGACAAAAGATATTAGCAATGTTATTACTGATAAAAAAGAAATGGAGCTTACCCTGAATTTATATCTTTATTTATTTAAAAAAAATAAAATAAAAGAAAAATTCGAAAAAATATGTTAAGAATAAAAAGATAAGTTTAACTAGACCTTTATAAGGGTGAATAAATAGCTTACCAAGCTTTAACCAAATACCAGTTTAATTGGGTTTTATATTGGTGACCAAATGCCAAGTGAAATTGGGTTTATATTGGGTACAGCTACTACTGTAAATACCTAATTTTTATTATAAAAAATTAGTACAATTATTATAAGGGTTCTTTTCCGCAATCACTGAGTTATAATGACCCACTAATATGCAGAAGACCCAAATATTTGGTTATTTTTAGCTATACTAAAGTAAAAATCATGTCCCAAGGCTTATACTAAATAAGTAAAAAATAAGGAAATACCCGCAATTGTCAGTATAATCTAGTATATAAGTATGATATAATAGTGTTTATTTATGGTCCTTCTACTTATTGATAAATTATTTAGTGATTAAACCTCAGGGGAAGACTAATAAAATAGCTATACTCAAATAAAACTAACAATACTTGGATTTAAATGTGTGCTAGTGGTGGAAAATAGATGAATAAAATATATTTATAGCTTATATAAAGATAATATCAATTCATAATGGCTTTATAATATATTTCTGAATGCTAATAATTGTATTTTAGTGTTTTTTTGAATTGTAGTAATTGAATGATGATAAATAACCGTCAAAATCCCTCCTTACTTATACCCAAATCCCCTGGAGTGCACAGACCTTCAATCCAGATGATGTCACTGCTATCCCCGGAAATTACAGCACTGTGAGGGAACATCACCTCCCCATGGCGTCCACCTCAAGAAGATTCAATACCCAGACCTCCAGTAAGGACCCTCCATCACAATTAATGATAACACAGATCTATACCACAAATAGAAAATCCAGATAAAAGCGGATACCATAAAGAAACAGGTAAAATAAACAATCAAAAAGAGATTTAATGAAACCCAAAGCATATAAAGGAAACAAATAAAATGTCCAAGCCCCCAATAACATCCCCAAGCATCCACATTAACTCAGACATGACCTTCCAACCCATAAATCCGTGAATAACCATCCAAGGAAGTAAATTAAGTTGTCCAAACTGAGTGTATGCGCCTGATATAGATGTCTATGCTTCTGTAGGCCTTGTGAGTCCACTGATTTTGTCCATATGACCTAAAATAAGCAGAAAAACAAAGGTTATAGGCTATTAAGGGGCTAAAACCCACTTATATACCTAAATATCCATAATATACTGCATATTTCACTGAATATGAGATTTATGTATACATATAAGCTTATGTATGTCAATAATTACTTCATATCACTTAATATAAGTATATTATGACTCCATTAACACCTTAATAAGTATTATTAAGCTATGGATAAGCTATTTAAACTACTATAATTTATATAATAGAGTAATAATTATATATATATGTAATATAATCATATATATTATTATTTTAACCTTATTTTTAAGATATAAGCTTAATTTACTTAAGGTTATCTTATTTTAAGCATACGAAATACTTAGTCCTACGGATATCTAGGCTGACAGTCTTACTTATCTAGGTCTAGTAATTCCAGAGACAGTTAAATGGCCAAAGTAAAAAAAATGGTGCAAAGAACAATTGTGTGAAAATTGATGAATAAGCTGGGTCAATGCATAGACATATGAACAAATAAATTAGAAATTACTGAATTCAACCAAAAAAATGAGTATTGAATATTTTGTGCAAGTTGTACTGACACTGTAGAAGTAATGAATAACATCATTAATTAGTACAACTCATAAGTAATCTGCATGTTAGCAGGAGTTACAAACCTGCAAAAGTGTGGATGCTCTTATTGCCCAGAAACAACCTATTAGACACACATAAAATACATATTTTATTCAGTGACAATCTGTATTACATAATATATGCCATATGAAACCATATATGTATGCTAAGTGAATGTACAATTGTCCATCAAGTTGGCCAAATTATGCTATTTTTTTGCATTAATTTTCCATTTTTACTTGAATCATCACTTATGCTAATGTACATAAAAATTATCTTTATAAATAAAAATTTGATAATTGATGATAATGAAGGATAATTGAGCATCATATGATCTTAACACCACATGAATAAAGTTTCTAATGTATTTAATTCTAAAGTTTTTCAGTTATACGCCATTTCGTATCTATTTTTGCACATTCAATATCTATCTTTCAATGTGACATGGTTCATTTTTTTCCCCATAGCCCATTTCATCTCATATATCATTTCCTCTACTTTCATCCGTCACACACATTAGAGGGTCACAAACATTAACAAACATGCCAGGTGTGATTCATTTGAAAAACGCCACACAAGCACATCATGAAACATAGCTTATTTGATACTTGCGGTCTCAAACATTGGGTCTAATATGTCCTAATTTTGTATTATTTTCTTAACCACAACTCAGCTCACAAGTACCCACATCCTGCCAATCAGCTGCCCATTGCCTTCTTTCCATCCTCACCCATATAGTCTACGTCACAACTCTTCTCCCCCATTTCATTTCCAAGTCAAATTTTTCTCTTTCACACCACAGTCACCATGAAATATTTGGGGGGGACTTGCAAGAAAGTCCTCAACTTGAAGTCAGATGGAGCTCAGACTGGACTCAGACTGAACTCAGACTTGACTCAGACTGAACTTTACTTTGAACTCATCTTGAGCTATTAACCAAAAATGGATGAGTCTGTTCTGAAATAATGGTGAAAGTTTAATGAATAATTTATAGAAATAATAACAAGGGAAGATTAATAATCTGATCCATTCAAAGCATTTTTTTCATAAACCTCATTTTAATTTTAATTTTGAGTTTCACTTGATCATTAAAAAGACTGAAAATTATACTATTTATTTCAAAAACATCACTTTTAACCTCTCTAATGATTTTATTCTTTTTTTTTGAAAAAATATAAAATAAGGTCAGTGGTTCTTTTTATTGATAACTTCTTTTAACCAAGAATTTGAAGCATTTATTTTTTAATTTAAACCATATTACCTGATTTTTTTTGTATTCTTATTATTTATGATTATGAAATATAACTGTTTTCAATTCAATGGATTTATTTAAGAAACATATTGAACCATCAAAATTCTCAAGTTTTTATTCTAGAATACTGTGAAAAGACTCATAATTAGAAAAATAAAAGATAGAAATATGTTTTCCTAATTTCTGTTTCAATGAAGTCCTCTAATAGCTTCTTTACACTAAGCACTAATAATTGATAAATTTTTTAATTATATGTCTAGAAAGAAGTATAATTCTTATATTAGTGAATTTTAATCCAGTCACCACACAATATGGGGGGCAGACTTGCTAGTGAGTCCACAACATTGGACCAAAACTCACCACAGATTGAACACACATTGAGCTATTTATAAAGGAACCATAAAATCAAGGATGAACATCTCTTAGAAGAACAGTTTTAGGTGGGTGTTCAAGTAGAGTTCAGTATGGGTTCAGTATGAGTTCAGTATGAGTTCCATCTGAGTTCAGGTTGAGGACTTGCTTGCAAGTCCACACCCTATATTTCATAGTGCATTTTTTACATTTTTGTATGCAAGAAGATGATTAAAATTAAAAGGAAAAATCTTTTTTCTCTTTTTTTTTCTATTGAATATTCAACTACTAAGAATTTTTGCAATATAAATTTATTCAATGTAATACATATTTAATATTCTGGAACTCTTCATGATGTATTTCATCAAAATTCCATGTAAATATGGTTATTTGGTAGAGTAATCTCATGAGTTGAAATAATTAATAACTACTTAGTTAATTTTCCATATGAAAGACTGAAATTCAAGCTAGATGTATAAATCTAAATATAATAAAAACAAAGTAGTATAAATTTATTTAAACTATAATTTTAGTCCTTGATTTTGCTTCAATGCTGTTTGTGGGATAATTTCAGTGTAAACCTGAGAATAAGCACCATATAATTTGCAAAGTGTTCTGATTTTAAAAAATGTGCTTCAGGTAAATATTTTGATTGTGTTATCGTTCAAGAACTTAATTAAATAGGTAAAAGTGGTACATTTTCATAAATTTTATCAGTTTCAAATTCAAAAACTATTATATGATATTCATTTTTTTAAAAGGACACAATAGGTACTTTAGATTATACCCATGTAGAATAGCAGCTGTAAAGGCAATCATCTTTTGATTAAAAATAATATTATTTCATGTTTGAAATGAAAAGAAAAAATATTTCAATTCTATGGTGTTGAAAAATAAATTAAATGAAATATTGCAGGAACTCTTTTTTAGTAATTAGAATTAAAGTTTTGATAGGAGTAATTCACAACTGAACACTTACACACAATTTTAAAATTAAATATATAGGTTCAATATATATCAATGATTTATTGGAATTATGATATTTATGCTGATTGGTAGATCTTATATGATGTTTCTATTCAATTTCTAAGTGTATGAAAAAAAAACCTTTGATATTTTATTTAAACAGAAGAATTTAAAAATTTTCTTGAAATTGGCCTTATCACAAAGCAATACTGGAATTATTATATTGTTATAAAAATTAATTTAAATAGAAAAATTTCAAATCTTCATAACAGATTTAAAAAAAATCATAAAGATTAAAATTTTACTTTTTATAAAAATATATATTGATTTAAAAGATATTAACTTATTTTTTTTTTGAAAAATCACCAATTCTATCCTGTGAGGCTTCCCTTCAATTTACAATTATGAGTCTAAAAAATTGATATGGTGCTCTGTATACACTATATAATGTGTACCCAAGGCAAAAATAATGTTTTTGGAAGTACTTTAAATATAAGAAGAAGAGCTGATATCTTTTTTATATAATATAGTTGTATAAAATTGATTTTTAGGTAGTTTCTTAATCTGTTATAAGAAAAGAAATAATATCATAATAATATCTAATAAGCTTAAAACTATTCTTAATATAATATTTTCAAAAATGATTCTTAATTTGTACTTATTTTCAGAACATCAAAGTATTTAATAAAAATATTTTGACATAAAAATATAATTATTTTTATATTTAAAAATATTTAATAAAACTTCTAATAAATTATAAATTTTTTCATGGCTTAAATTAGCTTGAACCACACTTGGAAACAAGATTTCATTGAGAGTTCAATCTAAGTTCCACCAAAAGCATGATAAATATTTTTTTTGAAAATTTATATAGTCATTGAAATGAGAAAAATTAGTAAAAGAAAGGACTCAGAAAGTTTTTTAAGTTACTGAATAGATTATCATAAATATATTGAGGTAGATAACTTATTGAAATTTTTTAAATTTGCAGTTATTACAGTCAATTATCCAGTTATATATAGCAATCACAAAACAAGAAAGCAACCTAAATAGTTATATATGTAAATAAATCTTTCTTCAACCTTTACTTGAATTATTTAATTTAATTCAAACTATTTTTAATCTAACCATCATATTTTACTATTAAACTTAAAAATAAATACAATAAACTCTTAAAATACATAAGTTCAATAGTTTAAATTTTATTTAAATTTTATGTTCTAGTTTTCAACTTTTTTTTACAGTTTTCCTATTATATTATTTATTTATATCATGTATAGTTATCAGAAGCATTCTGTGAATTCCTGTGTAAAAAAGCAAAATAGTATTTCATTACCAATTATTTTACTATATTACTTTCTTAGTCTTAAAGTGCATTGTAATTCAAAAATATAAAATAAAGACGTATAAACTATAGGTTTAAGTTCAAAAATATTGTTAAAAAATAATTATCAATAATTTTTTATATTGGCAGAATTGAGCTGTAGATTGAGGGGGTGGACTCTGATGTTTTCTCAAAGAACAAAATTCACTCTCCATTTTTCACTACTTCAATGGACAACCACTCAATATCTCCACACAAAATTTTCTGCCTTTTCATTTCTGTTAATTCTATTACCACTCCTTACCCTTTTATTGCCCTCCTGATACATTTGCTACACCCTTTATGCTTCAAAATCTAATTTTAAGCCCTCCTCATTACTCCCCTACACTCTATTTTCACTTTTAACACAACTAAAACCCTTTTTCAACCTCTCTCTCACCTCCCATTCCCCTCACTCATCCAAATCACCTCCATTAACCCTCACCAGCCTTTCTCTCATATTCTCAAACTATTACTCACCTCCCCAGTCTATTTTCCACATCCCCCAGCTCTTTCTTACCTCCCCTAGCCCTTTCTCACTTCACTCACCTCCCCCAGCCTAGATATCCCTAGGACTAAGTATTTCTTATGCTTAAAATAAGATAACCTTAAGTAAATTAAGCTTATATCTTAAAAATAAAGTTAAAATAATAATATATATTATTATATTATATATATATATAATTTTTATTCTATTATATAACTTATAGTAGTTTAAATAGCTTATCCATAGCCTAAAAATACTTATTAAGGTGTTAATGGAATCATAATATACTTATCTTAAGTGATATGAAGTAATTATTGACATACATAAGCTTATATGTATACATAAATCTCATATTCAGTGAAATATGCAGTATATTATGTATATTTAGGTATATAAGTGGGTTTTAGCCCCTTAATAGACTATAACCTTTATTTTTCTTCTTATTTTAGGTCATATGGACGAAATAAGTGGACTCACAAGGCCTACAGAAGCATAGACATCTATATCAGGCGCATACACTCAGTTTGGACAACTTAATTTACTTCCTTGGATGGTTATTCACGGATTTATGGGTTGGAAGGTCATTTCTGGGTTGATGTGGATGATTGGGGATGTTATTGGGGGCTTGGACATTTTATTTATTTCCTTTATATGCTTTGGGTTTCATTAAATCTCTTTTTGATTGTTTATTTTACCTGTTTCTTTATGGTATCCGCTTTTATCTGGATTTTCTATTTGTGGTATAGATCTGTGTTATCATTAATTGTGATGGAGGGTCCTTACTGGAGGTCTGGGTGTTGAATCTGCTTGAAGTGGACGCCATGGGGAGGTGATGGGCCCTCACAATGCTGTAATTTCCGGGGATAGCAGTGACATCATCTGGATTAAAGGTCTGTGCACTCCAGTGGATTTGGGTATAAGTAAGGAGGGATTTTGACAGTTATTTATCATCATTCAATTACTACAATTCAAAAAAACACTACAATACAATTATTAGCATTCAGAAATATATTATAAAGCCATTATAAATTGATAGTATCTTTATATAAGCTATAACTATATTTTATTCATCTATTTTCCACCACTAGGACACATTTAAATCCAAGTATTGTTAGTATTATTTGAGTATAACTATTTTATTAGTCTTCCCCTGAGGTTTAATCACTAAATAATTTATCAATAAGTAGTAGGAACATAAATAAATACTATTATATCATACTTGTATACTAGACTATACTGACAATTGGGGGTCTTTCCTTACCTTTTACTTATTATTTAGTATAAGCCTTGGGACGTGATTTTTACTTTAGTACAGCTCAAAATAACCAAATATTTGGGTCTGCTGCATATTAGTGGGTCATTATAACTCAGTGATTGCGGAAAATAACCCTTATAATAACTGTACTAAATTTTTATTTTAAAAATTAGGTATTTACAGTAGTAACTGTACCCAATATAAATGCAATTTAACATGGTATTTGGACACCAATATAACACCCAATTAAATTGGTATTTGGTTAAAGATTGGTAAGCTACTTATTCACCCTTACATAGCTCTAGTTGAAATTATTTTTTTATTTTTAACAGATTTTTTCGAATTTTTCTTATATTTTATTTAAATAAATAAAGATATAAATTCAGGGTAAGCTCCATTTCTTTTTTATTAGTAATAACATTGCTAATATCTTTTGTCTACTAATTCCATAGATTTTTTCCTTTCTGTAGACGTGAAATATTGTCATTCTTAACAATATGAGTGCTCCTCAGGACAGTGTAAGTGAAAAGCCTGCTTATAATACCAGGTCTAAAGCTAACAAAAACTTTCCAGGACATAACCATGAAGGGTAAACAATACCCCCAGGCAGAAAACATGAGTATAGAAGAAAAGGAAGCCCTCTTAAAAAAGATAACTATAAAAAAGATGTCTCCTCCTCTTCAGGATCAACTGTTCCACTTGGCCAAACAGTTTCTGAAGTTGGAAGAATCCAAATCACTCATGTTCAAAGAGGTAGAGCAATTGTAGAACAATTGCAAGGTAGGGTTTCAGTAGATGAATCAGGCACTGGCAGAGCTAAAGGGAGGCCAGCCAATTCAACCAAGTCAGCAACCCCCTATCGTAGGAGGGTCAACTCACTCCCAGGTGAAATTCCTGGTAGAAAAATGGAAGTGGGACTGGTTCCATCAACAATGGACCAGCCACAGCTGAAACAGGGATCCACCACCTCATCTGACTTCCTCAGTTAACCCTTACAAAGGAAAAAAACGCCAAAAATCAGGACTGGAATCTATCCCATGGTAAGTAGATTACCCTCTCAGATTGAACACAATACTGATAATTACAATATAGGTAATCCTATTGATGTTAAATCTGTGTAGAAAATAGAGGAGGATTTAAGAAATTTAGGTTTTAGAGTAGATACACCTGACTTGTCTTTTGTCCACAATAACAGTACTATTTATAATGATAATACAGTTAATCCTCAGTTGCCACCACCTACTAGTGAGATGAGAAGTTCACAGGAGAGTGAGAGAATTGAAAATTAAGACATGAAATATTTTAACAATAATCCAACTGTCCATAGAATTGTTTCAGCATTGTGGAATAGAATGACTGATTGTTAGGAACAGACAGTTAAGCTCACTAGTGATACAATTTCATTCTTGACATTAAAAATTTCTCAATTAGCAACACGTAACAAAGAATTAGAGAAAGAACATTTGTCTCTAACTCTTAAATATGATTCATTGAGTAATAAATATAATAAACTTTCAAACAAATTCTGTGAGTTAGAAAATTTGAATGAAACACATTTTTTGAAAACTGAATCAAGAAATAGGTTATCTTTTGCCCAGACAAATCAAAGTGTCTCTGAGTTGCTACAAAGATTAACTAAAGTTGAGATTGAAACTGCCAATCTACTAATGAACCAGGATAATCATAAGTATAATCAATATAATAATAATTCTTTCATTGGCAAAAGTGAATCTCATTCCTTCCCTATACTACCACAATTAAAATCATCTGGTGGTAGTGTCAAATCTGAAAATTTAAGTCACAAATCCGTACAGGAGGAAATACAAGACCATTTATCAAAAGTGAATGAGTTGTTGAATTTACCTAAGATTAGTGAGATAAAATCCAATCAGAAAAACTGGCCTAAGATAGATCAGTACCCAACTTATGATTGGGAAGCCAGCTCTGATTGGCAGCATTTTATTCAAAGAATTGACAACTTTAAATTCTCATATAAGGTACCAGATGAAGAAATAACATCAAAATTAATTTCTTTATTTAAGGATGTTGCTTTATTATGGTTTGAAGCTGTATTGAGTGAGGGTAAAGATTACTTTTGGGCTGAGTGGAAACAACTTATTGAAAAACAATTTGGAGGTTCTAAATTCAGGCTTACTCAACAAAGACTTTATGAGAAGACTAGGTATAATCCGTTTAATGGTGAAAAACCTATGGTATTTTTAATGAATTTAAACAAAATATTAAAATCCATTGAGCCTCATATTGATTTCAACTTATGGAAAGATAAGATAATATATAAATTACCTATATCTGTCAGAGACATTGTTGTAGCTAGAACATTAAATGTTACTGAATATTCTGACTTTATTTTGCAATGAAATATTATTAACCCATAAGTATGAATCAAGGTATTCCACTTATAAACAAAATGTTGAACCTGTAAAAATTCAGAATTCAAAAACACTTCAGGAGAAGCAGAAAAAACCTACTTCACCTGTAGTACCTAAAAAGTATGAAACAAATACTTGTTATAAGTGTAACATACTTTGGGTAAAAGGCCACAAATGTGAGAAAAACATAAATATTGTTGAAAATCAACGTGAATATGAAACTGAAACTGAAAAAAGTAAAGAATCAAGTGATTATGACAGCTATATCTCATATAGTGATGAAAATGAAGTCTGCATGTTGGAAGATGATTTGTCCATCTTTGAAAATCCAATATTAAATATGGACTCAAATGAATCTTTAATGAATGTTGAGGATGCTGAAATTATTAAGGATATACAAGCTGATAACTTTAGAATGACACCTATCACGGTTCCAGCTATCATTTCTAGTGAAAATGTTAATATAGTACTGGACACAGGAGCTGCTGGTTCTGTTGTTTCCACTAATACATTACAGAAAATTGATAGTGAATATAAGTCTAAGCTGGAACCACTTCAAAGTAAAAATTGGTGAGGTTTTGGATCAGTGCTACACCCCATTGGTAGATACAAAGCTTCTGTTTTCTTTAAACATCAACATGGTTATGTAAGAGTAACTTGTGACTTTGTAGCAATGGATAATACTAACTGTAGTAACTGTTTTATCATTGGAAATGATATTCTGACTAAATTTGGTGTGAAATTAGACCCTGCTAATAACAATTTTACAATTGGCATGAATGGTAAAAGGAAATTTAAAATAAATTCTTTTAACACAGTCTTACACATTGAGTCAGTCACAAATTCCCCGTGTAAAGGAAGAGAATCCAATGAGATGGAACTTCTGGAAACAAAATTTCAAAAGCATCATTTGGCACTCAGATAAGTAAATCTGAGAAAAATAATATTTTGGAATTAATTAAAGCATTTCCAATGGCTTTTGCACATGGTACCAATGAACTTGACCTTGTAAAAGATCATGAAATGAAGATTAGTTTAACCTGTGATATGGATAATATTCCTGCTAGTCTTAAAAAGAAACCACACCCTGCTTCACCAATGAAGAGGAAAGACATAGAGGATAATATTAAGATGTTATTGAATATGAACATTCTTGAGAAGGTTGAAACTACACCAAAATATTGTGTAATATCACCAGTGCTAATTTCTTATGAACAAGATAAAGCAAGACTGTGCGGTGATTATAGAGCATTAAATACATTTACAGTAGATGATATTTATCCCTTGCCAAGGATTGCCTCTATACATGCTACCCTTAAAGGTGCTAAATATATAAGTTGCCTAGATGGAAATAAAGGGTACCATCAAATTCCTGTTGAAAAGAATTCACAGAACTCTTTGTTGATAACAACACACATGGGAATTTATAAGTATGTCAGAATGCCATTTGGACCAAAAAATGCTCCATCAGTATTTCAGAAGCTAATGGATATAACATTCCATAATGAAATGATTGAAGGATGGTTAATGGTATACATTGATGACATCATAGTGTTCTCTAAAACTTATGATGAACACTTAATCCATTTAAAGAAGGTATTTCAGAAAATGGATGAAATAAAAATGACCCTTGCATTGAAAAAATGTAAATTTGGGTTTGTATCTTTAAAAGTGCTTGGTCATATTGTATCTGGCTTACAAATATGTGTAGGCCAAAATAAAGTGGCTGCAATAAAGAATATTGGAATTCCTCAAAATGTAAAGGATGTACAATCTTTTCTTGGAATGTGTGGTTATTATAGACAATATACAAAAAACTACCAATCAATTGCTGCACCATTGACCACACTGATAAAGGAATCAGAAGCTTTCATTTGGAATAATGAAAGACAACAGGCTTTTGATAAGTTGAAAGAATGTTTAATGACAGCTCCTATCTTGGGATTACCAGATTTCCAATTACCTTTTTTATTATATACAGTTGCAAGTTTTATTGGTCTGGGTTCTTCTTTGCATCAAAAACAACTTATTGAAGGAAAATTGTCAGAAGTAGTAATCTGCTATATTTCACATACTCTGAGAAGTAGTGAATTGATATATGGTGCTACTCAACTTGAATGTTTGGCAGTAGTATGGGCTCTTTTGAAGCTACATTATTACCTTGAAGACCAAAAATTTGAGTCAATAACTGACTTTAGTGCAGTTAAGTCACTCTTAAACATGAAAACTCCTAATAGACACATGCTTAGATGGCAATTAGCTGTACAAGAATACAGAGCACGGATGACTATTACACATAGAGCAGGAACTTTACACTCTAATTTAGATCTGTTATCTAGAGTACCTCTGCCTAATAATGATGATAATCCTGCTTATGTTCCTAAGTTAGAGATTATTAACATTTATGGCATTTATATTGTAGATCTTGAGGATGAATTTGTGCAATCAATTCTTGATAATTATGATTCAGATCCTGACTTGAGTAAACTCACTACAATATTAAATGATCCATCTAATTCTTCAATGAATGTTTCAATAAAAACACTACCAAATAAGTATAAAGAGGCATTAGAAAAAGGAATACTTTTCATTGAGGATGGTTTTATATATTACAGGAAAAAATTAAGTAATGTAATTGTGATTCCCCCTTCAATGAAGGAGTTAATGTTAAGTATATGTCATGATGATATATTAGAAGGTCATTTTAACTACCATAAAACATTAACCAGAGTAAACAACACAGCTTGGTGGATTAACATTTCTGAGGATGTTCAGAAATATGTTGAAACATGTCATTCTTGTCAAAAATCTAAAAGATTATAAGGTAAAAAAGCTGGTTTATTACAACAAATTGAGCAACCAAAAGCTCCATGGGAAATAATTAACATGGACTTTGTAACAGGTTTGCCAATAGCAGGGCATAAGAGTTATAACTCCTGCTGGGTAATTGTAGAAAGATTTACAAAGATGTGTAAATTTATTCCTACCCACAAAGAGGTTTTTGCAAAGGACTTAGCTTTTTTATGGAGGACACAAATGTTAAATATAGCAGGTTTCCCCAAAGCAAAAGTTTCTGACAGAGATCCTAAATTTACTTCTGAGTTCTGGACATCACTTATGGATGTTTCAGGGTGTCAAATAAAACTTTCTACAGCACACCATCCACAAACTGATGGGCTAGAAGAAAGAATGATACACCACAGAAAATTTGGGGGGGTATTGCTAGCAATACCCCTCATTTAAAAATGTTGGGAAGTGGTTGGAAAGCTGTTGGAAGGCTGTTGGGAGTTCATTGTGAAACCAGATTTAAATTAATTGGACAAAGATTTGGTAATCAGTTAGACCTAGGTTCAACCAAACTCAATCACAGGTTTCTTGGAGCTTGGTGATTACTTTGATTTTGAGCTGAGCACAGATTGAGCAAAGCTTGAACATATCACTTAAGATATCATAATATTCACTTTCCCATCTTGTGGAAAGCAAAATTTGATATTCGTTCTAAGAATATCTACATATATTTTCTTGCCAAGTTGGTAACAGAAGGTTAAACTGTAGTATCTCAATTATTACACTAGACTACATAGATATTTTATAAAACATACAATTCAAATCAATTTTAATATTATTGAGATCACCATAAGTGTCTGTCCAAAGACTTACAAAAAGTATGTTAGTATCAAGACATCGTTCTAGGTAGTAGTTTCAATTTGGATTTTGAACTGACATCTAAAGCATTTTACTATTAGACAGAAACATAAATAAGTGTAATAAGAGTGAAATTATTCTATTTTGTGATTATAATGTAACAATAAAGCACATTTTTATTGAGAAAACTTTTCTTCCTCCACAAACCAAAATTTACTCTTTAGGCTCAAGATTTATTTTTAAGCCATATTATTCATTTCAGTTATCATTGATTTACTTCCAATATTTATTAAAAAGATAATAATAATACATGTGAAAGAATTATGAGCTTAGCATAGCATATGCTAAAAAGTTATTTTGTCATTTTATTCAAAACTGATTCTTCATTTTTTGCTTCAATTCATCTTTTAGCAACCACTATCTTCAGATACTATTCTTACTTAATATGTCAAGTCTCAGATGTGTTGGACAGTTCTCAATAACAATCGATAAAATTTATATGAATGTAATTTCAAGATTTCAAAACTCACCGACCCCCACGATTTTACAGCGAGGCCATTCGAATGTTCATATTTTTGGACTATTTGAAGAAAGAAAACCAACCCTTTTCGGTAATCTTTCTCAAGTGCAGATTCAGCACATTGGACCACTATTGGGTGACATTGGCTCTGGATCTCACCATTTAAACCAAAGAAGTGCCTTGAATCCTATGAAGCCTTTCTATTTTCATGCTTACTTGGTTCCAGTTTTTGGTAATCAGTATCAACTTTGGGGATGCCTCTTTTCTTCAAGTACACTAATCAGTCTTGCTAAAGAAGAATTTTCTTCTGCACAAATCGATTTATGTCCAATCCTGAACTACGACTCCACCATCTTTTTTAATATCCCACATGTAATTTTTGAAGGCTCTTTCCAAATATCTCAGAGTACTCAAGATTGGAAAGCTGATCAACTTATCCGAGGAATCAAAACAGTTCTCAAAACACATCAACTTCAAGCAATAAATTTTATGATTGACAATGAACGAATGTTAATGGAAAAGTTGGATATCATGTGGAGGCACCAGGAAAACCATTGGCTTAGAACTGGATTCAATGACTATAAAGATCAGTTTCCTAACAATCAATTAACGCCTGAAGGAAACGGGTCAATACTTGCTGATGATATGGGTTTGGGAAAGACACTTTCAACTCTTTCTCTTATAAGTGCAACTCAAGGTGAAGCAAGACAATTCCAGGTATCAGAAAATCAAGAAGGTATTAATCGGAGTTCAGCCACACTGATTATATGCCCCCTGGCAACACTATCGAATTGGATCAATGAAATAAGTGTGCACTTTGAAGATAATGCGCTTCCTTTCAAGGTTCTTTATGGGAAGGATTGTCAAAATACTAATGTCAATGAGCTACAGGACACTGCTATTGTTTTAACGACCTATGAAATAGCTAGCCCAAAGATGTCAAAAAATCAAAGCCAAAAAAAGATACCGGTGACTCAAATGCTCTTTTGGTATAGAGTTGTTTTAGATGAAGCTCAGTTAGTGCCCATTTCTATATCTAAAACTTAAAACTTAATTTTTATAATCAATTTTTATAAATATTCTTTTAGTTACATTAAAAATCCTTACTCGCAGAGGGCTCAAACAATATTTGACTTGGAATCCCAACACCGACTATGCTTGACTGGAACTCCACTTCAGAACAGGCCCACTGACCTTCAAAGTCTCATATTTTTTCTTAGAATCAAAAAGTGGCAAGAAGACTGGTTATGGAAGAATTTCCTTTTTCCAGGTTTGCAAAAAGGAAAGGCTAATTTTATTAAATCAATCAATCACTTAATGAAAGTCATAAGCCTACGTAGAACAAAGGATGCAATTTTGTCTCTTCCAAAAAAGATTCAAAGGGGGATATCAGTTCAATTAGCAGATCCATGGAGGTCTAAACTTGATGTGCTTCAAAAAGGATTCACTGAGCGATATGGGCCCTCCAGAAGCACTGACTTCCCTTGGGACTCATCTGAGTTTCTAAGAGAGCTGATGATTTTAAGAAAATTCTGCAACCATCCAATCTACGAAAATCTGGATGAAACTCCAACTTTTGATTTCACCTGGCAGAATTCCGCAAAGATTTGTCATCTTATAGGCCACTTAAAAAACTTTTTGTCTGGTGAAAGGGATATAAATTTTCCAAAAGCTGTTATATTCTCCAACTTTGCAGACTTTTTGCAGATGTAAGTGATTCTATAATGAATTGTTTTACAAAATTGTGTTGGCTTATTAAAAACAATTTTCTAATATTTCAAAATAGAATAAAAATGGCTTTAGATGACCACAATATTAGGTATACCCAGCTTACGGGTGAACTCAGCAGGACAAAGCGAGACAAAAATATGCATGAATTCCATTATAATAAAAATTTCCAAGTTTTGGTTGGAACGATTCAGGCTGCAGGAGTGGGTATAGATCTCAGGTGTGCTCAAAATGTATATATAATGGTGAGCTCAATGTCTTTTATTTCATATTAAGAACAAAAATATTAAATTTTTTATATGTTTAATGTTGAAATAGGAGCCAAATTGGAATCCAGAAGTTGAGCAACAGGCTGTTGATCGGCTGTATAGAATGGGGCAGCAAAATGAAGTAAATGTTTTGAATTATTTTGTACAAGGAAGTATAGAATTCAGCATGTATAAGATTCAAAGGAAAAAAATGGAGCTAACAATGTAAGCCAAATTTCATTTCTATAAATTTTAATGATAATAGTAATCATTAAAATTATGTTTTTGTTTTCAAGGCTAAGTGTCCCAAACAGTGGAAATGAGGAGTATGAGTGTGCAAACCTATTATTAAGGGAGTTTGTCAATCACTCACATTAGAGGAAGAAAGACTTTCAAGGAGAGCAGGTAAATTTATGGGATTTGAGGATTTAAAAGTCTGAGTTGTTGAGGATTTAGAGATGCAAGATACAAGGGAGAATAACAGTCATTCGGCAAACCCCGGGGGACATGAGAAGGATTAAGTTTAGGGGATAATGTTGAAACCAAACTGATTCTTTTGTACAAGGCCAAGTCCTTTAGCACACTTCCAGAGTAGGTTGAATTATCTCGAATATCAAAGTGTTGTTGGTCAAGATATTGTGCAACTTTAGAAAAATCTTCAGACCTCCATTGCATTAAGATACGTCTTAACAATCCATCATTATCAATTTCGGTGTCTGAACAACACTTGATGTTTGTGAAAAGGTTGTGATAAGTTTCACCATGTGGAAGTTGTTTAAGAAGTTTAGTTCGGTTAACTGAATTCTAAGAATCTTTGTTATTTGAAATAAAGGTCATAAATAAAAACGGTTGAAAAAAAAGGGATTTTCATACTTTTTTTTTATTCTATATTTATGCTTTCTCACTTTGATTATTTCTTGAGAGCTATGAGAATCCTTCCCAAGTCTTAATCTATCAGCATGACCTAAAAACCAACGGTGAAGAACTCCTATTTGATTTGAGAAGCTAATTTGAGTTGAGTCAATTGGATATGCAATCAAATTATTGGTTTTTAAGGCATTGTCCCAGTGTTTAATGAGAATATTTGCCAAGACCTGATTCCATTTGTCAAACCAATCTAGGTTCCAAGCGAAAGTTGATCCTGGGAAACCACACATGCGAAGGTGCTCAATAAAAGATTCACAGAAAATTGGTGGAAACTTTTCCAAAACCACTGAATTTGATTCTGGATGAGGTAGTTCAAAGGCAATGTTGCAAGAATTCATGTCGAATGATGAAAATCTGTCTAATTGCTCTTCAGTAGGGTTTTGTTTCCATCCATTTGATTCTGGTGACATATCCAAAAGTGAACGACAAAAATTGTGTATAGATCTACAAAAGTGAGAATTGAATGGAGGCAAAGTCTCATTAAAAATTCTATTAAGTGTTCTTGTGTTTGTGGGCAGGTTTCCATGAGGAAAGTAAGAGCTACTAGGGTTCATAAATAATTAGATTAAGAAAGTGTTCAATTAAATTAAACAAAGAGGAAGGATAAATTGTTGAGCTCCAAAACTTTATGATCAAAGTTGATTTAAGGAGAAATATCACAAAAATTAAGAATAAGAAATATTTCGACTTTATGGAATTATAATATGCATAAATTATATTTTTATATGCAACTTGAACTCAAAAGGAATGGTATAAAATAAAGAGAATGATTATGTGATAAAAGCAGACTCATTTAAGAAACGGATTTTTTTTTCTTTTCAAAAAATTCTTCCACAAAAATAATTTGTTAAATGTGAGGCTATGTTCATTTTTTGATTACCAAAAAATTATTTTTGGTCCAATATGATAGTAATACATATTCTATTGAGTAATTTTTTTCAACCTGAATAAATAGACTAGAGTGTCACTTCATCACATTTATGTATGAAAAGTTATACAAGGTTTCAGCTTTTATGTAATTCTTTAAGGTTTACACTTTTGTAGCATCTATTATTTGAGTATTTTTGATTTTTTCTTTATAAAAAATTCTACCTAGTACAGACCAATTTTCAAATTGAAAGAAATATGTTTGTGATTGTTTTTTACAAAATATTAAACTTATTTTTGGGTTTAACTTTGATTTTTGGGGTAATTTTTTAAAAATTATGTTAAAAATATGGATTACTTTTCTTATAGTCCATAACTAAGAATTTTTATCAAAATCAAATAATTATAGGGTAGTTAGATATAACTCAGAAGGCATTTGATAGAAAAATAATTAAGATGCTTGTGCGTACAACAGAATTTTTTCTATGATAGAAAATATTCTGATAAACATGCATGCATTGTTGTACAAATGCAGAGAGTATACAGAATACAAATAAAGTAGACTGCATAACTTTAAATTAATATATAATTTATCCGATTAAAAATTAAACATTTAAACTTAAATAATTTCAACACATATTCCATCATATTCTTTTGATAAAAAAATGTAGCTTATATTAGCTAGTGCCTTTCAAAAAAAGGAATACCTTCAATCGGTAACTTCGAATAGCTAACTTATTCCTACAATTATCACAATTACAATGCCTCCATTTTTTCATGTATGTCAATGTCAAGATCTTGGATGTGTCAATAGAAAGTATCAAACTTCTTCTGGGTCCTTTGAAGTTGGTATGGCTTTCAAAAGCTCTAATTCTTATGCAAAACATCAAGAGGAAAGAAATAGGAAGGCCCAGATGGTTATTTCTTCCAACAATCCACTTAAAATTGGAAGTTCCCGCTCCACAGAAACAGTAAGCTGTATATCTATAGTTCAATGTTAGAATTAAAGTCTTTATGATGTTTCAATGATTTATTACATAGGGGCAGTTGCTATTGGGGGCAGAAGTATCTTCAACAGTCTCTAGAAACTCAAATCTTGGGGAACGGTATAGCCAAATAATTATGTGGCAGGCAGCAAAGCTTTCTCTGATTCATCATTTGAGCAAAGAAGGTTGTACTCAATTTTTGGATGAAGAAATTAAGAAGCTCAAACTTCTAGGTGATAGTGGAATACTGGATTCTGATAGCATTGTCCGCCTGGTCCCACGCTCGATAGATACAGTTTTTAGTCGATTAAAGCTCAATCAATCATTTTTCACTAAAACATGCGGTCCTAAATGCTTTGCTCTTTATGAGTATAACTCTGAATCTCAACCATCTATACTATGTTGCAATCAACCGTTTCTTTCATCATCAAAGCGCTATTTAAAAATGTTTGGAGCAGGACAAATTGCAGTTAAATGTGATGAAAGGCTGTATTTGATGGAGGAACATCAAGAACATGTAAAATACTTATCTCTTAAAACATTTCATCACCATTCTTTTATCGACTGGCTTAAGGAAAAGATCAAACTGTTCAAATTTGAGCTTCTGATTGAGAAGAAAACCCCTGTGGCAGAACGTGTAGAGTGTGATTTGATGAAGGATGTTTGTGATGGTTCAATTTGGAAAAACTTTCCCATAACCACTCCAGCTCTGGATAGCAATGATGATGAATATACGATAACTTCAGGCAACTTAATGTTTAATTTATATGTCGACTGGTTTAGGCCTGGTGGCAATAGGATTGGAGGTCATCAGAAGTCTGTAGGCAATATTATGATGGTGTGTATGAACCTACCTCAAGAAGATAGATACAAAATGGAAAATCTTTTTTTGTATTCTATTATACCCGGACCAACAGAACCCACAAGTGAACAGCTTAATCACCTTCTAAAACCACTGGTTAATGATCTACAAACTCTATGGGATGGTATATTGATTGAAAAGACACATCTTTATCCACGAGGCCCAAAATTAAGAGTTGCATTGTTCTCTTTGATAGGTGACATTCCTGCAATACGAAAATTGGCTGGCTTTTCGAGTCACTCTGCAAAAATGTTCTGCTCTTTCTGTAATATTTCTAAAGATGAAATTAGTGAAAAGAATGTGGGAAATTTTTCATTACGGAATCATGAGGATCATATGTGCTGGGCAACAAAGTGGAAAAATCCTAAGTCACATTGGGAGCGTGTATCAATTGTTCAAAATCATGGGGTACGATGGAGTGAGCTGAATAACCTTGAATATTGGCGTCCAACTGAATATTGCTCAATTGATGTTATGCATTCACATATGCTTGGCAACCTAAAAGATCACAGTCTAATCTATTTTCAAATCCAAAATGCAGAAAAAGATCTAGAAAGAAAGCTGGAAAAGGATAAAAATTGGCATGTAAGAGAAGAAGATGATGATTTCTTTTCTGATACTTCACTGCACAAACATTCGAAAAAACGTAGAAGTAGCTTAAGCACCACGAATAATGATGATGATGATACAGGACACACGAGACATCACAAGCGGCAAGGACGTACGAGTTCAAGACAGTCATCAAGTCATCATGGACTAGATAATGAAGGATTGGGAACAAATCGATCAAGAAGCCAGAGTAGGTCATCCAGCTCCAAATTTATTCCTCCATATAGCGATGTGGCCTCAATACAGTCTCACAGCAGTGACAGTAGGAATTCATTGTATAACTTAAGGCAAAGAAGCATTAGCATATCACAGAGTGAAGGATCTCACTCATCAAATGAGACAGCTAGAGATGAAGAAAATAAAAGGAAAGGTAAGGAGAAAGAAAATGAAGGTAGTAGTAATCCACGAATCACAGCAGCAGAGCTACAGGTTGTATGGAAGATTATTGATCAAGTAAGAAGACCTTCCTGGCTAACACGAGTTCCAAAATCAGTAGGATCTAAAAAGGCAGGATCCCTCAAGGCAGCAGAATGGCACATGCTGTATACTCTCTACTTCCCTTTGTCACTTATACCCCTTTGGTTTGAAATATTTAAAGAATCTGAATCTTCAGCTTCCTCAGCTGATAAAACAAGAGAATATTATCTTCTCAAGTCACTTGTAACATTATGCTCGATCACCAATTTTTTGACATTAAAAAATATACAGACCAATGAGCTTAAAGATCTAGATCAATTTCTGTTAGAGTATCGTGAGTGCCTTGAAGAGGGTTGGAAGAATATTAATGCAAAGCCAAATCTGCATATCACTCAACATTATCCTGAAATGATAAAGCGTCTTGGTCCACCATCAGGTACAGCTACTTGGTCTGGAGAGCGGGTGAATCATATATTATCTGAAATTCCAAACAATCACCATCCACGTATGTAATGTTTGTAAGCAATGATTTAAAAACTCAGCTGTGCTAATTTATTAATATTTACCACAGGAGAGATACCACTAACAATGCTCAAACATTGGTATCGGAAGTCTAGGGTATTAGATCTTGGTGAAGCTGAAGATAATGATCAAAGTGAGACTAAAAAAATCCATATTGATCTCGATAAAAAAAACAAATGGATCCATCTAAGTATGGCATTATTTACTAAATGGGTAAGGGCACGAATGGGAAAAGAAACTTCAAGACGGGCTCTGACACCATCGGAGAAAAGTGGGGATCGGGTAGTTGAAAATGTAGCAAGCATATTGATACATGGAAAGAGGTTTACTAGTTACCATCGACACATTGCTAATTCAACAACTGAATTATACTATGGAAAAGATAGCCAGTTTGGGCAAATTGATGATCTTTTCAGATCAAAGGAAGAGATTGATCAAATATATTTAATAGTAAGTCCTTTCAAAGAGCTCCGTACAGAAGAAACATCAAAGGATCCCTATGAGCTTTTCCCACAAGTGCATTGTCGGTTAGTAAGAGTAGCCAAAGCAACTCAAATTGTGATTAAGAAAGATGCAATAATTGGACATGCAGCTACTTTCGAGCACAAAAAAGGAATGTTTGGAATCAAAGACGAGGTTGTTACTGCCATTGGACTGCAGACAGTAGTGAGTGAAAAAATTAATCAAATTTATTTTCTGTTGACTAACATCTTTGTGTTAATTTGGGATTGGGGAAATTTCTAGGATTGGTGATATTTGTAAATGGTGAAAGAAATAATTCAATGCTCGATTAAAAAATGCAATGCATCCAACTTACCTTATCATAAATCAGTGAACAATTACTTTGGTTGCTTTTATTGCGAGAGAACCCATGCTTTCAATGAGTCATTTTTATCTTAAATGTAAGAATGAAAGAAATAAAATCATGATAATGAGAAATATGATAAAATTTTTACTTAATGAATGATCTTCTTACTCATTCATCTACTATAAATAGTTTGACCTTCCAACTTTAGCTGATAGCTATATATTATTCACTTTATTTTTCGACAAGAGAACATACACCTTTACAAGACTATATACATAGTATCTTTTTTTACTTTAGCTTTGATAGGTATAAATTTTAACAACTGATTATTTTTATTTTATTTTATTTTATTACAGTTCATTATGGATGATAATTTTGAAGGGATGTCTGTTGACCCAACCGATTCTGATTGTTTTCCGCCTCAACATACTAATACTGGAAATACTCCTCCACCACCCTCTGCTGATCCACCTCCAGATGCATCTCAATCTGTACCACCTAATCCTAACCCACCACCTAATCCCAATCCAGGCCAAGAGTCTCATTCAGAACCGAGAAATTTTAATCCCAATCATCCTTCTGCTTCTGAAAGTGCTAATCAGCAAGCTGATCAGCTAGGAAGAGATTGGGCTAGTGAAGTATTGAGGGAATTTTTCGGAGACCAATCATCATCTGCTCAGCCTAACCAAGGAGCAAGCACAAGTGGAGGAGGTAAGTCAAATTTGTAGTGTATTCTTTTATTGAAAAATAACCAATTTAATTAACTTATTTGAATTGTTAGTGAATCCCTCAATCATTATGGGTATCAGTGATTACCACAGACTCAATTCAGCAGAGTCTCATGAGCAAGAACGGGGGTTAAGGGCTGTAAGAGGCTTAGTTAGAAGGAATGATGTTCCCAGGAGCTCGGACAGTCTAAATAGAAATATTTACCACTTTCTGAAGTATTGTCTTGGGGGACCAACACAAATATCAAAATATCCTGCGAGCTTAACACCTTTGGAGATTGAAAAATGGAAAGATTGGAGCCAATTCAAACTGAAAACCATTCAAACTGTCCTAACCCAAGTCCAATCTTCTAACCGTGCCAATTCTGCAGCTGATCGACAATTTCTGATAACCAATTCTATAGCCTTCTTGCGATCCAAAATTCGACTACCCGAATTTTTTCCAGCACCTGAGCCTCGAGGACTAAAAGGAGGAGCACCGATCCCACTTTCTGTCAAAAGAAACTTAGAGCGTGAATTGCAAGAAAAAGGTTTTCGGAAATTCGCGTTTGATTGGACTTGCCGTGATTTTTCAGAATCAACTTGGAATCAAGTCATGGGAAGCATAGTATGCGACCACTGTACCAGATGGCTCACCACCTTGAATACAATCGATCAGTCAAAGCTTCAGTTCACTCAATGTGTTATTGAGAAATGGGTAGTTAATAAGGGGAAGGAGATGATAAGGTTGTTTGGGTAAGAAGAGGAAAGGGTAGCAAGAGAAAAGATTGAAAAGAGGGCAAGGGCACAAGTAAAACGTTATCGGACCAAGGTAATTTTTTTATTTTACTTTGCTTTTTGTTATTATGAAGCTGATTTAGTTTGAATTCAGATTGCTAGTGCACGCTACAAGTTAGCAAGAGATCTCTGCAGTGATGTGCCAGGTTTTGTTGTGCTTTTTCATGATACTAGGTGCATCTCTGATATCAAGGAAGGCCCAGCACCAGCCCCAACTGCACCTATCCGAGCTATTCCTGGATGGCGAAATCCTGAACTCAATGATTTGTTTAAAAAAATGGATAAGATGACAAAGGACTTAGCTCATACACCAGCTCAAAAAAAATCAGCATTAAAAACATATTCACGGTCATCAGAAAGGACAGTTGCACAAAATGGTATATTCAATGTTCCCAAATACCTCCCCAAGAATTGCTATTCAGCAACATTTTTGCAAGGATTATCTGTGAATGAACGTGAGTCACTTGGGGTTGGAGCTGATATTGATCTGGTAAAGATTCGGGAATCAATTAATAGAGCATCAACATCATCATAACTTAGGTATAATGGTGATCTTCTGTGTAATATAGCTATCTTATATTGAATTTTATGTATTCTGTTTTTTTTCAAAGCAGCTTGGTAAATGTTATAAAGTGATATTGAGAGAGAGTAAAATTTTATTTAAGAAAAACAAATAATGTATGAGATATAAAAATGTATTTTCAACAAATTGATGGTCCATACCTCTTTATGTCACATTTATGTATCCATATTAATTTCAATCGAATTTAATGTTGACCAATACATAGTGAATACACGCTATGCCACTTATACTTGCCAGGCATTGCTACCATTAAATATGCCAGTATCAAAAATTAATTTCGATCGAAATTAATGAGCATGATAATCATGAATTTCTGGAGTCAACTGCTTATTTTTATGCATGGTGCCTTGCCAACATTAATTTCGATCGAAATTACTTTTGATACTGGCATATTGCATGGTGTCTATTCCTGGAAAGTGTAAGTGGCATAGTGTGTATTCATTACGTATTGGTCAACATTAATTTCAATAGAATTTAATATTGACATTTTCATATTGAACCCAAACCAGCAAACGACCCAAAAAATTCTTCATAAAACTGCTCATTAATTTCGATCGAAATTAGTGAGCACCATATACATATTGAATGGTAGTTATATCTGGTGTGTGTAAGTTGTAAAGCTTGTGTTCAATGTTTATTGATCAACATTAATTTTGATTGAAATTAATATTAATGTGTAAATGATATTTACATGCTCAATATGCATTGTAATGTGTTTACTTAAGAATAGAGGGCCCTACTTTTCATCTTACATAAAAATGCTTGGTGGCATGTCAAATTCAATTTTTATTAAAATTAATGTTGACATTTTACCATGAATAACAGTAAGCAACTGACTGAATAAATTGATGATAATCATGAACCTTAATTTCAATCGAAATTAATGTTGCCAAGTGCAGATTGAAAAAAAGCTATGCCACTTACACTAGCCAGGCATATCTACTATTTATTATGTATTGGTCAACATTAATTTTTATAGAAATTAATATGGATATGTAAATTTTATATTTACCCTCAACATGTATAGTAAATTTCAATACTTAAAAATACTTGCCATCCTTTACATGTCATGCAAAAAAGCATTATATCATTTCAACATTAATTTTGATCAAAATTAATGTTGGCATGCCATTATGCATTGAAACAACTAACTGACTGAAAAAGTTCATGATCAAAATGCTCATTAATTTTGATCAAAATTAATGTTGACCAATACATATTGAATATAAGTAATCTCTGCTTACTCAGACCAGATATAACTACCATTCAATATGTATATGGTCAGCCTTAATTTCGATCGAAATTAATGGGAAGTTTTATGAAGAATCTTCTGGGTTGTTTTCTGGCTTGGGTTCAATATGCAAATGTCAACATTAAATTCGATCGAAATTAATGTTGGCCAATACATAATGAATACACACTATGCCACTTACACTTTCCAGGCATATATACATGCAATATGCCAGTATCAAAAGTAATTTCGATCGAAATAAATGTTGGCAAGGCACCATGCATAAAAATAAGCAGTTGACTCCAGAAATTCATGATTATCATGCTCATTAATTTGGATCAAAATTAATTTTTGATACTGGCATATTTAATGGTAGCTATGCCTGGCAAGTGTAAGTGGCATAGCATGTATTCATTATGTATTAGTCAACATTAATTTCGATCGAAATTAATATGGACATGGACTATGCATAAAATTCCTATAAGTATAGGTAAGCTAAGCAGTTAGATAAACTGGTTTGATCAAGTACACCATATAAAAATTGATGTTTTAATGCCTTGGTTAATTTCGATCAAAATTAATTTTAAGCCATGCATGTTGAATTTTATCTATGTCTGTGTAGTCCATGTGAAATGGCTTGTATTCAATATGCAGGGGTCTATATTAATTTCGATCGAAATTATGAGGTTCATTGCCTCATAAATTTGATGGTTTCTGTCAGTGTTTCATGCATGGTGCCATATGATACTTGTTGATTCCTATCAAAATTAATTTCAACACCAATATATTGAATACAAACCATGGCACTTACAGTACTTGGTCATAGCTAAAATTCAATATGCTAGTCTCAAAATTAATTTCGATAGAAATTAATCAGGATCCATGAAGTTTATCAATAGTGTATGAGTTAAGTTTCAAGTCATATGTTTCATCATTTTCTTGCACCCATTTCTAGGTTATCTCAACAATTTTTTTCAAGTTTTATTATATTAATCAAAACTGTGGTAAGTTGTGAAAAATTAGCTAATCCAAATCTCAAATTGAATATTAATATTTTAATAATTTTGAATGTTGCTTAAGGTATTTCATTGGGTGATTCATAATAATATTTTATCAACTTAGTAGTCCTATAACTTTTGAAAAGTAAAAATATTGGTATAGTTAGGGACAACAATGCAATATCTTGTGCAGACTAAGATATATTGGAAAATAAAACTATTCAATTTTTTTTTCCCTTAGTTGTATCCAAGTTTATCAAAGGTTTGGTCACGGTGCCCACACCCTAGCCTGACACTCCTCCTGTCACTTAAAAAACAAATTCTTATCTTAAATTCTAATGTTACCAATTTTATATTTATAATTCATTTCTTGTTTGATGAGGCATATCAGTATATATTTGAATCTTGCATTGTCATCTGAAAGTAAATTTAACAAATATTCATAAAGGATTATCCTTTTTTTTTCATATAATATACTAATTAAGTGTATCTCCATTGTTTAGGAGTAAATTCTAATTTAAAAAATTTTGAATTTACCCGTGGCAATTTGCATATGGGATATAAATTTGTTATTATTTGTTTTTCACACTAAAAGTCCCCAAAGAATTACTAGTATTTTCTGTTAGCTACATCAAATTTCGCTTCAATATAAACAGATTGTGATTTAGCATGTTACTCAGTTTACCCCACTATGAATAATACATGTTAAAAAAAGCTCAAATAATATAAAATCCCCCTCTTTATGTTTTCTGTTTCTTTCATCCTCACTTTAATTTTAATCTTATTCAATTTTTTATCCTATTAAATTATCAACTTCAATTTTCTAGAATAGAGTTTCTTATAATTATTCATCATATTACATCATAATTTTTTGATATCAAATACTTTTTTTTAATATTCATTAATCAATATGTCTAGTATACAAAATCCCACACCTCCACTTTGTATGTATATCATGTTCCTCTCTCTTAATTTATATATTTCACTTATGTTCTATATCTTTTTTTTTCAAAAATTTGATTTTCCAGCACCCAAATGTGTTTCATCCCACTCTCTGATTGATACTCGCTTTGAAGCTTTTGAGCTTGCACCATGTCTGCCACATGGAATGGCACCTAACCCTCCTGTACTTAGCAATGAGAGGCAGGAAATAACAAGAGTTCAGTATCGCAATTTACTTGAATTGGCTAGAGATAAAACAGAAGAGCTTGTCAAGATCCTTAACAATAATCCTTCTCCTTCATATTTATCTAACCCTTGTAATGACTTACTCCAATATGTGAAAAGCCTTGAAAAATGTATGTTCATCACCTTTTTTGTCTCCTTTTAAATTAGTAGATAAGATTATTAATATTTTTTTTTATTCATATATATTTGTAGCTTATGAGGAGGGTATGATTCCTCCTGATGAAGTCATTTTCATTAGGGATGATGATGAGACAGATGAACCATCAGCTTCAACTCATGCTTCAACTTCTAAGGAAAATCTTGAAACACCTGTTATCCGCTCCAAGAAAAAGAGATTATCCCAAGGCTCCTCTTTTGTTCGACGTATTAAACCGGCTTCTGCTAATGAATTTTCTGATGTATCAAATAATAAATCTCAAAAAAAAGCAAAGGTTTTGATAATGAGTATATTCTTGTTTCCTTTTTTTTATTGTTATTCTTTTATCTTTAAAATTCAATCATATATCTCTTTTATTGCTTACATATTGTACTTTTTATCTTTCTTTTGATATTTTGTACCAGAAACTCACCTGCTGTAGATTGTTCCATCCATAAACGCCCTCTCCCTGATGAAGATGATGAAAAGAGCAATGAAAATAGCAATGATCAACTGTCAGAATATGAAGCTATGCTTGTTCATCAAAAAAAGCAAAGTTTAAAATCTTCTTCAAGACATGTTGATATGTTTGATAAAGATGATGATTCAAACAGCTCATCACCAAATTCCTTCATTTCTAAGAAGAAATACCCATCACCTCCTAAATTACCTACTTTGACCTCTTTGAAAGCTTCTCTACCAATGAAATCAACTCCAATCAAGATATCGAAAAAACCTCTAACTTATTCACCCTCAGTTCTAAAAGAATCTGATTTTCAGGAGGAACTCTGTAAAATTCATAATTTTTATAAAGGTAGAATCAGCACGGCAAAGGTCCTCAGGTCGTGGTTGGAAATTGTTACTCTCCTCGAATTACGCTCTTCTACTTCTTCCCAAGAACCCATGTCAAATATTCCAATGTTTACTTTTCATTGGGAAAAATCTTGTGGAGAAGATTGGCTTTCAAAACTTACTGAGTTATGTAAGTTACCATAATTTTAAGTCTTGACTTTTGTTCTTTTACTTATTTTTTTTTTTCCTTTTGTAGCAAATATTTTTTTAGAGATTGATAGCTCACAGCTATGGGTACTCGATAATATTGATTTCAAAAAAATGGAAGATTTATGTGATCCTGATGGTTTAAATACTGAAATTCTTTCCTCAAAAAAGAAAACGGATCACCCTGAATCCAATCTTATCCGAATGCTCATGAGATTAATGATCCCAAGTGACCACTGCCGTTCTTCATGGGTATCTCTTATATCATCTTCACTTTATCTGACCGCACATGAATTCAGCCAGCTTTCATCACATCAAAACATTAACTCAGATTGTCCAATTGAACGTGGTCTTCAGCTTCTAGCTCACCTTTCAAATCTGAAGAGTCCGATTTCTGATGGCTTAGAAGTTGGTCCCACCGCACTTCAAACCCGTGATATATCAATGTCAACTCTTCTTCAAATCAGCAATATTATCATTGATATAATTATGTCAATTATCATTCTTAAATCAAACTATTGTTCTGCAACAATATCAAGTGGCAAGACTAGTGAAGCTCAACAATCAAGTGAGAAAAACGAAAATACTGAACTGACTATAATGAGAGAGAAACAAAAGGCTGCACTAAACAAAATAAATTCTGAATACTCCCACCACCGATATCAATCTTTCACATTCTATATAATTGATGGTGTCCGTGGTTTATTTCTGAGCTCTCAAGATCATAGATTGGCTTCAGCAGCTGATTGCTTGGAGGTAATATCAGAAGTTAAGTTTATTAATTTACATGAAAAAAAAATCATTTGATGGAAGAAATAATTTGGAAAAATTTAAATAACTATATTTTAACATTAATAAAACCTTTTATAGGCAAGTGTTATCCATTTCCTTTAAAATTTGATACCCCAAGTCCTCCGGGAATCGCTAGGGCTATTTCTGCAGATTTTCTTAATCACTGGAGCTCCATTCAGCCAGTATCACCTTTTTTTGCTAAACATAGCCTTTCAATAAATTAATATTCCAACATGTAAATAGATAAAGTTCTGTCTATATGATATATCTTGTATAATTCAAGTTATTTTCCTTCAAATACGTCAAAAATGTGACCATCTTTGAAATTTATTAAGTAACCTTTGACATGATTTTCTAAATTAATTATTAAAAAAAATTATTGTAAGTACAGCAATAACAAAGATTTTAAAATCTACTTATATGATTTCAAATACTTGTATTAAATTCTTAAATATTTTATTGTTTATATAAAAATATGATAACTGCTCTAGTTTTGTTACTTTACCTTTAATATTATATAATCTATTAATTATTACAAATATTTTCGTTGATTGTAACATTTTTTATCAGAAGTAGAACAATTTAAATAATTAAATGATTACATTCTTAAAAAAATACAATTTAATCTATTATTGATTCAAAATTCTTTCTTCAACTCTTTATTATTAACTTTTTTATTAATAAGCCTGTTTGACCTAAAATACTATACAGTTAATTTGGTAGCATTAAAAGCACATTTTTATGGCTAATATATTTCAAATTCTTTATTATAGTTTTTTTTATTTTAGAACCTTTGCTACCAATTTAACAAAAATGACATTTAAAGATTTCACAACTTATATATTTCCTCAAAAGTAAATCAAATTTTCTTATAATATTATGAAAAAAAATTATTTTATTTCACAAATAAAAAAAATAGATAATACTATAATTATCAAAACTGAAAATGTTACAGCTACTCCCAGTATTTATCATGTTTAAATTTGCATTAAGTTGTGTATATATAATATAAATTTTTATTATTTATATATCTAGATTTTTTAGATTTGTCTTAACATTAGATAAATAATACTTTGCTGATTCTATTTCTTCCTCTATTAAGTCATCTCTTTTCAAAAAAACTCTCAAAGCACTAATCAAATATTCTAACCTAAATTTTTCTTTTTTAATTTCTAAGTATTCTGAAATATCAATATCAAAAACATTAAGCTTTTCTATAGCATGAAAAAGTCTAGTTCTGATTTGAATAGAAGAACCTATCCTAGTGAAGCCAGGAATTTCATGACATCTTGAGGTAAAATGCCTTAGTTGATTGGCAGGCCATAATGTCACTGTTATTCCATTAGTTGCTTCAAAGTTGATTTTACTTCGAATTTCGGGAAACATAAGTTCTCCACCTATTTGTCGTGGTTCGGTCTTATCACACTTCATATGAATATTGTTTTTTTCTGTATCTTTAGGAAAAAATATTCCTAAAGTATACTCACTTGCATCCTTATCGAGACGAACCTCATTAGAGAACCCATTACCATTCCCTCCAGATGTCCAAGTTAAATTACTAGCAAACGGTACACCCTCTTCTTCACTAGAAACTTTTGAAAATCCAGGAATACCAAGTTTTGCGCAAAGATTAGTTGCCTCATTGTACTTTACATATGATATTTTTTTAAAAAAATATTCAAAGTACATTGCAATCCTCTTCATTCGTTTTTTATATTCATCCGTTTTTACAATATCATCAGTATATTCATCTGCAAGGAAAAGCATTCAAAAATTCAGTATTTAAATTAAAAAAAGTGATACTTACAAATATGTAAAGATTTCTTTCTATCTAAAATAAAGCCACCACCAAACATTTTTCCAAAACCACCAGCTCTTTGATGATAACCATTATTTTTAATTTCATGTTCGCAGTAAGAAAGATCCTTAATGCATTGCACCGTAGCTTCTAACATATCTAGTTCTTTGAGCTCATGAATTTCAAAAGTCTGCACAAGAACATTAGGTATTAAGACACCTTTTGGTTTATAAATACTACATCCAGGAAAAAAATTGTAATAATTATTGCAATCTGTCATATTATTTGCATAAGATCGTGCATAGAAATGTGGCTTCTTCCCGTTTGTATCCATTCCAAGAGCGTTTACAAGTTTCATTCCAGTAGCAATGTCTTTCGCCCACCTATTGTTAGAGTTCTTCCCTGGCCATTTTTTTTTTCAAATCGTTACTCATTGATGGTTCAATCCTAAGAGAATTCAATTTTGATTTAAAATAGAAAAAAATCAAAAATTAGAAAATAGTAACATAATTTCAATTATCAGTCAATGATACCTTTAACTTTATCATATCTTCAATATTAGAAATACAAAAGTTAGCATATCTACATATTAGTAAATTTATATACTTTTTCTTTATTTCAAATATTAAGAAAGCGTTTCAAAGGTATACTTTATTAAATTATACATATAAAGAGTATAGCTTTATCCTGTATGCATTCAGCAAGTACGAGATTTGGCTCTACACTTAATATTAATAATATAATGAAAGTATAACTCCAATACACTAGTAATATTAAAAAATTTACGGAATTATGATATCCACATATATAAAATGAAAAATCTTGCTCTGATCAATATATTGACTTAGAAAGTTATACTTCAATAAATTATTAATTTTTAAATTGTAGCATTGTCCTGTATGCTTTCAGCAAGTACGAGACTTTGAAACAACTTAAAAATCAATAAATTAAAGGTAAAGTACAAACAATCTAATTATTATTATGAAAAGCAAAACATTATCCTGTATGCTTTCAGCAAGTACGAGATGATGTTTTACTTTTCATATTATTAATATAATGGTTGAGAAAGTATTAAAGAAATATAGAAAAATGATAAGCAAAACATGAACTTACATTTCTATAAAATCTTCTTCCATTTGTAGCTGATTGATCAAAATTAATTATAAAGTTTATTTTATAATCACTGTTTTAAAAAATAAATGGTTAGATAAATAAATTGAACATTTTTGATAAGGAATAAAGAAAAGTAAATTGACAAACAAATAAAAAAACTTTAAATTAACTGAAAAAGAATTATTTTATAATGAATTGAAAGGGTACAGTAAAAGATACCATAAAAATAAATTCAGAATTAGAATAATTAGATTAACTTGTCAAAAGTGTAAAAAAGTGTAACAAACCAAAATGATATGAAATGAAATAGCAAGAAAAATTTGCTTACCGGTAATCAGATAAGGTCAAGAAAATAGTACCAATAATTCAAAATGATAAAGCAAAAATATGATTGATAATTTTTGAAAAAGGTAAGTGAGAAAGAGAAAGGAAAAATAAATTGGGTGGCAAACAGATGTATATATCATGAATTTTCACTGATCACATTTTCAAAAAAATGCAGCTCTCCAAGTCATATGATAAACTTCATCTAAATTCCAAGAATGATGTTGCCAAGGCACTTTACACAGCATGATCATTTTTTCCTATGCATATACTAATTCCAGCTAGAATTTACTTGGCTGCATGTTGTATATATGCACATTTGTGGAACACTGAATTTCACATCTAAAAAAAATTGATGCCACATAATTCTAGCTACCATGTTTCACGTAGCTAAAAAACATACACTCATCACATTTAAATTTACATTGCGCCAAAATTAATTCATTTTTGAATTTTTTTAAAGGAAACTATAATGTGCACCACCTATTTCTAAAATATGAACCTCCGCACCATATTAAATTGGGAGACTTTTAATTATGCAATTTTTTTGCCGTGACCTTTTTCCTGATCTTACTTGGTTCAAAATTTTGAAACATGGCCAATGTTGATGAAAGAAACATTTGATTTTGTTTCTATGTGTAACAATGGAAGGCTGTTTCTTACTGGCTGAAGAGTGTTGTATATTTTATTTGAACAAATTTTTATTTTTTTATGTATTTTATTTAAAAAATTTACTTTTTATTGCAGCCAGATTTATACTGGCTGCTTTTTAGAAACCTTAATTTATGACCCAAGCCTTTGAAATTGGCTTGGGTCCCTTACATTGCAATTTAGTACTTCCAGCCAGGTTTCCCCTGGCTGGAAGTGTCTCTTTCAAGCAATCGAAGTCGCTAAAAGCGACTTCTATTGCTTGCTATAATGTTTGCCACCCTCCCAGCTAGCTTACTAGGCTGGGAGGTGGCCAAAGCAGTGTGCAACGCGCGTTGCTGCTGCAAGTAACGCGCGTTGCACAATTGCTACCATATTACATGCAGCTGATATCAAGTCAGCTGCATGAGATATGCGCAGCATGTGCAATGCGTGCTGTATGCAGCAGAAATGCGCGTTGCATGCAATGCGCATTACTTGCAGCAGCGATGCGTGTTGCATGTGCTGCATGCAGTGCATTGCTGTCGGTCAGTTGTCTAGAAGAAGGTAAGAAGATTAGGGGAAAAGGAGGAGAGAAGAAGGAGGACAAGGGAAAATAAAAGGAATAATTTGTAATAGGATATTTTAATTTTATTTAAGAGGGAAAACAACGACGAGCAACTTTGAGAGATGACAAAAGCTTAGTATTTATTAATAATAATATTATTTAATGTAAGGGTTCTGCGCGGCAAACACTTTTAACTACTATCAGACTTAAAGCAACCTTTAATTTGTTATATAGACTTTTAATTAGATTTGTATTACTAATAAAAAAATATAAACATAATAAAATAGTTATTTTAATTTGTTGAGTGTTTAATAAGTGATGATGCTACAGGGGATTATCCAAGGCCCTTTTATAGGCAATGGGTCCTCTGAAGCGCTACTATCTTTGTAAATACAATGATTAGAATGGAATAAAACAAATATATCAAAAGAGTAAATGAAACATAACAATATAGAGAAAAACATGAAACAAATAATTAAAACCCCAATTAAGAATCCAATTTCCCCGCCATTAATTCCCAAATCAGTAAGTGACAATAGTGAATAACTAAACAAGATTGGAAACATAGGAACTATGAGAAATATAATTCCAAACAGATAGTACATTCTGATTAAAGGACATTTTAAGTGAAGCAAAAAATAATTTGACGCAACAAAACAAGCAATTAATCTCAATTTAGTCCAAATTAATTTATTTGTTTTTTCTAACACAATTAAGGGTCAAAAGAAGCGTCCTTAATTATTGTTTAGTATCATATGAGAGGTATTATTTAATATATAAATTTAAGTAATTAATTTAAATATATTATAAATCAATTTTACACTTGTAATTATAATATATGTTTTTTAATTAATTAAATATAAATTTATAATTATTAAATACATAAAAATGCGCCATTATTTGTAGAATATATTATATTATGCTCAATTTAATTGTATATAAAAATATATATAACCAATAAATTTAATGTAACACTTGTATATAATAAAATTCTTATATAATTTCATTATGCAATAAAATATTAAGTTATATTCATTAAATACAAGTCTTACCCACTTTTTAAGGTTTTATAATTTATATATCATTTACTGGACTCCTGGAATAGCCTGGCTGACACTCCCTCACTCTAAAAAAAACAATAAAAAAAATGCTAAGATTTTTTCTTTTTGTATTTTTTCAACAGAGCAGGCAGATTTGAAATTTCCTTGCCAGGTATCCATGCATCATGTTCAGATGATTTGTTCTTATATCTCAATAAATATTCAGTACCTCTTTCAGAAGTGATAATTCTATCATTGAGAATTTTATCAATTTCTGCTGTTTCTGTGACTTCCTGAGGGTTCTTCTTAGGTCTTCCTCTTCTTTTTGGAAATAAGTCACTGTTTGAAGTATAAGGTTTAAGTAAAGAAATGGGAAAAACAGGATGTTTCCTATCATATGGAGAATACAATACAACTTCTACTGCATTATCACCAACCATTCTTTTAACAACAAATGGTCCTACAAAAGGATCTTTTAATTTGTGGTTACCTTGTAAATTGAAATGGACAGTAGAGATCAACACTTCATCACCCTTGTTAAATGTGTATTCTTTATGGGATTTATTCCATCTTTTCTTTTCATATTCAAATGCTTTATCAATACAACTTTGAGCATGTTTTCTGCATAGCTGTTGCATTTGCATAAAAGATTTTACACCAGGGTGTAGTTCCAACTTAGGTAATTTATTATTGAGAATCTGAGCAGGAGTGTTTGGGACATAACCTAACCAAAGCTCAAAAGGCTTTTTCTTAGTGACAGAATGAACAGTGCTATTATATGCAAATTCAAGATCAGGCAAAAGAGTGACCCAATCATGAGTAAATCTGTCATTATCTTTATATTCTAAACCAAAGGCACAATACCTTCTAATCATATCTTCCAGAGTTTGAATCATTCTTTCAGCTAGACCATCAGTCTGAGGATGGTGAGCTGTAGACAATTTTAACTCACAGCCACAAATATCCATCAAAGAGGTCCAAAACTCAGAAGTGAATTTTGGATCCCTATCAGAGATAATGGCTTTTGGAAAACCAATAATATTAAACATGTAAGACCACCATAAGAAAGCTAATTCTTTGGTGGATACATCTTTGTGGGTTGGAATAAATTTGCACATTTTTGTGAATCTATCCACTATTACCCAACAAGAGTTAAAGCTGTCTTTACCTGCAACAGGAAGACCAGTGACAAAATCCATATTAATGATTTGCCAGGGAGCACTAGGTGCTTCAATATGTTGTAATAACCCTGCTCTCTTACCCGTTAACCTTTTAGATTTTTGGCAGGAATCACAAGATTCAACATATAATTTTGTGTCTTCAGACATATTAGCCCACCATGCAGTGTTTTTGATTCTAATCAATGTTTTTTCAAGATCAAAATGACCAGCTAATATATCATCATGACAAAGTTTGAGGATAGTTTCTTTCATTGAAGGAGGAATAACAATTACATTGGTAAGCTTCCTTCTATAATATATATAACCATCTTCAATAGAAAACTTTCCTTTACTTAAAGCATTTTGGTACTTTGCAGGAAGAGTTTTTATTAATGCTTGAATTGAAGCATTCTTAGGATCATTCAAAATAGTAACTAATTTATTTAAGTCAGAATTTTTATCATCTGAATCCAGTATTAACTTTAATAACTCTTCTTCCATATCAACTATAAATATACCATGTATATGAACAGTATCATCTTCAGGTACATAAGCAGGATTGGAGTCATTATTTGGCAGAGGCAATCTGGAGAGCATATCAACATTAGAATTAACATTTCCAGCTCTATGGATAATAGTCATCCTTCCTCTGTATTCTTGAACAGCAAGTTGCCACCTGAACATATGTCTGTTAGGTGTTTTGAGGTTTAAGAGAGATTTAACAGCACTACAGTCAGTTACCAACTCAAACTTTTGGTCATCCAAGTAGTAATGAAGTTTCTCAAGAGCCCAAACAACTGCTAAGCACTCCAATTGAGTGGCACCATATTTCAATTCACTATTTCTTAAGGTTCTTGAAATATAACAAATTACAACCTCTGAGGATTTATCATTAATAATTTGCTTTTGGTGAAGGGAAGCACCAGACCAATAAAGCTAGCATCTGTATAAAGTACAAATGGCTTGTTAAAATCTGGAAGAGCCAATATAAGGGCTGTCATTAAGCAACTTTTCAATGTATTAAAAGCTTTCTGACAGTCATTATTCCAGAGAAAAGCAACATCTTTTCTGGTTAGTTTTGTAAGAGGCAAGGCTATGACCTGATAATTTTTAATATATTGTCTATAATAGCCACACATACCCAAAAAACATTGGATTTATCTTACAGAAGTTGGTGCTTTCACATTTTGAATGGCAGCAACTTTATTATGGTCTACACAAATTTGTAAGCCTGACACAACATGGCCAAGGACTTTCAAAGATTGAAAACCAAATTTACACTTTTTTAAAGATAAGGTCGTATTGATTTCATCCATTTTTTGGAAAACTCTATTCAAGTGAATCATATGTTCATCAAAAGTTTTAGAAAAAACAATAATATCATCAATATAAACCATCAGCCAACCTTCAATAATTTCTTGATGGAAAGTGTTATCCATGACTTTCTGGAAAACTGAAGGAGCATTTTTAGGGCCAAATGGCATCCTAACATACTTATATATTCCCATATGAGTAGCAATAAGCAAAAAATTTTGAGAATTTTTCTCAACTGGAACTTGATGATAACCTTTATTACCATCCAGACAACTAATAAATTTTGCACCTTGCAAGGTAGCATGTATTGAATTAATTCTGGGTAAAGGATAAATATCATCAACAGTATAAGTATTTAAAGCTCTGTAATCTCCACATAATCTAGCTTTATCTTTTTCATATGAAATCAAGACTGGGGAGATGACACAATATTTGGGGGTGACATCCACTTTCTCAATGATATTCATTTTCAATAATGTTTCAATATTATCTTCAATATCTTTTCTTTTTGATGGAGAAGCAGGATATGGTTTTTTCTTAAGGGAAGGAGGAATATCACCCAAATTACAGGATAAGGTAATTTTCATCTCTTCCTGAACAATTCCCAAGACATGAGAACCATGAGCAAAAGCCATAGGGAAAGAGGTAATAGAGGCAACAATAGAATCCTTTTGTTCACTAGTCAACTGATCACCAAAAGAAGCGGTATTTATTTCATGTAATAAATCATCCATTTCAGTTGTTGTTCTACCTTTACATTGTGTCAGTGAGTTAAAAGATTTCAACAAATGCCCAGAAGGTCTAGGAGAAGAAATTTTGAATTTTCATTTCCCATTCATTCCTAAGGTAAAGCAATTATTTGCTGGATCCAGTTTCACACCAAACATGGTTAAAATATCATTTCCCATAATAAACCAATTGCTCAAATTATCATTTTTCATGACAACAAACTCACAAATAGCTCTGACAAAGCCACCATTATATTTGAAGAATACAGAGGTTTTGTATTTGCCAATAGGAAATAAGGTAGAACCATACCCTCTCCATTTTTCAGAAGTTATAGGCAATAATTTACTCAAATATTCCTTATCCACTGAAGCCAAAGCTTTTTCAGATAGTACACTTCCTCCAGCACCAGAATCAAGAACTACATCAACATTTTTACCATTAATGATAACAGGTGCCTTTAAAGGGGATATAGGAATAGAATTGTTAGTAATATCTTTAATTATCTCAGCATTTTCTAGTGAAGATAAATTCAATACACAATCTTCAGATATATTATTTAAATAATGGACATCATGTTCCAACATTAAAACATCTTTAACAGATTCATTGTCATAGGAGATATTACTTTCACAGTCACTGGAAGAATTATTGACATCAAGTTCAACTTCATCAGTGTCTTCATTTTGTTCAACAAGATGAATTTTCTTGTCACAAACATGACCCTTCTGCCACGGTCTGTTATATTTATAACAAGTATTTGTTGCATATTTTTTAGGTGCAACTGGGGCAGAGGGTTTACCAGATTTTTCTGGGAGCTTTATAGAAGGTTTATTGTGATCATTATAAGATTTACTAAGGTAATTCTTTGGTTCATATCTATGTTTGAGTAGTACTTCATTACAGATATTAATGAAAGAAGAATTTTCCCTTACATGCTCAGTTCTAGCAACAATCAAATCCCTAAGAGAATTTAGTAATTTATACAAGATTTTATCTCTCCAAATATCATAATCCATCTTTGGATCAATTGCTCTAAGGATTTTTGTTATTTTCATCAGAAAAACAATGGGCTTTTCAAAAGAGGAGGATACATATCTAGTATTCTCATACAGTCTCTGTTGAGCTAACCTGAATTTTGAACCACCAAACTGATTCTCAATCAAGGATTTCCAATCATTCCATGTATAATGATTGTTATCTAAAAGAACAGATTCATACCACATCAAGGCTACATTTGAAAATAAAGAAATTAGCTTAGAAACAATTTCCTCATCAGGTAGTTTATAAGATCTCTTGAAATTATCAATTCTTTGGATAAAGTGTTGCCAATCAGAGGAAGAATCACCATCAAAGGTAGGATATTGGTCTAACTTAGGCCAATTTTTCTGACTACTGGGATGGTCCACTTTTTGGTTTGAATTATTCATAATTAATAATTTCTGAAATTTAGCCAGGTGTTCAGAAATTTCATTATTTACAGAAACAGCTGGTGCATGACCATCACAAGATTTTTTGCTAGTAGCAAAAGATTTTACAGACTCATTGTCAGTTTGTTTAATGGTTGAAATATGAGGAAGAAAGGATGAACTTTGCTCAGGTTTTTTTCCTTTATTTTTATGCAGCTTATTGACAGCATTCTCATTTAATTCATTATTGATGGTTAAGGTTGAGAATTTTTCCTGCAGTTCAGACACATAGTTTCTTATTCTTGGAATTTCAGACATCTGGTCATTTACTTTTGCAAGAGATAGAACATTTCTGTCCTCAGAAACTGAGTGTTTAGTACTTAGTGCATGGAAATCATTTCTTAGCTTCTTAAACATTTTGCAGAGATTTTATTTCATTCTTGAATGAATAATTTTCCTCAATAAGGGGTTTCAATTCACTCAAGGTCTTATGTAGACTGATATTTCTATCTGAGATAGCTCTATGGTCACTTCTTATTTGTTTTTGTTGACTAAGAACAATATTCAAGGTTTCTTTGATTTTTAAATAAGCTGTATCTTGTACTGAAGAACTCACTTTAAATTTCAAGTGTAAATTATTTAATCTATCATTTTCATGGATTAACACATCTCTCACATGTTTGTCTTTCACAATATTAAAATCAAGGGTATCTTTCAATATTTCCTCAGAAGTTTTTTCAATTAAGGTATAGATTTCAAGGGGAACAGAATCATTTTTAATTGCAAGAGAAGGATTAATTAAAGATGTAGAAGTTAAATGTAAAGGTTCATCAAATGACAATTTGCTAATTACATCAATAGGGCTACTAGTTACAGGAAGCTGTCTTTTAACAGGTTTAACTGTTCTTTCACCATGTTCAATAATATTACCTGCAGAAGAAGATTTATTAGAAAACATACCCAAGTGACTATCAACCAAATTACTTACCATGGCAGAGGAGGAAACTTCCCCTGGGACTGGGTTTGGGATTGTGCTTGGGCCTTCTTTCTCCTGCCTTGTTGGTAGGGATGAGGAGGTGGATGGAAATTGGGTGTTCTGGATGGGCCAGGCTGATGATGAGGAGGGTGTTGCACATTCTGTTGGTAGTGACTCATTAGATAATCCCATTTCCATTGCTCTACTTCCATAGTATTTGGATTTTGGATGGTTGAGCTGGGTGGCTGTGAAGGTTGAGCCTGAAGCTGAGGCTGATTGGGAGGCAACTGAGGAGGGGCCTGGGCCTGAATCTGGTTCCTGAGCTCTTGGACCTGATCCCACAATGTGTCTACCTTTGCCTTGTACGTCATATTTTCTGTCTTCAACTCTTTTATATGACTGGATAGGTTGCTGATTTGTTGTGGCAGAGGAAGCTTTTTTATTTTGAAGCCTTTTGAAAGACCTTCTTGAGGCACTAGAGGCTTTACTTCCTTCTGTGGTACTGGGGGAAGGGGGTTTGGTTTGTTTGCATTTCCTGTCATTTCCACATCCTGCAGTATGTGAATTCTTTGTGTTAGCATAAGATTTTTTATGACCAACTTTAGAAGAACTTACAGTGTCAGCATCATAGTCAATTTCTATCTCATCCACTTGCATGTTATCCATTTTTTCTGCCAAATTGTTGGACATACTAGTGGGAAGATTTATATTTTACTTTTTACTTTATAAAAAAATAATAAAAGTTAGTCAATAATTGCTCCAAATAATAAAAAAAAATATTTAATTAATTAAATTATAGAAAAAAAAATAATTTTCAATATAAAGTAATAATTAAAAAATTAATTTAAAAAAAAAATGGATTGCAAGGTTAAATTGGGAATAACAAGTAAGTTAATTCAACCAATTAATTACCAATATTAAATATGGCAATATATTTGGACTAAGCACAATGTACTTTTAAGTCAACTAAAATTAACAATAATTAATAATAATAAAAAATTAAATTAATAATTCAATTTGTATTAATAATAATGTCAATTCTTCTAGGACTAAGAGGATTTAACACTCTATAATGGTCAACTAGGAAAAAAAAAATTAAAAATTGAACACTTACACTCAGTGAATCAGCAATTAAGCCACAATCACTGTTATTGCAATAAAAATATAGTAATATGAGTCAGAGGCGCAAAGGTGAACTTACTATAGTGATCGAAAAATCACTTCAAAATAATATAAAAATTAATATTATATAAACCTAAGATGTCGAACCCAAGTTCGAAACACAGTCGCGGAAAAAGTTTCGTTTTGCTAGGTGGTCCGTGCGTTTTGTCGTTCCTTGCCAGGCTCGATCGTCGTCGTCGTTTTGGAAAGGTCCCCAGTTGTCGGTCAGTTGTCTAGAAGAAGGTAAGAAGATTAGGGGAAAAGGAGGAGAGAAGAAGGAGGACAAGGGAAAATAAAAGGAATAATTTGTAATAGGATATTTTAATTTTATTTAAGAGGGAAAACAACGACGAGCAACTTTGAGAGATGACAAAAGCTTAGTATTTATTAATAATAATATTATTTAATGTAAGGGTTCTGCGCGGCAAACACTTTTAACTACTGTCAGACTTAAAGCAACCTTTAATTTGTTATATAGACTTTTAATTAGATTTGTATTACTAATAAAAAATATAAACGTAATAAAATAGTTATTTTAATTTGTTGAGTGTTTAATAAGTGATGATGCTACAGGGGATTATCCAAGGCCCTTTTATAGGCAATGGGTCCTCTGAAGTGCTACTATCTTTGTAAATACAATGATTAGAATGGAATAAAACAAATATATCAAAAGAGTAAATGAAACATAACAATATAGAGAAAAACATGAAACAAATAATTAAAACCCCAATTAAGAATCCAATTTCCCCACCATTAATTCCCAAATCAGTAAGTGAGAATAGTGAATAACTAAACAAGATTGGAAACATAGGAACTATGAGAAATATAATTCCAAACAGATAGTACATTCTGATTAAAGGACATTTTAAGTGAAACAAAAAATAATTTGACGCAACAAAACAAGCAATTAATCTCAATTTAGTCCAAATTAATTTATTTGTTTTTTCTATCACAATTAAGGGTCAAAAGAAGCGTCCTTAATTATTGTTTAGTATCATATGAGAGGTATTATTTAATATATAAATTTAAGTAATTAATTTAAATATATTATAAATCAATTTTACACTTGTAATTATAATATATGTTTTTTAATTAATTAAATATAAATTTATAATTATTAAATACATAAAAATGCGCCATTATTTGTAGAATATATTATATTATGCTCAATTTAATTGGATATAAAAATATATATAACCAATAAATTTAATGTAACACTTGTATATAATAAAATTCTTATATAATTTCATTATGCAATAAAATATTAAGTTATATTCATTAAATACAAGTCTTACCCACTTTTTAAGGTTTTATAATTTATATATCATTTACTGGACTCCTGGAATAGCCTGGCTGACAATTGCCATGCAACGCGCATTTCTGCTGCATGCAATGCGCATTACTTGCAGCAGCGATGCGTGTTGCATGTGCTGCATGCAGTGCATTGCACAGCCAGTTTTTTTCTGGCTGTGCAATGCACACAGAGAAACCAAAGTCCCTGCAAGGGACTTTGGTCTCTAAAATGGAAGCGACTTTCCCTACCAGGTGCAATCTGGTGGGAAAGTGAGAGAAACGTTAGACCGAAGTTGTTTGAAAGCAACTTCGGTCTTAAAAACATTAAAAATCATAAAAAAAAAAGAGAAATGTAGAAAAAAAAATTAAAAATTAAAAATTAAAATGTGAGTATAAGAAAAAAAATAAGTGCTAGTGATACCAAAAATCCAAGCCAATTTCATTTGGCTTGGTTATTTAATAATTATTTTTTAATACATTCACCACGCAATATGGGGGGCGGACTTGCTAGCGAGTCCGCAACCTTGGACCCAAACTCACCACAGATTGAACACACATTGAGCTATTGATAAAGGAACCATACAATCAGGGATGAACACCACTCAGCAGAACAGTTTTAGGCGGGTCTTCAAGTAGAGTTCAGCATGAGTTCAGTATGAGTTCAGTCTGAGTTCCATCTGAGTTCAGGTTGAGGACTTGCTAGCAAGTCCACCCCTTATATTGCGTAGTGATTAAATTTAAAATTCAAACGCCATAAAATATATGAATTTTTTTTATATGAATATTATAAATTTAATCTACCTCTTTCTCATAATTATATTTATAATTTTGTTTTTTTAATTTTTGACATTTAAGATTATTTTTTGGAAATACAAAATTAAATTTTCAACTAAATTTTTTAGTAAGGTAAAATAAATTATAAATTTGACATTTTGTAATTGAATAATGAAAAAAATTTTAAATTTATTTAAAAAATATTTTTGTTAGAAGAATACAAATATTTTAAGGGTAGAAATATGGTGCAAATTGTAAGTAAAAAAAATTATATTTTTTTTTGTGAGGGGTTATTTCTATTTTTAAAAATATTTTTCAAAAACATTCATTAAATACTGAATTAAATTACTTTGAAACTCAAATTTTTTGTAAAATAATTAAAAGTGAAATAATAATATTGTTGTATTTGATATAAAATTTGAATTGGTAATATTAATGTCTCTTTAAGTAAATTTGAAAATCATTTAAAAAGACCATGTTGATAAGTACTTCATTTTTGATATACAATGGTTATATATATATCTTATATATATTTCTTGAGTGTTATTTTTATATACATTCAATAAAATTTGTAATATAAAATGCCATTTAATAATTAATTAATGTTCAACTTAGTTATAACAACTTCATATTTAATACCAGCCACTAGTATTTACTTTTTAATTTTAAACTCCAATATAATATGAGAGTATCCTTTTTTTGTCTGTATGTAATGAACAACAATAACAGACCATAAATGAGTGGGTAATTAATTACAATAAATAGTTGAAGAATAACCTATAAGAAATGATAAGTTTATCAAAAAGAGTACATTAAAAAAATATACTTTTGAAATATTTTTGATATAATTTGGGTAGTTAAATGAAAATTTAAATTATCAGACATCAAAATGGATAAAATCTAAAAGTAGTGTTTATATAATAAGCCTCATATAAAAAAAGGATAAAAAATCTACTATGTGACTAAATTATTAAATATTAAGGTATTATTAAAATTATTGAAAAACTTATTTTACAGTTATAATGAAATCTAAATGTGAAAATAATGGTGGGATAATAGTAAGACTATGTGGAAACACTTTAATTTATACATACTTTCAACTATGTTCAGATAAAAAAATTGTTAAAATTGTATAATAACATCTAGTTAATAGTGATGCAATTTTATTTAGATCAAGAATAAATTTTTCTGAGGAAAAACTAATTAAATTGAGATATGGCCATCTCCTTTCAAGAGATAGAATAATAATAAAAATTTAAAAAATTATAATAAGTATTCTTAATCACCATTTTTGAAAAGTCTCTAGTAAAATTCATTATAATATATCATTCATTGATTACATTATATGGAGTTTCATCTTGAAGTAGTGATGTGCAGCTTTGAACTTATGTTATGAAAAACAAAAAAGTTAAAAAATATATAGTTATACTAATGAAAAAGCCAAAAATAAAAATACTATTATAAATTAAAAAAATAAAACTACATAAATTTTATTCTGCTCTAATGATGGAAGGGTACTATGTATGAATTTCCACATGTTAAATCCAAACCTGCTTTAAGGCTAGTTTACAGGTAGAGCTATTAAGTTTCCTTAAATTCTAAAAATAACTTATGCATTTTACTAATTATTTTTTTCTTGTTTTCTTTCCAAAGTTGTTAGAGTTGCTTAATTAATACTGTTATCTTGATTGTAAGATATATAATTTTTTTTGAATACATGATTTATTGTTTCAAAAATTATATTATAAATTTAAATCATTTATTTCATTTTCTAAAGCTTCATTGTCAAGGACACAACTCCATTTTCTATTACTTAACAAATATATAAAATGTGATAGTAAAATTTGAGGAATTTTCTTTTTGAGAGGGTCAAACTATATTGTGAAGATTTTTATCTAGAAATTCTTGTACTCTAAAACCAAATAATTTTCTCCCTTAAGTAAGCCATTTAAAAAATATGAGAATATAAACAAGAATATTAACTTATCTTATTTTAATTTTCTTTACTGAAAGTTTTAGTTCAATCCCTTTTTTTATATGACATTAGTATAAAAACATGGTTAAATGCTACTATATAATTAATTTTTAATATATATATATATATATATATATATATATATATGAAATATTTAGAAGGTCATCCTTTTTTATTTACTTGAATAAATGGCTCAATTATAATACCCAACACTTATTAATGTTTCCCAAACTCAATAACAAATTTCTCATATGAAATATTAGCTTCTAATATAAGAAGTTTATCTATAGATGATATTTAACATGTGATTTTACTTTTTAGATTCAGCTAAAATTAAACAAAAGGAGAAATCATGCATATGTGTATAAATGGTAACCATGTGTTACTTAGAGGATTGTAAAATTCACTCATCAGAATGGTTTAAGTATTAAAATAAATTGAGGTCATTATTTTCTAGTATTTGAAACTAATTAGGAAATTATTCTAAAAATATATTTTAATGTGTATCATGTTTAAAAAGTTGGAAATATGATTTTTGAAAATTGTGAGTTTCTTATGAGATACCAAGCTTTAGTTTACATTGTTTCAAGTAGAATAGAATTTTAGTATTAGAAATTGAAAGCAATGTACCATTATCAGATTTTAACTGTGTTCTACTTATAGAATGATTACATAACATTAAACATTATTTAAATCAAAAAGGTTTAAAAGATATTTAGAATTTTACCAAATTTCACCATTTATTAATCTTTGATTTGAAAACAAACTATGATGTACACTCACTAGAAATAAGCAATCCCAATTTTAACATAATTTATCAATCCAAAAATAATGAGTCAATTAACATGAAAATATATATTATTTCAAAACCGATTCTCTAGATTTAAAATATGATGCTTTAATGAAAAATTATTACAAAACTTTAATGCAATGAAGTCTCTTAAAAAATTCAAAAATAGAATATCAAAACAAGTAATTTCTGCAAAAAAAACTACTAACTATTGTAGATAAAGCATAAAAATAAGTCATATTTTTTAAAAAAATGATCTAACAATAGGGGGTGTCAGTTCTGGCAAATCCGCACTTAAATTTGACCAAATCCGCACTTAAATAAGTGCGGATTTACAAAACACACTAGCCCCAATACTGGTGGATTTCAAAATGAAATAAGTCACTTATTTCACTCAAATCCGCTCTTTCTCAACCAAAAGTGCTGATTTCACCATCAAGTCCCATTTCACTGATTTGTCAGCATCATCCCATTCATACGCAGCACTCCGCAGCATAACACTTCATAACTCAAAACATCGTACATCACTTACATCTTCATATCATATCATATAAGAGTCATGCCTTCCTCACTTTCAAATTGTGATAAATTACATAAAGCAATGACTTTCATGGCGCTTGAACTGCTCTTGGACTCTGATTCCGATTCTGATCTAGAAGAAGATTTTGTCGTTTTATCAAAAATGGCCAGGAAACGTTACCTTCTTCCCAGAAAGCCTCAAGTACTTCATACCTCCAAGTACACCATCCAAACACTTCTTAACCTATCTACACCCAGTTTTAGACAGCTGTTCAGGACTTCTCAGGAATGTTTCCTTAAATTGCTTGAGCTTATTCAGGATCATCCCATATTTCACAATAATTCTCAAAAAGAACAACGACATCCTTCAATTCAATTGGCCATCACACTATGTCGTTTGGGTTCAAATGGTAATGGAGCCGCTTTGAAACTTTTAGAAAATGTCTTTGATTTAGGGTATGGTTCAGTTAACACTTATACCAAACGATGTATCACTGCCATCAACTCCTTGGAATCTCAACTTCTCACCTGGCCAACAAAAGAAGAGCGACTTGAATCATCTCAGGTTATGCAAGCAGAGGGCTTTCCAGGATGTATTGGTTTTGTTGATGGTACTACTATTCCTTTGAGCCAGAAACCTGCTCAAGGTGGAAACAATTACTTTGAACGTAAAAAGAGGTAGATTATTTTTAACTCCTTTCATCCTCCTTGAAACTAACACAAACAAATATATCTTCTTTATAGATATTCAATTAACGTTCAGCTTATATGTGACGTAAACAAAAAATTTATATCATTCTTCGCTGGCTATCCTGGCTCATGTCATGACTCCTACGTCTTCCAAAGAATGCATATTTCAAATGAACCTGAAAAATTCTTTGATGAAAATCAGTATCTTCTTGCAGATTCTGCTTATGTGAATGGAAATTATGTACTTCCTGCTTTTCGGGGAGCAGCTTCAGAAGACAGTCAAAATGCCAAATTCAACAATCATTTGGCAAAGTCAAGAGTCCGTATTGAACATTCTATTGGAATCTTGAAAGGCCATTTTTCTAGTTTAAGGGAATTAAGAAGTCCTCTTAGAAATAAATCTGAAATGGAGGCGGTGATCAACTGGATTCTGTGTTGCACTATACTTCATAACCTACTTGCTGACCTCAAAGATCAATGGTTAGAGCTGTATGAAGATGAACAAGCTGATTCACCTCCGACTATATCCAACACTTCTATTTCTCAATCAACTACTATAAGGGCGAAAATCCTTCCAATAACACTCCAACATTTTTCAACGCAATTTTAATTTTTTTCTCTTTCCCTTCAAATTATCAATTTGCATGTATTATTCACTGAGAATGGTAAATTTTTTTGCATATTTTTTTGGTTTTTGAATTTGCTGTTAAAGTCTTATTTTTTTTTCTCTCTGTGTTTTCTTTCATCAACTCAACATGAAATCGCATATTTTCAGCAAACGCATATTTTTTCAGTCACTCAAAGGTTGGGAAAGAGTTGGAAGGGAAGATTAAAGGTTCTGAGGCATTTTAAATGAAGAAAAGGGTCTGGGAGAGGTTGAGAGGGGTGAAATGGGGATCAAAAGAGGTTGGCATACAATGGGGCTGGGAGGATAGTGAAAGGCATGGGGAGGGAAGACAAGCATGTGTTGATAGAATTGAAAGGGATGGAGATTGGTGCAAACAGAGTGTGAAAATAGGAGGATGAACTCTGTTCTTCGGGCGAAGAACAGAGTTCACTTCCATAAAATATTAGCTGAAACATAGTTTTCAATTCTGTAAAAACAGTTGTAAGTAATAGAAAAAGTCACTGATTTTTTTTATATGTAATCCTTGCTTTACGAGGAGACTTTTGTGACGAAGCAGATTTTTGAGTTATCTTTTGAGATTTGGAATGTCTGGGAGGCATTATGAAACTGGCACATAACAAGAAAAAAGATTAAAAAGTAGAAGAAATAAGTAAAAAAGAATGTAAACATGCCTGGTCAAAATATTGAAAATGTTGGAGATTGGTGCAAGCAGAATGTGAAAATAGGAGGATGAACTCTGTTCTTCGGGCGAAGAACAGAGTTAACTTCCATAAAATGTTAGCTGAAACATAGTTTTCAATTCTGTAAAAACAGTTGTAAGTAATAGAAAAAGTCACTGATTTTTTGTATATGTAATCCTTGCTTTACGAGGAGACTTTTGTGACGAAGCAGATTTTTGAGTTACCTTTTGAGATTTGGAATGTCTGGGAGGCATTATGAAACTGGCACATAACAAGAAAAAAGATTAAAAAGTAGAAGAAATAAGTAAAAAAGAATGTAAACATGCCTGGTCAAAATATTGAAAATGTCAGGAAGGGGTGTGTGCCGAGGATTGATGGGTAGGTAGCGAGGAAGGTCAGTGTGTCACATGTGACAGGGATGGGGTAAGAAACGAAGGGATGTTTTGTGGCCAAAATGTGGTTGTGAAAAAAAACGGGAAAAAAGTGCTGATTTGAGGTCATAACTGACACCCTTTTTTGAAATAAGTGACTTTTTTGCAAAATTTAAGTGCTGATTTGGTTTGAAATCCGCACTTAATTTAAGTGCGGATTTGCCAGAACTGACACCCCCTAATATTTATTTTTGTTAAAAAAATCAAAACATTGTTAAGTTTTCTTGTTATAATAATGTTAAAATCCACTAAACATTATCTAAAGGTGGTAAAATATGTTAAAAATAAGTTGAATTTTATGAGATAAAAATCAACAATTTTGTATCATTTCCTGTTGTGCTATGACTTTATTCCACCCTTTTTATCTGATTCTTCCAGTATTACTTTGCTATGATCACTAGTTTTCAAGTTAAAATTTACAAATGTTCATTATACTTGATAATATGAAAAATAACTCAAACTTTTATAACTACAAAATAAGATTTTGTAACTCCTTCTTTCAATCAATATTTGAAAAAATTTTTAGTTTATTTGAGTAATGATTTTAAGAATAACAAAAAATTTGAAATTCACAAGGAATTATTTCAAGAGACTATAATTATTTACTTGTGTAATGCATGAGCTACTTATCAATGAAGTAAAACATCAGAAAAGTAAGTTATAGTTATAAATCTACAGATTATACTGTTTCTGGTATATATATCTTCAATAAATCTTTTAAACTTATCTTAGCCTACATACCACACAATAGAAAATCATTATATTAAAAAAGGAAAAAATTCTATGATAATATCATAAAGAATGATAACCATGGATTAATATTCCATAAAAATGGTTAATAATATTTTAAGAGAACCTAAATCAGTATTCTTTCATCAAAATATATCCTTTTTGTCTTTGTAACTTATTCCAAACAAATTTTTTGAAAGTTGAATCTATATATCTAATGCCAAAACCACTATTAAGTTCCCTCTTAGACTTTTTAAGAAAATATATATATATATATATGTATATATATATATTATTTATCAAAAATTGAAATAAAGAATAAAAACATAATTTTATTTACCTTTAATTATTTAAATATATAGTATTTTCAGAATGCATTGTGGTTACTTGTGAAGGTTAGAAGATTTGAAGTTGGATTTATGAGTTTTTAGAAGGGCAAATATTGTAAAATTCTTTCATAAATATTTATTTCATAGTTTCAAATGTTGAAATCTACAAACTAATGGGATTTAAAATTATATTGAGATTTAAAATCTGTTTTCTACTCAAGTAAAATAAAATAAAATGATGATATCAAAATTGAAATTAAGTTTAAACTTTTGATATGCTCTATCTTCAATTTTATTGATAGTGCATCAAAAATTTAATAATATTTTTTTCCTTCATCACTTTTTACATAAAAGATAGTTTTATCATTTTATGAATTAAAGATTGCTTATATAAATTTAACATCTATGTCAACTGTTTATGACTATTAATCTATATAATAAATTTTTTAGAAGAAAAAATAACATCAGTATATACTGACTTTGAAATTATTCAATTTAAAATAGTTTACAGGTAGATAATGAAGGGTGATTTCATTTTTGAATATGAATTATAGAAGTCTTATTTTGTCAATTTTAATTCTTTTTGAGCTCAAATGTATCCACCGCAACTTATGTAAGAATAAAAATTATTTTTATTGAAATTTACATGAGAAAGTATGCCTATTATTCAAAATCAAACTTGCTCTAATGGTGTTTTTCAATCATTATTTCCATTCATAACAATAAAAAACATTTCAATTTGCTGATGTTTTAGTTTTTGATATCCCCAAGTTTATATCTCAGGTGTACTATTCACAAAATTATTAAAAATTTAATTTTCGAGATACATGATAAAATTGAAAGTGAGGGGGAATTAAATTTTTAAAAATGAATTCTAAATTCAGGATGGATAGTATTTTTTCTATTTTCACAAATGAACAATTTTTTGTTTCAATTAATCCAGAAAGAAAATTTTGTTGTAAGCATATTATATTATATTTATTATGATTTTAAATACTATATTTTCAAGATTTGTGTTTAATATTTCCTGTGAAAGTTAATGTTAATGTGAATTTAAAGTAAGCTTGAAGAAATTTAATCAATATGCATATTTGATATTTAAAATAATATTTTGCTCCAATATTGAATCATCTTGGGCTAAAAAATATCCCAAATAAGGTTTTTGTGGGTCAATTTGGATTTAAGTAGGATTAAGTGAGGTTTAATAAAGGACAGATAAAAGGCTAAATTCATTACTAGTGACTTTTTTCTCAAAATAGTTATAAAATATGTATCATTCTGGAATCAAGCTTCAATAAAGTTGAATTGAAACAGAGATAATTTCTAGCAGCACAACACCATATTTACAAAGGTGTAAAATACCTCAAATATTACTCATAATATAGGAAGGAAAGGAATCTACAAAATTCACATTTCAAACAAGGATTTATATTTTGAATTTGAAATTGAGAAATGGAATATTATTTTCCAATTTAAATATCTATTAGTCATTTTACCAAAAGTTTTCAGTAATCAGATTGAATTTTGATGGTATTTTGTTGTAGATTAATCATTTTGATGAGACCTTTACTCAAAATTACTGGTTTCGTTTCTAATATTCCATGTGAAATTCATTACAAATCTTTTTGAAAGTGAATAGTTGACATATTGGATATGCAAAAGCTTATGTTAGATCAAAGTGAGATCAAAGGGAGTTCAACTGATGATCAAATTAGGATTTTACAAGATCAAACGGTGATCAATGTAGGTTCATCTTGAGCTCAATTTGTGACAAATCTCTGACTAAATGTAAGGCCAAACAATTTCCTACATGGTGATGATGTGTGCATAATTCAAGCATAGATTTGTGGCTCAACGGAGTTCAAGCAAGGGGTATTGCTAGCAATACCCCCCCATTTTTTCTGTGGTGATACAAACTTTAGAAGATATGATAAGAAGATATTGTGCTTTTGGTCTTAATTTTAAAGACAATGACAAATTCACGCATGATTGGGTAACCCTTATCCCAGGTTTAGAATTTGCATACAATAGTACAGTACATTCTGTCACTGGCAAAAAGCCATTTGAGTTATGGTTGGGTTATGTACCTAATACCCCTGCTAAAGCTCTTAATAAGTTACCTAGATTGGATATCTATCCAGGTACTAAATCTTTTCTTCAGATGCAAGAATTATGCAGAAAACATGCTCAAGAATGTATAAATAAGGTGTTTGAGTATGAAAAGAAAAGATGGGATAAAGCCCATAAAGAACAAATGTTCAAAGAGGGTGATGAAGTCCTTATTTCAACACTACATTTCAATTTAAATGGTAATGTTAAATTGAAGGATCCATTCATTGGACCATTTGTATTTAAAAAGATGGTTGGTAATAATGCTGTTGAGGTTATTCTATATGCATTATATGATAGAAAACATCCAGTATTTCCTATTTCTCTTATAAAACCATACCATTCTAATGATACTGCTCTATTTCCAAGAAGATCAGGAAGGCATAAACAGAAACCTGAAGAAATAGTTGAAAAGGCAGAAATTGAAAAGATACTTAAAAAGAGACACCTTACAAAAGAAAAGGGAGTTGAGTATCTATTAAGATTTAAAAATAAATCAAGTGAATATGACCAGTGTATTCCAGAAAATGAAATCTCTGATCTTAAAAATCTCTTGAAAAAATTTAAATCAAAATAATACTGTTTATTCAGTATATGTAATATAAAAAATATTTTTTTATTTTTCTATTTCACTCCTTACTTTTAATTAAAATGTCTTAACATTTTTTTTGTCTTTTTTTGGGGTGAGGGAGTGTCAGCCTAGATATCCCTAGGACTGAGTATTTCTTATGCTTAAAATAAGATAACCTTATGTAAATTAAGCTTAGATCTTAAAAATAAGGTTAAAATAATAATATATATGATTATATTACATATATATATAATTATTACTCTATTATATAAATTATAGTAGTTTAAATAGCTTATCCATAGCCTAATAATACTTATTAAGGTGTTAATGGAGTCATAATATACTTATCTTAAGTGATATGAAGTAATTATTTACATACATAAGCCTATATGTATACCTAAATCTCATATTCAGTGAAGTATGCAGTATATTATGTATATTTAGGTATATAAGTGGGTTTTAGCCCCTTAATAGCCTATAACCTTTGTTTTTCTGCTTATTTTAGGTCATATGGACGAAATCAGTGGACTCACAAGGCCTACAGAAGGATAGACATCTATATCAGGCGCATACACTCAGTTTGGACAACTTAATTTACTTCCTTGGATGGTTATTCACGGATTTATGGGTTGGAAGGTCATTTCTGGGTTGATGTGGATGATTGGGGATGCTATTGGGGGCTTGGACATTTTATTTTTTTCCTTTATATGCTTTGGGTTTCATTAAATCTCTTTTTGATTGTTTATTTTACCTGTTTCTTTATGGTATCTGTCACGCGCCACCTGACACTTGAGGAAAAAGTAGCTCATTAAATCAATAATAAGAGGCTCAAATCCATACTCGAAGTGTGGAAAGCAATTCTCCATAGCAACTGCCACTTTCCTTTGTGTACTCCCTATTCAACCGCACTAGCCTAAACTCTAAATCTAAATTAGTCAATATCTCAATAGTGTGTCTCAGTCTTTTCTTCAATAAGCGACACACATCCCAATAGTCAATGTAATGGTGCACTAAAAGGTTTATTAAATGTCTGTGAATTATTAAAAGGGGAAGTGAGCATGGACGGAATGGATAGTGGAGGATTAAGGGGTTAATGGATGTTAGTGAGGAGGGTCCAGGTGTAATGGATGTATTTTAATGGTCTTTGGTGTGCGGAATAGTGGATGGTTTTGAGGTCGATGCGAGGAGGAGTAAAGGATATAAAAGGGGTTGGGTTTTTGGTTCAATATTCCTTAGAATTAAATAAAAAAACGTATTTATAGTTAATAGTGGTAAAATCTTTAAGTTAAATCAATATTATTATATCTTTCTTTATTTCCTCAATAATCATCTCTAAATCCTAAATCTTTGATTATTGAGTTTCCATCCCTTCGTGAGATCTTAAGAATTTTAATATTACTTTCAATTAAATTAGAATCCTTCTCGAACATAACTCGAAGCAGTAGTTCTTCCTTTGAGTCATCTTCGAATCACTCCCTCGAATCATTCCTCTGTGCTTTGAAGAAGTCTCTAAACTCCTCATCTCACTTACAGGAACATCCTCAACCTTGTGCGTAGGTTGTCCGGTAACAGTATCGGCTTTTATCTGGATTTTCTATTTGTGGTATAGATCTGTTGTATCATTAATTATGATGGAGGGTCCTTACTGGAGGTCTGGGTGTTGAATCTTCTTGAAGTGGACGCCATGGGGAGGTGATGGGCCCTCACAGTGCTTTAATTGCCAGGGATAGCAGTGAAAGCATCTGGATTGAAGGTCTGTGCACTCCAGTGGATTTGGGTATAAGTAAGGAGGGATTTTGACAGTTATTTACCATCATTCAATTACTACAATTCAAACAAAAACTACAATACAATTATTAGCATTCAGAAATATATTATAAAGCCATTATAAATTGATATTATCTTTATATAAGCTATAACTATATTTTATTCATCTATTTTCCACCACTAGCACGCATTTAAATCCAAGTATTGTGAGTTTTATTTGAGTATAACTATTTTATTAGTCTTCCCCTGAGGTTTAATCACTAAATCATTTATCAATAAGTAGTAGGACCATAAATAAATACTATTATATCATACTTGTATACTAGACTATACTGACACCCTTACTTTGGCTGGAGATGTAAGCGGGGTGCTGTAAAGACTAAGGAGGGCTGGGAGAGGTGAGTGAGAGGCTTTTATCACCTCCCCCAGCTTCTCCAGTCCTTTAATTTGGCTGGATATGTGAGCAAGGTGCTGTAAAGACTCAGTAGGGCTGGGAGTAGTAGGTGAGAGGCTTTTATCACCTCCCCTTGCCCTTTAATGACCCTTGCTCACCTTTACCAGACTTCACAAAGTGTATTAGGGGATTTTAGAACCTCTCCCAGCCCTTTAAAGCCCCTCTCTCACCTTCCCCAGCCTTCCCCAGTCCCTAGATTTTTCTGGGTGAGGTGAGCAATGGGATGGGAGAGATGAAATAAATGCTGGGGAGGCATGCAAGGTCTTGGGAAGTAGCCAACTTTTTATAAACTTGAGAATAATTAATAATTAGAAGTTAGAAATAATAAGGAATAAAATATTGAGGAATTATAACCCATTCCAAGTGGTAAATAATGTAACTAAATATATATTTTAGAATCTGAGTTGCTTGTGTTTACCAAAAAAAATGTGGCCAAGTGTTGAGAAAGGAAGATATTTTTAGGGAAGAAACATGAAAAAAGAAAAAAATATAAATTAAAATAGAACTAAATAATGACAGTGGGCTGGGAAAGGTGAGTGAGGTTCTGGGGGAGGTGTGAGAAATAAAGAGAAGAGAAGGGAGAGGATTGGAAGGAGAGGATATTTGTTTTCTCACTGTAAAGGGAAGGAGAAGGGTAGAAAGGCTAAGTAGATGTAAAGTTTAGAAACAAGATAAGGGGTATAGGATAGGAAGGTAGATTGAAGATAAGGGAGAATTAGGGGAGGAAGGTATCAGATGGAAGTACCACTTGGAATTCTACCAGGAATTATTTCAGGAAGCAAAAAAAGCACTAGACGTCTAGTGCACAATTTTTTCTTGCTGTGAATATTTTTTCAATTATCAATCAACTGTGGTTCAATGAAGGTTCAAATCAGTTTCAAGGTGTTTTCAAAGTAAATCCAATATTTCTTCATGATTGTTTCATCACCACCTCAATGTGTGCTGAAAAAGATATGAATTAGGGTTCAAGGTTGCAGACTTGCTAGAAAGTCCACCCCCCATATTGCATGGTGAGTAAGTCTATTACATTTTATTCTTTTTTTTATAAAAATTTCCTGCTCAAATTTCTATACTCACAACCTCTCATTTTTTTACAAGGCATCATAAATATCCAAAATCATTTTTATTTTCTCCTTTTCTTCAACAAAATGTTCTTTTTTCACTAATCTCATTGTTTAGTGTTAATTTATAATTCCTTGTCCAAAATCTACTTCTCAAAAACTTACTAAATTGAAATTGTCTGCAAATCATATTGTAATTAACTGGCTGAAAATTAAATCTAATTTTGATGCCTTTTTTGGCTCAGCAAAGTCCACTCAAGTTGATCATCCACTCCCATAAAAATTGAGTGGTTTTAATCAAATGGAAGTGGACCTGAAATCAAAAACTTAAGGCAAGATGTATTTTACAACATAGAAAATGAGGGAAAGATTCAAAAACTATCAAATAAAATACAAGAAAGCAAAGATGGATTTTTCTTCAACTGGGTTTGGAGTTAAATAAGATGATTAAAAGCATAGAATCACATCTGTTTATGAAAAACACAACTCTATGTGTCCTCTTTATGATTAAATGGACAAGATCTTTGGACAAAGGCCTGATTTCAACCCCTTGAACATGAATCAAGGCTCAAGAATTGCTGAGTCTCAAATTAATAGATAATATTTTCTTTTAGATCCTTCACTTTGCTCTCAAGAATTTGGAGAAACATCTGCTTATTCTGAAATTGAGCTTTATGATCCCATGAAAGTAAGACTATAATACTTTTTATATTATTTTTTCTTTTGTAGTGCTGATTTACTCCCCATTTATAAACCAGACCAAAGCCCCATCAAATCTAGAAATATTTAAGGATGTAGCTGACAGTGAAAGATTAGATGATAAATAATTAACCCCTCTTAGAAACAGAATCAAGCAAAGTGCTTCTGCTAGTTTTGGGACAACTAAATCAATGTCAAAGGCTTTTTTTCTGCTTATGGGGAGATTGTTAATAAACGCAAACAAGGTTATATTTTTAACTTTTTTTTGACTAAAGAATTTTTCTTAATTTATTTCTCTTACTCTTAAAAGTTAAACTTTTTCTCAAAAAGAACAAGTGCAAATTGAAATCATGAAGTTGGATTCTTATGAAAAAACTGCAGAAAATCTACTACTTTTAGAGAAAAATAAGTGGTTTCATTCACAATCAAAGAAAGAAATTTTTTGAAAATTTAAAAAGATTGTTTAGATTTGGAGATTGAGAAGGTTAGGATTAAAAGAGAGAATGATGAAAAATTCAAAATCAATCAATTTCAATAGGAAAATGCCAAAATTTAGTTACAGGTTGATTAATTAAAAATGAAGCAACTTGGGGCTGAAAAATCAAGGCATCAAGCTTTTTTACTTGCCTGTGTTAATGAAAATAAGTCAAATGCTGATATTAAAGATTTGCTTTTGTTACTTAGTTAAAATTAAGTAAATATTAATACTTTCTTTCTGAATTTCTTCTTTAATATCAACATGAAATTCTTCCAACAATTCACATATCTCCTTCCTTAGATTTTTAAACTCTTCAACATTTTTTTGTCTAAATGAACTACTTATATCTAATAACCTACATCCTACTCTGTCAATCATACTTTCTATTTTTTCATCAATTATGTCTATAAATTTTCCATTGGTCTTGGATTTATCACTTTCTTTTATTTGCTCCCAAATACTATCATCATCCACAGATTCTTTTATTTTGATTTTTTTATGCAATCTACTGCTTGAAGAATGATGTTTCTGTGACCACTTTCCAGCTAAAAAAATTTTTTTTATTGTTAAGTCTCAATTTTATATTTGTAAAGTATTTCTCCAAACTCACCAGATTTCTCACTTGAGGAATAAGTTTTGTATGAATCTTCCATTTCATCAGAAATAATATCTTTTCTGGCCTGAGACTGTTTTTTTCAATTATCTTCAGTGGCCAAAAATAATTCATTTTAAATAATCTTTGTCTTACTTATCTATTCCAATAATGAAATAAAATTAAATACTCTTACAAAATCTCTCTTTTATCTTGGTGAGTCCAAAATTTTAAGTTTGTGAATTGAGATTTTGGTTCAGGATTAAGTTTAAGAACATCACATTTTAGATGAAACCAATGGAAGCTTCAATATGTTTCAACTCTTGCTTGAACTACTGTATTTTTAACACAATAGTGATTGGATTTTTTTCATCTTGTGCAAGGTTTAGATTATTGATGTGTGAGATGAAAACCCTTGTTAGAATAGTCTCCAATACTAGATGAGGTGCTCATTTAAAATATTCTGGATAAAACAAAACTTGAAATAGAATTTGGTTTTTAGAGAAAATTTATTCTAGTAGACAAAGAATATTTATGGAAGCAAATTATGCAAATTTATTTTGGCAACAAATTAACCTGAAATTTACTATATTATGAGGTCCAGACCACCAAATTATTTATATGTCAAAAAAATTTATGTCAAAAATTTTTTTTGACAATATCCTCCACTTCTATTTACCATAACAGGGGGTAGGGATGACCATTTTTTTTCCAAGTCAGAAAAACATTTATGACAAAAAAATGGCAATACCCTTTCCTGTGTTTTATTGAAGTAGGGGCATATATTGCCAAAATTTATGTTCATTGCATAAATTAACATGAAAAAAACTCTTATAAGATAATTAAAAAACCTAAGTTAATTAAAATTCAAGTAAAAATGTGATTTGAAATTGTCTGTGACCATAGTCAATGAAAACAAACACAAATGTATACATGAACCTCATGAGAAAAAATTTTTTCCTCATGATTACTGTTGCTTGACATACAGTGTAGACAAAAATATACTACTATCTATAGGCATTGACCAAGGGAGCTGGATAAAAACCAGAGAGAAAATCTCCTGTCTCTTTAGAAAAATAAGTAAGATTTACCTGTTTCAGAAAATTAGAGGTATGTTTGCTAGTCCCTCTAATCAATACTCTTGATTTCTCAGAAATTTAAGATAGTTTTCCCCAGACAGACTAGCAGAAAAAGAAATAAATAATAGGGTCTTGTTTAACAAAACACACAAAACCAAACAAAGGTGAGGTACAAAGAGGAGATAATTAATGAGATAAAATTCTCCCTTTTTTTATATATCTCCTACACACAGACCATCCCAGGCTATTTACCTGATGACTACAGCTTTTGCACCTTCCCAAATGCATAAAAGTTCCTCTAGATGCTTCTTCAGGCGCAGGTGGGAGGGCTACCCAATGTAGGGTGGGCCACTTTTAGGCCTTTAAATGCCCAAAAAACCCTATATTATCAATCAAATCAAGAATAATGATAAAAACAAGAAACAAGAAAAGAGACAAGAAAAAGAAATTTCAATTAGCAGTTAAATTAAATAAATGAGAAAGTGACTTACTTTGAGTGCTGTGAAGTGAGAAGTATAAGAGCCAAAAATTAATGATTGAAGTTAGTGATGAAGAGCATTTGAATTATGTTAGTGAGACAGAATCTTAGAAATGCTATGCATTTGCAAACTTTATGCAATTTCAAGTCTGCAAGCTAAACCAAAACAAATGAAACTGAGAAACTGTGAAATTTCATTGGAAAAAATTATTACACAAAAAAAAAATTGTAAATCAGTTATTCTAGGCCCTCAAAGTAGGAAAGGGTGATTGGTAGTATTTTAGAATGCATAGAACTGGGTTGAGATGATGAAGTAATTCTTGATTCTATTTGTGGAGGTGGATCAGGAATCTCATCTTCATAAAGCTCATTCCATCTATCTTTTAAGTTAGCAAGAAGATTGTGTAATATATGACAAGCAGTAATCCAGTCCACACTAACGTTTATTTCTTTTTTTTACAGAGTGGAGTCCTTAGTTCTCGTAGAGAAACAAATCAGCCTTTCAGTATCCATATTGAATGCTCAATCCTAACATGAGATTTTGCTAGATGGGTATTGAATCTTAATTTTTCACTTTCTTCATCACCAGTCCCACAAAAAGAAGGAATGACATAAATAACATTTTAATAAGAAGATTATTCTAAAATATATTGATTTCCATCAAAAAAAAAGAATGTTGAGAAATATTCATTTGCTGAAATACAGAGGAATCATGGCAAACACCAGGGAATCCAACATGAAAAGCGATCAATTTCTTGTTAATATCACAAACCAAATGAAGAGCTATTGAGTATCTAAAAAATAGGAAAAGATTAATATGAAATTTATTTGAAACTTTAAAAGAAAAAAATATCATTTTTTTTTGCAATGAAAATAGCTATTTCCATCTCTGGAAGGTTTTTGACTTAAGGGTATAGTGGTACCATCAACAAAACCAATGCAGCCAGGAAGAACTTCTTTTTTCATCACCTGAGAGTTCTCCAAAAAAATTTGTTTATTGTTTCATTTCAGAAATTGAGCATAAAGAGAAAGAATTACAGTTATTACTTGCTATGTATAAAGGAGAACCATTCCTTGATTAAGCTGGAAGAGGTTTTCAAGATGGGTTAATGCTAAACCATTACCATTTGAGCCAAAACAGCAAAGTGCCACAGATATTTTGATAGCTGGATCTCTTTGAAGACAACTAGAATTATTTTTAAAAATGTAATGATCTTGAATCAATTCAAGTAAACTAAGAAGGCAAGAAAAGCTGCATGGAACATCTGTTAAAAGCTAGCTTCAGGAATGATGGAAAAACCTCAAGGTGATATCAAGGTTGGTGTTGTCACAGGGAGGAAAAAAGGAGGACTAGTAGGCAAGTCGTTTTTTTGAATTTTGGACTAACCTTGCTGTAATCTGGTTATAATTCTGGGTAGGCTTAAACTCATCTTTTTTACAAATTTTTTTATGCTATATACAGGTCTGATGCATGATAAAAGTAAAGAAGTTTATCTCATTTCTTTAAAATAGACCATTATTAATTTTTTCAATTTCATTTCTTAATATATTTTCTGATAATTTTTTTTTATTAATTTATATCAAATTTTTGGCCACTTTAAAATATTTTTATTTTGATTATTATAGACTTCTTAAGTTCCAAAAAATATTTATATTTGTTCAACTCTTTTTTTTAAACATATTATCTGGTTCAAATTTCCATACTATATGTACTTCAATCCACTTCCACATAATGAAATATTGAAATATTTAGAAAATGAAAAATAATTAGTACAAAGTAAAAATTATTGCTCAAATTTAATGAAAAAAATATTACTTTTTCATCTAAATATTATATCCATTATTCCTGAATAATGAACGAAAATATTGGCCAGATTCTATAGGCATATTAAAATAAATTTTTAAATTTATGTCATTTTTAATATAAATTTTCAACAAGAGGGGATGATTTCTTTCCAATTCTTTGAGGCCCATTTTTTATTTTTTGACCTCAGGTAGATTAATCAAAGAAAATCTACCCCCCTTAGTTATAAAATCTTTCTCCACTCACTCTTTGTGCTCCACTAATAATAAAACCAAAAAAACCTTGAAAGCATTCATTGTATCCTACTTTGTACTCTTATATACACTCCATTCTATATGTTTAACCATCATCTCCCAGTGTGTCCTTTCACAGTTGCATAAATCCCATACATTTTTTTTTGCAAAGATCACACTTCCCCAATTTTTCACTGTCTTGAATTCCCCATTCTACCCCCCAAATCCTATTTTTTCTGCTTGAATTACCCCCCACTTCTTTACAATCCCTCATTTACCCCTGAAAATATCTTTTTTTTCACCCTCAGGATCCCTATTGCACCTCTACATTTTACGTTTTTCTCCACCGGCCTTTCCCAGCTTTCCCCCCATAAATCCTGCTTGTCACCAAGTTACACTCTCACACCCCCACATTTTATGGTAAATGTTCTTTAGAAACTCTTTTTTTCATTTGGCCTGATGTCTTATACCACCCCTCTAAAGTATTTTGTACTTACTCATTTAAAGTTTCAAGTCATGTGAATCAAAGTGTTGCATCATCACTTAGCTGCACGTGATCTCAGTTTTTTTCCTCCCCTTCACTCAAAAAATTGACTCTGGGCCTTGAAAACACAAGTCACGGGCAGGAAAGTGTCGCGGCAACACTTCCTTGCATGTGACCTCAGTATTTTCATTGCACTTTTTTCTTCTCTTTAACTCAGTGCATTAGAAAACTGAATCACATATAAATTAATGTTTCTAAAGACCTTTTTTTAATGAAACTGGGGGGATGTAAGGGACTGTGTAAGACAGTAGAGTTAAGGGAAAAATATTGGGTGGGGCAAAGGGCTAGTATAGAAAATGAGTAATTTCAGAGGATGAAAAATACAATGAGTATTGTTATAAATAAATTTAAAAGGAGGGCTTGTAGGGAAAACAAAAGGAAAATTGATAGAGAAGGAGGGGGTTCAAGAGGTAAAAAAATTTGTGTAAGTAGAAGAGATTTAACACCCCGTTGAGTAACTCAAGCACCAGCAGGGGGGCACCTGCAGGGGCAAAAGAGGGGATTAAAAAGGGAAAAAAGGAGGATACAGAGGAGCTGTTACAGGAATTTTAAAAGTGATTTCTTCCTCTGCATATTTAATTTAAATAGTAAAGACATTATATAGAAAATTTAATTTAAGACTACCCAATACAATGATTCATTTTTTTTTAAATTTTTGCTTAAAGATAAAGTATTTTCCCGGTATATGTATTTTGGCAAGACTGTCATTTAATAAAAAATTTTCTAAGCTGACTGAATGTTTGAAAAACATTTTTGAATTCACCTTATATAATTCTTCACCTCATATTCCATTTTTTTCATCCACCAAAAAAAAATAAATAAATAGAGGTGATGAATTATCACCACAAAATTGTTAAAAAAACTTAACTAATGTAAATATTTTATTGGAACAAGCAAAATGTGATGCATCAACTACATCAAGATGCCTTAATTTATGATTTATGCAGAAGTAATAGTAGAACTTGTGAATTCTGATAAGCAAAAATTTCTGAGTTAGGTAAAAATAATTTGAAAAGGAGAAAAAAGGAAAAAAAAATATAAAATAAATGTGGCAAAAAATTAGTGAACACCATATCTAGCACTTCAAACCATGGGAAAAAAATTTAAATAAATCAATTTTTTACAATTAAATCTTCAAAATCACTTGTTACACTAACTTTACACAAGATATTGGTATCAAAAGCATGTCACATACTGAAGTTTATTAAAGAATTAAAAATGCAAGATGAGAAAAACAGAAGAACCAAACTTCATAGAAAACAAAGAAAAATTGAAAGTGAAAAATTGCTAATGAGTCTATTACTTTATGAAATACTTTTTAAAATATTCCATTAAATTTAAAGAATTTAATGTGGTATTATATTGTAGTTTTTTCCACTTTTATTTTTCAGAATAATTTGCAAAAAAAAAACTTTTCTGAATCATAAAGGGGATAAGTATGTTTATTTTTCTCATTTTTCAAAAATTAACAAATAATATGATTTTTTTTTCTAAAAAAATGTCATTTCAGGTGACAAATATTTTTTTTTACAAAATTTGATGTATGATAGATATAATATCATGAATAAAAAGCTGTAGTTATTTTTTTGTAAAAAATATTTTTTGGGTATATAACATCTTTCTTTTTTTTCCTACCTCTGTAATAGAAGACATAGCAGTTGAATCATTGCACCAGATAATTAAATATATATTTATAAATTAAAAATTCATGAGCAGAACTATAATATTCTTTTACAGCTCCTCATGCGCAAAATAAGTAGATAATAAATATTTTATATAAAATTTAATAAATTTTTATCATAAATTCATTTTTAATAAAGATGATTAATAAATACTGAAAATGAAATGTGCATCAAAGTTTAATATGTCTTTACATCTATATTAAATATTTATTGTGTGTCCATGAAATAAGTTCAGTATGAATATATTTTGATTATTTTATATGGATATTTATATAACTATAGTATGTCTCTTTTAAGATATGCAAGATTCATCAACATTGAAAAAAGAATTAATTTATTTTCTTCCTTCTTGAGGTCATGATTTCAAGGAACAAAAAGAGGGAGGAAGTAGAAAAGAATTTTCCAAATATTTACTTGAAATTTTTTCACTCATACCCACCCCTACAAGATTACTCCAAAGATTACTCCAGAAGACCTGAAAAACGACTTGATTGCAAGTCCTCATTTTTTCCCCCTGTGTGTATAGATGGTGTTCTAGGAAATAAGTGGCGGTTCTACAAGATGTTTCACATAAAATCCAATCGAATTTCTGCATCAGAATTGGTATCAGATTTAACCATTAGATCAAGAGCTTCAGCTGCAGTAGTGATATCAAGTTGATGGTGGACTGAAAGCAGCATGTTATGTTAGTGAAAAGTTGAAAAGATTGAGGGTAATTTTATGATTATGGGATTTATTAAGCTCTTGTAAGTCATATACCTTTCTCGTATAAATAATTCCTTAAGGATTAGGTAAAAAAATCTAGGTGTTGGTGCTTTTGTACCTAGTGTTGGCATCTTTGTGCCTAGTGCTAGCTAATCATGATAATGAAGGGAAGTTTTTTGATGACTTTTTTGACCCAAAAGAAGACATGTTTGGGGAAAAATACACTGTTTAAATACACCTTTCCAGGGAAGTTGTATTTCATTTTTTGATGGTGGGTTTGGTACCTTTTTTGTGGTGTGTTTTTGTGGTGTGTTTTTGTGGTGTATTTGGTAATGTTTGAGACCCCCTATTTTCTACGTTATTTATCATTACAATTAAACATATAAAAATTACAATTACAATACATATCATCAGTACTTTTTAAAGTCTTTGAAAATTATTTGGATTATTATATTTTTTTTTCTACCAACTATAAGATTGTAGCCCATTTATAAATAGAAAGATATAAATTACTGAGACCCTTATATTGAGTTATATTTTAATATTTATTGGATTTGTACTACAGTATTAACATATTACCATTAAAATTGTCTAGAAAACTGACTATTTAAGCTATTAACATCTCTGTACTTGAACTCAGCCTGAAAACTGGGGACCTGTTTTCAAGAATTCTGTTAGTTATCTTCCAGTAAGTGAAAAAATATTCAAAAGAAGCTATAAGTAAATAAAATCCCTATAGAAATATTTTGATAAGTACAAAAAGTTGGGGTCGATTCACATAGTGATTTAAGAAAAAGAAGCCTTTTTATCTAATACAATTGAAATATTGAATTAAAAATTTTGCGACTAATTGAACATAAAATTGTTCTTAGTAAAATCTGTCAATAGACCAATTAATTTTGTGATCTTTGCAGATAATAAATTCAGAAAATAAAAACTGATAATTTGATTCTGTTTAACAAGACTTTTAATCCCTTTCTCTTGCTTATTAAAACTCATTTAATATTTGAAAAGAATATTACTGAAAAATTTCTTTTTTAAATATAAAAACATGGCTATATATTGTAGAGCAGTTAAATCAAGTTATCACATAAAAGCATCTTTGATATTTGGCACTTATATAATCACTAAAAACCTACAAGTAAGAAATTTAATTAACTTAAGTATTGTTAAATAATACTGATAAAACTCCTTTTTTGAAGTTTTAATAACTCATATTTCAATTTTTGATTTAAATTTCCCATAAAAAATGTTGTAGACAATCCTATAGTACTAGCTATAGGCCTTGACCAAGGGAGTTGGAGAAAAACCAGAGAGAAAATCCCCTGTCCCTTTAGAAAAATAGAGTGAGATTTACTTGCTAAAGTAAGTTGGTTCCTGTTTTGCTGAAGCTCCTATTTAACACACTTGACTGCTTGATGAGCCAAGAAAGTAGTCCCCAGATAGACTACCAGACCAAAGAACTGAAATGTAGAACAAAGTCCACACCAGAGACAGCAAAGATACTTGATGTAGGCTGCAAATCCACACCAGAGACAGCAATAATACTTGCTATAGCTTGCAAGACTATAACAGAGAAAACAGTTGCCAAAGTTAAGTTAAATGAAGAACTCACTTGCAACAAACACAGCCAATTGTGGCCAGAAAACAGTGAAAACTAAGTGAGGAACAATGAGATCACCTCCGGATGGTTGTATGATGATTAAGGTTGCCCCAAACTGTCTTATTCACTATGTACACACAGACCACTAACTAAGAGCCCATGCGCACCCACCAATCTGGCGCCTGTACCTGCCAAATTGCATAAAAAACCCTCCTGGAGCGCTCCCCAACCTCCTAAAACAGAGGCGGGCGGGCCGCCCGACGTCGGAGATGCCGCCTGAAGCGGCCTGGCCTCCCTGAAGCCAGAAAACCAATAAAAACCACTAATCTACTTAGAAAAATTAGCTACAACTACTAAAACCTTTAAAAGACGGAATTTCACTATAACAACATTGAGACATGAAATATAGAGAAAAATTAGCTCTATCAAATGGTACTAAGCACTTAACCCTAAGACTTAAGGTTAGCCCGTAAAACACGAAAAACAAAATTAAACAGCAATCTTTTATATATGAAAAATGAGGAAATGACCCCTTAAAACTCAGAATATGAAAAATGTCTACAAGACATAAAATATAGAGAAAAACCAGGGCTATCCAATGATAGTACCCACATACCCGCAGACCCAATATCCACGGAATAAAACCAGAAAAATACCGAATTCCTTAACAGATGTCAATTAAGACATGCACAAACAGCGCCAAATCACACAACAAAGGCCCCTGCCAATGTTGGAAGACCACATCCTCCCTTCAATTGAGAATGTCTGCATTCTTTCTTCATTCAACCACCATGTTTAACCTCCTTCCCAAATCTGCCTCTGAAATGGGCCCCTGCCAATACTGCATCAACAATAATTTAATCTGCGCCATGACACCACCTGTTCATCCATACAGAACATCCTGCGATGTCTGCCACTCCAGAAAAAAGACCTGCCACAGACCTGGTCCACTTTCTTCCACAACAGATTCACCTCCGCCTCAACCTGGTCCTTCTTCTGCCAGCACCAAAAAATCTAGGCCATCCATCCTGATACCCAGATTAATCAAAAAGCTCCACCCTTCCCAGAATAGTGCCACAACCCATAAAGCAACTATTTCCCCCATCCCTGGTCCATCTGATGGTAAAGAACATTCATTCCTTCCTTCAACTTTAAAACTGATAACTTCTCAGTTCCTTCCTCTTCTGATAGTGATGATAACAATGTAGGATCCATTGCACCACCAACACCAACGCACTTGCCCACTATCAAGGCCAAGTTCCAGCAACACACATCTCAACAGAAACAACTTCTGCTTCACTACTTCCAATCCACTCCTGCTAGAGATCCACAGGACATTGAGAACAGAAGACACCTCATTCACCAATTCAAAGCTAATTCTGAACACTTCATTTCATCTCTTGATTCCCTCTGTAATTCCACTAGTACTTGAGTTTGATTCAGAAAAGAAAAATTGACCACACCCTCTATAGGATGTAACCACAAACAACCCTCAGTTTTAAGTCTTGGGGGACCATCCTCATTTTATAGTCTTGGGGGACTCAAAAACCCTCAGTTTAAAGTCTTGGGGGACTCAAAAACCTAAATCATAAACCCAGAACCAGAGATCAACCACATTAAGACACAGAGAAAAAAACTAACATTCTGGGGTAATTGTAAATAGAGCTGCCAGCCCATCAATTACCCCCAAACTTGCCTTTGCTAAACTTGGAGGCTCCCCCTGTGGATACCCTCCACCAATCTTTCAAAACCAACTCCAACAACAAAAACTTTTTCCTCAGTTTATAGTCTTGGGGGACTTACAACCCTCAGTTTAAAGTCTTGGGGGACTAACACAGTGTTCAGTTTAAAGTCTTGACGGACTACTTCTTGATAAAATCTTGAAACCAGCCAGTTTAAAGTCTTGGAGGACTAACAGAAACCAGATTTCAGTTTAAAGTCTTGATGGACTAACTTGATACCATAACTTTTTCAGTTTAGAGTCTTGATGGACTGATAAAATTTCCAGTTTAGAGTCATAGAGGACTACCAGAATCTTGCATGAATCTTACCCAGCCAATTTCATGCAATACACACACAGCTAGACCCACGGAGCGTCCGCCTTCACTTCATCTTCTACTCATCACTGACAAAATCTTCTCTTATCCTTTTCATCACCTTTAACACCACAGATCATGTCTGGATCCCCTGCTGTTGACTTCTCTACTCTTCCTTGCTTCACTGCTTCCGAGGACTATGCCTGCAAACAGTGCATCCACATGTGCAGACCTTGCACATTCACTCTTCCAAATCCAGAAGCCAAATTCTACAACAGGGCTTGTGACTCTTGCTATTCCAAAAAAAGAAATGTGACAGAGATGCCCACTATCCTATTCCTCTGCCTTCTCCTTCTCACAAGTACATCTCCAGATCCCCTACCAGGTCTCCAGAACTTGGTCCATCCTCTTCCTCTCTATCTTCAGCTCCTTCCAGAAGATCCAGAAGCTCAGCTTCCCGCACTCTTCCCAAAAGACCAGCCTTAGCTTCTCAAGAAACTACTTTTATCACTGCTAAATTAGCTCCAAAAGCTTCAAAATCAACCCTTAGGCTTCTAGAACGCGTCCAGGCGGCCCGTCCGCCACACCAAACAGTGAAAATCAGGACCAAAACCTCCAAAAACGGCCAGAAAATAGCCAAATTCATCCAGACAACAACAACAACTCAACCCAACTACCTCCTACTGCTCCCAGATCAATGCAATCCACCCTTCCAAAGTCCAAAAGCACCAAAATTTACCAGATTTCTAAGAGACCTGCCAGAGAACCCCAAGAAGAAACCAGAACACCACACACTGCTCCACCACAACAACTTTGTCCCCAACTAAGACAAAGAAACTACACCTCTCCTCTGTCAGCCAACTACTCTTCTGACAGTTCCATCTCTTTAAATTATCCATCCAGAAGAGAGAAGTCTGCTTCCAAATCCCCCTCTCCTGCTCCATCCTTTAACAACCCTGGTACTCCATCACCAGCACCTCCTCCAGCTGAATCCAACAGAAATAACAAACACAACAACAACAACAATCTCACTGCTCCAACTAGGCCCCAGGAACATCAGCATCCCAGTTCACCTTCTCAGGATCCTTCAGAGGAAGACCATGAGAATCCATATCTTTCCCTAGTTGATCCACCCACTATGACCATAACAAAATTGTCAGAGATCCAAATCCCAGCTGCTTACAGATTTGATGAGCTTCCAATCTGTAAGTACCAAATTAATTATTCCATTTCTTCAACAAAAATAATTACTGATCCAATTCTTCTTGTCTAGTTGGCACCCCTCCTCCTGAATCTATTATTGGAGTTGGCCAAACTCTTGAAACTTCTTTGACCCTGGATTATGGAGACATGAAGAAACACCTAAGCACCATGTGTTCCAACATGCTAAAAGCCTTTGCCCTCCATGGACCCTTGAATGACTTTGAAAAATCCCTGAGAAAGCGCCTACTGGACGACCACTGGAAAATGTCTAGGATCATTAAACACACCCTCCAGCACTCCATTCCTGCCTCTTCTTCTTCCTCCTCTGAACTTCCCTCTAATCCAATCCCTGACCATTACAATCCCTATAATCTCACCAGCAGGATGCACTTCAAAGAACACAGTGCTTCCCACAATCCCAACAAAAAACAAAAACATCATCACAATCCGGACCAGCCTCCAGAAGCTTCATCATCCAGACAATGAGCTCCTGCAAAAGATTAGAAACATAAAAATAATATAAAACAAATAATAAAAAATAATTTCAGAATTTTTTATTTATTTTTATTTTATTTTTATTTTTTTATTTTTTTTTACGGTCTACTGATATACTAAAATAAAAAATTAATAATTAAAATGAAAATGAAATAACATAAATGAAATAAAATAAAATATAAAAAATAATACAAATGGTATCCCCCAGCCAATTGATGAGCTGATCCCCTGATACCTTACCCACATCCAAGTGCACCTTGATGAGGATACACAATTAATTCTTTTAAATGGTTAACAGAAAACAAAATTCAAAAAATTTAGAAATTCAGAAAATAATAAAAAATAATGAAACACAGAAACACATGAAATATATATATAAAAAAAAAGCATTGCCCGGCCAATTTATGAGCCTTTCCCCACCAATGCTGATGTGGTAACACCCTATATTTTTGATTTTATAATTTTAACCAACCCCCATAAAAAAATTAAAAGAAAAAAAGAGAAAAAAGAAAATAATCTAAAACTGCTATCTAGCAAAAACATAACTGCAAAATCAAAGAAAGTCCAGCTCCATAGATGGTCCAATAAGGGAAAGTCCGGTCCATAGAAATGATCACTGGGTGGGCTCCCTCCAATAAGTAAAAATGATGGGAGACCACCAGTGATCCACCACCAATCTGAAAGAACCAAAGATAAAGAAGCCAGTCCCAAACCAGTTTAAAGTCATAGCGAACTTGAAACCTGAATAATAAACAACAGAACTAGAATTCAACTAGAAAAAAACCAAAGGCTTGAAACAGACATTTTGGGGTAACTATTCTACAGAGCAGCCAGCTCATCAGTTACCCCCACACTTGCCAAAATAAAATCTAGAAGCCCCCCCTGGGTACCTTCTAACAAAAACACAACGTCCAACACAAAAAAACCAAAAACAATAAGAGTGAAGAGACCAGCACATGAAAACCAAAGGAATTTCCAGTTTAAAGTCATAGAGGACTAAAACCTGTGAAAATAAACCAATACTAGGGTTCAACCAAATTAAGAGAAAGGGTTGGAAACAGACAATCTGGGGTAACTGTTGATAGAGCAGCCAGCCCATCAGTAACCCCCACACTTTCCAAGATCAAATCTAGAAGCCCCACCCATGGGTACCTTCTAACAAAATTTTCCAACAAACAGATGCATAGCATCACCACAAAAAAACCAAAATTAAAGAATGGTCCATAGTTTATCCTCATTGCGGAGTCAATCTTCTTCATGCCTAGTGCCTCTGGGATAAAACCTCTTCACTTGGTCTGCAGCCACCCTCTTTTTCAAGACTGCACCATCCAACTCTTCCAAAACATAAGAACCTCCAGACGCCTGAGATCTGACTCTGTAAGGTCCATTCCATCTGTCAGCAAACATTTTCCCCCACTGACTCTCCAAACTTCTATTATACACCAAAACCAAACAACCAGGTTTCAAGGGATTCCTGAGTCTATGAGCCAACTTATTGTCCCAGTATCTGACTGATTGATTCCTAATCTTCATCATTCTACAGTATGCCTTCTCCTGACATTCCTCTCTACATTCCAACTGTTGCATCCTGGCACAGAGCAAATCTTCTGTTGAGTGCACGTCATCCCAATCAATTCCAAGATAAGAGACAGCTTCCAAGTCCACTGGTAGAACGGCTTTTTGACCAAACATTAACTCATAAGGAGAATAGCCAGTTGTCCTCTTCACAGTGACTCTATCAGCAAATAAAACCAAGGGTAAATAATGCCTCCACTTTTCAGCACTATCCCCACACATCTTCACCAAAGCATTCTTGATAACTTGATGGCCTCTTTCAATCATGCCTTCAGCTTCAGGATAATACGGTGTAGCCACTCTAACCCTAGAACCAACACTAGCCACAGCTTCTTTAAATTCGGCACCAAACTCTGGCCCACCATCAACAGTCACTAACTTCATCAACCCATACCTATAAATCCACTCCTTCTTCAAAAACTCTGCCACATTCTTGGCAGTAAAATTAACCAGAGGCACTGCCTCAACCCAACCAGACAAATCATCCCTAGCAACAATCAAGTATTTATACCTGCCCTCTTTAATATGGACAGCATCCAGACTGACTCTTCCAAAGACAGTTGATTCACCAGTAGCAAGGCCCATCTCTTTACGTTTCAAGTGACTTCTTCTTTGACATTCTTCACAAGATTGAACCCAACCCTGCACAGCCAACTTCATATCCGGCCACCAAAATCTGTCTGCTACTCTTCTATAAGTCTCCCCAAAGCCTCTATGACCAAGGTCTTCATGCAAAGACTTCAAAACCAATTCTTGACCCTTCTTCTGAGTCACCACCACTTGAGGATTAGGATGTCTCCTTCTCATCAAGCGCCTTCCTGACACATAAAATCCAGGACTCTTCTTCTTGATTGCCAACCAAGTATCATCATCACAACTATCTGGCCTCTCCAAGGTCAACAGATATTCCACCAAAATAAAATAAAACCCAGATTGACCCCAGGTCTCATCTTCAAAATCCAACAAAACAACATCCAAGGGTACAACTCTGTCATCAAAATCACCAGTGTGAACATGAGCCAAATGAGCAGCACAACCAGGAAACCAATCCTTAAATTTTGGCACGTCCTTCTCTTTCCACTGAACCTTGTGAGAATCCAGTTCACTAACAAAAACACCCTTTTCCAATTTTGAGCTGTCCCAAACAACACCTCCAACTTCATCAACAAAATCATCCTGATCACCAGAATCAAGATCAGATCCAGCCAGTTTAACCTCTTGGGGGAGGTCAGAAAAATCATCCAGTTTAGCCTCATGGGGGAGGAAAGAAAAATCCTCAGCACCCTTTGTGCTGGCCCTAATCACTGGAACATCTTTGTCAAACTCTTCAGAATCAGAATCCTCATCTGTAGGTGGCCTCCTTGATAATCCATCAGGCATAGTAAAAGTTTTACCTGGTTTGTGTACCAGGTCAAAAGAAAAATGTTGAATAAATGCCACCCACCTAGTCATTGGAGCATTTGGAAGACTAGGTGTATTGATCATCTGAACCAAAGATTTTTCATCCACCTGCAGCTCAAAATGCTGCCCCCACAAAACTGTCTGTAGCTTCTTTAAAATTTTAGCTACGCCACACAATTCCAACTTAGGTTGAGAATACCTAGATTCCACCTCATTAAACACCGCAGACTCATACCTTACTGGCCTGACCCTCCCAGTCTTATCCTCCTGAGACAAAACAGCACCAGCAGCAATATAACTTGAGTCCACTGCCAGATAAATCTTTCCAGCACCAACACCATAATCCAACTTGTGAAGAATTATATCTTCACCAACAACCTTTTTCAGCTTCTGAAAAGCCTCTTCACACTCTTCTGTCCATTCCCAATCTGCATCTTTTCTGGTCAACCTCCTTAAAGGTGAAGCCAACAAAGAAAAATCCTTAATGAAAATCCTGACATATACACATACACCCAAAAATCCTCTGACTTCAGTAGTATTTTTAGGCCTTGGCCATGCCTGAATTTTATTAATCTTCTTCTTTGCCATAATCCTTCCCTCTTTACATACCACATGACCCAGAATTTCCAAATCAGGAACACAACAACGGAATTTTGACCCTGAAATGGTCAAACCAGCCTCTTCAATCCGGAACAACACTCTCTCTAGAGTTATTGCATATTCCCACACAAACTTCCTTATTCCAGGGTTCTCAGATAACACCTCATTACCATAATCAGTGGATGGTCCTTTAATTCCACCATCATCAATAAAAATACCAGCATGAGTAGGAACCTCATCCTGCAAAATCCAAGCCATCTGTGCTTGATAAACTGCCACTGAATTAGTTGCTCCTTGAGGCAACCTAGTGAGCTGAAATCTTCCCAAAGGAGTCTCAAAAGTTGTGAGAGGCCTTGAATCCGTATGTAGTTCCCTCTCATCATAACCACCCATAATATCACCCAAACCATAACACACCCTTCCAGCAAAAGCTTCAACAAAATCCTCTGCACTTGGCGGCATACCAGCTTCCTTGATAGTGACTCTATTCAAGGCTCTAAGATCATGAACCACCCTCAACTTTCCATTCTGCATCTTTACACAGAACGCCGGACTTGAGTAACTGGATGTTGATTGTTCATATAACACAGTCCTGACTCTTTCCCTAACAACTTCTACAAAATCCTCTCGAATAGCGGCTGGAATCGGAATAGGTTTGATTTGCCAAGGTTCATGACAAACAACAGGAATCAAGTAAGTTTCCCCATAAGAGTGCTTCAATAAACCCCTTTCCTCCTCAACAAAGGCCACTGCTTTTTCCCTTAGAACAATAACGTGCAACAACAACGTATTTTCTTCCTCAGACAACCACCCATCAGGACCAAAATTAACAACTTTCAATCTTTCCACGGTCACCCTCGCTGTCTCTACAAATTCTGGAGGATTCTTCACCAAAGGAGTACAGTACGGATCTCTTGACAAAGGAGGTCTCTTCAAAGGCGGATTCAAACCCACAGGCATAGGCTCATTGACAGGCCTAATCTTCTGCGCTACCTTCTAATACTTTGCCGCTCCACCTTCAACTTGAGGGATCTTAAGGAAATCTTCACCACCAGACCTGGAACAAAAACCAAGGGTTTCCCCATTGCTCACATGTGTGTCCAAGGTAATGTTTTTGAAAGGTGTAGAAGAAACCCTAGCGGTGCACAATTGGGAGAACTTACTTTTACACCCCAATCTCACCACTCCAAAACTTTTCCGCAATTCCACATCTTCATCCTCACCTCCAACTTCCAAATCTTCAAATCTTGATTCATCTTCTGAATCACATCTTCTAAAATTGTGCAGTTTATCCTCATGCTGGAGGTCCAAAAATTGATCTTGATGATCTTCTCTCATCAAAATTTTCTGCAGTTTAACCTCATGCTGGAGGCCCAAAAATAGATCTTGACGATCTTCACAAAAATATTTTGCATCTTCTTTCTTCATTATCTTCAGATTTTTTTCTTTATTTTCTTGAATTATCTTGAAATTTTTATCTTCTTTTCTTGAGTTTTCTTCTGTCCTACAAAAATAACCAGGGGTTTCCCCACTGCTCACAGGTGTGGCCCAGGTAATGTTTTTGAAAGGTGTAGAGAAACCCTAGCGGTGCACAATTGGGAGGACTTACTTTTAGACCCCAATCTCACCGCCCCAAAACTTTTCAGCATATCTTTCAATAAAGATATATAACCAATCTTCTTCTTTTAACTTGAATTAAAAATAATTAAGAATCTTGAGAGAGAACAGAGACTTGATAAAAAACTTGATGAATACTTGCAGAGAAGAGAAACATTAAAAAGAGAAAGTTGAAAATCCACTTGGTATATCTCCAAGGGAGCTGACCTACTACAACCTGGGATTTCCTCATCTCGGGGAGAGGTTGTAGCACTAGGGTGATCAGCCCTCATTACTCTAAAAAAGACAGACTCTCAATAGATCCTGAGCCGCACTCCAAAAAAACAGAGGCAGTACCCACTTCCTTCCTTCTCCTGCAGCAGTCCATGCACTAGCACATTGAAGATAAACCAGGCCTAGTCTCCCAACCATCCTCTCCAGGGGATGACAACCTCATGTGAAGCCTCCTTTCGTCTTCACCAGTCAACTCCAAACTGATTCCCAAATCAAATTGATAACCTATTCTTGCCTGAAAATCCATCAAGAATGCCCACCCAAAACTGCTTTTACATTACCTTTAGCAATGTAAAAATGAATCTTCCCTGAGGCTCCTCCAACATCTAACTTCACAAACTCTGAAGTTCCAATCAATTCAGTGACATGGCCACCGATCTCTCTCAAATTCCCACCAATACCCGTTTTGATGGGGAGGCCCATATGAGTTGCCTCAAACAAAGAAATCAGGTTTATCTGAGAACCTGAATCCACCAATGCCCTTGCCTCCCTGCCATTCAGAGTGACATTGACATATCCCAGAGGAGCCGAAAAATGAGTTTCCAACCCCTCACCAAACTTTTCAGCAGAATCACAAATGTATTCTACCTCACCAGAAGAAACCCTTCTCCTGGTCAACAACTTCTTCTGCTTATCAGCCAACCCTGGACTGATAGCATACAATTCCCCATAAGATAGGGAAACCTGACCCTAGTTCATCCTTTCCAGGACAGAGTCCATAACATTAACTTGACCAGACACTACTGGCCTCTCAAAGTGAGCTCTTTGCTTCACCACCTTGGTCCTAGAAGATTCTTGAGGACCAGCACCACCAACAGGTTTACCATTAACAGGAACCAAACCAGATCCCTCACCAGAACCTCTGACTCCAACAGGCTTTGGCAATGAAGACAAAGGGACATCCTCCTCAGAGTCAGAATCCACCTCCATTGGCATTGGCTCACCATTCAGGTGCAATGCACCAAAACTAGGGGGGCCCATGTCAGCCATACCCTTCTGCATCTTGTACAGCTCCTCTTTGCTGTACCTCTTCCTAGCTGCACTCAGCTTAGGATCACCCTTTGAAGCGTTTGGCTTTGGTTGGGCCTGAGCACTGCTCTTAGGCCTTCCCACCTTTCCTGCTTCCACATCATAAACACCAGCCAAGCATTCACCACTTGACTGTCCACCACAAGAATACAACTCCAAACCACCAAAGGAAGTAGAAATAGAGACCTTATTGACCTCCTTCCCTTTTCCCTTGACATCCTCATCTACCTTAACAGAAGACTTCCCCTGATCAGGAATCTCCTCAAACCTTGGCCTCCTTTGATTGAGACCACCCCTTCTCCTGACCAAATCAACAGGAGCCTGCCCCTCACTGGGCTTCACAAAAGAACCGTCAGGGAACTTAAAAACCCTGCCATCAAACTCCACTTTTCCTTCAGACACATCTCTGTTCAGTGCCCAACAATCATTGGACCTGTGCCCCCTCCTACTGCAATAAGAGCAAACCCAAGGATCACTCCTACCAGCCCTCCTTTCAAAATATCTTGGCTGAGAAGGTGCCTTATTAACCTTCTTGGCCTCCTGGACAAAAATGTGCAGCTGTTTTGTCAGATCAGCCAGCTGCTCCACCATTGGGTCCCTCTCCTGTTTGGGAACCTGAACCAAATTCTTCTCCTCCTTCTTCTCCCTAACTTCCTCTTCAGCCAAAGCCTCACTGACTTTGCTGACATACTTGGCACACCCCTCCTGATAGGTGTCCACATCCAATAACTTCAAATGGGCCTCAACAGCCTCCTTCACCTTATCCAAGGCAGGCAACTTCTGGTCCCCATTAGAAAGAGTTTTCATCAATTCCTTTCTTGACAACTCCTTCAACACATCCATCCTGACATCTCTAGCCAGGGCAGACCAAAAAACATCTTTGGCAGCATTTTCATGTGCCAGCTCCTCCACTTCCACCAAGTATTCCACCACAGGATCAAACTGTAGCAGAAACTTCCTGTAACTATGTAAGTTACCAACACCACCATAAGATTGCCATTCACTTATAACCTTGTTCAGATCCACCATAGTGAACCTGACACCCCATCTATCCACCATTTCCCTACACAACAATTTCCAATCCCTCTTCTTGTAGCCAGACATGGCCACAATCTCCTTCTCCACTGACCTATCACCAATGAAGAAGATAATCTGCTTCACCATGTCCAGGTAGGAAGAACCATCCACTCCAGAAGCAGTTTCATACTTCTCTAGAAACCACTTTACATCCTCCTTATTAAACTTGGTACCATCCCAATTTTTAATCCTCACACACTCCCTAAACATCACAGAAGGAGGACCATCCCCCCACTGACAGTCACCACAGGAATAGCAGAACCAGAAGCCATTCTTCCAGTCCAAAACACCAAACACCACACAATATGGGGGGCGGACTTGCTAGCGAGTCCGCAACCTTGGACCCAAACTCACCACAGGTTGAACACACATTGAGCTATTGATAAAGGAACCATACAATCAGGGATGAACACCACTCAGCAGAACAGTTTTAGGTGGGTGTTCAAGTAGAGTTCAGTATGGGTTCAGTATGAGTTCAGTCTGAGTTCCATCTGAGTTCCATCTGAGTTCAGGTTGAGGACTTGCTAGCAAGTCCACCCCCTATATTGCGTAGTGAAAAAGAGCCAACCAAAGAAAACAGAGATTCCAAAGAACTAGCAAGTTCTTACCCCACTTTGGGCGCCAGAAATGTAGACAATCCTATAGTAAAAGCTATAGGCCTTAACCAAGGGAGTTGGAGAAAAACCAGAGAGAAAATCCCCTGTCCCTTTAGAAAAATAGAGTGAGATTTACTTGCTAAAGTAAGTTGGTTCCTGTTTTGCTGAAGCTCCTATTTAACACACTTGACTGCTTGATGAGCCAAGAAAGTAGTCCCCAGATAGACTACCAGACCAAAGAACTGAAATGTAGAACAAAGTCCACACCAGAGACAGCAAAGATACTTGATGTAGGCTGCAAATCCACACCAGAGACAGCAATAATACTTGCTATAGCTTGCAAGACTATAACAGAGAAAACAGTTGCCAAAGTTAAGTTAAATGAAGAACTCACTTGCAAGAAACATAGCCAATTGTGGCCAGAAAACAGTGAAAACTGAGTGAGGAACAATGACATCACCTCCGGATGGTTGTATGATGATTAAGGTTGCCCCAAACTGTCTTATTCACTATGTACACACAGACCACTAACTAAGAGCGCATGCACACCCACCAATCTGGCGCCTGTACCTGTCAAATTGCATAAAAAACCCTCCTGGAGCGCTCCCCAACCTCCTAAAACAGAGGCGGGCGGGCCGCCCGACGTCGGAGATGCGGCCTGAAGCGGCCCGGCCTCCCTGAAGCCAGAAAACCAATAAAAACAACTAATCTACTTAGAAAAATTAGCTACAACTACTAAAACCTTTAAAAGACGGAATTTCACTATAACAACATTGAGACATGAAATATAGAGAAAAATTAGCTCTATCAAATGGTACTAAGCACTTAACCCTAAGACTTAAGGTTAGCCCGTAAAACACGAAAAACAAAATTAAACAGCAATCTTTTATATATGAAAAATGAGGAAATGACCCCTTAAAACTCAGAATATGAAAAATGTCTACAAGACATAAAATATAGAGAAAAACCAGGGCTATCCAATGATAGTATCCACATACCTGCAGACCCAATATCCACGGAATAAAAACAGAAAAATACCGAATTCCTTAACAGATGTCAATTAAGACATGCACAAACAGCGCCAAATCACACAACAAAGGCCCCTGCCAATTTTGGAAGACCACAATGTGTGGCAATCTTGAAATTGTGAGTAAAAATTTGAAACCTTATAATATAAGACCTAGAGCTGAAATACCTGTTACAGGACATTAAAATAGAGGAAGTATCTCAAAAAAACAGCAACTCTCAACAGATGTCTGTGGAGGAAAGAGAAAGACTTCTAAACTAAGTAACATTAAAGGAATCAAAAAACACATTACAAGAACAAATTCACTCCCTTTTAAATCATCTAAAAATCCTCACCATAAAATTCTACAACATGGTAGACCAGATGAACAATCTGGAAAAGATAGCAGCACAGGTATTTAAGGATTTTAATCAAGCTCTGGTGGGCTTAAAAGCTCAGCTAACATCAGTAGTCAACAACTCTTCCACAGTTGTAACAGAAGCACCTCCAGCTCAAGAGAAGGTCAAATAATTACAATGCGCAAATGAAAATGGGATTGGTACTCCTAAAACTACAACCACCCTCCACATAGGGTTCAAGCAGTCAAAATTACAGGGGAAAGGAAAATAAATGTAGGGGAAATGGAATAAAACTGTAGTAAGTCATCCATTCTGTCATAATCAATTATACAATACTAATAATGAATTACTCATAGGTAATGAGATTGATAGGGATGTATTAAATATAATTGATAAGGATCTTAAAGATTTCTAATTTGAGAATAGTATTTTATATTTGTCTTTAAATGATTACAATGTACATAGTTTTATTGATAACATAGATAATACAAGGATATTAAAATGGACCCAAATGAATTAAATATTGAGCCAAATAATAATTATGAGTCTTCTGTGCTAGATAAAATTGAATATTTCTTGAAATAAAATCCAATTGAATCAAAAATCATAAGCAAATTATTATTGAGAATTGAAAAATAAGAAGAGTTCTCTATAAAGTCTAACAATAATACATAAAATGTATTATTCAAACTTACACAATCATCTAGTACTACTTCAAATAAATTAAAGGTCATTGAAAATTAAAATATTAATTGAAAAATTAAAATTAAAAATTAAACTCTGGGATAAAAAATTTATGAAATAAATAAGAACATTCTCAGAATATAATGGCTACAAATGATAGACAGGTAAAATTGTCTTTTTCAAATGCAAATGATACTTTAACACATTTACCTGTAATAAAAGATAGGTTACAGAGATTGGAAATCAAAGTAGCTAATATTTTGAAAAATACTGACAAAATAAATTTCAAAACCTTTTATTTGGAAAATATACCACTTTATATAAAACATTCATATGAAAACCAATGATTGAAAAGAAAACTGTGTCATGGACTGTGAGATTAAAAAATCAGCAAACAATGAAATACATAATCATCTATCAAAAGTAAGTGAATTCCTAAACATTCCTCAGGTTAAGAAAGTCAGAAATAACCAAGAGAACTGTCTTAAGTTATATCTGTATTCTTTTTTTGACAGGGATTCAAAATCTGATTGGCAAAAATTCATACAAAGAATTGATAACTTACAATTTTCATACAAATCACCTGATGAAGAAATTACATCAAAATTAATATCTTTATTTACAGATGTGGACTTATTATGGTTTTTATATGTATTCAGTGAGGTAATTAACTACTCCTGGGTTGAATGGAAAGCACTTATTGAAAGAAAATTTGTTGTCCTAAAATTTAGAATCACTCAACAAAGATTTTATGGAATACCCATATATAATCCAAATGCTGGGGATAAACCAATAGTATTTCTAATAAATTTAAAAAAACATAAAAAAAATGGACCAAAAAATGGATTAAGATGAGTGGAAAGAAAAATAATTTATAAATTGCCTATATCAGTCAGGGAAATTATTATAGCTGGAATTTAAACCGTCAGAGATAATTCTGGGTTTATTAATATATAAAAGGAAATATTATTGAGCAACAAATACCAGACAAGTTTTAGTATTATTACCATTATTTTAGCTTATAAGCTTATTTCATTTAAGGTTATCTTATTCTAAACATAAGAAGTACTCAGTCTTGGGGATACCAAGACTGAAACTACCTCACCCAAAAAAACAATAAAAAAATGCTAAGTCATTTAAATTAAAAATTAAGAAGTGGATAGAAGAAATATTTAAAACATCTCTATAGTAAATATACTGTATTTCACAGTATCATTTGGCTATAAATTTTTCAAGAGTTTTTCAAGATCAAAGATTTCATTTTCACGAATCTACTTGTAATATCCACTTGATTTATTTTTAAACCTTAATATATACTCAACTCCCTTTTCTTTTGTAAGGTGTCTCTTTTTAAGTATCTTTTTAATTTCTGCTTTTTCAACTATTTATTCAGGTTGCTTTTTATGCCTTCCTGATCTTCTTGGAAATAGAGAAGAATTGTTGGAATTGTATGGTTTTATAAGAGAAACAGGAAATGCTGTATGTTTTCTATCATATGGTGCATATAATATAACGTCAACAGCATTTTTACCATCCATATTTTTACTACATATGGTCCAAGAATGGATCCTTCAATTTAACATTACCATTTAAATTAAAATGTAGTGTAGAAATAAGGACTTCATCACACTCTTTGAAAATTTTCTCTTTATGGGCTTTATCCCATCTTTTCTTGTCATACTCAAATGCCATATTTATACATTCTTGAGCATGCTTTCTGCATGATTCTTACATTTGAAGAAAATATTTTTTACCTGGATGGATATCCAATCTAGTTATTTAATTAAGAGTTTTGGTAGGGGTATTAGGTACATAACCCACCCATAACTCAAATGGATTTTTTCCAGAGACAGAATGTACAGTAAATTGTATGCAAACTCTAAAACAGATATAAGGGCTACACAATCATCATTGAATTTATAATTGTCTTTAAATTTAATACCAAAAGCACAATGTCTTCTTATCATATCTTTTAAGGTTTGTATCATTCTTTCTGCCAGACCAGCTGTTTGTGGGCGGTGTGCCATAGAAAATTATAATTGACAACCTGAAACATTTATAAGTGATGTCCAGAACTCAGAATAGAGTTATGGATCTCTATTTGTAACTGTTTTTTTGGGGAATCCTTCTATATTTAAAATTTGTGTCCATCAATAAAAAATCTTAGTGTCTTGCAGGAACTTCTTTTTGTGTAGGAATAAATTTACAAATTTTTTTAAACCTATCTAAAATTACCCAGAATTAGCTATAATTCTTATACCCTGACATTGTAAAACCTGCTAAAAACTCCATGTTAACTTTCTCCCATTGAGTTTTTGGTTGCTCAATTTGTTGCAACAAATAAGCTATTTTTTCCATCAATATTTTAGCTTTTTGACATAATAACATGTCTCAATATATTTTTGCGCATCATCAGACATTTTAATCCAGCAAGCTGTATTTTTTCACTCTGGTTAATGTTTCATGGAAGTTAAAAAAACCTGCTAATATATCATCAAAAAATATACTTAACATAAACTCCTTTAATGAAGAAGGAATTAAAATTACATTACTTAAATTTTTTCTATAATATATAAAACCATTCTCAATAAAATAATTAACTTTTTCTAATTCTTCCCTGTATTTTTGTGGAAATTTTTTTATTAAAACAATCATTGAAGCATTGGAAGGATAATTCAATATTGTAGTTAGTTTACTCAAGTCAGGATCTAAAACATAATTATCAAGAATTGATTGCATAAGTTCATTCTTAAGATCTGTAATATAAATTCCATAAATGTTAATTATCTCTTTTTCAGGAACATACGCAGGATTATCATAATTGTTAGTTAGAGGTACTCTAGATAACAGATCTACATTAGAGTGTAAAGTTCCTGCTCAATGTGTAATAGTCATCCATCCTCTGTATTCTTTTACTTCCAATCACCATATTAACATATGCCTATTAGGAGTTTTCATGTTTAAGAGTGACTTAAATACACTACAGTCAGTATTCAATTCATATTTTTTGTCTCAAGATAATAATTCAGCTTCTCAAGAGCACATAATACTTCCAAAAATTCAAGTTGAGTAGCACCATACTTCAATCAACTACTTCTTAGAGTATGTGAAATATAGCAAATTACTACTTCTGAAATTTTTCCTTCAATAAGTTTTTTTTGATGCAAAGCAGCACCCAAACCAATAAAACTTGAATCAGTATACAAGACACAAGTTAGTATGAAATCTGGTAATCCCAAGATGGGGGCTTTCATCAAAAGAAAATTTAACTTATCAATCGTTTTTTGTCTTTCATTGTTCCAAATGAAAGCTTCTGATCTCCTTATCAGTGTGATCAATGGTTCAGAAATTAATCGGTAGCTCTTTATATATTGTCTGTAATAACTACACATACCAAGAAAAGATTGTAAATCATTAACATTTTGAGGAATTCTAATATTCTTTATTGCAGCCACCTTATTCTGGTCAACACATATTTTTCAGTTAGATACAGTATGACTAAGCACCTTTAAAGAATCAAACCCAAATTTAAATTTTTTCAATGCAAGGGTCCTTTTTTTTATGAATTTTCTTAAATATCTTTTTCAAATGGAGTAAGTATTCATCATATGTCATTTAGAACACTATGATTTAATCAATTTATATCATTAACCACCCTTCAATCTTTTCATTATCAAATGTTATATGCATTAACTTCTGAAATACTGAAGGATCATTTTTTAGTCCAAATAGCATCCTGACATATTAATAAATTCTCATATGTGTTTTGTTATCAATAAAAATTTCTGTGAGTTCTTTTAAGCAGGAATTTGATGGTACCCTATATTTCCATCTAGGAAACCTATGTACTTAGCCCCCTTCAGGGTAGCATGTATAGTGGCAATCCTTTGAAAGGGGTAAATGTCATCTATTGTAAATGTATTTAATGCTCTATAATCACCAAACAGTCTTGCCTTATCTTGTTCATAAGATATAAGGACTGGTTATATAACACAATGTTTTGATGTAGTTTCTACCTTTTCAATAATGTTCATATTTAACAACATTTTAATATTATCATCTATGTCTTTCCTCTTCACTTGTGAAATGGGTTTTAGTTTCTTTTTAAGACTAGCAGGGATATTATCCATTTCACGGTGTGCTCTTTCAACATTGGCAGAGGACTTTGTTGGTCTGTTTGGCGCTGTTTTGGTATGTCTAAATTGACATTGGTTGAATTATTGGGCATTTTTCTAGTTTTATTCAGTGAATATTGGGACTATTGGTATGTGTGTACCAACATTGGATAGCCCCAATCCTTCTCTATATCTCATGTCTTGATGACATTCTTCAAATTCTAAGTGTTAAGGGGTCATTTGCTCATTTTTCATTTCTAAAAGATAGTTGTTTAATTTTGTTTTTCGTGTTTTACAGGCTAACCTTAAGTCTTAGGGTAAGTGCTTAGTATCATTAATTAGAGCTAATTTGGCTCTATATTTTATGTCACAATGTTGTCATAGCTTAATTTTGTGTTTTAAGGGTTTTAGTAGTTGTGGTGGATTTTTCTAAGTAATTTGGGCTTTGTTGGAGGTTTTTGGATGTTTTCTGGCTTCTAGGCGGCCCGCCCTCCTTGGATATAGAAGGCTGGGGAGCGCTTCTAGAGGGTTTTTATTCAATTTGGCTGCCAAAAGTGCCAAATTTGTTGCTGTGCATAGATTTTTTAGATGGTGGTCTTTGTTTACATACTGAATAAGACAGTTTGGGGAAACTTTAATCATCATACAACCATCCAGAGGTGATATCATTGTTCTCACTCAGTTTTCACTGTTTTTTGGAAACAATTGGCTGAGTTTGTTGCAAGGTTAGTTATTCATTTAACTCAACTTTGACAACTGGTTTCTCTGGTGTAGCTTTGCAAGCTGCTTCAAGTATTATTGCTGTTTTCTGTGCAACAAGTGCACAGTGTTTTGTTTTTCTGGTTTGTATCTTTTTTCATTTCAGGTTTCTGGTTTAGTGGTTCTCAGTGGTCTGCTATTGGCTACTGTCTTGACTTGTTAAGCAGTCAAGAAGTGTGTTGGAAGGGGTATAGTAACAGTCTCTAATTTTATGTGGCAAATAAATCTCACCTGGTATTTCCTCAAAGGTACAGGGGTTTTCTCTCAGTTTTACTCCAACTCCCTTGGTTAAGGCCCATAGCTAGTACTATAGGATTGTCTACAACAGGTCAATATAATTTTCATATCATGATCTTTCACAAGGACAAGCTTTTTGTCCCACATGAAGAAGCCATTTGAAATGCCTTAATTAAGTCTAAAATATTTTTCTTCTCACCTTCATTTATCTGAGTGCCAAATGATGCTTTTGAAATTTCTGTTTCCAGAAGTTCCATCTCACTGGTTTTTATTCCTTTACAAGGAATATCTATTACTGACTCAATGTTTAAGACTGTGTTAAAAGATTTTATATTAAATTTTGTTTTACCATTCATGCCAATTGTAATATTTTTATTAGCAGGGTTTAATATTACATCAAAATCTGTCAGAAATTCATTAACAATGATAAAACAGCTACTACAATCAGTATTGTCCATTACTCCAAAGTCACAAGTTTTTCTAACATCAAAATGTTGATGTTTAAAGAAAAAGAAACTTTGTATTTAAAAAATGGGTGTATAACTGATCTAAAACCTCTCCAATATTTACTTTGAAGGGGTTCAAGATTTGACTGTTAATTACTATCAATTTTCTGTAATGTACATGCAGAAACAACAGAACCAGAAGCTCCTGTATCAAATACTATATTTACAGTTTCTCCAGAAATGATTTCTAGAACCGTGATAGGTGTTGCTCTTAAGTTATAAGCTGGTATATCCTTAATAATCTCATAATATTCAAATTTTTTTAATGATACATTTGGGTCCACACTTAATATTGGATTTTAAAAGATGGAAAAGTCATCTTCCAACATAAAGACCTCATTTTCATCACTATATGAGATATTACTGTCACAATCACTTGAATATTTACTTTTTTCTGTTTCATTTTCAGATTCTTGCTTATTTTCAAAAATATTTATATTTTTATCACATTTTTGACCTTTAGACCAATGCTTATTAAACTTATAACAAGTATTTTTCTCATACTTATTAGGTACTACAGGTGCAGTAGGTATTTCTGCATTTTTTGGAGTGGTTTTGAATTTTGAATTTTCACAGGTTCATTATTTTGTTTATAAGTGGTGTACTTTGCTTCATAATTATGGTTTAATACTATTTCATTACAAACATTAATAAATTCAGAGTACTCATGTACCATTATTTTTCTAGCTACAACATTGTCTCTGACAGATATAGGTAATTTAAAATTATTTTATCTTTCTATAAGTTATAATCCATATTTGGTTCAATGGGTTTTAATTTTTTTTTTAATTTCATTAAAAATACCATAGGTTTGTCACCATTCAAAGTTTTCTCATATAATATTTTCTGAGTTATTTTAAACTTAGAACTTACAAATTTTTTTCAATTAGTTGTTTCCATTCAGCCCAAGAGTTATCTTTACTCTCACTTAATACAGCTTCAAACTATAATACAGCAGCATCCTTAAATAATGAAATTAGTTTTGATGTAAATTTCTTCATCTGCTAACTTATATGAGAACTTTAAATTGTCAATTCTTTTAATAAAATGTTGCCAATCAGGGCTGGCTTCCTCATCATAGGTTGGGTACTGATCAATTTTTGGCCAATTCTTTTTATTGGATTTACTTTTACTAATTCTGGGAAAACTCATTAACTCATTTACTTTAGATAAATGGTCTTGTATTTCTTTTTGTATTGATTTGTTACTCACATTTGTTATTTGGACATAATACTTGCACCAGATGTTTTTATTTTTGGTGGAAATGGGAATGATTGAGACTAGTTTTTGCAAAGGAATGGATTATTATTATACCTTGTGTATTTATGATTATACTGATTCATTAGTAGATTGAAAGTTTAATTCTCAACATAAGTTAGTCTTTGTAACAAATTATAGACAGTTTGATTTGTTTGTGCAAAATATAACTTTTTTCTTGATTCATATTTTAATAATTGTGCTTCATAAAATTTCTCTAACTCACTGAATTAGTTTGAAAGTTCACTATGTTTATTACTTAAAGGACTATAATTAAGATTTAGAGCCAAGTTTTATTTCTATAATTCTTTTTTTCTTGTTACTATTTGAGAAATATTCAATGTGAAGAACAAAATTAATTCACTTGTGAGCTTAATTGCTTGTTCCTCACACTCAGTCATTCTACTCCATAATGCTGAAACAATTCTTTGGAAGGTTTGATTTTAATTAAAATACTCAACATTATCCTTTTCACATTCCTCACTATTTAGTGAATCTTTCAACACACTGATATGTGGTGGTAACTGAGGGTTTGATGTATTATTATCATAAAAAGTACTATTGTTGTGGTCAAAAGATACATCAGGTGTAACAACATCAATGCCCAATTTTCCAAAGCCCTTATCAGCTTTCTGAACCTATTTCAAATAAATCAAATTACCTGCATTGTAATAATCAGTATTATGTGCAATCTTAGAAGGCAATTTACTTGCCAAGGGATAGGAGAAAGCCCTGGATTTTGACACTTTTTTTTTGGCTTTTATGGGTGATTGGAAGTGGTCTGATGAGGGGCTGTATCTCTGTTGCAATTGTGGCTGGACCACTGTTGGTGAAACCAATCCCATTTCCATTTCTCCACCAAGATTTTATCCTGGGAAAGACCTGATCTTCCTGGTGTAGGGCATTGCTGGTTTTCCTATCCTCCTTTCAGCTCTGCCAGTTTTTTATTTAATTGCTGTGTTGCAATTGTGGCTGTCCCACTGTTGGTGAAAAAAAATCTCATTTTCATTTTTACACCAATATCTTATCCTGGGACTGACCTGATCTTCGTGGGGTAGGGCATTGATTGTTATTCTGTACTCCTTTCAGCTCTTTCAGTGTTTGATTTAATTGATGGAATCCTATCCTGAGTTTTTTCTCCACTTTATCCACCTCTTTAATGATGAAAGACTTTTACTCCTCCAGATTCAGAACTTATCTGGCCAGGTGGGACAGTTTATCCTGGATAGGAGGTGATGTCTTATTTATAGTTACCTTTTTTAAGAGAGCGTACTTTTCCTCTATGCTAAGTTTTTCTGGTTGAGGATAAGACTGTGCTTCCATAGTTATGACCTGGTACATTTCTTTAAGCTTTATACCTGGTATCAAGTGCATCTTTATTGCTTAAATTGTCCTGTTGAGCACTCATAATGTCTAAAATAACTATTTAATACACCTACAAAAGGGAAAACCTGTATGTTAATCAGTAGACAAAAAATATTAGTAATATAATTACTAATAAAATTGCTGGAGTTTATCCTGAATCTATTTTTTATTTAATTATATAAAATATAATAAAAATTATAAGTAATATTTTAAAAATTAAATGATAAGTCTAACTAGACTTTTATAATGGTGAGTAATTATTTTACCAAGCTTCAACTAAACACCAATTCAGTTGGGTGTTATAATGGTGACCAAATACCTACTGAAATTAGGTTTTTATTAGGTTTAGTAACTACTTTAAATACCTGATTGTTATTTAAAAAATTAGTACAATTATTATAATGGTTCTTTTCCATAATCACTGAGTTATGGTGACCCACTAATGTTCTGCAGACTCAAGTAATGGTTTATATGAGCTGCACTAGTGTCAGCCTGGATATTCCCAGGACTGAGTATAAATTTTTATAAAATATCTTAAACACATTTAGTACACATGGGAACAATAAATAAATGTATACAAGTTGTATACATAAGTGAAATCAATGATTAAACACAATATATGCCAATGTAATACTTTATATACACACATATATCCTCCTTTTATAAGTTTTATGTACTTAATATTAAGATTTAATATGTCAGTATAATCTTAAGATCCTTAGGCATAAGGCTAAATAATTCTTAAGTAGACTTAAAGCTGTTGTTTTCATTGTTTTATGGAAAAAACAAGAATTGTGCTTTAAATTGCTTAAAAGTTGAAGATATGCACTATAAATTTTATAATATTAAAAATGCAACTTTGAAGATCGATTTTTCTTAATTAAGGCTATTGATTTGGCTATTCAAATGCATTAAAAAAACACTTTTCAAGTTTGGTGTTTTTTATGCCAGAAATGGCTTTTGTGTACTGGCCACATACTGCCTGCATTTTTCCAATGTGAATAGCTTCATTTTTCAAAACATTAGCTTTTTCACACTATAATTATGCCAAATTTTACACTCACTATGGGGAAAAATTCTAAAATTGGTGACAGGTTCTTATTTAGTGTCCTAAATTAATTATAAGTGCATTGACCTCATTATATGCTCTAATTTCATTAAAAACATCAAGATTGGCTCCTTTAATTCACTACCATACTTAAATTTACCTAAATAAGTCAAGGATATACCCGTGTAAGCACATGCCAAGGATTTCATTCAGTTTCCACACATCTCACATCCTTTTTTGGGTTTCAAAGTGGTTTCTCAGTCAATATTGCTCATACTTTCATGTGGATTTCATGTAGTAATTTGGAACAATTAGCCCCTTCAGTTCTACTGTTAATAACCCTTAATATTTTGTAATATTTATTGTTGTTCTTTCTTTTTTTAGTCTTTTATTTTAAGGTATTACACATATATTCTTTTTTTTGCTTATTCTTTTATTTTGATGAGTTGCCCCTATTACCCCAAGGGTTTGTCAGGTGATATCATTCTAATTATGTTATTGGTCAATATTAATATTAATGGGCAGGTGTATTAACTAGAATAAGGTATCATTGGCCTATAATAGGATTAGTAAATCAGGGTGACACATTGGAGAATTATTTGGTATAAAAGGAGGGGTTTTTTTGGTCTTATTTTCTACATTATTTATCATTACAATTAAAACATATAAAAATTAAAACTATAATACATTTCATTAGTAATTTTAAAGTCTTTGAATATTTTTTGAACTATATTCTCTATTTTTCCACCAACTATAAGATTGTAAGCCATTTATTTAATAATTATAGTAAAATTACTGAGACCCTTATATTGAGTTAACTTTTAATGCTTATTGAATTTTTACTGCAGTATTCATATAGGACCATCAAAATCTTTTAGAAAACTGACTGTTCAAGCTATTCACATCTCTGCTCTTTACCTCAGCCTGAAAACTAGAGTAAAAATCATATCTTAAGGCTTATACTAAAATTATAAGCAATAAATTATGAAACTTAAGAATAAAATTACAGTTTGATAAAAGATAAATAAATGAAATAAAGAAAGTTTAATTAAATAACTGAGAAAGATAAATTTAACTCTTAAAATGATATTTAAGTTAAATGAATATAAATAAGATTTAACAAAATAATTAAAAAAACATACTTTTATTAAACAATGATATAAATTGGAGTTTTAATAAATTAATTATTAAAATAAATTTTAAATATCTCCTAAAGTCCCAGAGAGATATCAAAGATCCTCTTTTGTTTTTCCTGGCCCTTCCTCAAACCAAATACAAGAAAGGTCCTCTCCCCAGTGAATACAGTGAGCTTAGATCTACATTTTTCTACAAATTGAATCATTTTAACTTAAAAAACTTTAAGAAAATTAAAAAATTAAAAAACTTCAAAATCTTTAATAGGGGGTGTTAGTTATGGAAAATTCACACTTAAATTAAGTGCAGATTTCAAACCAAATCAGCACTTAAATTTTGCAAAAAGGTCACTTGGGTAGAACTTCAAGATTTCTAATAGGGGGTGTTAGTTCTAGAAAATCCACATCTAAATTAAGTTCGGATGTCAAACCAATTCAGCACTTACAAATTAGCACTTAAATTTTTCAAAAAAGTAACTTGGGTGTTGGGTGTCAGGTATGACTTCAAATCATCACTTTTTTCCCAATATTCTTTCACAAGCACATTTTGGACACATCATTTCTTCTTTTCCCACCCCATCCCTGTTGTGTGTGATACTCAGTCCTCAATCCTCTCATCAATCCTTGGCACACACTACTCACTGAGATTTGAAACATTTTATTGTTAAATTTTATCCAGTCATTTTTTTCATTTTTTTCTTTTGTCAACCTCCCAGAATCAGATGTCCATCTTAATCAAAGTTAAATTTCTTTTTGTTGATGTAAACTGAAATAAAAAAGAAAACAAAAGATAGAATTGACATCAATCATAAGTAAATTAAGAAGAGGTTCAAAAGCTATCAATTAAAATATAAAAAGCCTCATTTTGCTTCCACTTATACTGTCTTTGGTATTGATGATTATGATTTGGAGATTGGAATTACTACTGTTTCAAAAAAGCTCAATCTCATGTATATTCTCTATGAGGAAATGGGTATTATTTTTTGTTCCCAATTTAATAGTTACTTTTAATCTTATCAAAAATAGTCATATCATAAAATTCTGATAACACCATTTTTCGTTACTGGACTCTAAAATATTGCACTTTAAGATTTTCAGATGATAAAATAATACTGACACCTGTGTAAAAAACCTCATCACAAACATAATTTTATCACCTCATCACCAACTTGCATTTCTAAATTAAGCTAACTCAATAAGACTCTATATATGTTTGAAAATCTTGACAATACCCAATCCTGCATTTTATTGTAGCAAGGGGTGGGTATCACCAAATTTTTCATGTCAGATTTGAAAATTTGGCAATACCCTCCCCTGAATTTTATTAAATTAATGGTTGAGAATCACTAAAATTTAGAATAATTCCATAAATTAATAACTATGTAATTAAGATAAGTCAAATTCACTATTTTTAAAGTAATTAAAATCCCTCAAGCTGAAATGGGGACCAAGTCTTGAACCTAAGTTTAAGAAGTTCCACAGGTATAGTCAAGATGAACCCCTTTAATAAATTTTATTTAATCATAATTAGCTTTTATACAACACTAGGTCATTGTCTCATTATTTTTGTTTAGTACATTGAAATATCAGATTTATTTAATAAAATTTATGAGAGAATAAAAAATATTCAATGACTTTATAAATCCCCAAATTTTTTTTTACTCCTAAAGTTTTCTATATTTATTAATTTTACCTTCTTTTTTTACCTTGTTGATTTTCTGGACTAACTTTTTACTAATCTGATAAGAGAAGAAAGAACAAGCTAAGGATTAGGCATATGAAAATGATAAGAAAAAGAATGAAAACACACCTTAATGAAGGGGCAGAATAATAAGTAAAGAGAAAGTGTCAAGGGGTCCTTTTGGTCTAGAAGATTTATTTGAGGTTTATACAAGGATTCTAAGTGGTTACTGGTCTTTCAAAGGAAAAGTATGTATTTCCTTAATCTAATTGATTATTTCACTCAAATTAAGAAGAGGTAAATTAATAATATTATTATAAGTTATATTTCTTAGAATTACAATGATTTAAATACTTATGGTTATAAAATATAGTAATAAATTTGTTTCAACTAATGTTTGTAAAAATTGTAAAGTAAGTAAGGAATGAATCAAAAAGACAAAAAGGTAAGGCCTTTTATAGGCAAAATGTGAGAAAATAAAACACAGAATTACCACCCCCTAGTACAAGAGTATGAGATGAAAAACTTAAATAAAGAGAGTATGTGAAATAATAAGAGTAAGTCTAAATAGTGCGTAAATAAAAGTATTTATTTTATTTGAAATAAAACTATGAACCCTTTAGTCCGTCACTTTTTAGTGTAAGAACATATGATTTGAAATATAGAATCAATAAAATCTAATTAGAAGAATTTGAAAAAGTTTTTTTTTTTTCATAATTATATATATTTTTTTTAATACTAATTTTTATTCCCATCTCATCTGAATTATTGAGCACGGTGTTTGGGAGTAAAAATATATGTGGGACAATTGCTTATTTTTATAAATTAATTACTTACTGTACTTAGTTAGTTAATTGTAATTAATACAAAAGTATTTAATAATTAATTAATTATTAATAAGGATCTAAAAGGTGTGGCTTCACCTCAATAAGATAATTAATTATTTTACTGGGTAAGTCTAGTAGCCTGGCTGACACTCCCTCACTCTAAAAAAAACAATAAAAAAATGCTATGATTTTTTCTTTTTATACTTTTTTAATAGAGTAGGAAGATTTGATATCTCCTCCCAGATATCCAAGCATCATATTCAGATGATTAATTCTTGAATCTCAATAAGTATTCTGTACCTTTTTCAGCAGTGAATAATCTGTCATTCAGAATTTTTTCAATTTCTGCTGTTTCAGTGATTTCATTTGGGGTTTTCTTTGGTCTTTCCCTCCTTTTTGGAAATAAATCACTATTGGATGTGTAAGGTTTCAGAAGAGATATTGGAAAAACAGGATGTTTTCTGTCATATGGAGAATACAAAATAACCTCACCTGCATTATCTCCAATCATTCTTCTGACAACAAATGGACCAACAAATGGATCTTTCAATTTGTTATTACCCTGTAAATTGAAGTGGACTGTAGAAATCAACACTTCATCACCCTTTTTAAAAGTGTATTCTTTATGGGATTTATCTCATCTCTTCTTCTCATACTCAAATTATTTTTCAATACATTTTTGAGCATGATTCCTGAAAAGTTGTTGCATTTGAAGAAAAGACTTTACACCAGGATGTATATCCAATTTAGGTATTTTGTTATTTAGAATTTGGGCAGGAGTATTTGTAACATATCTAAGCCAGAGTTTAAAAGGCTTTATTTGAGTAACAGAATGAACAGTGCTATTATAAGCAAATCCCAACCCAGGAAGTAAGGTAACCCAATCATGAGTGAATCTGTCATTATCTTTATACTCAAGGCCAAAGGCACAATATCTTCTTATCATGTCCTCTAAAGTCTGAATTATTCTTTCAGCTAAGCCATCAGTCTGTGGATGATGGGCAGTAGAAAGTTTCAGATCACAACCACAAACATCCATCAGAGACATCCAAAATTCAGAAGTAAATTTAGGGTCTCTGTCAGAGATTATGGCTTTAGAAAAACCAGCAGTATTAAAAATATGAGACCACCATAAGAAAGCTAATTCTTTAGGGGAAACATCCTTGTGGGTAGGGATAAATTTACACATTTTTGTGAATCTGTCCACAATAACCCAACAAGAGTTATAACTGTCTTTACCAGCAATAGGTAATCCTGTTACAAAATACATGTTTATTATTTGCCATGGTGCATCAGGAGGTTCAATATGTTGCATTAATCCATCTCTCTTACCAGTTAATCTTTTTGATTTTTGGCAAGAATCACAAGATTCAACATATAATTTGGTGTCCTCAGACATATTAACCCACCAAGAAGTGTTTTTAATTCTGATCATTGTTTTTTCAAGATCAAAATGTCCAGCTAATATGTCATCATGACAAATTTTCAAGATGATTTCTTTCATAGAAGGAGGAATAACAATGACATTACTCAACTTTCTTCTATAATATAGATATCCTTCATCAATTGAAAATTTACCTTTTTCCAAAGCTTTTTGGTACTTTGGTGGAAGGGTTTTAATTAGTGCTTGTATTGAAGAATTCTTTGGATCATTGAATATGGTGCATAACTTTTTTAAGTCAGTGTCCTTATCATATTAATCCAGAATAAGCTGTAATAGCTCTTCCTCCATATCAGCCACATATATCCCATGAATATGAATAATTTCATCCTCAGGATCATAAGCAGGATAAGAGCCATCATTTGGTAAAGGTAACCTTGATGACATGTCCACATTTGAGTGTACAATACCAGCTCTATGAATAATTGTTATTCTCCCTCTGTACTCTTGAACATATAACTGCCATCTGAACATATGTCTGTTAGGTGTTTTCAAATTTAAGAGGGATTTAACCACACTGCAGTCAGTGACAAGTTCAACTTTCTGGTCATCTAGGTAATAATGTAGCTTTTCTAGAGCCCACACTACAGCTAAACATTCCAATTGAGAAGAACCATATTTAAATTTACTATTTCTCAAGGTTCTTGAAATATTACAAATTACTACTTCTGATACTTTATCATTCATCACTTGATTTTGATGGAGGGCAGCACCCAGACCAATAAAACTGGCATCAGTATATAAAACAAATGGCTGATTAAAGTCAGTTAAAGCGAGAATAGGTGCTGACATCAAACAGTGTTTCATAGTGTCAAAAGCTCTTTGTCTTTCAGTATTCCAGACAAAAGCAACATCCTTTCTAGTTAATTGGATAAGGGGTAAAGCTATGACTTGGTAATTTTTAATATACTGTCCATAGTGTTCACACATTCCCAAAAAACTCTGTAGCTCTCTAACTGTATTAGGAGCCTTCACCTGTTGTATGGCTGCCACTTTGTTTTGGTCAACACATATCTGTAAGCCTGAAACCACATGACCAAGAACTTTTAAAGAATGGAACCTAAATTTACATTTCTTCAAAGCAAGTGTCATATTTATTTCATCCATTTTTTGGAACACTATACACAGGTGGTTGAGATGGTCCTCAAATGTTTTTGAGAATATAATGATATCATCAATATAAATTATCAGCCATCCTTCAATTATCTCTTGATGAGAAGTGTTATCTATGAATTTTTGAAAAACTGAAGGGGCATTTTTAGGGCCAAATGGCATCCTAATATACTTATAAATACCCATATGAGTAGCAATCATCGGAAAATTCTGAGAATTTTTCTCAACAGGTACCTGGTGATATCCCTTATTACCATCCAAACAGATGATATATTTAGCACCCTGTAAGGTAGCATGTATAGAGCTAATCCTAGGGAAAGGATAGATATCATCAACAGTATAAGTATTTAGTGCTCTATAATCACCACATAACCAGACTTTATCTTTCTCATAAGAAATTAGGACAGGTGAGATAACACAATGTTTAGGTGTTTTAACTACCTTTTCAATAATATTCATTTTTAAAAGGGTAGAGATATTGTCTTCAATATCTTTTCTCTTTGTGGGAGAAGCAGGATAAGGCTTCTTCTTAGAACTAGATGGTATGTAAGTAAATGGACAAGACAATGAATGTTTCATTTCCTCCTTAACTAATCCTAGTTCATGTGACCCATGAGCAAAGGCCATAGGAAAAGACTTTATCAAGTTAATGATGGAATCTTTATCCTCACCAGAAAGTTGATCTCCAAAAGAAGCATTGTCACTTTCAGACATAAGGGCATGCATTTCTTTCGTAGATCTTCCTTTATATTTAACTACAGAATTACATTGTTCAATTCTGGTTTTAATAATTTTTTGGAGGAAGAAATCTTTAATTTCCTCTTCCCATTCATCCCCATTGTGAAACATTGGTTTGAGGGTTCCAATTTTATGCCATATTTGGTTAAAATATCATTCCCTACAATAAACTAATTGCTTAAGTTATCATTTTTCATGACAACAAAATCACAAATAGCTCTTACAAAACCATGGTTATATTTAAAAAAACACTGTGGCTTTGTATTTACCAATAGGGGACAAAACAGAGCCATAACCTCTCCAATTTTCAAAAATGATAGGCATCAGTTTTGATTTATAGTCTTGATCCACTGAAGCAAGTGCTCTTTCAGAAACTACACTTCCTCCAGCTCCAGAATCCAGAACAACTTCAATGCTGGTTCCATTAATCAAGACTGGTGCCTTGAGAGGGGAAATAGCAATTGAGCTATCCTCAATTTTCTTTATGATCTCAGCATCCTCAACTGTAGATAAAGCATTATTATCAATATCAATAGTATTTAAATAATGAATATCCTCTTCCAGCATCAAGATTTCTTGTTGAGATTAATATGAAATATTGCTGGCACAATCACTTGACGTATCATCCAGTGCTACTGTGTCATCAGCATGCTCCTCTGTTTGTTCTACAAGATTTATATTCTTGTCACAAACATGGCCTTTCTGCCAAGGCTTGTTGCACTTGAAGCAAGTGTTTGTTGCATACTTTTTGGGTGCAACAGGGGCAGAAGGTTTACCAACCTTTTCCAGAGGTTTCTGATGGTAAGTTGAGGGTTTCTCCAAAGGGGTCCTAAGAGTGAATCTTCTAGAATCATACTTGTTGTTAAGAAGGATCTCATTGCAAGTATTAACGAAAGAAGAGGGTTCTCTGGAGAACTCAGTCCTAGCCACTATCAAGTCTCTCAGAGACATTGGTAATTTATAAAGGATCCTGTCCTTCCATAACTCAAACTCCATATTTGGGTCCATTGCCCTTAAGATTTTTACAAGTTTCATTAAGAACTCAATAGGTTTATCAGTAGAAGATCTATATCTAGTTTCCTCATACTGCCTTTGTTGAGCCATTCTGAACTTGGAGCCGCCAAATTGTGCTTTATTCAATTTCTTCCAATCATCCTATGAGTAGTCATTCCCATCAAGGAAAACAGATTCATACCACATTTGGGCAACATTAGTAAACAAAGAAATTAACTTGGACACAATTTCTTCATCTGGGAGTTTGTAAGAATTTTTTAAGTTATCAATTCTGCAAATAAATTTCTGCCAATCAGAAGAAGAATCACCATCAAATGCTGGGTGCTGGTCAAGTTTTGGCCAATTCTTTCGATTTGAAGGAGTCTCCTTAGTACAAGCTTGTTTCTGAGTAAGGAGTAGCTGTAACTTCTCTAGTTGTGCAGTAATCTCATTGTTTAATCCCTCTGTTAAAGGTCCTGGTGCATCATTAATTTTAATAGAAACTCAGGGGTATCAACATGTATTTCTGGAACTAATTTACTTTTAGATGAACTAGCCACAGGTAACTCTGGGGCATCCTGTGCTATTTGTTCTTTCAAAGAAATCTCAGAATACTTTGGATCAATAAAAAATGAGTTCAATTTCTCCTCAATGGTTGTTAGTCTAGTTTTCAATCTCGGAAGACTAGATAAACTCTCATTGATTGTTGCAAAAGATAACTGATTCTTATTTTGAAAAGATGAAAATTGGTCATTCAATCTTTTCAGATTCATCTTGTCTATCTCCACCTCCTGGAAACAGGCAGATACAGTATCTTTCAGTTTAGACAAATCATTTTTGATATTTTTCCATAAAGCAACTTTCTTTTCATAGGTTGCTTTGTAATAAGTCAATTCATCAGAGACTCTTTGTGATTCACTTCTTAATTCTTGATAACCCTGCTCATTTAACAAACTATTATATTTCTGAGTCAAATGCATGTTGTTCATTATATGGTTTTGTTTGGTAATAATATTTCTCAAATATTCATCATTGATGTTAGCTACATCTGGAGTGTTTCTAAGTAAGAAAATAGAGTAACTTTCTAGCATCTCATAAAACTCAGGTTCAAGTGTCTCATCAATAATAGCCATATCAGGATTTATCATTGAAGTAGCAATCAGAACTAAAGGATTAGATACATTTGAAATTTGAGTAATTTGTCTACTGTTCTCTAGAGGTCTCTCAGTCTCATCTCCTCTTCCATAATTACCTGAGGGAACTGAATTAGTTACAAGAAATGGTACTTGAGAATCAATAGAGGGGCTTACCAAGGTTTGCTGGTCAAGATCATATTGTTTTTTCTTCTTCTTCCTCCTTGATAGGGGTGAGGAGGTGTTGGGTTGACTTGGTTGTGTCTGAATGGACCTGCTTGGGGCGTCTGTTGGTTTTGAGCCAGGTAATCCCACTGAGTGTTCAGCCAATCCCACTGCCACTTGGATACTTCCACCTTCTCTGGCTGCTGGGGAGCCAATTGCTGAAGATCCCTGTGAGAAGGAGGTTTCCTTTTCTCTTGAAGAAAAGCTACTATTCTTCTTACCTTTTCTTCTAGAGCATCTACCTTTGACCTCAATTTCAAGTTTTCTGTCCTAAATTCCTTTATATGTTTTGACAGGTTCTTTACTTGTTGAGGCAATGGCATCTTTTTTATCTTGAAGCCTTTTGGAAGTCCTTATGGGGGGTTTATAATAGGTTTCTGTTCCTGAGTTGTTTCCACCAGAACTTCCACTTCCTCCATTTCTACATCCTGATTGGGGCAATGATTGATTAATTTGAGATAATTTTCTGGTTAAATGGGAACTTACAGAAGTAGCCTCATCATAGTCAATCAAATCTAATTCTTCTTCACGTGCAGCAGAGATACCTTGATCAGTCATTTCTAGTTTTTACTGAAATGAGAGAGGGAGAAAATAAGATGAATTAATTTATATTTTACTTTATATTTAAAAGAAAAATAATAAAATAAAATTTTCAGGATAAAATCAACTAAAATAATAATCAATTTATTAATTCAAAATAATTTAAAACCAGGATTATAATATAATCAACTGAAGAAATAAATTTAAATTTTTTGTTAACAATTTTATAAGAATTATTATCAGGATTTTTAAATTAACTGAATTATTAACTACCAGGACTTAATTTCAACTGAAATAATTAAATATGAATTTAATAAAAATTTATTGTCAGGACAATTTGTCAACTGAAACAAATAAAATTAAATTTATCAGGACAAAAGTCAACTGAATATTATAATAATTAAATTTTAAAATATAATTTTTATTACTTCTAGGAATAAGAACACAATTTCTCTATTATTTTCAACTAGGAAAAATAAAAAAAATAATAATAAAAATAATTCCAATTTACTTGACACCTCCCCCTGTAAAATTAGCAAATTAAAGCCACTTACAGAGTGCTGAGTAAAATGAAATACGTAGAGAATGAATAGTGCCAAGTGACCCACTAATAGTAATTTCAATAATTACTACGAAATATATGACGTTTAGTCAATATATGAACCTGAATTTTGGAGCCTGGTTCGATTCCCGTTTGCAACAAAAATTTTTGTCACGTGATCTATGAAATTTGTTGTTTTGTTGTTCACTTGTCCTTACAGGTACCTCGATGGAGATTGTCCCACGGCCTCCAGTCCTCAAGATATTGATGCGCCGTCGACGATTCGGAAAGGCTCCCAATTGTCAAGGGGTCCTTTTGGTCTAGAAGATTTATTCGAGGTTTATACGAGGATTCTAAGTGGTTACTGGTCTTTCAAAGGAAAAGTACGTATTTCCTTAATCTAATTGATTATTTTACTCAAATTAAGAAGAGGTAAATTTATAATATTATTATAAGTTATATTTCTTAGAATTACAATGATGTAAATACTAATGGTTATAAAATATAGTAATAAATTTGTTTCAACTAATGTTTGTAAAAATTGTAAAGTAAGTAAGGAATGAATCAAAAAGACAAAAAGGAAAGGCCTTTTATAGGCAAAATGTGAGAAACTAAAACACAGAATTACCACCCCCTAGTACAAGAGTATGAGATGAAAAACTTAAATAAAGAGAGTATGTGAAATAATAAGAGTAAGTCTAAATAGTGCGTAAATAAAAGTATTTATTTTATTTGAAATAAAACTAGGAACCCTTTAGTCCGTCACTTTTTAGTGTATGAACATATGATTTGAAATATAGAATCAATAAAATCTAATTAAAGGAATTTTAAAAAGTATTTTTTTTCTTTTTATAATTATATATATTTTTTTTAATACTAATTTTTATTCCCATCTCATCTGTATTATTGAGCACGGTGTTTGAGAGTAAAAATTTATGTGGGACAATTACTTATTTTTATTAATTAATTACTTAGTGCACTTAGTTAGTTAATTGTAATTAATACATAAGTATTTAATAAATAATTAATTATTAATAAGGATCTAAAAGGTGTGTCTTCACCTCAGTAAGATGATTAATTATTTTACTGGGTAAGTCTAGTAGCCTGGCTGACAGAAAGGTATTTTGAGGAATCTGGAAGGATAAATTCATGGTTTAAATGTTATGTTATGCATTATGAAATTAATAAATGTGAAATTGGGAAAAAAAGGCTCAACTTTAAAGGTTAATATCTCAGCAAACACTGAACCAAAGTCTAGTCAGTTTTCTGGAAATGAAAGATAGGCTTAAGAAGTATCTTCAGCTAACAGGACAGTAGATTTGAATAAAACTAACCCTAATACTGACTCTGATTTTCAAAATTGAACATGAACCTGAAAACTGATGATGAAACATCCAACAAGAGGGTGATAAAATCCTATATAATCATACGAACCTGGAAGGATAAATGCATGATGTAAACATTATTATATGCATTATGAAGTAAATAAAAGTGAGATTTTGAAAAAAAGGCTCAAATTTAAAGTTAAATATCTCAAAAACCACAGAACCAAGTTCAAATTGCTTTTCTGGACATGAAAGATAGGCTTTAGAAATATCTTCAGCTAAAAGGAAAGTAGATTCAAATAAAACTAACCCTAATTCTGACACTGCTTATCAAAACTGCACAAAAACTTGAAAAGTGATGATGAAAATTCCAAAAAGAGGGAGATAGAATCTTAGATAATCATCAGATAAGAGTTTCAGAATCCTTATACTCTAATTACTCAATATAAAAACATGAAATATGATAAGTGAAATTAGGAAAAAAAGGCTCAACTTCAAAAGTCAAAATCTCAACAACCACTGATCCTAACTCAAATCTGCTTATGGAAAATGAAAGATATGCTTCAGGAGAGTTTTCAGCTAAAGGACATGTGATTTAAATAAACCTAACTCTAATTTTTTATATTAAAAATAAAAGAAAAAAAATTTAAATTGAGAAAAAAAGGCTCAACTTTAAAATTCAATATCTCAGCAAAAACTGCGCAAAATTCAAATCTGTTTGTGGAAAATAAAAGGTAGCCTTTGGAAGAATGATTATATAAAAGTAAATTAAATTTCAATAAATCTAACTCTAATTTTAAGTCTGAATTTTAGTATCTTACAAAAACTTGAAAAGTGATAATAAAAATGACAACATGAGGAGTTAAATAACTCCACTGTTATACAGATATGAATCCTACATATATTTAAGTATGTGATTTTCATAGAGAGAATTAGATATTATATAGACATGAAAAAAAGGAGATGAAACTTACCTTGATTTGAAGGTAGTAGAAATAGAGTGAGAAAGAATGAATTTAAAATTTTGGGAAAATTGAATATGGAGCAAGTTAAATGCTTAAAAATGTGCAATGTATGTGTTTCAATGACCTGAAAACAAAAAAAAGTGAAATAGGAGAAAGGGTGAGTAATTACCAAGTCAATGAGGGATGAAGAGTAGGATGATAGAGCTAAAAAAAGAAAGAAAAGAGAGAGAGAAGAAAAAAGGTTAATTTTACTTTTAAAATCAAAAAATAAACACTTAATAAAAAAACTACATATAAAAAACAGCTGGGAAGCGTTTCTAGAGGGGTTTTATGCAATTTGGCGCTCAAAAACACCAAATTTGTTGTTGTGCAGGGGATCTTAGATATTGGTCTGTGTGTACATAGTGAATAAGATAGTTTGGTGCAACTTTAATTATCCTACAACCATCCGGAGGTGATATCCTTGTTCCTCACCCATTTTTCACTTTTTTTGGCCACAATTGGCTCTGTTTGTTGCAAGGTGAGTTCTTCATTTAACTTAACTTGGAAACTGGTTTCTCTGGTATAGTCTTGCAACCAATATCAAGTATTATTCCTGTCTCTGGTGTGGATTTGCCACCTAGATCAAGTATCATTGCTTTCTTTGGTGTGTACCTTGGTCTACATTTCAGCTCTTTGGTTTGGTAGTCTGTCTGGAGACTACTTTCTTGGCTGATCAGGCAGTCAAGTGTGTTGGAAAGGGGCTTTAGCAAACAGGAACAAATTTACTGTTGCAGGTAAATCTCACTTTGTTTTTCTAAAGGGACAGGGGATTTTCTCTCTGGGTTTTCTCCAACTCCCTTGGTCAAGGCCTATAGCTAGTACCATAGGATTGTCTAGATTTCTGGCGCCCAATTTGGGGTGGAACCTGCTAGTTCTTTTGAATCTCTGTTGGCTTTGAATGGCTTCTGGTTCATCTATTCCTGTCGTGCCTGTAAGTGGGGGGGAAGGTCCTCCTGCTGTAATGGTTAGGCAGTGTGTTAGGATTAAAATTTGGGATGGTACCAAGTTTAATGGTAAAGATGTGAAGTGGTTTCTGGAGAAGTATGAAACTACTGCTGGTGTGGATGGATTTTCTTACCTGGACATTGTGAAGCAGATTTTTTTCTTTATTGGTGATAGGGAAGTGGAGAAGGAGGTTGTGGTAATTCCTGGCTACAAGAAGAGGGACTGGAAGCTATTGTGTATGGAGATGGTTGATAGATGGGGTTTCAGGTTCACTATGGTGAATCTGAACAAGGTTTTCAGTGAATGGAAGTCATATGGTGGTGTTGGTAACTTGCACAGTTACAGGATGTTTCTGCTACAGTTTGATCCTGTGGTGGAATATTTGGCGGAAGTGGAGGAGCTGGCACATGAAAATGCTGCCAAGGATGTTTTTTGGTCTGCCATGGCTAGAGATTTTAGGATGGATGTGTTGAAGGAGCTTTCAAGGAAGGACTTGATGAAGACTATTTCAAATGGGGATCAGGAGTTGCCTGCCTTGGACAAGGAGAAGGAGGCTGTGGAGGCCCATTTGAAGTTATTGGCTGTGGACACCTATCAGGAGGGGTGTGCCAAATATGTCAGCAAAGTCAGTGAGTCTTTGGCTGAAGAGGGGAATAGAGTGCAGAAAGAAGAGAGAAATATGATGAGATTCCCAAACAGGAGAGGGACCCAGTGGTGGAGAATTTGGCTGATCTAACAAAACAGCTACATACTTTTGTTCAGGAGGCTAAGAAGGCCAATAAGACTCCTTCTTAGCCTAGAGATTTTGATAGGAGGTCTGGTAGGAGTGATCCTTGGGTCTGCTCTTATTGCAGCAGGAGGGGGAACAAGTTTAATGATTGTTGGGCACTGAACAGAGATGTGTCAGAGGGAAAAGTGGAGTTTGATGGCAGGGTGTTCAAGTTCCCTGATTGTTCATTTGTGAATCCCAGTGAGGGGCAGGTGCCTGTTGATTTGGTCAGGAGAAGTAGTGGTATCAATCAGAGGAGGCCAGGTTTTGAGGAGATTCCTGATCAGGAATAGCCTTCTGGTAAGGAAGATGATGAAGTCAAATGAAAAGGGAAGGAGGTTAATAAGGTCTCTTTTTCTACTTCCTTTGGTGGATCAGAGTTTATTCTTGTGGTGGAAATTCAAGTGATGAATGCTTGGCTGGTGTTTATGATGTAGAAGCAGGAAAGGTGGGAAGGCCTAAGAGCAGCTCTCAGGCCCAACCAAAGCCGAAGGCTTCAAATGTGTATCCTAAGCTGAGTGCAGCTAGGAAGAAGTACAGCAAAGAGGAGCTGTACAAGACGCAGAAGGGGATTGCTGATATGGGCCCCTCTAGTTTTAGTGCATTGGACATGAATGGTGAGCCAATGCCTATGGATGTTGATTGTGACTCTGAGGAGGATGTCCCTTTGGCTTCATTGTCAAAGCCTGCTGGAGTTAGAGGTTCTGGTGAGGGATCTGGTTTGATTTCTGTTGATGGTAAATCTGTTGGTGGTTCTGGTCCTCAAGAATCTTCTAGGACCAAGATAGTGAAGCCAAGGGCTCACTTTGAGAAGCCAGTAGTTTCTGGCCAATATACTTTTATAGACTATGTTCTGGAAAGGATGAATCAGGGTCAGGTTTCCCTTTATTATGGGGAGTTGTATTCTATCAGTCCTGGGTTGGCTGATAGACAGAAAATGTTGTTGACCAGGAGAAGTGTCTCTTCTGGGGAGGTTGAATACATTTGTTATTCTGCTGAGAAGTTTGTTGAGGGGTTGGAGACTCATTTTTATGCACCTCTGGGTTATGTCAATGTCACTCTTAATGTCAGGGACGCTAGGGAATTGGTTGATTCAGGTTCTCAGATTAACCTGATTTCTTTGTTTGTGGCTACTCATATCGGCCTCCCTATCAAGAAAGGAATTGGTGGAAATCTAAGAGGGATTGGTGGCCATGTCACTGAGTTGATTGGAACAGCTGAATTTGTGAAGCGGGATGTTGGTGGAGCCTTAGGGAAGCTTCATAGAGCTCACTTTGAGAGGCCGATGGTTTCTGGACAAGTTAATGTTATGGACTCTGTCCTTGAAAGGATGAATCAGGGTCAAGTCTTCCTTACTTATGGGAAGTTCTATTCCATCAGTCCTGGGTTGGCTGATAGACAGAAAAAGTTGTTGACTAGGAGAAGGGTTTCTTCTGGGGAGGTGGAATACATTTTTGATTCTGCTGAGAAGTCTGGTGAGGGGTTGGAGTCTCATTTTTCTGCACCTCTGGGTTATTTTAATGTCACTCTAAATGGCAGGGAGGCTAGGGTATTGGCTGATTCAGGTTCTCAGATTAACCTGATTTCTTTGTTTCAAGCTACTCATCTGGGCCTCCCTATCAAGACAGGAATTTGTGGAAATTTAAGAGGGATTGGTGGCCATGTCACTGAGTTAATTGGAACAACTGAATATGTGAATCTGGATGTTGGTGGAGCCTCCGGGAAGGTTCATTTTTACATTGCCAAAGGTAATGTAAAAGCTGTTTTTTGTGGACCATATTTGATGGATTTCCAGGAAATAATTGGTTATCAGTTTGGAGTTGACTGGTGAAGATGAAAGAAGACTTCACATTAGGCTTTCATCTCCTGGAGATGATGGTTGGGAGACCAGTCCTAGCTTGTCTTCTATGTGCCAGTGCATAGATTGTTGTAGGAGAAGAAGGGATGTGGGTGCCGCCTCTGGTTTTTTGGAGTGTCGCTCAGGCTCTAATGAGAGTTTTTCTTTTTTAGAGTAATGAGGGATTATTTCCCTAGTGCTACAACCTCTCCTCAAGATGAGAAAATCCCAGGTTGTAGTAGGTCAGCTCCATTGGAGATATATCAAGTGGATTTTCAACTTCATCTTTTAAATTTTTCTCTTCTCTGCAAGTAATCTTCATGCCTTTTATCAAGTATCTGTTCAATCTCAAGATTTTCAATTATTTTTAATTCAAGTTCATATTAGAAGATTGGTTATATATCTTTATTTAAAGATATGCAGAAAAGCTGTGGGGTGGTGAGATTGGGGTCTAAAAGTAAGTCATGAAAGTTTAGCATGGCTAGGGTTTCTTCTACAACTTTCAAAAAAATTGCCTTGGCCACCTCTGTGAGCATTGGTGAAACCCCTGGTTATATTTGTTAGAAGAAAACTCAATAAAAGAAAATAAAAATCTGAAGATAACTGAAGAAAATCAAGAAAAAAATCTGAAGATAATCAAGAAAGAAGAAAAGAATTATGTTTGTGAAGATCAGAAAGATCAAATTTTGGGCCTCCAGCAAGAAGTTAAACTGCACAAATTTTCGAAGAAAGAAGATCATCAAGGTCAATTTTTGGGCCTCCCACATGAGAATAAACTGCAAAATTTTAGAAGATGTGATTCAGAGGATGAATCAAGATTTGAATACTTAGAAGATGGAAGTGAAGATGAAGATGTGGGATTGCAGAAAAGTTTTGAAGTGATGAGATTGGGGTCTGAAAGTAAGTCCTCCAAATTGTGCACCGCTAGGTTTTCTTCTAAAACTTTTGAAAATATTACCTTGGCCACCTCTGTGAGCATTGGGGAAACCCCTGTATATCTTTGTAGGATAGAAAAAAACTCAATAAAAGAAAATAAAAATCTCAAGATAACTGATAAAAATCAAGAAAAAAATCTGAAGATAATCAAGAAAGAATAAAAGAATCATGTTTTTGAAGATCAGCAAGATCAAATTTTGGGCCTCCAGCAAGAGGTTAAACCCCAAAAATTTTTGAAGAAAGAAGATTGTCAAGATCAATTTTTGGGCCTTTCACATGAGAATAAACAGCACAATTATAGAAGATGTGATTCAGAGGATGAATCAAGATTTGAAGATTTAGAAGATGGAAGTGAAGATGAAGATGTGGGATTGCAGAAAAGTTTTGAAGTGATGAGATTGGGGTCTGAAAGTAAGTCCTCCAAATTGTGCACCGCTAGGTTTTCTTCTAAAAATTTTGAAAACATTACCTTTTCCACCTCTGTGAGCATTGGGGAAACCCCTGGATATGTTTGTAGGATAGAAAAAAACTCAATAAAAGAAAATAAAAATCTCAAGATAACTGATGAAAATCAAGAAAAAAATCTGAAGATAATCAAGAAAGAATAAAAGAATAATGTTTGTGAAGATCAGCAAGATCAAATTTTGGGCCTTTAGCAAGAGGTTAAACCTCACAAATTTTTGAAGAAAGAAGATTGTCAAGATCAATTTTTGGGCCTTCCACATGAGAATAAACTGCATGATTTTAGAAGATGTGATTCAGAGGATGAATCAAGATTTGAAGATGAAGATGTGGGATTGCCGAAAAGATTTGGAGTGGTGAGATTTGGGTCTGAAATTAAGTCCTCCCAATTGTGCAACGCTAGGGTTTCTTCTACACCTTTCACAAACATTACCTAGGCCACACATGTGATAAATGGGGAAACCCTTGGTTTTTGTTCCAGGTCTGGTGGTGAAGACATCCTGAAGATCCCTCAAGTTGACCATGGAGCCTCAAAGTACAAGAAGGTGGTGCAGAAGATTAGGCCTGTCAATGAGTCTATGCCTGTAGGTTTGAATCCTCCTTTGAAAAGATCTCCTTTGGCAAGAGATTGGTACTGTACTCCTCTGGTGAAAAATCCACCTAATTTTGTGGAAACTGCTAGGATAACTGTGGCAAGGTTGAAAGTTGTTAATTTTGGTCCTTATGGTTGGTTGTCTGATGAGGAAAAGAAGTTGTTGTTGTAAGTTATTGTGTTGAGGGAGAAGGAGGTGGCATTTGTTGAAGAGGAAAGGGGTGTGCTGAAACACTCTTATGTGGAATCTAACTTGATTCTTGTGGTTTGTCATGAACCTTGGAAAATCAAACCTATTCCAATTCCAGCTGCTATTAGAGATGATTTTGTATAGATTGTTAGCAAAAGAGTCAGGACTGGTTTATACAAACAATTGACATCTAGTTACTCAAGTCTGGTGTTCTGTGTATAGAAGCAGAATGGGAAGCTGAGGGTGGTGCATGATCTTAGAGCCTTGAATAGAGTCACTATCAAGGATGCGGGGATGTCTCAAAGTGTGGAAGACTTTGTGGAAGCTTTTTCTGGAAGGTTGTGTTATGGTTTGGGTGATATTATGGGTGATTATGATGAAATTGTCATGCGCCACGTGACACTCGGGGCGAAATCAGCTCATTAAATCAATAATATCGAGTCCTAAATCTATACTCGAAGTGCAGAAAGCAATTCTCCATAGCAACTGCAATTCCCCTTTGTGTACTTACTATTTAACTGCGCTAGCCTAGACTCTAAATCTAAAATAGTCAATCTCCCAATAGGGTGCCTTAGTCTCCTTTTCAATAAGCGACGCACAGCGCTAGGTTCAACGAAATAGTACAGTAGTAATTTTTCATTAAAGTTTTGTTAATTAATTAAAAAGGGGTAAATTGAGCATGGACGGATATTTAGCAAAGAGGGTCTAAGTGTATGTTAGTAATGGTCAATGGTATGGGAATGGTGCGATGGAAGGGAGGTCAATGCGAGGAGGAACAAAGGATATAAAAGGGGTTGGGTATTTGGTTCGATATTCCTTAGAATTAAATTATAAATTGTATTTACATTAATAGTGGTAAATCTTTAAAGTTAAATCATTGTTATTGTATCTTTCTTTTATTTTCTCAATATTCATTTCTAAATCCTAAATCTTTGATTATTGAGTTTCCAACCCTTCGTGAGATCTTAAGAATTCCTATTACCTTTGAAACTATTTTATAATTCTTCTCGAACGAACCTCAAACCTGTAGCTCTTACTTCGAGTGACCTTCAAACCACTTCCTCGAATCATTCCTCTGTGCTTCGAAGAAGTTTCTAAATCCCTCATCTCACTTTCAGGAAAATCCTCGACCTTGTGCGTAGGTCGTCCGGTGACAGTATAATTTAATTCTCTGTAGTTCTCATTTTTTGCACTACTACGTCCTTTTAGGTGTTTTTAAAGTTTTAAAATGGCACCTGTTCAACACACTCCTCCTCTGGGCACTACTACTAGAGCTTGCGCTAGGGGCAGGCCAACAGCCACAAGGTCTGTTTCCCGCACTCACTCTTTGGAACCACTCTACCTTAGGGAACGGCAACATTCAGTTCAATCTGTAGAAGACATCCCACAATATTTTGAGGATTCTAGTGATGAAGAAGAAGGAGAGGATACAATTCACGAGGCACCATCCGCCCCAGCCAATCACCCTTCTGGTCAATCCTCAGAACCTGGACCATCTAACTCTCTGGAAGATTTCATGAGACATTTCATGAAAATCCTTTCAAATCCAACGTCTTCAGAGGGATCTAAGTTCAAAACTCCTTCTATGAAATCTCCTGAAAAATTTGACGGAGATCACCCCGACAGATTGCGACCCTTCTTGCAAACCTGCAAGCTACTGTTCCATAATGACCCTCGAACCTTTAACAGAGACCGATCAAAGGTTGTTTACGCTTCTTCATTCCTAGCCGGGAAAGCAGCAAGATGGTTCGAATCTTATCTGCACATGCTTTCTTTGACAGAAACACACTTACTTATCAATAATTGGGAAAAGTTCGAAGACCAACTTTTTACATTGTTTGGGGACCCTAATGAAACGGACAACGCAGAAATTGAACTTGATTTTCTTCGCATGAGTGATAATGGTAAAGCCTCTGAATATATCTCAAACTTCAGAGCACTTCAAACTCGAGTAGGTTGGAATGATATGCCCTCAAGTATCATTTCAAGAAAGGACTTCCTTTGAGGATTCTAGATCAATTAAATCTTCATGGTCAGAAGATGACGACTTTAACGGATTTAATGGATTGAACCCTCAAACTTGACGGCGTTTATCAAGGATGACTTCAACATCGTCGATATGCCAACAAATCTCAAGGCCTAAATTTTAAATTGGGACCTTCTTCACACCCACGACCAAATCAATCCTCCTCGACTCAATCCAAACCCAATAAGGGAAAGGATAAAACTTGACCAAAAGGCTCGACCCCAGGCGATATCAGCAAAGTACTGGATCCTAAAGGGGAACTTAAAGATGCTGAGAGGAAGAGACGAGCAGATAATGGGTTATGTATGTATTGTGGGGGTAAGCACAAGTTGGAAGACTGTGTAAAGTTGAAGGAAAGAGAAGGTACTAGTTCGAAGTCAAAAAACTAGTAGATAGTTTACTTGTGTGCAAAGCAAACTATCTTATCTCTCCCAGTGCACAGAACATCCATGTCTTAAGGACTGGAGTTGCCTTAAGCCGCTTGAGATTCATTCTTTTTAAGGAGGATATCCCTTTCAGTTGTCCTATAGACTCTGGAGCTTCAATTTCTTTTGTTAGTTTATCTTTTGCCGAGAAGCTTCAACTAACATTTACAGATATCGATCAAACTCCAATCTATTTGGTCGAATCAGAGGAACCCAAGTATTGGGTAAGTAAGAAAGTTTTATGGGTTTTCAACTTTCCGAACATTCCCCCCTTCGAGTGGGAATTATCAGTCTTGGACGCCCCAAGGATGGACGATACCATTCTTGGCCATGACTTTTTAATGCATTGGAATCCCAAAATTGATTGGACTAAGGGATTGATCACCCCATGCTCTAAGTATATTTCTGATTCTTCAATACAGGTCAATAGGGAGTTAAACAACCCGCCTGACAACTTCCTGCTAGAGGACAAGTCTCTGCCAGATGACTTGCAAGCATCTGATCCTTCTCTAAAGGAGCAATTGGCTAACCCTTCTAGCTCGATGACTTCACTCAAAGAGGATTTAAATTGCCTCGAAGTAATCGAATTCTGCTCTCTCAATACAGGTATCCCCTCGAGAGATTCTCTCAAAGATGAAGAGGACAACCAAATCAACGTTGAAGCCATTAAATCAACTCTACTGGAAATCTACCACAATTTCCTCGATGTTTTCTCAATCTGCAAGGCCGATAAGTTACCACCTCATCGACCCTACGACCATCAAATAGAGTTAATAGGCCCAGTACCTCCGGAAGGTCCTGTCTATTCTTTATCAAAGGACGAATCTCAAGTTCTTCGAGACTACATTGCAGAGAATGTAGCCAAAGGTTTCATCAGAGCCAGTAAATCTCCAACCGGCTCCCCTGTCCTCTTTGTAAAAAAGAAGGACGGTAGTCTTAGGTTGTGTGTTGACTATAGAAAGCTCAACACAGTCACGAAGAAGAATGCATATCCTGTTCCTCCTATGTCATTACTTCTTACCCTTTTCAATGGTGCTAATTTCTTTTCTAAAATTGATCTTAGAGGCGCTTACAATCTGATTCGCATTGCAGAAGGTCATGAACCACTGACTGCAATGTGCACTAGATTTGGTAATTTTGAATATTTAGTTATGCCTTTTGGATTATGTAACGCACCTTCAACTTTTCAAACTTTTGTTAATGATATCTTTCAAGATGTTGTTGAACAATTTGTAGTCGTCTATTTAGATGATATTTTAATATTCTCAAAAACACTAGATGAACATATTCATCATGTTTGACAAGTCCTAAATCGTCTTCGAGATCATGGTCTCTACGCCAATCATAATAAATGCAAATTCCACCTCAAATCAATTGATTTTTTGGGTTTTATGTTGTCCTCTGACGGTTTAGTCATGGATGACAAAAAAGTCCAGAAAATCCTGGAATGGCCTGAGCCCAAAAACATTAAATTGCTCCAAGGATTTTTGGGTTTTGGAAACTTCTATAGAAGATTTATTAAAGATTACTCTAAAACTATTTCCAATCTTACTTTTCTTCTTAGAAAAGACATTCCTTTTGTTTTTACTTCTACAGCACGAAAGGAATTCGAAGCACTAAAAACGGCGTTCACCACAGCCCCAATTCTTCGACATTTTGATCCTTCTGCCTCGACAATAGTTGAGACAGATGCGAGTGATTATGCTATTGCAGGGGTCATCTCCCAATTAAACCCCGAAACAAACTTGTTTCATCCTGTTGCTTTTGAGTCAGTAAAACTCATAGCCGCAGAATTAAATTATGAAATTCATGACAAAGAGCTTTTAGCTATTATCCATTGTCTTAAAAAATGGCGTTCTTTTCTTCTCAGCCTAGATAGTCCTTTTCAAATCTTAACAGATCATAATGCTTTGAAATACTTCATGTCTTCTAAAGTGTTAACCAGGCGTCAAGCCAGGTGGGCTGAATTTTTGTCTGAATTTTCTTTCTCTATTTCCTATAGCCCAGGAAAAAACTGCATTGTCCCAGATATCTTGTCACGTCGGGACGACGTTTACCCACAGTGGGGGGACACATTTTCTGACAAGAACCCAGCAAATGTGCAATCAATCTTCAACGAATCAATGTTAACAACTCATCAACTTAATTTGATGACAATTCAATCTTTTCGAAATCCACTATCCAACATCCTCGAAGCTCAGTCGAAGGACGAATATTGTTTAGGGTTAAAAGACAAAATACTCTTGAAGCAAGGGGCCAAAAGATTTAGTATTGAATCAGGTCTATTAGTCTTCGAAGGTAGTGTAGTCATACCCGACAACAATGAGATAAAATTATGGATTTTCAACAGTCGACATGATTCTCCATTAGCTGGTCATTTTGGGGTTGATAAAACCTACCAGTTAATAGCGAGGGATTTCTTCTGGCCAGGTATGACCAGGGAAATCAAGGCCTATATAAAAGCTTGTTACGAATGTAATAGGAATAAGGCTCCCCGTCACCGGAAGCATGGGTTGCTTCAACCACTTCCTATTTCCTCTAAACCTTGGGAATCTTTATCGATGGATTTCATTTCTCAACTTCCTATTTCTAATGATTTTTATGTTATATTAGTAATAGTAGATAGATTTTCAAAAATGTCTAATTTCATTAAAACCACTACTACTGCTACAGCAGAAGATTTGTCGAAATTGTTTCTAGAATATGTATTTTATAAACACGGCTTACCAAATGATATTATTTCAGATAGAGGCTCATTGTTTGTATCCACATTCTGGACCCAACTGTGTCAACAACTCAATATCACGAGGAACCTCTCCACGGCCTATCAACCTGAAACCGACGGTCAAACAGAAAGAGTTAACCAAATCCTCGAACAATATCTTCGAATGTATGTCAGTTAACAACAAGACGATTGGACCACATGGTTACCATTGGCCGAATTTGCTTATAATAACTCGACTCATTCTTCAACACGACAATCTCCCTTTGAAACCATTTATGGACGACATCCTTGATTCAACTCAATCCATGTAGGAACCAATCATCCTGCGGAACATTATCTTCGAACTATATCACGACTTCAAGAAGAACTTAAAACAAATTTGGAATCAGAGATTCGAAGATACAAGGAACAGGCCGACAAACATCGACAATCTGCTCCTTCCTTTAAACCAGGCGACAAAGTATGGCTCGATGCACGAAACATTCGAACAACACGACCATCAAAGAAACTGGCTGAAGAGCGCTTGGGACCATTCAAAATCGACTCTGAAGTCTCTAAAACTGCATTTCAACTCAAGTTACCTCCTAAATGGCAGGCGATTCACCCTGTTTTCCATGTATCTCTCCTGGAACTGGCTCAAGAAATATACCCGGGCAAGAACCAACCCCCTCCGGAACCAGTCGAAATAGAAGATCATCTAGAGTGGGAAGTAAGTCGTATCCTTGATTCAAGAATACGCAAGGGGAAACTTCAATACCTCGTGGAATGGGAAGGCTTCTTCAATGACTCAGACAAAACATCCTGGGAACCAGCCATCAATGTTTCTAACGCCCCTGAACTCCTAAAATCTTTTCATTTGAAATATCCTTTAAAACCAAAACCTTAAAATTTCTTTTATTTTTTCTTTTCTTTTTCTTTCTTTCTTTAAAATCTAAACACCTCTTAAATTTCTTAGCCTTGTTTTCTTTTTTTTTTCTTCTCCTCTTCTTTTTCTTTCTTCTCCTTCTATAAAATTTCCTCCAAAACCAACTAAAATTAAAATAAAATAAAATAAAATAAAATAAAATAAAATAAAATAAAATAAAATAAAATAAAATAAAATAAATAGATTAAATATAAATAATAAAATAAAATAAAATAAATAGAATAAAACATAAATAATAAAATAAAATAAAAAAACTCTTAAAATCTCTCTAAATATTTTCTTTCTTTTCTTTTTCAATTCTCTAAATACATTCTTTTCTTAAAATTAAAATTCTCTTTAAAAATTTCTTTCCTAAAAATTTATTCTCGCTTTTAAAACTTCCTTTCCTTCAAATAATCAAACCTTGTACGACACGACCATTTCCTTGAACTTAACTTCAACCTCTAAAATCTCCCTATAAAAATTCTTTGAACAAATGATTCTTCTTTTCAAATTCTCTTTAAATTCTAAATTCTGTTTTTCTGTATTTCTTCTTTCTTCTTCCTCTCTTTTCAACTAAAACTTCCTAAAAAAAAAAAAAAATAAATAAATAAATCAACAACTTTTTGCAAATAACAAATTCTTCTTTCATTAAATTCTCAATTTAACAAACTCATCTCAATCACCAACCGTTTCTTTTTCTCTCTCTTTTCTTACATAAATTTTTTCTTTTAAAAACCTTAAAACTTCCTTCAATTAAACAACTTTTTTCTTTCTTTATTTAAATTTCTTCTTTCAAATTCTAAAAGCAAAATTTTATTTGAAACTTCTTTTTTTTTCTCTCTCTCCCAAATCATATAAAATTAATAATATTCACCTACAATAAAAAATAAAATAAAATAAAACTAAAATACAATTCTACTTTTCTACTTCTTTACATCTCCTTTTCATTTCAAATTTTTTCTTTTAATTTTTCTCGAACCAATCTTTACATTTTCTCCAAAACTACCCTTATCTCCTTCCTGCATTTCTCAAATACCTCCTCCTCTCCTACCGGAACCACCTCTCCAATCTCCAAGAGTTCCTCTGCCACATCGAAGGAAGCAGCGTCAATAATTGTGTCGACCTCCCCACACAACTCTTCTGCAAACCTTACCCGTCGACCTTGACGAGGTTTCTTCGACCACACCTGGTCCAGTGTGTCTTCAGGTTCTTTGACTACACCCGTGGCCAGAGGGTTTGGCTCAGTTGGTAAAATCGGCACAGGCTCCCCAATTGGGTCTTCAAGGGTATTCAATGTCTAAACAAAACTCATCAGTAACCTCATCCTTAAAAAATAACAATTGAAAACTTACCTTGAAGATGGGGTCAGGCTCTAAGAATAACCTTGGCGCCACCTCTACCTCTGCTTCTCTTTCCTCCTCGTCGTCTTCAATGACCACCCATCGTTTATTGGGTGCCAGCCCCGGAAAGGGACTTCATCTTCATCTTCCTTCACCAATTCGTCGACCTCTTCCTCGACACCCCGCTTCAAACTCGTGGCCTGGGTTACCCAGGTTGTGATCTCATTATTTAGCTCCTTATCATTCTCCCCCACCGATTGTTCATCTTCAACCAAGACATCCCAAATGTCTTCGACCACCTCTTTTGTTTTAGGGATTACCCAAAACTTGGTCTTGGCAAACCGTTGTTTGATCTCTGCGTTCTTCGTCAACGCATCGCACGCCACTCGTCGCCAACGGCAAAACTCGCATTTCTGGCGAGGGCCTCGAGTCGCCGTACTTTCGACACAAAAGTATTCCATGCTTTCACAAGCCGTGCAAGTTTGTGAAAATTGTCGCGTAATCATTCCCCCATCCGCTTTAGGGTGTGGAGGCATAGGTGTGGGAGTAGGGCAGTTCATTATAAAAAGGGAAATTAATAAGTGAGGAAAAAGTTATAGAAGAAGGGAAACTAGTGTGAGAAGATGGCTCAAGCTCAACGGAGTTTGCGATTCTTATACCCGGGCATCTGTCACGCGCCACGTGACACTCGAGGCGAAAGCAGCTCATTAAATCAATAATATCGAGTCCTAAATCTATACTTGAAGCGCAGAAAGCAATTCTCCATAGCAACTGCAATTCCCCTTTGTGTACTTACTATTTAACTGCGCTAGCCTAAACTCTAAATCTAAATTAGTCAATCTCCCAATAGGGTGCCTTAGTCTCCTTTTCAATAAGCGACGCACAGCGCTAGGTTCAACGAAATAGTACAGTAGTAGTTTTTCATTAAAGTTTTGTTAATTAATTAAAAAGGGGTAAATTGAGCATGGACGGATATTTAGCGAAGAGGTTCTAAGTGTATGTTAGTAATGGTCAATGGTATGGGAATGGTGCGATGGAAGGGAGGTCAATGCGAGGAGGAACAAAGGATATAAAAGGGGTTGGGTATTTGGTTCGATATTCCTTAGAATTAAATTATAAATTGTATTTACATTAATAGTGGTAAATCTTTAAAGTTAAATCATTGTTATTGTATCTTTCTTTTATTTTCTCAATATTCATTTCTAAATCCTAAATCTTTGATTATTGAGTTTCCAACCCTTCGTGAGATCTTAAGAACTCCTATTACCTTTGAAACTATTTTATAATTCTTCTCGAACGAACCTCGAACCTGTAGCTCTTACTTTGAGTGACCTTCAAACCACTTCCTCGAATCATTCCTCTGTGCTTCGAAGAAGTTTCTAAATCCCTCATCTCACTTTCAGGAACATCCTCGACCTTGTGCGTAGGTCGTCCGGTGACAGAAAGGGAACTTCACACAGATTCAAGGCCACTTAAAATGTTTGAGACTCCTCTGAAAAGATTTCAGCTCAATAGGTTTCCTCAAGGAGCAACTTATTCAGTAGTGGTATATCAAGCACAAATGGTTTGTATTTTACAGCATGAGGTCCTTACTCATGCTGGTATTTTTATTGATGATGGTGGAATCAAAGGACCCTTCACTGATTATGAAAATGCGGTGCTGAAGGAGAACCTAGGCATAAGGAGATTTGTTTGGGAATATGAAATTACTCTAGAGAGAGTATTTTTTAGGATTGAAGAGGCTGGTTTGACAATTTCTGGGTCAAAGTTTTGTTGTTGTGTTTCTGCTCTGGAAATTTTGGGTCATGTTGTATGTAAGGAAGGAAGGATTATGGTAAAGAAGAGAGTCAATAAAATTCAGTCATGGCCAAGGCCTAAAAATACTACTTAAGTCTGGAGATTTTTGGGGTTTTGTGTGTACCTCAGGATTTTTATTAAAGATTTTTCTTTGTTGGCCACACCTTTAAGAAGGTTTACAAGGAAGGATGTGGAGTGGGAATGGTCTGAAGAGTGTGAAGAAGCTTTTCAGAAATTGAAGAAGGTGGTAGATGAAGATATTATTCTACATAAGTTGGATTATGGAGTGGGAGCTGGAAAAATTTATCTGCAAGTGGACTCAAGTTATATTTCTGCTGGTGCTGTGTTGTCTCAGGAAAATTATATTGGGAGGGTCAGGCCAGAAAGGTATGAGTCCGTGGTATTTAATGAGGTTGAATCTAGATATTCTCAACCCAAGTTGGAACTGTGTGGTGTAGCAAAAATTCAAAAGAAACTTCAAACTGTTTTGTGGGGGCATAATTTTGAGCTGCAGGTGGATGGAAAATCTCTTGTTCAAATGATCAATACACCTAGTATTCCAAGTGTTCCAATGACTAGGTGGGTGGAATCTATTCATCATTTTCTTTTGACCTGGTACACAAACCTGGAAAAACTTTTACAATGCCAGATGGATTATCAAGGAGACCACCCATAGATGAAGATTCAGACTCTGAATAATTTGATGAAGATGTCCCAAAGGATCATCAATTGGCTGGGCAATGCTATTTTCTTTTTATCTCTATCTCATTTTTTAATTATTTTCTTTGATTTCTATTTATTTCATATTTTCTTTATTTAGATTATTTTTCTCAATTTATTTTTGATTTCAATTCATTAAAAAATTATTTAAAGGTGTATCCACATCAAGGTGGAGTTGGATGTTTGTAAGGTATCAGGGGATCAGCTCATCAATAGGCTGGGGGATACCATTTGTAATTATTATTATTCATTTAATTTTAAATTCTCAGCTCTCATATTTCTTGGGTAATTTTATTTAATTATTTTCAATTTCTTTTAGTATTTTAGTAGTTTAAATAAAAATAAAAAATAAAATAAATAAATAAAAATAAAAATAAAAAATAAATAAATAAAATAAAAATAAAAATAAAAATAAAAATAAAAATAAAAATAAAAATAAAAATAAAAATAAAAATAAAAATAAAAATAAAAATAAAAATAAAAATAAAAATAAAAATAAAAATAAAAATAAAAATAAAAATAAAAATAAAAATAAAAATAAAAATAAAAATAAAAATAAAAATAAAAATAAAAATAAAAATAAAAATAAAAATAAAAATAAAAATAAAAATAAAAATAAAAATAAAAATAAAAATAAAAATAAAAATAAAAATAAAAATAAAAATAAAAATAAAAATAAAAATAAAAATAAAAATAAAAATAAAAATAAAAATAAAAATAAAAATAAAAATAAAAATAAAAATAAAAATAAAAATAAAAATAAAAATAAAAATAAAAATAAAAATAAAAATAAAAATAAAAATAAAAATAAAAATAAAAATAAAAATAAAAATAAAAATAAAAATAAAAATAAAAATAAAAATAAAAATAAAAATAAAAATAAAAATAAAAATAAAAATAAAAATAAAAATAAAAATAAAAATAAAAATAAAAATAAAAATAAAAATAAAAATAAAAATAAAAATAAAAATAAAAATAAAAATAAAAATAAAAATAAAAATAAAAATAAAAATAAAAATAAAAATAAAAATAAAAATAAAAATAAAAATAAAAATAAAAATAAAAATAAAAATAAAAATAAAAATAAAAATAAAAATAAAAATAAAAATAAAAATAAAAATAAAAATAAAAATAAAAATAAAAATAAAAATAAAAATAAAAATAAAAATAAAAATAAAAATAAAAATAAAAATAAAAATAAATCAAATTTTTTTTATATATATATGCTAATTATTATTGTTCTTTCTATTTAGTGAATTATTAATTTTCTTTTTTATTTAATCTAATGTCTGGAAGAAGTAGCCTCTGGGGGGTGGTCCGGATTATGGTGTCCTTTTGCTTTTTGTTAGGATTGGAGGAAAAACTGTGTTCTTTGTGATGAAGATGGCTGGAAAGAGTATATGGGTTTTGATGGTCAGGTACCAAGTTAGAAGTTAATTTTTGTGATGAAGTGGAAGAAGCAGGGATAGAGTGTTGGAAGGTTTCAGCCAGGCTACTAGACTTACCCAGTGAAATAATTAATTATTTACTGGATAAAGCCGCACCTTATCATTTTAATTATTATTTAATTATAAATTAGTTACATTAAAATTACTTATAATAAATTAACTAATTACAGAATGATAAAATTAAATGAATAATTAAAATTAAAATATAAAATTGTCCCTTATATTTTTTCTCTAACACCGTGCTCATTTGACAGGTTGGAAAAAATAAAAAAATTTATTAAAAAATAGATTTTAAGTTAAAATAAGATTTTAATATTCAAATAATATTAAATATATACAAAAAACTCAAATTCCTTATTTAGAATTGACTTCTACAGTAAATATTAAATAAATTGATGTATTTCTGACATACTCTGTAAATACATCTTTTGACACCTTCTTTTTAGAACAACTTTATTATTTGAAAATACTCCTTCTGGAATATTCTTTTCTCTCACTCATACTACTGTTTTTAGAATTTGATTTCCGTGCTTTGTCTCTCCTTTGCCTATATAAGGCCTCTCTTTTTGGTTGTTTTTTAATCATTCCTTTACTACACCATTTTATTACAACAACAACCAATCAAAACTTATTCTTATATTCTATATCATTAGTATTTACAATAGAGTAACTCTAATCTATAAATTATATCAATATTTTAATTCTAACTCTTTTGATTGAGTAAAATAATCATCCTTGAATTAAGAAATATGTACCAATTTGTTGAGAATCCATTTTAATTCTTAAAATCCTCGTGGAGCTTCATACCAAATCTTCTAGACCAAAAGTGTACCTTGAAAATTGGGAAACTTTCCGAAATATCGAAGGCGCAACGTTAATTGAGGTGTAATCGAAGGGACCATTGGTGTACAAAGTACCTGTAAAGGACGAGGGGGGACGAGAAAACGACGAACATCATACGTCATGTGACAAAAGTTTTGCTGCGAATGGGAATCGAACGGCGCTCCAAAACTTAGGCTCATATACTGACTAAACGTCATATATATTGTGGTATTTATTGTTATTACTATTTGTGGGTTACTCTTCACTCTTCTTTTGCTATGTATTTCCTTTTACTCAGCACTCTGTAAGTGGCATTAATTTGCTCATCTTGCAGGGGGAGGTGTCTGGTAATTTGGAATTTATATTTTATTATTATATTTTTTTTATTTTTCCTGGTTGACCATAATAGAGCAATAAGTGTTCTTAGTCCCAGAGGTAATAAAATAATTATATTTTAATATTAAATTATTATAATTTTTCAGTTGACATTTGTCCTGATTAATTTAAATTTTAATTGTTCCAGTAGACAAATTGTCCTGACAATATTTTTTTTATTAATAAATAATTCATATTTAATTACTTCAGTTGACTTTGAGTCCTGGTAGTTCAAAAAAAATTTTTTAATTAATAAAACTCATATTTAATTACTTCAGTTGACATTAAGTCCTGGTAGTTAAGTGATCAGTTTAATAAAAATTTTAAAAATTTATATTTAATTACTTCAGTTGACATTAAGTCCTGGTAGTTAAGTTATCAGTTTAATAAAATTTTGTTAAATTAATAAAGTTTCATATTTAATTACTTCAGTTGACATTAAGTCCTGGTAGTTAAGTGATTAATTAAATAAAAATTTTTTAATAAAGATTAATATTTGATTACTTCAGTTGAATATAAGTCCTGGTAATAAATTAGTTGATTTAAATCCTGAATATAAATAATTAAAAATTATTAATAAAAATTCTAATTTATTTCTACAGTTTATTATATTGTAATCCTGGTTTTAAATTTTTTTTTATTAATAAATTAATTTTATTTAAGTTGATTTTTATCCTAAAAAGATTTTTTTTATTATTTTTTTTTATTTCTTTTAAATAAAAATTAAAAATAAAGACTAATTAATTTGTCTCTTTTTTTCATTTCAGTTAAATCTTAGAATGACTGACCAAAGTGGTTTTGCTGCACAGGAAGAAGAACTAGACTTAATTGATTATGATGAGCCTACTTCTGTAAGTTCTCCTTTAACAAGAAGAATTTCTCAAACTAATAAATCCTTGCCCCAAACAGGATGTAGAGATGGAAGAAGTAGAAATCCTAGTGGACACAACTCAGGATCAGAAGCCCATGATAAACCCACCAGAAGAGCTTCCAAAAGGCTTCAGGATAAAAATGATGCCGTTGTCTCAGCAGGTAAAGATTCTGTCTACTCACATAAAGGAGTCAAGGACAGAAAGCTTGAGACTAAAGGTAAGGGTAGATGCCTTGGAAGAAAAGGTGAGAAGAACAGATACTTTTCTCCAAGAGAAGAAGAAACATCTTCCTCCCAGGGATCAACAACAATTGGCTCCCCAGTCCAAAGAGATGGTGGAAGTGTCCAAGTGGCAGTGGGACTGGCTAAACACTCAGTGGGACTACTTGGCTCAAAACCAGCATCAGTTACCTCAGGTAGGTCCATCAAGGCCCACCCAGGTCAACCCCACTCCTCCCCACCCTTATCAAGGAGGCAAAAGAAGAAGGAAGCCCAATATGGTGATACCCAGCAAACCCTGGTACGTCCCTCTATTGATTCTCAAGTGCCTTTTCTTGTGGCTGACTCTGTTCCTTCAGGTAAATCTGGAAGGGAGGATGAAACTTTGAGACCTATAGAGGCTGGGAATAGTAGACAGATATCTCATGTATCTAATCCATTACTTTTAATTGCTACCTCAATGATTAATCCTGATATGGCTGTGATTGATGAAACTCTTGACCCTGAGTTCTATGAGAGTCTGTAAAGTTACTCAGTTTCCTTATTGAGAAACACTCCAGATGTAGCAAGAATTAATGATGAGCACTTGAGAGATATTATTGCCAAGAAAAATCATATAATGAACAATATGCAATTGACTCAGAGATATAATAGTTTGTTAACTGATCAGGGTTATCAAGAATTAAGAAGTGAAGCACAGAGAGTCTCTGATGAATTGTCTCATTACAAAGCAACCCATGAAAAGAAAGTTGCTTTATGGCAAAATATAAAAAATGATTTGTCTAAACTAAAAGATACTGTATCTTCCTGTTTCCAGGAGGTAGAGATAGATAAGATAAATCTGAAAAGATTGAATGACCATTTGTCATCTTTTCAAAATAAAAATCAGTTATCTTTTGCAACTATCAATGAGAGTTTATCTAGTCTTCCAAGAATGAAAACAGGACTAACAACCATTGAAGAAAAATTGAACTCATTGTTAAATGACCAAAAATATTCTGACATTTCTGTGAAGGAACATATAGTGCAGGATGCCCAAATAGTACCTGTGGCTAGTTCATCTAAAGTAAAAATAGCTCCAGAGATACCTGTTGATAACACTGAGTTTCCATCAAAAACTGATGATGCACCAGAATCTGCAACAGAAGGATTAAACAATGGGATTTCAGCACAATTAGAGAAATTACAGCTGCTTCTTACTCAGAAACAAGCTAGTACTAAGGAGACTCCTTCAAATTAAAAGAATTAGCCAAAACTTGACCAGTACCCAACATTTGATGGTGATTCTTCCTCTGATTGGCAACAATTTATTTGCAGAATTGACAACTTTAAAAATTCTTACAAACTCCCAGATCAGGAAATTGTGTCCAAGTTAATATCTTTGTTCACTAATGTTGCCCTGATGTGGTATGAATCTGTTCTCCTGGATGGGAATGAGAACTCATGGGAGGATTGGAAGAAATTAATTAAAGCACAATTTGGTGGCTCCAAGTTCAGAATGGCTCAACAAAGGCAGTATGAGGAAACTAGATATAGCTCTTCTACTGATAAACCTATTGAGTTTTTAATGAAACTTGTAAAAATCTTAAGGGCAATGGACCCAAATATGGAGTTTGATTTATGGAAGGACAGGATCCTCTATAAATTACCAATGTCTCTGAGAGACTTGATAGTGGCTAGGACTGAGTTCTCCAAAGAACCCTCTTCTTTCATTAATACTTGCAATGAGATACTTCTAAACAATAAGTATGATGCAAGAAGATTCATTCCTAGGACCCCTTTGGAGAAACCCTCCACTTACCAACAGAAACCTCTGGAAAGGTTGGTAAACCTTCTGCCCCTGTTGCACCAAAGAAGTATGCAACAAACACTTGCTTCAAGTGCAACAAGCCTTGGAAGAAAGGCCATGTTTGTGACAAGAAGATAAATCTTGTAGAACAAACAGAGGAGCATGCTGATGACACAGTGGCACTGGATGATACATCAAGTGATTGTGCCAGCAATATTTCATATGAATCTCAACAAGAAATCTTGATGCTGAAAGAGGATATTCATTATTTAAATACTATTGATATTGATAATAATGCTTTATCTACAGTTGAGGATGCTGAGATCATAAAGAACATTGAGGATAGCTCAATTATTATTTCCCCTCTTAAGGCACCAGTCTTTATCAATGGAACCAGCATTGAAGTTGTTCTGGATTCTGGAGCTGGATGAAGTGTAGTTTCTGAAAGAGCACTTGCTTCAGTGGATCAAGATTATAAATCAAAACTGATTCCTATCATTTCTGAAAATTGGAGAGGTTATGGCTCTGTTTTGTCCCCCATTGGGAAATACAAAGCCACAGTGTTTTTTAAATATAAACATGGTTTTGTAAGAGCTATTTGTGATTTTGTTGTCATGAAAAATGATAACTTGATCAATTGGTTTATTGTAGGGAATGATATTTTAACCAAGTATGGCATAAAATTGGATCCTTCAAACCAATGTTTCACAATGGGGATGAATGGGATGAGAAAATTTAAGATTTCCTCCCCTAAAAAGTTATTAAAACCAGAATTAAACACATGTAATTCTGTGGTTCAATATAAAGGAAGATCTACAAAGGAAATGCATGCCCTTATGTCTGAAATTGACAATGCTTCTTTTGGAAAACAACTATCTGGTGAGGATAAAGATTCCATCATTAACTTGATAAAGTCTTTTCCTATGGCCTTTGCTCATGGGTCACATGAACTGGGATTAGTTAAAGAGGAAATGAAACTTTCATTGTCTTTCCCATTAACTGATATACCACCTAGTTTAAAGAAGAAGCCTTATCCTGCTTCTCCCACAAAGAGAAAAGATATTGAAGACAATATCTCTACCCTTTTAAAAATGAATATTATTGAAAAGGTAGTTGAAACACCTAAATATTGTGTTATCTCACCTGTCCTAATTTCTTATGAGAAAGATAAAGCCAGGTTATGTGGTGATTATAGAGCACTAAATACTTATACTGTTGATGATATCTACCCTTTACCTAGAAGTAGCTCTATACATGCTACTTTACAGGGTGCTAAATATATCAGCTGTTTGGATGGTAATAAAGGATATCACCAGGTACCTGTGGAGAAAAATTCTCAGAACTTTCTGATGATTGCCACTCATATGGGTATTTATAAGTATATTAGGATGCCATTTGGCCCTAAAAATGCCCCTTCAGTTTTCCAAAAAGTAATGGATAACACATTCCATCAAGAGATAATTGAAGGATGGCTGATGGTTTATTTTGATGATATCATTATATTCTCAAAAACATTTGAGGACCATCTTAAACACCTGTGTAAAGTATTCCAGAAAATGGATGAAATAAATATGAAACTTGCTTTGAAGAAATGTAAATTTGGTTTCCATTCTTTAAAAGTTCTTGGTCATGTTGTTTCAGGCTTACAGATATGTGTTGACCAGAACAAAGTGGCAGCCATACAACAGGTGAAGGCTCCTACTACAGTGAGAGAGCTCCAAAGTTTTTTGCGAATGTGTGGATACTATAGACAGTATATTAAAAATTACCAAGTCATAGCTTTACCCCTTACCCAATTAACTAGAAAGGATGTTGCTTTTGTCTGGAATAGTGAAAGACAAAGAGCCTTTGACACTATGAAACACTGTTTGATGTCAGCACCAATTCTTGCTTTACCTGACTTTAATCAACCATTTTTTTTGTACACTGATGCCAGTTTCATTGGTCTTGGTGCTGCCTTCAATCAAAAACAAGTGATAAATGATAAAGTTTCAGAAGTAGTAATTTGTTATATTTCAAGAACCTTGAGAAATAGTGAATTGAAATATGGTGCTACTCAATTAGAGTGTTTAGCTGTAGTATGGGCTCTAGAAAAGCTTCATTATTACCTAGATGACCAGAAACTTGAACTTGTCACTGACTGCAGTGCAGTTAAATCCCTTTTAAACTTGAAAACACCTAACAGACATATGTTCAGATGGCAGCTGGCTGTTCAAGAGTACAGAGGGAGAATGACAATAATTCATAGGGCTGGTATTGTTCACTCAAATGTGGATATGTTATCAAGGTTACCTTTACCAAATTATGACTCTAATCCTGCTTATGATCCTGAGGATGAAATTATTCATATTCATGGGATATATGTGGTTGATATGGAGGAAGAGCTATTACAGCTTATTCTGGAATAATATGATAAGGACACTGACTTGAAAAAGTTATGCACCATATTAAATGATCCAAAGAATGCTTCAATACAAGCATTAATTAAAACCCTTCCACCAAAGTACCAAAAAGCTTTGGAAAAAGGTAAATTTTCAATTGATGAAGGATATCTATATTATAGAAGAAAGTTGAGTAATGTTATTGTTATTCCTCCTTCTATGAAAGAAATCATCTTGAAAATTTGTCATGATGACATATTAGCTGGACATTTTGATCTTGACAAAACAATGATCAGAATTAAGAACACTGCTTGGTGGGCTAATATGTCTGAAGACACAAAATTATATGTTGAATCTTGTGATTCTTGCCAAAAATCAAAAAGATTAACTGGTAAAAGAGCAGGATTAATGCAACATATTGAACCTCCTGATGCTCCATGGCAAATAATAAACATGGATTTTGTAACAGGACTACCTATTGCTGGTAAAGACAGTTATAACTCTTGTTGGGTTATTGTGGACAGATTCACTAAAACGTGTAAATTTATCCCTACTCACAAGGATGTTTCCACTAAAGAATTAGCTTTCTTATCGTGGTCTCATATGTTTAATACTGCTGGTTTCCCCAAAGCCATAATCTCTGACAGAGACCCTAAATTTACTTCTGAATTTTGGATGTCTCTGATGGATGTTTGTGGTTGTGATCTGAAACTTTCTACTGCCCATCACCCTCAGACTGATGGTTTAGCTGAATGAATGATTCAGAATTTAGAGGACATGATAAGAAGATATTGTGCCTTTGGCCTTGAGTATAAAGATAATGACATATTCACTCATGATTGGGTTACCTTACTTCCTGGGTTAGAATTTGCTTATAATAGCACTGTTCATTCTGTTACTCAAAGAAAGCCTTTTGAGCTCTGGCTTGGATATGTTCCAAATACTCCTGCCCAAATTCTCAATAACGAAATACCTAAATTGGATATACATCCTGGTGTAAAATCTTTCTTCAAATGCAACAACTATGTAGAAATCATGCTCAAAAATGTATTGAAAAATCATTTGAATATGAGAAGAAAAGATGGGACAAATTCCATAAAGAATACACTTTTAAAAAGGGTGATGAAGTGTTGATTTCTACAGTCCACTTGAACTTACAAGGTAATAACAAATTGAAAGATCCATTTGTTGCTCCATTTGTTGTCAGAAGAATGATTGGAGATAATGCAGTTGAAGTTATTCTGTATTCTCCATATGAAAAAAAACATCCTGTTTTTCCAATATCTCTTTTGAAACCTTACACATCCAATAGTGATTTATTTCCAAAAAGGAGGGGTAGACCAAAGAAAACCCCAAATGAAATCACTGAAACAGCAGAAATTGAAAAAATTTTAAATGACAGAATAGTCACTGCTGAAAAAGGTACAGAATACTTATTGAGATTCAACAACAAATCATCTGAATATGATTCTTGGATACCTGGGAAGGAGATATCTAATCTTCCTACTCTACTAAAAAAGTATAAAAAGAAAAAATCATAGCATTTTTTTATTGTTTTTTTTAGAGTGAGGGAGTGTCAGCCAGGCTACTAGACTTACCCAGTGAAATAATTAATTATTTACTGGATAAAGCCGCACCTTATCATTTTAATTATTATTTAATTATAAATTAGTTACATTAAAATTACTTATAATAAATTAACTAAGTACAGAATTATAAAATTAAATGAATAATTAAAATTAAAATATAAAATTGTCCCTTATATTTTTTCAATAACACCGTGCTCATTTGACAGGTTGGAAAAAATAAAAAAATTTATTAAAAAATAGATTTTAAGTTAAAATAAGATTTTAATATTCAAATAATATTAAATATATACAAAAAATTCAAATTCCTTATTTAGAATTGACTTCTACGGTAAATATTAAATAAATTGATGTATTTCTGACATACTCTGTAAATACATCTTTTTGACGCCTTCTTTTTAGAACAACTTTATTATTTGAAAATACTCCTTCTGGAATATTCTTTTCTCTCTCTCATACTACTATTTTTAGAATTTTATTGCCGTGCTTTGTCTCTCCTTTGCATATATAAGGCCTCTCTTTTTGGTTGTTTTTTAATCATTCCTTTACTACACCATTTTATTACAACAACAACCAATCAAAACTTATTCTTATATTCTATATCATTAGTATTTACAATAGAATAACTCTAATCTATAAGTTATATCAATATTTTAATCCTACCTCTTTTAATTGAGTAAAATAATCATCCTTGAATTAAGAAATACATACCAATTTGTTGAGAATCCATTTTAATTCTTAAAATCCTTGTAGAGCTTCATACCAAATCTTCTAGACCAAAAGTGTACCTTGACAGAAGGTGTGCTTGATTATTCTAGAAATCTTCTAGTGGTCATGAAGGAGCTATTTCCTCAAATTCTTTTCCAATTCATTCAATGGACCATGAAGAGCAAAGGCCTTAAGCATGTTAGAACACATCATGATCAGGTGTTGTTTCATGTCGGCATAATCAAGAGTTAAGGTAGTTTATGGAGTTTGGCCAATCCCAATAGCAGTTTCAGGAGGCGGGGCTCAAACTAAACAGAAGAATTGGATCATTAATTTCTCTTTGTTAAAGAAATGGGATTTAATAATTTGGTAATTACAAATTGGGAGCTCATCAAATTTGTATGCAGCAGGAATTTGGACTGCTGAAGAATGTTGAATGGATGTTGAAGAAGGATCAACCAGATGGCGGTATGGATTCTCATGATCATGCTCTAAATGTTGTTGGGAAGATGGACTTTAAAAAGGAGGTTCCTGTGGCCTGGTTAGAGCAGCAGGGCTGTTGTTGTTGTTGTTTTTTATATTATTTCTTGGCGCAGGTGGGTTAGATACTGGCGGAGGATTGACAGGTTGGTTGAAGGAAGTACCAGGAGAAGGTGACCTGGAAGCTGATTGGGATCTTTTGGATGAAGATCTGGAAGAAAGGGAACTATCAGAGGAATAATTGGCGGCCAGGGGAGAGGTGAAGTTAGTTCTTCTTGAAGTAAAAGGAGTTTTTTGTTTAGCAGCAGTGTTGGGTGCTCAGGTGTTGTCAAAGGGTCCTCTAGCAAGCTTTCTAGAGATTTTGGAAGTTTTGGTGTGACCAGATGAAGAATTGGTGGTGGTACGCATTGCTCTGGGAGCATTGAGAGGTTTTTGTGTAGAGCTGTTAGTGTTTTATGGAGGAATTTGGCTGTTATCTGGCTGAATTTGGGAGTTTTGAGCCTGATTTTTGCTCTATGGAAAGGCAGGCGGGACTCCTGGACATGGTCTAGCAGCCTGGGAGCTGATTTTGAAGCTGTTTTAGGCAGTTTTGCGGAGATAAATGCTGTTTCTTGGGATGATAAAGCAGATCTTTTAAGAAGTGTTTTGGGAATAGAACAGTGTGATCTTCTTGAAGGAACCAAAGATAAAGATGAAGAAGCAGGTGCAAGTTCTGGTGACCTGGTAGGAGATCTGAAATATGTTTATGTGAAGGTGAAGGCAGATGTATTTTATAGTTGGGGTCTCTGTCACATCTTTTCTTTTTAGAGTTGCAGGAATCACAGGCCCTGTTATAGAAATTGGTCTGAGGAGTAGGAAGAGTGAAAGTTCAAGATATGCACCTGTGGATGCACTGTTTACAAGCATAGTCCTTTGGAGCAGTGAAACAGGGAAGGTCTGATGGGTCAAAATCTGGGTATCCAGCCATGATCTGTGCAGGAACAATAATGAAGAGAAAATAGATCAATCAAAATTTTATCAGTGATGTGTAGATGATGAAGAAAGAGGGGAAGTTCAACACGTTGGCTGCGGAGCATTGTGCATGGAGGTGGCTCTGCTTTTTTTTTATGCAAAATATTTGTAGTCCGTCAAGACTTTAAACTGAACACTGCAGTTAGTTCATCAAGACTTTAAACTGAACATTGCAGTCCTCCAAGACATAAAACTTGCTGTTTTTTTTAAGATTTCTTCAAGATTTTTATTTTTGTTACAACTATAGATCTTTTAGTCCTCTAAGACTTTAAACTGGCTGGCTTTTAAGATTTTATCAAGAATTTGGCTTATGCTTTTGTGGATCTGTAAGTCCATCAAGACTTTAAACTGAACACTGTGTAAAGTCCATCAAGACTTTAAACTGAACACTGTGGTCAGTCTATCAAGACTTTAAACTGAAGAATGGTACAGTTCCCCAAGACTATAGACTGAGGATGGTTTGATGGTTGAGTCCTTCAGAACTATAAACTGATAATGTGGTGATAGTGTGATTCTGGAAGAGGGAATCCAAAGGGGGAGTCTCTGAATTTAGTTAAGGAAAGTGAGGGGGTAACTGATGATTTGGATGCTCTGTAGAACAGTTACCCCAGAATTTCAGTTTATTCTCTTTAGTCTTTAATGTTTTAATATCTGGTTCTGTATTTTTGATTTAGATTTTGAGTCCCCAAGACTATAAACTGCGGGTTTTGAGTCCCCCAAGACTGTAAAATAAGGGCTGTATGTCCGCCAAGACTTAAAACTGAGGATTAGTCCCCAAGTCTTTAAACTGAGGAATTTTTTTTCATTTTTTTTTAAATAAAGATTTTCAGGCAAGAATAAACTACAGAAAAGAATCAAGCAATGTAACAAAATGTTCAGCATTGGCTTTGAGCTGATTAATGAGGTCCCTCCTTTTCTCAAGGTCCTTTGGATTCCTGGCAGGAGTGGATTGGAAGTAATTTAGAATGAGATGCTTCTTTTGAGAAAAATTTTGTTGGAATTTGTCTTTGATGGTGGGAAATGGATTAGGTGGGGTTGCTTCAATGGTTCCCACATTTTCATCATCACTGTCTGTATGGAAATGAACTGGAAATGTGTCAGATTGAATTTAAGCATGAAGAAGTATTGGGGTTACCATCAGAAGGACCAGGGATGGTAGAGCTAGTGGTTGTAGCGGGGTTGGCACTCTTTTTTGAAGGGTGTAATTTGTTGACCAGTCTGGGGATCAGGATGGATGGTCTGGATCTTTTGGTGCTGGTAGAAGGTGGATCAGGTTCTGGAGGAGGAGAATATGTTGAAGAGGATAATGGACCAGGTCTGAAACAAGTATTCTTCCTAGAGTGACAGGTATCACAGGAGGTTCTGTAGGGATGAGCTGGTGGTGTGATGCTACAGATGAGATTGTTGTCAATGCAGTATTGGAAAGGACCCATGTCAGTAGCAGATTTGGAAAGAAAGCTGAACATGGTGGTTGTGATGTAGGAGAATGTGTACATTCTCTATTGGAGGGAGGATGTGGTCTTCCAACACTGGCGGAGCCCTTTGTTGGTCTATTTGGCATTGTTTTGATATTTCTTAAATGACATTATTTAATAATTGGGTGTTTTTCTGGAATTATTCAGCAAATATTGAGACTTCTGGGATGTGTGTACTACCATTGAATAGCCCCGGGATTTTCCTATATTTTATGTCTTGATGAAATTTTTCATATTCTAAGATTTAAGGCGTAATTTTTTCATTTTTATTTAAAAAGATAGCTTTTTTTTGTGTGTGTTACTGGCTAACCTTAAGTCTTAGGGTTAAGCAATTAGTACCTTTAGAGTGGACTAATTTTTCTCTACATTTTATGTCCCAATGTTGTTATAGCCTAATTATGTGTTTTAAAGGTTTTAGTAGTCATAGTAGATTTTTCTAAGTATTTTGGGTATTTTTGCAGGTTATTGGTGGTTTTATGAATTCAGGGTGGTCCTGCCACCTCAGGCGGGCCTCCCAACGTTGGTCAGCTTGCCTGCCCTGGTTCTAGAAGGCTGGGAAGCATTTCTAGAGGGGTTTTATGCAATTTGGTGCTTAAAAACACCAAATTTGTTGTTGTGCAGGGTCTCTTAGATAGTGGTCATTTTTTATACTAAATTAATTATTTACATTAAAATTTTTAAAAAAAAATAGTATACTTTTTTTACATTCAAAAAATAACTATTTTTAATCATTGGAGAGACTGGCTTTAAATTAAATTAGTTATGTCCTTTTTGTCTCATACTAATTAAATGTCCCCATTAATTTTGTCACAGCATTTGAATTTTAATTTGTGGGAAAATGGGCTCTTACTCATGGTTTAAATTACTTTTTTCAGCTTAAGTAGTATTTTTCTTATAACATTTATTTTTATTTTGTTTTCTCTTAAATTTCAATTGTATATAAATGTTTATAGCACTTCAGAGGGCCCTTTGCCTATATAAGGACATTGGGTAATCCCCTGAAGTCCCATCACTTATATTATCTAAATAAATTTTGTTTTTTATTAAATATATAAATACAAACTTTTTCCAAATATACTTACTTCTTTGTGGTGACTAACTTTTAAAGAATATAAATACTAAAACAATTATTAGGTTGCATTAAGATATTCTTTTCAATATTAATAAGTTGTGTTGTTTAAGCAGATACAGAAATACTTAAAAAACCCATTTACATTCCCTTTATAAGTTACTATTGTTGTCCCTAGTTTACTCCTCTTCTTCCTCTTATTATTATTCTTATTATTATTCTTCTCGTTCTTCTTCCCTGATTTCCCATTACTTCTAGATGACCGGCTGAAAGCCACCAAACTTGAAATTAATTCTCAGTAAAAAAAAAGAAAAAAAGAGTTTTTGAGGAGCAAAATCACCAGAAAATAAATGTGGGCACCTGATCACGGGTGTGCCAATCCTTATCTTTGATTTGATTCACTTATGGATAAGAAGTAATTTTTCTGGAAAGATCTTGAACTGATCACTGAATATTCTGGCTCACATGGCATCATATCTGAGTTATTCTTGTCTCACAAATGGATTGTGGGATTTGAACCTGCTAGCAGGTTCCAGATTTTTTTTTTGTGGTTAATATGGCATATTTTTTATAAAATATTCATGATTGATTTGGTGGAAGAAATGAGGTATTTTGAAATGGGAGGATTCTAACTTTGATACCCCCTATTATTATTATTATTATTATTATTATTATTATTATTATTATTATTATTAGGGGGTATCAATGTTCAGGGATCTGAAATTAGGGATCAGGAATTTTTTTTCCCAGGATCAGACATTATTAATTGCCAAAGATTCTTATCCACTAGCCCCAGGTCTAGTGGATAAGGAATCCACAAAAATTCATTATCCTGCCTCTTATACCCCGATTTATATTCCTAATTCCTGATCCCAAACTCATCTCATCGATGATGGATTTGCAAGAAAGTCACACAATTCATAATTGCTGATGCAATCCTTAAGTCTTTCCTCACTCTATGCTACTTAATTTTGGTGGAAAAAACTTAAGTTTTTTTTCTATCTACACACCCCAACTGCACATTTGGCGGTGAATTCCTACTTCTCTCATCACATGACCCTTCCACTGGAAACAATGAAACACCTCTTTACTAGGAAGCCACTTCACTCAAAAATGAATGCTATTACTTTTCTTTTATTTCTTCAATATAAATCTGACTCTGATTTGGAAGATGCTTTAGCTTATATGTGTTTTCTTTCGAAAAATTGTTACATCATCACCAGGGGGCCAAATCTTTATCATGATCCCCGATATGATCTGGCCTCCATTCTCAACATTCCTCATTTAATCTTCACCCAAATTTTTAGAACTTCTCCCAATTCTTTCTTCAAAATTTATCAAATCATCTCCGGTCAACCTATCTTTCATAAAAATTCCCATAACAAACAGTGTAATCCTGCTGTCCAACTTGCTGTTGCACTATTTTGCTTTGGCTCAAATGGAAACGGTGCCGCTGTAAGACTTTTGGATAATCTCTTTAACATAGGATATGGTACCCTGATATTATACACCAAGCACTGTATTATTGCTATCCTTTCCCTCAAGTCTCAAACACTTGCTTGCCCAACTCCAGAACAGCGACTTGAATCCTCTCAAGTAATGCAAGCTGAAGGTTTCCCTGGCTGTGTAGGATTTGTTGATGGCACAACTATACCTTTGAGTCAAAAGCCTGCTTATGATGGTAACAATTGTTTTTATCACAAAAAAAGGTTTCTTCAAAATCTTCTCCAATTTCTCATCCTTCATAAACTAACTTTTTATCTTCTTTCTAGATACTCTATTGCTGTTCAACTTGTATGCGATGTCAATAAAAAATTTATTGCTTTTCATAGTGGCTGCCCTGGCTCATGTCATGACTCTTCCGTCTTCCAAAGAATGAGGATTTCTTAAACCCCTGACTCATACTTTGACAAGTCTCAGTACCTCCTTGCAGACTCAGCATATTCAAGTGGAAAGTACATTATACCTGCTTTCCGTGGTGAAAATTTAGAAAGTGACCCCAAAACTGCCTTTAATTATCACCTTGCCCAATCAAGAGTACAAATTGAACATGCTATAGGTATTTTAAAGGGACAATTTTCTAGTCTTCGGGAGCTCAGAATCAAATTTCCAAAAAAATTGGAGATCAAAACTGCAAATCATTGGATCATGACTTGCATTATATTCCACAATATCCTAGCTGATTTAAAGGATGAGTGGAATAATCTTTATGAAGTAGAGGATCCTGAACCAGCACCGGCTCTCCCCTCTGTTGAATCACAAAACATTCATTCAACCAGCATATGCTCTGCCATTATGCCTATTACTCTCCAACATTTCTCTTCACCACCCTTTTAAATTATTTTTTTGTCCTATCCAAATCTCCTCTTTGTGTACTTTATTCACTTGGTTTGGTATTTTGGTTTGTTGCATATTCATTTGTTTTTTGAATTTATGGTGAATATCTTCTTTTTGGAGGGCTCATTGGTTTTCTTTCACCAGCTCAACATGAAATCACATATTTTCTGAAATCCCATATTTTGTCAGTGATTTTTTTTTTTCATTCATCACTCATATCCTTTTCATCCTCTCCTCAAACATCACTCAAATATTTTGGTTATTTTTATTTTCTCAACTCATCTCACCAGGTAAGTCTTTTTTTTTCTTTTTTCTTGTTTTTAATTTGCTAATCATGAATTTTTTTATTTTGCTTTTTTTTGGTTTTTTTGTTTTTTTGTTTTTTTTTTTTGTTTTTTTTTTTGTAAGTCCTTTTTTTTATTTTCAAGGTTAGACTAATTTTTTTTTCTCTTTTTTGTCTTTTTTTTTCTTTTTTTTTCTCTCCTTCACTGTCAGGCTGAGGTCAAGTATAAGGACGTGAACTAGCTTGAATGGTCAGTTGTCTAGAAGATTTAAATGGTTTTATATGAATACTGTAGTATAAATCCAATAAGTAGTAAAATATAATCAAAATTAAAGGTCTCTGTAATATAATTCTCACTATTTTTATATATGGCTTACAATCTTTGTAGTTGGTAGAAAAATAGATTTTATAATTAAGATACTATTCAAAAGTTTTATAAAAGTACTAATTGATATGTATTGTAATTTATTTGGTTATATTGGTTGAATTGTAAATGATAAAGAATGAAGAAACAAGACCCAAAAACCTCCTCCTTTTATACACACTGAATTCCCCCATGATTCCCTTGATGTACCATCCAATACACAGTTAATGACGCCTCAAAACAAGTAATAGACCTGCCCATAAACATCCCTAGTAACCCATGACATATTTAGATAAATAACAACCGTCAAAATCCTGTAATAATAAGGGAAATCCTTCAAAATTAAAGGAAAAGACAAAAAGAGAGTATATGCGTATAAAACAATAATATAAAAGGCTAAAGGAGACTTTTTAAAGTTAATAATAGCTTAATAATAAGGGGGATTAACTTCAGAAATGTAGGGGCTAATCCTGAAATTATACTACGTGAAATTCCCATCCAAAAATAACCAATATTGACTGAGAAACCACCCAAAAACTCAAAAAAGAGCGTGAGATGTGGGGGAACTACATGCAGTTCTTGGCAGGCGCTTGCACGGGTAAATCCTTGACTAAAATTAGGCAAATTTAAGCGTGGTGATGAAATAAGATGCCAAGAGTGAGGTTATTAATGAAATTAGTGCATATAAACAGGGTCAATGCATTATTGATTAAGCTAGGACACTAAATAAGCGCCTGTCGCCTATTTTAGTGTGTTTCCTCACAGTGGGCTTAGAATGTGGGGTAATTATAGTGTGAAAAATCTAACTTTGCTAAAAATGAAGCTATTCACACAGGAAAAAAGCAGGCAGTATGTGGCCAGTACACAGAAGCCATTTCTGGCATAAAAAACACCAAAATTGAAAAGTGTTATTTTTATACATTTAAATAGCCAAATCAATAGTCCTAAATGAGATAAATTCTTCTGTCAAAGCGCATTTTTGATATTCTCAAATTTATAGCGCATATAGTCAACTTTTAAGTGAAATAAAGCACATTTCTTGTTTTTTGCATAAAACAGTGAAAATAACAGCTTTAAGTGTACTTAAAAATTATATAGCCTTATACTTAAGGTTCTTAAGATTACTCTAACATATTTCAACTTAATATTAAGTACATAAGACTTATAAAATGTGGATATATGCGTGTATATAAGGTGTTATAATGGCATATTTTGTATAGTATCATAATTTTACTTATATATACTGTTTGTGTACTCTTAATTATTATTCCCATGTATAGTTCATGTGTTTAACATAACTTATAAGTAGTTTTTACTCAGTCCTGGGAATATACAGGCTGACATTCACCATCTTTAGCTGCCTCATTTCACCCCTTTTTCGCTCTCTTTACCTGCCTCAAGTCACTCCTTCTCCCCTCTCTTTACCTTCCTCAAGTCCCCCTTATTTCACACTCTTTACCTGTCCCATATCCCCCCTTTCCCCCCTCTTTAGGTGCCTCATGACCCCCCTTCCCCTCTCTTTAGGTGCCTCATGACCCCCTTTTCCCCTCTCTTTAGGCGCCTCAACCCTCCCCCCTTCTCCTCTTTTTAGCCGCCCCAAACCCCCCCTTCCACTCCCATTAATCCGCCTCTACCCCCCTTCTTCTTAATGAACGATTGTTACTGATCGTTCATTACAAAGAAGGGGGGTGTAGAGGCAGTTTAAGGGGAGTGGGAGGGGAGGGCTTTGAGGCGGCTAAAGAGGGGGAAAAAAGGGGGGGTTTGCAACAAATAAAGAGGGGTAAAGGGGGGGTTCGGGGGGGTTTTGAGGCAAATAAGGAGGAGATTTCATGGGGATTTTGAGGCAGGCAAGGAGGTTATTTGAGGGGGGTATTGAGGCAAGGAGGGAGGGATTTTATAGGGTATTTCAGAGAAATAAAGTGGGGGAAATGGGACTTTTATGGGAGTTAAAGAGGGGTTACCTACTTTCTAAAAAAAATACTTAAAATTTGTTTTTTGTAATTTTTTTTTTTTTTGGCAGAATTTTAGAAAAAAAAATATCTTTTACATTCTTTTAAGGACTTTCCCTGTTAATTACAAAGCAAAGAAGGTTTAGATTTTAATTTTTAATTTTTCTTCCAAATAATTTTACTGAATATAAATTTTTTTGTTTTGATTTTTCTTTTACTGAATTTTTTTTTATTTTTTTTATTTTTTTTAAATTTTTTTGTCAGGGTTTTCTGTGAAAGATTTTTATAAAAAAACTTCAGGTTTTCATTTGAATTTTTTTTTTTTTGAAATAATTTTTACTGAAAATTTTTATTTTTTTTTTTGTTTTAAAAAAATTTTTTTTAATTTTTTTTAAAAGGATTTTGCTTTAAATTTTATTTTAAATTGAATTTTTTTTTGAAATTTAAATTTTTTTCAGATCAAAAAATGTCTTCTTCTTCAGATTCACCCCTTACTTCTCTATCATCTTCATCTTTATCCTCTTTATCATCTTCATCTTTATTATCTCTATCATCTTCTTAAAAATCAACTTCAATACAATCATCTTCTAAATCATCAAAAAAATTCAATGATAATCAGTCTCATCAGAAGAAAAAATATCTGAAAAAAAATCATCTTCTAAATCATCAAAAAAAATTAAAGATAATCAGTCTCATCAGAAGAAAAGATATCTGAAAAAAAAATTCTCTGCAAAAGTTTTTTTTGTCATATCCCAAACATTTTTTTTATAAAACTTAAGTAGATAAAAAAATTCAATATCTGAAACAATTACCAATAGATATCAAATATCTAACCGAATTTGGAGATGATAGAGTTGTTGCAGCTATCAGTAATACTTTTAAGGCCCAATTCATTTTGGAAGTTCATTCATTCAATGGTGTAAAAGATGAATCTTTTAATCAACTATCCAATCTTATCATAACTCTTTATAAAATGGCTTTGGTTCTGTTACCTATAAAGAATACAAATTTGTTAGGTGGTATCATGATTGGATTTGGTTGGAGACCTGGTTTTGTTAAAGGATATTCTCTTGATATGTCTAATAATTTTTGTTCCTTTCTTAATATCATTTCACTTATTTCAATTATAAAGGTATATATTCATTGCTCAAGAATATCACTAAAGCTCAAAAATATGAAGATTTTTACTTATGCAACACTCTACCTTCCTTTAACTTTTTTCTTTCTCTTTGACTCAAAAAGCTTTGTAATAAAGCATTTGAAAAAAATCATGAAAATGCAACCAAAGTTGGAATACCAAATTGGTGTGACTCCAAATGGGAATATATTAGCCACAAATATCTTTTATTTTCTAATGTTATTATCACTCATTCTGTATTCGACAATAGGATTCATATTAATAGGAATGACGCCAATTTTCTTACTTTTGGTATATTCTCATATATCAATCCGATAACTGGCCAACCAATATTATCTCCAGCTAAAATCAAAGGACATGGTTTATATTCTCCAGACCACCAGTGCATCATTGATTTTTGTTTGTGAAATGGTATCATCGAGACTATTTGGAATTCTTCTCAGGATAATCATCAAACAACCAAAGCTCCTCCTGGTTAGGAATCCTGTCAAGATTCCACACATTTTGGTTGCTCATTTCAAATCAGTCATAAGTTGATTCAAAGAATCAACAAGGTAAAGAAAGAAGGTAAAGTTAATTGATTTAAAAAAACTTTATCTAGATCCAAAAAGTATGGGGATTAGAGTTGTCATCAAAAATTATATTTTTTTTCATAAATTTTTAATAAATATTTTTATATATCAATTTCCTCAACTAAAGTAATGGGCCAATGACCTTGGGTTGTATAACAGGTAATCATGATAACATTTATTTGTTTCTGGGGTTTTTCAGCTGGTCGTCTAGAAGAGGGAGAAGAAGAGAGGAAAAATAGGAGGAGGATAATAAAAATAAAGAGATAAAAGAAAAATAGTAAAAAGATTATAATTCTGAGATAGAGAGAGGCAACAAGTTTCCTTGGGAGTTAACACAATGGTGAGGTTTATTAAATTATAATATATTTGTTTAAAGTAAGTATTATTTTCTCTGGGCGGAAGACACTATTATTACTATTAGACTTAATGCAACCTGTAGTTAGTTATATAAAATTTAAATTAGAGTTGTAATACTAATAAAAATAATAATAAACCTATTATATTAAAATATGTTCAAGTTTTGATTGTATAGTAAGTGATGCCATTAAAGGGGATTACCCAAGGTTCTTTTATAGACCAAGGGACCTCCTGAAGCTCCATTAATCAATAAATACAAAATAGAAATAGCTAAAACAAAAGATAACAGAGTAGATATGAAACATGACTATTAAGAGAAAAATATGAAACAATTAACTAAAACCCGTGAGTAATTAATCATTTTCCCACCATAAATTCTCAAAAAACTTAATTAAAATAATTATTAACCAAGTAAGTCTGAAGCATGAGAACAATGAGTAAAATAATCATAAACAGACATTATAGTGACATGTAAAGGTTTTAAGTAAAACAAATAATATTATTTTCACACCAAAAATTTATGTAATAAATTCAATCCAGTTTAAAGCAATTTTAACTAACTGTTTTAAGTATGTAATTATTTTAAATGAAACATAAAATTAATTTAGTGATATTTGTAATTTATAGTGGGGATTTTAATACTATGTTATTAAATAAGTATTATAATTTATTTAATAATTTTTCCTGACACAATTAATGGTCAAAAGAAGCGCCCAATATTATTGTTTAATAATATATGAAGTTTTATTTAATATATAAAATTAATTAATTAACTTAATTACATTATAAGTCAATTTTACATATATAATTATAATATATGTTTTGTAATTAATTAATTATTAATTTATAATTATTAAATACATAAAAATGCGCCATTATTTGTAGAATATAAAATATATTATGCTTAATTTAAATTTATAAAATTTTATATAACAATAAAATTTATATAACACATAATTTTAATAAGTTACTTATATAATTTTACTATGCAATAAAATATTAATTTATATATATAAAATACAATTCTTACGCCCTCTTTCAGGTCCAATAATTTAACATATCATCTACTGGGCTCCTGGTATAGCTTGTCTGACACTCCCTCACTCTAAAAAAACAATAAAAAAATGCTATGATTTTTTCTTTTTGTACTTTTTTAACAGAGTAGGAAGATTTGAAATCTTCTTGCCAGGTATCCATGCATAATATTCAGATGATTTGTTCTTATATCTTAATAAATATTAAATACCTCTTTCAGAAGTGATAATTCTATCATTGAGAATTTTATCGATTTCTGCAGTTTCTGTGACTTCCTGAGGGTTTTTCTTAGGTCTTACACTTCTCTTGGGAAATAAGTCACTGTTGGAAGTATAAGGCTTAAGCAAAGAAATGGGAAAAACAGGATGTTTCCTATCATATGGAGAATAAAATACAACTTCTACTGCATTATCTCCAACCATTCTTTAAACAACAAATGGTCCTACAAAAGGATCTTTTAATTTGTTGTTACCTTGTAAATTTAAATGGACAGTAGATATCAACAATTCATCACCCTTGTTAAATGTGTATTCTTTATGGGATTTATCCCATCTTTTCTTTTTATATTCAAATGCTTTATCAATACAGCTTTGAGCATGTTTTCTGCGTAGCTGTTTCATTTGCATAAAAGATTTTACACCAGGGTGTAGTTCCAACTTAGGTAATTTATTATTGAGAATCTGAGCAGAAGTGTTTGGGACATAACCTAACCAAAGCTCAAAAGGCTTTTTCTCAGTGACAGAATGAACAGTGCTATTATATGCAAATTCAAGACCAGGCAATAGAGTGACCCAGTCATGAGTAAATCTGTCATTTTCTTTATATTATAAACCAAAGCACAATGCCTTCTAATCATATCTTCCAGAGTTTGAATCATTCTCTCAGCTAGACCATCAGTCTGAGGATATTGAGCTGTAGACAATTTTAACTCACAGCCACAAATATCCATCAAAGAGGTCCAAAACTCAGAAGTAAATTTAGGATCTCTATCAGGGATAATGGCTTTAGGAAAACCAATAATATTAAACATGGAAGACCACCGTAAGAAAGCTATTTCATTTGTGGACACATCTTTGTGGGTGGGAATAAATTTGCACATTTTTGCAAATCTATCTACTATTACCCAACAAGAGTTAAAGCTGTCTTTACCTGCAACAGGAAGACCAGTGACAAAATCCATGTTAATTATTTTCCAAGGAGAATTAGGTGCTTCAATATGTTGTAATAACCCTGCTCTTTTACCTGTCAACTTTTTAGATTTTTAGCAGGAATCACAAGATTCAACATATAATTTTGTGTCTTCAGACATATTAGCCCACCAAGCAGTGTTTTTGATTCTAATCAATGTTTTTTCAAGATCAAAATGACCAGCTAATATCCTTTACTAAAAGAATTTTGATACTTTGCAGGAAGAGTTTTAATCAATGCTTGAATTGAAGCATTCTTAGGATCATTTAAGATAGTAACCAATTTATTTAAATCAGAATCCTTATCATATGAATCCAGTATTAATTTCAATAACTCTTCTTCCATATCAACTATAAATATACCATGAATATGAACAGTATCATCTTCAGGTACATAAGCAGGATTTGAGTCATTATTTGGCAGAGGCAATCTGGACAGCATATCAACATTGGAGTGAACATTCCCATCCCTATGGATAATTGTCATCCGTCCTCTGTATTCTTGAACAGCAAGTTGCCACCTGAACATATTTCTATTAGGTGTTTTCAGGTTTAAGAGGGATTTACAGCACTACAGTCAGTTACCAATTCAAACCTTTGGTCATCTTGATAGTAATGAAGCTTCTTAAGAGCCCAAACAACTTCTAAGCACTGTAATTGAGTGGCACCATATTTCAATTCACTATTTCTCAAGGTTCTTGAAATATAACAAATTACAACCTCTGAGAATTTATCATTAATAATTTGTTTCTGGTGAAGGGCAGCACCCAGAACAACAAAGATAGCATCTGTATACAGGACAAATGGTCTGTTAAAATCTGGAAGAGCCAAGATAGGGGCTGTCATTAAGCAACATTTTAATGTATCAAAAGCTTTTTGACAGTCAATATTCCAGATAAATTCAACATCTTTCCTAGTTAGTTCGGTAAGAGGCAAGGCTATGACCTGATAATTTTAAATATATTGTCTATAATAGCCACACATACCCAAAAAACTTTGAATTTCTCTTACAGGAGTTTGTGCCATCACATTTTGAATTGAAGCAACTTTGTTGTGGTCTACACAAATTTGTAGGCCTGACACAACATGGCCAAGGACTTTCAAAGACTGAAAACCAAATTTACACTTTTTCAAGGACAAGGAAATATTGATTTCATCCATTTTTTGGAAAACCCTATTTAAATGAACCATATGTTCATCAAAAGTTTTAGAAAAAACTATTATATCATCAATATACACCATGAGCCATCCCTCAGTTATTTCCTGATGGAAAGTGTTATCCATGACTTTTTTAAAAACTGAAGGGGCATTTTTAGGGCCAAATGGCATTCTAACATACTTATATATGCCCATATGAGTAGCAATAAGAAAAATTTTTGAGAATTTTTCTCAACAGGAACTTGATGATACAATTTATTTCCATCCAAACAACTAATAAATTCTGCACCTTGCAAGGTAGCATGTATTGAATTAATTTTGGGTAAAGGATAAATATCATCAATACTATAAGTGTTTAATGCTCTGTAATCTCCACATAATCTAGACTTATATTTTTCATAAGAAATTAAAACCGGTGTGGTAGCCTAAAGTTTAGTATGGCACCTAAGTACGTAAATGGAGTTATTAAGGCGTGCAAGATTGGTGTTATTTTTTTATATAAAAGGGTTTTATTTAATTTATTAGAGTTTTAAATATGAAGAAATTGGTCACAAGCGAATGCCTACACAAAAACAATTTATTTTACGGAGAAAACTTATTTTACGGTGTGAAAAGTTTATTAGTATCAAGTCGAGTCACTCAAGAACCTTGGTAAATTTTTCCAGAGTTTTTACTATTTTTCTTATATTTTTAAAATGAATTTTAAAGTTTTATAGAAATATTTACGTTTTCAGAAAACTACTTAACTTTGATGAATTTTCACGGGGAAATTAGAGCTGCGCAGACTACGAAAATTAGTTTGGAATATAAAGGGGAAGTGGCTCTATCATGTTCTAGATTTTTTATTATAGTTTTAAAGGTTCTAATTGAGTCCGCTTGGACTCCGTTTGGACTCCGCTTCGACTCCCTACGGACTTCGTTTGGACTCCGTTTCAACTCCGTACGGACTCCGTTCGGAATCCGTACGGGCTCCGGATTGACTCTGGGAGAGCTCTTGAGGGGAAAACTTAGGCACGTGACTAGGAATACTTAAGTGCCTCTCAAACTCGAAATTGAGAGGGGGGATACAACATACAGCTTAATCTTTAACCACAACAGTCTCATTTTTAATTACTCAACAAATTAAATAAACTATAATACCATTATAACCTTATATTTTATATATATAACATTTTAGAAATACTACTCAACAATTTAAATCACACTTCATACAGGGTATCTTTAGAAAGGTCTTCATCACTGGGACTTGATTATTGCTGTCTCATAAAAACTCAAATTATTATAAAAACATAAAAGTCAATCTTTTCAGATCTTTCACTGGTACACCTTAATTGTTGTTATCAGTATTTCTTTTCTCAACAGCCACTTTTATTTAAATCTCAATAAGCGTTAATTATTTTAGAGTTTCATTACTTTTATCAATCAGATCCAAGTAGACTGGTTAGCTTAGTGATTTAGAATTCCCATTTTGTTATTTTTATTGGAAGGACGGGGTTTTCAGCTAAATCCACATATCTCCTCCAGATTCTGCTTACAGCAAGGCGACTTTAAGAGTTTACCTTACCATAGCTGGCGCCCAACGTGGGGTTTGATTTCTCTAGCTTTCTTTAAAGACTTACTTGGATCAAGAACGTTCTTAGCCTGCAAGAGGCTTATTTTCTGGAACTCTAATTCGATTTTTGTTATTGGCCTGCAAGAGGCTTGTTATTTTATCGATTGTTAACGCTTTTCATTACTTATTTTGATGTCTTCTTCTGCTGTTGCTTCTGGATCATCTAACCCTCTTACTCCCTCTGTTAGGATTGTTTCTTGGGATGGCCCAAAGTTTGATGGGGAGGAGGTTAAATGGTTCATTAGCAGGTATGAAGCTGCTGCTGCTGTTGATGGTGCTTCTCATGTGGATATGGTGAAGCAAGTTAGGTTTTTTATTGCTGATAGGGAGGTGGAAAAAGAGGTTATTGCTATGTAGGCATTCAAGGACAAGGATTGGGTTAAGCTTTCTAAAGCTATGGTTGATAGATGGGGTGTTAGGTTTACTATGATGGACCTTAATAAAATTGTTGGAGACTGGCAAGCAAAAGGTGGAGTTTCTTCTATGGCTGACTTCAAAAAGCTCTGTGTTCAGTTTGATGAAGTGGTGGAATATCTCATACTCGTGGACGAGTTAGTGCATGAGAACCAAGCAAAAGATTTGTTTTGGACAGCATGCAGCAGGGATATTCGTATGGACGTCTTGAAGGATCTTTCAAGAAAAGATTTGATGAAGGAACTGCCTAATGGTGAGCAGAAACTGCCGGCTCAGGAGGTTATCAAAGAAAACATTCAGGCCCATCTCAAGTTATTGGCGTTGGACAAATATCAAGAGTCATGCACTTAATATGTTAGCAAGGTTAGCAAAGTTTTGGCCGAAAACAACGATATTATGGTCAAAGCCCAGGAGGCCAAGAAGGCACAAATGGGATTACCTGCTGCTAAAGTTGAGGGCAATGTAGATAATAAGATGGTCTATCACCTGGCCGATTTAACTAAACAATTAAAAATATTTGTTCAAGAGACTCAGAAGGCCAACAAGGCCCCAATCGCTTCTTCGTCAACGTTGACTTCTTATCAATCTAGAGGCTATGAATGTCGAAATTATAATGGCAATAATAATGGTAACCGCTTCCCAGGCAATGGGAGAAATGGTGGGAATGGTGGTAGTAATGGATATAGAGGTGGCTATGATGAGCCAAAGGTATGCTCCTATTGTAATAGGAGGGGGCACAGAGCAACAGCATGTTTTGCTCTTGATAAGGATATGGATGCTGGGCGAGTTTTATTTGATGGTAAAGTTTATAAATTTCCTGATGGTTTGTTCATCAAGCCCAGTGATGGACAGTCTCCTTCTGATTTGGTCAGAAGAAGTTTAACGGCTGAAAGGAGAGCCAGATTTGAAGAGGTGACGGATGAAGATGTTAATGACAAGTGTGGCAAAAATGGTAATAGTAATGGTGGTAAAGCTGACAAGGGCAAGATGAAAGAGGTCAGTAAAGCCACATTTTCTACTTCTTTTGGAGGTTTAGAGCTGGCGACGGTTGCCCAGGTGGAGGGTAGCTGTATGGCTGGCGAATACGATGATAATGCTGCTAGAAGAGCAGCTGCTACTAAGGCGAAAAGTAGCATTCAGAGCCAATTGAGGGCTAATCCTGGAAAGGCCAATAACAAAGTGAACCCTTACTCTAAGGACAAGAATTCTAGTGCTCAAACTGCCGTCAACAAATTGAACCCTTACTCTAAGGACGAGTTATATAAAATGCAGAAGGGGATTGCTGATATGGGGCCCCCTAGTTATAGCAAGTTTGATTTAAATGGTGAGCCTATGCCAGAGGATGATTCGGATTCTGAGGAGGACGTACCGTTGGCGTCTCTACCCAGACCAAGTTTTAGTGGTCCCATCCCAATGGAGGGAGTAAGAAGGACTAGCGATGGATCAGGATTAGTGCAAGAAGCTGGTGACGGAGTTAGGGTTATAGAAAGTGAAGATTTTATAATGGGGGGTGAAGATGGCTCGGTTGGACCTCAAGAGGTACCCAGGGCCAAGGTTGTTAAATCAAAGGTCCAGTATGAGCGGCCAGTAGTTTCTGGTCAAGCTAATGCAATGGACGCAGTTTTGAATAGGGTGAATAAACTGCAGATTCCCTTATCTTTGGGGGAGTTATTTACCATTAGTCCGGCGCTTGCTGAAAAGCAAAAGAAGCATTTGAAGAGGCCTCGGGTTTCCACTGGAGAGGTGGAATATATTTGTGAAAATGCTGAAAAGTTTGGGGAAGATGTAGATACACATTTTTCCGCTCCCCTGGGTTACCTGGTGGTAACTCTTAATGGTAAAGAAGTAAAGGCCTTGGTCGATTCAGGGTCTCAAATTAATTTAATTTCATTGGAGCAAGCGAAGAGTATAGGCTTGCCAATTAAAAGTGGAACTGGGGGAAACCTCAGAGGCATTGGAGGGCATGCAACAGAGTTGATGGGTACAGCTGAGCATGTCAGGTTAGGCATTGGTGGATCTGTTTGTAAGGTTCACTTTTATGTGGCCAGAGGAGCAGTCAAAACTGTTCTTGGTGGTCCTTTTTTGATTGATTTTGAGGCCAGGATAGGGTATCAAGCTGGCATGGGGATTAGTTTGGAGATCACTGGTGAAGATATGCGGAGGTTACATATGCGGTTAGCGCCTCCTGGAGATGAAGGTTGGGAAACACGGCCAGGGATTACTACTCTGTGCCAGTGTTGTGTTTGCACCAAGAAGCGGCATATTAAACGGACGGCTTCTGGTGAATTATGTTTGTTGGAAAGGGATGGATGCCCTCATTTTTTGGGGTAGCAGGGGCTGATCACTCTAATGTTGTAATCTCTCCTCAGGATGAGATCCCGGATTGCAATAGGTCAGCTCACTTGGAGATAATTCAAGTGGATTCTCAATTATTTTCTGTTAATATTACTTTGGAGTGCAAATACGTTTTGGACTTTTCTATATGTTTATTGGATTTACCTGGTTTTTCTATTAAATTTAAAAACGGTGAAAAAGGCAAAATGGGCCAAATTAGGTTGGATAAAAATTGGAAGGGTATGTTTTATGACCTCCAGCAAGAGGGTAAACTGCGAAAATCTTATCAAAACCTGATTAAAAATCTCGGTATAATTAAAACAAAAAAAAATTTATGTGAAAATATTATTCCTGACCTCCAGCAAGAGATTAAACTGCAATTATCTCCTTCTATTATGGACCTCCAGCAAGAGGGTAAACCGCGAAAATCTTATCAAAACCCAATTAAAAATCTCGGTATAATTAAAACAAAAAAAAAAATTTATGTGAAAATTTTATTCCGGACCTCCAGCAAGAGGTTAAACTGCAATTATCTCCTTCTATTATGGACCTCCAGCAAGAGGGTAAACTGCGAAAATCTTATCAAAACCCAATTAAAAATCTCGGTATAATTAAAACAAAAAAAAATAATTCATGTGAAAATTTTATTCCGGACCTCCAGCAAGAGGTTAAACTGCAATTATCTCCTTCTATTATGGACCTCCAGCAAGAGGGTAAACTGTGAAAATCTTATCAAAATTCGATTAAAAATATCAGTATAATTAAAACACAAAAAAATAATTTTTGTGAAAATTCAATTCCGGACCTCCAGCAAGAGGTTAAACTGCAAGTATCTCCTTCTATTATGGACCTCCCCATGAGGTTAAACTGGCAGGATTATTGTGTTTAGATTATGGTGATGATGACCTCCACCAAGAGGATAAACTGGAAAATAGTTTTTATGTTAATAAAGGTGTTGGAAAAGGTGTAGATAAATTTGGTAGAAAGGTGGTAGAAGAAGATGTGGTGTATGTAGAGGAAGATGGATTAGTAGTGTGGGATAGTAGTAAATTAAGGAATGGTGTATATGTTGGAGAATTGGAGAATTTATATAAAAAGGTGGATGATGAGAAAGAGGTATTTTCAAATACGGTTTACGAAGGATCCAAAGGTTCAGAAGAAAAACGTTGACATAACTTGGTTAAAGATTTATTTAGGGGTCAAAGATTATTGGCTCATTCATGTGCAGGTGATATTGGTGATACAGAAGTCGCTATTGATGTTATATTAATCGATTTTCAAGATGAAGTCTGGGGTCAGACTGGTTTTTATTTTTTGTTAGTCAAATATTTGTTGACTTTAGAAAGGCCAGAAGATTGTGAAGACGATGAATGGGTGGCTATCAAGAGGAAGTCAACTACATTTTACCTATCTGGTCGACGTTTAATGAGGAGGAGGTATCCCAATCCTCAAGTAGTTATAACTCAACAGAAGGGGCAAGAATTAGTTTTGAAATCACTGCATGAAGATCTCGGGCATAGAGGAGTTGGAGAAACGTTTAGAAGAATTTCTGATCAAATTTGGTGGCCTGGCATGAAGATGGCTGTTAAACAGTGGGTTCAGTAATGCGAAGAATGTCAAAGACGAAGTTATTTAAGGCCAAAAGAACCTGGACGCGCAACCGGTGAATATACGCTATTTGGGAGAGTTAGTTTAGATGCCGTTCATATAAAAGAGGGACGGTATAAATATTTAATTGTGGCCAGAGATGATTTATCTGGTTGGGTAGAGGCAGCGCCTCTTATTAATTTAACTGCCAAAAATGTGGCAGAATTTTTTTTGAATAATTGGGTATATAGGTATGGAGTGATGAAATTGGTGACGGTAGATGGAGGTCCTGAATTTGGGACAGAGTTTAAAGAGGCCGTATTGAAAGTTGGATCAAAGGTTAGGGTAGCAACCCCATATTATCCTGAAGCTGAAGGCATGGTTGAAAGAGGGCATCAAGTTATTAAGGATGCCTTAGTTAAAATGTGTGGGACAAGTGCTGAAAAGTGGAGGCACTATTTACCTTTAGTTTTATTTGCTGATCGAATCACTGCCAAAAGGACGACCGGATTTTCACCTTATGAACTTGTTTTTGGACAGAAAGCAGTTTTACCGGTTGATTTAGAAGCTGAATCATATCTTGGAGTTGACTGGGACACGGTCAAAACTACTGAAGAATTATTGTGTGCAAGAATGATGCAGCTAGAAAAGAAAGAAGAATATTTAGAAAAGGCATATTTGCGGATGATGAAGATCCGAAATCAATCAGTTAGATATTGGGATGAGCGGTTGGCACATTGATTAAGGAAACCTTTGAACCCAGGTGATATGGTCCTGGTGTATAATAGGAGTTTGGAAAGTCAGTGGGGAAAGATGTTTGCAGATAGGTGGAATAGACCGTATAAAGTTAAGGAGCAAGTTTCTGGCGGTTCATATGTGCTAGAAGAGTTGGATGGAGTAGTATTGAAGAAGAGGGTAGCGGCCGATCAAGTGAAACGGTTCTATCCTAGAGGCACCAGGAGTGCCAAAGTCTACCTCCGCAATGAGGATAAACTATGACATCAACGAAAATTTTATTACCTCCGCAACGAGGATAAACTATGACATTTATCAAATTTTATGGATACCTCCGCAATGAGGATAAACTATGATATCAATGAAATTTTATGGATTCCTCCGCAATGAGGATAAACTATGATGTTTATAAAAATCTTATCGACCTCCGCAACGAGGATAAACTATGATATCAACGAAATTTTATGATGACCTCCGCAATGAGGATAAACTATCTTCTTTTTATCAAAATACTTTACTGTCGTTACACTGCCTATGGGCGACAAAACTTTGATGAAACTTAACGAAATGCAAGAAAATCCTCTTTGAAATTTTTGAAATTTAAAATTCTTAAAATATGGGTGAAGATAGTGTTGGAAAATTTAAAAATTTATTGGAAGAAGTGTTCACAGGGGAACCTTCTTAATTTAATATTGGCAAGTGTGGGGGTAATTGATGGGCTGGCTGCTCTATACACAATTTCCCCATAATGTTCGTTTCCAAAATTTTCCCTGTTTCTAGTTGAATCCTGGCTTTGTCTTTTAATTATAGGAAGTCCACTAAGACTATAAACTGGAACAAATCAAGAGACACCGCTCTCAACGCCGGATTCAAGATTCTTTTATTTTATTTTGTTTTTGATTTTTTTATGATAGATTGTGATTTTTTTTCTTAAATATATATTATGAATTATTGTAAAGGTGATGCTCACTGGTGGTCTCTAATCATTTTTATAAATTGGAGGGAGCCCACCCAGTGATCATCATTATAAAAATCAACTTCTAAAAACTTTCATTTATTTTCTTTTCTTTTCAATTTCTCAAAATTGTGTAACCACATCAAGTTGCACTTGGATGTGGGTATGATGTCGAGGGTACGGCTCATCAAATGGCCGGGGGGCATCTTTTAAAATTTTAATTTTGATAATTCTTTTACCTTTTTTATCTTTCTTTTCACGATTCATTTATCTTTCTTTAAAATTAAATTTTAACTTTTATTTCAAAACTATCTTTTCTAAAATCTTTTATTAAAATAAAATAAAAAAAAATAATAATAATAATAATAATAATAATAATAATAATAATAATAAAAATTAAAATAAAAATAAAAATAAAAAATAAAAAATTACAAATAAAAAAATAATAATAAAAATATAAATATAACAAAAAAAAATAATAATAATAATATTTAATTAAATCAAAATTATTATTATATTTCTTAGTTTTATTTTTCAGTCACTATTCTTTTTAGTTTATTCATATAGTTTAGACAGGAAAAAGGGTCTAGGGGAACTCAATACCTATGGGATTTTACTTCAAGATATCTGTTAGTCCTCCAAGACTTTAAACTGGCTACTGTTCAAGACTTTCCTTAAGGGTTTTATACAAATTTTGGAGCCGTTAGTCCTCCAAGACTTTAAACTGGCTAATTTTCAAGACTTTCATTAAAGATTTTATATTGGAGCTGTTAGTCCTTCAAGACTTTAAACTGAATTTCAAGGATGATTAAGATTTTATGGATATTTTCGGAGACGGATTTTTTTTATATAAATCAAATGTTAGGTCCACCAAGACCTTAAACTGGAGTGTTATCAAATGTTAGGTCCACCAAGACCTTAAACTGGGCTGTTATCAAGCTGTTGGGTCCACCATGACCTTAAACTGGATTTCTTATCGATTAAATGTTTGGTCCACCATGACTTTAAACTGGTAGTTCATTCATTGTTTGGTCCACTATGACATTAAACTGGATTATCAAATTTATTCAATCTTTGGTCAAGCCTAGGCCTTATTTAGGAATATATCAAGTTATTTATGCACCTAAACGATCTTTGGTCCACCAAGACCATAAACTGGCAATCGATTATATGTTTGGTCCACCAAGACTATAAACTTGAATGTCAATCTTGTTTGGATAACTCAATTCAATCTTTTAATTTATCACTGTCCACTAAGACTCTAAACTGGTTATTCAATTATTTCTGGAATTGGGTGCTGATAAGCTTTAGGAGGTTAAAATTTTAGGTGGTGATGATGCTAATGAAAGCATAATGGTTAATTAGGTGAAATTTGTGGCGCTTTAACATGGTCTAAAGTTAATATTATCATTGGAAGCCTGGCAAAAGTATTTTATGGGTTTGCTGTATAGCAAAGTTTGAAAATTATGATGAAGGAATCAGAAGTTAGGATGGTAGTTGGATTTTAGGGAATGATTTTTTTTAGTGCCTCAGTGTTAGGCCATTTTTGGTGTGAAGCTTGGAGGACCTTATGGCGAGATTGGAATCATAGAATTCGGCTCAGCGGGGGGGCCCTATGAGGTTGGAATCAGGAGTATTCGGCTCATAGGAAGATCCACTCTCTCAATGCTGTGACAAGAAGGAAGACTGGTATATGGGAGTCTGAAGGGATTCAAACCTTGCTCTCAGTAGTGGAATCATCACAAGATTTATTTTATTTTATGTTATATCAAGCCAGAGAAGAAGAAACAGCGTTTTTATTATAAAGAATTAAAAGAAGACCAGCTAAAACAAATTTATCAAATTATTTTATTAGAAAGGATAATTCTTTTGGAATTGCTCAACCACATATGCAAAGTTTTACGAATGGGGACATTCTCAATTGGAGGGAGGATGTGGTAGCCTAAAGTTTAGTATGGCACCTAAGTACGTAAATGGAGTTATTAAGGTGTGCAAGATTGGTGTTATTTTTTTATATAAAAGGGTTTTATTTAATTTATTTGAGTTTTAAATATGAAGAAATTGGTCACGAACGAATGCCTACACAAAATCAATTTAATTTACGGAGAAAACTTATTTTACGGTCTGAAAAGTTTATTAGTATCAAGTCGAGTCACTCAAGAACCTTAGGAAATTTTTCCAAAATTTTTACTATTTTTCTTATATTTTTAAAATGAATTTTAAAGTTTTATAGAAATATTTACGTTTTCAGAAAATTACTTAACTTTGATGAATTTTCACAGGAAAATTAGAGCTGCGCAGACTACGAAAATTAGTTTGGAATATAAAGGGAAAGTGGCTCTATCATGTGTAATTTTTCTAGATTTTTTATTATAGTTTTAAAGGTTCCAATTGAGTCCGCTTGGACTCCGTTCGGACTCCGTTCTGTCTCCGTTTCGACTCCGTACGTACTCCGTTCGGACTCCGCTTCGGCTCCGTACGGGCTCCGGATTGACTCTGGGAGAGCTCTGGAGGGGAAAACTTAGGCACATGACTAGGAATACTTAAGCGCCTCTCAAACTCGAAATTGAGAGGGGGGATACAACATACAGCTTAATCTTTAACCACAACAGTCTCATTTTTAATTACTCAACAAATTAAATAAACTTTAATACCATTATAACTTTATATTTTATATATATAACATTTTAGAAATACTACTCAACAATTTAAATCACACTTCATACAGGGTATCTTTAGAAAGGTCTTCATCACTGGGACTTGATTATTGCTGTCTCATAAAAACTCAAATTATTATAAAAACATAAAAGTCAATCTTTTCAGATCTTTCACTTGTACACCTTAATTGTTGTTATCAGTATTTCTTTTCTCAACAGCCACTTTTATTTAAATCTCAATAAGCGTTAATTATTTTAGAGTTTCATTACTTTTATCAATCAGATCCAAGTAGACTGGTTAGCTTAGTGATTTAGAATTCCCATTTTGTTATTTTTATTGGAAGGACGGGGTTTTCAGCTAAATCCACATATCTCCTCCGGATTCTGCTTACAGCAAGGCGACTGTAAGAGTTTACCTTACCATAGCTGGCGCCCAACGTGGGGTTTGATTTCTCTAGCTTTCTTTAAAGACTTACTTGGATCAAGAACGTTCTTAGCCTGCAAGAGGCTTATTTTCTGGAACTCTAATTCGATTTTTGTTATTGGCCTGCAAGAGGCTTGTTATTTTATCAATTGTTAACGCTTTTCATTACTTATTGGGATGTCTTCTTCTGCTGTTGCTTCTGGATCATCTAACCCTCTTACTCCCTCTGTTAGGATTGTTTCTTGGGATGGCCCAAAGTTTGATGGGGAGGAGGTTAAATGGTTCATTAGCAGGTATGAAGCTGCTGCTGCTGTTGATGGTGCTTCTCATGTGGATATGGTGAAGCAAGTTAGGTTTTTTATTGCTGATAGGGAGGTTGAAAAAGAGGTTATTGCTATGTAGGCATTCAAGGACAAGGATTGGGTTAAGCTTTCTAAAGCTATGGTTGATAGATGGGGTGTTAGGTTTACTATGATGGACCTTAATAAAATTGTTGGAGACTGGCAAGCAAAAGGTGGAGTTTCTTCTATGGCTGACTTCAAAAAGCTCTGTGTTCAGTTTGATGAAGTGGTGGAATATCTCATACTCGTGGACGAGTTAGTGCATGAGAACCAAGCAAAAGATTTGTTTTGGACAGCATGCAGCAGGGATATTCGTATGGACGTCTTGAAGGATCTTTCAAGAAAAGATTTGATGAAGGAACTGCCTAATGGTGAGCAGAAACTGCCGGCTCAGGAGGTTATAAAAGAAAACATTCAGGCCCATCTCAAGTTATTGGCGTTGGACAAATATCAAGAGTCATGCACTTAATATGTTAGCAAGGTTAGCGAAGTTTTGGCCGAAAACAACGATATTATGATCAAAGCCCAGGAGGCCAAGAAGGCACAAATGGGATTACCTGCTGCTAAAGTTGAGGGCAATGTAGATAATAAGATGGTCTATCACCTGGCCGATTTAACTAAACAATTAAAAATATTTGTTCAAGAGACTCAGAAGGCCAACAAGGCCCCAATCGCTTCTTCGTCAACGTTGACTTCTTATCAATCTAGAGGCTATGAATGTCGAAATTATAATGGCAATAATAATGGTAACCGCTTCCCAGGCAATGGGAGAAATGGTGGGAATGGTGGTAGTAATGGATATAGAGGTGGCTATGATGAGCCAAAGGTATGCTCCTATTGTAATAGGAGGGGGCACAGAGCAACAGCATGTTTTGCTCTTGATAAGGATATGGATGCTGGGCGAGTTTTATTTGATGGTAAAGTTTATAAATTTCCTGATGGTTCGTTCATCAAGCCCAGTGATGGACAGTCTCCTTCTGATTTGGTCAGAAGAAGTTTAACGGCTGAAAGGAGAGCCAGATTTGAAGAGGTGACGGATGAAGATGTTAATGACAAGGGTGGCAAAAATGGTAATAGTAATGGTGGTAAAGCTGACAAGGGCAAGATGAAAGAGGTCAGTAAAGCCACATTTTCTACTTCTTTTGGAGGTTTAGAGCTGGCGACGGTTGCCCAGGTGGAGGGTAGCTGTATGGCTGGCGAATACGATGATAATGCTGCTAGAAGAGCAGCTGCTACTAAGGCGAAAAGTAGCATTCAGAGCCAATTGAGGGCTAATCCTGGAAAGGCCAATAACAAAGTGAACCCTTACTCTAAGGACAAGAATTCTAGTGCTCAAACTGCCGTCAACAAATTGAACCCTTACTCTAAGGACGAGTTATATAAAATGCAGAAGGGGATTGCTGATATGGGGCCCCCTAGTTATAGCAAGTTTGATTTAAATGGTGAGCCTATGCCAGAGGATGATTCGGATTCTGAGGAGGACGTACCGTTGGCGTCTCTACCCAGACCAAGTTTTAGTGGTCCCATCCCAATGGAGGGAGTAAGAAGGACTAGCGATGGATCAGGATTAGTGCAAGAAGCTGGTGACGGAGTTAGGGTTATAGAAAGTGAAGATGTTATAATGGGGGGTGAAGATGGCTCGGTTGGACCTCAAGAGGTACCCAGTGCCAAGGTTGTTAAATCAAAGGTCCAGTATGAGCGGCCAGTAGTTTCTGGTCAAGCTAATGCGATGGACGCAGTTTTGAATAGGGTGAATAAACTGCAGACTCCCTTATCTTTGGGGTAGTTATTTACAATTAGTCCGGCGCTTGCTGAAAAGCAAAAGAAGCATTTGACGAGGCGTCGGGTTTCCACTGGAGAGGTGGAATATATTTGTGAAAATGCTGAAAAGTTTGGGGAAGATGTAGATACACATTTTTCCGCTCCCCTGGGTTACCTGGTGGTAACTCTTAACGGTAAAGAAGTAAAGGCCTTGGTCGATTCAGGGTCTCAAATTAATTTAATTTCATTGGAGCAAGCGACGAGTATAGGCTTGCCAATTAAAAGTGGAACTGGGGGAAACCTCAGAGGCATTGGAGGGCATGCAACAGAGCTGATGGGTACAGCTGAGCATGTCAGGTTAGGCATTGGTGGATCTGTTGGTAAGGTTCACTTTTATGTGGCCAGAGGAGCAGTCAAAACTGTTCTTGGTGGTCCTTTTTTGATGGATTTTGAGGCCAGGATAGGGTATCAAGCTGGCATGGGGATTAGTTTGGAGATCACTGGTGAAGATATGCGGAGGTTACATATGCGGTTAGAGCCTCCTGGAGATGAAGGTTGGGAAACACGGCCAGGGATTACTACTCTGTGCCAGTGTTGTGTTTGCACCAAGAAGCGGCATATTAAACGGACGGCTTCTGGTGAATTATGTTTGTTGGAAAGGGATGGATGCCCTCATTTTTTGGGGTAGCAGGGGCTGATCACTCTAATGTTGTAATCTCTCCTCAGGATGAGATCCCGGATTGCAATAGGTCAGCTCACTTGGAGATAATTCAAGTGGATTCTCAATTATTTTCTGTTAATATTACTTTGGAGTGCAAATACGTTTTGGACTTTTGTATATGTTTATTGGATTTACCTGGTTTTTCTATTAAATTTAAAAACGGTGAAAAAGGCAAAATGGGCCAAATTAGGTTGGATAAAAATTGGAAGGGTATGTTTTATGACCTCCAGCAAGAGGGTAAACTGCGAAAATCTTATCAAAACCTGATTAAAAATCTCGGTATAATTATAACAAAAAAAAAATTTATGTGAAAATTTTATTCCGGACCTCCAGCAAAAGGTTAAACTGCAATTATCTCCTTCTATTATGGACCTCCAGCAAGAGGGTAAACTGCGAAAATCTTATCAAAACCCGATTAAAAATCTCGGTATAATTAAAACAAAAAAAAAAATTATGTGAAAATTTTATTCCGGACCTCCAGCAAGAGGTTAAACTGCAATTATCTCCTTCTATTATGGACCTCCAGCAAGAGGGTAAACTGCGAAAATCTTATCAAAACCCAATTAAAAATCTCGGTATAATTAAAACAAAAAAAAAATAATTCATGTGAAAATTCAATTCCGGACCTCCAGCAAGAGGTTGAACTGCAAGTATCTCCTTCTATTATGGACCTCCCCCATGAGGTTAAACTGGCAGGATTATTGTGTTTAGATTATGGTGATGATGACCTCCACCAAGAGGATAAACTGGAAAATAGTTTTTATGTTAATAAAGGTGTTGGAAAAGGTGTAGATAAATTTGGTAGAAAGGAGGTAAAAGAAGATGTGGTGTATGTAGAGGAAGATGGATTAGTAGTGTGGGATAGTAGTAAATTAAGGAATGGTGTATATGTTGGAGAATTAGAGAATTTAAATAAAAAGGTGGATGAAGAGAAAGAGGTATTTTCAAATACGGTTTACGAAGGATCCAAAGGTTCAGAAGAAAAACGTCGACATAACTCGGTTAAAGATTTATTTAGGGGTCAAAGATTATTGGCTCATTCATGTGCAGGTGATATTGGTGATAGAGAAGTCCCTATTGATGTTATATTAATCGATTTTCAAGATGAAGTCTGGGGTCGGACTGGTTTTTATTTTTTGTTAGTCAAATATTTGTTGACTTTAGAAAGGCCAGAAGATTGTGAAGACGATGAATGGGTGGCTATCAAGAGGAAGTCAACTACATTTTACCTATCTGGTCGACGTTTAATGAGGAGGAGGTATCCCAATCCTCAAGTAGTTATAACTCAACAGAAGGGGCAAGAATTAGTTTTGAAATCACTGCATGAAGATCTCGGGCATAGGGGAGTTGGAGAAACGTTTAGAAGAATTTCTGATCAAATTTGGTGGCCTGGAATGAAGATGGCTGTTAAACAGTGGGTTCAGTAATGCGAAGAATGTCAAAGACGAAGTTATTTAAGACCAAAAGAACCTGGACCCGCAACCGGTGAATATACGCTCTTTGGGAGAGTTAGTTAAGATGCCGTTCATATAAAAGAGGGACGGTATAAATATTTAATTGTGGCCAGAGATGATTTATCTGGTTGGGTAGAGGCAGCGCCTCTTATTAATTTAACTGCCAAAAATTTGGCAGAATTTTTTTTGAATAATTGGGTATATAGGTATGGAGTGATGAAATTGGTGACGGTAGATGGAGGTCCTGAATTTGGGACAGAGTTTAAAGAGGCCGTATTGAAAGTCGGATCAAAGGTTAGGGTAGCAACCCCATATTATCCTGAAGCTGAAGGCATGGTTGAAAGAGGGCATCAAGTTATTAAGGATGCCATAGTTAAAATGTGTGGGACAAGTGCCGAAAAGTGGAGGCACTATTTACCTTTAGTTTTATTTGCTGATCGAATCACTGCCAAAAGGACGACTGGATTTTCACCTTATGAACTTGTTTTTGGACAGAAAGCAGTTTTACCGGTTGATTTAGAAGCTGAATCATATCTTGGAGTTGACTGGGACACGGTCAAAACTACTGAAGAATTATTGTGTGCAAGAATGATGCAGCTAGAAAAGAAAGAAGAATATTTAGAAAAGGCATATTTGCGGATGATGAAGATCCGAAATCAATCAGTTAGATATTGGGATGAGCGGTTGGCACATCGATTAAGGAAACCTTTGAACCCAGGTGATATGGTCCTGGTGTATAATAGCAGTTTGGAAAGTCAGTGGGGAAAGATGTTTGCAGATAGGTGGAATGGACCGTATAAAGTTAAGGAGCAAGTTTCTGGCGGTTCATATGTGCTAGAAGAGTTGGATGGAGTAGTATTGAAGAAGAGGGTAGCGGCCGATCAAGTGAAACGGTTCTATCCTAGAGGCACCAGGAGTGCCAAAGTCTACCTCCGCAATGAGGATAAACTATGACATCAACGAAAATTTTATTACCTCCGCAACGAGGATATACTATGACATTTATCAAATTTTATGGATACCTCCGCAATGAGGATAAACTATGATATCAATGAAATTTTATGGATTCCTCCGCAATGAGGATAAACTATGATGTTTATAAAAATCTTATCGACCACCGCAACGAGGGTAAACTATGATATCAACGAAATTTTATGATGACCTCCGCAATGAGGATAAACTATCTTCTTTTTATCAAAATACTTTACTGTCGTTACACTGCCTATGGGCGACGAAACTTTGATGAAACTTAACGAAATGCATGAAAATCCTCTTTGAAATTTTTGAAATTTAAAATTCTTAAAATATGGGTGAAGATAGTGTTGGAAAATTTAAAAATTTATTGGAAGAAGTGTTCACAGGGGAACCTTTTTAATTTAATATTGGCAAGTGTGGGGGTAATTGATGGGCTGGCTGCTCTATACACAATTTCCCCATAATGTTCGTTTCCAAAATTTTCCCTGTTTCTAGTTGAATCCTGGCTTTGTCTTTTAATTATAGGAAGTCCACTAAGACTATAAACTGGAACAAATCAAGAGACACCGCTCTCAACGCCGGATTCAAGATTCTTTTATTTTATTTTGTTTTTGATTTTTTTATGATAGATTGTAATTTCTTTTCTTTAATATATATTATGAATTATTGTAAAGGTGATGCTCCTGGTGGTCTCTAATCATTTTTATAAATTGGAGGGAGCCCACCCAGTGATCATCATTATAAAAATCATCTTCTAAAAACTTTCATTTATTTTCTTTTCTTTTCAATTTCTCAAAATTGTGTAACCACATCAAGTTGCACTTAGATGTGGGTATGATGTCGAGGGTACGGCTCATCAAATGGCCGGGGGGCATCTTTTAAAATTTTAATTTTGATAATTCTTTTACCTTTTTTATCTTTCTTTTCACGATTCATTTATCTTTCTTTAAAATTAAATTTTAACTTTTATTTCAAAACTATCTTTTCTAAAATCTTTTATTAAAATAAAATAAAAAATAATAATAATAATAATAAAAAATAAAAAAAAATTAAAATTAAAATAAAAATTAAAAATTAAAAAATTAAAAATAAAAAAATAATAATAAAAATATAAATATAAAAAAAAAAAAATAATAATAATAATATTTAATTAAATCAAAATTATTATTATATTTCTTAGTTTTATTTTTCAGTCACTATTCTTTTTAGTTTATTCATATAGTTTAGACAGGAAACAGGGTCTAGGGGAACTCAATACCTATGGGATTTTACTTCAAGATATCTGTTAGTCCTCCAAGACTTTAAACTGGCTACTGTTCAAGACTTTCCTTAAGGGTTTTATACAAATTTTGGAGCCGTTAGTCCTCCAAGACTTTAAACTGGCTAATTTTCAAGACTTTCATTAAAGATTTTATATTGGAGCTGTTAGTCCTTCAAGACTTTAAACTGAATTTCAAGGATGATTAAGATTTTATGGATATTTTCGGAGACGGATTTTTTTTATATAAATCAAATGTTAGGTCCACCAAGATCTTAAACTGGAGTGTTATCAAATGTTAGGTCCACCAAGACCTTAAACTGGGCTGTTATCAAGCTGTTGGGTCCACCATGACCTTTAACTGGATTTCTTATCGATTAAATGTTTGGTCCACCATGACTTTAAACTGGTAGTTCATTCATTGTTTGGTCCACTATGACATTAAACTGGATTATCAAATTTATTCAATCTTTGGTCAAGCCTAGGCCTTATTTAGGAATATATCAAGTTATTTATGCACCTAAACGATCTTTGGTCCACCAAGACCATAAACTGGCAATCGATTATATGTTTGGTCCACCAAGACTATAAACTTGAATGTCAATCTTGTTTGGATAACTCAATTCAATCTTTTAATTTATCACTGTCCACTAGGACTCTAAACTGGTTATTCAATTATTTCTTGAATTGGGTGCTGATAAGCTTTAGGAGGTTAAAATTTTAGGTGGTGATGATTCTAATGAAAGCATAATGGTTAATTAGGTGAAATTTGTGGCGCTTTAACATGGTCTAAAGTTAATATTATCATTGGAAGCCTGGCAAAAGTATTTTATGGGTTTGCTGTATAGCAAAGTTTGAAAATTGTGATGAAGGAATCAGAAGTTAGGATGGTAGTTGGATTTTAGGGAATGATTTTTTTTAGTGCCTCAGTGTTAGGCCATTTTTGGTGTGAAGCTTGGAGGACCTTATGGCAAGATTGGAATCATAGAATTGGGCTCAGTGGGGGGGCCCTATGAGGTTGGAATCAGGAGTATTCGGCTCATAGGAAGATCCACTCTCTCAATGCTGTGACAAGAAGGAAGACTGGTATATGGGAGTCTGAAGGGATTCAAACCTTGCTCTCAGTAGTGGAATCATCACAAGATTTATTTTATTTTATGTTATATCAAGCCAGAGAAGAAGAAACAGCGTTTTTATTATAAAGAATTAAAAGAAGACCAGCTAAAACAAATTTATCAAATTATTTTATTAGAAAAGATAATTCTTTTGGAATTGCTCAACCACTTATGCAAAGTTATAAGAATGAGGATATTCTCAATTGGAGGGAGGATGTGGTAGCCTAAAGTTTAGTATGGCACCTAAGTACGTAAATGGAGTTATTAAGGTGTGCAAGATTTGTGTTATTTTTTTATATAAAAGGGTTTTATTTAATTTATTTGAGTTTTAAATATGAAGAAATTGGTCACGAGCGAATGCCTACACAAAAACAATTTATTTTACGGAGAAAATTTATTTTACGGAGAAAATTTATTTTACGGTCTGAAAAGTTTATTAGTATCAAGTCGAGTCACTCAAGAACCTTGGGAAATTTTTCCAGAATTTTTACTATTTTTCTTATATTTTTAAAATGAATTTTAAAGTTTAATAGAAATATTTACGTTTTCAGAAAATTACTTAACTTTGATGAATTTTCACGGGGTGCTTAGAGCTGCGCAGACTACGAAAATTAGTTCGGAATGTAAAGGGGAAGTGGCTCTATTATGTGTAATTTTTCTAGAATTTTTATTATAGTTTTAAAGGTTCTAATTGAGTCCGCTTGGACTCCGTTTGGACTCCGTACAGACTCCGTACGGGCTCCGAATTGACTCTGGGAGAGCTCTGGAGGGGAAAACTTAGGCACGTGACTAGGAATACTTAAGCGCCTCTCAAACTTGAAATTGAGAGGGGGGATACAACATACAGCTTAATCTTTAACCACAACAGTCTCATTTTTAATTACTCAACAAATTAAATAAACTTTAATACCATTATAACTTTATATTTTATATATATAACATTTTAGAAATACTACTCAACAATTTAAATCACACTTCATACAGGGTATCTTTAGAAAGGTCTTCATCACTGGGACTTGATTATTGCTGTCTCATAAAAACTCAAATTATTATAAAAACATAAAAGTCAATCTTTTCAGATCTTTCACTGGTACACCTTAATTGTTGTTATCAGTATTTCTTTTCTCAACAGCCACTTTTATTTAAATCTCAATAAGCGTTAATTATTTTAGAGTTTCATTATTTTTATCAATCAGATCCAAGTAGACTGGTTAGCTTAGTGATTTAGAATTCCCATTTTGTTATTTTTATTGGAAGGACGGGGTTTTCAGCTAAATCCACATATCTCCTCCGGATTCTGCTTACAGCAAGGCAACTGTAATAGTTTACCTTACCATACCGGGGAGATGACACAATATTTGGGGATGACATCCACTTTCTCAATGATATTCATTTTTAATAATGTGGCAATATTATCTTCAATATCCTTTATTTTTGTTGGAGAAGCAGGATATGGTATTTTCTTAAGACTAGGAGGAATATCACTCAAGTTTAAGGATAAGGTAATTTTCATTTCTTCCTGAACACTTCCTAAGACATGAGAACCATGAGCAAAAGCCTTAGGGAAAGAGGTAATTGAGGCAATTATAGAATCCTTTTGTTCACTAGTTAACTGATCACCAAAAGAAGCAGTATTTATTTCATTTAATAAATCATCCATTTCAATTGTTGGTCTGCCTTTACACTGCATCTGTGAGTTACAAGACTTTAACAGATGCCCAGAAGGTTTTCTAGAGGAGGAAATTTTGAATTTCCTTTTGCCATTCAATCCCAAGGTGAAGAAATTATTTGCTGGGTCCAATTTCACACCAAAAATGGTTAAAATATCATTACCCATAATAAACCAATTGCTTAAATTATCATTTTTCATGACAAAAGATTCACAAATAGCTCTGACAAAACCACCATTATATTTGAAGAATACAGAGGTTTTGTATTTGCCAATAGGAATTAAGGTAGAAATATACCCTCTCCATTTTTCAGAAGTTATAGGTAATAATTTACTCAAATAATCCTTATCTACTGAAGCTAAAGCTCTTTCAGACACTACACTTCCTCCAGGACCAGAGTCAAGAACTACATCAACATTTTTACCATTAATGATAACAGGTGCTTTCAAAGGGGATATGGCTATAGAATTTTTAGTAATATCTTTAATTATTTCAGCATTTTCCACTGAAGATAAATCCAATACACATTCTTCAGATATATTATCTAAATAATGGACATCCTGTTTAAACATTAAAACATCTTTAACAGAGTCATTGTCATAGGAGATATTACTTTCACAGTCACTAGAATAATTATTGACATCAATTTCAGCTTCATCAGTGTCTTCATTTTTTTCAACAAGATGAATTTTCTTGTCACAAACATGACCCTTTTTCCATGATTTGTTACATTTATAACAAGAATTTGTTGCATATTTTTTAGGTGCAACTGGGGCAGAGGGTTTACCAGATTTTTCTGGGGGCTTTGTAGAGGGTTTACTTTGATCATGATAAGATTTACCAAGGTAATTCTTTGGTTTATATCTATGGTTGAGTGGTACCTCATTACGGATATTAATAAAAGAAGAATTTTCCCTTACATGCTCAGTTCTAGCTACAATTAAATCTCTAAGAGAATTTGGTAATTTATACAAGATTTTATCTCTCCAAATATCATAATTCATCTTTGGATCAACTGCTCTCAGGATTTTTGTTACTTTCATAAGAAAAAAAATGGGTTTTTCAACAGAGGAGGATACATATCTAGTATTCTCATACAGTCTTTACTGAGCTAACCTGAATTTGGAACCACCAAACTGATTCTCAATCAAGGATTTCCAATCATTCCATGTATAATGATTTTTATCTAAAGGGACAGATTCATACCACATCAAGGCTACATTGGAAGATAAAGAAATTAGCTTAGAAAAAATTTCCTCATCAGGTAGTTTATAAGAACTCTTTAAATTATCAATTCTTTAAATAAAGTGTTGCCAATCAGAAGAAGAATCACCATCAAAGGTAAGATATTGGTCCAATTTAGGCCAATTTTTCTGACTACTGGGATGGTCCATTTTTTGGTTTGAATTATTCATCATTAATAATTCCTGAAGCTTAGCCAGGTGTTAAGAAATTTCATTATTTACAGAAACAGCTAGTACATGACCATCACAAGATTCTTTGCTAGTAGAAAAAGATTTTACAGACTCATTGTCAGCTTGTTTAATGGCTGAAATATGAGGAAGAAAGGAGGAACCCTGTTCAGGTTCTTTTTCTTTATTTTTATGCAGCTTATGGGCAGCATTCTCATTTATACCATAATTATTTATGGTTAAGGTTGAAAATTTTTCCTGCAGGTCAGACACATAGTTTATTAGCCTTGGAATCTCAGACATCTGGTCATCTATTTTTGCAAAAGATAAAACATTTCTGTCCTCAGAAACTGTGTGCTTGGCACTCAGTGCATGGAAATCATTTTTTATCTTTTTAAACTCATTTTGTAGGGATTTTATTTCACTTTTCAATGAATAATTTTCCTCAATAAGGGGTTTCATTTCACTCAAGGTTTTATGTAGATTGATATTTTTATCTGAGATAGCTCTATGGTCACACCTTATTTGTTTATGTTGGCTAAGAACAATATTCAAGGTTTCTTTGATTTTAAAATAAGCTGTATCTTGCACAGAAGAACTTACTTTACAATTCAAGTGCAAATTATTTAATCTATCACTCTCATGTATTAACACATCTCTTAAATGTTTGTCTTTTACAACATTAAAATCAAGGGTATTTTTCAATATTCTTCAGAAGTTTTCTCAATTAAGGTATACACTTCAGGGGAAACAGAATCATTCTTAATTTCAAGAGAAGGATTAATTAAAGAAGTAGAAGTCAAATATAAAGGTTCATCAAATGATAATTTTCTAATTACATCATTGGGGCTACTCATTAAAGGAAGTTGTCTTTTTAAAGGTTTAACTGTTTTTTCACCAGAATACACAGTATTACCTGAAGAAGCTTTGTTATTATACATACCAACTTGTTTATCAAACAAATTACTCACCATGGTAAGGGAGGAAACTTCCCCTGTGCCTTCTTTCTTCTGCCTCCCTGATAAGGATGGGGCTGAGGAGATGGATGGTAGGTTGGTGTCCTGGATGGGCCAGGGTGTTGAGTTGGTTGCTGAACATTCTGTTGGTAATGGCTCATCAAGTAATCCCATTTCCACTGTTCCACTTGCAGAGTGCTTTGATTTTGTGTGAAGGAGCTGGGTACCTGATTGGGCTGAGGTAGAGGCTGAGGCTGAGAGGCTGGGAAATGAGGAGTTTGAGCCTGTTTGGGATTTAACAATTCCTGCATCTGCTGCCAGAGTGTGTCTACCCTTGCCTTGTACTTCATGCTTTCTGTTTTCAGTTCTTTGATGTGAATTGACAGATTGTTTACTTGTTGGGTTAGATGTATCTTTTTTATTTTTATACCTTTGAGTTGATTGTCCTGATTTATTAGAGGTTTTACTTCTTTCAGAGGTTTTTGATGAGGGGGTTTTTTCACTTCTCTTGCCATTTGCACATCCTGAAGGTTTTTTGTCAGCTGAATAATTTCTGTAAGTTAATTTAGAAGAACCTACAGATTCAGTGTCATTATCCACTTCAATATCATCCACATGTAAGTTATCCATGCTGCTAGCCAAACTATTGGACATTTAAACTGTTAAAATAGAATCAAAATTTTTTTTAATGATTCAAATTGTTATTTCAAAATAAAATTTATTGACTTTTAACAAAAAAAAAAATTATTTTTATCAAAAAATCAATTAATTAACAAAAAAGTAATACAAATCAATTAATTACAATTATTTATTAAGAAATAATCAGTAATTAAAATGGGACCAACCAATAAAGGTTTTATAAGTCAACCAAAATGATTAATACCAAAAATTAATTTAATGGTAAAATTGGGACTAAGTACTTAGTACTATTATGGTCAACCAATATACAAAAAAATAATAATAAAATTAATTTAATAATTTATTAAATATTAATTGTCTTCTAGGACTAAGAGTTTTACTCTATTATGGTCAACTAAGAAAAAAAATTAAAAAATAATGAACACTTACACTCAGTGAATCAGCAATTAAGCCACAATCACTGTTATTGCAGTAAAAATATAATAATATGAGTGAGAGGTGCAAAGGTTAACTTACTATAGTGATCGGAAAATCACTTCAAAATATTATATGAATTAATTTAATATAAACCTAATAGATCGAACCCAAGTTCGAAACACGGTCATGGCAAAAGTTTCTTTTTTGGCTGGGTGGTCCATGTGCTATGTCGTTTGTTGCAAGTATCGGTATCGTTGTTGTCCTTTGGAAAGGCTTCCACTTGTTGGCCGGTTGTCTAGAAGAGTGAGAAGAAGAGAGGAAAAATAGGAGGAGGATAATAAAAATAAAGAGATAAAAAAAAATATTAAAAAGATTATAATTCTGAGATAGAGAGAGGCGACGAGTTTCCTTGGGAGTTAACACAATGGTGAGGTTTATTAAATTATTATATATATTTGTTTAAAGTAAGTATTATTTTCTCTGCGCGGCAAACACTATTATTACTATTAGACTTAATGCAACCTGTAGTTAGTTATATAAAATTTAAATTAGAGTTTTAATACTAATAAAAATAATAATAAACCTATTATATTAAAATATGTTCAAGTTTTGATTGTATAGTAAGTGATGCCGTTAAAGGGGATCACCCAAGGCCCTTTTATAGACCAAGGGACCTCCTGAAGCGCCACAAATCAATAAATACAAAATAGAAATAGCTAAAACAAAATATAACAGAGTAGAAATGAAACATGACTATTAAGAGAAAAATATGAAACAATTAACTAAAACCCATGATTAATTTATCATTTTCCCACCATAACTTCCCAAAACACTTAATTAAAGTAATTATTAACCAAGTAAGTCTGAAACATGAGAATGATGAGTAAAATAATAAAAAACAGACATTATAGTGACATGTAAAGGTTTTAAGTAAAACAAATAATATTATTTTCATGCCAAAAATTTATGTAATAAATTCAATCCAGTTTAAAGCAATTTTAATTAATTGTTTTAAGTATGTAATTAGTTTAAATGAAACATATAATTAATTTAGTGATATTTTTAATTTAAAGTGGGGATTTTAATACTATGTTATTAAATAAGTATTATAATTTATTTAATAATTTTTCCTGAAACAATTAAGGGTCAAAAGAAGCTCCCAATATTATTGTTTAATAGTATATGAAGTTTTATTTAATATATAAAATTAATTAATTAACTTAATTACATTATAAGTCAATTTTCCATATATAATTATAATATATGTTTTGTAATTAATTAATTATTAATTTATAATTATTAAATACATAAAAATGTGCCATTATTTGTAGAATATAAAATATATTATGCTTAATTTAAATGTATAAAATTCTATATAACAATAAAATTAATATAACACTTAATTTTAATAAGTTACTTATATAATTTTATAATGCAATAAAATATTAATTTATATACATAAAATACAATTCTTATGCCCTCTTTCAGGTCCAATAATTTAACATATCATTTACTGGGCTCCTGGTATAGCCTGGCTGACAGGGTTCTCCTAGCCTATACCTGTGGAAAGTCCCAAACTTTTGTTCATAGATTTGATCTGCATTTTGGCTTGAGGAATTGTCATTACTTTAAACTAGGGAAATTGATATATATTAGATATTTATTTAATAATTTGTGTAATTATATTAAATTTAGATGACTTCCACCCCTTACTTCAATAAATTGCAGGGAGGGGTATTGCCAAATTTTCAAATCTGACATTCAAAATTGAAGACTTGTAAAAATTTTGGTGATACCCACCCCTTGCTTCAATAAAATGTAGGGGGGGTATTGCCAAATTTTCAAATGTAACATGTAAAATTTTTGACTTGTAAATATTTTGGTGAAAAAATTTTGGTGATACCCGTCTCTTACTTCAATAAAATCCAGGGGGGGTATTGCCAAAAAGAATTTTGGTGATACCTACCCCTTAATTCAAAAAAATCCAGGGGTGGGGGATTGTCAAATTTTCAAAGGAGACATGAAAATTTTATTTAAAAAAAGAATATTTAACATTAAAATACAAAAATTCAAGTAATGATTGATATAGTAATGAAATACAGGAAATTATTGTAAATTTTATGTACAAATAAATATGAGCAGTTATAGTGTGAGAGAAATAAAACAAACTAGTCATCAAACAGTTTCTTTAAATATTCAATTTCCTCAACAGATTTATTAGCTTTAACACATTCTATCAAGAAATCTTTCTTTTCGGAAATTTCTTCATGATCAAATTTATATTTCATCTGCTCTAATAGGTTTTGATGTTCGAGTTTTTTCTCCTTTTTTTGATTTTTCAGTACTTAGAGTTAACTCAAACTTCTTCTCCTCCAAATCTTGGGCCCGACAATCCTTCTTTAAAGAGAGCTCGTACTTCTCCTCCTCCAAATCTTGGGCCCAATCATCCTTCCGTAAAGAGAGCTCGTACTTCCTCTCCTCCAAATCTTGAACCCAATCATCCTTCTGTAAAGAGAGCTTGCACTTCCTCTCTTACAAATCTTGTAGCCTATCATCCCTCCTTAAAGAGAGCTTGTATTTCTTCTTTTCAAAGCTTAGATTCTCTTTAGAGATTTTCACTTGTTCTAGAGTGGTAATAAAAGTTAACATAAAGTAGAAGAAAAGAAGAGTAAAGTAATAAGAGGTATGGTATCACTTACCAGCATCCTAATCTCTAAAAATTGTTCCATTGACAAAAAAGGGGTTTGTGATGAAGTATACTTTTTTTTTCTTCTATGGGAGTGAAACTTTAGACTACTTGAAGCCCTATGCTTCTTGTTTAAAGTCATGTTTTCCTCTTCATCATTGTTGCTACCTTCAGACTCAGTTGATTGAGGATCCTGGGTTTGTTCATCAGCCTTTCAAGAAATAAGAAAAAGATAAGTAAATAAAAAAATAGATTCAATAAGATACAAGAAAAAAGAAACAGACCTGAGCTAGATTTGGTTGGCTTAAATTTCCAATAGGATCTACAGAAAAGTTATATAGATAGGTCTCATTCAAATGAGGGGAGGCTTGAGTGGAGGAAGAGGGTGGGAAAAGATTTGCTTCAGCATCATGTTTGGAGATAGGATCTTCTCCATCTAAAATATTTACATGATTAAAATTTGCTCGCTCTCAAAAAATTGAATCCATCTCTTTAAAGTAAGGACATAAAGATTCAAGCTTATTGTCTATGGATTTGATGCCCTTAGTGATATCAATGATGGTAACCCCAAAACTAGTGGAAGATGAAAGAGCCTTTGCCTTCTTGTATTTGCTTGGTAATTCTTGAAGCATTCAGACATCTGTTTATGCAAAAGATCAATCCTTCCTTTGGTCTTATTCCGTAATTCATTTGCCATTAGAAGATAGCCATTAACTTTTGATGCTGGGGGCTGTCTTACTTTAGCTGCATACTCAGTAACAAAACAAGAATCATAGTTAGATTTGGTTTTCAGCCAGTTGATAAGAATGAGACGATCATCTTTTTTTAATTGAAAAGTCTTTGATTTCTCAGCTGAGCAGGGGAAAGAGGGAGTAGTTAGAGTGATTTTAAGAACAACTGGGGGAAGAAGGCTGCCTTTGAAAAGATCTTTAATGATGGGGCATGTTAAGATAATTGAAGATGAAAGGGAGCAAAAACAAGTAGATGAGATGGAGAGGTGTTCTGAATGGAGAGAATAGACAGGAAGAGATGAGAATGGCAGTGCACAGCAAGGTAGAAGGCATATCCAGAGAGTAGTCCAAGATGTGGTTATGGCAGAAAGTAGTTCAAGATGTGGTTATGACAGAAAGTTATCCAAGATGTGGTTATGAAAAATTGAGTAAAAAAATTTTGGATAAGTGGTGAAGATTGACACGTAAAGTATTTAATAACCCAATTATTAGCAAAAATAATTGTGGAAGATAATTGGGGTATGCAGATTATTTTCGACAATTAATTTAATTGCGGGTCCCTGAACATTGATACCCCCTATTATTATTATTAATAGGGGGGAATAAAGTTAGAAATTTGTAATTATTTAAAAGGCATTTCACAACACAAAAAGAAAGCCACAAACTTGACATTAAATCTCAATAAAAAGGTGTTTTTGGGGCACAATATGTAATATTTTAAAAAATAGTCATGGTTGATTTGGTGGAAAAAAGAGGTATTTTGAAATGGAAGATTTCTAACTTTGATACCCCCTATTATTATTATTATTATTATTATTATTATTATTATTATTATTATTATTATTATTATTATTATTATTATTATTATTATTATTATTATTATTATTATTATTATTATTATTATTATTATTATTATTATTATTATTATTATTATTATTATTATTATTATTATTACTATTATTATTATTATTATTATTATTATTATTATTATTATTATTATTATTATTATTGTTATTATTATTATTATTGTTATTATTGTTATTATTGTTATTATTATTAGGTTGTGTCAGTTCTTGAAAATTAGCACTTTCTCAACCAAAAGTCCTGATGTCACCATAATATTTCATTTCAATGATTTTCCAGAATTATCCCATTCATACACAGACTCTGCAGCATAACACTTTATAACTCAAAACATTGTACATCATTTACATTTTTATACCATATAAGAGCCATGTCTTACTAGCTCTCAAATCATGATAAGATATGTCAAGGTAAGATTTTTGGTCTAGAAGATTTGGTACGGAGTTTTCAAGGATTTTAAAAGTTTTAAGTGGACTCTCAAAGATTTGTACGTATTTCTTAATCTAAGTGATTTATTACTCAAATCAAAGAGGTAGGATTTTGATATTGTTATAGTCTATTGATTAGAATTACGCTCTTGTAAATACTAATGTGATAAAATATAAAATATAAGTTTTGTGTTGTAATACGTGGTAATAAAAGTAAAGTGATAAAAGAATGGTTTGAAAAGCACAAAATCAGAGGCCTTTTATAGGCAAAATATGAGAAAATAAAATGTAAGGAATTTACACCGTCTACTGTGAGTGTGAGAGAAAAGAATGACAAGAAAAAGGAGTACATAAATGACATAAGAAAGTAATAAATTAGTACGTCAACAAGGGCATCAAATTTATTAGCAACAAAGTTTGAATTCCTTGGACTGTCACAATTATTACACAATAAATAATCAATTATATTACTTTCACGGGATTAAAGATCTCTCACTGAGGTAATATAATTGTTTTAAAGTTTTTATATTATAAATTTATTATTAATTTTACTCCCTTTGACATATACTTTTGAGCACGGTGTTAGGGAGTAAAATTGTAAGGGACATTTTATTTATATTATTTATTTATACTACTTTTTGTACTTAACTTAGTTAATTGTAAGTACTACTTAAGTAAATAAATAAATAATTATTATTAAGAAGAAAGGCATGGCTTCAACTCAGTAAAATAATTAATTATTTTACCGGGTAATTCTAGTAGCCTGGCTGACAAGATACATCAAGTAATGACTTTTAAAGCTCTTGATCTCCTCTTGGACTCTGGTTCTGATCTTGAAGAATATTTTCATTTTTTATCAAAAGTGGCCAGGAAATTTTACCTACTTTCAAGAAAGCCTCAAGTAGTTCATACCCCCAAGTACACCATTAAAACACTTCTTAGCCAATCTGTACCCAGTTTTAGACAGTTTTCAGAACTACTCATGAATTTTTCCTTAGACACCAGAAAAAAAACATGGGCGCCTGATAGCAGGCTCCAATACATATCTTTTATTTAAATCAATTTCAGCTCAGCTGTAATTCTTCTGGAAATATTGTGCACTGGAAAATGAGCACACTAGCTTGCACAACATCAAATAAAATTTACTCTTAAATCAAAACTTAATATAGGGATAGGCACCTTCTAGCAGGTGCCACTTTATTTTTTGCATTGAGAATGGTTATTTGTTTGGTATATTGACTTTGATTTTGATGTTTTTATATAGTCTCTAATTTTCAAGTCTCTTTGTTTTCCTCCAACCACTCAACATGAAATTGCATATTTTCTGCGATCACATAATTTTTTAGTCATTCTTTTTTTCTTTCATCACACATATCCATTTCATCCTCTCCTCCTTCATTCCTCATATAATTTGAAGTTAATTGTTTTCTCAACTCATCTCTCCAGGTAAGTCATTACTTAATTTTTGCTTATAAATTTGCTAATTTTAATTTGGTTTTTTTGTTTTGTTTTTCTTTTCTATTTTTTATCTACATTTTTTAGTAAGTGTTTATGTCAGAAGGTTACTTTTGGTGTAGAAGAATTTTTAATGGTCTAACAGTGGTGATAGGTGTAGGAAGACTCAAGATTTCAAAATTTGTATGTATTTATTTCTTTATAAGATATTACTCAAATAAAAGGTCAAAAGATTTATTATTATTAATTCCAAACCTTATAAATATGCAGATGTAAATACTAAGGTAATAAATAGTAGTAATAGGTTTATTTGTTGTATATAAAATATAATTGTAATGTAAGTAAGAATTGAATGAAAAAAATAGCCAGATTGAGAGTCCTTATATAGGCAAAAAGGAGAGAACTATGGAAGCAAAATTCTATATACATGAGTATGAGAGAAAAAACAATCTCACTGATAGAAATTTTTAATAATTAAAGTTTTTCTATAAAGAATGTACTCATATACAGTATTTATGTCAGCCAGGCTTTCTAAGGAGCCCAGTAATTTATATAATAAATTACTGGAATCATGAAAGGGAATAACGTTATGTATTATGTAGTTACAATAAAGTATTTTATTAAATAATATAATTATAAATATTTTATGAATAAGTAAAATATTCACTATTTTTAGTTTTATTATTAAATAAGTTTTTATTACATAAACAAATATTATATTCTATAAATAATGGCGCATTTCTATGTATTTAATATTTCTAAAAAATTAAAAGAATTAATAATATTATTATAAGCTTAATAACATTTAACTTATAATGTAATTACAAATAAATTAATATAATATATATATTAGGGGGTATCAAAGTTAGAAATGTGTAATTATTTAAAAGGTATTTCACAACACAAAAATAAAGCCACACACTTGACATTAATATTTAGTAAAAGGGTTTTTTGGGGGTGCAATATGGAATATTTTAAAAAATAATCATGGTTGATTCGGTTGAAAAAAGAGGTATTGTAAAATGGAAGATTTCTAACTTTGATTCCCCCTATTAAATCCAACTCATCATATAATATTATCCATAAATATTGGGCGCTATTTTAACCCTTAACTGTGTCAGTAAAATTACTAAATAACTTAAAACACATATTTTAATATATTAATATTAAATTCTCACTTTAAATAAGTTAAAATTAAATTATTTATTTGTTTCAATTAAATTAATTATTTAATTACTTAAATTAGTTAAAAATATTAATTAATTTCTCTTTATTACTGAATTAAATTGATTACAAAAATTTTGGTGTGAAAATAATTCTATTTGTTCTAACTAAAACATTTACATCTTATTATAATACTTGTTTAGGATATTGTTTCTCATGTTTCTCATGGTCTCATACTTATTTAGTTTCTCCTTATATCAATTACTTTTTTGGAACTTTAAGATATGAAAGTTATTTACTTATTCACAGGTTTAATTTTTTGTTTCATTTTTTCCCCTCAAATTGTATGTTTTAATTAATCTCCTTTGATCTTTTTTTTCACATTACTATTACTCTTGTATATACATTTGAAGCACCTCAGAAGTATCTTTGCCTAAAAAAGGGGCTTTGAATTCCTCTTTGTGGATCATCACCTAAATTATATATTTTTTATAAAACTTACAATACATTATTTTTTATTTTCATTAGCATAGTAATTCTAATATTTATACTCAATAATAATTTTAAGGCTGCTTTAAGTCTATTAATAATAAATTTTGATTGCCGCGCAGAGAAGAAATTTCTTACTTAAAATTTAAATCTTTTACCAATAAATTAAAACTCACTGTTGTGTTACTTCTCATAAACTGTCGTTTTATTTATCTTATTTTGGTTTAATTACTTTATTACTTTAATTTCTCCTTTTTATTGCTTCCATTTAGCTCTTCCTTTTCCTTCATTCCCTTTTTTTATCATCTTCCTCTCCTTCTTCTAGACAAACCGCCAACAATTTATCTGTATATGTCAATTTTAATTATAAATTAATTGATTTTATTTTAAGTTTCTGTAAATGTAAAAGTAAAATAAATAATATTTGATTTTAATATATAGTATCTTTATAGTTTAGTTTACCTTTCATCTGTCATGAGGACGCTTTCAAGGAATAAAAAATGAGGGACGTTAAATTTAAATAATTACTTGATTTTACATATTTTAATTAGTAAAATTATTATAAGTAAATTAAAAAGTAAGTATAATTAATAAAATAAGAGATAAAGGTGTGGCTCTATCCTAGAAAATAATTAATTATTTACTGGGTGAGTATAGTATCCTGGCTGACAGTTTATTTTTTGATTTTAAAGGTAAAATTAAACTTTTTTCTTCTCTCACTCTTTTTTTTCTTTTTTAGCTACACCATCCTACTCTTCATCCCTCCTTGGAATTTTCATTATCTCCCCTTTTCCTTAATTCACTTATTTTGGTTCCATTACATTGAAACACATGCATTGCACATTCTTCAAGCATTTTACTTGCTCATTATTCAATTTCCCCTAAATTCCAACTTCACTCTTTCTCACTCTATTTTTCCTACCTTTCAATCATGGCAAGTTTCATCTCATTTTTTTATTTTTATATGATACCTCTTTTTTTCTATAAAAATCTCATATTTAAAAATATGTAGGACTCTTATCTGGATAACAGTGAAATTATTCAACTCTTCATGTTGTCATTTTCATTATCACTTTTCAAGTTTTTGTAAAATTTTGAAAATCATACTTAGAATTAGTGTTAGTATTATTCAAATCTAATATCCTTTTAGCTAACAATTCTTCTAAAGGCTATCTTCTATTTCCCCCAAACAGATTTAAATTTGGTTCAGTGATTGCTAATATATTGACCTTTAAAGTTGAGCCCTTTTTTCCCAATTTGACTTTTTTTCTTAAATGTTTTTAAGTAAAAAATTAGGGTTAGGTTTATTCAAATCATATTTCCTTTAAATGAAGATTTTCTTAAAGCCTATCTTTCATTTCCCACAAACAGCTTTGAATTTGGTTCAGTTTTGGCTGAGATTTTGACCTTTAAAGTTGAGCCTTTTTTTCAAAGTTTCATTTTTTAATTTCATAGTTTTATATTACATAAATAGAGAATAAGTAATCTGAAACTCTAATCTAATAATTATCTTGGATTTTATCACCCTCTTTTTGGATTCTTAATCATCACCTTTCAAGTTTTTGTGAAATTTTGAAAATCAGAGTCAGAATTAGGTTTGGATTTATTAAAATCTAATTTCCTTTTAGCTGAATATTATTGTCAGCCTGGCTACTGGACTTATCCAGTAAAATAATTAATTATTTTACTGAGATGAAGCCACACCTTTTTAATTCATATTATTAATTAATTATTTTATATTTACTTATGTATTACTTACAATAAATTAACTAAGTACAATAAGTAAATTTAGTAATTATATAAGATTAATAAAAATGTCCCTTATATTTTACTCCCTAACACCGCACTCAATAACAGGATGAAAAGGAGTAAAATTATACTAAAATACTAAATACTAAAAGAATTCAAATTTCTTTATTAAGAAATTTAAAATTCTATTAATATAAACTTTTAATTCAAAACGTTTTACACTAAGTGTGACAATTACAGGGAACACTAAAACTATATCAAATAATGTGATACCTTTTATTGACACATCATTTTGGTATACCTTTTTTATGTGCACATTTGTATTTTTGGAATGGTTTTTATCTCACACTCCCTTATGGATAGTTGTTAACTCTGTGGGAAATCTCACTCATTTTGCTATAAAAGGCCTTCTCTTTTGTGTTGTTTGATTAATTCATTACTTACCAATTTTTTATTAAAATATTTATTGTTATTAAATACTTATTACTATTATTTATCTTTTTAGTATTTACATTATCAAAATTCTAAATCATAAATTTTAAAAATATTGATAAAATTTTACCTCTTTTATTTGAGTAAAGTAACATATAAGATAAAATTACATACTTTACTTTGAGAATTTTCAAATCCACTGTCCAATACTGTAAATTGCCACCAAAAATCTTCTAGACCAAAAGCTGTCCCCCAATACTTGAGGCCCTTTCAGAATCATTGAAGGCGCAAAGTTATCTTGAAGCCAGCAACCATGTGACTGTTTTACGTTTAGGTACCTGTTAGCACGATTGGACAATGAAAACAACAAACGTCCAAGACCACATGACTTATTTTTTTGCTGCAACCGGGAATCAAACCGCACTCCAAGACTTAGGTTCATATATAGGAAATATTTATATATATTTGTGGTAATTATATTAATTACTATTTGTGGGTCACTTTGCATGTTTCATTGTCTACGTATATCTTTTTACTCAGCACTCTGTAAGTGGCATTAACTTGCTCATTTTACAGGGGGAGGTCTCTGTTAAATAATTTTTTTCCTAGTTGACCAAGATAGAACTGTATTGCTCTTAGTCCTAGAATTAATATCAAAATTAAATTAATTATTTCAGTTGGCCTTGTTCCTGATAATTAAAAAATTATATTATTGCTTCAGTTAACAATTTGTCCTGGCAGTTAAATAATAATATTAAAAATTAGTTAACTTAATTATATTAAAATAATTTCAGTTGAAAATAAGTCCTGGTAAATGAATTATTTCAGTTGACATTAATTCCTGGTAATTAAAATTACTTTCAGTTGGCATTAATTCCTGTTAATTAAATTATTCATTTGACTTTAGTCCTGATAATTTTCAAATTTAACATTACTAATTACTAAATTATTTTATTATTTCAGTTGATTTAATTTAATCCTGGTTATTAAATTACTTTAAATTAATTAATAAAATTTTGATTATTATTTCAGTTGATTCTTTGACCTGAAAAACATTATATTCTAATTATTCCAGCTGATTACAAAATCCTGATAATTACTTATTTATTATACTTTTTTGCTGATTTATCTTTAAAAATATAGTAAAAAAAATAACTGATTAAATATTTCTTTCTCTCAGTTCAGGTTAAATACAACTATGGCTTAAAAAGGTGCTTCTTCTGGCTGTGATGAGGAACTAGATTTAATTGATTATGATGAAGATTCTTCTGTAAGATCTCCTTTGACTACAAAACTGGCTCAAATTAATCAATTACTGGACCAATCAGGATATGGAGATGCAAGAGATAGAGATATTAGTGGAGACAACTGCTCAGGAACAAAAGCCTTCAAGAAACCCCCCAGAAGAGCTTCCAAAAGGCTTCAAAATAAAAAAGATGCCCTTGGATCAAAAAGTCAGAAATCTCTTCACTCACATCAAGGAGTTGAGGTCAGAAAATCTCAGGTTGAGGTCAAGAACAGACTCTCTAGAAGACAAGGTAAGAAAAATAGAATCCTTTCTTCAAGAGAAAAAGAAACCTCCCCATCCCTCAAAAGCCCTTCCACAATTGGCTCCCCAGCAACAAGAAAGGGTGGAAGTCTCAAAGTGGAAGTGGGATTGTCTGAACACCCAGTGGGATTATTTGTCCCAACAAAAACAACAACAAAAAGTATCTCAGGCAGGTCCTTCAATAACCAATCAGTTCAGCCCCACACCTCCTCACCCCTATCAAGGAGGAAGAAGAAGAAAATCAATCACATTCAATTCTTTCCCAAACCATGGTAAGACCCACTATTGAATCTCAAGTACCATTTCTTGTTGCTGATTCAGTTCCTTCAGGTGATTCTGGAAGAGGAGATGAGACTGTGAGACCAGTAGAGGCTGAGAGTAGTAGACAAATTTTTCAATATTCTAATGTATCTAATCCTATGGCTTTGATTTCTACTTTAATGATACATCCTGATATGGCTATTATTGATGAGACACTTGAACCTGAGGTTTATGAGAGTCTGGAAAGTTATTCTGTTTCCCTATTGAGAAATACTCCAGATATAGCTAACATTAATGATGAATATTTGAGGGATATTATTTCTAAACAAAAAAATATAGTGAACAACATGATTTTAACTCAGAAATTTAATAGTTTGTTAACTGAACAGGGTTATCAAGCATTGAGGAGTGAATTACAAAGATTTTCTGATGATTTGTTTCATTACAAAGTAACTCATGAAAAGAAAGTTGCTCTGTGGCAAAATATCAAGAATGATTTGTCTAAATTAAAAGATACTGTGTCCATCTGTTTCCAGGAGCTAGAAGGACATAAGTTGAACTTAAAAAGATTGAGTGATCATTATTCAACTTTACAAAATAAGAACCAGTTATCTTTTGCAACCATCAATGAGAGTTTATCTAGTATTCAAAGAGTGAAGACTAAGCTAACAACAATCAAAGAGAAATTAAATTCATTTTTACATGATCAAAAGTTTTCTGACATTTCTTAAAATAAAATTTGGTGCAGGATACCCCAGTTTTACCTGTTCCTAGTTCATCCAAAGTAAAATTAGTTCCAGAAATACCTGTTGATATGACTGAGTTTCCATCAAAAATTGATGATGCACCTGGATCATCCACAGAAAGATTAAACAATGAAATTACTGCTCAATAAAAGAAGTTACAGCTCCTTCTCACTCAGAAAGAAGCTTGTAATAAGGAGACTACTTCAAATTAAAAGAATTGGCCAAAACTTGACCAGTATCCAAAATTTGATGGTGACTCTTCCTCTGATTGGAAGCAGATCATTTGCAGGATTAATAACTCAAAAAATTCTTACAAACTCCCAGATGAGGAAATTGTGTCAAAACTAATTTTGTTATCTACCAATGTGGCCCTTATGTGGTATGAATCTGTTCCCTTGGATGAAAATGACTACTCATGGGATGATTGGAAAATATTAATTAAAGCACAATTTGGTAGTTCCAAGTTTAGGATAGCTCAACAAAGGCAGTATGAAGAAATTAAATATAGCTCTTCTACTGAAAAACCCTTTGAGTTCCTGATGAAACTTGTGAAAATCTAGAGAGAAATGGACCCAAATATGAAGTTTGAATTATGGAAGGACAGGATCTTCTATAAATTACCTATGTCTTTGAGAGACTCGATGATTGCTAGGACTGAGTTCTCAAGAGAACCTTCTTCTTTCATTAATACTTGTAATGAGATCCTTCTAAACAACAAGTATTATGCTAGAAAATTTATTCCTAGAACTCCATTGGAGAAACCCTCCAATTACCAAAAGAAACCTCTGGAAAAGATAGGTAAACCTTCTGCCCCTGTTGCACCCAAAAAGTATGCAACAAACAATTGCTTCTAATACAGAATGCCTTGGCAGAAAGGCCATGTTTGTGACAAGAAGATACATCTTGTTGAGCAGACAGAGGAACATGCTTATTAAACAATAGCACTGGATGATACTTCATGTGATTGTGCCAGCAATATTTCATATGAATCTCATCAGGATATTTTGATGCCGAAAGAGGATATTCATTATTTGAATAATATTAATATTGAAAATAATGATTTATCTACAGTAGAGGATGCTGAGATCATAAAAAACCTTGAGGACAGTTCAATTATTATTGCCCCTCTCAAGGCACCAGTCTTGATCAATGGAAACAACATTGAGGTTTTCTTATATTCTGGAGCTGGAGGAAGTGTAGTATCTGAAAAAGCACTTGCTTCAGTGGACCAAGATTATCAATTAAAACTTATGCCTATTATTTCTGAGAATCGGAGAGGTTATGGCTCTGTTTTGTCCCCCATTGGTAAAACAAAGCCACAGTATTTTTCAAATATAACCATGGTTTTGTAAGAGCTATATGTGATTTTGTTTTCATGAAAAATGATAACTTAATCAGTTGGTTCATTGAAGGGAATGATATTTTGACCAATTATGGCATAAAATTGGATCCTTCAAACCAATGCTTCACAATGGGGATGAATGGGAAGAGAAAATTTAAAATTTCCTCCCTCCAGAAATTATTAACACCATGATTGAACACATGTCATTCTGTAGCTCGATATAAAGGAAGATCTACAAAATAAATGCCTGCCCTTGCGTCTGAAATTGACAATGCTTCTTTTGGAGAACAAATTTCTGGTGAGGATAAAGATTCCATCATTAAATTGATAAAATCTTTTCCTATGGCCTTTGCTCATGGGTCAAATGAATTAGGATTGGTAAAAGAAAAAATGAAGCTTTCATTATCTTGCCCATTAACTAAAATACTAACTAGCTTAAAGAAGAAGCCTTATCCTGCTTCTCTCAAAAAGAGAAAAGATATTGAAGACAATGTCTCTACCCTTTTAAAAATTAATATTATTGAAAAGGTAGTTGAGACACCTAAATATTGTGTTATCTCACCTGTCCTAATTTCTTATGAGAAAGATAAAGCCAGGTATTGTGGTGATTATAGAGCATTGAATACTTATACTGTTGATGATATCTATCTTTTACCTAGAATTAACACTATACATGCTCCCCTACAAGGTGCTAAATATATTAGCTGTTTGGATGGTAGCAAGGGATATCACCAGGTACCTGTTGAGAAGAATTCTCAGAATTTTATGATGATTGCTACTAATATGGGTATTTATAAGTATGTTAAGATGTCATTTTGCCCTAAAAATTTCCCTTCAGTTTTTCAAAATGTTATGGATAACACATTCCATCAAGAGATTATTTAAGGATGGCTAATGGTTTATATTGATGATATATTCATATTCTCTAAAACATTTGAGGACCATATTAACCACCTGTGTAAGCTATTCCATAAAATTGACGAGATAAATATGACACTTGCTTTGTAGAAATACAAATTCGGTTTCACTCCTTAAAAGTGCTTGGTCATGTTGTATCAGGCTTACAGATATGTGTTGACAAAAACAAAGTGGTAGCCATACAATAGGTGAAGGCTCCTACCACAGTTAGAGAGCTCCAGAGTTTTTTGGGAATGTGTGGATACTATAGACAGTATATTAAAAATTACCAAGTCATAGAATTACCCCTTACCAAATGACTAGAAAGGATGTTGCTTTTGTCTGGAATACTGAAAGACAAAGAGCTTTTGACACTATGAAACACTGTTTGATGTCAGCACCTATTCTTGCTTTACCTGACTTTAATCGACCGTTTGTTTTATACACTGAATCTAGTTTTATTGGTCTTGGAGCTGCCCTCCATCAGAAGCAAGTGATGAATTGATAAAGTGTCAGAAGAATAAATTTGTTATATTTCAAGAACCTAGAGACATAGTGGATTGAAATATGGTTCCACTCAACTAGAGTGTTTAGTAGTGGTGTGGGCTTTAGAGAAGCTACATTATTACCTGGATGAACAGAAATTTTAACTTGTCACTGACTGCAGTGCAGTTAAATCCCTCATAAACTTGAAAAAACCTAACAAAAATATTTTCAGATGGCAGCTGGCTGTTTAAGAATACAGAGGGAGAATGACAATAATTCATAGGGCTGGTATTTCTAACTCAAATTTAGATATGTTATCAAGGTAACCTTTGCCAAATGATGGCTCAAATCTTGCATATGTTCCAGAAGATGAGATAGTTCATATTCATGGAATATATGTGGTTGATATGGAGGAAGAGCTATTAAAGCTTATTCTGTATTCATATGATAAGGACACTTACTTAAGAAAGTTATGTACCATATAAAATGATCCAAAGAATGCTTCAATACACGCATTAATTAAAACCCTTCCACCAAAGTACCAGAAGGCTTTGGAAAAAGTTAAATTTTCAATTGATGAAGGATATCTATATTATAGAAGAAAGTTGAGTAATATTATTGTTATTCCTCCTTCTATGAAAGAGATCATCTTGAACATTTGTCATGATGACATATTGGCTGGACATTTTGATCTTGAAAAAACAATGATCAGAATTAAAAACAATCCTTGGTGGGTGAATATGTCTGAAGAAACCAAATTATATGTTGAATCCTGTGAATCTTGCCAAAAATCAAAAAGATTGACTGGTATAAGAGCTGGATTAATGTAACATATTGAACCTCATGATGCACCATGGCAGATAATTAACATGGACTTTGTAACAGGTTCTCTTATTTCTGGGAAAGACAGTTATAACTCTTGTTGGTTTATTGTGGACAGATTCACAAAAATGGTTAAATTTATCCCTACTCACAAGGATGTTTCCACTAAAGAATTAGCTTTTTTGTGGTGGTCTCATATGTTTGATACTGCTGGATTTCCTAAAGCCATAATCTCTAATAGAGACCCTCACTTTACTTCGGAATTCTGGATGTCTCTGATGGATGTTTGTGGCTGTGATCTGAAACTTTCTACTTCCCATCACCCCCAAACAGATGGATTAGCTGAAAGAATGATTCAGACTTAAGAATAAATGAATAGAAGGTTTTGTGCCTTTGGCCTTGAGTACAAAGACAATGACAGATTTACTCATGATTGGGTTACCTTACTTACTGGTTTGGAATTTGCTTATAATAGCACTGTTCATTCTGTTACTCAGAAAAAGCCTTTTGAGCTCTGACTTGGATATTTTCCAAATACCCCTGTCCAAATTCTCAATAATAAAATACCAAAATTTGATTTACATCCTGGTGTAAAATCTTTTATTCAAATGCAAAAACCTTGCAGAAGTCATGCTCATCAATTTAATGAAAAATCCTTTGAATATGAGAAGAAGAGATGGGACAAATCCCATAAAGAATACACTTTTAAAAAGGTTGATGAAGTACTGATCTCTACAGTCCACTTCAATTTACAAGTTAATAACAAATTGAAAGATCTATTTGTAGGTCCATTTGTTGTCAGAAGAAATGTTGGTGATAATGCAGTTGAAGTTATCTTATATGCTCCATATGACAGAAAACATTCTGTTTTTCCAATATCTCTTTTGAAGCCTTACACATCCAATAATGATTTATTTCCCAAAAGGAGGGGAAGACCAAAGAAACACCTATTGAGATCAGTGAGACAGCAGAAATTGATAATATTTTGAATGACAGAATAGATTCTTCTGAAAAAGGTACAGAATACGTATTAAGATTCAAGAATAAATCATCTGAATTTGATTCTTGGATAACTGGAAAGGAGATATCAAATCCTCCCACCTTTCTAAAGAAATATAAAAAGAAAAAATCATAACATTTTTTTTATTTTTTTTAAAGTGAGGGAGTGTCAGCCAGGCTACTAGACTTATCCAGTAAAATAATTAATTATTTTACTGAGATAAAGCCACACCATTTTAATTCATATTATTAATTAATTATTTTATATTTTATTATGTTTTATTTACAATTAACTAACTAAGTACAATAAGTAAATTTAGTAATTATATAAGATTAAAAATAATGTCCCTTATATTTTACTCCTTAACACCACGCTCAATAACAGGATGAAAAGGAGTAAAATTATACTAAAATACTAAAGACTTAAAAATTCATTTTTCTTTATTAAGAAATTTAAAATTCTATTAATATAAAATTTAATTCAAAATTTTTTCACTAAGTTTGAAAATTAAAGGGAACACTAAAACTATATCAAATAATGTGATACCTTTTATTGACACATCATTTTGGTATACCTTTTTTATGTGCACTTTGTATTTTTGGAATGGTTTTTATCTCACACTCCCTTATGGATAGTTGTTAACTCTGTGGGAAATCTCACTCATTTTGCTATAAAAGGCCTTCTCTTTTGTGTTGTTTGATTAATTCATTACTTACCAATTTTTTATTAAAATATTTATTGTTATTAAATACTTATTACTATTATTTATCTTTTTAGTATTTACATTATCGTAATTCTAAATCATAAATTATAATAATATTGATTAAACTCTACCTCTTTTATTTGAGTAAAGTAACATATAAGATAAAATTACGTACTTGACTTTATGAATTTCCAAATCCATGGTCCAATACTGTAAATTGCCACCAAAAATCTTCTAGACCAAAAGGAGTCCCCTGATAATTATTCTGAAGCCTGTCTTTCACTTCCTTCAAAAAAATTTGAGTTTATCTCAGTGGTTGCTAAGATATTGAACTTTAATTTGAGCCTGTTCTTGTCAATTTCACTATTATTTATTTCATAATGCATATCATAATGTTTACATCATGCATTTATCCTTCCAGATTCCTTAAACTACCTTTCTCTTTACTTATTATTCTTCCCTTTCATCAAGATTTGTTTTTTTATTTTTCTTACCATTTTCATATTTCTAACCCTTCACTCATCTTGGCTACTTACCCTATCAGATTAGTCAAAAGTTAGTCCAACAAATCAACAAGGTAAAAAAAGAAGGTAAAGGTTATAAATTTAATAAATCTTTAGGTAGATCAAAAAATTATGGGATTTGTAAATTCATCAAATATTTATTATTCTTTCATAAATTTTTAATAAAATAATCTGATATTTCAACTTACTATACTAAAGTGATGGGCCAATGATCTTGTGTTGTATAACAGGTAATCATGACAACTGTAATATTTTTTCATGGAGTTCCTCAAGCATATACCTGTGTAAAGTCCCAAACTTAGTTTCTAGAGTTGATCTGAATTTTGGCTTGAATATTTTTCATTACCTTAAAACTAGTAAATCTGACTTATCTTATTTATTTATTGATTGATTTATGTAATTAAATTTAATTTTGGTGACTTGCACCCCTTACTTCAATAAAATGTAGTGGAGGATAATTCCAAATTTTCAAAACTGACATGCAAAATTGATGACTTGGAAAACTTTTGGTGATACCCACCCCTTACCTCAATAAAATGCAGAGAGGGTATTGCCAAATTCTTGAAAAAGATATAGAATTTTGTTGACTTAGCTTTATTTGGAGATTCAAATTGGTGTTGAGGTGATAAAATTATGTTGGTGATGAGGATTATTGCACAGGTGTCAGTATTATTTTACCATGTGAAATTTTAAAAGTGTGATATTTTAGAGTCCAGTAAGGACAATTGATGTTATCAAAATCTCATTATATAACTATTTTTTATAAGATTAAAAGCAACTATTAAAAAAGAAACCAAAAGAGTATCCATTTACTCATAGAGAGGACACATGACATTGAGCTTTGTGGAAAAAGTAGTAATTTTATTCTGAAAATCATCATCATCAATACAAAAGCCAGTGGAAGTGGAAGAAAAATGAGCCTTTTTATATTTTGATTGATAAATTTTGAACCTCTGCCTCATTTGCTTAGGATTGATGTTGGTTCTCCCTTTTGTTTTCTTTTTTACTTCATTTTCCATCAACAAGAAGATATTGACCTTTGATAAAGGTGGAAGTCTGATTTGGGTAGACCTATCACATCCAAAAAATGCATCAGAATTTTATTTACTTTTGAGGAAGTTGATGAAGATGAGATAATCTTTCTTTTAATGCTGTCCAGACTCTGATTTCTGAGGTGAGGGGCGTGCATTATGGTAAGACTATTTTGATGAAATTTTTTTTTGAGTTGCCTTTCAAGTGTTTGATTTTTTGCAAGGCATTATGAAACTGGTATTTTACAAGAAAAGAATTTAAGAGGTTGAAAAACTTAAAAAAGGAGGAAAAAAACATGCCTGGTTAAAATTTTGCAATAAAATGTTTTGAATCTCAGTAAGGGGTGTGCGCCAAGGATTGATGAGAGGATGGAGGTCTGGGTGTTACATATGACAGGGACAGGGTGGCAAGGACAAGTTGATGTTATTATTATTATTATTATTATTACGGGGTATCAAAGCTGACTAATCCACAATTAAATTAATTGTGGATAAAAATCCTTGTACCCCAATTATCTTCCAAAATTACTTTTTCTAATAATTGGCTTATTAGACATTTTACGTGTCAAAGTTGACCTCTTATCTGACATTTTTCTGCTAAATTTTTCATAACCACATATAGGACAACTTTCTATCATAGCCACATCTTGGCCTACTTTCATTCATAACCACATCTTTGACTACTCTCTGGATATGCCTTCTGCCTTGCTGAGCACTCCCATTCTCATTTCATCCTATCTATTCTCTCCATTCAGAACACCTCTCTATCTCATCTGCTTGTTTTTTCTCCTTTTCATCTTCAATTATCTTAAAATGCTCTGTCATCATATATCTTCTCAAAGGCAGCCTTCCCCCAGTTGTTCTTCAAATTGCACCACTCCCTCTTCCCCTCACTCAGCCAAGAGATCAAAGACCATTCAATAAAAATGATGATTATCTCATTCTTATCAACTGGCTAAAAAATAAATATAAATATGATTTTTGTTTTGGTACCAAAAATGCAACTGAAGTAGGATGGCCCCCCACCTCAAAAGTTAATGGTTATCTAATAATGGCCAATGAATTTTGGAGTGAGACCAATGGAAGGATAGATCTTTTACCTAAAAAGATGTCTGAAAGCTTCTAGAATTACCAAGCTAAATAAAAGAAGGCAAAGACTCTTTCATCTTCCACTGATTATGGTATTGCTGACATTAATATCAGTAAGGGCATAAAATCCATGGATTATAAACTTGAATATTTATGTCCTTACTTTAAAGAGATGGATGCTATTTTTGGAGAGAGAGCTGATGTTAATCCTGCAAGTATGTTGAATGTTGAAGATTCTAACTCCAAACATGATGTTGAAAAAAACCCTTTCCCATCCTCTTCCTCCACTCAAGCCTCCCCTGTTCTAAATTCAACAAATCTAGATAGATTTGCTATCGATCCTTATGGAAATTTAAACCAAACCAATCTAACACAAGTATTTTTTTCTTTTATCTTACCAATTCTTTTTTTTATTTAAATTTTCTTATTTCTAAAAAGGCTAAAGAACAAATGCAGGAGCCACAATCAACTGGGTCTGAAGCTATTGATAATGATGAGGAGGAAAATGTGACCTTTGGCAAAAAGCAAAGGGTTTCAAGTAGTTTAAATTTTCACTCTTGAAGAAGAAGAAAAAGTGATACTTCATCTCAAACCCCTTTTTTCTTCTATCAAAGAATTTTTGGAGAAAGGTGATGTTGGTAAGTGATATCATACCTCTTAATACTTTACTCTGCTTTTATTCTACTTTTTTTTAATATTTCTTATCACTGTAGAACAAGTGGAAATTTCTAAAGAGACTCTAAATTTTGAAAAGCAAAAATAAAAGCTCTCTTTAAGGAGGAATGATAGGGCACAAGAGTTGGAAGAGAAGAAATTTGAGCTAACTCTCAGTATTGAAAAATCATAAAAAGTAAGAAAACACTCAAGAATCAAAACTTAATTGAACAGACAAGATTTAAGAATGATCTTGAAGAAAATTCAAAGAAGAAAAAACGTTTAATGGAATGTGTTAAAGCCAATAAATCTCATGAGGAAATTGAATGTCTAATGAATTTTTTTAATGACTAGTATGTTTTATCTCTTTCATACTTCAACTATTCATAATTATTTGTACATAAAATTTTACAATAATCCTGTATTTCATTACTCTATCCATCATTAGTTTAAGTTTCCTACTTTAATTTTAAAAATTCTTTTTTAAATAAATTTTTCAAGTTTCATTTGAAAATTTGCCAATCCCCCCCCCCCTGCATTTTCTTGAAGTAAGGGGTGGGTATCATCAAAATTCTTTTAACTCAAAAATCTTGAAAGTCTTATATGAAAATTTGGCATTACCACTCCCTGCATTTTACGGGTATTGCCAAAATTCTTTCTAGTCAAGAATTTTGCAAGTCTTATAAGAAGTTTTGGCAATACTCTCCCCTGCATTTTATTGAAGTAAGGGATGGGTATCACCAAGATTTCAAGACAAAAATTTTACATGTCAGATTTGAAAATTTGGCAATACTCCCCCCCTCTGCCCTGCATTATATTGAAGTAAGGGGTGGGAATCACCAAAATTTAATATAATTACATTAATTAATATATAAACAACTAATACATATATCAATTTTTCTAGCTGAAATGTGGATACATCTAGAAATTTTTTTTTGGTAATTTCCACAAGTCTAGGCAGAGGAACCTCATGAAAAAAATAAATTTTGTCATGATTACCATTTATACAACACAAGGTTGTTGGCCCATTACTTTGATTTAGGAATTTGAAATATAAGAGTTATTTATAAAAAATTTATGAAAAAATAAAAATATTTGATGACTCTACTCATCACCATACTTTTTTGATCTAAATAAAGTTTTTTTATATCTGTTAAATTTACCTTCCTTTTTTGCCTTGTTTATTTGGTGGATTAATTTTTGACTGATTTGAAATGAACATCCAAAATGTATGAACTCTTGACAAGATTTCAAGCCAGGTGGAGCTTTAGTTGTTTGGTGATGATCATGAGAAGAGTTCCTAGTTGTTTCAATCACACCACTTCCCAAACCAAAATCATTGATGCATTATGGTCTGGAAAATATAAGCTATGTCATTTGATATTAGCTGTAGATGGTATTGGTTGGCCAGTTATTGGATTGATATATGAGAAAATTCCAAAAGTAAGATAATTGACATCATTCCTGTCAAGGTACACTTTTAGTCTAGAAGTTTTGGTACGAAGTTCTACAAGGATTTAAAAGGCTTAAATGGATTCTCAACAAATTTGTACGTATTTCTTAATTCAAAGATGATTGTTTTACTCAATAAAAAGAGGTAGGATTAAAATATTAATATAATTTATAAATTAGAATTACGCTATTTTAAATACTAATGATATAGAATATAAGAATAAGTTTTTATTGGTTATTGTTGTAATAAAATGGTTTGGTAAGATAGAATGATCAAAAGACAACAAAAAGAGAGGCCTTTTATAGGCAAAGGAGAGACAAAGCACGGAAATCAAATTCTAAAAACAGTAGGAAAAGAGAGAGAAAAAGAACATTCCAGAAAGAGTATTTCAAATAATAAAGTTATTCCAAAAAGAAGGCGTCAAAAAGATGTATTTACAGAGTATGTCAGAAATACATCAATATGTTTAATATTTACTGTAAATGTCAATCCCAAATAAGAAATTTGATTTTTTTGTATATATTTAATATTATTTGAATATTTAAATCTTATTTTATCTTTGTATTTTATTTTTTTAAATATAAAGTTTTATTTTTCCCAACCTTTCAATTGAGCACGGTGTTAGAGAAAAATATAAGGGACAAAATTATAATTATAATTTTACTTATTCATTTAATTAATTAATTTAATTTTAACATTCTGTAACTAGTTAATTTATAACTAATTTTAATGTAACTAAATGATAATTAAATAATAATTAAAGATGATAAGGTGCGGCTTCATCCAGTAAATAATTACTTATTTCACTGGGTAAGTCTAGTAGCCTGGCTGACACTCCCTTACTCTAAAAAAAAATAATAATAATAATAAAAATGCTATGATTTTTTCTTCTTATACTTTTTTAGTAGAGTAGGAAGATTAGATATCTCCTTCCCAGGTATCCAAGAATCATATTCAGATGATTTATTCTTGAATCTCAATAAGTATTCTGTACCTTTCTCAGCAGTGACTATTCTGTCATTTAATATTTTTTCAATTTCTGCTGTCTCAGTGATTTCATTTGGGGTTTTCTTTGGTCTACCCCTCCTTCTTGGAAATAAATCACTATTGGATGTGTAAGGTTTCAAAAGAGATATTGGAAAAACAGGATGTTTTCTGTCATATGGGGAATACAGAATAACTTCAACTGCATTATCTCCAATCATTCTTCTGACTACAAAAGGACCAACAAATGGATCTTTTAATTTGTTATTACCTTGTAAGTTGAAGTGGACTGTAGAAATCAACACTTCATCACCCTTTTTAAAAGTGTATTCTTTATGGGATTTGTCCCATCTTTTCTTCTCATATTCAAATGATTTTTCAATACATTTTTGAGCATGATTTCTGCATAGTTGTTGCATTTGAAGAAAAGATTTTACACCAGGATGTATATCCAATTTAGGTATTTTGTTATTGAGAATTTGGGCAGGAGTATTAGGAACATATCCAAGCCAGAGCTCAAAAGGCTTTCTTTGAGTAACAGAATGAACAGTGCTATTATAAGCAAATTCTAACCCAGGAAGTAAGGTAACCCAATCATGAGTGAATCTGTCATTATCTTTATACTCAAGGCCAAAGGCACAATATCTTCTTATCATGTCCTCTAAAGTCTGAATCATTCTTTCAGCTAAACCATCAGTCTGAGGGTGATGGGCAGTAGAAAGTTTCAGATCACAACCACAAACATCCATCAGAGACATCCAAAATTCAGAAGTAAATTTAGGGTCTCTGTCAGAGATTATGGCTTTAGGAAAACCAGCAGTATTAAACATATGAGACCACCATAAGAAAGCTAATTCTTTAGTGGAAACATCCTTGTGGGTAGGGATAAATTTACACATTTTTGTGAATCTGTCCACAATAACCCAACAAGAGTTATAACTGTCTTTACCAGCAATAGGTAATCCTGTTACAAAATCCATACTTATTATTTGCCATGGGGCATCAGGAGGTTCAATATGTTGCATTAATCCTGCTCTTTTACCAGTTAATCTTTTTGATTTTTGGCATGAATCACAGGATTCAACATATAATTTTGTGTCCTCAGACATATTAGCCCACCAAGCAGTGTTCTTAATTCTGATCATTGTTTTGTTAAGATCAAAATGTCCAGCTAATATGTCATCATGACAAATTTTCAAGATGATTTCTTTCATAGAAGGAGGAATAACAATAACATTACTCAACTTTCTTCTATAATATAGATACCCTTCATCAATTGAAAATTTTCCTTTTTCCAAACCTTTTTGGTACTTTGGTGGAAGGGTTTTAATTAATGCTTGTATTGAAGCATTCTTTGGATCATTTAATATGGTGCATAACTTTTTCAAGTCAGTGTCCTTATCATATGATTCCAGAATAAGCTGTAATAGCTCTTCCTCCATATCAACCACATACATCCCATGGATATGGATAATGTCATCCTCAGGATCATAAGCAGGATTTGAGTCATCATTTGGTAAGGGTAACCTTGATAACATATTCACATTTGAGTGACCAATACCAGCTCTGTGAATAATTGTCATTCTCCCTCTGTACTCTTGAACAGCCAGCTGCCATCTAAACATATGTCTATTAGGTGTTTTCAAGTTTAAAAGGGATTTAACTGCACTGCAGTCAGTGACAATTTCAAATTTCTGGTCATCTAGGTAATAATGAAGCTTTTCTAGAGCCCATACTACAGCTAAACACTCTAATTGAGTAGCACCATATTTCAATTCACTATTTCTCAAGGTTCTTGAAATATAACAAATTACTACTTCTGAAACTTTATCATTTATCACTTGTTTTTGATGGAGGGCAGCACCAAGACCAATGAAACTGGCATCAGTGTACAAAACAAATGGTTGATCAAAGTCAGGTAAAGCAAGAATTGGTGCTGACATCAAACAGTGTCTCATAGTGTCAAAGGCTCTTTGTCTTTCACTATTCCAGACAAAAGCAACATCCTTTCTAGTTAATTGGGTAAGGGGTAAAGCTATGACTTGGTAATTTTTAATATACTGTCTATAGTATCCACACATTCCCATAAAACTTTGCAGCTCTCTTACTGTTGTAGGAGCTTTCACCTGTTGTATGGCTGCCACTTTGTTCTGGTCAACACATATCTGTAAGCCTGAAACAACATGACCAAGAACTTTTAAAGAATGGAAACCAAATTTACATTTCTTCAAAGCAAGTGTCATATTTATTTCGTCCATTTTCTGGAATACTTTACACAGGTGTTTAAGATGGTCCTCAAATGTTTTTGAGAATATAATGATATCATCAATATAAACCATCAGCCAACCTTCAATTATCTCTTGATGGAATGTGTTATCCATTACTTTTTGGAAAACAGAAGGGGCATTTTTAGGGCCAAATGGCATCCTAATATACTTATAAATACCCATATGAGTGGCAATCATCAGAAAGTTCTGAGAATTTTTCTCAACAGGTACCTGGTGATATCCCTTATTACCATCCAAACAGCTGATATATTTAGCACCCTGTAAAGTAGCATGTATAGAGCTGATTCTAGGTAAAGGATAGATATCATCAACAGTATAAGTATTTAGTGCTCTATAATCACCACATAACCTGGCTTTATCTTTCTCATAAGAAATTAGGACAGGTGAGATAACACAATATTTAGGTGTTTCAACTACCTTTTCAATAATATTCATTTTTAAAAGGGTAGAGATATTATCTTCAATATCTTTTCTCTTTGTGGGAGAAGCAGGATAAGGCTTCTTCTTTAAACTAGGTGGTATATCAGTTAATGGGCAAGACAATGAAAGTTTCATTTCCTCTTTAACTAATCCCAGTTCATGTGACCCATGAGCAAAGGCCATAGGAAAAGATTTTATCAAGTTAATGATGGAATCTTTATCCTCACCAGAAAGTTGTTCTCCAAAAGAGGCATTGTCAATTTCAGATTTCAGGGCATGCATTTCCTTTGTAGATCTTCCTTTATATTGAACCACAGAATTACATGTGTTCAATTCTGGTTTTAATAATTTTTTAGGGGAGGAAATTTTAAATTTTCTCTTCCCATTCAACCCCATTGTGAAACATTGGTTTGAAGGATCCAATTTTATGCCATACTTGGTTAAAATATCATTCCCTACAATAAACCAATTGCTCAAGTTATCATTTTTAATGACAACAAAATCACAAATAGCTCTTACAAAACCATGGTTATATTTAAAAAACACTGTGGCTTTGTATTTACCAATGGGGGACAAAACAGAGCCATACCCTCTCCAATTTTCAGAAATGATAGGCAACAGTTTAGATTTATAGTCTTGATCTACTGAGGCAAGTGCTCTTTCAGATACTACACTTCCTCCAGCTCCAGAATCCAGAACAACTTCAATGCTGGTTCCATTAATCAAGACTGGTGCCTTAAGAGGGGCAATAACAATTGAGTTATCCTCAATGTTCTTTATGATCTCAGCATCCTCAACTGTAGATAAATCATTATTATCAATGTCAATAGTATTTAAATAATGAATATCTTCTTCCAGCATCAAGATTTCTTGTTGAGATTCATATGAAATATTGCTGGCACAATCACTTGATGTATCATCCAGTGCCACTGTGTCATCAGCATGCTCCTCTGTTTGTTCCACAAGATTTATCTTCTTGTCACAAACATGGCCTTTCTGCCAAGGCTTGTTGCACTTGAAGCAAGTGTTTGTTGCATACTTCTTTGGTGCAACAGGGGCAGAATGTTTACCAACCTTTTCCAGAGGTTTTTGTTGGTAAGTGGAGGGTTTCTCCAAAGGGGTCCTAGGAATGAATCTTCTTGCATCATACTTATTGTTTAGAAGTATCTCATTGCAAGTATTAATGAAAGAAGAGGGTTCTTTGGAGAACTCAGTCCTAGCCACAATCAAGTCTCTCAGAGACATTGGTAATTTATAGAGGATCCTGTCCTTCCATAAATCAAACTCCATATTTGGGTCCATTGCCCTTAAGATTTTTACAAGTTTCATTAAAAACTCAATAGGTTTATCAGTAGAAGAGCTATATCTAGTTTCCTCATACTGCCTTTGTTGAGCCATTCTGAACTTGGAGCCACCAAATTGTGCTTTAATTAATTTCTTCCAATCCTCCCATGAGTAGTCATTCCCATCCAGGAGAACAGATTCATACCACATCAGGGCAACATTAGTGAACAAAGAAATTAATTTGGACACAATTTCCTCATCTGGGAGTTTGTAAGAATTTTTTAAATTATCAATTCTGCAAATAAATTGTTGCCAATCAGAGGAAGAATCACCATCAAATGTTGGGTACTGGTCAAGTTTTGGCCAATTCTTTTGATTTGAAGGAGTCTCCTTAGTACTAGCTTGTTTCTGAGTAAGAAGCAGCTGTAATTTCTCTAATTGTGCTGAAATCTCATTGTTTAATCCTTCTGTTGCAGATCCTGGTGCATCATCAGTTTTTGATGGAAACTCAGTGTTATCAACAGGTATTTCTGGATCAATTTTTATTTTAGATGAACTAGCCACAGGTACTGGTTGAGAATCCTGCACTATATGTTCCTTCACAGAATTTTCAGAATATTTTTGGTCATTTAACAATGAGTTCAATGTTTCTTCAATGGTTGTTAGTCTTGTTTTCATTCTTGGAAGACTAGATAAACTTTCATTGACAGTTGCAAAAGATAATTGGTTTTTATGTTGAAAAGATGACAAATGGTCACTCAATCTTTTCAGATTTATCTTATCTATTTCTACCTCCTGGCAACAGGTAGATACAGTATCTTTTAGTTTAGACAAATCATTTTTTATATTTTGCCATAAAGCAATTTTCTTTTCATGGGTTGCTTTGTAATGAGACAATTCATCAGAGACTCTATGTGCTTTACTTTTTAATGCTTGATAACCCTGATCAGTTAACAAACTATTATATCTCTGAGTCAATTGCATATTGTTCATTATATGATTTTGCTTGGCAATAATATCTCTCAAGTGCTCATCATTAATTCTTGCTACATCTGGAGTGTTTCTCAATAAGGAAACTGAGTAACTTTCCAGGCTCTCATAGAACTCAGGGTCAAGAGTTTCATCAATCACAGCCATATCAGGATTAATCATTGAGGTAGCAATTAAAAGTAATGGATTGGATACATGAGATAACTGTCTACTATTCCCAGCCTCTATAGGTCTCAAGGTTTCATCCTGCCTTCCATATTTACCTGAAGGAACAGAGTCAGCCACAAGAAAAGGTACTTGAGAATCAATAGAGGGACGTACCAGGGTTTGCTGGGTATCACCATATTGGGCTTCCTTCTTCTTTTGCCTCCTTGATAAGGGTGGGGAGGAGTGGGGTTTGCCTGGGTGGGCCTTGATGGACCTACCTGAGGTAATTGATGCTGATTTTGAGCTAAGTAGTCCCACTGTGTGTTGAGCCAGTCCCACTGCCACTTGGACACTTCCACCATCTCTTGGGATTGGGGAGCCAATTGTTGTTGATCCCTGGGAGGAAGAGGTTTCCTTTTCTCTTGGAGAGAAGTATTTATTCTTTTCTCCCTTTCTTCCAAGGCATCTACCCTTACCTTTAGTTTTAAGCTGTCTGTCTTTAACTACTTTATGTGGGTTGACAGATTCTTTATCTGCTGGGACAACGGCATCTTTTTTATCTTGAAGCCTCTTGGAAGCTCTTCTGGTGGGTTTGTCCTGGGTTTCTGATCCTGAGTATTGTCCACTAGGATTTCTACTTCTTCCATTTCCACATCCTGTTTGGGGCAAGGATTTATTAGTTTGAGAAATTCTTCTTGTTAAAGGAGAACTTACAGAAGTAGGCTCATCATAATCAATTAAGTCTAGTTCTTCTTCACGTGCAGTAAAACCACTTTGATCAGTCATTTTAAGATTCTACTGAAATGAAGGAAAAGAGACAAAAAATTAATTAGTCTTTATTTTTAATTTTTATTTAACAGAAATAAAGTAAAAATAAAAATAAAATCTTTTTAGGATAAAAATCAACTTAAATAAAATTAATAAAAAAAAATTTAAAACCAGGATAATGCAATCAACTGTAGAAATAAATTAGAATTTCTATTAATTTTTATTTTCAGGATTTAAATCAACTAATTTATTACCAGGATTTATTGTCAACTGAAATAATCAAATATGAATCTTTATTAATAAAAATTATTTTAACTGATTAATTAACTACCAGGACTTAATGTCAACTGAAGTAATTTAAATATGAATTTTATTACTTAAAAAGATTTATTGGATTACCAGGACTCAAAGTCAACTGAAGTAATGAAATGTTAATTATTTATTAAAAAAAATATAATTGTCAGGACAATTTGTCAACTGGAACAATTAATTAATCAGGACAAATGTCAACTGAAAAATTATAATAATTATTTTATTTAATAAAAAATATTATTGTCAGGACAGTTTGTCAACTGGAACAATTAAAATTCAAATTAATCAGGACAATTGTCAACTGAAAAATGATAATAATTAATATTAATATATAATTATTTTATTACCTCTGGGACTAAGAACAGTTATTGCTCTATTATGGTCAACCAGGAAAAATAAAAAAAATATAATAATAAAAATAAATTCCAATTACCAGACACCTCCCCCTGCAAAATGAGCAAATTAATGCCACTTACAGAGTGCTGAGTAAAAGGAAATACCTAGCAAATGAAGAGTGAAGAGTAACCCACAAATAGTAATCACAATAATTACCACGATATATACGATCTTTAGTCAGTATATGAACTTAAGTTTTGGAGCGCGGTTCGATTCCCGTTCGCAGCAAAAACTTTTATCACGTGACGTATGACGTTCGTCGTTTTCTTGCCTCCACTCGTCCTTTACAGGTGCTTCTACGCCGATGGTCCTCTCGATTACGCCTCAAGTAACGTTGCGCCGTCGATATTCCCGGAAAGGCCCCCAATTGTCAAGGTACACTTTTAGTCTAGAAGTTTTGGTACAAAGTTCTACGAGGATTTAAAAGGCTTAAATGGATTCTCAACAAATTTGTACGTATTTCTTAATTCAAAGATGATTGTTTTACTCAATAAAAAGAGGTAGGATTAGAATATTAATATAATTTATAAATTAGAATTACGCTATTGTAAATACTAATGATATAGAATATAAGAATAAGTTTTTATTGGCTATTGTTGTAATAAAATGGTTTGGTAAGATAGAATGATCAAAAGACAACAAAAAGAGAGGCCTTTTATAGGCAAAGGAGAGACAAAGCACAGAAATCAAATTCTAAAAACAGTAGGAAAAGAGAGAGAAAAAGAACATTCCAGAAAGAGTATTTCAAATAATAAAGTTATTCCAAAAAGAAGGCGTCAAAAAGATGTATTCACAGAGTATGTCAGAAATACATCAATATTTTCAATATTTACTGTAAATGTCAATCCCAAATAAGAAATTTGATTTTTTTGTATATATTTAATATTATTTGAATATTTAAATCTTATTTTATCTTTGTATTTTTTTTTTTAAATATAAAGTTTTATTTTTCCCAACCTGTCAATTGAGCACGGTGTTAGAGAAAAATATAAGGGACAAAATTATAATTATAATTTTACTTATTCATTTAATTAATTAATTTAATTTTAACATTCTGTAACTAGTTAATTTATAACTAATTTTAATGTAACTAAATGATAATTAAATAATAATTAAAGATGATAAGGTGCGGCTTCATCCAGTAAATAATTACTTATTTCACTGGGTAAGTCTAGTAGCCTGGCTGACACTCCCTTACTCTAAAAAAAAAATAATAATAATAATAAAAATGCTATGATTTTTTCTTCTTATACTTTTTTAGTAGAGTAGGAAGATTAGATATCTCCTTCCCAGGTATCCAAGAATCATATTCAGATGATTTATTCTTGAATCTCAATAAGTATTCTGTACCTTTCTCAGCAGTGACTATTCTGTCATTTAATATTTTTTCAATTTCTGCTGTCTCAGTGATTTCATTTGGGGTTTTCTTTGGTCTACCCCTCCTTCTTGGAAATAAATCACTATTGGATGTGTAAGGTTTCAAAAGAGATATTGGAAAAACAGGATGTTTTCTGTCATATGGGGAATACAGAATAACTTCAACTGCATTATCTCCAATCATTCTTCTGACTACAAAAGGACCAACAAATGGATCTTTTAATTTGTTATTACCTTGTAAGTTGAAGTGGACTGTAGAAATCAACACTTCATCACCCTTTTTAAAAGTGTATTCTTTATGGGATTTGTCCCATCTTTTCTTCTCATATTCAAATGATTTTTCAATACATTTTTGAGCATGATTTCTGCATAGTTGTTGCATTTGAAGAAAAGATTTTACACCAGGATGTATATCCAATTTAGGTATTTTGTTATTGAGAATTTGGGCAGGAGTATTAGGAACATATCCAAGCCAGAGCTCAAAAGGCTTTCTTTGAGTAACAGAATGAACAGTGCTATTATAAGCAAATTCTAACCCAGGAAGTAAGGTAACCCAATCATGAGTGAATCTGTCATTATCTTTATACTCAAGGCCAAAGGCACAATATCTTCTTATCATGTCCTCTAAAGTCTGAATCATTCTTTCAGCTAAACCATCAGTCTGAGGGTGATGGGCAGTAGAAAGTTTCAGATCACAACCACAAACATCCATCAGAGACATCCAAAATTCAGAAGTAAATTTAGGGTCTCTGTCAGAGATTATGGCTTTAGGAAAACCAGCAGTATTAAACATATGAGACCACCATAAGAAAGCTAATTCTTTAGTGGAAACATCCTTGTGGGTAGGGATAAATTTACACATTTTTGTGAATCTGTCCACAATAACCCAACAAGAGTTATAACTGTCTTTACCAGCAATAGGTAATCCTGTTACAAAATCCATACTTATTATTTGCCATGGGGCATCAGGAGGTTCAATATGTTGCATTAATCCTGCTCTTTTACCAGTTAATCTTTTTGATTTTTGGCATGAATCACAGGATTCAACATATAATTTTGTGTCCTCAGACATATTAGCCCACCAAGCAGTGTTCTTAATTCTGATCATTGTTTTGTTAAGATCAAAATGTCCAGCTAATATGTCATCATGACAAATTTTCAAGATGATTTCTTTCATAGAAGGAGGAATAACAATAACATTACTCAACTTTCTTCTATAATATAGATACCCTTCATCAATTGAAAATTTTCCTTTTTCCAAACCTTTTTGGTACTTTGGTGGAAGGGTTTTAATTAATGCTTGTATTGAAGCATTCTTTGGATCATTTAATATGGTGCATAACTTTTTCAAGTCAGTGTCCTTATCATATGATTCCAGAATAAGCTGTAATAGCTCTTCCTCCATATCAACCACATACATCCCATGGATATGGATAATGTCATCCTCAGGATCATAAGCAGGATTTGAGTCATCATTTGGTAAGGGTAACCTTGATAACATATTCACATTTGAGTGACCAATACCAGCTCTGTGAATAATTGTCATTCTCCCTCTGTACTCTTGAACAGCCAGCTGCCATCTAAACATATGTCTATTAGGTGTTTTCAAGTTTAAAAGGGATTTAACTGCACTGCAGTCAGTGACAATTTCAAATTTCTGGTCATCTAGGTAATAATGAAGCTTTTCTAGAGCCCATACTACAGCTAAACACTCTAATTGAGTAGCACCATATTTCAATTCACTATTTCTCAAGGTTCTTGAAATATAACAAATTACTACTTCTGAAACTTTATCATTTATCACTTGTTTTTGATGGAGGGCAGCACCAAGACCAATGAAACTGGCATCAGTGTACAAAACAAATGGTTGATCAAAGTCAGGTAAAGCAAGAATTGGTGCTGACATCAAACAGTGTCTCATAGTGTCAAAGGCTCTTTGTCTTTCACTATTCCAGACAAAAGCAACATCCTTTCTAGTTAATTGGGTAAGGGGTAAAGCTATGACTTGGTAATTTTTAATATACTGTCTATAGTATCCACACATTCCCATAAAACTTTGCAGCTCTCTTACTGTTGTAGGAGCTTTCACCTGTTGTATGGCTGCCACTTTGTTCTGGTCAACACATATCTGTAAGCCTGAAACAACATGACCAAGAACTTTTAAAGAATGGAAACCAAATTTACATTTCTTCAAAGCAAGTGTCATATTTATTTCGTCCATTTTCTGGAATACTTTACACAGGTGTTTAAGATGGTCCTCAAATGTTTTTGAGAATATAATGATATCATCAATATAAACCATCAGCCAACCTTCAATTATCTCTTGATGGAATGTGTTATCCATTACTTTTTGGAAAACAGAAGGGGCATTTTTAGGGCCAAATGGCATCCTAATATACTTATAAATACCCATATGAGTGGCAATCATCAGAAAGTTCTGAGAATTTTTCTCAACAGGTACCTGGTGATATCCCTTATTACCATCCAAACAGCTGATATATTTAGCACCCTGTAAAGTAGCATGTATAGAGCTGATTCTAGGTAAAGGATAGATATCATCAACAGTATAAGTATTTAGTGCTCTATAATCACCACATAACCTGGCTTTATCTTTCTCATAAGAAATTAGGACAGGTGAGATAACACAATATTTAGGTGTTTCAACTACCTTTTCAATAATATTCATTTTTAAAAGGGTAGAGATATTATCTTCAATATCTTTTCTCTTTGTGGGAGAAGCAGGATAAGGCTTCTTCTTTAAACTAGGTGGTATATCAGTTAATGGGCAAGACAATGAAAGTTTCATTTCCTCTTTAACTAATCCCAGTTCATGTGACCCATGAGCAAAGGCCATAGGAAAAGATTTTATCAAGTTAATGATGGAATCTTTATCCTCACCAGAAAGTTGTTCTCCAAAAGAGGCATTGTCAATTTCAGATTTCAGGGCATGCATTTCCTTTGTAGATCTTCCTTTATATTGAACCACAGAATTACATGTGTTCAATTCTGGTTTTAATAATTTTTTAGGGGAGGAAATTTTAAATTTTCTCTTCCCATTCAACCCCATTGTGAAACATTGGTTTGAAGGATCCAATTTTATGCCATACTTGGTTAAAATATCATTCCCTACAATAAACCAATTGCTCAAGTTATCATTTTTAATGACAACAAAATCACAAATAGCTCTTACAAAACCATGGTTATATTTAAAAAACACTGTGGCTTTGTATTTACCAATGGGGGACAAAACAGAGCCATACCCTCTCCAATTTTCAGAAATGATAGGCAACAGTTTAGATTTATAGTCTTGATCTACTGAGGCAAGTGCTCTTTCAGATACTACACTTCCTCCAGCTCCAGAATCCAGAACAACTTCAATGCTGGTTCCATTAATCAAGACTGGTGCCTTAAGAGGGGCAATAACAATTGAGTTATCCTCAATGTTCTTTATGATCTCAGCATCCTCAACTGTAGATAAATCATTATTATCAATGTCAATAGTATTTAAATAATGAATATCTTCTTCCAGCATCAAGATTTCTTGTTGAGATTCATATGAAATATTGCTGGCACAATCACTTGATGTATCATCCAGTGCCACTGTGTCATCAGCATGCTCCTCTGTTTGTTCCACAAGATTTATCTTCTTGTCACAAACATGGCCTTTCTGCCAAGGCTTGTTGCACTTGAAGCAAGTGTTTGTTGCATACTTCTTTGGTGCAACAGGGGCAGAATGTTTACCAACCTTTTCCAGAGGTTTTTGTTGGTAAGTGGAGGGTTTCTCCAAAGGGGTCCTAGGAATGAATCTTCTTGCATCATACTTATTGTTTAGAAGTATCTCATTGCAAGTATTAATGAAAGAAGAGGGTTCTTTGGAGAACTCAGTCCTAGCCACAATCAAGTCTCTCAGAGACATTGGTAATTTATAGAGGATCCTGTCCTTCCATAAATCAAACTCCATATTTGGGTCCATTGCCCTTAAGATTTTTACAAGTTTCATTAAAAACTCAATAGGTTTATCAGTAGAAGAGCTATATCTAGTTTCCTCATACTGCCTTTGTTGAGCCATTCTGAACTTGGAGCCACCAAATTGTGCTTTAATTAATTTCTTCCAATCCTCCCATGAGTAGTCATTCCCATCCAGGAGAACAGATTCATACCACATCAGGGCAACATTAGTGAACAAAGAAATTAATTTGGACACAATTTCCTCATCTGGGAGTTTGTAAGAATTTTTTAAATTATCAATTCTGCAAATAAATTGTTGCCAATCAGAGGAAGAATCACCATCAAATGTTGGGTACTGGTCAAGTTTTGGCCAATTCTTTTGATTTGAAGGAGTCTCCTTAGTACTAGCTTGTTTCTGAGTAAGAAGCAGCTGTAATTTCTCTAATTGTGCTGAAATCTCATTGTTTAATCCTTCTGTTGCAGATCCTGGTGCATCATCAGTTTTTGATGGAAACTCAGTGTTATCAACAGGTATTTCTGGATCAATTTTTATTTTAGATGAACTAGCCACAGGTACTGGTTGAGAATCCTGCACTATATGTTCCTTCACAGAATTGTCAGAATATTTTTGGTCATTTAACAATGAGTTCAATGTTTCTTCAATGGTTGTTAGTCTTGTTTTCATTCTTGGAAGACTAGATAAACTTTCATTGACAGTTGCAAAAGATAATTGGTTTTTATGTTGAAAAGATGACAAATGGTCACTCAATCTTTTCAGATTTATCTTATCTATTTCTACCTCCTGGCAACAGGTAGATACAGTATCTTTTAGTTTAGACAAATCATTTTTTATATTTTGCCATAAAGCAATTTTCTTTTCATGGGTTGCTTTGTAATGAGACAATTCATCAGAGACTCTATGTGCTTTACTTTTTAATGCTTGATAACCCTGATCAGTTAACAAACTATTATATCTCTGAGTCAATTGCATATTGTTCATTATATGATTTTGCTTGGCAATAATATCTCTCAAGTGCTCATCATTAATTCTTGCTACATCTGGAGTGTTTCTCAATAAGGAAACTGAGTAACTTTCCAGGCTCTCATAGAACTCAGGGTCAAGAGTTTCATCAATCACAGCCATATCAGGATTAATCATTGAGGTAGCAATTAAAAGTAATGGATTGGATACATGAGATAACTGTCTACTATTCCCAGCCTCTATAGGTCTCAAGGTTTCATCCTGCCTTCCATATTTACCTGAAGGAACAGAGTCAGCCACAAGAAAAGGTACTTGAGAATCAATAGAGGGACGTACCAGGGTTTGCTGGGTATCACCATATTGGGCTTCCTTCTTCTTTTGCCTCCTTGATAAGGGTGGGGAGGAGTGGGGTTTGCCTGGGTGGGCCTTGATGGACCTACCTGAGGTAATTGATGCTGATTTTGAGCTAAGTAGTCCCACTGTGTGTTGAGCCAGTCCCACTGCCACTTGGACACTTCCACCATCTCTTGGGATTGGGGAGCCAATTGTTGTTGATCCCTGGGAGGAAGAGGTTTCCTTTTCTCTTGGAGAGAAGTATTTATTCTTTTCTCCCTTTCTTCCAAGGCATCTACCCTTACCTTTAGTTTTAAGCTGTCTGTCTTTAACTACTTTATGTGGGTTGACAGATTCTTTATCTGCTGGGACAACGGCATCTTTTTTATCTTGAAGCCTCTTGGAAGCTCTTCTGGTGGGTTTGTCCTGGGTTTCTGATCCTGAGTATTGTCCACTAGGATTTCTACTTCTTCCATTTCCACATCCTGTTTGGGGCAAGGATTTATTAGTTTGAGAAATTCTTCTTGTTAAAGGAGAACTTACAGAAGTAGGCTCATCATAATCAATTAAGTCTAGTTCTTCTTCACGTGCAGTAAAACCACTTTGATCAGTCATTTTAAGATTCTACTGAAATGAAGGAAAAGAGACAAAAAATTAATTAGTCTTTATTTTTAATTTTTATTTAACAGAAATAAAGTAAAAATAAAAATAAAATCTTTTTAGGATAAAAATCAACTTAAATAAAATTAATAAAAAAAAATTTAAAACCAGGATAATGCAATCAACTGTAGAAATAAATTAGAATTTCTATTAATTTTTATTTTCAGGATTTAAATCAACTAATTTATTACCAGGATTTATTGTCAACTGAAATAATCAAATATGAATCTTTATTAATAAAAATTATTTTAACTGATTAATTAACTACCAGGACTTAATGTCAACTGAAGTAATTTAAATATGAATTTTATTACTTAAAAAGATTTATTGGATTACCAGGACTCAAAGTCAACTGAAGTAATGAAATGTTAATTATTTATTAAAAAAAATATAATTGTCAGGACAATTTGTCAACTGGAACAATTAATTAATCAGGACAAATGTCAACTGAAAAATTATAATAATTATTTTATTTAATAAAAAATATTATTGTCAGGACAGTTTGTCAACTGGAACAATTAAAATTCAAATTAATCAGGACAATTGTCAACTGAAAAATGATAATAATTAATATTAATATATAATTATTTTATTACCTCTGGGACTAAGAACAGTTATTGCTCTATTATGGTCAACCAGGAAAAATAAAAAAAATATAATAATAAAAATAAATTCCAATTACCAGACACCTCCCCCTGCAAAATGAGCAAATTAATGCCACTTACAGAGTGCTGAGTAAAAGGAAATACCTAGCAAATGAAGAGTGAAGAGTAACCCACAAATAGTAATCACAATAATTACCACGATATATACGATCTTTAGTCAGTATATGAACTTAAGTTTTGGAGCGCGGTTCGATTCCCGTTCGCAGCAAAAACTTTTATCACGTGACGTATGACGTTCGTCGTTTTCTTGCCTCCACTCGTCCTTTACAGGTGCTTCTACGCCGATGGTCCTCTCGATTACGCCTCAAGTAACGTTGCGCCGTCGATATTCCCGGAAAGGCCCCCAATTGTCAAGGTACACTTTTAGTCTAGAAGTTTTGGTACAAAGTTCTACGAGGATTTAAAAGGCTTAAATGGATTCTCAACAAATTTGTACGTATTTCTTAATTCAAAGATGATTGTTTTACTCAATAAAAAGAGGTAGGATTAGAATATTAATATAATTTATAAATTAGAATTACGCTATTGTAAATACTAATGATATAGAATATAAGAATAAGTTTTTATTGGCTATTGTTGTAATAAAATGGTTTGGTAAGATAGAATGATCAAAAGACAACAAAAAGAGAGGCCTTTTATAGGCAAAGGAGAGACAAAGCACAGAAATCAAATTCTAAAAACAGTAGGAAAAGAGAGAGAAAAAGAACATTCCAGAAAGAGTATTTCAAATAATAAAGTTATTCCAAAAAGAAGGCGTCAAAAAGATGTATTCACAGAGTATGTCAGAAATACATCAATATTTTCAATATTTACTGTAAATGTCAATCCCAAATAAGAAATTTGATTTTTTTGTATATATTTAATATTATTTGAATATTTAAATCTTATTTTATCTTTGTATTTTTTTTTTTAAATATAAAGTTTTATTTTTCCCAACCTGTCAATTGAGCACGGTGTTAGAGAAAAATATAAGGGACAAAATTATAATTATAATTTTACTTATTCATTTAATTAATTAATTTAATTTTAACATTCTGTAACTAGTTAATTTATAACTAATTTTAATGTAACTAAATGATAATTAAATAATAATTAAAGATGATAAGGTGCGGCTTCATCCAGTAAATAATTACTTATTTCACTGGGTAAGTCTAGTAGCCTGGCTGACACTCCCTTACTCTAAAAAAAAAATAATAATAATAATAAAAATGCTATGATTTTTTCTTCTTATACTTTTTTAGTAGAGTAGGAAGATTAGATATCTCCTTCCCAGGTATCCAAGAATCATATTCAGATGATTTATTCTTGAATCTCAATAAGTATTCTGTACCTTTCTCAGCAGTGACTATTCTGTCATTTAATATTTTTTCAATTTCTGCTGTCTCAGTGATTTCATTTGGGGTTTTCTTTGGTCTACCCCTCCTTCTTGGAAATAAATCACTATTGGATGTGTAAGGTTTCAAAAGAGATATTGGAAAAACAGGATGTTTTCTGTCATATGGGGAATACAGAATAACTTCAACTGCATTATCTCCAATCATTCTTCTGACTACAAAAGGACCAACAAATGGATCTTTTAATTTGTTATTACCTTGTAAGTTGAAGTGGACTGTAGAAATCAACACTTCATCACCCTTTTTAAAAGTGTATTCTTTATGGGATTTGTCCCATCTTTTCTTCTCATATTCAAATGATTTTTCAATACATTTTTGAGCATGATTTCTGCATAGTTGTTGCATTTGAAGAAAAGATTTTACACCAGGATGTATATCCAATTTAGGTATTTTGTTATTGAGAATTTGGGCAGGAGTATTAGGAACATATCCAAGCCAGAGCTCAAAAGGCTTTCTTTGAGTAACAGAATGAACAGTGCTATTATAAGCAAATTCTAACCCAGGAAGTAAGGTAACCCAATCATGAGTGAATCTGTCATTATCTTTATACTCAAGGCCAAAGGCACAATATCTTCTTATCATGTCCTCTAAAGTCTGAATCATTCTTTCAGCTAAACCATCAGTCTGAGGGTGATGGGCAGTAGAAAGTTTCAGATCACAACCACAAACATCCATCAGAGACATCCAAAATTCAGAAGTAAATTTAGGGTCTCTGTCAGAGATTATGGCTTTAGGAAAACCAGCAGTATTAAACATATGAGACCACCATAAGAAAGCTAATTCTTTAGTGGAAACATCCTTGTGGGTAGGGATAAATTTACACATTTTTGTGAATCTGTCCACAATAACCCAACAAGAGTTATAACTGTCTTTACCAGCAATAGGTAATCCTGTTACAAAATCCATACTTATTATTTGCCATGGGGCATCAGGAGGTTCAATATGTTGCATTAATCCTGCTCTTTTACCAGTTAATCTTTTTGATTTTTGGCATGAATCACAGGATTCAACATATAATTTTGTGTCCTCAGACATATTAGCCCACCAAGCAGTGTTCTTAATTCTGATCATTGTTTTGTTAAGATCAAAATGTCCAGCTAATATGTCATCATGACAAATTTTCAAGATGATTTCTTTCATAGAAGGAGGAATAACAATAACATTACTCAACTTTCTTCTATAATATAGATACCCTTCATCAATTGAAAATTTTCCTTTTTCCAAACCTTTTTGGTACTTTGGTGGAAGGGTTTTAATTAATGCTTGTATTGAAGCATTCTTTGGATCATTTAATATGGTGCATAACTTTTTCAAGTCAGTGTCCTTATCATATGATTCCAGAATAAGCTGTAATAGCTCTTCCTCCATATCAACCACATACATCCCATGGATATGGATAATGTCATCCTCAGGATCATAAGCAGGATTTGAGTCATCATTTGGTAAGGGTAACCTTGATAACATATTCACATTTGAGTGACCAATACCAGCTCTGTGAATAATTGTCATTCTCCCTCTGTACTCTTGAACAGCCAGCTGCCATCTAAACATATGTCTATTAGGTGTTTTCAAGTTTAAAAGGGATTTAACTGCACTGCAGTCAGTGACAATTTCAAATTTCTGGTCATCTAGGTAATAATGAAGCTTTTCTAGAGCCCATACTACAGCTAAACACTCTAATTGAGTAGCACCATATTTCAATTCACTATTTCTCAAGGTTCTTGAAATATAACAAATTACTACTTCTGAAACTTTATCATTTATCACTTGTTTTTGATGGAGGGCAGCACCAAGACCAATGAAACTGGCATCAGTGTACAAAACAAATGGTTGATCAAAGTCAGGTAAAGCAAGAATTGGTGCTGACATCAAACAGTGTCTCATAGTGTCAAAGGCTCTTTGTCTTTCACTATTCCAGACAAAAGCAACATCCTTTCTAGTTAATTGGGTAAGGGGTAAAGCTATGACTTGGTAATTTTTAATATACTGTCTATAGTATCCACACATTCCCATAAAACTTTGCAGCTCTCTTACTGTTGTAGGAGCTTTCACCTGTTGTATGGCTGCCACTTTGTTCTGGTCAACACATATCTGTAAGCCTGAAACAACATGACCAAGAACTTTTAAAGAATGGAAACCAAATTTACATTTCTTCAAAGCAAGTGTCATATTTATTTCGTCCATTTTCTGGAATACTTTACACAGGTGTTTAAGATGGTCCTCAAATGTTTTTGAGAATATAATGATATCATCAATATAAACCATCAGCCAACCTTCAATTATCTCTTGATGGAATGTGTTATCCATTACTTTTTGGAAAACAGAAGGGGCATTTTTAGGGCCAAATGGCATCCTAATATACTTATAAATACCCATATGAGTGGCAATCATCAGAAAGTTCTGAGAATTTTTCTCAACAGGTACCTGGTGATATCCCTTATTACCATCCAAACAGCTGATATATTTAGCACCCTGTAAAGTAGCATGTATAGAGCTGATTCTAGGTAAAGGATAGATATCATCAACAGTATAAGTATTTAGTGCTCTATAATCACCACATAACCTGGCTTTATCTTTCTCATAAGAAATTAGGACAGGTGAGATAACACAATATTTAGGTGTTTCAACTACCTTTTCAATAATATTCATTTTTAAAAGGGTAGAGATATTATCTTCAATATCTTTTCTCTTTGTGGGAGAAGCAGGATAAGGCTTCTTCTTTAAACTAGGTGGTATATCAGTTAATGGGCAAGACAATGAAAGTTTCATTTCCTCTTTAACTAATCCCAGTTCATGTGACCCATGAGCAAAGGCCATAGGAAAAGATTTTATCAAGTTAATGATGGAATCTTTATCCTCACCAGAAAGTTGTTCTCCAAAAGAGGCATTGTCAATTTCAGATTTCAGGGCATGCATTTCCTTTGTAGATCTTCCTTTATATTGAACCACAGAATTACATGTGTTCAATTCTGGTTTTAATAATTTTTTAGGGGAGGAAATTTTAAATTTTCTCTTCCCATTCAACCCCATTGTGAAACATTGGTTTGAAGGATCCAATTTTATGCCATACTTGGTTAAAATATCATTCCCTACAATAAACCAATTGCTCAAGTTATCATTTTTAATGACAACAAAATCACAAATAGCTCTTACAAAACCATGGTTATATTTAAAAAACACTGTGGCTTTGTATTTACCAATGGGGGACAAAACAGAGCCATACCCTCTCCAATTTTCAGAAATGATAGGCAACAGTTTAGATTTATAGTCTTGATCTACTGAGGCAAGTGCTCTTTCAGATACTACACTTCCTCCAGCTCCAGAATCCAGAACAACTTCAATGCTGGTTCCATTAATCAAGACTGGTGCCTTAAGAGGGGCAATAACAATTGAGTTATCCTCAATGTTCTTTATGATCTCAGCATCCTCAACTGTAGATAAATCATTATTATCAATGTCAATAGTATTTAAATAATGAATATCTTCTTCCAGCATCAAGATTTCTTGTTGAGATTCATATGAAATATTGCTGGCACAATCACTTGATGTATCATCCAGTGCCACTGTGTCATCAGCATGCTCCTCTGTTTGTTCCACAAGATTTATCTTCTTGTCACAAACATGGCCTTTCTGCCAAGGCTTGTTGCACTTGAAGCAAGTGTTTGTTGCATACTTCTTTGGTGCAACAGGGGCAGAATGTTTACCAACCTTTTCCAGAGGTTTTTGTTGGTAAGTGGAGGGTTTCTCCAAAGGGGTCCTAGGAATGAATCTTCTTGCATCATACTTATTGTTTAGAAGTATCTCATTGCAAGTATTAATGAAAGAAGAGGGTTCTTTGGAGAACTCAGTCCTAGCCACAATCAAGTCTCTCAGAGACATTGGTAATTTATAGAGGATCCTGTCCTTCCATAAATCAAACTCCATATTTGGGTCCATTGCCCTTAAGATTTTTACAAGTTTCATTAAAAACTCAATAGGTTTATCAGTAGAAGAGCTATATCTAGTTTCCTCATACTGCCTTTGTTGAGCCATTCTGAACTTGGAGCCACCAAATTGTGCTTTAATTAATTTCTTCCAATCCTCCCATGAGTAGTCATTCCCATCCAGGAGAACAGATTCATACCACATCAGGGCAACATTAGTGAACAAAGAAATTAATTTGGACACAATTTCCTCATCTGGGAGTTTGTAAGAATTTTTTAAATTATCAATTCTGCAAATAAATTGTTGCCAATCAGAGGAAGAATCACCATCAAATGTTGGGTACTGGTCAAGTTTTGGCCAATTCTTTTGATTTGAAGGAGTCTCCTTAGTACTAGCTTGTTTCTGAGTAAGAAGCAGCTGTAATTTCTCTAATTGTGCTGAAATCTCATTGTTTAATCCTTCTGTTGCAGATCCTGGTGCATCATCAGTTTTTGATGGAAACTCAGTGTTATCAACAGGTATTTCTGGATCAATTTTTATTTTAGATGAACTAGCCACAGGTACTGGTTGAGAATCCTGCACTATATGTTCCTTCACAGAATTGTCAGAATATTTTTGGTCATTTAACAATGAGTTCAATGTTTCTTCAATGGTTGTTAGTCTTGTTTTCATTCTTGGAAGACTAGATAAACTTTCATTGACAGTTGCAAAAGATAATTGGTTTTTATGTTGAAAAGATGACAAATGGTCACTCAATCTTTTCAGATTTATCTTATCTATTTCTACCTCCTGGCAACAGGTAGATACAGTATCTTTTAGTTTAGACAAATCATTTTTTATATTTTGCCATAAAGCAATTTTCTTTTCATGGGTTGCTTTGTAATGAGACAATTCATCAGAGACTCTATGTGCTTTACTTTTTAATGCTTGATAACCCTGATCAGTTAACAAACTATTATATCTCTGAGTCAATTGCATATTGTTCATTATATGATTTTGCTTGGCAATAATATCTCTCAAGTGCTCATCATTAATTCTTGCTACATCTGGAGTGTTTCTCAATAAGGAAACTGAGTAACTTTCCAGGCTCTCATAGAACTCAGGGTCAAGAGTTTCATCAATCACAGCCATATCAGGATTAATCATTGAGGTAGCAATTAAAAGTAATGGATTGGATACATGAGATAACTGTCTACTATTCCCAGCCTCTATAGGTCTCAAGGTTTCATCCTGCCTTCCATATTTACCTGAAGGAACAGAGTCAGCCACAAGAAAAGGTACTTGAGAATCAATAGAGGGACGTACCAGGGTTTGCTGGGTATCACCATATTGGGCTTCCTTCTTCTTTTGCCTCCTTGATAAGGGTGGGGAGGAGTGGGGTTTGCCTGGGTGGGCCTTGATGGACCTACCTGAGGTAATTGATGCTGATTTTGAGCTAAGTAGTCCCACTGTGTGTTGAGCCAGTCCCACTGCCACTTGGACACTTCCACCATCTCTTGGGATTGGGGAGCCAATTGTTGTTGATCCCTGGGAGGAAGAGGTTTCCTTTTCTCTTGGAGAGAAGTATTTATTCTTTTCTCCCTTTCTTCCAAGGCATCTACCCTTACCTTTAGTTTTAAGCTGTCTGTCTTTAACTACTTTATGTGGGTTGACAGATTCTTTATCTGCTGGGACAACGGCATCTTTTTTATCTTGAAGCCTCTTGGAAGCTCTTCTGGTGGGTTTGTCCTGGGTTTCTGATCCTGAGTATTGTCCACTAGGATTTCTACTTCTTCCATTTCCACATCCTGTTTGGGGCAAGGATTTATTAGTTTGAGAAATTCTTCTTGTTAAAGGAGAACTTACAGAAGTAGGCTCATCATAATCAATTAAGTCTAGTTCTTCTTCACGTGCAGTAAAACCACTTTGATCAGTCATTTTAAGATTCTACTGAAATGAAGGAAAAGAGACAAAAAATTAATTAGTCTTTATTTTTAATTTTTATTTAACAGAAATAAAGTAAAAATAAAAATAAAATCTTTTTAGGATAAAAATCAACTTAAATAAAATTAATAAAAAAAAATTTAAAACCAGGATAATGCAATCAACTGTAGAAATAAATTAGAATTTCTATTAATTTTTATTTTCAGGATTTAAATCAACTAATTTATTACCAGGATTTATTGTCAACTGAAATAATCAAATATGAATCTTTATTAATAAAAATTATTTTAACTGATTAATTAACTACCAGGACTTAATGTCAACTGAAGTAATTTAAATATGAATTTTATTACTTAAAAAGATTTATTGGATTACCAGGACTCAAAGTCAACTGAAGTAATGAAATGTTAATTATTTATTAAAAAAAATATAATTGTCAGGACAATTTGTCAACTGGAACAATTAATTAATCAGGACAAATGTCAACTGAAAAATTATAATAATTATTTTATTTAATAAAAAATATTATTGTCAGGACAGTTTGTCAACTGGAACAATTAAAATTCAAATTAATCAGGACAATTGTCAACTGAAAAATGATAATAATTAATATTAATATATAATTATTTTATTACCTCTGGGACTAAGAACAGTTATTGCTCTATTATGGTCAACCAGGAAAAATAAAAAAAATATAATAATAAAAATAAATTCCAATTACCAGACACCTCCCCCTGCAAAATGAGCAAATTAATGCCACTTACAGAGTGCTGAGTAAAAGGAAATACCTAGCAAATGAAGAGTGAAGAGTAACCCACAAATAGTAATCACAATAATTACCACGATATATACGATCTTTAGTCAGTATATGAACTTAAGTTTTGGAGCGCGGTTCGATTCCCGTTCGCAGCAAAAACTTTTATCACGTGACGTATGACGTTCGTCGTTTTCTTGCCTCCACTCGTCCTTTACAGGTGCTTCTACGCCGATGGTCCTCTCGATTACGCCTCAAGTAACGTTGCGCCGTCGATATTCCCGGAAAGGCCCCCAATTGTCAAGGTACACTTTTAGTCTAGAAGTTTTGGTACAAAGTTCTACGAGGATTTAAAAGGCTTAAATGGATTCTCAACAAATTTGTACGTATTTCTTAATTCAAAGATGATTGTTTTACTCAATAAAAAGAGGTAGGATTAGAATATTAATATAATTTATAAATTAGAATTACGCTATTGTAAATACTAATGATATAGAATATAAGAATAAGTTTTTATTGGCTATTGTTGTAATAAAATGGTTTGGTAAGATAGAATGATCAAAAGACAACAAAAAGAGAGGCCTTTTATAGGCAAAGGAGAGACAAAGCACAGAAATCAAATTCTAAAAACAGTAGGAAAAGAGAGAGAAAAAGAACATTCCAGAAAGAGTATTTCAAATAATAAAGTTATTCCAAAAAGAAGGCGTCAAAAAGATGTATTCACAGAGTATGTCAGAAATACATCAATATTTTCAATATTTACTGTAAATGTCAATCCCAAATAAGAAATTTGATTTTTTTGTATATATTTAATATTATTTGAATATTTAAATCTTATTTTATCTTTGTATTTTATTTTTTTAAATATAAAGTTTTATTTTTCCCAACCTGTCAATTGAGCACGGTGTTAGAGAAAAATATAAGGGACAAAATTAATATTTTAATTTTACTTATTTATTTAATTAATTAATTTAATTTTAACATTCTGTAACTAGTTAATTTATAACTAATTTTAATGTAACTAAATGATAATTAAATAATAATTAAAGATGATAAGGTGCGGCTTCATCCAGTAAATAATTACTTATTTCACTGGGTAAGTCTAGTAGCCTGGCTGACAATTCCTGTTGATATGAATCTTATTGTGGAATCATGAATGAGTAATAATAAGATTTGAAAATAAAAGTTATTTGTTGCTAATGGATATCCAATTGGAGTCACACTAATTTGGTATTCCAAATTTGGTAGCAAGTTGATGATTCTTTTCAAAAGCTATGTTAGGGGGTGTCAGTTCTGGCAAATCCGCACTTAAGTTAAGTGCGGATTTCAAACCAAATCAGCACTTACAAATCAGCACTTAAATTTTGCAAAAAAGTCACTTATTTCAAAAAAGGGTGTCAGTTATGACCTCAAATCAGCACTTTTTTCCTGTTTTTTTTCACAACCACATTTTGGCCACAAAACATCCCTGTCACATCTGACACACTGACCTTCCTCGCTACCTACCCATCAATCCTCGGCACACACCCCTTCCTGAAATTTTCAATATTTTGACCAGGCATGTTTACATTCTTTTTTACTTATTTCTTCTTCTTCTTAATCTTTTTTCTATGGGTGTCAGTTCTGACCTCAAATCAGCACTTTTTTTGTGATTTTTTTTTCAAAACAACATGTTGGCCACATCATCCCTTTCTTTCCCATACCATTTTGTACTCTCCAAATGTCCTCTTTGTGTACTTCATTCACTTGGGTTGGTATTTTGGTTTGTTGCATATTCATTTTTTTTGGAATTTACGCTGAAATTTTTTTTTTTGGATGGCTCATTGGTTTTCTTTCACCAGCTCAACATGAAATCGCATATTTTCTGAAATTGCATATTTTGTCAGTGATTTTTTTTTCATTCATCCCTCATATCCTTTTCCTATTCTCCTCCAACATCCCTCAAACAATTTGGTTTCATTCATTTTGTCATCTCATCTCTCTAGGTAAGTCACTTTATTCTTTTTTTTTGATTTTTTGATTACTATTATAATTTTTTTTGTTTTTTTCTGTTTATTTTATTTTTTTTATCTAAATTTTTTTTGTAAGTGGTTATTTTGGATTTCAATGGTATAATTAACCTTTTTTTTCTCTCCCTCTTTACTTTCTTTTTTAGCTCCATCACCCTACTCTTCATCCCTCCTTGGCATGGTCATTATCCCCCCTTTCCCTTATTTCACTTTTTTTGGCTCCATTTCATTGAAACACATACATTGCACCTTCTTTATGCATTTCACTTACTCCATATTCAATTTCCCCACAATTCCAACATCAATCTTTCTCACTCTATTTTTCTACTTTTCAATCAAGGTAAGTTTCATCTCCTTTTTTTCATGCCTATATGATATCTCATTCCTTTTATGAAAAGTTCATACTTAAATATATGTATGACTCTTATCTGGATAACAGTGAACTTATAAAACTCCTTTTGATCTCATCTTCATTACCACTTTTCAAGTTTTTGTAAAATTTTGAAAATCAGACTCGGAATTAGGGTTAGGTTTATTCAAATCTAATTTTCTTTTTACTGAAGATTCTCCTGAAGGCTACCTTTCATTTCCCACAAACAGATTTGAATTTGATTCAGTGGTTGCTGAGATATTGACCGTTAAAGTTGAGCCTTTTTTTTCCCAATTTAAATTTTTATTTCATTTTTTTATGTAAAAAATTAGGGTTAGGTTTATTTAAATCATATGTCCTTTAACTGAAGATTCTACTAAAGCATATCTTTCATTTCCCTCAAACAGGTTTGAATTAGGTTCAGTGGTTGCTGAGATTTTGACCTTTGAAGTTGAGCCTTTTTTCCAAATCTCACTTGTCTTATTTCACATTTTTATATTGCATATTTAGAGGATAAGGATTCTGAAACTCTTATATGATTATTATCTAGGCATTTCAATTATATAGGCATGTATTCATTGCTCAAGAATATCACTAAAGCTCAAAAAGATGAAGATTTTATCTTATGGGACACTCTACCTTCCTTTAACTCTTTTCTTGCTCTTCGACTCAAAAAGCACGGTAATAAAGCATTTGAAAAAAATCATGAACTTGCAACCAAAGTTGGAATACTGAATTGGTGTGACTCGGAATGGGAAGATATCAGCCACAAATATCTTTTATTTTCTAATGTTATTATCACTCATTCTGGATTTCACAATAAAATTCACACTGATACCAAGGACACCAATTTTCTTACTTTTGGTATATTCTCATATATCAAACCGATTACTGGCCAACCAATACCATCTCCAGCTAAAATCAAAGGACATGTTTTATATTTTCCAGACCACCAGTGCATCATTGATTTTGGTTTGGGAAATGGTATCATCAAAACTATTTGGAATTCTTCTAAGGATAATCATCAAATGACCAAAGCTCCTCCTGGTTTGGAATCCTGTCAAGATTTAACACATTTCGGTTGCTCATTTCAAATCAGTCATAAGTTGATTCAAAGAATCAATAAGGTAAAGAAAGAAGGTAAAGTCAATCGATTTAAAAAAACTTTATTTAGATCCAAAAAGTATGGGGATTAGAGTTTTCATTGAAAATTTTATATTTTTTTGTAAATTTTTAATAAATATTTTTTATGTATCAATTTCCTCAACTAAAGTAATGGGCCCACTACCTTGTGTTGTATAAATGGTAATCATGATAACATTTGTTTGTTTCATGGGGTTCCTCTAGCCTATACCTGTGGAAAGTCCCAAACTTTTGTTTCTAGACTTGGTCTGCATTTTGGCTTGAGGGATTGTCATTACTTTAAACTAGGGAAAGTGATATCTATTAGATATTTATTTAATAATTTATGTAATTATATTAAATTTAGATGACTTCCACCACTTACTTCAATAAAATGCAGGGGGGGGTATTGCCAAATTTTTAAATCTGACATGTGAAATTGATGACTTAGAAAAATTTTGGTGATATCCACCCCTTGCTTCAATAAAATGCAGGGGAGAGTATTGCCAATTTTTTAAAACAGATATAGAATTTTTTTGACTTGTAAATATTTTGGTGAAAATTTTTGACAAGAATGTGAAAGTAATTGTTTCCACCTTGAGCAGGTTTCTGGCTCAAAGGAATAGCAGTACCATCAACAAAACCAATACATCCTGGGAAGCTCTCTGCTTGCATAACCTGAGATGATTCAAGCCGCTCTTATTTTGTTGGCCAGGTGAGAAGTTGAGATTACAAGGAGTTGATGGCAGTGATACATTGTTTGGTATAAGTGTTTACTGAACCATACCCTAAATCAAAGACATTTTCCAAGTGTTTCAAAGCGGCTCCATTACCATTTGAACCCAAATGACATAGTGTGATGGCCAATTGAATTGAAGGATGTTGTTGTTCTTTTTGAGAATTATTGTGAAATATGGGATGATCCTGAATAAGCTCAAGCAATTTAAGGAAACATTTCTGAGAAGTCCTGAACAGCTGTCTAAAACTGGGTGTAGATAGTTTAAGAAGTGTTTGGATGGTGTACTTGGGGGTATGAAGTACTTGAGGCTTTCTGGGAAGAAGGTAACTTTTCGTGGCCATTTTTGATAGAAAGACGAAATCTTTTTCTAGATCAGAATCTGAATCGCAATCAGAGTCCAAGAGAAGTTCAAGAGCCATGAAAGTCATTGCTTTATGTAATTTATCACAATTTGAAAGTGAGGATGGCATAACTCTTTATGATATGATATGAAGATGTAAGTGATGTATGATGTTTTGAGTTATGAAGTGCTATGCTGCGGAGTGCTGCGTATGAATGGGATGATTCCAACAAATCAGTGAAATGGGACTTGATGGTGAAATCAGCACTTTTGGTTGAGAAAGTGCGGATTTGAGTGAAATAAGTGACTTATTTCATTTTGAAATCCACCAGTATTGGGGCTAGTGTGTTTTGGAAATCCGCACTTATTTAAGTGTGGATTTGGTCAAGTTTAAGTGCAGATTTGTAAGTGCCGATTTTCCAGAACTGACACCCCCTATTAAAGAGTTTTTTGAGGCCAAGAGCAAGAAAAGTATTAAAAGAAGTTATGGTGTCTCATAAGCAAAAATCATCATCTTTTTCAGCTTTAGATAATTTTTTAAGTGAAGAATAGATTTCTTTGGAAGTAAAATGAGTGACATGATGTTAAGAATGAAACACATATTATTAGACATACCAAGAGAATAGACTTTAACAAATTCTGGTCTCCAGCCAAATCTAATCAAAATACCACCCAACAAGTTTTTATTCCTTATTGGTAATCAAACCAAAGCAATTTGATATAGTTTTATTATAAAATCAGATAGTTGATTAAAGGTTTCATCTTTTGAATCATTAAAAGAATGATTTTCATAAATAAATTGAGGTTTAAAAGTATTACTGATTAATGCTTTAATTTCATAATCTCCTGATTTGGTTAAATAGATTAAATCTTCTGGTAAATCATTTGGATATGAAGTTTTTTGAACCACTTTAGTTTTATAGTACACAATATTTGATATATGGACAAATAAACAACCCAAATGAATTTTCTTTTTTAAATATCTTTTATTATGCTGACTATTTTTATCATTATTTTATTTTGAAGGATGATTGAAATGAAGTTGAATTCAAAGAAGATAATAAAGATGATAAAGAGGATGATGATAGAGAAGTCAGAGGTGATTCTGAGGAAAGATACATTTTTTTCCCTAAACAAAAAAAAATTGTGTCAAAAACCCAAAAAAATAAAAAAATGGCAAAAAAATAAAACTCACAAAATTTAGTTTGTTTATTCAACCTTAAGAATTTTATTGATAAAAAGTCATCCAAATAATTAATCTTTGAAAAGAAATCAAATATTAAAACTGTCCATGAAAAAAAAAATTGAAACAAAAAAAAAGAGTAACCAAAAAAAAAATTAAAATAAAAACAAACATTGGTAAAATTATTTGCCAAACAAATGAATTTTGATGTTATTTGGTGTTAGATATACCACCTAAAGTCCTTGAAAAGACTGATAAACAAGTGATAATCAAAAAATTTAAAATAAATAAAAATATTTGTATCCAAAAAAGTATTCCATAAAATAAAAATAAAAATTATAAACACACCCAATTTATTTTTGATTCAGCTTGAACCAAAATTTTTTTATATAATATTCTGTAAAAAATAAACAAAAAAAATACAAAATAATGTTAATTTTCATTTACGTACTCTCATATTACCCATCCTTGTCTGCCTCATTTACCTTATTTTGGTGTCCTCCCCCCCTCCCCCTTCTTGATCTCCTCAAAATCCTCTTAACCCCCTTTCCACCCCCTTTACACATTTTGGGCCGGCTCACAACACTCCCCCCTCCTCCCTTTAAGTAGCTAAAAAATCACTATTCAATCTGTTTTCTATGAAGTGGAGGATAGAGGGCAAGGTTAGAGGGGAGGTTGGAGGGGGGGAGTGTTGTTAGCCTTCCTAAAGGGAGTAAAAGGGAGTAAAGGGGGGGAAAGAGGGCCTAAAGGGAGGGAAAAAATCCTAAAGGGAAGAAAAGAGGAAAAGGTGAGAATTGAGGGGTAAGGAAGAGAATAAGGGGGTAAAGGGGGAATTGAGACAGTCAAGAAGGGGGGAAAGGAGGGAAAAAGAGCAGGAAAAGATAGAATAGAGGGAGAGAAAAGACGGAGAGAAAAAAAATTAGTTTAACCTTGAAAAAAAAAATGAGGCACTTACAAAAAAAAACAAAAAAAAGCAAAAAAAGATAATTCATGATTAGTAAATAAAAAATCAATCAAAATGAAAAAATGGCTTACCTGGTGAGATGAGTTAAAAAAAAATGCAACCAACATATTTGAGGGATATTTGAGCAGAGGAGGAAAAGGATATGAATGAAGAATGAAAAAAAGAAACATTGAAAAAATATGTGATTTCATGTTGAGCTGGTAAAAGAAATCCAACAAGCCATCCATAAAAGAGATATTCACCATATATTCAAAATAAAAATGAATATGCAACAAAAAAAAGTACCAACACAAGTGAATAAAGTATACAAGGTGGAAATTTGGAGAGTATGAAAACAAAAAATTAGGGGGTGTCAGTTCTGGCAAATCCGCACTTAAATAAGTGCGGATTTCCGAAACACACTAGCCCCAATACTGGTTAATTTCAAAATGAAATAAGTCACTTATTTCACTCAAATCCGCACTTTATTAACCAAAAGTGCTGATTTCACCATAAAGTCCTATTTCACTGATACTCGTCACTCTCATAATCATCTCTATCTTCCTCCCAATCCTCTTCTTCATCTTAATCTCATCAATCCTTTCTTATCCTTCCCTCAATTCGTAATTTACCCCTCCTCCCTCTCCCTCTCTCTCTCTCTTATCTTTAACATGATTTCATCAAACTTGTCTATCTCTTCTTCATTCTCATTAGCACCCTCTTCTTTGCCTGTAATTTTCCTGTCATCTTTGATTGTTAATATTTTTTACAAACTCAATCACTCCTACATACGAAAAAAGTTCTTAATTTATTAAATTTTCATGCTATTCTTTTGCTATATAATTGCCTACATCTTCTTTACCTTCATATCCTCCTCCTCCTCCTCCCCCCCCAAAAAAAAATAATAATAATAGGGGGTATCAATGTTGACCGATCCGCAATTAAATTAATTGCGGAAAATAATCTGCATACCACAATTATTTTTGCTAATAATTGGGTTATTAGACACTTTACGTGTCAATGTTCACCTCTTATCCGACATTTTTTTACTCAATTTTTCATAACCACATCTTGAACAACTTTCTGTCATAACCACATGTTGCACAAATTTCTGCCATAACCACATCTTGGACTACTCTCTGGATATGGCTTCTACCTTTCTGCACACTTACATTCTCATCCCATCCTGTCCATATTAAAGTAAGGGACGGGTATCACCAAAAAAATTTCACCAAAATATTTACAAGTCAAAAAAACTCTATATCTGTTTTAAAAAATTGGCAATACTCTCCCCTGCATTTTATTGAAGCAAGGGGTGGATATCACCAAAATTTTTCTAAGTCATCTATTTCACATATCAGATTTGAAAATTTGGCAATACCCCCCCCCTGCATTTTATTGAAGTAAGGGGCGGAAGTCATCTAAATTTAATATAATTACATAAATTATTAAATAAATATCTAATATATATCACTTTCCCTAGTTTAAAGTAATGACAATCCCTCAAGCCAAAATGCAGATCAAATCTAGAAACAAAAGTTTGGGACTTTCCACAGGTATAGGCTGGAGGAACCCCATGAAACAAATAAATGTTATCATGATTACCTTTTATACAACACAAGGTCGTGGGCCCATTACTTTAGTTGAGGAAATTGATATATATAAAATATTTATTAAAAATTTATGAAAAAATTTAAAATTTTCGATGACAACTCTAATCCCCATACTTTTTGGATCTAGATAAAAATTTTTTAAATCGATTAGCTTTACCTTCTTTCATTACCTTATTGATTCTTTGAATCAACTTATGACTGATTTGAAATGAGCAACCAAAATGTGTTAAATCTTGACAGGATTCCAAACCAGGAGGAGCTTTGGTCGTTTGATGATTATCCTTAGAAGAATTCCAAATAGTTTTGATGAGACCATTTCCCAAACCAAAATCAATGATGCACTGGTGGTCTGGAAAATATAAACCATGTCCTTTGATTTTAGCTGGAGATGGTATTGGTTGGCCAGTTATCGGATTGATATATGAGAATATACCAAAATTAAGAAATTTGGCATCATTCCTATTGATATGAATCCTATTGTGGAATCCTCTGTAAAAGAAAAATCAGAACAAATAAAATTTTTAAAAAAAATTATTTCAGTAAAATGTAAAATTATTTCTAAGAAATATTAAAAATTAATGTCTAAACCTTTTTTGTTTTTTAATTTACAGGGAAAGACCTTAACAGAATGTAAAAGTTTTTTTTTCTAAAAATCTGCCAAAAAAAAAAAGTTACATTTTAGTATGTGTTTTTGAAAAATAGGTAGCCGCTCTTTAACTCTCATTACAGTACCCTTTCCCCCCCTTTCTTTCTCTGAAATCACCTCTAAATTCCCTCCCTCCTTGCCTCAAAACCATCCTCAAATCCCCCTGAAACCCCCCAAACTCCCCCTTTTACCCCTCTTTACATGTCCAAAACCCCCCTCCTTTCCCCCCCTCTTTAGCCACTTCAACCCCCCCTTACACTCCCCTTAAACCATCACTAGGCCCTCCTCCTACTTAACAAACAATCGCTAACGATCGTTTGTTAAGTAAATGAATCATTAGCAATTCGTTTACTTAACGAACGATTGCTAGCAATTGTTTGTTAAGTAATTGAATCGGTAGCAATTCATTTACTTAAAAAACAATCATTAGCAATCGTTTGTTAAGTAAACGAATTGCTATCAATTCATTTACTTAATGAACAATCGTTAGCAATCGTTTGTTAAGAAGGAGGGGGGGTAGAGGTGGCTAAAGGGAAGTGGAAGGGGGGAAGGGGGAATTTGAGGCAGTTAAAGAGAGGAGAATGGGGGAGTGTTGAGCCACCTAAAGAGAGGGGAAGGGGGGGTGATGAGGTGGCTAAAGAGAGGGGAAGGGGGAGTCTTGAGGCACCTAAAGAGGGGGGAAAGGGGGGATTTGGGACAGCCAAGGAGGGTGAAAGGCAGGTAAAGAGAGAGGTAAAGGGGTGAAATGAGGCAGCTAAAGAGGGTGAAGGAGAGAAAAAAAAGAGAAAAAAGAGAAAAAAAAAGTTAGTCTAACCTTGAAAATAAAAAAAAGGACTTACAAAAAAATATATAAAATATAAAAAAAAACAAAAAAAACAAAAAAAAAAAACCATAAAAAGAAAAATAAAAAAATTCATGATTAGCAAATAAAAAACAAGAAAAAAGAAAAAAAAAAGACTTACCTGGTGAGATGAGTTGAGAAAAAAAAATTAACGAAAATATTTGAGTGATGTTTGAGGAGAGGAGGAAAAGGATATGAATGAAGAATGAAAAAAAGAAACATTGAAAAAATATGTGATTTCATGTTGAGCTGGTGAAAGAAAACCAACAAGCCATCCATAAAAGAGATATTCACCATAAATTTAAAATAAAAATGAATATGCAACAAAAAAAAAATACCAACGCAAGTGAATAAAGTATACAATGTGGAAATTTGGAGAGTATGAAAACAAAAAATTAAAAGGGTTGTCTGTCAAAATGGTGGAGGGTGATTGGCATAATGACAGAGCGTATGCAAGTTGAATTAATGTTTTGTGATTCAAGGGAGGGGAGAGCTGGTGCTGGTTCAGGATCCTCTTCTTCATAAAGATCATTCCACTCATCCTTTAAATCAGCTAGTATATTTTGGAGTATAAAACAAGTCATGATCCAAGGATTTTCAGTTTTGATCTCTAATTTTTTTTTGAAATTGGATTCTGAGCTCCCAGAGACTAGAAAATCTTCCCTTTAAAATACTAATAGCATATTAAATCCATACTCTTTATTGGGCAAGGTGATAATTCAAGGTGGTTTGGGGGTCAATTTCTAAATTTGCACTACAGAAAGCAGGTATAATGTACTTTCCACTGGCATATGCTGAGTCTACAAGGAGTTGTCAAAGTATGAGTCAGGACTTTGAGAAATACTCATTCTTTGGAAGACAGAAGAGTCATGACATGAGCCAGGGCAGCCACTATGAAAAGCAATAAACGTTTTGTGGATGTCACAGACAAGTTGAACAGCAATAGAGTATCTACAAAGAAGATAAAAAGTTAGTTAATGAAAGATGTGAAATTGGAGAAAATTTTGAAGAAAAAAAATTTTTTTGCAATCAAAATAATGGTTTCTATCATGAGCAGGATTTTGACTCAAAGGTATAGTTGTGCCATCAACAAATCCTACACATCCAGTGAAACCTTCAGCTTGCATTATTTGAGAGGATTCAAGTTGCTGTTGTGGAGTTGGCCAAGCAAGTGTTTGAGACTTGAGGTAAAGGATAGCAATCATACAGTGCTTGGTGTATAATATCACTGTACCATATCCTATGTTAAAGAGATTTGTCAAGGTACACTTTTGGTCTAGAAGATTTGATACAGAGTTTGTATGAAGATTTTAAGGATTAATTGGACTCTCAATAATTTAGTACGTATTTCTCAATCAAAGATGATGTTTACTCAATGATAAAAGGTAGATTTAAAATATTAATATAAGTTATAGATTAGAATTACGTCCTCGTAAATACTAAAGATATAAAATATAAGAAATAAGTGTTATATTGTAGTTGTGGTAATAAAGTAAGTTGGTAAAAAGAATGATTCAAAGACAACAAAAAGAGAGGCCTTATATAGGCAAAGGAGAGACAAAGCACGGCAATCAAATTCTAAAAAACAGTAGTATGAGAGAGAGAAAAGAATATTCCAGAAGGGGTATTTCAAATAATAAAGTTATTCTAAAAAGAAGGCGTCAAAAAGATGTATTTACAGAGTATGTCAGAAATACATCAATTTATTTAATATTTTACTGTAGAAGTCAATTCTAAATAAGAAATTTGAATTTTTTGTATATATTTAATATTATTAGAATATTAAAATCTTATTTTATCTTAATATCTATTTTTCAATATAAATTTTTATTTTTTCCAACCTGTCAAATGAGCACGGTGTTAGAGAAAAATATAAGGGACAATTTTATATTTTTAATTTTAATTATTTATTTAATTTTTTAATTTTATCTTCTGTAATTAGTAAATTTATTATAACTAATTTTTATGTAACTAAATTATAATTAAATAATAATTAAAATGATAAGGTGCGGCTTCATCCAGTAAATAATTAATTGTTTCACTGGGTAAGTCTAGTAGCCTGGCTGACACTCCCTCACTCTAAAAAAACAATAAAAAATATGTTATGATTTTTTCTTTTTATACTTTTTTAGTAGAGTAGGAAGATTAGATATCTCCTTCCCAGGTATCCAAGAATCATATTCAGATGATTCATTCTTGAATCTCAATAAGTATTCTGTACCTTTCTCAGCAGTGACTATTCTGTCATTTAAAATTTTTTCAATTTCTGCTGTCTCAGTGATTTCATTTGGGGTTTTCTTTGGTCTACCCCTCCTTTTTGGAAATAAATCACTATTGAATGTGTAAGGTTTCAAAAGATATATTGGAAAAACAGGATGTTTTCTGTCATATGGAGAATACAGAATAACTTCAACTGCATTATCTCCAATCATTCTTCTGACAACAAATGGACCAACAAATGGATCTTTCAATTTGTTATTACCTTGTAAGTTGAAGTGGACTGTAGAAATCAATACTTCATCACCCTTTTTATAAGTGTATTCTTTATGGGATTTGTCCCATCTTTTCTTCTCATATTCAAATGATTTTTCAATACATTTTTGAGCATGATTTCTACATAGTTGTTGCATTTGAAGAAAAGATTTTACACCAGGATGTATATCCAATTTAGGTATTTTGTTATTGAGAATTTGGGCAGGAGTATTTGGAACATATCCAAGCCAGAGCTCAAAAGGCTTTCTTTGAGTAACAGAATGAACAGTGCTATTATAAGCAAATTCTAACCCAGGAAGTAAGGTAACCCAATCATGAGTGAATCTGTCATTATCTTTATACTCAAGGCCAAAGGCACAATATCTTCTTATCATGTCCTCTAAAGTCTGAATCATTCTTTCAGCTAAACCATCAGTCTGAGGGTGATGGGCAGTAGAAAGTTTCAGATCACAACCACAAACATCCATCAGAGACATCCAAAATGCAGAAGTAAATTTTGGGTCTCTGTCAGAGATTATGGCTTTAGGAAAACCAGAAGTATTAAACATATGAGACCACCACAAAAAAGCTAATTCTTTAGTGGAAACATCCTTGTGGGTAGGGATAAATTTACACATTTTTGTGAATCTGTCCACAATAACCCAACAAGAGTTATAACTGTCTTTACCAGCAATAGGTAATCCTGTTACAAAATCCATGTTTATTATTTGCCATGGAGCATCAGGAGGTTCAATATGTTGCATTAATCCTGCTCTTTTACCAGTTAATCTTTTTGATTTTTGGCAAGAATCACAAGATTCAACATATAATTTTGTGTCTTCAGACATATTAGCCCACCAAGCAGTGTTCTTAATTCTGATCATTGTTTTGTCAAGATCAAAATGTTCAGCTAATATGTCATCATGACAAATTTTCAAGATGATTTCTTTCATAGAAGGAGGAATAACAAGAACATTACTCAACTCTCTTCTATAATATAGATATCCTTCATCAATTGAAAATTTACCTTTTTCCAAAGCTTTTTGGTACTTTGGTGGAAGGGTTTTAATTAATGCTTGTATTGAAGCATTCTTTGGATCATTTAATATGGTGCATAACTTTTTCAAGTCAGTGTCCTTATCATATGATTCCAGAATAAGCTGTAATAGCTCTTCCTCCATATCAACCACATATATCCCATGAATATGAATAATTTCATCCTCAGGATCATAAGCAGGATTAGAGTAATCATTTGGTAAAGGTAACCTTGATAACATATCCACATTTGAGTGAACAATACCAGCCCTATGAATTATTGTCATTCTCCCTCTGTACTCTTGAACAGCCAGCTGCCATCTGAACATATGTCTGTTAGGTGTTTTCAAGTTTAAAAGGGATTTAACTGCACTGCAGTCAGTGACAAGTTCAAATTTCTGGTCATCTAGGTAATAATGAAGCTTTTCTAGAGCCCATACTACAGCTAAACACTCTAATTGAGTAGCACCATATTTCAATTCACTATTTCTCAAGGTTCTTGAAATATAACAAATTACTACTTCTGAAACTTTATCATTTATCACTTGTTTTTGATGGAGGGCAGCACCAAGACCAATGAAACTGGCATCAGTGTACAAAACAAATGGTTGATTAAAGTCAGGTAAAGCAAGAATTGGTGCTGACATCAAACAGTTTTTCATAGTGTCAAAGGCTCTTTGTCTTTCACTATTCCAGATAAAAGCAACATCCTTTCTAGTTAATTGGGTAAGGGGTAAAGCTATGATTTGGTAATTTTTAATATACTGTCTATAGTATCCACACATTCCCAAAAAACTTTGGAGCTCTCTTACTGTTGTAGGAGCCTTCACCTGTTGTATGGCTGCCACTTTGTTCTGGTCAACACATATCTGTAAGCCTGAAACAACATGACCAAGAACTTTTAAAGAATGGAAACCAAATTTACATTTCTTCAAGGCAAGTGTCATATTTATTTCATCCATTTTCTGGAATACTTTACACAGATGTTTAAGATGATCCTCTAATGTTTTTGAGAATATAATGATATCATCAATATAAACCATCAGCCATCCTTCAATTATCTCTTGACGGAATGTGTTATCCATAACTTTTTGAAAAACTGAAGGGGCATTTTTAGGGCCAAATGGCATCCTTATATACTTATAAATACCCATATGAGTGGCAATCATCAGAAAGTTCTGAGAATTTTTCTCAACAGGTACTGTGGTAGCCTAAAGTTTAGTATCGCACCTAAGTACATAAATGGAATTATTACGGCATGCAAGATTGGCTTTATTATTTTTTTTTATATATAAAAAGGTTTTATTTAATTTATTTGAGTTTTAAATATGAAGAAATTGGTCAAGAGCGAATGCCTACGCGAAAACAATTTATTTTACGGAGAAAACTTATTTTTACGGTCTGAAGAATTTATAAGTATCAAGTCGAGTCACTCAAGAACCTTGGGAAATTTTCCCATAATTTTTACTATTTTTCTTATATTTTTTTAAATGAATTTTAAAGTTTTATAGAAATACTTACGTTTTTAGAAATTACTTAACTCTGATGAATTTTCACTGGGTGCTTAGAGCTGCGCAGACTACGAAAATTAGTTCGGAATGTAAAGGTGAAGTGGCTCTATTATGTGTAATTTTTCTAGATTTTTTATTATATTTTTGAAGGTTCTAATTGAGTCCGGACGGACTCCGCTTGGACTCTGTTCAGACTCCGTACAGAATCCGCTTCAGCTCCGTACGAGCTCCGTACGGGCTCCGGATAGACTCTGGCTGAGCTCTGGAGGGGAAAACTTAGGCACGTGACTAGGAATACTTAAGAGCCTCTCAAACTCGAAATTGAGGGGGGGGATACATCATACAGCTTAATCTTTAACCACCACGGTCTCATTTTTTATTACTCAACAAAATAAATAAATTTGTAATACCCTTATAACTTTATATTTTATATATAACATTTTAGAAATACTAATCAACAATTTAAATCACACTTCATACAGGGTATCTTTAGAAAGGTCTTCATCACTGGGACTTGATTATTGCTGTCTCATAAAAATTCAAATTATTATAAAAACATAAAAGTAAATCTTTTCAGATCTTTCACTGGTACACCTTAATTGTTGTTATCAGTATTTCCTTTCTCAATAGCCACATTCTTTAAATCTCAATAAGCGTTAAATATTTTAGAGTTTCATTATTTTTATCAATCAGATCCAAGTAGACTGGTTAGCTTAGTGATTTAGAATTCCCATTTTGTTATTTTTTATTGGAAGGAAGGGGTTTTCAGCTAAATCCACACATCTCCTCCGGATTCTGCTTACAGCAAGGAGACTGTAAGAGTTTACCTTACCATAGTTGGCGCATAACATGGGGTTTCGATTTCTCTAGCTTTCTTTAAAGACTTACTTGGATCAAGAACGTTCTTAGCCTGCAAGAGGCTTATTTTCTGGAACTCTAATTGGATTTTTGTTATTGGCCTGCAAGAGGCTTTTTATTTTATCAATTGTTAACGCTTTTCATTACTTATTGGGATGTCTTCTTCTGCTGTTGCTTCTGGATCTCCTCAAACTCTTACTCCCTCTGTTAGGATTGTTTCTTGGGATGGCCCAAAGTTTGATGGGGAGGAGGTTAAATGGTTCATTAGCAGGTATGAAGCTGCTTCTGCTGTTGATGGTGCTTCTCATGTGGATATGGTGAAGCAAGTTAGGTTTTTTATTGCTGATAGGGAGGTGGAAAAAGAGGTTATTGCTATGCAGGCATTCAAGGACAAGGATTGGGTTAAGCTTTCTAAAGCTATGGTTGATAGATGGGGTGTTAGGTTTACTATGATGGACCTCAATAAAATTGTTGGAGACTGGCAAGCAAAAGGTGGTGTTTCTTCTATGGCAGACTTCAAAAAGCTGTGTGTTCAGTTTTATGAAGTGGTTGAATATCTCATACTGGTGGACAAGTTAGTGCATGAGAATCAGGCAAAAGATTTGTTTTGGTCAGCATGCAGCAGGGATATTTGAATGGACGTCTTGAAGGATCTTTCAAGAAAAGATTTGATGAAGGAACTGCCTAATGGTGAGCAGAAACTGCCGGCTTTGGAGGTTATTAAGGACAACATTCAAGCCCATCTAAAGTTATTGGCATTGGACAAATATCAAGAGTCATGCACTCAATATGTTAGCAAGGTTAGCGAAGTTTTGGCCAAAAACAACGATATTATGGTCAAAGCCCAAAAGGCCAAGAAGGCACAAATGGGATTACCTGCTGCTAAAGTTGAGGGCAATGTAGATAATAAGATGGTTGATCACTTGGCCGATTTAACGAAACAATTAAAAATATTTGTTCAAGAAACCCAGAAGGCTAATAAGGCCCCAATCGCTTCTTCTTCGACGTCGACTTCTTATCAGTCCAGAGGCTATGAACGTCGAAATTATAATGGCAATAATAACGGTAACCGCTTCTCAGGCAATGGGAGAAATGGTGGGAATGGTGGTAGTAGTTATAGAGGTGGCTACGATGAGCCAAAGGTGTGCTCCTATTGTAATAGGAGGGGGCACAGAGCAACAGTTTGTTTTGCTCTTGATAAGGATATGGATTCTGGGCAAGTTTTATTTGATGGTAAAGTTTATAAATTTCCTGATGGTTCGTTCATCAAGCCCAGTGATGGACAGTCTCCTTCTGATTTGGTCAGAAGAAATTTAACGGCTGAAAGAGAGCCAGATTCGAAGAAATAAATGATGAAGATGTTAATGCCAAGGGTGGCAAAAATGGTAATGGTAATGGTGGTAAAGCTGACAAGGGCAAGGAGAAAGAGGTCAGTAAAGCCACATTTTCTACTTCTTTTGGAGGTTTAGAGCTGGAAACGGTTGCCCAGGTGGAGGGTAGCTGTATGGCTGGCGAATACGATGTTAATGCTGCTAGAAGAGCAGCTGCTACTAAGGCAAAGAGTAGCATTCAGAGCCTATTGAGGGCAAATCCTGGCAAGGCCAATAACAAAGTGAACCCTTACTCTAAGGACAAAAATTCTAGTGCTCAAACTGCTGCCAACAAATTGAAACCTTACTCTAAGGACGAATTATATAAAATGCAGAAGGGGATTGCTGATATGGGGCCCCCTAGTTATGGAAAGTTTGATTTAAATGGTGAGCATATTCCAGAGGATGATTCGGATTCTGAGGAGGACGTACCGTTGGCGTCTCTACCCAGACCAAGTTTTAGCGGTCCCATCCCAATGGAGGGAGTAAGAAGGACCAGAAATAGATCAGGATTAGTGCAAGAAGCTGGTGACGGAGTTAGGGTTATAGAAAGTGAAGATGTTATAATGGGGGGTGAAGATGGCTCGGTTGGACCTCAAGAGGTACCCAGGGCCAAGGTTGTTAAATCAAAGGTCCAGTATGAGCGGCCAGTAGTTTCTGGTCAAGCTAATACAATGGACGGATTTTAAATAGGGTGAATCAACTGCAGATTCCCTTATCTTAGGGGGAGTTATTTACAATTAGTCCGGTGCTTGCTGAAAAGCAAAAGAAGCATTTGACGAGGCGTTGGGTTTCCACTGGAGAGGTGGAATATATTTGTGAAAATGCTGAAAAGTTTGGGGAAGATGTAGATATGAATTTTTCCGCTCCCCTGGGTTACCTGGTGGTAACTCTTAATGGTAAAGAAGTAAAGGCCTTGGTCGATTCAGGGTCTCAAATTAATTTAATTTCATTGGAGCAAGCGACAAGTATAGGCTTGCCAATTAAAAGTGGAACTGGGGGAAACCTCAGAGGCATTGGAGGGCATGTGTCAGCCTGTATATCTCCAGGACTGAGTAAAAAGTGATTATAAGTTATGTCAAACACATGAACTATACATGGGAATAATAAATAAGAGTACACAAATAGTATACATAAGTAAAATTATGATAATACACAAAAAATGCCATTATAACACCTTATATACACGCATATATCCACCTTTTATAGGTCTTATGTACTTAATATTAATTTGGAATATGTTAGGGTAATCTTAAGAGCCTTAAGTATAAGGCTACATAATTTTTAAGTACACTTAAAGCTGTTACATTCATTGTTTTATGCAAAAAACAAGAAATGCGCTTTATTTCACTTAAAAGTTGACTATATGCGCTATAAAATTGAGAATATCAAAATTGCCCTTTGACAGATCAATTGGACTCATTTAGAACTATTGATTTGGCTATTTAAATGCATAAAAATAACACTTTTCAAATTTCGTGTTTTTTTATGCCAGAAATGGCTTCTGTGTACTGGCCACATACTGCCTGCTTTTTTCCCATGTGAATAGCTTCATTTTTAGCAAAGTTAGCTTTTTCACGCTATAATTACCCCACATTCTACTCCCACTGTGGGGAAACACACTAAAATAGGCGACAGGCGCTTATTTAGTGTCCTAGCTTAATTAATAATGCATTGACCTTGTTTATATGCACTAATTTCATTAATAACCTCACTCTTGGCACTTTATTTCATCACCACGCTTAAATTCGCCTAATTTTAGTCAAGGATTTACCCATGCAAGCGCCTGCCAAGAACTGCATGTAGTTACCCCACATCTCACGCTCTTTTTTAAGTTTTTGGGTGGTTTCTCAGTCAATTTTGGTTATTTTTGAATGGGAATTTCACGTAGTATAATGTCAGGATTAGCCCCATTATTTCTACAGTAAATACCCCTTATTATTAAGCTATTATTAACCTTAAAAAGTCTCCTTTAGTCTTTAATATTATTGTTTTATACGCATATACTCTCTTTTTGTCTTTTTCTTTAATTTTGATGGATTTTCCTTATTATTATAGTATTTTGGCGGTTGTTACTTGTTTAATTATGTCATGGGTCACTGGGGATGTTGATGGGAAGGTCTATTAGTTGTTTTGAGGCGTCATTAACTGTGTATTGGATGTTATATCAAGGAATTTATTGGGGAACTCAGTGTGTATAAAAGGAGGAGGTTTTTGGGTCTTGTTTCTACATTCTTTATCCATAAAATTTAACCAATATAACCAAATCAATTACAATACATATCAATTAGTACTTTTATAAGACTTTTGAATAGTATCTGAATTTATATAATCTATTTTTCTACCAACTATAAAGATTGTAAGCCATATATAAGAATAGTGAGAATTATATTACTGAGACCTTTATATTTGATTTTATCATACACTTTATTTGATTAAGACTACAGTATTCATATAGGACCATAAAATCTTGTAGACAACTGACTATTCAAGCTAGTTCACGTCCTTGTACTTGATCTTAGCCTGACAATTGGGGGCCTTTCCTCAAGAATTCTGTTATAATCCAGTAAGTGAAATTTTCAAAGAAGGTACACGTAAATAATATCCCTATAGAAATATTTGGATAATTACAACAGGTTGGGGTCACTTATATAGTGATTTCAGAAAAAGAAGCCCTGTTATATAATAAAATTGTGATATTGAATCATCAATTTTACCACTAATTTAACATATAAGTGTTCTTAGTGGGAGTCTGTCAATAGACCAATTAAATTTGTGATCTTTGCAGATAATAACCAATTAAACTGATTAATTGTTTTCTTTTTACAGGACTCTTAATCCCTTTTTATTTGTTTGTAAAATTCATTTAATATTTGGAAAGAATCTTACTGACAAATTTTCTTTTTTAAATATAAATACACGGCTACATATTGTAGACCAGTTAAATCAAGTAACCACATAAAAGCATATTTGACTTTTGGCACTTAAAAGATTCACTTAATACCAATAAGTAAGCAATAAAATTGTCTTCAGTGGTATTAATAAATACTGATTAAACTCCTTTTTGAAGTTTTTCAAATCTAAAACTTTCAATTCTCTAAAAATTCCACGTAAAAATGTGTGACAACAATGACATTGTAAGTAATAAGGCAAAACCTTATAACTTAAGAACTAGAGCTGAAATACCTGTTACAGGACATCCAAATGGAGGGTCAAGAATCAACAGTAACAATAAACAACACCCCACCAATGTCTTTGGAGGAAAAGGAAAAGCTCTTAAAACAAATGTCAATAAAGAAGTCCAAAAACACCTTACAAGAGCAAATTCACTCCCTCTCAACCCTACTGAATACACTAACAATAAGAGTAAACAATATTTTAGACCAGATCAACAATCTGGAGAAAAGGGCGGCACAGGGCTTTATAGAAGTCAACCAGGCTTTAGTGGATATAAGGTCTCATCAACAACCAGTGGCACCAAATACCACAGCAACACCTCCAGTCCCAGAAGAGGAACAAAAGATAACTGTTAGCAAATGGAAGTGGGATTGGTATGCCCAAAACTACAACAGTCCTCCTCAACAGGGATCCAGCAGTCACCCTTACAGGGGAAAGCCAAGGAGAGGCAGGGGAAATGGAATAAGACCGTGGTAAGTCATCCACCTTCTCAAGATCAATTATATAATCCTAACAATGAATTACTTATAGGTAATGAAATTGAGAGAGAGTTATTGGATATCATTGATAAGGATTTAAAAAATTATTCATTTGAAAATAACATGTTAGACTTGTCATTAAATGAGGACAATGTACATAGTTTTATTGATCACCAGGAAAATACTATTAATATAAAAATGGAATCAAATGAATTAAAAATTGACACTGATGATGAATCTTCTGAATTGGAAACAGACAAAATTGAATATTTTCTGAAAGAAAATCCAATGGAATCAAAAATAATTAGTAAATTATTATTAAGAATTGAAAAATTGGAAGAATTCTCTAGAGAGTCCAACAATAATACGGAAAGTGTATTATTAAACATCACACAATCATTGAGTACAACAGCCAATAAGTTAAAAGTTATTGAGAATTCAAATAATGAATTGATCAATGAAAACAAAAGATTAAATTCTGAGATTAAAAATTTAGAAATTAAATTAGAACATTCTCAGAATATTATGGCCACCATAGAGGGACGTGTAAAATTGTCTTTTTCAAATGTAAATGATACCTTAACTCATGTACCTGTAATAAAAGATAGGTTACAAAGAGTAGAAATTGAAGTAGCTAACATTTTGAAAAATACTGAAACAATAAAGGATAATACCTCTTATGTAGGAAGAGTACCAGTTTTTATGAAACACTCTGATGATAAACCAATGATGGAACATTAACATAGTGTCATGGGCTCTGAGAATATAAAATCAGTAAAAGATGAAATCAATGATCATCTTTCTAAAGTGAGTGAATTACTCAATATTCCTCAGGTTAGGGAAGCAAAAACTAGCCAAAAGAACTGGCCTAAGTTAGATCAGTACCCTTCTTTTGACAGGGATTCAAAATCTGATTGGCAACAATTCATACAAAGAATTGATAACTTAAAATTTTCATATAAACTACCTGATGAAGAAATTACTTCAAAGTTAATATCTTTATTTACAGATGTGGCCTTATTATGGTTTGAATCTGTATTGAGTGAGGGAATTTATTACTCCTGGAATGAATGGAAGGCACTAATTGCAAGGCAATTTGGTGGCCCAAAATTTAGAATCACTCAACAAAGATTGTATGAAAGGGCCAGATATAATCCAAATGCTGGAGATAAACCCATGGTCTTCTTAATGAATTTAATAAAAATCATGAAAGCTATGGATCCAAAAATGGATTATGAAGAGTGGAAAGAAAAAATAATATACAAGTTGCCTATATCAGTTAGAGACATTATTGTAGCTAGAACTGAAACTATCAGAGACACCTCTGGATTCATTAATATATGCAATGAGATATTATTAAACCACAAGTATGAAACCAAGTATAGTAATTACAGACAAAGTGTTGACGTGGTAAAACCTACTACAAGTAAGTTACCAGTGGAAAAGAAAAGACCTTCAGCTCCCCTTGTCCCTAAGAGACAAGAAAATAACACTTGTTACAAATGTAATGAACCTTGGGTTAAGGGTCACACGTGTAAGAAGAGAATAAATGTTATTGAAACCTCACAGAATTCTGAACCTAGTAATCATGAAGATGAGAATGTGGAATCTAGTGAGGATTGCAAAAGTAAAATATCTTACAGTGATGATGAAAATGAGAAATTTGTATTAGAACAGGATATAATGTTCCTGAATGATGCTATACCTCATACAGACACATCTTTAACTGCCATAGAGGAAGCTGAAATAATTAAAGATGTATCTCATGACACTTACAAAATAACACCTATCAGAGCACCTATTATCATATGTGGAAAAGAAATGAATGCCATTCTTGACACTGGGGCTGCAGGTAGTGTAGTTTCACTTAATGCATTAATGAAACTTGATAGTAAGAACCAGGAAAAACTAGAACCTGTTCAGACAAGGAACTGGAGGGGTTTTGGTTCAGTATTAAATCCAATTGGCAAATACAAAACTGCTGTATTCTTTAAATATAATAATGGATATGTTAGAGCAGTTTGTGAATTTGTAGTAATGGATAATAATGATTGTAGTGATTGGTTTATTATTGGCAATGATTTATTGACAAAATTTGGCATTAAACTAGATCCTGCAAACAGTTGTTTCACCATAGGAGTGAATGGTAAAAGAAAATTCAAAATATGTTCTGAAAATTCAGTATATGCCATTTCTCCTAGAGAAGAACAACTGCAAGGTGGAAGAACCACCAATGAAGTGGGTGAATTGGAAAATGAAATCCAAAAGGCCTCTTTCAGTCCTCAACTCTCAAAAATTGAAGAAGAAGATATTTTGAGATTGATTTAATCATATCCTATGGCATTTGCTCATGGTTCAAATGAACTAGGATTGGTCAAAGACCATGAGATGAAAATCTCTCTAAGCTGTGATCTGGATAATATTCCTGGCAGCTTAAAAAAGAAACCTTACCCAGCATCTCCTGCAAAAAGTAAAGATATTGAAGACAATATAAAATTGTTGTTGGAAATGGGTATTGTTGAAAAAGTGGACACAACACCTAAGTATTGTGTCATTTCACCAGTATTAATCTCTTATGAAAAAGACAAGGCAAGATTATGCAGTGATTATAGAGCTCTGAATACATACACAGTAGATGATATTTACCCTCTACCAAGGATAGCTTCTATTCATGCTACCTTACAAGGAGCAAAATATATTTCCTGTCTGGATGGGAACAAGGGTTACCACCAGATTCCTGTGGAAAGAAATTCTCAAAATTACTTATTAATAACCACACATATGGGTATATATAAGTATGTGAGAATGCCATTTGGCCCAAAGAATGCCCCTTCAGTCTTCAAAAAATTGATGGATAGTGTCTTTCATCAGGAAATGGTTGAAGGATGGCTATTGGTCTATATTGATGACATCATAGTGTTTTCAAAAACATATGATGAACATTTAAATCACCTGAAAAGAGTCTTTCAAAAAATGGATGAAATTAATATGACTATTGCATTAAAGAAATGTAAGTTTGGATTTCAATCCTTGAAAGTACTTGGACATGTTGTATCTGGATTACAAATTTGTGTTGACCAGAATAAGGTGGCAGCAATTAAAAGCATTGGGATACCTAAAAATGTAAAAGAGGTTCAAAGTTTTTTGGGTATGTGTGGATATTATAGACAATATATTAAAAATTACCAATCCATTTCAGCCCCTTTAACAACATTAATCAGGAAGAATGAAGCTTTCATTTGGAATAATGAAAGACAACACGCCTTTAATAAATTAAAGGAATTTTTAATGTCAGCTCCAATATTGGGACTGCCAGATTTCACCCTACCTTTTATCTTGTACACTGATGCAAGTTTCATAGGTTTGGGTGCTGCTTTACAGCAGAAACAGATAATAAATGGAAAATTATCTGAAGTAGTTATCTGTTATATATCCAGAACCTTAAGAAAAACAGAATTAAGGTATGTTGCCACACAGCTAGAATGTTTAGCCGTGGTGTGGGCTTTGGATAAACTTCATTACTATCTGGAAGACCAGAAGTTTGAACTTATAACAGATTGCAGTGCAGTAAAATCATTACTGAACATGAAAACACCTAATAGGCACATGTTTAGATGAAAACTAGCTGTACAAGAGTACAGAGGAAGAATGACAATCACTCACAGAGCAGGAACCTTGCATTCAAATGTGGATTTATTATCCAGAAGTCCTTTGCCAAATGATGCTGACAACCCAGCTTATGTACCTGAAAATGAGGTTATACATATATTTGGGATTTATATAGTGGATTTAGAAGATGAATTTATGCAAACTATATTGGAAAATTATTCATCTGATAAAGATTTGTCTAAACTATCTACCATTCTTAATGATCCAACAAATGCCTCCATGAGTGCATTAATTAAAACCTTGCCTCCAAAGTATAAAAATGCGTTGGAAAAAGGTAAACTATCAATTGAAGATGGATATATATATTACAGGAAAAAGTTAAGCAATGTAATAGTAATACCACCTTCTATGAAAGAGTTAATGTTGAGTACTTGTCATGATGACATCTTAGCTGGTCATTTTGACTTTAACAAAACATTAACCAGAGTTAAAAATACAGCCTGGTGGATAAACATGAAAGAGGATGTACAAAAATACATTGAAACATGTGACTCTTGTCAGAAATCTAAGAGATTAACTGGGAAGAGAGCTGGGTTGTTACAACAAATAGAGCAGCTAAAAGCTCCATGGGAAATTATAAACATGGATTTTGTAACTGGCTTTCCATTAGCAGGAAAAGAAAGTTTCAATTCTTGCTGGGTAATAGTGGATAGATTAACAAAAATGTGTAAGTTTATCCCTACCCATAAAGAGGTATCTGCTAAAGACTTGGTGTTACTATGGTGGACTCAAATGATGAATACTGCTGGGTTCCCCAAAGCCATAATCTCTGACAGAGATCCTAAATTTACTTCAGAGTTCTGGACATCTTTGATGGAAGTATCAGGTTGTCAATTAAAATTGTCTACAGCACACCATCCACAAACTGATGGGCTGGCTGAGAGGATGATACAAACTCTAGAAGACATGATCAGAAGATATTGTGCCTTTGGATTAGAATACAAAGACAATGAGAAATTCACACATGACTGGGTAACATTAATTCCTGGCCTTGAATTTGCTTATAATAGCACAACTCATTCTGTAACAGAGAAGAAACCATTTGAACTCTGGCTGGGATACGTACCAAATACCCCAGTAAATCATTTAAATAAATTACCAAGGTTGGATATACACCCTGGCACTAAATCCTTTATTCATATGCAACAAATGTGTAGAAAGCATGCAGAAGAATGCATCCAAAAAGCATTTGAATATGAAAAGAAAAGGTGGGACAAATCTCATAAAGAATTTGAATTCAAAAAGGGAGATGAAGTCCTCATATCAACACTACATTTTAACTTACAAAGTAATGTTAAATTAAAGGATCCCTTTGTAGGACCTTTTGTAGTAAGTAAGATGGTTGGGAATAATGCAGTGGAAGTCATATTATATGCTCCATATGATAGGAAACATCCAGTTTTCCCTATCTCATTATTAAAACCTTACCATGCAAATGATCCTGACTTATTTCCAAAAAGAAGGGGAAGGCCTAAAAAGCAACCTGATGAAATTGTGGAAAAAGCAGAGATTGAAAAAATACTCAAGAAAAGAATCCTTACTTAAGAAAAAGGAACTGAGTATTTACTAAGATTTAAAGGGAAATCAAATGAATTTGATAAATGGATACCTGAAAAAGAAATTTCTAATTTATCCACCCTTCTTAAAAAATTTAAACAGAAATAAATTTCTGTTCCACCAGCTGAGGGGTTAAAAAACCAGTACTCATAATATTTTATTATGTTTTATTTCTTTAAAGTTTAATCTTTAATGCTACATATTTATTCTGAATACCTGAAAATTACAAATTAATAAAATAAAATGTATAACTTATCATTTTTTTTATTGTTTTTTTTGGGTGGGCAAGTGTCAGCCTGTATATCTCCAGGACTGATTAAAAAGTGATTATAAGTTATGTTAAACACATGAACTATACATGGGAATAATAAATAAGAGTACACAAATAGTATACATAAGTTAAATTATGATAATACACAAAAAATGCCATTATAACACCTTATATACACGCATATATCCACCTTTTATAGGTCTTATGTACTTAATATTAAGTTTGAATATGTTAGGGTAATCTTAAGAACCTTAAGTATAAGGCTACATAATTTTTAAGTACACTTAAAGCTGTTATATTCATTGTTTTATGCAAAAAACAAGAAATGCCCTTTATTTCACTTAAAAGTTGACTATATGCGCTATAAAATTGAGAATATCAAAATTGCGCTTTCACAGATCAACTGGACTCATTTAGAACTATTGATTTGGCTATTTAAATGCAAAAAAATAACACTTTTCAAATTTGGTGTTTTTTATGCCAGAAATGGCTTCTGTGTACTGGCCACATACTGCCTGCTTTTTTCCTGTGTGAATAGCTTCATTTTTAGCAAAAGTAGATTTTTCACACTATAATTACCCCACATTCTACGCCCACTGTGGGGAAACACACTAAAATAGGCGACAGGCACTTATTTAGTGTCCTAGCTTAATTAATAATGCATTGACCTTGTTTATATGCACTAATTTCATTAATAACCTCACTCTTTGCACTTTATTTCATCACCATGCTTAAATTCGCCTAATTTTAGTCAAGGATTTACCCGTGCAAGCGCCTGCCAAGAACTGCATGTAGTTACCCCACATCTCACGCTCTTTTTTAAGTTTTTGGGTGGTTTCTCAGTCAATTTTGGTTATTTTTGAATGGGAATTTCACGTAGTATAATGTCAGGATTAGCCCCATTATTTCTACAGTAAATACCCCTTATTATTAAGCTATTATTAAACTTAAAAAGTCTCCTTTAGTCTTTAATATTATTGTTTTATACGCATATACTCTCTTTTTGTCTTTTTTTTTAATTTTGATGGATTTTCCTTATTATTATAGTATTTTGGCGGTTGTTACTTGTTTAATTATGTCATGGGTCACTGGGGATGTTGATGGGAAGGTCTATTAGTTGTTTTAAGGCGTCATTAACTGTGTATTGGATGGTATATCAAGGAATTTATTGGGGAACTCAGTGTGTATAAAAGGAGGAGGTTTTTGGGTTGTATTTCTACATTCTTTATCCATACAATTTAACCAATATAACCAAATCAATTACAATACATATCAATTAGTACTTTTATAAGACTTTTGAATAGTATCTGAATTTATATAATCTATTTTTCTATCAACTATAAAGATTGTAAGCCATATATAAGAATAGTGAGAATTATATTACTGAGACATTTATATTTGATTTATCATACACTTTATTGGATTAAGACTACAGTATTCATAAAAGACCATAAAATCTTCTAGACAACTGACTATTCAAGCTAGTTCACGTCCTTGTACTTGATCTTAGCCTGACAGCATGCAACAGAGCTGATGGGTACAGCTGAGCATGTCAGGTTAGGCATTGGTGGATCTGTTGGTAAGGTTCACTTTTATGTGGCCAGAGGAGCAGTCAAAACTGTTCTTGGTGGTCCTTTTTTGAAGGATTTTGAGGCCAGGATAGGGTATCAAGCTGGCATGGGGATTAGTTTGGAGATCACTGGTGAAGATATGCGGAGGTTACATATGCGGTTAGCGCCTCCTGGAGATGAAGGTAGGGAAACACGGCCAGGGATTACTACTCTGTGCCAGTGTTGTGTTTGTACTAAGAAGCGGCGTATAAAACGGACGGCTTCTGATGAATTATTTTTGTTTGAAAGGGATGAATGCCCTCATTTTTTGGGGTAGCAGGGGCTGATCACTCTAATGTCGTAATCTCTCCTCAGGATGAGATCCTGGATTGCAATAGGTCAGCTCACTTGGAGATAATTCAAGTGGATTCTCAATTATTTTCTGTTAATATTACTTTGGATTGCAAATACGTTTTGGACTTTTCTATATGTTTATTGGATTTACCCTGTTTTTCTATTAAATTTAAAAATGGTGAAAATTGCAAAATGGGCCAAATTAGGTTGGATAAAAATTGGAAAGGTATGTTTTATAACCTCCAGCAAGAGGTTAAACTGCAATTATCTCCTTCTATTTTGGACCTCCAGCAAGAGGGTAAACTGCAAAAATCACATCAAAATCCGATTAAAAATCTCAGTATAATCAAAACTCAAAAAAATAATTTTTGTGAAAATTCAATTCCGGTTCTCCAGCAAGAGGTTAAACTGCCAACTTTCTTTACTGGCGATTTACTGTTGGATAAGGGAAGCAAAGGTGTTGTAAAATCTGTTTATAAATTAGACAAGGGAAAGGAAAAAAGGGTAAAATTTAAAAATGAAATAAAATATTTTTCTAAATTTTCTTACTCTGATTCTGACGATGAAGAAGATTCATTTGATGAAATTTTTAATGGAGAAACAAAAGTAAATGTTTTACCTCAAGTTTATTTAGATGTGGACGCAGCCAAATATAAGAAAGTAGCAAATAAAGTTCGACCTATTAATGAACCGCTACCTGCCAAATTAAATCCACCCTTGAGAAGACCAAGGTTATCAAGAGATCCTTATAAAAGTCCCTTGGTAAAGATTCCGCCTGAATTTTCTGAGACTTCAAGAATCACTTTTGAGAGACTGGGTGTTGTTAATTTTGGACCTGATGGTTGGTTGTCTGGAGAAGAGAAGAAGTTGTTGTTGGATGTGATGGTCAAGCGAGAGAAGGCCATTGCTTTTATAGAAGAGGAGAGGGGTGTGTTGAAGCATTCCTATGGGGAGCCTTACTAGATTCCTGTGGTATGTCATGAACCATGGCAGCAGAAACCAATTCCTATTCCGGCTGCATTAAAAGAAGCCTATATTGAAGTTGTCAGAGAACGGATACGCACTGGACTGTATGAGCAATCAACATCAAGTTATTCTAGTCCGGTATTTTGTATCAAGAAACCGAATGGCAAGCTTAGAGTTGTTCATGATCTTAGGGAATTAAATAGGGTTACAATAAAGGATGCTGGGATACCGCCTAGTGCTGAGGAGTTTGTTGAAGCGTTTGCAGGGAGAGTGTGATATGGTTTGGGAGATATTATGGGTGGATATGATGAGAGAGAGTTACATCCGGACTCATGCCCTCAAACTACATTTGATACGCCACTAGGACGTTTACAGTTAACAAGATTACCTCAAGGAGCAACAAATTCAGTTGCAGTTTTTCAAGCTCAGATGGCTTGGATCCTTCAAGAAAAAATTCCACAATATGCTGGAATCTTTATAGATGATGGAGGAATTAAGGGACCAACAACCGACTATGATAACCAGGTGTTGGGAGAGAATCCCGGGATACGCAAATTCATTTGGGAGTTTGCAATTACATTAGAAAGAATCTTGTTTCAAATTGAAGAGGCTGGTTTAACTATTTCAGGTTCAAAATTTTCCTGTTGTGTGCCAGCCTTAAAAATATTAGGCCATGTGGTATTTAGAGAGGGTAGGAGTATGTCCAAGAATAAAGTTAACAAAATTCAGTCCTGGCCAAGACCCAAGAATATGACCGAAGTTAGAGGGTTTTTAGGCGTTTGCGTATATGTTAGAACGTTTATTAAGGACTTTTCTTCATTGGCAGCTCCATTGAGACGGTTAACGAGATAGGATGCAGACTGGGAGTGGGATGAAGAGTGTGAGAAGGCGTTTGGGAAGTTGAAGGAGGTTGTGGGGAAGGATTTAGTCCTGCACAAGTTGGATTATGGAAAAAATGCTGGCAGAATTTATTTAGCAGTTGATTCAAGTCAGATTGAAGCTGGGGCGGTTTTGTCTCAGATGGATAAAGCTGGTTACATCAGGCCCGTTAGGTATGAATCTGTAGTATTTACTGAGGTTGAATCAAGATATTCTCAACCAAAATTGGAATTATGTGGTGTGGCAAAAATATTGAAGAAACTTCAGCATATTTTGTGGGGGCAACATTTTGAGTTGCAAGTGGATGTGAAATCATTAATCTAGATGATTAATTCCCCAAGTTTATCAAACGCACCCATGACGAGATGGGTAGCTTTTATTCAACATTTTTCATTTGATTTAGCTCATAAGCCTGGCAAAACTTTTACTATTCCAGATGGTTTATCAAGGAGACCACCCACTGAAGAAGATTCAGACTCAAAAGAGTTCGATGAAGATATACCTATCATCAAAGCCAGCACTAAAGGAGCTGAAGACTTTCCATACCTCCCCCATGAGGTTAAACTGGCAGGATTATTGTGTTTAGATTATGGTGATGATGACCTTCACCAAGAGGATAAACTGGAAAATAGTTTTTATGTTAATAAAGGTGTTGGAAAAGGTGTAGATAAATTCGGTAGAAAGGAGGTAGAAGAAGATGTGGTGTATGTAGAGGAAGATGGATTGGTAGTGTGGGATAGTAGTAAATTAAGGAATGGTGTATATGTTGGAGAATTAGAGAATTTAAATAAAAGGGTGGATAAAGAGAAAGAGGTATTTTCAAATACGGTTTACGAAGGATCCAAAGGTTCAGAAGAAAAACGTCGACATAGCTCAATTAAAGATTTATTTAGGGGTCAACAATTATTGGCTCATTCATGTGCAGGTGATATTGGTGATAGAGAAATCCCTATTGATGTTATATTAATCGATTTTCAAGATGAAGTCTGGGGTCAGACTGGTTTTTATTTTTTGTTAGTCAAATATTTGTTGACTTTAGAGAGGCCAGAAGATTGTGAAGACAATGAATGGGTGGCTATCAAGAGGAAGTCCACTACGTTTTACCTATCTGGTCGACGTTTAATGAGGAGGAGGTATCCAAATCCTCAAGTAGTTATAACTCAACAGAAGGGGCAAGAATTAGTTTTGAAATCACTGCATGAAGATCTCGGGCATAGAGGCATTGGAGAAACGTTTAGAAGAAATTCTGATCAATTTTGGTGGCCTGGCATGAAGATGGCTGTTAAACAGTGGGTTCAGTCGTGCAAAGAATGTCAAAGAGGAAGTTATTTAAGGCCAAAAGAACCTGGACGCGCGACCGGTGAATATACGCTCTTTGGGAGAGTTAGTTTAGATGCCGTTCATATAAAAGAGGGACGGTATAAATATTTAATGGTGGCCAGAGATGATTTATCTGGTTGGGTAGAGGCAGCGCCTCTTATTAATTTAACTGCCAAAAATGTGGCAGAATTTTTTTTGAATAATTGGGTATATAGGTATGGAGTGATGAAGTTGGTAACGGTAGATGGAGGTCCTGAATTTGGGACAGAGTTTAAAGAGGCCGTATTGAAAGTTGGATCAAAGGTTAGGGTAGCAACCCCATATTATCCTGAAGCTGAAGGCATGGTTGAAAGAGGGCATCAAGTTATTAAGGAAGCTTTAGTTAAAATGTGTGGGACAAGTGCCGAAAAGTGGAGGCACTATTTACCTTTAGTTTTATTTGCTGATCGAATCACTGCCAAAAGGACGACCGGATTTTCACCTTATGAACTTGTTTTTGGACAGAAAGCAGTTTTACCGGTTGATTTAGAAGCTGAATCATATCTTGGAGTTGACTGGGCACGGTCAAAACTACTGAAGAATTATTGTGTGCAAGAATGATGCAGCTAGAAAAGAAAGAAGAATATTTAGAAAAGGCATATTCGCGGATGATGAAGATCCGAAATCAATCAGTTAGATATTGGGATGAGCGGTTGGCACATCGATTAAGGAAACCTTTGAACCCAGGAGATATAGTCTTGGTGTATAATAGAAGTCTAGAGAGTCAATGGGGGAAAATGTTTGCAGATAGGTGGAATGGACCGTATAAAGTTAAGGAGCAAGTTTCTGGCGGTTCATATGTGTTAGAAGAGTTGGATGGAGTTGAATTGAAGAAGAGGGTAGAGGCCGATCAAGTGAAACGGTTCTATCCTAGAGGCACCAGGAGTGCCGAAGTCTACCTCCGCAATGAGGATAAACTATGATGTCGACGAAATTTTATGGATTCCTCCGCAATGAGGATAAACTATGATGTTTATAAAAATCTTATAACCTCCGCAACGAGGATAAACTATCTTCTTTTTATCAAAATACTTTACTGCCATTACACTGCATATGGGCGACAAAACTGTGAAGCAACTTAACGAAATGCAAGAAAACCTTCTTTGAAATTTTTGAAATTTAAAATTCTTAAATTATGGGTGAAGATAGTGTGGGAAAATTTTAAAATTTTATTGGAAGAAGTGTTCACAGGGGAACCTTCTTAATTTAATATTGGCAAGTGTGGGGGTAATTGATGGGCTGGCTGCTCTATACACAATTTCCCCATAATGTTCGTTTCCAAAATTTTCCCTGTTTCTAGTTGAATCCTGGCTTTGTCTTTTAATTATAGGAAGTCCACTAAGACTATAAACTGGAACGAATCAAGAGACACCGCTCTCAATGCCGGATTCAAGATTTTTTTTTATTATTTTTATTTTTTGATTTTTTTATGTTAGATTGTGATTTCTTTCCTTTAAATATATATTATGAATTATTGCAAAGGTGATGCTCACTGGTGGTCTCTAATCATTTTTATAAATTGGAGGGAGCCCACCCAGTGATCATCATTAAAAAATTATCTTCTAAAAACTTTCATTTATTTTCTTTCTTTTCAATTTCTCAAAATTGTGTAACCACATCAAGTTGCACTTGGATGTGGGTATGATGTCGAGGGTACGGCTCATCAAATGGCTGGGGGGCATCTTTTAAAATTTTATTTTGAAATTTTATTTTCTTATTATTACTTTTTTTATCTTTCTTTTCACATTCTTTTATCTTTCTTTAAAATTAAATTTTAACTTTTATTTCAAAACTATCTTTTCTAAAATCTTTTATTTTAAATTAAAAATAAATAAATAAAAAAAAAAAGAGAAATAAATAAAAATAAAAAATAAAAATAAAAATAAATAAATAAAATAAAATAAAAATAAAATAATTATATAAAAATAAAAATAAAATAAAAAAATAAAAAATAAATAAAAAATAAATAAATAAATAAAATAAAATAATAAAATAAAAAATAAAAAAAAATTAATTAATTAAATCAAAATTATTATTATATTTCTTAGTTTTATTTTTCAGTCTTCATTCTTTTTTTTTAGTTTTATTCATTTAGTTTAGACAGGAATCAGGGTCTAGGGGAACTCAATACCTATGGGATTTTACTTCAAGACATATGTTTAGTCCACCAAGACTTTAAACTGGCTACTGTTCAAGACTTTCCTTAAGGTTTTTATACAAATTTTGGAGCTGTTAGTCCTCCAAGACTTTAAACTGGCTAATTTTCAAGACTGTCATTAAAGATTTTATATTGGAGCTGTTAGTCCTTCAAGACTTTAAACTGAATTTCAAGGATGATCAAGATTTTATTGATATTTTCGGAGACGGATTTTTTTTATATAAATCAAATGTTAGGTCCACCAAGACCTTAAACTGGAGTGTTATCAAATGTTAGGTCCACCAAGACCCTAAACTGGACTATTATCAAGCTTTTTGGTCCACCATGACCTTAAACTGGATTTCTTATTGATAAAATGTTTGGTCCACCATGACTTTAAACTGGTAGTTCATTCATTGTTTAGTCCACTATGACTTTAAACTGGAAAATTAATATCTGCAGGATAATTCAACATTCATTGGACCACTATGGCCTTATACTGGATTACTTGTCGATCAAATGTTTGGTCCACTATGACATTAAACTGGATTATCAAATTTATTCAATCTTTGGTCAAGCCTAGGCCTTATTTAGGAATATATCAAGTTATTTATGCACTTAAACGATCTTTGGTCCACCAAGACCATAAACTAGCAATCGATTATATGTTTGGTCCACCAAGACTTTAAACTGGAATGTCAATCTTTTTTGGATAACTCAATTCAATCTTTTAATTTATCACTGTCCACTAAGACTCTAAACTGGTTATTCAATCATTTCTGGAATTGGGTGCTGATAAGCTTTAGGAGGTTAAAATTTTAGGTGGTGATGATGCTAAGGAAATCATAATGGTTAATTAGGTGAAATTTGTGGCGCTTTAACATGGTCTAAAGTTAATATTATTATTGGAAGCCTGGCAAAAGTATTTTATGGGTTTGCTGCATAGAAAAGTTTGAAAATTGTGATGAAGGAATCAGAAGTTAGGATGGTAGTTGGATTTTAGGGAATGATTTTTTTTAGTGCCTCATTGTTAGGCCATTTTTTGGTGTGAAGCTTGGAGGACCTTATGGCGAGATTGGAATCATAGAATTCGGCTCAGTGGGGGGCCCTATGAGGTTGGAATCAGGAGTATTTGGCTCATAGGAAGATCCACTCTTTCAATGCTGTGACAAGAAGGAAGACTGGTATATGGGAGTCTGAAGGGATTCAAACCTTGCTCTCAGTAGTGGAATCATCACAAGATTTATATTATTTTATTTTATGTTATATCAAGCCAGAGAAGAAGAAACAACGTTTTTATTATAAAGAATTAAAAGAAGACCAGCTAAAACAAATTTATCAAATTATTTTATTAGAAAAGATAATTCTTTTGGAATTGCTCAACCACTTATGCAAAGTTATAAGAATGAGGATATTCTCAATTGGAGGGAGGATGTGGTAGCCTAAAGTTTAGTATGGCACCTAAGTACCTAAATGGAGTTATTACGGCATGCAAGATTGGCCTTATTATTTTTTTTATATATAAAAAGGTTTTATTTAATTTATTTGAGTTTTAAATATGAAGAAATTGGTCAAGAGCGAATGCCTACGGGAAAACAATTTATTTTACGAAGAAAATTTATTTTTGCGGTCAGAAGAATTTTTAAGTATCAAGTCGAGTCACTCAAGAACCTTGGGAAATTTTCCCAGAATTTTTACTATTTTTCTTATATTTTTTTAAATGAATTTTAAAGTTTTATAGAAATACTTACGTTTTTAGAAATTACTTAACTTTGATGAATTTTCACGGGGTGATTAGAGCTGCGCAGACTACGAAAATTAGTTTGGAATTTAAAGGGGAAGTGGCTCTATTATGTGTAATTTTTCTAGATTATTTATTATATTTTTGAAGGTTCTAATTGAGTCCGGACGGACTCCGCTTGGGCTCTGTTTGCAATCTGTTCGGACTCTGTATGGACTCCGCTTTGGCTCCGTACGGGCTCCGGATTGACTCTGGCTGAGCTCTGGAGGGGAAAACTTAGGCACGTGACTAGGAATACTTAAGAGCCTCTCAAACTCGAAATTGAGGGGGGGGGGATACATCATACAGCTTAATCTTTAGCCACCACGGTCTCATTTTTTATTACTCAACAAATTAAATAAATTTTTAATACCCTTATAACTTTATATTTTATATATAACATTTTAGAAATACTAATCAACAATTTAAATCACACTTCATACAGGGTATCTTTAGAAAGGTCTTCATCACTGGGACTTGATTATTGCTGTCTCATAAAAATTCAAATTATTATAAAAACATAAAAGTCAATCTTTTCAGATCTTTCACTGGTACACCTTAATTGTTGTTATCAGTATTTCTTTTCTCAATAGCCACATTCTTTAAATCTCAATAAGCGTTAAATATTTTAGAGTTTCATTATTTTTCTCAATCAGATCCAAGTAGACTGGTTAGCTTAGTGATTTAGAATTCCCATTTTATTATTTTTTATTGGAAGGAAGGGGTTTTCAGCTAAATCCACACATCTCCTCCGGATTCTGCTTACAGCAAGGAGACTGTAAGAGTTTACCTTACCATAGTACCTGATGATATCCCTTATTACCATCCAAACAGCTGATATATTTAGCACCCTGTAAAGTTCCATGTATAGAGCTAATTCTAGGTAAAGGGTAGATATCATCAACAGTACAAGTATTTAGTGCTCTATAATCACCACATAACCTGGCTTTATCTTTCTCATAAGAAATTAGGACAGGTGAGATAACACAATGTTTAGGTGTTTCAACTACCTTTTCAATAATATTCATTTTTAAAAGGGTAGAGATATTGTCTTCAATATCTTTTCTCTTTGTGGGAGAAGCAGGATAAGGCTTCTTCTTTAAACTAGGTGGTATATCAGTTAATGGGCAAGACAATGAAAGTTTCATTTCCTCTTTAACTAATCCCAGTTCATGTGACCCATGAGCAAAGGCCATAGGAAAAGATTTTATCAAGTTAATGATGGAATCTTTATCCTCACCAGAAAGTTGTTCTCCAAAAGAAGCAATGTCAATTTCAGACATAAGGGCATGCATTTCCTTTGTAGATTTTCCTTTATATTGAACCACAGAATTACATGTGTTCAATTCTGGTTTTAATAATTTTTTAGGGGAGGAAATTTTAAATTTTCTCTTCCCATTTATCCCCATTGTGAAACATTGGTTTGAAGGATCCAATTTTATGCCATACTTGGTTAAAATATCATTCCCTACAATAAACTAATTGCTCAAGTTATCATTTTTCATGACAACAAAATCACAAATAGCTCTTACAAAACCATGGTTATATTTAAAAAACACTGTGGCTTTGTATTTACCAATGGGGGACAAAACAGAGCCATACCCTCTCCAATTTTCAGAAATGATAGGCATCAGTTTAGATTTATAGTCTTGATCTACTGAAGCAAGTGCTCTTTCAGATACTACACTTCCTCCAGCTCCAGAATCCAGAACAACTTCAATGCTGGTTCCATTGATCAAGACTGGTGCCTTAAGAGGGGCAATAACAATTGAGTTATCCTCAATGTTCTTTATGGACTCAGCATCCTCAACTGTAGATAAATCATTATTATCAATGTCAATAGTATTTAAATAATGAATATCTTCTTCCAACATCAAGATTTCTTGTTGAGATTCATATGAAATATTGCTGGCACAATCACTTGATGTATCATCCAGTGCCACTGTGTCATCAGCATGCTCCTCTGTTTGTTCTACAAGATTTATCTTCTTGTCACAAACATGGCCTTTCTGCCAAGGCTTGTTGCACTTGAAGCAAGTGTTTGTTGCATACTTCTTTGGAGCAACAGGGGCAGAAGGTTTACCAACCTTTTCTAAAGGTTTTTGTTGGTAAGTGGAGGGTTTCTCCAAAGGGGTCCTAGGAATGAATCTTCTTGCATCATACTTATTGTTTAGAAGTATCTCATTGCAAGTATTAATGAAAGAAGAGGGTTCTTTGGAGAACTCAGTCCTAGCCACTATCAAGTCTCTCAGAGACATTGGTAATTTATAGAGGATCCTGTCCTTCCATAAATCAAACTCCATATTTGGGTCCATTGCCCTTAAGATTTTTACAAGTTTCATTAAAAACTCAATAGGTTTATCAGTAGAAGAGCTATATCTAGTTTCCTCATACTGCCTTTGTTGAGCCATTCTGAACTTGGAGCCACCAAATTGTGCTTTAATTAATTTCTTCTAATCCTCCCATGAGTAGTCATTCCCATCCAGGAGAACAGATTCATACCACATCAGGGCAACATTAGTGAACAAAGAAATTAACTTGGACACAATTTCCTCATCTGGGAGTTTGTAAGAATTTTTTAAGTTATCAATTCTGCAAATAAATTGTTGCCAATCAGAGGAAGAATCACCATCAAATGTTGGGTACTGGTCAAATTTTGGCCAATTCTTTTGATTTGAAGGAGTCTCCTTAGTACTAGCTTGTTTCTGAGTAAGAAGCAGCTGTAATTTCTCTAATTGTGCTGAAATCTCATTGTTTAATCCTTCTGTTGCAGATCCTGGTGCATCATCAGTTTTTGATGGAAACTCAGTGTTTTCAACAGGTATTTCTGGATCTATTTTTATTTTAGATGAACTATCCACAGGTACTATTTGAGCGTCCTGTACTATATGTTCCTTCACAGAAATGTCAGAATATTTTTGGTCATTTAACAATGAGTTCAATTTTTCTTCAATGGTTGTTAGTCTTGTTTTCATTCTTGGAAGACTAGATAAACTCTCATTTATAGTTGCAAAAGATAATTGATTTTTATGTTGAAAAGATGACAAACGGTCATTCAATCTTTTGAGATTTATCTTATCTATCTCTACCTCCTGGCAACAGGCGGATACAGTATCTTTTAGTTTAGACAAATCATTTTTTATATTTTGCCATAAAGCAACTTTCTTTTAATGGGTTGCTTTGTAATGAGACAATTCATCAGAGACTCTCTGTGCTTCACTTCTTAATGCTTGATAACCCTGATCAGTTAACAAACTGCTATATCTCTGAGTCAATTGCATATTGTTCATTATATGATTTTGCTTGGCAATAATATCTCTCAAGTGCTCATCATTAATTCTTGCTACATCTGGAGTGTTTCTCAATAAGGAAACTGAGTAACTTTCCAGACTCTCATAGAACTCAGGGTCAAGAGTTTCATCAATCACAGCCATGTCAGGATTAATCATTGAAGTAGCAATTAAAAGTAGTGGATTGGATACATGAGATATCTGTCTACTATTCCCAGCCTCTATAGGTCTCAATGTTTCATCCTCCCTTCCAGATTTACCTGAAGGAACAGAGTCAGCCACAAGAAAGGGAACTTGAGAATCAATAGAGGGACGTACCAGGGTTTGCTGGGTATCACCATATTGGGCTTCCTTCTTCTTTTGCCTCCTTGATAAGGGTGGGGAGGAGTGGGGTTGGCCTGGGTGGGCCTTGATGGACCTACCTGAGGTAACTGATGCTGGTTTTGAGCCAATTAGTCCCACTGAGTGTTGAGCCAGTCCCACTGCCACTTGGACACTTCCACCATCTCTTGGGACTGGGGAGCTAATTGTTGTTGATCCCTGGGAGGAAGAGGTTTCTTCTTCTCTTGGAGAAAAGTATCTGTTCTTCTCACCTTTTCTTCCAAGGCATCTACCCTTACCTTTAGTCTCAAGCTGTCTGTCCTTAACTCCTTTATGTGAGTAGACAGATTCTTTACCTTCTGAGACAACGGCATCTTTTTTATCCTGAAGCCTTTTGGAATCTCTTCTGGTGGGTTTGTCATGGGCTTCTGATCCTGAGTTGTGTCCACTAGGATTTCTACTTCTTCCATTTCTACATCCTGTTTGGGGCAAGGATTTATTAGTTTGAGAAATTCTTCTTGTTAAAGGAGAACTTACAGAAGTAGGCTCATCATAATCAATTAAGTCTAGTTCTTCTTCACGTGCAGCAAAACCACTTTGGTCAGTCATTTTAAGATTTAACTGAAATGAAAAAGAGAGACAAATTAATTAGTCTTTTATTTTTAATTTTTATTTAACAGAAATAAAATAAAAATAAAAATAAATCTTTTTAGGATAAAAATCAACTTAAATAAAATTAATTTATTAGTAAAAAAAAAATTTAAAACCAGGATTATAATATAATCAACTGTAGAAATAAATTAAAATTTTTATTTAATAATTATTTATTTTCAGGATTTAAATCAACTAATTTATTACCAGGACTTATTGTCAAATGAAGTAATCAAATATGAAACTTTATTAATTTAACAAAATTTTATTAAACTGATAACTTAACTACCAGGACTTAATGTCAACTGAAGTAATTAAAGATATTTTTTTTATTTTAAAATTTTATTAAACTGATCACTTAACTACCAGGACTTAATGTCAACTGAAGTAATTAAATATGAGTTTTATTAATTAAAAAATTTCTTGAACTACCAGGACTCAAAGTCAACTGAAGTAATTAAATATTATTTATTAATTAAAAAATATTATTGTCAGGACAATTTCTCAACTGGAACAATTAAAATTCAAATTAATCAGGACAATTGTCAACTGAAAAATGATAATAATTAATATTAAAATATAATTATTTTATCACTTCTGGGACTAAGAACAGTTATTGCTCTATTATGGTCAACCAGGAGAAATAAAAAAAAATATAATAATAAAATTAAAATCCAAATTACAAGACACGTCTCTTTGCAAAATGAGCAAATTAATGCCACTTACAGAGTGCTGAGTAAAAGGAAATACATAGCAAATGAAGAGTGAAGAGTAACCCACAAATAGTAATAACAATAATTACCACGATATATACAATGTTTAGACAGTATATGAACTTAAGTTTTGGAGCGCGGTTCGATTCCCGTTTGCAGCAAAAATGTTTATCACGTGATGTATGATGTTCGTCGTTTTCTCGCCTTCTCTCGTCCTTTACAGGTACTTGTACGCCGATGGTCCCCTCAATTATGCCTCAAGTAATGTTGCGCCGTCGATATTTCGGAAAGGATCCCAATTGTCAAGGGTCACTTTTGGTCTAGAAGCTTTGGTACGGTGTAATATGAAGATTTTAAGGATTATTTGACTCTCAAAAGTTAGGTACGTATTTCTCAATCAAGTATGATTTCTTTTACTCAAAATAAGAGGTAGATTTAAATATTTTATATAAGTTATCGATTAGAATTACGTTTGTTGTAAGTACTAAAGATATAAAATATAAGAAATAAGTTTTAGTGTTGTAGTTATTGTAATAAATGAGTTGGTAAAATAGAATGATGAAAAGACAACAAAAAGAGAGGCCTTTTATAGGCAAAGGAGAGACAAAGCACGGAAATCAAATTCTAAAAACAGAAGGAAGAGAGAGAGAAAAAGAACATTCCAGAAAGAGTATTTCAAATAATAAAGTTATTCCAAAAAGAAGGCGTCAAAAAGATGTATTTACAGAGTATGTCAGAAATACATCAATATTTTTAATATTTACTGTAAATGTCAATCCTAAATAAGAAATTTGATTTTTTTGTATATATTTAATATTATTTGAATATCTAAATCTTATTTTATCTTTGTAGTTTATTTTTTTAAATATAAAGTTTTATTTTTTCCCAACCTGTCAAATGAGCACGGTGTTAGAGAAAAATATAAGGGACAAAATTATAATTTTAATTTTACTTATTTATTTAATTAATTAATTTAATTTTAACATTCTGTAACTAGTTAATTTATAACTAATTTTAATGTAACTAAATGATAATTAAATAATAATTAAAGATGATAAGGTGCGGCTTCATCCAGTAAATAATTAAATATTTCACTGGGTAAGTCTAGTAGCCTGGCTGACAATCTTCCACAATTTTTTTTGCTAATAATTGGGTTATTAGACACTTTACGTGTCAATGTTCACCTCTTATCCGACATTTTTTTACTCAATTATTCATAACCACATCTTGGACAACTTTCTGTCATAACCACATGTTGCACAAATTTCTGCCATAACCACATCTTGGACTACTCTCTGGATATGGCTTCTACCTTGCTGCACACTCACATTCTCATCCCATCCTGTCCATATTGAAGTAAGGGACGGATATCACCAAAAAATTTTCACCAAAATATTTACAAGTCAAAAAAATTCTATATCTGTTTTAAAAAATTGGCAATACTCTCCCCTGCATTTTATTGAAGCAAGGGGTGGATATCACCAAAATTTTTCTAAGTCATCAATTTCACATATCAGATTTGAAAATTTGGCAATACCCCCCCCCCCTGCATTTTATTGAAGTAAGGGGTGGAAGTCATCTAAATTTAATATAATTACATAAATTATTAAATAAATATCTAATATATATCAATTTCCCTAGTTGAAAGTAATGACAATTCCTCAAGCCAAAATGCAGATCAAATCTAGAAACAAAAGTTTGGGACTTTCCACAGGTATAGGCAAGAGGAACCCCATGATAAAAATTAACGTTATCATGATTACCTTTTATACAACATATGGTCCTTGGCTCATCACTTAACTTGAGAAAATTGATATATATAAAAAATTTATAAAAAATTTATGAAAAAATATAAAATTTTTGATGACAACTCTAATCCCCATACTTTTTGGATCTAGATAAAGTTTTTTTAAATAGATTAACTTTACCTTCTTTCATTATCTTATTGATTCTTTGAATCAACTTATGACTGATTTGAAATGAGCAACCAAAATGTGTTAAATCTTGACAGGATTCCAAACCAGGAGGAGCTTTGGTCATTTGATGATTATCCTTAGAAGAATTCCAAATAGTTTTGATGATACCATTTCCCAAAACAAAATCAATGATGCACTGGTGGTCTGGAAAATATAAACCATGTCCTTTGATTTTAGCTGGAGATAGTATTGGTTGGCCAGTTATCGGATCGATATATGAGAATATACCAAAAGTAAGAAAATTGGCATCATTCCTATCGATATGAATCCTATTGCGGAATCCTCTGTAAAAGAAAAATCAGAACAAATAAAATTAAAAAAAAAAATTAATTCAGTAAAATGTAAAATTATTTGTAAGAAATATTAAAAATTAATATCTAAACCTTTTTTGTTTTTTAATTTACAGGGAAAGACCTTAACAGAATGTAAAAGTTTTTTTTTCTAAAAATCTGCCAAAAAAAAAAAAAAAAAAGTTACATTTTAGTATGTGTTTTTGAAAAATAGGTAACCCCTCTTTAACTCTCATTACAGTACCCTTTCCCCCCCCCTTTCTTTCTCCGAAATCACCTCTAAATTCTCTCCCTCCTTGCCTCAAAACCATCCTCAAATCCCCCTGAAACCCCCCCAAACTCCCCCTTTTACCCCTCTTTACATGTCCAAAACCCCCCTCCTTTCCCCCCCTCTTTAGCCACTTCAACCCCCCCCCCTTACACTCCCCTTAAAACATCACTATGTCCTCCTCCTCCTTAACAAACAATCACTAACAATCGTTTGTTAAGTAAATGAATCATTAGCAATTTGTTTACTTAACAAACGATTGCTAGCAATTGTTTGTTAAGTAATCGAATCGGTAGCAATTCGTTTACTTAAAAAACAATCATTAGCAATCGTTTTTTAAGTAAACGAATTGCTATCAATTTTTTTACTTAATTAACGATCATTAGCAATTGTTTGTTAAGAAGGAGGGGGGGTAGAGGTGGCTAAAGGGAAGTGGAAGGGGGGAAGGGGGAATTTGAGGCAGTTAAAGAGAGGAGAAGGGGGGACTGTTGAGCCACCTAAAGAGAGGGGAAGGGGGGGTGATGAGGTGGCTAAAGAGAGGGGAAGGGGGAGTCTTGAGGCACCTAAAGAGGGGGGAAAGGGGGGATTTGGGACAGCCAAGAAGGGTGAAAGGCAGGTAAAGAGAGAGGAAAAGGGGTGAAATGAGGCAGCTAAAGAGGGTGAAGGAGAGAAAAAAAAAGAGAAAAAAGAGAAAAAAAAAAGTTAGTCTAACCTTGAAAATAAAAAAAAAAGGACTTACAGAAAAATATAAAAAAATATAAAAAAAAAACAAAAAAAAAACCAAAAAAAAAAAAAAAAAAAAAAAACATAAAAAGCAAAATAAAAAAATTCATGATTAGCAAATAAAAAACAAGAAAAAAGAAAAAAAAAAGACTTACCTGGTGAGATGAGTTGAGAAAAAAAAAGTAACAAAAATATTTGAGTGATGTTTGAGGAGAGGATGAAAAGGATATGAGTGATGAAAGAAACAAAAATTACTGACAAAATATGTGATTTCATGTTGAGCTGGTGAAAGAAAACCAATGAGCCATCCAAAAAAAAGATTTTCACCATAAATTCCAAAAAAAAAATGAATATGCAACAAACCAAAATACTAACCCAAGTGAATGAAGTACACAAAGAGGACAATTTGGAGAGTACAAAATGGTATGGGAAAGAAAGGGATGATGTGGCCAACATGTGGTTTTGAAAAACAAATCACAAAAAAAGTGCTGATCTGAGGTCAGAACTGACACCCATTTTTGAAATAAGTGACTTTTTTGCAAAATTTAAGTGCTGATTTGGTTTGAAATCTGCGCTTAAGTTAAGTGTGGATTTGCCAGAACTGACACCCCCTATTAAAAGGGTTGTGTGTCAAAATGGTGGAGGGTGATTGGCATAATGACAGAGCGTATTCCAGTTGAATTAATGTTTTGTGATTCAAGGGAGGGGAGAGCTGGTGCTGGTTCAGGATCCTCTTCTTCATAAAGATCATTCCACTCATCCTTTAAATCAGCTAGTATATTTTGGAGTATAACACAAGTCATGATCCAATGATTTTCAGTTTTGATCTTCAATTTATTTTGAAATTGGATTCTGAGCTCCCAGAGACTAGAAAATCTTCCCTTTAACATACCAATAGCATATTAAATCCATACTCTTGATTGGGCAAGGTGATAATTCAAGGTGGTTTGGGGGTCAATTTCTAAATTTGCACTACAGAAAGCAGGTATAATGTACTTTCCACTTGCATATGCTGAGTCTACAAGGAGTTGTCAAAGTATGAGTCAGGACTTTGAGAAATACTCATTCTTTGGAAGACAGAAGAGTCATGACATGAGCCAGGGCAGCCACTATGAAAAGCAATAAACTTTTTGTGGATGTCACAGACAAGTTGAACAGCAATAGAGTATCTACAAAGAAGATAAAAAGTTAGTTAATGAAAGATGTGAACTTGGAGAACATTTTGAAGAAAAAAATTTTTTTTTTTTGCAATCAAAATAATGGTTTCCATCATGAGCAGGTTTTTGACTCAAAGGTATAGTTGTGCCATCAACAAATCCTACACATCCAGGGAAACCTTCAGCTTGCATTACTTGAGAGGATTCAAGTTGCTGTTGTGGAGTTGGCCAAGCAAGTGTTTGAGACTTGAGGTAAAGGATAGCAATCATACAGTGTCTGGTGTATAATATCACTGTACCATATCCTATGTTAAAGAGATTATTCAAACGTCTTACAGCAGCACCATTTCCATTTGAGCTAAAGCGACATAGTGTGACAGCAAGTTGAATGGCAGGATCATGCTGTTTGTTATGGGAATGGTTATGAAAGATAAGATGTTCAGAGATGAGTTGATAAAGTTTGAAGAAAGAATTGGGAGAAGTTTGAAATAATTGAGTGAAGTTTAGTTGAGGAATGTTGAGAATGGAGCAGAGATCATCTCTGGGATCATGATAAAGATTTGGCCCCCTTGGGTTTATGTAACACTTTTTGGAAAGAAAAGACATAAAGGCTAAAGCATCTTCCAAATCAGAGTCAGATTTATAGTGAAGAACTAAAAGTAGAGTGATAGCATTCATAGTTGAGGGAAGTAGCTGCCTAGTAGAGAGGTGTTTCAAAGTTGTTGGTGGAAGGCTTATGTGATGAGGGAAGTGAGAATTCACCACCAAATGTGCAGTGGGGGTGTGTAGATAGAAAAAAACTTAAAGTGTTAACCACCAAAATTAAGTAGCATAGAGTGAGGAAAGACTTAAGGATAGCATCAGCAATTATAAGTCATGTGACTTTCTTAAAAATCCATCATGGATGTGATGAGTTTGGGATCAGGAATCAGGAATGGAAATTGGGGTATAAGAGGCAGGAAAATGCATTATCATGGATTCCTTATCCACTAGCCCTGGGGCTAGTAGATAAGAATCTTCTGCAATTATAATAATGTCTGATCCTGATCCCAGGAAAAAAAAATTCCTGATCCCTAATTGCAGATCCCCCAACTTTGATACCCCTTATTATGATGATGATGATGATATTTTTATTTTTATTTTTTATGCTTAGTGGAGTATCTTCTAACTCTGAAAAAAAAAAGAAAAAAAAAAAAAAGAAAGAAAGAAAGAAAGAAAGAAAAAAAAAGAAAGAAAGACATAAAAGAAAGAAAGAAAGAAAGACATGAAAGAAAGAAAGAAAGAAAGAAAGAAAGAAAGAAAGAAAGAAAGAAAGAAAGAAAGAAAGAAAGAAAGAAAAAAAGAAAAAAAGAAAAAAAAAAAAAAAAAATCCACCCTGACCCTCCTTCCAAAAGGGTCTTAAATAAATTTCCAAAAAAAAAAAATTAAAAATTAAAATTACAATAAATAAAATATAATATAATATAAATAAATAAATATAAACCCCTACCCCCCCCCCCCCCCCCCCCCCTGTGATACAAGATGTCATGAAATCCAAATCCCCCATAATCAGATTTACAAAACAGGATGGATTAGCCATCTTTGATATCTTCACCCTCTCTCCCCCCCTCCCCCTTTATTGATTTATTTTTTGGGAGGGAGAAGGAGAGAGAGAGGGGGGGGGGGGGGGGGGTAAATATATATATATATATATATTCCTATTGAAAAAACATACTCTTTTTCAAAAAAAAAAAAAAAAAAAAAAAAAAACCCTATTCTTACATCACTTACTTTTTTCACAAGAAATATTAAAATTAAAAATTAAAACAAAAAAAAACATTATTATTATAATTTTATTTTGTATTTTTTTTAAAAAAGGTAACTAACACCAGCAATAAGCACTACCCTAAGAAAGTAGCATTTTTGATATTATATATATATATACCCTCTCCTTCTCTTCCACCCCCCCACCCCCCCACATATATATATATATTGATATACGTTGAGATATGTTAATAACTAGTATATATAGCACACCCCTTCCCACACAACACTTTTCACCCACCAAACCGATGACACCTCTGCCAAACCGGTGGTAAACTCTCTACCAACCCAAAAAACGGTCTCTCCACAATCACCAACTCCTTTCTCCCTCCACCTTCACTTCCACACCCTAAATAATCCAAAAACAACACATTTTGATACTTATGAGTGATTTTAATAAATGTCGGCATGGTGGTTTGGGTTCTTGACAAGACTGAAGGGAGTGAAGATGCTAAGAAGATGGGTGAGTTAGAGGTAGGTAATGTAAGATGATTCGGACTAAGATTAATGTGGTCTTTACCTGATTGAAGACCGGTAGAATGAATATTACCAGTATCTTTATCCTTCAAACTATGATTCCCATTCTGATCACAATCATGGTCAACCCCCAACCCACTGCCATTCCCATTTGCATTCCTCTTTCTCTTCCTCCTCCTCCTAGACCCATTTCTCAACCCAATCCGACTCACCGGTTTCAAAAAGTTCAACTTACAAACCCAATTTGAACCCCACAAAATCAACGATTCATGAGACTTATGCTGATCTAGTGTATGAGTTTGATTCCCGTTTGTGTTCTGATTCTGATTTCCATTCCTGCTCCTATTCTGATCAGGATTCGGATTTTGATGAGGATCCCAAGAAAGACCCGACATATTCAAACTATCAGGTGAAGAGTTCGTAAGAGTAGTACTAGGATTTGATGAAGCCGAAGCCGAAACCGAAGTCAAGGTGGATTGAGGTTCAAAAACCATCCCGATCACCGGATCCCTTAAATCCCTTAATCCTTTATGACCCAACCCACCCATCCTACCGATACCACTTGAACATTCCATTAAAATGTGCCCAGATTCCACATCAAATACATAAACCGAATTATTTGGCAATGCGATGACCAATGTTGTAGCCAACGACGAAGAAAAAGCAAGTGAACAGGGAACCAAGTCGAACTTTGGAAGTGCACAATGGTGCTGAAAAAAGTAAAAAAAAAAAAGAAAAGAAAAGAAAAAGAATCAGTTGTTAACAATAACTATAACAATAATGATAATAGCTTTTTTTTAAAAAAAAAAACAAAACAAAACAATTGCACACCTTCAAACAATCCAAATTAAAGACAAAAACCCTCCGTTCATGATCCACACTGGCCAACCATTGAGAATCAGGACTAACCACCAAATTCGAAATAAAAGTATCCATCAATGACTTGTTGATCATCATGGTAGTATTAGGAGCAGTTGATTTTTGAGGACTGGGCTGAATAAATGAAGTTCCATCTTCATCTTCATCATCCTCCTTTTCCTTCTCCTTTTCCTTGTTATGATGATGATGATGGATCTCATGTTCCAAATTTGATTCAAGATTTCCATCATCGGGGACCGGTGAAGAAGTGTTAGATTGTTTGTTATGAGAAGGGCCATCACGTGGCTGATCGCGATAAACAATCGCATCCCGATGATGATTAAAAACACCAATGACTCGATGTCCATAAGATTTAGAAGAGATTGACGTCGAATGATGCTGCTGATGATTAATAGAAATCACCACGATTTGACAACTTAAAGCTGTCGCCACTATTAATTTAGTCGAATCTGGTGAAAACTTCAACACTCTAGCGCCTTGGTTTGGGTGATGAAAATTCCAACCAGGTTCGTCGGTAGATGGACGACCAAATGGGTGAAAATCTTTAATACGTTTAGGAATAATGGTGAGATGATCATCATCATCATCATCATTATCATGATGAATGAAATCAAGATGAAATAATTTGATGTGATATAAATCTGAAACAGCTATCCATTGGCCACATTCAGATATTGCAGTTGCCGTGATCGTCGTTTGAAGCTATACAAACATCAAATGATGATACAAAGGGATGAGTGAGAGGTGATAAAAAAATCAACTTGATTCAAATAGATAGGGGTCAACCTTTAATTTCATTTCCAATAATTTATGCCAACCAGAGCCACTAGATTGATCAAGTAACTGAGGATTAAAGTGATTGAGATGATGATCATGAGAATCGACTGTATGAGGAGGCAGTGATGATGACGGTGAAGGACAAGACGAAGGAGCTTTCCAAATTTCGATTGACGAGTCATGTTGACATAATAATAGCCTAGCCCGATGAGCTAATTGGATTGGAGAATGACGTTGAGGAATAAAAGAGATTTTTCGTTGAATAGAGTCAACGAATTGTAAAGAAATGGAGTCTGAAATAGGATTAAGAGGTGTTGATGTGGAAGAAGAAGAAGGTTGTTTGGGTAAACGGGTAAGCGGAGAAGCTGCTGGACACAAGACCAAGGACATATCGATACCGCCCGAGATAAGAATTGGGATTTGATTGGGGGATAAGGTTTTTTTAGATGACTGGGGTGAAGAGAGATATTCAAGATGATCGAATGGCGGCGAAACAGCCAAGGCGCGAACATCATGCGAATGAAGACGTCTTGAAGCAGTCATGACCCAAGAAGAAGAAGAATGGTGAGGATGTTTTTTGTGATGATGATGATTGGTAAATTGACAAGTCATCTGATCTACGCCAGATGTAAAGATGGATAAACCATCGGCAGTGACGGCCAAACAAAGCACATCAGCTCGATGAGCTCGAATAGATTGGATTTGAGTGCACAGATTTGCATCCCAAAACTTGACGTTGCCCATTGAATCACCGGATACAATAGTGTTTCTATCAAAAAATAAAATAAAATAAATGAATGAAAAATTCAAAAATTCAAAAAAAAAAAAAAAAAAAACCCCCCCCCAAAAAAAATGCTTCATGTGCAACACTCACCCAACTACAGCTACAGCCCAGACCAAGGTATGATCGCCATTGATTTTATCGACTGACATTTTTGCAATACACTTCCCAGTTTTGACACACCACTTTCTTAAACAAGAATCTGAGCCACCTGTGATGATATAATCATCCTTCCACACTGACACGGCTGCCTGATGTGAATCCTCCTCAGAGTCGGAATGAGGAGTTAAATGATGAGGATGATGGAGGGAAGGAGTTCCCCAAGCAAGACTGAGTAATCTTGAACGAGAGGGATCGAACTGCCTGATGAGAGCTAAGTCGTTGTTGGCAATGGAAGCGATGCGAATAATGCCATCGTCGCATCCAATGGCCAGTGAGTCCGAAGTAGGTGAGAGTGCGAGAGACCAAATAGCCAAAGCAGGAGCGACGGAGAGCGAGCGCTGGATGAAGATAGAAAAAAGAAAGGAAAAGGAAGTCAATGAAAGGGATGAAGATGGAGATTGACAGAAAGAAAAGAAAAGGATACATTGATGAGACCATGATGAGGGCCCAACCAATTCCATTCGAATACATGTTGGGTGCCAGTGGAGCCCAAAAGACGAGGGGGCTGATGGGGTGCAAAGAGAAGATGTTCGACTTTGTTGAGATGTTCGCTGTGAGGATGCAGGTGAGCAGGAAGAGAGTGAGAAAGGACCCAAGCATTGGAATGGTTGATGAAGTGCCAGATCTGGATGGTGGCGTTTCCTCTGGCGATGGCGAGTGTTTCTCGGTGGGAATGATGGGGATGAGAGGGAGCAAGAGCGATGGCGGAGATGGAAGGAGGAAGGAAGGGGATGAATCGACAGCGATGGACTCCAGCCATCTTCGTGGACGATCGAAGCCAGAAGAAGAAGGAAAGAGATGAAGATGATAATATATCATAAAATAATAATCAATCATAATAATATATATATATATAATAATAATCAATCATAATAATAATCAATAATAATAATAATATATATAATGATAATAATATATATAATAATAATAATAATCAACCATAATAATATATATAATAATAATATATATAATAATAATCAATCATAATAATATATATAATAATAATATATATAATAATAATATATATAATAATAATATATATAATAATAATCAACCATAATAATATATATAATGATAATCAACCATAATAATAATCAATCATAATAATATATATAATAATAATATATATAATAATAATATATATAATAATAATCAACCATAATAATATATATAATGATAATCAACCATAATAATATATATAATAATAATCAACCATAATAATATATATAATAATAATCATCCATAATAATATATATAATAATCAATAATAACACTAATAACACTAATAATAATAACTCTCCTCCTCACTCTTCATCCTCATGTCTTCTCTCCCTCAACACCGCCAACAGTCTTCCATCCCCCGCTATCACTCCGACTCCCCAGCATCCCAGGCATGTCCCCACCAATCCTCTCCCTCCTCCCACTCCACTTGGCTCTATCCCTCCCCTCAGCAATTCTACAACGCCCTTTCTCGTAAAAACATTCATCTCAACCATCCAAACGACGTCAACTCAATCGTCCCCATTCACAATGCCGTCAATGAACGTGTCTGGAGTCATATCCTAGACTGGGAAGCTTCTTATTCTCCTCTCTCCTTCAACTCTTGGCCAAAATCTTCTCAATCCGGCCCTATGCTGGCTAGTTTTGTTGGAAGGTCTACCGATCTGTCTCCTAGAGCTTGGTTAAAAACTTTGGCTGGGTTCTTCCCTCTCTCTCTTTTCTTTTCTTTCATTCAATCCTCATTCTTATCTATCTTAATCATCATCCCAGTTACTCCCCTCCTTTCGATCGTCATGATTGGGAAATCGTTAGACCTAACGAACATCGTATTCGCTACATCATCGATTTCTACGCTCCTTCCCCTTCTTCCTCATCTTCAAATCTTTCTCCAATGGAGACTAAAATCCCTAATCTAGCTTTTTATATCGACGTTAGACCTGCATTAGATAATTGGGAAGGTATCAGAATGAGATCATTAAGAGCTTGGGATCAACTTAAAGCTTCTTTTTTCTCTAGTCCTCCTCCTTCTACCTCAGCTACTTCTCCTACTCCTGCTACTACTACTACTACTACTACTACTACTACTAATAATAATAATAACACTCTGGCGTAAAGTGGTTGCTCGTTGTTTTTGTATGATATATATATATATATATATATCTTTATCCGATTCCTAACACTCGATCAGTCCAACTTTCCCTTCAACCATACTTCTCATCTTGATATTGGATTTACCAAAATATATGCACATCATTCTGCTTTCTTTTAAAAGTAAATATATATCTGCACATAAATACTACAAATGTATCTCTCTCTCTCTATTTGGATTCAACCCGCAAATAATAATAATAAATATAAATATATATAAGGTTTGGCGTACTTGCTTACAGATGTTCTTGGTTTTCTTCTGCCAAATGGTTTTTAGATCTGATGAGTGGCTGTTTAAAATAAAAAGGAAAACATGTAAGGGTAACCAATAAGAGAAAGTAAATATGATCTTTAAATTTCACCATCACACTTGTCTCAGATAGGTATGAAATGAGTAAGAGCAAACATAACTAAAGAATAAAAATGGAAGAGAATCAAGCAAAGAAGCTGCGCGCCCCTTCATTGAACAGGTGGTATCAAGATAATGGTAAATACCCAACCCCTTGAAATTTTTATCGCTCACAAACAACCATAATCACCATGGATTCTAACCAGAACCAGAGAAGGGTGAGGGGATAGGAAGACCAGTTTTTAGATTAATGTATGAGAATATTCCAAATGTGAGCAAGTTGAGATCATTTTCATCCATGTGAATTTTGTTATAAAAACCCCCAAAGGTAACCCTTTTCATCTTTGACCAGGTTTTGAAAGAGATGATATTGAAGAAAGTGAAGAAAGAGAAGATGAAGATATTGAGGTAAGTGAAGAAAGTGATGAGTTTGAGGAAGACATCTCTTTATTTTTAGTTAAGTCTAGATTCTCAGTCATTTTTTTCAAAAAATAAAAATAAAAATAAAAAAATAAAAAATAAATATCAATCTAATAGAAAAAAAAAAAATCAAAATTAGATGAAACTTACCTAAAAAGCTCTTCTCAAACTACCTGAAAGAAATAGTCCCAAAAGCTCAACAAAAGAGCCCCAAAAGTTGCCAAAAAAAAAAAAAAAGAGTCCCAAAAGTACCCAAAAAGTGTTCCAAAAGTTTCCAATAAAAAAAAAAAAAAAAAAAAAAAAAAAAAAAAAAAAGTGTCCCAAAAGTGTCCTAAAAGTGTTCCAAAACTTTCTAAAAAAAAAAAAAAAAGTGTCCTGAAAGTCCTCTAAAACCTCCCCAAAAATTTTCAGATAAGTGCCAAAAAAAAAAAAAAAAGTACCAAAAATTGTCCAAAAAAAGTGCAAACACCCATACAACCCATAAAAACCCTAAAACCCTAAAAACCCATAACTTCACTAATAAACAAGATAAACACACATAAGACATACCAAAATGAAAAGAAAATAAAGGAAAATAAGCTGAGACATAATAAGTGACCCTAGATTAATCCTACATAAGCACCACTAAGTAATAAACTTCCAATAAATACCAATAACAACACCATAACTACCATATAAAACAAGGTAACCACCCATAAGGGATACCAAAATGAAGAGAAAAGAAAGTAAATTAAGATGAGACATAATAAGTGACCCTAGATTAAGCCTCCATAAACACTACTAACTATAACCTAAATATGAAAAAATCCACTAATAACACCATAACCCCAATAACACCCTACATACCAAATACCCCCAAACATGCACTCCAAAGGCCTACCCAGGTTTGGATAACCACATCCTCCCTCCAATCAAGAATGTCCCATTCTTCCTTCACCAACAACCATGTTTGAAAGCCTCTCCAGAATCTTTACAAATAGCCCATTTCTCTCTTCCACCAGATCCTATTCCATCCTAAGTGAACTTCTGAACCAGCATTCCAAGCTTCTTCTTTAAAACTTCTCTTGCACCATGCCTTTAAATTCAATCTATCCCTGTGAAAAAAAATTTCTTTCTTCTGTTCCTGAATTCCAACTCTGGCTGTACCAGCCTCTAACAATGAAAAGTGATATCCAGTTGACCAGTCTTCCTGACTATAACCTTCTACCAGCATAAAAAGTTCCTCATTTTATAGTCTTGGGGGACTCACAACCCTCAGTTTAAAGTCTTGGGGGACTAACAGCCCTCAGTTTAAAGTCTTGGGGGACTAACAGCCCTCATTTTATAGTCTTGGGGATTGCAAAAACCAGAATCACAGAACCCAGAGCCAGAGATCAACCAGAAAAAGATTTATAGAAGTAACTAATTTTCTGAGGTAACTGTATATAGAGCTGCCAGTCCATCAGTCACCCCCAAACTTTCCTTTACAAAATTCAGAAGTTCCCCCTTGGATCCTTCTACCTTTAAACTTCCACCTCATACTGCCTCTCATTCCTCAGTTTATAGTCTTGTGGGACTTTCTGTCAAAAAATCTTGGGCCCATAATTAAAAGATCAGTTTAAAGTCTTGAAGGACTTTCCAGAAAAAAATCTTGAAGATATATCCCATAATTAAAAGATCAGTTAAAGTATTTAAGGACATTCCAAAAAAAAAATCTTGAAGATATAGGCCATAAATAAAAGATCAGTTTAAAGTCTTGAAGGACATTCTAGAAAAAAATCTTGAAGATATAGCCCATAAATCCCCAAACCAAAAACCATGAAAGCCAAAACAATTTAACCTCCTTTAACAAATAAAACAAAATAAAATGGTATCCCCCAGCCAATTGATGATCTGATCCCCTGATACCTTACCCACATCCAAGTGCACCTTGATGTGGTCACACCTAAAAAAAATTTTTTTATTTATTTATCTTTATTTCGACTCCTCCTCTTCTACCAAAAAAACATTTCCAGAGCCCTATATTGAGCCTTTGAACAAACAAATCCTTGATAAAAAAATTAAAAGAAAAAAAGAGAAAAAAGAAAATAATCTTGAATCCACCACTTTCACAGCCAACACCCTAAAACCACATAGCAAAGCCAGCTCCAGGTCTACAGAAAAGATCACTGGGTGGGCTCCCTCCAATAAGTAAAAATGATGGGAGCCCCCCAGTGATTCACCACCAATCCAAAATCACCAAAAGACATCCAAGGCAATCCAGTTTAAAGTCATAGAGGACTAAAAACCTGAATCACAAAAAAAAACACTAGAATTCAACTAGAAAAAAACTAAAGGCATTGAAACAGACTTTCTAGGGTAACTGTTCTACAGAGCAGCCAGCTCATCAGTTACCCCCACACTTGCCAAAATAAAATATAGAAGCCCCCCCTGGGTACCTTCTAACAAAAACACAACATCCAACAAAAATGAACAAAACCAATAAACATGAGGGGTCCAGAACTTGAAGACCAAAAGAATTTCCAGTTTAAAGTCATGGTGGACTAAAAACCTGTTAAAGAAAAAAAACCAATACTAGAATTCAACAAAATTAAAAGAAGGGGTTGGAAACAGACAATCTGGGGTAACTGTTTTTAGAGTAGCCAGCCCATCAGTTACCCCCACACTTGCCAAAATAAAATCTAGAAGCCCCACCACTGGGTACCTTCTAACAAAAAAAAGATTTTCCAACACAAATCTTCTGACATAAAATACCAAAACCATTAAAAAACCATTAAAATTCTTGAAAGCCAAAAAAATCCAATTTAGAAATAAAATTTTTCAGTATAACCTCATGCTGGAGGTTAGATAAAACCAATTGTCATTATTTTTATCTTCATTTTATTTTGAATAAAATACCCATCTTCACTTGAATTTTTCTTTGCTTCCCTCTTCATTATACTAAGTTTTTTTTTGTTTTTTTTCCTTTTTTTTATATAGAGACTTGAGCCAGAGAGACTGATAAGAATTGGACAAACCAAAAAAATCCTGACCAAATACATAGAGGCCAAATTAAGCAAAACCAAAACAATTAAGTAGTTTATCCTCATTTTGGAGAGATCAGATTCTTGAAATCCTAAGGTTGAAACCAATAAGTTTGCCCCTAGGGCCTGAACCCCCTAAGCTCCTCTTCCAATTCTGAAATCCAACATCAGACCTCCAAACAAATCTTCAATCCTCCTCCATACACTTAATCTACCATATTTCACATCACCAGAATCAATAAATTCTCCACCCTGTGAAACATCTGGAACCTCCACCACATCTTTTAAATCAACCTCCATACCAGTGACATCCAAAACATCACAATTTTCCTCTTCCCTAAAGGAATCTTGCTTAGAATCTTCAAAATCCTCTAGAATAACATCCATAACATCAAAATAAAAATCCTCCCCCAAGCAGAGACCTTCTGATCTTGAGGGAACCACCTGAAAATAATCTTCCTCTATTAGAAAAAGATCCAAGACAGAATCTTTCTGTCCATCCAAAAATTCAACTGATACATCCTCCTCTAATAAGCCATTATCTGAACTTGAGAAAGAAAATTAATCATCTATCAACAACCATTCATCCACCACAGATTCCTTCTCAATATCCTAAAATCCTTCATCATGACCAGACAAATCCTCCTTCCCACATAATTCATCCAAACTTAAGGAAATACACTTACCCTCTAGTGCATACATCTCCAAAAAATCCAGTGAAACACATTCCTGAGCTCCCATGGTATCCTCTGGAAAAGAAAAAAAGCTTCACAAACATCATCAGAATCACCATCTTCTAAATTTGATCACTCCAACACCTCCCCAGAAGCTGAAATTTCCACCACAGCCCTCTGAAACTCTCTGTCCAACAGTATTTACTCTCCAGATTCCACATCCCTATCCTTCATACCATCCAAATATACCAAAATAACCTCCTTTAACACAGCCATAGCAGGAATCCTATTTTCCCCATTTAGAAGAGTCTTCATCAAGTCAGCCTTGAAAAGAATCTTCATAACTTCCACCTTTACATCCCTACCCATAGCACTCCAAAATACATACTTGGACCCATCTTTATGTGCTATATATCATTATATACCAGATAATCCAGAGCCTCCCCAAAATCCTCCATAAATTCCTCATACTGAGAAAGAGAAGTTACACCACCTTTCAAGTCCCACTTCCTAGCAATCCCATGAAGATCCACCATTGAGAAAGTAGTAGGCCACCTTTTAGCAATTTCAATCTTCAACTTTCCCCAGTCCTGACTCCTATATCTTGCCATACCAGAAACTTCCTTCTCCACCTCCCTATTACTAATGAGAATGATTACTTGCCTAAACATGTCCAACATTGAGGCCCCATTAATCTCAGAAGCAACATCAAACCTAGCCAAAAACCCCTTTGCATCATCCCCAAAAAACCTTGAACCATCCCAAGACTGAATCTTAACCATCCTAGCAAATCCAAGTTACAGCCTCCAATTCCACCAAAGATAGCCAAAGTCACCCCCAATAGCCTTAAAGACATAAGAGGGACCAAATCCAAGAGAAAAGAAGACCCCTAGAACAACCACAAAGAGAGATAGCACCAAATTTAAAATCCACCTAAGGAGATCCACCAAAGAGAGAATCCTAGATTAACAGAGATTCCAAAAAGCCAACAGATTTTTACCCCACATTGGGTGCCAAAAACGTAGACAATCCTATAGTACTAGCTATAGGCCTTGACCAAGGGAGTTGGAGAAAACCCAGAAAGAAGAACCCCTTTCCCTTTAGAAAAAAAAGTAAGATTTATCTGTTGCGGAAAATTGGAGATCTGTTTGCTAGACCCTCTAATTAAACAATCTTGACCTCTTTAAAAGTAAAGATAATAGTCCCAGAAAGACTGCCAGAAAGAGTTGAAATGAACAGTAATATACTCCAACAAAAAACCAGCCAATGAGACAGTGAGAAATAGAGAGGTGATGAGTAAAGAGATGAGATTCTTCCCTAAAAATCTTCCCACACACGCATCATACAGCCAGTGCACAGACCACCCTGACCAATTCCCCACCCAAAATCCAGCTTTCCCAGCCTTTTTCATACATAAAAGTGCATTTTAGCGCTTCCCCAGCGCCCAGGAAGGCACCCCGCTTCAAGTAGGGCCTCTGATTAGGGGCAGGGGGGCCGCTTCTAGGCCCTAAAACACTCATACAACCCATAAAAACCCTAAAACCCCTAAAACCCCATAAATTCACTAATAAACAAGATAAACACACATAAGACATACCAAAATGAAAAGAAAATAAAGGAAAATAAGCTGAGACATAATAAGTGACCCTAGATTAAGCCTACACAAGCACCACTAAGCAATAAACTTCCAATAAATACCAATAACAACACCATAACTACCATATAAAACAAGGTAACCACGCATAGGGATACCAAAATGAAGAGAAAAGAAAGGACATTAAGCTGAGACATAATAAGTGACCCTTGCTTAAGCCTCCATAAACACTACTAACTATCACATAAAGATGAAAAAATCCACTAATAACACTCTACATACCAAATACCCCCAAATATGCACTCCTAAGGCCTACCCAGGTTTGGATCACCACACCGGAAAATGATGAACGTCAAAATGCATGTGACTTACCTTTTTTTCTTTAACTGGGAATCAAACCTTGCCCCAAATTTAAGTTTTATATAAGTGTAATTGTCCTATATATTTGTGGTGACTATACTGGTTACTATCTGTAAGTCTCACTCTGCATATTTCATAGTTCAGGTATATCTTTTTAATTCAGCACTCTGTAGTGGCATTAAATTTCTCACATTAAAGGGGGGGGTGTCTGGAATATAATAAATTTTTTTTCCTAGTTGACCAAGATAGAGCAATTTTGTTCTTAGTCCTAGAAGTAATTTAAATCAAATTAATTATATTATATATTTTTTTTAATTATTTCAGTTGACATTTTTTCCTGATAATTAAAATATTATATTATTGTTTCAGTTGAAAATTTGTCCTAGAAGTAAAATAATAAATATCTAAATTAATTAAATTAATTTTATTAAATTATTTTGGTTGACATTAAGTCCTGGTAATTAAATTTTCAGTTAAATCTTAGTCCTGATAATTATATATCAATATATATATTAATAATTAATTGAGAATTGTGTTAATTATTCCAGTTGACTCTTTGTCCTGATAATTAATAAGTTATTATATTATTTCAGTTGATTTATTTTAAATCCTGGGTCTAAAATATAAATATCTTAATTGATTTAATTAATTAAAAAATTGTAATAAATATTTCAGTTTAGTTTTTTCCTGAAAAGTATTATATTTTCTGTATTTCAGTTGATTAAAAATCCGGATAATTGATCATATACTTGAAATATTCTTTATTTTATCTCCTATTTTTTCTTTCAAAAAATTAAATAATAACTGATTAAATATTAATATTTCTTTTCTCTCAGTTTAAGTTATATAAACAATGACTGATAAAAGTTCTTCTGCTGCCCATGAAGATGAGCTGTACTTAATTGATTATGATGAGACTTCTTAAATTTCTCCTTTGACTGCAAAAATTGCTCAAATTAATTAATTGTTGGACCAAAAAGGATGTGGAGATGCAGGAAGTAAAATAAAAGTAGAAAAGACTGCTCTGGATCCAAAGCCCCCAGTGAACCCCCCAGAAGAGCTTTCAAGGGGCTTTAAAATAAAAATAATGCCCGTGCAGCAGCAAGTCAACAACCTCTCAGCTCACATCAAGGAGTTTAAAGCAGAGAACCTCAAATTAAGATCAAAGATAGAAATTCTAGAGGAAATGGTAAGACATGTAGAAAGGTTTCTTCAAGAGAAGAGGAAACTTCTTCAATGAGTAAAAAACCTTCCACAGTTGGCTCCTCAACAACAGGTAAAGGTAGAAGTCTCAAAATAGCAGTGGGACTGGCTCAATACTCAGTGGGACTCCCTCCAAGCTCAACAACTGCAACAAGCAACTCAGGCAGGTCCCTCCAGACCCCAACAATTCAACCCAAACCCTCCTCATCCCTACCAAGGAGGAAGGAAAAGGAAAAACAATCAGCTCCAAATTTTTCCAAAACCATGGTAATCCCTTCTATTGAGTCCCAAGTACCCTTTCTTGTGACTGGTTCAGTTCTTTCAGGTAATTCTGTACAGGGAGTTGATACCTTGAGACCAGTGGAGTCTGGCTCTAGTAGGCATATTACTTAATATTTTGATGTAACTACTCCTTTAGTATTAATTGCTACTTCAATGATAAACCCTGATATGGCCATTATAGATGAAACAATTGATACTGAAGTTTATGAGAGTCTGGAAAGTTACTCTTTTTCTTTTTTGAGAAATACTCCTGATGTAGCTACTATTCATGATGAATATTTAAAATATATCACTTCCAAAAAAAATCATATAATGAACAACCTTCAATTGACTCAAAAATTTACTAGTTTGTTAACTGAACAAGTTTACCAATCAGTGAGAATTGAATTTCAGAGGGCTTCTAATGATTTATATAATTACAAAGTAACTTATGAGAAGAGAGTTGCTTCATGGAAAAATTTCAAGAATGATTTGTCCAAGTATCAAGACACTGTGTCTATCTGTTTCCAGGAACTAAAAGGACATAAGTTTAACTTGAAAAGACTAAGTGACCACTACTCATCTCTGATGTACAAGAATCAATTATCTTTTAAGACTATCAATGAGACAGTATCCAGTATTACAAAAGTGAAAACTAGACTAAAAAACATTGAAGAACAGTTGAACTCACTGTTAAATGACCAAAAGTATTCTGAAACTTATTTGAAAGAACCTGTTGCACAAGATACTCCAATTTTACCTGAGTCTAGTTCATCTAAAGTAAAATTAGTGCAAGAAATACCTGTAGATATTCCTGAGTTTCCATCAAAAATAGATGATGCACCTTGTTCATCTAAAGAACAATTAAACAATGAGATTATTGCTCAGTTAAATAAATCACATCTTCTTCTTACACAGAAACAAGTTTATAACAAGGAGATTGCTTCAAATCAAAAGAATTGGCTAAAACTTGACCAATATCCAACATTTGATGGTGATTCTTCCTCAGATTGGCATAAATTTATTTGCAGAATTGATAACTTGAATAATTCTGACAAATTTCCAGATTAAGAAATTGTGTCTAAATTAATTTCTTTATTTTCAAATGTTGCCCTAATGTGGTATGAATCTGTCCTTTTAGATAAAAATGACTTTTCGTGGGAAGATTGGAAGAAATTTATTAAAGCACAGTTTGGTGGTTCCAAGTTTAGTTTAGCTCAACAAATGAATATGAGGAAGCTAGATATAGCTCTTCTTCTGAAGAAAAATTTGTTAAGTTCCTGATGAAACTTGTAAAGATCCTAAAGAAAATGGACCCAAACATGGACTTTGAATTATGGAAGGACAGGATCCTTTATAACTATCCTGTCTCTGAGAGACTTAATTGTTGCTTGTACTGAGTTCTCAAGAGATATTCTTCTTTTATTAATACTTGTAATGAGGTCCTTTTAAATAACAAGTATGATTTTAGAAGGTTCAATCCTAGACCTTCATTGGAAAAGACCTCGAATTACCAACAGAAACTCCTGAAAAAGTTGGTAAACCTTCTGACCCTATTTCACCTAAAAGGTATGTAATATAAACTTGCTTTTTATGAATAAATCCTTGACAGAAAGGTCATGTTTGTTACAAGAAAATAAATCTTGTTGAAAAAACAGAGGAAAATGCTGATGACACAGTCACACTGGATGATACTTCAAGTGATGGTGACAGAAATATTTCTTATTAATCTCACCAGGAAATTTGAATGATGGAATAAGATATTCATTATTTGAATAATATTGACATTGAGAATAATGACTTATCTACAGTTGAAGATGCTGACATCATAAGAAACCTTGAAGACAGCTCAATAATTATTATCCCTATCAAGGCACCAGTCTTGATTAATAGATAGAACATTGAGGTTGTTTTGGATTATGGAGCTGGAAGAAGTGTTGTATTTGAAAATTCACATGCTTCAGTGGGTAAGGATTATAAATCAAAACTTATGCCTATCATTTCTGCAAATTAAAGAGTTTATGGATCTGTTTTGTTCCCCAATGGTAAAACAAAGCTACAGTATTTTTCAAATATAACCATGGCTTTGTAAGAGCTATGTGTGACTTTTTTTTTGTTAAAAATGATAACTTAAGTAATTGCTTCATTGTGGGAAATGATATTTTAACCATTTATGGAATTAAATTGGATCCCTCAAACCAATGCTTCACAATGGGGTTTAATGGGAAGAGAAGATTTAAAATTTCCTCCACCAAGAAGTTATTAACACCAGAATTTAACACATGTCATTATGTAGTTAAATATAAAGGAAGATCTACAAAAGAAATGTGTGACCTTCTGTCTGAAATTGACACAGCTTCTTTTGGAGAAAAACTTTCTGGTATGGAAATAAATTGTATCATTCAATTTATAAAATATTTTCCTATGGCCTTTGCTCATGAATCACATAAATTAGGACTGGAAAAAGAAGGAATGAAGCTCTCATTATCTTACACATTAACTGAAATACCACCTATTTTAAATATGAAGCCTTATCCTGCTTCTCTTACAAAGAAAAAAATATTGAAGACAATATCTCTACCCTTTAAAAAATAAATATTATTGAAAAGGTAGTTGGAACATCTAAACATTGTGTTATCTCACCTGTCCTAATTTCTTATGAGAAAGATATGTCCAGGTTAATTGGTGATTGTAGAGAATTGGATACTTATACTGTAGATGATATTTATCCTTTACCAAGAATTAGCTCTATACATGCTACCTTACAAGGTGCTAAATATATCAGCTGTTTAGATGGTAATAAAGGATATCACCAGGTGCCTATTGAAAAGAATTCCCAGAATTTAATGATTATTGCTACTCATATGTGTAATTATAAGTATATTAGGATTCAATTTGGCCGCAAATAATGCCCCTTCAGCTTTTCAGAAAGTTATGGATAACACATTCCATCAGGAAATAATTGAAGGATGGCTCATGGTTTATATTGATGATATCATCATATTCTAAAAGACATTTGAGGCTCATCTTAACAACCTGTATAAAGTGCCCCATAAGATGGATGAGATAAATATGACACTTGCCTTGAAAAAATGCAAATTTGGTTTTCATTCTTTGAAAGTGCTTGGTCATGTTGTCTCAGGGTTACAGATATGTCTTGACCAGAACAAATTGGAAGCCACACAACAGGTAATAGCTCCTACTACAGTTAGAGAGCTCCAAAGTATTTTATAAATCTGTGGATAATATAGACATTATATTAAAAATTATCAGGTCATAGCCTTACCTCTAACCCAATTAACTAGGAAAGATGTTGCTTTGGCTGGAACAGTAAAATACAAAGAGCTTTTGACCCTATGAAACATTGTTTGATGTCAGCACCAGTTCTTGCTTTGCCTGACTTTAATCAATCATTTTTTTTATACACTGATGAAAGATTTTTTGGCCTTGGCGCTGCTCTCCATCATAAATAATTTATTAATGATGAAGTATCAGAAGTAGTTATTTGTTATATTTCAAGAACCTTGAGAAATATTGAATTGAAATATGGTGCCACTCAACTAGAGTGTTTAGAAGTGGGGTGGGCTCTAGAGAAGCTACATTATTACCTGGATGACCAGAAATTCAAACTTGTCACTTAATGCAGTGCAGTTAAATCCCTCTTAAACTTGAAAACACATTACAGACATATGTTCAGATGACAGCTGGCTGTTCAAGAATACAGAGGGAGGATGACAATAATTCATAGGGCTGGTATTTTTCACTCAAATGTGGATATCTTATCTATGTTACCTTTGCCAAATGATGACTCAAATCCTGCATATGTTCCTGAAAATGAAATAGTTCACATTCATGTGATATATGTGGTTTATATTGAGGAAGTGCCAATACAGCTTATTCTGGATTCATATGATTAAGACTCTGACTTAAAAAAGTTATGTACTATATTAAATGATCCAAAGAATGCTTTAATACAAGTATTACTTAGAACCCTCCCACCAAAGTACCAGAAAGCTTTGGAAAAAGGTAAATTCTCAATTGATGAAGGCTATTTCTATTATAGAAGAAAGTTGAGTAATGTTATTGTTATTTCTCCTATGAGAGATATCATCTTGAAAATTTATCATTATGACATATTGGCTGGATATTTTGATCTTAAGAAAACAATGATCAGAATTAAGAACACTGCCTGGTGGGTTAATTTTTCTCGAGACACCAAACTATATGTTTAATCTTGTGATTCTTTCAAAAAATCAAAAAGATTGACTGTTAAAAGAGCTGGATTAATGCAACATATTGAAGCTCTTGATGTGACATGGCAAATAATAAACATGAAATTTTTAATAGGATTTCCCATTGCTGGGAAAGACAGTTATAACTCTTGCTGGGTTATTGTGGACAGATTCACAAAAATGTGTAAATTTATCCCTACTCACAAGGAAGTTTTCACTAAAGAATTACCTTTCTTGTGGTGGTCTCATATGTTTAATACTGCTGGTTTTCCAAAGGCCATAATCTCTGACAGAGACCCTAACTTACTTCTGAATTTCGGATGTTTCTGATGGATGTTTGTGGTTGTGATCTTAAACGTTCTACTGCCAATCACCCCCAAACTGATGGATTAGCTGAAAGAATGATTTAGACCTTAGAGGACATGATAAGAAGGTATTGTGCCTTTGGCCTTGAGTACAATGACAATGAAAGTTTCACACAATATTAGGTCACCTTACTACCTGGTCTGGAGTTTGCTTATAATAGCACTGTTCACTCTGTTACTCAAAGAAAGCCTTTTGAGCTCTGGTATAGATATGTTTCCAATTCATTCTGCCCAAATTCTCAATAATAAAATACCTAAATTGGATTTACATCCTGGTGTAAAATTTTTTCCTCAAATGCAACAACTTTGCAGTTATAATGCTCAAAATTGTATTGAAAAATCTTTTGAATACTAGAAGAGGAGATGGGACAAATCCCATAATGAACACACTTTTAAAAAGAGTGATGAAGTACTGATTTCTACATTCCACTTTAATTTACAATGTAATAACAAATTAAAAGACCCATTTGTTGGTTTATTTGTTTTCAGAAGAATGGTTTGTGATAATGCAGTTGAAGTTATTCTGTACTCTCCATATGACAGGAAACATCCTGTTTTTCCAATATCTCTTCTGAAACCTTACACATCCAATAGTGATTTATTTCCCAAAAGGAGGGGAAGACCAAAAAATACCCCTAATAAAATCACTGAAACATCAGAAATTGATAAGATTCTAAATGACAGAATAAAAAATTCTGAAAAATGTACTGAATACTTATTGAGATTAAAAAATAAATCTTCTGAATATGATTCTTGGATACCTGGGAAAGAGATATCTAACCATCTTGCTCTACTAAAGAAATATAAAAAGAAAAATCATAGCATTTTTTTATTGTTTTTTTAAAGTGAGGATTTTTCATCCAGGCTACAAGACTTACCCAGTAAATAATTAATTATTTACCAGGATGAAACCACGCTTTTATTTCTTATTTTATTAATTATATTTACTTCATAAATTACTTCTAATAATTTAACTAATTAGAATAAGTAAAAAATAAGTAAATATTTTAATTTAATGTTCCTCATATTGTTTATCCTCTGAAAATGTCCTCATGACAGGTTAGAGTTGAAATAAAATTATATTAATATTGGAAATAAAAATCAAATTATTTTATTTAAAGATTGAAATTTACAGAAAATCTAAAATAAATCAAATAATGTGAAGTATACTGTAAATACATTATATTGATACATTCTTTTATAGAAAAATCTTAATATTGTCAATTTCTTATTCTGGAATTTTTTCTCTCTCATATTCCTGTATATAGATTTTTTAGCTCTGTGTTCTCTTTCCTTCTTGCCTATATAAGGCCTCCCATTTTAGTTGTTTTCTTCATTCCTTACTAACTTACAATTTATTATATGCAATCAAAACCAACTCTATTACTACTATCACTGATTTAACTAGCTACATTTGTGTAATTTAATTCCTTATAAGTAATAATAATAATACTCCTTAACCTCTTTCTTGAGTAATAAAACACAAAAAATAAAAGTTATGTACCTGCTTTGAAATTCTTGAGTTCTCCACTTTTCACCACTGTTGGACCACCATCAAAACCTTATAGACCATCAGAACCCATTGAAAACTATCCTTTCATCTTACTTATATTATTTTATTTATTTATTATTTTTTATCTTATATATTTACCATACAATACATTTTAACTGCCTAATTGATTTCCTCAACACATAGTTGTTTCAACTAAAATATCTCAATTTAATTTTTTAATTTTTTTAATTTTAATTTTTTCATTACTTTTGTTATTTTTTATATTTTTCTTCTGAATTTAGTTGAATACTATTTAATTTGTTTATTTTTTCATGTTTTCTCAATACACTCATTCCTTCATACTTTTTTTTCTCTAAAATTATCTTAATGGAGCTGTTTATGTGCATATACATACATACATACAAGTTGCTAAAAAAGCTTACAATTCTAGGCCCAAATGTCTAAAAAATTTTCTAATAGATATCTTATTCTTCTTCTTCTTTTTCCTTTGAAATATTTCACAGAATCTACACTTTTAAAAAGAATAATTGCCTTATTAGGAAATTCAATGGAAAATGACTGCTCAATCATTATTGATAAAAAAATTTTTTTGACTTACTCATTCTCATATGAAATTATAGTGGATTTTTTTCTAAAAAAAACGTAAGTATTTTCAGTTTTTTTCAATCAAGTAAGGAAAGGAAAGGAAGACAGAGGAGAAAGCATTTACAAAAAAAAAACTTATCATTCACCACAAAAAAACACCTGGTACTTGCTAGCGGGTGCCAATCCCTCAATCCATTTGTGATTCAAGAATAACTCAGATCTGATGCCATGCAAGCTGGAATGTTTAGTGTTAAGTGTGCAGTCCTCTCAGATGAATTACAGCTGAGCTATAACTGAATCAAATCAAGGATAGGGATTGGAACCTGCTATCAGGTGCCCATATTAGGGGGTATCAAAGTTAGAAATTTGTAATTATCTAAAAGGTGTTTCACAACACAAAATGAAAGCCACAAGCTTGAAATTAGGAGGTGTCATTTCTTGAAAAGCTGCACTTAAATTTGACCAAATCTGCACTTATTTAAGTGCAGATTTCTGAAACATGCTAGCCCCAACACTGGTGGATTTCAAAATGAAATGAGCCAGTTATTTCACTCAAATCCACAATTTCTCAACCAAAAATGCTGATTTAACCATAACTTCCCATTTCACTGATTTTTCAGCATCAACCCATTCACACACAGCACTTAAGTGTATAACACTTCATAACTCAAAAATTTTAACATCATTTTCATTTTTATACCATATAAGAGTCATAACTTCCTCACTCTCAAATTGTAATAAGCTAAATTAAGCAATGACTTTCACAGCTCTTGATCACCTCTTTGACTCTGATTGCTATTCTGATTCCAATATTGAAGAAGATTTTCTTTTTTTATCAAAAATGGCCATAAAACGTTACCTTCTTCCAAGAAAGCCTCAAGTACTTCATACCCTCAAGTACACCATTCAAATCCTTATTAAGCTATCTGTACCCAGTTTTAGACAGCTGTTCAGGACTTCTTAGGAATGCTTCCTTAAATTGCTTGAGCTTATTCAGGACCACCCCATCTTTCACAATAATTCTCAAAAGCCACAACATGATCCTTCCATTGAATTGACCATCACACTATTCTGTTTGGGCTCCAATGGTAATGTAGTTGCCTTGAAATTTTTAGAAAATGACTTTGATTTAGGGTATGGCTCTGTTAACACTTATAAAAAATTATGTATCACTGCTATTAGCTCCTTGGAATTTAAACTTCTCACCAGGCCAACTAAAGAAGAGCAACTTGAATCATCTCAGGTTATGCAAACAGAGGTTTTCTCAGGATGTATTGGTTTTGTTGATGGTACTACTATTCCTTTGAGTCAGAAACCTGCTCAAGGTGGAAACAATTAATTTGACCATAAAAAGAGGTGGCTTATATTTAATTCCATTCTTATATTTTCTTCATACTAACACAAGAAACTATATCTTCTCTATAGATATTCAATTTCTATTCAGCTTATATGTGACATCAATAAAAAAATAATATCTTTCTTTGCTGGCTATCCTGGATCATGTCATGATTCATATGTCTTTCAGAGAATTAAAAGTTCAAAAGTCCCTGAAAAATTCTTTGATGAAGATCAGTATCTTCTGGCTGATTCTGCTTATGTGAATGGAAAGTATATACTTCCTGCTTTTTGGGGAGCTGCATCTAAAGACAGTCAAAATGCCAAGTTCAACAACCATTTGGCAAAGTCAAGAGTCCATATTGAAAATTCTATTGGAATCTTAAAAGGTAGTTTTTCAATTTTAAGGGAATTAAGAAGTCCTCTTGAAAATAGGTCCAAAATGGAGGCAGTCATCAACTGGATTATATGTTGCACTATACTCTATAAACAGCTTTCTGACCTCAAAGATCAATGGCTAGAGTTATATGAAGATGAAGGAGTTTAAGCACCTCCCACTATATCCAACACTTCTATCTCTCAAACCACTAGCATATGGGCAAAAAATTTTCCAATCACACTACAAAATTGGGATATTTAGCAATTTATTCTTAAATTATTATGAAATTTATTTCATTTTTATCTATGTTTAATCTTTCTTCTCACTGGGATATGCTCCATCATTATGCCAATAATACTCTAACTTTTCTCAAGAAAATCCTTTTAATTTTTTTCATACTCTTCAAATGATTAAGTTGTGTGTATTATTTTTTTTGTAAATTTATTTTTGCATATTGACTTTTATTTTGAATTTTCAGTAAAATTCTCTTTTTCTCTGTCTCTTTTGTTTTTGGTCACCATCTCAACATGAAATTGCATATTTTCAGCTATTTCATAATTTTTCTGTCATTCTTCTTTTTTTTTCATCCCTCATATCCATTTCCTCCTCTCCTCACACATCCCTCAAATAATTGAAATTCAATTTTTTTTTCTCATCTCATCTCTCCAGGTAAGTCTTTATATTCATTTCTTTTGATTTTTTGTTTGCTCATTATAATTTTTTTTGTTTTTTTTTCTGTTTTCTTTTTTTTTTGTAAGTGGTTCTTTTTCTGGTTTTCAAGGTTAAAGTAACTCTTTTTTTGTTCTTTCTCTCCATTTTTTCTCTTTTTTTTACTCTCCATCATCCCCTATTTATCCCTCCTTGGCCTCGTCATTATCACACCTTTCCTCCCTCATTGATGTCCTCATTCCCACCTTTCCCTTCTCTTTGGCTGCCTCTAACCCCCCTTTCCTTTCTCCTTGGCTGTCTCAAACCCCCCTTCCCTCCCCCCTATTACTCCCTCAAACCCCCCTTTTCCTACCCCTTATTACTCCCTCAAACCCCCCTACACCCGCTTCAAACCCCCCAACCCCCTCAAATCCCCTCTCAAACTACCCCTACACCTGCTTAAAACCCCCACTATAACTCCTTCAAATACCCCACTAAAACTACCCCTAAACCCACTTCAAACCCCCCCTATAACCCCCTCTTACCCCCTCTAGATCCCCCTTACCCCCTCCTCCCTAATTATTTATTAACAAGAAATTGATAACAATTGCTTGTTAGTTAATGATCAATTGATAACAATAGTTCATTAACTAATTTAATTGCTAAAGATTCAATTAGCTAACAAATGATATTTATCAATTGTTCATTAACTAAAAAATTATTGATAAAAATTATTCATTATAAAATTAATCGGGATTGGGGGGTTAAACAACAGCTTAAAAGGGGATCTAGGGCTGGTTTGAGGGGGGGGTTTCAGGAGAGGGTTGAAGCACATGCAGAAGTAGATTGAGGGGGGCATTGAGGGGCTTTTGAAGAGGGTTTGGGGGGTGTTGGGGGTGTTTTGGTGAGGATTTAGGGGGGTTGGAGAGAGTTTGAAATGAGCTTTAGAGAAGATTAACAAGGGTAGAAAAGGGAATAATGAGGGAGTAATGAAAACATTAATAAAAAAGTAATACAGGGATCAATAAGGGAGAAATTAAAAAATTGAAAGAAAAGTATTATTAACATTTTTTTTTCTTTTTTTTGTTTTTTTGTCCAGAATTAACCAAAAAAACTTTTCAAATTGAAGTAAAGTAATAATTATTCTTATTTATTATTTTATAAAAATCTTTAAGGTTAATTAATTAAAATTTTGTGAGTTTTTAATTCTTTTTAAAAAAAATTGATATTTTTTTTACCAGTAAAAATTTTTTTCCAAATAATAATGTCTGTCTATTCTGATTCATGCCTTGCACCTCTATCTTCATCATTATCTTCTTTATCATCTTCTTCAATTTCTACTTCATTTCAATCATCAAAAAAAACTTGGAAAAATTGTCAAAAAAAGAAAAATTTGTCCAAAATAATTTCAGAAAAAAAATGTCTATTTCTTCTAATTAAAACCATATACATCTATCTTCATCTTTATCTTCTTTATCATCTTCTTCAATTTATACTTCTTTTTAATCTTCTTCAAAACCTTTCACAATAAAAAATGATGATCAATCTTATCAATGTAAAAGATATTTAAAAAAGAAAATTCACTTGGCTCTTCTATTTGGCCATATATAAAACATCAAGTATTTCAAAACTAAAGTCAATAAAAAAGATAAATATCCCAGGAAGTTACCTGAAGATATCAAATATCTAACAAATTTAGGATGACTTGAAATTTAGGTAGTAATCAGTAATACCTTTAAACCTCAACTTATTCACAGAAATAATTCATTTGGTGGAGTAAAAGATGAAGCCTTTAATCAACTATCTGATCTCATTTCTATACTATATCAAATGGCTTTGGTTCAATTACCAATTAAAAATAAGAATTTTTTGGAAGGTATCATGATTGGTTTTTGATGGAGACTGGGATTTATTAAAGTTTATTCTCTTGGTAAGTCAAATAATTTTTTTGGTTTCAATCTTAATATTGTTCACTCAATTTAATTCTATAGGCATCTATTTGTTACTTATAAATTTATCTAAATTGGAAAAAAATAATGATTTTCAATAATGGCACTCCTTACCTTCCTTTCATTCTTTTCTTTCTCTTTGACTCAAAAAACTCTGTAACAAAGCCTTTGAACCCAATCATGAACTTTCAACCAGAGTTGGGATTCCAAATTGGTATGAATCTGAGTGGGAAGAGATTAGAATTGACTATCTATTATTCTCCAATGTTATAATTACTCACTCTGGTTTTCATAAAAAGATTCATACCAATAGGAATGATGCTAATTAACTTACTTTGGGGATTTTCTCTTATATTAATCCTATTACTGGAGAACCTATTCCTTTCCCAGCTGAAATAAAAGGTCATGGGTTCTACTTTCTGGATCACAACTGTATAATTGATTTTGATTTGGCAACTGGAATCATAAAAAATATTTGGAGCTCTTCTAAGGATAATAACCAAACAGAAAAAGCTCCCCCTGGTTTGGAATCTTGTCATGACTTTACTCATTTTGGATGCTCCTTCCAAATTAGTAAAAAACTAATCCAACAAATCAACAAGATAAAATCTATAAATTTATTAAAACTTTAAGTAGATCTAAAAAGTATGGGGATTAGTAAAGTCATCAAGTATTTTTTATTCTTTCATAAATTTTATATAATTAAATCTGATATTACAATTTACTAAACTAAAGTAATGAGCCATTGACCTTGTGTTGTATAAAAGGTAATCATGATAACATTAATCTGTTTCATGGGGTTCATGTCGCCTATACCTGTGGAAAGTCCCAAACTTACTTTCTAGACTTGGTCTGCATTTTGGCTTGAGGAATTTTCATTACTTTAAAAGTAGTATTTTTGAGATATCTTATTTATTGATTTATTAATTTATGGAATTATATTAAATTATGGTGATTTACACCCCTTACTTCAAGAAAATTCAGGGGAGGGTATTGCCAAATTTTCAAATCTGACATGTGAAATTGATGACTTAGAAAAATTTTGGTGATACCCACCCCTTTCTTCAATAAAATTCTGGGGAGAGTATTTCCAAATTGTTAAAACAGATATAGAGTTTTGTTGACTTAGCTTTATGTAGAAAAGTAAATTTAATGATTTGAATGTAAAGAAGAAAAAATAAATGAGTTTTTCAAATTTTTTCAAAAAAAAATAATCTAGAATCAAGGCCTTTAAAAAGTCAGAAAATATGAAATTTTCACCAAAAAGAAATAAAACAAAATTAATTTAACCAAAAAAACTATTAATAAATTAATTAAGTCAAGTACTTTTTTAATTTACTCATAAGATTGGTTATTTTTTATACATTCTATAATGAATTCTTTTTTTAAAAAACTCTCTTGTTTTTCCAATTCACAACTGGCCATTTCTCTTTGACATTCATGGTCTTTTGTTTTCTACAAGCAAAGGTGGGCTCTTTACATCTCCTATACCTCAAATTTAGCCGTTTAAAAATTTGATTGAAGCAAAAAAAGTTCCTCCAAAATCTAAGGACCATTCATCTTTCATGAGCATATGATCAAACTTCATATTCTCAAAGTCAAGGGCATTTTTTGAAATATAGGATTTTGCTGAGAAAATTGAATAGAAAAAAATAAATATGTTATTGAAGAATATATATAGTGACTGAATCTTACTTATATCTTTTTTCTCAAAATAAGCATCAAGGGAGGATAAAGAGGTGGTTGAAGTATTACCATGTTTTAAAAGATTGTCCAACTTCATTGAAGTTGAAACCTGGCCCTTTAGTTTGAAGTTTGAGATGGAGGGTTCAGGAAGTTCATCTAAAGCAGCTTGTAAAGAAGGATTTTCATTCCTTAAATTGTTAATATTTTGTGAAATTTGAGTTTGAGTAGGAGGAGACTAGAAAAGAAAGAATGAGAAATTTAGCAAAGAATTGAAGAAAAAAGGAAAAGTAAAAATACATTAAAATTTTGGGGCTCTGAGGACTCAGATCTTGTCCAGATGGTCTTTTGGTCTAGAAGGTTCTAATGGATGTTCAATGGCAAGTGTAGGTGAATTTTGAAGATTTCAAGGTCAAGGTACATATAGAAGTATTATTTGTTTAAATTACTCAATTTAAAAGGTAAAATTTTATATTTATTATTATAAATAATGAATTAGAAAATACCTATTTTAAATACTAAAGAAATAGATAGTAGTAATAAACATTTTTGGTTTGTAATAAATAAAATAATCTGTAAGTAAAGGATGATCTGAAACAACCAAAAGGGGAGACCTTATATAGGCAAAAGAGAGAGAAATCACAGAGTTAAAATACTATATACAGGAGTATGAGAGGAGAAAAAGAAAATTCCAGAATAAAATATTTCAAATATCATGATTGTTCTATAAAGAATGTATTGAAATAATGTATTTACTGTATACCTCAAAATTAATTGATTTATTTAAAATTTCTGTAAATGTCACTTTAAAATAAGTAATTTGAATTTTTTTTATATATTTATTTTATTTTAATATTAATTTTTATTTCCTCTAACCTGCCATTGAGCACAGTGTTAGGAAATAAAAAATATAAGAGACATTTAATAATAATTTTAAATTTTTACTAAATTTACATTTTGTAACTAGTTAATTTATTACAAGTAATTTTAAAGTAAATATATTATAATTAATAATAATATAAGAAATAAAAAAGGTGTGGCTTCATCCCGGTAAATAATTTGATATTTTACTAGGTAAGTCTAGCAGCCTGGCTGACAGATCTACTCCAAAATACTTGTTCTGCTTGATAGTTAGGATCATCTTCAGGTGAACTATGGTTAGAAGCTGGAGGGGATTGATATCCTTGAGTTTCAGGTGTGGTTGGAGAATTATTGGCTAGTTTGGATCAAGAGGGAATATCCTTAGTATTATTGTGTATAAACCAAGGGTTGACATCAACTCGGGAACTGAAAAGATTATCCATTTTCTCATAGAAAGGACACATGACATTGAGCTTTTCCAAAACAGAATTAATCCCAATCTCCAAATCATCATCATAAATACCAAAGCCAGTGAAAGTGGAAGCAAGGTGATATTTTGTTATATTTGGATTGATAACTTTTGAACCTCTCCTTCATTTGCCTAGGGTTCATTTTGATTCTCACTTTGGTTTTTATTTTTAATTCCTTTGCCATTAACAAGAAGCCATTGACCTTTGATGAAGGTGGAAATCCAATTTGGGTGGACTTCTCACATCCAAAACATGCATTATAGTTTGATTTAATTTTGAGGAAGTTGATGATGAGAGATAATCTTTCTTTTTCTGCTGTTCAGACTTTTATTTCTCCAGTGAGAGACTTGCATTATGGGAAGACCTTTTTGATGTAGCATTTTTTTGAGTTGCCTTTTGAGTATTTGACTTTCTGGGAGGTATTATGAAACTGGTATGTTACAAGAAGAGAGGTTGACAGGTTGAAAATATAAAAAAAGATAGAAAAAAACATGCCTGATTGAAAGGTTGCAATAAAATGTTTCAAATCTCAGTGAGGAGTGTGTTCCAAGGATTGATGAGGGTATGGAGGTCTGCATGTCTCATGTGACAGGGATGGGTGGACAAGGAAGGGATGATGTGGCCAACATGTGGTTGTGAAAAAAAAATCTGGAAAAAAGTGCTGATTTGAAATCATAACTGACACCCATTATTAAAATAAGTGACTTTTTTGCAAAATTTAAGTGCTAATTGGCTTTGAAATCTGCACTTAATTTAAGTGTGGAATTTCCAGAACTGTTACCCCCTATTAACTCTAAATAAAAAGGTGTTTTTAGGACACAATATGGCATATTTTAAAAAATAGTCATGGTTGATTTGGTGAAAAAAAGAGGTATTTTCAAGTGAAAGATTTCTAACTTCAATACCCCCCATTTTTTCAGGTGATTCACTAGGAAATATAGGGGGTGGACTTGCTAGCAAGTCCTCAACCTGAACTCAGATGGAACTCAGACTGAACTCATGTGGAACCCATACTGAACTCTACTTTAAAACCCACCTAAAACTGTTCTGCTGAGTGGTGTTCATCCCTTATTGTATGCTTCCATTATCAATAGCTCAATGTGTGTTCAATCTATGGTGAGTTTGGGTCCAAGGTTGCAGACTCGCTAGCAAGTCCTCCCCCCATATTTTGTGGTGATTGTGATGAATATCCATCTAAATGTTGTAAATTATCTTACTATCACAATGGTATACTTTTTTCCATCTATCTATATAATAGGGGGTATCAAAGCTGAGGGATCCCCAATTAGGGATCAGAAATTTTTCTTGCCAGGATCAGATATTATTAATTGCAAAAGATTGTTATCCACTAGCCCTGGGGTTAGAGGATAAGGGGTCTACAATAATTCTTTGTCCTGCCTCTTATACCCCAATTTCTATTCCTAAATCCTGACCCCAAACTCATCACATCTATGATGAATTTTTAATAAATTCACATGACTTATAATTGCTGATTCCATCCTTAAGTCTTTCCTTACTCTATGCTACTTAATTTTGGTGGAAAACACTTAATTTTTTTCTATCTACACACCCAAACTGCACATTTGGCAGTGAACTCCCGCTTCCCTAAACACATAAGCCTTCCACTGACAACTATGAAACACCTCTCTACTAGGCAGCTACTTCACTCAACTATGAATGCTATTGCTTTACTTTTAGTTCTTCATAAATCTGACTCTGATTTGGAAGATGCTTTAGCCTATATGTCTTTTCTTTCCAAAAAGAATTACATAAACCCAAGGGGGCCAAATCTTTATCATGATCCCTGATATGATCTCCACTCCATTCTCAACATTCCTCAGCTAAAATATACTCACCTATTATTAAACTCACCCAATTCTTTCTTCAATCTTTATCAAATCATCTCCAAATATGCTATCTTTCATAAAAATTCTCAAAATAAAAAGTGTGATACTGCTATTCAACTTGCTGTTGCACTATGTCACTTTAGCTCAGGTAGAAATGGTGATTCTGTAAGATGTTTGAATAATCTCTTTAACATAGGATATGGTATGGTGATATTATACATTAAGTGCTGTATGATTGCTATCCTTTCCCTCACATCTCAAACACTTGATTGGCTAACTTCACAAAAGAGACTTGAATCCTCTCAAGTAATGCAGGCCAAAGTTTTCCCTGGATGTGTAGCTTTTGTTAATGACACAACTATATCTTTGAGTCAAAAGCATGCTCATGATGGCAACCATTATCTTTATTGAAAAAAAAATAGTTCTTCAAAATGTTCTCCAATTCCACATCTTTCATAAACTAACTTTTTATTTTCTTTGTAGATACTCTATTGCTGTTCAACTTGTCTGTGACATCCACAAAAATTTTATTGCTTTTCATAGTGGCTGCCCTGGCTCATGTCATGACTCTTCTGTGTTCAAAATAATGAGTATTTCTCAAAGTCCTGACTCATACTTTGACAACTCCTTGTAGACTCAGCATATGCAAGTGGAAAGTACATTATACCTGCTTTCTGTAGTGCAAATTTAGAAATTGACCCCAAAACCACCTTAAATTATCACCTTGCCCAATCAAGAGTATGGATTTAATATGCTATTGGTATTTTAAAGGGAAGATTTTCTAGTCTCTGGGAGCTCAGAATCCAATTTCAAAATAAATTGGAGATCAAAACTGAAAATCATTGGATCATGACTTGTGTTATACTCCAAAATATCCTAGCTGATTTAAAGGATGAGTGGAATGATCTTTATGAAGAAGAGGATCCTGAACCAGCACCAGCTCTCCCCTCCCTTGAATCACAAAACATTAATTCAACTGGCATACGCTCTGTCATTATGCCAATCACCCTCCACCATTTTGACACACAACCCTTTTAATTTTTTGTTTTCATACTCTCCAAATTTCCACATTGTATACCTTATTCACTTGTGTTGGTATTTTTTTTTGTTGCATATTCATTTTTATTTTGAATTTATGGTGAATATCTCTTTTATGGATGGCTTGTTGGTTTTCTTTCACCAGCTCAACATGAAATCACATATATTTTCAATGTTTCTTTTTTTCATTCTTCACTCAAATCCTTTTCCACCTCTCCTCAAACATCCCTCAAATAATTTGGTTGCATTTTTATAACTCATCTCTCTAGGTAAGTCATTTTTTTCATTTTTGTTGAATTTTTATTTACTAATGATGAATTATCTTTTTTTGCTTTTTTTTGTTTTTTTTTGTAAGTGCTTCATTTTTTTTTTCAAGGTTAAAATAATTTTTTTTCTCTCCCTCTTTTCTCTCCCTCTATTCTCTCTTTTCCTGCTCTTTTTCCCTCCTTTCCCCCCTTCTTGACAGTCTCAATTCCCCCTTTTCCCCCTTATTCTCTTCCTCACCCCTCAATTCTCACTTTTCCCCTTTTATTCCCTTTAGGAATTTTTTTCCCTCCCTTTAGGCCCTCTTTCCCCCCCTTTACCCCCTTTTACTCCCTTTAGGAAGGCTTAAAACACTCCCCCCTTCCTCCCTTATCCCTTTCCCCCCCTCCAACCTCCCCTCTAACCTTTCCCTCTATCCTCCACTTCATAGAAAACATATTGAATAGCGATTTTTTAGCTACTTAACGGGAGGAGGGGGGAGGGGGGAGGGGGGAGGCAATGAGGGGGGGGGAGTGTTTTGAGCCGGCCCAAAATGTGTAAAGGGGGTTAAGAGGATTTTGAGGAGATCAAGAAGGGCAAGGGGGGGAGGACACCAAAATAAGGTAAATGAGGCAGACAAGGATGGGTAATATGAGAGTACGTAAAAGAAAATTAACATTATTTTGTATTTTTTTTGTTTATTTTTTACAGAATATTATATAAAAAAATTTTGGTTCAAGCTGAATCAAAAATAAATTGGGTGTGTTTATAATTTTTATTTTTATTTTATGGAATACTTTTTTGGATACAAATATTTTTTTAATTTTAAATTTTTTGATTATCATTTGTTTATCAGTTTTTTCAAGGAATTTAGGAGGTATATCTAATACCTTAATAACTTAAAAAATCTTTTTTTTGGGGAATTATTTTACTGATGTTTGTTTTTATTTTAATTTCTGTTTGGTCACTCTTTTTTTTGGTTTCAATTTTTTTTTCAATGACAGTTTTAGTATTTGATTTCTTTTCAAAAAAAATTATTTGGATTAATTTTTATCAATGAAATTCTTAAGGTTGAATAAACTAACTAAATTTTGTGAGCTTTATTTTTTTGCCATTTTTTGAAGGGGGTTTTGACACAAATTTTTTTTGTTTAGAGAAAAAAATGGATTTTTTTGTCAGAATTACCTCTTAATTCTCTATCATCATCCTCTTTATCATCTTCTTTGAATTCAGCTTCATTTCAATCATCATCCAAAAAAACATCCAAAAAAAAATAATGATAAACAAAGTCAGAAGAATAAAAGAAATTTAAAAAAGAAAATTCATTTGGATTTTTTATTTGGCCATATAGCAAATATCTTGTACTATAAAACTAAAGTGGTTAAAAAAATTCTTATCCAAATGAGTTACCAGAAGATTTAAAATATTTAACCAAATCAGGAGACAATGAAATTAAAGTAGTTATCAGTAATTCTTTTAAACCTCAATTTATTTATGAAAATAATTATTTTAATGGGTTAAATAATGAAACCTTCAATCAACTATCTGATTTCATAATAACACTATATCAAATGGCTTTGGTTCACTTACAAACAAGGAATACAAATTTTTTGGGTGATATTATGATTGGATTTGGTTAGAGACCAGAATTTGATAAAGGCTATTTTCTAGGTATGTCTGATAATTTATGTTTCATTCTTAAAATCATGTCACTCATTTAACTTCCATAGGCATCTATTCTTTACTTAAAAAATTATCTGAAGATGAAAAAGATGACAATTTTCACTTATGAGACACCTTATCTTTTTTTAATACTTTTCTTGCTCTTTGCCTCAAAAGACTCTGAAATAAAGCTTATAAAAAGAATCCTCAACTTGCAACCAAAGTTGGAATACCAAATTGGTGTGACCCCATATGAGAAGAAATTAGAAACCAATATCTTTTATTTTCAAATGTTATTATTACTCATTCAGGATTCCACAATAAGATTCATATCAATAGGAATGACACCAATTATCATACTTTTGGAATTTTCTCATATATCAATCCTATAACTGGCAAACCAATACCATCTCCAGATAAAATCAAAGGAAATGGCTTATATTTTCCAGACAATAAGTGCATGATGTATTTTGGTTTGGGAGACGGTGTGATTGAAAAAAATTTGAAATCTTCTCAGGATCATCACCAAACAATCAAAGCTCCACCTGACTTGGAATCTTGTCAAGAGTTCACACATTTTGGATGTTCATTTCAAATCTGTCAAAAATTAATCCACCAAATAAACAAGGTAAAAAAAGGAGGTAAATTTAAAAAAAATAAAAAAAATTTTAAGTAGATCAAAAAAGTATGGGGATGAGTAGAGTCATCAAATATTTTTTATTTTTACATAAATTTTTTATAAATGACTCTTATATTTCAAATTCCTAAAGTAAAGTAATGGGCCAATCACCTTGTGTTGTATAAATGGGAATCATGAAAACATTTGTTTGTTTTATGAGGTTCCTCTGACATACACTTGTGGAAAGTCCCAAACATTTGGTTCTGGATTTTATCCACATTTTGGCTAGAGGAATTGTCATTACTGTAAACCTAGGGAAATTGAAATATATTAGTTTTTTATATATTAATTTATGTAATTATGTTAAATTTTGGTGATTCCCACCCCTTACTTCAATAAAATGCAGGGGGGGCAGTATTGCCAAATTTTTAAATCTGACATGCAAAATTGATGACGTGTAAAAATTTTGGTGATACCCATCCCTTACTTAAATAAAATACAGGGAGGGGGGTATTGCCAAATATTCATATTAGACTTGCAAAATTTTTGACTTGATATTTTGGTGATACCTGTCCCTTACTTCAATAAAATGCAGGTGGGAGTATTGTCAAAATTTCTTATAATACTTGCAAAATTCTTGTCTTGAAAGAATTTTGGTGATACTCATATAATTAAGGGGGTAGTAATGCCAAATTTTCATATAGGACTTTCAAGATTGTTGACTTGAAAGAATTTTGGTGTTACCCCCCTCCCTTACTTCAAGAAAATGTAAGGGGGGGCTGGAAAATTTTCAAATGAGACTTGTAAATTTTATTTAAAAAAGAATAATTAAAGTTAAAATACAAAAATTCAACTACTGATGGTTAGAGTAATGAAATACAGGAAATTATTGTAAAATTTTATGGAAAAATAACTATGAATAGTTGAAGTATGAAAGAAATAAAACAAACCAAGTCATTAAAAAATTTCATTAGACATTAAATTTTTTTTCTTTAAATTTTCTTTGAGATCATGCTTAAATTTCATGTGCTCCAATAAGTTTTGATGCTTGAGTGTTTTCTCCTCTTTCTTTGATTTTTCAATACTAAGAGTTAGCTCAAATTACTTCTCATCCAAGTCTTTTGCGCTACCATCCCTCCTTAAAGAGAGCTCATCTTTTTCCTTTTCAAACTTTAGAGTCTCTTTAGCAACTTCCACTTGTTCTAGAGTGATAAGAAATGTTAACAAAAAGTAGAAGAAAAGCAGAGTAAAGTATTAAGAGGTATGGTATCACTTACCAGCATCACATTTCTCCAAAAAAAATTTTGATAGAAGAAAAAGGGGTTTGAGATGAAGTATCACTTTTTCTTCTTCTTTGAGAGTGGAAATTTAGACTACTTGAAGCCTTTTTCTTTTTTTTTCAAGGTCACATTTTCCTCCTCATCATTGTTGCTGGCTTCAGACTCAGTTGATTGTAGCTCCTGCATTTGTTCTTCAGGATTCTTAGAAATAAGAAAATGTAAATAAAAAAAGAATTGGTAAGATAAAAGAGAAAAACACATACTTGAGTTAGATTGGGTTGGTTTAAATTGCCATAAGGATATATAGCAAAGCTATCTAGATTCGTTTAATTTAGAGCAGGGGAGGCTTGAGTGGAAGAAGAGGATGGGAAAAGATTTGTTTCAACATCATTTTCAGAGATAGCATCTTCACCATTCAACATGTTTGCAGGATCAACATTAGCTCTCTCTCCAAAAATAGCATCCATCTCTTCAAAGTAATGACATAAAGATTCAATTTTATCATCTATGGATTTTATGCCCTTACTGATATCAATATTTGTAATACTAAAACCAGCGGAAGATGAAAGAGTCTTTGCCTTCTTGTATTTGGCTTGGTAATTCTTAAAGCTTTCAGACATCTGTTTAGGTAAAAGATCTATCCTTCCCTTGGTCTTATTCCATAATTCATTGGCCATTAGTAGATAACCATTAACTTTTGATGCAGGGGGGCCATCTTACTTTAGTTGCATTTTCAGAACCAAAACAAGAATCATAGTTAGATTTAGTTTTCAGCCAGTTGATAAGAATGAGATGATCATCATTTTTTTAATTGAATGGTCTTTGATTTCCTGGCTGAGCAGGGGAAAGAGGGAGTAGTGCGACTTGAAGAACAACAAGGGGAAAGCTGCCTTTGAGAAGATCTATGATGATGGAGCATGTTAAGATAATTGAAGATGAAAAGGAGCAAAAACAAGCAGATGAGATAGCAAGGTGTTCTGAATGGAGAGAATAGACAGGATGAGATGAGAATGGGAGTGCGCAGAAAGGTAGAAGGCATATCCAGAGAGTAATTAAAGATGTGGTTATGAATGAAAGTAGGCCAAGATGTGGTTATGACAGAAAGTTGTCTGATATGCAGTTATGAAAAATTGAGTAGAAAAATGTTGGATCAGAGGTCAACTTTGACACGTAAAATGTCTAATAACCCAATTATTAACAAAAATAATTGCAGAAGATAATTGGGGTATAAGGATTTTTATCTGAAATCAATTTAATTGCAGACTGGTCAACTTTGATACCCCCTAATAAAAGACTAAACAAACCTACTTACACATTTTTGTGAATAACTGGATCAAACTCTAACTGACCTCAACTGACTCTACATTGAACGCACACGGGGCTGCGTCTCAGTTAGGAAGAAGCTCAACTGCATGCAACAGCCTCTGCCCATAATTCTGATTCCACATTGAATTTCATGCACAGTATGGATCACGCTACACTAATAAATTGTGAAAATGTGAATGAACGATGAGAGGAAATGAAAATTGGTAAGAACTTATACTACTTTCTCCATAGATATAGTAGATATGTCTTAGTGCAAAAAATAGTAGGTTTATATAGTGATGGAATAATTTTCATGTCAAGCCACTAGGCTTTTATGTATTTACATTTATACATACATACATAGGGAAAGTAGTTTAAATTTGTTGGGTCAATGAATGGCATGTATAAAAATAACAATATACATTCATATATATATATATATATTTACTTTCATGATTTTGAATTTATATTGTTTCATGATCATAACCCAACTAAGTGAAGAAAAAAATGAACTAAAATAAAATTGGAAAAAAAAAGAATTTATCATTACAATAATAATATCCAACATGATTCTCACCCTCCCCCTACTCCTTCTTCTTCTCATAGTTATTATTACCGTTGTTGCACCTTTAATTGTACTTGTTCTTCTTCTTGTTTTAACCGTTTTTCATATTCAAGTACTCTCTCACTAACACAATCCACTTGATCGATCCCTAACTCATACTCTCCAAACTTATCCAACACCGAGATTCCAACTGTTCTAACTGCTTCTTTGGGCATCTCAAATTGATGAACCATTAATTTTCCTTTATTTGTTAATGCGAAATCGGAAAATCTAATCTGTCTCTCCCCAAATATATTAACAAATAAAATTAATAATAATGAATGTATGTATGTATGTATGGACTCTTGGATATTCACCAAAACATCCTCCCATTGTCCGGCCTTTCCTAACCACAAACGATGTTGGAAAAGGTCCGTTGGATCTACAAATATATACATATTTGTATCCAAAATCAACGTCCATTTCAACTATATGAAAAAAAAAAAATCCGAAAAAAAAAACTCACCATGTCCCTCAACTTGAATATTAACAAAATATTTCATCCCATCACCCGAGTTTCTCAACCTTAACCTTAAATAATCATAATGATCCAAATTCCAATACTCTTCTCCTATTAATTTTTTACGAAATTTAGTTCGAAATCCTGCATAACCTGATTTTGATTTCAGGATACCGAATTTAGATGAAGTGGATGGATTGATATCAGGCTTGAGAGTTCCAGTGAAGAGGCCTTTGATCGAAGAATGGGTTAAATGATTTCCTGTAACGTTTTCTTTGCCTTCCTCTTCTCCTCTTTTTTGTAACTGTTGTTGTAGTTGAAGGGTATTAGAAGGACGTTCAGACGAGGATAATTGTTCAGAAAAAGCAGATAGTCGAACAGTCGATGTTCCTCCAATATCCGAATCACATCCAATCGCGAATTGATCAAGATCTTCTACTTTATTAATTCTAAATAACTCAAACGGTTGGGTTTGACTTTGAATATGTGCACCTAATGGGTCCATTCGGATCGCTTTTAAAGAAATAGCATCCAACCGTTGCGTATGTGCATACGTAAAATGTTTTTTTGTTATGGTTTTTTATATTTTGTAGAAGTCAAGTAAAGTAACCACACCAACATCAGAATAGAAAGTCACCTCATCACAATAAAAATAATAATAACAATAAATAATAATAATAATAACAATAAATAATAATAATAATAATAACAATAAATAATAATAATAATAATAATAAAAATGATGACTCTTACCAGCAATAGCATACCGCTTCCAACTATCGACAGTTAAATCTAACCGTTTCTTAAAAATTGATGATGAGAAACTCATTTTCTGCTTTTATCCCTCTTTTTATTATATATCTATAAATGAAAATAATAATAGTTCAGTTTACTTTGCCATAAATCTTACACATAACAAATAAATAAATGTTTGTTTTGAATAGAATGAAAGGAGGTGACCGGTTTTAGCGAGTTTTTTTCAGGATGGAAGTGAAGTGAGGTGAGATTTATAGCCTTTTTCCTTTTTATTTATCACTTACTTTTGAGTAGTTGAGGCTCTAGAACAGATTTTGTTGCTGCAGATTTGGAAAGAAAGAGAGCTGGTTGAATCTATGCATATGCATCTGTCAATGTAACCCAACATGAATTTTCATTCATCCAAATCAAAATACTTGACTAGTGAAAAAAAAAGCATTTAACAGAGTTTTATAATTGATAATCAGTATTATTATATCATTCTTGAATATATAGAAAGTCCAACAAAAGGGTTTTGAAAAAGAAAAAAAATAAAAAAAACGAAGAGGAAGAAGAAGAAGAAGAAGGGAACAAAAAGAAAACAAAAGTTCATTGAAACATTCTTCCATCCAATTCCAATGAGATCAAGTCTTCTTCTTAGAGCTTTAGCCAGAAAACGAACCTCAGTACTCGATACCACAGGCAAGAAAAAGACAAGAGTTAATTCAGATGCTTATTCAGCTGAAAGTGTTTCATCAACTTTTCAATCTGTTCTTTCATCTTCATCTTTATCTCCATCTTGTTTGATTCCTACTCACACTATTAAACAAAATTCAAAACCAATACCAACTCATCCACCATCATGCTCAACTACATTATTATCAACATCAACATCACCTTCTTCTTCCTCTTCTTCTGCAACTTCTCAAATCTTAGGTCATCATCAAGCAGACCAAACAACAGAATTCGAAAAATCAACCCTTCAAACTCTTCAAGCTTACCGTGATGAAATTCTCCAATCCCTTGAAAAAGAAGACGTCGATGGACGTATTTACGGTAAAAACGTTCGTCAAATCCGAGCTATCCTGGCATTCGAAAAATGGCGTAAAAAAGCAAGTATTCAAGGTAGTGTTGAATCTACTAAAGTTAGAAAAGAAATCCTTGAACGACCTTCGGTTTGTTCGATTGATTTGGTTCAGAAATGGATTAAACTTTGGAAACTTGATAAATTGAAGGATGCAACTGTGATTGTAGGATATTCTGGTTTGTTTGTATATATATGTTTTGATAAATTAATTTAAAGGATGGTTCTCTTGTCTTTATGCTGAATAGGAGGATACTAATGAATCTATTCATTTGATGATATTATTTTAAAAAGGACATCCATGTTTAATTGAGGGCATTCTGAAACTGAAAAATGTTCGAAAAGTCATAGCAATCGAAGAAGCACCTGAATACTCAATCATGTATACAGTCAGTTTTATTTTTGTTTTCTTCACTCTATCTATCATTTTTGTAAAACATTCAATAATAATCACATTGTGTGTGTGTGTGGGGGGGGGGGGCTTTATATTTTTTTAACTTTAATTTTTTGTTTTTGTTTTCAGAACGAATGGAAAGAATCTCATGGAAACCGTCTTTATCAAATCCGTGCGGATCCCTATTGGTGGGAAGCTTACTCAGAAATCGAAAATAAAGGTTGGCTGGACGATGTTCCAGTCGTTGAATGGGATGAATGTAAACTTTATTTATTTTATTTTTGAATTGTTTAATTTTTAAAGGTCTATCTCATTATATTTTGATTACTCTCCAGTTTAGCTAACTTGGTTATTATTATTATGATTGATTAGTACATCCGAATTTATCATTTGTCTGTCAGCTTCCACATACTAAAGGAGGCGTCCAACTCCTAACTCAATTATTACAATGCATTCCATCAAAAAGCTGGTTATTTCAGTATGGAAGGATTGGAATGGGATTTGCTCTATCAAATGAATTTGCCCAAGTATAAACATTTAGTTCTTTTCAACCTATTCACCTATCTATCTATCTATATGTATCATCCATTTGTCAATATGATATATTAGTTGATTGATTGGGTGAATAAGAACTGATAATTTGTTCTTTTCTTCTTAATTTTGGGGTATGGTAATTTATTAAATCATTTTATATTATTACACGCGCATTTATATTTCATAGAGAATGCTAACACCTAGAGGTCAAGTAGGTTATACAAGACCAGCAGCTCAAATGGCATGTCTAGCAGATATATCTAGTTTAAGTACTACGAAGACGTCAGAAGGAGCCAAGACAGATTTTTTCCCACCGGTTGACATTTGTCGAGCGATTTCGGTGGAACCTAAAGCATCTATTCGATCTTTAAGTCCTAGAGAATTCCATTGTATGGATTATATTCAAAAGCAAATGTTTGTTCATTCAGCATCAAGTTGGGTTAAATCGATTGCGTGAGTGGTCAATATTAACATCAAGATCATAATGACAAGGATGAGAATTGATGTAAACATATATATATATATTTATGAACATGAATATTGATATGTGAATAGATGTGTAGCACCAGGAGGAGGGATTTTAGCAGACAAATTGAAAGCCAAAGGACAAGGGATAGATGAAAGCCAAACAGCACGATCGATGACGAGTGAGGAATGGATCAATTTGTCGAAATGTTTTAATGAATGGCCATTCCGTCCCAAGGTAAAGTAATCTATTTATCTAGTGCGAGTTGAGGTTGAAGTCTTACGACATGTATTGATGATGACGATGGATGGGATGGTGTGTTTATAGAGCTTGGAGAATGACTTGGAGATGGAGGTGGATGAAAATGCAGTGTGAAGGCGAAGAATAATTTAATGGAGAAATATTTGAGAGTAGTCATGTAAATAATCAATAATCACCCATATATAAATAAATCAGCAATAAATAAATAAATCACCAATAAATAAATAAATCAGCAATAAATAAATAAATCACCAATATATAAATAAATCAGCAATAAATAAATAAATCACCAATATATAAATAAATCAGCAATAAATAAATAAATCACCAATATATAAATAAATCACCAATAAATAAATAAACAATACCATTTAAATATCCTTCTCCTTTGTTGGCTGAAGTCCACATCACCCAAACTGAGTGAGTGGTCACCTCGCGTGAGGCCTGCAATCGACTTTTTTATTCCTCAAACTTCCAATCCAACTTTTTATCTTTAATATCTTTTTTGTTTTTTAATCTTTTAATTTGTTAACCTTTAAATTTTAAATCTTTGCATCTTTTTATCTTTGCATCTTTTTATCTTTCCATCTCTCCATCTCCATCTCTCCATCTCCATCTCTCCATCTCCATCTCTCCATCTCCATCTCTCCATCTTTCCATCTCTCCATCTTTCCATCTCTCCATCTTTCCATCTCTCCATCTCTCCATCTCCCAATGCCTCCTGTTCGCCGCCCACCGTCACAGCCCCCCAAACGATCCTCCCGTCCTGCCTCCGCCATTCCTCCTCCATCTGCACGTCTCCCTCCTCGCACAACCCGCTCTACCACTCCTCTTGCTTCCTCTCTCTCAAAACATAAACTCCATCTCTCACAACCTCCTCCTTCTATCCCTTCATTCGAAACATCAGCTACCACCACCACCACTACCACCACTACCACCAATACCACCAATACCACCACTAATACCAATACTTCTTCATCTTCTTCTCCGCCCAACAATCCAGCTGCAAACATAAAAGTCGCTGTCCGTTGTCGTGGTCTAACGGACTTTGAAAAATCGTCTGATCCTAAAGTCGTCCTTCACACCGGTGGCGTCAGAGGCTCTGATTTAACGGTCACGTTAAACGATGAAGAACGTGATGAGGAAAGGAAGTTGGCTGGCATTGCTCTTGGGTCTGGGTTAGATGATAAAAAATCCGCTGGAAATACTAAAACTTATCCGTTTGATCATGTTTTTGGGTTTGTGGTCTTTCTCCCTTCTATTCTTCTCCTTTTTATTAATCGCTTTCTCTCTCTCTCTCTTGCTCTTTCTTTTAAATATAAATGTTAATAAATAAATGTCGATCAATTGGTGGCTTACTTGTCTTCTACAGACCTGAAGCCGATCAGGCTTTGATTTACGAAGATGTCGTCGCACCCGTCATTAATGAAGTCCTCCAAGGCTACAACTGCACCATTTTCGCGTATGGACAGACTGGAACTGGAAAAACGTGTGTCTTCCCCCGATAGATTTTTCTTTTGTTTAGGGTTAGTGTTGGTTACCTCAATGTTGTTGTTTTTTTCTTTGCACACATCCTTTTCAGTTACACAATGACTGGCGATTTATCTGTACCGACCACAACAACCATTGCTACTCAATCAGATTTACCTCAATCTCTCGTGGCCTCACTTTCTGGCCCTTTGGATTCTCCTTTGATCATTCCTACCTCGATTACCAAGTATTCTACCGAGGCTGGCATCATTCCTCGTGTTTTGCATTCTCTGTTTGAAACTCTAGAATCTCCTGATGATGAAGAACAAGCTAACAGTGGTATCAAGAAGAACGAGTTTTCGGTCAAAGTTAGCTTTGTTGAACTGTACAATGAAGAATTACGTGATTTGAATAGCTTGACTGAATCAGATTCGTCAGATCAAACCTCAAATCCTGGTGGCCATCATCCTCATCCTTATTCTTCTGGTAGTCTGAAAATATTCGAAGATTCATCTAAAAAGGGTAATCATCCCAACTCAGTGTCTTCAAATTCAAATACCGGCGGAGGAGTTTTCATTCAGGGTTTATCTGAAACTCCTATCTCATCCGCAGATGAGGGAATCAAAATCTTAACTCTTGGCTCCGCTCGTCGTCAGATTGCAGCTACAAAATGTAACGAACATTCTTCTCGATCTCATTCTGTTTTCTCAATCACCGTTCATGTCAAAGATCCCACTGTCAAAAAAGGTGGGGAGGATCAACTCAGAGTTGGGAAACTTAATTTGGTTGATTTGGCTGGAAGTGAAAATGTTGGACGGTCTGGTGCTGGTAAAGAGGGAGGCAGAGCTAGAGAGGCTGGAATGATCAACCAAAGCTTACTTACCTTGGGTCGAGTTATCAATGCTCTGGTCGAGAAAAGCGCTCATGTTCCTTATAGAGAATCAAAACTCACTCGTCTATTGCAAGATTCATTAGGTGGTCGAACTAAAACTTGCATTATTGCTACTGTCTCTCCTTCTCGTGCTAATTTAGAAGAAACTCTTTCGACCCTTGATTATGCACTTCGAGCTAAATCTATCAAGAATCGACCTGAATTGAATTCAAGGATGACTAAGCATATCTTGATTAATCAATATGTTTCTGAAATCGAGCGCCTTCGATGGGACTTGTTGGCCACTAGGGAAAAGAATGGGATCTATCTCAGTGTGGAAAGGTGGAAAGAATTGTCGGATGACAGCGAAACAAAGACCAAGTCTTTAAGAGAAGTTAAACGCCAAATTGAAGTATATGATCATCAATTACAAACAGTTCGTAAAGAGTTTGAACATTCTCTTCGATTACTTGGATGTAAAGAAAGTGAGGTTAAAAAATTATCTGAAGAGATTGGGAGGAAGGATAAGATGATTAGAGAACTGGATGATCTTTGTCAAAGATTGAAGGAAGAGGGTGATGAAGAGAAAGCTTTAAGGATTGCTTATGAACATAGTCGAAAAAATTGGAAGAATTTGGCTGGGGAGGTATTGAATGAATCAGAAGGATTAAGAGCTAAGATTGGTCAGTGTTTTTTTTCTCTCTCTCGTCTTTTTCCTCTTATTTTCGCTTTTATTGTTCGTTTTAGTGGACTGACTGAAGGTTTATTTAATCGCTTTTTTTTTCTGCCTACTTTTTATACCTTAATATAATCATAGCTAGGAAAAGTGACATTGAAAAAAAGAACCATCAAACAGTCCGACAAGCCCAATCTTCTTTTCATCACATAGCGCAACATTTGGATACTCATTTTAAGCAATTCAAATCCTCTTTTGATACCTGCACTTCTGAAGCCCATTCACTTCTTCGTCAATTCTCTGAATCTCAAAAAACTGTAAGTTTATTTATAACTATAGATATGTGTATGAGTTTTTTTTTTCCTTTTTTTTTTGAGAATAAAATTGTGTGATCTGAAGAAATTTGATTGCGCTTAACTTTTCATGTATACTGTATGTATTTTGTATGGCTGGTTTGGTGATAGGCTTCTGCCGACATGAATGGGTATCTTGATTCTAAACTTCAAGATCTTGAAACGATTTTTAGGAAAAACCATCATAGCATGGAAGACTTTGAATCCGAATCCAAGGAATTTACCAAAAAACTTCAACAAATCCGTTTAGGATTAAATGAAGTATCTAAAAAACAAGCAGAAGATATCAAGAAGCGGGAAGATGAACGGAATCAAATTCTTAGAGATATCTTGACTGGGGTTAAGAAGAATGTTTGTGATTGTTTGATTTTGATTTGATTTAATTTGACTTATTTATCTTTTTTCTTGTCATTGCACGTATGTATGTATGTATGTATGTATGTCAGACTCTTGATCGTTTAGTGAATGTCTTGAATGAGATACACCAATCATTCGATGAAGTGCATCAAAAAATAAAACACGATCGTCAACTCTTGATTCGTGCTAATGAATTAGAAAACGAAGCTCTTCGCAAAGAAGTTAGTCGACGTATTCACAATCTTTCTTTTAAAGTTACATCATTCCTGTGATGATACAAAAGTTAATATATCTTAATTTTAATTTTTGTTACTTGTCTTTTACAGAAAACTCGATTGAACGAGGAAATTGAGTTATTAAAATCAAATTTAGCTGATGTTCAAAACCAAGATACTCAAGATGAATCAGCTCTAATTTCTTTACTCCAATCTCAAAAACTTCAACGACAAGCTCATCGAAGCCAATTGATTGATAAGATCGAGAAAGAATTAAGATCTGGTTTTGAAAATAATGATCGAAGGAAAAGGGTGAAGTTGGAGGAGAATGAGGAATTGATTAAGTCTGGAAGAGGCGTCGAAGTGATTTTAGATGGGATTGTGGGAGTGACTGAGAGTATGGTTGATGTTGTTGATTCGGTAGGCTTATTTATCGATTCCATGGCTTTACGTTCTTTTTCTTTTCTTTTGAATTGTTTCTTTAAATACTTAGGGTTTAAGGGAGTCAACTTCCAACATACAAAATGCTATGGATTGTAGTTATCAAAAATCAATCGAATCTTCGGATCAATATTTTAATGAAAGTCAAGGTCTTGTTACGAATTTACACCAGACTGTCACAAAATGTGAGGTCTAATACTTATATTTATTCTTCTCTTGTGGATTAATATTTAACTGGTTGCTCATGATTTGCAACTTTTCTTTTTTCTTTTCTTTTCTTTTCTTTCTTTTTTTTTTGGTGGGGAACGGAATGATAGTTGATGATTTTTCGATTAAATTAAAAGAAGATGTGTCTTCTGAATTTGAAGAAGTGTTTTCATCAGCAAAGGATGTTTATAGGAATGTTCAATCCAAAGTTGATGTTTGTCAAGGAGAGTTGAAGAGGACACTTGAATGTCATTATGATCATGTAAGTTTTATTATTGGTTTCGTTTCTGACTTATATATATGGTGAATGATTAATTGAGGTTAGAAAAAGTAAAAGAGACTAAACCTAACTAACTTGGATTACATTAAATTTTATTTATATATGTATTTTATTTATAACAGGTGACCAGTCAAAATACTTTAACAGATGAACACGTTTCAGAAAGTTTAGATTTACTCAAGAGATTGGTGAATGATTTAAATACTTATCAAATTGAAAAAGATGTACCGACTGGACAGACTCCTCATAAAAGGTCGTTACCGGAAGATGTTTTGGATGAGAGGTTAGAGAGGGGGGAGATTCTGAAGATTCTGAAGAGATCTTATGGGGTGATTGGTGGTGGAAGTGATGACCAGGAGCATGAACATCAAGGACAGCGTGATGTTGGTGGTGGGAGATGCGGAAGCGAAGAAGGAGTAGGAATAAATGAATTAGAAGATGTATCAATGACGTTGAATGGTGAAGATCATCATCGACAAGTCCAGCAGCAGCAGCAGCAACAACAACAGCTACAGGCTAATTATCATATTAATACTAGAAAACGAAAAAATCGATCGGTTTCTGAGAAGAATACGGGTCTAGCTGTTGTAGTATCAGGAACAACTACAATGACAACGACAAACGCAAATACCAATTCGCATATCAACACCAATACTAGCACTCATAATCATGGTCATAGTCATAGTAATAGCAATAGTGGCGGTGGTTTGGTATTATCGTCTGGTACGGGAAACGGAGAAATCGATGGTGGTGGTGGTGGAACTGGCGTTGGAGAGAAAAGGAATCTTCCTGGCAAACAACAGCCGCAACCACAACAGCAGCAGCCACAACAACAACAAGGTTCATTTGGAATTTTAAGGGATAAGGTTAATGAGAATTCGTCGGTTTTGTTGGGTAGTTGGTAGTTTATAGTTGGGAAGGATTGAGGGATTTTCTTTTCTTTTCTTTGTTTTGTTTTGTTTTTTTTGGAAAAGGGAATTTTTTTTGTGTAGTTGGTTGTGGTTAATTTTTTTTAGTATTTATTGGGTTTATTCTGTTTATGTGATTTGCTTGTGGTTTTTTTTTTTTTTTTTTTTTGGGGGGGGGGGTAAGGGGTGAGCTTTCAGTATTATTATTGTTATTATTATTATTATGTTGGTGTGGTTAGTATGAGTATAATGGTTGGAATCATTGAGCTTCTTTTTAAAGCTTTTTCATTTTCAATTTTTTTGGTTTATTTTGAGCTTGGTTTGAATGTTTATTTATTTTATTTTATTCTTATGAGGTGAATGAAAAATTTGAGTGGAGAGTTGTTTCTGTCAGGCTAAAGTCAGGTCAGGTACAGAGATGTGAATAGCTTGATTTAGGGCATCTACCACTGTGTCTGTAAGTTGGGTTGGTATGCATACTTTACCGATAATTGAGGGCATATTCATTCACTGTTGCATTATCATCCCTCATTAACTATTCATTTCTCTACATATTGTGTCAGGCTAAGGTCAAGTACAAGGACGTGAACTAGCTTGAATGGTCAGTTGTCTAGAAGATTTTAATGGTCCTATATGAATACTGTAGTTTTAATCCACTAAGTTATGAAATATAATCAAATATAAAGATCTCAGTAATATAATTCTCACTATTCTTATATATGGCTTACAATCTTTATAGTTGGTAGAAAAATAGATTATATAAATTCAGATACTATTCAAAAGTCTTATAAAAGTACTAATTGATATGTATTGTAATTGATTTGGTTATATTGGTTAAATTGTAATGATAAAGAATGAAGAAATACAACCCAAAAACCTCCTCCTTTTATACACACTGAGTTCCCCAATGATTCCCTTGATGTACCACCCAATACACAGTTAATGACGCCTCTAAACAACTAATAGACATGCCCATCAACATTCCCAGTAACCCATGACATAATTAGAAGAATAACAACCACCAAAATCCTGTAATAATAAGGGAAATCCATCAAAATTAAAGAAAAAGACAAAAAGAGAGCATATGCATATAAAACAATAATATTAAAGACTAAAGGAGACTTTTTAAGGTTAATAATAGCTTAATAATAAGGGGGATTGACTGTAGAAATAATGGGGCTAATCCTGACATTATACTACGTGAAATTCCCATTCAAAAATAACCAAAATTGACTGAGAAACCACCCAAAAACTTAAAAAAGAGCGTGAGATGTGGGGTAACTACATGCAGTTCTTGGCAGGCGCTTGCACGGGTAAATCCTTGACTAAAATTAGGCGAATTTAAGTGTGCTGATGAAATAAAGTGCCAAGAGTGAGGTTATTAATGAAATTAGTGCATATAAACAAGGTCAATGCATTATTAATTAAGCTAGGACACTAAATAAGCGCCTGTCGCCTATTTTAGTGTGTTTCCCCACAGTGGGCGTAGAATGTGGGGTAATTATAGTGTGAAAAAGCTAACTTTGCTAAAAATGAAGCTATTCACACGGGAAAAAAGCAGGCAGTATGTGGCCAGTACACAGAAGCCATTTCTGGCATAAAAAACACCAAATTTGAAAAGTGTTATTTTTATGCATTTAAATAGCCAAATCAATAGTTCTAAATGATCCCAATTGATCTGTCAAAGCGCAATTTTGATATTCTCAATTTTATAGCGCATATAGTCAACTTTTAAGTGAAATAAAGCGCATTTCTTGTTTTTTGCCTAAAACAATGAATATAACAGCTTTAAGTGTACTTAAAAATTATTTAGCCTTATACTTAAGGTTCTTAAGATTACCCTAACATATTCCAACTTAATATTAAGTACATAAGACCCATAAAAGGTGGATATATGCATGTATATAAGGTGTTATAATGGCATTTTTTGTATATTATCATAATTTTACTTATGTATACTATTTGTGTACTCTTATTTATTATTCCCATGTATAGTTCATGTGTTTAACATAACTTATAATTACTTTTTACTCAGTCCTGGAGATATACAGGCTGACACTCGCCCACCCAAAAAAAACAATAAAAAAATGATAAGTTATACATTTTATTTTATTAATTTGTAATTTTTTAGGTATTCAGAATAAATCTGTAGCATTAAAGATTCAACTTTAAAGAAATAAAACATAATAAAATATTATGAGTACTGGTTTTTTAACCCCTCAGCTGGTTGAACAGAAATTTATTTCTGTTTAAATTTTTTAAGAAGGGTGGATAAATTAGAAATTTCTTTTTCAGGTATCCATTTATCAAATTCATTTGATTTCCCTTTAAATCTTAGTAAATACTCAGTTCCTTTTTCTTTAGTAAGGATTCTTTTCTTGAGTATTTTTTCAATATCTGCTTTTTCCACAATTTCTTCAGGTTGCTTTTTAGGCCTTCCCCTTCTTTTTGGAAATAAGTCAGGATCATTTGCATGGTAAGGTTTCAATAATGAGATAGGGAAAACTGGATGTTTCCTATCATATGGAGCATATAATATGACTTCCACTGCATTATTACCAACCATTTTATTTACTGCAAAAGTTCCTACAAAGGGATCCTTTAATTTAACATTACCTTGTAAGTTAAAATGTAGTGTTGATATGAGGACTTCATCTCCCTTTTTGAATTCAAATTCTTTATGAGATTTGTCCCACCTTTTCTTTTCATATTCAAATGCTTTTTGGATGCATTCTTCTGCATGCTTTCTACACATTTGTTGCATATGAATAAAGGATTTAGTGCCAGGGTGTATATCCAACCTTGGTAGTTTATTTAAATGATTTACTGGGGTATTTGGTACATATCCCAGCCAGAGTTCAAATGGTTTCTTCTCTGTTACAGAATGAGTTGTGCTGTTATAAGCAAATTCAAGGCCAGGAATTAATGTTACCCAGTCATGTGTGAATTTCTCATTGTCTTTGTATTCTAATCCAAAGGCACAATATCTTCTGATCATGTCTTCTAGAGTTTGTATCATCCTCTCAGCCAGCCCATCAGTTTGTGGATGGTGTGCTGTAGACAATTTTAATTGACAACCTGATACTTCCATCAAAGATGTCCAGAACTCTGAAGTAAATTTAGGATCTCTGTCAGAGATTATGGCTTTGGGGAACCCAGCAGTATTCATCATCTGAGTCCACCATAGTAATGCCAAATCTTTTGCAGATACCTCTTTATGGGTAGGGATAAACTTACACATTTTTGTTAATCTATCCACTATTACCCAGCAAGAATTGAAACTTTCTTTTCCTGCTAATGGCAAGCCAGTTACAAAATCCATGTTTATAATTTCCCATGGAGCTTTTGGCTGCTCTATTTGTTGTAACAACCCAGCTCTCTTCCCAGTTAATCTCTTAGATTTCTGACAAGAGTCACATGTTTCAATGTATTTCTGTACATCCTCTTTCATGTTTATCCACCAGGCTGTATTTTTAACTCTGGTTAATGTTTTGTTAAAGTCAAAATGACCAGCTAAGATGTCATCATGACAAGTACTCAACATTAACTCTTTCATAGAAGGTGGTATTACTATTACATTGCTTAACTTTTTCATGTAATATATATATCCATCTTCAATTGATAGTTTACCTTTTTCCAACGCATTTTTATACTTTGGAGGCAAGGTTTTAATTAATGCACTCATGGAGGCATTTGTTGGATCATTAAGAATGGTAGATAGTTTAGACAAATCTTTATCCGATGAATAATTTTCCAATATAGTTTGCATAAACTCTTCTTCTAAATCCACTATATAAATCCCAAATATATGTATAACCTCATTTTCAGGTACATAAGCTGGGTTGTCAGCATCATTTGGCAAAGGACTTCTGGATAATAAATCCACATTTGAATGCAATGTTCCTGCTCTGTGAGTGATTGTCATTCTTCCTCTGTACTCTTGTACAGATAGTTGCCATCTAAACATGTGCCTATTAGGTGTTTTCATGTTTAGTAATGATTTTACTGCACTGCAATCTGTTATAAGTTCAAACTTCTGGTCTTCCAGATAGTAATGAAGTTTCTCCAAAGCCCACACCACGGCTAAACATTCTAGCTGTGTGGCACCATACCTTAATTCTGTTTTTCTTAAGGTTCTGGATATATAACAGATAACTACTTCAGATAATTTTCCATTTATTATCTGTTTCTGCTGTAAAGCAGCACCTAAACCTATGAAACTTGCATCAGTATACAAGATAAAAGGTAGGGTGAAATCTGGCAGTCCCAATATTGGAGCTGACATTAAACATTCCTTTAATTTATTAAAGGCGTGTTGTCTTTCATTATTCCAAATGAAAGCTTCATTCTTCCTGATTAATGTTGTTGAAGGGGCTGCAATGGATTGGTAATTTTTAATATATTGTCTATAATATCCACACATACCCAAAAAACTTTGAACCTCTTTTACATTTTTAGGTATCCCAATGTTTTTAATTGCTGCCACTTTATTCTGGTCAACACAAATTTGTAATCCAGATACAACATGTCCAAGTACTTTCAAGGATTGAAATCCAAACTTACATTTCTTTAATGCAATAGTCATATTAATTCCATCCATTTTTTGAAAGACTCTTTTCAGGTGATTTAAATGTTCATCATATGTCTTTGAAAACACTATGATGTCATCAATATAGACCAGTAGCCATCCTTCAACCATTTCCTGATGAAAAACACTATCCATCAATTTTTGGAAGACTGAAGGGGCATTCTTTGGGCCAAATGGCATTCTCACATACTTATATATACCCATATGTGTGGTTATTAATAAGTAATTTTGAGAATTTCTTTCCACAGGAATCTGGTGGTAACCCTTGTTCCCATCCAGACAGGAAATATATTTTGCTCCTTGTAAGGTAGCATGGATAGAAGCTATCCTTGGTAGAGGGTAAATATCATCTACTGTATATGTATTCAGAGCTCTATAATCACCGCATAATCTTGCCTTATCTTTTTCATAAGAGATTAATACTGGTGAAATGACACAATACTTAGGTGTTGTGTCCACTTTTTCAACAATACCCATTTCTAACAACAATTTTATATTGTCTTCAATATCTTTCCTTTTTGCAGGAGATGCTGGGTAAGGTTTCTTTTTTAAGCTGCCAGGAATATTATCCAGATTACAGCTTAGAGAGATTTTCATCTCATGGTCTTTGACCAATCCTAGTTCATTTGATCCATGAGCAAATGCCATAGGATATGATTTAATCAATCTCAAAATGTCTTCTTGTTCAATTTTTGAGAGTTGAGGACTGAAAGAGGCCTTTTGGATTTCATTTTCAAATTCACCCACTTCATTGGTGGTTCTTCCACCTTGTAGTTGTTCTTCTCTAGGAGAAATGGCATATACTGAATTTTCAGAACATATTTTGAATTTTCTTTCACCATTCACCCCTATGGTGAAACAACTGTTTGCAGGATCTAGTTTAATGCCAAATTTTGTCAATAAATCATTGCCAATAATAAAACAATCACTACAATTATTATTATCCATTACTACAAATTCACAAACTGCTCTAACATAACCATTATTATATTTAAAGAATACAGCAGTTTTGTATTTGCCAATTGGATTTAATACTGAACCAAAACCCCTCCAGTTCTTTGTCTGAACAGGTTCTAGTTTTTCCTCGTACTTACTATCAAGTTTCATTAATGCATTAAGTGAAACTACACTACCTGCAGCCCCAGTGTCAAGAATGGCATTCATTTCTTTTCCACATATGATAATAGGTGCTCTGATAGGTGTTATTTTGTAAGTGTCATGAGATACATCTTTGATTATGTCAGCTTCCTCTATGGAAGTTAAAGATGTGTCTGTATGAGGTATAGCATCATTCAGGAACATTATATCCTGTTCTAATACAAATATCTCATTTTCATCATCACTGTAAGATATGTTACTTTTGCAATCCTCACTGGATTCCATGTTCTCATCTTCATGATTACTAGGTTCAGAATTCTGTGAGGTTTCAATAACATTTATTCTTTTCTTACACGTGTGACCTTTAACCCAAGGTTCATTACATTTGTAACAAGTGTTATTTTCTTGTCTCTTAGGGACAAGGGGAGCTGAAGGTTTTTTCTTTTCCACTGGTAACTTACTTGTAGTAGGTTTTACCACGTCAACACTTTGTTTGTAATTACTATACTTGGTTTCATACTTGTGGTTTAATAATATCTCATTGCATATATTAATGAATCCAGAGGTGTCTCTGACAGTCTCAGTTCTAGCTACAATAATGTCTCTAACTGATATAGGCAACTTGTATATTATTTTTTCTTTCCACTCTTCATAATCCATTTTTGGATCCATAGCTTTCATGATTTTTATTAAATTCATTAAGAAGACCATGGGTTTATCTCCAGCATTTGGATTATATCTGGCCCTTTCATACAGTCTTTGTTGAGTGATTCTAAATTTTGGGCCACCAAATTGCCTTTCAATTAGTGCCTTCCATTCATTCCAGGAGTAATTAATTCCCTCACTCAATACAGATTCAAACCATAATAAGGCCACATCTGTAAATAAAGATATTAACTTTGAAGTAATTTCTTCATCAGGTAATTTGTATGAAAATTTTAAGTTATCAATTCTTTGTATGAATTGTTGCCAATCAGATTTTGAATCCCCATCAAAAGAAGGGTACTGATCTAACTTAGGCCAGTTCTTTTGGATAGTTTTAGCTTCCCTAACCTGAGGAATATTGAGTAATTCACTCACTTTAGAAAGATGATCATTAATTTCATCTTTTACTGATTTTATATTCTCAGAGCCCATGACACTATGTTCATGTTCCATCATTGGTTTATCATCAGAGTGTTTCATAAAAACTGGTACTCTTTCTACATAAGAGGTATTATCCTTTATTGTTTCAGTATTTTTCAAAATGTTAGCTACTTCAATTTCTACTCTTTGTAACCTATCTTTTATTAAAGGTACATGAGTTAAAGTATCATTTACATTTGAAAAAGACAATTTTACACGTCCCTCTATGGTGGCCATAATATTCTGAGAATGTTCTAATTTAATTTCTAAATTTTTAATCTCAGAATTTAATCTTTTGTTTTCATTGATCAATTCATTATTTGAATTCTCAATAACTTTTAACTTATTGGCTGTTGTACTCAATGATTGTGTGATGTTTAATAATACACTTTCTGTATTATTGTTGGACTCTCTAGAGAATTCTTCAAATTTTTCAATTCTTAATAATAATTTACTAATTATTTTTGATTCCATTGGATTTTCTTTCAGAAAATATTCAATTTTGTCTGTTTCCAATTCAGAAGATTCATCATCAGGGTCAATTTTTAATTCATTTGATTCCATTTTTATATTAATAGTATTTTCCTGGTGATCAATAAAACTATGTACATTATCCTCATGTAATGACAAGTCTAACATGTTATTTTCAAATGAATAATTTTTTAAATCCTTATCAATTATATCCAATAACTCTCTATCAATTTCATTACCTATAAGTAATTCATTGTTAGGATTATATAATTGATCTTTAGAAGATGGATGACTTACCACAGTCTTATTCCATTTCCCCTGCCTCTCCTTGGCTTTCCCCTGTAAGGGTGACTGCTGGATCCCTGTTGAGAAGGACTGTTGTAGTTTTGGGCATACCAATCCCACTTCCATTTGCTTACAGTTATCTTTTGGTCCTCTTCTGGGACTGGAGGTGTTGCTGTGGTATTTGGTGCCACTGGTTGTTGATGAGACCTTATATCCACTAGAGCCTGGTTGACTTCTATAAAGCCCTGTGCCGCCCTTTTCTCCAGATTGTTGATCTGGTCTAACATATTGTTTACTCTTATTTTTAGTGTATTCAGTAGGGTTGAGAGGGAGTGAATTTGCTCTTGTAAGGTGTTTTTGGACTTCTTTATTGACATTTGTTTTAAGAGCTTTTCCTTTTCCTCCATGGACATTGGTGGGGTGTTGTTTATTGTTACTGGTGATTCTTGACCCTCCATTTGGATGTCCTGTAACAGGTCTTTCAGCTCTAGTTCTTAAGTTATAAGGTTTTGCCTTATTACTTACAATGTCATTGTTGTCACACATTTTATGTGGAATTGTAGAGAATTGAAAGTTTAGATTTGAAAAACTTCAAAAAGGAGTTTAATCAGTATTTATTATTACCACTGAAGACAATTTTATTGCTTACTTATTGGTATTAAGTGAATTTTTTAAGTGCCAAAAGTCAAATATGCTTTTATGTGGTCACTTGATTTAACTGGTCTACAATATGTAGCCGTGTATTTATATTTAAAAAAGAAAATTTGTTAGTAAAATTCTTTCTAAATATTAAATGAATTTTACAAACCAATAAAAGGGATTAAGAGTCCTGTAAAAAGAAAACAATTAATCAGTTTAATTGGTTATTATCTGCAAAGATCACAAATTTAATTGGTCTATTGACAGACTCCCACTAAGAACAATTATATGTTAAATTAGTGGTAAAATTGATGATTCAATATCACAATTTTATTATATAACAGGGCTTCTTTTTCTGAAATCACTATATAAGTGACCCCAACCTGTTGTAATTATCCAAATATTTCTATAGGGATATTATTTACGTGTACCTTCTTTGAAAATGTCACTTACAGGATTATAACAGAATTCTTGAGGAAAGGTCCCCAATTGTCAGGCTAAGGTCAAGTACAAGGACGTGAACTAGCTTGAATGGTCAGTTGTCTAGAAGATTTTAATGGTCCTATATGAATACTGTAGTTTTAATCCACTAAGTTATGAAATATAATCAAATATAAAGATCTCAGTAATATAATTCTCACTATTCTTATATATGGCTTACAATCTTTATAGTTGGTAGAAAAATAGATTATATAAATTCAGATACTATTCAAAAGTCTTATAAAAGTACTAATTGATATGTATTGTAATTGATTTGGTTATATTGGTTAAATTGTAATGATAAAGAATGAAGAAATACAACCCAAAAACCTCCTCCTTTTATACACACTGAGTTCCCCAATGATTCCCTTGATGTACCACCCAATACACAGTTAATGACGCCTTTAAACAACTAATAGACATGCCCATCAACATTCCCAGTAACCCATGACATAATTAGAAGAATAACAACCACCAAAATCCTGTAATAATAAGGGAAATCCATCAAAATTAAAGAAAAAGACAAAAAGAGAGCATATGCGTATAAAACAATAATATTAAAGACTAAAGGAGACTTTTTAAGGTTAATAATAGCTTAATAATAAGGGGGATTGACTGTAGAAATAATGGGGCTAATCCTGACATTATACTACGTGAAATTCCCATTCAAAAATAACCAAAATTGACTGAGAAACCACCCAAAAACTTAAAAAAGAGCGTGAGATGTGGGGTAACTACATGCAGTTCTTGGCTGGCGCTTGCACGGGTAAATCCTTGACTAAAATTAGGCGAATTTAAGCGTGGTGATGAAATAAAGTGCCAAGAGTGAGGTTATTAATGAAATTAGTGCATATAAACAAGGTCAATGCATTATTAATTAAGCTAGGACACTAAATAAGCGCCTGTTGCCTATTTTAGTGTGTTTCCCCACAGTGGGCGTAGAATGTGGGGTAATTATAGTGTGAAAAAGCTAACTTTGCTAAAAATGAAGCTATTCACACGGGAAAAAAGCAGGCAGTATGTGGCCAGTACACAGAAGCCATTTCTGGCATAAAAAACACCAAATTTGAAAAGTGTTATTTTTATGCATTTAAATAGCCAAATCAATAGTTCTAAATGAGCCCAATTGATCTGTCAAAGCGCAATTTTGATATTCTCAATTTTATAGCGCATATAGTCAACTTTTAAGTGAAATAAAGCGCATTTCTTGTTTTTTGTGTAAAACAATGAATATAACAGCTTTAAGTGTATTTAAAAATTATGTAGCCTTATACTTAAGATTCTTAATATTTCCCTAACATATTCCAACTTAATATTAAGTACATATGACTTATTAAAGGTTGATATATGCATGTATATAAGGTGTAATAATGGCATATTTTGTATATTATGATAAATTTACTTATGTATACTATTTGTGTACTCTAATTTATTTCTCCCATGTATAGTTTATGTGTTTAACATAGCTTATAAGTACTTTTCACTCAGTCCAGGGGATATCCAGGCTGATAGGCTACATGTGGTGGCTTATTTTTATTTTTTGGAAATAAAGACAGGATAGTTGATAGAAAAGTGTGTAAATAGGAAATTTATCCTTCTGTTCTCCATTTCTCAAAATTCACCCTCTTTAACTTTGTGAGGAAAAAAATGATTACACAAATTATTTGAAGGACACTACTCTAACAAATACAATAGCACCCAACCCACCAATAAATATTCATCCATTAACTACCATAAATTTACCAGATAAGAAGTTAATCAATATTTTCCAAAAAAAGAGGAATAATTATATTCTTTGAATTTAAAATTTAATAAATTGTTTTAAAAAGACTCCTATAGTCATTTTGATGCAGGAATAATTTAAGGGATTTGGGTAAATCTGTGAGACCCCTGTTCCTTTATGTAGAAAGTGGGTGTTCAATAAACTAAGCTGTAAGGTCTACTTGATGAAAAATATGATTTTTGAGAAATTGATTTGTTGATTTTGGGATGGAGCAGGAACTGTATTTACAATAAAGATTAATGAAATACAAAAAGGGTTACACTAGAGAAAAAGATACTTACACCACACAATATGGGGGGTGGACTTGCTAGCAAGTCCAAAAACTTGAACCTAAATTTATATCTATTTGAGCACACATTGAGGTAGGGATGAAACAATAAGGAATAAAGTGTGAAAATTCATTGAACCTCTGATGAAGCTAGCTTGATTATTTATTGAAATAAACATGAACATTTTTCAAAACAACATTGAAGAATTAAAAACACAATTTGGTAATGGTATGTTGAAATCAGCCCTCCCCACAGCTAAGCCAGTCTTGAAAGATACAAAATGTTTAAAATAATTTTATAATTTTTTGTATGTAAAACTAGACACACCCCAACTTAAATTGAAAGAAAAGTGATATTAAATGTTCAAATATTTTTACCTAATTGTTAACATATGGTGAAATGATAAGACACAATAGTAAATCATCCAAGAAACATATTATGGGAATTAATATCTTCCATTAAATTTCACCAGTAAGAAATTGAAACATATTAGATTCTAATTATTCAAAAAGATTTTATTAACCATTATTAATATTTAAAATATCTGAAAAATGTAAAACCCTTATAAAAATGAAGGGAATAGTACTTTGGTGATAAAATTAAGCTCTAATATAAATATCTATTCTGTTTTCTATTCAATAAATAAAGAAGTTATGCATGCATTAGTATTTCTTACAATATATTAACCCTATATCTTTAAAATATGAAAAAGATAGCCATAAAATGAAATTTTATTAGAATGAATAATATAAAAATGGTTTCTTTGATTTCTATTTGATTTTTTGAGTTGATTCCATTCCTATTTCTATGCTATATAACATATTTATCATGTTTTCTTATTATTTTATTTTGTAGAACACTATTACATACCTCTCCATTCCTACCTTCTTTCTTACATAAGAAATTATCTTCAATATTATTCCTCTGTTAAGAATATATTTTCTTTTCTCTAAATCAATTATTTCCATGGTTTTAAACCCTTTCTTCTGCTATCAAATGCTCTCTGACCCTTTAAAAGTGTCGTTACCCCTTTCCACTTCTTCCCATCCCTATTTATCACTTCCCCAGACCTTTATGCCTATTATAGCTCATAGAAACCAAGAGGATTTTTATGAGAAAGAGATGAAAGAGATTTATGAGAGGGTAAGTGTAGTAAAAGGCAAAGGGTGATGATAAAAATTGGAGATATGGGTTGAAAGAAAGTGGTAGAGAGGGAATAAAAATGGGTTTAAAGTGGCTGTAAATATAATAGAGGATAGAAAAAGGGATCATAATGGGTTTGATTGTTGATTGAAGGGTATTAGAAGGATTGGGGATCTACTTTATGGGACAAGAAACAGGTTAAGATTAGTGGGATATGGAGTGAAATAAAAAGGAGGAGAGAAAAGTGAAAGGTGAAAGAAAGGTAGAAAAACATTTGTTTAGCAAATATGATCAAACATAAAGGTTCTAGTAAGAATGAGAAAATTAGAAAAAGTGGTTGAGAAAAATTGAAATAAGAGTTTTTAAAAATAAGAGGGTGGATGCTATTGTATTACCAAACGCTAGAATTAATATTAATCTTATATTTCTTACAACAGAAGCAGCTTTATTTCAATCATATGAATACTGAGTTATAGCCTTAAATTCTTCACCCTGTTATACTAAAGTGGAGACCTCCATTTAAAATTTAACTGAAATTAAATTCTAGTTTAAGGCTTTGTATAGATCTTCAGTAATTCAAGATACATAATTCTTCAATACCTATATCAATAATAAAATTGGAAAAATCAAAAGTAATGAAATATTGAAATTAATTGATACATAGTAATACATTCTTTCTTTCCCATAATTTTATTTTATGAAAATAATAATTACACTTTGAAAAATGAGTCAAATTTTATTATATATATAATTTTTTGAGAAAAAAAAACCTATGATAAAACTCAAAAAAATCAAAGATATTTAGTAACAATTAGAAAAAGGCCTTTACATTAAATAAAATCTATAATTAAATATTATTCCACATATTTAAATATGAGTTTTGAGAGGAAGTTATTGAATTTTAATGTTCTTTAGTGTGCTGATTGTCAGTTACAGATGTTTATCCTAACCTCCATACAATTCCACTTGAAATTTCATACAAGACCTTTTTACATGTTTTAAATTTGAGATTCAACTTTAAATTTTTATATAATCATCTACAAAAAATTAATTCAATTTATTATCGATAAATTCAAATACATTTTTTAAATTTATTGTTTTAATGTTCATTCTTCTATTGCCTAAGTAATTTTTTTTTCAAAAACATTTAGTAAATAAAAGGATATCTTTATAATTTTTATAATATCTTATCACAAGGTTAATCTCAGTCTTGATGGATCTCTGATTGAACTCCCAATGAAAATCTTATCCTGAGCATTCTTCAAATTAACTTAAACATCAAACATATTGAATCTCTTTGAATTTTTTAAAAAAGGTTTAACAACGAATCAACTGGTATATGGTGTAAATGATAAGCTTTAAATTTAAGTAAATAGGCATCTGGGAATAAAAAGACCTATTAAACTCATTTGTATTCAGTTTTTTTTAAATGAGAGCTATAAGAGCCCTATTCATTAAGAATTATTTTTATTTACCCTTATATACATTGATAAAAATCGTATCTGGATTCAAGGTCTGTCTGTAGTTTATATGCTAATGCATTGGTAAATCTATATTCTTTCAAATACATTGAAAAAACCTAGCTAATGAAAAAAGTTGAATTTTTTAATAATTTTTCTTAATGAGTTATAAATTTTCATTAATTTTTATGATTCCTTTTAAAAAATATTTACTTTGCTTCATTTTATTTTATTTGATCTGATTTTTCTTTATTTTATTTTATCATACTAAATAATACTGTATTATATTATATTATATTATATTTCATTTCATTTCACTTACTATTTTTCTATTTAATTTAATTTAATTTTTTTTGTTTTATTTTTGTATATTTTATTCTCTTACATCTTAATTTAATTTTTATTATCTTATTTTATTTCAAAAGGTGATATTACATGTGCCAATAACAGTCTTTAAATCCTCAAAATGAGCTTGTGAACTCTGATGTAAACCCATAGAACAGAGTTCACAACCCAATTTCATGCATGTGGTGCTGTAATCTACAGCCGCAGATAAGAGTACCACATTTAATATTGATCATGTGACCTCTAATCTACAGCTTTAAATCACAGTTCATCAACAATTTTTATACATGTTTTGTCAGCCGGTTATCTAGAAGAAGGAAAATAGAGCAGAGGAATACAAGGTAACATAAAGGGGAGGTGTCAGCCAGGCTACTAGACTTATCCAGTAAAATAATTAATTATCTTACTGAGGTGAAGCCACTCCTTTTAGATCCTTATTAATGATTAATTATTAAATACTTATGTATTAATTACAATTAACTAACTAAGTACACTAAGTAATTAATTAATAAAAAATAAAAAATTAGTAATTGTCCCACATATATTTTTACTCCCAGACACCGTGCTCAATAATACAGATGAGATGGGATAAAAATTAGTATTAAAAAGAATATATAAAATTATAAAAAGAAAAAAAATACTTTTTCAAATTCCTTTAGTTAGATTATATTGATTCTATATTTCAAATCAAATGTTCTTACACTAAAAGGTGACAGACTAAAGGGTTCATAGTTTTATTTCAAATAAAATAAATTATTTTATTTACGCACTATTTAGTCTTACTCTTATTATTTCACATACTCTCTTTAATTAAGTTTTTCCTCTCACACTCTTGTATTAGGAGATGTAAATTCCGTGTTCTTTTCTCTCACATATTGCCTATAAAAGGCCCTTCAATTTTGTCCTTTTGATTCATTCCTTTTTACTTACATTACTACAAACCAATACTACCAATAAACATTTATTACTATTTATTACTGTCTTTAGTACTTACAATCTTGTAGTTCTAAACCCAATAATTATAATAATAACTAAACCCTTACCTCTTTCATTGAGGATTAAATCTTTTTAAATTATAAGAGAAATACGTACATTATCTTGAGTCCTTTAAATCCACTGTTTCCATCTTTGAACTACCTTGAAATCTTCTAGACATAAAAGCCAACCCTGAAAATTGGGGGCCTTTCTGAATTGTCGACGGCGCATCGATATCTTGAGGACCGAAGGCCGTGGGACCATCGCCATCGAGGTACCTATAAGGACAATTGGACGACGAAAATGACAAATGTCATACATCACGTGAATTATCTTTTTTTTGCTGCAAACAGGAATCAAATCGCGCTCCAAAACTTAAGCTTATATACTATCTGATAGCTATATATCTCGTGGTAATTATTGATTACTATTCGTGGGTCACTTTGCACTCTTCATACTCTATGTATTTCCTTTTACTCAGCACGCTGTAAGTGGCATTAACTTGCTCATTTTCAGGGGGAGGTGACAAGTAAATTGGAATTATTTTATTATTATTATTTTTTTTATTTTTCCTAGTTGACAATAATAGAGCAATTGTGTTCTTAGTCCTAGAAGTAATAAAAATTATATTTTAAAAATTAATTATTATAATATTCAGTTGACTTTTGTCCTGATAAATTTAAAATTTATTTGTTCCAGTTGACAAATTGTCCTGACAATAAATTTTTTTTAATTAATAAAAATTCATATTTAATTATTTCAGTTGACTTTAAGTCCTGGTAGTTAATTAATCAGTTGATTTAAATCCTGATAATACAATAAATCTTTTTTATTAATAAAAAAATTCATATTTAATTATTTCAGTTGGCATTAAGTCCTGGTAGTTAATTAGTTGATTTAAATCCTGAAAATAATTATCTTAATAAAGTTTTAATTTATTTCTTCAGTTGATTATTTTATAATCCTGGTTTTAAATTATTTTAAATTAATAAATTAATTATTATTTAGTTGATTTTTATCCTAAAAATTTTGTTATTATTATTATTATTTTATTTCTGTTAAATTAAAAATAAAGTCTAATTAATTTTATTGTCTCTCTTCTTCATTTCAGTTAGATCTTAAAAAAAATGACTGATCAAAGTGGTTCTGCTGCACTTGAAGAGGAACTAGACTTAATTGATTATGATGAGCCTACTTCTGTAAGTTCTCCTTTAACAAGAAGAATTTCTCAGATTAATAAATCCTTACCCCAAACAGGATGTGGAGATGGAAGAAGTGGAAATCCTAGTAGACACAACTCAGGATCAGAAGCCTGTGATAAACCCACCAGAAGAACTTCCAAAAGGATTCAGGATAAAAAAGATGCCATTGCCTCAACAGGTAAAGAATCTGTCAACTCACATAAAGGAGCTAAGGACAGAAAGCTTGAAAGTAAAGGCAAGGGTAGATGCTCTGGAAGAAAAGGTGAGAAAGATAGATACCTTTCTACAAGAGAAGAAGAAACCTCTTCCCCCAGGGATCATCAACCATTGGCTCCCCAGTCCCAAGAGAAAGTGGAAGTGTCCAAGTGGAAGTGGGATTGGTTAAACACTCAGTGGGACAACCTGTCTCAAAATCAGAGTCAGTTATCTCAGGCAGGTCCGTCAAGACCCAACCAGGTCAACCCCACACCTCCTCACCCCTATTAAGGAGGCAAAAGAAGAAGAAAGCCCAATATGGTCATACCCAGAAAGCCCTGGTATGCCCCTCTGTTGATTCTCAAGTGCCATTTCTTGTAGCTGATTCTGTTCCTTCAGGTAAATCTGAGAGGGAAGAAGAAGCCTTGAGACCAGTTGAGGCTGGAAGCAGTAGAAAAATAACTCATGTATCTAATCCATTACTTTTAATTGCTACCTCAATGATTAACCCTGATATGGCTGTAATAGATGAATCTCTTGACCCTGAGTTTTATGAGAGTCTGGAAAGTTACTCAGTTTCCTTATTGAGAAACACTCCAGATATAGCAAAGATTAATGATGAGTACTTGAGAGATATTATTGCAAAACAAAATCATATTATGAACAATATGCAATTAACTCAGAAGTTTAATGGTTTAATAACTGAGAAAGGGTATCAATCCTTAAGGAGTGAATTGCAGAAAGTCTCTGATGATTTGTTAAATCATAAGGCAACTCATGAAAAGAAGGTTGATTTGTGGCAAAATATAAAAAATGATTTGTCCAAATTAAAAGAGACTGTATCTATCTGTTCTGAAGAGCTGGAGACAGATAAGATGAATCTGAAGAGATTGAATGACCATTATTCATCTTTTCAAAAAAAAATCAGTTTTCTTTTGCAACTATCAATGAGAGTTTATCTAGTCTTCCAAGAATGAAAACAAGACTAACAACCATTGAAGAGAAATTGAACTCATTTTTGAATGACCAGAAATATTCTGATATTTCTTTAAAGGAACATATAGTACAGGATTCTCAAATATTACCTGTGGCTAGTTCATCTAAATTAAAAATAGTTCCAGAAATACCTGTTGATACCACTGAGTTTCCATCCAAAATTGATGATTCACCAGTATCTTCAACAGAGGAATTGAACAATGAGATTACTGCCCAACTAGAGACGTTACAGCTGCTCCTTACTCAGAAACAAGCTTGTACTAAGGAGACTCCTTCAAGTCAAAAGAATTGGCCAAAATTGACTAGTACCCGACATTTGATGGTGATTCTTCCTCTGATTGGCAACAATTTACTTGCATAATTGATAACTTAAAAAATTCTTACAAACTCCCAGATGAGGAAATAGTGTCCAAGTTAATTTCTATGTTTACTAATGTTGCCCTAATGTGGTATGAATCTGTTCTCCTGGATGGGAATGACTACTCATGGGATGATTGGAAGAAATTAATTAAAGCACAATTTGGTGGCTCCAAGTTCAGAATGGCTCAACAAAGGCAGTATGAGTAAACTAGATATAGCTCTTCTAATGATAAACCTATTGAGTTTTTAATGAAACTTGTAAAAATCTTAAGGGCAATGGACCCAAATATGGAGTTTGAGTTATGGAAGGACAGGATCCTTTATAAATTACCAATGTCTCTGAGAGACTTGATAGTGGCTAGGACTGAGTTCTCAAGAGAACCCTCTTCTTTCATTAATACTTGCAATGAGATCCTTCTAAAAAACAAGTATGATGCCAGAAGATTCATTCCTAGGAACCCTTTGGAGAAACCCTCCACTTACCGACAGAAACCTCTAGAAAAGGTTGGTAAAACTTCTGCCCCTGTTGCACCAAAAAAGTATGCAACAAACACTTGCTTCAAATGCAACAAGCCTTGGCAGAAAGGCCATGTTTGTGACAAGAATATAAATCTTGTAGAACAAACAGAGGAGCATGCTGATGACACAGTAGCGCTGGATGATACGTCAAGTGATTGTGCCAGCAATATTTCATATGAATCTCAACAAGAAATCTTGATGCTGGAAGAGGATATCCATTATTTTAATACTACTGATATTGATAATAATGCTTTATCTACAGTAGAAGATGCTGAGATCATAAAGAGCATTAAGGATAACTCAATTGTTATTGCCCCTCTCAAGGCACCAGTCTTGATTAATGGAACCAGAATTGAAGTTGTTCTGGATTCTGGAGCTGGAGGAAGTGTAGTATCTGAAAGAGCACTTGCCTCAGTGGATCAAGACTATAAATCAAAACTGTTGCCTATCATTTCTGAAAATTTAAGAGTTTACGGCTCTGTTTTGTCCCCCATTGGTAAATACAAAGCCACAGTGTTTTTTAAATATATCCATGGGTTTGTAAGAGCTATTTGTGATTTTGTTTTCATGAAAAATGATAACTTAAGCAATTGGTTTATTGTAGGGAATGATATTTTAACCAAATATGGCATAAATTTGGATCCCTCAAACTAATGTTTCACAATGGGGAAGAATGGGAAGAGGAAATTTAAGATTTCTTCCTCCAAAAAATTATTTAAACCAGAATTGAACACATGTAATTCTGTAGTTCAATATAAAGGAAGATCTACAAAAGAAGCATTGTCTGAATTTGACAATGCTTCTTTTGGAGAAAAACTTTCTGGTGAGGATAAAGATTCCATCATTAACTTGATAAAATCTTTTCCTATGGCCTTTGCTCATGGGTCACATGAACTGGGATTAGTTAAAGAGGAAATGAAACTTTCATTGTCTTGTCCATTAACTGATATACCACCTGGTTTAAAGAAGAAGCCTTATCCTGCTTCTCCCACAAAGAGAAAAGATATTGAAGACAATATCTCTACCTTTTTAAAAATGAATATTATTGAAAAGGTAGTTGAAACACCTAAATATTGTGTTATCTCACCTGTCCTAATTTCTTATGAGAAAGATAAAGCCAGGTTATGTGGTGATTATAGAGCACTAAATACTTATACTGTTAATGATATCTATCCTTTGCCTAGATTTAGCTCTATACATGCTACCTTACAGGGTGCTAAATATATCAGCTGTTTGGATGGAAATAAGGAATATCACCAGGTACCTGTTGAGAAAAATTCTCAGAAGTTTCTGATGATTGCTACTCATATGGGTATTTATAAGTATATTAGGATGCCATTTGGCCCTAAAAATGCCCCTTCAGTTTTTCAAAAGGACATGGATAACACATTCCATCTAGAGATAATTGAAGGATGGCTGATGGTTTATATTTATGATATCATTATATTCTCAAAAACATTTGAGGACCATCTCAACCACCTGTGTAAAGTGTTCCAAAAAATGGATGAAATAAATATGACACTTGCTTTGAAGAAATGTAAATTTGGGTTCCATTCTTTAAAAGTTCTTGGTCATGTTGTTTCAGGCTTACAGATATGTGTTGACCAAAACAAAGTGGCAGCCATACAACAGGTGAAGGCTTCTACTACAGTTAGAGAGCTCCAGAGTTTTTTGGGAATGTGTGCACACTATAGACAGTATATTAAAAAATACCAAGTCATAGCTTTACCCCTTACCCAATTAACTAGAAAGGATGTTGCTTTTGTCTGGAATAGTGAAAGACAAAGAGCCTTTGACACTATGAAACACTGTTTGATGTCAGCACCTATTCTTGCTTTACCTTACTTTAATCAGCCATTTGTTTTATATACTGATGCCAGTTTTATTGCTCTGGGTGCTGCCAACCATCAAAAACAAGTGATGAATGATAAAGTATCAGAAGTAGTAATTTGTTATATTTCAAGAACCTTGAGAAATAGTGAATTGAAATATGGTGCTACTCAATTGGAATGTTTAGCTGTAGTGTGGGCTCTAGAAAAGCTACATTATTACCTAGATGACCAGAAATTTGAACTTGTCACTGACTGCAGTGCAGTTAAATCTCTCTTAAATTTGAAAACACCTAACAGACATATGTTCAGATGGCAGTTAGCTGTTCAAGAGTACAGAAGGAGAATGACAATTATTCATAGGGCTGGTATTGTTCACTCAAATGTGGACATGTTATGTAGGTTACCTTTACCAAATAATGACTCTAATCCTGCTTATGATCCTGAGGATGAAATTATTCATATTCATGGAATATATGTGGTTGATATGGAGGAAGAGCTATTGCAGCTTATTCTGGATTCATATGATAAGGAAACTGACTTAAAAAAGTTATGCACCATATTAAATGATCCAAAGAATGCTTCAATACAAGCATTAATTAAAACCCTTCCACCAAAGTACCAAAAAGCTTTGGAAAAAGGTAAATTTTCAATTGATGAAGGATATCTATATTATAGAAGAAAGTTGAGTAATGTCATTGTTATTCCTCCTTCTATGAAAGAAATCATCTTGAAAATTTGTCATGATGACATATTAGCTGGACATTTTGATCTTGACAAAACAATGATCAGAATTAAGAACACTGCTTGGTGGGTTAATATGTCTGAGGACACCAAATTATACGTTGAATCTTGTGATTCTTGCCAAAAATCAAAATGATTGACTGGTAAGAGAGCTGGATTAATGCAACATATTGAACCTCCTGATGCACCATGGCAAAAAATAAACATGGATTTTGTAACAGGATTACCTATTGCTGGTAAAGACAGTTATAACTCTTGTTGGGTTTTTGTGGACAGATTCACAAAAATGTGTAAATTTATCCCTACCCACAAGGATGTTTCCACTAAAAAATTAGCTCTCTTATGGTGGTCTCATATGTTTAATACTTCTGGTTTTCCTAAAGCCATTATCTCTGACAGAGACCCTAAATTTACTTCTGAATTTTGGATGTGTCTGATGGATTTTTGTGGTTGTGATCTGAAACTTTCTACTGCCCATCACCCACAGACTGATGGCTTAGCTAAAAGAATGATCCAGACTTTAGAGGACATGATTAGAAGGTATTGTGCCTTTGGCCTTGAGTATAAAGATAATGACAGATTCACTCATGATTGGGTTACCTTACTTCCTGGGTTGGAATTTGCTTATAATAGCACTGTTCATTCTGTTACTCAAAGGAAGCCTTTTTAGCTCTGGCTTGGATATGTTCCAAATACTCCTGCCCAAATTCTCAATAACAAAATACATAAATTTAATATACATCCTGGTGTAAAATCTTATCTTCAAATGCAACAACATTGCAGGAATCATGCTCAAAAATATATTGAAAAATCATTTGAATATGAGAAGAAGATATGGGATAAATCCCATAAAGAATACACTTTTAAAAAGGGTGATGAAGTGTTGATTTCTACAGTCCACTTTAATTTACAAGGTAATAAAAAATTGAAAGATCCATTTGTTGGTTTATTTGTTGTCATAAGAATGATTGAAGATAATGTAGTTGAGGTTTTGTGTATTCTACATATGACAGAAAACATTCTGTTTTTCCAATATCTCTTCTCAAACCTTACACATCCAATAGTGATTTATTTCCAAAAAGAAGGGGAAGACCAAATAAAACCCCAAATGAAATCACTGAAACAGCAGAAATTGAAAAAATTCTGAATGATAGATTATTCACTTCTGAAAAAGGTACAGAATACTTATTGAGATTCAAGAATAAATCATCTGAATATGATTCTTGGATATCTGGGAAGGAGATATCAAATCTTCCTACTCTATTAAAAAAGTATAGAAAGGAAAAATCATAGCATTTTTTTTATTGTTTTTTTTAGAGTGAGGGAGTGTCAGCCAGGCTACTAGACTTACCCAGTAAAATAATTAATTATCTTACTGAGGCGAAGCCACTCCTTTTAGATCCTTATTAATGATTAATTATTAAATACTTATGTATTAATTACAATTAACTAACTAAGTACACTAAGTAATTAATTAATAAAAAATAAAAAATTAGTAATTGTCCCACATATATTTTTACTCCCAAACACCGTGCTCAATAATACAGATGAGATGGGAATAAAAATTAGTATTAAAAAGAATATATAAAATTATAAAAAGAAAAAAAAATACTTTTTCAAATTCCTTTAGTTAGATTATATTGATTCTATATTTCAAATCAAATGTTCTTACACTAAAAGGTGACAGACTAAAGGGTTCATAGTTTTATTTCAAACAAAATAAATTATTTTATTTACGCACTATTTAGTCTTACTCTTATTATTTCACATACTCTCTTTAATTAAGTTTTTCCTCTCACACTCTTGTATTAGGAGATGTAAATTCCGTGTTCTTTTCTCTAACATATTGCCTATAAAAGGCCCTTCCATTTTTTCCTTTTGATTCATTCCTTTTTACTTACATTACTACAAACCAATACTACCAATAAACATTTATTACTATTTATTACTGTCTTTGGTACTTACAATCTTGTAGTTCTAAACCCAATAATTATAATAATAACTAAACCCTTACCTCTTTCATTTAGTATTAAATCTTTAAAACTATAAGAGAAATACGTACATTATCTTGAGTCCTGTAAATCCACTGTTGCCATCTTTGAACTACCTTGAAATCTTCTAGATGTAAAAGCCAAGCCTGACAGGGAGAGTAATCAAATAATCTATGTATTTGAAAAGAGAAGGCGACATGATTTTTTGGGGACTTGAAAAAAAGGTAAGGGTTTTTTTAAATTATAATATATTTTAACTAGTAAGGGTTTTAATTTTAATGCACAGAGACACTTATATTTATTATTAGACTTAGAGCAACCATAGAATATTTATTTACTTTTAAAAATGTTAATAAAAATAAAATAAATGCATTAGATTAAATATTATATTTTAGTTGAGTGTAAGTAATGATGCAGCTACAGGGGATATTCCAAAGCCTTATATAGGCAAAGGACCCTCTGAAGCATCACAATATAGTATGTACAAAAAAGGAATACAATGAAACTAGACATTAAAAAGAATAGAACTAGAACATGGAGACTGAGAGAAAAACATGAGACAGTCAACTAAACCCGTGAGTAAGTAACTAATTTTCCCACCATAATTTCCCAAAAACACTTAATTAAAATAATTAGTAACCAATTAAGTTTGAAACATGAGAACAATGAGTAAAATAATCCAAAACAGACATTATAGTGACATATAAAGGGTTTAAGTAAAACAAATAGAATTATTTTCACGGAAAAAATGCATGTAATAAATTCAATCCATTTTAAAGAAATTTTAATTAATTGTTTTAACTATGTAATTAATTCAATAATTAGTTTAAATGAAACATATAATTAATTTAATGATATTTGTAATTTAAATTAGGGATTTTAATACTATGTTATTAAATAAGTATTATAATTTATTTAAAAAATTTTCTGAAACAATTAAGGGTCAAAAAAGCGCCCAATATTATTGTTTAATAATAAGGGGTGTCAGTTCTGGCAAATCCGCACTTAACTTAAGTGCGGATTTCAAACCAAATCAGCACTTAACTTAAGTGCGGATTTCAAACCAAATCAGCACTTAAATTTTGCAAAAAAGTCACTTATTTCAAAAATGGGTGTCAGTTCTGACCTCAAATCAGCACTTTTTTCGTGATTTTTTTTTCAAAACCACATGTTGGCCACATCATCCCTTTCTTTCCCATACCATTTTGTACTCTCCAAATGTCCTCATTGTGTACTTCATTCACTCGGGTTGGTATTTTGGTTTGTTGCATATTCATTTTTTTTTGGAATTTACGGTGAAAATCTTTTTTTTGGATGGCTCATTGGTTTTCTTTCATCAGCTCAACATGAAATCACATATTTTGTCAGTGATTTTTTTTTTCATTCATCCCTCATATCCTTTTCCTATTCTCCTCCAACATCCCTCAAAAAATTTAATTTCATTGATTTTGTCATCTCATCTCTCCAGGTAAGTCACTTTATTCTTTTTTTTTGATTTTTTGATTACTAATTATAATTTTTTTTTGTTTTTTTCTGTTTATTTTATTTTTTTATCTAAATTTTATATGTAAGTGGTTATTTTGGATTTCAATGGTATAATTAACCTTTTTTTTCTCTCCCTCTTTACTTTCTTTTTTAGCTCCATCACCCTACTCTTCATCCCTCCTTGGCATAGTCATTATCCCCCCTTTCCCTTATTTCACTTTTTTTTGGCTCCATTTCATTGAAACACATACATTGCACATTCTTTATGCATTTCACTTACTCCATATTCAATTTCCCCACAATTCCAACATCAATCTTTCTCACTCTATTTTTCCTACTTTTCAATCAAGGTAAGTTTCATCTCCTTTTTTTCATGCCTATATGATATCTCATTCCTTTTATGAAAACTTCATACTTAAATATATGTATGACTCTTATCTGGATAACAGTGAACTTATAAAACTCCTTTTGATCTCATCTTCATTACCACTTTTCAAGTTTTTGTAAAATTTTGAATATCAGACTCGGAATTAGGGTTAGGTTTATTCAGATATAATTTTCTCTTTACTGAAGATTTTCCTGAAGGCTACCTTTCATTTCCTACAAACAGATTTGAATTTGATTCAGTGGTTGCTGAGATATTGACCGTTAAAGTTGAGCCTTTTTTTTCCCAATTTAAATTTTTATTTCATTTTTTTATGCAACAAATTAGGGTAAGGTTTATTTAAATCACATGTCCTTTAACTGAAGATTCTACTAAAGCATATCTTTCATTTCCCACAAACAGGCTTGAATTAGGTTCAGTGGTTGCTGAGATTTTGACCTTTGCTGTTGAGCCTTTTTTCCAAATTTCACTTGTCTTATTTCACATTTTTATATTGCATATTTAGAGGATAAGGATTCTAAAACTCTTATATGATTATTATCTAGGCATTCCAATTATATAGGCATATATTCCTTGCTCATGAATATCACTAAAGCTCAAAAAGATGAAGATTTTTGCTTATGGGACACTCTACCTTCCTTTAACTCTTTTCTTGCTCTTTGACTCAAAAAGCACTGTAATAAAGCATTTGAAAAAAATCATGAACTTGCAACCAAAGTTGGAATACCAAATTGGTGTGACTCCAAATGAAAAGATATCAGCCATGAATATCTTTTATTTTCTAATGTTATTATCACTCATTCTGGATTCCACAATAGGATTCATATCAATAGGAATGATGCCAATTTTCTTACTTTTGGTATATTCTCATATATCAATTCAATAACTTGCCAACCAATACCATCTCCAGCTAAAATCAAAGGACATAGTTTATATTTTCCAGACCACCGGTGCATCATTGATTTTGGTTTGGGAAATGGTATCATCAAAACTATTTCGAATTCTTCTAAGGATAATCATCAAACTAGCAAAGCTCCTCCTGGTTTGGAATCCTGTCAAGATTTAACACATTTTGGTTGCTCATTTCAAATTAGTCATAAGTTGATTCAAAGAATCAATAAGGTAATGAAAGAAGGTAAAGTTAATTGATTTAAAAAAACTTTATCTAGATCCAAAAAGTATGGGGATTAGAGTTGTCTTCGAAAATTTTATATTTTTTCATAAATTTTTAATAAATATTTTTTATGTATCAATTTCCTCAACTAAAGTAATGGGTCAACGACCTTGTGTTGTATAAAAGGTAATCATGATAACATTTATTTGTTTCATGGGGTTCCTCTAGCCTATACCTGTGGAAAGTCCCAAACTATTGTCTCTAGATTTGATCTGCATTTTGGCTTGAGGGATTGTCATTACTTTAAACTAGGGAAATTGATATAAATTAGATATTTATTTACTAATTTATGTAATTATATTAAATTTAGATGACTTCCACCACTTACTTCAATAAAATTCAGGGGGGGGTATTGCCAAATTTTCAAATCTGACATGTGAAATTGATGACTTAGAAAAATTTTGGTGATATCCACCCCTTGCTTCAATAAAATGCATGGGAGAGTATTGCCAATTTTTTAAAACTGATATATAATTTTTTTGACTTGTAAATATTTTGGTAAAAATTTTTGACAAGGATGTGAAAGTAATTGTTTCCACCTTGAGCAGGTTTCTGGCTCAAAGGAATAGTAGTATGGGTTTAGATAGGTTAAGAAGTGTTTGGATGGTGTACTTGGGGGTATGAAGTACTTGAGGCTTTCTGGGAAGAAGGTAACGTTTTGTGGTCATTTTTGATAAAAAGACAAAATCTTCTTCTAGATCAGAATCAGAATCGGAATCAGATTCCAAGAGCAGTTCAAGAGCCATGAAAGTCATTGATTTATGTAATTTATCACAATTTGAAAGTGAGGAAGGCATAACTCTTATATGATTTGATATGAAGATGTAAGTGATGTACGATGTTTTGAGTTATAAAGTGTTATGCTGCTGAGTGCTGCGTATGAATGGGATGATGCTGACAAATCAGTGAAATGGGACTTGATGGTAAAATCAGCACTTTTGGTTGAGAAAGTGTGGATTTGAGTGAAATAAGTGACTTATTTCATTTTGAAATCCACCAGTATTTGGGCTAGTGTGTTTTGGAAAGCCGCAATTATTTAAGTGCGTATTTGGTCAAATTTAAGTGCCGATTTGTAAGTGCGTATTTGCCAGAACTGACACCCCCTAATATATGAAAAGTTTTATTTAATATATAAATTTAAATAATTAATTTAATTACATTATAAGTCAATTTTACACATATAATTATAAAATATGTTTGTAATTAATTAATTATTAAATTATAATTATTAAATACATAAAAATGTGCCATTATTTGTAGAATATTAAACATATTGTGCTTAATTTAAATGTATAAATAATTTATATAACAATAAAATTAATATAACACTTATATTTAATAAGATACTTATATAATTTTAAAATGCAATAAAATATTAATTTATATACATCAAATGCAATTCTTACGCCCTATCTCAGGTCCAATAAATCAACATATCATTTACTGGGCTCCTGTTATAGCCTGGCTGAAATGTGTCCTCTGATCAATGGTGGTACATCAGAGTACCACATCCAATTTTTTGCCTGTGAACTCTTATATATGGCTGTACATCAGAGTTTTCTGGCCATTTTTAACCAACTTAATGATTGTACAAGGCTATACAACAGCATCCATCAAATCTAATAAAATGAGTTAAATGACATTAAGACTTATTTTTTTATTGTAATTGAATCTAAAAAAGACAGATAGATGAGTATAATAGCTAGAATTCAAAAAATACAAATACAAATGGCATAAAATGAGATAAAATAAAATTAATCATTATTCTATATTTTGCAAAGGAATTAAATAAAGTGCAATAAAATAAAATAAAATTCTAATAAATAAAATAAAATTATATAATACATAGCCAAATACAACTCAATATAATAAAATACAATGCAATGCAATACAATTTAATTTGAGGTAATAAGTTAAATAATATGAGTGTATTAAAATATAATAAAATAAAATCAATTTCAAAAATTACATAATATAAAATGAATCAATTTATACTGAATTTTTTTTAAAATTTTATTTAGTATAAATTTTAATATTTATACACAATTTAAATTTTTGTATGTATATTCATTATTTCATTGCATATAAATGTTCAATAAGAATTTTGAATATGCAAATTCAATATGGATTTTCATGTGCATATTCAATTTAAATTTTTTATGAATATTTTTTTTTGGATGAAAATTCAAATTTTTTTTTATTATATATATGAATTAACAATTTACATTTACATTATAAATACCACTCAGCAAGTGAATATTCAATTTCACTTTTCCTGATTCAAAGAATGTTACATGACTGAAGAATATCAAAAAGGGAATCAAAAAAAATTCAATTTATAATAGTTCTCTGCAATGAATAGTTTTGAAAATTCTGGTAATGTTTTTCAAACAATATTAAATATTTGAATATGATTTATAATATTTTTCAATCTATTTTAAATAAGTAATAAATTAGAGTAAAAATATAACTTGAAAAATTGAAAGTTTTAAATGAGTTTTCAGCTTCATCTTGAACTATAATTTAAAATACTGTGTCAAAATTATTTGCTTAAGGTGTACAGTGTTTCAAATAATTACTGAAACTTTTTTAATTCAAAATTTAAGATAAATTCATTTCACTTTCATTATGATACCACAAAATCTTCAACTATTTTTGTAAAATAGTACAAGTTGGGTTTCAAGCACAGTTCAGTGAGAGTTCAATCAAATTTCAGTCTGAGTTTCATCTGAGTTCTATTTGATTTCAAGCTGAGGACTTGCTAGCAAGTCCCCCCAAGTATTGTGTGGTGTTAGTACAAGATCACACTGATACCAGAGCCAGAAATCACTTAAAAAATCTTTCACCCTTTTTTTAGAGACTAAAATGTATAAGAAAGTACACCATATAAGCTAATACTTAGTTAAAGTTTCCACACTTTCACCAGAGTCAGTAGATACTTGATGCAGAATACAAACTACAACAGAGTCAGAAATAGATTCTCAAAAAAATGGATTTATATTTATTTAAAATTTATGAATTTTTTAATAAAAGTGTTAAAACTGAGTAAAAATAGATGAGAGCCATACAATGGTAGCCTGAAAGTATACACCTTCAACTGTTATTATATAATAATTTTTTTTAATTATTTGTTAAATGTGTTTGTAGTTTTTTTCCCAGTTCCCCTTGCTACATAAAAACTTTCCTTCATATCTCACCAAAGCCATATGAATAATCAAGTTTCCCATCCTAATTAAATAAATGAACTCACCTGACCTTCATAATTCTGTCCTGATCTCATCTAGAGGAGAGAAATAAATCAATTAAATCACTAAAAATACCCTGAAAAATTATAAAAAGTAGACTGAAGTCTGGGATAAATAATAAACTAATTTAAGAGGTTTTTACAGCCCTGCTAATTAAATTAAAAATTAAAAAAGTTAAATAGTTTTTAAAAAATATTAATAGAAACTGAAAATAATTAATTAAAAAATACTAAAAATCTCCAATAAATTCCATAAAAAAAACAGAAGATTAAAAATGACCAGAAATTATTAATATGTTCTTCTTCAGTCTTATTTTTCAATTCACAAAATTTAAAAAAACTCTATATTCTTGAGTTTTTTTTGAACATTAAGAAATAATATACCAAACATTTAATTAACCAATTTTCTATTAAATCCATCCGTAATCATCTTATAATCTTAACCACCCTCTGAAAATATACCCCAGAAATAATAATATCCTAAATATAAGTTGTGTACCCAAATTTGGACTACCAAAATTTTGCTGCATCAGCTTTGAAGTATGATTCCCAACTATATGGAAGAAGTTCTTAGTTCCAAAACTCCTTCAGGTTATATAATTTTTCACTCTTTTAGGATTTGAAAAAGTAAGCAAATATTTTTACTTGACTCTAAATGTATACATCTAAAAAACCTAAATATTCTGACATCTGACCTAATTGACCCTACAGAAGAATCAACATTTGATAATGGACTTTATGCACTTAAAATAAAAGATATTGGAACTTCATATAGAAAATGCCACATCCTGGTACACAAATTTGATGCAGCTGATTTTATTATGAAAACCATAAAAGAACTAGAAAATTTTATTAGAGGCCAATTTTGAGTTTTAAGGTTAGATAATGGTGGAGAGTTCAAAAAAAGTGATTTAGCTTCCTTCTTAGACAAAAAAGGGATATTTAATGAAATAAAATTATTTTTCTTTCATACACACAACAGCAGGGTAGAGAAATACAATTAAGGTGATGATAAAATGGGTTGCACAATACTTCATGAGTGTGGATTACCCAATTTCTTCTGGTGTTTTGTATATAGATGATCTTTCTTTATCCTTGACCCTACTCCCAATTTAATGGGCACAACAATGACACCATTTGAAGCTATGTCTGAAAGTAAACTTCAAATTTATCTTCCCAGAAAATTTGGAGAGGAAGAGTATGTTCAGATTCCAAAGAAAAAACACAAGAAGCTTGATGATTTTTCAAAAATTTGTATTGTTTTGGGATAACCTCATGTTTAATAGGACTGTTTATTCTGGGACCCTACTCAGAAATTTCTAATTGCTTTATATTGTCCTGATTTTTGAAGCCTATCATTAACAATGCCAAATAAAATGGCCATTGACCACATTTTTAAACAAAAATATGTACATACATTGAATATTTCTCTTGATCATTTTTCAAAAAAAAAGTTCTGGTGATAAAAATTGAAAGGAGCTCAAGATTCAATTTTCAAATAAGAAATATGATGAGCAAATTTTTTTGGCTACATTTAAAACCTCCTAAAGGTATTTGTCTTCTAGATACCCATTGGGTCTTTATTGAAAAATGAGACACTTCAAATGTAATTAAAAATGTAAATCTAGATATGTGGCTAAGGGGTTCAAGCAGACTCCTGGAGTTTATTTCTTTGAAAAATTCACCCCAAAAGCAACATTTTTGTGTCAAAGATCAATCTTGACAATCTCAGAAATGAAAAGGTGGCTTTTTCACTGATTTTATGTAACAGAAGCTTACCTCCATAGTCCTATTGAAGAAGATATAAATGAGATTGGTTTGAGAAAAGATTATACAAGACAAAAGAAAATTTTGTTTAAATTTATTTACCTTATTTATTTTATTTTAATTTTTTTAATTTACCATTATTATGATTTAATTTGTTTAAGAGAGAAATAAAAAGAATATTTTTTTAAAGCATTTAAAAGAAAGAGAAAAAAAATTGTTTGGAGTTAATTTGAAGTAGAGAGAGAATTTGTGTTTGGTTGTTGTGTGAAATTTTAGATGGTTTGAGAGCTTTTTTAAAAAATAGAAATAAAAAAATAAAAGAAGAAAGAAAATGAAGTAAAGAAATTATGAATATTTAGAATTGAGTTGATTTATGTTTAAAAGTTTGTTTTAAAGAGGGAAGATTTGAAAGAAGAAAAGAAAATAATTTTTATTGATTTCAAAATATTTAAGAAAAAGAAATTTAGTATAATTATTTTTGTTTTAATTTTTATTTCAAGTTCAGTTTTATTTTGATTTATTCTTGTTTTCATTTATTTTCATTTTAAAATTTTAGTTTAGATTTTTAAGAAAGTAATAAATAAGAAAAGAGAAAAAATCTTAGATTTAGAAATGAAATTTTTAAATTAAGAAAAAAAAAGAGTTTTAAGGTTGATCTTTAGAAGGATATTTTAAATGAAAAGATTTTAAAATTTCAGGAGCATTTAAAAATTTACAGCTGGTTCCCAGGATGGTTTATTTGATTCATCTAAGTAACCATCCCATTTCACAAGGTATCAAAGTTTCCCCTTGTGCCTTGTTGGATCAGGAATTCAACTTACTTCTTACTCTTGATGATCTTCTACTTGGACTGGTTCTGGAGGAGGTTGGTTCTTGCCTGGGTATATCTCTTGAGCTAGTTCCAGGTGAGATACATGAAAAACGGGATGAATTGATCTCTATTTTGAGAGTAACTTGAGTCAAAATAAATTTTTAGAGACTTAAGATCATATTTAAAATGTTTCCAAGTGCTTCTCAGATAGTTTCTTGATGATGGTTAAGTTGTTAAAATATTTTTATAGTCGAGCCATACTTGGTTGCCTGGTTAAAAAAGTGGAGCAGATTATTGATGTTTGTTGGCCTGTTCCTTGTATCTTTTGTTTGCTGCTTTGAGGTTAAATTGAAGTTTGACTTAAAGTCATGAGATGGTTCAAATATAATGATCAGAAGGATTATTTATTCCTACATGAATCATATTGAATTGAGGATGTCATACATAGATTGTTTTGAAGGGAGATTTCTTTTTCAAAGAATGTGTTGAGTTGTAGGCTGATTCAGCCAGAGGTAACCATGTGGTCCAATTGTCTTGCTGATAATTGGCATACATTCAAAGATATTTTTTGAGGATTTGATTGAATCTTTCAGTTTTCCCATCTGTTTCAGGGTTATAGGCTGTAGAAATATTTCTTTTAATATTTAGTTGTTGAAAAAGTTGAGTCCAGAAGGTGTAAAAAAACAGAGAACCTCTTTCAGAAATAATATCAAAAGGTACCTCATTTATAGAAAATACTTATTCTAGATATAATTTAGCTAAATATTCCTCTGTAGCAGTAGTACTAGTGTTAATAAAAATAGACATTTTAAAGAATATATCAACCATGACTAATATAGCATCTAAATTGTCTGATGGAGGTAATTGAGAAATGAAATCCATAAAAATTAAGTCCCAAGTTACAGAAGGGATTGGAAGTGGTTGAAGCAACCCATACTTCCTGTGTCAAGGAACCTTGTTTATATTACATTTTTAATAGGCTTTAATATAAGCCTTGAGTTCTCTGGTCATATCTGGACAGAAGAAATAACTTGTTTTTAACTGGTAGGTTTTATCAACCCCAAAATTATCAGCTAATAGTGAATCATGTTCAATGTTTAAAATACATAATTTTATATCCTAATTTTTAGGTATGACTACTATAACTTTGAACACTAATAGATCTGATTATATACTGAATATCTTGATGCCTTGCTTCAAGAGTGTTTGGTCCTTTAAACCCAAGAAGTAATTGTCTTTTGACTGAGCTTCTAGGATTTTTTGATAGTGGATTAATAATTGATTCAGTTTTCATTGAATTAAGTTGATGAGTCTTTAAAATTTATTCATTGAAGATTGATTTTACCTTTGCTGGATTTTTTTCTGCAAATTCCTCCCCCTGCTGTGGGTAAAAATTGTCCCAAAGTGACAAAATATTAGGAACTACACAACTTTTGCCTGGGAAGTACAAAATAGTAAAACTGATTTCAGATAAGAATTCAACCAACCTAGCCGGAAATCTATTTAGTACTTTGGAAGCCATTCAGTATTACAAAGCATTGTGATAAGTTAAAATTTGAAATAACTACTAAGACTGAGAAGAGAAGAACTTCATTTTTTAAGACAATGAAGAATAGCTTGAAATTCCTTATCATGAATTTGGTAGTTTAAGTCTGCTACAATGAGTTTGCATGACTCAAAAGAAACAGGACGAGACAAATTTGTTTCAGGTTTTAGCTGAGATATGACCTCTGCTATATAATAATTGCTAGCATCTGTATCAACTATTGTCAAAGCAGTAGGATCAAAATGCCAAAGAATTGGAGCTGTGGTGAACATGGTTTTCAACACTTTAAATTCCTTTTGTTTTGTATTAGTAAAACAAAAGGAATATCATTTCTAAGAAGAGAAGTAATATTTTTAATAGTTTTAGAGTAATATTTAATAAATATTCTATAGAAATTTTCAAAACCCAAAAATCCTTGTAAGAATTTTATAATGTTTGGCTCATGCCATTGCAAGACTTTTCAACCTTTTTATCATACATTACTAGACCATCAATAGACAATTTAAAGCATGAGAAGCCAATATATCTTAGGCTTAATTCATATTTAGTGTTCTTGGCATAGAAACCATGTTCTTGAAATACATTTAAGACCTGTCAGACATGTTGAATATGTTTGTTGAGGGTCTTTGAGAATATCAAAATGTCATCTAAATAAACAAAAAAAAACTGTTTTACAATATCATGAAAGTGTCACGCGCCACGTGACACTCGAGGCAAAAGTAGCTCATTAAATCAATACTAAAGGGTTCAAATCCATACTCGAAGCGCAGAAGGCAACTCTCCATAGCAACTGTGACTTTCCTTTGTGTACTCACTATTCAACTGCACTAGCCTAAAACTCTAAATCTAAATTAGTCAATCTCTCAATAGTGTGTCTTAGTCTTTTTCCCAATAAGCGACGCACAACGCAATAGTTAATATAATAGTACATTAAAAGGTTTATGAAATGTCTGTGGGTTATTAAGGGGCAGTGAGCATGGACAGAATGGTTAGTGAAGGATTAAGGGTTTAACGGATGTTAGTGAGGAGGTTCCAGGTGTAACGGATATATTTTAAATGGTTTGTGGTGTGCGGAATAGTGGATGAGTATGAGGTCAATGCAAGGAGGAGTAAAGGATATAAAAGGGGCTGGGTTTTTGGTTCGAGATTCCTTAGAATTAAATTATAAAACATATTTATAGTTAATAGTGATAAAACTCTAAGTGAAAATCGTTATTATTGTATCTTTCTTTATTTTCTCAATAATCATATCTAAATCCTAAATCTTTGATTGTTGAGTTTCCAACCCTTCGTGAGATCTTAAGAATTTTAATATTACCATTCAATTATATTAGAATCCTTCTCAAACATAACTCGAAGCAGTAGTTCTTCCTTCAAGTCATCTTCGAATCACTTCCTCGAACTATCCCTCTGTGCTTCGAAGAAGTATCTGAACCTTTTATCTCACTTGCAGGAACATCCTCGACCTTGTGCGTAGGTCGTCCGGTGACAGAAAGATATCATTGACAAAAGTTTGAAAGAGTCAATGGTGCACTACAAAATCCAAAGGGCATAACTAAATATTCAAAACTACAAAATCTGGTGTGCATTCCAGTTACAGATTCATAGCCTTCTGCAATTTTTTAAGATTATAAGCATCTCTGAGATCAATGTTAGAGAAGAAATTATCACCATTGAATAAAGTTAGAAGTAATGACATAGGAGGAACTGGATAAGCATTCTTCTTAGTCAGTTTGTTTATTCTTCTAATATCAACACACAAACTAAGAATTCCATCCTTTTTCTTAACAAAAAAAACTGGAGATCCAGTTGTGGATTTAATAACTCAAATGAAAACTTTTGCTACATTTGCTGAAATTTAGTCTTGTAGAACTTGAGATTCATCCTTTCACTACACAATATAGGGGGTGGACTTGCTAGAAAGTCCCCAACCTGAACTCAGATGGAATTCAGATGGAACTCAGACTGAACTTATACTGAACTCTACTTGAAAACCCACCTAAAAATTTTTGGCTGAGTGGTGTTCATCCCTGATTGTATGGTTCCTTTGTCAATAGCTAAATGTGTGTTCAATCTGGGATGAGTTTGGGTCCAAGTTTGCGGACTTGCTAGCGATTCCGCCCCCCATATTGTGTGGTGTTTAAAAAAGAATAGACAGGACCTTCCAAAGTTTCTGGACCTATTAACTCTATCTGAAAATTGTAGGGTCAATGAGGTGGTAATTTGTTGGCCTTAAAGATTGAAAAAACATCAAGAAAATCATGTTAGATTTCCAGTAGAGTCAATTTAATGGCTTCTATATTTGTTTGGTCATCCTCTTCAGCTTTTAAGAAATCTGTCAAGGGTAGAACTGAGTTTATAGATAAAAGATTGGTTACTTTGAGGCTATTAAAATCCTCTTTGAGTGAAGCAATAATTCCAGAAAATATTTCCAAATTCTCATTTAAAGAAAAATCAGATGATTTCAATTCATCTGGCAGAGAAGGGTCTTCTAGCAGGACTTTTTCAGGCAGTTTGTTTAACTCACTATTGACCTGAAATTTTGAATCAGAAATATACTTAGAAATAGGGGTGATAAGCTCCTGTGACCAATATATCACTGTATTTCAATGCTTGAAAAATTCATGGCCAAGAATTGTATTGTCCATCCTTGGGGCTTCCAAGACTGTCAATTCCCACTCAAAGGAGGGAAAGTTTGAAAAGTTGAAAACCCATAAAAATTTCTTGCTAACCCAATACTTGGGCTCCTCTGATTCAACCAGATAAATTTTAATATAATTGATATCTACAAATTTCAGCTTAAGTCTCTTTGAAAAACATAAACTGATAAATAAAATTGAAGCTCCAGATTCAATGAAACAACTGAATGAAAAATCCTCCTTAAAAAGAATTAATCTCAAATAGTTTGGGACAACTCCAGTCCTTAAGACATGGAGGTTCTTTGAGCTGGGTGAGATAAAATAGTTTGCTTTGCACACAAGTAAACTATTCACTAGTTTTTTGACTTGGAACCAGTACCTTCTCTATCTTTAAGCTTAGAATAATATTCTAACTTGTGCTTACCACCACAATACATACACAAAACATTATATTCTCTTCTCTTCCTTTAAGCTTCTTTTATTTCCCTATTTGTATCCAATACCTTACTGATATCACAAGGGTTTGAGCTTTTGGGTCAAGTTTTATACTTACCCTTTAGACTGGGTTTGCATTGAGTCAATGAGGAGTGGTTTAGACAAGAGTGATTCTAGGAAATTCCTCTTTTAAAAATTAGAACAGTGAGTGGATTTATGAGCATGGAATTGATGTTGGAATTATCCTTGATAAGTGTAAGAATGAATAGTTGTTTCCTTATTTTCTATTTTTTCTTATTCTATTTTATTTTATTTCCATACTTGTTTATATAGATGCTACTTTCACATGCATAGAGGCATGCTCACGTATTATGTGGTTTTATTTCCATTCTTATTTAGATAGATGTTATTTTCACGGGCATGGAGGCATGCTCATGTATTTTGTGACATTCTTCTAGTCTGCTATTCAATCATGAACTTGTTTGCTGAACGAGATACTAACTTATATACTGGGTCCTATTTTTCTTTTTTTTTCCCGTCTTTTCTATCTCGCTCAAATAATATCTATTTTTGATTATTAGGTCAGATTCAAGTTTTATTTTATTTTATTTTATTATTATTACAATTATTGATCTTTACAACTAATGTATATAGGTAACAGCGGCAAAGACCATTCTAAGGGCAGATCATTTTTATTAACGTCTGCCTTATTCTCATTTATAAAAGATTATTAGAATTCGTGTCTTTTCAGGTTATGGGCCCAGTGCTCAAGTGAATGACATCAGACAATACATTTACTTTCCCATCGCCAGCACCATCAAACCTTTCCGATTCTTCTACTTCTAGCTTTGATACTGCTCAACCTGCCTCTCCACCAATTATGGATTTAAACAATGATACTGGTGGTGATACCCTATGAAACATTCCTGTTCTTAGCGCTAATAATTTTCATGAATGGCAAATCAGGATGAGGGCTCTTCTCACTTATCATGATCTTAAAAATATTGTTTTTGGTCTTGAAACTCCACCACCAACTGATGCTGCTCAAAATATCAAACTTGAATTTCAAAAACGTGCAGATAAATCAACTAATATTATTATCTCCAAACTTGATGCCGCTAATATTGCCGCTTTTGTTACCGATGAAGATATGGAAAAGCCATGGCAAATTTGGACCAAACTTATCAATCAGTATGCCGCTGCTGATGCCTCTAATTGAGCCTCAATTTTTGCTCGCTATCACGATGTTAAATGACACGAAGGAAATCTTATGGGCTTTGTTAACGATTTAAGAGCTCGCATCAATGAATTAGGTGCCGTCGGAGTCTCTGTTGAAAGCGAGAATGAAGCACATCAACTTTTAAGGCAACTTCCTGAATGTTATGCTACTCACAAGGCTCTTATCTTACATGCTTGTGAAGTTACTCAAACTCATCTCTCTGTTGCAAGTTTAATGTCACGACTTGCTCTATTGTCTTCTGAAATTGAATCAGAAAATTCATCTGGTTCAGCACTGTTAAACAAAGTGAAAGGCAATCAGAAACCCAAATGGGAATATTGTCGAGATGGCAAACACAACCCAAAAGCAAAACATTCAGAAGACAATTGTTTTCAACTTCATCCAGAAAAGAGAAAAAATCGCTCTAATGCAAGTACCTCTAAAATGGAAGAAGTTCATGCCAATGTTAGTTGTGGTCCAGCAAAAATCTTTCGGGCAAACCTCTTAACTTCTTCTTCAAAACTCATTGTTTTTGACACCGGAGCTACTGTACATATGATCAAAGATCGCTCGAATTTTAAAACCTATCGTCCTTTTCGTCACCCAATAAAGCTTGGTAATGACTATATAATCTACAGCATTGGAAAAGGCTCCGTCAATCTTGTCACATCAAGAGAAACTATTACGCTGACCGATTGTCTACATGTTCCACAAATAAGCCAAAATCTTATTGGTCTTTGTCCTTTTATCACTCATGGATGCGAGCAACATACAAGTAAAGATGGAGTACTAACAATAACTAAGGATGATGAGGTCGTTTTAGATGGAAAATGGGATTCCAATGAAGGACTTTTTATCTTAAACGCCAAATTTGGTGAGAAATTCATTGTAAACATTAAATCAATGCTTGCTTCTAATTCCAAGACTTTATGGCATCATAGGCTAGGTCACTCAAACCCTCAATATTTGGATAAACTTCAATCCAAGATTGGTTTTAAATTTTTAAATGATTTTAATTTTTGTGAACCCTGTGTAGATGCAAAACAGCATCATTCTCCATTTCCGGGTGCAATTCCCAGAGGCACTCGTTTCTTAGAATATCTCCATTGTGATCTTAGCGGAAAAATTTCACTGCCTTCTTATGGTGGCGCATCTTATTATTTCAAAGTTGCAGACTCTTTTACTTCTTATCAATTTGTTTTCTTATTAAGCAATAAATCCAATGCTTTTAAAACATTTTTAAATTTTAAAATTCAAATTGAGAATATTTCCAATCTAAAGGTTGTGAACTTTGTATGCAATGGAGGAACTGAATTTATTAATAAAAATTTTAATGAATTGAGTGTTAAAGATGGGTTTAAAATGATTATAACTTCACCCTATTCACCTCAACAAAATCTGATTGCGGAACGAGGGAATAGAATTACAACCAAAATGGCTAAGTCCCTTTTATTTCATGCCAAGATGCCAATTGAGTTTTGGGGAGAAGCCGTAAATACTGCAGTATATTTGGAAAACAGACTTCCTTAAGCGTCAATAAACTTTGAAACTCCATTTAACATGAGGTTTGGCAAAGATCCCAAATTCGATCATCTTAAAGTCTTTGGTTGTACAGCATATGCATTAATTGACAAATCAAAGAGATTTGGGAAATTTTGTCCTAATTCTTTGAAATGTTGTTTTCTTGGGTATGCCAAAGAGATGTCCTCTTATCGATTACTTCGTCTAGACAACAATTCAATCATTTATTCACATAATGTTGTCTTCGATGAATCAAACTTTCATATACAGAGTCCATTGATTGAAACTCAGCTGGCTGATGCTTTTGCTGAGGATGCGTTTTCATTGCCAATAAATTCCTCCATTCCATCAACAGAATCCTCTCATTCATCAATAGTTGATCATGATTCAGGCACTTTTCTTCCAGATCCTTTGTCTGATTCAAATGATTCAACTCCAATAAATAAATATTGGGACTATCAATTAACCTCCAATACAGCTCCTAAGGATATTAATTCTGCAATTGACACTGGAAATATCATTGAAGGTACTAGACAAAGAGTCCCAAAAAAATTAAACAGTGTTGTTGAAATCAAAAACTATTTGTCTTCTGTTGATTCAATTACTTCTCATTCCCAACATGATGAAATTCCCAATATATATCTTTCCAATCCTCTTACTTATTTTGAAGCCATCAATCAAACAGATGGCAACTTTTGGATTGAAGCTATTAATAAGGAATTAAATATGATTCATCAACAAAACGTGTGAGATGTTGTGGAAAAGCCTGCTAACATTCCATCCATAGGTTCCATTTGGGTGTTCAAGATTAAAAGAGATGCAGACGGCAATATTCAAAAGTATAAGGCTAGACTATGTGCACAAGGATGTTCTCAAAAGGAAGGAATTAACTATTTTGAAACTTTTGCCCCTACTGGAAGATTAACCACCCTACGTGTTCTAATTAGTCTTGCTACACGAGAAGACTTGGACTTCATTCAGATGGATGTGAAGGGTGCATTTTTATATGGAAAACCTGATGAAGATGTTTATATGACTATTCCACTTGGTATGAAAAAACCTCCAGAGTTCAAAAATCCAGTGTTATTGCTTAACAGATCACTTTATGGTCTTAAACAAGCATCTAGATGCTGGTATACAGAATTAATTAATTTCTTTCACACTCTCAACTTCTATCCATCAGCGGCAGATCCATGCCTTTTTATCCACGAAAGCTCTAGTCATCCGTGTTATGTCCATGTTCATGTTGATGACTTATCAATCTTCAGCAAAGATGTGCAATGGTTTAAAGATGCAATATCTTCACATTTTGACATGGAAGACCTCGGTGATGCAAAGTTTATATTAGGTATGAGGGTAATTAGAGAAAAAAATTCCAAAACTTTATTGTTATGCCAAGATCAAGAAATAAGAGATTTACTCGTATCTTATGACATGATGGATTGCAAGCCAGCAAATACTCCAATGCAGATGAATACACAACTAATACCAGCTACTCAAGATGAAATAGATCAGTTCACACATTTAAACATCAATTATCGTTGAGCCGTTGGACGGCTTAATTACATCACTCAGGCAACAAGACCTGATATTGCCTTTATCAACAGTCAACTTGCTCAACATCTAGTTTCTCCTGGCATTAAGCATTGGATAGCTTTCAAAAGAGTTTTAAGATGCCTCAAAAATACCATTAATCTTTCACTTTCTTTTCAAGCTGATTCTCATTTTGATAATGAGGGACATTACAGTTACTCTTTACCAACCGGCTTTGCTGATGCTGATTATGCAGGTTGTCCAGTAACTCGTGGATCTACCACTGGTTATGTGTTTATCATCAATGGAACTGCAGTTAGTTGGAGATGCAAAAAGCAACCCACTGTGGCTCTTAGTACGAGTGAAGCCGAGTCCAAAGCCACAGTTGATGCAGCTCAAGAGGCAATCTGGATGCAAACCCTTTTCAATGACTTGGTTTTGATTGCAAGTCTTCTTCTAAACTATTCTCAGATAACCAAGGTTCTATTTCTCTCTGTAAAAATCCTGTTTTTCATGCCAGAACTAAACATATTGAGATCCAGTTTCACTGGATAAGAGAGCAAGTATCTTCTGGAAAAATTGATCTTCAATATACTCCTTCAACCGACATGATTGTCAATGTTTTTACTAAATCCCTCAGTAAAGAAAAATTTTATAATTTTCTCAAACAAATTGGCTTAAAAGGTATGATTGATAGCAAGGAGGGGTGTAAGAACGAATAGTTGTTTCCTTATTTTCTATTTTTTCTTATTATATTTTATTTTATTTCCATACTTGTTTAGATAGATGCTACTTTCACATGCATAGAGGCATGCTCACGTATTATGTGGTTTTATTTCCATACTTGTTTAGATAGATGTTATTTTCACGGGCATGGAGGCATGCTCACGTATTTTGTGACGCTCTTCTAGTCTGCTATTCAATCATGACCTTGTTTGCTGAACGAGATACTAACTTATATACTGGGTCCTATTTTTCTTTTTTTTTCCCGTCTTTTCTATCTCGCTCAAATAATATCTATTTTTGATTATTAGGTCAGATTCAAGTTTTCTTTAATTTAATTTTATTATTATTACAATTATTGATCTTTACAACTAATGTATATAGGTAACAGCGGCAAAGACCATTCTAAGGGCAGATCATTTTTATTAACGTCTTCCTTATTCTCATTTATAAAAGATTATTAGAATTTGGGTCTTTTCAATGAGCACAATCAAGTTCAAGGGTCCTATCCATAAATTCTGCCAAAGTCGTCATTTTTTGACCACAAATATTCATTTGATCCAGAATCCTTGAGGGAATTCCCTTTTTAAATGATAATTTAAAGCTGAATCATTAAAACCTACTCAAGTTTTTAAAGCTTTAAAATTTATGATGTATTCAGGAGCTTATCCATTATTTTTCATGAAAAGGAAGTCAAGTTGATTTTCTGTGTTACTGGTCTCATTTTGGTCACCAAAAAACATAAGGAGTTAGTCCTCAAACATTTACCAATTATTGATAAGTAAATGGGTTTCTGTCAAAGGGAGCTTTAAAAGATAAGGTTTGAACCATCTTGATTATTTTCCAGCTAATGATGAGGAAGCATAAATAACCTTGGAGCAATTGGTGTTAAAGGTTTGAGGGTTGTTATGGAAAAGTTACTTGCATCTTTGCAAGAATAATTAAAATCTGTATGGGTGTTCTCCATCAAATTTATCAGGGGATTTAATTAAAGGGGTTTTGAATTTAGATCCCTCAGAAGAGGTAGGATTTGAAATCTTTTTCATAAAAAGTTTAATGAAATTTTCCAATGAAGCAGATGGCCCAAGATATAAAGGTTGGAATAAAGGATTGGTATCCAGGGCCAATGGTGCCTTGTGCAGAGTGTCCTCACCTTCTTATTCTTCAGTAAAATCATAAAATCCTGAGGAATATCCTCCACAGATTGGATTGAGTGTTCCCTTTCCCTTATTTTGAGAGGTTCAAGGGAGTGGGTGTGGGAAACAAGTTGTATAGATGGCCTGCCTCTAGCATGAGCCCTTGAATTAGTTCCTGTAGGAGAAGCTAATTGAATGCATGTCACTTAGATTTAGCACGTGAAAAGTATGTAGTAGTATTAAAAAATGAGAATTATGAAGAATTAAACTATAATGTCACCAGACAACCTATTCACAACGTCAAGGGTGTTTCTGAGTAAGTGAGACTGGAAGGGTAATTTGGGAACTTCTTTGAGGCACATAGGAATACCTTGAAGAAGGGGATCTAAAATATGTCAAAGGAACTTATTCTACTTTGAGATAGGTTCAAGAGGAATATTAATATGGATTCAAAAAAAATACCAATATTCTAAGAAGTCTCATGAAGGTTTGGAAACTTAATAATCAGGGGAAATGATTTAAGTTATTGAATATATATTTTATAATTGATTATTAAGAAAAGGAGGAAAAAATAATAGCTCAATATATATTACTATAAATTCAACTACTATCACAAAAATTTTATAATTTAATTCTAAGAATTGTCAAATCAAAACCAACACCACTTATATAGACAACTCTATCTCACATTTACCCTTTTGATAAGTATCATTACCACCCATTCCTACTCAGAGAACCTTTAACAACCCTCAGATACACAATAACCCACATTTAGAATGTTGCATCAACCATATTGCTAACTGCAAGGCAATCCACTTAGATTACAAAGCATAGGTGTGTAATTGAATCAATCAACTAATTTAGATTTAGTATTTAGACAAAGAAATTTCAATTAAGCAATTCTGGATTGAGAACACAAAGGAAATACAGTTGCTAAGAAAATCTTACTTCTGCACTTTGAATATGATTTTAGTCCAGATATTTATGCCTTGGATTATGGACTTAATGAGCTTCTTTTGCTTCAAGTGTTACATGACCTGTGACAGATGGTCATGTGTTAGAGACATAGGTGGAGAACACTAGGAAAAATGGTAGAAGAGAAAAAGATAAAATAACTTGTTAGATTTTTCAAGAACAGCCCTTAAAAAATAATGGGAAAAAGAGAGGAAGTCAATTAATCCCAGAAAATATCCTATGAGATGTGAGAGGTGATGGTGATTGAGATAAAATAAAATGAAACTAAAGTAAAAATAATGATTATGCAAATAAGTGCTGGACCTTTTGTCCTGCAGCTTTACAGGGTCTGGAAAATAATTTAAAGCTGTTTTTATTCCCTCATAAATCCCTTAATATTCACTCTACAGACATAAGCTTTTACATTTCTAACTCATATGACCATGTAGAATAGGACTGTCACAAAATAAACTCAGCTGGACATCAATTTGTAGAAAGATTACATTTTTTGAAAAAACATCATTCTTGAAATAATCAACAAGCAAGTTGAAAAGTCTATCCTTTTCCTTAATGAAAGGGATGGGGTTGGTATGAGCATTGAGCAAAAAAGATTGATGAAAAGTGGACAAAATTGACGAAAAAAGGCAACCCAAGGTGTAGCTTCATTGTTTGCTTCCCTGGCAGCTTGCAACTTTGAAAGAAAAGATGCAATTAAGTTTCCGAAGTATGGTCGTAAAATCCATCTCAAGCCTACTTAAAGGCATTTAACACAGCAGGAACTGTCATTGGGTGATAAAATTACAAAACCATATTTTTGAGGGGTTTTCATATGTTTGAAACAAGGCTTGAATTATGTGATTGGATTGTTCCAGGAGCACAAATTGTGTATTAATTAGAATAGTATGTAGATGGTTTGATTATTGTGATCTTCATTTCTGTTAGTATCATACACAACTTTTTAATCTCATTTATGTATACTCATTGTTATGACATTGTTTTTCCCAAAAGTAGACTACTATTAACTGAATATAGAAGGTACAGAATATGTATTTTCTGAGCCTGGGAAGTTGTTAATCAGTACAAAATAGTCCTAGTATTTTTTCTATGATTCTCATAATTATTTATCACTTCTTTTGCTCATTTATATTGTGAACTCTTCTGTACACATTCTCATCCTACACTACAGGTAAGCGCACATTTAAATCAGCCTTCAGCTTCATCCCAGATTTACAAGAGGAGAAGACTTACCCTGATTAAAAGGTGTGCTTGTTAATAAGTTAATATGTCTACTACTATACTTACATTTACTACAACAGGTTAGCACACTGTTCTTGCTACATTTGTGGTCTGGATTAGTTACAGGATAAATTACATGTATACAGGTGTGCTTAAATTTTGTAATATAATTCTTTATCACTTCTTTTGCTCATCCATATTTTGAATTATTCTGTACATATTCTCATCCTACACTACAGGTTAGCCCACATTTGAATCAGCCTTCAGCTTCATCCCAGAGTTACTAGAGGAGAAGACTTACCCTGATTAAAAGGTTAGAACACTATTCTTGCTACATTTGTGATCTGGATTAGTGACAGGATAAATTACATGTATCCAGGTTAGCACACATTTAAATCAGCCTTCAGCTTCATCCCAAAAATGTTAGAGGAGAAGACTTACCCTGATTAAAAGTCTCATCCTACACTATAGTTCTGGTTAATCTAACACATTATCAGTACCAGATTGTGTACCACAAAGAAAACAATAACTAGTAACTTAAAAAAATGGACAGTGACAGAATTTGTGAATTAATTTTGGCACTTGAAAACAAAAACAACACCAAACTAAAAGGTGACAACTACTTTACTTAGGCAGCTCATATGGAAGGTCTTATTTTAGAAAATGATCTATGGGATGCAACCAAAAATGAGTTCATCATAATTACTACCAAAAAAGAAGATGGCTCAAAATAACTACTCCAAGTGCAAATGAAATTAAAAAATTTCCCAAGATAGACATGTAGGCTTACTCTATGATTCTTTGACACCTTGACCATGAAAACACAATGCTAATCTGCGACTGTCCAGAACTGAAAGGCTATACTTATAAAATGTGGATAAAACTGAAAGAAAAGCACGCTGAAGTCAATCAATTCACAAAAGACGCTGCCTTTAAATCTTTAAAAGATCTAACATACACCACTGATCTAAAAAACTTCATCACTGATATCAGGTCAGGACTACAAAAGTTAAGAAATGCAAACATAAGCTATGAGGGCAATACTGTGGCAACACAAATAATCATGAAACTTCCAGGCCAATACCAAACCACAGCACAGAAAATTCTTGCATCCGGGTATGTTAACATGACAAATGTAATTGCAATACTTGAAAAAAGCAATAAATTCAACAATCTTCAGAATAATCAAATAAACAAGTCAAAAACAACCAAGGCTTTAGTAGCTGAGACAAGCAAAACTGAAAATTCCAAACACCAAGAAAGAAAACCTCAAAATAAATGCACTTACTTTAACAAAATGGATCATCTTGAGAATGAATTCTGGAAAAAAAATTGGTAAACCAATCTGGTTAGAACAACGTAATCAATGAAAAAGGGAGATGGCTGAGAAAAATAAAATGAATGAAGGCTCAGAAATGATGGCATTCAATCAGTATGTTCTTATCTCCTCTATCAACAACAATGTCAACCTAAAACCAATTCGTGACTCAGGAGCCACATCAACAATGATTAGAGATCTTAGGCTCTTCTGGACTTATCAGAATATCAATACTGAAACAGTCACTGGGAATGAGAATAAAATATGTGTTGGGAAAGGGACAGTTAAACTAGTAGAGGGAGATAATGCTATATTTCTTGATGTTCTTCATGTACCAAAACTTCCGTATGATCTTGTCCCAACTACAGTTTTCTGGAGAACGAATTCTTAAATAAACTACTCTAATAATCCTGAAAGATGTTTTGTTAGTAATAAAAATTTCAAATTCACAGCTGATATTGAGAATGACCTGTGCGAAATGCATGGACAATTCAAAACTGCTGAGACTGCTTGAATGTGCTCTGTTAAATTATGGCATGAGAGACTAGGACACCCAAACTCAAAATACACCAAATTGACTGTGGGTGAACCACTAAACAACAATCAATTCTTCTGCCAAATATGTGAGTTGTCCAAAGAAAAGAAACTTCCATTCAAAGGACACTTACTGAAGCCAAAGAAGGCCATGGATGTAATTCATACTGACCTTAGTTGAAGAATAAAACCTCCAACTAACAGTGGTTACAAATATTGAATAAAAATAACTGATGGCCTAACATCAACTTGACCAGTTTATCTGTTAAAAATAAGGATGAAGCACTATCCAATTTAATAGAGTTCAAAGCTAAATATGAGAATATCTGTGAGTAAAGAATTAAGACCATTGTAACTGATGGTGGAGGCAAATACTGTTCAAACAAATTTGAAGAATATCTTAAAGAAAACGGTATCACCAACCAAGTCACTGCACCCTATACGCCTGAACAAAATCCAATCAGTGAGAGAGGTAACAGAATTTCCACAGAGAAATATTGGGCTATGCTACTTCAATCTGGATTACTTCTTAGCTATTGGGTAGAAGCTGTAATCACCACTGTATATCTAGAAAACCTAATTGTTAGTAAAGGTGCAAATATGATGTCATCATATGAGGCACTCACTGGTAAAAAACCCAAAATAAATCATCTTCATCCATTTGGATGTCTACCAATAGCAAAAATTCCAAAACAACAAAGAACCAGTAATTTTTCTCCAACTGGAATCAAATGTGTGCTCCTTGGCTACTCTGATGGAAATAACAACTACAAGCTAATAGATATTAAATCAAAAATAATCTTCTTCACTCACAAAGCTACTTTCAACAAGTCAATATTTCCTATGAAAAATTAATACAGTCCTAAAAATATATTCAGTATCACCATAACACACTCCCCAGTGGAAGCATGCACCAAAACCCATATTGATGACAATGATGAGTTCCACAACGCTGTTGAAGAACAAGTTAAAGATCAGTGGAAAGAATGGATGTACCCCAATCTAGAAACCTTATTTTGAGACTAGGTCCACCTCCATCTGAAAACAACAACAATCAAAACACTGGAATGACATTGAAATCTCATACCAAGAATCAAATAAACAAACTAGATGGTACGCACAATGCTTTAATTAACTTTTTAGAACAGTAGAACTCAAACTCTTAGAATTACAAAAGAGCTGTTAATGGAAATTAAAGGGCACAATGGACAAGTGCAATTAAAGAAGAACTTGACTCACTCTATGAAAATCATGTTTGGTGTACTGTCAAAAATAATCAACAAAAAACTATTCCCTCATAATGGATCTTTAAAACCAAATATGATGAAAATGGAGTACTTAACAAGTTCAAGGCGCTACTTGTCATTAAGGGATATCTGAAAAAACAAGGGATAGACTTCAACAAGACATTTGCATCTACAGGGAGAATGGCAAAATTACGTACTATCTTTGCCCTGGCTGCTGTCAAAGGATTACGTATACATCAACTTGATATCAAAACAGCATTCTTGAATAGTTCTTTGGAAGAAGATATTTTCAATAAACCTCCCGAAGGATTTACTGAATGGTTAGATCAATTGAATCTCAACTTCAAGAAAGAAATTGACCAGCTAAATAATGGTAATAAAATTCTAAAACTAAAAAATGCCCTTTATGGTCTGAAGCAAGCACCTATAACATGGTACCAAGAAGTCTCAAAGTGGTTTCATAAGCACAAATTTAAAACTAGTAATAGAAATCCATTTTTTTCATTAGAAGAGACTCAAAAGATAATTATCTATATGTGTTTGTTTGGGTTGATGATATGGCAATTGTTGCACAGGGTTCTCACTATTTCAACACCAAGTTTTCAGAAGATTTTAAGGCTCATGACTTTTCAAAGGGAACTTACTTACTAGGCATACAAATTACTCAACTAAATGCTACAAATTTCCAATTGCAACAATATCAATATATATTAGACTTACTTGAAACCTATAGGATGTCAGATTGTAAAGGTAATCCAACACCAATGCAATCCAACATTCAACTTTTACTCTCTGAAAATGAGCAACATAATCAATTTCTAAAAACTGGTAATGATTAAAGAAGTATTATTGGAAGCATTGGTTATCTAGCTCAGTGCACTAGACCAGACATCACTCATGTGGTAAACTACTTGTCTCAATTTCTTATAAAACCAAATAAAAATCACAGGCAAGCAGCTCTCAGGATTCTCCAATATCTCAAAAGTACTTCCAATGTAGGAATACTAAACTCAAAAGATTCAAAAATGATAATACCTACAAAAACTGTACTCAACAGACAAGCACCTACTTGTTTCAGTGATGCAGACTGGGCTGGATTTAACTTAACTTGAATATCAACAAATGGCTATGCATTCCTACTAGGTGGAGGGGCAATATCATGGAAAAGCAGAAAACAGAATACAGTCTTCACCTCAGCTGCTGAGTCCGAATACAAAGGATATATCAATGCAGGATTAAAAGGAGTATGGTTATGCAAGTCATTAAGTGAATTAGGATACAAAAACAATCAGGGTACTTTACTATATGGAGATAACCAAGGGGAAATGGCACTTTATAAGAATCCTGTGGCTCACAAACGTACAAAACACATCAAATTTCACTTCAACTGGGTCAGAGAAAAGGTATTAGACAGTGAATTGAATCTCAAATATTGTTCTAAAAACAACATGATGGTGGATATAATAACTAAGGCACTGGACTGCAATAAGTTTGAAAAATTTCAAGCAGACCTTAGTGTGAATATATATGGGCACACTATTGGGTCAAACAATTAGGCGGAGTGTTAGTAAAATACATAACTTTTTAATCTCATTTATGTATACTCACTGTTATGATATTTCTTTTTGCAAAAGTAGACTACTATTAACTGAATGTAGAAGGTAAAGAATATGTATTGTCTGAGAGTGGGAAGTTGTTAATCAGTACAAAATAGTCATAGAGTTTTGTCTATGATTCTCATAATTCTTTATCACTTCTCTCACTCATCCATATTGTAAATTCTTATGTACACATTCTCATCCTACGCTACAGGTTAGCTCACATTAAAATCAGCCTTCAGCTTCATAACAGAGTTACTAGAGGAGAAGACTTAACCTGATTAAAAGGTTAGCACACTGTTCTTGCTACATTTGTGATCTGGATTATTGACAGGATAAATTACATGTATTCAGGTTAGTGCACATTAAAATCAGCCTTCAACTTCATCCCAGAGCTACAAGAGGAGAAGACTTACCCTGATTAAAATTCTCATCCTACACTACAGTTCTTGTTAATCTAATAATTTCATGGATGAGATTTTGTTTGTGAGCTGAGGCCCCTGTCATAGTTTGAGTGAAAAGCGGTAAAAAAGGTAAACATTGGATAAGATTAATGAGTCAGTTTTGCAGGAAAAGAGAAAGAAAGGACAAATTAACAAAATGTGAAAGGTAAATCATCAAACTAGTATGATCTTAAGGGGTCAGCAGCAATGGTGGTGGTGTTAGGAAGAAAAAAAAAGGCTGATAACATGGATTATGCATTCACCAGGTGATAATTATTGGCTATGAACTGTACAATCATGCATTAAAAATCTCATTAGCAAATGTTGGGCAACATTAAAAAACTAGGCTAATTAGCCTTTTTCCACAGTCACACAAATTAGTAATCATTTTGCCTCTGCTAATTGGCACTAAATGTGAACTTCTGCAGCCGTGCAACATTGACTCCTTATTTTTTCATGCTCTTTTGCCTACTTTCATGAAATATCTACTCTTCATGTGTATTGCATCTCATACAAAGTGTCCAAAAATGGAGTTTGAATTAAAGCATATTGAATTATATTTCAGTGCACACAATAATGAGAATTTTTTTCACAATTATGCAAAAGATATTGAATTAATCCTACCTCACATGTACTCAGTCAAATAGCTAATAAAAATTAGCTATTTTTCATGCCAAATCACACCAATCCAACTAAATTTAATGGGATACAGGACCTCAAGTTAGGGGATATCAAAGTTGACTGATACCCAATTAAATTAATTGTGGATAAAAATCCTAATACCCCAATTATCTGTCACAGAATATGTGACACTTGAAGTAAAAGTACCTCAATTACCCCACCATTCAAGCTCTAACTCTACTAGTGATGTGCAAAAAGCGTCCTTGGGGTGATAGCATTCTATTGTGTTCTTGAATAAGCCATGCTGTCCAAACCTTCAATGTACACTAATGGTAAAGATGATTATACTTTTCAATCATAGGCCGGTGCACATAATCTAGTGCTAAGATCGAGGCAATATTTGAACAGGGGGGTAATTGTGGATCTGAGGGTAAATTAGGAGGTCTGTGAAGTAGGAAAAGGGCAGAAGGGTTATAAGGTTAGATGTCTTTTTAATGGGAACTCTGGTGGATTAGATGGGTCTGTGGGTATAGGGTGGCTGGTTGATTAATGGGTCAGTGCAAGGAGGAATAGGATATTAAAAGGGGGTTAATTTTTTTGACATTATTTAGAATTAAATTATAATATATTTGTGATAGTAGTCAAACTCTTATTAGGCTATTGTTATAATTATCCTTTTCGTAATTAATAATCAATTTTATTAAATCTTAAATTAAGTAAATATTTCCCTTTGAATATTAATTAGCAACCCTTTGTGAGATTTTACATAATTTTTAGTGTCCTTAACATATACATTAATTATTCCTCAAAAATTATCTCAAACCAGTATTAGTTACTTTAATCTATCTTCAAATCACTTCCTCGAAGTATTCCTCTGTGCTTCAAAGTTGTGAATTCTATCCTCCTTCATATCTCACTTACTTTGGGGTCACCCTTGACCCTGTGCATAGGTTGACCAGTGACAGTATAATTTAATTCTTTGTAGTTCTCATTCTTTGTACTACTACAACCTTCATGTGCTAAGTTCAAATATGGCAACCATTTAAGGCACTACTCTTCCCACAGGTGCTACTACTAGAGCTGGTGCTAGGGATAGGCTGACCTCATTACATCCTGTTTCTTGCACTCACTCTCTCAAAACACTTGATTTAAGGGAGCAAAATCATTCAATTCAATCTTTAGAGGATATTCCCCAGGATTTTGAGGGCTCCAGTAAAGAAGATGAAGGAGAGGATACCATGCATGAGGCACCATCAGCCCCAGCTGCCGGACCTTCAGGCCAACCTTCAAACCCTGGCCCAACTACTTCATTGGAGTAATTTATGAAACTATTGGTTAAAACCATTACTAATCCTACCTCCTCCAAAGGATCTAAATTTAAAACACATTCAATAAAATCTTCAGATAAATTTGATGGATAAAACACTTAAAGATTGTGTCCCTTCTCGAAAACATGCAAGCTAATTTTCCACAATGACCCTTGAACTTTTAGTATGGATCTTTCCAAGGTCATTAATTCCTCTTCTTATTTATCAGTAAAGGTGTCACAGTGGTTCAAACCTTATTTGCTCATGCTTTCCTCTAATAAATCTCATTTACTTATTAATGGGAGAAGTTCAAAGACCAACTTTTTACATTGTTTGGTGCTCCTAATGAAACTGAAAATGTGGAGATTGAACTTGATTTCCTTTGCATGAACAATAATGGTAAAGCTTCTGAGTATATCTCAAATTTCAGGGCTTTAAAAACTTGAGTTAGTTGGAATGATTCCGCTCATAAATATCATTTCAAAAAGGGACTTACTTTGAGGATTCAGGATCAATTGAATCTTCATGGGTGTAAAATGGCAAGTTTGATGGATTTAATGGATAGGACCCTCAAACTCAATGGTGTGCATCAAGGATGACTTCAAAAAAGGCATGACGCACAAAAATCTCATGGTTCCAATTTCAAATCTGGGCCTCCTTCAAAAAATCATCCCGGGCCAGCCCAATTGACTCAATCCAAACCTAGTCAAATAAGAAAGGATAAGTATAAACCCAAAAAGCTTGACTCCTAGAGATATCAGTAAGGTATTAGATCCAAAAGGGGAATTAAAAGAGGCTGAAAGGAAAAGATGGGCAGCTATTTGTTTATGTATGTATTGTGGGGGTAAACACAAGTTGGAAGATTATTCAAAGTTAAAGGAAAGGGAAGGTAAAATTTCTAAGTCAGAAAACTGGAGGATAGTTTACTTGTGTGCAAAGCAAACTATTTTATTTTTCCTAGTTCACAGAACCTCCATGTCTTAAGGACTGGAGTTGCCATTAACTGTTTAAGATTTACTCTTTTTAAGGAGGATATTTTCTTCAGTTGTCTCATTGACTCTAAAGATTCAATTTCATTTATCAGTTTATCTTTTTCCAAAAAATTTAAGATGACATTTGTAGATATCAATCAAATTCCAATTTATTTGGTCAGATCATAAGAATCCAAGTATTGGGTCAGTAAGAAAGTTTTATGGGTTTTTAACTTTATAAATTTTTCCTCCTTTGAGTGGGAATTAACAGTCTTGGATGCCCCAAGGATGGACAAGATCATTCTTGGAAATGAATTTTTAACAAATTGGAATCCAGAAATTGATTGGTCAGAGGGACTGATCACCCCTCATTCTAAGTATATTTCTGATTCTTCAATGCAGGTCAATAGGGAGTTAAAGAACCCATCTGACCAAGTCCATCTAGAGGTAACCTCTCTGCCAGATGATTTTCAGCCATCTAATTTTACTCTAAATGAGTATTTGGTTAACCTTTCTAGCTTGGTTACTTCACTCAAAGAGGTTCTTAACAGCCTCAAGGTAAGTGATTCTTGCTCTCTAAATTCAGGTCTACCCTTGACAGACTCCTTTGATGATGAAGAGGTGAACCAAATCAATATTGAAGCCATTAAATCAACTCTACCAGAATTTTATCATGACTTCCTCAATGTATTTTCAGTCTGTAAGGCTGACAAGCTACCACCTCATAGACCCTACAATCATCAAATAGAGGTAGTAGGTCCAGTACTTTTGGAAGGTCCTTTCTACTCCCTATCAAAAGATGAATATCAAGATCTTTGATACTAAATTTCAGAGAATGTAGAAAAAGGTTTCATTCAAGCCAGTAAATCTCTAACTGGCTATCCAGTTTTTTTTGTTAAGAAAAAAGATGGAAGTCTTAGGTTGTGCATTGATTATAGAAAACTCAATGCAGTGACTAAGAAGAACACAAATTCAGTTCCTCCTATGTCTTTACTTATTACCTTGTTTATTGGTGCTAATTACTTCTCTAAAATTGATTTAACAGGTGCTTACAAACTTATATGTATTGCTGAAGTCCATGAACCTTTAACAGCAATGTGCACTAGGTTTGGTAGTTTTGAATATTTAGTTATGCCTTTTGGGTTATGTAAAGCACCCTCAACTTTTCAAACTTTTGTCAATGATATCTTTCATGATGTTTTCAAAAAATTTGTTGTTGTCTATTTAGATGATATTTTGATTTTTCAAAGACCCTCAAGGAACATATTAAACATTTCCAACAAGTTCTCAATCATCTTTGAGAGCATTGTCTTTACACCAAGCACACTAAGTGCAAATTCCACCTAAAGTATATTTACTTTCTAAGGTTTTACATTATCCACTGATGGCTTTTTCATGGATGATAAAAAGGTTAAAAAAATATTGGAATGGCCAGAGCCAAAATTGGTAAAATCCTTACAAGGGTATTTAGGTTTTTCAAATTTCTATAGAAGATTTATTAAAGATTACTGTCAGCCAGGCTATACCAGGAGCCCATTAAATGATATGTTGATTTATTGGACCTGAAATAGGGCTTAAGAATTGCATTTTATGTATATAAATTAATATTTTATTGCATAACAAAATTATATAAGTATCTTATTAAATATCAGTGCTATATTAATTTTATTGTTATAAAAATTATCTAGACATTTAAATTAAGCATAATATTTTTTTATTCTAAAAATAATGGCGCATTTTTATGTATTTAATAATTATAAATTAATATTTAACTAATTACAAACATATATTATAATTATATCTGTAACATTGACTTACAATGTAATTAAATTAATTATTTAAATTTATATATTAAATAAAAACCTTTCTTATATTATTAAACAATAATATTGGGCGCTTTTTTGACCCTTAATTGTGTCAGGAAAATTATTAAATAAATTATGATGCTTATTTAATAACATAGTATTTAAATCCCCACTTTAAATTACAAATATCATTAAATTAGTCATTTGTTTCATTTAAACTAGTATTGAATTAATTACATAGTTAAAAAAATTAATTAAAATTGCTTTATACTGGATCGGATTGATTACATGGATTTTTTGCGTGAACATATTTCTATTTGTTTTAATTAAACCCTTTACATCTCACTGTAATATCTGTTTTGGGTTATTTTACTCACTGTTCTCATGTTTCAGATTTACTTAGTTACTGATTATTTCAACTGATTGTTTTGGGAACTTATGGTGGGAAAACTGGTTGATTATTCACGGGTTTAGTTTATTGTTTCATGTTTTTCTCTCAATATCTATGTTTTAGTTCTATTCCTTTTTATTCTTGTTTCATTTTATTACCATATTGTAATTACTCACTTGTGGCACTTCATAGGGTCTTTTGCATATAAAAGGCTTTGGATAATCACCTGTAGCTTCATCATTACTTACACTCAACTAAAATATAAATTTTAATCTATTACATTTATTTTATTTTTATTAACATTTTTAAAATTAAATAAATATTATATGGTTTCTCTAAGTCCAATAATAAATATAAGTGTTTCCGCGCATTGAAATCAAACCCTTACTAGTTAAAATATATTATAATTTAAACAACCTTTACAAAAGTAGCTAGTCCCCTATAAAGCTTGTTGCCTCCTCTTCAAAAATAATTACATTGCTTTATTATTTTTATTTCTCTATCTATTACAAAGATTTTCCATCTATTTCCTCCTCCTTCTCTCCTTCTTCTAGAAGACCAGGCAATAACTACTCTAAAAATATCATAAATCTCACTTCTCTTCTTAGAAAAGATATTCCCTTTGTTTTCACTAATACAGCACAAAAGGAATTTGAAGCATTGAAGTATGTGTTCACCACAGCTCCAATTCTTTGACATTTTGATCCCTCTGCTTCAACGATCATCAAGATGGATGCTAGTGATTAAGCTATTGCAGGGATTATATCCCAATTAAATCCTGAAACAAAATTGTTTCATCCTGTTGCGTTCAAATTACAAAACTTGCTCTCAGCATAGTTAAATTAAGAAATTCATGATAAAGAATCACTTTCTATTGTTCATTGTCTTAAAAAATGGTGCTCTTTTCTTCTCAGCCTTAATAGTTCATTTCAAATTTTAACAGATCATAATGCTTTTAAATACTTTATGATTTCCAAAGTCTTGACACAATGTCAAGCCAGATGGGCAGAGTCCTTATCTGAATTTTCTTTCACTATTACCTATTTCCCTGGTAAAAATTTCATAGTTCCAGACGTATTTTCATGTTGGGACTACATTTACCCAGAGCGGGGGGAGGTATTGGCTAACAAGAACCCAGTGAGTGTCAAATCAATTTTCAACAAATCAATATTAACAACCCATCTCTCAATGCAATTACAACTCAAACAATTCAAAATCCACTATCAAACATTCAAGAAGATCAATCAAAGGATGATTATTGTGTGGGGTTAAAAGACAAAACACTCTCAAAGAAAGGGTCAAAAGATTCAGTATTGAATCAGGTCTATTAGTCTTCAAAGGTAGAGTAGTCATACCTGATGATAAGGATATAGAATTATGGATTTTCAATAGCAGAAATGATTCTCCATTAGCTGGTCATTTTCGGGTTGATAAAACCTACCAGCTAATAGCAAGGGATTTCGTCTAGCCAGGAATGACTAGAGAAATCAAGGCCTATATCAAAGCCTGTTATGAATGTAATAGGAACAAGGTACCTCCACATAGGAAGTATGGGTTGCTTTAACCACTTCCAGTTCCCTCTAAACCTTGGGAATTAATTTCTATGAATTTAATTTCTCAATTACCTCAATCAGATTATTTTTATAGTATACTAGTTATAGTTGATAGATTTTCTAAAATTTCTATTTTTATTAAAACTGTTACTACTGCAACAGCAGAGGATTTAGCAAAATTATTTCTAGAACACATATTTTTCTAAACAAGGATTACCCGATGATATTATTTCAGATAGAGTTTCTTTGTTTGTTTCTACTTTCTGGATTCAATTATGTTGACAATTATATATTACAAGGAATCTTTCTACTGCTTATCATCCTGAAACTGATGGGAAACCCAAAAGAGTCAACCAAATCCTTGAACAATATCTTCAAACGTATGTTAATTATCAACATGAGGGTTGGCCCACATGGTTAACATTGGCCAAATTTTCTTATAACAATTTGACACATTCTTTGAAAAACCAATCTCCCTTCTAAACTATCTATGGATGACATCCTTGATTCAATATTATTCATGTAGGAATAAATAATCCTGCTGAACAATATCTTCAAAAAATTTCACGACTTCAAGGAAAGCTTCAATCTAGCCTGGAAGCAGTGAATTGGTGGTATAAGGAACAGGCCAATAAACATCAACAATCTGCTCCACTCTTTAACCCAGGCAACAAAGTATGGCTCAATCTGAAAAATATTTGAACAAATAGACCATCTAGGAAACTATCTGAGAAGGGCTTGGGTCCATTTGAAATTGTTGCTGAAATCTCTTAAAATGTATTTTGACTCAAGCTACCTCCAAAGTGGCAATCGATTCATCCTGTTTTTCACATATCTCTCTTGGAATTGGATCAAGAAATATACCCAGGCAAGAACCATCCTTCTCCAGAACTGGTAAAAGTATAAGATCATCTAGAGTGGGAAGTAAGCCAGATTATTAATTCAAGAAGGAGCAAAGGAAAACTTCAATATCTCATGGAATGGGAAGGCTACCTCAATGACACTAATAAAACATCCTGGGAACCAGCCATCAACGTTTCTAATGCTCCAGATTTTATCAAATCTTTTCATTTAAAATATCCTTCAAAATCTAAACTTTAAAATTGTCTTTTTTTCTCTCTTTCTTTTTCTGTTTCTTTTTTTTTTCTTCTCTTTTTCCATTTTATTTTCTAAAAACTTAAAATGTTAAGTCCTTAACATAACTTTCAAATTTAAATTTTAAACTTCATAATCGTTTAAATCTTATATTATTTTATCTATTCTTTTTTAATTTCTAATTTCTGTATATTTCTTTAAATTAAAAATAAAAATTTTAATTAAAATAAAATAAAATAATAAAATAAAAAATTACAAACTAATTAAAACATATATTAAAATAAATTCATTTTTTTCCTTCTTTTTTCCAAAAAAAATTTCACATTATGTTATCATATTCTTTTTTCTAATATTCATTTTCTTGTAACTTTCAAACTCTTTACATTTTACTTTCTTTTATGTTTCCTCAAAACTCAAACTATCTAAACAATCAAATAATCAAAACAACTCTTTTCAACAATCAATCTTGAATCAAATTCTAAATTTCTTTTCTTTTCTCTAAATTTTGTTTCTTAAATAATTCTTTTTCTTTTCTTCTCTCAAAATTTTCTCTCTTAAACACAAATTTTTCATTTTTTTTCTTTTTACTTAATAAATAAAAAATAAAAACAAAAACAAAATAAAACAATTTTCAAGATAAAACTATATACAAAATAATTTTTTTTCTTTTTTTTCCCTAAAATATCTTTTCTTCTAATTTTCTTCAAATCAACTCCTTCTACTTCTTCATTTCTTGCCAAATTCCTTTTCAACTCTTCTTAAACACTTCATCACCTTCAGCAAACACAACCTCTCCAATATCCAATAATTCTTTGGCTATTTCATATGAGACCAAATCAACAATTTTCCTGACCTCTTCACATAGACCCTTGACAAATGACATTTAACAAACTTGGTGTGGTTGCTTGGACCATAATCAATCCAAGACTTTGACTGATAAGTCAGCGTCCTCAGTGTTTGACAGCCCACTTTCAATCAGCCATTTGACCTTGGTAGGAATCTCAGGAACTTTCCCACTGGTCAAAGCTACAAGAACCTCATCCATGGTCTCCATACCCTAAAACAAAAAATCAGTACCATTGAAGTAATAAAATCCAAATTCAGGTTCAACTTCAAGGAACAATGGTTTTTTCTCCACCACCTCTACTTCATCTTCATCATTGTCCTCAATAAGTTGTCATTTATTCAACATGGTAGCTTCCTCCCCTGTGTGTTCTGCAGAACCTTCAACACCCTTGTCTACTTCTTCCTCTATCATCCTTTGCTTCACTGAAGCTACATCCATATCCCAAACAGATATCTCCAACCTCTCCTTCTGGATCAATCCCTCTAATCCATCCACAGCCAAATTGCTAGTAGTGGGCACATCCTATATATCTTTGACAATGGCCTTCAAGTTGGCAATTGACCAAAATTTTGTCTCCGTGAACGGCTTGTCCTTATCATTGAGGGCCAGGTTGTTACAAGCCACTTGACACCATCAACAAAACTCACACTTCTTGAGAGGACCTCAAGACACCGTACTCTCCATGCAGAATAAATCCATGGCCACACAGGCCATGCAGGGAGTCTTGAACTGCAGAGTGGGAAGTCCCCCATCAGCTCAAGGGTGAGGAGGAGTAGGTGTAGGATTGGTGTGTTCAGGAATTGAAATTTAAAATAAAGAAAGTTAAAATTAAAAGAATAAGAGGAGATGATGGGAAAAGTTTTTGTAATGAAGTATTCCAACACTCAATGGAGCTCACATTTTACACCTGGGCATCTGTAATGCATCATGTGACACTTGAAGTGAAAGTACCTCAACTACCCCACTACTCAAGCTCTAACTCCACTAGCGATGTGCAAAAAGCAACCATGGGGAAATTACATTTTATTGTGTTCTCGAATTAGCGGCACTATTCAATGTTTAAAATTATCTGAAAAATAAAGACGCTTATACTTTTCAAACATAAGCAATGTACATGCAGTCTAGTGCTAAGATTGAGGCAATATTCAAAAGGGGTTATTGTGGGTCTGAGGGTAATTAGGAAGTCTGGGAAGTAGGAACAGAGTAGAAGGGTTATAAGGTTTGATGATTGGTAAATTGGAACTCTAGTGGATTAAATGGGTTTGTGGGTATATGGTGGCTGGTTGGTTAATGGGTAATTAATGGGTCAGCGCAAGGAGGAATAGGATATTTAAAGGGGGTTACTTTGGTTTGATGTTCTCTATAATTAAATTATAAAATATATTTGTGATAATAGTCAAACTCTTATCAGGCTATTATTATATTTGTCCTTTTCTTTCTTAATAATCAATTTAATTAAATACTAAAATAATTAAATCTTCCCTTTGATTATTAAGTTACAACCCTTCGTGAGATTAACTACAATAGTTAGTGTCCTTACCATATACATAAATTATTCCTCAAAGATCATCTTGAACCATTATCAGTTACTTAGATATATCTTTGAACCACTTCCTCAAAGTAGTCCTCTGTGCTTCAAAGTTGTAATTTCCCTCTTACTTGTATCTCACTTACTTTGGGAACACCCTTGAATCTGTGTGTAGGTTGTCTGGTGACATTCCACCTGCAGGTGACCTGATGAAAAAATTGAAAATATACATTTTTTTTACATTTTTATTACATTTTTTATTGCAAATAGGTAGTATTTATCTCTAGGAATCTATCTATGCTAATCTCAAAGCTGAGAGATGACTGGTTAAAAAGTTGATATCATGATTATTTACAAAAGTTGAAATTTAAAAAAAATGTTTGATTTTTTTGTTAATCTTTTGTGATATTTGAATTTTACAGTGTGAGTTTGGCTACTCTAGCCATGACTAAATTGAAGTAAAAGTGGTATTGTGGTTGTTAAAAGCTAAGTAAGAATTGTGAGGACCCACTTCCGGGCACTGTACATCCGGGCCAAAAGTTTGGATGTATAATATAATGCCTATCATGCATCACTGCAACAAATGTTTGTTTTGTCTTGGGGCGCAACAATCACTACAGCACATGTCTGTTTTGCTATAAGGTTCAACAATTATGCAACAGTTGTGCAACAGTTACGAAACAATAGTTTTTTGAACTTAAGACCTACTTAAGACCTTTAAGGGTTAAAAATAATTGTTACGTAACTTTTGCGTAATATTTGCGCCATTTTTGCGCCCCAAGACGAAACGAACATTTATTGTAGTGTAATGGCACAACAATTACGCAACAGTTATTTAACAATTATTTTTGGCACTTGAAGGTCTTAAGTGAGTCTTAAGTGCAAAAAACAATTGTTTTGCAACTGTTGCTTAATTGTTGCGCCTCATGGTGAAACAAAAATGATTCGCAGTGCATTTTCAAATCTATTCACTACGCACCAAGTAAGATATCCCTGATGGGGATATCCAGCGCGAGTTGGGGATATTTTAGGGAGGGACATAAGGTCAGAAAAATAAATAAAAGAAAAGTAAGTGCAAGAAAAATAAGTGTGAGAAAATTAAATGTAAGAAAAATCATTTGTGACCATGAGAATGTTTTTTTTCAAAAAATTTTTTAAAAAAAACAGAAAAAGATAAAAAATGAAATAAATAATCAGTTTTTTGGAAAAAAAAAATTAAATTTTTTTTCCCCATAGCTGGAAAATATTTTTCTTACACTTACTTTTCTCACATATTTTTTTTCCACACATTTTCCTTACACATATTTTTCTTGCACTTACTTTTCTTACATTTATTTTTCTGACCTTATGTCACTACAATAAATGTTCATTTTGTCTTAGGGCGCAACAAAGGCGCAAAAATTACGCAGCAATTATGTAAAAATTATTTTTACCACTTAAAGGTCTTAGGTAAGTCTTAAGTGCCAAAAACAATTGTTCTGTAACTGTTGCACAACTGTTGCATAATTGTTGTGCCCCATGGCAAAACAAGCATGTGCTGTAGTGTGTCCCTCCCTAAAATATCTCCAACTGGTGCTGGATATCCCCATCAGGGATATCTTACCATGTGCGTAGTGATTGTGACATACATCCGTGTTTAATTCCTACATGCGATGTGCGTGCCTGAAGACCGTCTGCTACGCAGATGGGTAGCAGGCTCGTATGTAAATATAAGTGAACAAGGGACATGAAGTGGTATTTTTTGTGTAATTTTGTAATAGAATAATAGTAGGAATAAGTTTTGCAAAGGAGACAACTGAGCTTAAGGCTCAAAAGCTAACATAACTTGGGAGAGTTTCAGGCTCCGTTTACTAATAGGGCGGTTGTTTTATTTATAAGAGGGGATTCACAGCTCCTGAGCTTTTTTTCAGCAGCTTTACGTTTTGCTCAATTACCATCAACCCTTTTTGAAGGCTACCATGTGCAAAAAAATATTTTAAACAAAACTTCAATATATATAGGTGATTATAAGTTTTTTAATTTATTAATTGACTTACGTGTCCCTTTGGGAACTTCTCTCTTAGAGTGTTCGCGTCTAAGCGGCGATTTATGCTGCTTTCAAAGTCTTTATTCATTTTTAGGATTTTTTCAAAAGTATTTAGCTGAATATTAAAAATAATTCATATATAAGCCACAATCTGTCGTTAAAATGAGTGAAGAACTAGTTATAATTTGGTTAAACAAATGTACTACCTCTTCACTTGAATGTGAGGCAGTATCAACAACACTTTTTGAAGGCTACGATTTGAAAAAATATATATTAAACAAAACATCAATTTATATAGGTGATTATAAGTTTTTTAATTTATTAATTGACTTATGTGTACCTTTGGGAACTTCTCTCTTAAAGTGTTTGCGTCTAAGCAAAGATTTATGCTGCTTTCAAAGTCTTTATTCATTTTTACAATTTCTTGAAAAGTATTTAGCTGAATATTAAAAATAATTCATATATAAGCCACAATCTGTCGTTAAAATGAATGAAGAACTAGATATAATTTGGTTAAACAAATGTACTACCTCTTCACTTGAATCCAAGTGACCAGATTCTACCTGCCCTCCATTAGGTTTGTGTACTAAAAAAACAATTCATGTTTTGAAAACAATGAATAAACGCTCCCAAATTTTAAAAAGATTGGCATGAGATATTGAGGGGGGGGGGGTAGGGGGGTTTTGAGGGGGATAGGAGGGGGGGGGGTTAGGAACTGATTGAAGGGGGGTTTGGAAGGGGGGTTGGAGGGGGTGATTGGGAGAGTTTAGAGGGGGATTTGGAGGGGATTTTGGAGGGGATTTGGAGGGGGGTTGGAGAGGAATGAGGGGAGGAAATGAGGACACCAACAAGGGGGAGAAAGGGAGAGATGAGACCAAAGAGGGGAAAATGGAGGTTAGAGTGAGCCAAGGAGGGGGGAATAAGGCAGCCAAAGGGGGGAAAAGGGGGATGTATCCATTTCAAGGAGAGGGTAAAGGTGTGAAAAAGCCCAGGCCAAGGGGGGATAAAGAATAGGATAAATGAGAGAAAAGAGGGAGAGAGAGAAAAAAGGTTAATTTTACCTATAAATTTAAAAAAAACCACTTACAAAAAAAAAAAAAAACAAAAAAAACAAAAACAAAAAAAACCAAAAAAAAAAAAAATTAGCAAAAAATTAAGTAAAAAAGATAAAATGACTTACCTGGAGAGATGAGTTTAGAAAAAAGAAATATAAGTGAAATTTTTTGAGTGATGTAGGAAGAGAGGAGAAAACGGATATGAGTGAAGAAAAAAAAGAGAGTGACTGAAAAAATATTCATTTGCTGAGAATATGCAATTTCATGTTAAGTTGATGAAAGAAAACACATAGAGATAAAAAAATAAGACTTTAACAGAAAATTCAAAAACCAAAAAAATATGTGAAAAAATTTACCATTCTCAGTGAATAACACATGCAAATTGATCATTTGAAGAGAATGAAAAAAAAATTAAAATTGCGTTGAAAAATGTTGGAGTGTTATTGTAAGAATTTTCGCCCTTATACTAGTTGATTGAGAAATAAAAGTGTAGGATAAAGTCGGAGGTGAATCAAATTGTTCATCTTCATACAGCTCTAACCATTGATCTTTGAGGTCAGCAAGTAGTTTATGAAGTATAGTGCAACACAGAATCCAGTTGATCACCGCCTCCATTTTAGATTTATTTTTAAGAGGATTTATTAATTCCCTAAAACTAGAAAAACAGCCTTTCAAGATTCCAATAGAATGTTCAATATGGACTCTTGACTTTTCCAAATGATTGTTGAACTTGGAATTTTGACCGTCTTCTGAAGCTGCTCCCCAAAAAGCAGGAAGTACATACTTTCCATTCACATAAGCAGAATCTGCAAGAAGATACTGATCTTCATCAAAGAATTTTTCAGGTTCATTTGAAAGTCGCATTCTTTGGAAGACGTAGGAGTCATGACATGAGCCAGGATAGCCAGCAAAGAATGATATAAATTTTTTGTTTAAGTCACATATAAGCAGAACAGAAATTGAATATCTATAAAGAAGATATATTTGTTTGTGTTAGTTTTAAAGAGAATGAAAGGAGTTAAAAAAATCTACCTCTTTTTACGGTCAAAGTAATTGTTTCCACATTGATCAGGTTTCCGGCTGAAAGGAATAATAGTACCATCAACAAAACCAATACATCCTGGGAAGCCTTCTGCTTGCATAACCTGAGATGATTCAAGTCGCTCTCCATTTGTTGGCAAGGTGAGAAGTTGATATTCCAAGGAGTTGATGGCAGTGATACATTATTTGGTATAAGTGTTAACTGAACCATACCCTAAATAAAAGACATTTTCTAAACATTTCAAAGCGGCTCCATTACCATTTGAACCCAAACAACATAGTGTGATGGCCAATTGAATTGAAAGATGTTGTTGTTCTTTTTGAGAATTATTGTGAAATATAGGATGATCCTGAATAAGCTCAAGCAATTTAAGGAAACATTGCTGAGAAGTCCTGAACAGCTGTCTAAAACTGGGTGTAGATAGGTTAAGAAGTGTTTGGATGGTGTACTTGGGGGTATGAAGTACTTGAGGCTTTCTGGGAAGAAGGTAACGTTTTGTAGCCATTTTTGATAAAAAGACAAAATTTTCTTCTAGATCAGAATCAGAATCGGAATCAGAGTCCAAGAGCAGTTTAAGAGCCATGAAAGTCATTGCTTTATGTAATTTATCACGATTTGAAAGTGATGAAGGCATAACTCTTATATGATATGATATGAAGATGTAAATGATGTACAATTTTTTGAGTTATGAATTGTTATGCTGCGGAGTGCTGCGTATGAATGAGATGATGCTGATAAATCAGTGAAATGGGACTTGATGGTGAAATCAGCACTTTTTGTTGAGAAAGTGCGGATTTGAGTGAAATAAGTGACTTATTTAATTTTGAAATCCACCAGTATTGGGGCTAGTGTGTTTTGGAAATCGGCACTTATTTAAGTGCGTATTTGGTCAAATTTAAGTGCCGATTTGTAAGTGCAGATTTGCAAGAACTGACACCCCCTATTATATGAATCTTTCCACAATAGCCCAACAAGAGTTATAACTGTCTTTCCCAGAAATGGGTAATCCTGTTACAAAGTCCATGTCTATTATCTGCCATGGTGCATCAGGAGGTTAAATATTTTGCATTAATCCAGCTCTTTTAACAGTCAATCTTTTTGATTTTTGGCAAGAATCACAAGATTCAACATATAATTTTGTGTCTTCAGACATATTAACCCACCAAGCAGTGTTTCTAATTCTGATCATTGTTTTTTCAAGATTAAAATGTCCAGCCAATATGTCATCATGACAAATTTTCAACATGATCTATTTCATAGAAGGAGGAATAGCAATAACATTACTCAAGTTTCTTCTATAATATAGGTATCCCTCATCAATTGAAAATTCACCTTTTTCCAAAGCCTTCTGGTACTTTAGTGGAAGGGTTTTAATTAATGCTTGTATTAAAGCGTTTTTTTGATCATTTAATAAACAATTATAAGTCAGTGTCCTTATCATATGAGTCCAGAATAAGCTGTAATAGCTCTTCCTCCATATCAACCACATATATCCCATGAATATGAAAAATTTCATCCTCAGAACCATATGCATGATTTTAGTCATAATTTGGTAAAGGTAACCTTGATAACATATCCACATTTGAGTGAAAAATACCAGCCCTATGAATAATTGTCATTCTCCCTCTGTATTCCTGAACAGCTAACTGCCATCTGAACATATGTCTGTTAGGTGTTTTCAAGTTTAACAGGGATTTAACTGCACTGCAGTCAGTGACAAGTTCAAATTTCTGGTCATCTAGGTAATAATGTAGCTTCTCTAGAGCCCATACTACTGCTAAACACTCAAGTTAAGTGGCACCATATTTCAATTCACTATTTCTCAAGGTTCTTTAAATATAACAAATAACTACTTCTGATACTTTATCATTCATCACTTGTTTCTGATGGAGGGAAGCACCAAGACCAATAAAACTGGAATCAGTGTACAAAACAAATGGTTGATTAAAATCAGGTAAAGAAAGAATTGGTACTGACATCAAACAGTGTTTCAAAGTGTCAAAAGATCTTTGTCTTTCACTATTCCAGACAAAAGAAACATATTTTCTAGTCAATTGGGTAAGGGGTAAGGCTATGACTTAGTAATTTTTAATATACTGTCTATAGTATCCACACATTTCGAAAAATTTCTGAAGCTCTCTAACTGTGGTAGGAGCCTTCACCTTTTGTATGGCTGCCACTTTTTTTTGGCCAACACATATCTGTAACCCTGAAACAACATGACCAAGTACTTTTAAAGAATGAAAACAAAATTTGCATTTCTTCAAAGCAAGTGTCATATTTATCTCGTCCATCTTATGAAACACTTTACACCGGTGGTTAAGATGGTCCTCAAATAATTTAGATAATATAATGATATCATCTATAAAAACCATCAGCCATCTTTCAATTATTTCTTGATGGAATGTGTTATCCATAATTTTTTGAAAAACTGAAGGTGAGTTTTTAGGGCCAAATGGCATCCTAACATACTAATAAATACCCATATGGGTAGCAATCATCAGGAAATTCTGAGAATTCTTCTCAACAGGTACCTGGTGATATCCCTTGTTACCATCCAAACAGCTAATATATTTAGAACCTTGTAGGGTAGCATGTATAGAGCTTATTCTGGGTAAAGCATAGATATCATCAACAGTAAAAGTGTTTTATTCTCTATAATCACCACATAACCTGGATTTATCTTTCTCATAAGAAATTACGACAGGTGAGATAACACAATATTTAGGTGTTTCAACTACCTTTTCAATAATATTCATTTTTAAAAGGGTAGAGATATTGTCTTCAATATCTTTTCTCTTTGTGGGAGAGACAGCATAAGGCTTCTTGTTTAAAATAGGTGGTATTTAATTTAATGGGAAAGATAATGAAAGTTTCATTTCTTCTTTATCTAATCATAATTCATGTGACCCATGATAAATAACCATAGGAAAAGATTTTATCAATTTAATGATGGAATATTTATCCTCACCAGAAAGTTGTTCTCCAAAAGAAGCATTGTCAATTTCAGACACAAGGGCAGGCATTTCTTTTGTAGATCTTCCTTTATATTGAACTACAGAATTACATGTGTTCAATTCTGGTTTTAATAATTTTTTTGAGGAGGAAATCTTTAATTTTCTCTTCCTATTCATCCCCATTGTGAAGTATTGGTTTGAAGGATCCAATTTTATGCCATACTTGGTTAAAATATCATTTCCTACCATAAACCAACTGCTTAAATTATCATTTTTCATGACAAGAAAATAACATATAGCTCTTACAAAACAATGGTTATATTTAAAAAACACTGTTGCTTTGTATTTACCAATGGGGGACAAAACAGAGCCATAACCTCTCCAGTTTTCAGAAATGATAGGCATAAGTTCTGATTTATAATCTTGGTTCACTGAAGCAAGTGCTTTTCAGATACTATACTTCCTCCAGCTCCAGAATCCAAAACAACCTCAATGTTGGTTTCATTGATCAAGACTGGTGCCTTGAGAGGGGCAATAAAAATTGAGCTATCCTCAAGGTTTTTTATGAACTCAGAATCCTCTACTGTAGATAAATCATTATTCTCAATATTATTAGTATTTAAATAATGAATATCCTCTTCCAGCATCAAATTTTCATGCTGAGATTCATATGAAATATTGCTGGCACAATCACTTGAGTTATCATCTAGTGCTATTGTGTTATCAGCATGTTCCTCAGTTTGTTCAACAAGATTGATCTTCTTGTCTTAAACATGGCCTTTCTGCCAAGGCTTGCTGCTTTTGAAGCAATTGTTTGTTGCATACTTTTTAGGTGCAAAATGGGCAGAAGGTTTACCAACCTTTTCCAGAGGTTTCTGTTGGTAATTGGAGTGTTTCTCCAAATGAGTTCTAGGAATGAATCTTCTGGCATCATACTTGTTTTTTAGAAGGATCTCATTACAAGTATTAATGAAAGAAGAAGGTTCTATGGAGAACTCAGTCCAAGCAACTATCAAGTCTCTCAAAGACATGGGTAATTTATAGAGGATCCTGTCCTTCCATAACTCAAACTCCATATTTGGGTCCATTGCCCTCAAGATTTTTACAAGTTTCATTATAAACTAAATAGGTTTATCAATAGAAGAGCTATATCTAGTTTCTTCATACTGTCTTTGTTGAGGTATCCTAAACTTGGAGCCACCAAATTGTGCTCTAATTAATTTTTTCCAATCTTCCCATGAGTAGTCATTCTTATCCAAGAGAACAGATTCATACCACATAAGGGCTACATTGGTAAATAAAGAAATTAATTTAGACACAATTTCCTCATCTGGGAGTTTGTAAGAATTTTTTAAGTTATCAATTCTGCAAATGAATTGATTCCAATCAGAAGAAGAGTTACCATCAAATGTTGGATACTGGTAAAGTTTTGGCCAATTCTTATGATTTGAAGTAGTCTCCCTAGTACAAGCCTATTTCTGAGTAAGAAGGAGCTTTACTTCTTCAATTGGGCAGTAATTTCATTGTTTAATCCTTCTGTGGAAGATCCTGGTACAACATCAATTTGTGATGGAAACTCAGTGATATCAACAGGCATTTCTTGAAATAATTTCACTTTGGATGAACTAGGAACAGGTAAACTTGGGGTATCCTGCACCATATGTTCTTTCAAAGAAATTTCAGAAAAATTTTGTTAATGAAACAATGAATTCAATTTCTCTTTAATGGTTGTTAATCTGGTTTTCACTCTTGGAAGACTAGATAAACTCTCATTGATGGTTGAAAAAGATAACTGGTTCTTATTTTGAAAAGATGAATAATGGTCACTTAATCTTTTCAAGTTCAACTTATGTCCCTCTAGCTCCTGGAAACAGATGGACACAGTATCTTGTAATTTGAACAAATCATTTTTTATATTTTGTCATAAAGAAACATTCTTTTCATGAGCTACTTTGTAATTAAATAAATCATCAGAAACTCTCTGTAATTCACCCCTCAATGATTGATAACCCTGTTCAGTTAGCAAACTATTAAATTTCTGAGTCAATTGCATGTTGTTCATAATATGATTTTGTATAGCAATAATATCCCTCAAATATTCATCATTAATTTTTGCCACATCTGGAGTATTTCTCAATAGGGAAACCAAATAACTTTCCAGACTCTCATAAAACTCAGGATCAAGTGTCTCATCAATAACAGCCATATCAGGATTTATCATTGAAGTAGCAATCAAAACCAAAGTATTAGATACATTAGGATATTGAGCAATTTGTCTACTACTATCAGTCTATACTGGTCTCACAGTTTCATCTCCTCTTCCATAATTACCTGAAGGAACTCAATCAGCAACAAAAAATGGTACTTGAGATTCAATAGATGGGCTTACCAAGGCTTGGGAAAGAATTGAATGTGGATGTTTTTTCTCTTTCTTCCTCCTTGATAAGGGTGAGGAGGTGTGGGGTTGAACTGATTGGTTCTTGACGGACCTGCCTAAGGCATTTGAGGTTGCTGTTGCTGGGAAAGATAATCCCACTACCACTTTGACACTTCCACCTTTTCTGGTTGCTGGGGAGCCAATCGTGGAAAGTCACTGGGAGGAGGAGGTCTCCTCTTCTCTTGAAGGAAGGACTGTATCTTTCTTACTTTTTCTTCTAGAGAATCTTTTTTTGACCTCAGCTTGAGGTTTTCTGTCAGCCAGGCTATCTCAGGAGTCCAGTAATTTATAAAATAAATTACTGTAATAATATAGAGGAATAACTTTATATAATTACAAAAAATTATTTAAATAAAATTATAATTATTTTGTGAATAAATAAAATAAATATTATACTTAATTTTATTATTAAATAAATTGTATTACATAAACAAATATAATATTCTATAATATCATGGCGTAATTTGTATGTATAAATAAATTATTCAAAATTATATTATAATTGGAAATTTAGTTTACACTGTAATTACAATTTTAATAATAACATTTATAAAAACTAAATACAACTTTTCATATAATAATATCCATCAATATTTGGCGCTTCCTTGACCCTTAATGGTGTCACTAATATTACTAAATTAATTTAATATGATTAAATTTAAATTACTCATGTTAAAAAGATTTTTTTATTAATTTAATTAGTTGTGCAATTAATTTAATAGTTAATTTACTTGAAATAGTTAACTTACCATTGCTTATACTGAGTGAAGATTATTTAAACACGTAAAAATAATTCCTTTTATTTTAATTATACTTTTTTAGCTATTTGTATTCCCTCTTTAGAATTCTTTCTCATAGTTCTTATTTTCCATAATCACGTAGTTATTTGTTATATTAATTTTATTCTTTTTTAGAAATATCTGATGGAAACAAATATTTGTTTAATCACGGATTTATTTTAATTGTTTTTTAATTAAATTTGTTAATTATTTCTTTCACTTCATTTTACTCTTGTAATTATATTTGTAGCGCTTTAGAAGGTCCTCTTGCCTATAAAAAGGCTCTAGAAGTCTCTCTGATAGCTCATCACTTACTATACACTCACTTATCATATTTTAAATATATTTCTTTTATTTAATATTTTTATTAGTTCAATACATCTAATTTAAATACTACATAAATAATTATAGGTTGCCTTGAGATTTATAATACTATTATTGAACTGTTGCGATTTGAAAATTTATTATCAATTATAATATTTTACAATTTAAATTAACCCTTAAAACTTTGTCAATTCTCAACTATCCTGTCGTCTTACTCCCCTAAATTACAATTATTTTATTTAATATTACTTTACTAGTTCATAATTCCCCTTCCTCCTTCTATTATATCTATTATTTTCTTCATTCTTCTAGACGTCAGGCTGATAATTGAGGGCCTTTCCGAAGGACGACGACGACACCTGGAAATGAACGACAAAGCGCACGGACCACCCAACCCAAAAAGTAAATTTTTTGCGGCAACCGTGTTTCAAACTTGGGTTCAATAGTTTAGGTTTATATTACATTAAATTATATATTATTCTGAAGTGATTTTACGATCACTATAGTAAGTTCATCTTTGCACCTCTCACTCATAGTACTATATTTTTACTGAAATAACAGTGTTTGTGGCTTAATTGCTGACTCACTGAGTGTAAGTTTTCATTATATTAATTTATTTTTCCTAGTTGACCATAATAGAGTAAAAATCTTAGTCCTAGAAGACAATAAATATTTAATAAATTATTAAATTAACTTTATTATTATTTTTTGAATATTGGTTGACCATAATAGTACTCAGTACTTAGTCCCAATTTTACCATTGAATTAATTTTGGTATTAATTATTTTGGTTGACTTCTTAAACCTTATTGGTTGGTCCCATTTTAACTGTTATTAATTTTTAATAATTGTAATTTCATTTATTTGTATTACATTTTATTTTATAATTAATTGAATTTTAATAAAAAATATTTTTTTTAAATCCAATTGATTATATTTTATTTTGAATTAACAATTTATATCTGAATTAATTTTGATTCTCCTTTTTCACAGTCTTAAATTTCCAGTAGTTTGGCTAAAAGCATGGATAACTTACATGTGGTTGAGACTGAAGTAGATGTTGACACTGAATCTGTAGGTTCCCCCAAAGTATCTTACAAAAATAATTCAGCTGACAAAAAACCTTCAGGAAATAGAAATGTCAGGAGAAGTGACAAACCCCTCTCACCTAAAAACTCTGAAGAAGTAAAACCTCAGGTACATCAGGACAATCCACTCAGAGGTATAAAAATAAAAAATATTCCTCTAGAACAGCAGGTAAACAATCTGTCAAGCCATATAAAGGAACTGCGAGCAGAAAGCATAACTGTTGATAATCTAAAAGATGAAAATACTACTTTAAAGAATGACAATATGGTTTTGCACAGTGAATTAAGAAAATTGAAAATTGATTCTCAGAATTTGAGTAATAAATGCTCTGTAGATGAGGACAGAAATGTTTTATCTATTTCTAGGATTAATGATCAACTATCTTACACCACGCAATATGGGGGGCGGACTTGCTAGTGAGTCCGCAACCTTGGACCCAAACTCACCACAGATTGAGCACACATTGAGCTATTGATAAAGGAACCATACAATCAGGGATGAACACCACTCAGCAGAACAGTTTTAGGTGGGTGTCCAAGTAGAGTTCAGCATGAGTTCAGTATGAGTTCAGTCTGAGTTCCATCTGAGTTCAGGTTGAGGACTTGCTAGCAAGTCCACCCCCTATATTGCGTAGTGTTACATTCCTGATTTGAGAAATAAATTATCTGACCTGGAGAAACAATTTTCTGCATTACAAACTGTCCAGGATACTCATTATCATGAATTAAAAAATAGTGCTAAAACTGCTGTTAGTCTTAATAATAAACAGCCTGAACAGAGTAGTTCTTCTCTCCCTTGTAATGTACAAATTTTACCAGCTGATATTAATTCTGAAAAATCTATTGCATCAAACAGAAAGAAATTTACTGCTCACCATGAGCCAGCTGCCTCTGTGAATAATGAAATATCTGAACACCTTTCAAGACTTCAGGAACTGATAACCTTGAATAATTCAAACCATAGGATGGAACATTCCAGTAGCCAGAAAAATTGGCCTAAGTTGGATCAATATCCTACCTTTGATGGTGATTCTTCATCTGATTGGCAACACTTTATACAAAGGATTGATAATTTAAAGAGATCTTATAAACTACCAGATGAGGAAATTGTTTCTAAGCTAATTTCTTTATTTTTCAATGTAGCCTTGTTGTGGTATGAATCTGTTCTATTGGATAATAACCATTATACATGGAATGAGTGGAAATCCTTGATTGAGAATCAATTTGGTGGTTCAAAATTCAGGTTGGCTCAGAAAAGACTGTATGAGAATACTAGATATATATCCTCTTCTTTTGAAAAACCCATTATTTTTCTGATGAAAGTAACAAAAATCCTGAGAGCAATTGATCCAAAAATGGATTATGATATTTGGAGAGATAAAATTTTGTATAAATTGCCAAATTCTCTTAGAGATTTAATTGTAGCTAGAACTGAGCATGTAAAAGAACATTCTTCTTTCATTAACATTTGTAATGGGGTTCTACTCAACCATAGATATGAACCTAAGAATTACCTTAGTAAACCTTTTAATGATCAGAATAAACCCTCTACCAAGCTCCCAGAAAAATCTGGTAGACCCTCTGCACCAGTTGCACCTAAAAAATTTGCAACAAATACTTGTTATAAGTGTAAAAAACCATGGAAAAAGGGTATTGTTTGTGACAAGAAAATTATTCTTGTTGAACACAATGAGGACACTGATGAAGTTGAAATGAATGTCAATGATTCTTCTAGTGACTGTGAAAGTAATATCTCCTATGACAATGAATCCAGTAAAGATGTTTTCATGTTGGAACAAGATGTCCATTATTTAGATAATATATCTGAAGAATGATTATTGGATTTATCTTCAGTAGAAAATGCTGAGATAATTAAAGATATTACTAAAATCCTATAGCCATATCCCCTTTGAAGGCACCTGTTATCATTAATGGTAAAAATGTTGATGTAGTTCTTGATTCTGGTGCTGGAGGAAGTGTAGTGTCTGAAAAAGCTTTAGCTTCAGTAGACAAGGATTATCTGAATAAATTAATACCTATAAATTCTGAAAAATGGAGAGGGTATGGTTCTACCTTAATTCCTATTGGCAAATACAAAACCTCTGTATTCTACAAATAAAATGGTGGTTTTGTCAGAGCTATTTGTGAGTTTGTGGTTATGAAAAATGATAACTTGAGCAATTGTTTTATTATGGGAAATGATATTTTGACCATGTTTGGTGTTAAATTGGACCCAGCAAATAATTGCTTCACCTTGGGAGTGAATGGCAAAAGAAAATTCAAAATTTCCTCCCCTAGAAGACCTTCTGGGCATCTGTTAAAGTCTTGTAACTCACTAATCCAGTGTAAAGGCAGACCAACAATTGTGATGGATTATTTATTAAATGAAATAAATACTGCTTCTTTTGGTGATCAGTTAACTAGTGAAGAGAAGTATTCTATAATTGCCTCAATTACTTCTTTCCCTATGGCTTTTGCTCATGGTTCTCATGTCTTGGGAAGTGTTCAGGAAGAAATGAAAATTACCTTATCCTTTAACTTGAATGATATTCCTCCTACTCTTAGGAAAAAACCATATCCTGCTTCTCCAACAAAAAGAAAGGATATTGAAGATAATATTGCCACATTATTAAAAATGAACATCATTGAAAAAGTGGATGTCACCCCCCAATATTGTGTCATCTCCCCAGTCTTGATTTCTTATGAAAAAGATAAATCTAGATTATGTGGAGATTACAGGGCATTAAACACTAGTACTGTTGATGGTATTTATCCATTACCCAGAATTACTTCAATTCATGCTACCTTTCAAGGTGCTAAATTTATTAGTTGTCTGGATGGTAACAAAGGGTATCATCAAGTTCCAGTTGAGAAAAATTCACAGAATTTTTTGCTTATTGCTACTCATATGGGAATATATAAGTATATTAGAATTCCATTTGGCCCCAAAAATTCCCCTTCAGTTTTCCAAAAAGTCATGGATAACACTTTCCATCAGGAAATCATTGAAGGATGGCTCATGGTGTATATTGATGATATCATAGTTTTTTCTAAAACTTTTGATGAACATATGGTTCACTTGAATAGAGTTTTTCAAAAAATGGATGAAATCAATATGACCTTGTCCTTGAAAAAGTGTAAATTTGGTTTTCAATCTTTGAAAGTCCTTGGTCATGTTGTGTCAGGCCTACAGATTTGTGTAGACCAAAACAAAGTTGCTGCAATTCAAAATGTGAAAGAACCAACTTCTGTAAGAGAAATCCAAAGTTTTTTGGGTATGTGTGGCTATTACAGGAAATATATTAAAAATTATCAGGTTATAGCCTTACCTCGTACCAAACTCACTAGGAAAGATGTAGCATTCATCTGAAATAGTGACTGTCCAAAAGCTTTTGATACTTTAAAAAGTTGCTTAATGACAGCCCCTATCTTAGCTCTTCCAAAATTTTACAAACCATTTGTCCTGTATATAAATGCTAGTTTTGTTGGTCTGGGTGCCGCCTTACACCATAAACAAATTATTAATGATAAAACCTCAGAAGTTGTAATTTGTTATATTTCAAGAACCTTGAAAAATAGTGAATTGAAATATGGTTCCACTTAACTAGAGTGATTAGCAGTTGTCTGGGCTCTTGAGAAACTTCATTACTATCTAGATGACCAAAAGTTTGAATTGGTAACTGACTGTAGTGCTGTAAAGTCCCTCTTAAACCTAAAAACACTTAATAGACATATGTTCAGGGGGCAACTTGCTGTTCAAGAGTACAGAGGACGGATGACAATTATCCATAGAGCTGGAAATTTTCACTCCAATGTTGACATGTTGTCCAGACTGCCTCTGCCAAATAATGACTCCAATTCTGCTTATGTGCCTGAAGATGATACGGTTCATATCCATCGTATATTTATAGTTGATATGGAAGAATATTTATTACAATTAATACTGGACTCATATGATAAGGATTCTGATTTAAATAAATTAGTTACTATCTTAAATGATCCTCAGAATGCTTCAATTCAAGCATTGATTAAAACTCTTCCTGAAAAATATCAAAGTGCTTTGATGGAAGGAAAGTTTTCTATGGAAGATGGTTATATTTATTATAGAAGAAAGCTGACTATTGTAATTGTTATTGCCCCTTCTATGAGAGAAACTATCCTCAAACTTTGTCATGATGACATATTAGCTGGTCATTTTGATATAGAAAAAACATTGATTAGAATCAAAAACAATGCTTGGTGGGCTAATATGTCTGAAGATACAAAATTATATGTTGAATCTTGTGATTCTTGCCAAAAATCTAAAAGGTTGACAGGTAAGAGAGCAGGTTTACTACAACATATTGAAGCACCTAATACTCCTTGGAAAATAATTAACATGGATTTTGTCACTGGTCTTCCTGTAGCAGGTAAAGACAGGTATAACTCTTGTTGGGTGATAGTAGATAGATTCACAAAAATGTGTAAGTTTATTCCAACCCACAAAGATGTATCCACAAAAGAATTAGCTTACTTATGATGGTCTTCCATGTTTAATATTATTGGATTCCCAAAATCCATTATCTCTGATAGAGATCCAAAATTTACTTCTGAGTTTTGGACCTCTTTAATGGATATTTGTGGCTGTGAGTTAAAGTTATCTACAGCTCATCATTCTCAGACAGATGGTCTAGCTGAAAGGATTATTCAAACTCTGAAAGATATGATTAGAAGGTATTTTGCCTTTGGTTTAGAATATAAAGACAATGACAGATTTACTCATGACTGGGTCACTCTTTTGCCTGGTCTTGAATTTGCATATAATAGCACTGTTCATTCTGTCACAGAGAAAAAGCATTTTGAGCTTTTGTTAGGTTATGTCCCAAATAATCTTGCGCAAATTCTCAATAATAAATTACCTAAGTTGGAACTACATCCTGGTGTAAAATATTTTATGCAAATGCAACAGCTATGCAGAAAACATGCTCAAAGCTGTATTGAGAAAGCATTTGAATATGAAAAGAAAAGATGGGATAAATCCCATAAAGAATACACATTTAAAAAGGGTGATGAAGTGTTGATATCTACCGTCCATTTAAATTTACAAGGTAACAACAAATTAAAAGATCCTTTTTTAGGACCATTTTTTGTTAAAAGAATGGTTGGTTATAATGCAGTAGAAGTTGTATTGTATTCTCCATATGATAGAAAACATCCTGTTTTTCCCATTTCTTTGCTTAAACCTTATACTTCCAACAGTGACTTATTTCCCAAAAGAAGGGGAAGACCTAAGAAAAACCCTCAGGAAGTTACAGAAACTGCAGAAATTGATAAAATTCTCAATGATAGAATTATCACTTCTGAAAGAGGTATTGAATATTTATTGAGATTTAAGAACAAGTCATCTCAACATGATGCATGGATACCAGGAAAGGAAACTTCAAATCTCTCTACTCTGTTAAAAATGTATAAAAAGAAAAAATCTTAGCATTTTTTTTATTGTTTTTTAGAGTGAGGGAGTGTCAGCCAGGCTATCTCAGGAGTCCAGTAATTTATACAATAAATTACTGTAATCATATAGAGGAATAAATTTATGTAATTACAAAAAATTATTTAAATAAAATTATAATTATTTTGTGAATAAATAAAATAAATATTATACTTAATTTTATTATTAAATAAATTGTATTACATAAACAAATAAAATATTGTATAATATCATGGCGTAATTTGTATGTATAAATAAATTATTCAAAATTATATTAAAAGTGGAAGTTTAGTTTACACTGTAATTACAATTTTAATAATAACATTTATATAAACTAAATACAACTTATCATATAATAATATCCATCAATATTTGGCGCTTCCTTGACCCTTAATGGTGTCACTTATATTACTAAATTAATTTAATATGATTAAATTTAAATTTCTCATCTTAAAAAGATTTCTTTATTAATTTAATTAGTTGTGCAATAAATTTAATAGTTAATTTACTTGAAATAGTTAACTTACCATTGCTTATACTGAGTGAAGATTATTTAAACACATAAAAATAATTCCTTTTATTTTAATTATACTTTTTTAGCTATTTGTATTCCCTCTTTAGAATTCTTTCTCATAGTTCTTATTTTCCATACTCACGTAGTTATTTGTTATATTAATTTTATTCTTTTTTAGAAATATCTGATGAAAACAAATATTTGTTTAATCACGGATTTATTTTAATTGTTTTTTAATTAAATTTGTTAATTATTTCTTTCACTTCATTTTACTCTTGTAATTATATTTGTAGCGCTTTAGAAGGTCCTCTTGCCTATAAAAAGGCTTTAGAAGTCTCTCTGATAGATCATCACTTACTATACACTCACTTATCATATTTTAAATATATTTCTTTTATTTACTATTTTTATTAGTTCAATACATCTAATTTAAATACTACATAAATAATTATAGGTTGCCCTTAAGATTTATAATACTATTATTGAACTGTCTCAATTTGAACATTTATTGTCAATTATAATATTTTACAATTTAAATTAACCCTTAAAACTTTGTCAATTCTAAACTATCCTGTCTTCTTACTCCCCTAAATTACAATTATTTTATTTAATATTACTTTACTAGTTCAAAATTCCCCTTCCTCCTTCTATTATCTCTATTATTTTCTTCATTCTTCTAGATGTCCGGCTGATATTTTCTGTCCTCAATTCCTTGATGTGAGTGGAGAGATTTTTGACTTACTGATTTAAGGGAATCTTTTTTATTTTGAAGCCTTTTGGAAGCTCTTCTGGGGGGTTGATAGAAGGCTTTTGGTCCTGAGCAGTTGTCTCCAGTAATATTTCCACCTCCTGCATTTCTACATCATTATTGGTCCAGTAATTGATTAATTTGAGCCAATTTTTTAGTCAAAGGGGAACTTAAAGATGAAGCTTCATCATAGCAATTAAGTCCAGTTCCTTATCACGGCCAGCAGAAGCACCTTGATCAGTCATAGTTTAAGTTAACCTGAACTGAGAGAAAGAAATATTAAGAATTAATTAGTTATTGTTTTTGCTTTATTTAAAGAAAAATAAGAGAAAAAAAATTCTACTATATAATTAATTATCAGGATTTTGAAATCAACTGGAATAATTTAAAATATAATGTTTTTCAGGACAAAAATCAACTCAAATAATATTCACAATTTTTATTAATTTAAGATAAAATTTTATAGCCAGGATTAAAATAAATCAACTGAAATAATAAAATTAATTTTTAATTAGTAATGTAAATTTTGATAATTATCAGGATTAAAATCAACTGAAAAATTTTAATTACCAGAACTTAATGTCAACTGAAAATAATTTTAATTATAAGGACTTGATGTCAACATAAATAATCTAATTATCAGGACTTATTGTCAAGTGAAATAATTTTAATAAAATTAATTTTAATTAATTTTTAATACTAATTTATTTCCAGGACTATTTGTCAACTGAAACAATAATATATTATTTTAATTTATCAGGAAAAAGGTCAACTGAAATAAAAGAAAATATAATATAAATAATTTAAAAAAATTTGATATCACATCTAGGACTAAGAAAAATATAGTTCTATCTTGGTCAACATGGAAAAAAAAAATTTATTTACCAGGCACCTCCCCCTGTAAAATGAGCAAGTTAATGCCACTTACAGAGTGCTGAGTAAAAAGATATACATAAACTATGAAAAGTGCAAAGTGACCCATGAATAGTAATCAATATAATTACCACAAATATATATGACTATTGCCAAAATATGAACCTAAACTTTGGAGTAAGGTTTGATTCCTGTTTGCAGCAAAAAATTAAGTCATGTGGTTGATGACGTTGTAGACAATCCTATAGTGATAGCTATAGGCCTTGACCAAGGGAGTTGGAGAAAAACCAGAAATAATAACCCCTGTCCCTTTAGAAAAAACAATTGAGATTTACCTGTTGCAGCAAATTGGAGATCTGTTTGCTAGACCCTCTAATTAAACACTCTTGACCCCTTTAAAAGTGAAGATAATAGTCCCAGACAGACTACCAGAAAGAGTTGAAATGAACAGTAATATATTCCAACAAAACACAAGCCAATGAGACAGTGAGGAACAGAGAGGCGATGAGATAAAGAGATAAGATGATTCCCCTAAAATTCTTCCCACACATGCATCATACAGCCAGTGCACAGACCACCCTGACCAATTCCCCACCCAAAATCCAGCTTTCCCATCCTTTTTCATGCATAAAAGTGCATTTTAGCACCTCCCCAGTGCCTAATGGCACACCGCTTCAAGGAGGGATGCTGCTTAGGGGGGGGGGCGGGCCGCTTCTAGGCCCTAAAACACCCATACAACCCTAAAAACCCATAACTTCACTAATATACAAGATAAACACACATAAGACATACCAAAATGAAAATAAAATAAAGGAAAATAAGCTGAGACATAATAAGTGACCCTAGCTTAAGCCTACATAAGCACCACTAAGCAATAAACTTCCAATACTACCAATAACAACACCATAACTACCTATCACCTAAAGATGAAAAAATCCACTAATAACACCATAACCCCAATAACACCCTACATACCAAATACCCCCAAATATGCACTTCAAATGCCTACCCTGGTTTAGATCACCACAACGTTCATGCTTTTTGTCGTCCACCCCTCCTTGTAGGTACCTCAATTTTGATGGTCCCTTGGTTGCCGGCCTCAAGATAACAATGCGCCATCAAAGATTTGGAAAGGCACCCAAGTGTGGAAGGGTCTCTTGGTCTAGAAGGTTTTTAAAGAGGTCCAACTGGGCATATAAGTAGATTTTTGGGCTTTAAAAGTCAAGGTACATATATATTTATTATTTTATTAAATTTACTCAAATTTAAAGAGGTGAAAGGGTTTATAAATATTATTATAATTATTTATTTGAGTTACGTAGGAGTAAACGCTAAAGCAATAGATAATAGTAATAAATATTTTGTTTTAATAAAGGTATAACAAAATGATTAAGTAATGAATGAGTCCAAAACAACAAAAAGGGGAGGCCTTTTTATAGGCAAATGAGAGACAAAGCACGGACTTGAAATATTAAATACAGGAGTATGAGAAAAGAAGAAATTAAATTCCAAGAAGAAAATTTCAAATAATAAGAGTTCCTAGAAAGAACGTGTCCACAATCTGTATTTACAGAATATTTCAAAAGTAAATTTTTTTATTTAAAATTACAGTAAGTGTCAATTTTAAATATGTAATTTGAATTTTTTGTATATAGTTATTTTTATTTCAATATTAAATCTTATTTTCAATAATTAATATTTATTTTAATATTAAGTATTTTATTTCACTTTAACCTGTCATTGAGCACGGTGTTAAAAATAAAAAATAATAAAATTAAAATACAAATATAAATAAAAATATAAAGGGCATTTATTATTATTTACTAACTTTTCTTTTTTGTAACTAGTTAATTTATTACAAGTAAGTTTAAAGTAAGTATTATAATTAATAATTATAAGAAATAAAAACGTGTGGATTCATCCAGTAAATAATTAATTATTTTACTGGGTTAGTCTAGAAGCCTAGCTGACACCTGGGGTCAGACTGGGTTTTATTTTATTATGGTTGAATATCTGTTAACCATGGAGAGGCCAGATATTTGTGATGATGATACTTGGGTAGCAATCAAGAAGAAAATTTCTGGATTCTATGTGTCAGGAAGGCAGTTGATGAGGAGGAGACATTCAAATCCTCAAGTTTTGGTGACTCAGAAGAAGGGTCAAGAGTTGGTGTTGAAGTCTTTGCATGAAGATCTTGGTCATAAAGGCTTTGGAGAGACTTATAGAAGAGTAACAGACAGATTTTGGTGGCCAGGTATGAAGTTGGCTGTGCAGCGTTGGGTTCAATCTTGTGAAGAATGTCAAAGAAGAAGTCACTTGAAACCTAAAGAGGCTGGCTGTGCTACAAGTGAATCTACTGTGTTTGGAAGAGTTGGTTTGGATGCTGTTAATATTAAAGAGGGCAGGTATAAATATTTGATTTTTACCAGGAATTATTTGTCTGATTGGGTGGAGGCAGTGACTCTGGTTAATTTGACTGCCAAAAATGTGGCAGAACTTTTTGAAGAAGGAATGGGCTTTTAGATATGGGTTAATGAAGTTGGTGACTGTTGATGGTGGGCCAGAGTTTGGAGATGAATTTAAAGAAGCTGTGGAAAGTATTGGTTCTAAAGTCAGGGTGTCTACACCTTATTACCCTAGATCTGAAGGCATGGTTGAAAGAAGCCATCAAGTTATCAAGAATGCTTTAGTCAAGATGTGTGGAGATAGTGCTGAAAAGTGGAGGCATTATTTACCCTTGGTCTTATTTGCTGATAAGGTCACTGTGAAACGGACAACTGGCTATTCTCCTTATGAATTAATTTTGGTCAGAAAGCTGTTCTACCAGTGGATTTGGAAGCCATCTCTTAAATTGGAATTGATTGTGATGATGTGTGCTCAACAGAAGATTTTCTCTGTGCCAGGATGCAGCAGTTGGAATGAAGAGAGAAATTACAAGAGAAGGCATACTCTAGAAAGATGAAGATAAGAAATTAATCAGTCAGATACTTGGACAAGAAGTTGGATCATAGACTCAGGAATCCCTTATAACCTAGATGTTTGGTTTTGGTGTATAATAGAAGTTTGGAGGGTCAGTGGGGAATATTTTTTGCTGACAGATGGAATGGGCCTCACAGAGTCAGATCTCAGGTGCCTGTAGGTTCTTATGTTTTGGAAGAGTTAGATGGTGCAGTCTTAAAGAAGAGAGTGGCTGCTGATCAGGTGAAGAGATTTTACCCAAGAGGCGCAAGAAGTGAAGAAGATTGACTCCACAATGAGGATAAACTATGGACCATTCTTTAATTTTGGATTTTTGGTGATGCTGTGCATCAGTTTTGTTGGAAAGTTTTTGTTAGAAGGTACCCATGGGTGGAGCTTCTAGATTTTATTTTAGCATGTGTGGGGGTAACTGATGGACTGGCTGATCTATCAACAGTTACCCCAGATTGCCTGTTTCCAACCCTAGTATTGTTTTTTCTTCACAGGTTTTAGTCCTCTATGACTTTAAACTGGAAATTCTTTTGGTCTTCAAGTGCTGGACTCTTCACGCCTATTGGTTTTGGTTTTTTTGTGTTGGATTTTGTGTTTTTGTTAGAAGGTATTCAGGAAGGGCTTCTAGATTTTATTTTGGCAAGTGTGGGGGTAACTGATTAGCTGGCTGCTCTGTAGAACAGTTACCCAATAATGTCTGTTTCAAGTATTTTGTTTTTCCTAGTTGAATCCTAGTTCTGGTTTTTTTTATTCAGGTTTCTAGTCCACTGTGACTTTAAACTGGCTTGGGACTGGCTTCTTTGTTTCTTTTGGATTGGTGGCAGAGCACTGGTGGTCTCCCATCATTTTTACTTATTGGAGGAAGCCCACCTAGTGATCATTTCTTTTGACTGGACTTTCTATGGAGCCGGACTTTTTCTTTTTTCTGATTTTTGTGTTTATGGTTGAGTTAGATAGTAGTTTAAGATTATTTTCTTTTTTCTCTTTTTTTCTTTTAATTTTTTTTTGGGGTTTTTTAGCATGTAAAGAGGGAAAAATCACAAAATTATGGTGTTACCACATCAGGGTCACCTGGATGTGGGCAAGAATTGGTGGGGAAAGGCTCATCAGTTGGCTGGGCAATGCTATTTTTTTTTCTTTATTTCATTTTTTCTGTCTTCCATTTTTATTATTTCCTTTAATTTCTTATTTTTTATTTCAAATAATTTTCTTAAAAAAAAAATTAAAGGCTTATCCACATCAAGGTGAACTTGGATGTGGGTAAGGTATCAGGGGATCAGATCATCAATTGGCTGGGGGATACCATTTGTAATAATTATTTATTTCATATTATTATTATTCATTTCATTTTAATTTCTCAGCTCTAATATTTTGTTGGGCAATTTTGTTTAATTATTTTCAAGTTTTTTTAGTATGTTAGTAGTTTAGTAGTTAAAAAAAATAAAAATAAAAATAAAAATAAAAATAAAAATAAAAATAAAAATAAAAATAAAAATAAAAATAAAAATAAAAATAAAAATAAAAATAAAAATAAAAATAAAAATAAAAATAAAAATAAAAATAAAAATAAAAATAAAAATAAAAATAAAAATAAAAATAAAAATAAAAATAAAAATAAAAATAAAAATAAAAATAAAAATAAAAATAAAAATAAAAATAAAAATAAAAATAAAAATAAAAATAAAAATAAAAATAAAAATAAAAATAAAAATAAAAATAAAAATAAAAATAAAAATAAAAATAAAAATAAAAATAAAAATAAAAATAAAAATAAAAATAAAAATAAAAATAAAAATAAAAATAAAAATAAAAATAAAAATAAAAATAAAAATAAAAATAAAAATAAAAATAAAAATAAAAATAAAAATAAAAATAAAAATAAAAATAAAAATAAAAATAAAAATAAAAGTAAAAATAAAAATAAAAATAAAAATAAAAATAAAAATAAAAATAAAAATAAAAATAAAAATAAAAATAAAAATAAAAATAAAAATAAAAATAAAAATAAAAATAAAAATAAAAATAAAAATAAAAATAAAAATAAAAATAAAAATAAAAATAAAAATAAAAATAAAAATAAAAATAAAAATAAAAATAAAAATAAAAATAAAAATAAAAATAAAAATAAAAATAAAAATAAAAATAAAAATAAAAATAAAAATAAAAATAAAAATAAAAATAAAAATAAAAATAAAAATAAAAATAAAAATAAAAATAAAAATAAAAATAAAAATAAAAATAAAAATAAAAATAAAAATAAAAATAAAAATAAAAATAAAAATAAAAATAAAAATAAAAATAAAAATAAAAATAAAAATAAAAATAAAAATAAAAATAAAAATAAAAATAAATATAAATATAAATATAAAAATAAAAATAAAACAAATTTTTTTGTATCTGTTAGTTATTATTGTTTTTTTTCTATTTAGTGAATTATTAATTCTTTTATTTAATGACGGGATGAAGAAGCCTCCAGCAGTCCGTCTGGATTGTGTTGGTGTTTTTGTTTTTTGTTTGGATTGGAGGGAGAACTGTGTTCTTTTTAGTGTAGGATGCTTGAAAGAGTATATGGGTTATAGTGATTAGGTACTGGGTCAGAAGGTAAACTTTGAAAAGAAGTGGAAGAAGCAGGAATAGAGTGCTGGAAGGTGTGCTTAATTATTCTAGATATCTTCCAGTGGTCATCAAGGAGTTTTTTTCTCTGATTTTTTTCAAAATCATTCAATGGACCATGGAGGGAAAAGGCCTTGAGCATTTTAGAACACATCTTGCTAAGGTGTTGCTTCATATCAGTGTAATCCAGTGTCAAAGTAGTTTCTAAAGGTTGACCAATTCCAAATTCAGCTGCAGGAGGCGGGGTTCAAACTAAACAGAAGAATTGGATCAATAATTTTTCTCTGTTGAAGAAATTGGATTTTTCTATTTTCTTTTGGTACTTATATATTGGGAGATCTTCAAATTTGTATGCAGCCAGAATCTGGATGGCTGAAGAGTGTTGAATAGATGTTGTAGGAGGGTCCACCAGATAGAGGTATGGAATTTCATGGTCATCCTCTAAATTGTGTTGAGAAGATTAAGGAGAATAAGGAGGTTCCTGTGGCCTGTTTGGAGCAGCAGGGCTGTTTTTGTTGTTTATATTATTTCTTGGTGCAGGTTGGTTACATACTGGTGGAGGAGTGCCTGGTTGGTTGTAGGAAGGACCAGGAGAAGTTACCTGGTAGCTGATTATGATCTTCTGGATGAAGATCTAAAAAAAAGGGAACTATCAGAGGAATAATTGGCGGCTAGAGGAGAGGTGAAGTTAGTTCTTCTTGATGGAAGAGGATATTTTTGTTTAGGAGCAATGTTAGGTGCTCTAGTGTTTTCAGGGGGTCCTCTAGCAGGTCTTCTAGAGATGTTGGAATTTTTTGTGTTGTCAGATGAAGAAATGGCGGTGGTACACATTGCATTGGGAGCATTAGAAGTTTGTTGTGTAGAGTCTTTGGTGTTTTATGGAGGAACTCGGCTGTTATCTGGCTGAATTTTGGAGTTTGAGACTGATTTTAGCTTTCTGGCAAGGTGGGAGGGCCACCTGGGAGCTGATTTTGAAGCTATTTTGGATGAATGTTCTTAGATAAAAGCAGATTCTTGAGAGAATAAGGCAGGTCTTTTAGGAAGTGTTTTGGGAATGGAAAGGTGTGATCTTCTGGAAGGAGTAGAAGATAAAGATGAAGAAGAAGGTCCAAAATATGGTGACCTGGTATGAGATCTGGAAATATATTTATGTGAAGGTGAAGGCGGAGGTATTGCATAGTTGGGGTTTCTGTCACATCTTTTCTTTTTAGAGTTGCAGGAATCACAGGCCCTGTCATAGAATTTGGCCTGAGGAGTAGGAAGAGTGAAAGTGCAAGGTCTGCACATGTGGATTCACTGTTTAAAAGCATAGTCCTTTGGAGAAGTGAAACAGGGAAGGTCCAATGGGTCAAAATCTGGGGATCCAGCCATGATCTTTGAAGGAACAATATTGAATAGAAAAGAGATGAATGGAAATTTTATCAGTGATGTGTAGATGATGAAGAAAGAGTGGAAGTTCAGCAGGTTGGCTGCAAAGCATTTTGCATGGAGGTGGCTCCACCTTTTTATGCAAAATGTTAATAAGTCAGTCAATACTTAAAACTGAACACTGTGGCAGTCCATCAAGACTTTAAACTGAGAAATTGTATAGTCCCTCAGGACTCTAAACTGAGGATGGTTTAATGGTTGAGTCCTGCAGGACTATAAACTGATTATGGGAGTTGGTGTGATTCTGGAAGAGGGCATCCAAGGGGGAGTCTCTGAATTTTGTTAAGGCAAGTGTGGGGGTAACAGATGAGCTGGCTGCTCTATAGAACAGTTACCCTAGAATTTTAGTTTGTTTCCTTTGTCTTAAATTTTTTGATCTCTGGTTCTGTCTTTTTGATTTAGGTTTTGAGTCCCCCAAGACTATAAACTGAGGGTTTTGAGTCCCCCAAGACTATAAAATGGGAGCTGTTAGTCCCCCAAGACTTAAAACTGAGGATTAGTCCCCCAAGACTGTAACTTGAGGAACTTTTTTTTATGATTGGCTACATTCAGGAAGTCTGGAGAGTGTCAAGAATTTTTATTATTTCTAAGTCAAGAGATTAATCAAGAGTCAAGAGGCAGAAGAGAATAAAGGGATGTAACAAAATGTTCAGCATTGGCTTTGAACTTGTGTATGAGGATCATCCTTTTCTCAAGGTCCTGTGGATTTCTGGCAGGAGTAGATTAGAAGTATTTTAGTATGAGATGCTTCTGTTGAGAAGAATGTTGTTGAAATTTGTCCGTGATTTTGGGTAATAGATTAGGTGGGGGTTCTTCAATGGTTCCCATGTTGTCATCATCACTGTCTGGATGGAAATGAACTGGAAATTTGTCAGATTGAATTTCAGTATGGAGAAGTATTGGGCTTACCATCAAAAGGACCAGGGGTGGTAGAGCTAGTGGTTGTAGCAGGGTTAGCACTCTTTTTTGAAGGATGTAATTTGTTGACCAGTCTGGGGATCAGGATGGATGGCTTAGATCTTTTGGTGCTGGTAGAAGGTGGACCAGGTTGAGGAGGAGGAGAAAATGTTGAAGAGGACAATGGACCAGGTCTGAAACAAGTCTTCTTTCTAGAGTGACAGGCATAACAGGAGGTTCTGTAGGGATGCGCCAGTGGTGTGATTGTACAGATGAGATTGTTGTCAATGCAGTATCAGCAAGGACCAATGTCAGTAGCAGATTTGGAAATAAAGCTGAACATGGTGGTTTTCATGAAGGAGAATTTGGAAATTCTTGATTGGAGGGAGGATTTGGTCTTCCAACATTGGCAGAGCCCATTGTTGGTTTATTTGGTGTTGTTTTGATATGCCTTAAATGGCATTGTTTAATAATTAGGTGCTTTTATGGATTTACTTAGTAAATACTGGGACTACAGGGATGTGGGTACTACCATTGGATAGCCCCAGGCTTTCTCTATATTTTATGTTCTGTTGTCATTTTTTTATATTTTAAGTATTAAGGGGATAATTTCTCATTTTTCATTTAAAAATATAGCTGTTTAAATTTGTTTTTTGTGTTTTAAAGGCTAACCTTAAGTCTTAGGGTTAAATGCTTAGTACCATTAGAATGAGCTAAAGTTTCTCTAAACTTTATGTCCCAATGTATTTTTAGCCTAATTACGTGTTTTAAAGGTTTTAGTAGTTGTAGTATATTTTTATAAGTAGTTTGGGTATTTTTGGTGGTTTTTGGTGTTTTTCTGACGTCAGGGTTGTCCGGCCGCCTCAGGCAGACCACCCGCCTTGGTGCTAGAAGGCTGGGGAGTGTTTCTAGAGTGGGTTTATGCAATTTTGCAGTCAAGAATGCCAAATTTGTTGGTGTGCATGGGCTCTTAGATAGTGGTCTGTGTGTAGATAGTGAATAAGACAGTTTGGGGCAACCTTATTTATCATACAGCCATCTGGAGGTGATATCCTTGTTCCTAACTCAGTTTTCACTGTTTTTGGGCCACAATTGGCTGTTTTTGTTTCAAGGTTAATTCTTCATTTAACTTAACTTTGGCAACTGTTTTCTCTGGTGTAGCTTTGCAACCTTCATCAAGTATCATTGCTGTTTCCTGTGCAACAAGTGCAAAGTGTTTGTTTTTCTGGTGTGGAATTTTCTACATTTCAGGTTCTCTTTGGTCTGTAGTCTATCTAGGCTACTGTCTTGACTTGTTAATCAGTCAAGAAGTTTTTTAGAAGGGGTATTGTAACAGTCTCTGATTTGCTGTAGAAAGTAAATCTTACCTGGTATTTCTTAAAGGGACAGGGGTTTTTCTCTCCAGTTTTACTCCAACTTCCTTGGTCAAGGCCTACAGCTAGTACTATAGGATTTTTTACAGCGTGAAAGATGAAATAATAAGAGTGAGACCTACAGATAGTATCTTGTATAGTCACTACAAATATATAGGATAAAAACACCTATATAGACCTTAAATTTGAGATGAGGTTCAATTCACAGTCGCTGAAAAAAAAGTAAGTCATGTGATTTATGATGTTTGTTGTTTTTCAGTAATCCACAAGTCCTTATTAGTCCTTGTAGTTGAAGGTCCTTTGGTCACCGGCATCCAGATAACGATGTGTTGACAATGATTTAGAAAGGCTCCCAACTGTCAAGGGGTCCTAATGGTCTAGAAGGTTTTACAGCAGTCCAAACGGCGGAGAAGGTGGATAAGTCAAGGATTTCAAAGCAAGTAAGCAGATTTTATCTTTTGTGCTTAATTACTCAAATAAAAGGTATAGGGATAAGATTATTATTACTAATAAGGTTTAGATTTATGCAAATGTAAGTACTAAAATATTAGTAGTAGTAATAAAATGGGTTTTGATTTGTATATAATAAAATTGTAAGTTGTATGGAATGAAGAAAAACAGCACAAAGTGGAAGGCCATTTATAGGCAAAAAAAGGAGAGAGAGAACATGGAGTTAAGAAGCCTACATACAAGGTTGTGAGAGAAAAATATTCTTCCAAAATAAGAAATTACAAATAACAGAGAGTACTAAAAAGATGCACCAATAAAATATATATTAATAAATATCAATTTATTTGATATATTTTACAGTTCACTTTTAAATGTCACACTTAATACAAAATAATTTGAATTTACAATTTTTAGAATTTAATATTATTTGGGTATTTTAAATAAACTAATTTGAATTTTTATCATTTGTAGTATTAGTATATTTTTATCTCTTTAACCTGTCATTGAGCACAGTGTTAGGGAATAAAAATATAAGGGACATTAATATTAATTTAAATATTTATTAAATTTACTTATTGTAATTAGTTAATTTATTACAAGTAATTTTAAAGTAAATATATAAAAATTAATAATAAAATAAGAAATGAAAAAGGTGTGGCTTCATCCCAGTAAATAATTAATTATTTTACTGGGTAAGTCTAGAAGCCTGGCTGACAAGTTACGTGAACCTACGCAACAAATAAAGAAAATTACTCTCCAAGAATATGAAGAATGTAGTTTCCAAGGATGTCTTTGCGCAATTGATGGCATGCATTGGGCTTGGAAAAATTGTCCAAGAGAATGGGCGGGTCAGTTTCAGGGAAAAGAAGGTTCACCTACAATGATTTTGGAGGCAGTTTCCAGCAAAATCTTGCACTTCTGGCACTTCTTTTTTGGCTCCCCAGGCTCTTTGATAAATATTTAGGTGCTTCACTGAAGCAGTATTTTTGATGAACTTCTTTCAGGAGTACAATATAACGTAAATTCAAAATTAAACAACACAAATATTCAAACACCTACTATCTTGCTGATGGAATATATCCTTCCTGGTCATCATTGGTCAAACTATTCCTCACCCACAAGATGCTTCAAGTAAATACTTTGCTACACTTCAAGAGACTTCACAAAAAGATATTGAGCACAATTTTGGCGTACTGCAAGCCTGTTGGGGAATAATCACCCAGACTTGTCATCTATGGGGAATTAATTCTGTAAAAGACATTATGACATGTTGTGTCATTCTTCACAACATGGTCATAGAATCTAAGTCAGAAAATGATCCTTACATTTCAATTGAATCAATCAGAAGTAAAATAATTACCAACAACTCTGATTTAAAAATCTCCAATACATTATCAAACTACACCCGCTGTAATCAAGAGTTACATAATTCAAGTATGCACTTCCAACTTTGAGAAGGCCTTAAAGCACATAACTGGGAATCTAGAGGGAGTTTGGATATCTGGAATAAAAAAAAGAAAGATAAGTGATAAATTTATGAAGCACATAAAATTTAAAACGAAGAATATAGAGCTAGAAAATATATAATAATAAAATAAAAAAATAAAAAGTTGAACTTAATTTATAAAGATAAAAATATTACTTATATCTAAAAATTTGCATATAAAAAGATATAAAAAACTTCCCTTTAAAAAGAAAAAAGATTGTTGATGTAGTTTAATTAATATATTTTATGGGAAATAAATATTAAAATAGTTAAATTTATAAAGATATTCAGTAACATATATTTAAATTTATAAAATATATAATTGCACGTAATTTATAAGGATTATTAATATATATATTTAAAGATTATTGCAATATATAAATATATATTTAATTCTAAAATAAAATATTATCTAATATAAAGATTAATAAATAATTTTACTTATAATTAAATAGTTGCATGTAAAAAGAGTCAAATTTATAAAGATATTTAGTAACATATATTTAAATTTTTAAAATATATAATTTCACGTAATTTATAAGGATTATTAAAAATATATATATATAGATTATTGCAATATATGAATAGATATTCAATTATAAAATAAAATATTATCTAATATAAAGATTAATAAATAATTTTACTTATATTTAAATAGTTGCAAGTAAAAAAGATATATATATATAAATTACACTACACAATATAGGGGGTGGACTTGCTAGCAAGTCATCAACCTGAACTCAGATGGAACTAAGACTGAACTCATACTGAACTCATACTGAACTCTACTTGAACACCCACCTATAACTGTTCTGCTGAGTGGTGTTCATCCCTGATTGTATGGTTCCTTTATCAATAGCTCAATGTGTGTTCAATCTGTGGTGAGTTTGGGTCCAAGGTTGCGGACTTGCTAGCAATTCCGCCCCCCATATTGTGTGGTGTTACCTTTAAAATGAATATTATTAAAGTCTTACAATCTACTAGAAAGGGAAAAGGCTACTATTAAAAAAGGTGAAATTAATGTCATATTGAAAATTGACAAAAGATCTGAGCAAAAATGGGCATTTAGAGAGGTGCTTTTATATTCAAATAAGGGACTGATGGGGTAGAAAGACACGCCCCAGGTATGTCTGTGTTCTGGAGTTTTTTGCAGAGGATATCTGAAAAAAATAGGAGTTAACATGAAGAAATGTTAGAAAAAAGGAGATAAGAGAGAAAAAAAATTAGCAAGATTGAAAAAATTAGAGAAAAAAATAAAACTTAAATAGAAGAAAAAAAAACTCACCTTAAGGTACCAGAGACTATTTGTTCATCCTCTTGGGCAAGGATGATCTGACAATAGTCTATGGATGGCAAGAAAAAATACATCATTCAGGAGTGAAGTATCTTTTCTTCCATCCATAGGCTGTTTCTGGATTATCCTTGAGCACAAGGATGGAAATAACTGTCAGCCAGGCTATCTCAGGAGCCCAGTAAATTTTTATAATAAATTACTGGAATCATTTAAGGGAATAAAATTATGTATTTCTTGTAGTTACAATAAAATATTTTATTGAATAATAAAATTATATATATATTTTATGAATAAGTATAATATTTATTATACTTATTTTATTATTAAGTAAATTTTTTATTACATAAAAAAGATATTATATTCTGTAAAATCATGACACATTTTTATGTTTTTAATAGGGGGTATCAATGTTCAGGGATCCGCAATTAGGGATCAGTAATTTTTTTTCCCCAGTGTAGATAATCCTACAGTACTAGCTATAGGCCTTGACCAAGGGAGTTGGAGTAAAACCAGAGAGAAAGACCCGTGTCCCTTTAGAAAAATAAGTGAGATTTACCTGCTTCAGTAAATTGGTTCGTGTTTACAAAAAGCCCCTTTTCCAATGCACTTGACTGCTTGATCAGTGAAGAAAGTAGTCTCCAGACAGACTACCAAACCAAAGAACTGAAATGTAGACTAATGTCCACACCAGAGAAAGCAATAATACTTGATGTAGGTTTCAAATCCACACCAGAGACAGCAATAATACTTGATGTAGGTTGCAAATCCACACCAGAGACAGCAATAATACTTGAAATAGCTTGCAAGACTATACCAGAGAAAACAGTTGCTATGTTAAGTTAAATGAAGAACTCACTTGCAACAAACACAGCCAACTGTGGCCAGAAAGCCGTGAAAACTGAGTGAGGAACAAGGATATCACCTCCAGATAGTTGAATGATAATTAGAGTTGCCCCAAACTGTCTTATTCACTATATACACACAGACTACTAATTAAGAGCCCATGCAGACCCTCAAATCTGGTGTTCCTGACCGCCAAATTGCATGAAACCTCCCTAGAAGCGCTTCAAGGCCACTAGCACTGAAGCAGGCAGTCTGCCCAACGCCGGGAAGCCCACCTCAAGCGGCCTGACCACCCTGAAGCCAGAAAACCACCAAGAACACCTGAACCATCTACCAATACTAAAACCCTTAAAACACATAATTATGCTATAACAACATTGGGACATGAAATGTAGAGAAAATTCCGCTCCTTCTGATGGTACTAAGCACTTAACCCTAAGACTTAAGGTTAGCCCTTAAAACACAAAAAACAAAATTCAACAGTAATCTTTTAAAATGAAAAGTGAGAAATTACCCCCAAATACTTAAGCTATGAAAAATGTCCTCAAGACATAAAATATAGAGGAAACCCAGGGCTATCCAATGGTAATACTTACATCCCTGTAGTCCCAATCTTTGCTGAGTAAATCTAGAAAAACACCTAATTATTAAACAATGACATTTAAGGCATATCAAAACAATGCCAAATAAACCAACAAAGGGCTCCGCAAATGTTGGAATAACACATCCTCCCTCTAATCAAGAATGTCCACATTCTCCTTCATCACAACCACCATGTTCAGCTTTCTTTCTAAATCTGCTACTGACATGGGTACTTGCCAACACTGCATTGACAACAATCTCATCTGAACCATCACACCACTGGCTCATCCCTACAGAACCTCCTGTGATGCCAGTCACTCTAGGAAGAAGACTTGTTTCAGACCTGGTCCATTGTCCTCTTCAACATCTTCTCCTCCTCCTAAACATGATCCACCTTCTACCAGCACCAAAAGTTCCAGGCCATCCATCCTGATCCCCAGACTGGTCAACAAATTACATCCTTCAAAAAAGAGTGCTAACCCTGCTACAACCACTAGCTCTACCATCCCTGGTCCTTCTGATGGTAAGCCCAATACTTCTCCATACTGAAATTCAATCTGACAAATTTCCAGTTCATTTCCATCCAGACAGTGATGATGACAACGTGGGAACCATTAAAGCACCTCCACCTAATCTATTACCCGCCATCATGGACAAATTTCAACAACATTCTTCTGAACAGAAGCATCTTTTACTAAACTACTTCCAATCAACTCTTGCTAGGGGCCCACAGGATCTTGAGAAAAGGAAGAACCTCATACACCACTTCAATGCCAATGCTGAACATTTTGTTTCTTCTCTTGATTGTCTTTGCCTCTTAACTCTTAATTAATCTCTTGACTTAGAAATAAAAAAATTCTTGACTTCTCCAGACTTCCTGAATTTTGCCAAACATCATAAAAATTCCTTAGTTTACAGTCTTCGGGGACTGCTCCTCAGTTTTAAGTCTTGGGGGACTAAAACCCCTCACTTTATAGTCCTGGGGGACTCAAAACCTAAATCAAAAGACAGAACCAGAGATCAAACCATTTAAGACCCAAAGAATCAAACTAACATTCTGGGGTTACTGTTCTACAGAGCAGCCAGCTCATCAGTTACCCCCTCACTTGCCTTGACAAAATTCAGAGACTCCCCCTTGGATGCCCTCTTCCAGAATTACACTATCTCCAACTATCAGTTTATATTCCTGAAGGACTCAACCATTAAACTCTCCTCAGTTTATAGTCTTGGTGGACTGTACCGATTCTCAGTTTAAAGTCTTGACGGACTTATTGCAATTTTCAGTTTAAAGTCTTGCCGGACTGTCCAGTGTTCAGTTTAAAGTCTTGATGGACTTCCCAGTGTTCAGTTTAAAGTCTTGACAGACTTCTTCCAAATTTCAGTTTAAACTCTTGATGGACTGTCCAGTTTTCAGTTTAAAGTCTTGAAGGACTTAGTTCAGTGTTCAGTTTAAAGTCTTTACGGATTTCTTCCAAATTTCAGTTTAAAGTCTTCACAGACTGATGCATAGCAAAGGTGGTACTGCCTCCATGCACAATGCTCTACAGCTAACCTGCTAAACTTCCACTTTTTCTTCACCATCTACACAGCACTGATAAATTTGTATATTTCATCTCATTTCTTTCAACTATTTCTCTTTCACAGGTTATGGCTGGATCACCAATTTTTGACCCATTGGACCTTCCCTGCTCCACTGCTCCTAAGGACTATGCATGAAAACAGTGCATACACATGTGCAGACCTTGCACATTCACTCTTCCTACTTCCCAGTCCAAATTCTATAACAGGGCCTGTGATTCTTTCAATTCCAAAAAGAAAAGGTGTGACAGACATTCCAACTACCCAATACCTTGGCCTTCACCTTCACACAAATATATATCAAGATCACCTACAAGGTCACTAGATCTTGGACCTTCTTCTTCCTCTTTGTCTTTTGCTCCTTCCAGAAGATCACACTGTTATATTCCCAAGACCATTCCTAAAAGACCAGCTTTATCTTCTCAAGAATCTGCTTTGCTCTCAGAAACTTCAGCAAAAATGGCACCAAAATCAACCCCTAGACTTCTGGACCGTGTCCAGACAGCTCTCCCGTTGTCAGGCGGCCCACCTTCCTTGTCCGAAAACAAAAATCAGACTCAGAACATCCGAATTCAGCCAGAAAACAACCAAAAGCTTCCATCCAACAGCAATAACTCGATACCACAACCTCCTAATGCTCCCATAGCAATGCATACCACCACCATTTCCTCTTCTATCAACACCAGAAACCCCAAAATCTCTATAAAGCTTCCCAAAGGACCCACTACAAACACCAGAACAGCCAACACTGTTTCAAAACACAAAACTCCTGTTACTTCAGGAGATAACAACTTCACCTCTCCTCTGGCCACCAATTATTCCTCTTATACTTATTTTTCTTCTGGATCTTCATCCAGAAGATCACAATCAGCCACCAGATCACCATCTCCTGATCCTTCCCTCAATCAACCTGGCACTTCTCCGCCAGCATCTACTAAACCTGCACCAAGAAATAATATAAACAATAACAACAACAACAGCCCTGCTGCTGCCACGAGGTCACAGGAACCTCCTTCTACTCCTTCATCTTCTCAAAACCATTCAGAGGATGACCCCAAAAATCCATACCTCCATCTGGTGGACCCTCCTACAACACCTATTCAACACTCTTCAGCTGTTCAGACTTGGGCTGCATAAAAATTTGACGATCTCCCAATCTTTAAGTACCAAAATAAAAGGACAAAATTCAATTTCTTCAACAGAGAATAATTATTGAACCAATTCTTTTACTTTAAGTTGGAACGCCGCCTCCTGAAACTGCATTTGGGACTGGCCAACCCCTAGAAACTTCTTTGATTCTGGATTATGCTGATATGAAGCATCACCTTAGCATGATGTGCTAAAACATGCTTAAGGCCTTTGCTTTCCATGGTCCATTAAATGATATTGAGAAGAATCTGATAAAACAAATCCCTGATGACCACTGGAAGATGTCTAGAATTATCAAGCACACTTTCCAGAACTCCATTCCTACTTCTTCTTCTTCTTCCCACAGTTTACCTTCTGACCCAGTTCCTGACCACTATAACCAGTATACTTTCTCCAGCCACTTGCACTACAAAGAAAACAGTTCTTCCTCTAACCCAAACAAGAAACAAAAACTCCAACACCATCTGGACCAACTTCCAGAGGCTTCTTCATCCCGTCATTAAATAAAATAATTTAAAAAAATTACTAAATAGAAAAAAAAATAATAACAGCTAACAGATATATAAAAAAGTTTGTTTTATTTTATTATTTTATTTTTATTTTTATTTTACTACTAAACTACTAACATAAAAAAATTTGGAAAAGTTATTAAAATGAAATGAATAAAATAATATGAACTAAATAATTATTACAAACGGTATACTCCAGCCAATTGATGAGCTGTTCCCCTGATACCTTACCCACATCCAAGTGCACCTTGATTTGGATACACAATTAAATATTTTAAATAATTTAAGATAAAAAATAAGAGATTACAGAAAATAATTAAAAAAAATGAAACACAGCAAAAGAAAATGAAATAAGTAAAAAAGAAAATAGCATTTCCTGGCCAATTGATGAGCTTTTCCCCACCAATGCTTGCCCACATCGAGGTGACCCTGATGTGGTAACACCATAATTTTGTGATTTTTCCCTCTTTACATCCTAATAACCCCCATAAAAAAATTAAAAGAAAAAAAAAGAAAAAAATCTAAAACTACTATGTAACACAACCATAAACTCAAAAATCAGGAAAAAGAAAAAGAAAAAGTCCAATCCAAAGAAATAATCACTGGGTGGGATCCCTCCAATAAGTAAAAATGATGGGAGACCACCAGTGATCCGCGGCCACTCCAAGGAAACAAAGAATCCAGTCCAAAGCCCGTTTAAAGTCATAGTGGAGTAAAACCTGAATAACAAAAACCAGAACTAGGATTCAACTAGGACAAACAAAATACTTGAAACAGGAATTGTTTAGTAACTTTTCTACAGAGCAGCCAGCTCATCAGTTACCCCCACACTTGCCAAAATAAAATCTAGAAGCCCCCCCTGGGTACCTTCTAACAAACACAACATTCAACATGAAAAATACCAAAATCAATAAATGTGAAGAGACCAGCACTTGAAGACCAAAAGACTTTCCAATTTAAAGTCATAGAGGACTAAAACCTGTGAAGAAAAAACAATACTAGGGTTCAAAAAAATTAAGAGAAGGGGTTGGAAACAGGCAATCTGGGGTAACTGTTGATAGAGCAGCCAGCCCATCAGTCACCCCCACACTTGCCAAGGCAAAATCTAGAAGCCCCACCAATGGGTAACTTCCAACAAAAATTTCCAACAAAACAGATTCACAGCATCACCACAAAAAAATCCAAAATTAAAGAATGGTCAATAGTTTATCATCATTGCGGAGTCAATCTTCTTCACTTCTTGTGCCTCTTGGGTAAAATCTCTTCACCTGATCAGCAGCCACTCTCTTCTTTAAGACTGCACCATCCAACTCTTCCAAAACATAATAACCTCCAGACACCTGAGATCTGACTCTGTAAGGTCTGTTCCATCTGTCAGCAAAAATCTTTCCCCACTGACTCTCCAAACTTCTATTATACACCAAAACCAAACAACCAGGTTTCAAGGGATTCATGAGTCTATGAGCCAACGTTTTGTCCCAGTATCCGACTGCTTGATTCCTTATCTTCATCATTCTAGAGTATGCCTTCTCTTGACATACCTTTCTACATTCCAAGTGTTACATCCTGGCAGAGAGTAAATCTTCTGTTGAGCACACATCATCCCAATTAATTCCAAGATAGGAGACAGCTTCCCAATCCACTGGTAAAAATGCTTTATGACCAAACATTAATTCATAAGGAGAATAGCCAGTTGTCCTTTTCACAGTGACTCTATCCGCAAATAACACCAAGGGTAAATAATGCCTCCATTTTTCAGCACTATCTCCACACAGCTTGACCAAAGCATTCTTGATAACTTTATGGCCTCTTTTAAACATGCCTTCTGCTTCAGGATAATAAGTTGTAGCCACCCTGACTTTAAAATCAATACTTTCCACAGCTTCTTTAAATTCAGCTCCAAACTCTGGCCCACTGTTAACAGTCACCAACTTCATTAACCCATATCTAAATACCCATTCCTTCTTCAAAAACTCTGCCACATTTTTGGTAGTCAAATTTATCAGAGGCGCTGCCTCCACCCAACAAGACAAATCATCCCAGGAAACAATCAAGTATTTATACCTACCCTCTTTAATATGGACAGCATCCTAACTGACTCTTCCAAACATAGTTGATTCACCAGTGGCAAGGCCAACCTCTTTAGGTTTCAAGTGACTTCTTCTTTGAAATTCTTCACAAGATTGAACCCAACCCTGCACAGCCAACTTCATGCCTGGCCACCAAAATCTGTCTGCTAATCTTCTATAAGTCTCCCCAAAGCATCTATGACAAAGGTCTTCATGCACAGACTTCAACACCAATTCTTGGCCCTTCTTTTGATTCACCACAACTTGAGGATTTGGATTTCTCCTCCTCATCAACCTTCTTCCTGACACATAGAATCCAGGACGTTTATTCCTGATTGCCACCCAAGTATCATCATCACAAATATCTGGCCTCTCCAAGGTCAACAGATATTCAACCAAAATAAAATACAACCAAGTCTGACCCCAGGTCTCATCTTCAAAATCCAACAAAACAACATCCAAGGGTACAACCCTATTATCAAAATTTCCAGTGTGCACATGAGCAACACAACCGGCCCATCCAGGACACCAATCCCTAAACTTTGGTAAATCTCTTCCCCTCCACTGAATCTTATAAGAATCCAGTTCACTAACAAAAACACCATTTTCCAAATTTGAGCTATCCCAAACAACAGCCCCATCTTCATCAACAAAAACATCCTTATCACCAGAATCAAGATCAGAACTGTCCAGTTTATCCTCTTGGGGGAGCAGAGAACATTCATCCAGTTTAGCCTCATGGAGGAAGCTACAACAATCTTCCAGTTTAGCCTCATGGGGGAGGAGAGAGAAATATTCAGCACCCTATGTTCTGGCTCTAACAACTGCAACATCTTTGTCAAACTCTTCAGGATCAGAATCTTCATCTGTGGGCGGTCTTCTTGAAAATCCATCTGGCATTGTAAAAGTTTTACCTGGCTTGTACACCAGGTCAAAAGAAAAATGTGGAATAAACACCACACACCTAGTCATTGGAGAATTTAGAATACTAGGTGTGTTGATCATTTGGACCAGAGATTTAGCATCCACCTGCAGCTCAAAATGCTGCTCCCACAAAACAGTTTGTAGCTTCTTAAAGATTTTGCTACACTGCACAATTCCAACTTTGGCTGAGAGTACCTAGATTCCACCTCATTAAAAACCACCAACTCATACCTTGCTGGCCTGACCATCCCAGTTTTATCTTCCTGAGATAAAACAGCACCAGAAGGATTATAACTTGATTCCACTGCCAGATAAATTTTTTTAGCTTCCCTACCATAATCCAACTTGTGAAGAATAATATCTTCACCTACCACCTTCTTCAGCTTCTGAAAAGCCTCTTCACACTCTTCAGTCCATACCCACTCTGCATCTTTCCTGGTCAACCTCCTTAAAGGTGAAGCCAACAAAGATAAATATTTAATGAAAATCCTGACATACACACAAACTCCCAAAAATCCTCTGACTTCAGTAGTATTTTTAGGCCTTGGCCATGACTGAATTTTGTTTACCTTATTCTTTGCCATAATCCTCCCTTCTTTACATACCACATGCCCAAGAATTTCCAGAGCTGAAAACAACAACAAAACTTTGACCCAGAAATGGTCAAGCCAGCCTCTTTAATTCTAAACAATACTATCTCTAGAGTAATTGCATATTCCCAAACAAACCTCCTTATACCTGGGATTTCTTTCAGCACTTCATTTCCATAATTAGTGGAGGGTGCTTTAATTCCACTGTCATCAATAAAAATACCAGCATGAGTAGGCACCTCATCCTGTAAAATTCAAGCCATTTTTTCTTGATAAACTGCTACTGAACTAGTTGCTCCTTGAGGCAACCTAGTTAGATGAAATCTCCCCAGAGGAGTCTCAAATGTTGTGAGTGGCAGTGAATCTGTGTGAATTTCCCTTTCATCATAACCACCCATAATATCACCCAAACCATAAAACACCCTTCCAGCAAAGGCTTCTACAAAGTCTTCTGCACTTGGCGGCATCCCTGCATCCTTGATAGTAACTCTTTTTAGGGCTCTAAGATCATTTACCACCCTGAGCTTTCAATTCTTCATTTTAACACAGAAAAACAGACTTGAATAACTAGAAGTTGATTGTTCATACTATCCTGTCCTGACTCTTTCCCTAACAATCTCCACAAAATCATCACAGATAGAAGCAGGAATTGGAATAGGTTTGATTTGCTAAGGTTCATGACAAACTGCAGGAATCAAGTAAGGTTCCCCATAAGAGTGTTTCAACACCCCCCTTTCCTCTTCAACAAATGCCATTGCCTTCTCCATCAGCACAATAACATGCAACAAAAACTTCTTTTCCTCCTCAGAAAACCAGCCATCAGGACCAAAATTAAAAACCTTCAACCTTTCCATTGTCATTCTAGATTTTTCCTCAAAATCCAGAGTATTCTTTACCAGAGGAGTACAGTACAGATCTCTTGACAACAGAGGTCTCTTCAATGTAGAATTAAAACTTACAGGCATAGGCTCATTGACATGCCTAATCTTCTGCACCACCTTCTTGTACTTTGCGGCTTTACCGTCAACTTGAGGGATCTTCAGGATGTCTTCTCCACCAGACCTGGAACAAAAACCAAGGGTTTCCCCATTGCTCACATGTGTGGCCAAGGTAATGTTTTTAAAAGTTGTAGAAGAAACCCTAGCGGTGCACAATTGGGAGGACTTACTTTTACTCCCCAATCTCACCACTCCAAAGCTTTTCTGCAATCCCACATCTTCATCTTCACTTCCATCTACCAAATCTTCAAATCTTGATTCATCTTCAGAATCACATCTTCTAAAACTGTGCAGTTTATCCTCATGCAGGAGGCCCAAAACAAGATCTTGCTGATCTTCATTCTTCAAAAATTTGTGCAGTTTAACCTCTTTCTGGAGGCCTAAAACTAGATCTTGCTGATCTTCACAAAAATATTTTGATTCTTCTTTCTTAATTATCTTCAAAATTTTTTCTTGATTTTCTTGAATTATCTTGAAATTTTTATTTTCTTTTCATGGGTTTTCTTCTTGCCTACAAAAATAACCAGGGGCTTCCCCAATGCTCACAGATGTGGCCAAGGTAATGTTTTTGAAAGGTGTAGAAGAAACCCTAGCGGTGCACAATTGGGAGGACTTACTTTTAGAACCCAATCTCACCACTCCAAAGCTTTTCTGCATATCTTTAAATAAAGATATATAACCCATCTTCCTTTTTGAACTTTAATTAAAACTAATTGAAAATCTTGAAAAACAACAGAGACTTGATAAAAAAATTAAAGAATACGTGCAGAGAAGAGAAACATTTAAAAGTGAAAGTTGAAAATCCACTTGGTATATCTCCAAGGGAGCTGAACTACTACAACCTGGGATTTCCTCATCTTGGGGAGAGGTTGTAGCACTTGGGTGATCAGTCCTTATTACTCTAAAAAAGACAGACTCTCACTAGAGCCTGAGCCACACTCCAAAAATCCAGAGGTTGCACCCACTTCTTTTCTCCTCCTGCGACAATCCATGAATTGACACATGGATGACAAACCAGGCCTGGTTTCCCAACCATAATCTCCAGGAGATGACAAACTCATGTGAAGCCTTCTCTCCTCTTCACCAGTCAACTCCACACTAATTCCCATGTCAAATTGGTAACCAATTCTTGCTTGAAAATCCATCAAGAATAGCCCACCAAACAGCTTTAACATTACCTTTAGTAATGAAAAAATGAGCCCTTCCGGAGGCTCCACCAACATCCAACTTCACAAACTTGGAGGTTCTCATCAACTCCGTGACATGACCACCTATACCTGTTTTGATGGGGAGGCCCAAATGAGTAGCCTCAAAAAAGGAAATCAGGTTAATCTGAGAACCTGAATCCACCAATTCCCTAGCCTACCTGCCATTCAGAGTGATGTTTACATATCCCAGAGGAGCAGAAAAATGAGTTTCCAACGCCTCTCCAAACCTTTCAGCAGAATCACATATGTATTCTACCTCCCCAGAAGACACTCTTCTTCTGGCCAACAACTTCCATTGTCTACCAGCCAACCCAGGACTGATAGCATACAACTCCCCAAAAGTAAGGGAAACCTGAACCTGATTCATCCTCTCCAGAACAGAGTCCATAACATTGGATTGGCCAGAAACTACTGGCCTCTCAAAGTGAGCCCTTGGCTTCACTACCTTGGTCCTAGAATTTTCCTGAGGACCAGAATCACCAACAGATTTTCCATCAACAGGAATCAAACCAGATTCCTCACCAGAACCTCTAACTCCAGCAGGCCTTGGAAATGAATCCAAATAACCTCCTCCTCAGAGTCAGAATCCACATCCATGGGCATTGCCTCTCCATTCATGTCCAATGCACCAAAGATAGGGGGGCCCATATTAGAAATCCCATTCTGCATCTTGTACAGCTCTTCCTTGCTGTACTTCCTCCTAGCTTCACCCAGTTTAGGATCCGCCTTAGAAGCCTTAAGCTTTGGTTGGGCCTGAGAGCTGCTCTTAGGCCTTCCCACCTTTCCTGCCTCTACATCATAGACACCAGCCAAGCATTCACCACTTGACTGTCTGCCACAAGAATATAATTCCAACCCACCAAAGGAACTATAAAAAGAGACTTGTTTAACCTCCTTCCCTTTCTTCTTGACTCATCATCCTTCTTAATAGAAGACTTCCCCTGATCAGGAATCTCCTCAAACCTTGGTCTCCTCTGATTGAGACCAGTCCTTTGCCTTACCATATCAACAGGAGCCTGCCCCTCACTGGGCTTCACAAATTGACCATCAGGGAACTTAAACACCCTTCCGTCAAAATCCACCTTTCCCTCTAACACATCTCTGTTCAGAGCCCAACAATCATTGGACTTATGTCCCCTCCTACCACAATAAGAACAAACCCAAGGATAACTCCTACCAGCCCGCCTTTCAAACTCTCTGGGCTGCAGAGGCACCATATTGGCCTTCTTAGCCTCCTGCATAAAATGTGTAGCTGTTTTTTCAGGTCAGCTAACTGTTCCACCATTGGGTCCCTCTCCTGTTTAGGAAAATTCACCATATTCTTTTCCTCCTTCTCTACTCTGCTCTCCTCTTCAGAAAAAGCCTCACTGGCTTTGCTGACATACTTGGTGCACCCCTCTTGATAGGTGTCCACCACCAATAACTTCAAATGGGCCTCCACTGCCTCCTTCACCTTGTCCAAGGCAGGCAACTTCGGGTCCCCATTAGAAAGAGTCTTCATCAAGTCTTTCCTTGATAGCTCCTTCAACACATCCATCCTGACATCTCTAGCCAGAGCAGACCAAAAAACATCTTTGGCAGAACTTTCATGTTCCAGCTCCTCTACTTCCACCAAGTATTCCACCACAGGATCAAACTGTAGGAGAAACTTTCTGTAACTATGTAAGTTTCCAACACAGCCAAAAGACTGCAATTCACTGACAACCTTATTAAGATCCACCATAGTGAACCTGACACCCCATCTATCTACCATCTCCCCACACAGTAGCTTCCAATCCCTCTTCTTTTAGCCAGACATGGGCACAACCTCCTTCTCCACAGCTCTATCTCCAATGAAGAAGATAATTTGCTTCACCATGTCTAGCTAGGAAGCACCATCCACACCAGCAGCAGTCTCATACTTCTCAAGAAACCACTTCACATCTTTACCATTAAACTTGGTACCATCCCAAGTTTTAATCCTCACACATTCCCTAGCCATCACAGCAGGCGGACCTTTCCCCCCACTGACAGTCACAACAGGAATAGAAGAACCAGAAGCCATTCTTCCAGTACAAATCACCAGAAAGGGCCAATAAAAGGCAACAGAGATTCCAAAGAACTGGCAGATCTGTACCCCACGTTGGGCACCAGAAATGTAGACAATCCTATAGTACTAGCTATAGGCCTTGACAAAGGGAGTTGGAGTAAAGCCAGAGAGAAAAACCCCTGTCCCTTTAGAAAAATAAGTGAGATTTACCTGCTACAGTAAATTGGTTCCTGTTTACCAAAAGCCCCTTTTCCAATGCACTTGACTGTTTGATCAGTCAAGAAAGTAGTCTCCAGACAGACTACCAAAACAAAGAACTGAAATGTAGACTAATGTCCACACCAGAGAAAGCAATAATACTTGATGTTGGTTGCAAATCCACACCAGAGACAGCAATAATACTTGATATAGCTTACAAGACCACACCAGAGAAAACAGTTGCTAAGTTAAGTTAAATAAAGAACTCACTTGCAACAAACACAGCCAATTGTGGCCAGAAAACATTGAAAACTTAATGAGTAACAAGGATATCACCTCCGTATGGTTGAATGATAATTAGAGTTGCCCCAAACTGTCTTATTCACTATATACACACAGGCTACTAATTAAGAGCCCATGCACACCCACAAATCTGGCATTCCTGAATGCCAAATTGCATAAAACCTCCCTAGAAGTGCTTCCCAGCCCTCTAGAACTGAGGCGGGCAGTCTGCCCAACACCGGGAAGCCCGCCTGAAGTGGCCTGACCACCCTGAAGCCAGAAAACCACCAAGAACACCTAAACTACTTAGAGAAATCATCTACCACTACTAAAAACTTTAAAACACATAATTACGCTATAACAACATTGGGTCATGAAATATAGAGAAAATTCTGCTCATTCCAATGATACTAAGCACTTAAACCTAAGACGTAAGTTTATCCCTTAAAAAATGAAAAACAAAATTCAACAGCAATCTTTTAAAATGAAAAGTGAGAAATTATCCCCCAAATACTTAAGCTATGAAAAATGTCTTCAAGACATAAAATATAGAGAAAAACCCGGGATATCCAATGGTATTATCCAGATCCCCGTAGTCCCATTATTTGCTGCATAATTACAAAAAAAACAACTAATTATTTAAACAATGCCATTTAAGGCATACCAAAACAACACCAAATAAACCAACAAAGGGCTCGGCCAATTTTGGAAGACCACACTGGGATTATACATTATTAATTGTGGAAGATTCTTATCCACTAGCCTTGGGGCTAGTGGATAAGGAATCAATGATAATGCATTATCCTGCCTCTCATATCCCAATTTTCATTCCTAATTCCTGATCCCAAACTCATCACACCCATGATTGATTTTTCAGCAAGTCACATGACATATAATTGTGGATGCCATCCTTATGTCTCTCTTTACTCTATGCAAGATGTGGTTATGACAAAAAGTTGTCCAAGATGTGGTTATGAAAAAATGAGTAGAAAAATGTTGGATAAGAGGTGAACATTGACACGTAAAATGTCTAATAGCCCAATTATTAGCAAAAAGAATTGCAGAAGATAATTGGGGTATAAGGATTTTTATTCGCAATTAGTTTGATTTCAGATCCCTGAACATTGTTACCCCCTAATATTTCTAAATTAATAAATTAATTATTTATAATTATATTATAAGTATAATAATAGGGGTATCAATGTTCAGGGATCAGCAATTAAATTAATTGCGGATAAAAATCCTTATACCCCAAGTATCTTCCGCAATTATTTTTGCTGATAATTGGGTTATTAGAAACTTTACATGTCAATGTTCACCTCTTACCTGACATTTTTTTACTCAATTTTTTATAACCACATCTTTGACAACCTTCTGTCATAACCACATATTGACCTACTTTCTGCCATAACCACATCTTGGACTTCTCCCTGGATATGCCTTCTACCTTGCTGCACACTTTCATTCTCATCCCATCCTGTTCATTCTATCCACTCAGAATTTCTCACCATTTCATCTATTTGATTCTGCTCCTTTTCATCTCGCTATCTCATCTGCTTGTTTCTTCTCCTTTTCATCTTCATTTATAATAACATGCCTCGTCATCCTAGATCTTCTCAAAGGCAGCCATCACCCAGTTGTTCTTCAATTCTCACTAATTCCTCTTTCCCCCGCTCAGCCAATAAATCAAAGACCGTTCAATTAAAAAAAGATGGCCATCTCATTCTTATCAACTGGATGAAAACCAAATCTAACTATGATTCTTGTTTTGGTACTGAGTATTCCACTAAAGTAGGATGGCCCCCTTATCAAAAGTTAATGGCTATCTTCTAATGGCAAATGAATTACGGAATAAGACCAAGGGAAGGATTGATCTTTTTCTTAAACAGAAGTCTGAACGATTCAAGTATTACCAAGCAAAATACAAGAAGGCAAAGGCTCTTTCATCTTTCACTGGTTTTGGGGTTACCAACAACAATATAACTAAGGGCATAAAATCCATAGACAATGAACTTGAAACTTTATGTTCTTACTTTAAAGAGATGGATGCAATTTTTGGAGAGAGAGCCGATGTTAATCCTGTAAACATGTTGGATGGTGAAGATCCTATCTCTGAACATGATTTTGAAGCAAATCTTTTCCCATCCTCTTCCTCCACTTAAGCCTCCCCTCATTTGAATGAGACATATCTAGATAGATTTTCTCTAGATCCTATAGGTGATTTAACTCAACCAAATCTAACTCAGGTCTGCTTCTTTTTTCTTTTATCTTATCTTTTCTATTTTTTATTTACTTATCTTTTTCTTATTTCTTAAAAGGCTGATAAACAAACCCAGGATCCTCAATCAACTGAGTCTGAAGGTAGTGACAATGATGAAGAGGAAAATATGACCTTTAACAAGAAGCGTAGGGCTTCAAGTAGTCTAAATTTCCACTCACAAAGAAGACGAAAAAGTGATACTTCATCACAAACCCCTTTTTTGTCTATGGAACAATTTTTAGAGAAACGCGATGCTGGTAAGTGAAACCATACCTCTTATTACTTTACTCTACTTTTCTTCCAATTTATATTAATTTTTATTATCACTCTAGAACAAGTAGAAATTGCTAAAGAGACTCTAAGCTTTGAAAAGAAGAAATATGAGCTCTTTTTAAGGAGGGATGATAGGCTAAAAGATTTTGAAGAGAGGAAGTATGAGCTCTCTTTACATAAGGATGATCGGGCCCAAGATTTGGAGGAGAAGAAGTTTGAGTTAACACTAATTATTGAAAAATCAAAAAAAGAGGATAAAACACTTGAACATCAAAACCTATTAGAGCAGATGAAATATAAGTTTGATCATGAAGAAAATTCCAAAAAGAAAGATTTATTGATAGAATGTGTTAAAGCTAATAAATCTGTTGAGGAAATTGAACGTTTAAAGAAATTGTTGGATGACTAGTTTGTTTTATTTCTCTCACACTTCAACTGTTCATATTTATTTGTACATAAAAGTTCCAATAATTTCCTTTATTTCATTACTCTATCTATCATTACTTGATTTTTTTTATTTTAATGGTAAATATTCTTTTTTTAAATAAAATTTTCATGTCTCCTTTGAAAATTTGATGATCCCCCACCCCTGGATTTTTTTGAAGTAAGGGGTGGGTATCACAAAAATTATTTCATGTCATGAATCTTGAAAGTCTTATATGAAACTTTGGCTTTACTACCCCCTGCCTTTTACCGGTATCCCAAAAATTCTTACATGACAAGAATTTCACAAGTCTTATAAGAAATTTTTGCAAAACCCCCCATGGATTTTATTGAAGTAAGGGACGGGTATCACCAAAAGTTTTTCACCAAAATATTTACAAGTCAAAAAAATTCTATATCTGTTTTAAAAAATTGGCAATACTCTCCCATGCATTTTATTGAAGCGAGGGGTGGGTATCAACAAAATTTTTCTAAGTCATCAATTTCACATGTCCGATTTGAAAATTTGGCAATACCCCCCCTGCATTTTATTGAAGTAAGTGGTGGAAGTCATCTAAATTTAATATAATTACATAAATTATTAAATAAATATCTAATATATATCAATTTCCTTAGTTTAAAGTAATGACAATTCCTCAAGCCAAAATGCAGAACAAGTCTAGAAACAAAAGTTTGGGACTTTCCAGAGGTATAGGCAAGAGGAACCCCATGAAACAAATAAATGTTATCATGATTACCTGTTATACAACCAAAGGTTGTTGGCTCATCACATTACTTAAGCAAATTGATATATATAAAATATTTATTAAAAATTTATGAAAAAATATAAAAATTTTTATGACAAATCTAATCCCCATACTTTTTAGATCTAGATAAAGTTTTTTTAAATCAAATAGCTTTACCTTCTCTCTTTACCTTATTGATTCTTTGAATAAACTTATGACTGATTTGAAATGAGCAACCAAAATGTGTTAAATCTTGACAGGATTCCAAACCAGTAGGAGCTTTGGTCATTTGATGATTATCCTTAGAAGAATTCCAAATAGTTTCAATGATACCATTTCCCCAACCAAAATCAATGATGCACTGGTGGTCTGTAAAATACAAACCAAGTCCTTTGATTTTATCTGGAGATGGTATTGGGTGGCCAGTTATTGGATTGATATATGAGAATATACCAAAAGTTAGAAAATTGGCATCATTCCTATTGATATGAATCCTATTTTGGAATCCAGAATGAGTGATAATAACATTAGAAAATAAAAGATATTCATGGCTGATATCTTCCCATTTGGTATTCCAACTTTTTTGCAAGTTCATGATTTTTTTCAAATGCTTTATTACAGTGCTTTTTGAGTCGAAGAGCAAGAAAAGAGTTAAAGGAAGGTAGAGTGTCCCATAAGCAAAAATCTTCATCTTTTTGAGCTTTAGTGATATTCTTGAGCAATGAACATATGCCTATATAGTTGAAATGCCTAGATAACTGAAATGCCTAGATAATAATCATATAAGAGTTTCAGAATCCTTATCCTCTAAATATGCAATATAAAAATGTGAAATAAAACAAGTGAAATTTGGAAAAAAGGCTCAACTTCAAAGGTCAAAATCTCAGCAACCACTAAACCTAATTCAAACCTGTTTGTGGGAAATGAAAGATATGCTTTAGTAGAATCTTCTGTTAAAGGACATGTGATTTAAATAAACCTAACCCTAATTTGTTACATAAAAAAATGAAATAAAAATTTAAATTGGGAAAAAAAGGCTCAACTTTAACGGTCAATATCTCAGCAACCACTGAATCAAATTCAAATCTGTTTGTAGGAAATGAAAGGTGGCCTTCAGGAGAATCTTCAGTAAAAAGAACATTAGATTTGAATAAGCCTAACCCTAATTCCGAGTCTGATTTTCAAAATTTTACAAAAACTTAAAAAGTGGTAATGAAGATGAGATCAAAAGGAGTTTTATAAGTTCACTGTTATCCAGATAAGAGTCATACATATATTTAAGTATGAACTTTTCATAAAAGGAATGAGATATCATATAGGCATGAAAAAAAGGAGATGAAACTTACCTTGATTGAAAAGTAGGAAAAATAGAGTGAGAAAGATTGATGTTGGAATTGTGGGGAAATTGAATATGGAGTAAGTGAAATGCATAAAGAATGTGCAATGTATGTGTTTCAATGAAATGGAGCCAAAAAAAAGTGAAATAAGGGAAAGGGGGGATAATGACCATGCCAAGGAGGGATGAAGAGTAGGGTGATGGAGCTAAAAAAGAAAGTAAAGAGGGAGAGAAAAAAAAGGTTAATTATACCATTGAAATCCAAAATAACCACTTACAAAAAAAAATAGATAAAATAAATAAAATAAACAGAAAAAAACAAAAAAAATATAATTAGTAATCAAAAAATCAAAAAAAAGAATAAAATGACTTACCTGGAGAGATGAGATGACAAAATGAATGAAACCAAATTTTTTGAGGGATGTTGTAGGAGAATAGGAAAAGGATATGAGGGATGAATGAAAAAAAAAATCACTGACAAAATATGTGATTTCATGTTGAGCTGGTGAAAGAAAACCAATGAGCCATCCAAAAAAAAGATCTTCACCATAAATTCCAAAAAAAAAATGAATATTCAACAAACCAAAATACCAAACCAAGTGAATGAAGTACACAAAGAGGACATTTGGAGAGTAAAAAAAAACAATTTTAAAAGGGTGGTGAAGAGAAATGTTGGAGAGTAATATGCATAATGATAGAGCGTATGCCAGTTGAATGAATGTTTTGTGATTCAAGGGAGGAAAGAGCCGGTGCTGGTTCAGGATCCTCTTCTTCATAAAGATCATTCCACTCATCCTTAAATCAGCTAGGATATTGTGGAGTATAATGCAAGTCATGATCCAATGATTTGCAGTTTTGATCTCCAATATTTTTTGAAATTGGATTCTGAGCTCCTGAAGACTAGAAAATCGTCCCTTTAAAATACCTATAGCATGTTTAATTTGTACTCTTGATTGGGCAAGGTGATAATTAAATTTAGTTTTGGGGTCATTTTCTAAGGTTGCACCACGGAAGGCAGGTATAATGTACTTCCCACTTGCATATGCTGAGTCTGCAAGGAGGTACTGAGATTTGTCAAAGTATGAGTCTGGGGTTTGAGAAATCCTCATTCTTTGGAAGACGGGAGAGTCATGAAATGAGCCAGGGCAGCCACTATGAAAAGCAATAAATTTTTTATTGACATCAAATACAAGTTGAATGGCAATAGAGTATCTAGAAAGAAGATAAAAAGTTAGTTTATGAAGGATGAGAAATCGGAGAAGATTTTGAAGAAACCTTTTTTTGCGATCAAAATAATGGTTGCCATCATGAGCAGGCTTTTTACTCAAAGGTATAGTTGTGCCATCAACAAATCCTAAACAGCCAGGGAAACCTTCAGCTTGCATTACTTGAGAGGATTCAAGTCGCTGTTCTGGAGTTGGCCAAGAAAGTGTTTGAGACTTTAGGGATAGGATAGCAATAATACAGCGCTTGGTGTATAATATCACAGTACCATATCCTATGTTAAAGAGATTATCAAAACATCTTTCAGCAGCAACTTTTCCATTTAAGCCAAAGCGACATAGTGCAACAGCAAGTTTGATGGCAGGATTACACTGTTTGTTATGGAAATTGTTATGAAAGATAGGATGATCGGAGATGAGTTGATAAAGTTTGAAAAAAGAATCGGGAGAAGTTCTAAATAGTTGGGTGAAGTTTAAATGAAGAATGTTGAGAATGGAGGCCAGATCATATCAGGGATCATGATAAAGATTTGGCCCCCTGGCAATGAGGTAACACTTTTTGGAAAGAAAACACAAATAGGCTAAAGCATCTTCCAAATCATTGTCAGATTTATAGTAGAGAACTAAAAGTAAAGTGATAGAATTCATAGTGGAGTGAAGTAGCTGTTTAGTAGAGAGGTGCTTCATTGTTGTTGGTAGAAGGTTTAGGTGATGATTGGGAAGTGGGAATTCACCGCCAAATGTGCAGTTGGGGTGTGTAGATAGAAAAAAAACTTAAGTGTTCGCCACCAAAATTATGTATCATAGAGTGAGGAAAGACTTAAGGATGGCATCAGCAATTATGAGTCATGTGACTTTCTTGCAAATCCATCATGAATGAGATGAGTTTGAGATCAGGAATTAGGAATGGAAATTGGGGTATAAGAGGCGGGATAATGCATTATCGTGGATTCCTCATCCACTAGCCCCGGGTCTAGTGGATAAGAATCTTCCGCAATTAATAATGTCTGATCCTGGAAAAAAAAATTCCTGATCCCAAATTGCGGATCCCTGAACATTGATACCCCCTAATAAATTTAACTTATAATGTAATTAAAATTTAAATAATAAAATTTATATACTAAATACAACTTATCAAATATTATTATCCATAAAGTTTGGGCGCTTTTTTGACCCTAAATGGTGTCATAAAAATTACTAAATAAATTAAAACGATTATTTAATATAATAATATTAAATTCTCACTTTAAATAAGTTATATTATTAAATTAATTAATTGTTTCAATTAAACTATTTATTAAATTAATTAAAATAGTTAACACAATTAATTAATTTCTCTTTATGCTGAATAAAAATTTATTATATACATTTGGGCATGAAAATTGTCAGCTAGGCTACTAGACTCACCCAGTAAAATAATTGATTATCTTACTGAAGTAAAGCCACTCCTTTTTAATACTTATTAACAAATTAATTAATTATTGAAACTACTTATGTAGTACTTACAAATAACTAGTTAAGTACACTAAGAAGGGCAGATAATTAATAAAAGTAAGTACCTGTCCCATACATATTTTATTCCCTAACACCGGTGATTAATCATACAGAGGAGTAGGAATAAAATTAGTATTGAAATAATAATTAAAATTCATAAAAATTCAAATTCTTTTATTAAGGAATGTAAATACCATTGAATCTACATTTTAAAATCAAATTTTTTGTACTAAATGTGACAATCAAGAGAACTTAAGTTTTATTTTAAATAATACTGATATCTTCCTTGACGCTCCATTTAGTACAGGTTCTATTATTTCACATACTTTCTTTTATTTAAGTTTTCCTTCTCATACTCTTGTATTAGGAGATATTAATCCCGTTTTTTGTTTTCTCACAATTTGCCTATAAAAGGCCCTTCCTTTTTGTGCTTTTTGAGGCATTCCTTAAATTACTTACTTATTTACTTATTTACAATAAACAAATTATTCTTATACTTTTATAAAATTAGTAGTTACATTTACGTAGTTCTAATCTATAAAATATATTAATATATAAATTTTACCTCTTAACATTGAGTAAATTAATCATCTTTGATTAAGAAATACGTACCAAATTGTTGAGAATCCATTTTAACCCTTAAAATCCTTGTAAAGACTTCGTACCGAATCTTCTAGACCAAAAGGACCCATTGACAATTGGGAACCTTTCCGAAGTATCGACGGCGCAACATTATTTGAGGCATATTCAAAGGGACCATTGGTGTGCGAGTACCTGCAAGGACAAGAAAACGACGAAAACAACAAACGTCATACGTCACATGACAAATTTTTTTTGCTGCAAACAGGAATTGAACTGTGCTCCAAAAATTAGGTTCATATACTTACTAAACGTCGTATATATTGTGGTAATTATTGATATTACTATTTGTGGGTTACTCTGCACTCTTCATTTTCTACGTAATTGCTTTAACTCAGCACTCTGTAAGTGCCATTAATTTGCTCATTTTACAGGGGGAGGTGTTTGGTAATTTGGAATTAATTTTTATTATTATATATTTTTTATTTTTCCTGGTTGACAATAATAGAGCAATAAGTGTTCTTAGTCCCAGAAGTAATAAACAATTATATTTTAATATTAATTATTAAATTTTTAGTTTACATTTTGTCCTAATTATTTTGAATTTTAATTGTTCTAGTTGACAAATTTTCCTGACAATAATATTTTTTAATTAATAAAAAATTCATATTTTACTTCAGTTGACATCAAATCCTGGTAATTAAATTCAATAAAAATTTTTAATTAATAAAAATTCATATTTGATTACTTCAGTTGACATTAAGTCCTGGTAATTATTTAGTTGATTTAAATCCTGAAAATAATTATTTAAAATTATTAATAAAATTTTAATTTATTTCTTCAGTTTATTATATTATAATCCTGGTTTTAAATTATTTTTGTATTAATCAATTAATTTTTTTTTTGATTTTTATCCTAAAAAGATTTTTTATTATTATTTTTATTTTATTTCTGTTAAATAACAATTAAAAATAAAAAACTAATTCATCTTTTGTCTCTTTTTTCATTTTAGTTAAATCTTAAAATGAATGACCAAAGTAGTTCTGCTGCACGTGAAAAGGAATTTGACTTGATTGATTATGATGAGCCTACTTCTGTAAGTTCTCCTTTAACAAGAAGAATTTCTCAGACTAATAAATCCTTGCCCCAAACAGGATGTGGAGATGGAAGAAGTGGAAGTCCTAGTAGAAACAACTCAGGATCAGAAGCCTGTGATAAACCCACAAGAAGAACTTCAAAAAGGCTTCAAAATAAAAAAGATGCCATTGCCTCAACAGGTAAAGAATCTGTCAACTCACATAAAGGAGCTAAGGACAGAAAACTTGAAAGTAAAGGCAAGGGTAGATGCTCTGGAAGAAAAGGTGAGAAAGATAGATACCTTTCTTCAAGAGAAGAAGAAACCTCTGCCCCCTCAGGGATCATCAACCATTGGCTCCCCAGTCCCAAGAGAAAGTGGAAGTGGCCAAATGGCAGTGGGATTGGTTAAACACTCAGTGGGACAATCTATCTCAAAATCAGCATCAGTTACCTCAGGCAGGTCCATCAAGACCCAGCCAGGTCAACCCCACACCTCCTCACCCCTATCAAGGAGGCAAAAGAAGAAGAAAGCCCAATATGGTCATACCCAGAAAACCCTGGTAATCCCCTCTATTGATTCTCAAGTGCCATTTCTTGTAGCTGATTCTTTTCCTTCAGGTAAATCTGAGAGGGAACAAGACACCTTGAGACCAGTAGAATCTGGGAGCAGTAGACAAATAACTCATGTATCTAATCCATTACTTTTAATTGCCACTTCAATGATTAACGCTAATATGGCTGTAATTGATGAAACTCTTGACCCTGAGTTTTATGAGAGTCTGTAAAGTTACTGAGTTTCCTTATTGAGAAACACTCCAGATGTAGCAAAGATTAATTATGAGTACTTGAGAGATATTATTGCAAAAAAAAATCATATTATGAACAATATGCAATTAACTCAGAAGTTTAATGGTTTATTAACTGAGCAAGGGTATCAATCCTTAAGGAGTGAATTGCAGAAAGTTTCTGATGATTTGTTTAACTATAAGGCAACTCATGAGAAGAAGGTTACTTTGTGGAAAAATATCAAAAATGATTTATCTAAATTGAAAGATACTGTATCTATCTATTGTGAAGAGCTGGAGATAGATAAGTTGAATCTGAAGAGATTGAATGACCATTAGTCATCTTTTCAAAATAAAAATCAGTTATCTTTTGCAACTATCAATGAGAGTTTATCTAGTCTTCCAAGAATGAAAACAAGACTAACAACCATTGAAGAAAAATTGAATTCATTGTTGAATGAAATTTCTGTGAAGGAACATATAGTGCAGGATGCTCAAATATTACCTGTGGCTAGTTCATCTAAAATAAAAATAGATCCAGAAATACCTGTTGATACCATTGAGTTTCAATCAAAAATTGATGATGCACCAGGATCTTCAACAGAGGGATTGAACAATGAGATTACAGCCCAATTGGAGAAGTTAAAGCTGCTTCTTACTCAGAAACAAGCTAGTACTAAGGAGACTCCTTCAAATCAAAAGAATTGGCCAAAACATGACCAATATCCAACATTTGATGGTGATTCTTCTTCTGATTGGCAACAATTTATTTGCAGAATTGATAACTTGAAAAACTCTTACAAACTCCCAGATGAGGAAGTTGTGTCTAGGTTAATTTCTTTATTTACCAATGTAGCCCTTATGTGGTATGAATCTGTCCTATTAGATGGGAATGATTACTCATGGGAAGATTGGAAGAAATAAATTAAAGCACAATTTGGGGGCTCCAAGTTTAGAATGGCTCAACAAAGGCAGTATGAGGAAACTAAATATAGTTCTTCTACTGATAAACCTATTGAGTTCTTAATGAAACTTGTTAAAATTTTAAGAGCTATGGACCCAAAGATGGAGTTTGAGTTATGGAAGTACAGGATCCTTTATAAACTACAAATGTCTTTGAGAGACTTGATAGTGGCTAGGACTGAGTTCACCAGAGAACCTTCTCCTTTCATCAATACTTGTAATGAGATTCTTCTAAACAACAAGTATGATGCCAGAAGATTCATTCCTAGAACCACTTGGGAAAACCCCTCAACTTTTCAACAGAAACCTCTGGAAAAGGTTGCGAAGCCTTCTGCACCTGTTGCACCTAAAAAGTATGCAACAAACACTTGTTTCAAGAGCAGCAAACCTTGTCAGAAGGGCCATGTTTGTGACAAGAAGATAAATCTTGTAGAACAAACAGAAGAGGATGCTGATGACACAGTAGCACTGGATGATATGCCAAGTGAGTGTGCCAGCAATATTTCATATGAATCTCAACAAGAAATCTTGATTCTGGAAGAGGATATCCGTTATTTAAATACTATTGATATTGATAATAATGATTTATCTACAGTTGAAGATGCTGAGATCATATAGAACATTGAGGATAGCTCAATTGTTATTGCCCCTCTCAAGGCACCAGTCTTGATTAATGGAACCAGCATTGAAGTTGTTCCGGATCCTGGAGCTGGAGGAAGTGTAGTTTCTGATAGATCACTTGCTTCAGTGGATCAAGACTATAAATCAAAACTGTTGCCTATCATTTCTGAAAATTGGAGAGGTTATGGCTCTGTTTTGTCCCCCATTGGTAAATACAAAGCCACAGTGTTTTTTAAATATAACCATGGGTTTGTAAGATCTATTTGTGATTTTGTTGTCATGAAAAATGATAACTTAAGCAATTGATTTATTGTAGGAAATGATATTTTAACCAAATATGGCATAAAATTGGATCCCTCAAACCAATGTTTCACAATGGGGAAGAATGGGAAGAGGAAATTTAAGATTTCTTCCTCCAAAAAATTATTAAAACCAGAATTGAACACATGTAATTCTGTAGTTCAATATAAAGGAAGATCTACAAAAGAAATTCATTCCCTTATGTCTGAAATTGACAATGCTTCTTTTGGAGAACAACTTTCTGGTGAGGATACAGATTCCATCATTAACTTGATAAAATCTTTTCCTATGGCCTTTGCTCATGGGTCACATGAACTGGGATTAGTTAAAGAAGAAATGAAACTTTCATTGTCTTGTCCATTAACTGATATACCACCTTGTTTAAAGGAGAAGCCTTATCCTGCTTCTCCCACAAAGAGAAAAGATATTGAAGACACCAAATTATATGTTGAATCTTGTGATTCTTGCCAAAAATCAAAAAGATTGACTGGTAAAAGAGCTGGATTAATGCAACATATTAAAGCTCCTGATGCACCATGGCAGATAAAAAACCTGGATTTTGTAACAGGATTACATATTTCTGGAAAAGACAGTTATAACTCTTGTTGGGTTATTGTGGACAGATTCACTAAAATGTGTAAATTAATCCCTACTCACAAGGATGTTTCCACTAAATAATAAGCTTTATTATGGTGGTCATATATGTTTAATACTGCTAGTTTTCCTAAAGCCATAATCGCTGACAGAGACCCTAAATTTACCTCTGAATTTTGGATGTCTCTAATGGATGTTTTTGGATGTGATCTGAAGCTCTCTACTGCCCATCATCCCCAAACTGATGGATTAGCTGAAAGAATGATTCAGACATTAGAGGACATGATAAGAAGGTATTGTTCTTTGGCCTTGAGTATAAAGACAATGACAGATTCACTCATGATTTGGTTACATTACTTCCTGGGTTGAAATTTGCTTCTAATAGCACTGTTCATTCTGTTACTCAAAGAAAGCCTTTTGAGCTCTGGCTTGGATATGTTCCAAATACTCCTGCCCAAATTCTCAATAACAAAATACCTAAATTGGATTTATATCCTGGTGTAAATTCTTTTCTTCAAATGCAACAAATTTGCAGAAGTCATGCTCAAAAATCTATTGAAAAATTATTTGAATATGAGAAGAAGAGATGGGACAAATCCCATAAGAATACACTTTTAAAAAGGGTGAGGAAGTGTTGATTTCTACAGGCCACTTCAACTTACAAGGTAATAAAAAATAGAAAGACCCATTTGTTGGTCCATTTGTTGTCAGAAGAATGATTGGAGATAATTCAGTTGAAGTTATTTTGTATTATCCTTATGACAGAAAACATCCTGTTTTCCCAATATCTCTTCTGAAACCTTACACATCCAATAGTGATTTATTTCCAACAAGGAGGGGAAGACCAAAGTAAACCCCAAATGAAATCACTGAAACAGAAGAATTTTAAAAGATTCTGAATGACAGAATAGTCACTGCTGAAAAAGGTACAGAATACTTATTGGGATTCAAGAATAAATCATCTGAATATGATTCTTGGATACCTGGAAAGGAGATATCTAATCTTCCTACTCTACTAAAAAAGTATAAAAAGAAAAAATCATAGCATTTTTTTTATTGTTTTTTAGAGTGAGGGAATGTCAGCCAGGCTACTAGACTTACCCAGTAAAATAATTAATTATTTTACTGAGATGAAGCCACACCTTTTTAAATTCTTATTAATACACCACACAATATGGGGGGCGGACTTGCTAGCAAGTCCGCAACCTTGGACCCAAACTCACCATAGATTGAACACACATTGAGCTATTGATAAAGGAACCATACAATCAGGGATGAACACCACTCAGCAGAACAGTTTTAGGTGGGTGTTCAAGTAGAGTTCAGTATGGGTTCAGTCTGAGTTCAGTCTGAGTTCCATCTGAGTTCCATCTGAGTTCAGGTTGAGGACTTGCTAGCAAGTCCACCCCCTATATTGCGTAGTGATAATTGATTATTTAGTCCTTACTTATGTATTACTTAAAACTAACTAGCTAAGTATATTTAGTAATGTAAATAATTAATAAATTTAAGTAATTGTCCCATACATTCTTACTCCCTGACACCGTGCTCAATAATGCAGCTGAGTGGGAATAAAAATAATAATAATAATAAAATAAAATTCTTTTACTGAGAGATTTGGATTTCCGTGAGATCAATACATTTAAATCAAATGTGTTGTATTAATTGTGACAGTCCCAGGGAGGTCATATTTTATTGCAAATGAAAATGATACCCTTGTTGACGTACCAATTAATTTATTTTTTATTTATTTCATATACACTCTTTTTTATTCATTTTTATTCTCACACCCTTGTATTAGGTGGTGTTAACTCCATGTCATTATTTCCCGTATTTTTGCCTATAAAGAGCCCTCACTTTTTGTAATTTTTAACTTATTCCCTACTTACTGACATATCTTACACATTGTTATTTACAACCTTTATTACTATTCTTTATCATTTTAGTAGTTACAATCACATACTTCTAATCTATAAATAATAATAATACTTTGTCCCACCTCTTATAACTTGAGTAAAAACATTACAAATTGTAAGAAATACGTACCATACCTTTGAGAGTCTATTAAATTCCTTCAAATCCTTGTAGTACCTCCAATTCTACCTTCTAGACCAAGAGAGCCTCCGACAGAAGAAGTGTGAGTAAAAGAAAAGCGCAAAGATATAGTGTATAATTGGTTACATTTCAGAAGTGTGAGTGAAGGAAGAAGGCGCTGTGGTCTTCCAATATTGGCAGGGGCCTTTGTTGTGCGGTTTGGTGCTGTTTGTGCATGTCTTAATTGACATTGGTTGAATAACTGGGTGTTTTTCTTGATTTATTCCATGAATATTTGGACTGCGGATATGTGGGTACAACCATTGGATAGGCCCTGCTTTTCTCTATATTTCATGTCTTTAGGACATTTTTCATATTCTAAGTTTTTAGGGGTCATTTCCTCATTTTTCATTATAAAAGATAGCTGTTTAATTTTGTTTTTTGTGTTTTAGGGTTAAGTGTTTAGTACCATTAGATAGGGCTAATTTGGCTCTACATTTCATGTCTCAATGTTGTCATAGCTTAATTTTGTGTTTTAAGGGTTTTAGTAGTTGTAGTGAATTTTTCTAAGTAGATTAGATGTTTTAATTGGTTTTCTGGCGTCAGGGAGGGGGGGCCACTTCAGGCAGCCCAGCCAACGTTGGGCGGCCAGCCTGCCTCCATTTTAGAAGTTTGGGGAGCGCTTCTGGAGGGTTTTTATTCAATTTGGCTGGTACAGGTTCCAAATGCATTGCTGTGCATGGATCTTAGAGGGGTGGTCTGTGTGTATATACTGCATAAGACAGTTTGGGGCAACTTTAATTATCATACAACCATCTGGTAATTATATACTGTTTCTCACTCAGTTTTCACTGTTTTTGGGCCACAATTGGCTGTGTTGGTTGCAAGGTCAGTTCTTCATTTAACTCAACTTTAGCTACAGGTTCTCTGGTATAGTCTTTCAAGCTATATCAAGTATTATTGCTGTCTCTGGTGTGGATTTTCAGCCTACATCAAGTATCTTTGCTTTCTCTGGTGTGGACATTGGTCTACATTTCAGTTCTTTGGTCTGGTAGTCTGTCTGGGGACTACTTTCTTGGATGATCAAGCAGTGAAGTGTGTGGAAAAAGGGGTTTGTAAACAGGTACCAATTTACTGTAGCAGGTAAATCTCACTTATTTTTCTAAAGGGACAGGGGTTTTTCTCTCTGGTTTTTCTCCAACTCCCTTGGTCAAGGCCTATAGCTAGCACTATAGGAAATCTACAGCGCAAAAGGCCCTTCTTATATATTAGAGAGGAGTCCTACTTGCACCAACTCCAGGACACTCACCTGTTTAGCTACAACTTCTGTGGCAAATATGACTCATCCCCAATGTAGTAAGAAAAAGTAAAAAGTAATTAATGTGGAAAATAATTTCCTAGAAAAAAAAGGAGATGCCAAGAGAATGAGAGAAATTAAAAAAAAAAAACAAGTGATATGAAAATTACTTACCTGGAAAAATAGGAGAAGCCAAAAAGAATTAGCAAAAAGTTGAAAGAAGATAACAGAGGTGGAAAATACTTACCTAGAAAAAAAAGTAGCCGCCGAGAGATTGAGAGAAAGTAGAAAAAAAAATAACTGTAATATTCAAATAAGTTACCTTGAAAAAATAGGAGAAGCCAAAAGAAGCTAACAAACAGTTAAATCAAACTAAAAGGTAATGTGGAAAATACCTACCTTGAAAATAATGGAGAAGCTGAAAAAATTTAACAATAAGTAAATTAAAAAAAAAGGAAGCCAAAATTAATTTTGGCTTCTCCATTATTTTCAAGGTAAGTGTTTTCCACATTAGCTTTTAGTTTGATTCAACTGTTTGTTAGCTTCATTCGGCTTCTCCTATTTTTTCAAGGTAACTTATTTTCATATTACAGTTATTTTTTTTCTACTTTCTCTTAATCTCTTTGTGGCTCCTTTTTTTCTAGGTAATTATTTTCCACCTTCTCTGTTAGTTTCCCTCAACTGTTTGCCAATTCTTTTTGGCTTCTCCTTTTTTTCCAGGTAAGTAATTTTCATATTACTTGTTTTTTTTTAATTTCTCTCATTATCTTGGCATCTCCTTCTTTTCTAGGTATTTATTTTCCACATTAATTACTTCTTAGTTTCTCTTACTACATTGGTGATGAGTCATATTTGCCACAGGAGTTGTAGCTAAATGGGTGAGTGTCCTGGAGTTGGTACAAGTAGGAATCCTCTCTAATATATAAGAAGGGCCTTTTGCGCCTTCTTCCTTTACTCACACTTCTGAAATGTAACCAATTATACACTATATCTCTCCGCCTTTCCTTTACTCACACTTCTGCAATGTAACTAATTATACACTATATCTTTGCACCTTTCCTTTACTCACACTTCTGCAATGTAACAAGTTATACACTATATCTTTGTGCCTTTCCTTCACTCACACTTCTGAAATGTAAAATGATCTATTTTCTTTGAAATGTTATATATTATTTCTCTTTTATTAATTTAAATTTTTACATATTTTTATAAATAAGGCTTCATATTTATAAGATTTCTAATGATAAGTTTAAAGAGGTGGTCATTCAAATAAACAGGTATGCACAATTTTCTCTCAATCAATTTTATTTATTTTTTTCAACAATTTTAAAAAAATTCAACATTTAAGCTAATCAATTTTTTTCTATCAATGTGAAGTATAGGATTTTTCAATCCTTTTAGTATATAGTAATATACTGTAAGTAGTATTTTGTTATGCTTTTTTCATTATACTAATTTTCTTTTTTAATATAGGCTAATAGCTACTTACAACAAAATTTACTCTACACCTCCATCCATTCCTCTAGAATTCAAGTTGTGAATCTTCAAATCTTCACATAATTGGAAATGTATTGAGGAGTTATGCAAATCTTGACTTCTCTGCATATATTCAGTAATGCTGTTGAACAATGTGGGATCATGATGTGTTTGCACTATTTGACTTGATATGTTCTCAGAATTTTATAGGTAAGGATCAGTACTTGATTTTGACTGAATGATCATGTTGTGTAATATTACACAACACTTCATTACCTCTTTCACAGTTTCTATTGTCCATAGTTGACATGGTTGTTGAATGACACCCCACCAGATCCGTAATACTCCAAATGCGCACTCAATTTCTTTTTGTTAAGCTTCTTGTAGTTTAGAGTAGTATTGACTTGCTTCATCTTGTGGGTGTGGTATAGTTTTGACAAGTGTTGACCAAGATGGATAAATACCGTCTGCAAGGTAATAAGCATTTTTTTATCTGTGATTGTTTATTTTGTATCACACTTCATCTTGAGTACCAGCCAATAGTTTGTCAAAGATGTTGCTGCAATGGATAACATTGATGTCATTTACAGCACCTGGAGTTCCAAAAAAAAAATGCCAAAAGTGTAGGCTCTTTCTGGCCACAGCTTCCAATATGATTGTTGGTGTACCCTCTTTCCCTTGAAATTGGCCGGCCTAAGCTGCAGGACAATTTTTCCACTCCCAGTGCAATTCATCATTTGATCCAAGACAGCCAGGAAATCCACGCTCTTCATACTCCTTCAAAATACCTTTTTATTTCTGCTGAATTAGGTTCTTGTAAGTATTCCTCTTCATATATACTGATTATATCTTTTATGAAATTCTTGAGTGCTCTGAGGGCAGTTGTTTCACCAATACATACATACTCATCAGTACTATCAGTGGAGATCCCAAAAGCAAGTTGTCGTAAAGCAGATGTCAATTTTTGCTGTGGTGATAAGCCTAATTGACCACAAAAGTCCTAAAAATATTATGTTAATAAATTTGTGATTAGTGTTACTGATAAAAACCTATCTTACCTTTTTCCATAACCAAAAAGAGTTATGTCTTTGTAAGTCTTCACAAATCTTGTTAAACAAATCCCTGGTCATGCGGAAACGCTGCTCAAGAATGATGTTGTTGTATGTACAGATGGGGTAAAAGTAGTCATTCATTCACCACGCAATATTTGGGGGGGACTTGCTAGCAAGTCCTCAACTTGAAGTCAGATGGAACTCAGACTGAACTCAGACTGAACTCAGACTGAACTGATACTCAAATGAGACTGAAATCTGCTTGACATTATCCTGAACTCTGTGCCAATACTTAATGGATCTTCTGTGAAAGTATAATGAATGTCTGAATAGAGAATTGCATGATATTTTGTGCTTGAAACAAGTAAAAGTTGAATGATTTTTTTTTAAAGATGATTAGTCAAAATTGAAAGCCATCCTTTTAGACTGAATTATAATGTTCGGCTTTAAAGTATGGGAGACTGATAATGTAGGCTTTTTAGTATTATTTGGCTTCTCTCATTTTAAGGATATAATCATTTTTTCAAATTGATAATACATAATGAGTGGCTTGGTTATTCAAGATTATTTTTGGGATTTTCAGAAGTCTTGGGATCTCTTAAAACCTAACTTTTTTTTAATCAACACATTTTTGTCATATATTATCTGACAAAACAAAAAATGTAAGAAAGATATCTAAAAATTTTACTCAAAGTGTAATTTCATGTGAAATTTTCACTACTCTTATAACATACATTGGTTCCTTGTAGAAAAATCATTGAACTTCATTTTAACTAAAAGAATCTGTATGTACATAATTTTTTGGACTTTTAAGAAGATACTTATCAATATTTTGAGTTATGGTATGGGTTCAGTTAAAAACCTATTCAAGGTAACCATAAATTGACTTCAAAATTCTGACAAAAATTATTGTGTTATTATATACATTTTACTGATCATTTCCATGCAGTCACTGGGCTCCTGGCAAACATGATCTGCATATTCATGCAATATGTCTAAATATTGATTAATTGGATTGTGCAACTTCTAAACCATTTATATTCATTTTTGCTCCTTCTCATATCTCCACAAAATGAGTTCCTTGAAATGTCTTGGTCAATTTATGGTTTCATTTGAACCAACACCATCATATATGATATTACAATTATCAAAAAACCAAACGGAAAAGGCAATGCTTCAGCGAGGTAGAAAAAGAGTTCATATTCTTTCTATGTTAGACACAAAGACTCTTAAAATTATTGGAGATCTTTCGGAAAAGCAAAGTGAACAAATTGTACCGCTTCTTGGAGAAATTGGCGACTGTTCTCATCGGTTGAACTTTGAATCTGTGATGCAGCCGCAGCATAAAGCCTATTTTCAGAGCTACATAGTCAAACAGCAAAATGAAACATTGCAGCTGTGGTGCACTTTATTTGGAATCGAAAGGCATCTTAATGAAATAAAACAAAAATTTTATCTTGCTGGAATAAGTATACTTGAAATCGATGATTACGACAGCAAAACATTTTACAATATTGCTTCTTATTGGTCAGAAATTGACTCATTTAGGATTGGACGAAATTCGATAACTCAAAATCAAATACTAGGAATAAAAACGGCATTAAAAATGCACCAACTTCAAGCAGTCAACTTTATGATTGATAACGAAAAATTTATGAAAGATAAACTGGATAAGCTTTGGGAGCATGATGATAATAAATGGCTTCACAGTGTGTACCATCCTCGAAAACGAAATTATGAAAATATTGAACAACACTTTGGTGGATATGGGTCAATACTTGCAGATGACATGGGTTTAGGAAAAACACTATCGACACTTGCTCTGATAAGTGCAACACAAGAGCAAGCAATAAAATTTCAACAAAGATTGGAGCTTTTTGGTAAAAAACTAAGTTTTGCCACACTAATTATATGCCCATTATCTGTACTCTCGAACTGGGAAAATGAAATAAATCTTCATTTCAACCCTCGATCTCTTCCATACCATGTATTTCATGGTCAGATTTGTGATAATTTACGAGAAGAAAAGCTCCAGCGAACTGCGATTGTACTTACCACTTATGAAACAGTCAGCCCTTCGACAATAACTAAGCAAATGGAAAAAAAGTTATCACTGATAAGTAACATTATATGGTATCGAATTGTTCTGGATGAAGCACAGTAAGTTATATATGTAACTTGACACAAAAAATGATGTTAGGAGATTTAACAAGAAACAATAATTTATTATAGCTACATCAAAAATCCTCTAGCCAAAAGGACACAGAAGATTTTTAGTTTACTTTCCAAGCATTGACTATGTTTGACAGGAACACCATTACAAAACTCACCAGAAGATCTGCAGAGTTTAATCACTTTTCTTCAATTGGATGGATGGGATGAGGAGTCTCTTTGGAGAGAACAAATTACACCGAAACTGAAAGTTGGTTCACTGCAGGCAGTCAAAACTATCAACCACCTTATGAAGGTAGTCTGCTTACGGAGAACGAAGGATGTTGTGCTAAATCTCCCTAAAAAGGTTGAAGAAGGTATATTAGTGAGATTCGGAAGACACTGGCAAAAAAGACTGGACAAACTACAGGAAGAATTTTACAAGCAATTTGGTCCAAATCGTGATCAAAAACAAACTTGGGATAATAGTGAATTTCTACGGCAACTAAAGGTTTTACAACTATTTTGCAACCATCCAATGTATGAATTTAGAAAAGATGAACGGCCTGATAGGTATACATGGAGAGATTCGGCTAAGATATTACATCTCATTGAGCATGTGATGGAGTTTGTGCAAGGGCAAAGAGGCATAAAGGAGCCCAAAGCAGTCATCTTTTCAGAATATGTGGACTTTTTAGAAATGTAAGTGACTAACTTAACACTTTTTGATGAAGGAAAATTAAAGGAGTGATTATTTTCAAAAGGATTTCGAAAGCCCTAAAAGAGTATAACATTGGCTTTACAATGTATGTAGGTGATTTGAGTCGGAGGGCCCAAGATGAAAGTCTAAACAGGTTTAAAAACGATATCAATTGCTTTGTTCTTCTTGGCTCCATTAAGTCAGCAGGGATAGGTATTGATTTAAAATGTGCACAAAATGTTTACATAATGGTATTTTAGCATATAATTTTCACTTAATACAAGAAATTCAACTGGGAACACTTATTAATTGAATGTTTTATTATTGTGAATTTGTGCAGGAGCCAAGCTGGAATCCATCAATAGAATCCCAAGCTAATGATCGGCTTTTTCGAATGGGTCAAAAAAACAAGGTCCATGTCATTAAATATTTTGTGAGAAAGAGTATTGAATTCAGTATGTACAACATTCAAAAAAAAAGGAGAAGTTAACTATGTATGTAAAATAAATTTTATATTGATGAAAAAATGAAAACTAATTATTTAAATTTTTATTTTCAAGGCTCAGTGTACCAAATAGTGGAGATGAACCATTTCAGCTTAAAAAGATGGTTCTTGATGAATATCTGAATGAGTTGAAGAAGTTGGAGCAGTCAGTTGAAGAAGATTATTGATGTTTATTGGGTTGGAAATTTTCAACATTCTTTTTTCTTGATTATTGAGAGTAGCTAAATAATTATTATCATAGCAGTCAAGAGGTAAAGATCGAGGTACTGATTCCTGTCGAAGCCTAGAAGGTGGTAATGATACAGAATGTATCCTTTGTATCGAAACAAGATCTTTTAGTGGCAATGATGATGTTTTTGATTTTTGACTCATTTCATGGGACTTAAGATTGATATTTTGTGCTAGAATTGAAAATTCATCTGATCTCCATGATAGCGATACTTTACTTATTGACCCATCTTCATTGATTTCTGAGTCAGAGCAGCATTTGACATTAGTAAACAAATCTTTTGCTGTTGAACATATAGGAAGGGTCTTGAGAAAGTTTGTACGATGAACAGAGAGCTTCAAGAGATTATCAGCAAAGAACTCGAAAAAATATGAAAGATGTTAGACTGACTTTTTTACGTATCCTAGACCGAGACTTTTGAGCTTTTTTTTTCTCCAAATGGTCTGGAGAATAGTGTCCAAGTCTAAGCATATTCTGTTGTCCAAGGAACCATCGATGGAGAACACCCATTTGATTAGCAAAGGAAATTGTGTTTGGATCGATAGGGTATGAAGCAAAAGCCATCATTCGGAAAGCATTGTCCCAATGTTTGATAATAAGTTGAGCAAAGCACTGATTCCAGTGAGAGTGCCATTCCAGATTCCAAGCAAAATTACGACCTGGAAAGTTTGATGATTCAAGATCATTGAGAAATGCTTCATAATATGAATGAGGAATCGTTTCTGTCACAACACTAGAGCCTGAAGCTAAACAAATCTGTACAGGGGATGTAATAGATTCATGTGTAATTAATGAGCATTTAAAAATCTGGTGATTTGTAGGAAAGAGTTTCCAAGATGTTGAAGTAGGAGATATTTGCATAAGAGTTCTACAAAAACTATGGATGCAGCGACAAAAAGGAGAATTAGAAGGAGGAAGAATTTCGGAAAATATTTTATTTATTTGACGATAGTTTCTGGGAGGTTTTCCAGCAGGAAAGTAAGACCAATAATCAGGCATAATTTATAAAGAATTATGTATAATAAATGCTACAGTATGGAGGGGAGTCTAAGAGCGGAAATTATCTATCTTATATGATAGCTCCAACAGTGACATGAAGATATTACAAAGAGGTTGCTAAAAACAACGAATATACACTCAGGAATAAGCCATAAAAACAATAGATCAAAAGGAATATAAATTAAAAAACTGAGTGTATTACATGAGATGAGTACTCATACATCGGAGGAAAGCATGGTTATCAAAGGAGTGTACTGAGAAAAAAAATATCGATCATTTTAATATGTAGCAGTAATGAGCATTCCCTGAAAGGGAAGTATAAAAACGAACAACATTAAGTAAATATAATTTACAAAATGACATTTTTCTGAAATAAATAATATTCTTTGTCTAAAAAATTCCACTCATAATTAAGATAGCAATTGAACAACCGGATGATAAAGAGATATCAAATATGCATGTACAAAACATATACTTGAAAAGAGTTAGTTGAAATTGTTTACATGAATTTTTTTTAAAAGACAAGGGCTTTATCTTTGCAAAAGGTAAGTAATTGAAAGATGTTTATGGGAATATTTCTGAATTAATGCTTCTGAATGAACCAAAAAAACATCAGGCTATTAATTGCAATTGTCAAACCTAATGCAAGAGGTGAATTTTATCATTCACCCATAAAATAGTGCTTACGAAAGAATATTCAGAAAAAATTTAAAGGATATCTAGAGGGTAATTTCTCTATATGCTAATTCTAGGTCTGGATGGAACTAGTTCCTATGATGAAAATGATAATTCTGTTGTAGAATTAGAAGGCCATTATTTTAGTAATGGCAAAGTAAATAAAGTCATTTATGTAGCATTTGTTCAATTTTTTATTCCCACAGACCTAAAAAAAAACATAAAGTTAGTCACCTCACATGATGCCCCAAATCAATGAGGTGTACTCTATTTTTCGGCCGTAAAATAGAGTTCCCACCCAAGAATTGGAAGGAAAACTCATAAGATAAAAAAAAGTAATTATCAATGAACGTAAGTAATATCTCATAATAGAACTATTTTATATAATTTCATCAATAATGTCAAGATTATAATGAGTTTCAAAATACATTAATTTACAGTTGTTTTAGAGGTTGAGCAAAATTTAATCACTAATACCAACTCAAAAAACATGGGTTAACTCATATCAGCTGCTTCCTCCCAGAAATTTCATCAATATATTTTCAGTAGGTAAGATGCAAGAAAAATTGAATATATTTGAAAAAAGGAGATAAGAGTAAAATGGGTAAAGGAATAAAATATATACAATCAATTAGGAACAAAAAAGATTTGTGTTATTTTTCATATATTATTAATTTCAATATTTTATTACAAAAGGAATATAAATCCTTGAAATGATTTTTTCAATGATGATTATTATTATGTGATGGATTGATTATTCATTGAAACCTGTGCAAAACTAAAAATGTATGATTTTGGTACCATTTTAAGATATTAATATTTCTATAAATGATAATTCAATAAATTATTATAATAAATAAAATGATCTAACCATTATAAATTAAGATTAATAACACCAGATATCAAATAGTTTTGTTTTCATGGTAGAGATAGATGAATCCTTTCAAGTACTTAGAGGTGAAAATTTATTTTTTGATTAATCTCTTGATAAAAGTACATTCAAACATGGAAATAAATTGGATAGTTTACTCTAATTTTTTGCATAAAATTTGTATTCATATTAGCAAGTATGCGAATGCAAATAATAATTATTTAGAAAATCTAGGACAAACAAATTAGTTTCAACGTTGGTTTTTGAAATTGCCCTCCCAAACTTCAAATTCATTTTCCCAATTCTGAATATCCCTCATCAATGCCATTTCAGCCAAAAATTTGTGAATGTACAACATTAGGTTGTGCATTCAAGGTTCATCTAACGCCACTTGGAACCTACCGAACAGGAGCTATATATAAAACTGCAAAGTCTTACAAGAATCATCAAACCGAATGTGCAAAGAAAATTAATACAGACTGTATTAAAGATTCTATGTTGGAGGGAAATTCTGGCAGTTCATCTCAGGTATTTTCATTTTTTAAAATTGACAGAGGTTATATGTGGAGAGAATGTTTAGAGAATAAAATCTAAAACATTTATTTTTTAGTTACCGAATTCTTTAACTCCAAAGTTAACTGGCACTATTCTTGGCCAGTGTAGCATGGTAGCTGAGGAGAAGTATAGTCGATCAGTAATGTTACAAGCAGCGAATCTTTATTCATCGAATAAACTCAGCTTAAGAGGATGTGAATCTTTCCTAAAAAACCAAATAAAAAATTTGAAAATTCTTGGTGATGATCGCTCATTGAACGTTGATGGAATCATTAAAAAAATTCCCCAGTCACTCGAAACGGTATTTCGTCGTCTTAAACTCTACCCGACACTTGTCACCAGGACATGCTGTGCTAAATGTTTTGCTCTTTATGAATTTGATCTGGATGATCATCCTTCTATTAAAACATGCACTCAAGTATTCATGTCATCATCGAAAAAGTATGTGAAACAGTTACCAGAAAAAGAAAAGTCTCCGCAGTGTAATGAAGATCTTTACACTAAATCTTACAAAGAAAAAAAAAATCATTTACAAGCCAAAAAAAATATTTCTATATAATGTGTTTGTTGATTGGATTTTGATGAAATTGAAGCAGAAAGATTTTGATGAAGGGACTCAAAAGTGCAAATCTTTTAGAAGATCAGATTTTAATGTAATGGATGACATCTGGGAAGGGGAGATTTGGAAGAATTTCCCTGAAGATTCAAATGCTTCAGAGGATGGCTATTCTGCTTTTGCTTCGACTCCTGGCAATTTGGTGTTCAGCTTATACGTGGACTGGTTCCGGCCTGGAGGTAATTGGATTGGAAGTCATCAGAAATCAGTTGGGTTGATTATGCTTATTTGTATGAGCTTACCACCATCTGAACGATATTGCGAAGAAAATTTATTTCTATTCTCGATAATACCAGGTCCAAATGAGCCAACGAGTGAACAATTTTACCATCTTTTGAAGCCTTTAGTTGATGAATTCAAAGTACTTTGGGAAGGCATATGGGTCAGCTCCACACATTCTCATCCAGAAGGTGAAAAAATCCGAGCTGCAATCTTCCCATTAATTGCAGATATTCCAGCACTTCGGAAAGTAGCAGGCTTTGCTGGCCACTCAGCAACACGATTTTGTTCTTTCTGTTTATTATCAATTAATGAAAATGATGAGTACAATGTGAATAAATTTCCTTGTCGGACCCATGAAGAACACATGAAACATGCGAAAGAATGGAAAAATGCAACAACACATTGGGAACAAGAAAAAATTGTTTTAGAGCATGGTGTCCGCTGGAGTGCTTTGAATGAATTGAGCTACTGGAGACCGATAGAATATTGTGCTTTGGATATGATGCATTGCCATATGCTGGGTAATCTTAAGGATCACAGCAGGATGTTTTTACAAATTGAAGATGCAGCGATAGACCTTGAAAAGAAGTTGAAGAAGGCAGAGAATTGGAATATTAAAGATTTGGATGATTCAGTTTATCCAGAGAAAGATGTAAGAAGTTCTCGAAAGCGGCAGTATGAATCCGATCAAGAAAATAAGCTGGAATTCTTGTCATCCAGGAGTGGTAGTATGCAACCTTTAACTGAGTTAAATCTTAAAATGATAGCGAGTGAAAAGGGTGTTAATGTAAGGAAGCGTCAAAAAACCGATAGTTATTTCCTCAGATCCCAATCTCAGTCAAACTCTTCAAGCATCTTTTTTGATCACTCGAGTGGTATCCCAGTTAGTTCAAGTTATAATTTGCGGAGTGGAACTAAAGGCGAATCATCAAAAATAGCTAGTGAAGACTCTTCTGAGGGGTCGCACGTGACAGCTAAGGGAAATGAAAATGCTTTGGGTAAAGAAGTAAAAGATTCTGCAGACTTATTAGACCCTAGATTAACGGGAGATGAATTGCTAGTGGTAAGGAAGGTTATTCAGCAGACAATAACTCCTTCTTGGTTTACACGGGTACCGAAAAAATTGGGATCAAAAACTGGAGGTTCACTAAAGGCAGCTGAGTGGCATGTACTGTATACTGTCTACTATCCACTTGCATTGATACCACTTTGGTTTCAGCAAAGTTCATCACAGGGATGCTCAACAGGCTTAGAATTACCGTCCAGAGAATCAATACTACTAAAATCATTGACGACTTTGATTTCGATTACGAACTTTCTAACCCTGAAGAAAATATCAAAAGATGAGGTGAAAGATTTAGAAAACCTTCTTTTTGAATACCGTCAATGTCTTCAGAGTGGATGGAAACATCAAAGGATAAAGCCAAACCTCCACCTAACTCAGCATTTCCCTGATGTGATAAAACGATTTGGGCCACCTGCTTATACTGCCACATGGGCAGCTGAAAGAATAAATGGTAAACTTTCAAGTATTTCAAATAATCATCATTCTTGTATGTCAAAATAAAATTTTTCATTGAATATTTAACAATTATTAATATCATATTTTGTATGTAAGATGAGATACCAAAAACGATTCTCAAGTATTGGCATGTCAAGACAGTTCTAATGCAGTATGAAAAAGAAGAAAACATGGAGCTAAACAAAGATGAAAAAATGACAAAAGATTTGGATAGTGTGAAAGAGTGTATTACGCTGGATGAAGCAATTTTTCAAAAATGGGCAAAAGCACGAATTGGAAAAGATAGTTTAAGACGGCATTTGTCATTATCAGAGATCAAAGTTGAAAGAGTGGTGCAAGTACTCAGAAGCTTTGTGTTAAAAGGAAAACGATTTATGACGAAATCTAAGCATGAAGGTAACTCAACAATCGAATTCAAATATTGTGATGATTGGAGTTTTGGTCAGATTGATATGTTATTCACATCAAAAGAGGACAAGGGAGAGGTTTGGGCGATTGTTAGTCCTTTCAAAGAAATCCTGCCTAGCGAAACACACAAGGATCCTTATGAGAGTCATACTCTTCTAAATAGCAGAGTACTCAGGGATTCTAAGGCCGCCGCTATTGTTGTAAGTGAAAAGTCGATAATAGGACATGCAGCTATCCTGAAACATCAGCGAGGAACTTTTGGTATGAAAGAAAAGATTATCACGGCTGTTGGGTTGAGGTCCATTGTAAGTCAAAACTAATTACTCTGAATAGAAGCAGTTTGAGTTAATTTTGATCCTTTGGCATTTGAAAGGAGTGGTAATGCAAGCAAAGTGATGAATGGCACAATTTTGGGTGGAGAATGGGAGAATAAAGATTTTTTTGATTGAGCAATGCCTTAACAACGTGATATAAAAAAATAGTTGCATAATTCCAAACATCACTCAGCATTATGAGATATCAAACATGAATTTGGTAGGAATTTGACAGAGATAAAAAAATTTAGAAAAAGTAATAAGTAAGGTGGGAAGTATAAATAATACTCATTTCAGTTTAGGAAGGCAATTTTCAAGCCCAATTCCAAAACTCTTTATAAATTTTTCTCTGATTAATTAACAACACTTTTAAAAAAATTATTGTAAAGGATTAAAATATGGACAAAGATTTTGATATGAGTAAGACATTTTTATCTACTAAATCATTCTGCCAAGTTAATAATTTGATATTTCTAATTTGACTTCAATTTCACAAAAAATAGGTCAATTGTTAAATTCTATTATTGATAATGGAACTATGGATATGGATGTGGAATACGAGACTCCAAATCCAGAAGCTAAGGATGGTAACAGTAACCCCCACGCTGGTCCTTCTACATCTACATCTAACGACCAAAGGCAGAAAAATACTCCGCATCAAAATCAAGAGGAACAGACGAATCAAAATGGGGCTGCTAAGAATGCTGAATTTGTTGCCGGGTTACTGAATGATTTCCTGCCCAAGAATACTGAACAAAATCCAGATGAACCTGAATTTTCTAGTTGAGTACTTGAAATTATTTTGATAAATGCAAATGTACTTTTAATGACTGATTTAATTTTTTTCCCTGTTTTGTAGGCACTTTTGATCCAAAGCTACGAAATAATTTTAAGGAGCAAAAAAGGAAAGCGGCTGAGAGAAGAACAGCAGAGGGTCGTCAAGAAAAAGTCATAAAATCCATCTCGAAAGCAAGAAATGCACCCAGAAGTTCTGAAACAATCAGCCGAAATATTCATCACTTCTTAAGAGTGTGCCTGGGTGGCCCGACACAACTGAATCACTATCCAGAAAGCCCAACTGAAGAGGAGGTTAAAAATTGGCTTAATTGGACTCAGAACAAAAAGAATCTACTTCGACAGGCAATTGAAAAGGTTTTCTCAATTCATCAGCCAAAAACTGCTGCTGATAAAGACTATTTAGCTAGAACTGCAGCTGCTCACATTGGAGCGAAAATTGGTTTGCCTGCTTTTCAGCCTACGAGTGATTTATTGAAAATTCCTGGTGGTCCTCCTGTCCCGATGACATTGAAGAAAAATCTTGAGCGGGCTTTACAAGAAAAAGGATTCCCGAGACTTACTTTTGAATGGTCATGCAAATCATTTTCAGGATCAGTCTGGAATCAAGTAGTATCGGCAATTTTGGCAGAATTTGCACTGACTTGGCTTAAGACGGTGAATTGGGTGGACGCAGAGAAATTCAAATTTATTTCCATTGTCATTGAACAGTGGGTTTTAAATAAAGGTAAAGAGTTGAGGAAGTATAAAGGAAGAAAAGATACTTCTCTTGCGGATATCAAGAAGATAAACCATTCCAAGGCACAAGTGCAAAGACACCGAAAAAAAGTGAGAATTTCCCCTAATCTTTCAAAATAAAAGCTACTTACAAGATATGATTTTATTTAACATTTTAGATAGCTGAAACACGTTGGACTATATCGGGTAAATACTGCCATGGAAATGAAGATTTTATCGCCCTCTTTTTGACAACTGAATGCACATCAGATATCGAGGAAGAAAAAGAGTCTACAAAGCGGCCCATACGTGTAATACCTGCATGGAGAAGCCAACGACTCACTGAGTGTATCCATTTACTTGATAAAGTAGCATTTTCTTTAGCAACAAATCAAAGGGCTCTTCTCCAGTATAAAAAGACATATGAGCGCTCTTCTGAGAAAAAATCTTCAAAAAATGGTATAATTGGTGTTCCCCGAAATTTACCAAAAAATTTTTACTCAAGTGATTTTTTAAATAGTCTAAATAAGATTGAAAGTGATATTCTTGCAGCTAAAAATGAAGTTGATTTAGAAAAGATTTATTCAAGCTTGAATAATTTATGTATATAGTTATACTTATAAGAAGCTCTTTCATATATCATATAAGAAATATATTGTTTACTGTAGATATTACATAGTTGTTCTTACAGGGGATTAATGCGAAAATTGTATTTACTAGCCGACCAGCTTTTTTCCTAATCTAATTATAAATAGTAAGAAAAAAAGTGTTTTATTTGTAAATATATCTTTAAATGTAAATGAGCCAAAAGTGCAGTGAAATGTTTTAAGTTTTAATCATCGGATTCTTATGATAGAACAATTAAGTGTGTGTAGGTTTGATTGAGACATACAGGTGCGTACCTGTGATATGTGCCGTGTTGGCACAAATGCATTGGATAATCAAAGTGATCAAAGATATGCAATAGTGGAATAAAAAAGTCTAAGGATAATTTTACATTTAAGTACATGAATACTAGACAACCCAAGGTAGGTCAACCGGCATTAAGAAGTGAAAATTTGAAAGTGTATTCTTTCACTAAAAGCTAAGTTTCATTCCAATTTGAATCAATATGTTTAACGAATGTTCAATGTAATCTTGAATAACTGTTTTGATTTGGATTGAATATTTATATTAGCCATTGTATAATTTTTAAGTTGATTATGATGTGGCAAATTTTTTTTCCTAACAAAATTTTGAAGTATATCACTTAAAAAATGTTTAAGTTTCTTGTAAACTTGTGCCAAACTCATGCTGAACTCTGGTTGAACACCGGTGGGAGCTTGTTGTGGGGTGAAGTTCGGTACATATTCAAACTTAGTCTGGTGAATTTTCCATAATTGTTTTTTTAATAGTTCAAGTGTATGGTGCATATGCCTAAGGCCATTTTAGTGATGTTCAATTCATTTTAAACGTTCTGCTTGAGGAATGTTAGAAAGTTTAATGTATGGAAAATCCTTTAATTTGAATTTTGCTCAACCAGCTGAAGTATAGTTATTAAAGGACTTAGTGCTTAGCTGGATAATTATTTACAATGCATGTTTAGTTTGAAATTTATTTCGCCTGTCTTTCCTTGAAAGGTATTCCCTAACAACCAAACAATGGGGGTTGCATATGCAATCACAATTTTCAAATTGCACAATAGTTTGCTCAAGGAAAAACATTACCGTAACTTAAGAATGAAGGCTTCAATAATTATATAAGGGAGTCTGATTTCAAAGTTTTTTCACATCATCCCACATTACTCTAAATAAAACGAAACATTATCGATTTCAAATATTTTCTCCATTTGCTAGATTAGTTAAATTTAAATAATTCATCTATTAATAAAGATTATTGTCCTCTTCATTCTAATTTTTTTTAATCTTATAGCATGTCAGACTCAAGTTCCGAGCTATCATCAGTCCTGTCTTCAGGTTGTAAGAAAAATGCAACACCATCACCCGGTTAGTAATAAGTCAGTGATAAAAAACTATTTATGTGAAAGCTTACTTTTCATTTTGTATGTAGATGCTCAAGCAATAAAAGAAAATTTCAATGAGACTGCCACTTTCGAAAAATTTTCACTCCAATCAAGCAATCCATTACAATCAACATCTAGGGAGCCAGCACTTCAGTCAGAAATTATTGAGATTACGGCTGAAGAATACTATGAAAAACTCAATATGATGGAGGAACGAGCAGCATCTTTTGTTCGGGAGTTGGAAGAAATGAGAGTTCACAAGGCATATGTGGACTCAGCATCATCGTTTCTTAACTTTGTTAAACATCAAAAAAAATGTGAGTAATTTCATACTTTAATTGTTATTGAATCTAAAACATTATTATTTATAATTATTAGCATATCTGGATACTAAGAAAGTTCCCGAAGATTCTCATATTAAGGTCAAGGAGGCACAAGAGTCAGAATCGGGTAGTGCTTCAAGAAATGTAAACAAGAGGTTGGATCATACTCATCGGACAAAAAGAGCACGTACCTCATTAAGCTCCTCATTGGTTCCAGAATATTCTTCATCTCCTACTCCTGATGGAGAAGAAGAATCTGAAAGACAAGAAGACCCAATGTTATCAAGTAATTCGTAAGTATAATTTTAATCATACAACTTTCATGAGATATACTGATATCCCTTCTCATAAACTATTGTCGTGCAATTTAACTTTAGGAAAAACGATCAAGGTGAATCTGCAGCAGGTGAAAGATGAATATAATATCATAGCTGATAATTTAAAATTTATTTTGTGAAACTGACACATTTCTTTTTATAATATTTACAGACATAGATGCAGAAAATTCACAAAAGAAAAAAGAAACACCAATCATTGCCAGTGACGATCACAACAGAGAGATATCATCTGCGGCTGAAGAAACAACTGCAAGGGATGATGCGGTACCACATTCTCAAACGGAACCGTTAAGTATGTGTATTTAATATTTTTATTCAAAAAAAAATGTGGCTAAATGTTTAACATTTCTGTAGTATCTTCTGCATCAAAAGAGCCGTCCTTGTTGAAAGATATGGATTTAAAATCAGATATCAAAGAACTTTATTATTTTTTTGAAGGAAAAATCAGCTGGCAAAAGGTGAACAAGGCATGGAATGCAATCACATTCTTTCTGAATTTTCGAGGAACGGAGAAGATTTTAACACCGTCATTTGATGCGTTCTCGTTTCATTTCACCCAAGGCACTCATGCAGAATGGGTTAAAGTCATCAATGAATTGGGTAATTTCTTCACTATTGAAAATATAATTTTTGTATTTATTAACTTTATGACTCTTATTGTAGGCCCTCAATTTTTGGATTTAAATGAATCTACGCAACCATGGTACTCGACCGATCAAATTGACTTTTCAAAACTTGCCGAGTTCAATGCAAAATCATTGAATGAAACTTATGGGGACTTGTGCAAAAAGAAGACATCAAATCCAGAAACCCACCTGTTTTGTTTGCTTAGTCGATGTCAATTTGTCAGCCCACATTCTCAACAGTACTGGTCGACACTGATTGCCTCTTCTCTAGAGTTAATGGCAAACGAAACACATCAGGCACCTCCACCCGAAATGATTGAGAATGATGATCCGGTAACACAAAGTCTTCTATTAATCGATCATATTGACAAACTTATGAACAAGACTCCACCAATTTCGAGTTCAGCAAGTGAGATGAAGAAGTACAAAGCCATGACCAACTCAATGACGCCGCTTTTACAATTTCAAAATGTCATATCCAACTGTTTGAAGTCATACTTTTCATTGTATGCAAGATCACAGGCGAAACCGAAAACAGCTTCAGAAAAGCGGAAAAGAAAAGAAAAAGACGGTGGACAATTGATTCAGTCTGGATCCAACAATGCAGAAGAAAGGTCACTGATTCAGATTGAACAAAGCACAGCAAATCATAACTTTCAACCTTTTATTATGTATTTGATAGATGGGGTAAGGGGTTTATTTATATGTTCGCATGATTATAGATTTGCAAGTATCAGTGATTGTTTAGCATTTATAAGTCAGGTTGATTGTATTCGCAAAAAAAGTAATTGCACATTTAATTCAGAAGAACGTATATGGAAGAATCTCAATAGCTACATCATAGGTCTTTTTTACAAAATTATCAAAAATCCAGCAAACACGAAAGACTTCTGTATGCCATCACACTTGGAAATAGCTCGTGCAATAACTGCTGATTTTTTGGATCATTGGAAAATAGTCCAACCTGATACATATTTTTTTCAAACTCCAAGTATTAAAGAGTAAATATTGATTATATTTATATAAATAGATGCTATACTTGATATAATATTGATGTAAATAGCTACAATAAAATGAATATTTCAAAATAATAATAAAAAAATTAAAAATTAAAAAAATTTGGAAATAAGAAATATGCAAGAATTGTGTAAAATGTGCAATAATTATAATACATGGATTAAAAATAAATGTGAATAATAATAAATATGAGGTATGCAAATGAAGTGTGGAAAGATGGAAAAATAAGAATTATAAACAACTTTAAAAAATAAGATGACAGTTATAAATGTATTTAATGAGTATAAAGTGTTAGAAAAGAAGAATAGGTAATTGAAAAAACATCAACAATTAAATATGAAGTACAGAATCATAAAAAATGTAAAAACTCATAAGTCGAATGATTAAATGATATATTCATTCATAGAAAGAAAGCAGCAGTGTTATTCCTGATAATAATAGAAGTATACAAAGGCAAGGAATAATGAATATAATATACTCATCAAAAATATAATTAGATGAAGAAAAGAGAAAGAATAATGTGAACACATTCAAATTGAAAAATGTGTACTCTAACCCATAATGGTAGTTAAGGGTAATCCAAATTGATATTCCAAAACAGATTGAAATAGAAGCAAAAAAACACAAGTGTACCCTGATCTTCGCGCGAAGACCAGGGTACACTTCTCAAAATCTCTGATACAAATTTTATCAAGGCCAATATACAATGGTGGACTCTGATGTTCGGCCGAAGATGAAGGTCCACCTCTTCAAATATCACTGAACACATGGTTGCAGGCAAAAATACCATGGTGTACCCTGATCTTCGGCCGAAGATCAGGGTTCAAGTCTTCAAATTTCAAGAAATATTTGAATAGGAGAAAAAAGATATGTACCCTGATCTTTGTGTGCAAATCAGGGTACACATCTTCAATTTTCACACACAATGTGTAGGAAGGCAAAAATACAATGGATGCCTCTGATGAAGGTGTTAGAACAAGGGTCATTTATTTTCAAATTCATGAACAATTTGAATACAGGGAAAAATGAAAGGTGAACCCTGATCTTCGCGCGAAGGTCAGGGTACACATCATCAATTTTCATGTAGTTTTTGAATAACGGCAAAAAAACACATGTGTACCCTGACCTTCGTGCGAAGATCAGGGTTCACTTGTCTAAATCTCACATACAATTTAGTCCAGGTAAAAAATACAAAGGTGGACTCTGATCTTTGCCTGAAGATCAGGGTACACATCATTAATTTTCATGTACTTTTTGAATAACAGCAAAGAAACACAAGTGTATCCCTGATCTTCGCGCGAAGATCAGTGTACACTTCTCAAAATCTATGATACAATTTTGATCAAGGCCAATATACAATGGTGGACTCTGATCTTCCGCTTGTGAAGAAGGTCTACCTCTCTGAACACATAGTTGCAGGCAAAAATACCATAGTGGACCCTGATCTTCAGGGAAAAATCCGTGTACACCTCTAAATTTTTTTTCATATAATTTAAAATAATGCAAAAATACAATGAAGGAATCTGATGTTCCCCTGCAGGTAAGATTTTCCTTGAAAGATTATTAAGTGAAGTTAAAATATACTTTCGAAAACCACATGTAAATCTTGACCTGTGCAGATTAATCATGGTTGGTTTGTTATAATTTATACATGAACAAAATTACTTCAAATTCTAACAATCAAAGACTATATATCATATTATTTTATATTAACTAAAATAACAGTGTTCATCTTTGAATTTGGAATAGTTGACCTTTTTTGTTTGCTTTAGATGGATGCCCACCTGTGATTTTTACTCCTACTCATATGTTGTTGAAATTTGAAGAGGTGTACCCTGATCTTCGCGTGAAGATCAGGGATACACTTGTGTTTCTTTGCTGTTATCAAAAAGTACATGAAAATTAATGATGTGTACCCTGATCTTCAGGCAAAGATCAGAGTCCACCTTTGTATTTTTTACCTGGACTAAATTGTATGTGAGATTTAGACAAGTGAACCCTGATCTTCGCACAAAGGTCAGGGTACACATGTGTTTTTTTGCCGTTATTCAAAAACTACATGAATATTGATGATGTGTACCCTGATCTTCGCGCGAAGATCAGGGTTCACCTTTCGTTTTTCCCTGTATTCAAATTGTTCATGAATTTGAAAATAAATGACCCTTGTTCTAACACCTTCATCAGAGGCATCCATTGTATTTTTGCCTTTCTACACATTGTGTGTGAAAATTGAAGATGTGTACCCTGATTTGCACACAAAGATCAGGGTACATATGTTTTTTCTCCTATTCAAATATTTCTTGAAATTTGAAGACGTGAACCCTGATCTTCGGCCGAAGATCAGGGTACACCATGGTATTTTTGCCTGCAACCATGTGTTCAGTGATATTTGAAGTGGTGGACCTTCATCTTCGGCCGAACATCAGAGTCCACCATTGTATATTGGCCTTGATAAAAAGTGTATCAGAGATTTTGAGAAGTGTACCCTCATCTTTGCACGAAGATCAGGGTACACATGAGTGGGTTTACCACTATATTGTTTGCTTTTAACACATTGTTATTAAAAATTGAAAAGGTGCACCTTGATTTTAAAGCAAAGATCAGCGTAAACATGTGTATTTTTGCTTCAATTCAAAATGTTTATGAAATTTGTAGAAGTGTGCCTTGACCAGCAGCCGTTAATCAGTGTCTGTCCTGTTATTTTTACCTGCTGAAATGGTCCTATCCTTTAATCACATCATTAATAATATTTTCTTAATAATCACATCTATATTAATATTTACCATCCTTCAACCTCCTTGAAAATTTATTCATCATTTATAATTCCTTGATAATATTTTCTTTGTATCTCCTTATTTGATCATCTTCATATTTATTTTACCATGTACTTTAACATCTACATAAGATTCTATTATATTCTCTAGTTTTATGTTACTGTGCTTGTGCTATCTATGTCATTTTAATGACTTCACTATCAACTACATATCTCTCCTTCAGTCTCAATACATCAATATACATTGTTAACAAAACCCTTTTACATATGATTACTCCCTTTTTGTAAACTTCACTATCTCTCTCTATACTGCTTTTCTTAATTTAGTGGAACCTCATTATTCAATTTCTTTCTGGTGCTCTCACATAGATCCTTATATACACATACCTCCATAACCTTTTTTTATAACATTCTTTACCCTCATTTTGTTCCTTCAACCCACAGCCATCACTTTACTCTACCTTTTCACACTACTTTTTCAAAGTTTCAGAACCTACATATGATATACTCAGTATTTTCATCTTTTAAAAAATGCTTAATATTATTTTTATTTAATATTGTTCTTACCATCTCTTTTCTTCTTAAGAGAATTATCAACACTTTTCTGATAAGTTATGAGTTTTTCATGATCCTTATCTGCCAGATTTTCGTTTTGTAGTGTCGTTCTAATTTTTTCTTTTAATAATTTTAGCTTTGTCGTTTTGTCTTTTGTTGCAATGTACTGTGGAACGTCTATTCCTAGAAGAGAAAAAATTTCAAGTCCTTTGAATAGCTTCTTGGAAACTTGAATTGATGATCCCAGACGTGTGAACCCTTCTTCCTCATTACATTTTGACGTGTAATGCAGTACTTCATTCGCTGGCCAAAGTATCAACCATAGTCCATCACAGTTGTTGAAGTTTATTTTCGTCTCCAACTCTGGGAAAATAAACTCTCCTCCTTCTTTTCGTGGTTTATTCTTATTGTATGGGCGCTCATCGAGTTCATTTTTATACGTATTTTTGGGGTACCAAATCCCAAATGCATATTGACTCCCATCCCTATCGCAGTGCGGAGTGTTACTGTATCCATTACCATTAATCCCCGTGGTCCATGTCAGATTTCCAAAAAAAGAGTCCTCTTCCTCTTCCCAACCCGGTATATTTAACTCTTTTGACAATACCCGTGCTTCCTCATATAACTTCTTGGACAACAACTGAAAGAAAAATCTATAAAAAATTGATAATCGTTTTTTTGCTTGATCTCTTTCAGCTTTTGTAATATTTTTGTTCACATATTGCCCTAATACAGTCTATTAATGTTTAAATAATTGGAAAACATGAAAAAATGCTTACTTAAATCGAGAGGAATCGAGCATCCCATCAAAATTCCTTCAGCAAACATTACTCCACTTTCTTGTGGTCCGTTACATGAGACCACATGCTCCAAAAGTTGAAGATCTCTCATGGCCTGTCTCGTATCGTCAAGTTTATTGAGCATTTTTAACTGCTCCAACGAAATCGATGATATAATTATTGGTCGTACACCTCTTTTTCTGGGCTGGATGAAGTATGTTCCCTCATTCAGCTGCTTGAAATCTTGTGGGTTTAATGCTCCATATTGTGTCTTGTGTATCGGTTTTACTTTCAATTGTCTACCAAACATCAGATTTCCTTCTATTACACTAATTCCCCCCTCTTCTGCTTCTTTACTTGCCATAATATTTCTTTTTCCATTTTTGTTTGGATGTTTTTTCTTCCCTGCCCTTCTCCCTCGATTTTTTCCTTTACCATCCTTTCTCACAAAGTCTTCTTCTGAATCACACATGGGTTACTCTACTAAAACTTCAATTCAGATATAAATTCATGGTCAGTATATGACTTCTCAATCATTTAAATTACATAAATTAAATGTTTGAGTTGAAATAACATGATTCAGAGTCTAAGAGGGGCAATAATGCTCTAACAACATGCTCGCTGCATTAAACCTCAATCATGTTATTTCATACTAATCAAACACTAGACAATTTTTTGTTATAAAATGAAGATACTTTGACATACATTAATTTATTTTAATCCAAAAATTTTCAACCTCCTATTTTGTAACCAAAAAAAAACAAGAACGAAACGTTAATTAAAACTCAAATGAAATTTATTACTTTTAAGTTATCATTGCATGAATGAGTGACTAAGAGGGGCAATAACGCTCTAACAGCACGCATGCTGCATTAGTCATAAATCACATAACATTTACTATTCCCATAACTTCAAGAGAACAATTAACAAAAAAAAATCCACATACTTTCGTTAATATTCCAGTTGTTGTTGTGTACAGAAGAAAATCTGTAATACAAAAATAAAAATAAAATAAAAAGTATTAGTACAAATAATTACTATATCTAAACAATCTCTTGTCTAAATATTTTTTGATTGAATGACTATGAGCAACAATATTAAATTCACAACACTATCGCTGCATCAGTCATCAATCATGTAATATATTACCCCAAATTACAAAATTAAATGTGAAGAAAACCTAAGATTACTTACATACTTTTTTTAAAACGTCTATTTGCCCTAACTATAACTGAACCTACATTAAACAAATGCCATCCAAAATTCATAATGTTAGTAAATATATCCATTATTTTATGAAAATCTGTCTAGTAAAAATTATATGATTGAGGGTGCTAAGAGGGGCAATAATGCTCTAACAACATGCTCGCTGCATTAGCCCTCAATCATGTAATATTTTCCCATTATGACAATTATAAAGTAATATTTTTAAAAATTATAACCATTTACATACATTTTATACCGTGCAGCTTCTGCTCCCAAATAAGAGCATGTAAAAGAAAATTAAAAAAAAATTAGCAAAATCTTTTATTTATTTAAAACATTTTTTTGTATATATTACTTGATTGAGTTACTAAGAGGGGCAATAATGCTCTAACAACATGCTTGCTGCATTAGAACTCAATCATGTAATAATACAAAAAATTTTAAAGAATTTTCTTTGATGGAAAAACAATAATTTTACATACCTTTATTTACGCAATGATATAATTTTGAATCAATAAATATTATTAAATAGATATGAGTGAAACAGAACCTGAAGAAAAAAATCCAAGTCAATATCAGAACCACTCATACTAAGTTTAACAATGTAAAATCAATTCATTCATTCACTAAAATTATTTGTAATATTTACGTACTTCATCATGCCATATATCAAAAAATATATTTGCCTGAATAACATGCTCAAACCTTTCAATAGTAGTTTGTTTTTATTCACCAAATATCTTCAAGCAATCCAGGTAGATATTTTCTGGATGGCTGGCGGAAAAAAGAAGATGGGGTGCTATAAAATTGCACTCAGCTTGCAATTTCGCAAGAAAAAATAGTATCTGAAGTTGCAAAGGCAAAAATTCCCCACAAGTATCTCCAAAAATCATACTTGTTTCATGAATGAGCTAGGATAGACATATTTATCACACAAAAAGGTACAAATTTAATGTTAAGCTGTGTGGAAGGTCAAATTCAAATTCTTGTAGACCACTTGCTGCTAATCGATACAATCCATGAACACATCTAGTCTTATATTTACTAGATTGAATGTCGAAAAATGTGATAGATATATATCACTTGCTTCCTAGCAATTAACTCACTCTTTGTTGGATGGAAACCAATCATCACATTATTATTTGCAGGGGGATACATCCTGCTATCAAATTCCTGCCAGCAATCTTGAATGATATTCTTGCTGGAAGGTTACAATGTTAATCAATTATTTTGACCACTTTCCAGCCATCGATTCAATATTTAGATGGCTGGCAAGCCAAAAATAGGTGCAAGTACCTGCCAGCCAGCAAATCGCTTGTAAGCTGACTGGCAGGTTGGGTGAATCAATGATTTGTTTAGCCCCTAATTTCATGCCAGCTAGAAACAAACCAATTCGGTTTCTGGCTGGCAGGGTAGCAGATTGAGTGGTTGGGGAAATGCATCAATTTCTACTTCCTTTCGGCAGGAAATATGATGCTTAGCTTGCTGGAAGGAATGAAGCGAATCTATGCTTTTGTGGAAACCTGAAAATGCCTGCCAGCCAGCTGAAAAGCATATCGCTTGCTAGCTGGCAAGTTGTGATTTCAATTGATCATATTTGATCAATTTGCTTGAGCAACTCGCTTGCTTCATGTCAGCAAGTTTAAAAAATATTGAGGGGAAGGAGATAAAAATTCATATTTGAGAAGATGATTTGCCTGCCAGCCAGCAGAAAATGATTAACTTGCAGGCTGGAAGGTTGATGTAGCATGCAGTGGTAATCAATTGATCGATTGATCGATCAATCGATTGATCAATTGATTGATTGATCGATCGACTTGACAGCTGCCTGTCAGCCATCCATACAGATTTTTTTTGGCTTTCAGGCAGCCGTCAAGTTGATCGATCGATCGACTTGAACGCTACATCACCCTAACAGCCAGCTGCGATGTGACTTTGTCGCTGGCTGGCAGGGATGTACAATTGATTTGCTGTCTACATGCCAGACAGCTAGGCAGCAACTTGCTGTCTGGCATACAGCAAGCGATTGATTTTTGGGGGTGATGCTTGCCAGAAAAGGGTGGCAAGTGCCTTGCAAACTTGCACATGCCTGCCAGCCAGCTTAAAAGTAATTGGTATGCTGGCTGGCAGGGTCAGGATAAGAATTTTTTTAAGATGCCAGCCAGACAGCGATTAAAATGACAGCTGTCTGGCAGGCACTAAGTGAGACAGGAGTTAAACAAACTAAATATAAGAATAGAAACGAAATAAAAAACAAAAAGAGGCAGGAAATGAAAATGAAAGAGAAATACAGGCCAAAAAATGAGAATGAGAGAGTGAAACAATATAAAAATAATTAAAGAGAGAAAAAAAGAGAGAAACAGTCATTGATGAGCCACCCAAAAAAAAAACTTACTAATTAATTATTGACAGGTTCTGTAGGAAGTGATCAGAAGCAAGTCAAGGGGTCGAAGAGTTTGTTGGAGGAAGCGTAGGTAGTCCGTTTTTGATGAATAATGACAATTTAAGAATATCAAATTAAGACTCAGTCATAGAAATAAGTGAGGGCAAGCAAATAAAATGAGCAAACTTCAGAGATGGATAATATGCAAATTTCAACATCAAAAAACATTTGGCATGTAAATAAGAGTGATGTTCTGTCAAACAAAAATCCATGCATAATATTTAAATCTTTAAATTCAAAAAAAATATTTAATATTTCTTAATTCAATTTTAATCACCTACATTTCAATTTCTAACTATAGTTAGTTGAATATTTCTGATTTTGTAGAATAGAATGTACACTACCAACTCAAAAATGTTTGAACAATGACAAAAAAAAATTGAAAAAAATAATTTTGTGTAGAATTTATGATAACCATTGGTAAGTCAATGATTAACTTCAATTATTTATTTAAATTTTTCCTATATCGGACATATCTTCTTTCAATTTCATACAATTTCAACCAGAATTGGTTATGAATTATATGGAGAAGTTAATTGTAAATACATGATGACAGTGGCATTGTAACATAACAAGAAGTAAAAAAAAGAAGGAAAACTGCAGCATCAAAGATTATTTCATGAGAGGAACAATATTTGAAAATCTACCAGATTGAAAAAACAAATACCCCAACTAATGGGGCAGTGGGAGAGTGACAGATAAGACTTATAGTGTCAATGGGATCTTTAAGCTGTTGTGCTACTTTCAAAAGGGCACAGAATTGTTTTTGGTGAGCAGGAAAGGGGAGGATGACACATTCTTGATTATTTTTGGTCCATAAGGGGCTTATGAGGCAGTTTGGAGAAGGTGAAGCATTGAATTGGTTAAGGTACCTTTACAGGAGAATGGCCTGATAAAAATTGAATAAATTCCATAGCATGAGATTAGGATAACCTTGTCAAAAATTTATACATACTGGCTGGGTCACAATTTCCCCTTAATTTTCAGAGTGGATTAGAATATGGGGGGTTAGGGGCGAGGAGATAAAAATATTTTCAAGTATTATAAACATATTTTCACTTTTTTCCTGGTTGTTTAAATGTTTGTACAGATTATGTCTCCTCTTAATTATTATTCATTCACCAAAATTTATTCATATTATTTATAATTTTTCCTGTCTATCACTAATCATTTTTGTATATTAGCTATTATAAAGTTCTCCTGCTTATTTAATATTGAGAAAAATGATATATTACAAGAATATTCTGAATGAGAAGATATTATAAGTAAAACTCTTCTTTTATACCTTTATAATAATAATTTTTTTTTAGGGCATCATTGGCTTATTTTCTTTTTTTTTTGGTAAACAACATTTATATAACAATAATCTGAAAAGTTGAAAACCCCAACTTGGAAATTTTATTGGACTGTCTAAAATGAAACTTTGTTTCAATTATTGAGAATGTGATTTCAACATGTTCTCAACAGATAATCATTTACTCATCAGTGAGTGTTCACATGAGCTTCAAGGTGTGTTCAAAGTAAATTCAATACTTCTTCATGATGGTTTCATCACTTCCTCAATGTGTGCTCAAAAAGATATGAATTAGGGTTCAAGGTTGCGGACTTGCTAGCAAGTCCGCCCCCCATATTGCGTGGTGATTAGTCTTTGATGGCCTTCTAGTCAATTTCGATTGAGTATTTCTTTTTTTTGTCTTTATCTATTTTTGTTTGCATTGTCAAAGAGATATGAAATGATAAATTCTTCTTCTTCCATTTCAAGTAATTCATCAAATATTTTAAAAGCCATGAGAAGGAAAAAAAGAATTGAGTTTTAATCAATAGGAGCCAAAATACAATGGTTGAATAGTAACTAGATGGAGGAATAGTAAAAGATACTGCATAGGGTGGTTGAATATGGCAATTCATTATGAAATGACTCAAGTAACATGCAATTATATACTTATTTTTTACCAAAATGGTGGTAGATGCCCTAAGCGTATCTACCTCCGTGTCGGTAAATTGGTTTGGTATTCATATTTTACTGAATTTTGACGTGAAACTTAAACCTTGTTTCATTAAAGGCCTCTATTAGCTAGTGAATTCAGCATGTACTGTAGCCTGTCAACTAAAGTTACTGAGCTCCTTTTGACCTCATTTGGTAATTCAATATTTTGCCAGCCAATTCTTTTCACTCCATCTTGTAGCTGCTGAATACTTTGACGTGTCACTACTTATTGTAGCAAAACATTTTCATATCATAATTCACAAATATTACTACACAACCCTTCTATCTACCCATTTTCCTCATTTCACACCTTGTCCTAAAACTCCTAAATTAATCTAACATGATAAACACGTCCAAAGCTAAGAAAAAGCAATCCCCTAATTGAAATCACCTAGAAGAAGAGCAGTTAGCTATCTCCTGTATTCACATCAGCGAGCAACCAGGATTTGCAACTTACCAATCTGGTGAAACATTTTATAAGAAAATTGAAGCACATTTCAACCAATTCAGTTCTGTGCACTACCAGGACTATGATCAAATCAGAATAAGGTCAGTTTCAACTTATAAAGATACTTTTTGATTATTTTAAACTTACTTTTTTGATAATATAGATGGCAGGCTCTCAACACGGAAACCCTTAAGTTCAGCTCTATCTACTACTCAATTGAAAGGAATCCTCCCAGTGGAACCTCGCCAAGTGACTGGTTACAAAATGCCTTATCTCTTTATCAAGACCAAACAAAGTCAGCTTTTAAAATTCTTCCCGCTCGGGAGAAGTTAAAGATTGCTCCAAAGTGGAAAATGGAACCAACCAAGGTCCCAAATAGTGTAATGGTCCGTTTGTGTGGGAACAAAAGCAATGGGAATGAAGACCTTACTAATGACCCACCAACACCTTCTACAGCCTCTAGTGAATTTATGGTCCGTCAAATTGGGATCAAAGCTGCAAAGAAAAGGCAAATTACTGAAGGAATGGAAGAAGATAAATCCTTACTCACATCCCGCTTAAATGACCTTTCCGAAAAACGTGTAACTGCCATAAGTGACACAAATAGGCTAATCAAGTCAAGAAATGAATTAACAAGAGAGAATCTTCTATTAAAAAATGATAAAATAAAGATTGAAGAAGAAAGACTAGAAATTGAGAAAAGAAATCTAGATATTAAAGTAAGACAGCTGCAACTTTCAGAAAAAAAATTTAGCATAAATGAGGAGAAGTCTGTCAGTGAAATGATGGCTAATGATCTTAAAGTTTTACACACGAAAGAAAAAGATTGTGAGACAGCAGATGATTTACTTATTTTAAAAAGTATGAAAGCACAGTTAAAAAATAGATGGGTTAGAAATGATAATTATACCTTTAAGTAAAAAGAAATAAATGTGTGTTTGTAGATAAATATTTTGTCAGTATAAGAAATATATCTAAAATTAATTGCGCACATAAAAATTGAAAAAAAAAATATTGTACATTTCAAAAGAAATTAATTTATATCTCATAGTCTACTCAAAAACCAATAAGGCTACTAGTATAAAAGAGGAAATGGATATTATATTGCAAGATGAGAAAAGATGTGAGCAAAAATGGGCATTTTGAAGAGTGTTTTTATATTCAAATCTGGGTCTGGTGGGGTAGAAAGACATGACCAAGCTTTCTCCTTCTTCTGGAATTTTTGTCGGCTGTAAATAATTTGTGGTGTTAGCTTGAGCCAAGAGTAAATAATACAAGATAATGAAAAATAAAAACAATAGTAATAAATAAATAAGAAAATGTTTTATATGTACTTTATCAAAAGAGTGTTCTTGTTAGGTGAGATTATAAAGCAAGAGATAAGATAGAGATGATTAATATTTAATAATTATTATTTAGATGAAATAACATATTTTTTTTAATTATATTTAAATAGTTGCACGTAAAAAAATATAAAAAAACTTACCTAACCATAAAAACAAATTATTTAATGTCTTATAGTCTACTCAAAAGGCAATAAGGCTACTGTTATAAAAGGGGGATCAGATATTATATTTCAAGATGAGAAATAAAGTGAGCAGAAATGGGAATTTGGAACAGTGTTTTTATATTCAAATATGGGTCTGGCAGGATAGAAAGACACGACCAAGCCTTCTCCTTCTTCTGGAATTTTCCTTGCCTGTAAAAAAAAATGATATGTTAGCTTGAAGTGAGATTAAAAATTAGGAGGTAAGAGAGAAATAAAAATAAATTAGCAATTAGCAAAATTAAAATAAATAAGAGAGTAAATAAAACTAAAGTAGTGAAATTAAAAAAAAAGAGAAAGAAAAAAAAACTCACCTTGAGGGAAGATTGACTATTTGCACATCCTCTTGGACTAGGATGAACTGGAAATAGTCTATGGTTGGATAGAAAAAATACCTCATTCAGGAGTAAAGTATTTTCTCTATCCATCCATAGGCTGTTTCCGGATTTTCCTTGTTCATGAGGATGGGAATAACAAATTTTTCCTGCTAGTGGGATACACCTAAAAAATTTGTTATTCCCATCCTCAGGGACAAGGAAAATCCGAAAACAGCCAATGGATGTATAGAGAAAATACTTCACTCCTGAATGAGGTATTTTTTCTATCTAACCATAGACTATTTCCAGGTAATCCTTGTCCAAGAGGATGTGCAAATAGTCAATCTTCCCTCAAGGTGAGTTTTTTTTTCTTTCTCTTTTTTTTTAATTTCACTACTTTAGTTTTATATACTCTCTTTTTTTTAATTTTGCTAATTGCTAATTTATTTTTATTTCTCTCTTACCTCCTAATTCTTAACCTTGCTTCAAGCTAACATCTCTTTTTTTTTTTTTTTTTACAGGAGAGGAAAATTCCAGAAGAAGGAGAAGGCTTGGTAATGTCTTTCTATCCCACCAGACCCAGAGTTGAATATAAAAACACTCTTCCAAATGCCCAATTTTGCTCACTTCTTTTCTTATCTTGCTATATAATATCATAATTTCTCATCTTGCAATATAATATATGATTCCTCTTTTATAATAGTAGACTTATTGCCTTTTGAGTAGACTATAAGACATTAAATAATTTGTTTTTATGGTTAGGTAATTTTTTTATATTTTTTTACGTGAAACTATTTAAATATAATTAAAAAAATATGTTATTTCATTTAAATAATAATTATTAAATATTAATCATCTCTATCTTATCTCTTGCTTTATAATCTCACCTAACAATAACACTCTTTTGATAAAGTACATATACAACATTTTCTTATTTATTTATTGTTATTGTTTTTATTCTTCATTATCTTGTATTCTTTACTCTTGGCTCAAGCTAACACCACAAATTATTTACAGCCAACAAAAATTCCAGAAGAAGGAGAAAGCTTGGTCATGTCTTTCTACCCCACCAGACCCAGATTTGAATATAAAAACACTCTTCCAAATGCCCATTTTTGCTCACTTTTTTTCTCATCTTGCAATATAATATCATATTTTCTCATCTTGCAATATAATATCTGATTCCCCTTTTATAATAGTAGACTTATTTCCTTTTGAGTAGACTATAAGACATTAAATAATTTGTTTTTTATGGTTAGGTAAGTTTATTTTATCTCTATTATTTTATATGTTCTATATCTGTATTCAACGTATTAAATTTTATGTGCACTGTACATTTATCACTTATATTTCAATTTTTTTTACTTCAGATATTTAAATTCCCTCTAGATGCCCAGTTATGTGCTTTAAGGTCCTCTCAAAGCTGGAAGTGTATACTTGAATTATGTAACTCTTTATTACAGCGGATGTAGTTTGATAATTTATTGGAGAGGATTGGATCATTGTGGTTGGTAATTATTTGACTGCTGATTGATTCATTTGAAATGTAAGGATCATTTTCTGAATTAGATTCTATGACCATGTTTTGAAGAATGACACAACATGTCATGACATCTTTTAGAGAATTAATGTTCCATAGACAACAAGGTTGGGTTATTATTCCCCAACAGGCTTGCAATATGCCAAAAGCACGCTCAATATCTTTTCGTGCAGCCTCTTGAAGCTTAGAAAAGTGTCTACTTGAAGCATCTTGCAAGTGAGAAATTGTTTTGACCAAAGATGGCCAGGAAGGATATTCAATCAGAAAGATAGTAGGCGTTTGAATATTTTTGTCAATTCATTTTAAATTTTATCGTATCTTGTGTTCCTGAAAGAAGTTTATCAAAAATACTGCTTCTGTGATGCACATTAATATCATTCAAGGAGCCAGGGGAGCCAAAAAAGCAGTTCCAGAAACATAAGCTTTTGCTGGAAACTGCCTCCAAAATCATTGTAGGTGAACCTTCTTTTCCCTGAAACTGACCTGTCCATGCTCCTGGGCAATTTTTCCAAGCCCAATGCATGCCATCAATTGCTCCAAGGCATCCTGGGAAACCACGTTCCTCATATTCTGGGAGAATAAATTTCTTTTCTTCTTGCGTAGGTTCACATAAGTATTAAGATTTATATAATGTAATAATATCTTTGATGAACATTTTGAGGAATTGTAGTGCTGTAGTTTCACCAATCAAAACATATTCATCAGTGCTATCAGCAGAGACTCCATAGGCCAATTGACATAGAACAGAAGTAATTTTTTGTTCTGGTGATAAACCAATTTGGCCACAACAGTCCTGTAGAATAACAAATTAGAGTCAGAAAACTATTATATGTTAATTGACTTACACTTTTCCAAACCCAAAAGTATTATGTTCCTGTAAATCTGTAGACAGCTTTTGAAATAGTTTTTTGCTGATTTGGAATCATCATTCAAAGAGATGGTTATTTTATGTACACCTAACATTGAAATAATCTTTCATCAAGCGATGATGTCCTTCAAAATGGTCTCGATTTATTAATTCTTTTTTTAAGCCTTGTTGTATCATATGAGTTTAGCAATTCTGTAAATACAATTTTTTCTTCTTCCATTGTGATTAATTCATCAAGTATGAGTTGTTACATCTGAAAAGTTGAGGAGAGTGAAATGAGTAGTGAGAACGTGAGAAAAAAAAGTGGAGTTTACTGAATGGGCAAGTCAACACAAGGGTGACAAAATTTTCCCATTGCGTGTTTCCTAACTGAATCTGCATACAATGGTGTGAAACCTCATTTAAGTAACAATGGATGCAGCAATTATGCAAGTATCTACTGAAAATTTACTGCAACGGGGGTATATGCTCTAAGAGCATCTCCACTCTTTTTGGTAAACCCATTTGGTATGCATATTTTACAGAAAATAGCCACTAAAATTCCACACTCATCTATTTTCAGTCTTTTGGTAAAGGGTCAAATCAGTAATTTTTTCAGTAAATCCTGGATCTTTTCACAAATTATTGAATCATTAGTGGAACTCATTTTCTGCCCTGCCATTTTTTCCAGTAATTCATCTCACTTGGTCAACCTTGCGACACCTCACTACCTCTAATTCATTAAATCTTCACTCTTACCAAACACTTCATTACTCGCTATTTTCTTACCAAACATAATTTTTCTCACTTCTCATCATCACATCTCACCAAAATTATCACTTTTATTATACTAGGGGGTGTCAGTTCTGGCAAATCCGCACTTACAAATCCGCACTTAAATTTGACTGAATCTGCACTTAAATAAGAGCGGATTTCCAAAACACACTAGCCCCAATGCTGTAGGATTTCAAAATGAAATAAGTCACTTATTTCACTCAAATCTGCACTTTCTCAACCAAAAGTGCTGATTTCACCATCAAGTCCCATTTCACTGATTTGTCAGCATCATCCCATTCATATGCAGCACTCCGCAGCATAACACTTCATAACTCAAAAAATCGTACATCACTTACATCTTCATATCATATCATATAAGAGTTATGCCTTCCTCACTTTCAAATCAAGATAAATTACATAAAGAATGACTTTCATGGCTCTTGAACTGCTCTTGGGCTCTGATTCCGATTCTGATTCTGATGTAGAAGAAGATTTTGTCTTTTTATCAAAAATGGCCACGAAACGTTACCTTCTTCACAGAAAGCCTCAAGTACTTCATACCCCCAAGTACACCATCCAAACACTTCTTAACCTATCTAAACCCAGTTTTAGACAGCTGTTCAGGACTTCTCAGGAATGTTTCCTTAAATTTCTTGAGCTTATTCAGGATCATCCCATATTTCACAATAATTCTCAAAAAGAACAACGACATTCTTCAATTCAATTGGCCATCACACTATGTCGTTTGGGTTCAAATGGTAATGGAGCCGCTTTGAAACATTTAGAAAATGTCTTTAATTTAGGGTATGGTTCAGTTAACACTTATACCAAACAATGTATGACTGCCATCAACTCCTTGGAATCTCAACTTCTCACCTTGCCAACAAAAGAAGAGCGACTCGAATCATCTCAGGTTATGCAAGCAGAAGACTTCCCAGGATGTATTGGTTTTGTTGATGGTACTACTATTCCTTTGAGCCAGAAACCTGCTCAAGGTGGAAACAATTACTTTCACATCCTCATCAAAAAATTTCACCAAAATATTTACAAGTCAAAAAAATTCTATATCTGTTTTCAAAAATTGGCAATACTCTCCCCTGCATTTTATTGAAGCAAAGGGTGGATATCACCAAAATTTTTCTAAGTCATCAATTTCACATGTCAGATTTGAAAATTTGGGAATACCCACCCCTGCATTTTATTGAATTAAGTGGTGGAAGTCATCTAAATTTAATATAATTACATAAATTATTAAATAAATATCTAATATATATCAATTTCCCTAGTTTAAAGTAATGACAATCCCTCAAGCCAAAATGCAGATCAAATCTAGAAACAAAAGTTTGGGACTTTCCACAGGTATAGGCTATAGGAGCCCCATTAAACAAATAAATGTTATCATGATTACCTTTTATACAACACAAGGTCCTTGGCCCATTACTTTAGTTGAGGAAATTGATACATAAAAAATATTTATTAAAAATTTATGAAAAAATATAAAATTTTTGACAACAACTCTAATCCCCATACTTTTTGAATCTAGATAAAGTTTTTTTAAATTGATTAACTTTACCTTCTTTCATTACCTTATTGATTCTTTGAATCAAATTATGACTGATTTGAAATGAGCAACCAAAATGTGTTAAATCTTGACAGGATTCCAAACCAGGAGGAGCTTTGGTCGTTTGATGATTATCCTTAGAAGAATTCCAAATAGTTTTGATGATACCATTTCCCAAACCAAAATCAATGATGCAGGGGTGGTCTGGAAAATATAAACCATGTCCTTTGATTTTAGCTGGAGATGGTATTGGTTGGCCAGTTATCAGATTGATATATGAGAACATACCAAAAGTAAGAAAATTGGCATCATTCCTATCAATATGAATCCTATTGTGGAATCCAGAATGAGTGATAATAAAATTAGAAAATAAAAGATATTCGCGGCTGATATCTTCCCATTTGGAGTCACACCAATTCGGTATTCCAACTTTGTTGCAAGTTCATGATTTTTTTCAAATGCTTTATTACAGTGCTTTTTGAGTCAAAGAGCAAGAAAAGAGTTAAAGGAAGGTAGAGTGTCCCATAAGCAAAAATCTTCATCTTTTTGAGCTTTAGTGATATTCTTGAGCAATGAACATATGCCTATATAATTGAAATGCCTAGATAATAATCATATAAGAGTTTCAGAATCCTTATCCTCTAAATATGCAATATAAAAATGTGAAATAAAACAAGTGAAATTTGGAAAAAAGGCTCAACTTCAAAGGTCAAAATCTCAGCAACCACTGAACCTAATTCAAACCTGTTTGTGGGAAATGAAAGATATGCTTTAGTAGAATCTTCTTTTAAAGGACATGTGATTTAAATAAACCTAACCCTAATTTGTTACATAAAAAAATGAAATAAAAATTTAAATTGGGAAAAAAAGGCTCAACTTTAACGGTCAATATCTCAGCAACCACTGAATCAAATTCAAATCTGTTTGTAGGAAATGAAAGGTAGCCTTCAGGAGAATCTTCAGTAAAAAGAACCATAGATTTGAATAAGCCTAACCCTAATTCCGAGTCTGATTTTCAAAATTTTACAAAAACTTGAAAAGTGGTAATGAAGATGAGATCAAAAGGAGTTTTATAAGTTCACTGTTATCCAGATAAGAGTCATACATATATTTAAGTATGAACTTTTCATAAAAGGAATGAGATATCATATAGGCATGAAAAAAAGGAGATGAAACTTACCTTGATTGAAAAGTAGGAAAAATAGAGTGAGAAAGATTGATGTTGGAATTGTGGGGAAATTGAATATGGAGTAAGTGAAATGCATAAAGAATGTGCAATGTATGTGTTTCAATGAAATGGAGCCAAAAAAAAGTGAAATAAGGGAAAGGGGAGATAATGACCATGCCAAGGAGGGATGAAGAGTAGGGTGATGGAGCTAAAAAAGAAAGTAAAGAGGGAGAGAAAAAAAAGGTTAATTATACCATTGAAATCCAAAATAACCACTTACAAAAAAAATTGAGATAAAAAAATAAAATAAACAGAAAAAAATAAAAAAAATTATAATAGTAATCAAAAAATCAAAAAAAAAAGAATAAAGTGACTTACCTGGAGAGATGAGATGACAAAATGAATGAAACCAAATTGTTTGAGGGATGTTGGAGGAGAAGAGGAAAAGGATATGAGGGATGAATGAAAAAAAAAAATCACTGACAAAATATGTGATTTCATGTTGAGCTGGTGAAAGAAAACCAATGAGCCATCCAAAAAAAAGATTTTCACCGTAAATTCCAAAAAAAAAAAAAGAATATGCAACAAACCAAAATACCAACTCAAGTGAATGAAGTACACAAAGAGGACATTTGGAGAGTACAAAATGGTATGGGAAAGAAAGGGATGATGTGGCCAACATGTGGTTTTGAAAAAAAAATCACAAAAAAAGTGCTGATTTGAGGTCAGAACTGACACCCATTTTTGAAATAAGTGACTTTTTTGCAAAATTTAAGTGCTGATTTGGTTTGAAATCCACACTTAAGTTAAGTGCGGATTTGCCAGAACTGACACCACCTATTATAGTACCTTCTAAAATATGTCTACCCCGCAAAGCTCCAGAAAATTGGTAAATAAGAGAAAACGGTCACCGAATTGGTCTCAACATGAGGAGGAACAACTTGCTATATCTTGGATTTTTATTAGCAAGCAACCAAAATTTTCTACATACCAATCTGGAGAGACGTTTTATAGAAAAATCGAAAGCCATTTTAATGAGTATAGCAAGACACAATATAGAGATCATGAATAGATTAGAATCCGGTAAATTTTATTTAATTTTTAGACTTACATTTTTATTAAAACTTGTTTATTATTTTTCAATAATCAGCCTTAGATGGCAAGACCTTAACACGTCCACCTTGAAGTTCAGCGCTATCTATGACTCAATTGAAAGAAACCCACCTAGTGGAAGCTCACCCAGTGACTGGATAAGGCTTGCACTATCTCTTTATCAAGAACAAACTAAATCATCTTTTAAAAGCTTGACTGCGTGGGACAAACTTAGGCATGTTCCTAAATGGAGACTCGATAAAAGTAAGGATCTTCAATCTAGTAACACATACTCAAGTGATATCAATAGAGTAGAAGAGGCAAGCAGCAACATCGAAGTGGAAACACGTAGTGGCACCCCACAATCAGCCTTTTCTCCACGTCCTCTGGGTCTAAAATCTTCAAAAAGACTTTGTATTAGTGAAGCAAGCAATCTCGAGGAACAAAATAACCTGGCTTTGCAAATGTCTAAAATGGTAGAAAATCGATTATCAGCAATGAAGTTAACGGAAAAACAAAATGAGCTTACCAAACAGAAAATTCTACTTACAAAAGAAAAACTTCCAATTCAAAAAGAGCGCCTCCAACTGGACAAAGAGAAAAATCTAAGTGAAATGAGAGGTAATGATATGAAACAACTTCTACTACTTAAAGAAAATTATTGTTGTACTGATGAAGACTTGGAGCTTTTAAAAAAAATGAAGGAGGAGATGAAAAGGAGGTGGATTGAAAAGAGTAACTCTTGATTTAGTTTGTTGATTATTGTTTTATTAGTGAATTTTAAAATATATATAATGATTTAAAGAAAAATAAAAGTGCGTCAAAATGAATATGAAAGAGCAGTAATAATAAAAATAAGTGTGAGTCAAAAATAAAACTTAATATATTTATTTCTTGCATGGAGAGGAGTAAAATTACTTACCAGTAATTAGTTGGAAGAGCCATTTTCTGCAAGGGCTTTTGGGTTACCATGTGGAGTATGTGAGGCAATAATGCAGTCAAAAGAGCCATTTGCTGCTCGCCTGCAAGAAAGAAAAAAAAAGAAAAAAAAGGGCAAGAGGAGAGAGGAGGGAAATAACTTACCAGTAAATTAATCGGATGAGCCATTTGGTGCATGCCTACAAGAAAGAAAAAAAGAAAAACAAAAACAAGAACAAGAACAAAATAGGCAAGAGGAGATAAATTACTTACTATTTATTTATTTTTCCTCTTACTTTTTTCTTTCTTGCAGGCAAGCACCAAATGGCTCTTCCAATTAATTACTGGTAAGATAAATTACTTACTATTAATTTTTTTTCCCTCTTACTTTTTTCTTTCTTGAAGGCATGCAGCAAATGGGTCTTCCGACTACACTTTAAGCTTGCTAGGAGGCCCAGAATTAATATATATACTGGTCTGTTCCATCCCTTTTGACTCAATTTTCTTCTTTATAATTATTATTTACATAATGTCTTACAAGTATTACATATATTTAGTTTTATTTTCAACTCACACTTTGTTTTATTTTTATATATTATTATATAATAATAATCTTGTTATTTCCCTCATCAACAAGAACAATATATTGATTTGGCTTTGAAGTTCCTTTCAATCCGCTAAGTTCTTGTAAAGAAAACAACCAGAGAATTTTGGAATAAAAAAGAGACTTTGTAAAAGATAAAATAAAAGTTTCATAAATAACTGCTAATCATCTATGATGCATAAAAAAAAGTTTGGAGCTGCACCAAATATCTTTTGCGACTCCCTCCAAGGTGTGGTAAAAATCTTGGGTAAAGGCTGTTTGGACATATAGGATTTCCTGGGCAAGATATTCTTGTTCAAGGAAGCCAAGAAATATATAAAGTCTGCATCAAAGCTATCACCGACCACAAAAAAGGCTGGCACTTGCTAAAAAGCTTTATATATATAATATAAATTTATCTCAAGTTTTTATAATTTTTTAGTTCTACACCATTACATTCTCATGTTATTCTAATGGGTGTGCATGTGACAGGTTATTTGTGCTGCTCAATAGTTAAGGCTTGGGAAACTTATCCAAAGACTATTTTATATAATAAAAGGTATAGATACATTTGTATTACTACTTATCTCATTCTGAAATATATGTCGCTAACGGGTGGCCTGATACTATTTCTAGGTTAGTTGCACTGCTCAATAGTTATAAACATTTAGTAATCATAAATTATTCCCTTTTTATATATTCAAATCTTCCTCTATTTTTCCAAATATGTTTCTTCAGATTCTCTCGCAATTCAAAATGTGTGTCGGAATTGTGAAGCTGCTGGCTGTTCTGAATAAAATTGACTAAGCTGTTTGTCAAAGAAGGATCTTGGTGGTTTGTCAAATGTTGACATTGAATGGTTTGTTCATTTAGGTAAGGATCTGATTCTGATTTTGCTTCCACTATCATGTTGTGTAAGATTATACAACAGGTCATTGTCTCCTTCACTTCTTCAATATGCCATAGACAACATGGCTGGGTTAGAATGCCCCACCTACTTTGCAACACCCCAAAAGCACGTTCTATGTCCTTTCTAGCACTTTCTTTTAATCTATAGTAACATCTGCTTTCCTCATCTTGCAGATGAAAAATTGTTTTGACCAGTGTTGACCATGGTGGGTAAATACCATCAGCAAGGTAGTAACCATTTTTATAAATTCTATTATTTATTTTATATGTCACACCATCTTGAATACCGGCCAAAAGTTTATCAAACAAGTTGCTGCAATGAAGAACATTGATGGAGTTTAAAGCTCCAGGTGATCCAAAGAAATCATGCCAAATTCGTAATTTTTTGCTTGCTACAGCCTTCAATATCATTGTTGGAGTTTTTTCCTTCCCCTGGAACTGACCAGCCCAGGCTGTGGGGCAATTATTTTACTCCCAGTGCATCCCATAAATAATTCCAAGACATCCCTGAAACCCCCTGTCTTCATACTCCCTCAAAATCTTGGTTTTCTCCACAGCGTTTGGTTCTCCTAAATACTCACTTTTGTATAAAGATATGATGTCTTTAACAAAAGTTTTCAATGCCTTTAGTGAAGTGGTTTCAGCTATGCAAACATACTCCTCAGTTGAGTCGGATTAAATCCCATAGGAAAGCTGGCGAAGTACACTGGTTAGCTTTAGGTGAGGTGTCAATCTAAGTTTCCCGCAGCAATCCTGTAGTAATGTAGTTAGTAAAAAATTGAGAAAAAGTGTGATGGATAATATTAAAAAAATACTACATTTACATATTTTAAAACCTAATATTGATTGTGCATCTGTAGATCCTCAACAATTTTTGTAAATAGATCTTTGCTTATTCTCAATCGGCGCTCAAAAATAATATTGTTGTAAATGGGGTTTTGCCCAAAGTAGTCTTTCATTAAGTGTGAATTACCAGTGTAACGATCTCGTTGCATCATTTTTTTTGGTCTTGGTGTAGTTAAATTTGATGATTGATTGTTTCAATAGGTAGTTAACAAATATGTAAGAAGGAGATCTTCTTCTTCCATGTCTAATAAATCATCAAGGAAATTTAAAGGCATGGGAAATGTAACAGTTGAGTGAAAAAAATGAGTATGGTAGAAGGAGGGATAGAAGAAAGTAGTGCCGTGAAAGCAGTGATGTTATTGAATAAACCAAGAAACACGAGTGATGAATATTTCATGTAACTCGCAAATAGTGAATTTTTCAAAAAATGAGTAGGGAATGATATCATAAATTTGTGCAACTCAGAAGTAATATGCATGTAAGCGGGAGTTACACAACCAAAAGAGTGTGGATGCTCTAAGAGCATCTACCCCCGTTTCAGTAAATTTTTGGTAGATACTTGCATAATTGCCGCATCCATTGTTACTGAAATGAGGTTTCACACCCTTGTATGCAGATTCAGTTAGCAAACACACGATAGGAAAATTTTGTCACCCTTGTGTTGACTTGCCCATTCAGTAAACTCCACTTTTTTTTCTTGCGTTCTCACTACTCATTTCACTATCCTCAACTTTTCAGATGGAACAACTCATACTTGATGAATTACTTACAATGGAAGAAGAAATAATTGTATTTACAGAATTTCTAAACTCATATGATACAACAAGGCCTGAAAAAAAAAGAATTAATAAATTGAGACCGTGTTGAAGGACATCAAAACTTGATGAAAGATTATTTCAATGTTAATTGTACATACAACAACCATCTCTTTGAACAACAATTCTGAATCAGCAAAAAACTATTTCAAAAGCTATCTACAGATTTACAGGAACATTATACTTTTGGGTTTGGAAAAGTGTAAGTCAATTAACATATAATAGTTTTCTGACTCTAATTTGTTATTCTACAGGACTGTTGTGGCCAAATTGGTTTATCACCAGAACAAAAAATTACTTCTGTTCTACGTCAATTGGCCTATGGAGTCTCTGCTGATAGCACTGATGAATATGTTTTGATTGGTGAAACTACAGCACTACAATTCCTCAAAATTTTCATCAAAGATATTATTACATTATATAAATCTGAATACTTACCTGAACCTACGCAAGAAGAAAAGAAGTTTATTCTCCGAGAATATGAGGAACATGGCTTCCCAGGATGCCTTGGTGCAATTGATGGCATGTATTGGGCTTGGAAAAATAGCCCAGGAGCATGGGCAGGTCAGTTTCAGGGCAAAGAAGGTTCACCTACAATGATTTTGGAGGTGGTTGCCAGCAAAAGCTTACATTTCTGGCACTGCTTTTTTGGCTTCCCTGGCTCCTTGAATGATATTAATGTGCTTCACAGAAGCAGTTTTTTTGATAAACTTCTTTCAGGAACACAAGATACAATAAAATTTAAAATTAATCAATGTGGTCTTCAAACATTGACAGGGGCCTTTGTTGCATTATTTGGCTTTGTTTATGCATGTCTTAATTAACATCTGTTGAGGAATCAGGTATTTTTCTGGTTTTATTCCGTGGATATTGGGTCTGTGGTTATGTGGGTACTATCATTTGATATCCCTGAGTTTTCTCTATATTTTATGTCTTGAAGACAATTTTCATATTTTAAATTTTAAGGGGTCATTTCCTCATTTTTCATTTAAAAAGATAGCTGTTTATTTTTGTTTTTTGTGTTTTACGGGCTAACCTTAAGTCTTAGGGTTAAGTGCTTAGTACCGTTGGATAGAGCTAATTTTTCTCTATATTTTATGTCACAATGTTGTTATAGTAAAATTCCCTGTTTTAAAGGTTTTAGTAGTTGTAGCTAGTTTTTCTAAGTAGATTGGGTGTTTTTAGTGGTTCTCTGGCTTCAGGGAGGCCGTGCCACTTCAGGCGGCGCCTCCGACGTTGGGCGGCCCGCCCGCCTCTGTTTTAGAAGGCTGGGGAGCGCTTCTGGAGGGTTTTTTATGCAATTTGACAGGTACAGGCGCCAAATTGGTGGGTGAGCATGGGCTCTTAGATAGTGGTCTGTGTGTCGATAGTGAAGAAGACAGTTTGGGGAAACCTTAATCATCATACAACCATCCGGAGGTGATATCATTGTTCCTCACTCAGTTTTCACTGTTTTCTGGCCACAATTGGCTGTGTTTGTTGCAAGTGAGTTCTTCATTTAACTTAACTTTGGCAACTGTTTTCTCTGTTATAGTCTTGCAAGCTATAGCAAGTATTATTGCTGTCTCTGGTGTAGATTTGAAGCCTACATCAAGTATCTTTTCTGTCTCTGGTGTGGACATTGATCTACATTTCAGTTCTTTGGTCTGGTAGTCTGTCTGGTGACTACTTTCTTGGCTCATCAAGCAGTCAAGTGTATTGGAAAAGGGGCTTTTGGTAAACAGGAACCAATTTACTGTAGCAGATAAATCTCACTTATTTTTCTAAAGGGACAGGGGATTTTCTCTCTGGTTTTTCTCCAACTCCCTTGGTCAAGGCCTATAGCTAGTACTATAGGATTGTCTACATTTCTGGCGCCCAAAGTGGGGTAGAACCTGCTAGTTCTTTGGAATCTCTGTTTTCTTTGGTTGGCTCTTTTTGGTGTTTTGGACTGGAAGAATGGCTTCTGGTTCTGCTATTGCTGTGGTGACTGTCAGTGGGGGGGATGGTCCTCCTTCTGTGATGGTTAGGGATTGTGTTAGGATTAAAACTTGGGATGATACCAAGTTTAATGGGGAAGATGTGAAGTGGTTTCTGGAGAAATATGAAACCTCTGCTGGTGTGGATGGTGCTTCTTACCTGGACATGGTGAAGCAGATTATTTTCTTCATTGGTGATAAGGCAGTGGAGAAGGAGATGGTGGCTATGTCTGGCTACAAGAAGAGGGATTGGAAATTGTTGTGTAGGGAGATGGTGGATAGATGGGGTGTCAGGTTCACTATGGTGGATCTGAACAAGGTTGTCAGTGAATGGCAATCTTATGGTGGTGTTGGTAACTTACATAGTTACAAGAAATTTCTGCTACTTTTTGATCCTGTGGTGGAATATTTGGTGGAATTGGAGGAGCTGGCACATGAAAATGCTGCCAAGGATGTTTTTTGGTCTGCCCTGGCTAGAGATGTCAGGATGGATGTGTTGAAGGAGTTGTCAAGAAAGGAATTGATGAAAACTCTTTCTAATGGGGATCAGAAGCTGCCTGCCTTGGATAAGGTGAAGGAGGCTGTGGAGGCCCATTTGAAGTTATTGGCTGTGGACACCTATCAGGAGGGGTGTGCTAAGTGTGTCAGCAAAGTCAGTGAGGCTTTGGCTGAAGAGGAAGTTAGGGAGAAGAAGGAGGAGAAGAATTTGGTGAAGGTTCCAAAACAGGAGAGGGACACAATGGTGGAACAGTTAGCTGATCTGACAAAACAGCTCCACATTTTTGTGCAGGAGGCTAAGAAGGTCAATAAGGCACCTTCTCAGCCTAGAGATTTTGAAAGGAGGGCTGGTAGGAGTGATCCTTGGGTTTACTCTTATTGCAGTAGGAGGGGGCACAGGTCCAATGATTGTTGGGCATTAAACAGGGATGTGTCTGAAGGGAAAGTTGAGTTTGATGGCAGGGTTTTCAAGTTCCCTGATGGTTCCTTTGTGAAGCCCAGTGAGGGGCAGGCACCTGTGGATTTGGTCAGGAGGAGGGGTGGTCTCAACCAAAGGAGGCCGAGGTTTGAGGAGATTCCTGATCAGGGAAGTCTTCTGGTAAGTAGAATTATGATGTCAAGGGAAAGGGGAAGGAGGTCAATAAGGTCTCTTTTTCTACTTCCTTTGGTGGTTTGGAGTTGTATTCTTGTGGTGGACAGTCAAGTGGTGAATGCTTGGCTGGTGTTTATGATGTGGACGCAGTAAAGGTGGGAAGGCCTAAGAGTAGTTCTAAGGCCCAACCAAAGCCTAAGGCTTCAAAGGTGGATCGTAAGCTGGGCGCAGCTAGGAAGAAGTACAGCAAAGAGGAGCTGTATAAAATGCAGAAGGGTATGGCTGACATGGGCCCACCTAGTTTTGGAGCATTGGACATGAATGGTGAGCCAATGCCCATGGATGTTGATTCTGACTCTGAGGAGGATGTCCCTTTGACTTCATTGCCAAAGCCTGCTGGAGTTAGAGGGTCTGGTGAGGGATCTGGTTTGGTTCCTTTTGGTGGTGCTGGTCCTCAAGAATCTTCTAGGACCAAGGTGGTGAAGCCAAGGGCTCACTTTGAGAGGCCATTAGTTTCTGGTCAAGTTAACGTAATGGACTCTGTCCTGGAAAGGATGAATCAGGGTCAGGTTTCCCTATCATATGGGGAGTTGTATGCTATCAGTCCAGGGTTGGCTGATAGGCAGAAAAAGTTGTTGACCAGGAGAAGGGTTTCTTCTGAGGAGGTGGAATACATCTGTGATTCTGCTGAAAAGGTTGGTGAGGGGTTGGAAACACATTTTTCTGCTCCTCTGGGTTATGTCAATGTCACTCTATATGGCAGGGAGGCAAGGGCATTGGTGGATTCAGGTTCTCAGATAAACCTGATTTCCTTGTTTGAGGCAACTCATTTGGGTCTCCCCACCAAAACTGGTATTGGTGGGAATTTGAGAGGGATTGGTGGCCATGTCACTGAATTGGTCGGAACTTCCGAATTTGTGAAGTTAGATGTTGGCAGAGCGTCAGGGAAGGTTCATTTCTATATTGCTAAGGGAACAGTTAAAGCTGTTCTGTGTGGGCCATTCTTGATGGATTTCCAGGCAAGAATTGGCTATCAACATGATTTGGGAATCAGTTTGTAGTTGACTGGTGAAGATGAAAGAAGGCTTCACATGAGGTTATCATCCCCTGGAGAGGATGGTTGGGAGACAAGGCCTGGCTTATCTTCAACAGAGCTCTGGCTTTGATATGTTCCAAATACTCCTGCCCAAATTCTCAATAACAAAATACCTAAATTGGATATACATCCTGGTGTAAAGTCTTTTCTTCAAATGCAACAACATTGCAGAAATCATGCTCAACAATGTATTTAAAAATCATTTGAATCTGAAAAGAAGAGATGGGACAAATCCCATAAAGAATACACTTTTAAAAAGGGTGATAAAGTGTTGATTTCTACAGTCCACTTCAATTTGTAACGTAATAACAAATTGAAAGACCCATTTGTTGGTCTATTTGTTGTCAGAAGAATGATTGGAGATAATGCAGTTGAGGTTATTTTGAATTCTCCATATGACAGAAAACATCCTGTTTTTCCAATATCTCTTCTGAAACCTTACACATCCAATAGTGATTTATTTCCAAAAAGGAGGAGAAGACCAAAGAAAACCCCAAATGGAATCACTGAAACAGCAGAAATTGAAAAATTTCTAAATGACAGAATAGTCACTGCTGAAAAAGGTACATAATACTTATTGAGATTCAAGAATAAATCATCTGAATATGATTCTTGGATTCCTGGGAAGGAGATATCTAATCTTCCTACTCTACTAAAAAAGTATAAAAAGAAAAAATCAAAGCATTTTTTTTATTGTTTTTTTTAGAGTGAGGGAGTGTCAGCCAGGCTACTAGACTTACCCAGTAAAATAATTAATTATCTTACTGAGGTGAAGCCACACCTTTTAAATCCTTATTAATAGTTAATTATTTACTAAACTACTTATGTATTACTTACAACTAACCAACTAAGTACACTAAGTAATGTAGATAATTAATAAAAATAACTACTTGTCCCATTCATATTTTACTCCCTAACACCGTGCTCAATAATACAGATGAGAGGGAATAAAAATAGTATTGAAATAGAATAAAAATATAAAAAATTCAAATTCCTTTATTAAGAAATTTAAAATTTCGTTAAACTAAATTTTAAATCAATTATTTTGTATTAAATGTGACAAACCAAGGGAACTCAAGTTTTATTTCAAATAAAAGTGATATCTCTCTTGACGTGCCATTTAGTATAACTCTTGTCAGCCAGGCTGTCCCAGGAGCCAAGTAATAAACATACAATTTTATTGGAGTTAATAAATGACATAATAATTGCAGCTTATGTATATATATTAAATTTATATTACATAATAAATTATATTAAAATATTATTTTATAATTAAAACAAATTTTATACTAATTCTATTATCATATAGATTAAGTATACATTAAAATAATTATTATATTACATATAAAGAGGTGTTATGTGTATTTAATAATTAATTAATTAATTACATGTTGATAATATAATTATATCTAATTAAATTATCTTATATTTTGAATTACATTAAGTTTTAAATTTAAATATATAATTTAACCCTTTTCATATTCAAAATTATCCATAATTATTGACGTTGTTTTTTGACCCTTTTTTGTGATAAATATTAATGCATTATAATAATTATAATACATTTAAAGTTCTAAATTTGGTTCAGTAGAAGAATTAATTACTTGTTTCAACTAGTTATTACATAGTCAAAACAATTTATTAATTTTCTACAGACTAACACTAAAATTGATTACAATATTTTGTTGCATCAAAACATTCCATTTGCTTCACTTTAGAAATCTATAGAAAATATTGTTATACTTAATTTGATTTCTTTTTCACATGTTTCTCATGTCTCAGAGTTGTTTAATTACTCACTATATTACTTAAATGATTTGGGAAATGGTTGCGTGAAAATTGTTTTCTTAATTGGGATTTTAATTACTTGTTTCATCTTTTTCTCTCCATTGTTATGTTTCAATTATTTTCTTTTATCTTTTTGTTTCATCCTATTAGTATTTTGTATATACTCAGTGGTAGCGCCTCATTGGTCCCTTTGCCTATAAAAGGCCTTGTGTTATCTCATTTATGCTCATCACTTACTACTCAAACATATTTTAATTACACTACAAAATACATTTTATTTACTACTATTTAAATTGCACTTCTGACTATTTAAGTAATACAATAAAATATTAAAAGGTTGTAATAAGAATATTTTAGTATTAATTGTTGATAATTGAACAGAGAGAATAAAACCGTACTTATTTTATTAACCACATTAATCCCCGTCCATCCTTATTAAAAGTCTTTAAATTTTTTATATATACCTTTATTTCAGTTCCTTTTTATTTCCCCTTCCACCTTCTTTTTCACCTTCTTCTTGACGACCGGCCGACAATTGGGGACCCTTCCAAATAATTGACGATCAACTTTTACAACTTTTTTGGATGAACGTAATAACACACGGACCACCTTGTGCAAAAAGTAGAACTTTTTCTGCCAACGTGAATTGAACCGGGGATCTAACTTTTAGGTTTATATATCCTTAAAGGCTATATATTTTTGTGAGTGATTTAACGATCACTACTGTAAGTCAACCTTTGCTCCTATCAACTCTTATACTAGATATTTTACTGCAATAACAGTGATTGTGGCCTTGTGCTGAGTCACTGAGTGTAAGTGTTCATTTATTAAATTTTTTTTTCCTAGTTGACCATTATAGAGTGTTTAATTCCTCTTAGTCCTAGAAGAAATTAAAATTATTATTAATAAAAATTGAATTATTAAATTAATTTTTTTATAATTAATTTTTGTTTAATTTTGGTTGACTTAAATTGTTGGCCGGTCATCTAGAAGATGGTGAGGAAAAGAAGAAATGTAAAGAAGAAGAGGGGGAAGTATAATAAAAAATAAAGAAATAAAAATAATAAAAAGATATAATGATTCTGAGATAGAGAGAGGCGACGAGTTTCCTTGGGAGTTAACACAATGGTGAGGCTTATTAAATTATAATATATTTTGTTTAAAGTAAGTATTATTTTCTCTACACGGCCAAAACTATTATTACTATTAGACTTAATGCAACCTGTAGTTAGTTATAAAAAATTTAAATTAGAATTGTAATAATAATAATAATAATAATAAACCGGTTATATTAAAATATGTTTAAGTTTGGAGTGTATAGTAAGTGATGAGGCTACAGGTGATTATCCAAGGCCCTTTTATAGGAAATGGGTCCTCTGAAGCGCCACAATATTTGTAAATACAAGAATCATAATAAGATTAAATAAGAATATAAAAGAATAAGTGAAACATAACAATGTAGAGAAAAATATGAAACAAATAATTAAAACCCCAAATAAGAATCAAATTTTTCACAATTAATTCCCAAATCAGTAAGTAAAAATATTGAATAACTAAACAAGCCTGGGACATAGGAACTATGAGAAAATTAAATCAAAACAGATGGTACAGTCTGATTTAAGGATTTTTAAGTGAAACAAGAAAAAATATTTTGACGCAACAAAATATGTAATCAATTTCAATTTAGTATAAAGATATTAATTAATTGTTCCAACTATGTAATTAAATAATTAATTTAAATGAAAAAAATAATTAATTTATTACTAAATTAAGTTGAGAAATTTAATACTATTTTTTAAAATAAGTATTTTAATTTAATTTTTTTATTGACACAATTAAGGGTCCAAAAAACAGCGGCAATAATTATGGATAATACTATATGAAAAAGTATATTTTAATAATTAAATTTAATTAATTAAAGTAATTACAATATAAGATAAACACTTGAATATAATTATCTTATAAGTTTTTAATTAATTAATTTATAATTGTTAAATAAACAATGTGCCCTTTGTTATGGAATTAAATGCTTTTAAATTATTTTATAATAAAATCAAAATAATATTTACTTTATTTATATAAATAAAATACTAATATAAATTTATTATGTAATATAATATTAATTTTAAATGCAAACTCTGTAATTATTATGTCTTTATTTAACTCTAATAAATTGTATGTTTATTTACTGGGCTCCTGGGACAGCCTGGCTGACATAAATAGTACTTTGTACTTAGTCCCATATATTGCCATATTTAATTTTGGTAATTTAATAAATTAGTTGAAAATAACTTAACTGTTTATTCCCGATTTTCCTTTGCAGTCCATATTATTAAGTATTTTTTATAAATATTACTTTATATTAAAAAAAAAATTTTTTTTAATTTATTTAATAAAAATTTTTTTTTAATATTTATAGAAAATTATTAACTGAATTTTATTAATTTTTTTTTTAAGAAATTAATTAATCTTCCCACTATTATGTCCAACAAATCGGCTGAGAAAATGGATAACATGCAAGTGGATGAAATTGAAATTGATTATCATGCTGATACTGTGAGTTCTTCTAAAGTTGAACATAAAAATTCTTATGCTAAAAAGAAAAATTTACATAATTCAGGATGTGGAAATGACAGGAGAAGTAAACAAATCAAACCCCCTTTGCCCAGCACAAAAGAAGGAAGTAAAACCTCCAGGACCTCAAGAAGGTCTTCCAAAAGGATTCAAAATAAAAAAACTTCCTCTGCCGCAGCAAATCAGAAATCTGTCCAGTCACATCAAAGAACTGAAGAAAGAAAACATGAAATACAAGGCAAAAGTAGACACCTTGTGGGATCAAGTTCAGGAACTCAGGAACCAAAATCAGGCCCAGGCCCCTCCTCAGTTGCCTCCCAATCAGCCTCAGTTTTAGGCTCAACCTTTACAGCCCCCCAGCTCCTTCACCCAAAATCAAAGTACTCTGGAAGTAGAGCAATGGAAATGGGATTATCTAATGAGTCACTACCAGAAGAATGTGCAACATCCTCCTCATCATCAGCCTGGCCCATCCAGAACACCCAATTTCCATCCTCCTCCTCATCCTTACCAACAAGGCAGGAGAAAGAAGGCCCAAGCCCAATCCCAAACTCAGTCTCAGGGGAAGTTTCCTCCTCTGCCATGGTAAGTAATTTGTTTGATAGTCACTTGGGAATGTTTTCTAATAAGACTTCTTCTGCAGGTATTATTATTGAGAATGGTGAAAGAACACTTAAACCTGTTAAAAACAGCTTCCTGTAACTAGTAGCCCTATTAATGTAATTAGCAAATTGTCATTTGATGAACCTTTACATTTTATTTCTACTTCTTTAATTAATCCTTCTCTTGAAAGTAAGAATGATTCTGTTTCCCCTGAAGTCTATACCTTAATTGAGAAAACTTCTGAAGAAATATTAAAAGACACCATTGATTTTAATGTTGTGAAAGACAAACATTTGAGAGATGTGTTAATCCATGAGAATGATAGATTAAATAATTTGCACTTGCAATGTAAATTAAGTTCTTCTGTACAAGATACAGCTTATTTTAAAATCAAAGAAACCTTGAATATTGTTCTTAGCCAACAAAAACAAATAAGGAGTGACCATAGAGCTATCTCAGATAAAAATATCAATCTACATAAGACCTTGAGTGAATTGAAACCCCTTATTGAAGAAAATTATTCATTAAAAAGTGAAATAAAATCTCTACCAAATGAGTTTAAAAAGCTAAAGAATGATTTCCATGCACTAAGTACCAAACACTCAGTTTCTGGGGACAGAAATGTTCTATCTCTTGCAAAAGTAAATGACCAGATGTCTGAAATTCCAAGAATAAGAAACTATGTGTCTGACCTACAGGAAAAATTCTCAACCTTAACCACCAATAATGAATTAAATGAGATTTCTGCAAATAAGCTGCATAAAAATAAAGGGAAAAAACCTGAACAAAGTTCATCCTTTCTTCCTCATATTTCAACCATTAAACAAACTGACAATGAGTCTGTAAAATCTTTTGCTACTAGCAAAAAATATTGTGATTGTCATTCACCAGCTGTCTCTGTAAATAAGGAAATTGCTTAACACCTGGATAAACTTCAGGAATTATTAGTGATGAATAATTCAAACCAAAAAATGAGCCATCCCAGTAGTCAGAAAAATTGGCCTAAGTTGGACCAATATCCTACCTTTGATGGTGATTCTTCTTCTGATTGGCAACACTTTATCCAAAGAATTGATAATTTAAAGAGTTCTTATAATTTACCTGATGAGGAAATTGTTCTAAGCTAATTTATTTATTTTTTAATGTAGCCTTGATGTGGTATGAATCTGTCCTTTTAGATAACAATCATTATACATGGAATGATTGGAAATCCTTGATTGAGAATCAGTTTGGTGGTTCAAAATTCAGGTTAGCTCAGCAAAGACTGTATGAGAATACTAGATATGTATCCTCCTCTGTTGAAAAGCCCATTGTTTATCTTATGAAAGTAACAAAAATTCTAAGAGCAATTGATCCAAAGATGGATTATGATATTTGGAGAGATAAAATCTTGTATAAAATAACAAATTCTCTTAGAGATTTGATTGTGGCTAGAACTGAGCATGTAAGGGAAAATTCTTCTTTCATTAATATCTGTAATGAGGTACTACTCAACCATAGATATGAACCAAAGAATAACCTTGGTAAATCTTATAATGATCAGAATAAACCTTCTACAAAGCTCCCAGAAAAATCTGGTAAACCCTCTGCCCCACTTAAACCTAAAAAATATGCAACAAATACTTGTTATAAATGTAACAAACCATGGCAAAAGGGTCATGTTTGTGACAAGAAAATTCATCTTGTTGAACAAATTGAAGACACTGATGAAGCTGAAATTGATGTCAATAATTCTTCTAGTGATTGTGAAAGTAATATCTCCTATGGCAATGACTCTGTTAAAGATGTTTTAATGTTAGAACAGGATGTCCATTATTTAGATAATATATCTGAAGAATGTGTATTGGATTTATCTTCAATGGAAAATGCTGAAATAATTTAAGATATTACTAACAATTCTATAGCCATATCCCCCTTGAAAGCACCTGTTATCATTAATGGTAAAAATGTTGATGTAGTTCTTGACTCTGGTGCTGAAGGAAGTGTAGTGTCTGAAAAAGCTTTAGCTTCAGTAGATAAGGATTATTTGAGTAAATTATTACCTATAACTTCTGAAAAATGGAGAGGGTATGGTTCTACCTTAATTCCTATTGGCAAATACAAAACCTCTGTATTCTTCAAATATAATGGTGGTTTTGTCAGAGCTATTTGTGAATTTGTTGTCATGCAAAATGATAATTTAAGCAATTGGTTTATTATGGGTAATGATATTTTAACCATGTTTGGTGTGAAATTGGACCCACCAAATAATTGCTTCACCTTGGGATTGAATGGCAAAAGGAAATTCAAAATTTCCTCCTCTAGAAAACCTTCTGGGCATCTGTTCAAGTCTTGTAACTTACCAATCCAGTGTATAGGCAGAACAACAATTGAAATGGATGATTTATTAAATGAAATAAATACTGCTTCTTTTGGTGATCAGTTAACTAGTGAACAAAGGGATTCTATTATTGCCTCAATTACCTCTTTCCCTATGGCTTTTTCTCATGGTTCTCATGTCCTAGGAGTTGTTAAGGATGAAATGAAAATTACTTTATCCTGTAACTTGAGTGATATTCCTCCTAGTCTTAAGAAAAAACCATATCCTGTTTCTCCAACAAAAAGAAAGGATATTGAGGATAATATTTCTACCTTATTAAAAATGAATATTATTGAGAAAGTGGATGTCACCCCAAAATATTGTGTCATATCCCCAGTCTTGATTTCTTATGAAAAAGATAAGGCTAGATTATGTGGTGATTACAGAACATTAAACACTTATACTGTGGATGATATTTATCCTTTGCCAAGAATTAATTCAATTCATGCTACCTTACAGGGTGCAAAATTTATTAGTTGTCTGGATGGCAATAAAGGTTATCATCAAATTCCTGTTGAGAAAAATTCACAAAATTTTTTACTAATTGCTACTCATATGGGAATATATAAGTATGTTAGGATTCCATTTGGCCCTAAAAATGCTCCTTCAGTTTTTCAAAAAGTCATGGATAACACTTTCCATAAAGAAATAATTGAAGGGTGGCTCATGGTCTATATTGATGACATTATAATTTTTTCTAAAAATTTTGATGAACATATGATTCACTTAAATAGAGTTTTGCAAAAAATGGATGAAATCAATATGACCTTGTCCTTAAAAAAGTGTAAATTTGGTTTTCAATCCTTGAAAGTCCTTGGCCATGTTGTGTCAGGCTTACAAATTTGTGTAGACCAAAACAAAGTTGCTGCCATTCAAAATGTGAAAGCACCAACTTCTGTAAGAGAAATCCAAAGTTTTTTGGGTATGTGTGGCTATTATAGACAATATATTAAAAATTATCAGGTCATAGCCTTGTCTCTTACAAAACTGACCAGAAAAGATGTTGCCTTTCTCTGGAATAATGACTTTCAAAAAGCTTTTGATACATTAAAAAGTTGCTTAATGACAGCCCCTATATTGGCTCTTCCAGATTTCAACAAACCTTTTGTCCTATACACAGATGCTAGCTTTGTTGGTCTGGGTGCTGCCCTTCACCAGAAACAAATTATAAATGATAAATCCTCAGAGGTTGTAATTTGTTATATTTCAAGAACCTTGAGAAATAGTGAATTGAAATATGGTGCCACTCAGTTAGAGTGCTTAGCATTTGTTTGGGATCTTGAGAAGCTTCATTACTATCTAGATGACCAAAATTTTGCATTGGTAACTGACTGTAGTGCTGTGAAGTCCCTCTTAAACCTGAAAACATCTAACAGACATATGTTCAGGTGGCAACTTGCTGTTCAAGAATACAGAGAACGGATGACAATTATCCATAGGGCTGGAAATGTTCACTCCAATGTTGATATGCTGTCTAGATTTCCTCTGCCAAATAATGACTCAAATCCTGCTTATGTACCTGAAGATGATACTGTTCATATCCATGGTATATTTATAGTTGATATGGAAGAGGAGTTATTACAATTAATACTGGATTCATATAATAAAGATTCTGATTTAAATAAATTGGTTACTATCTTAAATGATCCTAAAAATGCTTCTATTCAGGCATTGATTAAAACTCTTCCTGCTAAATATCAGAATGCTTTAATAAAGGGAAAGTTTTCTATTGAAGATGAATATATTTATTATAGAAGAAAGCTTACTAATGTAATTGTAATTTCTCCTTCTATGAAAGAAATTATCCTCAAACTTTGTCATGATGACATATTAGCTGGTCATTTTGATCTTGAGAAGACACTGATAAGAGTCAAAAACACTGCTTGGTGGGCTAATATGTCTGAAGATGCAAAATTATATGTTGAATCTTGTGATTCATGCCAGAAATCCAAAAGAATGACTGGTAAGAGAGCAGGGTTATTACAGCAAATTGAAGCACCTGATGCTCCCTGGCAAATCATTAATATGGATTTTGTCACTGGTCTTCCTATTGCAGGTAAAGAAAATTATAATTCTTGTTGGGTAATAGTGGATAGATTTACTAAAATGTGCAAATTTGTTCCCACCCATAAGGATGTCTCCACCAAAGACTTGGCTTTCTTATGGTGGTGTAATATGTTCAATATAGTTGGATTCCCTAGAGCCATTATATCTGACAGAGATCCAAAATTTACATCTGAATTCTGGATGTCTCTAATGTATATATGTGGTTGTGAATTAAAATTATCTACTGCTCACCATCCTCAAACTGATGGTCTAGCTGAAAGAATGATTCAAACTCTAGAGGATATGATTAGAAGGTATTGTGCCTTTGGATTGGAATATAAAGACAATGACAGATTTACTCATGACTGGGTCACCTTATTACCTGGTCTTGAAGTTGCTTATAATAGCACTGTTCACTCTGTTACTCAAAAGAAACCTTTTGTACTTTGGCTAGGTTATGTCCCTCATACTCCTGCTCAAATACTCAATAGTAAATTGTCTAAATTGGAATTACACCCTGGTGTCAAATCTTTTGTTCAAATGCAACAACTGTGCAGAAAACATGCTCAATCTTGTATTGATAAAGCATTTGAATATGAGAAGAAAAGATGGGATAAATCCCATAAAGAACACACATTTGAAGAAGGTGATGAAGTGTTGATATCTACTGTCCACTTCAGTTTACAGGGTAACAACAAATTAAAAGATCCTTTTGTGGGCCCTTTTGTTGTAAAAAAATGATTGGAGATAATGCAGTTGAAGTTGTGTTATACTCTCCATATGATAGAAAACATCCTGTTTTCCCCATTTCCCTTTTAAAACCTTATACTTCCAACAGTGACTTATTTCCAAAAAGAAGGGGTAGACTTAAGAAAAACACTCAGAAAATCACAGAAACTGCAGAAATTGATAAAATTCTCAATGATAGAATTATCACTTCTGAAAGAGGTACTGAGTATTTATTGAGATTTAAAAATAAGTCATCTGAATATGATACATGGATACCTGGTAAAGAAATTTCAAACCCTCCTACTCTATTAAAAAAGTATAAAAAGAAAAAATCATATCATTTTTTTTATTGTTTTTTTTTGGAGTGAGGGAGTGTCAGCCAGGCTGTCCCAGGAGCCAATTAATAAACATACAATTTTATTGGAGTTAATAAATGACATAATAATTGCAGCTTATTTATATATATTAAATTTATTTTACATAATAAATTATATTAAAATATTATTTTATAATTAAATTAAATTTTATACTAATTCTATTATCATATAAATTAAGTATACATTAAAATAATTATTATATTACATATAAAGAGGTGTTATGTGTATTTAATAAATAATTAATTAATTACATGAGGATAATATAATTATATCTTATTAAATTATCTTATATTGTAATTACATTAATTTTTAAATTTAAATATATAATTTAACCCTTTTCATATTCAAAATTATCCATAATTATTGACGTTGTTTTTTGACCCTTATTTGTGATGAATATTAATGCATTATAATAATTATAATACATTTAAAATTCTAATTTTGGTTCAGTAGAAAAATTAATCATTTGTTTCAACTAGTTATTACATAGTCAAAACAATTTATTAATTTTCTACAGACTAACACTAAAATTGATTACAATATTTTGTTGCGTCAAAACATTCCATTTGCTTCACTTGAAAAATCTATAAAAAATATTGTTATAATTAATTTGATTTCTTTTTCACATGGTTCTCATGTCTCAGAGTTGTTTAATTACTCACTATATTACTTAAATGATTTGGGAAATGGTTGCGTGAAAATTGTTTTCTTAATTGGGATTTTAATTACTTGTTTCATCTTTTTCTCTCCATTGTTATGTTTCAATTATTTTCTTTTATCTTTTTGTTTCATCCTATTAGTATTTTGTATATACTCAGTGGTAGCGCCTCATTGGTCCCTTTGCCTATAAAAGGCCTTGTGTTATCTCATTTATGCTCATCACTTACTACTCAAACATATTTTAATTACACTACAAAATACATTTTATTTACTACTATTTAAATTGCGCTTCTGACTATTTAAGTAATACAATAAAATATTAAAAGGTTGTAATAAGAATATTTTAGTATTAATAGTTGATAATTGAACAGAGAGAATAAAACCGTACTTACTTTATTAACCACATTAATCCCTGTCCATCCTTATTAAAAGTCTTTAAATTTTTTATATATACCTTTATTTCAGTTCCTTTTTATTTCCTCTTCCACCTTCTTTTTCACCTTCTTCTAGACGACCGGCCGACAACTCTTATTTTTTCACATACTCTCTTTAGTTAGTTTTTTTCCTCTCACATCCTTGTACTAGGAGATTTTAATTCCGTGGTTTTATTGTCTCACATTTTGCCTATAAAAGGCCCTTCCTTTTTGTACTTTTGATTCATTACTTACTACTTACAAATTTTACAATACATTAAATTAAATCCTTTATTTCTATATCTTATAACATTAGTACTTACATCACCGTAATTCTAATCTATAATTTATATTAATATTTGACTTTACCTCTTATAACTTGAGTAAAATAATCAAAGAGATTAAGAAATACGTACTTGCCTTTTGAAAGTCCATTAAACCACTAAAACTCCTTGTATAACCCTCAAATAAATCTTCTAGACCAAAAGACCCTTGGCACTTTCTATCCCACCAGACCCAGATTTGAATATAAAAACTCTCTTCCAAATGCCCATTTCCTCTCACTTCTTTTCTCATCTTGCAATATAATATATGATTCCCCATTTATTTTCAGTATAGTCTAGTATATAAGTATGATATAATAGTGTTTATTTATGGTCCTACTACTTATTGATAAATGATTTAGTGATTAAACCTCAGGGGAAGACTAATAAAATAGTTATACTCAAATAAAACTCACAATACTTGGATTTAAATGCGTGCTTAGTGGTGGAAAATAGATGAATAAAATATAGATATAGCTTATATAAAGATAAAATCAATTTATAGTGGCTTTATAATATATTTCTAAAGTTTAATAATTGTATAGTAGTGTTTGTTGGAGTTGTAGTAATTGAATGATGATAAATAACCGTCAAAATCCCTCCTTACTTATACCCAAATCCACTGGAGTGCACAGACCTTCAATCCAGATGATGTCACTGCTATCCCCGGCAATTACAGCACTGTGAGGGCCCATCACCTCCCCATGGCATCCACTTCAAGCAGTTTCAACACCCAGACCTCAAGTAAAGACCCTCCATCACTATTAATAATAACAGAGATCCATACCATAAATAGAAACCCCAAATAAAAGCAGATACCATAAAGAAACAGGTAAAATAAACAATCAAAAAGAGATTTAATGAAACTAAAAGCATATAAAGGAAACAAATAAAATGTCCAAGCCCCCAATAACATCCCCAAGCATCCACATTAACCCAGAAACATCCTTCCAACCCATAAATCCGTGAATAACCATCCAAGGAAGTAATTTTAGTTGTCCAAACTGGGTGTATGCGCCTGATATAGGTGTCTATGCTTCTGTAGGCGTTGTGACTCCACTGATTTTGTCCATATGACCTAAAATAAGCAGAAAAACAAAGGTTATAGGCTATTAAGGGGCTAAAACCCACTTATATACCTAAATATACATAATATACTGCATATTTCACTGAATATGAGATTTATGTATACATATAAGCTTATGTATGTCAATAATTACTTCATATCACTTAAGATAAGTATATTATGATTCCATTAACACCTTAATAAATATTATTAGGCCATGGATAAGCTATTTAAACTATTATAAGTTATATAATAGAATAATAATTATATATATATATAATAAAATAATATATATTATTATTTTAACCTTATTTTTAAGATATAAGCTTAATCTACTTAAGGTTATCTTTTTTAAGCATAAGAAATACTCAGTCCTAAGGATATTTAGGCTGACACTCCCTCACCCCAAAAAAAAACAATTAAAAAAATGTTAAGACATTTTAATTAAAACTAAGGAGTGAAATAATAAAATAAAAAAAATAAAATATAATTTTTATAATACATATACTGAATGAACAGTATTATTTAGATTTAAATTTTTTCAAGAGATTTTTAAGATCAGAGATTTCATTTTCTGGAATTCACTGGTCATATTCACTTAATTTATTTTTAAATCTTAATAGATACTCAACTCCCTTTTCTTTAGTAAGGTGTCTCTTTTTAATTATCTTTTCAATTTCTGCCTTTTCAACTATTTCTTCAGGTTGCTGTTTATGCCTTCCTGATATTCTTGGAAATAGAGCAGTATCATTAGAATGGTATGGTTTTATAAGAGAAATAGGAAATACTGGATGTTTTCTATCATATGGTGCATATAGAATAACCTCAACAGCATTATTACCAACCATCTTTTTAACTACAAATGGTCCAATGAATGGATCCTTCAATTTAACATTACCATTTAAATTGAAATGTAGCATTGAAATAAGGACTTCATCACCCTCTTTGAACATTTGTTGTTTATGGGCTTTATCCCATCTTTTCTTTTCATACTCAAAAGCCTTATTTATACATTCTTGAGCATGTTTTCTGCATAATTCCTGCATCTGAAGAAAAGATTTAGTACCTGGATGGATATCCAATCTAGGTAACTTATTAAGAGTTTTAGCAGGGGTATTAGGTACATAAACCAACCATAACTCAAATGGCTTTTTGCCAGTGACAGAATGTACTGTACTATTATATGCAAATGCTAAACCTGGGATAAGGGTTACCCAATCATGCGTGAATTTGTCATTGTCTTTAAAATTAAGACCAAAAGCACAGTATCTTCTTATCATATCTTCTAAGGTTTGTATCATTCTTTCTGCTAGCCCATCAGTTTGTGGATGGTGTGCTGTAGAAAGTTTTAATTGACACCCTGAAACATCCATAAGTGACGTCCAGAACTCAGAAGTAAATTTAGGATCTCTGTCAGAAACTATTGCTTTGGGGAAGCCTGCTGTATTTAACATTTGTGTCCACCATAAAAAAGCTAAGTCCTTTGCAGAAACCTCTTTGTGGGTAGGAATAAATTTACACATCTTTGTAAAACTATCTACAATTACCCAGCAGGAGTCATAACTCTTATGCCCTGCTATTGGCAAACCTGTTACAAAGTCCATGTTAATGATTTCTTATGGAGCTTTTGGTTGCTTAATTTGTTGTAATAAACCAGCTCTTTTTCCTGTTAATCTTTTAGATTTTTGACAAGAATCACATGTTTCAACATATTTCTGAACATCCTTAGACATTTTAATCCACCAAGCTGTGTTTTTTACTCTGGTTAATGTTTTATGGTAGTCAAAATGACCTGCTAATATATCATCATGACATATACTTAACATTAACTCCTTCATTGAAGGGGGAATTACAATTACATTACTTAATTATTTTCTGTAATATATAAAACCATCCTCAATGGAAAATTTTCCTTTTTCTAATGCCTCTTTATACTTAATTGGTAATGTTTTTATTAAAACATTCATTGAAGCATTAGATGGATCATTTAATATTGTAGTTAATTTACTCAAGTCAGGATCTGAATTATAATTATCAAGAATTGATTGCATAAATTCATTCTCAAGATCTACAATATAAATGCCATAAATTTTAATAATCTCTGACTCAGGAACATAAGCAGGATTATCATCATTATTAGGCAGAGGTACTCTAGATAACAGATCTACATTAGAGTGCAAGGTTCCTGCTCTATATGTAATAGTCATCCGGCCTCTGTATTCTTGTACAGCTAATTGCCATATAAACATGTGTCTATTAGGAGTTTTCATGTTTAAGAGTGACTTAACTGCATTACAGTCAGTTATTAACTCAAATTTTTGGTCTTCAAGGTAATAATGTAGCTTCTCAAGAGCCCATACTACTGCCAAACATTCAAGTTGAGTAGCACCATATTTCAATTCACCACTTCTCAGAGTATGTGAAATATAGCAGATTGCTACTTCTGACATTTTACCTTCAATAAGTTGTTTTTGATGTAAAGCAGCACCCAGTCCAATAAAACTTGCATCTGTATATAATACAAAAGGTAATTGGAAATCTGGTAATCCAAGATAGGAGCTGTCATTAAACATTCTTTCAACTTATCAAAAGCTTGTTGTCTTTCATTATTCCAAATGAAAGCTTCTGATTTCTTTATCAGTGTGGTCAGTGGTGCAGCAATTGATTGGTAGTTTTTTATATATTGTCTATAATAACCACACATTCCAAGAAAAGATTGTACATCCTTCACATTTTGAGGAATGCCAATATTCTTTATTGCAGCCACTTTATTTTGGTCTACACATATTTTTAAGCCAGATACAATATGACCAAGCACTTTTAAAGATTCAAACCCAAATTTACATTTTTTCAATGCAAGGGTCATTTTTATTTCATCCATTTTCTGAAATACTCTCCTTAAATGGATTAAGTGTTCATCAATAGTTTTAGAGAACACTATGATGTCATCAATTTATACCATTAACCATCCTTCAATCATTTCATTATGGAATGTTATATCCATTAACTTCTGAAACACTGATGGAGCATTTTTTGGTCCAAATGGCATTCTGACATACTTATAAATTCCCATGTGTGTTGTTATCAACAAAAAGTTCTGTGAATTCTTTTCAACAGGAATTTGATGGTACCCTTTATTTCCATCTAGGCAACTTATATATTTAGCACCTTTAAGGGTAGCATGTATAGAGGCAATCCTTGGCAAGTGATAAATATCATCTACTGTAAATGTATTTAATGCTCTATAATCACCGCACAGTCTTACTTTATCTTGTTCATAAGAAATTAGCACTGGTGATATTACACAATATTTTGGTGTAGTTTCAACCTTCTCAAGAATGTTCATTTTTAATAACATCTTAATATTATCCTCTATGTCTTTCCTCTTCATTGGTGAAGCGGGGTATGGTTTCTTTTTAAGACTAGCAGGATTATTATCCATATCACAGGTTAAACTAATTTTCATTTCATGATCTTTTACAAGGCCAAGTTCATTTGTACCATGTGCAAAAGCCATTGGAAAAGCTTTAATTAATTCCAAAATATTATCTTTCTCAGTTTTACTTATCTAAGTGCCAAATGATGCTTTTGAAATTTCTGTTTCGAGAAGTTCCATCTCATTGGATTCTCTTCCTTTACACGGGGAATTTGTTACTGACTCAATGTGTAAGACTGTGTTAAAAGAATTTATTTTAAATTTCCTTTTACCATTCATGCCAATTGTAAAATTGTTATTAGCAGGGTCTAATTTTACACCAAATTTAGTCAGAATATCATTTCCAATGATAAAACAGTTATTACAGTTAGTATTATCCATTACTACAAAGTCACAAGTTACTCTTACATAACCATGTTGATGTTTAAAGAAAACAGAAGCTTTGTATTTACTAATGGGGTGTAGCACTGATCCAAAACCTCTCCAATTTTTATTTTGAAGTGGTTCAAGCTTAAACTTATATTCACTATCAATTTTCTGTAATGTATTAGTGGAAACAACAGAACCAGCAGCTCCTGTGTCCAGTACTATATTAACATTTTCACCAGAAATGATAGCTGGAACTGTGATAGGTGTCATTCTAAAGTTATCAGCTTGTATATCCTTAATGATTTCAGCATCCTCAAAATTCATTAAAGATTCATTTGAGTCCATATTTAATATTGGATCTTCAAAGATGGACAAATCATCTTCCAACATACAGACTTCATTTTCATTACTATATGAGATATTGCTGTAATAATCACTTGATTCTTTACTTCTTTCAGTTTCAGTTTCAGTTTCACGTTGATTTTCAACAATATTTATGTTTTTCTCACATTTGTGACCTTTGACCCAAGGTTTGTTACACTTATAACAAGTATTTGTTTCATACTTTTTAGGTACTACAGGTGCAGTAGGTTTTTTCTGCTTCTCCTGAAGTGTTTTTGAATTCTGAGTTTTTACAGGTTCAACATTTTGTTTATAAGTGGAATACCTTGATTCATACTTATGGTTTAATAATATTTCATTGCAAATATTAATAAAGTCAGAATATTCAGTAACATTTAATGTTCTAGCTACAACAATGTCTCTGACAGATATAGGTAATTTATATATTATCTTATCTTTCCATAAGTTAAAATCCATATGAGGCTCAATGGCTTTTAATATTTTGTTTAAATTCATTAAAAATACCATAGGTTTGTCACCATTCAACGGATTATACCTAGTCTTCTCATAAAGTCTCTGCTGAGTAAGCCTGAATTTAGAACCTCCAAATTGTTTTTCAATAAGTTGTTTCCATTCAGCCCAAGAGTAGTCTCTACCCTCACTTAAGACAGCTTCAAACCATAATAAAAGAACATCCTTAAATAAAGAGATTAATTTTGATGTTATCTCTTCATCTGGTAACTTATATGAGAATTTCAAGTTGTCAATTCTTTGAATAAAATGTTGCCAATCAGAGCTGGCTTCCCCATCATAAGTTGGGTACTGATCTATCTTAGGCCAGTTTTTCTGATTGGATTTTATCTCACTAATCTTAGGTAAATTCAACAACTCATTTACTTTTGATAAATGGTCTTGTATTTCTTCCTGCACGGATTTGTGACTTACATTCTCAGATTTGACACTACCACCAGATGGTTTTAATTGTGGTGGTACAGGGAAGGAATGAGATTCACTTTTGCCAATGAAAGGATTATTATTATATTGATTATACTTATGATTATCCTGGTTTATTAGTAGATTGGAAGTTTCAATCTCAACTTTAGTTAATCTTTGTAGCAACTCAGAGACACTTTGATTTGTCTGGGAAAAAGATAACTTTGTTCTTGATTCAGTTTTTAATAAATGTGTTTCATATAATTTTTCTAACTCACAGAATTTGTTTGAAAGGTCATTATATTTATTACTTAATAGGGGGTGTCAGTTCTGGCAAATCCGCACTTACAAATCCGCACTTAAATTTGACCAAATCCGCACTTAAATAAGTGCGGATTTCCAAAACACACTAGCCCCAATACTGGTGGATTTCAAAATGAAATAAGTCACTTATTTCACTCAAATCCGCACTTTCTCAACCAAAAGTGCTGATTTCACCATCAAGTCCCATTTCACTGATTTGTCAGCATCATCCCATTCATACGCAGCACTCCGCAGAATAACACTTCATAACTCAAAACATCGTACATCACTTACATCTTCATATCATATCATATAAGAGTCATGCCTTCCTCACTTTCAAATCGTGATAAATTACATAAAGCAATGACTTTCATGGCGCTTGAACTGCTCTTGGACTCTGATTCCGAATCTGATCTAGAAGAAGATTTTGTCGTTTTATCAAAAATGGCCAGGAAACGTTACCTTCTTCCCAGAAAGCCTCAAGTACTTCATACCCCCAAGTACACCATCCAAACACTTCTTAACCTATCTACACCCAGTTTTAGACAGCTGTTCAGGACTTCTCAGGAATGTTTCCTTAAATTGCTTGAGCTTATTCAGGATCATCCCATATTTCACAATAATTCTCAAAAAGAACAACGACATCCTTCAATTCAATTGGCCATCACACTATGTCGTTTGGGTTCAAATGGTAATGGAGCCGCTTTGAAACGTTTAGAAAATGTCTTTGATTTAGGGTATGGTTCAGTTAACACTTATACCAAACGATGTATCACTGCCATCAACTCCTTGGAATCTCAACTTCTCACCTGGCCAACAAAAGAAGAGCGACTTGAATCATCTCAGGTTATGCAAGCAGAGGGCTTTCCAGGATGTATTGGTTTTGTTGATGGTACTACTATTCCTTTGAGCCAGAAACCTGGTCAAGGTGGAAACAATTACTTTGACCGTAAAAAGAGGTAGATTATTTTTAACTCCTTTCATCCTCCTTGAAACTAACACAAACAAATATATCTTCTTTATAGATATTCAATTAACGTTCAGCTTATATGTGACATAAACAAAAAATTTATATCATTCTTCGCTGGCTATCCTGGCTCATGTCATGACTCCTACGTCTTCAAAAGAATGCATATTTCAAATGAACCTGAAAAATTCTTTGATGAAAATCAGTATCTTCTTGCAGATTCTGCTTATGTGAATGGAAAGTATGTACTTCCTGCTTTTCGGGGAGCAGCTTCAGAAGACAGTCAAAATGCCAAATTCAACAATCATTTGGCAAAGTCAAGAGTCCGTATTGAACATTCTATTGGAATCTTGAAAGGCCGTTTTTCTAGTTTAAGGGAATTAAGAAGTCCTCTTAGAAATAAATCTGAAATGGAGGCGGTGATCAACTGGATTCTGTGTTGCACTATACTTCATAACCTACTTGCTGACCTCAAAGATCAATGGTTAGAGCTGTATGAAGATGAACAAGTTGAATCACCTCTGACTATATCCAACACTTCTATTTCTCAATCAACTAGTATAAGGGCGAAAATCCTTCCAATAACACTCCAACATTTTTCAACACAATTTTAATTTTTTTCTCTTTCTCTTCAAATTATCAATTTGCATGTATTATTCACTGAGAATGGTAAATTTTTTTGCATTTTTTTTTGGTTTTTGAATTTGCTGTTAAAGTCTTATTTTTTTTTCTCTCTGTGTTTTCTTTCATCAACTCAACATGAAATCGTATATTTTCAGCAAACACCACGCAATATAGGGGGAGGACTTGCTAGCAAGTCCGCAACTTGAAGTCAGATGGAAATCAGATGGAACTCAGACTGAAGTAATACTGAACTTTCACTTGAAGTATCACACAAATAACAATGGATCTATATTGAAAACATAGTGAAAGTGTGAGGATAACTGAATGGAAGCCAGAAAAAATCATTCCATGAGTCTACTCAATGCAAAGTATTTTTTGAAACAGCTTATTAAAATAATACTTTATTAAATTAATTTGATCAATAAAAATTGATTGATAATATTGCAATTCTTAAATACAATAATTTTATTAAAAAATTTCAGATTACATATAAAAAAAATCAGTGACTTTTTCTATTACTTACAACTGTTTTTACAGAATTGAAAACTATGTTTCAGCTAATATTTTATGGAAGTGAACTCTGTTCTTCGCCCGAAGAACAGAGTTCATCCTCCTATTTTCACACTCTGTTTAAAAAGAATAAAATGACTTACCTGGAGAGATGAGTTGAGAAAAAAGAAATATAAGTGAATGGAAGTGAACTCTGTTCTTCGCCCAAAGAACAGAGTTCATCCTCCTATTTTCACACTCTGTTTAAAAAGAATAAAATGACTTACCTGGAGAGATGAGTTGAGAAAAAAGAAATATAAGTGAATGGAAGTGAACTCTGTTCGGTTTGGGACTAAGGCTGGAGAGAAGGGTGAGGAAGGGTGTATGGGGTAGCGAAAAGGTTGGGAAAGAGTTGGAAGGGAAGATTAAGGGTTCCGAGGCATTTTAAATGAAGAAAAGGGTCTGGGAGAGGTTGAGAGGGGTGAAATGGGGATCAAAAGAGGATGGCATACAATGGGGCTGGGAGGATAGCGAAAGGCATGGGGAGGGAAGACAAGCATGTGTTGATAGAATTGAAAGGGATGGAGATTGGTGCAAACAGAATGTGAAAATAGGAGGATGAACTCTGTTCTTCGGGCAAAGAACAGAGTTCACTTCCATAAAATATTAGCTGAAACATAGTTTTCAATTCTGTAAAAACAGTTGTAAGTAATAGAAAAAGTCACTGATTTTTTTTATATGTAATCCTTGCTTTACGAGGAGACTTTTGTGACGAAGCAGATTTTTGAATTACCTTTAAAAGAGGATGGCATACAATGGGGCTGGGAGGATAGCGAAAGGCATGGGGAGGGAAGACAAGCATGTGTTGATAGAATTGAAAGGGATGGAGATTGGTGCAAACAGAATGTGAAAATAGGAGGATGAACTCTGTTCTTCGGGCGAAGAACAGAGTTCACTTCCATAAAATATTAGCTGAAACATAGTTTTCAATTCTGTAAAAACAGTTGTAAGTAATAGAAAAAGTCACTGATTTTTTTTCTATGTAATCCTTGCTTTACGAGGAGACTTTTGTGACGAAGCAGATTTTTGAGTTACCTTTTGAGATTTGGAATGTCTGGGAGGCATTATGAAACTGGCACATAACAAGAAAAAAGATTAAAAAGTAGAAGAAATAAGTAAAAAAGAATGTAAACATGCCTGGTCAAAATATTGAAAATGTCAGGAAGGGGTGTGTGCCGAGGATTGATGGGTAGGTAGTGAGGAAGGTCAGTGTGTCACATGTGACAGGGATGGGGTAAGAAAGGAAGGGATGTTTTGTGGCCAAAATGTGGTTGTGAAAAAAAACGGGAAAAAAGTGCTGATTTGAGGTCATAACTGACACCCTTTTTTGAAATAAGTGACTTTTTTGCAAAATTTAAGTGCTGATTTGTAAGTGCTGATTTTGTTTGAAATCCGCACTTAATTTAAGTGCGGATTTTCCAGAACTGACACCCCCTAATGAATCATATTTAAGAATTAGAGACAAATGTTCTTTCTCTAATTCTTTGTTGCGTGTTGCTAATTGAGAAATGTTTAATGTCAAGGATGAAATTGTATCACTAGTGAGCTTAACTGTCTGTTCCTCACAATCAGTCATTTTATTCCACAATGCTGAAACAATTCTATGGACAGTTGGATTATTGTTAAAATATTCCATGTCCTCCTTTTCAATTCTCTCACTCTCCTGTGAACTTCTCATCTCACTAGTAGGTGGTTGCAACTGAGGGTTAACTGTATTATCATTGTAAATAGTACTGTTATTGTGGACAAAAGACACGTCAGGTGTATCTACTCTAAAACCTAAATTTCTTAAATCCTCCTCTATTTTTTGCACAGATTTAACATCAATAGAATTACCTATATTGTAATTATCAGTATTATTTTCAATCTGAGAGGGTAATCTACTTACCAAGGGATGGTTGCCAGTCCTGATTTTTGGCACTTTTTTCCTTTGTAAGGGTGAGCTGAGGAAGTCAGATGAGGGGGTGGATCCCTGTTGCAACTGTGGCTTGTCCACTGTTGGTGAAACCAGTCCCATTTCCATTTGTCTACCAGGATTTTCTCCTGGGAGTGAGTTGACCTGCCTTGGGTAGGGGGTTGCTTATTTGATTGACTGGGCTGGCCTCCCTTTAATTCTGCCAATTCCTGATTCATCTGCTGAAACCCTACCTTGCAATTGTTTTGCAACTGCTCTACCTCTTTGAACATGAGAGATTTTGATTCCTCCAACTTCAGAACCTGTTTGGCCAGGTGGGACAGTTGATCCTGAAGAGGAGGAGAAGTCTTTTTTATAGTTATCTTTTTTAAGAGGGCGTCCTTTTCCTCTATACTCATGCTTTCTGGCTGGGGGTACTGTTGTCCCTCCATGCTGATGTCCTGGAAAGTTTTTGTTAGCTTTAGACCTGGTATTATAAGCAGGCTTTTCACTTACACTGTCCTGGGGAGCACTCATATTGTTAAGAATGTCAATATTTTACGTCTACAAAAGGAAAAAACTCTATGGAATTAGTAGACAAAAGATATTAGCAATTATATTATTAATAAAAAAGCAATGGAGCTTACCCTGAATTTATATCTTTATTTATTTAAATAAAATGTAAGAAAAATTCGAAAAAATCTGTTAAAAATATAATAATAAGTTTAACTAGACCTCTATAAGGGTGAATAATTAGCTTACCAAGCTTTAACCAAATACCAATTTAATTGGGTGTTATATTGGTGTCCAAATACCAAGTGAAATTGGGTTTATATTGGGTACAGTTACTACTGTAAATATCTAATTTTTATGATAAAAAATTAGTACAATTATTTTAAGGGTTCTTTTCCGCAATCAATGAGTTATGATGACCCACTAATATGCAGAAGACCCAAATATTTGGTTATTTTGAGTTGTACTAAGGTAAAAATCATGTCCCAAGGCTGATACTAAATAATAAGTAAAATATAAGGAAAGACCCCCAATTTTCAGTATAGTCTAGTATATAAGTATGATATAATAGTGTTTATTTATGGTACTACTACTTATTGATAAATTATTTAGTGATTAAACCTCAGGGGAAGACTAATAAAATAGTTATACTCAAATAAAACTCACAATACTTGGATTTAAATGCGTGCTTAGTGGTGGAAAATAGATGAATAAAATATAGATATAGCTTATATAAAGATAAAATCAATTTATAGTGGCTTTATAATATATTTCTAAAGTTTAATAATTGTATAGTAGTGTTTGTTGGAGTTGTAGTAATTGAATGATGATAAATAACCGTCAAAATCCCTCCTTACTTATACCCAAATCCACTGGAGTGCACAGACCTTCAATCCAGATGATGTCACTGCTATCCCCGGCAATTACAGCACTGTGAGGGCCCATCACCTCCCCATGGCGTCCACTTCAAGCAGTTTCAACACCCAGACCTCAAGTAAAGACCCTCCATCACTATTAATAATAACAGAGATCCATACCATAAATAGAAACCCCAGATAAAAGCAGATACCATAAAGAAACAGGTAAAATAAACAATCAAAAAGAGCTTTAATGAAACTAAAAGCATATAAGGGAAACAAATAAAATGTCCAAGCCCCAAATAACATCCCCAAGCATCCACATTAACCCAGAAACATCCTTCCAACCCATAAATCCGTGAATAACCATCCAAGGAAGTAATTTTAGTTGTCCAAACTGGGTGTATGCGCCTGATATAGGTGTCTATGCTTCTGTAGGCGTTGTGAGTCCACTTATTTCGTCCATATGACCTAAAATAAGCAGAAAAACAAAGGTTATAGGCTATTAAGGGGCTAAAACCCACTTATATACCTAAATATACATAATATACTGCATATTTCACTGAATATGAGATTTATGTATACATATAAGCTTATGTATGTCAATAATTACTTCATATCACTTAAGATAAGTATATTATGACTCCATTAACACCTTAATAAATATTATTAGGCCATGGATAAGCTATTTAAACTATTATAAGTTATATAATAGAATAATAATTATATATATATATAATAAAATAATATATATTATTATTTTAACCTTATTTTTAAGATATAAGCTTAATCTACTTAAGGTTATCTTTTTTTAAGCATAAGAAATACTCAGTCCTAAGGATATTTAGGCTGACATTTATAATACTAGCCTTCATGCCTTTTGAGTAGACTATAAGACATTAAATTATTTGTTTTTATGGTTAGGTAAGTATTTTTATATTTTTTTATGTGCAACTATTTAAATATAAATTTTAAAAAAAATTATTTATTCTAAATAATAATTATTAAATATAAATCATCCATATACAATGTTTTCTTTTTTATTTATTAATATTGTTTTTATTTTTCATTATCTAATATTCTTTACTCTTGGCTCAAGCTAACACCACAAATCATTTACAGCCGACAAATATTCCAGAAGAAGGAGAAGGCTTTTTTGTGTCTTTCTATCCCACCAGACCCAGATTTGAATATAAAAACACTCTTCCAAATGCCCATTTTCGCTCACTTCTTTTCTCATCTTGAAATATAATATTGATTTCCGCTTTTATACTAGTAGCCTTATTGGTTTTTGAGTAGACTATAAGATATAAAATAATTTCTTTTGAAATGTATAATATTTTTTTTCAATTTTATGTGCATTATTAATTTTAGACATATTTCTTATACAGACAAAATATTTATCTACAAACACACATTTATTTCATTTTATTTAAAGGTATAATTATCATTGCTAACCCATCTATTTTTTAACTTTGCTTTCATACTTTGTAAAATAAGTAAATCATCTGCCGTCTCACAATCTTTTTCTTTTGTGTGTAAAACTTTAAGATCATTAGCCATCATTTCACTGACAGACTTCTCCTCATTTATGGTACAATTTTTTTCTGAAAGTCGCAGTTGTCTTACTTTAGTATCTAGATTTTTTTTCTTCAATTGCTAGCTTTCTTTTCTCAATTTCAAGTGTTTCTTCTACAATCTTTATTCTATCATTTTTTAATAGAATATTCTCTCTTGTTAGTTTGTTTCTTGACTCAGTTAGCCTATTTGTGTCACTTATGGAAGTTACACATTTTTCGGAAAGGTCATTGAAGTGGGATGTGAGTAAGGATTTATCTTCTTCCATTCCTTCAGTAAGGCTCCTTTTCTTTGCAGCTTTGATCCCAATTGGACAGACCGTAAATATACTAGAGGCTGGAGAAGGTGTTGGTGGGTCACTAGTAAAGTCTTCATTCCCATTGCTTTTGTTCCCACTCAAATCAACCGTTACTGTCAGCCAGGCTGACCCAGGAGCCCAGTAAATAAACACACAATTTATTGGAATTAAATAAAGACATAATAATTGCAGAGTATGCATTTAACATTAATATTATATTACATAATAAATTTATATTAATATTTTATTTATATAAATAAAGTAAATATTATTTTAATTTTATTATAAGATGATTTAAAAGCATTTAATTATATTCCATAACAAAGGGCACATTGTTTATTTAATAATTATAAATTAATTAATTAAAAACTTATAAGATAATTATATTCAAGTGATTATCTTAAATTGTAATTACTTTAATTAATAAAATTTAATTATTAAAATATACTTTTTCATATACTATTATCCATAATTATTGCCGCTGTTTTTTTGACCCTTAATTGTGTCAATAAAAATTTAAATAAATTATAATACTTATTTTATAAAATAGTATTAAACTTCTCAACTTAATTTAGTAATAAATTAATTACTTGTTTCATTTAAATTGATTATTTAATTACATAGTTGGAACAATTAATTAATTTCTTTATACTAAATTAAAATTGATTACGTATTTTGTTGCATCAAAATATTTTTACTTGTTTCACTTAAAAACCCTTAAAGCATACTGTACCATCTGTTTTGAATTATTTTTTCTCATAGTTCCTATGTCTTAGGCTTGTTTAATTACTCACTATTCGTACTTACTGATTTGGGAACTAGTTGTGGGGAAATTTGGTTCTTATTTGGGGTTTTAATTATTTGTTTCATATTTTTCTCTAAATTGTTATGTTTCACTTATTCTTTTATTTTCTTGTTTTATCTTATTATGACTCTTGTATTTACAAATGTAGTGGCGCCTCAGAGGACCCATTGACTATAAAAAGGCCTTGGATAATCCCCTGTAGCCTCATCACCTACTATACTAACAAAATCTGAACAAATTGTCAATATAATACGTTTTATTATTATTTTTATTAGTATTAAATTTCTAATTTAAATTCTATATAACTATTTACAGGTTGCTTTAAGTCTGATAGTAATTATAGTGTTTTCCGCACAGAACCCTTACTTTAAATAATATTATCATTTAATAAAACCTCATTGTTGTGTCATCCCTCAAGTAACTCGTCGTTGCCTCTCTTTAAATAAATTATTTTATTACTCTATTTCTTTTACCTCATATAAACCTTTCTTTCCTATTCCCTTTTTCCTCCTCTTTTCTTCCCCTTTTCTTTCCTTCTTCTAGACGACTGGCCGACAAGTGGGAGCCTTTCCAAATGACGACGACGATCAATACTTGCGACTAACAGCATAGCGCACGGACCACCCAGCAAAAAAGAAACTTTTGCCGCAACCGTGTTTCAAACTTGGGTTCGATCTATTAGGGTTATATTAAATTAATTCATCTATTATTTTGAAGTGATTTTCCGATCACTATAGTAAGTTAACCTTTGCACCTCTCACTCATATTACTATATTTTTACTGTAATAACAGTGATTGTGGCTTAATTGCTGATTCACTGAGTGTAAGTGTTCATTTATTATATATATATATTTTTCCTAGTTGACCATTATATAGTGTTAAATTCCTCTTAGTCCTAGAAGAAATTAACATTATTATTAATTAAAATTGAATTATTAAATTAATTTTTTTTTATTATTAATTTTTGTTTAATTTTGGTTGACTTAAATAGTACTTTGTACTTAGTCCCATATATTGCCATATTTAATTTTGGTAATTTAATTAATTGGTTGAAAATAACTTAATTGTTTATTCCCAATTTTCCTTTGCAGTCCATTTTATTAATTATTTTTTATAAATATTACTTTATATTAAAAAAAAATTTTTTTTATATTTGGAGCAAATTATTAACTGAATTTTATTAATTTTTTTTTTAGAAATTAATTAATCTTCCCACTATTATGTCCAACGATTTGGCTGAGAAAATGGATAACATGCAAGTGGATGAAATTGAAATTGATTATGATGCTGATACTGTGAGTTTTTCTAAAGTTGAACATAAAAAATCTTATGCTAACAAGAAAAATTCACATAATTCAGGATGTGGAAATGACAGGAGAAGTAAACAAATCAAACCCCCTTCCCCCAGCACAACAGAAGGAAGTAAAACCTCCAGTACCTCAAGAAGGTCTTCCAAATAATTCAAAATAAAAAAGCTTCCTCTGTCCCAGCAAATGAGCAATCTGTCCAGTCACATCAAAGAACTGAAGACAGAAAACATGAAATACAAGGCAAAAATAGACACCTTGTGGGATCAAGTTCAGGAACTCAGGAACCAAAATCAGGCCCAGGCCCCTCCTCAGTTGCCTCCCAATCAGCCTCAGTTTCAGGCTCAACCTTCACAGCCCCCCAGCTCCTCCATCCAAAATCAAAATACTATGGAAGTAGAGCAATGGAAATGGGATTATCTAATGAGTCACTACAAGCAGAATGTGCAACATCCTCCTCATCATCAGCCTGGCCCATCCAGAACACCCAATTTCCATCCTCCTCCTCATCCTTACCAACAAGGTAGGAGAAAGAAGGCCCAAGCCCAATCCCAAACTCAGTCACAGGGGAAGTTTCCTCCTCTGCCATGGTAAGTAATTTGGTTGATAGTCACTTGGGAATGTTTTCTAATAAGACTTCTTCTGCTGGTAATATTATTGAGAATGGTGAAAGAACAGTTAAACCTGTTAAAAACATCTTCCTGTAACTAATAGCCCTATTAATGTAATTAGCAAATTGTCATTTGATGAACCTTTACATTTAACTTCTACTTCTTTAATTAATCCTTCTCTTGCAATTAAGAATGATTCTGTTTCCCCTGAAGTCTATACCTTAATTGAGAAAACTTCTGAAGAAATATTAAAAGACACCCTTGATTTTAATGTTGTGAAAGATAAACATTTGAGAGATGTGTTAATCCATGAGAATGATAAATTAAATAATTTGCACTTGCAATGTAAATTAAGTTCTTCTGTACAAGATACAGCTTATTTTAAAATCAAAGAAACCTTGAATATTGTTCTTAGCCAACAAAAACAAATAAGGAGTGACCATAGAGCTAACTCAGACAAAAATATCAAACTACATAAAACCTTGAGTGAATTGAAACCCCTTATTGAAGAAAATTATTCATTAAAAAGTGAAATAAAATCTCTACAAAATGAGTTTAAAAAGCTAAAGAATGGTTTCCATGCACTAAGTGCCAAACACACAGTTTCTGAGGAAAGAAATGTTATATCTCTTGCAAAAGTAAATGACCAGATGTCTGAAATTCCAAGGATAAGAAACTATGTGTCTGACCTGCAGGAAAAATTCTCAACCTTAACCATCAATAATGGTATGAATAAGAATGCTGTCCATAAGCTGCATAAAAATAAAGAAAAAGAACCTGAGCAGAGTTCCTCCTTTCTTCCTCATATTTCAACCATTAAACAAACTGACAATGAGTCTGTAAAATCTTTTGCTACTAGCAAAAAATCATGTGATGGTCATGCACCAGCTGTTTCTGTAAATAATGAAATTTCTGAACACCTGGCTAAACTCCAGGAATTATTAATGATGAATAATTCAAACCAAAAAATGAACCATCCCAGTAGTCAGAAAAATTGGCCTAAGTTGGACAAATATCCTACCTTTGATGGTGATTCTTCTTCTGATTGGCAACACTTTATCCAAAGAATTGATAATTTAAAGAGTTCTTATAAACTAGCTGATGAGGAAATTGTTTCTAAGCTAATTTCTTTATTTTCCAATGTAGCCTTGATGTGGTATGAATCTGTACTTTTGGATAACAATCATTATACATGGAATGATTGTAAATCCTTGATTGAGAATCAGTTTGGTGGTTCAAAATTCAGTTTAGCTCAGCAAAGACTGTATGAGAATACAAGATATGTATCCTCCTCTGTTAAAAATCCCATTGTTTTTCTTATGAAAGTAACAAAAATACTAAGAGCAATTGATCCAAAGATAGATTATGATATTTGGAGAGATAAAATCTTGTATAAATTACCAAATTCTCTTAGAGATTTGATTGTGGCTAGAACTGAGCATGTAAGGGAAAATTCTTCTTTCATTAATATCTGTAATGAGGTACTACTCAACCATAGATATGAACCAAAGAATAACCTTGTTAAATCTTATAATGATCAGAATAAACCTTCTATAAAGCTCCCAGAAATATCTGGTAAACCCTCTGCCCCAGTTGCACCTAAAAAATATGCAACAAATACCTGTTATAAATGTAACAAACCATGGCAAAAGGGTCATGTTTGTGACAAGAAAATTCATCTTGTTGAACAAAATTAAGACACTGATGAAGCTGAAATTGATGTCAATAATTCTTCTAGTGATTGTGAAAGTAATATCTCCTATGTCAATGACTCTGTTAAAGATTTTTTAATGTTAGAACAGGATGTCCATTATTTAGATAATATATCTGAAGAATGTGTATTGGATTTATCTTCAGTGGAAAATGCTGAAATAATTAAAGATATTACTAACAATTCTGTAGCCATATCCCCCTTTAAAGCACCTGTTATCATTAATGGTAAGAATGCTGATGTGGTTCTTGACTCTGGTGCTGGAGAAAGTGTAGTCTCTGAAAAAGCTTTAGCTTCAGTAGATAACGATTATTTGAGTAAATTATTACCTATAACTTCTGAAAAATGGAGAGGGTATGGTTCTACCTTAATTCCTATTGGCAAATACAAAACCTCTGTATTCTTCAAATATAATGGTGGTTTTGTCATAGCTATTTGTGAATTTGTTGTCATGCAAAATGATAATTTAAGCAATTGGTTTCTTATGGGTAATAATATTTTAACCATGTTTGCTGTGAAATTGGACCCAGAAAATAATTGCTTCACCTTGGGAGTGAATGGCAAAAGGAAATTCAAAATTTCCTTCTCTAGAAAACCTTCTGGGCATCTGTTAAAGTCTTGTAACTCACTAATATAGTGTAAAGGAAGAACAACAATTGAAATGGATGATTTATTAAATGAAATAAATACTGCTTCTTTTGGTGATCAGTTAACTAGTGAACAAAAGGATTCTATTATTGCCTCAATTAACTCTTTCCCTATGGTTTTTGCTCATGGTTCTCATGTCTTAGAAATTGTTCAGGATGAAATGAAAATTACTTTATCCTGTAACTTGAGTGATATCCCTCCTAGTCTTAAGAAAAAACCACATCCTGCTTCTCCAACAAAAAGAAAGGATATTGAAGATAATATTGCCACATTATTAAAAATGAATATCATTGAGAAAGTGGATGTCACCCCCAAATATTGTGTCATCTCCCCAGTCTTGATTTCTTATGAAAAAGATAAGGCTAGATTATGTGGTGATTACAGAGCATTGAACACTTATACTGTTGATGATAACTATCCTTTACCCAGAATTAATTCAATTCATGCTACCTTACAGGGTGCAAAATTTATTAGTTTTCTGGATGGCAATAAAGGTTATCATCAAATTCCTGTTGAGAAAAATTCACAAAATTTTTTACTAATTGCTACTCATATGGGAATATACAAGTATGTTAGGATGCCATTTGGCCCTAAAAATGCACCTTAAGTTTTTCAAAATGTCATGGATAATACTTTCCATCAAGAAATAATTGAGGGATGGCTTATGGTTTATATTGATTACATTATAATTTTTTCTAAAACTTTTGATGAACATATGATTCACTTAAATAGAGTTTTCCAAAAAATGGATGAAATCAATATGACCTTAAAAAAGTGTAAATTTGGTTTTCAATCCTTGAAAGTCCTTGGCCATGTTGTGTCAGGCTTACAAATTTGTGTAGACCAAAACAAAATTGCTGCCATTCAAAATGTGAAAGCACCAATTTCTGTAAGAGAAATCCAAAGTTTTTTGGGTATGTGTGGCTATTATAGACAATATATTAAAAATTATCAGGTCATAGCCTTGTCTCTTACAAAACTGACCAGAAAAGATGTTGCCTTTCTCTGGAATAATGACTTTCAAAAAGCTTTTGATACATTAAAAAGTTGCTTAATGAAAGCCCCTATATTGTTTCTTCCTGATTTCAACAAACCTTTTTTCCTATACACAGATGCTAGCTTTGTTGCTCTGGGTGCTGCCCTTCACCAGAAACAAATTATAAATGATAAATCCTCAGAGGTTTTAATTTGTTATATTTCAAGAACCTTGAGAAATAGTGAATTGAAATATGGTGCCACTCAATTAGAGTGCTTAGCAGTTGTTTGGGCTCTTGAGAAGCTTCATTACTATCTAGATGACCAAAAATTTGAATTGGTAACTGACTGTAGTGCTTTGAAGTCCCTCTTAAACCTGAAAACACTTAATAGACATATGTTCAGGTGGCAACTTGCTGTTCAAGAATACCGAGGACGGATGACAATTATCCATAGGGCTGGAAATGTTCACTCCAATGTTGATATGCTGTCTAGATTGCCTCTGCCAAATAATGACTCAAATCCTGCTTATGTACCTGAAGATGATACTGTTCATATCCATGGTATATTTATAGTTGATATGGAAGAGGAGTTATTACAATTAATACTGGATTCATATAATAAAGATTCTGATTTAAATAAATTGGTTACTATCTTAAATGAACCTAAGAATGCTTCAATTCAAGCATTGATAAAAACTCTTCCTGCAAAGTATCAAAATGCTTTAAGTAAAGGAAAGTTTTCTATTGAAGAAGGATATATTTATTATAGAAGAAAGCTAACTAATGTAATTGTAATTTCTTCTTCTATGAAAGAAATTATCCTCAAAATTTGTCATGATGACATATTAGCTGGTCATTTTGATCTTGAGAAAACACTGATTCGACTCAAAAACACTGCTTGGTGGGCTAATATGTCTGAAGATGCAAAATTATATGTTGAATCTTGTGATTCATGCCAGAAATCCAAAAGAATGACTGGTAAGAGAGGAGGGCTATTACAGCGAATTGAAGCATCTGATGCTCCCTGGCAAATCATTAATATGGATTTTGTCACTGGTCTTCCTATTGCAGGTAAAGAAAATTATAATTCTTGTTGGGTAATAGTGGATAGATTTACTAAAATGTGCAAATTTGTTCCCACCCATAAGGATGTCTCCACCAAAGACTTGGCTTTCTTATGGTGGTGTAATATGTTCAATATAGTTGGATTCCCTAGAGCCATTATATCTGACAGAGATCCAAAATTTACATCTGAATTCTGGATGTCTCTAATGTATATATGTGGTTGTGAATTAAAATTATCTACTGCTCACCATCCTCAAACTGATGGTCTAGCTGAAAGAATGATTCAAACTCTAGAGGATATGATTAGAAGGTATTGTGCCTTTGAATTGGAATATAAAGACAATGACAGATTTACTCATGACTGGGTCACCTTATTACCTGGTCTTGAATTTGCTTATAATAGTGCTGTTCACTCTGTTACTCAAAAGAAACCTTTTGAGCTTTGGCTAGGTTATGTCCCTCATACTCCTGCTCAAATACTCAATAGTAAATTGCCTAAATTGGAATTACACCCTGGTGTCAAATCTTTTGTTCAAATGCAACAACTGTGCAGAAAACATGCTCAATCATGTATTGATAAAGCATTTGAATATTAGAAGAAGAGATGGGATAAATCCCATAAAGAACACACATTTAAAGAGGGTGATGAAGTGTTGATATCTACTGTCCACTTCAGTTTACAGGGTAACAACAAATTAAATGATCCTTTTGTGGGTCCTTTTGTTGTGAAAAAAATGTTTGGAGATAATGCAGTTGAAGTTGTGTTATACTCTCCATATGATAGAAAACATCCTGTTTTCCCCATTTCCCTGTTAAAACCTTATACTTCCAACAGTGACTTATTTCCAAAAAGAAGAGGTAGACCTAAGAAAAACCCTCAGGAAGTCACAGAAACTGTAGAAATTGATAAAGTTCTCAATGATAGAATTATCACTTCTGAAAGAGGTACTGAGTATTTATTGAGATTTAAAAATAAGTCATCTGAATATGATGCATGGATACCTGGTAAAGAAATTTCCAACCTTCCTACTCTATTAAAAAAGTATAAAAAGAAAAAATCATAGCATTTTTTTATTGTTTTTTTGGAGTGAGGGAGTGTCAGCCAGGCTGTCCCAGGAGCCCAGTAAATAAACCTACAATTTATTGGAATTAAATAAAGACATAATAATTGCAGAGTATGCATTTAACATTAATATTATATTACATAATAAATTTATATTAATATTTTATTTATATAAATAAAGTAAATATTATTTTAATTTTGTTATAAGATGATTTAAAAGCATTTAATTATATTCCATAACAAAAGGCACATTGTTTATTTAATAATTATAAATTAATTAATTAAAAAATTATAAGATAATTATGTTTAAGTGTTTATCTTATATTGTAATTACTTTAATTAATTAAATATTATTATTAAAATATACTTTTTCATATAGTATTATCCATAATTATTGCCGCTGTTTTTTGGACCCTTAATTGTGTCAATAAAAAATTAAATAAATTATAATACTTATTTTATAAAATAGTATTAAACTTCTCAACTTAATTTAGTAATAAATTAATTACTTGTTTCATGTAAATTAATTATTTAATTACATAGTTGGAAAATTAATTAATTTCCTTATACTAAATTAAAATTGATTACATATTTTGTTGCGTCAAAATATTTTTACTTGTTTCACTTAAAAACCCTTAAAGCATACTGTACCATTTGTTTTGAATTATTTTTTCTCATAGTTCCTATGTCTCAGGCTTGTTTAGTTGCTCACTATTTGTACTTACTGATTTGGGAATTAGTTGTGGGAAATTTGGTTCTTATTTGGGGTTTTAATTATTTGTTTCATATTTTTCTCTAAATTGTTATGTTTCACTTATTCTTTTATTTTCTTGTTTCATCTTATTATGACTCTTGTATTTACAAATGTAGTGGCGCTTCAGAGGACCCATTGACTATTAAAAGGCCTTGGATAATCCCCTGTAGCCTCATCACTTACTATACTAACAAAATCTGAACAAATTGTCAATATAATACGTTTTATTATTATTTTTATTAGTATTAAATTTCTAATTTAAATTCTATATAACTATTTACAGGTTGCTTTAAGTCTGATAGTAATTATAGTGTTTGCCGTGCAGAACCCTTACATTAAATAATATTATCATTTAATAAAACCTCATTGTTGTGTCATCCCTCAAGTAACTCATCGTTGCCTCTCTTTAAATAAATTATTTTATTACTCTATTTCTTTTACCTCCTATAAACCTTTCTTTCCTATTCCCTTTTTCCTCCCCTTTTCTTCCCCTTTTCTTTCCTTCTTCTAGACGACTGGCCGACAGTTACACTATTTGGGACCTTGGTTGGTTCCATTCGCCACTTTGGAGCAAACATTAACTTCTCCCAAGCAGGAAGACTTTTAAAAGCTGACTTTGTTTGTTCTTGATAAAGAGATAAGGCAGTTTGTAACCAGTCACTTGGTGAGGTTCCACTGGGATGATTCCTTTCAATTGAGTAGTAGATAGAGCTGAACTTAAGGGTTGCCGTGTTGAGAGCCTGCCATCTATATTATAAAAAAAGTAAGTTTAAAATAATTAAATAATATCTTTATAACTTTAAACTGACCTTATTCTGATTTGATCATAGTCCTGGTAGTGCACAGAACTGAATTGTTTGAAATGTGCTTCAATTTTCTTATAAAATGTTTCACCAGATTGGTAAGTTGCAAATTCTGGTTGCTCGCTGATGTGAATCCAGGAGATAGCTAACTGCTCTTCTTCTTGGTGGTTCCAATTAGGGGATTACTTTTTCTTAGCTTCGGACGTGTTTATCATGTTAGATTAATTTAGGAGTTTTAGGACAAGGTGTGAAATGAGGAAAATGGGTAGATAGAAGGGCTGTGTAGTAATAGTTGTGAATTATGATATGAAAAAGTTTTGTTACAATAAGTAGTGATGTGTCAAAGTGTTCAGCAGTTACAAGATGGAGTGAAAAGAATTGGCAGGCAGAATATTGAATTACCGAATGAGGTCAAAAGGAGCTCAGAAACTTTAGTTGACAGGCTACAGTACATGCTGAATTCACTAGCTAAGAGCATCTACCCCCGTTGCAGTAAATTTTCAGTAGATACTTGCATAATTGCTGCGTCCATAGTTACTGAATGCAATGGGAAAATTTTGTCACCCTTGTGTTGACTTGCCCATTCAGTAAACTCTACTTTTCTTTCTCGCGTTCTCACTACTCATTTCACTCTCCTCAACATTTCAGATGGAACAAATCATAATTGACAAATTTTCCACAATGGAAGAAGATTTAATTGTACAGAGCTTCTTGGTGTAGAGACTGATGCCTTGCAGAACCAGGAAAAGATCTCTGATGCACTCAGAAGCTACACTATATACTGATGGGTGACTAGCTAAGTACATAGTATGGTAACACCCTAACACTTGGTGGTTCCAATTAGGTGATTGCTTTTTTGTTGGATCAAACAAGTTGATCACTTTATATGGATTTGGGGGTTGTAGGGTGAGGTGCGAAATGGGAGATTGTGTTAATAGGAAGTGTTGTGTAGTAATAGTTGTGAATTATGATATGAAAAAGTTTTGTTACAATAAGTAGTGACACGTAAAAATGTTCAGTAGTTACAAGATGGAGTGAAATAAATTGGCAGGCAGAATATTGAATTACCGGATGAGGTCGAAAGGAGCTCTGTAACTTTAGTTGACAGGCTACAGTACATGCTGAATTCACTAGCTAATAGAGGCCTTTAATGAAACAAGGGTTAAGGTTCACGTCAAAATGCAGTAAAATATGCATACCGAACCAATTTACCGACACGAAGGTAGATGCTCTAAGAGCAGTAACACATCTGTAACTTTATTCATTACACTACAAGAAAGTCAACAACGTGTTATTGTTAAGTCACTAGGACTATGTACTTAGTTATGTGTGAAAATGTGTATAGACTGTAGTCGCGGTGTCTCCTATTCTCAGGTTCTTTCCGGAGTTCTATAGGCTGACACCGTGCTACAGGTTATGGGCTGTACTGGCAGGCACTGAAACTTTAGCCAAAAAGCAACTCCATTAGCGTTAGCGACACTAGGAGCGCTAGTAACCTAAAAACCCCCAGCACATGTCTGAAAAAGACTTACCAAAATCTTCCCGCGCTGGTAAAAAACTTACCCGATCCATCTCCAACCGAGAGCTAAGGAGCATCGGTGTTGTACCTCCCTCTCAACGTCCTTCAAAAACTACCGCACGCGACTCCTCCCCTACCCCTGCCCCTACTCTAACTCCTATTCCCAGTACCCCTATTGCCTCCTCCTCAGACCTCGCTAATCGGACACCCCAAATTGAGGCAACGAATAGCAAGGCTCCACCACAACCTATCCCTACCTCTACCTCTACCGCCTCCCACTCTGTTAGACCTACCCCTACCCTAATAGAAAATAAATCCCAACCACGTATTGCTACCTCTACTATTGCTAAACCTATAGCAATTGCTACCGCCCCTCCTACCCCTATCCCTAATCCTGCTACTACCTCTACCTCCCAAGTAGTTAATACATCACAAACACTTACCGCCGCTGCCTCTACTATCGCTAAACATATAGTGATTACTACCGCCCCTAGTTCTACCTCTATATCTACACCTGTGCCTACCCCAATCGACGATCTTACTTGTGCGATTGGGGATCTTTCTCTAAATCCTATTACAATGGAATCAACTACATTGCATCGATCTACTTCTCCGCTCCGAAGGAGTGTACCACCTCACCTTCCACAAACTACACAACATATTAGCATGACTGAGAGACAAAGAACTTTAAGGAATGTTATTGAATTTACTAAATCCATCCCAAATCTTGACATCTCTGGAGGCAATTTCTCTGAATGGCACAGTAATGTCTTGGATTTAATCATGGACTTTGTAGGCACAAGAGCATATGCATTAAATGATGGCACTGGCCCTGATGATTATGAAGACAGAGTGACGCACCTAATCCTTTTACACTCCATTTCTCCTAACTTGCGCCATGAGATATCTACAGACTGGAGAGCACGCCCAACCTATCTTCATATCATCAACAAATTCTCTAGATCAAATCGTATGTCCAAAATGACAGCCATTTGTAACTTCATCAATCTAAAGCAAACACAGTTTGCCTCCCACAGTGAGTATCTAGAGGCATTCAACAAATATTTTGAAGCAATCGAACTCCAAGGAATCACTTTTGATCATAAAGTATTCAAAGCGCTAATGTCTCACGCCTTATTACCTTCATCTCTTAAGGACCTATATGTTGATCTCTGTGTTGCTCTAGACAATTGTGCTGACTCCAATGCGGTCACTTTTGAGGATTTCTGCCAACTGATGCCATCTTTGACTCAAAATAGGGTGGATAGAGAATCTGTCTCAACAACTCCTGCTGCTTCTTTGTCCTCTGAACCCATCTTTAGTGTAGCAACTCATCCCCAACGCAATACAGACTGTTACAGACCCCCAGGTGCTCAAAGACAATGCCACGAATGCAAATCAACTGCTCATTTCTTTACCCACTTTCCCTACAACCTTAATTCATCCACCTTTTCTGCAAGACTCTACCTCATGAGAGAAGGTGCTACAGACCTCGCCTCTGATCCAAATGTGAAAAGCAAACCAATATACATCCCTTATAAAAGACCACAACGCAGACAAATTAGAGAAAGTGATGTACAAATTGAGGCAGATGAAGTCACGATCTTTGAAAAAAATTTAGAGGCATTGTATGAACAGTTGGAACAAATTGATCTGAATAGTGCAGAATGGTCACTTGAAGCGCTCACCGGGAATGTGGCAATATTGGACTCTGGTGCCACCCATCATGTCACTGGCAATGTGAGCCTTCTCAGCAATTTCAGACCTCTTAAAAATCAAATCCCTATCAAAGTAGCAACTAACTGTCCTTCCTCATTTATCACTGGCATAGGGGACCTAAAAATAAAAGGAGATGGGAAAGTTGTTACTATTACCAATGTTTTTTACTGTCCAGAAGTTAGAACTACTCTTATTTCTCTCTTTGATTTAGTGGACAATGGTTTTTGTTTTTATTTATGTTCTGAAGACAAAAATTTAGGGATTTATTTTAAAGATGAACTGATTATGACAGGGAGGTTGGAAAGTACTAGGAGAAGATGGATTTTAGATGTAATTAGGTCTAGTAACGGCAATCAAAATGTTTCCTCTTATCATTTTCCATTGCATCCATTCCTCCTGTGTACTGTTAAAAAGAATGAAACCATCAATCGACCCCCTGCTGCAAAAGGTTCCCTCATGGACTGGCATAGAAGGCTTGGTCATACCAGTGAAAACACAATTCGTACCATCATCAGAACTGGAATTGGTGCTGGATTGCCCCTCTCCATGCCACCAGGTAAGATTGACTGTGAAGATTGCTTAATAGCCAAAAGTAAAAGAAAACCATCAGCCACACAGGAATCAAGACCAGAATCAATGATGAGCCTTATTGTTGGAGACCTGGTTGGTCCTATGGATCCCACTGTTAATGGAGCAAGATGGGCGGCAATGTTTAGAGAAAGTTAAACTTCCTATGGTGAGGTATTTTTGCTCAACTCCAAGTCTGAGGCCACAACTGCTTTTGTTACCTTTTATAAAAAGCTAGAAAATGTTACTGGTAAGAAATTACAAGCATTAAGAACCAATGGGGGGGAAATGCACAGTAAACAGATGGCTCAGATGCTTGCTGACATTGGAGCTACTCATGAGATCACCTGTCCTCACCACCATGAACAAAATGGATCAGCTGAACGTTTCAACAGAACTGTCGGTGACATTGCCAGGACAATCTTACTAGCAAGTGAACTCCCTGAATGTTTCTGGGGCCTTGCTTACAAATGGGCAGCTCATGTTCACAACCGGCTCCCAAATGTCAAGACTGGTGACAAAACTCCTCTGAAACTCATGTAAAATTGTGACCCAACTTACTCAAACCTCAGAATATTTGGTGAAACAGCTTTTGTCCACATCCATAAGGAAACTAGACGTAAACTGGACCAATGAGCTTTGAATTGTAAGTGTATAGGTTATTCTCTGAATAATTCAGGTTGGATTTTCTGGCACCCAGAATCAAACTCCTTTTTTGAATCTGCTATGGCTGTTTTCCCTGGTGACCAATGTCCTGCTCACAAAGCTGCCTATCAACCACCACCATATAATGGCTCCCTAGGTCATATCCTCAATAATATGAAGCTAGGTGATTTCAAGGATGAGGAAACTCTTATCTCTCAGGAAAAAGCTGTTTGTGAGACTGTTAAAAAAGGTTTGTCCCAATCATCCATTATTCCCAGAACACATCTGCAAGCTATGATCTCACCTGACAGTCGCAAGTGGGACCAAGCTTGCAAAAGGGAATTACTAAACATGAAAGATATGAATGTATGGTATGAGGAAAAGCTCCCTCCTGGCGCCAAGCTCACCAATGCAAAATGGGTCTTTACAATCAAAAATCCTTCTTCCAAAACTCCGACCTACAAGGCACGATATGTAGCTAAAGGTTTTTTACAACAGTATGGTATTGATTTTACTGACACCTTTTCCCCGACTGCTACTTTTGCTTCACAACGCATTCTCCTCACTTTAGCAGCTTATCACAAATGGCCTGTCAAATCTTTTGATGTCACTGCTGCTTACCTTCACAGTCCAATTGATGAAGCAATTTGGGTTCAACCTCCAGAAGGTTACCAGCTACGTGAAGTTGGCAATGCGTTGCGCTTAAAGAAAGCCCTCTATGGTACCAAACAAGCAGCAAGATGCTGGTGGCTACATATAGCCAGTGAATTGGATGCTCTGGGGTATAAAGCAAGTCAGTATGATAAAAGCTTCTATGTTCTTAGGAAGAAGGATTGTTTGGGTGTGATATGGATACATGTTGATGATGGTATAGTTACTGGTAGCAGTGAGGAGGTGTTAAAGGGTTTGGAAGATGGTTTGGATGGTAGTTTGAAGGTAAAATGGAATGATAATGTTGATGGTATAGTGGGTGTTTCTATCAAAGAAGTTCCAGAGGGTTTTGATCTACACAATTTTCAGCTAATTGACAAGATCCTACGGACTCATAACCCATCTGGATTGACCACAAGATCACCGCTACCAAACAACTTTGAAATCACCACGGCAAAATAAGAAGAGGTAGCTATAGAGACAACTAAATATCTCTCTATTCTAGGTGCTCTCAGTTATGTGGCAGTAGCAACCAGGACAGATCTGTCTTTCCCTGTCAACTTTTTAGCACGCTTCTCATCCAAACCCACTGACACTCACTGGATTGCTCTCAACCACCTTCTCAGATATGTTCAAAACACCACCACCCTCTGTCTTCACATCCACCCCAACCGTAACTCTCCACTTAAACTACTATCTTTTTCTGATTCCACTTGGAATAACAAAGAATTCTCTAGAGCTCAAAGTGGACATCTGCTGCTCCTTAATTCCTGCCCAATTTTTTGGACGTCAAGGCGCCAGTTGACAGTGAGTGATTCATCATGCACAGCTGAATATGTGGCACTTGGTGGTGGTATGAAAGACGCAATTTGGATCTCAAACTTGCTCAAAGATATCTTCCCTGATATCCCCCCAATCAAGATCTTCTGCGACAACAAAGGAGCAATTGCCAATGCAAAAGATAACCCTGGCAACAAGCGGACACGGCATGTGGATAGGTGTTTCTATATTGTTAATGAACAACTCTTTCTGAAGAAGGCAACGTTGGAATGGGTTCCTACTGCTCAAATGTGGGCTGATATACTCACAAAATCACTGGGCCCATCTCTGACAATGCTTAGAAGGAAAGATGTTTGTGTGTGGTGATGGGGTTACACTTGTTTCATCTCTTTTCCTTTTTCTCTTATTTTTTCTCATTTCATTTATATTTCTTTTTCATTTTGGAGTTGGTTATGTTTGCATGGGGGGGATATCAATAATATTTTTAATAACTAAGTGGGGGGGATGTTAAGTCACTAGGACTATGTACTTAGTTATGTGTGAAAATGTATATAGACTGTAGTCGCGGCGTCTCCTATTCTCTGGTTCTTTCCGGAGCTCTATAGGCTGACACTGTACTACAGTTATTGCTATGCGCCACCCAAATGTTTATATGTCTGTTTTATATTTTGGTCATTTTTCATCTTTTTTGATGAAAAATGAAGGAAATCGCAACCGAGAGGTGAAAATTTTGGGTGGCGTGTAATATAATATGTCGTTGACTTCCTTGTGGTATTAGTTTTTATGAGATATGTGACTTAGACAAGCATGTGTATTTCAACAACCATCAACTCCATGGATTCTGCCCACAACAACGATCTTATGAATGTTGACGCGTCGGAAGCACCGCCGCCTTTACCGCCTTCCCCCGTCCCTCCTGACCTTCCTCTGGCTCCAGAATCCCCCCCTCTGAAAAGTTCAATTCCGCCCTCTTGCCCTATAGCAAGCACTCCTGATCCTCCTCCCATCCCTCAGCTGCCCAAACAGGTTTGCCATCAGAAAAGACGGAGATTTTCTTCTCCCCCTGCCTCTTACCGGCTTCCTTGTGTTGACCCTCCCAGCACTCTGGAGGATGCTAGAGCTGCGCATCCAGAGCTCTTCTTTGAATCTCCTGCCACTCCCCCTAGTCAACCCCCTGCTTTGCAATCCCAAACCCTCCAAGATTCATGCCATAATCCCGCTAATCCCTTTTTGGATTTTGGTTTAACCACAGCTCCCCATGCCCCACTCCCATCTTCGGTCAACCATGACTCCCCGGCAGCTCGTGTGGTCCGTCTTGTAGGCATGTCACGCGCCACAAATACTGTAGCCCTGACCTCTTGCCTCACTAACCTCCTCAACACCATCAAGGAACCATCTCGTAATGGAACAAAGGTTACAGTCCACAAAGCTGTCTTGTCAGACATCAAAGCCTTAGCAGCTGCCATCTCTCATCAGGCAAATCAGGCTGATTTCCACCAGGCACCTCCCAATGCCCCTCCTCCATATGTTTCATCTCTTACCAACAAAATCAAAGAACTCCTATTGCGTGTCCCTCCCCTTCCTTCGCCCACCACATCTTCCCCCTCTCATCCCAAAAATAACCCCCCTTCTCGTCCTTCATTTGCTCAAGCAGCCTCTGCTAATCTTTCTCACTCAGTCCAACGTTCCCAACCACCATCGGGTCTTCCCCACTTCACCATAAAGCAATCCACTCCTTCCTCTCCTGTTCTCACTGATGTATCAAATTCTCAGCTTCTCAACATGATTAACAATAAAATTAAGGCCAAAAATATCATCAACCCCTCTTCCAACTCAGTTATATGCATCCGTGGTATCATCAGACACAAATCCAATGATTTCAAAATTATAGTTGCTACCTCACTTGACCTCAATGCCCTTACTAAAGCATGGCAGTCTTGTATCCCTCAGGGTCTTATTTACAAGGCTCCAACATATTCAGTTGTAGTCCATGGGGTACCAACATATTACGATTTTAACAGCCAAACTGACATTGATACCTTGATTGAAGATTACCCTGAAACCCTCAAGTCCCTATACTGTGTCACTTGGTTGAGAAGGCCTGATTCCAGAGCGGGAAAAAATCATTCATCTGCTGTTCTCCACCTTTTAGACAAAAACATTGCTGACGCATTATCTTCCCCTTCCCCTCCCTTTCCATTATATATAGAAGGACAGGTTTGCCGCACAGAAGCCATTAACCATGAAAGAAGTACTTGTTTCAAGTGCTGGGGTAAGGGTCATTTATCCATTCATTGTGTCCTTCCCCCTAGATGTCCAATTGTGCCAGCCACCACTGCTCAAAATCCTGCAAGGCGCAAAAGCTATCTTCACCAGTTTGTTTTAGATGTATTGATGCCCTTCCTCATGATCACCCAATCAAAACAGCTCAAACATCTCTTCATTCAATTCTTAATGTTGCTACTCCCCCTCCCCTCTTCCACCTCCCTCATCAGCTGGCTTGCCCTCTCAATAAATCTTTATGATAGGGCACCTCAATCCTTTGCCAAAATTTCCCTTCACTGTTTTCCAATTAAATTGTCATCGTTCTATCTACGTTTTTCACTCACTTTTTAATGATTCTGCAGCTCCATCTTACGATGTCCTGGCAGTTCAAGAGCCTTTTCTTTCACCTGATCATTTTTCTCCTGCCCCAGCTCCAGGATGGCATCTTATTATACCACTAATCACCTCTTCCCCATCTCTTTCTACCCTCATACGTTGTTGTTTTTATATTAACAAGAAAATTCCTCTTCACCTTTTCACTTCTCTCCCATCTCCTTCCACGGATCTTACCCTCCTCCTCATTAATCTCAATCCTCTCCCTCTTCTTCTTGTCAATATCTATAATCCACCACAAACTTTTACATCCACTCAACATATTTTTGCTTCACTCTCCCCTTTTCTTAATATCCCCACATTTCTTTTTACTGATTCTAACCTTCATCATGACTTGTGGGCTAGTGTGGACAAACATTCCTATAATCATCCCGTCGCTACTCCCTTCCTGGACTCCATCTCTGATTTGAACATGACGCTAATTTCCCAACCAGGTATTCCGACCTTTTGTAACTCCAGGAATTTCACTTCTGTGATTGACCTGGTGTTTGCAAATTGTTTGGCCCTGAACTTGGTGATTAGCTGTGTCACAGACAGTGATGGATCCAATTCTCATCTCTCTGATCACCGTTCCATAGTTACCCGTTTCCTCCTTTCCCCACTTTCAAGAACACTCAAACCCTTTTGCAACTGGAAGAAGTTTGATGAGTTTTCTTTTTCCTCTGTTCTTTCCACTGTTTCCCCTCCTGCTCCCTCCCCCTCTCCATCTGACATAGACCAGGCTTCCGAATATGTCACTTCCATTTTTATCGAACTTATGGATCGTTTTGTCATGCTGCAGCAGCCTGGCTCGTTGTGTTGTGTATGGTGGAACAGAGAAATCTTGGATCCCCTCAAGAATTCCTGTTACAGTGCTCAGAGAAGAATGCACTCCTCCCCTACTCCTCACAATACGGCCGAGTTTCTGTCAGCGTGCAAAGCTTTCCGCTCCAAAATAAAATTTTTACAGAAATCTCATTGGAAAAATTTTTTATCCACACTTACTCCTCACACCCTTCACAGACCCGCTAAGTACCTTTCTCTCCCCTCTGACCCACGTTCTAATCCCCCCTTAACAGATGAGTCAGGTGCCATAATCACTGACAATCTTGTTAAAGCCTCCTTAATTTTTGAAGGCACATCAGTTGCTTCAATCCCATGTGACCTGTCTTCAATTCCCCCCTTTCCCCTCCCCGCCCCTTCATTCTTTACCCTTCACCAAACATGAGCTGATATCTACCCTGCTTAAGACCAAAAAAGGCAGAGCGCCGGGCCCTGATGGGATCCCCAACACACTTCTTCATTGTAACCCTAGTGCTACAGCTGACATTCTTCTACTTCTATTTCAACAGTGCTTGAACACAGGTTATTATCCGGTCACTTGGAAGCGTGCCAGATTGGTAATCATCCCCAAGCCTGGCCGGCCAAACTATTCTATCCCCAATGCTTTCCGCCCAATTGCACTTCTCAACACTTTGGGTAAGCTGTTGGATTCTATGCTGACCAATCGTTTGTCATTTTTCATGGAATCCGGTAATCTCCTCCCTGCAAATCACTACGGTGGATGTCCTCTGAGAAGCACTTCTGACGCTTTACTGCATCTCACTGTCTGGACCAAGGACCAGTGGAGGCTAGGTAAGGTTGTTGGTGCCCTCTCTCTTGATGTCAAAGGTGCTTTCCCATCTGTAGATATAAGACAACTTCAACACACTCTCCTCTCTCTCCCACTCCCTCGGCACTTGATTTCACTTATTATCAGCTCCTTAGAAGGTCGCATTACCAGTATATCATTCTCCACATACGAATCTCCCTATACCTTTTTCCCTAAAGGCCTTCCTCAGGGCTCTCCTTTATCTCCCCTACTTTACATCATCTACAACTCATCATTGCTCACGCTTCCTTCTCTGTCTGGCTCATGTTTAGCTATTGGTTATATTGATGATATTATATTCCTCTCAGCTGACAAGGACCCTTTCAAGGGTGTGCCTCCTCCTCCACGATTCTGCATCTCTCCCTAGCAAGCAACGCTTAGATTTGGTTGTACGAAAAGCTTGGGCAAGACTTCTCACTATTCCCTCCTCCAATCCTATGGCCAATCTTGCTAAATCAATACTATCCTCCCCCCAGCCCAAACTGCACCTTCACCCCCTCCACTTATTGTCTTCTCCCGGTTTTTTCCCTCCTCACTTTCCTCTCAGTAATATGGACGCCCGTTCCTTGGCGGCTTTCCCTCCCTGGGCCCCTCCTCTGTTTGAGACAACCATTGATATGCCTAAGGAAAAGGCCCTTGAGAAAGCTTGGAACTCCTTTTCATCTCACCCTCTCCCTTCATACTTCATTTATACTGACGGCTCAAGATCCAACAAGGGTGTTTTCTCTGCTGCCTTTGACCCAGGCATCCCTCTCCCCCTGGTTGCTTGACTTGGTGATGCCTCCCTGTACTCAGTTTTTGAAGCTGAATTGGTTGGTATCCTTCTAGGACTCAGGCTCTTCTTGACTAATCCATTCCATAGCATCCTTCCTTCAATCACGATCCTCACAGATAATCAAGCGGTTATTAGAAGACTGTCTTCATTGTCAGCGCCTTCCCCCAATTTTTCAATATACAGTGCAATTGCACACACAGCCATCCAAATCCTTGAACTCAACCCCAATTTAAAAATGAAATTGCAGTGGTGCCCAGGCCATTCAGGAGTCCCGGGAAATGAGATGGTTGATTCTTTGGCTAATGGCACTCACCCACTGGCTCCTCAGGCTGAGTCTTGTTTTTCATTTGCCCCTCCCCCTCCTTCTGTTTCTGCTTTAAAATCTTTCTTAAAATCGTATCATTCTTCTCTCCTCCATCAGATCCCTCCTCCTGATATCCTCAAAAAACTCAGAGGAAAATTCGAACCCTCTCAAATTTTCAAATCTCTCTCATCTCTTTCGCGGCTGAGGGCTACTGCTTTTGCTCAGTGCCGTTCAGGCCACTCTCCCCTCAAAAACTACCTTTTTCGTTTCAAGGCAGTTGACTCACCAATTTTCCCTCTGCTCCTCAGGGGCCAAGGATACGCCAGAGCACGTGTTACTTTTTTGCCCTGCTCACTCTACCATTCATGGCTCTCTCATTAAAGAAGTTGCTAAACACAAGTTGTCTTTCACTACTGCTACTCTTTTGTCTAACTCGCCAGTCATGGATGCTGTGGCAAAATTTTTAGTAGATACTCTCAGATTCCCCAACAATTTGCCGCCATCCCATTAGCCTTTAGGTCAAAGTGTTACCTTTAAATTGCCATTTGTTTTGCTTGTTAGTTATGTCCACCCTCACGTTGTAATTACTGTCTTATTCTGTTTCCCATTCCTTCATGCCCCTTGTCGGGTGAGATTGTAAGAAATTTAAAAAAAAAAAAAAAAAAAAAAAAAAACAACCATCCACTCTTGCTGAAACGTGTACCGGGTGCAAAATCATTTTCATGACGTTCACTGTTTTATATGACAGTCGGGCAATTTTATTATAATTATAAATCTTATATGGGTTGCAAACAGCAGCAGAATCACTCATCACATCCAAGTTCTTGATGCTTAAGTTGTTTCTCTCGACAATATTTTACAGTATTTCTCTATGCGTAAATTTAATTTTCCATTGTGTTTGGTGCATTCCTTATCATGAAACGACCAAAATAAAGGACTATGAATCTGTTCCTGCGCGGATGAGCGACCCTTTAGCAAATGATCCTTCTAGCAGTGGTGAAAGGTATCACAAGCATACTCATGAGTCAATTGAAGGGCAAGAATCATACAATACAGTTAGCCCTGGACACAGACAGAAAGGACACAATGAAAAGAAGTTCAATCCCGAAGCTGCACCCTACATACCGGCTTATTCGAAAACATCTGCCTCTATTTCATATTCTACTCCAATGGGCTTAGTCACTATTACAGATTATAAATTGTTTGCGGGACCTCTCAAGTTTGATGGATATCATAGAATGCACGGAGCTGATTCTACGAATGGCGAAAAAAATCTTACGCAGCCTTTGCTGCGTACTATCAGCCAGGGTATTTCGCCCTAATGAAACCTCATGAGATTCCAAATAATTGTAACCTTGTAAACCACAACATACTTTCTCATCCAATAATACAGCAACTTGATGAAGGAGACGAAAATGAGGTTCTAGATCCAAACTATGTATCTTTATATGAAGAAAATTTGCGAAACAACCCAAAAACCGGCATACTAATTTTTGATAAGGAGAACTCTAAAACGAATAGGCATTTCAAGAAAGCAAAGCTTGCCTGTAAGAGATTTCGTTTTCATTTGTTGCTAAATTGCGATTCTGCGAAAGCAGCCGCATTATACAAACGTGTGATACACATAATGACGTCGCTCTTTGTTGACAATCAATTCTACGAGAGATGTATTCGCGACGCGTTGAAGAGTTCCAATATCGAACCGGAACTTCTAGTCAAACTAAGAAGAAGGGTTTTTGATATATTGAAAACTGAAGCATTGTTGCTTAGCTTCCTCGGGACATCTTACCTGTATTTCACCAACTATCTTGCTAGTAGGCCAGACCAAGCGTCACAGTCGTTTTGGGTGGACATACGTAAAAATGTGGATGAATGGCTAGTTATAATGAACCGCATTGAGTATGAACACCGAATTCGAAGTAAACAAGTGGAGAGAAAGCGCAATGGATCTCAGCGAGACTTATTATACGCTAGCATTCTGTAAAAAACAATCTACAGTGGACGCAAAAGTTTCTCCATCAAATTTCTGTTGTCGATTTAACGGCAAAGATAATGTTTAAAACATCAGAAAGATGAGGATATGATCAATTAGAGGTCGCAGATTCACAAAACTTTATCAAACAATCACGATCTACTTATTTTATTATGTATTATTTCTTAGGATCACGCGTTCGATTGGGCATGAAGCAACAACTCCATGTGAACAGAAACATGCAAGTAAATTTTAAACTAAATCGGTGTGCCTAGGCAATAAGAGTGAGATGAAAAGAAGCAAGATTCAAAAGTTTAGACGAAACAATGGTGGAGGGGTTAAACAAATGATCATATAATCTAATTCAATCTAGTAGGATATTTCCTGTGTAGTCACATTATGATAACGGGAAGCAACCAGTGGCTTTGATAAATTTGTATAAATGGGGATATACTCGTGTGTCATTAAAAATAATTGTAGATGAGAATGTCAATTTTAGACCTGAGAAAAAATCTAGCAAATGATCAAATGTGTTATTTAAGTACAAAATATTAATTGAAAAAAAGGCAATTTATATAAATAAAAAGTAAGCAAGTAATGAAATGTGATATTTCAGTATCAAATTGTTATAGAAAAGTAGAAAATGGTATGAGGAAAAAATTTAGAAAATGATGAAATGTGATATTTGATTTAAAATAATAATGGAAAAATAGCGAGTGAGATGAGAAAATGATGGAATGTGATATGACAAAGGGGCATATTGTGCTGACACGGCATCAGCTAGACTCCGGATAGAACCGTATATACAGCTACATTGAAAATGGTTGGTGCAGCTTTCCACAGTTTTTCCCCACTTACCCAGCATTTTCCCTCATTATTTCATCCCGCTAGCCTGTTGCCAACCAAAAATGCTGGGTAGGTTGAGCAAAATTTTGAAAAGTTGCACCAACCTTTTCCAATTCAGCTGTATATTACTTTACCTGTTGACACGGCATCAGCTAGACTCCGGATAGAACCGGAGGAACTAGTGATGACGTGTCTCCAGGTAGATATAGTTGATAGCTAAGTACATAAGGATCTAGGTCTGTAACATATTGTTGCACGGTATCAGCCAGCTGGACTCTGGAAAGAACCGGAGAACAGGAGGTACCTCTGCAACAGTATATCTACAATAATGGCTAAGTACATAACATTCCCCCTACTTAGGACATCTGTCCTTGTGTCGGTAAAAAATAAGTATATAATTGCATTTTACTTGGTCATTTCATAATGAATTTCAATATTCAACCGCCCTACGCGGTATCTTTTGCTAATCACTCATTAAAATTAATATTCAACCCTTGCGCTCATTCAGTAAAACTCAAGTATCTCACATGCCCTTCAATGTTCTTGATGAATTACTCAATATGGAAGATGAAGACTATATTATTTCCTATGTATTCAACACTCCAAATTCAAACATACAAAGAGAAAAAAAAGAAAAATTGAATTGACAATGTATGGAAGGCCATCAACAACTAATAGGGGGTGTCAGTTCTGGCAAATCCGCACTTAACTTAAGTGCGGATTTCAAACCAAATCAGCACTTAAATTTTGCAAAAAAGTCACTTATTTCAAAAAAGGGTGTCAGTTATGACCTCAAATCAGCACTTTTTTCCCGTTTTTTTTCACAACCACATTTTGGCCACAAAACATCCCTTCCTTTCTTACCCCATCCCTGTCACATGTGACACACTGACCTTCCTCGCTACCTACCCATCAATCCTCGGCACACACCCCTTCCTGACATTTTCAATATTTTGGCCAGGTATGTTTACATTCTTTTTTACTTATTTCTTCTACTTCTTAATCTTTTTTCTATGGGTGCCAGTTCTGACCTCAAATCAGCACTTTTTTCGTGATTTTTTTTTCAAAACCACATGTTGGCCACATCATCCCTTTCCTTCCCATACCATTTTGTACTCTCCAAATGTCCTCTTTGTGTACTTCATTCACTTGGGTTGGTATTTTGGTTTGTTGCATATTCATTTTTTTTTGGAATTTACGGTGAATTTTTTTTTTTGGATGGCTCATTGGTTTCCTTTCACCAGCTCAACATGAAATTGAATATTTTCTGAAATCACATATTTTGTCAGTGATTTTTTTTTTCATTCATCCCTCATATCCTTTTCCTATTCTCCTCCAACATCCCTCAAACAATTTGGTTTCATTCATTTTGTCATCTCATCTCTCCAGGTAAGTCACTTTATTCTTTTTTTTGATTTTTTGATTACTAATTATAATTTTTTTTGTTTTTTTCTGTTTATTTTATTTTTTTTATCTAAATTTTTTTTGTAAGTGGTTATTTTGGATTTCAATGGTATAATTAACCTTTTTTTTCTCTCCCTCTTTACTTTCTTTTTTAGCTCCATCACCCTACTCTTCATCCCTCCTTGGCATGGTCATTATCCCCCCTTTCCCTTATTTCACTTTTTTTTGGCTCCATTTCATTGAAACACATACATTGCACATTCTTTATGCATTTCACTTACTCCATATTCAATTTCCCCACAATTCCAACATCAATCTTTCTCACTCTATTTTTCCTACTTTTCAATCAAGGTAAGTTTCATCTCCTTTTTTTCATGCCTATATGATATCTCATTCCTTTTATGAAAATTTCATACTTAAATATATGTATGACTCTTATCTGGAAAACAGTGAACTTATAAAACTCCTTTTGATCTCATCTTCATTACCACTTTTCAAGTTTTTGTAAAATTTTGAAAATCAGACTCGGAATTAGGGTTAGGTTTATTCAAATCTAATGTTCTTTTTACTGAAGATTCTCCTGAAGGCTACCTTTCATTTCCCACAAACAGATTTGAATTTGATTCAGTGGTTGCTGAGATATTGATCGTTAAAGTTGAGCCTTTTTTTTCCCAATTTAAATTTTTATTTCATTTTTTATGTAACAAATTAGGGTTAGGTTTATTTAAATCACATGTCCTTTAACTGAAGATTCTACTAAAGTATATCTTTCATTTCCCTCAAACAGGTTTGAATTAGGTTCAGTGGTTGCTGAGATTTTGACCTTTGAAGTTGAGCCTTTTTTCCAAATTTCACTTGTCTTATTTCACATTTTTATATTGCATATTTAGAGGATAAGGATTCTGAAACTCTTATATGATTATTATCTAGGCATTTCAATTATATAGGCATGTATTTCTTGCTCAAGAATATCACTAAAGCTCAAAAAGATGAAGATTTTTGCTTATGGGACACTCTACCTTCCTTTAACTCTTTTCTTGCTCTTCGACTCAAAAAGCACTGTAATAAAGCATTTGAAAAAAATCATGAACTTGCAACCAAAGTTGGAATACCAAATTGTTGTGACTCCAAATGGGAAGAAATCATCCACAAATATCTTTTATTTTCTAATGTTATTATCACTCATTCTGGATTTCACAATAAAATTCACACCAATACCAAGGACACCAATTTTCTTACTTTTGGTATATTCTCATATATCAAACCGATTACTGGCCAACCAATACCATCTCCAGCTAAAATTAAATGACATGGTTTATATTTTCCAGACCACCAGTGCATCATTGATTTTGGTTTGGGAAATGGTATCATCGAAACTATTTGGAATTCTTCTAAGGATAATCATCAAACGACCAAAGCTCCTCCTGGTTTGGAATCCTGTCAATATTTAACACATTTTGGTTGCTCATTTCAAATCAGTCATAAGTTGATTCAAAGAATCAATAAGGTAATGAAAGAAGGTAAAGTTAATCAATTTAAAAAAACTTTATTTAGATCCAAAAAGTATGGGGATTAGAGTTGTCATCGAAAATTTTATATTTTTTCATAAATTTTTAATAAATATTTTTTATGTATCAATTTCCTCAACTAAAGTAATAGGCCCACGACCTTGTGTTGTATAAATGGTAATCATGATAACATTTATTTGTTTCATGGGGTTCCTCTAGCCTATACCTGTGGAAAGTCCCAAACTTTTGTTTCTAGATTTGATCTGCATTTTGGCTTGAGGGATTGTCATTACTTTAAACTAGGGAAATTGATATATATTAGATATTTATTTAATAATTTATGTAATTATATTAAATTTAGATGACTTCCACCACTTACTTCAATAAAATGCAGGGGGGGTATTGCCAAATTTTCAAATCTGACATGTGAAATTGATGACTTAGAAAAATTTTGGTGATATCCACCCCTTGCTTCAATAAAATGCAGGGGAGAGTATTGCAAATATTTTAAAACAGATATGGAATTTTTTTGACTTGTAAATATTTTGGTGAAAATTTTTGACGAGAATGTGAAAGTAATTGGTTCCACCTTGAGCAGGTTTCTGGCTGAAAGGAATAGCAGTACCATCAACAAAACCAATACATCCTGGGAAGCCCTCTGCTTGCATAACCTGAGATGATTCAAGTCGCTCTTCTTTTGTTGGCCAGGTGAGAAGTTGAGATTACAAGGAGTTGATGGCAGTGATACATTGTTTGGTATAAGTGTTAACTGAACCATACCCTAAATCAAAGACTTTTTCTAAACATTTCAAAGCGGCTCCATTACCATTTGAACCCAAACGACATAGTGTGATGGCCAATTGAATTGAAGGATGTTGTTGTTCTTTTTGAGAATTATTGTGAAATATGGGATGATCCTGAATAAGCTCAAGCAATTTAAGGAAACATTCCTGAGAAGTCCTGAACAGCTGTCTAAAACTGGGTGTAGATAGTTTAAGAAGTGTTTGGATGGTGTACTTGGGGGTATGAAGCACTTGAGGCTTTCTGGGAAGAAGGTAACATTTCGTGGCCATTTTTGATAAAAAGACAAAATCTTCTTCTAGATCAGAATCAGAATCGCAATCAGAGTCCAAGAGCAGTTCAAGAGCCATGAAAGTCATTGCTTTATGTAATTTATCACGATTTGAAAGTGAGGAAGGCATAACTCTTATATGATATGATATGAAGATGTAAGTGATGTAAGATGTTTTGAGTTATGAAGTGTTATGCTGCGGAGTGCTGCGTATAAATGGGATGATGCTGACAAATCAGTGAAATGGGACTTGATGGTGAAATCAGCACTTTTGGTTGAGAAAGTGCGGATTTGAGTGAAATAAGTGACTTATTTCATTTTGAAATCCACCAGTATTGGGGCTAGTGTGTTTTGGAAATCCGCACTTATTTAAGTGCGGATTTGGTCAAATTTAAGTGCGGATTTGTAAGTGCGGATTTTCCAGAACTGACACCCCCTAATGAGTGACTACTTTATCCCCAATTGTACATACAACAATATCATGTTTGAGCAATGTTTCCAGATGAGCAGCGATCTATTCAACAGTATCTGTCGGGACCTACAAAATCATAACCATTTTTGGTTATGGAAAAAGGTAAGTTATGAAATATTTCAACATACTAGTCACAATTTAATTGTCTTACATTTACTTAGGTTGCTGTGGCCAAGTTAGTTTGACACCAGAACAGAAAATAACGGCTGTTCTATGACAACTAGCATATAGTACTTCAGCTGATGGCACTGATGAGTATGTCAGTATTGGCAAAACTACTTCCCTGAGAGCTCTAAAGCACTTCATCAAAGATATAACTAGTTTATATGGAAAGGAGTACGTACAAGAACCTAATGCTTCTGAAAAGAAAATTATATTGAGAGAGTACAAAGAACAAGTATTTCCTGGATGTCTTGGTTCAATAGATGGGATGCACTGGGTGCGGAAAAATTGCCCAGCAGCATGGGCAGGTCAATTTCAAGGAAACGATGGCACACCTACAATGATACTTGAAGCTGTGAATGAACCTGCATTTTTGGAATTGATTTTTTGGAACATCTGGAGCGTTCAATGATATCAATGTTCTCCATAGAAGTAACATATTTGACAGATTATTGGCTGGTACTCAAGATGAGGTGTGTTTTAAGATAAATAATCATAGATATAAAAATGCATATTACCTGGCAGATGGAATCTATCCTCCATGGTCCACACTTGTTAAGACTATACCCCACCCACAAGATGAAGTGAGTCAATACTTTTTCAAACTACAAGAAGCTTCACAAAAAGACATTGAGCGTGCCTTTGGAGTATTATGTGCACATTGGGGAATCATTAAACAGCCATGCCACCTATGGAAGAGAGAAATTGTCAATCAAATAATGACATGTTGTATAATATTACACAACATGATCATTGTCAGTATAGTCTAGTATATAAGTATGATATAATAGTGTTTATTTATGGTCCTACTACTTATTGATAAATGATTTAGTGATTAAACCTCAGGGGAAGACTAATAAAATAGTTATACTCAAGTCAAACTCACAATACTTGGATTTAAGTGTGTGCTAGTGGTGTAAAATAGATGAATAAAATATAGTTATAGCTTTATATAAAGATAAAATAAATTTATAGTGGCTTTATAATATATTTCTAAAGGTTAATAGTTGTATAGTAGTGTTTTTTGGAGTTGTAGTAATTGAATGATGATAAATAACCGTCAAAATCCCTCCTTACTTATACCCAAATCCACTGGAGTGCACAGACCTTCAATCCAGATGATGTCACTGCTATCCCCGGCAATTACAGCACTGTGAGGGCCCATCACCTCCCCATGGCGTCCACTTCAAGCAGTTTCAACACCCAGACCTCCAGTAAGGACCCTCCATCACTATTAATAATAACACTGATCCATACCATAAATAGAAACCCCAGATAAAAGCGGATACCATAAAGAAACAGGTAAAATAAATAATCAAAAAGAGATTTAATGAAACTAAAAGCATATAAAGGAAACAAATAAAATGTCCAAGACCCCAATAACATCCCCAAGCATCCACATTAACCCAGAAACATCCTTCCAACCCATAAATTGGTGAATAACCATTCAAGGAAGTAATTTTAGTTGTCCAAACTGGGTGTATGCGCCTGATATAGATGTCTATGCTTCTGTAGGCGTTGTGAGTCCACTGATTTTGTCCATATGACCTAAAATAAGCAGAAAAACAAAGGTTATAGGCTATTAAGGGGCTAAAACCCACTTATATACCTAAATATACATAATATACTGCATATTTCACTGAATATGAGATTTATGTATACATATAAGCTTATGTATGTCAATAATTACTTCATATCACTTAAGATAAGTATATTATGACTCCATTAACACCTTAATAAATATTATTAGGCCATGGATAAGCTATTTAAACTATTATAAGTTATATAATAGAATAATAATTATATATATATATAATAAAATAATATATATTATTATTTTAACCTTATTTTTAAGATATAAGCTTAATCTACTTAAGGTTATCTTTTTTAAGCATAAGAAATACTCAGTCCTAAGGATATTTAGGCTGACACTCCCTCACCCCAAAAAAAAACAATTAAAAAAATGTTAAGACATTTTAATTAAAACTAAGGAGTGAAATAATAAAATAAAAAAAATAAAATATAATTTTTATAATACATATACTGAATGAACAGTATTATTTAGATTTAAATTTTTTCAAGAGATTTTTAAGATCAGAGATTTCATTTTCTGGAATCCACTGGTCATATTCACTTGATTTATTTTTAAATCTTAATAGATACTCAACTCCCTTTTCTTTAGTAAGGTGTCTCTTTTTAAGTATCTTTTCAATTTCTGCCTTTTCAACTATTTCTTCAGGTTGCTGTTTATGCCTTCCTGATATTCTTGGAAATAGAGCAGTATCATTAGAATGGTATGGTTTTATAAGAGAAATAGGAAATACTGGATGTTTTCTATCATATGGTGCATATAGAATAACCTCAACAGCATTATTACCAACCATCTTTTTAACTACAAATGGTCCAATGAATGGATCCTTCAATTTAACATTACCATTTAAATTGAAATGTAGCGTTGAAATAAGGACTTCATCACCCTCTTTGAACATTTGTTCTTTATGGGCTTTATCCCATCTTTTCTTTTCATACTCAAAAGCCTTATTTATACATTCTTGAGCATGTTTTCTGCATAATTCCTGCATCTGAAGAAAAGATTTAGTACCTGGATGGATATCCAATCTAGGTAACTTATTAAGAGTTTTAGCAGGGGTATTAGGTACATAAACCAACCATAACTCAAATGGCTTTTTTCCAGTGACAGAATGTACTGTACTATTATATGCAAATTCTAAACCTGGGATAAGGGTTACCCAATCATGCGTGAATTTGTCATTGTCTTTAAAATTAAGACCAAAAGCACAGTATCTTCTTATCATATCTTCTAAGGTTTGTATCATTCTTTCTGCTAGCCCATCAGTTTGTGGATGGTGTGCTGTAGAAAGTTTTAATTGACACCCTGAAACATCCATAAGTGACGTCCAGAACTCAGAAGTAAATTTAGGATCTCTGTCAGAAACTATTGCTTTGGGGAAACCTGCTGTATTTAACATTTGTGTCCACCATAAAAAAGCTAAGTCCTTTGCAGAAACCTCTTTGTGGGTAGGAATAAATTTACACATCTTTGTAAATCTATCTACAATTACCCAGCAGGAGTTATAACTCTTATGCCCTGATATTGGCAAACCTGTTACAAAGTCCATGTTAATGATTTCCCATGGAGCTTTTGGTTGCTCAATTTGTTGTAATAAACCAGCTCTTTTTCCTGTTAATCTTTTAGATTTTTGACAAGAATCACATGTTTCAACATATTTCTGAACATCCTTAGACATTTTAATCCACCAAGCTGTGTTTTTTACTCTGGTTAATGTTTTATGGTAGTCAAAATGACCTGCTAATATATCATCATGACATATACTTAACATTAACTCCTTCATTGAAGGGGGAATTACAATTACATTACTTAATTATTTTCTGTAATATATAAAACCATCCTCAATGGAAAATTTTCCTTTTTCTAATGCCTCTTTATACTTAATTGGTAATGTTTTTATTAAAACATTCATTGAAGCATTAGATGGATCATTTAATATTATAGTTAATTTACTCAAGTCAGGATCTGAATTATAATTATCAAGAATTGATTGCATAAATTCATCCTCAAGATCTACAATATAAATGCCATAAATTTTAATAAGCTCTGACTCAGGAACATAAGCAGGATTATCATCATTATTAGGCAGAGGTACTCTAGATAACAGATCTACATTAGAGTGCAAGGTTCCTGCTCTATATGTAATAGTCATCTGGCCTCTGTATTCTTGTACAGCTAATTGCCATCTAAACATGTGTCTATTAGGAGTTTTCATGTTTAAGAGTGACTTAACTGCATTACAGTCAGTTATTAACTCAAATTTTTGGTCTTCAAGGTAATAATGTAGCTTCTCAAGAGCCCATACTACTGCCAAACATTCAAGTTGAGTAGCACCATATTTCAATTCACCACTTCTCAGAGTATGTGAAATATAGCAGATTGCTACTTCTGACATTTTACCTTCAATAAGTTGTTTTTGATGCAAAGCAGCACCCAGTCCAATAAAACTTGCATCTGTATATAATACAAAAGGTAATTGGAAATCTGGTAATCCAAGATAGGAGCTGTCATTAAACATTCTTTCAACTTATCAAAAGCTTGTTGTCTTTCATTATTCCAAATGAAAGCTTCTGATTTCTTTATCAGTGTGGTCAGTGGTGCAGCAATTGATTGTTAGTTTTTTATATATTGTCTATAATAACCACACATTCCAAGAAAAGATTTTACATCCTTCACATTTTGAGGAATGCCAATATTCTTTATTGCAGCCACTTTATTTTGGTCTACACATATTTTTAAGCCAGATACAATATGACCAAGCACTTTTAAAGATTCAAACCCAAATTTACATTTTTACAATGCAAGGGTCATTTTTATTTCATCCATTTTCTGAAATACTTTCCTTAAATGGATTAAGTGTTCATCAAAAGTTTTAGAGAACACTATGATGTCATCAATTTATACCATTAACCATCCTTCAATCATTTCATTATGGAATGTTATATCCATTAACTTCTGAAACACTGATGGAGCATTTTTTGGTCCAAATGGCATTCTGACATACTTATAAATTCCCATGTGTGTTTTTATCAACAAAAAGTTCTGTGAATTCTTTTCAACAGGAATTTGATGGTACCCTTTATTTCCATCTAGGCAACTTATATATTTAGCACCTTTAAGGGTAGCATGTATAGAGGCAATCCTTGGCAAGGGATAAATATCATCTACTGTAAATGTATTTAATGCTCTATAATCACCGCACAGTCTTACTTTATCTTGTTCATAAGAAATTAGCACTGGTGATATTACACAATATTTTGGTGTAGTTTCAACCTTCTCAAGAATGTTCATTTTTAATAACATCTTAATATTGTCCTCTATGTCTTTCCTCTTCATTGGTGAAGCAGGATATGGTTTCTTTTTAAGACTAGCAGGAATATTATCCAAATCACAGGTTAAACTAATCTTCATTTCATGATCTTTTACAAGGCCAAGTTCATTTGTACCATGTGCAAAAGCCATTGGAAAAGCTTTAATTAATTCCAAAATATTATCTTTATCAGTTTTACTTATCTGAGTGCCAAATGATGCTTTTGAAATTTCTGTTTCCAGAAGTTCCATCTCATTGGATTCTCTTCCTTTACAAGGGGAATTTGGTACTGACTCAATGTGTAAGACTGTGTTAAAAGAATTTATTTTAAATTTCCTTTTACCATTCATGCCAATTGTAAAATTGTTATTAGCAGGGTCTCATTTTACACCAAATTTAGTCAGAATATCATTTCCAATGATAAAACAGTTACTACAGTTAGTATTATCGATTACTACAAAGTCACAAGTTACTCTTACATAACCATGTTGATGTTTAAAGAAAACAGAAGCTTTGTATTTACTAATGGGGTGTAGCACTGATCCAAAACCTCTCCAATTTTTATTTTGAAGTGGTTCAAGCTTAAACTTATATTCACTATCAATTTTCTGTAATGTATTAGTGGAAACAACAGAACCAGCAGCTCCTGTGTCCAGTACTATATTAACATTTTCACCAGAAATGATAGCTGGAACTGTGATAGGTGTCATTCTAAAGTTATCAGCTTGTATATCCTTAATGATTTCAGCATCCTCAAAATTCATTAAAGATTCATTTGAGTCCATATTTAATATTGGATTTTCAAAGATGGACAAATCATCTTCCAACATACAGACTTCATTTTCATCACTATATGAGATATTGCTGTAATAATCACTTGATTCTTTACTTTTTTCAGTTTCAGTTTCAGATTCACGTTGATTTTCAACAATATTTATGTTTTTCTCACATTTGTGACCTTTGACCCAAGGTTTGTTACACTTATAACAAGTATTTGTTTCATACTTTTTAGGTACTACAGGTGCAGTAGGTTTTTTCTGCTTCTCCTGAAGTGTTTTTGAATTCTGAGTTTTTACAGGTTCAACATTTTGTTTATAAGTGGAATATCTTGATTCATACTTATGGTTTAATAATATTTCATTGCAAATATTAATAAAGTCAGAATATTCAGTAACATTTAATGTTATAGCTACAACAATGTCTCTGACAGATATAGGTAATTTATATATTATCTTATCTTTCCATAAGTTAAAATCCATATGAGGCTCAATGGCTTTTAATATTTTGTTTAAATTCATTAAAAATACCATAGGTTTGTCACCATTCAACGGATTATACCTAGTCTTCTCATAAAGTCTCTGCTGAGTAAGCCTGAATTTAGAACCTCCAAATTGTTTTTCAATAAGTTGTTTCCATTCAGCCCAAGAGTAGTCTCTACCCTCACTTAAGACAGCTTCAAACCATAATAAAGCAACATCCTTTAATAAAGAAATTAATTTTGATGTTATCTCTTCATCTGGTAACTTATATGAGAATTTCAAGTTGTCAATTCTTTGAATAAAATGTTGCCAATCAGAGCTGGCTTCCCCATCATAAGTTGGGTACTGATCTATCTTAGGCCAGTTTTTCTGATTGGATTTTATCTCACTAATCTTAGGTAAATTCAACAACTCATTTACTTTTGATAAATGGTCTTGTATTTCTTCCTGCACGGATTTGTGACTTACACTTTCAGATTTGACACTACCACCAGATGGTTTTAGTTGTGGTGGTATAGGGAAGGAATGAGATTCACTTTTGCCAGTTAAAGGATTATTATTATATTGATTATACTTATGATTATCCTGGTTCATTAGTAGCTTGGCAGTTTCAATCTCAACTTTAGTTAATCTTTGTAGCAATTTAGAGACACTTTGATTTGTCTGGAAAAAAGATAACTTATTTCTTGATTCAGTTTTCAATAAATGTGTTTCATACAATTTTTCTAACTCACAGAATTTGTTTGAAAGTTCATTATATTTACTACTCAATGAATCATATTTAAGAGTTAGAGACAAATGTTCTTTCTCTAATTCTTTATTACGTGTTGCTAATTGAGAAATATTTAATGTAAAGGATGAAATTTTATCACTAGTGAGCTTAACTGTCTGTTCCTCACAATCAGTCATTCTATTCCACAATGCTGAAACAATTCTATGGACAGTTGGATTATTGTTAAAATATTCCATGTCTTCCTTTTCAATTCTCTCACTCTCCTGTGAGCTTCTCATCTCACTAGTAGGTGGTGGCAACTGAGGATTAACTGTATTATCATTATAAATAGTACTGTTATTGTGGACAAAAGACAAGTCATGTGTATCTACTCTAAAACCTAAATTTCTTAAATCCTCCTCTATTTTTTGTACAGATTTAACATCAATAGAATTACCTATATTGTAATTATCAGTATTATGTTCAATCTGAGAGGGTAATCTACTTACCATGGGATATATGCCAGTCCTGATTTTTGGCACTTTTTTCCTTTGTAAGGGTGAACTGAGGAAGTAAGATGAGGTGGTGGATCCCTGTTGCAGCTGTGGTTGGTCCATTGTTGATGGAACCAGTCCCACTTACATTTGTCTATCAGGATTATCTCCTGGGAGTGAGCTGACCCGCCTGGGATAGGGGGTTGTTGACTTGGTTGACTTGGCTGGCCTCCCTTTAGCTCTGCCAGTGTCTGATTCATTTGTTGAAACCCTACCTTGCAATTGTTCTGTAATTGCTCTACCTCTTTGAACATGAGTGTCTTGGAATCTTCCAACTTCAAAACCTGTTTGGCCAAGTAGGATAGTTGATCCTGAAGAGCAGGAGACGTCTTTTTTATGGTTATCTTTTTTAAAAGGGTGTCTTTTTCCTCTATGCTCATGTTCTCTGCCTGGGGGTATTGCTGACCCTCCATGGTTATGTCCTGGATAGTTTTTGTTAGCTTTAGACCTGGTATTATAAGCAGGCTTTTCAATTACACTGTCCTGAGGAGCACTCATATTGTTAATAATGATAATATATCACGTCTACAGAAAGAAAAAACTCTATGGAATTAGTAGACAAAAGTTATTAGCAATTTTATTACTAATAAAAAAGCACTGGAGCTTATCCTGAATTTATATCTTTATTTATTTAAATAAAATATAAGAAAATTTGAAAAAATCTGTTAAAAATAAAGCAATAAGTTTAACTAGACCTTTATAAGGGTGAATAAATAGCTTACCAAGCTTTAACCAAATACCAGTTTAATTGGGTTTTATATTGGTGACCAAATACCAAGTGAAATTGGGTTTATATTGGGTACAGGTACTACTGTAAATACCTAATTTTTATTATAAAAAATTAGTACAATTATTATAAGAGCTCTTTTATGCAATCACTGAGTTATTATGACCCACTAATATGCAGCAGACCCAAATATTTGGTTATTTTGAGCTATACAAAAGTAAAAATCACGTCCTAAGGCTTATACTAAAAAATCAATAATAATCAAGGAAAGACCCCCAATTGTCAGTATATTCTAGTACATGGGTATGATATAATAGTATTTATTTATTTTCCTAATACTTATTGATAAATTATTTAGTGATTAAACCTCAGGGGAAGATTAATAAAATAATTATACTCAAATAAAACTCACAATACTTGGATTTAAATGTGTGCTAGTGGTGGAAAATAGATAAATAGAATATAGTTATAGCTTATATAATGATAATATCAACTTATAAAAGGATTAATAATATATTTCTAAATGTTAATAATTGTATTGAAGTGTTTTATTGAATTTTAGTAAGTAATTGATGATAAATAACCATCAAAATCCCTCCTTACTTATACCCAAATCCCCTGGAGTGCACAGACCTTCAATCCAGATGATGTCACTTCTATCCCCGGCAATTACAGCACTGTGAGGGCCCATCACCTCCTTATTGTGTCCACTTCAAGCAGATTAAACACCCAGACCTCCATTAAGGACCCTCTGTCACAATTAATGATAACACAGATCTATACCACAAATAGAAAATCCAGATAAAAGTGGATACCATAAAGAAACAGGTAAAATAAGCAATCAAAAAGAGATTTAATGAAACCCAAAGCATATAAAGAAACAATTGAAATTTCCAAGCCTCCAATAACATCCCCAAGCATCCATATTAACCCAGAAATGACCTCCCAACCCATAAATCTGTGAATATTCATCCAAGGAAGCAGATTAAGTTGTCCAGACTGAGTGTATGCGCCTGAAATAGATGTTTATGCTTCTGTAGGCATTGTGAGTCCACTGGATACGTCCATATGACCTAAAATAAACAGAAAAAACAAAGTTTATAGGCTATTAAGGGGCTAAAACCCACTTATATACCTAAATATACATAATATACTGCATATTTCACTGAATATGAGATTTATGTATACATGTAAGCTTATGTATGTCAATAATTACTTCATATCACCTATAATAAGTATAATATCACTCCATTAACACCTTAATAAGTATTATTAGGCTATGGATAAGCAACTTAAACTACTATAAGTTATATAATAGTGTAATAATTATAAATATATGTATTATAATCATATATATAATTGTTTTAACCTTATTTTTAAGATATAAGCTTAATGTACTTAAGGTTATCTTATTTTAAGCATCAGAAATACTCAGTCCTAGGGATATCTAGGCTGACAAATACACACAATATATCAAGTCCAGTAGTTGAAAGTCATCATGATCCTGCCTTGTTCAACAGTATATCTCATTATATGCAGAGGAGTCAAGATCTACACAACTCAACTATCCACTTTCAACTATGTGAAGATTTAAAAACTCATAACTGGGAAAGTAGGTGTCACCGGACGACCTACGCACAAGGTGGAGGATGTTCCTGTAAGTGAGATGAGGGATTTTAGAAACTTCTTCAAAGCACAGAGGAATGATTCGAGGAAATGATTCGAAGGTCACTCGAAGTAATAGCTATAGGTTCGAGGTTTGATTGAGAAGAATTATAAACTAGTTCCAAGGTAATAATAATTCTTAAAATCTCACGAAGGGTTGGAAACTCAATAATTAAAGATTTAGGATTTAGAAATGAATATTGAGAAAGTAAAAGAAAAATACAATAACAATGATTTAACTTTTAAGGATTTACCACTATTAATGTAAATACGATATTATAATTTAATTCTAAGGAATATCGAACCAAATACCCAACTCCTTTTATATCCTTTGTTCCTCCTCGCATTGACCACCCTTCCATCGCAGCATTCCCATTCCATTGACCATTACTAACATACACTTAGACCCTCTCCACTAAATATCCGTCCATGCTCAATTTACCCCTTTTTAATTAATTAACAAAACTTTAATGAAAAAACTACTACTGTACTATTTCGTTGATCATAGCGCTGTGCGTCGCTTATTGAAAAGGACTAAGGTACCCTATTGGGAGATTGACTAATTTGGATTTAGAGTTTAGGCTAGCGCAGTTAAATAGTATGTACACAAAGGAAAATCGCAGTTGCTATGGAGAATTGCTTTCTGCGCTTCGAGTATAGATTTAGGACTCGATATTATTGATTTAATGAGTTAATTTCGCCTCGAGTGTCACGTGGCACGTGACAGATGCCCGGGTATAAAAAACGCGAACTCCGTTGAGCTTGAGCCATCTTCCCACACTAATTTCCCTTGTCTAATACTTTTTTCCCTCACCTCTTAATTATTTATTTTATAATGAACTGCCCTACTCCCACACCCACGCCTCCACACCCTAAAGCGGATGGGGGAATAATCACACGACAGTTTTCACAGACTTGCACGGCTTGTGAAAGCATGGAATATTTCTGTGTCGAAAGTACGGCGACTCGAGGCCCTCGCCAGAAATGTGAGTTTTGCCGTTGGTGACGAGTGGCGTGCAATGCGTTGACGAAGAACACAGAAATCGAAAAACGATTTACAAAAACTAAGTTTTGGGTAGTTCTGAAGACCAAAGAGGTGGTCAAAGACATTTGGGATGTCGCGATCGAAGATGAACAATCGGTGGGGGAAAATGATAAGGAGTTGAACAACGAGATCTCAACCTGGGTAACCCAGGCCACGAGTTCAAAGCGAGGTGTCAAGGAAGAGGTCGACGAATTGGTGGAGGAGGATGAAGATGAAGTCCCTGTTCCAGGGCGGGCACCCAAGAAACGACGGGTGGTCATCGAGGACAATGAGGAAGAGAGAGAGGTAGAGGTCGAAGTGGCGCCCAGGTTATTTCTAGAGCCTGACCCCATCTTCAAGGTAAGTTTTATTTGTTTGTTTTAAGGATGAAGTTACTGATGAGTTTTTTTTTTGTTTTAGACATCGAATAACCTTGAAGAGCCAATTGCGGAGCCTGCACCGGTTATACCAACTGAGGCAAACCCTCCGGCCACGGAAGTAGTTGAAGAGCCTGAAGACACCCTGGATCAGGTGTGGTCGAAGAAACCTCGTCAAGGTCGACGAGTAAGGTTCGCCGAAGAACTATGTGGGGAGGTCAACGCTATTATTGACGCTGCTTCCTTCGACGTGGCAGAGGAGCAATTGGAGATGGGAGAGGTGGTTCCGGTAGGAGAGGAGGAGGTATTTGAGAAATGCAGGAAGGAAATAAGGGTAGTTTTGGAGAAAATGAAAAGATTGGTTTGAGAGAAGTTAAAAGAAAAGGAGATGTAAAGAAGTAGAGAAAAAAATTGTATTTTAATTTTATTTTAATTTTATTTTATTTTATTATTAGTATTATTTTTTTTTTCATTGTAGGTGAATGTTGTTAATTTTATAAGATTTGAGAGAGAGAGAAAAAGAAAAGAAAAAAAAAGAAAAAGAAGTTTTAAATAAAAAAATTTTAGAATTTGAAAGAGGAATTTTAAAGAAAGGAAAAAAGGTTGTTTTAATTGAAGGAAGTTTTAGTGTTTTTTTTTTTTTAAAAAAAAAGAAAAATTTTTATATAAGAAAAGAGAGAGAAAAAAGAAACGGTTTCACCACGCAATATTTGGGGGGGACTTGCTAGCAAGTCCTCAACTTGAAGTCAGATGGAACTCAGACTGAACTCAGACTGAACTCAGACTGAACTGATACTCAAATGAGACTGAAATCTGCTTGACATTATCCTGAACTCTGTGCCAATACTTAATGGATCTTCTGTGAAAGTATAATGAATGTCTGAATAGAGAATTGCATGATATTTTGTGCTTGAAACAAGTAAAAGTTGAATGATTTTTTTTTAAAGATGATTAGTCAAAATTGAAAGCCATCCTTTTAGACTGAATTATAATGTTTGGCTTTAAAATATGGGAGACTGATAATGTAGGCTTTTTAGTATTATTTGGCTTCTCTCATTTTAAGGATATAATCATTTTTTCAAATTGATAATACATAATGAGTGGCTTGGTTATTCAAGATTATTTTTGGGATTTTCAGAAGTCTTGGGATCTCTTAAAACCTAACTTTTTTTTAATCAACACATTTTTGTCATATATTATCTGACAAAACAAAAAATGTAAGAAAGATATCTAAAAATTTTACTCAAAGTGTAATTTCATGTGAAATTTTCACTACTCTTATAACATACATTGGTTCCTTGTAGAAAAATCATTGAACTTCATTTTAACTAAAAGAATCTGTATGTACATAATTTTTTGGACTTTTAAGAAGATACTTATCAATATTTTGAGTTATGGTATGGGTTCAGTTAAAAACCTATTCAAGGTAACCATAAATTGACTTCAAAATTCTGACAAAAATTATTGTGTTATTATATACATTTTACTGATCATTTCCATGCAGTCACTGGGCTCCTGGCAAACATGATCTGCATATTCATGCAATATGTCTAAATATTGATTAATTGGATTGTGCAACTTCTAAACCATTTATATTCATTTTTGCTCCTTCTCATATCTCCACAAAATGAGTTCCTTGAAATGTCTTGGTCAATTTATGGTTTCATTTGAACCAACACCATCATATATGATATTACAATTATCAAAAAACCAAACGGAAAAGGCAATGCTTCAGCGAGGTAGAAAAAGAGTTCATATTCTTTCTATGTTAGACACAAAGACTCTTAAAATTATTGGAGATCTTTGGGAAAAGCAAAGTGAACAAATTGGACCGCTTCTTGGAGAAATTGGCGACTGTTCTCATCGGTTGAACTTTGAATCTGTGATGCAGCCGCAGCATAAAGCCTATTTTCAGAGCTACATAGTCAAACAGCAAAATGAAACATTGCAGCTGTGGTGCACTTTATTTGGAATCGAAAGGCATCTTAATGAAATAAAACAAAAATTTTATCTTGCTGGAATAAGTATACTTGAAATCGATGATTACAACAGCAAAACATTTTACAATATTGCTTCTTATTGGTCAGAAATTGACTCATTTAGGATTGGACGAAATTCGATAACTCAAAATCAAATACTAGGAATAAAAACGGCATTAAAAACACACCAACTTCAAGCAGTCAACTTTATGATTGATAACGAAAAATTTATGAAAGATAAACTGGATAAGCTTTGGGAGCATGATGATAATAAATGGCTTCACAGTGTGTACCATCCTCGAAAACGAAATTATGAAAATATTGAACAACACTTTGGTGGATATGGGTCAATACTTGCAGATGACATGGGTTTAGGAAAAACACTATCGACACTTGCTCTGATAAGTGCAACACAAGAGCAAGCAATAAAATTTCAACAAAGATTGGAGCTTTTTGGTAAAAAACTAAGTTTTGCCACACTAATTATATGCCCATTATCTGTACTCTCGAACTGGGAAAATGAAATAAATCTTCATTTCAACCCTCGATCTCTTCCATACCATGTATTTCATGGTCAGATTTGTGATAATTTACGAGAAGAAAAGCTCCAGCGAACTGCGATTGTACTTACCACTTATGAAACAGTCAGCCCTTCGACAATAACTAAGCAAATGGAAAAAAAGTTATCACTGATAAGTAACATTATATGGTATCGAATTGTTCTGGATGAAGCACAGTAAGTTATATATGTAACTTGACACAAAAAATGATGTTAGGAGATTTAACAAGAAACAATAATTTATTATAGCTACATCAAAAATCCTCTAGCCAAAAGGACACAGAAGATTTTTAGTTTACTTTCCAAGCATCGACTATGTTTGACAGGAACACCATTACAAAACTCACCAGAAGATCTGCAGAGTTTAATCACTTTTCTTCAATTGGATGGATGGGATGAGGAGTCTCTTTGGAGAGAACAAATTACACCGAAACTGAAAGTTGGTTCACTGCAGGCAGTCAAAACTATCAACCACCTTATGAAGGTAGTCTGCTTACGGAGAACGAAGGATGTTGTGCTAAATCTCCCTAAAAAGGTTGAAGAAGGTATATTAGTGAGATTCGGAAGACACTGGCAAAAAAGACTGGACAAACTACAGGAAGAATTTTACAAGCAATTTGGTCCAAATCGTGATCAAAAACAAACTTGGGATAATAGTGAATTTCTACGGCAACTAAAGGTTTTACAACTATTTTGCAACCATCCAATGTATGAATTTAGAAAAGATGAACGGCCTGATAGGTATACATGGAGAGATTCGGCTAAGATATTACATCTCATTGAGCATGTGATGGAGTTTGTGCAAGGGCAAAGAGGCATAAAGGAGCCCAAAGCAGTCATCTTTTCAGAATATGTGGACTTTTTAGAAATGTAAGTGACTAACTTAACACTTTTTGATGAAGGAAAATTAAAGGAGTGATTATTTTCAAAAGGATTTCGAAAGCCCTAAAAGAGTATAACATTGGCTTTACAATGTATGTAGGTGATTTGAGTCGGAGGGCCCGAGATGAAAGTCTAAACAGGTTTAAAAACGATATCAATTGCTTTGTTCTTCTTGGCTCCATTAAGTCAGCAGGGATAGGTATTGATTTAAAATGTGCACAAAATGTTTACATAATGGTATTTTAGCATATAATTTTCACTTAATACAAGAAATTCAACTGGGAACACTTATTAATTGAATGTTTTATTATTGTGAATTTGTGCAGGAGCCAAGCTGGAATCCATCAATAGAATCCCAAGCTATTGATCGGCTTTTTCGAATGGGTCAAAAAAACAAGGTCCATGTCATTAAATATTTTGTGAGAAAGAGTATTGAATTCAGTATGTACAACATTCAAAAAAAAAGGAGAAGTTAACTATGTATGTAAAATAAATTTTATATTGATGAAAAAATGAAAACTAATTATTTAAATTTTTATTTTCAAGGCTCAGTGTACCAAATAGTGGAGATGAACCATTTCAGCTTAAAAAGATGGTTCTTGATGAATATCTGAATGAGTTGAAGAAGTTGGAGCAGTCAGTTGAAGAAGATTATTGATGTTTATTGGGTTGGAAATTTTCAACATTCTTTTTTCTTGATTATTGAGAGTAGCTAAATAATTATTATCATAGCAGTCAAGAGGTAAAGATCGAGGTACTGATTCCTGTCGAAGCCTAGAAGGTGGTAATGATACAGAATGTATCCTTTGTATCGAAACAAGATCTTTTAGTGGCAATGATGATGTTTTTGATTTTTGACTCATTTCATGGGACTTAAGATCGATATTTTGTGCTAGAATTGAAAATTCATCTGATCTCCATGATAGCGATACTTTACTTATTGACCCATCTTCATTGATTTCTGAGTCAGAGCAGCATTTGACATTAGTAAACAAATCTTTTGCTGTTGAACATATAGGAAGGGTCTTGAGAAAGTTTGTACGATGAACAGAGAGCTTCAAGAGATTATCAGCAAAGAACTCAAAAAAATATGAAAGATGTTAGACTGACTTTTTTACGTATCCTAGACTGAGACTTTTGAGCTTTTTTTTTCTCCAAATGGTCTGGAGAATAGTGTCCAAGTATAAGCATATTCTGTTGTCCAAGGAACCATCGATGGAGAACACCCATTTGATTAGCAAAGGAAATTGTGTTTGGATCGATAGGGTATGAAGCAAAAGCCATCATTCAGAAAGAATTGTCCCAATGTTTGATAATAAGTTGAGCAAAGCACTGATTCCAGTGAGAGTGCCATTCCAGATTCCAAGCAAAATTACGACCTGGAAAGTTTGATGATTCAAGATCATTGAGAAATGCTTCATAATATGAATGAGGAATCGTTTCTGTCACAACACTAGAGCCTGAAGCTAAACAAATCTGTACAGGGGATGTAATAGATTCATGTGTAATTAATGAGCATTTAAAAATCTGGTTATTTGTAGGAAAGAGTTTCCAAGATGTTGAAGTAGGAGATATTTGCATAAGAGTTCTACAAAAACTATGGATGCAGCGACAAAAAGGAGAATTAGAAGGAGGAAGAATTTCGGAAAATATTTTATTTATTTGACGATAGTTTCTGGGAGGTTTTCCAGCAGGAAAGTAAGACCAATAATCAGGCATAATTTATAAAGAATTATGTATAATAAATGCTACAGTATGGAGGGGAGTCTAAGAGCGGAAATTATCTATCTTATATGATAGCTCCAACAGTGACATGAAGATATTACAAAGAGGTTGCTAAAAACAACGAATATACACTCAGGAATAAGCCATAAAAACAATAGATCAAAAGGAATATAAATTAAAAAACTGAGTGTATTACATGAGATGAGTACTCATACATCGGAGGAAAGCATGGTTATCAAAGGAGTGTACTGAGAAAAAAAATATCGATCATTTTAATATGTAGCAGTAATGAGCATTCCCTGAAAGGGAAGTATAAAAACGAACAACATTAAGTAAATATAATTTACAAAATGACATTTTTCTGAAATAAATAATATTCTTTGTCTAAAAAATTCCACTCATAATTAAGATAGCAATTGAACAACCGGATGATAAAGAGATATCAAATATGCATGTACAAAACATATACTTGAAAAGAGTTAGTTGAAATTGTTTACATGAATTTTTTTTAAAAGACAAGGGCTTTATCTTTGCAAAAGGTAAGTAATTGAAAGATGTTTATGGGAATATTTCTGAATTAATGCTTCTGAATGAACCAAAAAAACATCGGGCTATTAATTGCAATTGTCAAACCTAATGCAAGAGGTGAATTTTATCATTCACCCATAAAATAGTGCTTACGAAAGAATATTCAGAAAAAATTTAAAGGATATCTAGAGGGTAATTTCTCTATATGCTAATTCTAGGTCTGGATGGAACTAGTTCCTATGATGAAAATGATAATTCTGTTGTAGAATTAGAAGGCCATTATTTTAGTAATGGCAAAGTAAATAAAGTCATTTATGTAGCATTTGTTCAATTTTTTATTCCCACAGACCTAAAAAAAAACATAAAGTTAGTCACCTCACATGATGCCCCAAATCAATGAGGTGTACTCTATTTTTCGGCCGTAAAATAGAGTTCCCACCCAAGAATTGGAAGGAAAACTCATAAGATAAAAAAAAGTAATTATCAATGAACGTAAGTAATATCTCATAATAGAACTATTTTATATAATTTCATCAATAATGTCAAGATTATAATGAGTTTCAAAATACATTAATTTACAGTTGTTTTAGAGGTTGAGCAAAATTTAATCACTAATACCAACTCAAAAAACATGGGTTAACTCATATCAGCTGCTTCCTCCCAGAAATTTCATCAATATATTTTCAGTAGGTAAGATGCAAGAAAAATTGAATATATTTGAAAAAAGGAGATAAGAGTAAAATGGGTAAAGGAATAAAATATATACAATCAATTAGGAACAAAAAAGATTTGTGTTATTTTTCATATATTATTAATTTCAATATTTTATTACAAAAGGAATATAAATCCTTGAAATGATTTTTTCAATGATGATTATTATTATGTGATGGATTGATTATTCATTGAAACCTGTGCAAAACTAAAAATGTATAATTTTGGTACCATTTTAAGATATTAATATTTCTATAAATGATAATTCAATAAATTATTATAATAAATAAAATTATCTAACCATTATAAATTAAGATTAATAACACCAGATATCAAATAGTTTTGTTTTCATGGTAGAGATAGATGAATCCTTTCAAGTACTTAGAGGTGAAAATTTATTTTTTGATTAATCTCTTGATAAAAGTACATTCAAACATGGAAATAAATTGGATAGTTTACTCTAATTTTTTGCATAAAATTTGTATTCATATTAGCAAGTATGCGAATGCAAATAATAATTATTTAGAAAATCTAGGACAAACAAATTAGTTTCAACGTTGGTTTTTGAAATTGCCCTCCCAAACTTCAAATTCATTTTCCCAATTCTGAATATCCCTCATCAATGCCATTTCAGCCAAAAATTTGTGAATGTACAACATTAGGTTGTGCATTCAAGGTTCATCTAACGCCACTTGGAACCTACCGAACAGGAGTTATATATAAAACTGCAAAGTCTTACAAGAATCATCAAACCGAATGTGCAAAGAAAATTAATACAGACTGTATTAAAGATTCTATGTTGGAGGGAAATTCTGGCAGTTCATCTCAGGTATTTTCATTTTTTAAAATTGACAAAGGTTATATGTGGAGAGAATGTTTAGAGAATAAAATCTAAAACATTTATTTTTTAGTTACCGAATTCTTTAACTCCAAAGTTAACTGGCACTATTCTTGGCCAGTGTAGCATGGTAGCTGAGGAGAAGTATAGTCGATCAGTAATGTTACAGGCAGCGAATCTTTATTCATCGAATAAACTCAGCTTAAGAGGATGTGAATCTTTCCTAAAAAACCAAATAAAAAATTTGAAAATTCTTGGTGATGATCGCTCATTGAACGTTGATGGAATCATTAAAAAAATTCCCCAGTCACTCGAAACGGTATTTCGTCGTCTTAAACTCTACCCGACACTTGTCACCAGGACATGCTGTGCTAAATGTTTTGCTCTTTATGAATTTGATCTGGATGATCATCCTTCTATTAAAACATGCACTCAAGTATTCATGTCATCATCGAAAAAATATGTGAAACAGTTACCAGAAAAAGAAAAGTCTCCACAGTGTAATGAAGATCTTTACACTAAATCTTACAAAGAAAAAAAAAATCATTTACAAGCCAAAAAAAATATTTCTATATAATGTGTTTGTTGATTGGATTTCGATGAAATTGAAGCAGAAAGATTTTGATGAAGGGACTCAAAAGTGCAAATCTTTTAGAAGATCAGATTTTAATGTAATGGATGACATCTGGGAAGGGGAGATTTGGAAGAATTTCCCTGAAGATTCAAATGCTTCAGAGGATGGCTATTCTGCTTTTGCTTCGACTCCTGGCAATTTGGTGTTCAGCTTATACGTGGACTGGTTCCGGCCTGGAGGTAATCGGATTGGAAGTCATCAGAAATCAGTTGGGTTGATTATGCTTATTTGTATGAGCTTACCACCATCTGAACAATATTGCGAAGAAAATTTATTTCTATTCTCGATAATACCAGGTCCAAATGAGCCAACGAGTGAACAATTTTACCATCTTTTGAAGCCTTTAGTTGATGAATTCAAAGTACTTTGGGAAGGCATATGGGTCAGCTCCACACATTCTCATCCAGAAGGTGAAAAAATCCGAGCTGCAATCTTCCCATTAATTGCAGATATTCCAGCACTTCGGAAAGTAGCAGGCTTTGCTGGCCACTCAGCAACACGATTTTGTTCTTTCTGTTTATTATCAATTAATGAAAATGATGAGTACGATGTGAATAAATTTCCTTGTCGGACCCATGAAGAACACATGAAACATGCGAAAGAATGGAAAAATGCAACAACACATTGGGAACAAGAAAAAATTGTTTTAGAGCATGGTGTCCGCTGGAGTGCTTTGAATGAATTGAGCTACTGGAGACCGATAGAATATTGTGCTTTGGATATGATGCATTGCCATATGCTGGGTAATCTTAAGGATCACAGCAGGATGTTTTTACGAATTGAAGATGCAGCGATCGACCTTGAAAAGAAGTTGAAGAAGGCAGAGAATTGGAATATTAAAGATTTGGATGATTCAGTTTATCCAGAGAAAGATGTAAGAAGTTCTCGAAAGCGGCAGTATGAATCCGATCAAGAAAATAAGCTGGAATTCTTGTCATCCAGGAGTGGTAGTATGCAACCTTTAACTGAGTTAAATCTTAAAATGATAGCGAGTGAAAAGGGTGTTAATGTAAGGAAGCGTCAAAAAACCGATAGTTATTTCCTCAGATCCCAATCTCAGTCAAACTCTTCAAGCATCTTTTTTGATCACTCGAGTGGTATCCCAGTTAGTTCAAGTTATAATTTGCAGAGTGGAACTAAAGGCGAATCATCAAAAATAGCTAGTGAAGACTCTTCTGAGGGGTCGCACGTGACAGCTAAGGGAAATGAAAATGCTTTGGGTAAAGAAGTAAAAGATTCTGCAGACTTTTTAGACCCTAGATTAATGGGAGATGAATTGCTAGTGGTAAGGAAGGTTATTCAGCAGACAATAACTCCTTCTTGGTTTACACGGGTACCGAAAAAATTGGGATCAAAAACTGGAGGTTCACTAAAGGCAGCTGAGTGGCATGTACTGTATACTGTCTACTATCCACTTGCATTGATACAACTTTGGTTTCAGCAAAGTTCATCACAGGGATGCTCAACAGGCTTAGAATTACCGTCCAGAGAATCAATACTACTAAAATCATTGACGACTTTGATTTCGATTACGAACTTTCTAACCCTGAAGAAAATATCAAAAGATGAGGTGAAAGATTTAGAAAACCTTCTTTTTGAATACCGTCAATGTCTTCAGAGTGGATGGAAACATCAAAGGATAAAGCCAAACCTCCACCTAACTCAGCATTTCCCTGATGTGATAAAACGATTTGGGCCACCTGCTTATACTGCCACATGGGCAGCTGAAAGAATAAATGGTAAACTTTCAAGTATTTCAAATAATCATCATTCTTGTATGTCAAAATAAAATTTTTCATTGAATATTTAACAATTATTAATATCATATTTTGTATGTAAGATGAGATACCAAAAACGATTCTCAAGTATTGGCATGTCAAGACAGTTCTAATGCAGTATGAAAAAGAAGAAAACATGGAGCTAAACAAAGATGAAAAAATGACGAAAGATTTGGATAGTGTGAAAGAGTGTATTACGCTGGATGAAGCAATTTTTCAAAAATGGGCAAAAGCACGAATTGGAAAAGATAGTTTAAGACGGCATTTGTCATTATCAGAGATCAAAGTTGAAAGAGTGGTGCAAGTACTCAGAAGCTTTGTGTTAAAAGGAAAACGATTTATGACGAAATCTAAGCATGAAGGTAACTCAACAATCGAATTCAAATATTGTGATGATTGGAGTTTTGGTCAGATTGATATGTTATTCACATCAAAAGAGGACAAGGGAGAGGTTTGGGTGATTGTTAGTCCTTTCAAAGAAATCCTGCCTAGCGAAACACACAAGGATCCTTATGAGAGTCATACTCTTCTAAATAGCAGAGTACTCAGGGATTCTAAGGCCGCCGCTATTGTTGTAAGTGAAAAGTCGATAATAGGACATGCAGCTATCCTGAAACATCAGCGAGGAACTTTTGGTATGAAAGAAAAGATTATCACGGCTGTTGGGTTGAGGTCCATTGTAAGTCAAAACTAATTACTCTGAATAGAAGCAGTTTGAGTTAATTTTGATCCTTTGGCATTTGAAAGGAGTGGTAATGCAAGCAAAGTGATGAATGGCACAATTTTGGGTGGAGAATGGGAGAATAAAGATTTTTTTGATTGAGCAATGCCTTAACAACGTGATATAAAAAAATAGTTGCATAATTCCAAACATCACTCAGCATTATGAGATATCAAACATGAATTTGGTAGGAATTCGACAGAGATAAAAAAATTTAGAAAAAGTAATAAGTAAGGTGGGAAGTATAAATAATACTCATTTCAGTTTAGGAAGGCAATTTTCAAGCCCAATTCCAAAACTCTTTATAAATTTTTCTCTGATTAATTAACAACACTTTTAAAAAAATTATTGTAAAGGATTAAAATATGGACAAAGATTTTGATATGAGTAAGACATTGTTATCTACTAAATCATTCTGCCAAGTTAATAATTTGATATTTCTAATTTGACTTCAATTTCACAAAAAATAGGCCAATTGTTAAATTCTATTATTGATAATGGAACTATGGATATGGATGTGGAATACGAGACTCCAAATCCAGAAGCTAAGGATGGTAACAGTAACCCCCACGCTGGTCCTTCTACATCTACATCTAACGACCAAAGGCAGAAAAATACTCCGCATCAAAATCGAGAGGAACAGACGAATCAAAATGGGGCTGCTAAGAATGCTGAATTTGTTGCCGGGTTACTGAATGATTTCCTGCCCAAGAATACTGAACAAAATCCAGATGAACCTGAATTTTCTAGTTGAGTACTTGAAATTATTTTGATAAATGCAAATGTACTTTTAATGACTGATTTAATTTTTTTCCCTGTTTTGTAGGCACTTTTGATCCAAAGCTACGAAATAATTTTAAGGAGCAAAAAAGGAAAGCGGCTGAGAGAAGAACAGCAGAGGGTCGTCAAGAAAAAGTCATAAAATCCATCTCAAAAGCAAGAAATGCACCCAGAAGTTCTGAAACAATCAGCCGAAATATTCATCACTTCTTAAGAGTGTGCCTGGGTGGCCCGACACAACTGAATCACTATCCAGAAAGCCCAACTGAAGAGGAGGTTAAAAATTGGCTTAATTGGACTCAGAACAAAAAGAATCTACTTCGACAGGCAATTGAAAAGGTTTTCTCAATTCATCAGCCAAAAACTGCTGCTGATAAAGACTATTTAGCTAGAACTGCAGCTGCTCACATTGGAGCGAAAATTGGTTTGCCTGCTTTTCAGCCTACGAGTGATTTATTGAACATTCCTGGTGGTCCTCCTGTCCCGATGACATTGAAGAAAAATCTTGAGCGGGCTTTACAAGAAAAAGGATTCCCGAGACTTACTTTTGAATGGTCATGCAAATCATTTTCAGGATCAGTCTGGAATCAAGTAGTATCGGCAATTTTGGCAGAATTTGCACTGACTTGGCTTAAGACGGTGAATTGGGTGGACGCAGAGAAATTCAAATTTATTTCCATTGTCATTGAACAGTGGGTTTTAAATAAAGGTAAAGAGTTGAGGAAGTATAAAGGAAGAAAAGATACTTCTCTTGCGGATATCAAGAAGATAAACCATTCCAAGGCACAAGTGCAAAGACACCGAAAAAAAGTGAGAATTTCCCCTAATCTTTCAAAATAAAAGCTACTTACAAGATATGATTTTATTTAACATTTTAGATAGCTGAAACACGTTGGACTATATCGGGTAAATACTGCCATGGAAATGAAGATTTTATCGCCCTCTTTTTGACAACTGAATGCACATCAGATATCGAGGAAGAAAAAGAGTCTACAAAGCGGCCCATACGTGTAATACCTGCATGGAGAAGCCAACGACTCACTGAGTGTATCCATTTACTTGATAAAGTAGCATTTTCTTTAGCAACAAATCAAAGGGCTCTTCTCCAGTATAAAAAGACATATGAGCGCTCTTCTGAGAAAAAATTTTCAAAAAATGGTATAATTGGTGTTCCCCGAAATTTACCAAAAAAATTTTACTCAAGTGATTTTTTAAATAGTCTAAATAAGATTGAAAGTGATATTCTTGCAGCTAAAAATGAAGTTGATTTAGAAAAGATTTATTCAAGCTTGAATAATTTATGTATATAGTTATACTTATAAGAAGCTCTTTCATATATCATATAAGAAATATATTGTTTACTGTAGATATTACATAGTTGTTCTTACAGGGGATTAATGCGAAAATTGTATTTACTAGCCGACCAGCTTTTTTCCTAATCTAATTATAAATAGTAAGAAAAAAAGTGTTTTATTTGTAAATATATCTTTAAATGTAAATGAGCCAAAAGTGCAGTGAAATGTTTTAAGTTTTAATCATCGGATTCTTATGATAGAACAATTAAGTGTGTGTAGGTTTGATTGAGACATACAGGTGCGTACCTGTGATATGTGCCGTGTTGGCACAAATGCATTGGATAATCAAAGTGATCAAAGATATGCAATAGTGGAATAAAAAAGTCTAAGGATAATTTTACATTTAAGTACATGAATACTAGACAACCCAAGGTAGGTCAACCGGCATTAAGAAGTGAAAATTTGAAAGTGTATTCTTTCACTAAAAGCTAAGTTTCATTCCAATTTGAATCAATATGTTTAACGAATGTTCAATGTAATCTTGAATAACTGTTTTGATTTGGATTGAATATTTATATTAGCCATTGTATAATTTTTAAGGTGATTATGATGTGGCAAATTTTTTTTCCTAACAAAATTTTGAAGTATATCACTTAAAAAATGTTTAAGTTTCTTGTAAACTTGTGCCAAACTCATGCTGAACTCTGGTTGAACACCGGTGGGAGCTTGTTGTGGGGCGAAGTTCGGTACATATTCAAACTTAGTCTGGTGAATTTTCCATAATTGTTTTTTTAATAGTTCAAGTGTATGGTGCATATGCCTAAGGCCATTTTAGTGATGTTCAATTCATTTTAAACGTTCTGCTTGAGGAATGTTAGAAAGTTTAATGTATGGAAAATCCTTTAATTTGAATTTTGCTCAACCAGCTGAAGTATAGTTATTAAAGGACTTAGTGCTTAGCTGGATAATTATTTACAATGCATGTTTAGTTTGAAATTTATTTTGCCTGTCTTTCCTTGAAAGGTATTCCCTAACAACCAAACAATGGGGGTTGCATATGCAATCACAATTTTCAAATTGCACAATAGTTTGCTCAAGGAAAAACATTACCGTAACTTAAGAATGAAGGCTTCAATAATTATATAAGGGAGTCTGATTTCAAAGTTTTTTCACATCATCCCACATTACTCTAAATAAAACGAAACATTATCGATTTCAAATATTTTCTCCATTTGCTAGATTAGTTAAATTTAAATAATTCATCTATTAATAAAGATTATTGTCCTCTTCATTCTAATTTTTTTTAATCTTATAGCATGTCAGACTCAAGTTCCGAGCTATCATCAGTCCCGTCTTCAGGTTGTAAGAAAAATTCAACACCATCACCCGGTTAGTAATAAGTCAGTGATAAAAAACTATTTATGTGAAAGCTTACTTTTCATTTTGTATGTAGATGCTCAAGCAATAAAAGAAAATTTCAATGAGACTGCCACTTTCGAAAAATTTTCACTCCAATCAAGCAATCCATTACAATCAACATCTAGGGAGCCAGCACTTCAGTCAGAAATTATTGAGATTACTGCTGAAGAATACTATGAAAAACTCAATATGATGGAGGAACGAGCAGCATCTTTTGTTCAGGAGTTGGAAGAAATGAGAGTTCACAAGGCATATGTGGACTCAGCATCATCGTTTCTTAACTTTGTTAAACATCAAAAAAAATGTGAGTAATTTCATACTTTAATTGTTATTGAATCTAAAACATTATTATTTATAATTATTAGCATATCTGGATACTAAGAAAGTTCCCGAAGATTCTCATATTAAGGTCAAGGAGGCACAAGAGTCAGAATCGGGTAGTTCTTCAAGAAATGTAAACAAGAGGTTGGATCATACTCATCGGACAAAAAGAGCACGTACCTCATTAAGCTCCTCATTGGTTCCAGAATATTCTTCATCTCCTACTCCTGATGGAGAAGAAGAATCTGAAAGACAAGAAGACCCAATGTTATCAAGTAATTCGTAAGTATAATTTTAATCATACAACTTTCATGAGATATACTGATATCCCTTCTCATAAACTATTGTCGTGCAATTTAACTTTAGGAAAAACGATCAAGGTGAATCTGCAGCAGGTAAAAGATGAATATAATATCATAGCTGATAATTTAAAATTTATTTTGTGAAACTGACACATTTCTTTTTATAATATTTACAGACATAGATGCAGAAAATTCACAAAAGAAAAAAGAAACACCAATCATTGCCAGTGACGATCACAACAGAGAGATATCATCTGCGGCTGAAGAAACAACTGCAAGGGATGATGCGGTACTACATTCTCAAACGGAACCGTTAAGTATGTGTATTTAATATTTTTATTCAAAAAAAAATGTGGCTAAATGTTTAACATTTCTGTAGTATCTTCTGCATCAAAAGAGCCGTCCTTGTTGAAAGATATGGATTTAAAATCAGATATCAAAGAACTTTATTATTTTTTTGAAGGAAAAATCAGCTGGCAAAAGGTGAACAAGGCATGGAATGCAATCACATTCTTTCTGAATTTTCGAGGAACGGAGAAGATTTTAACACCGTCGTTTGATGCGTTCTCGTTTCATTTCACCCAAGGCACTCATGCAGAATGGGTTAAAGTCATCAATGAATTGGGTAATTTCTTCACTATTGAAAATATAATTTTTGTATTTATTAACTTTATGACTCTTATTGTAGGCCCTCAATTTTTGGATTTAAATGAATCTACGCAACCATGGTACTCGACCGATCAAATTGACTTTTCAAAACTTGCCGAGTTCAATGCAAAATCATTGAATGAAACTTATGGGGACTTGTGCAAAAAGAAGACATCAAATCCAGAAACCCACCTGTTTCGTTTGCTTAGTCGATGTCAATTTGTCAGCCCACATTCTCAGCAGTACTGGTCGACACTGATTGCCTCGTCTCTAGAGTTAATGGCAAACGAAACACATCAGGCACCTCCACCCGAAATGATTGAGAATGATGATCCGGTAACACGAAGTCTTCTATTAATCGATCATATTGACAAACTTATGAACAAGACTCCACCAATTTCGAGTTCAGCAAGTGAGATGAAGAAGTACAAAGCCATGACCAACTCAATGACGCCGCTTTTACAATTTCAAAATGTCATATCCAACTGTTTGAAGTCATACTTGTCATTGTATGCAAGATCACAGGCGAAACCGAAAACAGCTTCAGAAAAGCGGAAAAGAAAAGAAAAAGACGGTGGACAATTGATTCAGTCTGGATCCAACAATGCAGAAGAAAGGTCACTGATTCAGATTGAACAAAGCACAGCAAATCATAACTTTCAACCTTTTATTATGTATTTGATAGATGGGGTAAGGGGTTTATTTATATGTTCGCATGATTATAGATTTGCAAGTATCAGTGATTGTTTAGCATTTATAAGTCAGGTTGATTGTATTCGCAAAAAAAGTAATTGCACATTTAATTCAGAAGAACGTATATGGAAGAATCTCAATAGCTACATCATAGGTCTTTTTTACAAAATTATCAAAAATCCAGCAAACACGAAAGACTTCTGTATGCCATCACACTTGGAAATAGCTTGTGCAATAACTGCTGATTTTTTGGATCATTGGAAAATAGTCCAACCTGATACATATTTTTTTCAAACTCCAAGTATTAAAGAGTAAATATTGATTATATTTATATAAATAGATGCTATACTTGATATAATATTGATGTAAATAGCTACAATAATATGAATATTTCAAAATAATAATAAAAAAATTAAAAATTAAAAAAATTTGGAAATAAGAAATATGCAAGAATTGTGTAAAATGTGCAATAATTATAATACATGGATTAAAAATAAATGTGAATAATAATAAATATGAGGTATGCAAATGAAGTGTGGAAAGATGGAAAAATAAGAATTATAAACAACTTTAAAAAATAAGATGACAGTTATAAATGTATTTAATGAGTATAAAGTGTTAGAAAAGAAGAATAGGTAATTGAAAAAACATCAACAATTAAATATGAAGTACAGAATCATAAAAAATGTAAAAACTCATAAGTCGAATGATTAAATGATATATTCATTCATAGAAAGAAAGCAGCAGTGTTATTCCTGATAATAATAGAAGTATACAAAGGCAAGGAATAATGAATATAATATACTCATCAAAAATATAATTAGATGAAGAAAAGAGAAAGAATAATGTGAACACATTCAAATTAAAAAATGTGTACTCTAACCTATAATGGTAGTTAAGGGTAATCCAAATTGATATTCCAAAACAGATTGAAATAGAAGCAAAAAAACACAAGTGTACCCTGATCTTCGCGCGAAGACCAGGGTACACTTCTCAAAATCTCTGATACAAATTTTATCAAGGCCAATATACAATGGTGGACTCTGATGTTCGGCCGAAGATGAAGGTCCACCTCTTCAAATATCACTGAACACATGGTTGCAGGCAAAAATACCATGGTGTACCCTGATCTTCGGCCGAAGATCAGGGTTCAAGTCTTCAAATTTCAAGAAATATTTGAATAGGAGAAAAAACATATGTACCCTGATCTTTGTGTGCAAATCAGGGTACACATCTTCAATTTTCACACACAATGTGTAGAAAGGCAAAAATACAATGGATGCCTCTGATGAAGGTGTTAGAACAAGGGTCATTTATTTTCAAATTCATGAACAATTTGAATACAGGGAAAAATGAAAGGTGAACCCTGATCTTCGCGCGAAGGTCAGGGTACACATCATCAATTTTCATGTAGTTTTTGAATAACGGCAAAAAAACACATGTGTACCCTGACCTTCGTGCGAAGATCAGGGTTCACTTGTCTAAATCTCACATACAATTTAGTCCAGGTAAAAAATACAAAGGTGGACTCTGATCTTTGCCTGAAGATCAGGGTACACATCATTAATTTTCATGTACTTTTTGAATAACAGCAAAGAAACGCAAGTGTATCCCTGATCTTCGCGCGAAGATCAGTGTACACTTCTCAAAATCTATGATACAATTTTGATCAAGGCCAATATACAATGGTGGACTCTGATCTTCCGCTTGTGAAGAAGGTCTACCTCTCTGAACACATAGTTGCAGGCAAAAATACCATAGTGGACCCTGATCTTCAGGGAAAAATCCGTGTACACCTCTAAATTTTTTTTCATATAATTTAAAATAATGCAAAAATACAATGAAGGAATCTGATGTTCCCCTGCAGGTAAGATTTTCCTTGAAAGATTATTAAGTGAAGTTAAAATATACTTTCGAAAACCACATGTAAATCTTGACCTGTGCAGATTAATCATGGTTGGTTTGTTATAATTTATACATGAACAAAATTACTTCAAATTCTAACAATCAAAGACTATATATCATATTATTTTATATTAACTAAAATAACAGTGTTCATCTTTGAATTTGGAATAGTTGACCTTTATTGTTTGCTTTAGATGGATGCCCACCTGTGATTTTTACTCCTACTCATATGTTGTTGAAATTTGAAGAGGTGTACCCTGATCTTCACGCGAAGATCAGGGATACACTTGTGTTTCTTTGCTGTTATCAAAAAGTACATGAAAATTAATGATGTGTACCCTGATCTTCAGGCAAAGATCAGAGTCCACCTTTGTATTTTTTACCTGGACTAAATTGTATGTGAGATTTAGACAAGTGAACCCTGATCTTCGCACGAAGGTCAGGGTACACATGTGTTTTTTTGCCGTTATTCAAAAACTACATGAATATTGATGATGTGTACCCTGATCTTCGCGCGAAGATCAGGGTTCACCTTTTGTTTTTCCCTGTATTCAAATTGTTCATGAATTTGAAAATAAATGACCCTTGTTCTAACACCTTCATCAGAGGCATCCATTGTATTTTTGCCTTTCTACACATTGTGTGTGAAAATTGAAGATGTGTACCCTGATTTGCACACAAAGATCAGGGTACATATGTTTTTTCTCCTATTCAAATATTTCTTGAAATTTGAAGACGTGAACCCTGATCTTCGGCCGAAGATCAGGGTACACCATGGTATTTTTGCCTGCAACCATGTGTTCAGTGATATTTGAAGTGGTGGACCTTCATCTTCGGCCGAACATCAGAGTCCACCATTGTATATTGGCCTTGATAAAAAGTGTATCAGAGATTTTGAGAAGTGTACCCTCATCTTTGCACGAAGATCAGGGTACACATGAGTGGGTTTACCACTATATTGTTTGCTTTTAACACATTGTTATTAAAAATTGAAAAGGTGCACCTTGATCTTAAAGCAAAGATCAGCGTAAACATGTGTATTTTTGCTTCAATTCAAAATGTTTATGAAATTTGTAGAAGTGTGCCTTGACCAGCAGCCGTTAATCAGTGTCTGTCCTGTTATTTTTACCTGCTGAAATGGTCCTATCCTTTAATCACATCATTAATAATATTTTCTTAATAATCACATCTATATTAATATTTACCATCCTTCAACCTCCTTGAAAATTTATTCATCATTTATAATTCCTTGATAATATTTTCTTTGTATCTCCTTATTTGATCATCTTCATATTTATTTTACCATGTACTTTAACATCTACATAAGATTCTATTATATTCTCTAGTTTTATGTTACTGTGCTTGTGCTATCTATGTCATTTTAATGACTTCACTATCAACTACATATCTCTCCTTCAGTCTCAATACATCAATATACATTGTTAACAAAACCCTTTTACATATGATTACTCCCTTTTTGTAAACTTCACTATCTCTCTCTATACTGCTTTTCTTAATTTAGTGGAACCTCATTATTCAATTTCTTTCTGGTGCTCTCACATAGATCCTTATATACACATACCTCCATAACCTTTTTTTATAACATTCTTTACCCTCATTTTGTTCCTTCAACCCACAGCCATCACTTTACTCTACCTTTTCACACTACTTTTTCAAAGTTTCAGAACCTACATATGATATACTCAGTATTTTCATCTTTTAAAAATGCTTAATATTATTTTTATTTAATATTGTTCTTACCATCTCTTTTCTTCTTAAGAGAATTATCAACACTTTTCTGATAAGTTATGAGTTTTTCATGATCCTTATCTGCCAGATTTTCGTTTTGTAGTGTCGTTCTAATTTTTTCTTTTAATAATTTTAGCTTTGTTGTTTTGTCTTTTGTTGCAATGTACTGTGGAACGTCTATTCCTAGAAGAGAAAAAATTTCAAGTCCTTTGAATAGCTTCTTGGAAACTTGAATTGATGATCCCAGACGTGTGAACCCTTCTTCCTCATTACATTTTGACGTGTAATGCAGTACTTCATTTGCTGGCCAAAGTATCAACCATAGTCCATCACAGTTGTTGAAGTTTATTTTTGTCTCCAACTCTGGGAAAATAAACTCTCCTCCTTCTTGTCGTGGTTTATTCTTATTGTATGGGCGCTCATCGAGTTCATTTTTATACGTATTTTTGGGGTACCAAATCCCAAATGCATATCGACTCCCATCCCTATCGCAGTGCGGAGTGTTACTGTATCCATTACCATTAATCCCCGTGGTCCATGTCAGATTTCCAAAAAAAGAGTCCTCTTCCTCTTCCCAACCCGGTATATTTAACTCTTTTGACAATACCCGTGCTTCCTCATATAACTTCTTGGACAACAACTGAAAGAAAAATCTATAAAAAATTGATAATTGTTTTTTTGCTTGATCTCTTTCAGCTTTTGTAATATTTTTGTTCACATATTGCCCTAATACAGTCTATTAATGTTTAAATAATTGGAAAACATGAAAAAATGCTTACTTAAATCGAGAGGAATCGAGCATCCCATCAAAATTCCTTCAGCAAACATTACTCCACTTTCTTGTGGTCCGTTACATGAGACCACATGCTCCAAAAGTTGAAGATCTCTCATGGCCTGTCTCGTATCGTCAAGTTTATTGAGCATTTTTAACTGCTCCAACGAAATCAATGATATAATTATTGGTCGTACACCTCTTTTTCTGGGCTGGATGAAGTATGTTCCCTCATTCAGCTGCTTGAAATCTTGTGGGTTTAATGCTCCATATTGTGTCTTGTGTATTGGTTTTACTTTCAATTGTCTACCAAACATCAGATTTCCTTCTATTACACTAATTCCCCCCTCTTCTGCTTCTTTACTTGCCATAATATTTCTTTTTCCATTTTTGTTTGGATGTTTTTTCTTCCCTGCCCTTCTCCCTCGATTTTTTCCTTTACCATCCTTTCTCACAAAGTCTTCTTCTGAATCACACATGGGTTACTCTACTAAAACTTCGATTCAGATATAAATTCATGGTCAGTATATGACTTCTCAATCATTTAAATTACATAAATTAAATGTTTGAGTTGAAATAACATGATTCAGAGTCTAAGAGGGGCAATAATGCTCTAACAACATGCTCGCTGCATTAAACCTCAATCATGTTATTTCATACTAATCAAACACTAGACAATTTTTTGTTATAAAATGAAGATACTTTGACATACATTAATTTATTTTAATCCAAAAATTTTCAACCTCCTATTTTGTAACCAAAAAAAACAAGAACGAAACGTTAATTAAAACTCAAATGAAATTTATTACTTTTAAGTTATCATTGCATGAATGAGTGACTAAGAGGGGCAATAACGCTCTAACAGCACGCATGCTGCATTAGTCATAAATCACATAACATTTACTATTCCCATAACTTCAAGAGAACAATTAACAAAAAAAAATCCACATACTTTCGTTAATATTCCAGTTGTTGTTGTGTACAGAAGAAAATCTGTAATACAAAAATAAAAATAAAATAAAAAGTATTAGTACAAATAATTACTATATCTAAACAATCTCTTGTCTAAATATTTTTTGATTGAATGACTATGAGCAACAATATTAAATTCACAATACTATCGCTGCATCAGTCATCAATCATGTAATATATTACCCCAAATTACAAAATTAAATGTGAAGAAAACCTAAGATTACTTACATACTTTTTTTAAAACGTCTATTTGCCCTAACTATAACTGAACCTACATTAAACAAATGCCATCCAAAATTCATAATGTTAGTAAATATATCCATTATTTTATGAAAATCTGTCTAGTAAAAATTATATGATTGAGGGTACTAAGAGGGGCAATAATGCTCTAACAACATGCTCGCTGCATTAGCCCTCAATCATGTAATATTTTCCCATTATGAAAATTATAAAGTAATATTTTTAAAAATTATAACCATTTACATACATTTTATACCGTGCAGCTTCTGTTCCCAAATAAGAGCATGTAAAAGAAAATTAAAAAAAAATTAGCAAAATCTTTTATTTATTTAAAACATTTTTTTGTATATATTACTTGATTGAGTTACTAAGAGGGGCAATAATGCTCTAACAACATGCTCGCTGCATTAGAACTCAATCATGTAATAATACAAAAAATTTTAAAGAATTTTCTTTGATGGAAAAACAATAATTTTACATACCTTTATTTACGCAATGATATAATTTTGAATCAATAAATATTATTAAATAGATATGAGTGAAACAGAACCTGAAGGAAAAAATCCAAGTCAATATCAGAACCACTCATACTACGTTTAACAATGTAAAATCAATTCATTCATTCACTAAAATTATTTGTAATATTTACGTACTTCATCATGCCATATATCAAAAAATATATTTGCCTGAATAACATGCTCAAACCTTTCAATAGTAGTTTGTTTTTATTCACCAAATATCTTCAAGCAATCCAGGTAGATATTTTCTGGATGGCTGGTGGAAAAAAGAAGATGGGGTGCTATAAAATTGCACTCAGCTTGCAATTTTGCAAGAAAAAATAGTATCTGAAGTTGCAAAGGCAAAAATTCCCCACAAGTATCTCCAAAAATCATACTTGTTTCATGAATGAGCTAGGATAGACATATTTATCACACAAAAAGGTACAAATTTAATGTTAAGCTGTGTGGAAGGTCAAATTCAAATTCTTGTAGACCACTTGCTGCTAATCGATACAATCCATGAACACATCTAGTCTTATATTTACTAGATTGAATGTCGAAAAATGTGATAGATATATATCACTTGCTTCCTAGCAATTAACTCACTCTTTGTTGGATGGAAACCAATCATCACATTATTATTTGCAGGGGGATACATCCTGCTATCAAATTCCTGCCAGCAATCTTGAATGATATTCTTGCTGGAAGGTTACAATGTTAATCAATTATTTTGACCACTTTCCAGCCATCGATTCAATATTTAGATGGCTGGCAAGCCAAAAATAGGTGCAAGTACCTGCCAGCCAGCAAATCGCTTGTAAGCTGACTGGCAGGTTGGGTGAATCAATGATTTTTTTAGCCCCTAATTTCATGCCAGCTAGAAACAAACCAATTCGGTCTCTGGCTGGCAGGGTAGCAGATTGAGTGGTTGGGGAAATGCATCAATTTCTACTTCCTTTCGGCAGGAAATATGATGCTTAGCTTGCTGGAAGGAATGAAGCGAATCTATGCTTTTGTGGAAACCTGAAAATGCCTGCCAGCCAGCTGAAAAGCATATCACTTGCTAGCTGGCAAGTTGTGATTTCAATTGATCATATTTGATCAATTTGCTTGAGCAACTCGCTTGCTTCATGTCAGCAAGTTTAAAAAATATTGAGGGGAAGGAGATAAAAATTCATATTTGAGAAGATGATTTGCCTGCCAGCCAGCAGAAAATGATTAACTTGCAGGCTGGAAGGTTGATGTAGCATGCAGTGGTAATCAATTGATCGATTGATCGATCAATTGATTGATCGATCAATCGATTGATCAATTGATTGATTGATCGATCGACTTGAACGCTACATCACCCTACCAGCCAGCTGCGATGTGACTTTGTCGCTGGCTGGCAGGGATGTACAATTGATTTGCTGTCTACATGCCAGACAGCTAGGCAGCAACTTGCTGTCTGGCATACAGCAAGCGATTGATTTTTGGGGGTGATGATTGCCAGAAAAGGGTGGCAAGTGCCTTGCAAACTTGCACATGCCTGCCAGCCAGCTTAAAAGTAATTGGTATGCTGGCTGGCAGGGTCAGGATAAGAATTTTTTTAAGATGCCAGCCAGACAGCGATTAAAATGACAGCTGTCTGGCAGGCACTAAGTGAGACAGGAGTTAAACAAACTAAATATAAGAATAGAAACGAAATAAAAAACAAAAAGAGGCAGGAAATGAAAATGAAAGAGAAATACAGGCCGAAAAATGAGAATGAGAGAGTGAAACGATATAAAAATAATTAAAGAGACAAAAAAAGAGAGAAACAGTCATTGATGAGCCACCCAAAAAAAAAACTTACTAATTAATTATTTACAGGTTCTGTAGGAAGTGATCAGAAACAAGTCAAGGGGTCGAAGTGTTTGTTGGAGGAAGCGTAGGTAGTCCGTTTTTGATGAATAATGACAATTTAAGAATATCAAATTAAGACTCAGTCATAGAAATAAGTGAGGGCAAGCAAATAAAATGAGCAAACTTCAGAGATGGATAATATGCAAATTTCAACGTCAAAAAACATTTGGCATGTAAATAAGAGTGATGTTCTGTCAAAAAAAAATCCATGCATAATATTTAAATCTTTAAATTCAAAAAAAATATTTAATATTTCTTAATTCAATTTTAATCACCTACATTTCAATTTCTAACTATAGTTAGTTGAATATTTCTGATTTTGTAGAATAGAATGTACACTACCAACTCAAAAATGTTTGAACAATGACAAAAAAAAATTGAAAAAAATGATTTTGTGTAGAATTTATGATAATCATTGGTAAGTCAATGATTAACTTCAATTATTTATTTAAATTTTTCCTATATCGGACATATCTTCTTTCAATTTCATACAATTTCAACCAGAATTGGTTATGAATTATATGGAGAAGTTAATTGTAAATACATGATGACAGTGGCATTGTAACATAACAAGAAGCAAAAAAAAGAAGGAAAACTGCAGCATCAAAGATTATTGCATGAGAGGAACAATATTTGAAAATCTACCAGATTGAAAAAACAAATACCCCAACTAATGGGGCAGTGGGAGAGTGACAGATAAGACTTATAGTGTCAATGGGATCTTTAAGCTGTTGTGCTACTTTCAAAAGGGCACAGAATTGTTTTTGGTGAGCAGGAAAGGGGAGGATGACACATTCTTGATTATTTTTGGTCCATAAGGGGCTTACGAGGCAGTTTGGAGAAGGTGAAGCATTGAATTGGTTAAGGTACCTTTACAGGAGAATGGCCTGATAAAAATTGAATAAATTCCATAGCATGAGATTAGGATAACCTTGTCAAAAATTTATACATACTGGCTGGGTCACAATTTCCCCTTAATTTTCAGAGTGGATTAGAATATGGGGGGTTAGGGGCGAGGAGATAAAAATATTTTCAAGTATTATAAACATATTTTCACTTTTTTCCTGGTTGTTTAAATGTTTGTACAGATTATGTCTCCTCTTAATTATTATTCATTCACCAAAATTTATTCATATTATTTATAATTGTTCCTGTCTATCACTAATCATTTTTGTATATTAGCTATTATAAAGTTCTCCTGCTTATTTAATATTGAGAAAAATGATATATTACAAGAATATTCTGAATGAGAAGATATTATAAGTAAAACTCTTCTTTTATACCTTTATAATAATAATTTTTTTAGGGCATCATTGGCTTATTTTCTTTTTTTTTTGGTAAACAACATTTATATAACAATAATCTGAAAAGTCGAAAACCCCAACTTGGAAATTTTATTGGACTGTCTAAAATGAAACTTTGTTTCAATTATTGAGAATGTGATTTCAACATGTTCTCAACAGATAATCATTTACTCATCAGTGAGTGTTCACATGAGCTTCAAGGTGTGTTCAAAGTAAATTCAACACTTCTTCATGATGGTTTCATCACTTCCTCAATGTGTGCTCAAAAAGATATGAATTAGGGTTCAAGGTTGCGGACTTGCTAGCAAGTTCCCCCCCCATATTGCGTGGTGTTTTGTGATTGAGATGAATTTGTTAAATTGAGGATTTTGAAATTTTTTTTTTTTTTTTAAGAAATTTTAGTTGAAAAGAGAGGAAGAAGAAAGAAAAGAAAAAAAAACAGAATTTAGAATTTAAGAGAGTTTGAAAAGAAGAATTATTTGTTTCGAAGAATTATTATAGGGAGATTTAGAGGTTGAAGTTAAGTTCGAGGAAATGGTTGTGTTGTACAAGGTTTGATGATTCGAAGGAAAGAAAGTTTTTTTTTTTTAGAAGAGAGAATAAATTTTTTGGAAGAGAAATTTTTAAAAAGAATTTTAAATTTAAGAAAAGAATGTATTTAAAGAATTGAAAAGAAAAGAAAGAAGATATTTAGAGAGATTTATTTTTTTATTTTATTATTTATGTTTTATTCTATTTATTTTATTTTATTTAATTTTAATTTTGATTTTATTTTATTTTATTTTATTGTATTTAATTTTAATTTTGATTTTAATTTTAGTTGGTTTTGGAGGAAATTTTATAGAAAGAAAAGAAGAGAGAAAGAAGAAAACAAGGCTAAAAAAAATTTAAGAGGTGTTTTAGATTTTAAAGAAAGAAAGAAAAAGAAAATTTTAAATAAAGAAATTTTAAGGTTTTGGTTTTAAAGGATATTTCGAATGAAAAGATTTTAGGAGTTCAGGAGTGTTAGAAACATTGATGGCTGGTTCCCAGGATGTTTTGTCTGAGTCATTGAGGAAGCCTTCCCATTCCACGAGGTATTGAAGTTTCCCCTTGCGTATTCTTGAATCAAGGATACGACTTACTTCCCACTCTAGATGATCTTCTACTTCGACCGGTTCCAGAGGGGGTTGGTTCTTGCCTGGGTATATTTCTCGAGCCAGTTCCAGGAGAGATACATGGAAAACAGGGTGAATCGCCTGCCATTTAGGAGGTAACTTGAGTCGAAATGCAGTTTTAGAGACTTCAGAGTCGATTTCGAATGGTCCCAAGCGCTTTTCAGCCAGTTTCTTTGATGGTCTTGTTGTTCGGATGTTTCGTGCATCGAGCCATACTTTGTCGCCTGGTTTAAAGGAAGGAGCAGATTGTCGATGTTTGTCGGCCTGTTCCTTGTATCTTCGAATCGCTGATTCCAAATTTGTTTTAAGTTCTTCTTGGAGTCGTGATATAGTTCGAAGATAATGTTCCGCAGGATGATTAGTTCCTACATGAATTGAGTTGAATCGAGGATGTCGTCCATAAATGGTTTCGAAGGGAGATTGTCGTGTCGAAGAATGAGTCGAGTTATTATAAGCAAATTTGGCCAATGGTAGCCATGTGGTCCAATCGTCTTGTTGGTAACTGACATACATTCAAAGATATTGTTCGATGATTTGGTTAACTCTTTCTGTTTGACCATCGGTTTCAGGGTGATAGGCCGTGGAGAGATTCCTCGTGATATTGAGTTGTCAACACAGTTGGGTCCAGAATGTGGATACAAACAATGAGCCTCTATCTGAAATAATATCATTTGGTAAGCCGTGTTTAGAAAATACATATTCTAGAAACAATTTTTACAAATCTTCTGCTGTAGCAGTAGTAGTGGTTTTAATAAAAATAGACATTTTTGAAAATCTATCTACTATTACTAATATAGCATCAAAATCATTAGAAATAGGAAGTTGAGAAATGAAATCCATCAATAAAGATTCCCAAGGTTTAGAGGGAATAGGAAGTGGTTGAAGCAACCCATGCTTCCGGTGACGGGGAGCCTTATTCCTATTACATTCGTAACAAGCTTTTATATAGGCCTTGATTTCCTTGGTCATACCTGGCCAGAAGAAATCCCTTGCTATTAACTGGTAGGTTTTATCAACCCCAAAATGACCAGCTAACGGAGAATCATGTCGACTGTTGAAAATCCATAATTTTATCTCATTGTTGTCGGGTATGACTACTCTACCTTTGAAGACTAATAGACCTGATTCAATACTAAATCTTTTGGCCCCTTTCTTCAAGAGTATTTTGTCTTTTAACCCTAAACAATAATCGTCCTTCGACTGAGCTTTGAGGATGTTGGATAGTGGATTTCGAAAAGATTGAATTGTCATCGAATTAAGTTGATGAGTCGTTAACATTGTTTCGTTGAAGATTGATTGCACATTTGCTGGGTTCTTGTCAGCAAATGCGTCCCCCCGCTGTGGGTAAACGTCATCCCGACGTGACAAGATATCTGGGACAATGCAGTTTTTTCCTGGGCGATAGGAAATAGAGAAAGAAAATTCAGACAAAAATTCAGCCCACCTGGCTTGACGCCTGGTTAACACTTTAGAAGACATGAAGTATTTCAAAGCATTATGATCTGTTAAAATTTGAAAAGGACTATCTAGGCTGAGAAGAAAAGAACGCCATTTTTTAAGAGAATGGATAATAGCTAAAAGCTCTTTGTCATGAATTTCATAATTTAATTCCGCGGCTATGAGTTTGCGTGACTCAAAAGCAACAGGATGAAACAAATTTGTTTCAGGATTTAATTGGGAGATGACCCCTGCAATAGCATAATGGCTCGCATCTGTCTCAACTATTGTCGAGGCAGAAGGATCAAAATGCCGAAGAATTGGGGCTGTGGTGAACACCGTTTTTAGTGCTTCGAATTCCTTTTGTGCTGTAGAAGTAAAAACAAAAGGAATATCTTTTCTAAGAAGAGAAGTAAGATTGGAAATAGTTTTAGAGTAATCTTTAATAAATCTTCTATAGAAGTTTGCAAAACCCAAAAATCCTTGGAGTGATTTAATGTTTTTGGGCTCAGGCCATTCCAGGATTTTCTGGATTTTTTTATCATCCATGACTAAACCGTCAGTGGACAATGTAAAACCCAAAAAATCAATTGATTTGAGGTGGAATTCACATTTATTATGCTTGGCGTAGAGACCATGATCTCGAAGACGATTTAGGACCTGTCGAACATGATGAATATGTTCATCCAGTGTTTTCAAGAATATTAAAATATCATCTAAATAGACGACTACAAATTGTTCAACAACATCCTGAAAGATATCATTAACAAAAGTTTGAAAAGTTGAAGGTGCGTTACATAATCCAAAAGGCATAACTAAATATTCAAAACTACCAAATCTAGTGCGCATTGCAGTCAGTGGTTCATGACCTTCCGCAATGCGAATCAGATTGTAAGCGCCTCTAAGATCAATTTTAGAAAAGAAATTAGCACCATTGAAAAGGGTAAGAAGTAATGACATAGGAGGAACAGGATATGCATTCTTCTTCGTGACTGTGTTGAGCTTTCTATAGTCAACACACAACCTAAGACTACCTTCCTTCTTTTTTACAAAGAGGACAGGAGAGCCGGTTGGAGATTTACTGGCTCTGATGAAACCTTTGGCTACATTCTCTGCAATGTAGTCTTGAAGAACTTGAGATTCGTCCTTTGATAAAGAATAGACAGGACCTTCCGGAGGTACTGGGCCTATTAACTCTATTTGATGGTCGTAGGGTCGATGAGGTGGTAACTTATCGGCCTTGCGGATTGAGAAAACATCGAGGAAATCGTGGTAGATTTCCGGTAGAGTTGATTTGATGGCTTCAACGTTTACTTGGTCGTCCTCTTCATCTTCGAGAGAATCTGTCAAGGGGATACCTGTATTGAGAGAGCATAATTCGATTACTTCGAGGCAATTTAAATCCTCTTCGAGTGAAGTCATCGAGCTAGAAGGGTTAGCCAATTGCTCATTTAAAGAAGGTACAGATGCTTGCAAGTCATCTGGCAGAGATTTGTCCTCTAGCAGGACGTTGTCAGGCGGGTTGTTTAACTCCCTATTGACCTGCATTGAAGAATCAGAAATATACTTAGAGTGTGGGGTGATCAATCCCCTAGTCCAATCAATTTCGGGATTCCAATGCGTTAAAAAGTCATGGCCAAGAATGGTATCGTCCATCTTTGGGGCGTCCAAGACTGATAATTCCCACTCGAAGGGGGGAAAATTCGGAAAGTTGAAAACCCATAAAACTTTCTTACTTACCCAATATTTGGGTTCCTCTGATTCGACCAAATAGATGGGAGTTTGATTGATATCTGTAAATGTTATTTGAAGCTTCTTGGCAAAAGATAAACTAACAAAAGAAATTGAAGCTCCAGAGTCTATAAGACAACTGAAGGGGATATCCTCCTTAAAAAGAATGAATCTCAAGCAGTTTAAGGCAACTCCAGTCCTTAAGACATGGAGGTTCTGTGCACTGGGAGAGATAAGATAGTTTGCTTTGCACACAAGTAAACTATCTACTAGTTTTTTGACTTCAAACTAGTACCTTCTCTTTCCTTCAACTTTACACAGTCTTCCAACTTGTGCTTACCCCCACAATACATACATAACCCATTATCTGCTCGTCTCTTTCTCTCAGCTTCTTTAAGTTCCCCTTTAGGATCCAGTACTTTGCTGATATTGCCTGGGGTTGAGATTTATCCTTTCCCTTATTGGGTTTGGATTGAGTCGAGGAGGATTGATTTGGTCGTGGGTGTGAAGAAGGTCCCGATTTAAAATTTAGGCCTTGAGATTTGTTGGCATATCGACGATGTTGAAGTCGTCCTTGATAAACGCCGTCAAGTTTGAGGGTTTGATCCATTAAGTCCGTTAAAGTAGTCATCTTCTGACCGTGAAGATTTAATTGATCTAGAATCCTCGAAGGAAGTCCTTTCTTGAAATGATACTTAAGGGCAGCATCATTCCAACCTACTCGAGTTTGAAGTGCTCTGAAGTTTGAGATATATTCAGAAGCTTTACCATTATCACTCATGCGAAGAAAATCAAGTTCGATTTCCGCGTTGTCCGTTTCATTAGGGTCCCCAAACAACGTAAAAAGTTGGTCCTCCAATTTTTCCCAATTATTGATAAGTAAGTGGGTTTCTGTCGAAGAAAGCATGAGTAGATAAGGTTCGAACCATCTTGCTGCTTTTCCGGCTAGGAATGAAGAAGCGTAAACAACCTTTGATCGGTCGCTGTTAAAGGTTCGAGGGTCATTATGGAACAGTAGCTTGCAGGTTTGCAAGAAGGGTCGCAATCTGTTGGGGTGATCTCCGTCGAATTTGTCAGGAGATTTCATAGAAGGAGTTTTGAACTTAGATCCCTCTGAAGACGTTGGATTTGAAAGGGTTTTCATAAAAAGTCTCATGAAATCTTCCAGAGAGTTAGATGGTCCCAGTTCTGAGGATTGGCCAGAAGGGTGATTGGCAGGGGTGGATGGTGCCTCATGCATTGTATCCTCTCCTTCTTCTTCATCACTAGAATCCTCAAAATCTTGTGGAATGTCTTCTACAGATTGAACTGAATGTTGCCGTTCCCTAAGGTCGAGTGGTTCCAAAGAGTGAGTGCGAGAAACAGACCTTGTGGCTGTTGGCCTGCCTCTAGCGCAAGCTCTAGTAGTAGCGCCCGTAGGAGGAGTGCGTTGAACAGGTGCCATTTAAAATTTTAGAAACACCTAAAAGGATGTAGTAGTGCAAAGAATGAGAACTACGGAGAATTAAATTATACTGTCACCAGATGACCTACGCACAAGGTCGAGGATGTTCCTGTAAGTGAGATGAGGTATTTTAGAAACTTCTTCGAAGCACAGAGGAATGATTCGAGGAAATGATTCGAAGGTCACTCGAAGTAATAGCTATAGGTTCGAGGTTTGATTGAGAAGAATTATAAACTAGTTCCAAGGTAATAATAATTCTTAAAATCTCACGAAGGGTTGGAAACTCAATAATCAAAGATTTAGGATTTAGAAATGAATATTGAGAAAGTAAAAGAAAAATACAATAACAATGATTTAACTTTTAAGGATTTACCACTATTAATGTAAATACGATATTATAATTTAATTCTAAGGAATATTGAACCAAATACCCAACTCCTTTTATATCCTTTGTTCCTCCTCGCATTGACCTCCCTTCCATCGCAGCATTCCCATTCCATTGAACATTACTAACATACACTTAGACCCTCTCCACTAAATATCCGTCCATGCTCAATTTACCCCTTTTTAATTGATTAACAAAACTTTAATGAAAAAACTACTACTGTACTATTTCATTGATCCTAGCGCTGTGCGTCGCTTATTGAAAAGGACTAAGGTACCCTATTGGGAGATTGACTAATTTGGATTTAGAGTTTAGGCTAGCGCAGTTAAATAGTAAGTACACAAAGGAAAATCGCAGTTGCTATGGGAATTGCTTTCTGCGCTTCGAGTATAGATTTAGGACTCGATATTATTGATTTAATGAGTTAATTTTGCCTCGAGTGTCACGTGGCGCATGACAGTAGGGGAACAGTAATTGAAGACTAATTAAAAATTATTTTATTTAAATAAAAAATCTACAGAATACACTATGAAATATAGGGGGTGGAATTGCTAGCAAGTCCTCAACCTGAACTCAGATGGAACTCAGATGGAACTCAGACTGAACTCATACTGAACCCATACTGAACTCTACTTGAGCACCCACCTAAAACTGTTCTTCTGAGTGGTGTTCATCCTTGATTGTATGGCTCCTTTATCAATAGCTCAATGTGTGTTCAATCTGTGGTGAGTTTGGGTCCAAGGTTACGGACTTGCTAGCAAGTCTGCCCCCCATATTGTGTGGTGATATAAACCTAGTTAAAAAATACTACAAAAAATTTATATTTTATAAGTGCTATGTTTTCTTCCATTTAAAAAATGTGAACAAATTTTATTACTTACTTATTTAAAATTTGATTAAACCCAAAAAAAAAATCTTTTACTATTTAAATATAACAGGATGTTAAAAAAAATTAGCTTAAACTGCTTTCCAATTAAAAAACATGATTAAAATAAATTCTTACCTTTAAACTTTTTGTTGAATGTACATTATTGTGCAATTTATCTTATATATATAAGTAAAATATAAAATATATAAATATTATTTAAGTAGAGTTGAGCTAAAATATTAAAATTAATACAATAAGTGAAAAGGAAGCTGGAAAGGATAAAACTTTAGAAACAGAGAAGTGCCAACTAATAAATTGATAATTCATAGGTAGATAATTAAAATGTCAAATAATATGTAAGGATTTTGAAAAAGGGTTGTTATTATTAATATATATAAATTTATAATGGAAAAAGGTCACTTATATTAATATATAAAAATTTTTAATGGAAAAGGGTCACTTATATCAATTTATATAAATTTATAATGGAAATGGGTTGCTTTTATTAATATATATAAATTTATAATAGAAATGAGTTGCTTTTATTCATAAATATATATTTATAATTACATGGTATGAGAAGGGAATGTTTCATAGAACAACCCTCCTTATACACCACAGGAAATCAGGGGGTGAACTGCTAGCAGTTCCCTCTCTTTGAAGCTTTCAGGAAGAGGTTAGGGAAAAATTGTGGAAATGTTGTGAAAGTGTTAGGAAACTGTCAGCCAGGCTACTAGACTTATCCGGTAAAATAATTAATTATTTTAATGAGTTGAAGCCACTCCCCTTTTTCTTACTAATAATAAATTATTTACTATTGTATTACTTACAACTAACTAGTTAAGTATATTAAGTAGTATATATAATTAATAAATGTCCCATACATTTTTACTCCCTAACACCATGCTCAAATAGTATAAGTTGATTGGGAATAAAAATTAATAATAAAATTATAATAAAAAAAACTTTAAAATTATTATATTACTTCATTGAGAGGTCTGGAATTCCGTGAAAGTAATATAATTAATTAATTGTGATGTAACAAATTGTGACAGTCCAAGGAACTCATGCTTTATTACTAATAAAATTGATGCCCTTGTTGATGTACCAATTCATTTATTCTTATGTCATATATATACTCCTTTTAGTCATCTTCTTTCTCACATTCTTACATTAGATGGTGTAAATTCCTTGTTTTTTATACCCTCATGTTTTGCCTATAAAAGGCCCCTTACTTTTGTGCTTTTCAGAACATTCCTTCATTACTTACTTTTTTTATTACATTTAAAATACAACAATTATTTCTATACTTTATAACATTAGTATTTACAACATTGTAATTCTAATCTATAAAATATATTAATATTTAAATCTACCTCTTATTATTTGAGTAAACCAATCACATTGATTAAAGAAATACGTACTTGATTTTGAGAGTTCATTAAAACCCCAAATTTCCTTTTATAAACCTCAAATAAACTTCTAGACCCAAAAGGACCCCTTGACAATTGGTGGCTTTCCCAAATTATCGACGGTGCATTGTGATTTGAGGCCGTAAATCGAAGGGACCATCGGCATTCGAGTACCTATAAGGACGAGAGAGCGACAAAACGACAAACGTCATACGTCACGTGACAAAAATTTTGCTGCGAACGGGAATCTAACCGCGCTCCAAAAATTAGGTTCATATATTGACTAAACATCGTATATATCGTGGTAATTATTTATATTACTATTTGTGGGTCACTTTGCACTCTTCTTCTGCTACATATTTCCTTTTACTCAGCACTCTGTAAATGGCATTAATTTGCTCATTTTACAGGGGGAGGTTTCTGGTAGTTTGGAATTAATTTTATTATTATTTTTTTATTTTTCCTAGTTGACAACAATAGAGCAATTGTGTTCTTAGTCCCAAAAGTAATAAAAAATTATATCTTAATATTAATTATTATAATTTTCAGTTGACTTTTTTCCTGATAATTTAAATTTTATTTGTTCCAGTTGAAAAATTGTCCTGACAATAAAATTTTTTTTTTAATTAATAGAATTCATATTTAATTACTTCAGTTGACATTAAGTCCTGGCAGTTAATTAATCAGTTGATTTAAATCCTGATAATAATTATCTTAAAAATTATTAATAAAAATCTTTAATTTATTTCTTCAGTTGATTATTTTATAATCCTGGTTTTAAATTGTTTTGAATTAATAAATAAATTATTATTTAGTTGATTTTTATCCTAAAAAAGATTTTATTATTATTATTTTTATTTTATTTCTTTTAAATAAAAATTAAAAATAAAAGACTAATTCATCTTATTGTCTCCTTTCTTCATTTCAGTTGAATATTGAAAGAATGACTGACCAAAGTAGTTTTGCTGCACATGAAGAGGAACTAGACTTAATTGATTATGATGAGCCTACTTCTGTAAGTTCTCCTTTACAAGAAGAATTTCTCAAATTGATAAATCCTTGCCCCAAACAGGATGTGGATATGGAAGAAGTGGAAATCCTAGTACACAAAACTCAGGATCAGAAACCTGTAATAAACCCACCAGAAGAACTTCCAAAAGGATTCAGGATAAAAAAGATGCCATTGCCTCAACAGGTAAAGAATCTGTCAACTCACATAAAGGAGCTAAGGACAGAAAACTTGAGAGTAAGTGCAAGGTTAGATGCTCTGGAAGAAAAGGTGAGAAAGATAGATGCCTTTCTTCAAGAGAAGAGGAAAACTCTTCCCCCCAGGGATCATCAACAATTGGATCCTCAGCAGCCAGAGAAAGTGGAAGTGTCCAAGTGGCAGTGGGATTGGTTAAACACTCAGTGGGACAACCTGTCTGAAAGTCAGCATCAGTTGCCTCAGGCAGGTCTGTCAAGACCCAACCAAGTCAACCCCACACCTCCTCACCCCTATCAAGGGGGAAGAAGAAGAACAAAATCCAATATGGTCTTACCCAGAAAACCCTGGTAAGCCCCTCTATTGATTCTCAAGTGCCATTTCTTGTAGCTGATTCTGTTCCTTCAGGTAAATCTAAGAGGGAATAAGAAACCTTGAGACCATTAGAGGCTGGGAGCAGTAGACAAATAACTCATTTATCTAATCCTTTACTTTTAGTTGCTACTTCAATGATTAGCCCTGATATGGCTGTAATTAATGAAACTCTTGATCCTGAGTTTTATGAGAGTCTGGAAAGTTACTCTGTTTCCTTATTGAGAAACACTCCAGATGTAGCAAAAATTAATGATGAGTATTTGAGAGATATTATTGCAAAGCAGAATCATATTATGAACAATATGCAATTAACTCAGAAGTTTAATGGTTTATTAACTGAGCAAGGGTATCAATCATTAAGGAGTGAATTGCAGAAAGTCTCTGATGATTTGTTTAATTATAAAGCAACTCATGAAAAGAAGGTTGCTTTGTGGCAAAATATCAAAAATGATTTGTCCAAATTAAAAGACACTGTATCTATCTGTTGTCAGGAGCTGGAGATAGAAAAGATAAATCTGAAGAGATTGAATGACCATTATTCATCTTTTCAAAATAAAAATCAGTTATCTTTTGCATCCATCAATGAAAGTTTATCTAGTCTTCCAAGAATGAAAACAAGACTAACAACCATTGAAGAGAAATTGAACTCATTGTTGAATGACCAAAAATATTCTGACATTTCTTTAAAGGAACATATAGTGCAGGATGCTCAAATATTTCCTGTGGCTAGTTCATCTAAAGTAAAAATAGTTCCAGAGATACCTGTTGATACCATGGAGTTTCCATCAAAAATTGATGATGCACCATGATCTTCCACAGAAGGATTAAACAATGAAATTACTACCCAATTAGAGAAGTTACAGCTGCTTCTTACTCAGAAACAAGCTAGTACTAAGGAGACTCCTTCAAATCAAAAGAATCGGCCAAAACTTGACCAATATCGAACATTTGATGGTTATTCTTCTTCTGATTGGCAACAATTTATTTGCAGAATTGATAACTTAAAAAACTCTTACAAACTCCCAGATGAGGAAGTTGTGTCTAAGTTAATTTCCTTATTTACCAATGTAGCCCTTATGTGGTATGAATCTGTCCTATTAGATGGGAATGATTACTCATGGGAAGATTGGAAGAAATTAATTAAAGCACAATTTGGGGGCTCCAAGTTTAGGATGGCTCAACAAAGGCAGTATGAGGAAACTAAATATAGATCTTCTACTGATAAAACTATTGAGTTCTTAATGAAACTTGTTAAAATCTTAAGAGCTATGGACCCAAAAATGGAGTTTAAGTTATGGAAGGACAGGATACTTTATAAATTACCAATGTCTTTGAGAGACTTGATAGTGGCTAGGACTGAGTTCACCAGAGAACCTTCTTCTTTCATCAATACTTGTAATGAGATTCTTCTAAACAACAAGTATGATGCCAGAAGATTCATTCCTAGAACCACTTGGGAAAAACCCTCAACTTTTCAACAGAAACCTCGGGAAAAGGTTGGGAAGCCTTCCGCACCTGTTGCACCTAAAAAGTATGCAACAAACACTTGTTTCAAGTGCAACAAACCTTGGCAGAAGAGCCATGTTTGTGAAAAGAAGATAAATCTTGTAGAACAAACAGAGGAGCATGCTGATGACACAGTAGCACTGGATGATACTTCGAGTGATTGTGCCAGCAATATTTCATATGAATCTCAACAAGAAATCCTGATGCTGGAAGAGGATATCCATTATTTAAATACTATTGATATTGATAATAATGATTTATCTACAGTTGAAGATGCTGAGATCATAAAGAACATTGAGGATAGCTCAATTGTTATTGCCCCTCTCAAGTCACCAGTCTTGATCAATGGAGCCAGCATTGAAGTTGTTCTGGATTCTGGAGCTGCAGGAAGTGTAGTATCTGAAAGAGCAATTGCTTCAGTGGATCAAGACTATAAATCAAAACTAATGCCTATCATTTCTGAGAATTGGAGAGGTTATGGCTCTTTTTTGTCCCCCATTGGTAAATAAAAAGCCACAGTGTTTTTTAAATATAACCATGGTTTTGTAAGAGCTATTGGTGATTTTGTTGTCATGAAAAATGATAACTTAAACAAATAGTTTATTGTAGGGAATGATATTTTAACCAAGTATGGCATAAAATTGGATCCTTCCAACCAATGTTTCACAATGGGGATGAATGGGAAGAGAAAATTTAAGATTTCCTCCCCTAAAAAATTATTAAAACCAGAATTGAACACATGTAATTCTGTGGTTCAATATAAAGAAAGATCTACAAAAGAAATGCATGCCCTTATGTCTGAAATTGACAATGCCTCTTTTGGAGAACAACTTTCTGGTGAGGATAAAGATTACATCTTTAACTTGATAAAATATTTTCCTACGGCCTTTGCTCATGGGTCACATGAACTGGGATTAGTTAAAGAGGAAATGAAACTTTTATTGTCCTGCCCATTAACTGATATACCACCTATTTTAAAGAAGAAGCCTTATCCTGATTCTCCCACAAAGAGAAAAGATATTGAAGACAATATCTCTACCCTTTTGAAAATGAATATTATTGAAAAGGTAGTTGAAACACCTAAATATTGTGTTATCTCACCTGTCCTAATTTCTTATGAGAAAGATAAAGCCAGGTTATGTGGTGATTATAGAGCACTAAATACTTATACTTTTGATGATATCTACGCTTTACCTAGAATTAGCTCTATACATGCTACTTTACAGGGTGCTAAATATATCAGCTGTTTGGATGGTAACAAGGGATATCACCAGGTACCTGTTGAGAAAAATTCTCAGAATTTTCCGATGATTGCTACTCATATGGGTATTCATAAGTATATTAGAATGCCTTTTGGCCCTAAAAATTTCCCTTCAGTTTTCCAAAAATTCATGGATAACACATTCCATCAAGAGATAATTGAAGGATGGCTGATGGTTTATATTGATGACATCATTATATTCTCAAAAACATTTGAGGACCATCTTAACCACCTGTGTAAAGTGTTCCAGAAAATGGATGAAATAAATATGACACTTGCTTTGAAGAAATGTAAATTTGGTTTCCATTCTTTAAAAGTTCTTGGTCATGTTGTTTCAGGCTTACAGATATGTGTTGACCAAAACAAAGTGGCAGCCATACAACAGGTGAAGGCTCCTACTACAGGTAGGGAGCTCCAGAGTTTTTTGGGAAAGTGTGGATACTATAGACAGTACATTAAAAATTACCAAGTCATAGCTTTACCCCTTACCCAATTAACTAGAAAGGATGTTGCTTTTGTCTGGAATAGTGAAAGACAAAGAGCCTCTGACACTATGAAACACTGTTTGATGTCAGCACCAATTCTTGCTTTACCTGACTTTAATCAACCATTTGTTTTGTACACTGATTCCAGTTTCATTGGTCTTGGTGCTTCTCTCCATCAAAAACAAGTGATAAATGATAAAGTTTCAGAATTAGTAATTTGTTATATTTCAAGAACCTTGAGAAATAGTGAATTGAAATATGGTGCTACTAAATTGGAATGTTTAGCTGTAGTGTGGGCTCTAGAGAAGCTACATTATTACCTAGATGACCAGAAATTTGAACTTGTCACTGACTGCAGTGCATTTATATCCCTTTTAAACTTGAAAACACCTAACAGACATATGTTCAGATGGCAGTTGGCTGTTCAAGAATACAGAGGAAGAATGACAATAATTAATAGGGCTGGTATTGTTCACTCAAATGTGGATATGTTATCAAGGTTACCTTTACCAAATGATGACTCTAATTCTGCTTATGATCCTGAAGATGAAATTATTCATGGGATATATGTGGTTGATATGGAGGAAGAGCTATTACAGCTTATTCTGGATTCATATGATAAGGATACTGACTTAAAAAAGTTATGCACCATATTAAATGATCCAAAGAATGCTTCAATACAAGCATTAATTAAAAACCTTCCACCAAAGTACCAGAAGGCTTTGGAAAAAGCTAAATTTTCAATTGATGAAGGATATTTATAGTATAGAAGGAAGTTGAGTAATGTCATGTTTATTCCTCCTTCTATGAGAGAAATCATCTTGAAAATTTGTCATGATGACATATTAGCTGGACATTTTGATCTTGGAAAAACAATGATCAGAATTAAGAACACTGCTTGGTGGGTTAATATGTCTGAAGACACAAAATTATATGTTGAATCTTGTGATTCTTGCCAAAAATAAAAAATATTGACTGGTAAAAGAGAAGGATTAATGCAACATATTGAACCTCCTGATGCACCATGGCAGATAATAAACATGGATTTTGTAACAGGATTACCTATTGCTGGAAAAGACAGTTATAAGTCTTGTTGGGTTATTGTGGACAGATTCACTAAAATGTTTAAATTTATCCCTACCCACAAGGATGTTTCCACTAAAGAATTAGCTTTCTTATGGTGGTCTCATATGCTTAATACTGCTGGTTTTCTTAAATCCATAATCTCTGACAGAGACCCTAAATTTACTTCTGAATTTTGGATGTCTCTGATGGATGTTTGTGGTTGTGATCTGAAACTTTCTACTGCCCATCATCCACAGACTGATGGCTTAGCTGAAAGAATGATTCAGACTTTAGAGGAAATGATAAGAAGTTATTGTGCCTTTGGCCTTGAGTATAAAGATAATGAAAGATTCACTCATGATTGGGTTACTTTACTTCCTGGGTTAGAATTTGCTTATAATAGCACTGTTCATTCTTTTACTCAAAGAAAGCCTTTTGAGCTCTGGCTTGGATATGTTCCAAATACTCCTGCCCAAATTCTCAATAACAAAATACCTAAATTGGATATACATCCTGGTGTAAAGTCTTTTCTTCAAATGCAACAACTGTGCAGAAATCATGCTCAACAATGTATTGAAAAATCATTTGAATATGAGAAGAAGAGATGGGACAAATCCCATAAAGAATACACTTTTAAAAAGGGTGATGAAGTGTTTAGTTCTACAATCCACTTCAATTTACAAGGTAATAACAAATTGAAAGATCCATTTGTTGGTCCATTTGTTGTCAGAAGAATGATTGGAAAAAATGCAGTTGAGGTTATTTTGAATTCTCCATATGAAAGAAAACATCCTGTTTTTTCAATATCTCTTCTGAAACCTTACACATCCAATAGTGATTTATTTCCAAAGAGGAGGGGAAGACCAAAGAAAACCCCAAATGAGATCACTGAAACAGCAGAAATTGAAAAAATTCTAAATGACAGAATAGTCACTGCTGAATAAGGTAAAGAATACTTATTGAGATTCAAGAACAAATCATCTGAATATGATTCTTGGATACCTGGGAAAGAGATATCTAATCTTCCTACTCTACTAAAAAACTATAAAAAGAAAAAATCATAGCATTTTTTTATTGTTTTTTTAAAGTGAGGAAGTGTCAGTCAGGCTACTAGACTTACCCGGTAAAATAATTAATTATTTTACTGAGTTGAAGCCACACCCCTTTTTCTTACTAACAATAAATTATTTACTATTGTATTACTTACAACTAACTAGTTAAGTATATTAAGTAGTATAAATAATTAATAAATGTCCCATACATTTTTACTCCCTAACACCATGCTCAAATAGTATAAGTTGATTGGGAATAAAAATTAATAATAAAATTATAATAAAAAAAACTTTAAAATTATTATATTACTTCATTGAGAGATCTGGAATTCCGTGAAAGTAATATAATTAATTAATTGTGATGTAACAAATTGTGACAGTCCAAGGAACTCATGCTTTATTACTAATAAAATTGATGCCCTTGTTAACGTACCAATTCATTTATTCTTATGTCATATATATACTCCTTTTAGTCATCTTCTTTCTCACATTCTTACAGTAGATGGTGTAAATTCCTTGTTTTTTATCCCCTCATGTTTTGCCTATAAAAGGCCCCTTACTTTTGTGCTTTTCAGAACATTCCTTCATTACTTACTTTTTTTATTACATTTACAATACAAAAATTATTTCTATACTTTACAACATTGTAATTCTAATCTATAAAGTATATTAATATTTAAATCTACCTCTTATTATTTTAGTAAACCAATCACATTGATTAAAGAAATACGTACTTGATTTTGAGAGTTCATTAAAACCCCAAATTTCCTTGTATAAACCTCAAATAAACTTCTAGACCCAAAAGGACCCCTTTACAGAAACTGTTTTTAAATTAGATGAAAAAATTTAAAAATAAAATTTGGCCTTAAATTGAGCCTCAATCTATCCCTTCTTGAGCAGAGCTTCATATTCAAGTTGAGCATCAGTTGGACCAAATTTGAGCAATGGTTGAGCCACAACACTTAACATACCATAATATTCAATTTTATATCTAGATCCATTTTATGTTGGGAGGTCAGGTCTGATATTAGTAGAAATATCTTAAATTTCACATAGTATACTAGGTCTGGAATATTATTTCAATTATCATTTTTATTTCCACAAATATATAAAAAAGCATACTATTTAAGTCCTTTTTTAGAATTTTTTTAATAAAAATATAACTCTGTAAAAATATTTGCACATAATTTTAAATTTTCTAGACAAAATTTAATATTGAGCCCTTATTAATAGAAATTTCTTATTGTTCCTTTGAATAAAAAATATAAGACAATGTTCAAAAAATTTAATGTAGGAGAATATATATATCTATATTCTATAAGGGGAAAAATAGTAATGAATTTTTTTTTACATTTATGCTATTGAAGAAACTAATTTTAATATATTGGCACAAAACTTAGGCTCTAAAATAATGCATTTCCTTCAGTTATCTATCTGTATTTATTTATTATTAAAATGTGAGTCAGCATTAATTATTAATATACATGAAAAATTCAATTTTGAATATTCATCCAATATTATATATATTCTCTACTTTATTCTCTTTCAAAAATTTTCTCTCATCCTCTCATTCTTTAAACTACCACCATCACCATAAAATTCATTTAATTAAAATTTCAAATTTAAAGTGCATTGGAAAATTCTCTTTAAATTTTAAACCTATTTATCAAAGGGAAAGATCAGTATTTGATGAAGTCTCAACTCCAGTTATTATGCAATGAGGAAGATCTTTAGTTCATGTTTTTGGATTATTCAAAGAAGGAAAAGCATTAACTATTGGTAATATTTCTAACGAGCAGAGCTGCCAAATTGGACAACTACTTGCAGAAATCCAATCTGGATCTTAAATTTTAAATGAGGAAAGGGCTTTAAATCCCCAAATACCTTATTATTTTTGCTCTTACTTGGTTCTACTTTTAAACAGACAGTATAGAATTTGTGGCCTCCTTTTTTTTGACTGATTTTATTAGTCAGGCTAAAGAAGTATTTCTACACACTCAAATTGATTTGACACTGATTCCACACTACAATCCAACCGTCTTCTTCAATATTTCTCATTCTTGTATTAACACAACTTCTGAAATTTCTTGGACAAGGGATAATCATATGGTGAATCTATCTATATGTGGTATCAAAACGTCTCTGAAAACCCATCAGATTCAAGCTATCAATTTTATGATAGACAATGAAAATAACTTATCAGAAAAGTTAGAAAACCTGTGGAGGCATGCAGACAACAGCTGGCTGAGAGTAGGTTCTAATAATTATTATGAAAAATTTCCAGAAGAAAATTTATCCTCTGTAGGAATTGTTTCAATTCTAACTGATGATATGGGCTTGTGAAAGACCCTCTCAACTCTTAGCCTAATTACTGCAAATCAAAGTGAAGCCAGACAATTCCAACTGTTGGGTGGTGGAGAAGAGAAAGTTAGGACATCAGCAACTCCCATCATTTTCCCACTTGCATTACTATACAACTGGGTCAATGAAATAAGAACTCACTTTGAAGATAATGCACTACCTTTCAAGGTTCTTTATGGGAAGGATTCAAAGAAAATTGATTTTGAGGAGCTTCAGAACCAACTAGTTGTTTTGACTACCTATGAAACAGCAAGTCCATCTTCTTCAAAGAAAACTCCTCAACCTATTCTTCCGGTAAATCATAAACTCATTTGGTACAGAATAGCTTTAGATGAGGCTCAGTAAGCATTCATTTAAATTACTAAAGTTTTTGAACATAATATTATAAAAGCTGATGAAATGTTTAATATAATTTAAAAGTTTAATTAAGAATCCCCAGTTGCAAAAGAATCAGAATATATCAGACCTGGAGGCTGAGTATCAACTATGCTTGACAGGGACACCACTTCAGAACTGGACAACTGATCTTCAAAGCCTTATATCATTCCTCAGAATTAAAAGATGGCAAGAAAACTGGTTGTGGATTAATTTTCTTATGAATGGATTAAACAGAGGAAGCCTAGCTCAATAAAATTGATATATACTCTCATGAATTTCATATGCCTTCAGAGGACTAAAGAGACAATCTGATCACTTCCTCAAAAAATTGAGCAAGGAATATCTGTAGAATTATCAGATCCTTGGCACTCAAAACTTACCAAGCTTAGAAAACATTTTTCTAAGTATTATTGGCATTCTCAAAACACCAACCTCCCTTGGGACTCAGCTGAGTTTCTCCGAGAACTGTCAATTTTACAGAAATTTTGTAAACACCCTGTCTACAAAAACCCAGATCAACCCCCAACATTTCCTTTCACATGGAAACATTCAGCAAAGATTATACATCTAATCAGTCATTTAGAAAATTTCTTAAATGGATAAAGGGGGATGATTTGTCCCAAGGCTGTTGTATTTTCAGAATATGCAGACTTTTTAGAAATGTAAGTGATCCTATTCATTATCTCAATAAGTTATTTTTAGCTTAATCAACATTTTAATATTCTATCCATTGAAACAGTATAAAAAAGGCTTTAGATGACCATGGAATCAGCTACACAGAGCTTTTAGGAAAGTTGAGCATGAAAAAAAGGGATGAAAATCTGGACTAATTCCAAAATGATGAAAGATGTCAAGTTTTGCTTGGTACAATAAAGGCTTCAGGAGCTGGAATAGACTTGAGATGTGCACAAAATTTATATATAATGGTAAGTAAAAGAGTCTCATATTGAAATAAAAAAGGTTGAAAAGAGAATTTGTTTAATATATTGAAACAGGAGCCTGATTGGAATCCAGAAGTTGAACAGCAAGCAGTTGATTATCTGTATAGAATGGGCCAACAAAATGAAGTTCATGTACTCAAGTATTTTGTAAGCAGTAGTATTGAATTCAGCATTTATAAGATACAAAGAAAAAAGATTGAGCTATCAATGTAGGTGAAATTTTCTTTAAATAAAGTTGCATCATAGCTAAAAAAAATTTCTCCGTTCTAATTTTTTAAGACTAAGTGTCCCGAAAATTGGAAATGAGGAATATGAGTCTGCTAGATTTTTGATTAGGGAATTCATCAATAACTCACATTAGAATTTGAAATTTGTTCAAGTATGTAGGAAATGTTTATTGGGGCTTGACAATTAAGAAGTCTTAATTGTTGAGGATTAAGAGAAGCAAAATATAATGAAGAATAGCAGTCACTTGGCAAGCCCCTGGGGACTTGAAAAGAATTAAATTGAGTCTTGATTGTGGATACCAAATTTAATCTATCATATAATGCCAAGTTCTTAAGTATTTCTCCTGAATAAAGGGAATCTTCTTGGATTTGAATGTGTTTATGGTCAAGATTTTGTGCAAGTATTGAGAATTCTTCAGATCTCCATGGAAATACAATCTGCTTAAAAGGACCTTCATCATTAATTTTGGTTTCAGAGCATCATTTGATGTTTTTGAAAAGATTCTCATAGGTTTCACCACTTGGAAGTTGTTTAAGAAGGTGATTTTGGTTAAAATAATTCTGAAAAATATTGTCAAAATTATATAAGCTTGTGGAAAAAATAAGAGAAAAGTATTAGTTCTTACTTTCTTATTTTAACTATTTCACGGAAACTATCAGTATCTTTTCCAAGTTGTAATTTATCAGCATAACCTATAAACCAGCAGTGAAGAACACCCATTTGATTTAGGTAGGAAATATGAGTAGAGTCCATTTAATAAGAAACCAATTAATTAGTTTCCAAAGCTTTATCCCAGTGCTTAATGATAATTTTTGACAAAACTTGATTCCACTTGTGAAACCAATCAAGATTCCAAGCAAACATTTTTCCGGGAAAGTTGCATTGATGAAGAAAGTGGATAAAAGAATTGTTGAATATAGTAGGGATTTGTTCAGAAATGCGGTAATGTTGTTCAGGATATGGCAAATTAATATCAATGTTGAGAGAGCTTATATTGAACAATGAAAACCTGTGTAGTTGTTCTTCAGTGGGATTCAGCTTCCATTCATTAGACTGAGGTGAAATATTAAAAAGAACACAACAGAAATTGTAAATAGACCTGCAAAGATGAGAATTTGATTGAGGGAGTATGTCATTGAATCTTTTATTAAGTACACAGGTATTAGTAGGTATTTTTCCCTGAGGAAAATAAGAAAAATTAGAGCTCATCATAAATGTTATGAAAAGAAAAATGAAGGAAAATATAAAATTTTGAAAGGATATGGCAACAAAAACACTACTATAATAAATTTTTTATTTTGAAAAGAATTAATAATGAAGAGTTGAGTGGACAGACAGATGAGCTTTCTCATGAATATCTTTCTCTGTAAAATATGGACATCTATGTTTCTTCATAATTAATTCAAAAGGAAATAACTTGGCTGTAATAGAAAATTATTGCATGATAAATGGGTAAAAATATAATGCAGAATCATTTTGATTTTCCAAGTTATTTTGATAATATTTTAATGCAAATAATGACCTTATTTGAACTTGTTGATTTTATTGACAAACTTATTTTAAAAATTTATACTAACACATTATTAGTAGGTGTATAGTATATTGACCAAGATTACTTGGAAACCATACCAATTTTTCAGAGTTTGGAATAAGCAACTTAATGTAAAAATTCTCTTTTTTGGATTCCAAAAGCTTTATTTTGATGACCTCTTAGATTTAAAAAGTTTAAAATAATATATTTTGTTGAAAAAATATTTATTTTTCAAACTGTGATTCTATATTGTGAAAAATAAATATTATAAATTTTTTTTATATCTTATAGTTACTATTAGTGAAAAACTTTCTGCTACTTGGCAGAATTTTATTAATGCAGGTGATTGTAGAAAAAAAAATTGCAACACTTAAATAACTTTATTATTATAAATTAAATGGTATTATTTTGATTCAAGTTATATCAAAGTTTCTCATATATTTAAAAATGCAATCAATTTGTATTCTCTTATAGTATTATTCTTTGTGCAAAATAAGCTGTTTGATAAACATGTATGCAACATTGTAAAATGTAGTGAGTCTGAAACATTTTGCAGATGCACAGTATGGATACCTACTTAATGCATGGTTGATATGCATGAAACAAACATTCAAAGAAATCCATGGTAACCAACTTTTTGATAAACTTATTGAGACCTAAAAATTAGCTTTTTTAGGAAGGGCTTCACAATAAATAAATTGCTTGTTCAATTGCTACCATCCAGTAACATATTTCTTATATCCAGAAGTATTAAAATGCCACCATTTTTTTGAGTTTTGTAAATGTGAAGAGCTTGGATGTTCATCAAGAAAGCATCAGACCTCATTGGGAAGCTTTGAAGTTGGTGTAGCTTTCAAAACATCTCTGTTGAAGGGTCTCTTGATCTAGAAGGTTCTTACAGAGGTCCAACGGGGCGTTTAATGGGATTTTTGGGCTTTTAAAGTCAAGGTACGTATATATCTATTATTTTTATTAGATTTTACTCAATTTCAAAGAGCTAAAAGGGTTGTATTAATATTATTATAATTAATGATTTAGAAGTACGTGTTGTAACTACTAAATAAATAATATTAATAAATATTTTAATTTGTATAATGGTTTTAATAAAAAATAAGTAAGTAAAGGATGATTCCGAAACAACAAAAAGGGGAGGCCTTTTATAGGAAAATGAGAGACAAAGCACGGACTTGAAATACTAAATACAAGAGTATGATAAAAGAAGAAAGAAGATTCAAATAATAAGAGTTTCTAGAAAAGAACGTGTTCAAAAACTTGTATGTACAGAATATACCAGAAATAAATTGTTTTTATTTAAAATTACAGTAAGTGTCAAATTTTAAATAATTAATTTGAATTTCTTGTATATAATTATTTTATTTCAATCTTAAATGTTATTTTAATATTAATTATTTATTTCTCTTAACCTGTCATTGAGCACAGTGTTAGAAATAAAAAATAATAAAAATAAAAATAAATTACAAATAACAATAAAATATAAAAGACAATTATTATTAAATTTAAATATTTACTATCTTTACTTTTTTGTAACTAGTAAATTTATTACAAGTAAGTTTAAAGTAAGTATTATAATTAATAATTATATGGAATAAAAAGGTGTGGCTTCATCCAGTAAATAATTAATTATTTTACTGGGTAAGTCTATCAGCCTGGCTGACAATCTCAGTCATACTCCAAACATGAAGAGGAAAGAAATTGCAAAGCACAGATGGTTGGTACATCCAGCGCTTCACCTAACTTAGGATCCAACATCCAAGATCTTGTAAGACATAGGTATTTGGTAATTAAAGATAAATTATGTTTCAATTAATCTCTATTTTTTTATCTTTGCTTAGGGTAAGCCTGTTTTGGATACAATTGGATCTCAACCGCAGTCAAATGAATTAAATTTGGAAGAGCTTTATAGCCAAAAGATAATAAGGCAAGCAGCAAAACTTTCTCTTACACATCATTTAAGCAAAGAATGTTGTTCTAAATTTTTGTGTGAAGAAATCAACAAACTCAAACTTCTTAGTGATGTAGGTAAACTAGATACTAGTAGAATCATCAGCCTGATTCCCCTTTCTATAGAGACAGTTTATAATTGATTGCAACTCAATCCATTATATGTCACCAAGACATACTTTGCTAAGTGCTTTGCTCTTTATGAGTATAACCCTAAACACAAACCATCAATATTATCTTGTTCTCAAACTTTTTATTCATCATCAAAGCACTATTTGAAAGATTGTTAAGGGAAATCCATAATTCCCACCCTCCCCCCCTGCAAAAAAAACAAACAACAACATTCTTACATAACTCCCAAATACCACCAAAATTCCATCTCCTTTCCATTCACCCTCCTCACAACCTCCCCCTCACAACCTCCCCCTCACAACCTCCCCCTCACAACCTCCCCCCCCCCAAAAAAAAAAATAAAAATAAAAATAAAAAAACAACCACTACACTTTATATCACATCACATCATTCAAATAAAAAAAAGTTAAAACCCACACAAAATTCAACTTATCATCAAAAAAGAAAAAAAAAGAAAAAAAATAAAAGAAATCTTATTATCAATCTAACCCTTATCACAGTAACCAACCATCCAATAACCCTCAAGATCAACTAAACCTTACCCACTTCTTTTCCCTTAACCTATCCAAAAAAAAAAATCTTACAAGGTGCTATTTCAGTTGCTAAAAGATCAAACACTAAACCTAACCCTAACACTAAACCTTAACCCTAACCCTACCAAAACACCAAAAAAAAAAAAAAAAAAAAAAAAACTAACAAAATTTAATAACAAAAGAACTATAACTGTTCTATAGAACTTATCACCTATCACCTATTAAACAAAAAAAAAAAAAAAAAAAAAAAAGATTGTCTTACAACAGGGAGAGCAAGGAATAATAAGTATTGACACTTTTTTTTAAAAAGTTAAATAGCTTTGGATGGAAAAATCTATTCCCCCCACCCACCTTCCCCCCTAACCTTTCTCCCTCCTTCTCCCCTCATTACCCTCCCCTAAACCCCCCTTCCCTAAAAAAAAAAAGCCTACCCATTCAAAATATGTTATTACCTGTAAATGGACAATAAAATCATGATATTCTCTTTAATCTTTCCATACTAAGAGAGAGAGATAAGATGATGACATGACAAGGGATAAAATTGAATTAGCCTGAAACATTTGAAGTAAATAAAAAAAAAATGTTATGATAACAGTAGAACATGCTCTTCATTTACTAATCCTTTTTAAACTGGATGAAAAAATTGTATATGATTGATGGAGGGAATAGAGGTTAAGTTTGATTTTTTTTTTCATTTTTATATCTACCATCTTTTATTTTCTATTTTTTTTTATTTTTTAGTTTGTTTTTTTTTTAAGAAAAAAAACCTCCACTCATCCCCCATCAACTTCATTCTATATAAGTGATTGATATATGATGATCTACACCACTCAACCACTTAAATAACCAAATTTTATTAATTTTTTTTTATTTTTTACCTCTTTCCCTAAAATCTCCTTTTGTTACTTGGGTAAGGGGAATCCATAACCTTTACCCCCTTCCCCCTTCCCCCCCCCTGCAAAAAAAAAAAAAAGAAAAAAAAAACAACAACGTTCTTACATAACTCCTAAATACCACCAAAATTTCATCTCTTTTCCATTCACCTCCTCACAACCCCAAAAAAACCACCACACTTCAAATACCATCACATCATTCACATAAACAAAATTGAAAAACCACACAAAATACAACTTATCATCAAAAAGAAAAAAAGAAAAAATTACCACCAGTCTAGTTACCATCACAGCAACCAACCATCCAATAGTTGTCAAGATTAAATAAATCTTATCCACTTCTATTCTCCAACCTATCCAAAAAAATCCTACAAGGTGCACTTCCAGTCACTAATAAAAAAAATCAAACCCTAAACCTAACCCTACCAAAATGCTAAAAAAGATTACAAATTTAATAACAAAAGAACTATAACTGTTTTATACCTATCACCTATTACACAAAAAAAAAAGAAAAAAAAAAAAAGAAAGAAAGAAAATATTGTCTTACATCAGGAAGCAAGGAATAAGTATTGTATCTTTTTAAAAGTTAAAATGGCATTGGAGACTCTAACCCCCCTTCTTCCTTAATTGGATTTTTCATATTTAAATCTACCATCTTTTATTCTCTATATTTTTTAGTTTTAAGTTATATATATATATATATATATATATATATAAACCCCCCCCCCACTCATCCCCCATCAACTTCATTCTATATAAATGATTGATATATGATGATCTACACCACTCAACCACTCAAATAACCAAAAATTTCACTATTTTTTTTTTACATCTATTCCTAAAATCTTTCTTTTTTTTTTTGTTACTCAGCTCAAGGGGTATCCTTAACTTCCACTTTAGTCTCCCCCTCACCCCCCCACTCCAAAAAAAAAAAAAAAAAAATCTAAAATCTAAAATCTAAAAAAAAAAAAATCAAAAAATCAAAAAAAAAAAAAAATTAAACAACAACAACATTCATACATAACTCCCAAATACCACCCACATTCCATCTCCTTTCCATTCACCCTCCTCACAACCTCCTCCCCCCCACCCCCCCCCCCAAAAAAAAAAAAAAAAAAACCCACCACAATTCAAATACCATCACATCATTAAATATGTGATGAAAAAGACACTAAATTCAACTTATCATCGAAAAAGAAAAAAAAAGAAAAAAAAAAAAAAAAACTTACCACCATTCTAACTGCCATCACAGTAACCAACCATCCGATAACCCTCAAGATCAACTAAACCTTACCCACTTCCTTTTCCCTTAACCTATCCAAAAAAAACATCTTACAAGGTGCCATTTCAGTCACTAAAAGATCAAACATTAACCCTAACCCTAACCCTAAACCTTAACCCTAACCCTACCAAAACGCCAAAAAAAAAAAAAAAAAAAACCAAAAAAAAAAATTTAATAACAAATGAACTATAACTGATCTATAGAACTTATCACCTATCACCTATTAAACAAAAAAAAAAGAAAAAAAGAAAAAAAATTGTCTTACAACAGGGAGAGCAAGGAATAATAAGTATTGATACTTTTTAAAAAGTTAAAATAGCTTTGGAAAAATATATTCCCCCCACCTTCCCCTCCTTCCCCCTATCCCTCCTAACCCCCCTATCCTCCCTACCTCCTTCTCACCTCATTACCCTCCCCTAAACCCCCCTTCCCTAAAAAAAAAAAGTCTACCCATTCAAAATATGTTATTAGCTGTAAATGGACAATAATATCATGATATTCTCTTTAATCTTTCCATACTAAGAGAGAGAGATAAGATGATGACATGACAAGGGATAAAATTGAATTAGCCTAAAACATTTGAAGTAAATAAATAAAAAAATGTTATGATAACAGCAGAACATACTCTTCATTTACTAATCCTTTTTAAACTGGATGAAAAAATTATATAAGATTGATGGAGGGAATAGAGGTTTAGTTTGATTTTTTTTATTTATTTTTATATCTACAATCTTTTATTTTCTATTTTTTTTTATTTTTTAGTTTGTTTTTTTTTAAGAAAAAAAACCTCCACTCATCCCCCATCAACTTCATTCTATATAAGTGATTGATATATTATGATCTTCACCACTCAACCACTTAAATAACCAAATTTCATTAATTTTTTTTTATTTTTTACCTCTTTCCCTAAAATCTCCTTTTGTTACTTGGGTAAGGGGCATCCATAACCTTTACCCCCTTCCCCCTCCCCCTTCCCTCCCCCCCTGCAAAAAAAAAAGAAAAAGAAAAACAAAAACATTCTTACATAACTCCTAAATACCACCAAAATTTCATCTCTTTTCCATTCACCTCCTCACAACCCCAAAAAAACCACCACACTTCAAATACCATCACATCATTCACATAAAAAAATTGAAAAACCACACAAAATACAACTTATCATCAAAAAGAAAAAAAGAAAAAATTACCACCAGTCTAGTTACCATCACAGCAACCAACCATCCAATAGTTGTCAAGATTAAATAAATCTTATCCACTTCTTTTCTCCAACCTATCCAAAAAAATCCTACAAGGTGCACTTCCAGTCACTAATAAAAAAAATCAAACCCTAAACCTAACCCTACCGAAATGCTAAAAAAGATTACAAATTTAATAACAAAAGAACTATAACTGTTTTATACCTATCACCTATTACACAAAAAAAAAAGAAAAAAAAAGAAAGAAAGAAAGAAAGAAAGAAAGAAAATATTGTCTTACATCAGGAAGCAAGGAATAAGTATTGTATCTTTTTAAAAGTCAAAATGGCATTGGAGACTCTAACACCCCTTCTTCCTTAATTGGATTTTTCATATTTAAATCTACCATCTTTTATTCTCTATATTTTTTAGTTTTAAGTTATATATATATATATATATATATATACTCCCCCCCCCCCACTCATCCCCCCTCAACTTCATTCTATATAAATGATCTATGTATTATGATCTACACCACTCAACCACTCAAATAACCAACTTTTTTTTTTTTTTTTACATCTATTCCTAAAATCTTTCTTTTTTTTTTTTGTTACTCAGTTTAAGGGGTATCCTTAACTTCCATATTAGTCTCACCCTTAGACCCCCCCACTCCAAAAAAAAAAAAAAAACAAAAAACAAACAAACAAACAACAACAACAACAACAACATTCATACATAACTCCTAAATACCACCAAAGTTCCATCTCCTTTCCATTCACCCTCCTCACAACCTCCCCCTCACAACCTCCTCCTCCCCCCCTGCCCACCCCTCACAACCCCACCCCCAAAAAAATTAAAATAAAAAATAAAAAAAACCACCACAATTCAAATACCATCACATCATTAAATATGTGATGAAAAACCACACTAAATTCAACTTATCATCGAAAAAAAAATAAAAAACTTACCACCAGTCTAACTACCATCACATCACATCACGTCAACCATCCAATAGTTGTCAAGATCATCTAAATCTTACCCCACTTCTTTTTCCCTTAACCTATCCAAAAAAAACATCTTACAAGGTGCCATTTCAGTCACTAAAAGAAAAAAAACCCTAAACCTAACCCTTATCAAAATTATAGTGGATTAAAATTTGGTAGTAAAGAACTATAACTGTTCTATAGAACTTATCACCTATCACCTATTAAATAAAAAAAAAAGTAAAGAAATAAGAAAAAGAATAAAAAATGAAAAAAGAATGAAAAAAAAAATTCTTACAACAGGGAGAGCAAGGAATAAGTATTATCCCTTTTTATAAGTCAAAATAACATTGGAAAATCTAATCCCCCTCCTTCCTACTAACCCCCTCCTTCCCCCCCTATCCTCCCTCCTTCCCCCTATCTTCCCTCCTTCCCCCCTATCCTCCCTCACCTCACCTCCCTCCTTCCACCCTATCCCCCCTATCCGCCCTATCTTCCATCCCCTAACCCCCCTAACCCCCCTAACCTTTCTCCCTCCTTCCCCCCTTATTACTCTCCCCTAACCCCCCTTCCCTAAAAAAAAATCCTACCCATTCAAAATTTGTTATTAGCTGTAAATGGACAATAATATCATGATATTCTCTTTAATCTTTCCATACTAAGAGAGAGAGATAAGATGATGACATGACAAGGGATAAAATTGAATTAGCCTGAAACATTTGAAGTAAATAAAAAAAAATGTTATGATAACAGCAGAACATGCTCTTCATTTAGTAATCCTTTTTAAACTGGATGAAAAAAATTGTATAAGATTGATGGAGGGAATAGAGGTTTAGTTTGATTTTTTTTTCATTTTTATATCTACCATCTTTTATTCTCTATGTTTTTTAGTTTTAAGTTATATATATATATATATATATATAAACCCCCCCACTCATCCCCCCTCAACTTCATTCTATATAAATGATATATGTATTATGATCTACACCACTCAATCACTCAAATAACCAAATTTTTTTTTTTTTTTTTTACATCTATTCCTAAAATCTTTCTTTTTTTTGTTACTCAGTTCAAGGGGTATCCTTAACTTCCATATTAGTCTCACCCTCACACCCCCCCCCACTCCAAAAAAAAAAAAAATAAAAATAAAAAATAAAAATATATAAAAAATAAAAATAAAAAAAAAACAAACAAACAAAAAAACAACATTCATACATACGTAACTCCCAAATACCACCAAAATTCCATCTCCTTTCCATTCACCCTCCTCACAACCTCCCCCTCACAACCTCCTCCTCCTCACAACCTCCCCCTCACAACCTCCTCCCCACCCACCCACCCCCCCAAAAAAAAATATAAAAATAAAAGAAAAAAAAATCACCACTACACTTTATATCACATCACATCATTCAAATTTAAAAAAAAATGAAAAACCACACTAAATTCAACTTATCATCAGAAAAAGAAAAAAAGAAAAAAAAAAAAAATAGAAAAAACAAAATAGAAAAAACAAAAAACAAAAAAAAAAAACAAAAAAAAAAAAAAAAGAAAAAAAAAGAAAGAAAAAAAAAAAAGAAAAAAAAAAAAAAAGAAAGAAAAAAAAAAAGAAAAAAAAAAAAAAAAAAAAAAAAAAAAGAAAAAAAAAAAAGAAAAAAAAGAAAAAAAAAAAAAAAAGAAAAAAAAAAGAAAAGAAAAGAAAAAGAAAAAGAAAAATGAAAAAAAATGAAAAAAAGAAAAAAAAAGAAAAAAGAAAAGAACAAACAAAAAAAAAATAACAAACAAAAAAAAAAAAAAAAAGAAAAGAAAAGAAAAAAAAAAAAGA